>OX371194.1:15072500-17572500 GCA_947310845.1 Yponomeuta plumbellus
GTTATGAAGGCTGCAATGTTGACCCTTCGTGCATTTTAATATTGTCATTATAAAAACCATCATCATCGGCCTATGCTTGTACCCTGCTGGACATAGGCCTCTCACATTGCTCGCCATTGAGCACGGTAAGGACCGTGCCATAACCAAGGGGTTATCCTCATGCAGCTCTTGCCAGCCGCCTTGCGAATATGATCGCTCCACCGAGTCTGAGGACGTCCTACACTACGCTTACCGACCCGCGGTCTCCACTCAAGAACTCGTCTAACCCATCGGTTATCAGTTCTTCAGGTGATATGGCCGGCCCACTGCCACTTCAGCATGCTGATTCGGTGGGCTATGTCCGTTGACATAGCCCACCGAATCAGCATCCTATGACTTTGGTTCCGTTCAATAAAAACCATGCAGTTAAGTAATTCATCATCATCATCAACCCATTATGTCCCCACCGAGGGGCACGGGTCTCTTCCCTGAGGAAGGTAATTAAGTAATTAATACATTTTAATTAATGTTCGTTGTTCTAAAGATACCATTAGTAGAGTAAGGACCTAATAAAAATACTGTCCGAAAAACTACACAGAAAATAGAAATACCTTTTTAAATACACATTCCCGTCTGAAAATATTTTTAAAAGGAGCGCCAAAGTCCTTTTAAGATGTGAAATACTTCGCCCTCGCCACAACTTGATTCTTGCTTTAACAAGCGTCTAATGGCGGTCGTTTTTGGTCGCTTACGGTCGTTTTTGTCTGGCATTCCGATGGAATTATGCAACCGTATAAACCGCGCGCCCTCTGATGGAGTGGCCTTCATACTCGTATTTCAGGAGGGTGCTCTCCGAAATGACCCAGCTTTTTAGCTCTACAGATCTAATATGTAGAAATCTCGTGTTGCAGTGTTTGTTATGGAACCTCACCAATTTTAATGTTTTTTTTTTTGTGTTTTATTGGAAGGTTTGAGAATAGGCTATAGGCTTATTAATATGACAAAACAACGTTTGTCGAGTCAGCTAGTCTATACTAATTTATATAAGTATAAACGGGAATGCCCGTTGTATGAATGTCAACGGTCTATGTCCACACTGAAAGTTCATTCTAAATACTGGTGAAAGATTTTTTTAGCTCCAACTAGTACCTATATCTATATTATCAAAATTTATAAATAACGTTTGTCTCGTAATTAATGTTTAAGCACAGTTATACTCGTATAAGTCAAATAAATATTATATTATCTTAATGGCTGATGTTACCAGGGTCTGCATACAAAAGTTTCGTTTTAAATTTTTTCAGTTTCAATTAGTATAATAGTCAATGTTCAGCATAATTTGAACAATATTAAATTAACTCCACGCTGGAAAGGAAAAATTATCCAACCGACATCAGACTAACTTTACAGTAGAGCTGTTTAATGATTGAATTTTCGGAAAAAAAATCGTGTAAATTCTTGTGATGGTCCAAAAAGCCTAATTCTCATAAATTTATTTATTAATTTTTTTATAAGTTTTAAAGTTAGTGTAGCTTAGTAAAATTTTCCCTTAAAGTAGAGATGGGAAAAATTGACTAACCGACAAGCTTTGATTGAGGAAGGTACGGTAAAAATGTAATACATATCTTTTTTTAGAATTTATATCAGAGTAAAAGTTGCCTTAAAAAAATAAAGAACATGTAGAAACTAAATATTAATTAAATATTATTTTTTTTCGTAATTTTGACATAAATTACATGCGCTAACACTATACATATTGCCAGATACTGAAAAAATTAACTAAGTAGAGTAATTACCGTACGAACAGAAATGTCAAACTTGACCAAAGGCAAATTAAGCATTTCACCATTACGACAACCACCAAATTTTCAAAAATGGTCGAAAATTTTGTCGGTTAGTAAGGAAAAAAAAAGTGAAATCCGCTAACTCCAAAATGTCGAAGCGACATCAAAAGTCGTCGTAGAAGGACGTGAGTAAGACCAAGCGACGCAAAAAAATCAGGCGATTCTAACAATCTATATAACTCAATATGGCCAAAAATGTCGCTTGGATAATTTTTCCTTTCCAATGTCGACTGGTAATAGACTAGCAAGGGACGCTTGAGTGACAAGGAAAAGTTGCCGCAAGGAAGTGACCCGCCTCGCAGCGTGCTTTATGAGAATTGGCCTCGTTACTTGAAGACATTGGTGGTGAATGCGGCGGCCGGATTAGCAAGGCGCGCTAATGGGGGCCAATTTTTGCTATACTTCTTTGACTCACAGTGGAATAATGAGATACCTCCTACCTACGTGACTCGCATAAGAAGTTATGGAGTGGAGAGTTAGCAAAACCGGCTGACCTGTTTGACTATGTAATCTCGTGGTCTTATTTCACTTAATGTTGCCTTGATAAGGAGTCTCGTTCACTTCAATTTCATCGGTGAAGTTATCAGGGTATCCTAGTGTGGGGTCAGAAGCAAAGTATGTGACTGTAAGTAAATGTTTATGTTTAATTAATAAGACTCTATTTGACGTGCCTCGTGGGTCGTGGCCGCCATGGGTGACCGGAGGATTGGTGCGTTCTTCGGTCAGAGACAGGCGTGGATCAAGCCTACCAAAAAAGGTCACAGCTACTCAAAAATCGTCCGAGTGAACTCAGAAATGAACTTACTTATGATCGATATAGCATTATTAACTTTATCCGGATACACTTACTTGAATTATAAATAAAAAATAAAATAAATAAACTCACGCCGGTTATCCCCGAAGGGGTAGGCAGAGGCCAGTCTCTAGAACTGGACCCACGTTTTGCCGAGTTTATTAGGTCCCAAACGTGACAAGTGGCAAGCCTGTCGTCGTTATCCGGGCACAATTTATCAGCGAATGGTGTTGCTGTACAAACAAATGTACTTGAATTATCGTCGGAAAAGTCCGACCAGGTCCCATCGATATAACAGTCCATACAAAGGAGATGTTTACAAAATATGACACTAGTAAATAAATTAGCCCGTAAAATGTTCGTTCACTCACAAAAAAGACAAAAAATAATTTGTTCGTTATCATATCACAGTGTCACATGTAGATTTTAAACTACTTGACAGATTGTGGTGAAATTCTTACAACTTCAAATTCGATTCGGTAGAGTCTCATTACGGTTGTGAGCATGCCCATCATGCGGACAACGGTGATCCGCGCTTGGCCAGAAAATAAGTCTCGTGAATTCTTGCCAACGCCAGCATTCGCCGCAAGTTTTTTTTATTGGTAGATAGGAAAATTTCGCTTCGAATCGCTCGTAGCCCCGGCTGCCTGAGTGATCTTAAACGATCACTAAGGTTAAGCAACATACGGCGCGTTCAGTCCATGTATGGGTCACCGTCTATGACTAACGCTAGTGGCATTTTTTCGAGCGGTTCAGTGCTTCGCAAGGCAGTCGATAGATGGCAGTCGTTAAGCCAAGTCAGAGGCCTTAGGGCGGCTTGAAAAGTTATGAGAGTAAGACCAGCCACTAGTCTTACAAGCCTCCACCAATCCGGACTTGGCCCTCATGGTGGAGTATGGCCTATACCTTCCTCAGGGAAGAGACCCGAGCCCCTCGGTGGGGACATAATGGGTTGATGATGTAGATAGGTTTCAGATTATCCCCTGTATTTGTATACTAAGACAAGATTACTTGGCAAATTTCGCAGTTCTAGGTCAGCGGAAAGTTTTGTTTAGATACCAAGTTATAAGTTAGAAAGATAGGTAACACTTTATTGTACATTAAAAAGGAGTAGCTTTTAGATACTACCATAGTTTGTGTTTTATATTACACTCCATAGTCAGTGTAAAAGAAGTATTAAAATACCCTCACTTCCCAGCGCTATTTATTACCAGTAAATAAATACCGACAACTTTTAATATCCATGTAAAAGGATACGGAAACGCTTCCATACATTCTTGGGCCCAGATGTAAGCAGACGAGAGTGGTGTCAATATACAGCTTATATATTGTCAAGCCATCTTTGAAAATTTTGCGGATTTTAACAATCTGAGAGCAAAGTTAAAAGAGATTTAGTAAAAGTGAGTCTATGCAACAAATTGACAATAACCTATAGGTACTTAACAGCTGATTTTATAACTATGATCATATGATAGACAGTTATTTATTACATTAATTGTAGTTCTTATTGTATTGAGTGGGAAAATGTAACGAAACTCACAAATAGATTAAAAGACAGGGAAGACAAGGATTTGTGTCATTTCATCTTCTAAAACTCATCGGCCCAGTGTATTACATCGATAAGTCGGTATGCCACAGTCGTACAAGTTAAACAATATACTAGAAGTTTGTAGAGCGAAAGCACTGGTCGAGGAATATAATTAAAATACGCAAACGATAACCGACACAAGACGAGTAGGTAGGTAGTCCGGTGATCTTGATGGGAGACGATAATGTAAGTACCGCGAATGCACATCCTGAGAACGTACGCCCCGGTAATGTACAGCCACGGAATCCGTGCACATGTACACGGATTCCCGTCCGTACGTTCTCGGGTCGTGCGTTATCATATCAGGCTGTATAAAATTGGTACGGGCGAGAATCCGTGTACAGCCATAGACACGACAGAGTGTGCCTCGTTTCCATGAAGCGTAAATCATTCACTTCGCAGCCATTACACGCTCGATCTAGTGCGTGACATTATCGAGGCTATGAGTCGCAATAGATTGACGTCCTGATCTGGCTGGATCTTACACTAGACAAGTCAATACAAATGATCAGAGTTTAGATGTAGATCAACCCATTATAAACCCACTGAGGGGCACGGGGCTTTTCCCTGAGGAACCTTTCTCAGTGAAAAGTCCGTGCCCCTCGGTCCTATACCTATAGGGCATTCTCCACCACGGGGGCCTAGACCGGATAGGTGGAGCCTTGTAAGACTAGTGGCTGGTCTTACTGTCGGAAGTTTTCAAGCTGCCCTAAGGCCTCTGACTTGGCTTCACGACTTCCATCTATTGACGGCAGCCGGCAACAACTGCTTAACTTGCCTTGCAAAGCACGGAACCGCTCGGAAAAATCCCACTAGCGTTAGTTATATATGGTCATTTGGGCACGAATTCCCGGGTTGTACATTCTCGTGCCGTAAATTCTCGGTCCGTGCAATATAGTGACCCATCATGATCATAGATTGAAAATCCGGGAGCTGTCACTGTCAGCACAGATTAAATACATTTGACAAACATAAAAAGTAGGTAACAAATCGATCTGTAAACGAGAATCTACGAGAATCGATTTTAAAGTTAATATTCTGCTTTATTGTAAACTATTGACAATATAATAATTTATTCCGTAGATTTTGTTCACTTTGATTGAATCCATCATTCGATGAGAGTGATTTTATGTTCAATACTAATTCTTGAAATCATTCACAGTAATCGATTATAGTAATCGAAACTCTATTTCATCAGTGCGATAAACTTGTTTTTAAGATTTCTCGTCTCCCAGATTGTGAATTGAGCAGATTTTTTTATATTTTGAAACAGAAAAAAATATCGCTTTTTTTAAACCATATTTTAGCTTATTACAATTGGGCCCAGAGATCCCCGGCTCCTTTCAAATAGAAAAAAAATATCAGGTGTGAAATAATAATTTACCTGTGTAGTAAGAAGTAAAATCCCACCTTTTTGGGAAGATTAGATAAATTTATTCAATGGTACTCAATACAAATTGTCCAAGTATAGCAATACGAAGCCATACTAATGCTATACAACTAGGCTAAGTAATATCTCAACTTTCTGACAATCTCCCCACGGGTTAAATAATAGCCGCTAAACGAGCTTAAAATTCGTCGGTTAAAACTGTAAAAAAACACATTCACGGTTGAATTATTCACACGGAGAGCGAAAATATCGTATTCTCGGAGCACTCGCGGCGTTCCTTTGTTTTATGGTCACGATATGAGAGTGAGAAAGGCATAACAATAATAAACCGGCTCGCGCCTCGGTTGTAAAGAGGTGTGAGTTAAGTCTTAAAGCTTTTGCTTTGGTTAGGAGCCTGTGTTTGTCTACCGAAAAGTATTTAAACTCGTCATTTAAACTGCGTCATTTGTTTTTCTTTTTTTACACCATATCTTGTAAAAATATTTTCCACAAAAACAGAAATACACCGACACCGAGTAAGACCACTATTTGTACCAATCCAGTATGGCAGCCACCATAAACTCAAACTAAAATATTTTATTCATAGTACAGACATCCTAATATCAGACATCATGGTATCCTAGTGTGGGACCAGAAGCAATGTATGTGCCTGTATGTAAATGTAAAAATGTAAATGTAAAATGTGTTTTTATGAAGGTCAACGTTGTTAGTTTCACAATTAATAGATTAACATGGAAATAAACTAACAAAGAACCAGTTTTAGCCTAATTAACAAACTTTCAAACATAAAAAATAGTACTCTTGGATGTGTTGAACACTAGACTCTATCCTCTATCCTGTGATAAAATTTATTATAGTTTAATATTTTACTATTTTTAATACAATGTTTAATACTGTTTAAGGCGAGACATCCTTGTCTTCTAAATAATCGTTGATTTCTTTTGAGAATCTTACCCAAGACCTCTCTATATTTTGGTCGTCAAACGCGCTAAAGAGACATTTTTAATTTGATTGAAACCTGTTTCAAATATGGCCTTATTCATTGATGTCGTAAGTAGACGAGCCACGAGACTATTACTTGCATTTACAATCTGTAGAGTTTTGAAGCTCGTAAAGTTTTGAACATAAATCTTTGTCTATCACTGGTCAAAAGGATAATTACGCCGCCCACACTTAACTTCTATTGCATTTGTTTAGCTTCAAAAATACACAAATGCCGACATTCAAGAGTCTAGCGAGCGCTCGCAATAGTCGTAGTTTTAAACAACAATAAAACGGAATGAGCTGCAGAAGCATCAGGTGTCTCCTCTCTGATCCTAAGCGATTCATTTGCAGTAGAAATAATCCACTCTGAAGCAAATAAGCTTTGTGCAATTGTAACAGTTTTGTCTTGCGTATCACTTAGATTGGAGTGACATTGCTTTTATACTACAGAAAAACGTAATTTTTAGAAAAAAAATTAAAAAGTGGAAAGAATTTCTATTTGTAAATTTTTTTTTGGTCCGGATCAACTTACCGAAAAAAAAATTACAATGTGTGTGTAGTGCTTACGAAAGTTTTACTTCAAGAATTTCTATTTTATAAATCTTTTCGAGATCACAAGCATTGTGAAAAGTAAGGTCTCTTTTTTTTTTCTTTTTTTTTTATTTTTATTTTTTTTATTTTTTTTTTAATTTATTGTAAGATGTACATATGTATAAAAACCTAATTTCACGAGATAACTCAAATAAGCTTCATACATTCTAGGGCGTCACATGATGTAGTGACGTCATAGTCTAAGGCCGATTGATATGGCGCGTTTTTGTACCGCCTGGCTATATTGACTTTTTTTAGTATGACAAGTATTTTGCCGCCAATTGTACTGTATCTTTGCTTATGTTTTGTTTGTGTTTTCCTGATGCAATAAAGAATATTCTTATCTTATCTTATCTTATTTGTATCCTTTAACCTGTTGAATTTTTGGTTTCCCGATCGCCTTACCATTACAATAGATTTTTATTGTTTTTTTCAAAGTCATAACTGATTAAAGTGTCCTTCCATTTTTAGTGCAAAGTTTCTATTCAGAAGAAGTACAAACAGCTGACTGGCTCAGGTGCTCTGGGCCTCATTTCACAGAACTGCAATTCCAGGTTTATAATGATAATTCAACAACAGTTTTTTTTTTCATGATTAACCAATTTTTTCATGATTAAATTTACCCAATAATTTTTTCATAGTGATCCAGTATCTATCACAATTAACGAAATCAACAATAACCTTGATAAATATTTTACATCGACTGAAACAATGGTAACTGCTTTCTCTTAAAGAATATAAATTAATACTTATTAACAGATGGGGGGACCCATTCTGTTATCATTTTTTTCTACTCTCTTTAAGAATAACGTAAACTGTTAAATGCTCGGGTAATAAATTCATCTGTCTTCTGCTGCTTTAAAAAACATTGTTAATATGACGCGTTAATTTTATTAATATGTTTACTGTTTACTCCTTATAAAAAGTTGTTTGGATTGATAAGTAGAGCTGATTTTAATGAGGTGATTTTAATTTAATAAGATAAAACCTACAGTTTTGGTTTATACTAACATGTGTACCCCGTAATAGAGTGTGTGTGTGTGTGTGTGTTTTCCTTATTTTCTTTGTTGACAAAATCCACAACACAATTATAATGGCATAGTGAATATACTAATAAAATATTTATTAGTATATTTTAAAGGGCTTACATGAAGTTTACTATGACACACTAAAGTTCATTTAAAATTAACATAAAGACAAACTCACTATAGTTTTTTAATTACATATTTTAATTACATCTTCTTGATGCAGACTGGCTATTTATTTTAACCATTGTTTTGCCTTAAAGGTACTTACCTACAGGCTTAGATTCAATTTCAGAAGCAGATACGGCTGTCATCCTACCTAAGTATTTACACAAAATTCAGCATTTCTCGGCGCGTATTTGGTCTGATTCCTGTCTTGGGACGACCGCTGAACGCGGAGGGACGCTAGAGTTGAACTCTTGGTATGTCAGGCAGTCAGACAAGATTTCAGACGCATTATTTCAGTTATTCCGGACATTCCACGGTTTGTTCCCTCAGTTCGGGTAGTAGGGTTGCGCTTATCCGTTTTTTTGTGACATTGATAAATTATGTTCATTTTAATAATTGAATCATCTTTAGGTACACTTTTCTTGGCTCCTGACAGCTTAATACATACTTATGTCTGTCAGCTCACAAATACCTACTTACCTGTACCTACGTTGTTTTGAGACGCATTTGAAAACAATGCTAGCTTCTTTGTTTGAGTGCATCATTTAGGTAGAATATTTTATCTTGAAACTGAATAATTCTTGAACCAGACGCTGTCTTCCCGTGATGGGCTATCAAAGGCATACTTAATGCCACTCGGGACAAAAAGCTCTCGTTCCGCGGAAGATATTGCTCACTGTTGTTGCTATTATTTACTGAGGTCTTTGATTTATTTAAAATTGCAATAACATTTCAGTACTCCACCAATCCGGACTTGGCCCCCGTGGTGGAGTATGGCCTATACCTTCCTCAGGGAAGAGACCCGTGCCCCTCGGTGGGGACATGATGGGTTGATGATGATGATGATGACTGTACTAGTGTATTTTTTTATGGCACAGCAAATGCGCAAACAGTAAACTGGTGTTTTCTTCCTGTCAGACTGCAGGTGATACAAAAGAAGAAAAAAAACGGCCAAGTGCGAGTCAGACTCGCACACGAATGGTTCCGTACTATTACTACCTGTTGCCGCTAATAATATCGAGCAAAAAATCGGCCAAAAAGTCACGTTTTGTGGTGTAAGAGCCCTCTTAAATATTTATTTTATGTTTATTTGATTATTAACTTTTAAAGTAAATATATAACTATATATTTTGTGAATATTTCAAGCGACGACCTGTTTCCGTTATGACGGAAAACGTTGTATAAAACCATTATATTAACTTTGTTAATATAACGGTAGAAAAACGGCGAAAAAATCACGTGTGTTGTGTTGGAGCTCAGCTTAAATATTTTATTCAATCAATATTCGAATTCACTAATATATTTGTTATAGCGGCAACCAAAATACAGAATCGGTGAAAATTTCAATACGGTATTTGACACTATCAAGAATAAATTATTTGATATGCTCGATTAAAACCAAAACTACAAAATGTTTTGGAAAATGTATCTCTTTTAATCATTTACTAGCTATTATAATTTTTAAAAAGATGCAACATAAAAAGAGTGCTCTGAAATGCGACGTCACAAGCAAGTATTTTCATACAAAATTCCGTTTTAATAGTAACTCATTTGACATCCTGTCAAATACCCAATTGTCTAACTATCACGATTCATGAGATACAGCCCGTAAACAGACAGACAGACGGCCCGACAATGGAGTCTTTTCTTTGAAATTTTCAGACGTAATTATTTTCACTTTTATCCTTTGCTTTTGATGGAGAAACATGACGTCATACTTGCAGTTTTGCCAATTCTATTTATTAATTAGGTTTATGAAAACTATAACGCTTCTAAAAATTCCGTAATTTTATTGTATGGATCCATGTTAAGCTACTCTTATCAAAAATGTGGATGTGCATTTTTTCCGTCATTTAAAACGTTAGGTACTATAAGCAAGCCAGAGGCATTAAATGTTAGTTTCAATCGCATGTCCTGAAACCCATTTATAAAAATTACGTCTATTATATGGAAGCTAGTCGATTTATTTTAATTTAAATACTTCATTTTACCTACTATGTAATCACACTTCAATTCAGTTGAGATATACTTTTTTACTTCATCATTTTTTTTAATCATTTACATACAGTCACAACATTGCTTCTGGCGCCACACTAGGATACCTTGTGTCGTGGGAACCAGAAACAGTGACATTTCAAACATGTAAACGTCCAAGAACTGGGATTTTTTTCCTCAGCCAGGATTCGAAACTAGGACCTCTCGCATGGAAGGCAGATGCGCTACCGCTGTGCCACACTGATCGTCAATATGTAAATATGTATGCCGATATGGAAATAAAACGTTTGCTGTATATATATATATAAAAAAAATATGTTTAATGTAATTCTACGTTATGATTCTCATTAATTTAGGGTTCGTGCTGCTTAATCCTTTTAGAAACGAAAAAATAAATAGATAGTTTGAGCGATTTCATTTAATTTCTCCTCCATAAAGGAGAGGTGCTTCATTTTCGTGAAAAGTAATTTCTTTGAGACGCTGAGAACCTTTGTTCTCTGTTTAGTCGGACACAAAATAAGGCCCTTTTCTTATTTGAACAACAATAATACACAGCTTAGAACTAAATAATACGTCTTTAGGCATCTGGATTTTATGTTGCGTTTTGATAAAACAAATCACAGACATTAGTATCTTCAAAAAACTTTCACGTTAAATTTTATCTACGGTATTTATTTTGCAAAAAACTGCCATTTTTGGATTAAAAACAAACCAGTACAGTCTGTTAGCTTTTAGAATAGACCTCTGGCTCTAAAATAGGCTTCTGTTTTCGCCGAAAGCACACGAGTGTTCTACTGCTTCCTGCTCTGTATTTAGTTTATTTCCGTCATATTAGTACCGATTTCGAAGTTAAGGGTCATATTAAGTATATTAGAATATATCCGATTCTATCTGACAGTAGCCAAGGTATATTCTAAAAGCTAACAGACTGTAGTTAGTAGGTTTCAGTCCCAGGTTCTAAGCTGTATGTTCTGAAAATAGCTATATTAAAATTATTGAGCTGTACAACGTTCACTTTTTCAAAACCATATTAGACGAAGACATATTCACGACACAGGGCATCCTAGTGTGGGGCCAGAAGCAATGTATGTGCCTGATGTAAATGTTATGTTATTTATTTTCCATTGATGGCACCAGTTAGCATCTGGAACTAGATTCTGTTAATGCATTGTAGTACTGTGACATAACATTTACATACAGGCACATACATTGTTTCTAACCCCACACTAGGATACCCTGTGTCGTGGGAACCAGAAACAGCGATGTCACAAACATGTAAACATCCAAGACCTAGGGTTTCATTTTTTTTTTGTCCCCAGCCGGGATTCGAACCCGGGACCTCTCGCATGGTAGGCAGATGCGCTAACCACTCAGCCACAGGGGCCGTCCGTGACAACTGCATGAATGTGGCTTCTCAGTTACATTGCCGTTTCAGGTCTACGCACGCACACGTATCAAACCTTCTAGGCGTCAATGGTATGAAAATCCTGTTCACGTGACCCGACTGTGTATCTGTCATCGTATTATAATCCACTAACAGAATCGAGGCCCCGGTAGCCGTTAACCAAAGCCATCATTACATTACACTATTACATTACATTGCACTATTACATTACATTACACTATTACATTACATTACACTATTACATTACATTACATATACTAGTACACTAATATTATAAATGCGAAAGTTTGTGAGTGTGTATGTTTGTTACTTCTTCACGTCTAAACGGCTGGAGCGATTATAATAAAATTTGGTATGGAGTTAGCTGACACTCTGGATTAACACATAGGTTATGTTTTACTGCGGGAAAATATCTTATTCCCATGGGGAAATCCCTAAAAATGTGAATAGTTATAATTTTTACTGTTAACCCTTAACTAGGCATGGGTAGTAAGATTTTTTCATTGGTTTTGGACTTTATTTCAAAGTGGTAAGGTTCAATTTAAAGTGGGACCTATAAGACCATTGCCTGGAGAAGGGTCACAATTTATTTTCCCTAATAAACTGCGGGCAACACCGCGGGGCACAGCTAGTTTTTAATAAAGCCAGTACTCTCTTTCAATAACCGCAAAACTACCGATAGAGACAAGCGTACCCCATAATTTACACGACGATTTTCATTCCAGCTACAGAGGGGAAGCCATTGCCGCGGACAATGCGAAGCACCAGGCGAGGATAGAGGATGGAAGCTAAAGTGTTAATAAGTCTTTGCTAACCCGCCACAAGTGTCTGCGATGGCCAGTACCGTCGCTTTACGATTATTTGAGTGGTCTTCTGCCCGTAACGTCCTTATTTATAACGTTAATACAGCGCGGGATTGCGTAGTTGCCTGAAGCCATCTGTGGACATATTAGAGGCCTGACGTTGGAAAAACCGGCGGCCTTTCTCACTAAACAGTCAGTAACATTATAAAAGTCAAGCATACAAAGCATTATAGGTAGTCATGGTAATAAATTAAAAAATAAAACATAATACCTACATTGGCAAAAAGCTTCGTCAAACATAATTTTAAAAACTAATACTAAAACTACACACACACACACACACACACACACACACACACACACACATTACAATAAAAATAAAAACACTAAGAAATAAGCCGCCCGAGACCCATCCGACACAAAGGTACCCATAACGCTTGCAGCGTTACCTCGCTGCACTGCGAGGGAAATCCTCTGCATAAGATAGGCCCCAGAGCGGCAGTCATAGCCACGGACCCTCAAGCAGCGACCTATTTCCTTGACAAAAGCTTTCCCCTATACTCCTTGAATACCAGTTGAGTCTGCGACTTTGCCTGTTTATGAGTCGGGTAAAAAATCTTGGGTGGTTCTAGTGGAGGGTAATTTACGTGCGGATTTCATGTCGTATGTCGGTTGAAAACTTGTAAAATTTTCATCATCATCATCAGCCCACCGCTGCCCACTGCTGCGTATAGACCTCTTCCCTCAAATGCCATTTCACACTTTCTCTCGCCATTCGCATCCACGGACCTTTCGCCGACTCAACGACATCGTCCGACCATCGGGCCGCAGGTCTGCCCTAAAACAAAAAAATATTGGTAAAATTTTACTGCAAATTAATAATTTTCGCCTTTCAGTGTTTCTTAAGTTCCGTTAATCGATCTTCCATCTTGCAAATTCTTGGTGTGGTGATCTGCAGCAGAGCCACCACCTTAGAATCTGATCATTTATATCTTAAAAGGATGTACGTCAAACGTACATAACCTACGTATGCCGTTATATGCTATGTGCCTTAGGTAATGATAAAATAGACATTGATTGTGGCTCTGCTGCGGAGGATACTCTCTAGCAGAGCCACAAAGAATATGTACTCAGGAAAGATAAACGCTCCTGTTTTTGAGTGCATATCAATGGGAAGAATTATCTAAAACTTTATCTTAATAATGACTTTCACTGTACGACTTTTTCTGTAAAATGAGCCGACTGCCCTAGAGAGTGCTACGAATTGTGTCTTGACGACGCACGAATGGATTATGACAGGGCTTCCTTTTTAATAAAGGCCGAAAGAAGACGGTGTGCATTGCAATAATACTATCTTCTATGGTAGCGGGATTCGCTGGGTTAAGCAAGGAATGTGGAGAAGGGTCCTTTATTATACAAGGTGTCATTTCAAGGAGGCAAAACTAGAAAACCGTTTGTCCGGTATCGATAAATTCAAACCCTTTTTCAAGATGGTACGAAGAAAGAAAATTTGAACTAAGAACGTTTGCTTAATGGATAGTTACTGAAGAATGATAATGTTATTTTAATAAAAAAATGTATACAAGTATATTGTGGGCGAGTATGTGTAGTTATTTACCTCCGTCTGAACCCTATCGCCATATTTCGGATTCCATCAAAGACAATATTCAATAAACCAGTCCTAGACTCTAGACTCACAGATATTGTCTACCCCGAGTCGGCTATGAGCACACACTCGCATTAGAAACCAACCTAAGTGCGGTACTAATGGTATTGAGTCTCTGCCGCGAAGTTGAAAAACATAAAACGATCGTTTAGATTTAATTTTAACTGCATGATGTATCAGCGAAAGGCTAATGAATATGGATGAAGCGAAACTGGACGTAGATTAGCAAAAAGATTACAACCCACAACATGGTCATTTTTGAGTTAAATATACCAAAATGGTCACTATGCTGTATATTTTAAGAATCACAGACTTTCATAGTAGATGCAAAGTTATGGCACATTTTAATCCAGCCCACATGTATGGAGAGCGTAAATCAGCTTAAAAATAAAAAAAGGAATATCTCAAAACTCACTTTGTGTGGGTTGGAACCTTTTTGCTAAACTACCTCCACCTGATCTGTTAGGATCTCAAAGCATTGAATACTAGAGAGGACAAGCCACCGCGTATCGTATGACCCTTGTATGCCTACCGGGCTTAAACTGCCGCCAGTTTCCAGCAAGCGCGCGTGTCGGTTGTCATAGGTTTGCTTTATTTTACATAATGCCGTCCTCTCAATTGTTACATGTAAAAATCGCAGTGAAACAACAAATTTCCATACCGATGGGATCACATTTCACAGGTAAATATTGTAAAATATATATTTTATCTAATAAACCACGTGTTCTAAACATATTAATTAGTACATAGGTACCCTAGCGCGTGGCACAGTCATACGTTTTATTCATCTCTATCGCTCAAGGCCATACATACGAAAGAGACAGAAAGAAAACTTTGTTGCTGTGCTCGAAATTGCAGTTGTGTGCGTGCATGCTATAAAACGCGCGCCTCGTCCGTATACACACCTAGCTACGTAACTCCTTTGCAGTGTAAGCACTTAGCGCCAATTGACAAATGTGTGCAAGTTTTTTGTGTTTATTTATTGGTGTAGTTGGTTCTTAAGTGCATGACTTGAACTTACGACAGTCAAACTCCGTACAGATTAGATAATTTGTAACATCTCCCTATATTATGAGATATCTGTGGTTAGGATATTTGATCCTGTGCAGACGAAGTCGTGGACCTAAGCTACTATCACATAAGTCGATACCATTAACATTAAAAAATATACCTATGTCACGATGTTTCGATCACATGGCACTTCTGTGCGTTTCTATTAAATGTCTGTTCTCAGCAGACATCTCAGCCAGCATCGAGGTTGCCATGCATACTTATAGCTCGATTTTCCGCTGCGCAGTTTCAATTGCACAGTGCCATTAGATGGCATTCGATTGCCTCGGTTTGTATGAAGCTTAATAGGTAGCTCGATTGCTGTGGGTTTTTCGGATAGAGCGGATAGAGGGATTTTTTTTAGTGTGTTCCCTAGAAAACAGCGCTGCCAGAATTTGCATACAGGACTATTCTGCAGCACCAGCTAAGCGTAACAATAAACATCGGAAATTAAGAGAGAGAGAATTATGGTAATAGTACCTATCCTATAGATAGATAGATAGATAAATAACACTTTATTGCTCAACCAGGATACAGAGTTAGTATAATTTTCTTATGTCTAAGTAACGGTATACAATTGGCGGTCTTATAGCTTAGAGCGATCTCTTCCAGACAACCTTTGGATGGAGAGAATTGCAGGAAGAACATAGTCGGTAGATATGGATTTTTAGAATGTAGGTACATAAAAAGAAAATCGAAAATATATTGACAAGTAGTAAGATATTTAAACTTCTGTATATTTACTGGTGGAATTTTTAAATTAATTTCTCCCATTTTAATCTTATGTTCTTAGAGGACTCTCTGTGCAAAATTTCAGCTTTGTATGTCCAACAGTTTGGGCTGGGCGTTGACCTAGGTCAGATGGTGGCCAGTTTCTTCAAGTGCAAGCTGCTTCGGTGTGTACCTGTGCCGGATTGTGGGTCGGGAGCCGTCGACGGCGTGCCACCACTGCGACGCGACGGAGGACACGGCGTAGCAC
Source organism: Yponomeuta plumbellus (assembly GCA_947310845.1). Taxonomy (NCBI): domain Eukaryota; kingdom Metazoa; phylum Arthropoda; class Insecta; order Lepidoptera; family Yponomeutidae; genus Yponomeuta; species Yponomeuta plumbellus. Next base: position 15,088,761 of record OX371194.1, read on the forward strand.
ACGCGCGCCGTGTGCCTTGCGTGGGCGGAGCCGCGTGCCGAATTGGCCGCGGCTATTGGGGGCGATGGTCGGCAGCGAAGAGGCCTGGTCGGCGGTCCTCGCCTTCAGCGAGGCCGTCATGGTGGAGAAAGAGGCGGCGGAGAGGGCGCGAGAGAATGATCCCCTTTCGCTCCCTCTTCGCCGTCGGAGGACCGGCCGCAGACGGCGGGCGTATGCCGACCGTCTACCGCCTTAACGGGGGCCTTCGGGCGGTGGGTCGGGGGACTCACCGCTCGATTCAGAGGTCCCGTGCTGGAAGGCACTCCATGTGTTCCGGAGTGTCTTTAGCGGAGTGGGGGGAGAAAACACTTCCCCCCTGAAGAAGTGTCCGCGAGGGCGCCCGCTGACGGGGTTGCGGTAGTGTGCGCAAGCGTTCCCGTGGCCCCGTCCCTTGCGAGTGGGATGGAACACCCCAGGAGTTTTAGTAGGTATACTGCCCTTTTCAGGGCGGGGAGTCCGACATAACCGCCGTGCTCCCCCGAGCCGGCGGTACCCGTAAAGTGGTTTCTCCTGGGTCAAAAAAAAAAATTTAAGTTAAAAATAATTATAAGGGCGCGAGCTCTACCCACAAACATGATTTATTTTTGCCATTTCTGACAGAGTCATCGCTTTCAGAAATGGCAAGAAAAAATGTGACGTGACTCAAAATACTTTTTTTTCTTACCTATGAGACCCTTATTTATTTATAATTGGTTGGATACCGTTTGATGTTTACAAGTCTCCCGTTATATAACTCCATCATTGAAAACAAGTCGGCAAATCTATGACGAAATCTCTCCCTTTGAAAGGCAAAAGTGTCAAAATTCACATTCCGTAAGAAGATTTCGCAGCTTCGAAGCTAATTGCGAGATAAACAAAAGAAAATTCGACGCGCAAATATTTATTTCAATTAGTCATGGCCCCTTTACCTAGAATGTTTCCTTTCTGTCCGATATATTGATGCAATTTTAAATAAAAGTTATAGAAATGGTGGACCCATACCGCAGTTATTCTTTGTAGAGCAATATTGCACAACATTGTCGGTTACAATAAAAAATAACTTATTCACAGCGTAGTTAATAACTACGAAGTGACTACGCCATTAAGCCCATGAACCACTAACGTGTACTGTGTTATTTCCAAAACACTCCTCAGAGTAAGGTTTGTATTTCATTTTGTATATTTCTGGAAAGTATGAAGGGTCTATTGTTAAAAAATAAGGTATTTAGTTTCCATAATTGTTTACATAAACATAAACATTTACATACAAGCACATATATTACTTCTGGCTACATGCATAATTTTCTTGTTTCATTAAGTTACTTTAAATCAAAAATATGGAAAAATGGCATCGAATACGTTGGTCAAAGCGCAACAAAGGTCAAATCTTTCCTCTTGTACGGAGTTGTTAAGGAAAGAAATCGCGTGACATCTGAGAGAAAAAGGGTTGGGATACTTGACTCAAACAACTTTATTCAGGAGCTTAGAAAGCTTGTAAAGCCGCCCCTAGACGCTTTTAAGTACGCTTAATTGGGTAAAAAATACCAGAGTTGAATGGCATCCGGAAAATTATACATCAATTCAAAATAACATTAATGATAGCGTAACTCATGTGGCGAGCGCAAGTCAACTCTACCCTAGCAGTATGAAGTCCAACATTCCTGCATCGCGCAAATAATGTATTTACGACAAATGCCCGGTTCCCATAATATACGCCTACCGGCTACGATCCGTTTTCTATACAATTTATTGACGGTTCGTAGGAATTTCGTAGGAACTGTAACCGATTGTAAGCAACAAAGAAGCGTTTTGTGGATATTGGAACCGGGCAAAATACAACTTATAACAAACCAGGTAGTTTCCAGGGTCAAAATAATTTAATTCTATTTAGTCCGTATTTTAGATTATGAAAAATTATTGGGTACGTATTTTTGCTACATGTAGCACTGAATGACGTCACACGTAACTTCAATGGGCTATATCTTTGTTACTTTTTGTTTAATCGAAGAAAGAAAAAAATACGTGTCCAATATTTTTTTATAATCTAAAAGACGGACTAATTACATTTTTTTAGGAAACTAGCCTATTGTACCGGCCGCCCGATCCCAGGCATAATATTATTATGATCTGCCTGGCGGGAAATTTCCTTTATAATGGAAGAGTATGATCACCCCATCTTCTCTGTATACCTATTGATTTTAAACATTTCCTAAAAACATAATACTTCTAGGGTCCTTGTGGGCGATAATGACGTTTAAGCATTTGGTTTTCAGTTTGGTTTTCAGATATATGAAAATGTTGTATTTAGTAGTACAGCCTACTGAGTGCAGGTTCGCCTCACCCTGAGTTGGTCTTGAAGACCTAAAGGGAAAAAAAAGCTCGGTTGTCTATGCAATGTAAGTAAGTAAACTGTCCCGCCTGGAATTATAAATTCTAGGTTGTCCAGGTCTATGAAACTGCTAGTGAGTAGAAACTGAAATAAATATGTGTGAATGTTGAAGTAACATTACCAAATGTTACTTCAACATTCACACATATTTATTTCAACACAAACAAGATGTATCTGAACGTACAGTCGACAGCACGTCAATCTTCACATTTTAGTTGCAAAGTCATCCGTAATGCAACGGAGTAGAGTGCATGGGTGTATACCATGATGTGCTGTCCACTGTACGTTACGCTCACAATATCAAAATGAACTGCACCGACCCTATGCAAGCTTAAGCGTTACCTCCAAAAACGTCTTCATTCATTCATACTGTCAGATAATGTGTATAGAAATTGTTGTTGACACTCAGGTTTCCTCACGATGTTTCCCTTCGCAGTTAGCGAGTGATATTGCTACTATATAACTTCCCAAACGTGCATACCTTAGAAAACAAAGTCATAGGTACATACCCGCACTGGGAATTGAACCTAAGTCGCCTGCTTCCGAGTCCATTGTTCTACCCAATGTTCTTCCAATGCACACTGCTGTGAGTGGTGATACATTGTTATATTTTATTATTGTATTAAATTTCAAACAGTAGCTTTAATCGGAAATAAGTCACCCTTTTTAATGTTGATACAATAAAACACAGCATACATTTTATTTTCACCAATCCGGACTTGGCCCCTGTGGTGGATTATGGCCTATACCTTCCTCAGGGAAGAGACCCGTGCCGCTCCGTGGAGACATGATGGGTTGATGACGATACATTTTATTTTCAATAACTACAAAACTACTGGCTACCTTACATTATTAGATATAAAGCCTTTCGTAAGTTTATTCAACTAGAAATTTCAATATGAACTGGACAGTCAATATAGAAAACACTTGTCCAGGGCATAAGTTATTGATGGAATTATCTAATAAAGTCGTATGCAGACCTTGCCCGCAAACGGAGGGTGAAACGCAATAAAAGATAGGTAATACGTTTTCTTTGTAGATTTTATGCTTGGCCGCACATGTAATATTTAAGGCTGACTTCGGACCTTTTTCTGACGAAATTGAATGGCCATTCATCTGAATGCGTTTTCAGCGAAGCCAATGGCAAAATGCAAATAAATAACAAGTGATAAATATTTTCAATATGCGTCTTAAAACGTAAAAGTGTTCGTTATTTTCTATCACTACGTCGTCTAGCGTTCGTCGAGCTGACTATGAAATTAAAAACGTGAATATTATTAAAAGTATTAACTAAAAATAGGAACTTGTTACATGGCACTTCAGTTTGGTTTAATAGGAACTAAAAATAAGGATAATATTAATTAGTTCTGTACACAGCTACTACATATTATGTCAGTATTGAGGGAGCCACAAAAAGCACTTTTGCATTTAATGCCGCGATGTTTTGTCATTCTACGAGCATTTGATGGACATAAAAGCATCACGCCATGTACTAAATTGACCAATTAAGAAGGTAGAAAAGGATTCGCCAGCTGGAGGCGCGGGGAACTAAGTGTACACAACTTTCGCGGGAAGGTGCGTCGTCGCATAGACGAATAATTAGTTATCTAGGGCCTATGACAGTTTCACACAGAGTGTATGATTATCTTACTACTGTCTTTATGGACAAAATGGCCGTCTCTAAAATACATAGTTTTTAGTAAAGTCGTAAGGTATAGCTTGTTTTATAGACCGTACTAGTAGTGTATTAACCAATCGCTTCCAGTAGTTTATACCATTGGATCCACATTGTACTGTTATTGCTTAGCAGATTACTAAATAACATAACATAACATATAAATACAGGCACATACATTGCTTCTGGCCCCACACTACGATACCCTGTGTCGTGGGAACCAGAAACAGCGACGTCACAAACATGTAAACATCCAAGACCTGGGTTTTTTTTGAACCCAGCCGGGATTCGAACCCGGGACATGGTAGGCAGATGCGCTCGGCTAACCACTGCGCCACAGAGTTCGTCCAATAGTCGTCGTCGTAAATAGAGACCAACAAAAGCTATTGTCGCGCTTATATCATTCTATTAAAAAACTGTTTGTGTGTTTTACTCTAGGGCCAGCCCAGATATCGTTTTATGAACGTTTATCCCGCAAAAACGACAAAATAATCGCCTCGTTCTGCAGGAAATAAATCAGTCCTTGTCACTTGCCAATAGGTTTACGAGGCTACTTCTAAAAGTATTTATTAATTAAGCTTCTCGCAATCCTAAATCGGCTCAGACAACAAAATTGTTAAGTGTCAAAGGGAACGGGAAACAACACACCCCCAATTAGAGTGTTCACGTCATGACGATCTCGGATTTACAAAAAGGGAGACGCTAACTGAGGAAGAAAAGGGTAGACGACAAACTAGAAATGTACAGAGAAGTCTAGGGAGACAGTATAGGGAATGTATAGGGATACATTACTAGTTTGTCTATCTTTGAAAGAATGGTAAAGAATAATCAATAGCATTTTGCACCCTTGCAAGAAAAACGTGATATTTCATTTTCACCATTTTTTATTGACAGTTTTTTTTTTTGTAGCGATTTTATTTACTCCGAAAACGCCGGAATAATGAGCCACAGAGATACTGCATCACGTTATAGCGCTATCTCTTTCGACAATTACTTTGAAACCTTAAAAAAAAATGCTCTCATGTAACGTAAGGGTTCCGAAATAACACGTTGTTCTTGCAAGTGTGCGATTTGTGCTTTGTTAAGTTTGTTAGACATCCCGCTAACCAGCTTACACAGCTTCTTAAGGATTTTGTAGTTTATTTTGTACACGTTTATGGACCCGTTTTTTCTCTGCTTCTCCGCCTCTCTAAGGTTTGCTAGAAGAAATCTCTTACATAGGTAAGCTCTTCTTTGTACACGGTATTTCTTAAGTATAATTCTGTTAATTGTTTCGTGTGCAATAAAGTCTATATAATAGTAGACTGTATCACAAGGGAGCACAATAATATTTTTACGGCGAGGGCGCTTTTTTGAATCCAGAGTGAGAGCGTAGCGAGGGATTCTTTAGTACAATCCTGAACATAGCGAGGGATTCAAAGTACTTCGCCCGAGCCAAAAATATATTTTGCGTCCGAGTCACTCTACTTTTCATCACCCAATATGAGAAAATTCAAGTATGTATTTCTGGCGCCAGTTTTAATACTTTCAGGAGTTGATTCTATACTTTCACTATCACTAGAGAAACTAATTTTTCAAAACAAAACCATCAATTTCTAATAATCCGTGAAACAACAACGCCGGCTGTAGTTCGCGCGTTTTAAAGTGATTTCTTTTTTTTTTGTTCAGCCGGCAGCGCAACCATGGCCGTCGTACCAGCCAGTCTTTAATCAAATAATATTTGCGTTTGATTTCTTTGGCGCTGAACTCTAAGATTTTCCAAATTCAAAAAGTGCGCGGTAATAGTACATTATGATATAAGTGCGGTAAGTTGAAAATTACAGCCGAGGCGATATTACTAGCCCGAGCCATCGGCGAGGGCTATAAGAAAGCAGAGGCTGTAATTTTCAAAGCGCACGTATGTCATACGACGTTTTATGACATATTTACTAGGAAATTAATAAAACTCTGACTTGTGAGCTTACTTACCGTTGAGCTCCCTTTTGATAGGCTTGTAAGTATCTATCGGTCGATTTTTCAGGCAAGAGGCTTAGAGTAGCCTTTTTCGCCGCGTTTAAGACTTGTGGCGGTGTCAAATTAATAAATTCATCACTACTTGACGACATTTTCAAATAAAAACAATACAGCGAAAAGAAAAAGCGCGCGGATTTATTTTTACTTGTCCACAAATAAACGATGCGCGCGCATCAACTTTTTTTTTTAGGCAAAGGTACAAAAACAGCCAGTATTACTAATAAAGTAAATTAATATTTTTGTGTTTTTGTTACAGATAAATGGTTGTAATTTATTGGCAAAATTAATTAAATTAAAGAATTAAATGTTTATTTGTTATATTTTATTTCCCAAAGTTAATTTTATTCATAAAATATTGACCACTTTCTTGACATAAAACCTCTTTGCTAAGATTTTTAAAAGTATCGTTCATTTTTAGACGGAGTATCGTAAAACTTTATTTAAAAAAAAAACACGTGCCTTTTACGTTACATTATCGCACAAGTACGTAATGAGATACATTACGATATTGAAATTGGTGTAATTACAACCACTTTACGAGCAAATATGTTATAAAGATAGTTGCGGCTAAGTGCGCTAAAGAGGATTAAAAATTCTTTATGCCCGCTAGTTTCTTATAAACACCACCTTACACCACCTTTGCGAGCAAAGTTGTTCTTTTCGAATAGATGGTATGAAAAGTATATTCCGACCCGGCTCTCTGTACGTGAGCATTCTGTCGCGGCGATTAGGGATTCAAGAGGCAATGCCGGGGCTACGCGAGGCTTTTGGGCTCGTCGGCCGTCTCTTTATACCCCGTTTCTAATTAACATCACGACACTTCTCGTTTGCAGCCTGTTTACACATACTCTGGACCAAATTGGCTGAAGCGCCCTCAAGATGAAGTGGGATTTTTGACGCTTTTTAAGGGGTTTTAAGCGAATAGTGAGTTAGTAGTGCTCGCAAGTTAGTACTTGGGATTACAAGCAGTATTAAAAGTAGGATTGCTCTTGTTTGTTGCAAGAAATATTTTTTACTATCGCTGAAAGAATAACTCTAATGTCGACGGCTGAGGGAACGAGACGCAATTAGGCGTGTGTGACTATGACTGACTAAACTCACTACTTCCCTATGATTATGTAAGTTTATTATATCTCATATTTATATTGCACTATCTATCGCCAGTCTTGTCGACAACAAAGGTTTACTGGAAGAGAATGCTTCTAGCACTAAGCATGCCCTTGCGCATTTCCTTTGAAATCAGTGCAATAAAGAATTAAAATAAATAGTAATCTACTGGGTATAATAAACCCACGTAATTTTCCTAAAGAAAGAGTTTACTTTATCCATCAATATGCAATAGTTTCCCTTGTTTCGTATTGACAAGCGGAAACTTGGATGTGAACCAAGCTCCGACAGAGAATCAAAGTTATGGCTGAAGTGGCAGTGGGCTGGCCATACTCGCGAAGAACCGACAACCGCTGGGGTAAACGTGTTCATGAGTGGAGACCGCGTCTCGGCAAACGTAGTGTAGGACGCCCTCCGACCAGGGCCTAGATTCTGCTAATGGATTGTAATGCAATGGTAGTTGCATGAACGCGTCGATTTCATTTCATTGCCGCTTCAAGTCAACGCGCGCACGCGCCCATTCATAATTTTAGGCGTCAATGGAATTAAAAAAACATGTCACGTGACCCGACCGTGTAACTGTCATTGAACTATGCATTAACAGAATCGAGGCCCATAGGTGGGATGACGATCTGCGAAAAACTGCAGGCAGATGTTGGATGCGGAAAGCTGAAGACAGTGCGCTATGGCGCTCATTAGGGGAGGGCTATGTCCAGCAGTGGAGTAGTATTAGCCGGGTGATGATGATGAACTTGGATAAGATTATGTTACACGTGACTTACTTGTGTACGACGGTCATTTACACATTTCGCAATGGGATTTGTACGGGCTAGCACCGTACATCTTTCTAGGTCGCCGTATCGCTGACTGTGCACCGCGCACAGTCGAGCTCACGGGCCTTTGTGCCTGCGCCAGACTAGTTGGCTTTTGCCTCTCAATAACATCTTACGTCTTCAACAATGTAATACTAGTTGGCTTTTGCCTCTCATTAACAACAAACATGTAACTGTGCACAGTGAGAAATAAACATCATGAAGACATAACATCTACATTCTACTTTCTTCTACCACCACCGCCCTGCAACCTACAACATCTGCTGCTTTTTAGATCCAAACCATTTTCATAAACGAAATAAACGATCGCGCACATATAATTTACTCAAACGAGCTATTATAACTACACTACAAATAGGAAAGTTGAGTCGTTAAGGGCATATTGTCGCGATTACAATGTTAAGCGCTTGGCGCCGCGCCACATCACTTCAGCCTGCGTTATTATTAGATAGAAAGATCGAGAAGTTTCAGCTGTAACACTAACTAATTTGATGGAATGTAACTGGTGAAATTCTATTGTTATCAATAAAATTGTTATGATTTAATCATCATCAACCAATTATGTCCCCACCGAGGGGCACGGGTCTCTTCCCTAAGGAAGGTATAGGCCATGCTCCACCACGGGGGCCAAGTCCCGGGGGCTAAGCCTAGTAACACTAGTGGCTGGTTTTACTGTCAGAAGTTTTCAAGCCGCCCTAAGGCCTGAGGACTTGGCTTAACGACTGCCATTTATCGACGGCCGCCAGCACCTAATGCTTAAAATGATTACCCTTTCTTGTTCTTTCTTGTTAAACTACTCGTAGTAAGGAAGTAAAGTATTTATTGCCGTAACATTTTTTTTTAACATTACATAACATAAAATAACATTTACATACAGTCACATACATTGTTTCTGGCCCCACACTAGGATACCCTGTGTCGTGGAAACCAGAAACAGCGACGTCACAAACATGTAAATATCCAAGACCTGGGTTTTTTTTTGGCCCCAGCCGGGATTCGAACCCGGGACCTCTCGCATGGTAAGCAGATGCGCTAACCACTGCGCCACAGAGGTCGTCAAGGTACAGTTTTACTTAATATAATCTGACCCCCACACTAGACAAGGCCTGAACATTTACCCGATTACCTAAAAATACGGCGGTGTCTATCTGACAGTTAAGACTTCTAAGGTGTTCTGTCCCTATCAGCTCAACTCTTTGGTTCCAACTCAGAGCGTTGCAATTGGCAACCGTCTGTAGCGAGACGTTTTAATGACCCCTGGCGTTCTCTCTCGATTTCACTAACCGTCATGTGCCAAAACTCGTGTTTCGGGGCTTGTGCCGCGAAATAATGTCGCAGAAAATTAATGAATCGTCGTTGGGGTCTTTAAGTGCAGCAGTGAGGTTTGAACGGTTATTTGACGGGCAAAATGAAGTAAAGCATAAAACCCACCAACGCGTTGTGGCGGCGGTGACGGTCTATACAAAATACTACTGACGTAAATGACGTGTGTATGTACACACAAAATACGCAAGTTTTTGAGAACATACATACATAAACTCACGCCTGTATCCCAAAGGGGTTGGCAGATACCAGGCACTGCGGCTTGTCAAGATCATTACAGATCACTTTGACGTTATCGACAGTCAATGCGTGGATTTTACCTTTTCCTTAGCTAATAGATCCCGTATTTGGTTGAAATAGGGACCGTAGTCCACCTGGGACACCCTTTACTATCCCTTCCACCGACATTCACTAGATATATTATTTCGTCAGTCTTCTTAGATCGACTCCAAGGTGCTTTTGAAAACACTTTTATAAATAACACAGATATAACAATGTTATAAAATGCGCGGTTCCTGAAACGTGCCGGTTAGAGTTTTTAATTTATATCAGCTTGTGGTCTAAGCCCGTTGAAATATTTTTAGTATTTTTTTGGTAATAAAATATTCAATAATTTTGTATCATGATAATTTATCATGCTAATTTATCATGCATATGATAAATTAATGATAAATTAGCTTCATCAAGGACCAACACTGACCAGATACTTTAACCAATAATAAATGTAGAAAAGTTACGTTAAGCCTCAAGCATTGTATACAGATTTTATGTGGATTTTGCAGATTTATATGCAATCATTACATTTAAACTGGATCCAATTCAATCCAGTATAGAATCCTTTTCCATAGAGGAGTTTCCATTCACCTTTCTAACTGTAGAGACGATATAAAAAGACAGAAAGCACGAAAGAACATATTTAGGTGTAAACGTATTTTCTCAAACATGCTTGGAAATTTGAGCATTATTTCACATAAATCGAAATTGCTGTACTGGCCAATTACACGCAGGCAGCGGCCGGAAAAAGTTCTATTAAAATTCATAACTGTCGTGTTGTGTGGCCAAATATAGTACATTACTGCAGCGGCCAGCAAAAGAGGCATTGATGGACGAACGTGGCCGAGGCGAAGCCGAGGCACACATACGTGAGTCCATCAATGCCTAGTTGTGGCCAAGGCTTGTATATGATTTTTCTCAAATAATGCGCAGAAATTAAAACAAGCAGAATGTAAATTCTTTACGTTAAAATAAATTTCTACCTACCTTCTAAGGCAGAACTTTTTCTTTCGATTTTGGCGGTAACAAGTTTTCTATTACGGCTCTTGCCGCCTCTTGAATTTCAGGTGGCGTTAAAATAAGTTCATCGCAGTCATTTTCGACACTTGAACTCATTCTGTTAAATTCAATAAACTTTCAAAATCAGTCGTCTGATTTCAGACGAAATCAGACGAACCACGAACGAACAACAGTATTTTTTGCCGCGTTAAAGTGTTTTTTTTCAATAGTTCGAAATAAAAAAAAACCTCTGATAAGTTACCTCCTTGGTTGTCATTGTTCGGAGTAAAAGATCGTTCCATTTTTAATCAAATTTCCAAGCATGTTTGAGAAAAATTACATACTAAACTCACATCTGTCGTGTTATTTAAAAATGGAATGTTTTTTTACTCCGAACAATGACAACCAAGGAGGCAACTTATCAGAGGTTTTATTTAAATTTCGAACTGGCTTGCCACAACTGAGCATTGATGGACTCACGTATGTGTGCCTCGGCTTCGCCTCGGACAACATTTCCACATTCGTCCATCAATGCCTCTTTTGCTGGCCGCTGCAGTAATGTACTGTAACTACAATAATTATTAGAATGGTAAACGAACCTAGGAGTTTTCAATGTGCCCAAAATGTATGTGGTGGTCTGAAACTTGGCACCGACTCAAAAATACACTTGTGCAATACCTGCAACCTGCATGTATACGATTTCAAGAGGTCATATCTGTTTAAATAATATCTGCGTTTTTAGTGCTGTAGTGTCGGTTTTTATTTTATTTTTTACAAAAAAACACGTTTTTTCCTCAGAAATCACCCTGGCAGTACTTACAATATATTTTGTGAAACATTTAAGGATTGCCTCATAAAGATATTATTTTCTGTTTCTTACAAAAGTAAGAAAATACCAATGCTGCGGCCAGAAACACGGATGGCACCCGTTCACGAGCGTACCGCAGGGGTCAGCCGTCGCCAGTCTCAATAGGTGATCTGGCCAGCATGACATCATTCGCATTCATCATCAACCCAGTCAGAAGTTTTCAAGCCGCCCTAAGGCCTCTGACTTGGCTTAACGACTGCCATCTATCGACGGCAGCCGGCACCAATTGCTTAACGTGCCTTGCGAAGCACGGAACCGCTCGGAAAAATGCCACTAGCGTTAGTCATAGACAAAAACCCGTCCATGAACTGAACGCGCCGTATGTTGCTTAACCTTAGTGGTCGTTTAAGATCACTCAAGCAGCCCAGACTACGAGCGATTCCCATAGCCTTTGGCAAACTTGTGTGATCAAGTTCTTGTCAATTTTCTGTAATAATATCATAGTTTTGGTATGCAGTCATTCAACCAACCCTCTGTTTGTTTTTCTTTTTTTTTTCTATTTAGTGGCAGAGGCTTCAGTCTACGATGCCAGACTGCATCCAGATGGCGTCGTCAATGCTTACGACTCAATTTCCGAGCACATAAAAACTGAGATTGCGTTATATCGATACAATTTGCTATTGACATCTTGGAACTGATGCGTTTTGTTTAACTCTCGATTAACGTTTGCTCCCACGAGTTTCTCTGCATAGACCAAGGACTGTAGTTCAGCGAAAAAATGCGTAGAGCTAAATTTGATGTAAAGTACAAACTCTAGTTAGGGTTTTTAAGAATCAAGCAAATACGTAAATTAGAGGCCGATCAGTGGTCGATAATAGTAATACCGATGGTATAATAATATGATTTTACGAACGTTGTGTGAATAACGTTATTGTTGTTGAGTGTAAAAACGGTTTTTGGTGTGATTATTATAACTTGCATATTTTCTTTCAGACGTGGTCGCATTGCCTATAATAAAGCGTCGTAGTATAAAACACAGTGAGATTTCGTCGCACGTAGCCGCTACGCCGTAGCAAAGGGCTACGGTCTAGGTTGGCGCGGTCTACTGCCCCCAGTGGGCTTCGAACCCTAGTCCCTCTGCCTTGGTAGTTAAGCGCTAGCTAAGGCCAGACAAACAAGGCAGTTTGAACATAAGCTAATTTTAGGATGGATGTCGATTGTTTGTACCTTCTTATAGTCTTCTAATATATAAAATTATCGTGTCTCAATGTTAGTGCGCATACTCCTCCGAAACGGCTTGGCCGATCTTAATAAAATTTTGTATATACAATCGGCAGGTCGGAGAAAAGGTTGTTATTTATTTTTCATAGCCCTAAGAGAAAAAAAAAATATGGCTAAACAACGTTTGCGGGGGCAGCTAGTAGACTATATTATTCAACTTGTTAGCGTACACACAACTGTATGATGTATCTTATTTAGACGACGGATATAACAGAAATTATTGATTGCATCTGCCCCCTTACTCTAAGAGGACGGTAAAACTAAATTAAATTAGGTAATTAAACTGACCCCACCCTTGGAGACCGCAGACAGTCCTGCGAGACAGTCAAATTATTCTTGAGAAGTCGCTGCCGTTTGTTCTTGACCAAGCCGGTACAAAAGAAGAGAGTAATTTTTTGACCAAGTGACTATTTACTAACTAAGCAAGCTGGAAAGAAAGTAAAGCTTATTAGGCATTTATAATAAAAAAATATATAAGCAAAAAGGTTGTTTTAAACTGTCTCGTTGGCCTGGCCATTAAGGCGCTTACCTGCCAGGGGCTTGATTCTGTTATTGCATTATAGTTGGATGACAGATACATGGATGGGTCACGTCAGGTGTTTTTTCACACCATTGACGCTTAGAGGGCTTGTTATGTGTGCGCGGGCAATGAAACTAAATCGCCATGTTCATACAGTTGTCATTGTACTAAAATCCATTAACAGAATCTAGGTCTAGGACAGAGGTTTTAATTCCTACTGGAGGCCGCCGTGCATTTATATAGATGGCCTCAGCTGGATGTTTTCCGTGTTTATAATGTCTGGTCATCATAGCACAGGGTATCTTAGTTTGGGACCAGGACAAGTGAATTTTTGTGTGGAAGTCAATATAAAAAAAAACAAAATAGCGTATTCGATAGCTAATTATTACTTTTTTTTTTTAAACTTGCAGCTTACATTACAAATGGTCAGACATTTGATTTAACTATTCACCTTCATTTTGTTATCTTTCAAACTACAAAAAATATATTGTGTACTAGCTGACCCCTCAAACGTTGTTTTGCGAGATAGGGGTATGAAACATAGATAACCACCTATTCTCAGACCTACCCATCAAACATATAAAATTTTATCAAAATCGGCCCTGCCGCATCCCGTTTCGGAGGAGTATGCGCACTAACACGGTGAGTGGTGAGACGAGAATTTTATATATTAGATTATTATTAGTAAGTCTATCAGCCCAACATCGAGATGTCACGCTCGCAGTGGTTTATCATGTCTGTCAGTAAAGTGAAACCACAAGGCGCTCGTCTCGCACGGACAAGGGTCCACGGTTTCCTTTCGCCGACCCTTATCAGTTCATGGAAGGAATTTGTTACTCGTATTTGTAAAAGGTCCTATTGTTGTTGTTCTAACTAATTGTCTGGAGAACTACTTTAACCTTAGTACTAATAAATAATAATATGGTAAAAAACGAGCGCCCACGTTAATTGAGATTATAATTATTTATTTATTTTTCTGGCTTTGTGTCCATCAAAATAAGCGCTCGCGCACCCATGGCAGGCACGCATTGCTATGGCTGACTTGTTCTAATAGATTGTATCGAGAGATTTTTGAACAGTTCATACATACATACATATATACATACATACATACACTCACGTTTGGGGTAGACAGAGACCAGGAACTGTCACCTGCCACGATCTTGACAAATCACTTTCATTAGTCGTGGCATTCACGCACACCGTTTTCGAGTACTTTTTATCTTGCCTTTTGCTAATTCATCCCCTATTCGGTCAAAGTATGTCTACCTGGGGCGTCCCTTACCTGCCCTTTCACTCATATTCGCTTGGTATATTTGCTTCGTCAGTCTTTCTTCCTTCATTTTGTTTACATGTCCAAACCAAATGCAACATACCTGTCTCAATTCTAGTAGCTACATCCTCTTTCGGTCCCCAACGTTCTCTAATTACACGTTCACGGGCGTCCCTTAACCGCCCTTTCACTCATATTCGCTTGATATATTTGCTCAGTCAGTCTTTCTTTCTTCATTCTCTTTACATGTCCAAACCAACGCAACATACCTTTCTCAATAATTCTAGTAGCTATGTACATCCTCTTTTAACCCACAAAGTTCTCTAACCACACTATTGCGTATTCTGTCATCCAAAGTAACACCAAATATGTGTATTCTTTCAAAAAACAAACTGTTCGATGGCTTTTTAAGGCTGCCAAAATTCATGGTACAAAACCTGAAAACTCAGAGGTTTGCTTCGACCTACGATAGGCGAGGCAGGAACAGTAATTTAACTACAATTTGTTTTTGTGCAATGATGGAATGCGAAGAATATTAAACAGACTCGGCTAATTTGAATGAGATCCCCCACCCGACGGATATTTGCATAATCACCGAAGCCTGATTAAATTTGCACGAAACGGTGGAAATACCTGTTTATCACTTAATTCCTAATTCCGTTTTGGTTTAATGAGAATTTACTGTTCACTAAGCGTGGTGCTTACCACCAAAATACAAAAACAATATGATTATGATAATGACGTACAGACTGGATCTCTTGAACCAGTTAGGTGGCCGGATTAAGTTTTAAAAGAAAAGTGATTTATGTCTATAAATGTAAACTTTTGATTGAATAAATAAAATTATATCGTTTTATACAACAAAAAAAAAACTAATTGCTGTTTGTTAGTCTCGCTAAAACCTTAGAACGGCTGGACCGATTTGGCTATATTTTGTTTCTTATATTTGTAGAAGTTTAAGGAACGAAAACTTTCGTAAGCACAACACATTGTAAACTTCGGCGAAACCTGGTCGGACTCTTCCGATATAACAACACCCGTAAGTAGATCCGGACTAAAAGTTTACAAAGTTTGAGGAAGGTTGAAACATTAAGTGATACGTGGTACGAAGTTCACGGGATCATCTAGTATCATATAACAAAACATACAAAAAAAATTGTGAATTCATCCCAATACCTACTGGTATAGGAATATGTTTTTATAGAAGTTGTTGACTCTTAACCTATAGACATCTACAGCTATAGGCAGCCATCACGCTAACCCTCTCAATACCCTTCCAATTTCATCCATTGCTTTTCAATTGCTGTTATAATGACTTCGATCTATCGGTTCACTTATCTGCCTACCGAACTCAATATTGGCTAATAGAAAGCTAAAATCGAGAAATTAATGAGCAGCATAGCTCCAGCTTAACCAAGTTGTTATAATTTCTATTCTGCTTTAAAAGGAAAACAAGCGCAGAAATTAACTTAGCAAAAATATTTTATGACTGGAGGAAATTTTATTATTAGAAAGTGCAGCGAAGTGGAATTTATTGCATAACATTACGACGTAGTTAGGAAAGTAACAATGTGGAGATGTGTAGAAGAATCTACTTAATCGAGCGAGTTTAAATTTTACCTACCTCGTTTTCGGACAAAATAAGGTTTCCGAAATTTTTCAATCTTGCTTTGTCCGGCTGGTTATAAACACTTACCTATGTATGTTGGTATAGGATAGGATATAGGTTGTATAGGATGCCCTCTGATATGGTAAGTATTATTATACATATATACCCGCTAACGAAACGCATCCTTACACCCTGTACGGGCGTACATAAGGTTAATAAAGAAGATGAAGTAACTGTTCTATTATAACTATTTAATACGTTTTACAAGTTTGTATGGTGAAATTATATGTATGGGACGCGTGTGTGCGATACGCGGTCCCGAGACGAATAGAAAGAGCCGCTGCTCGCGGCCGGCGGTGGTGGGGCGCCCCTCGCTCGCCCGTACAGCGTTGTATCCTCGTAGTAGGGGCGGGAACATGCTGGGGGCCCTTGAAAGCCCTGCTTTCAAGAATCATGAAGAAGGCACATGCGGTTCAGTGCTCGTCTGATGACTCCTCTCACGGTGTCTATGTCGGCGACCCGTGGTATTCCGTCTGAGCCAGGATGAAGTTTTCGTACTCTCCCCAGGCGCCATGACAATGGAGGTTGATTCTCTTCCTTTATGATGACGAGATCTCCTTGCTGTAGGTCTCTGGCGCGCGTTTTCCATTTTGTTCGTTGCTGCAGCTCCATGACGTACTCGGACTGCCAGCGCCTCCAGAAATGCTGTCTCATTTGCTCGAGGATATGGAAGCGATTCAGCTTGTTGGTGTTGACATCCGTCAGGTCCGGGGCTGGGAGCGACATCAGTGGCCTACCAAGGAGAAAGTGCCCCGGTGTGAGCGCTGCGTAATCTTTAGGAGAGGAGGAGAGGGGGCAGAGAGGTCGGCTGTTGAGGATGGCCTCAATTTGAGCAAACAAAGACGATAGTTCTTCAAATGTGAGGTGTGTGTTGCCCAATATGCGCTTGATATGAAATTTAGCCGATTTAATGCCTGCCTCTGCGTAGCCGTTAAAATTAGGAGCGTAAGCCGGTGCAAATTTAAATATAATATCATGATCAGATGCAAAGTCTAATATTGGTCCCGAATATTGCTTAAAAAAATCATTAACTTCTTTGGCACCGGCGACAAAGTTTTTGCCATTGTCACAAAAGATCTCTCTCGGCTTACCCCTGCGTGAAATGAACCGACGCAGGGACAATATGAAGGCGTCTTTAGAGAGTTCACTCACTGCCTCTAGATGAACACACTTAAATCTAAGACATATAAAAAGACAAAGGTAGCATTTTGTTATCCTGCAACCACGCCCACGTCGATCAGTGATCAAAAACGGTCCTGCAAAATCCACAGCTATAGTAGAAAATGGGAAGTCAGGCGTGATGCGCTGTGATGGCAAATTACCCATGATGTTAGACATTGTTTTGCCATAATAGCGAGTGCAGATAACACACTGTTGGGCCGTGCGTCGTGCCAAGTCCCTACCCCCAATAGGCCAGAACTGCTCGCGCACAGATGCCAGCATGAGCTGAGGTCCCGCATGCAAGAGGCGTATGTGTTCGTGAGTAAAAATTAGTTTTGTAAGTGTGTGTTTGGAGGAGAGCAGCATAGGGTGTTTTACTGAAAAGTCGTACTTAGACTTACCTAGCCTGCCCCCCACTCTCAGGATCCCCTGAGAGTCAATAAAGGGTGCTAATGAAGTGATGTGTGATTTAGGGTTTAGCTGTTTATTTCCTTTTAATAAATCTAACTCCGCAGAAAAAAATTGTTGTTGTGACAACTTTACTAAAACCTTTAAGGCATTTTCAAGCTCAATTACAGTTAAGGGACCCTTTAGGTCCTGCTTTTTGCATTTGATATTAATGAAGCGCGATACATATGCAACTATGCGCTTAAGTTTGTTGAGTTGTGAGTACTTTTGAAAGTCTATGACAATGTTGGCAGTATCTAATCTGTTATCTATGTTTGTCATTAAGGATGTGATTGGTTTACATTCAGGTAAGTCACGTGTCATAGAATTAGTGTTTAGAGCCGGCCACCTTTCTTCAGGCTCTAAAAGAAATGTAGGTCCATGCCACCATAGCTGCTGAGACTGAGCATGCTGAGGGTCAATTCCGCGAGAAGCAAGGTCAGCGGGATTGAGAGCTGTGGGAACATGACGCCACGATGAGCTTTCGGTAAGCTCTTGAATGGCCGCGACACGGTTCGCGACGTACGTTTTTAATTTAGATGGACAAGCGTTTATCCAGGCCAGTGCCACGCTGGAGTCGGTCCAGTATATGCAGCGTGCTATAGGCTTGCGAAATGCGTTGTTAACAGTCGAAGCAAGCCGACTAGCAAGAAGCGCTGATGAAAGCTCCAAGCGAGGTATCGTCGTTGCTTTCGTAGGTGCGACCCGAGACTTCGCGCACAGAAGGCTTACGGCTTGTTTGCCTGACATTGAAGTGTATTTAATGTATATACATGCGCCATACGCGGCCTGTGACGCATCGCAGAAAGCATGAAGCTCAATTATTGAAGCTAAGTCGTCATTAAATATGTTTCTAGGCACAGTAAGAAGCTTTAGGTATTTTATGTTATCGATGAAGGATGCCCAGGTTCGATGGATTTGGGCAGGAACTGCCTCATCCCAACCCAGCTTGAAAGACCAAAGTTTTTGCAATAGTATTTTAGGTTTGACCGTACACAACGTTAAGAGGCCTAAAGGGTCAAAGACCTTGAAAGTTGTGGATAAAATGGAACGCTTAGTAACGATGTCAGCTGTATTGCTGTTGTCATGAATATTAAAATGTAGCGTGTCTTGATCAGGATTCCAAAGCAATCCTAGCGTGTGTTGAGACTGACTCAGCGCTAAACTTTCATTTTTGACGTTGCCTGCTTCGGAATCAATTAGAAGTTGTGAGTTAGACCGATATTTCCTTAAGTTGAAGCATCCTAATGAAAGTGACTTTGACACGGCCAGTTTAATGCTGAGAAGGTCAGTTTCCGTGTCAGCCCCGGTAAGAAGGTCATCGCAATAGAAGTCAGTTTGAATAATAGTCTTAGTCAATGAGTCAGCTGACTCCTTACCGAGCTGCCACAAGCATCTTGCCGCCAAAAAACTGGCACTAGAATAACCGTATGTTACGGTGTTGAGTCTGAGCGTTCGAATAGGAAGCGATTCATTTTCACGCCACAGTATTAATTGTAAATCGCGATCCAACTCATTCATAACGACCTGTCTGTATTGTTTTTCTATGTCACCAGACAGGACGTACCTATGACAACGAAATCTTAATAAGATGTTGAACAGTGAATCCTGTATATTCGGTCCTACCATTTGAAGGTCATTGATGGAGAAGCCTGATTTCGTACGGGAAGACCCGTCGAACACAACTCTAGTCCGTGTGGATTCACTGGTCTCTTTTTCCACTGAGTGGTGGGGCGGGAAGAATGAGATAAGAGGGTGCTCAACTGTAGCATCAGATAAGTGACCAAGATCGCGATATTCTTGCAAGAAGTCAGAATACTTTTGTTTTAAGTCGGGTTTTCGATTCAGGCGTTTTTCTAACGCTAGAAAACGCTTTTTTGCTAAATAGTATGAGTCGCCCAGGCAGTCTGGGGAGTCAATAAGAGGCAATCTAACACAAAATTGGCCGTTCTCTAAGCGAGTAGTGTTTTGAACGAAGTGTGATTCACTTTCAGTTATGACTGGTTTGGTTGTATGATGCGTGGGAAAGTCTTCATATTCCCAAAATTTAACAAGCTGCGATTCTAAGTCGTTCTGGCTAGTCACAAAGTTACACGATGTTACATTAACAGGTTTGTCCCCGACAGAGATGGGTCCAGCTATTAGCCAGCCAAGTTCGGAGCTATGCAAAATGGGCAACCTGTTTCCTAGAGGGCGCTGCTCTGACCAAATGAGGTCCCAGAATATGTCAGCTCCCAAGAGAATATCAATTTGGGATGGCTGATTGAACGTAGGATCTGCTAATTTAATAGATGGTGGTATGTTAAGATGATTCACAGAGATGTAATTCTTAGGAAGTGATTCAGTTATACGAGGAAGTACGAGAAATTCATGGTCGCGAACGAATGTACTCTGCCTAGATTTCACGAGAGCAGAGCAGCGTTCTGGAATGATGTTAAGAGGCGTATCACCTATGCCCAGGATGCGTGTGGCACTGGAATGCCGAGAATTCAGATGAAGACGTTGCCTTAAGTCGGTAGTCATGATAGAAGACTGACTGCCACTGTCTAAAAGAGCCCTGACAGTTTCTACTTTATTATTATGTGCATTAACAATGTCAATTAAGGCTGTAGATAATAGAACTTCAGAAGTAGATACTGCCGACATGACGATTGAAGAAGAAGCCTCCCCTTCCCCCCCATTATTACTGCCAGAGGGGGCAAAAGAAGCAGGAGGTGTGG
Organism: Yponomeuta plumbellus; assembly: GCA_947310845.1. Classification (NCBI taxonomy): domain Eukaryota; kingdom Metazoa; phylum Arthropoda; class Insecta; order Lepidoptera; family Yponomeutidae; genus Yponomeuta; species Yponomeuta plumbellus. The sequence continues at coordinate 15,109,270 of OX371194.1, forward strand.
GTGTGTTAGTGTTGTGTTTGTGCAAGACTGTGTTGTGACGCCTCTTACATACGCGACATCCTCCCAGTCGGCAGCGCGTACTGTCGTGGTCCGGGCGCAAGCAGTTGAAGCAGAGCTTGAGCTTCGCAGCCTGAGCCCATTTTTCTTCAGTTGACAGGCTGTTGAAAACCTTGCAATCGAATATACGATGCTTTCCTTGGCACACGACGCACGGCCGCTGGGTCTTTTCATTCGCTGAAATTACAAAGGATTTGGTTTGAGGCGTTTCAAATTTAAATTGAGGCTTGGAACATATATTAGGTTTGTCCCTTTTAGCTTTAAATAATGCCTCCAAAACATCTGCACGAGATTGTAAGAATTTTTTAAATTCATTTAATGTAGGTAGTTCGGTTAAATTATTACGATGTTCTTCCCATTTTGTACGAGTAGCTTGGTCTAACTTTGATGTGACCATATGTATGACGATCGTGTCCCACTGGTCGATGGGCTGGCCGAGCGTCTTCAACGCCCGCAAGTTTTTAGTCACGTGATCACTGAGGTACCTCAGTGCCTTGTCTGATTCGCGTTGCAAGGGTTCAATGCTAAATAGGGAGTTAAGATGATTAGTTATAAGTTGACGATTATTATTATATCGCTCGCATAGAAGGTCCCACGCTTCAGAATAGTTGTGCGCCGAAACTTCTAAATTTGAAATGACGCGCGCGGCTTCACCCTCAAGATATGAACAGAGATAATGAAACTTGTGTATCGGTTGGATTCTAGTATTTCTATGAATAAGCGACTCGTAGGTATCACGAAATTCAAGCCATTTAAAGAAGGTTCCGTCAAATTTATGAATTTGAATTAAAGGCAATTTAAAGCCTATGTCATCATGGCATCGTTGATTGTCAGAACAAGAGTGGGCAGATGAAGCCCGGGCGGCGTCATGAAAGGCCTCTTTAGATCTACATGTTTCCAAAATAGACTGGGCTGTGGCAATCGCCAAATGAAGACTTTCCTCTATAATGTCCCTTTCGGCGAGCTCATTCACGAGGTTTCCTTCATTCAAGACCTCTATACGAGTTTGCATGATCTCAAATTTACTGCTGAGTTCAAGGAATTTATTCAACTTTAAAGTTAATTCATTGATTTGAATCGATGTCAACGAGTCCGCACCGTGGAATCCCTTTAAATAATTACTAAACTTTGTTATCTGTCCTTTAATAGAACTCCGCTTGACCTTGAGATCGGAACATGATTCATTTTCCGCTACCGATGCAGCGGGAAATGACAAGGTGGGAAGTTTAAGCCCCGATTCGGACTTTGTTGTCGACATGATTAAAATGCAAACTGAGAAGGCTTGATCACGTATATAAAGTCAACGAACCAACTGATTAGCACAACACATAAACGTAAACAAGCAAGTTGAATAAATTACCGTAATGATAAATGAAGTTGAAAGTATAATGTAAATACTAAAATTGCAAACGGCTTACGCTCCTTATCGCTGAGGAATGCGGCTAGTTGCTACGGGCCGACGCCGGGAGCTGGAGCACTGCGCCGAAACGGCTGCACCGCGCGGCGGGCTTGGTAGGTACCGGTTCGACTCCGGGCAATTGTCACTGAAATATGTATGAGAAAAAAGCTGACAGTGCGAACGCAGGCAATAATTGGGGTGCGAAGCTGGGCCTTGTGCAAACAAAATTTAATGCAAAAGCGAGAAAAATGTATCTCGTATTATGTTTTATATTTAAGAAATGAGAATAATATGCTAGAGGACGGCGTAGAACTTGGCAGGCAGCAGAGGAATGTATGACGTGCTTGAAATGAACACGTGTTGACGTATTTGCAAAAAATAAATTAATTATCAGGCCAAAAACGATGTAAGATGCAATTAGATGGTCATTAAACATTAAGATGCTGTAAGAGAACACAGATTAATTAGGATGTAGCTACCTTTCAAAGATGAACGGCCATTAAGCACACGTTACGGCGCAAATGGCTTAAGAAGCAAGGTAGCAATTATATATATTAAAATGATGTATCTCAGAAGGATTTTAGATAGAAATGATGATGCAATCAATAAAAGGAAAGATAAGATGATCAGATATGATGAAAGAGTCACACACGGTAAAATGAAACGCTATCGCCTCTATATGATCAAACTGAGGGGGATATAAGAAGGAAATTGGTGGGTTAGCTCACGGCACTCTCCTTGTTATGATGTCCGAAGTGTGCGGCGCAGTGTCCTTGTCCGGCCGGCGATGACCTTTGCACCTTGACGCTGCCAGCGAATTCCCGTCGGAATCGTGATCAGGGCAATGGTGACTGCGCTCCAGCGCAGTGAGGGATGAAGCTGCTTGACTGACGACCAAAGTGTCGGCGGCGCGGAAATGTGGCAGGGCGTGGCGCGGCGTATATTGCTTCACTTTTTCGGCTTGGAGATGATTCGTGCCCACCCGGGGGCGCCAAATTGTGTACGGGCGTACATAAGGTTAATAAAGAAGATGAAGTAACTGTTCTATTATAACTATTTAATACGTTTTACAAGTTTGTATGGTGAAATTATATGTATGGGACGCGTGTGTGCGATACGCGGTCCCGAGACGAATAGAAAGAGCCGCTGCTCGCGGCCGGCGGTGGTGGGGCGCCCCTCGCTCGCCCGTACAGCGTTGTATCCTCGTAGTAGGGGCGGGAACACACCCTCTTATTGGGCTTCCCCGCCGCAGTCGGATAAAAATTAAAAAGCGTCCGAAGTTAGCTACGTCAATCTACGCAGCTGTCATCGTCCGTAGGCATGCTACGGCGTAGTCTCAGGGCGTAGTAAGCGAAGCGGCTACGCGGCTACAAATGGCCGTCTCCCATCAGAGGTTGGCAACCAATTCGGCTATCTTACCTTTCGAAGAAAAAAAGCATGTGTAGTAAAATAAAAGCGTCCAATGTTTACTATTATTAATTGATTATTATTTTAGTATGCGTCTTGATTAAAATTTCTAAAAGTCTAAATTAGACAATCGTTTATTTACGAAAGAAAAACAATCTTAACTCAGGAAGAGCCCCCAAGATTACTTTGCTGAGTTTGGGGGTTGCCATAGGGTTTTATATTTTAAGTTTTATTTTATACCAAAGCATCGTAAAGGTTTTTAATATATCTGTGTTGTTATAAATAATTTTTTACTATACTTTTACTAAAACCGACGTTCTACACAGTCCTAGGATGCGGTAGTTACCGAGTGTAGACGGTCTCAGACGCACAACTTTCAGCTAGTTGTTGCAACTTTTTAGTCCTATAATGGCTATGGAGCTGCGCGGTTTTTACGTCCAAGTTATACTGGCAGCGGTGACGTCTCGGGAATCGATTAAGAGTTTTGATTTTGTAGCCGACATTTATACATAGCCTGTATGCCTCACAGAGGGGGAGCAAGATATGGAGATAGATAAATACTATAAATAGGTAATTGATAATTTCAACACAAAAAAATTAAATCTGTCAACAAAGCCATGGGGCCCTGATATCTATACTAGCCGGGGAACAATATTTCTATATCCAATGCAGTCCCCAAAGGTATCATCATCAACCCATTATGTCGCCACCAAGGGGCACGGGTCTCTTCCCTGAGGAAGGTATAGGCCATACTCCACCACGGGGGCCAAGTCCAGATTGGTGGAGGTTTGTAAGACTAGTGGCTGGTCTTACTGTCAGAAGTTTTCAAGCCGCCCTGAGGCCTTTGACTTGGCTTAACGACTGCCATCTATCGACATCGCATCTAAAAGGTTTGATACAATGATATTGTGTAGAAAGTAACACTTATAAAACCATAAATCAATTATGCAAGTAAAAATTATGTTCTTTACTAAACTATTACAAAGAAAATTAAAAAGACTGGGAGGAGTAATTTTTTCACTGTATGGATTCGTCCGATAAAAGAGTAACAAACACTGAGACGGGAAAAGTAGAGACGAAGGTCGTGCCCACAGACTGGACAACTTCTCTGTATTTATCCACGTGAGCCCGATAAATACTAAGAAGGACCCTTGTCTATCCATCTCTACGCCATAACTTATAGCTACCGCTTACCACTGTTTGTTTGTGATTTTAAGCTACTCCAAGTTTCTGAGACTTTGGAGTAGGTACATATTTCGGTGTTCCTGAAGTGCCGAAATATATGAATGTTTCGGCACTTCAGGAATATATTAACAAAGACAAATAATAGAGCTCACCAAAATTATAATGTACTACAGTAAATAGTTCCGAAATAGGTAGACTGGTAGGTTACGAATCAGGCATACGTAGTCAGACTGTTAGTCCACTACATCTCTCCTTAGCTAATTGTTGTGCTAGACCCCTGTTTAGATAGTTAACATGTCAGCAGCCTATATAGCCTAGAAGCCTTCTTTCAGAGAGAGTATGGGCTTTAATCACCACGCGCCCACTGCGGATTTACGATTTCAAGCGCTGAAGTATTGAATAGCTCACACAATCTGGTTTTCTCACTATGTTTTCCTTAGTTTTTTTTCTGAGTTTTTTTTAAATTTCATTTCCACAGTTAGTATTAACTGCAACTTCATCAATGTAAACTAGCAAAGTCTTAGGTACATGCCAGAACTAGGAATCGAACCTAAGATCAGCTTCAGAGTCCACTGTTCTTCGTTTTTCTTGACAGTTAACATGCAGCTTCGCTTTCAAGAATTATTTTTCTCTAAATACATACCAACCAACAAACATCAATATTCAAATAAATTGGATATTCCAGTTTGCATAAATTCCGAACAAGCTGGATTTTTAAAGGTCTTCATATTCATAACAATAGCTATGTCATATTTCCCATTGACTCTGCTTATGCGTTGTTTTTTATCCGAGGTCAATTGTTCGTTGCAAGGAGCATGCAACTGCTTTACAACCCCTGCATCATGAAATTAGAACTACAACCAATCCCTTGACGCAGTAGAAACTTCAAAACCAAAACTTTACAACTAGTTTCGCCCAGGTGTCAGGGGCAACACCTCAGAAGTGTTGGGTCAAGAAATATTCGCCTCGGGCCCCAGGGACCCAGCGCTTTAACCGAAAGGGCCAGAAATTGCATGCGTTACAAGTCCAGAACGTCTAATCAGACTTTAGAGGACATTGGCTTTTCCGATTGACAGATCGATTTTTTTTTTATAGGTTTGATTTTTTGATAAGCTCTGGTTGACGCTTGACTCCAGTCACATCTGATAAAGACCATGAACCTTTATTACGAAGTATATAAATCCGTGATAAAGACATAGTCTAAGATGTTGGGTGCTTACTTTTCATACGCCGGTTAACTCAAGTTCTGAAGACAGACAGACGATAGCGACACATTCATTGGTTTTTGTTGAGGTTTTTTTGACGTTATCAAAAAGGAATTTGTGAAGAATGTGAATGTCAAGCCATGAAATGATTTCTATGACACTACACTGCAACAAAAAGTTAAGTGGAAGCACTGGAGTGGACGTTTTGTTGAAACCAGTCTTATTATAGTTACGTTCAACTTTTTCCTGATATATCTGATTATACATTACAATATTCCTTAACTTGGCTTGATTGTAAGCCATCTAATTAATACCGCCATTTATTATTTCTCAGCTATTCGGTTGGCACTTTTGCAGTCATGAATGATAATTAGATACTTGTAGCATTCAACGTGACACATAACTACACATCATCATCATCATCATCGGCCTATACTTGTCCACTGCTAGACATAGGGCTCTCCCATTGCACGCTACTGAGCACGGTCCTCGACTATTCTCATCCAGTTCTTGCCAGCCGCCTTGCGAAGATCATCGCTCCATCTACAACCACTCATCTATAACTAACTTGATTATCGTCCAACAAAAACTGTAATTCGCCCTTTTGTGATTAAAACTTATATCTCTTGTGTGGTTTTTAAATATACTTTTTTTACTTTTACTTTACTTTTGTAACATTGAAAAATTAATTGCTTACGTTTTTAATTATTGCTAAAGGAGAACATTTTAGGTATTAACCATTTCTGTTTTCACGTAACATTCTCTACCGTTGCATTTTTAACAGTAACTTCGTATCATTCATTCCCTGTAATATATCTGCTTTTAAATTATTATTTTTGGTTAAATAGCAACCAGCCGAATGTGAGCTATATGATTATTAACATAATATAACATGTTAACTATTTCTTGACTAGACATGCGCATAATAGGAAAGTCTTACAAGCTGTGTTAGCTGGATTTAATAAGATTTGATACATACTTATAGCAATAAATACTAACACGAAGATAAATATTTATATAGTCTTACCCGAACATATACATACACAAATTATAATTTGATTTAATTTTCCCCAATTAGGTACAGTCACGAGCAATAAATTGTATACACTGTCACATTTTGTACGACGTTTTGTTTTGTACTGCACATGTGTACGATAATTTGTCCTAAATTATCTAACCATTGCTTACATAATTTAGGACAAATTGTCGTACACTGTGTGCTTAACCTTAGTGATCTTAAACGATCACTAAGGTTAAGCAACATACGGCGCGTTCAGTCCATGGATGGGTGACCGTCCATGACTAATGCTAGTGGCATTTTTCTGAGCGATTCCGTGCTTCGCAAGGCACGCTAAGCAGTTGGTGCCGGCTGCCGTCGATAGATGGCAGTTATTAAGCCAAGTCAGAGGCCTTAGGGCGGCTTGAAAACTTCTGACAGTAAGACCAGCCACTAGTCTTACAAGCCTCCACCAATCCGGAGTTGGCCCCCGTGGTGGAGTATGGCCTATACCTTCCTCAGGGAAGAGACCCGTGCCCCTCGATGGGGACAAGATGGGTTGATGATGATGATGATGTCGTACACTTCTTTCTAGATAGTTTTAAGTTAAGATTTTTAAAGATTGTGACAGTGTATACATATTATTGCTCGTGACTGTATTCATATTTTATAGTTTTGTACTGACAATCTTCTTGTTCTCGATACTCTGGGGAGGTTGCCCTGGCCAGTCATTATTGTTCCTGCTTCTTGGACTCTTGTCATAGTCAGATCCGACATAAGAAAGCCTAATCTGTGGGTGATACTTCACTGGTGATACAGTACCACCACCACTGTTCAGTTGATAGCGGCGCTAGTGGATAATTTAGTATGTAGTACATACCATAAGAAATTTACCTAGAAAAATGAGAATAGTTTAACCCGTCTTTCAATTTTAATGAAACTATATCTATAAATCTTATTATTTGAATAAATAATACAAAAAATGGGGAACAGGATTTACAATTAATTCGCTAGTTACAATTTTGCCCACCTGAACAGATAAGTTGGTGGCGCTGTACTGTATTTTGTGGACAGAATTTGGATCAATTAAATAAAAACTTTTAGTGTTACTGCGTACCTAAATATTACGTATTGTGTACATTACCAACGTAAGCCACTGTATCAAGAATTAAACTGGAGCTAATTTTAACTATAAATTCGTTTTTGCTTCACTTGTGAATGAAAAAACAAGTAGTACCACTAAACGTTTCGGATATTGTATAAACAAAACGTGCACCTTTTAAAATGAAGAAGTGAGTATCGGATTTCGAATAAATTTATAATTTTCTAGGGGTAAAAATATAATAAATGTGTTATATTTACAACAAACGTTTCCTTCAATTTCAGATCTGCAACCACTAAATCCAACGCAGAAAAAGTTCGTAGAGGCCCAAAATATCTTCTAAAAAAACGCGCTGAGAAATTAACGAAACTCAATAAATATGAGTGCGCATTTGACACAACAATCAATAGAGACGTACCACAGCCACGCCAATGTAAGCCAATCACATACGACAGAGATATCACAAAGAATATGATGGGAAATCCATTTACACTGCCCATACAATATCGCACCTTCAGCAAGCCTATTAAGCTACCCAGACCGTTCACACCTGAAACTCAGATAGGCGAGGTAGTTACTATCCGCGACTTGGATGATCATTTCTACTCGGCCATCGAAGGAAGACCAATTGGGGCGTTCCAAGACTTCAAAGCCTACATGAATGACATAAGAATGACGATGGTGTTCAAAGCCAACGCTGCGTATCTCAAAGATATCGCTATCCGCATGAAAAGGCTTATTGACGAAGAGCAGGAAATCTTCAACGGAATATTTACTCCAAAACTAGAAGTAATTTTGTCGCCTTTGCGAGTGAAAGTTATGATGAGGCGAGACACTATCAAGCGCAGGAAGTTGTTGTCCATAAAGAGTTGCTACAAAGAATGGAAGATTTAGGAGACGTCCACTACAATTACGGAAATGCAAGTTATTTCGTGCAAAAATTAATAAGCCGTTTCGAAACGCTGTGCAAATTCAAGAAATTCCTAACGTACTCAGCTCCTATATGGTGGAAGGAACAAATTGCACTGGAGGCTGAGAAAAATCTGTGTTCGATGTCAAAGATATTGAAGAATGTTTACGATTCCGGTGACTCTATCGACAAGTACAACTATTGCGTGAAACAACTGCAGCAAATCGAGCCTATACTTTATTTCAAAAAACCCGCAGATCTGATGAAAAAGTTTGGAGACATGGAAAAAATGTGTCTTAACTACTTACAAATAAATTACGCAGATATACTGTCGAGTATCGGACATAGCAAGAATGTATTTATTAAACGCGAGACGTTTGAAATAGGTGAAATAAAATTCTATATTGATATACTAGAGAAGGAAGTCACCTTAGTTGAAGAAAAGGAAACGTTGTACGAGCAAGAGTTCTTTTACATTCTAATGAATAAATTTCAAGAGCTGTACGCATCCTACGACAATACCAAACTGCTAACCTGCGTTCAATTCACCCACCAGCAGATATTCGGTCAGTACGTTGACCCAAAGGACAGTATCAAAACGCTGACGGCAGACTTGGAGAAGTTGTATATAAAACTATCAATGCAACTGGATGATTTGGATCAGGTGGTTGTAAAACAGGCTATCAAGGAGCTCTTTAGTCAAGACAAAAAGATGATGGAACAAGCTCAGTTGGCACAACGACAGCTCAAGGAGTGGAACATACTGACGAAGGCACTGTATACCAGTTTCTTACCGCCACTGCCGACGAAACCGTGGTTCATGGAATTGAAGAGACAAAGGAGAGAAAAGCAAGAAGCTGAAGAGGAAACCAAGATGATTGAGGGTGAAAATGGCTCTCCAAACTCCGCTGTAGTGGCTCGGCCTGCGATCACGACATAAACTTAGCAGATGTTAAGTATACACAATCATGCACACATAAACTTATGCCTACATCGCGAAGGCGTAGGGAGAGACCACAGTTAAACACATATGCAATCATCAATGTTAAAATATTTGAGGTAAATACATTTGTTTCCTCACATAATTATTCCGAACTCATTGTGCAAAGCTGGTGAATGATATGAACCAAGCAAAAATACCAACAACTACTTGAGTAAGTGTGCTTTTACATATTGCATAATACGCTCGAGGCATGTAGCCGTTTCTTATAGTAATTACCATAAGGTAGGAAGCTTCAGCCTAGCGTTCCGCTTTGCTGTATTAGTAAGAACGCCCTCTGGGACTAAACATTTGCTTTCATGAATACCTTACCAGAGCAGACGCCACTCTACACCATAAAAGCAACAATGTAAATTTAATCTCGATTTTCATTGTAAATAAAGCGAGCTTGCCTTTGCTGCCGCACCCATTCAGGGGTAGATAATGCAAAATGCGCCCTAGGTATACGTTTTCATGTTACTTATGCATTCCTGATACTTTTATGTTTAATTTGTAGCTTATATTGTTGTTTATTAAATTGCAAATTGAATAAACGCTTTCGTGATTACTTCTCGGGACATCGACAAAAAGTTCATATTGTGTCAATTTGAGTTCTAATCAGTTTTTAAATGCGTTAGCGGCTGCGAAGACGGCTCCTGCGCCCGATAGACGAATAAATTTAAATTTATTAACAACTGATTCGACCCCGCCCCATTTGCTGACAATTGAAGGGGAGCCAAATTGATTTCGGGCCTTAAACGTAACGCAAAATCTCATTAGAGTGCAGATTAGAAAGTATTACCACAAAAAAATTATTTTAAAAGTCTGCGTTGAAACATTTCAATCTTACTAATATTAAATGTTTATCGCAAAATGAAAGCTCAACATCTGAGTAATTTTCCAAAGCGCGGGTTGTATTCTTTTGATGGGCGCAGTTTATTGAAATCTAATTTATTATTTAAACAATACAACCGTGAAATGCCGGAGGTATAACGCGTGCATTCCACTGTTATTAAACCTTAGGGAGCCTCTGCTATTTCAAAAAGTCTCTCCACCCTTTTTTCCTCCTGAATAGAGTTTATAATCCCTTGTTTAAATGGCAGTGTCAAGCAGGGTCGGATTCCATCAACAAAAGGCTCAGTGGAGCGTAATTTGATAATTAATACCGGCTAATATGAAAGGAACATTTTACGAAGCCATTTCGCGTCTGTCGGTCGAATTTTCTCCACAACATTTGACCTTAATTCAACCCATTTAATTTCGATGATGATGATTTTTTTAACTACCATGTTTTCCATATTGGAAGTCTCCACAAGTTCATAAAATTTCATAATTAAACGACCCTATTTCTATCGACACCCCCCTACAAGACAATAAAAGCTTATTGGTAACGGGAAACCTGACAGAGTCCATAGTGAGACCAGAGAGACATACCTGGCACTCGATTCTGTTAGTGCATTATAGTACGATGACACGGTAGGGTCACGTGACATGTTTTTTCATACCATAGATGCCTAGAAGGTTTGATATGTATGTGCGCGTGGACCTGAAGCGGTAATGAAATTAAATCGCCACGTTCATACAGTAACCGCTGTAGTACAATGCATTAACAGAATGCAGAGCTCCACTCGTTTAAGTTGTAAACGCTTAAAAGCAATAAAATATTTAACGCGAAAATCCTAACAACCCTCTTTAATCGGGTAACCCAATAAATGTAATTGAACTATCAGCATAATTGTGTGGAGAAAGTAATTTGTTTAGAGGTCCAGAACACGTAGCTTTCGGTTCGGGTGTCCGTATCTTAACACCTTATATTATCATGTGAGAGAAATTAAATTTGAAGTAAAATAAAAATATTTGTCAAAAGCACAGAATTTACTGTAATATGGTTACTACCACTTCTATTAGCGTAATTTAGGGCCAAAATGTCTTAGATTAATAATCTTTCAATGTTATTCTTTTTCGTCAACCTGCAAGCACTCAATGCTGAGTGTAGATAAGTCTCTTCCAATGCATGCCGATCATTTCAGTCTTGGTCTATGCGTATGCAATATTTTCCTGCCTCTTTGACCAGGGGCGCTATTATGTAAGTCCCCCGCTCTACCGATTTAACCCACGTCAAACTGCCGAAAGATATACAAATTTTGACACTATAAAATCGTAAAATGGCTAATCCAATAGAGTTGACCATGTCGCACACAGTTCATGCCCACAGTTATGCATTTATCTTTAAATATTCTAACTAGTAACTTAATACCGCATCCATCTATTTTCTTGTCTACGTCTTGCATCATGTTTTAACCCAAAAGGCAACTCCTGGGTTATTGTTCTGCCTCCCAGCTTTATTATTCTCCTGGAATGGCGCTAAAACCCACTCGGACTTGACCGGTTTTGTTTCATTATAAGCTTGTTATCTCGCAGACACACGAGCCACCGTTCACAAATTCAAGCGCATTGATGCATGCTTTATACGATAATGCTTCAGTGCCGCGAAATGCTTTTCATTAGAAACATGTTATATCCATTGCAAAATCAGCCCATACAGATATTAGGCCGTTAATTAACATAATATTGGCTCCATACGAAACAAAAATGTCTTAATACAAAACAGTCTTAAAAAATGAGTTTTATGAATTGCGTCATTTCAGTATTTTGAGTTATTTTTCAGTAGCGAGCCCCTAGAAGCCCATTGTAGGTATATTTGTTATGGTTACACCAAACACAATTTCAATATATGTATATAGTGGCGAATCGATCGTAGCCCCGGCTTAAACGATCACGAAGGTTAAGCAACATAGGCAATGTTTATTTTAGTTTGCATCGAAGTGGATTGTCCTCAATCAGTCACCAGCGCCTCTCGTTCCCGCAAACCCCCGTTGGCTGACCGCTGAGACCGACTCATTCATTATGCACGTGGATTCACGCTTGCGGTCAGAGCTCTGGTTATTTCGTTGGGTGTTTTGTGAAGGTTTTTTGTTAAATAAAAATTAATCAATATTCACTCAACTTCAAACCTGCGTAGGTAATATAAGTTAAGAGGTTTTTGTGAGTATAACTATCATCATCTGCTGTCACAATTAAACGAGCTTAAGCAAGCAGAGCAAGTAGCGAGCTGAATCGCTCGTAGCCCTGGCTGCCTGAGTGGTCTTTAGTGCCTGGATGGTGACCGTCTATGACTAACGCTAGTGGCATTTTTCCGAGCGGTTCCGTGCCACTTGTTAAGCTAAGGCCTTAGGGCGGCTTGTAAACTTCTGCCAATAGCTGTCTTACAAGCCTCCACGAATCCGGACTTGGCCCCCGTGGTGGAGTATGGCCTATACCATCCTCAGGGAAGAGACCCGTGCCTCTCGGTGGTGGGGACATAACCGGTTGATGATGAATCATCTATCATGCATGATGATATGACATACATATATTTATGCATAGTCATTAAATAATACTATTTAAACTGCTTCTGAAGACAGTTCAAATCGTGTTTTTGTCGTCGTGTATCAATACAGCCTAAAAGACGCCTACTTTTAGGCTTTAGTCTAATATCCTCCCAAAATTCAGTCTTGATAATAAATGTTAGGGTGCGTTCAACTCATTTGCCTGGCAATGTCATTGTAAGTACCACCGCCCCCTTTCAGGCATGAATCGAAATCGAGTTAGCATATGCAGAGCTGGGCCGATACAAAATAGATTTAGTAGCTACACGCTTGACTGATGGTGTCACCGAACCTAACGACGGAACGATGTACCCTTTTCGGGGTTACGTAATCAAATAAATACAAGTGTAACGCAGCAACCCACAATTCTAATATATAAAATTCTCGTGTTGTAAAATTCCCGATTTCGATGAAATTTTATACGTAGTATGTTCGGTAGGTCTGAGAATAGGTTGTTATAGGTATTTTTTTCACACTCCTATCTGGAAAAACAACGTTTACCGGGTCAGCTAATAATAGTATATAATTGCAGCAATGTATTGTTCTTGTACAGTACAATACAATCATTTTTTTCTACTGTATATTTTGTTTCGTGGCTAACAGATTATTTGTGATCTTAATTATTGTAATGTGTTACGGTTTTATTTATAAAAACATGATTACTTTAAAACACCCCTCAGAGGCAGTTGAAATAATCTGTGGCTACGCTCCGTTCTCTATACCTACTGCATCTGAGAAGTGTTCTAAGGAATCATTCTACGATTCATCTAATACTTGTGGGGTCATTTTTACTAATGTAACGTTCCGGGCAATATTGCCAATATGACCAGCCACGAATTTAACACCAATAAAAGCAAGAATTTATCACTTAAGTGAAGATGGACAGGACATCATATTTGGGTATAATAGACCGAAAGATTGCCGCTGGACAAAGGTGGTCACAGAGTGGTGGCTAAGAACCGACTAACTTTCGGTGATAAGGCCACTACTCGAAAGGCTGAAGATCTTAAGTTTAAAATTATTTTAGAATAGATAGTCAGAGTGGAGTTTTTTTTTCCACTGCATTTCTCTCCACTACAAATACGGGCCGAAGGCGGCGGCTAACATAGTACATTGACATTCAGCATACGGAATGAAACTTGTTTACGTTGAAATAAATAAATTATTTTGATTTGATTTTATTGACCTTAAAAAGGCGGCAGGAACGATATGGAATTGCTAGGCGGGCTACCGATGAGATTGGCTTGACGGCAAGGAGGACTATGTCCCACAGTGCTGCCTTTAATTAACAGTTTAGATAGATAAAATACATGGCACTTTAATTGTCCACTATATAGCTTTCTTCTGTAGGTGTTATACAGCTTCTGTAGGTGTAACGAGTCCCGTAGAATACGGAACCCACTCATTTTTCTCTAGCCTATATAACCGAGTTCTGTGTACGAGTTTTCATAAAGAAGGGTTGGACTGAAATGTCTCCATTAATCTCCAAGCTAAACTCGGCACAGTTTAGTAAAAGAATCGAATATTAACTACATCCATTAGAGCTAACGCACGTTATGACAGAGAGAAATGGAGATAGGAGAGGCGCAGGACTGAATCCAATATACGGATGTATTTCGGCGAAAAGTGTCGTTTGTCATGGAGAAATGCCACGTCAATGCGCCTCGTCGCGACGCCTGGAAAATCCAACATTTTGTTTTTTAATTTTTCTTTTTAAGAGCCGTGGTGGCGTAGTGTGGTTGACCCTTGCTTCTCGATCATGAGGGTCTGGGTTCGAACCACGCATGCACCAATGACTTTTAGTTACGTACATTTATTTGTTTGTACAGCAACACCATTCGCTGATAAATTGTACCCGGATAACGGCGACAGGCTTGCCATTTGTTTGGGACCTAATAAACTCGGCAAAACATGGGCCCAGTTGTAGTGATTGGTGCATCTGCCTACCCCCTCGGGGATAACGGGCGTGAGTTTATTATTTTATTTTTTTTATAGTTTTTTTTGTATTCTGTTAGTATTTATGTAGTCCGACGAGCCTGTAAAATCTATTTGTGCTAGCTAGCCTAGCTAGAAACTTAAAATGTAAATATCAGCTATGTATTTACTCTAAAACTGTCTAACGAAGATATGTAACGATACTATCTGGGATTAAATAGCCAATAATTCGATAGACTATATAAGTCTTAACCCCGAGGTAAACACAGTGCTTTTCCTTACGATTATATAGGGAAAGTAAGTAAGAACAAAAACATGAATCGGCAAATGAAAAAGTGAGTGACTTATATATTACATAAATCGACATTTTACATTTCTGTGGCCGGCCAACTATTGAGCCATTATTTTTCCATTATTATAGTAATGAAGTCATTTAAAAATATTTATTCTTTAATCAATACTTAACTTTGTCATTTCAATTTTACATCGCACTGTTAGGAGGAGTATATGAGGTTTTGAACTAAGTGTGCAGTTTTATAGAGACATCAAAAAAACATCTCCGTAAAAAAATATTGAAATCGGATAAGAAATTACGAATTTACAGCCATTTTATGACACAGGTTTGAAAAACGGGTGCGAACTGATACCGCATGTACTTCACAGGTCCATGTAAAGTTCCTAATGTTTTTTTTTGTTTTTACAATAAAGATGGACACTGAAGCGAGAGACCCAGGTTCGATTCCAGTGCGGCATGTATCTTTAACTTTGTTTTCTAAGTTATGTACTTTTGTGAAGGTAAGACTTAGTAGCAATACCACTCGCTATCCGTGAAGGAACACATCGTGAGGTAACCTGAGTTTATGAGCTTATCACATACCTCAGCGCTTGAAATCGCCAATCCGCGGTGGGCACGCATTGTGAATAAGCCCATACTGTCTCTCTCTCTCTCTCTCTCAAGCCCTGGAGTGGGACATACAGGGTTACAGGGAAAGTCGTACACAATATTAAAGGAGGTCATTATTTAGGTCATTTCTGATGGATTTTATTCTATTATATCCTCGTGAGGCCCAATGTCCTCAGGTGATCACAAAATCAATTGTTCTTTTCAAGGTCGGGCCTCACGAGGATATAGGGTCCGAAAATTAACCGTTATGGAGATATTGACTGTTAAAGATTTTTAAAAAATATCAATTTTTTTTGGCTTTTTGATTGATTTTTTCTCAGAATAGAGCTCATAATGTGTTTTTTTTAATGTATTTAGTTAAAAGGCATGTCAATTGATAAAAAAATATCAGCAAAAGCTGCACCTACTACTAACAACTTTAAAAAACTGCTCGGCAACGGTTAGAATTAAATATGTTTTCTCTAAATATTTTTCACATTGAAGCTCTTAAAAAAAATTTACGTATGGAACTTAATCTGCAAATAATTTTAAAAACTTCTACGACTCTTTAACTATTCAAAAAGGTATAACATTTAATAGGTATCTGCATGAAATTTTAAAATAATGTACTCAAATATGAGTAGGCTCTAGTGGTAGTACCGACATAACTGAACTTCGATACAAAAAAAATCTTTTTACTTCCTGGCACCTTTAAACTATGTAAAAAGGTCAGATAGGCTTTTTGTGCTCTGGAGACATGCTGTCTCAGGTGTTCAGGTACCTACCTATTTCAGTATTTCTTTTTTAGAATATTCTATCTATTATTTTTGTGTTGGTCTGCTTGTGTGATTCTTCCGTGGTAGATGTGTTAATACGTGCTCTGCAAATGATTTGCGTTTTAGAAACTTCTACGTCTCTTTAGGTATTAAAAAACGTATATCACTTGATATTACATCGAAAAAACGTTAGCCAACTGTCACTTAAGATGGCAAACGGTAAATTTTTTGTTGAGTTAAATACGTGCTCTTTGATAATTTCCCGCAAAACGTGACTTAGTTTGGATTTTGGTATTTATTCATCTTCATTGTGTGACTTGGCTTGGATTTTGAACTGATTCATCTTCGTTTTTAACATGGTTGCCTCTATTTCTAATACAAATTCTCATTCTTTTTTTTTAATTACTCTTCACTACAGAAGCTCGCAGGTTTCTCCTAATTTTCACAGCCGTTTCCGCAAATATTATCTGTCTCAAAATTTCGACATTTTCAATTGGCGTCATTTTGTTTTAAATTATGCTTTTAATATGATCTCATACATAAAAATCCATTGGCGTTAGATCAGGGCTCCTAGCCGGCCATGCAATGGGACCGTCTTTTCTAATACATTTGTTTGGGGAGTTCTCGTCCAACCATGCTTCCGTGGTGCGCTGGGCAGCCGTCATGTAGAAAGAACATTGTCTCTTCTCAATGCAATAGAAATGTCGTCCATCAACAAGGGTAACTCCTCCCTCAAAAAGTTTTCATATGTTTCTCGCCATTAAAGTCACAGAATGAAAATGAATTAGTCCAAAATCCAAGCCAAGTCTCAGTATGAAGATGAAACAGTTCAAAATCCAAGCCAAGTCACAGAATGAAGAAGAATTAATACAAAAATCCAAACTAAATCGCGTTTTACGGGAAATTATCAAAGAGCACTTATTTACCTCAACAAAAAATTTACCGTTTGCCATCTTAAGTGACACTTGGCTAACGTTTTTTCGATGTAATAGCAAGTGATATACGTTTTTTAATACCTAAAGAGACGTAGAAGTTTCTAAAACGCAAATCATTTGCAGAGCACGTATTAACACATCTACCACGGAAGAATCACACGAGCAGACTAACACAAAAACAATAGATAGATAGAATATTCTAAAAAAAAATACTGAAATAGGTAGGTACCTGAACACCTGAGACAGCACGTCTCCAGAGCCTATCTGCCCTTTTTACATAGTTTAAAGGTGCCAGGAAGTAAAAAGATTTTTTTTGTATCGAAGTTCAGTTATGTCGGTACTACCACTAGAGCCTACTCAAATAACATTATTTTAAAATTTCATGCAGATACCTATTAAATGTTATACCTTTTTGAATAGTTAAAGAGTCGTAGAAGTTTTTAAAATTATTTTAAGAATAAGTTCCAAACGTAATTTTTTTTTAAGAGCTTCAATGTGATAAATATTTAGAGAAAAAATATTTAATTCTAACCGTTGCCGAGCAGTTTTTTAAAGCTGTTAGTAGTATGTGCAGCTTTTGCTGATATTTTTTTATCAATTGACATGCCTTTTAACTAAATACATTAAAAAAACACTTTGCGAGCTCTATTCTGAGAAAAAATCAATCAAATAGTAAAAAAAAATTGATATTTTTTTTAAATCTTTAACAGTCAATATCTCCATAACGGCTAATTTTCGGACCCTGTATAATAGAACAAAATCCATCAGAAATGACCTAAATAATGACCTCCTTTAATATTTTGTACGACTTTCCTTGTAACCCTGTATATTTCCCCCGTTTCTTGGTGGTCATACTGGCATGTCATACTAATATGCCCAGTGAGAATCGCTTGTATTGGTAGTCATATTATTTTACAAACGTCCTATATGCATATTTGATACATACGTATCTATCTATTAATAAAGTACAATTCGGTTAAGTAAAGTACAATAAAGTACAACGGTTTTATTTAACTCAACGAATCTTTTCTAAAAAAAATCGGACGCTAATCTCATCTCATCATTATACAACTATGACCACCAATACAAGCGATTCTCACTGTTCATATTAGTATGACATATGCCAGTATTACCACCAAGAAACGTTGTATTATTGCTACATACTAAGCGCTTGTTGGTCGTGGTACACCTCGTGCGTGAGTTCACCAAGATGATCCACGAACAAAAAATTGTTTTCGTGGGCCACATTTGTCCACCTAAGTGATCCACGAACACATTTTTTACGATTACAATACGTTTTTACGATTATTTTTTTATGAATGTTACAGTAGACCACCAACAAAAGTTACTAAGTAGTAAAATTGTCAATTCCAAAACTGGCAGTAATAGAATGTTCCATCTAGTAGGTATACTTAATATGGGGTGCATGCATACACATCGTACACGTATCGTGTGCCCCAAGGGAGTCTGGCAATCATTTTGGCACTCGGGGCTCGTTCCAAAGCCATTAAGGATAAATTTAAGGTCCACGACGGGCGCACGATATCTATCCTATGCTATGCTATTAGGTACTAGAATTGGCCATACTTCAACCTGAAGTTTTTTACAGAGTGCCTAGTTGGGCTAGCTTGCGTGGGTTACAGTACATAAGTAATGGGTTCGATTTCGCTGTATTTAGTGGTATGGCATCAGCCAGCGTGGTTACCAGTATTGTGAAGATTTTGATGTTAAATGGCTAAACAAATTTCGTCGAGGTTTGGAACCGAGATACATAGGTTATGTCCTGGGTTAAGATGGGGGTTTCTGTTTAAGGCTGGACTGGCATTTGAGAGATCTCGAGTTCGATACCGGGAGTGTTTGCAATGACTTTGTTTGATAATTTAATATAGAGTTGGTCCATAAGCGATTACAGCGAGATACAGGCCTCGCCTAGTTTGCGGACTGCCGTTGAACCGTGTACCCTACCCACCTCTCTCGTTAAACAAAAATATTATATAACATAACAACTGCTGTACCTGAGTTATTTTAATTAATCTTATTTTAGAACTAAAACTGTCGTAAGCACAACAACTTAAAGTTAGTTTACAATCTTATTCAATAAAATAAAAATATGATAAACTCACGCCCGTTATCCCCGAGGGGGTAGGCAGAGGCACCAATCACTTGAACTGGGCCCACGTCATTATTATCTTGTTTTACTTTACTATTTAAAAGATTTTCCCATAGTACAACTTCTC
This sequence comes from Yponomeuta plumbellus, assembly GCA_947310845.1. NCBI lineage: Eukaryota > Metazoa > Arthropoda > Insecta > Lepidoptera > Yponomeutidae > Yponomeuta > Yponomeuta plumbellus. Next base: position 15,128,705 of record OX371194.1, read on the forward strand.
TATCTCTAGAGACGTTTTACGTCAAACTAGCTGACCGGGCAAATGTTGTTTTGCCATATAAAATTATTTGTAGGACTATACTAAAAACAAAATCATATATCTTATCAATTAGGGCTATGAAACATATATAACCACCTATTCTCAAACCTATCGAATACACATATGAAATTTTATCAAAATCGGTCAAGCCGTCTCGGAGGAGTATGCGCAATTGCGCACTAACATTGTAACACGGGAATTTTAGGTATTAGAGTTCAGAAAAAAGATTTTCCTTAACAGAATAATGGTATGTAATAGTTTCAAGCGTTGACTATCAAGTAGAGCTACTTCAGAGGCAGATAAACTGTAAAATCTTTAGAAAAAGAAAAAATGAAAAACTAATTAAAACAACTCCAAAAGTTACACAACAATAGTGATTTTAAGTAGCAGCCAGGCGCGGATTACGTAAACATTACATACAAAGTATTTTGCTGTTTTCAACATATTTGTTGCAAAGTCAATTTGCTACAGCAAGATTGAACCCAAGCCCCTGGCGTGACGGCTCGTACAATCTCCCAACAGGCCGTCTCAGCTTCTTGCCTGAAATTTTCTGAATAAAACCTAGAGGAGCTTACATTATACATGGGACGCGACCGTCCCAAGCGTCTCCTTGAAAGTATAAAGATGTTTTATTTAAAAGCTCTTAGACTCTTCTTACACTAACTCCCGGTTTCCCGTACACCAACTACGTCTCCATGTATCTAACACCTACCAATAACCTACGACCACACATGGACCAAAAAAAAATTATACAACCAGAGTGTGATACCAGTGATGACTTATGGCACTGAAACGTGGTCTTTCACAATGGGCCTCATAAGAAAGCTCAAGGTCACGCAACGGGCTATGGAAAGGGCTATGCTCGGAATTTCTCTACGAGACCGAATCAGAATTGATGAGGCCCGTAGACAAACGAAAGTCGTCAACATAGCTCACCGGAAGAGTAAGTTGACGTGGCAGTGGGCGGGGCACATAGCACGCAGAACTGATGGGGGCCAAAAAGTTCTTGAGTGGAGACCACACATCGGCAAGCGCAGCGTGGGATGACCAGCCACAAGATGGACAGACGATCTCATCCAAGTGGCTGGAAGACGCTGGATACAAGCCGCTTCCGACCGGTCTTTTTGGAAATCCATGGAAGAGGCCTATGTCCAGCAGTGGACTTCTTGTGGCTGAATGATGATGATGATGATGACACATGGACCTGGGACTAGACAGCATTTATGGCAAAATTGGCCGTTTTTGTCTTAGTTTTAAAAATCGCAATAAACATGATCGAAACGAAACAATAATCATACACTTTGACAGCCTCGTTGGGCTAGCAGTTAAGGCATTTAGCTAGCAACAAAGAGTTCATGGGTTCGATTCCTACTGGGGCTGTACCGTACATCTGTACAAATGACCGCAGTCTGGGTGTTTTGCGATGTTTGTACTGTCTATCGTATCTAACATGTAACAAGTTCGTGTCACAGTGTTTTTTATCGAACTGCTCCGAAAGTACACAGAAGCTTGTTTTCATCACGGTCGTCGCAAAAACAAGATTGTGACAGTTGTACGACAGCCACTAATAGCCGTGTATACTTGATTCCAGAAAGAAAATCGTCCATGTGCGTACATTGGTTAATGCTCTTGACCTTCATTATCATGTAACCTATGCTATCAATTATAGCGCAGATCGTCTTCACTTAGGCCTGCCATTTGTACGATATAAATTGATTTTTTGCTGATTCCACGCGAGTACGAGCGAAACATTGAAATCGTACGAAAAACGTACGATTTTTTACAATAATTACATTTGCACTTTTTCAATATCGATGAACGTCTATTTACGAAGTTATTTGGTGATTTTAAAATAATTTATAACATAAAAAGGCACATTTATTTCACACGAAAATCTTATTTTAGACTTAGGTGTTAACTCCTTCTGTACACTTTTCTGTGTTTACCTTCAGTGTAAATAAATCTTGCACATAAATTTTATCGGTTTCTATGTCCTTGGCGCCCGCCGGACCCTAAACGGTTAATGGGACCTTATAGTGGCAAAACAACTTATCAGAACCACCGAAAACTGCACGACTTTAAGCCGACAGATAACAACTACGACTTTTTTATTTCAAATTCGTTTGGGCGTACGATTTTTTTTAAGCTGTTGTACGATTGCGTTATTTTTTCCTCTCGCAGCCCTGTCTTCGCTTATTGTTTTCCATATCTCTAACCACGCGTATTGAATTCAATGGGATGCGAGTATTGAATTCAATGGGATGGGATTGCCCACAGGAGTTTGACTCACGAGTCGAAATCCTGTGGGCCAAATACTCAGATATTTGTGCTTAGAGATGGCAGCTCTATATTTAAATCTACTGGTAGTTTTTTTTAATACATTAATACAAAACCGATAGCAGAAGTTAAACTGCTAAGGTGCTATGGTTATCTTAAAATTATCCAACCATAGCCCAATTAAGGGCTTAATTTTATATTTACTTAACTACTAAGTTACAGGAACAAGGTGAAAACTTACATAAAACAATATTTTACAATGAAAAACAGGAAAAAACAGGCTATACAGGCCTTACATTTAAAAAATTATTTGTATATAGGAATAGAATGTTTTTAAATTACAAAATTTAGAATTAGAATAATTTACAGAAAAGTTACAGGTTATTATACTCATTCGTCTTACGCCAGGCTCAACTCGGTAGATCTTAGCAGTAAAGTTAGAGGCATCAGTTATAGACCTTCTCCAATTCAGTATCTCACTGCAGTAATACGTTCTCGGGCTCATAGGTAGGTGGTGTATTGTGGTATGTGATTCCACGTCCAGCAAATACCTCGCGGTGAGATGTCACGGGAGGAATGATATAGTTGCTTCAACGCGAGCTTCCTACGTAAAGGGACCTTCCTGAACGATTAGTGGCAATATGCTATTAACTACAACTCGCTGACACTTGAAGTTATGTATTTAGAATAGAATAGAAATAGTTTATTACCAAAACCACAATTTTACACAATTAGAAAAAAACAAGAACACGAGACTTTCAATCTTTTTTCTAGACTGTGCGTCTAACCATTTTGGTAGTTGGAATTTTTTTCATACATCTTCATAAAATAGTAATCGGTAGGTACTATAAATAACTTGTCCTGATTGACTGACTCATCATCGCCAAACGGAAGCTATGAAAGCTGCACATATAGGTATTATTATAAACACAAAACTACTTTTGCATGTTATAGCATATAACGTATCGGCTTCAAGTGGAAAAAATAACATTTTTCGCTGCAAAATAAGGCGCCGGAATGTGTTAACTGATCAAAGTCGATTGGTGCTATTTTTTAATCGACTTTGTCCAAGATGACCTAAACTATACCAACGCGGCTTTCTGCAAGTACAAGTATTTTTGTTAATTAAAACAAATCTGTCTTCTCAAAACGCAGCCCACGTTCATATGCAAACGAGAGAGCAGCTATTGCGAATTATTTTCAACTATAATGACCTTCCAGAGAGGCGCAAACGTGACTTTCAGATATTAAGGTTAGAAAGGAGCGCGCCGAATATGCCAGCTATTTCTTTATTTACTCCAAAGAGAATATAAATCTCGAAGTAAAATATTTGGCTGCTGGACACTTAACCTGATTGACCCTCCCTGAGCCTTACTGGTATTTTTATTGCTTGTGCCTTTCCCTCAGTTTCGGACCCAACTTTTTTTACAGGGTAAGAGGTACTCTCTCGTTTGAAGAAAGAAAAACCCTGAACTATTCGAGTACAAAACGAAACTTCAGCTTTCAAGCGTTTCGTCTGTTGCTGTGTAGAAACCAACCGAACGGATTATGACGTTTTTATTTAATTTTATTTTGCGAATTTCATTGACTTCCACAGTTATTAGCCTTTTGCCCTTGGATCGTTTTCCATTGGATGACAACAGTATCCGGGCAAATCCTACCTTCGGAACAAATGTGTGAAACTAGATGTAATGTCGTTCAACTTGTCGATCAACACCCCGTGTTGATCGGCGAATGCATTTGTTTGCTTTCGTTCAATCGTTCATACAATGTCTGCGCCAGACTCTGGCATACAAATGTCGGTAGATGGCCCATTTATATTAATTCTGGTCAACAATTACACTATATGAATGTCAATTTGAATAGAATTACATAATTAATCAAATAAAAACTTGATACCATGTCAAATAATTAAATTATAGTAATAATCTTAAGTATATCAAATAAAATGTCAAAATATCATAATGTCATTAATATAAAAATACTCGCCTACATATTTTTTGCGTCAGTTAAACTCAATTCAATTCAAAATTTCAATGTCAAACAGATGTCATACAATTAATTAGTTTTAAATTTACAAATTCATCAATTTTATATATACAATTGTCCAATAAAATTTGGAATAACTTTCTTTTATAACTTGGGTTTTTAATCGAGTCCGCCAGTTTCAGTTATTATATGTACTGTACGGAGCACTGTAGATATTCCACACGACATTAGCAACTTAATTTATTCAATCCGAACATATGGCGGAGGGCTGAAATTGCATTGTAATAAGCAACATGTGCGCGCCATGAGATGTAGCAATCACGGCCGCCGACACCATTACAATGAAATTAAGACAGCGCGCGACGAGGAATATATGCAAATCCGTCGGCAACCACCTCAGCGGGACCTAAACAAATATTGTCTTTAATAAAAGGTGCTCGAATGTTGCAGATTGGAGGAGGTGCTCAGTGGAGCGTTGACGATTAAGATTCCTGCTTTATTACACGCTCAAACAGGATAAACTTTACACTTCTATAAGCTTTAGAGTTAGAGTCATCGTTTTAAGGTTCAAAGCGTACACTTTGTTTTTAAGCACCGTTTCTGTTCAAAAATAACTTTCAGATAAAGAATTTGTAGGATTTGTTTTTATAACATCTTACATTCTTTATTTTACTGCTTAGGGTAATATTATTGCAACTATAGCCCCTGTTACACATTCCTTTGAAGTCGGTTGAAACAAACACAATAAAGCGAGTTTGCATTTCCGCGTCGCATTTGTCGGTCGTTTGCCCAAACAAACCATGGAATCCTTGCTTTCTATCTGCGATAAAATATCACAAGACGGGTCGCGCATTCTTTCGATTCGAGCAAGAACCGACGGCCTGGAAAACTTCTGCCTCGGTTCACGATAAACACGATGTATAGTTTGTCTACGGACAAAACAAGAACACCTATTATATACTACACATCTACACTGACACTATATACAGATAGAAATATATCAGTTTATTGCACAACCTTAGGAAAGAGAAAAATAACATTTCTCAAAAATAAATAATGTCATACAATTGGGGTCTTACCTGTTAGATAACTTTGAATGGAGTGGATTGCAGGAAGGAAGTAGTCGGTAAGATGGATGTAACATAAATAAGGAAATTCTGGACCTGCTTATAGGTTTATATGTTTGCACCTAATAATATGACTTAAGCTATTTAGTATAAAAGTTACTCACTATAAATAACAAAATGTTTACTTAATGAACGTCAAAGCTGTTAGTTACCCTATAACAGTCTGTTAGCTTTTAGAATATACCTCGGGCTCTAGAGTAGGCTTCGGTTTTCGCCGAAAGCACACGAGTGTACTACTTCCTGCTCTGTATAAAACTTTTCTTCACTGTTTTGAAAAGTTATAAATAACAATACATTTTATTATTTTATTTTTTTTTATAAATAAACCTTACCTTATTGCAATATAATCGATTCTATCCGATAGTAGCCGAGGTATATTCTAAAAGCTAACAGACAATAGATTATGCGGAGAAGAAGCTAACAAAGAAACTCCACATTTATTCTTTTCAACACAGGCTTGATTGACAGAGTTTTCTACTCAAAGTTAAACTATTATTTATTTAAAAAATGGCCGAAAACGAAAAAGATAAGTAGATATTATTTAAAAAAAACACGACTGCCGTATTCAGAAAGATTTCTACAAAATTAGTGAAAAACCATAGACTTACAGATATTTTGAAAGCTAAGTCTAGTCTTAACGGGAATTTTGTGTGTGGACGCGTTACACGTAATGTTCGGTAGTACCGTTCACACACGTCTGGATCCGGCTTAAGACTTGAAGCGTTTCGAACTTGAAGACAATGCATTATTTAAAAACATCTGTCGAAGAGAGTGGCTTGACAGTGGTTTCTCGCACTTTTGCATAAACATTCTAGAGTCTGTTTAGGTTCCCTATTATATTTCCCAGGTCACTTTCACTGAATCGCCTGTAGATGTTCTATCAATAGATTGACAATAGTTGAAGTTAGTAAAGTAGAAAGGAACTTTCAGTTTAGTTTTCATCTCTGTTGTACGGGAGCCCTCCTTAAATATTTATTTTATTTTAATTTCATTCTTTATTATTAAAGTGAATAATATAAATCAATATTACCACGGAGGGTTCAGTACTCGCAGTTTTTTTCCGAGTTTTCCAGAACTGAAGTTTTTTTTAATATATTTTTTTAATGATTTAGGAATGACAAACGTGTATTTTGCAGATTCTTTTCTGTATTTATAAAACGAAATTACTTGCCAAATTTTATATTTCTATGATTCCCGTGAGTGTCGATTTATACGTTTTTTGCGGAATAAACGGCAGCATGTTTTTTTGTACGTTAACTGAGAAATTAAATTTTTTTTACAGCTTCAGGGAACCTTAGTACTTAAACCATAGATTAGATTAAAACTATTTATTGTCAGAAAAAAAGGGAACTATATTATTGAACTATTATTTAAATATTCGAGAAGTTATTATGATCAGTTGAAAAAAATTACAGGCAGTTATTTTTTTTTCGCTGGTTGGAAATTTAGTATGACAGTAAAACATAGACAGTAATAAAAAATTAATTGGCCGGTAATTTTGTCTTACAATGTCAGTACTAAAAATACGTAAGCAGACTAATAAATTTATTCATAGAATAGAATAGAAAGAATAGAAAACGTTTCTTTGCAAAAGAAAGTACACTACAAAAATTAGATTGGTCTCCACACGAAGCAAGTAGCCTGTATAGTGGCGGCCTAAAGGTTTATTTCTAATTCTCATTTATTTATAGATGGCCGGTGAAATGATGGAATGGGCAGATTGATAAATAATTCGGCAGTTTGCAGAGAGCGGAGACACCCGAATCCGAATCGATTTTAATCATTTCAACCTGTAACAACAAAAATATAGGTGCTACGAAGCGCGTAGCGTAGCGGAGCGCGAGGAGCGTGTTTGGTTGAACATGCAGGAAGCTTCATACTACCTATTGATATTTCTTACCGATAATTCCGATTTGTCAACTGCCCACTCGTAACTGCCCATTTAGCTATTTAACTGCTCAATATTGTGTTTAAGTTATTTAAATGGGTCATATTTTATTATTTTCTACGACTCATTTTCGTTTACTTTACTGCTAAGTTTTAACTGCCGAACATGTTACTGATATACATTTCTTGAACTTGTCGAACTTGTAAGGCTTCCGTATTTTTACTTTTGAGTTACGGAACCTTAGAAAGATAAAACAAACCTTTGACTTTTTGTATTTAATTACCTAGGTAGTTAGCCATAATAATGAAAGATGGCTCTTGCGCTCTAGGAAAACATAAATCTGATAGAAGGTCTTGCCTAAAAACTTCAAACCAACCTTCAATACTAACAGGTCTGTGAATAAAACGGGGTCTTGTTAGATGGTACCGTTATGCGAGGTTGCAATTTTCCAATGCAGCCATCAACAGTCTGGAATATCCGAGAGGTAGTCTTACAAGCTGAATTGATACTTCAGACGCGCTGTGGAGCACTATTCTCTTAAAAGCTTTTGTATTATATTATCTAAGACCTTCCAACACGTGGTGTGAACGTCTGCCGCTTCGATCTATTGAGTTGATTCGTTCTCTCTGGGGTAAATGTATGAGTGCTGGTTGGCACTGTACGTAGGGAGAAGAGTAGAACTGCAATAGTGAATTGAAGTAACTACTACAAAAAAATTAAACAAAGACATTATTCTTTTTGAACTATTTTTTTAAACTACTCATTTAAATTTGTTTTTAAATCGTGATTAGAATGTTCACTTAAAAACGGTTAACGGACTAAACAACCGTATGCAGGAATCAATAAACTAAAATCTTTAAAATTATTTACGACGAGGTAAGTTTGCTACCATTAAATCTGACGCGGCGTAGCGCGGTGTATCACAGCTATCACTGTTATTTGATGGAACAAATAAAAACATTGATAAGAATATACAGTTGTAACTACTTAGAGTTTATTACAGTACAAATGGTATTTTACCTATAATGGGTCATATACCTGTACTACTCGTAGTAATAGTTACGACTTATTTATTCCAAAAAGATATATTCCGAGGTAAGACGAGGCGATAGGCGAGGTACATATACTTCCAATTATTTATACGATGTAACATTATGTTAAGATGGTTATTATGTGTGTTATATGCTTGTCTGTATTATGAATAAAATTTTTGAATATTTACCTATTTGAATTTGAATTTGATAAACAAAACAAAAACCCCGAAGACGCAGTGACTGCCTTAGGCTGTGGACTCTTCCACAGCCTAAGGCAGAGACATCCTAAAAGACGAGTGTTTCCAATGCTTCTCTAAGGGACTCCACACTCGACGGCTATAAGGTAAGGATGTATATTATAGCACGATATATCTCATTACATCTTTCCATAGAAATCGTCAGGAGACCACACACGACAGCTATAATATACATCCTTACATCTTCGTACCTTAAAGGTACTGAGCGATACGAAGATGTATATTTACCTTTCGATACCTTTCAATACCTCCCAATACCTTTTCGTATATTACGATATATATTCCTTCGTAAAGGGTGTTCAAAAAGTTTCTTGGTGATTCAAAAAACTCCACTAGGAGTCTTATGTCGCTAAACGACATAGGTATTCAGAGTCCTATCTCAAAAAAATCATTTGCTCCACATAAATTTGCTCCATATAAATAGTCTCGCTAAAGGCCGGTTTCCGTATTGAGAATTTCACTTAAATATTTAAATAACGTTCTGTCACGCTCTTTTCTGAGAAACTTGACGAGACAGCACTAGAGTTAAGTAGTTACTTAGCGAAATTCTCAATTCAGAAATCGGCCGTAAGCTACGTTTCGTAAGCCTGAGGAAGGTATAGGCCATACTCCGCCACGGGGGCCCAAGTCCGGATTGATGGAGGCTTGTAAGACTAGTGGCTGGTCTTGCTCTATGGCCTCTGACTTGGCTTAACGACTGCCATCTATCGACGGCAGCCAGCACCAACTGCTTAACATGCCTTGCGAAGCATGGAACCGCTCGGAAAAATGCCATTAGCGTTAATCATAAACGGTCACCCATCCGCGCACTGAACGCGCCCTATGTTGGTTAACGTTCGTGATCGTTTAAGATCACTCAGGCGGCCAGGGCTGCGAGCAATTCTTCTATTCAGTCGATTGATACACCTCCTGCGGTTGACTGGTAGAAAATGCTTGTAGCATTAAGTCCGCCGCGTTGCCATTGTAATTTTTACTTATGTGCAATAAACGTATTAATAATAATAATAATAATAATTGATGACCTATGATTTTATTGATATAACATAGGAAGTTACAACTTGTATATAGTGATGGAATATAACATTAAAGTTGACTTTAACATGAAGGATAGTAACAAAAATCAATCTACCTCAAGAAAAGAAAAAAAGTGTAGCAACACAGTGGTCATCAATTTTGTAATAATAATGTAATAGTAATAGTAATGCCTGTCCACTTGCTGGCGATGTCTGATAATTTCGCATATAATTTAAACTCTTCGGAATTTTCCTTACTTTATATGATGTTCAATGCACATCGTTCTATTTTTGGCACATGTGCCAACGCATACGCGCATCAAAATCTCAATCATCTTCTGATGAACTACCTATCTATTAAATCTAGTAGTAAGTCGACAGATCCATAACACCCTGTATAACGCCTTAGCAGCCGGAACGTGTGTCGGTCGAGACGTATGTCAACGAAATGAAGCGAAATATACATTACGTTACCTGTTCCGTGTGTGATACTTTAATATAATGTAAAGCTGAGGGAGGTATCTCCCGGGATGTAATGTATATTATAGCAGTAGTGTGTGAAGTCCCTAAGTTGTTCCATTCCATTGAATACGACGATGTGTAGAGAATAAGGAAGACTACTTTGAAAACCAATAAAAATATTTACTACGTTTTCTCAAAACTATCAGTGGGAGAGTACGTGAAGTACTTAGACTATGTTTTGTGGACAGCGCGATTAATTTGTTTTGGCGTGAGAGCCATAATGAAACTTTTATAACGACTCTGCCAGTATCGTAAAGCAGAACCTCGAAGCACTAAAATCTCCTTTGTTCCGTGCATTAAGTAAAACTATAAACAAGGGTTCCGAAGGATTTGGCATGGACCAGGAGCGCATAAAAGCGTGGCGTTTGAGCACATCACTTTCTCGCAAATTGCTCGGGGCTCACCCGCTGTGGCGTATTTACATTCACTCTCTCATGTTTCTCCACTGCGGCTACATTCAACGACGCCTTTGTACGTGATAACATGTAGTGTAGGTACAAAGGCGTTAACAAATAATTGTATGTGGTATCATGTTTAGTGTTTCGTGTGGCGATGCTGCTTCGGTCAATTTCTTAAAATCTAGATTGAAATTTAGAGTTAGCTATTAAGCGATTAAGTATAAAAAAACTGATGATTAGGTTAAACAGTTGCTAATTTTGTAATGTTTGCTTACCTTATCTATCTACTTAGTTTATTTGTTACTTATACAACGTGTAATTAAAATAACGCTAAAGTGGAGTAGAGTACTTACTTACCAGTTTCAGTGAATAATCCACAGACAATAAGGAAAGTTTAAAATTCTCAATTTTTTTTTAAACATTGATTAAAGCTTGGATGGGAATCCCTTTTTAGTATTTATTTTATTTTAACTGTAATTACTATTTAACTAGTAAACCTGTTTTTTGACGATTGCGAGCAAAATACGATAAAAAAATAACGTTTTGTTGTATAGGTACCTAATTTGTTTTTATAACGCAACATGAATATAATTAATAAACGACGAACGGACACACATACACAAAGAAGGGCAGTAGTGTTAATAATAGAGTCATTAGTAATAGAGAAATTAAATTTTTTTTACAGCTTCAGGGAACCTTAGTACTTAAACCATAGATTAGATTAAAACTATTTATTGTCAGAAAAAAAGGGAACTATATTATTGAACTATTATTTAAATATTCGAGAAGTTATTATGATCAGTTGAAAAAAATTACAGGCAGTTATTTTTTTTTCGCTGGTTGGAAATTTAGTATGACAGTAAAACATAGACAGTAATAAAAAATTAATTGGCCGGTAATTTTGTCTTACAATGTCAGTACTAAAAATACGTAAGCAGACTAATAAATTTATTCATAGAATAGAATAGAAAGAATAGAAAACGTTTCTTTGCAAAAGAAAGTACACTACAAAAATTAGATTGGTCTCCACACGAAGCAAGTAGCCTGTATAGTGGCGGCCTAAAGGTTTATTTCTAATTCTCATTTATTTATAGATGGCCGGTGAAATGATGGAATGGGCAGATTGATAAATAATTCGGCAGTTTGCAGAGAGCGGAGACACCCGAATCCGAATCGATTTTAATCATTTCAACCTGTAACAACAAAAATATAGGTGCTACGAAGCGCGTAGCGTAGCGGAGCGCGAGGAGCGTGTTTGGTTGAACATGCAGGAAGCTTCATACTACCTATTGATATTTCTTACCGATAATTCCGATTTGTCAACTGCCCACTCGTAACTGCCCATTTAGCTATTTAACTGCTCAATATTGTACTGTATTTAGACGTAATCATTATAGTTGTGGGTAGGCGGTGCTTGAGAAATAAATGAGTCTTCGTCCGACCGTCTTGTGTTTTACTACATGGTGACAGCGGTGTTACGTAAACAAATCAGTACAATTACGGATTTCAGCGTGCGGATTTCAGTGATTATTGGATTGTTTCAATTGTTATCAACCATAAAACATGGAACACGCGCGGCCTCCGGCTGAACTATGTCTGGAAGGTGGACCGGCAAGTCGGGCTGACGCGTGGCGCAGGTGGTTGAAACAATTCAACGTGTTCCTGAAGGCATCAGGTGTAACCAAAGAACCAAGTGATGTGCAGGCTAGTCTACTTATAAACTTGATCGGGCCCGAGGGGTACAACATTTTCTCAACGTTGAGGTTTGCTAAAGAAGAGGATCGCGACAATATTGCCAAGGTCATCGAGAAATTTAACGAATACTTCGGTACTAAGACAAACACAACTATAGTGCGATTTAAATTCTTTACGAGAAACCAAGAAAGTGGAGAATGTATTGACGAGTACGTGACGGCCTTGAGAATACTGAGTCAGCAGTGCGAGTTCGAACATTTGGAGGACGGTTTGCTGCGGGATCGTATCGTGTGCGGCGTGTTAGACGTCGCGGTCCGCGATAGATTGCTCAGGACGGAAGACCTGACCCTAGAAAAGGCAGTTAAGATATGTCAGGCGAAGGAGATATCTAACGACGAAGGCCGGCAAATAGAAGGGGTGAAAAGTGAACCCAAGATGTCAGTGGATGCAGTGTGGAGCGGCAGGCGACGCGGAAACCGATCTGGTCCCGGGCGTGGCGGGCCGGGCTCCGAACGCGGCACGCGACGCGGCGGCGGCGGCGGTTGGGCGGCGACCGCGCCGGGCGGCGGCGGCGGTTGGGCGGCGACTGCGCCGGGCGGCGGCGACGGTTGGGCGGCGACCGCGCCGGGCGGCGGCGGCGGCGGCACGTCGTGGCCGGCGGTGCGGGCCTGTGCTGCGTGCGGTGAGGTGCGCTGCGACTCTGACGCCCGTTGTCCGGCAAGACGGGTCAAGTGTTTTGTATGCGGCGGAAAGGGTCATTACAAGAAAATGTGTAGTGCGCGCAGACTAAATCGAGTGTACGAGTTGAAGCAGGAAAGCGACTCTGACGATGAGATGTACTACATATCGACAATTGAGTGTGTAGATGCAATTTGTGAGGCACGGGATTCCAAATGGTATGAGAAACTTATTTTATTATCTGAGGACAGTAAGTTAGAACATAATTTTAAGCTTGACAGTGGTTCCGACTTAAATGTAATATCAAAACAAAATTATGTTAGTATGGGCTTTTCTTTATCCCAAGTCACTAGTGACAACACTCGCGCGCAGTCATTTTGCGGTAATTACATACCAATAACCGGTTCAACCACAATTCATTGTATGCATAAAAACAAAGAATATAAATTAAAATTTTATATAGCGGAGAATGAGAGTCAAAGTCTGCTAGGTAAACACGCGTTGGAGCAATTAGGTCTTGTAAAAAGAGTGTATTCCGTTGATTTGCAATGTTATGATGATTTGTTCAGTGGATTGGGAAAACTGCCAGGTTATTATAAAATACCGTTAGATAGTAATGCGAACCCTTGCATCTGCCCGGTTAGAAAGATACCTCTCGGAGTGAGAGACCAGTTGCGGAAGGAGTTGTGTCGCATGGAAGACATGGGGGTCATTCGGAAGGTCACACACCCCACAGACTGGGTCAGTGGCATAGTTATCGCGGGAAAAAAAGACGGGAAACTTCGTGTTTGCTTAGACCCGCGGCCTTTGAATAGAGCTATACGCCGACAACATTACCCGTTGCCGACATTAACTGAGATAGCTACCAAACTAAAAGGTGCGCGGTATTTCAGTAAAATGGATGCGCGCTCAGGCTTCTGGATGATTCAGCTAGATGATGAAAGTGCTGACCTCTGTACTTTTGGCACTCCATTTGGAAGGTACCAGTACCTGCGGTTACCTTACGGTATTAACTCTGCATCTGAGGTATTTCATGCAAAGGTCAGACAGCTGCTCGAGGATCTCGAAGGTGTAGATTCCTTCGTGGACGACGTCATCGTATGGGGATCAACGATGGCGGAGCACGACGAGCGCTTAAAAAAGCTGCTAGAGCGGGCACGACAGGTAGGTTTTAAATTCAACCAAGATAAGTGTGAGTTTGGTGTCACAGAGGTCACCTACTTAGGACACACCTTCAGTGCAGATGGGATGAAAATAGATGAGGCTAAGCTTAAAGCTATAACAGACATGCCCAACCCAAACGACAGGCAATCATTAGAACGGTTCCTGGGCATGGTCAACTTTGTGAGTAAATTTATAGAAAATTACTCTGAAATAGTTGGTCCGTTACGAAATCTCCTGAAAAAAGACAGCGAATGGTGCTGGGGAGCAAACGAGGAGCGCGTGGTGGCGGTGCTGAAGCGTGCGCTGTGCCGCGCGCCGGTACTGGCGCTGTTCGACGCGCGCGCGCCCGCCGTGCTGTCCGTTGACGCGAGCGCGCACGCGCTGGGTGCCGTACTGCTGCAGGTCGGACGGCCAGTCGAGTTCGCCTCGCTCACGCTTACGGACACGCAGCGCCGTTACGCGCAAATCGAGAAAGAAATGCTCGCAATCGTGTTTGCCCTTGAGAGGTTTCATCAGTACGTATTTGGTAAGGCTGACATCACTGTGGAGACGGACCATAAGCCGCTGGAGCCGCTCTTTAATAAATCTCTTGACTCTGTGCCAGCTAGGCTCCAGCGAATGATGCTCCGTGTACAAAGGTATGACTTCAAGGTAATATACAAGCCAGGCAAATATATGTATGTAGCAGATGCTTTATCAAGGGCTCCGCTTGCGGATCAAATGACATGTAAGGTATCAGATGAAGTCGAGGAACAAACATGTTTTCTGTTAAGAAACGTACGGTTCAGCGAGGAAAAGTTGGATCTAGTCAGAGACTGCACTAGTAAAGATAAAGAATGTCAAGCAATAATAAAATACATAAAGTATGGATGGCCAAATAATAAATACGACACCGAAGAATGCGTACGAAACGCATGGAGCTACAGAGACTCGTTTGAGTATGCCGATGGAGTGATATTCAAAGATAATTTGGTATTCATACCAAACGGTCTTCGCAAAGAAATGTTATCTCGCGTGCATGAGGGCCACTTGGGCATCGACAACTGCAAGCGGCGCGCGCGAGAAGTAATGTTTTGGCCGGGCATGTCACGGGACGTGGAGCAAGCCGTGCGCCGGTGCCAGACGTGTGCGGAGCTCGTGGCGCGCCCACAGCGCGAACCTATGATTCCGCATGAGATACCAGCATTGCCGTGGTTTAAGGTAGGCTCAGATATCTTTGAACACAGAAGAAAATACTTTTTAATCCTAGTGGATTATTTCTCCAACTTTATAGAGGTGAATCCTATTTCAACGCCGTCATCAATAAATGTTATCGCAGCGCTAAAGGATCAATTTGCTCGACACGGAATACCGCACGAACTTATCTCGGACAATGGACCGGCTTACGCGTCAAAGGAGTTCAAAGAGTTCGTAGCCAAGTGGAACGTAAAACACTCGACCTCGTCTCCTAACTACCCACAGTCCAACGGGAAGAGTGAACGTGCGGTACGTACAATCAAAACATTGATAACCAAATCAATTAAAACCAAAGAAGACTTCTACTTGGGCCTACTAAATTATAGGTCAACGCCAAAAAACGGCATAGCTAGCCCTGCCCAGTTGTTAATGGGTCGCCGTTTAAATACCCGGTTACCAATGCATGAGTCAAAGCTTTATCCAGAAAGGGACAATAATATTGACTACCGAAACATGCAAGCGCAGCAGAAAAAACGAAAAACGTTATACGACGCACGCACACGCCCTCTGCCGGAGTTAAAGGTGGGTGACAGAGTGATAGTGATGGACAACGCCGGCGCTGGTGGCCAGACGCGCCGAGCGGCCCTGGTCGCAGGCCGCGCACCCTATCCGCGCTCTTACTTCCTCACCGACGCTACGGGCAGGCGCATTAGAAGAAACCGGAGGCATTTAGCTAGGTTGCCCTCTTCACAGTCCTCAAGCACACACTCCGAAAATGAACAGCATGAAGACGGATTTGGGTCCTGCGAGGTGTCTGACTGTGACACAGCACCTGACGTGACTCCCCGTTCTGAAGCACCGACTGAACAACAGCGTGAGGTACGGGTAGCTGCAAGGGCAGCTAAAGAAAGGATTGCTAATTTGAATGCGCCCTAGGTAACGTAATATTTAATATATTGTACCTACTGTATGTAAACTGTCAAAAACTATTAACCGCCTTTATAAAAAAAAAGGGCATGTGGGCTATGTTAGACTTTAGTTATTATTTCACAATGTGGTGGTGGCTGTATTGTATTTATATAAGT
Source organism: Yponomeuta plumbellus (assembly GCA_947310845.1). Lineage (NCBI taxonomy): Eukaryota > Metazoa > Arthropoda > Insecta > Lepidoptera > Yponomeutidae > Yponomeuta > Yponomeuta plumbellus. The sequence goes on from OX371194.1 coordinate 15,145,047, forward strand.
TAAGATTTAAACTTTGTTTGCTTATTATTAGAAAGGGAATGATGTACTGTATTTAGACGTAATCATTATAGTTGTGGGTAGGCGGTGCTTGAGAAATAAATGAGTCTTCGTCCGACCGTCTTGTGTTTTACTACAAATATTGTGTTTAAGTTATTTAAATGGGTCATATTTTATTATTTTCTACGACTCATTTTCGTTTACTTTACTGCTAAGTTTTAACTGCCGAACATGTTACTGATATACATTTCTTGAACTTGTCGAACTTGTAAGGCTTCCGTATTTTTACTTTTGAGTTACGGAACCTTAGAAAGATAAAACAAACCTTTGACTTTTTGTATTTAATTACCTAGGTAGTTAGCCATAATAATGAAAGATGGCTCTTGCGCTCTAGGAAAACATAAATCTGATAGAAGGTCTTGCCTAAAAACTTCAAACCAACCTTCAATACTAACAGGTCTGTGAATAAAACGGGGTCTTGTTAGATGGTACCGTTATGCGAGGTTGCAATTTTCCAATGCAGCCATCAACAGTCTGGAATATCCGAGAGGTAGTCTTACAAGCTGAATTGATACTTCAGACGCGCTGTGGAGCACTATTCTCTTAAAAGCTTTTGTATTATATTATCTAAGACCTTCCAACACGTGGTGTGAACGTCTGCCGCTTCGATCTATTGAGTTGATTCGTTCTCTCTGGGGTAAATGTATGAGTGCTGGTTGGCACTGTACGTAGGGAGAAGAGTAGAACTGCAATAGTGAATTGAAGTAACTACTACAAAAAAATTAAACAAAGACATTATTCTTTTTGAACTATTTTTTTAAACTACTCATTTAAATTTGTTTTTAAATCGTGATTAGAATGTTCACTTAAAAACGGTTAACGGACTAAACAACCGTATGCAGGAATCAATAAACTAAAATCTTTAAAATTATTTACGACGAGGTAAGTTTGCTACCATTAAATCTGACGCGGCGTAGCGCGGTGTATCACAGCTATCACTGTTATTTGATGGAACAAATAAAAACATTGATAAGAATATACAGTTGTAACTACTTAGAGTTTATTACAGTACAAATGGTATTTTACCTATAATGGGTCATATACCTGTACTACTCGTAGTAATAGTTACGACTTATTTATTCCAAAAAGATATATTCCGAGGTAAGACGAGGCGATAGGCGAGGTACATATACTTCCAATTATTTATACGATGTAACATTATGTTAAGATGGTTATTATGTGTGTTATATGCTTGTCTGTATTATGAATAAAATTTTTGAATATTTACCTATTTGAATTTGAATTTGATAAACAAAACAAAAACCCCGAAGACGCAGTGACTGCCTTAGGCTGTGGACTCTTCCACAGCCTAAGGCAGAGACATCCTAAAAGACGAGTGTTTCCAATGCTTCTCTAAGGGACTCCACACTCGACGGCTATAAGGTAAGGATGTATATTATAGCACGATATATCTCATTACATCTTTCCATAGAAATCGTCAGGAGACCACACACGACAGCTATAATATACATCCTTACATCTTCGTACCTTAAAGGTACTGAGCGATACGAAGATGTATATTTACCTTTCGATACCTTTCAATACCTCCCAATACCTTTTCGTATATTACGATATATATTCCTTCGTAAAGGGTGTTCAAAAAGTTTCTTGGTGATTCAAAAAACTCCACTAGGAGTCTTATGTCGCTAAACGACATAGGTATTCAGAGTCCTATCTCAAAAAAATCATTTGCTCCACATAAATTTGCTCCATATAAATAGTCTCGCTAAAGGCCGGTTTCCGTATTGAGAATTTCACTTAAATATTTAAATAACGTTCTGTCACGCTCTTTTCTGAGAAACTTGACGAGACAGCACTAGAGTTAAGTAGTTACTTAGCGAAATTCTCAATTCAGAAATCGGCCGTAAGCTACGTTTCGTAAGCCTGAGGAAGGTATAGGCCATACTCCGCCACGGGGGCCCAAGTCCGGATTGATGGAGGCTTGTAAGACTAGTGGCTGGTCTTGCTCTATGGCCTCTGACTTGGCTTAACGACTGCCATCTATCGACGGCAGCCAGCACCAACTGCTTAACATGCCTTGCGAAGCATGGAACCGCTCGGAAAAATGCCATTAGCGTTAATCATAAACGGTCACCCATCCGCGCACTGAACGCGCCCTATGTTGGTTAACGTTCGTGATCGTTTAAGATCACTCAGGCGGCCAGGGCTGCGAGCAATTCTTCTATTCAGTCGATTGATACACCTCCTGCGGTTGACTGGTAGAAAATGCTTGTAGCATTAAGTCCGCCGCGTTGCCATTGTAATTTTTACTTATGTGCAATAAACGTATTAATAATAATAATAATAATAATTGATGACCTATGATTTTATTGATATAACATAGGAAGTTACAACTTGTATATAGTGATGGAATATAACATTAAAGTTGACTTTAACATGAAGGATAGTAACAAAAATCAATCTACCTCAAGAAAAGAAAAAAAGTGTAGCAACACAGTGGTCATCAATTTTGTAATAATAATGTAATAGTAATAGTAATGCCTGTCCACTTGCTGGCGATGTCTGATAATTTCGCATATAATTTAAACTCTTCGGAATTTTCCTTACTTTATATGATGTTCAATGCACATCGTTCTATTTTTGGCACATGTGCCAACGCATACGCGCATCAAAATCTCAATCATCTTCTGATGAACTACCTATCTATTAAATCTAGTAGTAAGTCGACAGATCCATAACACCCTGTATAACGCCTTAGCAGCCGGAACGTGTGTCGGTCGAGACGTATGTCAACGAAATGAAGCGAAATATACATTACGTTACCTGTTCCGTGTGTGATACTTTAATATAATGTAAAGCTGAGGGAGGTATCTCCCGGGATGTAATGTATATTATAGCAGTAGTGTGTGAAGTCCCTAAGTTGTTCCATTCCATTGAATACGACGATGTGTAGAGAATAAGGAAGACTACTTTGAAAACCAATAAAAATATTTACTACGTTTTCTCAAAACTATCAGTGGGAGAGTACGTGAAGTACTTAGACTATGTTTTGTGGACAGCGCGATTAATTTGTTTTGGCGTGAGAGCCATAATGAAACTTTTATAACGACTCTGCCAGTATCGTAAAGCAGAACCTCGAAGCACTAAAATCTCCTTTGTTCCGTGCATTAAGTAAAACTATAAACAAGGGTTCCGAAGGATTTGGCATGGACCAGGAGCGCATAAAAGCGTGGCGTTTGAGCACATCACTTTCTCGCAAATTGCTCGGGGCTCACCCGCTGTGGCGTATTTACATTCACTCTCTCATGTTTCTCCACTGCGGCTACATTCAACGACGCCTTTGTACGTGATAACATGTAGTGTAGGTACAAAGGCGTTAACAAATAATTGTATGTGGTATCATGTTTAGTGTTTCGTGTGGCGATGCTGCTTCGGTCAATTTCTTAAAATCTAGATTGAAATTTAGAGTTAGCTATTAAGCGATTAAGTATAAAAAAACTGATGATTAGGTTAAACAGTTGCTAATTTTGTAATGTTTGCTTACCTTATCTATCTACTTAGTTTATTTGTTACTTATACAACGTGTAATTAAAATAACGCTAAAGTGGAGTAGAGTACTTACTTACCAGTTTCAGTGAATAATCCACAGACAATAAGGAAAGTTTAAAATTCTCAATTTTTTTTTAAACATTGATTAAAGCTTGGATGGGAATCCCTTTTTAGTATTTATTTTATTTTAACTGTAATTACTATTTAACTAGTAAACCTGTTTTTTGACGATTGCGAGCAAAATACGATAAAAAAATAACGTTTTGTTGTATAGGTACCTAATTTGTTTTTATAACGCAACATGAATATAATTAATAAACGACGAACGGACACACATACACAAAGAAGGGCAGTAGTGTTAATAATAGAGTCATTAGTAATAGAGAAATTAAATTTTTTTTACAGCTTCAGGGAACCTTAGTACTTAAACCATAGATTAGATTAAAACTATTTATTGTCAGAAAAAAAGGGAACTATATTATTGAACTATTATTTAAATATTCGAGAAGTTATTATGATCAGTTGAAAAAAATTACAGGCAGTTATTTTTTTTTCGCTGGTTGGAAATTTAGTATGACAGTAAAACATAGACAGTAATAAAAAATTAATTGGCCGGTAATTTTGTCTTACAATGTCAGTACTAAAAATACGTAAGCAGACTAATAAATTTATTCATAGAATAGAATAGAAAGAATAGAAAACGTTTCTTTGCAAAAGAAAGTACACTACAAAAATTAGATTGGTCTCCACACGAAGCAAGTAGCCTGTATAGTGGCGGCCTAAAGGTTTATTTCTAATTCTCATTTATTTATAGATGGCCGGTGAAATGATGGAATGGGCAGATTGATAAATAATTCGGCAGTTTGCAGAGAGCGGAGACACCCGAATCCGAATCGATTTTAATCATTTCAACCTGTAACAACAAAAATATAGGTGCTACGAAGCGCGTAGCGTAGCGGAGCGCGAGGAGCGTGTTTGGTTGAACATGCAGGAAGCTTCATACTACCTATTGATATTTCTTACCGATAATTCCGATTTGTCAACTGCCCACTCGTAACTGCCCATTTAGCTATTTAACTGCTCAATATTGTGTTTAAGTTATTTAAATGGGTCATATTTTATTATTTTCTACGACTCATTTTCGTTTACTTTACTGCTAAGTTTTAACTGCCGAACATGTTACTGATATACATTTCTTGAACTTGTCGAACTTGTAAGGCTTCCGTATTTTTACTTTTGAGTTACGGAACCTTAGAAAGATAAAACAAACCTTTGACTTTTTGTATTTAATTACCTAGGTAGTTAGCCATAATAATGAAAGATGGCTCTTGCGCTCTAGGAAAACATAAATCTGATAGAAGGTCTTGCCTAAAAACTTCAAACCAACCTTCAATACTAACAGGTCTGTGAATAAAACGGGGTCTTGTTAGATGGTACCGTTATGCGAGGTTGCAATTTTCCAATGCAGCCATCAACAGTCTGGAATATCCGAGAGGTAGTCTTACAAGCTGAATTGATACTTCAGACGCGCTGTGGAGCACTATTCTCTTAAAAGCTTTTGTATTATATTATCTAAGACCTTCCAACACGTGGTGTGAACGTCTGCCGCTTCGATCTATTGAGTTGATTCGTTCTCTCTGGGGTAAATGTATGAGTGCTGGTTGGCACTGTACGTAGGGAGAAGAGTAGAACTGCAATAGTGAATTGAAGTAACTACTACAAAAAAATTAAACAAAGACATTATTCTTTTTGAACTATTTTTTTAAACTACTCATTTAAATTTGTTTTTAAATCGTGATTAGAATGTTCACTTAAAAACGGTTAACGGACTAAACAACCGTATGCAGGAATCAATAAACTAAAATCTTTAAAATTATTTACGACGAGGTAAGTTTGCTACCATTAAATCTGACGCGGCGTAGCGCGGTGTATCACAGCTATCACTGTTATTTGATGGAACAAATAAAAACATTGATAAGAATATACAGTTGTAACTACTTAGAGTTTATTACAGTACAAATGGTATTTTACCTATAATGGGTCATATACCTGTACTACTCGTAGTAATAGTTACGACTTATTTATTCCAAAAAGATATATTCCGAGGTAAGACGAGGCGATAGGCGAGGTACATATACTTCCAATTATTTATACGATGTAACATTATGTTAAGATGGTTATTATGTGTGTTATATGCTTGTCTGTATTATGAATAAAATTTTTGAATATTTACCTATTTGAATTTGAATTTGATAAACAAAACAAAAACCCCGAAGACGCAGTGACTGCCTTAGGCTGTGGACTCTTCCACAGCCTAAGGCAGAGACATCCTAAAAGACGAGTGTTTCCAATGCTTCTCTAAGGGACTCCACACTCGACGGCTATAAGGTAAGGATGTATATTATAGCACGATATATCTCATTACATCTTTCCATAGAAATCGTCAGGAGACCACACACGACAGCTATAATATACATCCTTACATCTTCGTACCTTAAAGGTACTGAGCGATACGAAGATGTATATTTACCTTTCGATACCTTTCAATACCTCCCAATACCTTTTCGTATATTACGATATATATTCCTTCGTAAAGGGTGTTCAAAAAGTTTCTTGGTGATTCAAAAAACTCCACTAGGAGTCTTATGTCGCTAAACGACATAGGTATTCAGAGTCCTATCTCAAAAAAATCATTTGCTCCACATAAATTTGCTCCATATAAATAGTCTCGCTAAAGGCCGGTTTCCGTATTGAGAATTTCACTTAAATATTTAAATAACGTTCTGTCACGCTCTTTTCTGAGAAACTTGACGAGACAGCACTAGAGTTAAGTAGTTACTTAGCGAAATTCTCAATTCAGAAATCGGCCGTAAGCTACGTTTCGTAAGCCTGAGGAAGGTATAGGCCATACTCCGCCACGGGGGCCCAAGTCCGGATTGATGGAGGCTTGTAAGACTAGTGGCTGGTCTTGCTCTATGGCCTCTGACTTGGCTTAACGACTGCCATCTATCGACGGCAGCCAGCACCAACTGCTTAACATGCCTTGCGAAGCATGGAACCGCTCGGAAAAATGCCATTAGCGTTAATCATAAACGGTCACCCATCCGCGCACTGAACGCGCCCTATGTTGGTTAACGTTCGTGATCGTTTAAGATCACTCAGGCGGCCAGGGCTGCGAGCAATTCTTCTATTCAGTCGATTGATACACCTCCTGCGGTTGACTGGTAGAAAATGCTTGTAGCATTAAGTCCGCCGCGTTGCCATTGTAATTTTTACTTATGTGCAATAAACGTATTAATAATAATAATAATAATAATTGATGACCTATGATTTTATTGATATAACATAGGAAGTTACAACTTGTATATAGTGATGGAATATAACATTAAAGTTGACTTTAACATGAAGGATAGTAACAAAAATCAATCTACCTCAAGAAAAGAAAAAAAGTGTAGCAACACAGTGGTCATCAATTTTGTAATAATAATGTAATAGTAATAGTAATGCCTGTCCACTTGCTGGCGATGTCTGATAATTTCGCATATAATTTAAACTCTTCGGAATTTTCCTTACTTTATATGATGTTCAATGCACATCGTTCTATTTTTGGCACATGTGCCAACGCATACGCGCATCAAAATCTCAATCATCTTCTGATGAACTACCTATCTATTAAATCTAGTAGTAAGTCGACAGATCCATAACACCCTGTATAACGCCTTAGCAGCCGGAACGTGTGTCGGTCGAGACGTATGTCAACGAAATGAAGCGAAATATACATTACGTTACCTGTTCCGTGTGTGATACTTTAATATAATGTAAAGCTGAGGGAGGTATCTCCCGGGATGTAATGTATATTATAGCAGTAGTGTGTGAAGTCCCTAAGTTGTTCCATTCCATTGAATACGACGATGTGTAGAGAATAAGGAAGACTACTTTGAAAACCAATAAAAATATTTACTACGTTTTCTCAAAACTATCAGTGGGAGAGTACGTGAAGTACTTAGACTATGTTTTGTGGACAGCGCGATTAATTTGTTTTGGCGTGAGAGCCATAATGAAACTTTTATAACGACTCTGCCAGTATCGTAAAGCAGAACCTCGAAGCACTAAAATCTCCTTTGTTCCGTGCATTAAGTAAAACTATAAACAAGGGTTCCGAAGGATTTGGCATGGACCAGGAGCGCATAAAAGCGTGGCGTTTGAGCACATCACTTTCTCGCAAATTGCTCGGGGCTCACCCGCTGTGGCGTATTTACATTCACTCTCTCATGTTTCTCCACTGCGGCTACATTCAACGACGCCTTTGTACGTGATAACATGTAGTGTAGGTACAAAGGCGTTAACAAATAATTGTATGTGGTATCATGTTTAGTGTTTCGTGTGGCGATGCTGCTTCGGTCAATTTCTTAAAATCTAGATTGAAATTTAGAGTTAGCTATTAAGCGATTAAGTATAAAAAAACTGATGATTAGGTTAAACAGTTGCTAATTTTGTAATGTTTGCTTACCTTATCTATCTACTTAGTTTATTTGTTACTTATACAACGTGTAATTAAAATAACGCTAAAGTGGAGTAGAGTACTTACTTACCAGTTTCAGTGAATAATCCACAGACAATAAGGAAAGTTTAAAATTCTCAATTTTTTTTTAAACATTGATTAAAGCTTGGATGGGAATCCCTTTTTAGTATTTATTTTATTTTAACTGTAATTACTATTTAACTAGTAAACCTGTTTTTTGACGATTGCGAGCAAAATACGATAAAAAAATAACGTTTTGTTGTATAGGTACCTAATTTGTTTTTATAACGCAACATGAATATAATTAATAAACGACGAACGGACACACATACACAAAGAAGGGCAGTAGTGTTAATAATAGAGTCCCTTACTTCTTGGGGTACAGTACCCTTAAAAGTATTTAATGCCCTACGAAAATACTATACTTATTATAAACGAGCTAACTAGGTGATTTCAGACCATTTTTCCGTCGCAGGTCAGCTATACCTTCGTAAATCGGAGAAACACTTTCGAACAATCGCGTCACTTGTCACTTCCCTGATGACTTTACTTGCAAGGCTGTGGTGTAAACTCGACAGCAGCCAGTTCCGCGGTCTCGCGCGAGCATAAATCCGCATTATGCAACTACCAGCGTCTTGGTACACTGCCAGCAGACGGCGGCGCTGCTTATATCCTATGTAGACACTAAGACTAGGAACGTATCGACAGTCAGGAACTACGGTTACCTATGTAGATTTCTTTACATTTATTAATAGGCAATTCATTAAGGCAATTTTCGGATGCCCGCGCTGGCTTAGACCACATTGACGTAGGTACGCAGTCTTCAGAATCAACTACGAACAATAATTATTGTCAAATGTGTGCGTAAATTATTTACTGCAATCGTGGGTGGTCAGCGTTATTCTCCGCCGTTTTATTTAAGAGTAAAAAATCCCATCGGCGATTCCTGACTTTGATATAGAAATTAATATGGAATTTCACAGTTAGATGATTAACATAACATTTACATACAGGCACATACATTGCTTCTGGCCCCACACCGGGATACCCTGTGTCTTGGGAACCAGAAACAACGATTTCAACAACATGTAAACATCCAAGACCAATATTGGAATATTATAGGGTTAGGTGTGTGTAATAAAGGAGATCAGGTAACCAAGGGCCCTGGGGCAAATAAAAAAATAGGGGCCCCACTGCTATCTAATACTTTAAATGTGCTGAGCTACTTTATCATCAGCTCTTTTTTGTCCAATGCAGGGTTGGTAATAAAAATATTAAACAGTTACGACATAAATTACAATTAATACTTGGTCTATGTAATGTAAGGCCTGTCTAACTAGTCAATTTTCAATTTTTGGACGAAATTTTTGTATAAGTAGTCTCCGAAAATTACGATCAAGGGGTCATTCGATCCGGAATATTATGTAGAAAGTACAAGGAAAAGTCCTGAAAGGGGCCAATAAACATTGCAAAAGTTAAAAACAATTTATTAAAAAATAATTAGGGGTTTGGTTTTTTTTAATTTCTCAAAAACTATCAAAGACATTCAAAATCTAAAAAAAGATCTGAAAAGAGCAGGAAATTTTCCAAAAAAAAGTCCTACCTCCCGAAGCGTATCTATAATATTTTTACAGAGCCCTGAAAATAGCGCTAAAAGCAGGTAGCCTGGCTTCCGCGCGTGACTCGTAACTCGGACACGGTAACAATAAATATCATTTTAACATATTAAGAGTCTGTTTCACAATCTGCAGGTAAAGTTCCGGATAAGCTATCCGCAACCAGGGCTGCCGTTTGTTCTAAATTTGAAGCCATAAACGAACACACGCAATACAGGAAAATATTATTTAAATTTAGAACAAACGGCGGCCCTGGTTGCGGATAGCTTATCTGGAACTTTATTTAAACATTGTGAAACAGGGCCTAAATATTATTATTAAAGAATAATAAAATTCTAGTACTATTAGGATGCATAAATAAACGGATAATTGTTTATTTATCCATCCTTATAGTACTAGAATTTTATTATTCTTTAATAATCATATTTAGGCCCTGTTTCACAATGTTCAAAAGTTCAGGCAAAAAAAAAAAATATTCTCATTTTTCCATTATTTATTTAAAATTTTTTTCTGAATAGAATGTTAACATAAAAACCCCGATTATTATTAAACTAAAGTTTCAGGATTTTTTTCACTTCGTGGAGTTACCTATTCTGAGGCATAAAAATAGATCCCCGTGAAAAAATTCAAAGATGTTAATTTTCCACTTTGTTATTAACAATCGAGAACAAGAAAAAATTAAAAACTGCATAAAAATGATTTTAACAATTTTTTTTATTAAATTAATGATTTTAACAATTTTTAGAAACCGGGAGTTATAGTCGCTCGATGCACAATACTGGGACACGTGGCCGTCAAATGGCTGATAATGATGAATCTAGGAGTAAAAATAAAATAGATAAATAAACTCTCGCCCGTTATCCCTGAGGGGGTAGGCAGAGGCAACAATCACTAGAGCTGGGCCCACGTTTTGCCGAGTTTATTAGGTCCAACGTGACAAGTGGCAAGCCTATCACCGTAGAGGAAGTATCCTGAAAAAGTTTTTTTTTCGAGATTTTATTCGACTCTGCGCTAAGCTGCGGACAGACATATTATGTTGACTCCAGGGGTGCAATTACGTAAGGCTCCACTGTATGGAATTGTCTGATTTAGCCCTTTTGTTCCCGGTATGTCACACCACCTTATATCACACTGTCGCATTCTGGGACTTTTTTCCCAGTACTCATAACTAACTACTCCTATTCCGAACTGTCATAGGTATACATTCTTCTTTTGACTCTTTCGAGTTGTCTAAATGCTTAACCCGATAGAGTGGAAAGTTACGTAATATAGGGGCAGAACCCTAAAAATGTAGGTAGGCATGTCTCGCGATCGGTTTGTCTCGTTGACAAGGGCTCGGGGCCCAATTGAAATTCAAATCCAGAGTCCCTGCCGTAATGTAATTAAGACGCTCCGGTAATTGAGTAGACATCCACCCCGCTGGTTTTGAGAAAAACTCGGGAAGAATAATGAAGCAACAAAAAATCCAGACACTGTTTTATTGTTCGCTAGATGACGTTTCAGACAGACCCGAGGCTTTGGTTTTAATTTCGGATCGTGGTTTTTTTGTGTATCTTTCCGATGTGCTTAGCTTTAATCAGCGCCGAAACTATGATGTCTCGTCTCGTGTCAGCTTAAGTCTATTAACATTTTCGGGGGACGATGAGTATAATTATACTTCAACCTTGTTCCGCGTAAAGGGTAGGTACCTACCGTACCTACCTACTGGTGACACTGGCCGTATCTTCTATGTAAAACACGAACCCTTAAAAACACTCATTAGAGAGGCACTTTAAATAAGTAGGTACTAATCTTTTGTCACAGTCCTTTTACCACAGATTATTTAAACCGCCTATGAGGAGTGTTTTATGTAATCGTGTACCTATTTATAATCCATTTATTCATACTTGGCATTTTTTTTTGGACTTCAAACGACACTGAATCAAAATCCTTTAGCGTCAGAAAACTCGATACCGTTTGCAAATTTAATACTAGGTAGCACTAAATTTGCAAACTGTTTCGAGCCCTGTACCGCTAAAAGTGTTGGTAAATTTGCCGAATCACGGCTCCACCTCGAAAGTGCTCCAAATTTTTTTTTACTGCTTTTTATCACTCGGTAATGGTGTACCATGCAATAATATGGTGGCGCATGCTATGGAACCCCATAGAAATTAATAAAAACACCATACATCAATAATCCACCTTAAAACAGCTACTACTGCTTGAACGGGGGGTCGGCGATGTAAAGAACACGTGACAACAGAAATATAGGTGCGACGACGCGCGTAGCGAAGCGGAGCGCGTCGGAGCGTTAGGTTCTCTATGTAAGATCGAAAACAGACTCGACTTTGATGCGTTCTTACCTTGCCTCTTGTTTTTTTTTTATTACGGGTCCAAAGCCATGCGCCTCCTCAATATTACTCGGAATACTCTGTATTAGTGGTGAAAAACAATAGAAAAAAAATTTGGAGCACTTTCGAGGTGGAGCCGTGATTCGGCAAATTTACCTAAGTTTTTAATTTAGTGTCGTTTAAAGTCTGAAAAAAATGCCAAGTATAGACAAATGGATTATATAAGACCATTAATTTTATTGTTGTTACACTTTATTGCACAATAAAAAAGAACATAATATAACTTAATAACATTTATCATCTATCTTATTATCTTATAGGTATAACATTGTTAATCTCAAACAGTGCAGCAATGTTTTCTGGAGAATCAAAACCAATGTCATATTAATTAGGCACGTTCGGTCTATGGCAGGTGGTAGGTACCTACCACGAAAATAGTGACTCCCCACAAAATGTTGGCTTGCGCAAAGTGGCTTTGTCAGTAAATATTAGTGTGTGATTTATAGCGGGAGCCTCGTTGTCACTACTAGGAGACGATGTCACTCGTCGAGACTAGGGTTTACAGCCTTTGTTCATTAGTTTTGACAGTATAATAGGTGCCCTTTTTGCATTAGACTGGCGGGTTGACGACCTCGGGCACCAAGTTTCAAATATACCTATAGGTAGGTACATATTTGTAACATTATTATAAATCGATCTTAGGTAAGTGGTCTCTGTTCAAGATAGTATCAAAGACGTAATTCTAGGGTCGATGGACTATGGGCCCGTATCTGAATTGAGAATTTTACTAAGTGAATAGGTACTTAAGTAACGTTCTGTCACGCTCTTTCGTGGGAAATTTGACGAGACAGCACTATAGGTAGGTAAGTACCTACTTAATTACTTAGCGAAATTTTCAATTCAAAATCTGGCCCCAAAGCAAATAAGTACCTACTTAAGTACAAAACACACATTTTTGAGGCAGTGAAAAGAACGCACCATCCATCCATCCATTCTTTCCATCCTTTTTGATACTGCAAGCGAAAGGTAACATTAGTAGTAGGTACCTATAATGGGACAGCAGATATATTTTTCGTGGTTTCGAACTTTCCACAAATTAAAGGTTGTCTACGTCTACGTTTATTTTGTTACAACCTATACACCAAAAATCCCATAGACTTTCTGTATTGTTGCCAACACGCATTGGATCACATTAGGTGAGTTACGCAAGTTAATACATCGCCCGAAGTGTATGTAAATTAGAGTAGAACGTTATCCCGCAAACATTGGCTGAATTAATGCTTTAGCCGAGTCTTATCTCTTCCTTGGGGTTGGGGTTGTAGATAGAAATGACTTTGTGTCTTAGTAAAACGTATGCAAATTGGTTTATCAGGTAATTTCGGTGTTAGAACTGTAGCATTACGATTAGACACTTAGCAATGTTGACATAGGTACCTTGTCTTTAGCATGGTATATGGAGGAATATTTTCAATCTCATTAAATAAACTTCATAATCACTTTATTAAAGGCACAACAATAATGTTACATACGATTAGACACTTAGCAATGTTGACATAGGTACCTTGTCTTTAGCGTGGTATATTATGGGGGAAATAATAATAACATGTAAATATTTTCAATCTAATTTAATAAACTTAATAAATCACTTTATTAAAGGCACAACAATAATGTTACATACATACATCTAACGTTTTTTGTCTCTAATTCAAGTTCTCAACCTAAAGGTGAAGTTTTATGCTTATTTCGCACGATCGTCAAAAAACATGCCACTCTTCAATGTCTTTCATGATTTTAGTCACAAAAAAAGATATACCGATAGCAAGTCTACTTTTTCACTCGAGCTTTCGGTTAAGGTTCCGTACCCAAAGGGAAAAAAATGTATGTCTGTATGTTTTTCAGGGTAGTTTCATAGTTTTTCACGGATAATACTTTTCTATTGCCGCTATAAGAACAAATAAATAAAATAAATATTAAAGGTAATAGTAAAATTGGCATATAACAAACGGGTAGCCAAGTAGACAGTTGAAATATTCACAGAATATTGTATATTCACTATTATTCACTTTAAAAATAAATATTTCAGAGGACTCCTCACATAATGTTTGCCGTTTCTTGCTCGATATTAATGTAATATATGTAGTGTTTAATGTTGTATAGATAATGGTACGAAACCCTTCGTGCATGAGGCAGATTCAAACTAGATCGGTTTGTATGTTTGCAAACAATACAGGTTATAATGTAGTTTCGAGTGGTATTTAATTTTGTTTTATCGGCTCAGCACAATACGATTTAGCCACCACAAATATTTAATTAGGTACAACAAAGACAATCAAAGTAACAAAAAAGTATGGATATGAGTGTGTAACTTAGATAAATCTATAATTAATATTTTGTTTGTATTATTTTGTACTTGATTTAAGTCGATAGTTTTATAAACTTCATTATATAATCATTGTATTTTTAAAACACTTTTTATAATTATATTTTTAATAATTGTTTTTTCTTTCTTAGGAAGCGCTTCTAAACTAATGTTTAATCACTGATTACGGACTTATTGTCATTGTAATTACGTACATTATTTGCGAAGAGTAGGAATACATTTACTACATGATTATGTTATTTCATTCCAACAGTTTTAATTTACATGGTTTTGTTATGGCACCTGGCACTGATTCAAATTATGATTATTTAAAATTAACTTAAATGTTTAATGTTACATACGAATATAAAAAGATAAAACTCCTGTTGTAAAGTTTTAATTGAAATATGTTTTTAGATATATGTATACCTAATGTATTTATCATGCCATGAAAGACAATTCCAAAAAGATAACCTTTATTATTTGTATTTACAAAAGGACTAGGTGGTTAAAGTAAATATTAACACGACTATTTACAAAAATATTAATATTGGATGGTACACTCGAAGCCAAGCAATGTTTATGAATATATAAATATTTGTGTGAGAATTTATGAAGAACCGTCTTACGTATTTTTAGTGCGTTGCTATAATTTTTACTAACTACTTAACAACTTAGCGTAGCACCTACATTTGTGATAAAAGTTGTATTCCTAGGCGTTTGTGCGTGTATGCAATCACATTATTGCTTTTTAGGTCGGCGTTCATTAATTGACGTTTAAATATTCTTATTAACAAAATCGTTTTAAAATTACGCTCGCACTCAAAATATATTTTAATTGCGTTACCCTATAACTTCGTAAATTATTACAAGTTTTCTTAACAACATGCACAACGTTAAGGCACTCGTTGGTTTCAGTCCTGACTGACAGCTCCTTATACAAGGACGTCGTAAGCGATTATTCCATGGTAACTCGCATTCAAACTCTTCTCTCAAATGTTTACACTGCAGGCGAGTAATCGTAGAACTCGTAGTCTCGACTGGTATAAACAATGCTCGGGCGAGAATCGTAAGTGTCTTATGCGCGAGTCGCGCTAATAACTCTGTACGGATTTTGACACGAGATTCGTCTTTCAAACAACGCGACAATGCGAACACAAGGAGAGTTTCTCGAATGCGAGTCGTGCAGCGATTTGCCTGCGGTGTTTAACATTTTGACAAGAACTCTTATTAATCAAGCGACTCTCGAATGCAAATATCACGGGCGAGACTCACTTCTACCATATGTTTACACTAGAGGCGAGTAATCGTAGAGCTATAGAGTCATACGTGTCTCCACTTGAATAAACAATGCTCGGGTCGATGCAAGAGTCTCGCCAATCTCGCGGTACTGATTTTGATACGAGACTCGCGCTTCGTGACGTCTATTCTTGTAAGAGAAACTTGTATAGTCTGTATACACAGACTCGCTGCCTAGAAGAGTAACGATAATCGTATTTGAGAGGAGAAGCTCAGGGCATTCGTTAACACTAGCCGACTATATTATTGCCTAGAAGAAATCGCCCAAATTCTATAGTAAATAAACTATTCATCTGCTAATACTAGTGTTTCTTGCACGAAATCCGTTATACGAAAATAATGCACTGCGCCTTCGGCTTTTTTAATCCTTAAATAAATACAGATCCGGAAATCACAAAAAATAGATACTTTTTAAGGTTATTTTTCCGATGATTAGTTAGTGGTACTAGCAAGAAAATGTCGATAATTCTATTAGAAGCCACGACCACAATAGTAAATTTTTGACGCGGGTCATCTCAACTTAGTTAACTTTCAGAAATAATTCTTGAGCCGACCGAACGATCTATCTGATTTCAAACGTTTTAAAAGCAGCAACAGAGTATTAGTTTCACACGACGTTCTTCACAAAACCGGTTCAAACACGTTCGCAATCACACACAAAGAGTCAACACTGCGGCTCATTGGAGCGTGCACCATCCGCGCAATAGTCAGAGGTTGGCGACGCTTTCCCCGTACAGCGCGGGGTCTTCCCCGTTGACGCGGTCGTCGCGGATGACCACCGTCGGGTTGTTGGGACAGGAAGAGGCCGTAGACACATCCGATACCTGTCGCAAACAAGTTTGTTATTAGATGAAGACATATTTTTCGTTAACCAATAGCCTCCCAAACTAACTTGTTAAATCATATTTTTTTGCTGCCCTTTTCTCTACTACATTCGACCCCAAGGCAGCAGATAACATTTCATTTTATGTACATTGACATTCAACAAGTAGAATGTAAATTCTTTACGTTGAAATAAATTTCTGATTTCTGATTTCATTAGAGGCCTATGTCCTGCGTCTGTGGGCGTCAAATGGCTAATGATGATGATGATGATGATGATGATAGCAACCTAATGTCTAATGCCGGTCTCCTCTAATGCACGCTATTAATTTCGGTCGAAGACATACGGTCTTATTTTATAAAAACACGATTCCTCTAAAACAATTCTCAGAGGAAGTTTGAATAGTCTGCGGTTAAGTTCACCACAGACAATGTAAACCGCAACCGAGGAGTGTTTTAAAGAATCATGTTTTCTCTTAGTCTCAGTTTTTTTTTTACATAGCGTCCATTATTGTGTCCTACTGCTGGGCACAGGCCTCCCCCAGAAGTTTCGGTCCTGGGCCACCTCAGACGACTCCAGCAGGTGTTGGTCGAGATCGTCTCTTCAACATCTTTTAGGGCGTTCTCGACATCGATGTCCGTCTTGTGGAACCCACCCGGTGGCGAGTCTCGCCCACCTATCCGAGCTCATTCGACTGACATAACCAGCCCAGCTCCACTTTAATTTCGCCGTTTGGACGCCCATATCGATTATTCGGGTTTTGGTGCGTAGTATGGTATTTTGGACACGGTCTACCCTCCTGACGCCCAAAATACTGCGCTCCATTGCTCTCTGACAAACCTTAAGCCTAGACTTTTGTTGTTTGGTCAACGACCAAGTCTGGGAGCCATAGATGAGAACGGGCAGGCAGGATACACATGTCGACGAGTTTTTTTTTAAATGAAAGTGGAAGGTTGCCCTTCATGAGAAGTCGTAGGTATTTGTAAAAAATAAGTAAAGCACTTTAAGTTACTTAATGAGCATTTTAACTTTTTATGTTATGTGATACATTACACACGTATTTGACAACCTCCGTGGCGCATTGGTTAGCGCATCTGCCTACCGTGCGAGAGGTCCGGGTGCGAATCCCGGCTGGGGACAAAAAAAAAAGAAACCCAGGTCTTGGATGTTTACATGTTTGTGACGTCGCTGTTTCTAGTTCCCACGACACAGGGTATCCTATTGTGGGGCCAGAAGCAATGTATGTGCCTGTATGTAAATGTTATGTTATGTTAAATGTTATATTTACAACCTGAATTTGATAGTATTGTCAGCCTCGTGAAGCAAGACAGCCGATTCGTTGCCAACTCCGATAGGAGACTGGCATATGAACAAGAGATGTAATTAACGTTTCTCTCACTGACCGTGCGTCTAGAAGCGGCCTTACACCGCTGGCACTCGACCACGACCATGTGGGAGTCGATGTCGGTATCCGCGCTGCTAGTCCGACGAAGTCTCCCACCGGCCCCGCTGTGGAGACGGTGCTCGAGGATCGCGCGCCATATGCGAAGCTCCACTCCGCCTCTGTGGATAAAAAAAAATCAATGAATCAATCAGTCCAAATGGTGGTATAAAATGTATAATAAGGTCATGGTCGAACACTGTCTCCCGAAATACAGGCTTACACCTATTTTTGTAACTCCTTACAACCACCACAAGAATTGTATATTCCCGAGGTACTTTATTGTTATTTACATAGTAATATGGTGTGGTGAGAAATAAACATTTAATTTCATTTCATTTCAATCATGGCCGTTTTCATAAAACAGTAAGAAGTAGTTTACGATATTGTATGGAATCAGGCGTTACTTTGCGGAAGTCTATAGTAGCATTAAAATGTGACAATTACTTTGCCATATTCCGCCAAAATCCCACAAGCACCATGCGGTTAGTTCTGCTTGAAAAGTGGGAGGGAGGGCGGTGCATTAACTAACCGCTTGGTGGTGATTGGATTTGGATTTTCACATTTTAATGGTAGTTTACGATAGTCTACGATTAGGTTTACAAAATAAAAATAAACTCACGCCCGTTATCCCCGAGGGGGTAGGCAGAGGCACCAATCACTAGAACTGGGCCCACGTTTAATTGTGCCCGGATAACGGCGACAGGCTTGCCACTTGTCACGTTTGGGACCTAATAAACTCAGCAAAACGTGGGCCCAGATTAAGTTCTATTATAGAAATTGCGTGTAACCATAGACCAAAAATGGTGTAACTCACTTGAGTTGCAGTTTAGCCAAGTGTTCCCGGGGCACGTGGTTCAGTAAGTCGTCGAGCGTGTACTCTTGTGCGCACACGGTTCTGGCTGCGTCCTCTGGAATACCGCGCTCTCTAAGCCAAGAGGCTAGCTCACTGGTTTGATCAGACTCGAGGGGCGGGTCTAGACTCCTGCGAAAAGGTGAAAACCGTCTTTAGTCAGTCTTTACAAGTAAGCCATCATCATCAACCCATTATGTCCCCACCGAGGGGCACGGGTATCTTCCCTGACTAAGATATAGGCCATAGTCCACCACGGGGGCCAAGTCGGATTGGTGGAGGCTTTTAATAATAATAATTTATTTCTTATTTCAGACACAATGTATCCATATTATAATGTTATATTAGTAAAAGGAAGAACTTAAGACTATGTTAGTAACTTAGCTATATACTATACTAACGCTTACGCTAACCCTTATTATTTACACTGACATTTACATTTATTTATTTCGCTCCATGTGCACACCCACCCAGTGTCGCATAAAAGGGCCATCCGGGTTATCAGCAAATACCCTGAGCAGCGCGTTGGTAGTGTTCTGTAGTCGCGTTCTGGTCGATGCGATAATGTTATATTAGTAAAAGGGAGAACTTAAGACTATGTTAGTAACTTAGCTATATACTATACTAACGCTTACGCTATCCCTTATTATTTACACTGACATTTACATTTATTTATTTCGCTCCATGTGCACACCCACCCAGTGTCGCATAAAAGGGCCATCCGGGTTATCAGCAAATACCCTGAGCAGCGCGTTGGTAGTGCTCTGTAGTCGCGTTCTGGTCGATGCGATAATGTTATATTAGTAAAAGGGAGAACTTAAGACTATGTTAGTAACTTAGCTATATACTATACTAACGCTTACGCTAACCCTTATTATTTACACTGACATTTACATTTATTTATTTCGCTCCATGTGCACACCCACCCAGTGTCGCATAAAAGGGCCATCCGGGTTATCAGCAAATACCCTGAGCAGCGCGTTGGTAGTGCTCTGTAGTCGCGTTCTGGTCGATGCGATACGCTTACGCAAGATCGCATAGAAATCGTCAACGTGAGCTTCGGCAAGACTAGTGACTGGTCTTACTGTCAGAAGTTTTCAAGCCACCCTAAGGCCTCTGACTTGGCTTAAAGGTTTACCAAACTATGTGCAGTCATTGAAGAGGCAATCTTAAAGAATCATAGCTGACAGCGTTTTCATCAGCGCAAAAAAGTAAAATTTAAAATTAAAGTTTCGTAGCTTTGTGAGAATTATTAAAAAAAACATTTTTTTACGGTATAGAAAGAAAGAAAGAAAGAGAAACGTTTATTGCACCAACAGTCACACACAACAAAAATAAGAAATACAAATGAGAAGAAAACATTAAAGATAAAAAGAGGTACAAACATAAGGAAATACATTTATACAGTTTTGTCGCGGTGTGTAACCGCTGCTGCAAAAGGCAGCTGACTCAGCATAATGCTGAGGGTGTAGGCCCTCAGCGCTGGTTTTCAGTCAGTGCCTAAAGGTCCCGTAAGTGTCCCAATTGTGCGGCGCAGTGTATATTTAACATGTATAATAAAACAGTTATTATTAAAACCTTAAGACCTATTTCAAAATGGTCTAGAAACTTTAAAACGAAAATTTAAAAAGTATGTAACTCACCCATTAGTTTTCTTCTCGACAAGTTCCTGTAAGAGTGTCCTCATATTCTTCTGCTCTTCGAGCATTACTTTCATAAGAGACTGGTTCTGATGATACACCTCCACCAGTTCTTGATGTAATCTGTAAAGAGAGTGAAATATAAAACGTTTTTTCAGACCTAGTGTAGGTAATAGACATAACATTTTCAGGGTAATATTTTTGTGTGCTCAAAATACAATGCTAATTTAATTTTTCATATGATAGTTATTTTCACATGACTCGATCATCAGTCAACCAAACGACCCACCGATCAATCAATACTCACAGGTGATTGTCGTGCCGTAGTTGCAGTATGTCACTGCTATTTAATCAATTCATAAATAAATCATTCACTCATTCATTCAATATTCACAAGTGATTGTCGTAGTTGCAGTATGTCCCTGCTATTCAATCAATCTATAAATCATTCATTCATTCAAACAATAGTCACAAGTGATTGTCTTGCCGTAGTTTCAGTCTGCGCCTGCTATTCAATCAATCAATCTCATCGTTGGTGTCTTAGCGTACGGACGTATCGCTTGTTTACGCAAGTTATTATTTATTTTGTGATTTTAAACTATCTCCGTGATCGCCCTAAACTCGGTCCCTCTCGTTCTGTCTAGAGGGAAGCTCTATAAGCGGCCGCGGCCATATTGCTAAGTGTCGGACCTCTCTGTTTCTCGAAGACTTCGGCTGTTGGGATTGAGTTGAGTGCCTAGTGCCGTCCGAACGATCGAGGCCTCGAAGCTGGAACACTTGTTGTTTGAGGCGGAGCTGTAACGGCTAAGCCAACCGGGTTGGGATTCCGCGCCAAGAAATAGTAAGTTGTATTCGGCTGAGCGCTCACTCGGATGGCCCGAAGGACCAAACCCATATTAAATTCGCCAGCCCGCGCCGCGCGTGTGTTGCATCGCCACCGCTACACGACTGTGCCGTTGTGCTGCGTCTATTAATAGACAAAGATTAACTAGCGGTCAAGAACGAAATAAGCGTGCTTTCACTCTGCCTAGCGCGCTATATTACTAAGCCCAAACTTCATCAAGTGAGCGAGCAATTTTGCGCTGCGCGCCTTAATTTTGTTAACACCAATAAAGGTAACACCAAGTATGCCTAAAATAAACCGTACACCTCCGCCCCGAACTACTGACGACTCCCAAACTCAATCGGATTCGGACGCCCTAAGGAATACGGAGCTTGAAGGCTGCCGACCTAGCATTACAAAACGCCAGAAACGTCCCCGCCCTGAAAGTGTCTCGCCTAAGAACGACCTCTTCGACTTCAAAATCGAAATCAAACAAATGCTCACGACATGGAAAACGGAACAAGATGTCATACTTTCTAAGCTTGTTGATGATATATCGGAATTAAAGGCACAAGATATTATAATTCAAAATTCTAACTTGGAAATTGAAAAATCGATGGAGTTCATGAGTTCAAAGTACGACGAAATAAGCAGCCACATGATGACTCTTGAAAAAGAACGAAACGAGAACAGACAGTGCATTCTTGACTTAGAGCGGAAGTTCCAAGAAATACGAACATCTTCACGTTCTTCATCTATATAGAGATAAGAAATGTACCTACGGCGGACACAGAAACTCCTGAAAATCTTTCGTCGTTTGTAAGCAAAATTGGAAGTTTGGTCGGGAACGACATAAAATCAACCGATCTACGTGACTTATACCGTCTACCGGGCAAGTTTGGATTAAACAAGCCTATTATAGTGGAGTTCTTATCGGTAAAGACTAAGTTGGACCTCGTCGCATCCGTCCGAAAATTCAACAAAGATCGCCGATCGGCTACGGAAAAACTCAACACAAGTCTAGTTGGAATAAATGGCCCTAAAAAAGCTATATTCATCGACAAACATCTCTTGCCCTCCTCTAAAAAGCTATTCTATATGGCACGCGAGTTTGCTAAGTCCAACTCTTTCAAGTATTGCTGGTCTACAAATGGAAAGGTACTCCTGCGTAGGACTGATGGTGAGAAATTGATTTATGTCAATTCTGAGCAGGACCTAAAAACACTCGAAAAAGAGAGCATGGAAAAACAATGACTGTGTGACAGTGGCCCTTGCTTAAGTTCTTTTTTACATATATTTCTCTATTTTTTAATACTTATCGTAATACAAAAAAATAAAATAGTGCTTGTCCAAATTATTAAACAACACAAACATAAACACATACAAATTATCAAACACAATTCTACACACTGGATTATTAATATCAGCCATAAAAACAAAACAGATTCAACTATCACAGTAAATCTGCAAAGTTACAGCAGGTCTATCCTAAGTTTGCTTACTTTTCTAACGAGTAATATTTTAATAGCTATTGTTGCTGCTAACCCTACTGGTAACCCCAAAATAATTAAATACGGATACAACTAAAATTATCGACTTAGTCAACTGTATTGATGCAACAGAAATTTCCTCCCTACATATATGTAATCCAGACGACTGCAAAAAGCTTCTAACTCTTCCTAACAAAAAAATTAATATAATATCGCAAAATATTCGCAGCTTAAATCGCAACATCTCAGGCTTCCAACTACTGCTAAATAGAATTGACATAGAACCAGACATATTAGTTTTTTTCAGAATGCTGGCTCAATACTAACCCATTACTACCTATCTTGACCAACTATACAGCCAACTCTACAAAAAATAACTTCAATCAAAATGATGGAGTAGTATGTTATACCAAAAATTGCTTACAGTATGTTTGCTACGAGCCAGAGTTTCAGGAGGCAAACTGTTTAGTCATTATATTAAATAAAAACATCGGTCTTGTCTCAATTTATAGGCCTTATGCTTTTAAAAAGATTGAAAATTTTTTAAAGTCTCTTGATACATTATTAACGTCATTAAAAAACTACAGTAGTATCATATTGATGACATTAATATTGATATTGTGCAGGCACAATTCCTAAGCCAGGATTCATCCAACTACTTAACATTATTGGCTGCTCATGGCCTTCTGCCCGCGTATGATCACCCTACACATGCAAACACATGCCTGGATCATACCTTTTTGAAATCAGATTTGTCGTCCTCCACGCTCCTCGTAACAAATTCTCTCACAGACCATGATACTATTCTTTTATCCTTAGATCGTATCTATAATCCCGGCCCTACACAAAATATATATAATAAAATAAATTTTACCCAGTTAAAAAAAGATATATCCTCCACAAACTTTACATCTGTTATGGAATCAACTGACTGTGATATTTCTACATCGTACTTGGTAAACACTCTAACTAAAATAATTGATAAAAATACACAGACTATAACAATATCGAAACGTAAAGCCCCAATAAAACCATGGATTACCCCAGGACTGGTACGTTGCATGAGGAACAGAGATAAAATGCATGCAAAATTAAAAAAGAATGCCACCGATGTTATCCTTAAGATAACCTATTCACGATATAGAAACTTTTATAATCGACTACTCAAAAAAATTAAACAACAATATCAAAAAGCAGAGTTAGAAAAATCAGGTACAAAAAATTTAAAAAGTATGTGGCAAACTATAAATAATATAACAAATTACAAAACAAAGCAAACTTCTAATATTGACTTGTTGTATAAGGAAGGAAGCTCCTTAAAAGAAATAGCAAACGAAGCAAATCGATATTTCGTAAACGTAGGCAGAAAATTGGCTGACAAAATAATATGCAATGATAATTCTACCCCTGGTTCCAAAACAACACGTTCATCCACATCTACTATAGCCGCTAATTCGTTCGTTCTACTTAATGCTGACCTTACTGAAATAATAACTGCAATAAATTCTTTAAAAAGTAACAATTCTTCAGGTACCGATCATATCTCAGCTCTTCTTTCACTAAAAAATAGTTGCAGAGTATGCATGGAGAACTATCGCCCTATTGCTTTGATTCCTGTTTTTTCTAAAATAATTGAAAAATTTCTCTCTACACACATCAGCCAATACTTAGAAATAAATAATTTACTAGTAAGGGAACAAAAAGGATTTCGAAAGAACAAAAATATAAATATGGCAATATATGATGTTCTTAACGTTATCATTGAAAGTATAGATAAAAGAATCCCCGTATGCTCTTTGTATACTGACCTTACGCAGGCTTTCGACTATGTAGAGCACGATACTTTGCTACGTAAATTGGAGCTCTACGGACTAAGAGGTAATATATTGAATCTGATAGAGTAATACCTAAAAAATCGTGAACAGTTCACAGTTATCACAAAAATTAATTCCAACACAAAAGTGGAAGAGAAATACCAATCAAAAGTAGAGACTGTGAATCATGGCGTACCCCAAGGAAGCGTGATGGGGCCGTTACTTTTCATCGTCTACATAAATGACCTGCCAATTCATGTAGAGCACCCTATGTCACTTTTTGCTGATGACAGCACCATAACTGTACAATGTGAAGATAGATTGACATACGAATACGACATAAATAATGCGCTTAAAGCTATGATACAATGGTTGGACAACAATAATTTAAAAATAAATCTTGGCAAGACTTATATAATGCACTATAGTCAAAGGATTTCACCTATGTCAGACCTTGAAATAAAATACCAAGACAAAACTATACACAACATAGAGTCAACTAAGTTTCTTGGGTTAATAATTGACAATAAATTATCGTGGAAATCACACATGGAAAATACATGTAAAAGGATTTGTAAATCGGCATTCTTACTCTACAAACTTTCAACGATAGTTAACTTAAATACTTTACTGACAGCATATTACAGTCTTGTGGAATCTGTCTTGAGATATGGCGTTATATTCTGGGGCAATGGCACTGACCGTGAACAAGTCCTCATAGCACAGAAAAAAGGTATTCGAGCAATGTTTAGATTAAAACCCACTGAATCATGTCAACCCTACTTTAAGAAATATGATATACTTACATTTCCATCGCTTTATGTATTAGAAGTATTAATGTTCGTCAGAAAAAATCCTGCTTTGTTTCCACGCATTTCAGAAGCAAATGGTGTGCGACTCCGTAGAGACCCTACCCGCCTGAGTACAAGAATGTCCAATACTGCTTTCATGAAGAAAAGTATTTTATGCATGGGTCCAAAAATATATAATAAACT
This sequence comes from Yponomeuta plumbellus, assembly GCA_947310845.1. Lineage (NCBI taxonomy): Eukaryota > Metazoa > Arthropoda > Insecta > Lepidoptera > Yponomeutidae > Yponomeuta > Yponomeuta plumbellus. The sequence goes on from OX371194.1 coordinate 15,170,619, forward strand.
GCCAAAGAGCATCAGGGAATTGGATAACGATAATGTGTTTAAAAGAGAGGTTAAACTTATACTCATCAAGAAATGTTGCTACAATTTGAATGATTATTTTAATTTGACATTCCATTAATCTCAATCAATTTTATTAAGTTATTTTAAATATTTTCATATAATAAAAGGATGGCACTATTTAAATAATTATTTGAATTTATTATAATAAGACATGTCAATTAATTGCCAATCAATTTATAAATTTTTATTATTTTATTTTAATATTTCAACAGAATTTTACTTATAAAAATCATTATCTTGTAAATTTTCATTATTTTAAGATGTCAATATTTGTACGCCTTTACGGCAAAATATGCTGAAACTTATTTAATTTTTATGATAAGAACTTTTATTTATACGCATATTTCACGAATAAATGAATTTGAATTTGAATTTGAATTTATAATAAAACAAAACAAACAAACTTTAGCGGGACTAATCTTACATATTTGTAATCTTTCTTTTAACTCCGGTAAATTTCCAAATATCCTGAAGCAATCAGTTGCTAAGCCTATCCACAAAAATGGTAACAAAACACTTATACAAAACTACCGTCCAATCTCCATTCTTTCAACCATGTCTAAAATTATTGAAAAACTTATTAACAATAGATTGGTCAATTTTCTCGAATCATTTAACATTCTCTCTCCAAATCAATATGGTTTCCGCAAAAATTAATCGACCTCAGATGCTGTAAGAAATCTGACACAACATGTTGTCAGTAATCTAGATATGGGGAGGAAATGCCTATCTGTATTTTTGGACCTACAGAAAGCTTTTGACACGGTCGCTATTCCGCTACTCATCGAGAAGCTGGAAAACATTGGTATACGTGGATTACCACTGAGTCTATTCGTAGATTATTTGTCGAACCGTCAACAGCAAACCAAAATAGGCTCTGTTATTAGTGACCCACTTTATCCTACTTTTGGAGTGCCCCAAGGCAGTGTGCTGGGTCCGACGTTATTCCTAATCTACCTTAATGACTTATGTGACATCAAACTAGAAAATGGTAATGTGTACACTTTTGCTGATGTCACGGCATTGGTTTTTTGTGGAGATAGTTGGGAAAACACATTCAAGCTAACTCAGAATGGTCTTGATAAGGTTACATTATGGTTAACCAAAAATCTCCTTAGTATTAATGCAACAAAAACTACCTACATTACACTTTCAATCTCAAACAAGTCCCAGGCCCCCAAGTTCATGCATTACCTCGTTTGTCATTCTGCTTTCTGCCTCGACTCACCCTCTGCTAAAAACTGTAACTGTCCAAAACTTGATAGGCATACAACTGTTAAATACCTGGGTGTACTATTGGATGAATGTCTTACATTCAAACCACACATACAACTTCTTACGGCGCGAATACGGAAACTACTAGCAGTTTTTAAAAATATTAGACATATAGCAGATCTCCGTATTATTAACCTTATTTACTTATCGCTTTGTCAGTCATTATTGATGTATTGTGTTGACACTTGGGGTGGTGCAAAGAAGACTACTTTGTTATCGCTTGAAATTGCACAAAGGGCTATCCTCAAAGTAAGTCACTCACTTCCATTCCTATACCCCACTTCGAAGTTGTACGCAGAAACAAAAATAATGACTGTGCGACAAATCTTTATCCAAAGAGTTATAATGATCCAACACTGCATGATAACTGAAGACACATTGTCTGCAGCTTCCAAAAAACGTAGAAAAGATATAATCTTCACCAATAAATTATTCAGAACTTCTTTTGCTCAACACTTCTTCTGTTTCCTTGGTAAATATCTGTACAACAAAATAAATAATAAAATTGAAATCGCTTCATTAAATAACTATCATTGCAAGCTCCGCGTCACTAATTGGCTTCTCTCCTTAACGTATGCTGAAACCGAAGGTTTACTGGCCATTTCAAAGTAGAACTGTGTTAATATCAGATGTACTATGAGCACTCTTATACAAATAGGCACATACACACATACACACAGACACACAGACACACACACGCGCGCACTCACACGTACACACACACACACACACACACACACACACACACACACACACACACACACACACACACACACACACACATACATACACACAGCACTATTAAACTATAGTCTTTAAGTTATTTTAGTTTTTATTATTGTTACAGAAAGCTAAGACACCTATTTAAAACTATATTTAGAGTAGTAGTACCCACGACACAGGTTATGCCTAGTGTGGGTGCTAGTTTATACTTTTTATGTACCTATCTTTTTTCTGTGCAATAAACCAATTTTTGATTTTGATTTTTGATTTTGATTCATACATTCATTCATTCAATCAATGCTCGCCTATGTGCATGACTGTATTGTGCAATAAAGAATTTTCATATCATATCATACCTCAGTTACAGTATGTCCCTGCTATTTAATCAATCAATAAATCATTCATTCAAAGCTCACAAGTGACTGTCATACAATCAATCATACAATAAATCACTAAAACATGTATATTTAATCAATCAAGTACTTACAAGTGGTTGTCGTGCCGTAGTTGCAGTATGTCCCTGGCGGAATTGACCGTGGACACAGCGGAGGGGGTGGCTTGGTCGCCCGAGTCGGGCTTTTCCGCCTCGTTGCCGCCCCGCCCCTCACGACCGGCTAAGTTCGCGCCCAGCTCTGAATGAGTCAAGAAATCAAAAAAATATTTCAAAGTAAAGAATTTACATTCTGTTTGCTGAATGTCAATGTACTATGAAGCCGCTGATTTCGGGTTGTTTTTGCAGTGGAGAAAAAGCGAGAAAAAAAAACTCCACTCTGAAATACTTAATGACAACACAGAACATGCTTACATAATAATAATAGTAATAAAAGAAGGGAATGCGGTTCGTTTCGGACTGAGCTGGCCTGTCAGTTTTATATAGAAGTTTATTTTATACAGTACATAGTCGTAGTATAAATATGCTTTAACAGCGTTTACCTTGCTGTTAATAGAGGAAAATAGGTTTTAAAAGTTTACCCTGCTGTTTCTCGAACTCTACAATTTTGTGAATCTTATGATAATAGCTGTCAGTGGTTTTTTTTTTTTAATGAACAACTCACCAGGAGAAAGAACAGTAATAGCCGCCTGCACAGCGTTCCTAACCAGATTGTCGAGCGCGAACATCCAGTGAGGTTTTATACTGTGCATCCTTAACACCGCATTGACAGCTTCTTGGAACATATAAATGGCGGAGTTGAGCTGGTTTATGGCGTTGGAGTCGAAGTCTAACTCTTCCTTGAGTGTGGTGATCGCTTGTTCTATGCGGCGACGGTTCTGGTCCATTATGTAGTCTTTGAGCGCGCAGCGCAGGATTTCCAGGTGGTTCTGGGAATATCAGACGATTTTAGCAATGGGTCGACAATACTGCCAAAATATGAAGATCAAGTTATCGTTTATATGTAATATCTTTGTTTTTTAGCGGACTGCGGCGGAGCCCAAAAGAAGGGTATATGACTCTATGTTCTTTCATAACTCTTATACCAATCGTCTGATTGTGACAAATAATCTCAATCTCATCTCAATCGATGCACGATAACATCTTGTCGCACTCAAATTTAACATTAGTACTCATCGTGAGGTAATTTGGTCCAGCCTGCTTGACAGTCGAGTGTTTGTTATTTTATTTGTAAGAAGAATATGTGAGGAGGCGGTTTAGTGCACTGAAATAAACTTTCAAAATATATAGTACATGGCTCGTCTGACGTGAAGATAAGACTTATTTTCGTACAAGAACTGTAACTGACCTGGAAATAGTACATCAGGGAAGTTGTACATCATTATCAACCCATTATGTCCCCACAGAGAGGGACGGGTCTCTTCCCTGAGGAAGGTACAGGCCATACTCCACCACGGGGGCCAAGTCCGAATTGGTGAAGGCTTGTAAGACTAGTGGCCGGTCTTACTGGCAGATTTTAAGCCGCCCTAAGGCCCCTGACTTGGCTTAACGACTGCCATCTATCGACGGCAGCCGGCACCAACTGCTTAACGTGCCTTGCGAAGTATTGAACTGCTCGGAAAAAATATCACTGGCGTTAGTCATAGACGGTCACCCATCGATGCACTGAACGCGACCTATGTTGCTTAACCTGCGAGATCGTTTAAGATCACTCAGGCAGCTGGGGCTACGAGCGATCCTCGAAACAAACTGAATTAATAATTTGCAACAGGAAAGGTGAAAGCGTCTAGTTCTTACGAAAGTTTTAGATCAAAAAATTACTTGTATTGTATGTTATTGAACCTCTCAGGTACATACCAGCGTAAGCACAGTGACTCCGAAGTCCTGTTGTATGATGAGCATCCACTTTGAGCAGATCTTCTCGCTGTCCTGCTCTAGCACGCGGGAGAGAGTGAGACGGCGCTGGGAGTCTTTCTTCAGTAGATAGAAGCCATCTTGCTCTACGTCTATTGACGAGCGAGGCACATTTGTCATGTCCACCTGAGAAATAAAACGGAAAGGGGCGTTGTTATATATAAATATTGACTTTAGTTACAAATTACACTTCATTCAAAGGTAGGATAATTATGTACTAATATACATATTAGTGCATATCCTACCTTATACGCATATCCCGGGCTTATAACAAAAAAAAAACACGATTCCACTAAAACACTCCTCAGACTCAGTTTAAATAACATAACATTTACATACAGTCACATACATTGCTTCTGGCCCCACACTAGTAATCAATAGTCAATAGTTACGTTTTTCCTTTTATCACAGACTATCTAAACTGACTTTGAGAAGTGTTTTAGTGGAATTGTGCTTTTAGGTATAACACTGTCATTGATGCTCATTTGATGTAGGTACAATTTATTTCAATAAAATATGTCGCATACAAAAATTACATAGTACATTATCTAATCTAATCTAATCTATAGTGCCTGGAAACTGTAGAAACTTTTATGGTGTTCTGAGTCGGCTCTGAATTTTATCGCTTATACATAAATCGGCTACAAACATTTGTAGCCGATTTTTTGGAATGAAAACATTTATCGAGTGATCCTCCCATACACATAATACACTCACTGAGAGCTCTAATTGGTACCTACGGGAAGGTTCGTTATTCGGAGATACCTTGTAGACAACTTATAATAAAATTGTGTAACTAACTATTAAAGTTAGTGTTTTTTATACCTCGGGAGACAGCAATCCACCGGACGAGCTGCGTCGATTCAAAAGCGTATCGTTGCTGTCCATTTCGTCCGTCGACGGCGTGTTTGGCATTGTACTGAAAATCAGAATGCAGTATGAATAAAACAATTAGCACAGAGTTGAAAAGTATCTCTTGCAACCTTATAGTATGCTATACAACCCTTTGCCACCGCTGAAGCCTCAAAAAGGCGCCTTATGGAACACAAAGGAGCATACTCTTTTGTAACCAACAAAGCCTTAAGAGGTACCTTCTGGGAAGGATCCCATAAGGCGCAAAATTGGAGGTTCGATTGACGATTATTCAGTCGTTAAACGAGTTGCAATTGAAAATGGAACTCCCTTGGGATTAGAATGGAACAATCGAATGTTGACTAGAACAAAGCTACCTGGCGATTGTTAAAATCGGTAAATGTCAAAGGTATTTTACTTACTTAAAAGTAATATACTTACAAAATCTGTACAAGCAAGACATCTGTACAAATATCTGGCGGCGTATCTTGAAAGTAATGATTTTGAAAGAGAAGAATATGATAAGAAAAGCAGTTACAGAACGTATGCGCTAGAGCGGTGTTCAAATCACGGAAAGCGTGTTGTTGTTATGAGCGACTCTATAGGAAATCTTACATTACATAATACAGATTAGATAACGTTATTTTGACTGCCACAGGTAGATATTAGAAATTGTTATTCGGTTATCAGACAGTTGGTCTAGGAAAGGAAGATAAGCTTTACACATTAGTATTAAGGAGTTTATCAATGGAACTAGAAGTGGATATCTTTAGTGGTACAACGTAACGGTTTTTGAGAAATCACCTAAACATTCTTGTTTTCATATCAGATTATTTATTAAGTTTACACTAATTAAACCTACATGTCCCACTTTTTATTGATTTTGTTTGAATATTAGCTTTGTTACAATTTTTTTATTTTTGATTTGATTTTAAATGCCGCCAAATATCTAGAACAACGTGCAGTACTCGATTTTTGAGATTTTGTGGCGGTCTGAATGTTGCAAGGGGCGTGAGAATTGGTTGGTTGAGAAGTCGGTCCCTGCAACGCATTTCCTCTTGGGCAGCTTTATGACCACGATATTTCCCGGCATTAGCATTTAATCACAAACGTACAAACATAACTATTACTGAAATACCATGGCTTGGGATAGATTTCAATGATCTGTAAATGGAATCAAACGCGAAACAAGCGCAGCTTTTAATATGGCAACTTTTAATGTAACCCCCACTGTAGGGCACAGGCCTCCTCTCAGAGAGAGTATGGGCTTCATCATCACACGTGCCCACCGCGGATTGGCGATTTCATGCGCTGGGGGGTACGTGAAGCTAGACACTGAGGTTTCCTGACAATATTTTCCTTCACAGATAGCGAGTGGCACTGCTACTATAAATTAATCTCCATAACTACAATTTCTATTTTCTTAAGTTTGTACAATTTAGAAGCGTCTTCATTTTAGAAACTAAAAATGTAAGTTCTGTCTTAGAAAAACTTTAGCAAGTGTGTTAAAGGTAGGTACATAATTACATATATTTTTTTACTAGCTGTGCGTCGCGGTTTTACCCGCGGCATATTAGGGAAAATAAATTGTAACAGAAAACAACTTTTTGAAAAGGTTATGTACAAAGTACCTACCTCATAAATTATCCCCGAATTCATTTTTACCGATTTTCCCACGGGAATAAGATATTTTCCCGCAGTAAAACGTAGCCTATGTGTTAATCCAGGGTGTCAGCTAACTCCATACCAAATTTTATTAAAATCTCTCCTGCCGTTTCGACGAGAAGAACTAACAAACATACACATTCACAAACTTTCGCCTTTATAATATTAGTGTGATTTCTAAATCGCTAGCTTTTTACCAGTTTCTCCTTAGGGTTTTCATAATCTACCAGTGGCTGGATTATGGTGCTTAGTGACCGATTCCATGAAAACCAAGCATGTGAGAAGCGTGTGTGGACAAATCACAAAACAATGCATTTGGTGACAACTGTCTCTTTGAAATGGAAATAAAATAGATCGAGGAAATTACATTTTCCGTTATCATAGAGGCAGAAATCCAACAGTTTATGAGACAAGTCTTTGCAGACTTTTTATGTAAAGAATACTTTACTTTGTACAAGATCGAGCATTTCCTTACCAACGCACGCCGTTCTTTTTATTAGGTTCTCCCTTTGACAAAAGTAACCGGTTACGGTGCAAAGTGCAAAAAGGTTGGTTCAAACCGTGAATCAAAACACTGTTTACATGATTATGAACTCCATATTATCTGCGGTCATGGCGGACAGAACCGGAACCGTTGCTGAAATTATGAAGGCTGCGTTTTCTTTTGGCAGCCTTCTTGTTCGGACATCCTTAGAAATTTAATCGTTGTAAAAAAATGGTGTGGATTATGTGGATGACGTGGATTATAGTAAGAATTAAAGAAAAAACTTAGGGACTTAAACATAATTTTCATTAAGGAGAGGGACTTATTAATAATTTAATTTTAATGTGTGCGATTAAAATTTTCCGAAGTACATGCCTATAAGAAAACTATACGTTTCAAATAATTATGCCCTTATGTTTTTTGTATGTTAAAACAAGTTGGTGTAGTAAAATGTCTGTTCTTCTTAATATTTTCATACCGTATTTTTTCGAAGCCATTGACAACTCTTGTCAAGTATTTTTTTATTTTACAATGATAACATCTTTTTTTTACTTACAATGATAAAAAATGATAGAATATTCCTTCGGGAAGGACTTCAGAAATAAGCTGAACAATAAACTTCTGTTAAGCTATCTGCAAAAATTAAATCGGATACTCAGAGCAACTAATGAAAAACTTTGAGAGTCTTATCACTTCAGTCCTCCATGACCAGGATTTGTCAAAATTCTGATAACTTAACATTTTCTTCAGCGCGGTCGATTTCTTTTAACACGAAGTGTACTAAATGTAAATAGTATTTTGATTCACGCACCGAGTGCTCGTGGGTACCATCGAAATGAAAACGATTACCTGCTATTGGTCAAGTCCGGTGGGTAAATCAGAATCGGTGATAGCATCGAGGAGGCCGTCCGCGTGATTGTCGGGTTAGACCGGATCGTTTTCACCCTTGACAAGTGGGAAACAAGTACAGGCTTAGGTGCAAAGCAAATCAACATACATTAGACATTTTAGAGACATAAAACTGTGGACTTGGTTGGTACAGGTGTGATGTGGGTGAAAGAACGGAGAACAGCCAACTAGTTCAAAGTGGAAAGCTGCACGAGTTTTCTATGGCGCGGAGCCTTTTTGCAGCCCCTTGAGGGCTAACGGAGCGCTTTATATAAATTCCGGCGGAGCCATAAAGCGCTTTAAAGACAGTGCGTACATAAGGTACCTGATTAGAAGTTAACGGATGCAGAAAAAAGGCATAAAGCGCTAACATTCCATTTACGCATAAACATTACATTAACATTACATATACGCAACCTTTATTTTAGTGTACAATAACATTGTTCTACTTTTAAAATAGTGTTAACTTTTACATAATTTTTTGTAGGTTTTATAGAGACACTGGCAGATAGTTAATGCAAATAAATAAATCGGACATTATTCTTTGTAGAACAAGGATTTACCCGAGGCTGCAACTTTGATAGAGAGCGCAAAGAGCAAATTTCATGATCTATGTTACAGGTGATATTTCAAAAATCAAAACTAAAAAAAACTCGTAACAAAAGTTGCTGTAAGACACATACTCCGTGTTTTTTATTTGGCGCATTTTAGAGGTGCCCCAACATAGCGTGTTATGCAGATTCTCTGTAGTCATTAACCACTTTATAACTCCGCTACCGGCCGCCGTTACCGGCTGAAGAAGTGTGACATATTAACATTAACATTTCCATACATGCACAAAATACATTGCTTCTGGCCCCATACAGGGTATCCTGTGTCGTGGGAACCAGAAACAGCGACGTCACAGACATGTAAGCATCCAAGACCTGGGTTTCTCTAGGCGCTAACCTCTGCGTCACAGAGGTCGTCATATGTATGTCACACACACTTCTTCAGCCGGTAACGGCGAAAATGGCTTAATTGCCTTCAGCGACTGAAAGGTGATAACTCTTGCAGCGTATTACTATGTGCTAGTTGAGAAGTGACGCTGTCTGTTTTATCAGCCCGCTTGCGGCTGACGAAATTGACTATAGTGGTTACAGCCAATCTAGAGGTACCCTTAGCATTTACTTGCTTAGATAATAGTACTACACTACTATTTCCAATGTCATAGTGAATAGAGCTCCAATTGTCAGTGATAAACTGGCTTGGTAGCACTGCTCCAGTTCAGTAGACGTGCACTAAATAATTGGTAATTGAATAAATTTTGAATGTAGGCCACTGCTGGGCATAGACAAGCAGATTTTTTTTTGCTTTTCAGACAGATGCTTTGGTTTTCTGTAAATTCTTAAATTTCTTTACTACTTCATGTGTTAAGAATAGTAGGACGATGATTTTCAAACAGGTAAATCCATTAAATAATACGCAATAAAAACGTTGCTCTAATATTACGCTTTTAATATTTGCGCTGATATTGTTGTCATTACACGATCTTTTCCATCATTTTCTAAAATTAACGATGAATTTGACTATTAAAGTAGAGATTTTGGCTATGGATAGGAAGTTCAACAGTGGATGAGCCTCGCACCAGAGTAAAATGAATCGATGGATCACACCACAATAGAAAAATCCAGGTATCATGTAATGCACAGTCAACAGCGAAACTAACATATGTTTACTAGTAGAATATCGAATTTGAGACAGTTTATGTATGTAATTGTAAAGGAATAGAGTTTTTTTTTTAATTGGCGATTAAAATAAGCTACAAAGTAAAGTCCCTTCCATATGATCCTATTTTAATATACTGACGCCCGACTCGAAAGCTGCTAAACGGTTACAATACTACGACAACCCTTAAAATTATGCAGGGAAATCATGTTTTTTTCTGGTTGCTAAAATATCGAAAATTTTACAACGGTATGGACGCATATTTTTCTGTGTTCTAAAGGTACCAACTCGACGCTGTTGCGTTGATTCAAATTTGTTAAGCGGAATTTCGATAAGGTTACTTGAGGAGAAATATTCGGTATACAACTGCATCTCTGCAAAAAAGTGTAATAAATATATGCTAATTCGGACGTTGATTTCCTAGACATACTTTACAAAATATCCGTAAAAATGCAGATAATAAGTTTAGTATATTTCGAGTAGGGCATCAGTATAATAAATAACACCCGTTAAATAAAAATATTTTTGTTACTTTTGCTGTCGGCCTCTTACCAATGAATGTGAATCAACACCTGCATTGAAAGGTCCAGTTATCGCTTCACATGATGAAATAAACCGTTATCCAATGCAATTAGTCTCAAAACACAATGGGGAAAAGCCATGCAAATTATTCGGTCCGAGTTAACTTGTAATTTACTTGAAAAAAATCTACACACTAATCATAGAAATAGTAAAGTATACTTGTCAACAGCACACCAATATTGTCACCGAAGAAACAGTTTTTATTACGTAAATACGCTGGACTGATGGTTATCAGCAAAAACGACCCAATGTAGGATGGCATCAAAGACAGACGTAAAGTATGCCGTATTTCAGTTTTGTTCTAAGCTGTCTTAAAAATAATAAGTAATTAAGTAAATAAACGGCGGACGGACGGATAGACAGATATATAAATAGAAAAACAAATAAACAACAATAAATAAAATAAATCCACCAATCCGGACTTGGCCAAAGTGGTGGAGTATGGCCTATACCTTCCTCAGGGGAGAGACCCGTGCCCCTCGGTGGGGACATAATGGGCTGATGATGAAATAAAATAAACAGCATATAAATTTGATTGTTTTGCGATATAGCCAATATTAAGCCCAGCGTAATTATGTAACCTGTAACTACGACATAAGCTCAGAAATCAGAAATTTATTTCAACGTAAAGAATTTACATTCTGCTTGTTAAATGTCAATTTACTTATAATGCTAATGTTAGCTGCCTGTATTCCGGAGGGATAGGCAGAAATAAGTAACCACCCATAACTAAGTAAATAATTTATAAGTTCGATGTGCTGTCGACTGTAAATTAATCAATTCTATTGCAGCCATTCTAAAACTGAGTTGGTGCTATAAAACCACTCAAAAGTCAAGGCGACTTGCGACTAACAACGATGCTGTTTTTAGATGGTAAACAATAAAATATCTTAGCTTGTATAACATAGTGTCTACTATTACTTACTCGATTTCCGGTGAGCTAGGCAGGGTGCCTCCAGGTAAACAAGGCTCAGAGTGCTTCTTCTGGGCCACAGAGGCCTTGGCTTTTTCAGGCGGCATTGATATGCTTCTGTTGTAGTCCACGCCTGAGTTGATACGACTGCTTTGCTTCTTTTTCCTACGATATGAATTGAAATGAAAAAATATACACATTTCGATGTTTGTTACTTCTTTGTCTGGTTACCATAGCACAGGGTATCCTAGTTTTGGACTAGGTTAAGTGATTGTGTTGTGTGGGAGTTAACATAATAATACATTGACATTTAATAAACATTTACATACAGGCACATAAATTGCTTCTGACCCGCTGACTAGGATACCCTTTGTCGTGGGAACCAGAAACAGCAACATCACAAACATGTAAACATTTAAGACCTGGGGTTTTTTTTTCACCAATATTCGCAAATATGTACACCATTACTAATAAATCATTAATAATAATGTCTTACATTTAAAAGAGCATTCCCTCAAAGATTGTTAACGATTTTAAAATCACCCTGTAGTACTACAGGGTTATAGTACAACATCGCTAGTTGCTAATTAATTTATTTTGGTGAGCCAATAAATACTTTTTATCTTATACTAGCTGACCCCGCAAACGTTGTTTTGCCAGATAGGGCTATGAAAAATAGATAACAACTTATTCTCAGACAGACCTACCGAATACACATATAAAATTTCATCAAAATCGGTCAAGCCGTTTCGGAGGAGTATGCGCACTAACATTGAAACACGAGAATTGTATATATTAGATTAGAAATTTTATTTATTTATCTTAACTAGAAATGTGGCCATGGTAACTCACTCGCATAGAAACGGGTCCTCGAGTAATTCCGCGGCCGTGGCCCTTTTCTCCGCCTCTGGTATGAAGCAGCGCAAGATGAAACTCTTCGCCTTCTGAGACATCTCGCTGGGAATCTCCGGATGGATCTTGTAATAGCCCACCTGTCGGACGAATTGTTAATTGAAATTGGACTCCAGCGTGCTGCGATTTGGGTTAGAAATGAGAAAGATGCCACTAAAGTCCGTTATTTTAATTCGATGCAAAAAAAAGACGCGGTGTGATCGCTATAAAATATATAGGTTAGGCTAGGTTAATTTTTTAACCGTGAATAGAAGACTTATATGACCAAAATCCTCATCAAATAAAAAGACATTAAATTTTAATTACTCATAAGAGCTCTAAAAAAACACCTACGTGCACACACAATTATTTTTTAACTTTGAAGAAAAATGGGATTATTTGGTTTTTTATGTACTAGCAACACTCAGACATTGACAGCCTTTGGATTGTATTGAGATGTCAACGTGACAGTTTTATTTTTTTGCATTGAATATAAAAACAGACTTTAGTCTAGTAAAAAAAATATAAATTATGACGGCAGCAGGGTGTTGTACTAAACCACCGGTCAGGTAATACTAAGCTTTACTTCTCTGCACCTTACGTCAGAAAAGGTAATTGCTCCAGGGCCACTGATGTTGGATGTTACGTGACTATAACCACCACATTATTATTACCTTGAATACAGCAGCTTGTGGTGATCCTAACTCGATGAAAGGTGGTTTACCAGTTGCCATTTCAACGACAGTGCAACCCAGAGACCAGATGTCAGCCTGAAAGTGAGAATAGCGATATAGAGAATGTATTAGGCAATGGTTAGTTAAAGGTTATGTTATCTTCTATCTGAATACCACTTTAGCCCTACAGCATTACTGAGAAAAATAACAAAAGCCTTGATAGGTTTGTGCGTGGATATGCACCCTTCGGGTTCACAAATGATTACTAACTTCACTTAGCAGCCAAAATACGTTCTCCCACGCAACTTAACAGCAAAGGTAAGTTTGTTATAGTATTGTTATACATATGATATAGTCGGTTGTTTCTACTCCTTAACTATGAACGTATGAACTTCAGGATGTTTCCTTATGTAGTCTATATTAACTTCTGTGTCAGTGTAGCTTCACCACAGACTACTTAACTCGCATTTTAAGAGTGTTTTGAAGAATCCCTTACGTCGGAAGGTGTGTGACGTAACAAGTATATACAACGAAAGGTTGCAAGAATCCAAGACTGAAGAAAATCGCAGAACACAAAATTAAATAACACTTACGGGCGCGCAGTACTCAAGCTGTCCCTTATCACGGATTTCGGGCGTCATGAACTGCAGTGTTCCGGCAAAATCTCCGTTGAAGGACGTTGAAGGAAGGGTCGCGAGACTTCCGGAGTCCGATATCTTGAGGACACCGCTGTTTGTGTTCAGTGGTAAGGTGTCGCCTTGTATTTTCTCCAAGCAAACAAATTACACTTACCGGCACGGCATACTCGTCCGGTCCCTAATAAAAGACCTCGGGCGCCACTGCAGTGTTCCCGAAAAGTCTCCGTCAAAGTACAAAGGGAAGCAAGTCGCTTCGACCGTGCCGAAGTTCAATATTTTGACCATGCCTTTGCGTCTGTTAATTAGTACGTTGTCGCCCTGTATTTTCTCCAAATAAATAAAGTACACATACCGGCGCGCCGTAGCCGCGCTGTCCCTTGTCAATGACCTCGGGCGCCATGTACTGCAATGTCCCGGCAAAGGTCTCCGTCGAAGGACAAAGGCCGGCGAGCCGCTTCGACGTGCCGAAGTCAGATATTTTGACCACGCCACTGTATGTGTTTACTAGTACATTGTCTCCTTTTATGTCACGATGCACGATCTTCTGGTCGTGAAGGTATTTGAGGCCTGGGGAGAGGATTAGGATTTTATTAGAAGTATCAGGAGCACGATCTTTGAAATCGAGGTGTCTAGCTAAAACTAAGGATGTTAAAATAAATAGTTTGCAATATATTTTACTGCTAGAAAGAAGACTCGTTTTAAAATGGCTACCTACTTTTAAGTAAGAAAAATCTTCTATCACTGTAAAATAAATAAATGAAACCAGATTGAAACAAATCGTCCGAGTATGAAAATCTTGACACTAAGCCACAGCTATCAAGACATGATAGATAGCCTTCAATTAGAAAGTAGTAGATTATTTAAAGACGAAAATCCGGCCGCATTTGCTTCAAATTCAGACGTACAGCTGATTTGTACACGGCCCCTTAGGCCTAGAACATTTGCACTGACTAATATTTGAAATTTATCAGTTTTGAAAGAATAAAACTAACTTATTAAATACAAATGTGGTCTGTATCATCTTCAAAATACGATTCGAAGTGCCGTTGCAAGACCGACCCGCGCCGGCGGGTCTACGGGGCCAGACGGAATGCGCTGTAGTTTACATCGGACCCGCCGGCGGGTCCTCGGGGCTTGTGGGTGTATTTCCATATTTATTAAGTCTTCACCCGGTTACCACACCACAATGTAACCAGATGAAGACTTAATAATATTTTTGCAAAAACATTAGTAGAACTATAGTCCTATAGCTATAGCCCTCTACAATCTGTGTGACCTCGAAAAAGTGCAAAAGGTGAGGGTCTGATTGTGTTGGTCGGGCTGATACTGAGCACCCACTCCCGGCCGCTATCCCACTACTGCCCGATGCGGGGACTTTTGGCTGCTGGGTTTCCCCCCTGGCCCGATTCGCCCCTCCTTAGTGAACCTGCACTCCCCAGATTCCTCCGGGGAGTCCATATTAACACCAGGCTTAGTGCGGACGTCCAGTCAACATGGGCCACTCAGCACCAGAACTCCCGACCTCAAACCATCCTCCACACCCGACCTCCGAGTAGCCGGATTACAGGAGACGCCACGCTCCCAGTCGAGAGACCACGCGAATTTCGCGTTCACATTCTAAATTCGGCCTCGCGTTCGAATCCAATCCAGCAAAATGAAAATCTTCTTTTAAATTGTAACTTTTTGTTATTTATAACGGTAGATCGTAATTAAATTAGGTTAGGACAAAAGTTATTTTTATTATTAGGGGGATAGCTAGGAAATTACGATAGTAAATAAAGTACTTTCGTTTGCTAATGAGGCGCCCCCTGTAGTTGCAATCAATAACTTAATTTCTACCTGACGCGCCGCGAGACGCGTCTTACGAACGTAGTGTTGACTGGCAGTAGTTCCAGTTTATTAGTAAAGATGGCGCTTTACGAAGCTCTTACCACTACTTGTTGTAATGCTCTGTGCCACCGCATAAAACTACCATACCAGGATCTAGTGGTTTTAACTTTCGTTATTTTGTGCCTTTTTATTTTTATTTTTAGCTCGCCTTTGTGCAGATCTTTTCTTGTGCAATAAAGAATTTTTCATTCATTCATTACCATACCAATACAGAGGAAGTTTATTTATGACTTTTCTGACACACGAAGAAGTATAGTAGTAATAATTGAGTGGTAATAATTTTAATTCAATTCATAAGATATGCGATTTTCATCAATATTTCCTTATGTCGTTATGATGTAAAATTATCGTCCGTAAACCGTCTGTCTATACAGACAACCATTTTTTTATCTGTCCTTGAAATTCTGGCTCATCTTACCTTCAAGGATCTGCTTGGTGTAGTAAGCGATGGTGGCCTCGTTCTCTTTAAGCGGACCCCATTTAGAACGCAAAAGCGCTGAAAGCGAGCCGCCCGGCACTTGCTCCATGAAGATCTTGAAGTAGTCGTCTTCGGCCCGAGAGCCCAGGTACTATATGGAATAGCACAATTAACCAGATTAGATAGATTTCATTAAAAATATAATAAATACTTAATAGCTCTTCTGTAGTATACACAACGATTGAAGAGCCCATAAGTTTTGTCTCATTGGTCCTAAATATGAGGGCTTAATCAAGTTTTCTATATTAAATTAAATAAGGCGCAATAGCTGTTTTTGCCCAACTAAAAAATGTTTGGCGATTTTTCCAAACCGTTCGCGTCGAACGAAATCGGTCCTTTCGTACGGCTGCCGGACCTGGTTCGTGCGTTCAGATATCTCACACAAGCTCCAGGTATTTATAAATAAATGTCTTAGACAAATATTTGCGATATTCTGGCCACAAACAATTCGGAATGAAGACCTTTGGGGGAGTACTAACCAGATATAACATACAGGCACATATATTGCTTCTGGCCCCACACTAGGATACCCTGTGTCGTGGGAACCAGAAACAGCGACGTCACAAACATGTAAACATCCAAAACTACTAACAACAAACTTTTAGTTGGGCACAAACATTCTTTTTTTTGTCCCCAGCCGGGACTCGAACCCGGGACCTCTCGCATGGTAGGCAGATGCGCTAACCGCTACGCCACAGAGGTCGTCAGACTTGTCCACCTCGAAATCCTGGATAGAAAATGGCGCTGGATAGGCCACACACTACGTTAGGACAAGACATCCCTGATCAGATAAAACCTAACATACAATCGAAGACTGTCCGCTTCACAGGGTAGTGCAGTTTCGTTTCTTTCCTCCAATACATGGAAGATTTTCTTTGGGAGGTTGTTTCGTGGAATTTCGTGGATTTTAAATGTATTTTTTCCAAAACAAGCATGATATCTGCAAACGTGCCATTCGCTCTCAATATCAACATAAATTGCATAGACCACGTGTAAAATTAACGCTCACAACAAAAAACTGTTTTATAATGTGTAATAATATATTCAATAAACTACCAGATACATGTAAAGTCGAAGGAAGACATACGTGCGATCAAGAGGCTCACCAAACATTACCTACTTCTCCATGGGTTTTACTCAATAAAAAAATACTTAGAATTTAAGATTTAGGTTAATTGTAATCAATTATGTAAATAATATACTTGGATTTTTAATTTTAAATGTAAATATTAAAACTTATTATAGCCAGTTGTAAGAAAATGTGTTTACTCCTGAAAAGGAAGAATTTGGACATGTAGTACTTATTTATATAAAGCACATGTAACTGCTAATGTTAACCCAAATTCAAACAATAAAGTTTCATTTCGTTTCATGGAACTGCCACTAACCTGTACAATATTCCGGTGCCTCAGTTGGGAGTGCAGCTGTATTTCCTCTTGCAAGGGCTGCACATCTCCCAGGTTCTTGGCGGGGATCTCCTTGACGGCGATACGCACTTGCGTGTTGAGGTCCCTCGCTGCGTACACCATCCCGTAGGTGCCTTTGCCCAAGACCGCGCGGCGGTTGTTGTCGTCTAGTTCGTACTCGAACTGTGGGTCAAAGGGAAAATAGAGCAAACCATGAAGTCATTAAGGCTGTGTTTAGGTCGCGCAAGCTGCCTTGCTGGCACAATTTAACTTTCGATACATGTGGTCTGAGGGTTTGATGCTTAATTAAATTACGATAATTTTAAATGTTTATATCTTCCGTCCAGACTGTCTTCGCTTATTACGTAAAATCATTTTTAAACGATACTTAAGTGGTTTCCAAAATTATTAATTTTAGAATCAAGTTAGAGATAATTATCCTACGGGTTTTCATTAACCTCCTCAGTCCTGACCTTGAATAGAACAATGGTCTGCAATAGTTATTTATCAGGTCAGGACTGAGAAAGATCAAATAAATATTATATTTATTAATTAATTTATACTTAATAGTCTTGTCTGTTTCTTGGTAATAAACTATTTTAAGTACTTAATCTATTCTGTACATAAGTATTATGTTCCTTATTTTTCTGTACATAAGTATTAAGTTGTTTAAATTCTCTCATCGCTGTACCACACCGCGGTCTGTGACGCTCGCGGAGTATCATTTGGCACCGACTGAAAATCAGCGCTGAAGGCTTGTCCTTCAGCATAATGCTGAGTCAGCTGCCATTTATAACAGCAGTGACACGCCGTGATCTTTATTTTCCTCCTGTTTTCCTCTGATTCTTTGTTTTGTACTAATTTTATGGTTTAATTTTTGGATTAATAAATCCAAAAATTAAACCATAAAAACCATAATTATAATAAATTTTTCTTCTTCTTCTTCTTCATTAGAAAATGTATTTTCTTCCAGATGTGCTAAAGTTCTCTCAAAGCATCTTATTTTGTTGAACAGATTGGTCTCGAATAATGCAGCCCACATACGTAAATTAGGACCGTCACGGACGGCAGTCGCACGCAGGGAGAAAAAAATGAAGCGTTCATTCACTCATTCATTCGTCGTTCATTCAGCCATTTTCATTCACTCAGTGTTGCAGTATGGCCAACATCAACTTCAAAACCATACCTTTATCTGATCCTGCATGTCACTAGTGTCCAAGTCAGTAATCTTCTCGTGGTCAGCGGTTAGCTCCCCCAAAAGGTCGTGTAACCGTTGCCGGCAGGATTCGGACGGAAGGAATATTTGGAAGTCGTCAGAATTTTCGCTCACGTAGAGGAAGAGGCATCGTTCGTCGCGCTTGTACAGACTGGAATTTGAAAATGGATCCCGTTGTGGGCGTTTGTTTCAGGGTTTCGTACGCGAAGACTGCCACCGGTACCTAAGGCTACAATGTACATTTGTCTAACCTATTTGAACCTATAAAGGGTTTTATCTTTTGAACTGTTAGTGCCCTGCCTCACTAGGACGCCATGGCGACGTCGCCAGCCACGCATCCAAGCAGTTTGTATGAATGGCGACGTAGCCAAACAGTCGCCAAGTGAGTTAGGCACCATACATTTCAATACTAACTGCTTGGATACGGTCGCTGGCGACGTGGCCATGGCGTCCCGGCGAGGCAGGGCCCTAATAGATAGCCAGTTGTTTTTTTACAGTATATGTTTTGACGTCATGATATGGAAAAGTGCCCAAGAAATAGATAGATAGAATATTCAAATAATAAAATAACAAAACGTAAAATAGATAATGGTGTTACACTGTCAAAGTTGGTGTGATTACAGTGCACTGTAAGACTGACTGACTCCCGCTAAAGGTCCCGAACTGAATGAAAGTAACCCATTTAAAATGGCTAAATCCCTTAATATATTTCATATTGTAACCCCATGGTGCAGTTACTGTTATGTTGCAATATTGGGCGGTACGGAAATATCGGTGCGCAGGTGCTGCTTGCACTTGCCAGGTTTTTATTCCTTTGATGGTAAGCAACCATAATAATTATGGTTCCTTACCATCAACGGATGGTTATTGCAACGGATAGTGGAAAGCAATAATGACAACTGTCTGATGTGACCACGCGCGTTATATTTTTCTCTTTTACCAAATAATTGACCACTTCTGAAATATACTCGACCTCTTTGGTACGCATAAAAAGTTTTTAATCTCTTTTCTACAAACCTGTAACTCCTAATCATATCAGAAGTGAAAAGCCATCTGTGCACTTGTCTGCAAAGCCCCTTCATGTGTTCCAGACACAAGTTAAGGATTTCAACGGACTTCTCCTCAGCTCCCATGTTTACATTTACGTAGGACGGCATGTACACGTTTTTGGATTCCAGAATTAATACCTAGAATGAAGGAAGATTTTGCTTGATTAAGTATGTACATTATAAGTGATTTCGGACGACTTTCCTACAAACCGTAAATAAAAATCGTTAAATACGAAAGATATAATTTCTATTAGAGTTCTTTACCGATATTAGGTCATTAGATGGACAGATTAGGTCATTGATCTATATTTTATTTTTTATTTTGACCGTATTAAAAAAATTACATCTCGGGAATCATCAAACTACACCGTAAAAGCTCAAACTGGAAAATACGTGCGAGTTTCGTTTAGTGAAGAAAGCACACTTACTGGAAACCGAATAATATTGTCCGAGCAATTTTTAGTAGCCTCTACGAAGTACTCCATCCAGAACGAAAATATTTGCTGCTCCATTGATGTTTCTTCACTCCTCTTTCGAAACCTGGAATGAAAGGCAGTATTACTGACCAGTATTTAATTTTAACTCTAAACTACAGGACGGCAAGCGGAAACAAGGCGGCCAGCAGCTCCTCAGATAGAAAGATGTTTAGAAGAGACATATGAAAAGGCACTCTCAATGGGAAATTCAAGCTCAAACCCGGCCAGAATAGAGGCTCTTAGTGCATAGCAATTGAGACGAGTTTGATGACGAGAGGAGATGAAGACCCGTTCCGACCCGTGAAGGCCGTTCAATACATATTTTAATAACAGTGTCTTGACGTGCATTCTTGCGGAAGCACCTTTAAAGGCCAAGATAGGCTACATAGCAGCGAAACCATCACCAAACATAATCGACAGCCAGATAGCAGTCGCCATCCGAAAACAGCTACAGTCCGTTTTTAAATTCAATGCAAAAAAAAATGACGCGGTGTTACCGCTATAAATGCTATAGGTTAACTCGGTAGATTTTTTTTACCGTGAATAGAAGACTCATGTGACCAAAATCCTTATCACATCAAAGACATTAAAATTGAATTACTCGTAAGAGCAAAGTCTAAAAAAAACACCTGCGTAGCATACACAATTTAACTTGGAAGTAAAATGGGGTTATTTGTTTTTTACGAACTAGCAACATTCAGAGATTGACAGCCTAAAAATTGTATGGAGATGTCAACGTGACAATATTTTTTTTTTGCATTGAATGAAAAAACAGACTGTAGGAGAAAATACATATTTATATGCACTAGTATTTTTATAAACTTTGTCAACTATGCAGTGTTTGTTTTGCTTGGGAACCATTATAAATGAAAAGCGATAATGGTAGCATCTAGCTAGTCTATGGTGACCACGCGCGTTTTTTTTGTCTCTTTTACTAAATAATTGACCACTTCTCTTTTATTGGGTGCTATTGAACACTGGATCCTTCTGGATCCGAGTGCGTCATGCGGGCAGGGCATGTGGTCGAAAGGGAGAATGATCGGTGGTAAGATTGGGTATACGGTCAGTACATCTGTTTACGGCGTAACAATACGGTAATTGACACGACCAATAATAAATTATTTGATATGCTCGATTAAAACAAAAATTACAAAATATTTCGTAAAATGAATCTTTTTTAGTCAATTACTAGTTACCTATAACAATTTTTAAATACATGAAACATAAAAAGAGTGCTCTGAAATATGACGTCATAATCCAGTATTTATTACAAAATTCCATTTTATAAGTAACTTGTTTGACATTCTGTCAACTACGCAATTGTTCCAATTAGCTAAAAGTCACATACCTATCAATAAGCTCGATGTTCCCAATAGTGGACTTTAGGTACCAGTTCGGAGGCTTCAACTTGAACATACATTCGGCCGCCTGAATGGCCTTAACGTAGTCTTGGGCGAGTACCGATATCTCAAAGAACGTTGCCACATCCCAATAGTCCTTCAGAGAGGACAGACTGCCTTTCTTGCCGATAAGGTGGTTCAGGACCATGCCTGAAATTAAAGAGGGATAATTGTGTCAGAGTACACAAAGGGCGGTAATGAATTCATTGTCGTTAAATGTATTGAAACTTAAATGGGCGTCAAATCCAATGGACAGACATCGAAAATCAAAAATTTAATTCAACGTAAAAAAAATACATTCTGTTTGTTGAATGTCAATGTACCTAAAATGTTAAGCGCTGCTTTTTGGCCTAATGTTGTGAAGAAAAAGGCATTGAAAAAGTAAACTCTACTCCAACCATCGTCTCTCAAATCACCTCAATCTCATATCACACAATATACTGCCATTTATTTTATCTAGGCCCTCACATTGTTTTATTTGTAAACATCATCATCATTAACCCATTTTGTCCCCACCGAAGGGCACGTGTCTCTTCCCTAAGGAAGGTATAGGCCATACTCCACCACGGGAAATTAAATACTTAAAATACACTAGGGATTTTTTTTATAAGCTCTCAAGTTTGATAAATTAGACCGTCTTTTTACATTAGACAGGCTTTTTTTTCGAGAATGTCAAAACAAGATTTTTTAAAAGTTAATACGCTCAATTTTACAATTCCAAATATTAAATCAATCAAATTTCAGTAAATAAATGCATTTTTAATGACATATTGAAGAATACTATTTTTATTCTATTACTATTCTAGTATTATTGAACTATTCTACAATAAAGAGTTCTAATCTAATCTAATTCACCGACGATGAAATAACTTATATTTTATTTGGTTTAATTTAGAATCATACTAGAAATATTAGATAGTATCGCAATTTCTTATAGTATAGGAGTTTTGATACATTACGTGTTTCTAAAGCCAGTAAAAGTAATCCTATTAAAAATAATACTTACCTATGTGCTGTAATTCTTGAGAATTTTTGAAGTCGTTTCCAGCTATAACTAGTAGCGTCGCCAGATTGATACCGGCGTACTCGTTAGGTTGTATTTCGAACCCTTGTCTGTACCTGAAATTAAATAATATACATAAACATTTACACACAGGCACATACATTGCTTCTGGTCCAAGTTGTTGCGAAGCCTAGTACAGTAAGCTTGGTAGAAATTGCTGTTAGCAATAAGACTGCCTATTGTATATATTTATTTAATTGTAACTTTTATTTGTCTCTTGTTTCTTATGTGCAATAAAGAATATTCTTATCTTATCTTATCTTGGTGTAGAAACAAAAGCGAGCACTTAATCTTCTTCGAATATCTTTGGTGTACCAAAGGGATTCGAACGCACGTCGTCCCTGACTAGAATTCTATTCCATCTCAATAGAATTTGAGGCATTCTATTCACAGTTCGATATCATTTATATTTTCATTCAGATGTTACTTATATGTTTAACTTGGGGCCTGCTAGAGGCCACACATCTTTAATCAACATCTTAAGTTAAGTTTAGTTAAATGCCACATTTAATTACGAAAGGTGTGACGGCGGCCGGAGACTTAATTTACAGCCGCGTTTCCTAAAACTAAAACAACAATTCGTTTTTTTTTTATGACAATGCGAGATATATTGCGTAACAGAGTCGTTTTGTTAATCTGTGGGTTAATCGACTTTGCAATCAGAAATCAGAAATTAATTTCAACGTAAAGAATTTACATTCTGTTTGTTGAATGTCAATGTACATAAACTTAGGTATGTATAATGTTAGCCGCTGCCTTGGGGCCGTGTGCAGTGGAGAAAAGGGCAGCGAAAATAAACTCCACTCTGACCATCTACTAAATCTAATGTACATAGAAGCGTCACAGTAAGCCATGAATTGTAGTGTTATGAAACCGCAAGTCTTACCAATGAATAGCGTTGTTCAAGCTCTCCGTGTCCATATGCTGTGACTCGACGAACTTGTCCTTGTATATGCGCCCGCACAGGCAGAGCATATCTGGGAACCGGTTCTCTTTCTTCTCGAGCGCTTTCGTGCACACTTTGAGGGCGTTCTCGCGGTCGCCGGGCTTGCCTCGCCTGAAACAGTGCACAGAATAGGGGCGTGAATGTATAAGAAGAGAGCTTTGCTTTAATCAGCGCTGGAGTACCATATCTCCAGCTTATGCTGAGTCAGAGCCCTTTTGCATTCACACCCACAGTACTTACAATGGATAAAGCATCTGAATGTCTCATTTCTCGATGTTATTGTTTTGTTATACTGTTTCATTATGTTTGATATGTGTTGTTTGTTTTTTTTTTCTACTACTGTATAACCTCTTTTGTTTGCTTTTATTGCGTGTGTGTGTAAATTCAAATAAATGATTTATCTATCTATCATCTGTCTTTGCAGAGATAACTATAGAAAGGAAGAATGTATTTACATTGCCACTAAAGCACACATAACGTTATTAACGTTATTTCGATTTTAACTACGGCATGGAATGAAATGAAAAGTAAAATCTTTATTTAACCGCCACATTAAACTTCACTTTCCGTAGGACATAACACAGTAGGTAGGTGCAAACTGCTACATTGGTCTAGCCGTTAAGGCGGTTAGCTACCAAGCCAGACGTCGTGGAATCACTCATCGAAAGACGACGACTCAGGTCGTGAGTCCGATTCCCCTGGCGGCAGCCGTACGTTTGCACAAATGACCTTAGTATGGGTGTATTTCGTTGTTTGGAATGTCCTTGCCTGGTTACCATACCACAGGGTATCCTAGTTTAGGACCAGGAGTGCAATCACGTAAGTCTTCACTGTATGGAGTTGTCTGATTCAGCCATTTTGTGCCCGGTATTTGTCACACTGTATCTGGGACTTTTTTCCCAGTAGGTACCTCATACTCCCTATGCTCCCCTAGGAGTTAAAGGACCGAAGAAGATCTCACACTCCTACTCCGAACTGTCATATACATTCTTATTTTGACTCTTTCGAGTTCTCTAAATGCTTAATCCGATAGTGTTACTAATATTAGAAAGTTACTTAATATTAGGATTGTGTTGTGTGAACGTTATTGTTATTGATGCTCTGTTACAAGTGAATGCTCGGGTCTATCACCACTTTACTGACCTGTTCATAGCGAACGCGTAGAGGAACCTAATAATCGGCATGTTCACGTAGTTCTTCCTGTTCATTATGGTCTTCAAGTCGTCCACGACCTGCACAATGGCGTCGTAGCCCTGGATTTCTCTGTATGAGATCAGCATATTCAGTATGGTGTCTCCGGAAAGGACGGCCGGGTCGTCGAGGCGTCTCCGCATCGCGTGTAAGACATTCGCCAGTTCCGGACCGCTGTACGTCTCACGAGCTTTGCGCAGGTCTGAGAGGAATTTCTCTTGGAGGTGGGCTCTGGGGGAAGGCAAATCAACAGGGTATTAGTATAGATATAAACATCTTCGATATTAGAAATCCTTTGTAGTTTTTTCTCTTGTTCGTGTAATAAAGTGGTATGTCATGTATCATTTTATAAACTAAAACTTACGTACCTAAGCACTAGACATTATCACACTAATGACATCACACTAATATTATAAAGGCGAAAGTTTGTGAGTGTGTGAGTTTGTATGTTTGTTACTTCTTCACGTCTAAACGGCTGGAGTGATTTTAATAAAATTTGGTATGAAGTTAGCTGAGAGGATTAACACATAGGCTACGTTTTACTGCGGAAGAATATCTTATTCACATGGGAAAATCGATGAATATGAATTCGCGTATAACGTACTGGAAACTTTTTCAAAAAATTGTATACTGATAATAGGTAGGTACCTACACAATTTATTTTCCCTAATAAACCGCGGGTAACACCGCGGGGCACAGCTAGTTAGTTTTATTCCGAATACACAGAGACGAGCAACCGACGACGCGAGCTCCGTCTCTGCTCACCATGATTAAGCTCTGCGTATCAGAGCGAAACCTGGTCGGACTCTACCGGCAAAAAGTCAAGTTTATCCGGGATAAAGTTAATAATATTATCTAACTATCTATAATACGAGCCTCACATGGGACTTAGTTGTAAGTCCCTTCCCGTGGCGTTCGCCCGCTGCGGGAAGGCGGCCATTGTTTAACTATTGTTATGCTAATTACCGCCATTAGAAGGGTTATCTATTAAAAATGTGTGCCTATGTGCACCGAATCATGTCGAAATCCTATAGTTTGCTATATAAATTAATATGGAATGTGACACTAATGGATACAGTCGTGATTTAGTGCGCGTATAGTGGCTGCCATTGAATTCCTTCTAAATTCAATGGTGGCTGCGAATCGCTCGTAGCCTGGGCTGCCTGGGTGATCTTGAACGATCACTAAGATTAAGCGACATACGGCGCGTTCAGTGCATGGATGGGTCACCGTCTGTGACTAAAACTAGTGGCATTTTTCCGAGAGGTTCCGAGCTTCGCAAGGTACGTTAAGCAGTTGGTGCCGGCTGCCATCGATAGATAGCAGTTTTCAAGCCAAGCCAGAGGCCTTACGGGGACTTGAAAACTTCTGACAGTGGCTGGCCACTAGTCTTACAAGCCTCCACCAATCCGGACTTGGCCCTCGTGGTGGAGTATGGACTATACCTTCCTCAGGAAAGAGACCCGTGCCCCTCAGTGGGGACATAATGGGTTGATGATGATGATATGGGCTGAGATTCTCGCACTCAGATTATAATTGGTGCCGTAGAAAGCACTGAGGTATTTACATAATATGTGCTCGCCACACATACAGACTAGGGATTTCTCACGATGTTTTCTTTCAGTCTATGGCATCGCGCTCTCGCTTGCCACTCGCTAATGGCGAAGACTTATTAATATAGCTTATGGAGATCTTGAGAACCGTTAATTATATGTTGCTAGAGTAGTAATCCTAATATGGAAATATAAAATGAGGTGAATTACTTTCTAACTGTGCCCGCGGCTTGTAGGGGAGTAGGGTTGGAATATGGTTAGGTCAAAAATTGCAAATTTAATATCCCAAGAGAATGCTTATCTTTAGCATGACTGTGGTCTATGTGCTAAACTTTTAATTATTCCAGCTCATTACGCCTCATTGGTTAACCAAATCATAAATGAATGGTTCAGGAAAACGTAATGAAATTAGGTAGCCATTGATGATTTCATTACGTTTATTATTAAAATGTATGTCAAGCCATGTCCTTCCTTTACATTGATGTCAAGGTCGACATACATTTCATTTATAGTGTGGTGATAGCGGTGCGGTAGAACACCGGCTTCTTATTCGGGGGGTCTTGAGTTCGAATCCCGGCATGACCCAAGGACTTTCTTTTCAGAGTTACGTAGGTACATTTGTGAAGTTGTAGTTGCAATAACACTCGCAAATTGTGGAGGAAAACATCGTGAGGAAATCTGAGTAGATGAGGTGTCCACATGACTCAGCGTTTGAAGTTGCCAATCAGTGGTGGGCACGCGTGGTAATTAAACCCAATAAAAACTATGTGAAAGCGGTACGGTAGGGCGTATTATTAAATAGTGATTAGAGTATCATAGTCATTGGTTTTCAAAAATAGTCGCTTTGGTAGTGAAGAGAGTTCACTCACAATCTTACGTTTTGAGATATGTAATGAGTAATTAGGTTACTCGTGTCAGTGCAAAAACACTCATCTGGTCATATGTTGCCAATTCATTTAATCCTCTTAACCACTGTCATTGAATTTAGAAATTCAATGCCACTGTTATTATTATTGATTAAAATACTTTGGTGGGTTGTCTCTCTTCACCAGCAGTAACAATATTTTATTCTCATTCTAATTGTGCTATTAACTCATTTTGCATAAAATGGGCGTTAACTTTCTTCACTACCAAAGCGAAGAAATATTCAATTTATTAATAAACTTTTCACTGGCGATTTCCGACACGAATGACGCTTTCTGCACTGTCTACGATGTAAAGGACATCGTAGATATAATCCTTATTTGCAAGCAGATTCCGTTAGAGTTAGATATCCCGGTCAAGTTATACAATTTACATTCCTATAAACGTTTATAATAAATGTAGCTATACATTCGTAGCGATGCGAAGTTGTGCTAATGGAGACATCGCACGCGTAATTGAACCGAAGGGAGTTTAAAAATAGCAGCTGCTACAAATGATTATACAATTTAGACCGCTCATATTGCACTTGGCCTATTAAGAGTAGATTTTCTAAGAATCTGTAGGTATATAGCCAACCGCAAAGACTGGTCATCAATATCAGAATTGCATTTGAAATTAAATAAATAAAGGAATGAGGAGACGTCGGTCTATAAATAGGCTACTTGACCGATTTCTAAAAACCATCTCATATTTTTTGTTGGTGTTCATGGAGTCCATAGAAATTGCTAATTTTAAATTATTTCGTGTATTTCTTCTAAAAAAGGCAAACGAAAATTAACTTTTGAAATAAGCCGTCAAAACGCTATCTTGAGCAATATGGCGTCGCACAGGCATTGTGACGTCACATCCCAGAAAACCAACCAATGAACGTAAGAAAGAATGAATGATAGACGCCATTTTTACTGACATGTGACGTCATCATAGAATCGCCCAAAGCAGACCGTTTTCGATACAATGGCAGCAGAGACATAATTATCAAATTATATCTTGTGTTTTTTTACAAATCATAATTGTTTTTTTTTTTAGTTAAAATGCCTTAAAGCAGTTTTAAGACTTACAATTCATACGAATACGTATTTAAAATAATACAGTTTTTTTTCACACTGTCAAATTGCCTATTATACTATGTTATTGGAGTACAATGACCAATCATTAAAGCTCAATAAAATATGTATAATGGTTCTCAATGACAGTAAACAGATAATACCTTATTGCTATTGGGTTTTGTGTACACATTTCATGAGCTGTATATGTATCAAACAAAAGTTACTAAGATATAAATACACAATTTATTTAAATGAATTAACGAAATATTAAAATTAACGATCTAGATCTTGATATGGGCTCCTAAGTTTAACTAACAAACGTATAATCCATTTGTCTATACTTGGCATTTTTTTCAGAAATCAGAAATTTATTTCAACGTAAAGAATTTACATTCTGCTTGTTGAATGTCAATGTACATAAAATTATAATGTTAGCCGCTGCCTTAGGGCCGAATGTAGTGGAGAAAAAGGCAGCAAAAAAAACTCCACTCTGACCATCTTTTCTCAAAACATCTTAAATCTAATACAAAGTTTGGTAGGTACGAATGTCCATCTACCTACCTAAGAATGTCAAAATTCAAGACCGAGTTTAAACGACACTACATAAATAAAAAACCTTTAGCGGTAGAGGGCTCGAAACAGTTTGCAAATTTAGTGCTAGCTAGTACTAAATTTGCAAACGGTATCGAGTTTCCTGACGCTAAAGGTTTTTGATTCAGTGTCGTTTGAAGTCCAAAAAAAAAATGCCAAGCATAGATAAATGGATTATAATTTGAAATTTTTTGGGCTACTTAGATGGAATTGGAATAATTAATTAATAAAAAAAAATCGGAAAACGTGAGCACAGATTATTTACACTGCCCTCAAGGAGTGTTTTAGAGGAATTGTGTTTTTGTATGTGTTTTTGTAAGTCGGCACGATATCGGCACCGGCATCCAAAACTTTTTTGTTTTTTTTATTGACTGCAACCTACACGCTCTTCTCTACCACCGTGCTGCAGCTTTGGTTGTCACTTTTTTTTAACAATACCACTGTTTCCACAGACTCTGTGTCCGTGCCTTTTCTTGTTCAGATTGTTTTTAAGTTTTCCCTTTATTCTTACTCCAATGTACCTCCTACCACAATCTTTCTTTCTATTAGTGTACAGAATGGATTTGTACGACACACGCGCCTTACTTTAGTTCTTAAACTACATAATAGGCTATTTGAGCGATTTCTGAAAATCATCTCGTATTGTTTGTTGGTGTTCATGGTGTCCTCAGAAATTGGTCATTTTAAATTCTTTCGTTTATTTCTTCTAAAAAACGCAAACGAAAATTTACTTTTCAAATAAGCCGCCAAAGCGATATCTTAGGCAATATGGCGTCGCACAGGATTTATGATGTCACTTCCCGGTAAACCAACCAATGAACGTAAGAAAGAATGAATGACAGACGCCATTTTTACTGACACGTGACGTCATCATAGAATCGGCCAATCCAGGCCGTTTTCCATACAATAGCGACAGATACAAATTATCAAATTTTATATCGTGTTATTTTTCATATCAAATTGATTTTTTAGTTAAAATGCCTTAAAGCTGTTTTAAGATACATAATTTATACGAATACGTATAAATAATACTGCTTTTTTCACACTGTCAAGTAGCCTATTACAACTTTTTTTTAATTTATTGTCGCGTATACGCCGCACTTACTTAGTTTGTACTTCAACATCCTTAAGTATGTTCTTCAGGCGTAGAGTCAAATGTTGCTTCGGGTCCGGCGCCTCCTCTCCTTTGTATTTCGAGGCGGCTGGGTTCGTCGTCACGCACGTACCGGCGTCCGTTAGTTTGTAGGACACAAAGAGGAAGTTCGGGAGGGATATCTGGAAAGGAAACTAAATCAATGACTACGGTAAAGAGAAAGAGATAGAAATACGACCACATAAGTTCCTATAGGAACTTGTCATTCGTATTTGCGCCGTTGCCAAATTTCCAAGAAAAGCTAATTTACAAATACTACCGAAACATACCGCCGACGCAAGGATGCAAATAACAAACCACAATTAAACAAAAGCGTATGAAAACATGGTTGATACTACTGTAACCACACAAATAGACTGTTTTGCGAGTTTGACTTATTTGTTATTTAACGCCTTTAAAACAGAGAGCCGGGTGCATTTTATATATCTTATTTTTGGTCGTATCCTCGTGACTGAGGGACGTGACTATGGCGCAGCTTTGGCCACCGATGCTCTCCATTCGGTTGGATAGAAGTACGGATAGAGTAGCAGGCAATAGGTCAAATAATACACTTGACAATTGTTTGCTAAACACACAACTACGAGTGTCCAAGTAAGGCGCAAAGATATCGATGACAAACGTATTGAAAGGGTGATGAATATTATTGTGGTTAAATCATGCCATTGCAACTTTTAGCGAGAGTAATAAATAAGGAAAGACGACCGAATGAAAAAAATTGCTAGGTTTTTACTGTCTCTTGTTTGGCCACTGGGGCAGTTTTATAACAAATAGCATTGATGGAAATATGGAGGAAGTGGCTTTCTTGACATGAAAAGGAGCTTTTTGACCAAAAAAAATAATTAAAGCATATACCTATACCTAATACCTATACAATGTCGTGAAGTACCAGGACCGCGTTTAATAAAACACAGGTTTTTCTCATAAATGCATAGTTTATTATTACAATTGGTACATTGCGTAGCAGTCTTCCTATAAGTTAATCTGCGACTTAACATACTTTGCAATGTACAACAAATTGTCGTAGTAAACCACGAATTATAGTTCCATGAAGCAGGTTCCAGACTGTTAAAAACTGTATTGTGACAAAAGTACGTGGAAGATTCTGTCCAGACAAGAATCTTAAATAATAGAATGATGTTGATCATAATAACTGATTGCTTGCACAACAAACTCTAATGAACATACATCGCGCTGACACGATCACCCGTTCTTCCCCATAAGCTTGTCGTGAGACAAATCTCTTTTTGATCGAGGGCAGTTGAATTGGAAAATTTATGTAACAAAGTGCTATGCTCCCTGTCGATCTATTACTATTGCTGCAAGTACCCTGAAGGCCTTCCTTTTGTTGCTTATATAGGTAGCGTATTACTGTGCCATACCTAATGCAAACTTATTAACAGGCTAACACTAGAGACCCGATGACATAATAAAAAGCCCAAATATGCAAATATGCAAGAAAAATAGCGAAAATGTGCACGAAAATCTATACAAAGCGCTTAATCTATTTTAGGTCCTTTTAAAGTATTAAAAAAAATGTGTTGTAGTTGGAAAAACCTTACGTCCATGGACAGCAGTTAACTGTTAACAGCTGTCAGAGGCCAAAGGGCATACATAAAAAAAATTGTCAATCTGTGCAAGAAACTGTATCTGCGAAAATGTAAATTACAAAATGTATCCGTCAATGAAATGTATAATTTACCTTTACTAATTGTATACAACTAGTACTGTTGTAAACATCCCTAATGGCTCCTACACACTACGACGGCACTTGCCGCTGGTGCCGTAGAGCATCATTGGCATGCCGGCGGCGGCGGCTCGGCTTGTGCGGCATTGCCGTTAGTGTGTAAGAGCCATTAGACATGGTGGCTAGTTAAGTGGTAAAGGACCATCCTATGTCCACAGCAGTGACTGCGCAGAATTTAAAATGTTGTATCAGTATGTTCAAAATAAACTTCTCTTTGAATATACACGGGAATAGCGCTGGCAACAACGAAATTGTAAAACAAATTTTCTTCATACTTTCCTCATTTCTATGGAACGGGATTGAGGATGATTTCGAAACATTTGCTAAAATATGCAACAACCGCCACCCTTTTTAGCTTATACCTATGCAAAGCATAATGCTATATGCAAGTGCAAATAATCTGGACTCTACTAACTTATTTACAACTTACTATCAAGCAGCCTGCACTTGTCCGCTGATGGGTATAGGCATTCGCCACGACCCTCTTATGTCGAATTGCTATTAATTTAAAATATTTGTAAGACTTCCGAGAATTTTCATGTTCACTTTATAAACAAACGGGCAGGCGCGCGCGTATTATGTATTTTATAATTTATATCTACGCCCACATACCAATAGCAGCAGGGCAGTGACGAGAAAACCCCAGCAATCGAGAGTAAAAACAAGTGGTAAACAACATGTTCAATAAGATTAAAATCTTCTATATTTCTTTATTTTCATACCTAAATGTTCCTTTTATAGGCTCGTTTTAATGCTCAGTATAAACAATGAAATAATATTACAGCTTTTTGAATGGAGAACTATAGAGGATTATCAAGATGAAACTTCCACAAACTTACAATCTAAAATAGTGTTTTCACCATTTAGCAGCATTTTATCAGCGTTTACAGGATTTATACCCTGAAAACGATGATAAAACTAATGTACATCCAAATTTCCTATTTTATATAAAAGCTGAATGAAATTAAATATATTTAGTTATCAGCTTCATTTATGAATGCTATAAAACTGGATTGGTTTTAAGTTTCTAAGAACCATAAGATGCTTAGTTATGTCGCAGGTAATTTTGCAATGAGAATGTAAACGTTGACCAGATGGATTCTTATTAAAGGCATGATTAGAATGTCAACCCTTTAACACAGTGACAATAATAGGGTAGTTTCCAGGGTCAAAATAATTAAATTCTATTAGTCCATATTTTAGATTATAAAAAAATATTAGGCACATATTTTTTCTTTTTGCGATTAAACAAAAAATAACAAAGATATAGCCCATTAAAGTTACGTGTTACGTCATTCCGTGCTAAAGTCATGCAGCACGGCGTGACGTCACACATAACTTTAATGGGCTATATCTTTGTCATGTTTGGTCTAATTTACAAATAAAAAAATATGTGTCCCTTATTTTTGAATAATCTAAAAGACGGACTAATCGCATTTTTTAGGGCAACTAGCCCATTGGCAATGAAGATTTAATTTTTACCTTCAATCGTAACGTAGAGTCAGCATCGACATCATTGTAAAGCAGCACATTCTCTTTCATGTCAAAGCTCTCCCGAACTCCAAGGTGGTATAGTAGAGAGCTTTGTTGCACAAGTAAGCTAAGATCTACCAGTGCCACGTCTGCATTGTAGAATGTGTCCAGCACACTTGTCTCACCAAAGTCGAGCTTTTCAAACTGTAAAGTCATTGAAGGTTAGTCTGCAAGATTGTTAAGAGGAATAGTGTGGTCAGAGCAGCGTCATCTCTACATAGTGTTACTGAGGACAGACTTGTTGGGTGGTTTGGGGTTGTTTTGGTGGCTGAGCCAATAAGAATAAATGAGAATAGAAGATACAGAGCATAGCATTACTATGGCGATTCATTCTTTGGCTATGGTTTATCTATACTTTGAGCGTAGAGCCCTGCCTTCCGTGTACTAGGCCAAATTGCAATAAGTTAGGTAAATGTAAAAACCATTCTTTTATTGTTCTACATTCAGATTTTAAATTTACACTATCAATAATAAAAAGTTAACTTTAGCAGTGGAATTAACATATTTTCTTTAAACAGGAATTTGTGGAAAACTATAATGTTTCAAGAAAATTAAAAAAAATCGCAATACCCTAAAATTTTGAATGATTTCTCATGACTGAAATGATCTTGATTGAGACAGAAAACGTCAGGACCATAATATTTAGATTTCTTCAATAAAATTGAACTTTGAAGCACTTTGTCCTTGATCTTTACTGTAAATTGAATCAAGCAAAAACTTACATGAATATGGTGAATGTTGGCATTGACCAGTTCACCAGCTAGTAATACTTCTTCCAGGGCTCTCTTCCTGTGTGAAAGGTTAGTAGGATGTGTGATATCCAGCACACAAGCGATGTCCATACGGGGCCTTGCGTTGGTGCCTCCCGCCAAAATAGTAGCATTGGAGCCATCGCTGCACACGCTTTCGCAGATGCTTCTAACTTCACCTAAGCACAGGCCACATAAAAATTATTATAGAACTTTATCGTAAAAACCTCCGCGGAGGTAAATCCATTCTATTTTACCTGCGTCCTCCACAGCTGTGGAATTATTTCCCGGGGCAAACTGAAACATATCCACGCGTCCCTAATCTCATTTGGATACGTAAGGCACTGTTTTCATTTTATTTATTTGATCTGCGCAGTCCTTGAAAATTTTAAAACGTCAAACCAAAATCTTGAACATTTTTTCTTCAAAACAAATTGTTATTTAACACTTTCATTCATTCGACAGAAATATGTCATTCGTTCAGTTCAAATCATTCAAATATATTTCGTTCATTCGGTGTAGCTGGTGCTGCCATCTGTTAATATTATTACAAAATGTTCACAGTATGTATTTCTTCACTATGCAACAATAGATGGCGCTATGACAAGTTTTGTTTCTATCGATGCCATTTGCCAACAGATGGCGCTATGTAAGGGTTTTGTTTCTATCGATGCCATTTGCCAACAGATGGCGCTATGTAAGTTTTTTGTTTCTATCGATGCTATTTGCCAACAGATGGCGCTGAAAACATTTTGCTCTACTTGTTAATAGATGACGCTAGTAGTAAATCTATTTGAATAATGGTCTCTAACATTAGGTAAGTTTTTAATATTTTTCAGGGTCGCGAGATTTACTTTTTCAAATACTTACACATTATATTTACTTATAATTATTTATTTTAGCAACCATTACTCTTCTTTATTTCCACAAAAATGTAAAACAAGGAAATATTATGCGGAAACTAATGCAATACGCGGGAGGAACATTTCGTATTTGATAATAATTTATCATAAAATGTAAATTTATAATGATGTAGTAATTTAATTAGAGAGGAAGATACAATTGTATAATGCTCTATATCGTTCTCCAATTATGCTTTATTTAGGTGCCTATACCAGTGTGGAAGGAAAAAGTGTTATTTTTCTATCGTCAATGGCCTCCTAGGTACTCGTAGGTATCCAGGATGATATTCGAGATAATTATTCCTCAATAGAAACAATTTGTGTTAAAAATATTTTATTTATTTTCTGTGCGCATCAACAATGCAACTCTACATAACAGCGTATGTGCTTACAAAGACTTTCCAAGGTCACGCGAAATATTTGCACGCACCAAAATATAGGTATTACATGAATGTTTACAATACGTAAAAATTAGAGTAACTTCTCAAAAATAAATAAATAGGTAGATAAGCTTAACACCGATAAGTTACAATTCTGCACTTGTAGTACACCATGTCTATCCACACATCACATAACGCACATCCTGGTAACTCCTTCGCGCCTGGTACTTCACTTGCCGAGGATGATCTTGCGAGACGCACCAAAGTTTTGGCCAGACTGTGTGGCCAGCTGGTTGGTGCCTGCCTGCAGGCCGATGACCGTTTGGCCGGCCCTCAAGACGTCCTCGCTGAATTCACGACGATTCTCCTCAGAGGGCTTAGGACCCAAGCAGGGCCCGCGCCATTCCGGGTGCTTGTAGGCCTGAGAAAAGAGAAAGGTTTGCTGTCAAACAGAACACTTGGCTTTACGTAAATAAAATAAAATACAGTAAAGACTCGAAATTCCATTTGGAAGTCGGCGGTTGAGCGTGTGATGCGAAGTCAATTAGGATTAAACAACAAAGTTTGCTTTTAATTACCGTTCTGCCAATAGCAAAGATGGTCTGCGTGACGAGGGTGATATTTTTCTGGTCCCAGAGGTCAGTGGTCTGGAAGAGGTCAGTGTCAGGCACTCCATACTTGACGCACGCTTTCTGGAACCTGACAACAAAACAAAGTTGGTGTGAATTCACATAGTGGTGTTTGTTTACATTGGAAGTCTAGTTGGAAGTAGATGTGGCAAAATGGTAGAAGTACTAGGCGGGCATAAACGCCGCGGCGCAAATATTCGCACACATTTTATAGCAGAATCGCACAAAACTCAATGCCGTACAGACTCCGGCCGAATTCGATCTGAGTCGACGCACGGTTGCGTCAGGCAGATGGATATTGTACTAGGCGATCAGAAGTGCATAGGAGGCTACTTACTGGCTGATGTTGTCCATGAACTTGTAATCTCCGCCGGAGACGTTCACTTTGGTGATGATGCCGGGCTGGAGTCTGTTCATCAGTTTGCACAGGATGATGCCGTCGCGGAGTGCCAGTTCGTAGGGCATAGGCGGGAACCTTTCGCCGATAACACATTCGATCCACTGCTGGGCTTCCGCCTCTTTCTCGGGCTCCCGCTTTCCAGCGCACTGGAAAAGGACAGATATACTTCGTTATATTATTATGTCGTGATCATACTTGACACTTTTTATACTTAGTGGTTATTCTAGAACAAAAGAGATTTAATAGAAATTGTAAATTGCTCTTACGGCAGTAAGTTGATAGAATAATCGTAAGCTTGATGCTTAATTCATTATGTATGTAGGTTTGCCTGACACAGGTTGTCGTATACTCACAAACTGTTAATA
This sequence comes from Yponomeuta plumbellus, assembly GCA_947310845.1. Taxonomy (NCBI): domain Eukaryota; kingdom Metazoa; phylum Arthropoda; class Insecta; order Lepidoptera; family Yponomeutidae; genus Yponomeuta; species Yponomeuta plumbellus. The sequence continues at coordinate 15,207,360 of OX371194.1, forward strand.
TACTGTTCAAATCCTATCAGGGCTCCTCAATTCTGTTAGTGCAATATAGTTCGATGAGAATACACGGTCGGGTCATGTGATGTGTTTTTTCATACATTGACGCCTTAGATGGCTTGATTTGAGTGCGCGTAGACTTGAAGCGGCAATGAAACTAAACCGCTATGTTATGCAGTTCTGTTGTCATTGTACTACAATGCATTAACAGAATCTATCCCCTATCTATGGTTTCCAAAATCTATAACAAAGGTGATAGTAGAGAAACTGATTATTATTTTACGAGAAATCGGGAAACGCGTGCTTACACTACCTAACATATAAATTAATCAATCAATCCTATGTTTATGTTTATACCTATATTAATTGCATTGAATTTCCTTCTAAATTCAATGTTTATTGTCATAAATTACATGTGTAGGGTTGGTTGTTCATAATATACACAATATCAGTTTCCATGTAATCGAAACTACTAAACTTTTCCCCAGCAAGTTGTAAATTAACAATTAACTAATCTACTATTAACAGTTGAGCTGTAAGCCTACTACGGTATTTATAAGGCTGTTCTAACCGAGTTACATAATTTTAAACAGATTTTGTTAACGAACGACGCTTACCGCAGTCTATGGCTAAGTTAAGTCTAGTAAAACCAATCTTGCTTGTCTTACCCGACAGACATAAGACATTTGGCACAATGACATTGGACGAGATACACTTTAGTACATTTTTGAGGTTGTAGGGCCACTATTGAAAGACTCAAGCAGAACGCCAGCTGGATTTATTCGTATGTAGAGTCATTATAAAAGTCAAAGAAATCAACATTAAGATAACATTTACATACAGGCACATACATTACTTCTGGCTCCAAACTAGGATACCCTGTATCGTGGGAACCAGAAAAAGCGACGTCACAAACATGTAAACCCTGGCCCAAGCCCTGGGTTTCTTTTTTTTTGTCCCCAGTCGGGATTCGAGCCCGGGACCTCTCGCACGGTAGGCAGATGCGCTAACCGCTGCCCCACAGAGTTCAAGTTAAGTTTTTACTTTGTCTAAGTAAACAAATGATGAATAAATTATGTTATTATTGCCTCTTTGTTCTAGCCGTTAAGGCGCTTAACCACTAAGACAGAGGTCATGGGTTCGATTCGCACTGGAGGTCGCCGCGCCGTACTTTGGTACAAATGGCTTCAGTTTGTGTGTATTTCTATGTTTGTGATATCACAAACATGTGTTTTCCTGGTACAATAAAGAATATTCTTATCTAATCTTATCCTTGCCCGGTTACCATAGAACAGGGTATCCTAATTTGGTACCGGATCAAGTGATTATGTTGTGTGGGAGTTATGATTATTATTTAATACTCCCTGTGCCAAAGTTTTCGTATTTTTTCTTTATAATTTTTAATATTTGCGTCCTTCCCTGGAATTCCACGAATACAAAAAACCAAAAATTAGCCAAATCGGTCCAGCCGTTCTCGAGTTTTAGCGAGACTAAGGAACAGCAATTAATTTTCATTTATAAGAAAGATATTTATTTATTTATTTATTTATTTATCCACTTACAACTATCTTTACAGGTTGCGCCTAATACGACAGAGTAGCATGAAAATCTCGAACTCCTCCGAGACGGCGGCATCAGCGATTTTTATGAAGAATTTTTTTTCGGGGCCAGCTAGTCATTTAAAAAATCACTATCCCTCTAAAACTCTCAATAGACGGTAAAAATGAGTCTGTGTTAAAATCCTTTCCTTGTGAAGTAGTGACTTCACTATTTTTTAGTGACTCCAGACTATTTTTTATACGGTTTTCATAGAGTGTTGCATCATTGTCACATCTATCTATCTAATCTAATCTCTTAAACGAGCAATCTATCTATATATATAAAAATGAATCCCTATTTCCCTTGGTCACGGCATCACGCCTGAACGGCTGGACTGATTTCGCTAATTCTTTTTTTGTTCTGTTCGTTATTATCAGGAGAAGGTTCTTATGAAAGAAAAAATTAAGGAAATTGCGCGGAAAATTAGAAAATTTAAAATCACTTAACCACCATATAAAATTATTAAACTTTTTTAATGTAACCTTAAGACATTTGACATAGAATTGACTGAATGCGTGCTGCAAATATAGTCAAAGAGGATGAAAAAAAAAAGAAGTTTAAAACGGATTCTTCTGTCAATCTTATTTTATTGATAAACAATACATTTAAAATAATTAATTTAAAGGATCTAAGAAACCTGATTTTCTTAGTTCACATGACGGTTACTTTAGAGCCATCAGGCCTAATATTAAAAGTTCAATTTGATATGGAATTTCGGTAAGTTTAGATAGACTAACATACACGTTACTAACATAACAAGTGGTATATACCTATCTATATATATAAAAATGAATCCCTATTTCCCTTGGCGGATCGGTAATCATTATGTTGCGGAATATAAACCAGCCACGTCTTTGTAATGGCACCCGACTTGCGGTGAAGAAATTAATGAACAACGTCATCGAAGCCACAATTTTGAAAGGAAAGTACAAAGGCGAAGACGTTTTGATTATACGGATTCCTTTGATTCCGAATGACATGCCATTCAACTTTAAACGTTTGCAATTTCCAGTGCGGCTAGCATTTGCAATGACAATAAATAAATCTCAAGGGCAGTCCCTAACTGTTTGCGGCATCAACCTTGAAAATCCATGTTTTACACATGGCCAAAACACTCTTTTTATGAATTATACCAATTCGAATTCAATATTCATAGTCATAACTATCGGGTCAGCTAGATCAACCTGACAACTTTATATAATAAAACAATTAACTTAATAAAATAAAAAATCTGCTCATTTATGGCGTCTAAGGCGGAACCAAGTTCGCCGGGTCAGCTAGTTCTTGTATAATTATATGTATAATCTGAATCTCAAAAACGGCACCAATGATTTTCACGAAATTTAGTATGCAGGTGGTTTCGGGGGCGATTAATTGATCTAGCTAGGTCTCATTTTTATAAAACGTCGTTTTATCCGTGTTTTAGGCAATTAAACGCTGCACCATTAGGTTACGAAGATAATTTTCGATCTTACATAGAGAACCTAACGCTCCGACGCGCTCCGCTTCGCTACGCGCGTCGTCGCACCTATATTTCTGTTGTCACGTATTCTTTACATCGCCGACTCTGTATTAGTGGTGAAAAACAATAGAAAAAAAATTGGAGCACTTTCGAGGTGGAGCCGTGATTCAAATAATGGAACGGGGGGTCGGCGATGTAAAGAATACGTGACAACAGAAATATAGGTGCAACGACGCGCGTAGCGAAGCGGAGCGCGTCGGAGCGTTAGGTTCTCTATGTAAGATCGAAAACAGACTCGACTTTGATGCGTTCTTACCTTCCAAAGCCATGCGCCTCCTCAATATTACTCGGGATACTCTATATTAGTGGTGAAAAACAATAGAAAAAATTTGGAGCACTTTCGAGGTGGAGCCGTGATTCGGCAAATTTACCGCTCTTAAAACCAGATTAAAAAAACCGATCAGTCATCTAGGTACTTACAGTCTGTTAGCTTTTAGAATATACCTCGGACTCTAGAGTAGGCTTCGGATTTCGCCGAAAGCACACGAGCTTAATACTACTACCTGCTCTGTAGAAAACTTTTCTTCACCATTTTGAAAAGTTATGTAAAGTTATAAATAACAATACAAAATAAATCTTACCTTATTGCAATATAATGGATTCTATCCGATAGTAGCAGAGGTATATTCTAAAAGTTAACAGACTGTATATTAATGCAGCAACTGAGGTATATTCTAAAAGTTAACAGACTGTATATTAATGCAGCAACTGATAAATTCAAAATATTACTGATGCCGAATATCAATGAGGGTTTCCCCGACATATGCCCTACGATCCATTTTCAAGCTGGCAACTAGCCAAGCAGCATCTTGTTTGAAGATGCTACTCTAATTTCGTAAGTACAGTCGACAGAAAAAGAAACCGGCGAAATGCGAGTCGGATTATCTATGGATTCCGTTTAGAGTCATTATGGCGTGAACCTCAATTTTTTGTAACAAACGTTTCCCGAACATCTGTTAAGGCTTAAGTCTCGTACATGGCTCTGTAAAATAAAAATATAATAATAATAATCGGATTATCTATAAAAAAGGCAAAATCATGTCTGTTGTATGCATAAATATTTGTTTTCTTTTAAATATTTATTTTCAAAGTGAATATACAACTAAACGTTCTGTGAATATTTCAAGCGTCTACCTGTTGCCTTTATCAATATGGAGTAAAAACGAGCAAAAAAATCACGTTTGTTGTATCGGAGCCCCCTTAAATATTTATATTTTCTGTTTTTTTGTATTTTTTGTTATAGCGGCAACAGAAATACATAATCTGTGAAAATTTCAACTGTGTAACTATTACGGTTGATGAGAACCTGTTGACAGATAGACGGACAGCGGAGTCTCAGTAATAGGGTCTGTTTTACCCTAAGTGTACGGAACCCTAACAACCTTTACATTAACATCTCCTGTAACGTAACAGAAAAGCGCGCACTCGTATAAAGTTGATGAGCGGTCGATTGTACATTTGAATTTAATTACACTTCCAGCCCTCTAAATTGGTGGTACGAGTACAGTCGACAGTACTTCAACCTTCACATTTTAGTTGCAAAGTCGCATGGGTGTATAGTGTATAAGCTGATGTGCTGTCGACTGAGTTCTGAGTAGACGGTGTTCTATTTGTTAATACGTTTTTCGAATAAGAACTTATTCTGAGGTTTTTACACGGAAAAAACGTCACCACGTAACTTGAATTGCCTCTCATGAGTGTTTATTCTTATTGGAACGAGAGAAGTTGTGTTTAATTATTGTAAATAAGGCCGATTGTCTGTAGGCCACAATCGAACCAGATAGTATTGTAACAAGCTGTATTTCGCTACTGAGAGTATGAACTAGTACAAACCAGTTTCCACATTTCACATGATTAATGCCCTCGCAGACGGAGACGCCGAAAACCGGGTTTTAATTAAAAAGCTGAACCAAACGAAATGTCAATTTTTCATCGCTTCTATTTCCGTCGAATGCGAAAGAGTTTTTATTTTCTGCGGTCAACGTCTCATTGCAAGTTTTCCTGAAACTGTGAGATATTTCTGTTCTTGTCTTATTTTTATGGCTTCTTTGACTAGACGCGACGTGTTAATTATTAAAATAGAATAGTGTGAATAACTACACGTTCTATAACATTTGATGATGAGATGATAGAAAATTGCTTTTTTAGTAACGTCGTCTAACCGCCGCCATTTACATTTACATAGAGGTACATACAATACTTCTGGCCCCACACTAGGATAACACGTGTCGTGGGAACCCGAAACAGCGACATCACAAACTTATAAGCTTCCAAGACCTGGTTTTTTTTTCCTAAGCCGGGGTTCGAACCCGGGACCTCTCGCAGGGTAGGCAGATGCGCTAACCGCTACGCCACAGAGGTCGTCTTCTTCTTCAGAGAGGTTTCTGAATTAAACAAGTTTTGCATTTAGTAGGTATAATCTGAGCACATGTTTTTCTCGTTTTTCGTCAGTCTTACAAAGTTACAAGTTTTTAAAAAGAAATGTCTCTTTAGGGCTCCCCATATCAAGCATGACTTAAGAAAGAACTTCATATTCTCAAAGTCATGCATGAAATTGACAGTAAAGTTAAATGCTATCACCTACCAAAATAAAAAATTGGCATTGTTGATATACCAACTAAGTAATTTTCATTCGATGAAGGGTGCCACTAATTATAATTTAATTTACAATTTCAGTACCTGGATGAGCGGTTTTTTTTGTAATATGGTTTTTTGAGCTTCCATTAGTAGGTTTTCCCGCAAAAGAAGGAACTTGAAAAAAAATCACCCGGATTTGACCCCGGTTCAAATCCGGGTGATTTTCGTTTCTTTTCGTTTCCGATCGACCGATTTCCCACCTGGCTCCTCTGGGTTAAAGGTCACGCCAATTTATGTATATTACATATATTGTGTCATTATGTCACATTTTAATAGATAATGGCAACTCGGGAGAAACCACTGAGATCCTGCCAATGATATTAAATTACATTTTAAACGGACAGTCTTGCCGCAAAATAAATCTTACCCAAGCCATTTTATAACATAATCTGTATTTCTAGCTACGTGGGCGTTTGTTATGATTTCAAAACTCTTACCGAAAAAATATCAATGTGTCAAAGCATAGGAACCATTAATTTATCACGCACGACACAAGCCATTAAGTACAGGAAGTTTTCGCTCTATCACAAGGCAGAAACAAAATGGTGAAATTAAAAATGACGCGACCTAGTCCAAACGATGTAAATACAAATTGACTCTAAGCACATGACAGAAGGCTGACAGCTGATGTATCGACAACATTATTACAATAATACAGCCACTTCTCCTGGTCCCAAACATGGATACACTGTGCTATAAAGTAAACAGAAATAGACATAGATAAGTAAATAAAATTATAGTGTATGTAAGCTATAAATATTTAAAATGTTTCATAGTTCCTGGAGAAGCTCCAAAGAAAGCTAATTTAAGTGTTGTTTTGTAATGTGAAATTTATAATTAATGTTAAGACTTAAATTTTATCTTATCTATATATAAGTATAAGTGTACCTTAGCAATGCCCTTTTTTTTTTTGTTAACGGGGTGAAATGCTTTGTGCACCATAACCGCCACCCTTGGGGGAGGGCGACGGCCGTGTGTCGGACTCTCCTCTCCTAATAATAGGAGAGGCATACCTCCTAAAACACCCCGGGGGCAGGTCCCCCAACCTGCCGTCTGTGACCCTCCCTCAACCTCCTCTATGCCCTCTGCTGAACAGAGGGACATAGAGGAGGGCCCCCACCGTGTGTTTTTTATAGAGGTTGTCTCCTCGCGGCCCGAAGGCCCCCGGCCCCACTCAGTGTGGGGTTACGGGTGCGGGGCCCATAGTGGACCCCGCGGGACATCCAGCAGCGCAAGCCACTGGACGTCCCCCTCCCTCTGGTTTTGGTCCGCGCCGGCCGAAGCCGGTACCCTCCATATCTGGAGGGCGTTCCCCTATCCGCCACCCGGGGGACGCGTCCGATGGAAGACCAGAAACTCCACACGGACCTTAGCAATGCCCTGACCAGGGCCCATAATGTGAGACTTAAACATGTTTAACATCATTGTATGTACCATTATGATAGCTAATAAATGAATATTAATATGATCGCCAGGCCAGGATCCCACAAACATCGAAGTACAGTCAGTCTGAGGTCATGTGTACAAATGTAGTACGCCGCTCTGTGGGAATTAAACCTAGGACCTTTGGCATCAGAAGTGATGCCGCTATTAGTATCGACCGATTTTATCGTTAGTTTTAGGTAGCTGGTTTAATAGTACAAGTAGGTATAAGTTTTGATTGAAATCATTTTCAGTAGACTTTCCTAACCTCGGTTCCTCGAACACTAAGCCTCAGTTTCTGAAAGACTGTTCAAATGTAACAAGAGATTAATCTAAGATTAATTCAAAATACCGGCACGTGATTGGCTGAAATTAGCTTGACGTGAGATTAACATGAGATTAACATTTGACATTGAATTTAAATTCAATGCATTGGATCGCTCTTCTATAAACCGAGCGTAAGTCTGACAGTCAGTCAATGTACTGTTAACAGCTGTCAATCGATATTCTGTATGTACTTTGGGTAACTGACAACTATTGATAGATTAATCGTGAATATTGTGTGTGATGATATCTGTGGCACGGATGTCAGTTTCGTGCATTTTGCACCTTACTTCTCGCTAATACGGTACATTATTTGTTTGGTAAAGTTTTATGAAAATCGAAGCAAGTGGCGAACTCTGGCCTCTGCCTACCCCACCGGGATAAAAGCGTGAGTTTATGATTCATATATTAGTATGAGAAAAATACTCAAGAACAAATGAGGTTTACAAAAAGTCATTGTTTATGTCACATGCATAACATTTCAAAACAAACTCTTTAGTCTACTCTCAATTGGAGAATAGAATCATAATAAGTGTACATGCAATAAAATATATTCTAACAATCTTACGTATTCCAGGTATTATACATTTCAAAGAAAACCCCTCATTGTTCAAGATCACTTAAATTCATTGGTCACAGCAGTGTGAATTAAGGTACGACCTGAGTGCGACTGTTTATATTGCAAACGACGCATAATTTCATCTCGTAGTAATTACATCTAGAATATGTGGCCTTCTGTGGTGTTTACCTAGAATCAGGCCGCGTATGTTGATGTTTTTAGTTATGATGTGTTTACAGAAGACGCAGAGGAAGCTTGGGCGGCCCGCCCGCCTCCGCGGCTCGCTGGGCGGGCGGGACCGGCGCCCGCGCAGTCCAGAACCCGAACTCGCGGAGGAAGGTGCTCTTAGTGTAAAGAAACTACTCTGTGATACTTTTCGTGCAAAATGGCCGTAAGTTTGCTCGTCTTTGTCTTGTCTACTAATTTCCGTCACGGAATTTTGGAAGTGATTTTATTTGTGATTTCGACGAATTTTTTTCTTGAGTCAAACAACAGTTTGCTTTGACCGAGTCGATTGTGTCAGAGACGTTGTTTACTTGCTTAAAAAAACACGAGTCATGTCATGAGATGACGGGCCTTGGCCCTGTTATAAATGCAGCCTATTACTGCATAATACTCATGGAACTTACTTTATAATTAAGGAGTGGTACTCATTAACGATAGCAGTATTACATTAGTTTAGATGTCAAACGGGCGGGGTTCTGACGTCAATGCAGCGCTTAAATATCTGAAGAGATTAACGGCTCGTGCGCATACGCAGCTGCCGCCCGCCATCAATGGGGCACGAAACAGATCTAAACAGAAGATTCTCTATAAAAATAAAAACAAACTTCCAAAAGTCTTTCAAAATCGAAGCCCTTACCACAACTCGTCTTCTCACACACAAAAAGGTCAGAGGCCCAAACACAAATAAATTATTTATACGAACCAATACGAACCTACATATACCTACATACCAGCACTGCCGATGACAAGCTGATCAACATAACACAAAGTCTTTAATAGCGTAATAAAAATGGTAAACATCTTTCAAAAAAAGTATTGTATAAAGTTCTTGGTAGATAGGATATGAGGCTTGTCACAGTTTACTCTTCATTAAAAATTTGAACTGGGCATTCTATGCCTTCTTTTTCTGCACTTCCGACCTAAAGAAGTTTCCAGACTGACGCAATACGTGATAACAGCCATCTGCGGGGCTATTCTGGGCCGTGATGCTGGAATCCTCGCCGCCCATCAAACAAGTTGGCACTGGAAGCGAGGTTTAATGGCGGCCGCTCTATGCTTTTTTAACTGCCAGTACTTTGTTACCGGCCATGTGTACGGCCTCCTTGTTGCTAGACTGGTAGCGTCAAAAACTCTCGTTTATGAGATATCAAAGATGTGGGAGCGTTACGTGGCGAAAGTGGGAAATGGCAATGCCTTAAATCGTAAATTGGGTTTTGTTTTTAATTATTCATTTTGCGAAGCTAGATCATTTAAGTACCTACTCAATGCCAAGGTAGGATTTGTCTACGTAATAATAAAATGTAGCTCTATTAAGTCGACTATAAATTAAGGGTAACAGGGTGATGTATCGTTTTAGTTCTTCCACAGAAGTACCTAAAGGTGTTAGATGGATTTGGTTGATACTAGTATTAAAATAGGCTATTTCCTCTGTCACCAGCCCAGGAACAAGGATCAGGAACAGGAGGTCCTAACGTGGATCAGCGCAGTCATTGGGGAGCCCCTTCCCAATGGAGCTTACGAGGATATCCTGAAGGATGGCATAATCCTCTGCAAGTTGGCCAACAAGTTGGCCCCAGGGTCTGTCAAAAAGATCCAGGAGAGAGGCACCAACTTCCAGCTTATGGAGAACATTCAGAGGTAGAGGATATTGGTTCTTATGGAAAGTATTTGAATTATTCTTTATAGAGAATCGACCATATTTTATATCTCAACGTAATTAACTTTGAAATATTCGAAAACCCATTTAAGAAATTATCCATAATACGTCCTTTGCTTTCTACAAAAAAATGTATGTACAAGAGGATAGACTAAAGTTCTTGAAAAGATTTAAGCACAGAGAAATCGCACAAGTCAGTAGAATGATAATGTTGTGTTTTTTGTAGGTTCCAAGCCGCGATCAAGAAGTACGGAGTCCCTGAGGAGGAAATTTTCCAGACAGCTGACCTGTTCGAGAGACGCAACATCCCCCAAGTCACCCTTTGTTTATACTCTCTGGGTAGAATTGTAAGTAACCACATAAAAAAGTAGTCCTACAGTAAACGTATAGTTTCAATGTGTTTCAATGAATCTATGTGATAATAACATAGATTCATTGAAACACAAATCTTGATTTGACTGGTCTAGGTAAAGATCTACATGCAAAGATAATTTATTAAAATACAGCACAACTTTGTAATCTGTATCAAGAAAAATGTACTTAGTCTTTTGAGACATTCCAATCTAAATAGAGATTATGAAATTACAAACCAATCACACTAGATCCAGTAATCAAAGTGCCACCCGCAGTAACTTGAGCTCCAATTCCAATATTTCAGACCCAGAAGCACCCCGAGTATACCGGACCTCAGCTGGGACCCAAGATGGCCGACAAAAACGAGCGTACATTCACAGAAGAGCAGTTGAGAGCCCACAACTCGGAATTAAACCTCCAGATGGGGTACAACAAGGGAGCTTCGCAAGCTGGCTGTGGTTCATTCGGCAACACACGCCATATGTAAATCGGCTTTCGAACTCATAATGTAAACAACATAGATCAGCTGTTATAACAAATTATCCACATTTAGCTGTTTCAATAGAGACCGATTGATTTTACGATGCTGATGAAAAGGAACGTTTTCCAACTTTCGATGGCGTCATGTTACAAATGCTTAAAAAGGCTTCGGTTGATTTCAATGGTGTCACTTGCTGTTAAGTTAATAAATCATCTTTATTGTTTTCTGTAATCTAAAATCGGTCAAAAATACAATCTTTATTACAACCATACTGCTAGTTTTTGGAGTAAATTTAATTAGAATTCCTGCCAGTGTATTGACGACCATGGTTTCTTGACTTGTATGCTTGCTTTATTGTTGACTGGGACTTGAATTAATCAAATGTGCCGAATGACTTCAAAATACTCACATCAGTATTAAAACTCTCTTTTTTATGAACTCTCTAGCTGAACTGAGATTTCTTTAAGGTTAACTCGTGTGATATAGACTATCATGTTTCCTCTTCGAGATTTTATAACGCTTCTTTTTTAATTCGTTTCTTTTTGTATTGTAAATAATAAGTTTATTATAATAACTGTTTCCTATTTTATTTGTTTTATTCTTCTACAGAATACGGCTTATACCTTCCTCAGGGAAGAGACCCCCCGTGCCCCTCTGTGCAGACATAATGGGTTGATGATGCTTCTTCTACACGAATCTTGTACCCGAAAAGTAATTCTGAAGTTATGCAAACATTTATTTAAATGTGTCTTGTAAATTACAAACTGAAAACGACTCGACTATTAACATTATTTACATTGTCACTCAGCATTTCAAAAGTTATCACACTGTGTATTTTGAATTGAATGCCAAGTACATTTAGCAGTGTAATGGCCTGTGCAATAATTTATTGAATGGTGGTTGCAAGCAACGTTGACACATTTAAATTATAATTAACTTTAATGTAATATACATTAATGAGTAAGTTTGAGGGAAAATCTCGAGAGAAATTGTAGATAAATACATTTGTGAGATAACGTACCAGAAAGAAAAATAATTGTTTGCTAATGGATTTATTGTTCTCAAGATTTTTTTTGCTTTTATAAGAATCGGTGGTTCAGTAAAGTAAATAATTTAATTATAAATTATTCAAACATAAAGAGCAACCCAGACTGAATGATTTATAATGAGAAATCCCTTTGTCTGAGTCGAGACTTGAATCTTAAACATTTTTCCGAGTTCTACTTAAGTATTTACTTATTTATGTGAGAAAACTACCAAATTCATTTTCCACATTCTCGTACCAAAACATACACGTAACCACATCAAAATTATTTTTGACTAAGGGACTCCACATACGGCGGCTATAAGGTAAAGATGTATATTATAGCGCAATATATCTCATTACATCTTTCCATAGAAATCGTCAGGAGACCACACACGACAGCTATAATATACATCTTTACATCTTCGTATCTTAAAGGTACTGAGCGGTCTCTAAGCTATACATCCTGTGATGTAATGTATATTATAGCCGCCGTGTGTGAAGTCCCTAATCCTCAGTTCCTTGTTTATGGCTCTTTTTAAGGCTTCAAAAACGAAATGATGACGAAGCAGCCTATATACTTGACACTGCAGGGAACAGGTCTTCTCTCAGAGAGCAACCGTTCGTTCCGCACCGTTACGACTTTACACAAAGTGGCTCGTTTTATGGCTTGTAAACCAAAATAACAAGTTGTAAAAACTTTTCTTTGTTCTCAAACGTGACGACCGCTGACTCACATTTATTTGGAAAATCATTATAATAGCGGTTTGATGGAAAATCAGTGTTAGACAGTCGACTTCTGAGAAATCTTCACATTACAGTGAGTTCACTCAGAATGGTTTCTTTTTATCGAAGTCAAAATAATAACGTCTAAAATGGTACCAAATAAACATTTCTATTCTATTCTATTCTAAAAAATGGTGAGTTTCTACGAAACATGACGACTGCTGACTTCTGTTTTTTTAACAAAATTCTTTTTAGCAAGCGATTTAGCGGTTTACACAATTTGCTCTAACATTTTGATTAGTATAGTTGACAGCGCTGAGCAACAATCACATCATAATTGTCACTCTACCTAACTGAATAGATAACGTATGTAAAACATTGATGTGCTATCGGCCTAGAAGTCTTAAAGTGAGGAGGAAATATACATTCGGCTCAGTAACTTTACGGGTGACTTTGCTAATAAAATGTTAAGGTCGATCTGTTATCGACTAACTATTTTCTACCCAACTACGGTAGAGCAAAAAGAAAGATTTATGAATTGCAGTTTGTATGTATGTAAGTCTTGCAGGGTTGTCACAGAAAAGGCGAAATTACTAAGAAAAGCCAGGTAGAGTTTGTATTAAAAAACTGTAGGTCTATGAGTTTTTTTAGATTTATATTTTTTTTAATATCAGGATTTACACGCTTTTCATAAATTTTCGTTTATCGCGTTCTATCGATTTTGCGGCTCTCAGAGAATCATTTGACAGCAAATTAATCTTTGTATTTTAGTTGCAAACCCAGCAATAACATAACTAAATAGACCGCATGCGAGTAAAGGGGTTTACTAATGTATTGCCAAAAATCATTTCACAAAGTATTACTTCCCAAACTATTTTCCGCAAATTATCACTTGGCAAAAAAACATTTCTCAAAACAACTTAAAGCAAATAAACAGTTAGCAAAAGTTATTATGGCAAGTTATTGTTTACCAAATAAATACTTGGTCAAAATTCATTTTACCAAGCATTATTCAGTCAAAAGTATCGTTTGGCAAAAAGTACCTTTCCATACAATACCGAATACGCTGCCGGCAATGTGTGTAAATGACACAACAAAGTCGAGTCTGTTTTCGATCTTACATAGAGAACCTAACGCTCCTATATTTCTGTTGCCACGTATTCTTTACATCGCCGACCCCCCGTTCAATAATAATTAGTACCTAATCGTCAACTATATTTATGCCAAATAATAATTTCACCAAATGAATAAAAGCCAAAATAAAACGTTAGCATAATAAACGTTTGTCTTAATAAAACTTGACGCAGTAAAATTATGCGAAATGATAATTTGACCAAATGAATAAAATGCGAAATTAAAACTTGCTAAAGTTTCATTTGGGAAATGAAACTGATGCCATAAGTTTATTGGGAAGTAAAATTTGGCGAAAAATACTTTGGCTAAACGGCGGTATCCCGAGTAAAGGTTATCCACTGTACTTATTATACGACTAATTAAATGTTACATTTTGAACTATGCACTATTATTATTCTAAAGTCATAAAGTTGAATTCCGATTGACGTTGTGCTTCGAATTTTTTTTTCTCTGAGCGGCCTATGATTTACGTCATACAAACGTTCGCGATTGTTATTCCCTATGATGTGCAATAAAATGTCAAAACAAAATTATACAACCAGAGTGTGTTACCAGTGATGACTTATGGCACTGAAACGTGGTCTTTCACTATGCATGGGCCTCATAAGAAAGCTCAAGGTCACGCAACGAACTATGGAAAGGGCTATGCTCGGAATTTCTCTACGAGACCGAATCAGAAATAATGAGGTCCGTAGACAAACGAAAGTCGTCGACATAGCCCACCGGATGAGCAAGTTGAAGTGCCAGTGGGCGGGGCACATAGCACGCAGAACTGACGGCCGATGTGGCCGAAAAGTTCTGGAATGGAGATCACACATCGGCAAACGCAGCATAGGACGACCAGCCACAAGATGGACAGACGATCTCATTCAAGTGGCAGGAAGACGCTGGATGCAAGCCCCTTCTAACCGGTATTTTTGGAAATCCATGGAGGAGGCCTATGTCCAGCAGTGGACTTCTTGTGGCTGAATGATGATGAATAAAATGTCCTGTAGTATTATCGTATTATATACGCAGTAGATAGGTACAAACGAGCACCACAAGTAAAATAAAATACTATAGCCATTTGGCCGGATTCTGTTAGCCTGTTAAAGGAATATAATTAAAATACAGTGCAATGACACAGGGGTCATACGAACCTACGCAACGAAACACTGACTCGCGCAGTGATGTAATTCTTGCTTGCTCATGTTCCAGAAAGAATCCACTCGAAATCATCCGCTAAAATATAAAAGATCTTTTTCCGAGAGGTGTACCTAGTGCAAAAGTGAGATTGCGTCATATGCATTGGACACAAAATGAACTAACAGATTCGTAACAATATAAACGGGATTGGGATCTCGGGATCCTTTTCGGGATCTTTAAACGGAATTTATTTAGGCCAAGAAGACGTTGGCGAGACGATCTCGACCGATACATGCTGGAGTGGACTGAGGTGGCACAAGACACAAACATTTGGTCTAAGTTGGGGGAGGCCTTTGCCCAGCAGTGGGATACAAACGAGGCTACGTAAAAAAAAAGTTATTTACTATTAGGTCCAGAAATTATTCTTTACAATATTGTCTGATTTAGCTATTTTCAGTAAGAATTTTCTGGCATACATCTAAGGTAGTTAGTTCCACATTAATTTGACCAAGCTCTGTTGGTGGATGGATGGATGAAACCTGCGCAGCACATAACTTCCACCATTGCGCAGATTTTTGCTCAATATAAGATAAGATAAGATAAAATAAGAATATTCTTTATATACAGGGTGGAATTTTGTAATGCCACCTGGAGGGGAAGTACTCTTAATACTGTAGATAGAAAATTTTACTCAAAGGAAACATTTTTGAAAAGAAATAAAACTGCATTCAAAGATTTTTAAAAATTCGCTTGCCGCATCCGGTAATCGAACCGACTAAAATCTGTGAAAGTTGCACCCTGTACTTTTATTGCATCGATCGTTAGGGTCAATTATAAGGATGAAATCTCTCTAACAAACTTCATAAATTAAATGAAAGGAAAACAATGAAATCTTAAATTATTAATTCAATGGGTTAAGTTAAAGCACTTTTACTCAAAGATCCGTTTCTTTATGTTATTAATTAATAATTATCTTTGACGTCATTGATGCATTAAAATGACGAATTACTATTAAGATAAGGCGATTGCAATTTGCACGATCACCAGATCTCATCCCTTTAGTTTTTTTTTGTGGGAAGTTTGTTATGTGAAAAATCAAATTTACATTAAATCTTATGAGAATGTAAACGAGTTGAGAGTTGAGGTTCAGAATACGATTTATAACATTCACCACAACACGTTATTAAAGGTTACTAGAAATTAATTCGTTAGAAGAATAAATTTGTGTATCCAAAAAAATGGAGCCCATTTTGAGCAATTAATTAGTTAGTTTACCATTTTTTGAAAATAATAAAAAAAAATAAGATTTCATTGTTTTCCTTTCATTTCATTTATGAAGTTTGTTAGAGAGATTTTATCCCTATAATTGACCCTAACGATCGCTGCAATAAAAGTACAGGGTGCAACTTTCACAGATTTTAGTAGGTTCGATTACCGGATGCGGCAAGCAAATTTTTAAAAACCTTGAATGCAGTTTTCTTTCTTTTCAAAAATAAAGGAATGTTTCCTTTGAGTAAAATTTTCTATCTACAGTATTAAGAGTACTTCCCCTTCAGGTGGCATTACAAAATTCCACCCTGTATATGCAATACTAGCTGTTGCCCGCGACTACGTCCGCGTGGGCTTTAGTTGAGTAAAGAGCTTGAAAATAAGATAGGGATACTTTTAACGCATGCGAAAGAGCTTTCATACTAACTTCGCAACCCCCTCTTACACTCTTAAGGGATGATTTTTGAAAATATATTTTACCTGTGTTGCATGACTTTCAATGAAGGACCTTCATGCTGAATTTCATTCGAATAACTTCAAAAATGGCTAAGTTTCATACTAAGTTTGCACCCCCCTTTTTCCCCCTTAAAGGATGATTTTTAAAAAACTATTTTACACGTGTTTCATAATTTTAAATTAAGAACCTTCGTACCAAATTTCCTTCGAATAACTTCAAAAACGGAAAAGTTTCATACTAAATTTGAACCCCCATTTTACCCCTTTAGGGGATGAATTTTCAAAAATCCTTTCTTAGTGCTCCCCTAGGCTCCCTAAGGAACTCCCATGCCAAATTTCAACCCCCTAGGTTCAGTAGTTTGGGCTCTGCGTTGATTCTAAGTCAGTCAGTCAGCTTCTCGTTTTATATATATAATATATATATATATATAAGAAGATGTTTCTGAATCGCTCGTAGCCTGGGCTGCCTGAGTGATCTTGAACGATCACTAAGGTTAAGCAACATACGGCGCGTTCAGTCGATGGATGGGTCACCGTCTATGACTAACGCTAGTGGCATTTTTTCCGAGCGATTCCGTGCTTCGCAAGGTACGTTAAGGAGTTGGTGCCGGCTGCCGTCGATAGATTGCAGTCGTTAAGCCAAGTCAGAGGCCTTAGGGCGGCTTGAAAACTTCTGACAGTAAGACCAGCCACTAGTCTTACAAGCCTCCACCAATCCGGACTTGGCCCCCGTGGTGGAGTATGGCCTATACCTTCCTCAGGGAAGAGACCCGTGCCCCTCGGTGGGGACATAATGGGTTGATGATGATGTTTCTGAATATATGCACTTATTATTCAATGCCATATGCCACCATAGTACGAACCATGTACTCAAATGAAAAGCTCACTTCTCGAAAGAGGACTCTGAGGAGAGTCAGTCATCTTGTCAAAAAGCCAAGAGGAGGAGATTTATGAAAATGACTGTTTTCTTAAAGCCAACCAGCTCACGGCCTTGACATAAGAGACTAATTACTCCACTGTACACAGTCAACTATTACGTAGCATGGCAATTATTCCAATGTCAACTGAAAAGTCTACGCAAATTACGTGGCTAGGATGCAATTAGAGGAGCCCACACAATTTAGAATTATGCACTGCATCGTAAATTAGAATGTCACTAGAGCGAGCTACTTTGGATGCACTGGTAATTGCCTATAGTACCTATGTAAGTAAATAATTATCACCCACTGAAACTAATAATTTGAACTAAGTCCTCGTTTCTACGATTGAGAATATGTTCATATTAAAACTTGGGAAAGACTGGATAAAGAAAAAAAAAAAGAAATGTTTAGAAACGAATATACCGTAGCTAAGTCATTTTCCGCTACTTTAATGGGGAGACATGAAATACTTTAATCTCCTAAACAGTTTCTTAGTGTTTCCATAGATAACAAAATGTTCGGTGGTACAAACTTTTTCGAATAACGGCCACTGATTGGTCAAAATGAATGGTTGATCGACCCGCTCGTAGAATCTGCCAATGACAATAAAACGACAAAACCGTCAAGTTTTGACTTGAGTTTTCATTATTTCACAGGGTTGATTATTTCCTAAGCAACGATATTGTACTAAGTTTTTTTTCAATACTCTTTTGCTCCGTAGGTACATTATAAAAAAGGTGTGGTGGAAAATAAAAACTTATCAGTTTTTCCTATTAATTGGTCATGTGGTTACTATGTTTAGAGACTACTTAAAATTCGATGCTCTTTCTACTATTCACAATTCATGTTGTGAATAGTAGATTTCGTCAGATAGGATTTACTGAAAATCCGGCTATAAAAAAAACTTGGCAAACTGGAGGAAAACAAACTCTTACAATAACATGTAGTCAATGATCGAATTTTAGGAGAATTCAAACTCTGTAAAATAAATCACATGAAAATTCCGTTTTGTGAAGAAAATGTCTTCTTGTACCAAAAAACCGGACAAGAGCGAGTTAGAAGCCTACTCGCAGTTTTTTTCTGAAATTTTCCCGAACTCAGAAGACAATTTTTGTACAGTTTTCTGATTTTTCCCTGTATTTGTTTTATAACGCGATATTACTAGCCAAATATTTGATAGCGTAAACAACCGTATCTTTTTTTCTAACGTTAACTTAGAAGTTTGCACAGCAACACCATTCGCTGATAAATTGTGCCCGGATAACGGCGACAGGCTTGCCACTTGTCACGTTTGGGACCTAATAAACTCGGCAAAACGTGGGTCCAGTTCTAGAAACTGGTGCCTCTGCCTACCCCTTCGGGGATAACGGGCGTGAGCTTATTTATTTATTTATTTTTATAACTTAGAAGTTGTTTTTTTCATAGTTTCCAGGGACCGTAATAAGCATTTAGTTTTAATTAATTCGATACTAAACACTTTCCCGCGATAAAGGGTATTGACTTGACAGACAGACGGAGGGAGATTGACGGAGATGAACGGACAACAAAGTGATCCGTTTTATCCTTTAGACGTAGGAAACTTTCAAAAAAATTTCATTATTGACCCGCAAAATTTTGTTTTCTACCGTCTTCCAAAACGGAGATTCTCAGTTGGAAGCGTACATTCCTTTGGCTCGGCAATTCGACAATTTTATTCGTTTTTTGTTCTATCCGACCTACCAAATACACAAAAAAATATATCGCTGAAGACATTTGAAGAAGACAAAAATGTGTAGCTTCCGAATTAATGAACCAGTTTGTAACCAGTACCATAAAGTGATCTTAATGTTAGTTAAATATAAGTATGTTACTTTCTATGTAAACTTAATTTAAGTAATTTGTTAGGTATTTTAAGTAATTTAGTGTTAAGATGAGAGTAACAAACTATCATTTAGTTTGGCGGAAATGAAATACTGTATAAAATTGTGTTTTCCTTCACTGAATAAAACTTTTTTTTTTTTTATCGGTGGAGTTCACAAACGCTGCGACAAGTGTGATGTATTATGTATATAATATATACAGGTTGAAGGTATCGTTATGGGAGTTATATTGTCTTTATACCGGACCGGACAATATAGCTCCCATAACGTCTCCTTCAGGTTGAAGGTGTCGTTATGGGAGTTATATTATCCGGTCCGGTATAAGGTCAGGAAGTCGAAAAAGTACTAACTAAATTTTCACACATTATTTCGACTTAGTGGGGTTTTCATCTAGGGGTGCGATTTGTAAGTACTTAAAGTCAGTACCAAAATGTGGGTTGAATCTAGGTTACAGGTCATGTAGAACCAGTTTGAATACTAGGTTGGTTAGTTAAAATGTTCGTCTTGTTCTTGCCCCATCCACCTATATCCTGTCAAGCGTAGTAGAAAATAAGCACCTATTAATTTGCGTGTTACGGAACAAATGTGATGCGGTTTACACGCGAATGCCGTTTAGAGTCGCTGTTGACGAGTCTGCTATTATGACAGAGTCAAGTTACGAAGAAAACACTAAACATTGGTTGGGAAATCAGGAAAATTATCTGATAACGACATTGAAGACTTTATCAGTTTTTTTCTTAGGCAATGAGTCAAATAAAGTAGGTCGCAATTATCGTAAAAAAACATGTAGATGCGCCACCAATATTGAAAAATTATACAATGTTATTAACTTTATTTCGCTTACACTTATTTGACTTTTTGTGCCCTGCCTCACTGGGACGCCATCGACGTCGCCAGCCACGTATCCAGGCAGTTTGTATTGAATGGCGACGTCGCCAACAGTCGCCAAGAGAGGTAGGCACCATACATTTAAATACTAACTGCTTGGATACGGTCGCTGGCGACGTGGCCATGGCGTCCCGGTGAGGCAGGGCCCTTTGTCAGATGAGTCTTAGAATTTGTCTGATTTAGCCCCTTTGTTTCCGGTATGTCACACCACCTTGTGTTACATTGTTACATTCTGGGACTTTTTTCCGAGTCGTATATCATTCTCAAACTCCGAACTGTCATATACATACATATTTTGGCTCTTTCGAGTTGTCTAAATTCTTAACCTGATAGAGTGGAAAGTTACGTAATGTAAGTGCAGGTTTCGCTCTTATTCGCAGAGCTTAATCTTGGTGAGCAGAGATGGAGCTAGCGTGGCCGATTGCTCGTCTCTGAGTAAAGATGTAAAGAATAATGTCTTGTGCTTACAACAGTTTCAGTTAAAATGGTATGCAATGGCTGTATGACGTCGTAAACTCGACCAAACACCAAGTTCATGGTTTACTATGTAAAATCGATGTATGTACTCGTACATAGCAAATTCGTTTAACCTCCAGGTTAACAAGTAAGAAGATACGCAGTGTAGATTAGATTTCCATAGCAATCAGGGCTTTAAGCCCTCTTTGTACCACCGACTAATATCCATTTAACCCCGAGTTAAACAGAATTTTGACAGTTCCGCCATACTTTATGTGTCACAATTCTATTTAACTCGGGGTTAAATGGATAAATAGTCGGTGGTGCAAGCAGGCTTAAGTAAGAAGACTCATACACAGTGTAGATTGGATGTTCAACAAATGTAGTTTTATGAAACGCGGCCCAGGCGATGTCACAAGAAAAACTCGCAAGTTCACAGAGTTTAGTCGGCTATTTGCGCTCGCGCACAATTGCGTATGCCTCCCACCCTCGGTTTGCGTTTGCAAGAGGTAGCTCAGCTGCAAGACTCGCTTCGAGGCTTAGTAGGACCTCTACCTCTATAGCCCTAGTGCGGGCAACCGCGAATCGCTCTTAATTACCATAAGGCGCGGCAACCATGAGGCATTTACTCTTGCTGGTTATCGCGGCCCTCCAAGGCACGGCCGCCCACTACGAGACGAAGCGTAAGTTTATTTTTGGTGCTTGCATTAGCAGTATCGGTAAAGTGACGTGTTTTTGTGTCGACCCAAATCTTTCGAGGTGCATTCGCGAGAGACACGTAAATAAATGGCCGCTGGAGATTTTGTAATGTTAATTCGCTCGTTACTGCATTCTTAGGTGGCTGTTATGTCATTTGTTTGTGCAGTAACTTGAAAAGGGAAATCTTGCCACTTTAATTTTAAAAAATAATACGGCGACAGGCTTGCCACTTGTCACGTTTGGGACCTAATAAACTCGGCAAAACGTGGGTCCAGTTCTAGAGACTGGTGCCTCTGCCTACCCCTTCGGGGATAACGGGCGTTTATTTTATTTATATTATTTATTTTATTTATTTTATTATTTTTATTTATTTTATTTATTTTATTTATTTTATTTATTTTATTTATTTTATTTATTTTATTTATTTTATTTATTTTATTTATTTTATTTATTTTATTTATTTTATTTATTTTATTTATTTTATTTATTTTATTTATTTTATTTATTTTATTTATTTTATTTATTTTATTTATTTTATTTATTTTATTTATTTTATTTATTTTATTTATTTTATTTATTTTATTTATTTTATTTATTTTATTTATTTTATTTATTTTATTTATTTTATTTATTTTATTTATTTTATTTATTTTATTTATGTTATTCATTTTATTTTATTTATTAATAATACTCGAATATTGAGGCCTTTTATGGCGAAGATTGTGGTGTTTCGATGCTTGGAAAATCCTTTTCTCTCCTGCACAAATATTAACAGTTGTTTTATTATGATATACTGAACTAACTGAATTTATATGTCTCTTATTTCTTGTGTGCAATAAAGAATATTCTTATCTTATCTTACAGGGGAAATTAACAAGACTGAGTAGGTTTTAAAGGTTAAATATAATGATAACTGAGTACGAAATGTTAACAGTTAATTATTATACAGTTACCTACCTAATAGTTTATAAAATATTGATTGATCGATTGAGCATTATTACTATTCTTCATCTTCAATAGTTAGATGTTCAATAGTTAATGTATTACAATTATATTTCCTAATATAACCCATTTCAAAAAGTGAACCAAGAACTATATTATAATAAATTGAAAAAACCCCAAGTCTTGTATTTGTACATGTTTGTGGTGTCCACAGAGTATCTTTGTGTATGGCCAGAAGCAATGTATGTGGCTGTGTGTAAATATATTTTAACAACTGCCAAACATGTAATATTAACCACGGATTTCTTTTAAGATGATAATGTAATGTTAATAGTTGTCAGTTTTTTATGCACTTTGGCTAAAAAAACTGCTGTTAACAGTAGATTCACAGTGGGGTGAAGATCTGACACTGTCTGTTCTATTCTCAAGTTATATATCAACCCATTATGTCCCCACCGGGGAGCACGGGTCTCTTCCCTAGGGAAGGTATAGGCCATACTCCACCACGAGGGTCAAGTCCGGATTGGTGGAGGCTTGTAAGACTAGTGGCTGGTCTTACTTTTAGAAGTTTTCAAGCCGCCCTAAGGCCTCTGACTTGACTTAACTACTGCCATCTATCGACGGCAGCCTGCACCAACTGCTTAGCGTGCCTTGCGAAGCACGGAACCTATCGTATTTACCTAATTATTTTCAGCACTTACGTGTTTACAAACATTGCGGCATAAAGTGTTCTTCTCTTGGCTTTCAGCGGATTTTGTTAAGACATGTACGATAAAGGATCCCGCGTTCGAGGATTGCTCGCGGCAAGCTGTGCAGCAACTGTTCAATGCTTTAGGACCTGGTAAGTGAACCGGCAATGTAAATAGTAGTATAGTTTGTTGACCAATGATTTTAGAAAATTCTATAAATATAAAATTTACATTAAATCAGTTAAGTACCTACATAGATTAGCCTCTGTTGCCGAGCCAGACATAAAGCCTGTATTACGGCATCCAGCGCCAAATCCCCACCGAATAAGGTGCATTGTTACTGCATTATTATAGTACGATGATATCTAGGTCTGGTCACGTGACGTGTTTTTTCATACCACTGGACGACCGCCTGGAATTATTATTACTCTTGCACGCGTGGACTTGAAGCGGCAATGAAACTAAATCGCCACTTTCATGCAGTTGTCATTGAACTACAATGCATTTAACAGAATCTTGACCCAGGTAGTCAGAAAATTAGTAAAATTTAAGAGTGCATTTCGGACACACGAAAGTTTTCTACAGCGGGATTTTAAAATCTCTGCCAATATTTTGAGTGAGTGTTATCTTGATTTGATGATTGTAATACTGTTTAACATACGTATGTTAAACAGTATTATTAATGACGTCTCACTAGAGTTATATTCTTTACATTATTTATATTATAATAATTTTTTTAATTAGCAAGTGGGATTCCCTGGTCGACAGCAGATACATTTTTTCTACTCAAAGTAACACAGAAACTTATTGAACGTTACTAGTAAAATTAGGTGTCAGTTTCAAAATCTAGATCATTTTGTGAAAAAAAACGGACATTAAAACTCTAAACATAAACGTACAATTCATGGTTTATTACGACAATTCGATGTGCATTGCGTAGCTGAGTCTTCCGTGGAATCTGTGGGCTGATCAATATTGCAAATTACTTTGAATTTATTTATTTATTTAGTTCGGAGAATCATCAGCATATAAAATTAATCTAGTGGAAAAAAAATAACAACAGATTCTAGCCTATAGGCACAACTTAACCAAAAAAATTGTGGACTTCATTCTTTGTCAAACACATAACTTACATTACACTAACTGTAGACAATAAAATATTAACTATGATTTTACAATTATATTGTTATATTTAACCACTAATATTTATCCACCCGCAAATAACGGCGCACTAATTAAGCGTCTTAGAGTGTGGACCCCTGTATTGAACAAATCTATGTCATGATGTGCAATAATTTTATTGAATTTATCAATCGCTCGCACAATAAAACTATTTTGTCTATAGTTTGTGGAACATTTAGGCACTGCTAACGGGGGTTTTTGTGTCGGGCTCGGCCCGGAACCCTTAAGTGAAGTCTACCGAGTAGCTCAGAGGAGTCGATACTAGATGTTGAATTGACATAGTAAGCCATGAATTAGTTCCATGAAACAGGCGTCAGGTCAACCCTTACCTTTTCGCTTTCTGAGCGCAATGCATTCAGGTAAACTGTACGTAGCTTTTAAAATCAAATTATGTCATTGGAACTACCAACGTATTGAGAACTAACAGGTAATCCCATGAAGGCGTCAGACAGATCAGTAGCAGAACAGGTTTCAGCCGCGCGACCGGTCAACCGGCATGCCGGCTGCATGGTGGCCTAGTACTTCAGTTGCACAACACTGTAGCTGCTCGGGCGATTTATTTGATACGGCGGCGCCTAGCGTTGCTGATCTCCTAGTACCGAGTCTTACGTTCGCGCATTTCTCGCATACTTTTTTCATTTTAAGGCGTCAACAAAACAAAAGTTTTCCGCCAATGAGGTCACGCTAGTCACTAGCAATTTCCCCTGTGCAATTTCCCTGTGTAGTGGGTAGTGGTGGACTGAAAATTGTAAATTATACTTAACTAATTTTCTGTCACGCTCTTTTCTGACAAATTTGACGAGACAGCACTACGGATTAGTAGTTACTTAGCAAAATTCTCAATTCGGAAACTGGCACTAATTTACCTGTACTACGGTCTGAAACACTTATAAACACTTGTTTGTTTGTGGTGAATAGGAAAATAATTATGAATATTTGTCTCACCTATACCTATAGCTCATTACGGCGCGTTGCATGTCACAAGGATTAGACAAGACAAAGTTACTTGTTTCACAAGAATTTCCCTTACACAACATTAAACTCTAGCACTTTGCTCACTTTACAACCTATCGTACGTTTTAAGCATTAAAATAATGTCAGCTCTGTCTGAGCTCACATACAGCTCAGTCAGTATGGAAGTAACCCTTCAATTGGAAGTAGGCCTTCCATAATTAGGTGACCCTCTTATTAATGAGATATCATGAGATTTCCCTCGATTATTTACTGACAGGAAAGTCTGAAACCTTGAAATACGAGTAGTTGTTATAATTGAATGCGTTGCCCGTAAAAGGGTCTATAATTATGTATTATTTGTTTTTACAGAGATAGATTTTTTTTACTTGTTTTACGCTTTTACAGCTGACTTACACTTTCAATTGAAAAATAAGCATAGCCGTGTTGCTATTTCATAAATATTTTTTATCAGTTTTAGATGCGACATAGACACTTAATCCGCTAAAAAATGTGTTTTGAGCACAATGTGTCTGTACGGGCATAGAAAAAAACATCATGAAGATCTAACATCTCTTAAGTACTTTCTTCATCCCCCACCGCCCACACGTTCTCCTCTGCTCGTACATTTTGATAGACCCTTTTACGAGTAACGCATTCAATTCTCAAATCAACACTGAAGAATTCGAGATAGTTTATACTGAGATCCATAACGCTTCGCTACTGTATGTGTATATAATTATACACAAGGAAGCATTCATTAATTTATATTATGTTTATTTGCTCGAATCACGCTGTATGGTGATAAAGCGTGATTCGAGGTATAGTGATAGTGATACAGCGTGATTCGAAGTAGGACATCAGGGGAGTAATCAGACACTTCTGATGGGCCTGGTTACCGTAGCACAGGCTATCCTATTATAGTTCGGGACAGGACAAATGATCGTTTTGTGTGAGAGTTATTATCATCAGAGTTATTATTAGCAGTTGCCTGCTGCTATTAATACAGGCTACTTAGTAGCCAAGCTATAGTAGCAGACACCTACCTGTTTCTTTCATAAATAGTTGAAAGTGAATGTAAATTTAACCGCTGAACTATTAATAAAGCTTTTTTCATTTTATTTTGTCATCATTATCAACCCTTTAATGCCCGCTGCAGGACATAAATCTCCCTCATGCTTTTCCAAGGTCTCCGACCTTGTGCCGAGATTGTAATATTCATGCCTCTTTAATTGCATCATTAGCCTAGCCGTTAAGGCTCTTACCTACCAAGCCACAGGTCGTGGGTTTGATTCCTACTGCGGGCCGGCGTACATTTGTATAAATGGCCTCAGTCTGGGTGTTTTTCATGTTTGTAATATCCTTGTCTGGTTACCATAGTACAGCACAGGGTATCCTAGTTTGGGACCAGCTCAAGAGATTGTATTATGTGGAAGTTATATTTATTATTGTTTCAATCACTTCACTTTCGTCAGAAATATATACAGCAATGGGTCGGAATCATTCTCGCTGACATACGAGGGCTGCTACTTATGTATGCGGAATAGAAAAAATATACAAATGTATATGGCTAAATATGCTTTTATTGTTTTTCAAAGTATTCTCCACTATGATCGATGCACTTTTGCATTCGATGAAACCAATTTGTAAAACACTTTTTCGCTCTGATTGAGGTATCTCCAAAACGTGCTGTTTGAACGCATCTACGGCATCTTCACGGGTCGAAAATCGTTGACCACGTAATTTATTCTTTACATTTGGGAATAAATAGAAATCATTGGGAGCCAAATCAGGGCTGTACGGTGGATGACCCATCAATTATATTTTTTGACCATCCAAAAATGTACCTAGTTGTTTCCTGAGATGTATGACAGCTGGTATTGTCATGGTGAAGAATGATTCTGCGTCGCTGGTTGTTTTGGCGTATTTCTTCAAATACTTCCGGCAAACAAATGGTCGTGTACCACTCCGAATCAACCGTTCTGCGATTCTCCAGTGGTATTGTAAAGTCTGTTCGCTATCATAGTGTCACTTTGATATTTACCGCCTCGGCACATGGCGGCTTTTGACAAAAGAAACCGACGCGGCGCAAACACGCCAGTGAATTTGGCTCGCAGTTCGTCTCATTCTACTATTATGTAGATCACGCAATTTGAAGACTTAAATCAATCAGTATTTTAGAATGGATTTATAACGAAACGATCCTGCATCACTTAGGTAGGTACCTATTCTAAATTCCAGTGGAGATGAGTATTCTGAGGACACTTCGAGTGATGAAGAGTAGTGTTTTATTTTGTGCTTCATTAGGTATATTGTGTACCATGTTTTTTTTTCTATTTAAAGTGTTTTGGCCGTCTAAGTTGTATTATTGAAATAAATGTGTTTTTATTAAAACCAAGATTGCCTTCGTGTGTACTGACACTATCTAAGCGAACGGACTTTAGCCACATGACCATTAATACCAAAAAAGCAGGCCACCATTTGCTTTACAGTGCTTTTGCACGAGCCACTTTCGTAGAGTTCGGCTCATTTTGAAACACCCAAACTGTTGACTGTTGTTTAGTTTCGGGATCGTACGCGTAGATCCAGGATTCGTCACCTGTGTAGATATTATAAACAGATTTTGAGTCGCCTCCGTTGAATTTTTTTTAGGTTTTCTTGCACCATTCGACGCGAGCATCTTTTTGATCCTGAGTTAAGTTGTGCGGGATCCAACGCGAACAAATTTTTTTTACAGACAAATGTTCATGTAATATCCTATGAATGCTCGTCATACATATGCCCAGAATAGCCTCTATCTCGCGATACGTATCATGGCGGTCTTGCATTATTAGTTTTCGCACAGCTTCAATATTTTGTGGCACAACCACCGATTTCGGGCGACCTTCTCTAACTTCGTCCGTGAGCTTACTGCGCCCGCGATTAAACTCACTAAACCAGTGTTACACAGTCGTTTTTGATGGAGCTTCACCACCAAAAGTCGAAGTTAATTGATCTACGCACTGTGATTGCGTTAAACCACGTCGAAAATCGTAATAAATCATAGCACGAATATTTTCACGAGTGAGTTCCATTTTTTCAGCGATATGACATTTTAAACCCAACAAAAACAAAACACTAACGTATAAAAGAGAAAAATATTAGCGGCCAGTATTTAAAAAAAGAACGAATTTGACCATGGACATTGCGTTTAAAATTATTGGAATCCCAGATTCCGCATACATAAGTAGCAAGCAGCCTATGTACACGGGAAAGGGCACTAACAAAGTTTATGCCATAAATGTAAGTTTTAAAAGTTTATGCTAGTAGATTCTACGGGACAGCTCTAACTCCGTAGATCCGCAGATAGTCGTTGTGAAATGCGCACGCGCATAACTTGCGGAAAGCGAAAGCGATTTCTTCATCGCCTTAAAGGCATTCGTGGATATGGATATCGGGTACGGATTGAGTGAATCCAACGTGGCTGCTTGCTTCACCACATCTCTGCCCCCGCAATGGTAAAGGCGTTTTGTCCATTATTACCCTGTGTTGCGGTACGGAGAAATATAGGGTCTAAAATGGTATATATGGACAAGGAGAATTCTCCTTGATATGGAGTACCTTTCACTTCTTTGTACACCTGCAAAGGTAGTATGAGGACTCGAGTCGCGCGCGACAACGTCAAAAGTCGCGACTTTCCAGTACATTAACTGTCAAATTCTCGCGACTTTTGACGTTGTCGCGCGCGACTCACGTCCTCGTACTACCTTTGCTGTACGCATCATTATGTTTGTACCTACCCATATTTCACAAATAAAGTATTTGTATTTGAAAAAACTTCTACCGATACTTTCGGGGGTAAATAGTATGTTGTAAATAAGGAACTCTCGAATCAAATATCAAAGAAATTGAATAAAATTAATAGAAAAAGAGAAAATTGGCTCTGACCGGCGTGATAATGTTCTTGACCTTGTTATGTTATGAATTTATTCTTATACTATCACATAGTATTTGACCCCCGTAGTAGTTGATAGTATTTTTGTTAGACATTATTTAAGAAATAGTCGGAATATCCTTATAGTAGATATGATACAGTACACAGTGATTCGGAAAAGTCCGTTAAAAGGCGTTTATTGTAACCAACTTTTATTAATACATTTGCTAAATTATTACATTTGCAAAAGCAAAACACAAAGTGTTGATTGTAATATACTGCCCGATTCAGGGTAATTTCTACTTAACAATACGAATTACTTGTATACTTTCCATACGGTTTCCATGGCTGGTTTTTTTTCGTGATTTCGCGGTCGACCAAATAATAAAGTAGTTAGCAGAGCCGGGTATTGTTTACAAGTCAACCGCCTGTTATCAAAATAGAGAGTGAAAGGGGCGATATTTTTGTCAATATTCATTCAATCAACTCCCTCATTTTCAGATAAATACATAGATTTTTGGAACTGCCTCCCTATTTCACTTCGAACGTTTAGGGAAACATAAACCACTAGCCATCAGACGGGACGTGACATATACACTTCGCGTCCTCCCCTTTTCTCATCTGTAGGGGCTACAGGTCAGTTAAGTAAAGCTGGCACGTTCAACACATTTACACGTTGCGCTTGTGTAGTGTCTGTGAATAAGCGCGTGACGTGACGTGTTCTGCATGCGCATCATGAAAAGTCTGCCCATCTCTCTTGCGCGCGGTCTCGCTTATGAGTGTGAAGGGGACAGTTATAGTTTTACTTTTGCTACTGTTTATATATACAGCGTGATCTTTTTGGTATTCAACCGTTTGTGCGTTTCAATGAGGGATTTTTCTGACAGCTAAGAAAAGTAGTTCCAAATGAGCCGTTTTCAGAAGAACTAAAAAAAAAACGAATGGCTGTCAAAGTGTCAAAGGAATGCAATTTTTGACCTCAGCCCAATGGCCATGTGTGATACATCATCGAATAGGTCTCAGCAAGCTGAATAAAAGTTACTGTTAAGTCAACAGCCAAATGTTTGTCCTTTTGGAGTTATATTATACAGTAGGGCCTCGTTAATCCGGACTCCCGATTGTTCGGTGATCTCTGTAATCCGGCCGGGCAATGGGGTTTGCGGGGCTGGCGGGTGTAGGTGCGGGGGTAGCGGGTGTAGGTACGGGCTGCCATGAGCCAAACCATCGTCCGTCTTTTGTTTACCGCCTTCTGTCTACAGTCTCAATTTAGCGCACTCGAGTAATTTTGAACATGTGCATATTTGTCTTTATGCTTCAATTTAAAAATTGATTAAAGAAACTCTAAGGTTAAACATGTGTTTTAATACATGCCATACTATAATCCGGACGCCTCGGTAATCCGGAAAGGGTCTTGTTTTTGCCTCTCCGGATTAACGAGGCCCTACTGTATTTAAAAAAAACTAACATTTCAATACAATATTACTCCGAAAGGACAAACATTTGGCTGTTGGCGTCATAGTAACTTTGGTTCAGCTCGCTGAGACCTATTCGATGATGTATCACACATGGCTATTGGGCTGAGGTCCAAAATTGCATTCCTTTGACAGCCATTAGATTTTTTTTAGTTCATCTGAAATCGGCTCATTCATCCAGTAACTGGCCACTGAGCGTCCGTGACCCTTTGTTACATAATTAAATTAGTACCTGGGTGACCGAGCTTTGCTCGGTACTGTTTTTGTAATATAAAATATGTAATATAAAATTAAAATAATCAGTTTTCAACAAAAAAATAACTTGGAATAAAAACATCATGACTCGAACCGGGTCCCTTGAAATCGGCCCGAAAGAACTATCCCAACCTTGCAAGTAGACGCGAAATTTACCTCTGTATGTTATCATAGCAAATTTCAATTGCCTTAAAACACGGATAAAACAACGTTTTCTAAAAATGTAACCTAGTTAGATCAATTAAACGCACCCGAAAGCGTCTATCTGCCTACAAAATTTCGTGAAAATTGTTGGAGCAGTTTCCAAGATTCTGATTATATATAAATATATGTACAAGATTAAAGAGATTAGATAGATAATTATAATTAAATTGTTGAGGATTTCTGGGATAATTATTTTCTGTTTTGGTAAAGATTTTCTTAGGTGAAATTATTTTTGTTCATGTGAAAATTTATTGAAACTTAAAACTATTTTGTGACCATTGATTCCACCTTATTTTTAATACTTTTTGCTCGAATTTGCTAAAAATATTTTATAACAAGTAACACATATATTTGTATTTATTTATCTACAACGCACCCATCTTACTAAAACCTAACTCTAGTCTACACTTAAACTAGAGTCGCATTTTGAATCAAAATATATTATTTTTAAACACACTGTATAGTGAAATTGCATAAGTGTGAGTACTGTGAACGTGCCAGCTTTAGATAACTGACCTGTACATCCCGTCCTTTCAGTACTTTTTGTATCAAAGTTCATTTAAAGACGACACGTCTTTGCCGCGTCCACGTCCCTTCACTCCACGTTCCATCTGTGTATCTCAGGCCTATGATATTGTCTCATTCCAGGTCTCCCTGAGATAGACATGCCATCGCTTGACCCGCTGAAGATTCCGAAGATCAGGATCCTGCAGGGTGACGGGCCTGTTAACGTGAACGCAGCCTTGGATGACGTCACCGTCACTGGGTTTGGCAACACGGAGGTTGAGTTGAGTCAGTAAGTGGATAATAATAACAATAAAATAATAACACCAACCACAAGATGGACAGACGATCTCATCCAAGTGGCGGGAAGACGCTGGATGCAAGCCGCTTCCGACCGGTCTTTTTGGAAATCCATGGAGGAGGCCTATGTCCAGCAGTGGACTTCTTGTGGCTGAATGATGATGATGAATAATAACTGGTATCAAGACCAATAACTATAGGAAATACATCCTGAAGGATGGCACTGCCGATATTTGCCGGGCGTGTCGCCATCCCAGTGAGTCACTCAGGCATGCTATTTCCAGTTGTTCGGCGCTTGCTAACACTGAGTATCTGCATAGACACAACCTTGTAGCCAGGATTCTCCCTCTCGCGCTCGCTCTGATTTATGCCTCGTCGCACAGGGACTACTGTATTACAAGTACACAACATAAACAAACGCGCCCAGCTCTACTGCGAGTGGCCCATTATCACCGACAGGACTATTCTCTCGAATAAGCCTGATATTGTGGAGACGGACCGGATGCAGAATAGGGCGTCTTTGGTCGACACTAACTGTGCTATAGTATCTGGACCTGGCACACGAGGTTACCAACATGTGAGGGGTGGTGTCGACCGAAATTGTTCCTATAGTCTTGTTCGCGAATGGGTTAGTTCCAACCAGTCTCGCTAACATCTGAGGCGGCATGCTTTTGGCTATCATGCTGAAGGCGGTACTGCTTGATACAGCCCGGATAGTCCGACGTTTTCCGTCTCTGTCGCTCTGACCTCCGGCTGCTTGGACTCAGCCGGAGGGCGTCCTTCTGCCCACTTTGGTCGGAGGCGACTACTACCTTACAAAATAATTATAATAACAAGCGCACAACACAATCGCTTGACCTGGTCCCAAACTACGATACCCTGTGCTATGGTAACCGGGAAAAGACATTACAAACATAAAAAATCGATATTCTAGTCACTACTAGAATATCGATTTTTTTAAGCCGCCTGAGCGATTCCAAGCGTGTAGCTGAGTAATTTTATAGACGATGGGAACATACATACAGACACATACAGGCACATACATTGCTTCTGGCCCCACACTAGGAAACCCTGTGGTGTGCTAATCGGAAACAGCTACATCATAAACATGATGTAAACATCCAAGATCTGGTGTTTTTTTGTCCCCAGCCGGGATACGAACTCGGGACCTCTCGTTTGTTATTCAGATGCACTAACCGCTGCGCCACAGAGGTCGTCAATAGTAGAGGAGCAGTTGAGTCCTTAAGTGGATGTTGCAGTACGTACTCAGTTGAGTCATTATTGGAACCGCTAGAGTTGAATGAATATAGTTACAAAAACATAAATTCTATAATAAAGGTGTAATGAATTCCCAATTTATACTCGAAAAAGCTAGGTTCTACACGTCGTACAGACACATTTTACAGTAACGACAAATTCAAAATATTTACTGCTTACTTATTTCTACAAACATACATTAACACACGCCTATATCTTAGAGGGGTAGGCAGAGATCAGGGACTACTACTTGATTACGTAATTTATAACCTCTCCTCATTGTAAAAGTTCTTCATTGAAGTGTAAACTTCGTATAGAACCCCCATTTTCAGATAGATAGTATGGATATTTTGTAACACCCCCTAAAAGCTTGACTCTATATAAAACTAAGTCCGAGTGCTTCAGACGGAGCATATACTTTCGACAGCTGTTGCATGCCAATATTAGTCATCGTCCAGCAATTTCGTGAATTCGAATATTACAGTGTGAAACAAGCCATAAAGCCACATTTATGTCTGGCTAAGCGCAGTCGAAATCGAACCGAAGCATTATTTTGTAGAACGAAATTCTTAGGTATTTTAGAACAACCCGTCGCTTCGCTACTCATGTTTACCTGGTACCGACATCGAATAAAAACGTATGTCTCGATTCTTTCGTCTAACAATCGTAGATTAATATCGTTACGATCGTACGGGACGCATAATTCGACTATTTTCGATTTCCCAAACGTTGTTTTTTCTTTGTTCACAGGGTAGACAGCAAGACGTATGATTTCTACACGAGAGTGCGTCTGCCGAAAATTAGGATAGAAGGCACATACGATCTACAGGGCAAGATTTTACTGATACCTTTGGTTGGAAGAGGTCTCTGTTGGTTTGAACCTAGTAAGTTAATATTTAGTAGTAATTTCGGTGCGTCGATCGGCTCACCATAAAAATGGTTTTTAACTGTTCTTTATAAGGTCATAACATAACGCAAATGATAAATAAAATCAGGTACCTATTTAGAATTCTACTCTCAAAACAATGAACCGGCTCAGTGGTCATAGCACTTAGTAATCTGGTGCTGTAGGAGTTGCCACTGGACGAATTTCTAGTAAACAGAGCTGTAAATTTTTGAGGCTTTTGTCGCTATGAAATATCATCATTACTAATTTGTTTCTGTTATTTTTAAATATTTCAGGTGACATGACGATAGACATTGTAAGCGATGTGAATTTGTACGAGAAAGATAACTTGCTGTTCTTTAACGTAACAGGGGCGCACGTAAAATATGATATTGGTGGATTGAAACTCAGAATGAACAATCTCTTCGATGGAATTAAATCTTTAGGTAAGTTAAGAATTAACTAAGCTCTCTCGACTCTACATTTTAATTTATTCAATTTGATTGCCATCTGTTGTCGGATAGCAGAACTAAATGTTCGCTCTACCTGGCGTATTAGTTCAGCGGTCTTAAATAGGGGGCGCTATATTATTTATGCTACTTTGATAACATGTACTCCCAGTATTATTGTGTTGCAAATCTGCAACGTTGAAACGTTGTCGACTTTCCTTCGTTGGCTGGTAAAAGCGAAGTCAAAAAGCGCGCGAAACCGGAGTGGCGGGATGTTCGAAAACCAAAAGTACTTGGCGAGATTGGACTGTTGGAGCCGTTTTCATGTAAAACTGATACGTTTTTTTTTACTCCCTGGATGGGCACACTTCGTAGGCTCCGTATCGTCGTTATTTTTAGGGTTCCGTTCCTTAAAACGAAAAGCGTAACCCTTTAAAAAAAATGTTTGTCCATCCGTCCGTCCGTCCGTCCGTTCCTCTATCCCCCCCCCTGCGTCCCTCTATCCCCCCGTCTGTCTTCAAGACCCTTTAGTACGGTAAAAACTGGGAGTACGGAACCCTCGGTGGGCGAGACCGCCTCGCTCTTGTACGATTTTATTTTTTCGTGAATAATAATGTTAAAAGCATGAGAATTTTATTCACTAAACATTGAAAAGAAATTCTCTATTTGGAGAGATAAAAGGTAAGAAATTGAGGATCACAAAAATCGGTCCAACCGTTAGTTTTGGTGGTAACTAACTTGAATTTGTTACCGAAGTATAAAATTGGTTTTTGTTTCAGAGGATAGTACCAACTCATACTTAAATGCTAATTGGAGGCCGGTGTCAGAATCTCTGAGACCAATACTATCTAAGACCATAGAAGATATTTTGCTCGGATTCATGCAGCAGCTATTCCATAATCTCCCAGCTAACTTCATGATCGAAGACGTCACGAATTACGGATCCAGTAAAAAGTACGAGAAGAAAGTTTAATCATAACGAAAGATGTCTAAATTATTGAATTGTGAGAATTTGTTTTCTTTTTTTCCAAACACATGACTGATGTTTTCTATATAAGTAGGTATTTTATGTTATTCTGTGGTCTATTGATCTTTTACTAGAAATCAAAAGATATAAAATGTATTTTTTATCTTCATAAGGGACTTCACACCCGACTGCTATAATATACATTACATCCCGGGAGGTATAGCTTTACATTATATTAAAGTATCACACACGGAACAGGTAACGTAATGTATATTTCGCTTCATTTCGTTGACATACGTCTCGACCGACACACGTTCCGGCTGCTAAGGCGTTATACAGGGTGTTATGGATCTGTCGACTTACTACTAGATTTAATAGATAGGTCGTTCATCAGAAGATGATTGAGATTTTGATGCGCGTATGCGTTGGCACATGTGCCAAAAATAGAACGATGTGCATTGAACATCATATAAAGTAAGGAAAATTCCGAAGAGTTTAAATTATATGCGGAATTATCAGACATCGCCAGCAAGTGGACAGGCATGATATTATTACAAAATTGATGACCACTGTGTTGCTACACTTTTTTTTCTTTTCTTGAGGTAGATTGATTATTGTTACTATCCTTCATGTTAAAGGCAACTTTAATGTTATATTCCATCACTATATACAAGTTGTAACTTCCTATGTTATATCTATAAAATCATAGGTCATCAATTATTATTATTATTATTAATACGTTTATTGCGCATAAGTAAAAATTACAATGGCAACGCGGCGGACTTAATGCTACAAGCATTTTCTACCAGTCAACCGCAGGAGGTGTATCAATCGACTGAATCGAAGAATTGCTCGCAGCCCTGGCCGCCTGAGTGATCTTAAACGATCACCAAAGTTAAGCAACATAGATCGCGTTCAGTGCGCGGATGGGTGACCGTTTATGATTAACGCTAATGGCATTTTTCCGAGCGGTTCCGTGCTTCGCAAGGCATGTTAAGCAGTTGGTGCTGGCTGCCGTCGATAGATGGCAGTCGTTAAGCCAAGTCAGAGGCCATAGAGCAAGACCAGCCACTAGTCTTACAAGCCTCCATCAATCCGGACTTGGGCCCCCGTGGCGGAGTGGCCTATACCTTCCTCAGGCTTACGAAACGTAGCTTACGGCCGATTTCTGAATTGAGAATTTCGCTAAGTAACTACTTAACTCTAGTGCTGTCTCGTCAAGTTTCTCAGAAAAGAGCGTGACAGAACGTTATTTAAATATTTAAGTGAAATTCTCAATTCGGAAACCGGCCTTTAGCGAGACTATTTATATGGAGCAAATTTATGTGGAGCAAATAATTTTTTTGAGATAGGACTCTGAATACCTATGTCGTTATGACATAAGACTCCTAGTGGAGTTTTTTGAATCACCAAGAAACTTTTTGAACACCCTTTACGAAGGAAGATATATCGTAATATACGGAAAGGTATTGGGAGGTATTGAAAGGTATCGAAAGGTAAATATACATCTTCGTATCGCTCAGTACCTTTAAGGTACGAAGATGTAAGGATGTATATTATAGCTGTCGTGTGTGGTCTCCTGACGATTTCTATGGAAAGATGTAATGAGATATATCGTGCTATAATATACATCCTTACCTTATAGCCGTCGTGTGTGGAGTCCCTAAGTTTCAATGAGATGTATTTGTTGGGATATAGATATTTAAGAACGTTTTTGTAAATAATAATATTAATAAGAGAATAATAAAAGTATTTTAAGAAAAAAACTAATAAGTAGGTGTCTAAATAATAATAATGAAGTGAGTACTGTTTTTTCATTCGTGCTTGGTGTCTCATGGAGAAATTCCGTTAGTTCAGAGGAAAGTTTTTTTAGACCGTGACGAGACGAGCCACCTAACTGTGGAGAATCTTGATAAAATGCCAAGAATTCAGCGTGCGTATCCGAGATGTTTACCACCTGCTTGTTTTTGCAGGTGAACTGCGAAGGCTAACAGTGATTTTTTGGTTCTTAAATAACTATTGTTATAGTTTAGGTAATTACGATGGTGAAAAAATGGTTTTAAAGCAATTGCCTCTTCGAGCGGATGGCACTGCGTGTCGTCTACAAAAGTTTGTACGTATAGTTAAAACATATTTGGAAATTAATCCACATCGATATAAAATGGAACAATGAAGATAAGTTAATAACAACCAAATTAATAAATTTAGGTATTTCAAGATTGCTACGAAATGATTTGAATAAGTTGCTGCCTTTTTCTCCACTACATTCGGCCCCAAGGCAGCGGCTGACATTATCATTTTATGTACATTGACATTCAACAAGCAGAATCTAAATTGTTTACGTTGAACTAGATCTCTGATTTCTGATTTCTAAGGCACTCAAGATTTTATTTTACATGGATACGCTATTTATTTTCGTAAATACGTATTTCAATAACACGCCGAAAGCGTAAATCAAAACGTATTAAATTAACACCTCACCTGCCAAATCGGACGTCCAGGCATTTTCAGGAAAATTAGTTTTCAAAACACTGCACAAGAAAACACAGCACAACTCTGCACGTCGCTCACTAGATGGCTCTCACTCCGCGAGTTGGGAATGAATAGCCCGGGAGTGGGTCAAATGACGTGTTTTATACACCACCCGGAGCACATTAGGTGTAAACAGTGGCGCGGATGGACAAGAGGCAGGAGAGGCTAAAAATAGGTACTTCTATAGGAGAAAAGTGATAGTATCTTTGCCGTAACTTGCTGGAAAATAAACAATAAGTCACATACATTACATACGTAAAACAAAAATGGGTTGTAAAATTATGTAGTTGAGATATTTTTTACAGTGCTAAGAGCTCTCTGAAATTAGGAAAGTGTATTATCGTTACTAAATTTGTTATACCTACTATACCCACATGATTTCAAAACAACAAAACAAGTGAAAATCGAGATAAATAGACAATACTTTATTAAAGGCACGTAAAAAATAAAATAACACAGATATTTTATAAAATAAGTAAATTTTTGTGGTGACTTTGTGAGCTGGCCTGTTCCTTAAAGAGGGACGTATATGATGCTTACATTTTTTGTTTTATTAGGAGCTAAGCTCAGAAATAAAATTTAATTTTCGAGCTAATACCTTTGTAAGCCAAGTAATTGCGTAAAACCATCTAGTATAATGAAATTTACAATTGCAAATATTTTAACTTAATTTTAAATTAATTAAATAAACAAAACATGCGCATTTTACGGTAAGGTTTTTTTCTTAATTGCTTTTGGCCCCAGTCTAGAATACTGAATAGTGAATAAGAGATGATCCTGAGAGTACATAATATTGTCGGTTAGTCGTAAAAAAAAAATTGCTAATCTGAGATTATTAACACATACTTTGGTACATTGGTAGTCTGGAAAGATAACTTAAAAATATTGAAATGAAATGGAAATTAAAATTAGAAGACTTTAATTATAACTTAGTTGTTTAGAAAACTTCAGTTATTTGTACTTTTTTTCTTTAAAGGTGTATAAGCAAGCTATTACAGAAAGATGTGTTAGAACTAACCGGGGTTATCAAATTAATGTTACCTGTCGATGACAATAACTTGAATTATCGAATCGAATCTATAAATTGCCAAAAAATATCAGTTTTTTCATACATTCACAAAAGAAAATTATCAAATGTGTGGAACAAACCGCTGATTTTTTTTCGCATCTCATGACAAAACTTTCTGCAACACCGCATAACATTAACATTTAACTGCTTCTAGAAACAGTAACGCTACTTTTTTTTAATTAGTTCTAAAAATATGTGACGTACTTAATTCTAAAAAAGCCTTCACAACAACCTACTAGTACTTATCTGCAGCACACGCATCATTACGGTTCGGTGACCGAGAGGCGTGCACTGACCCAAAGAAGGGTGCCCGCGAAGGGGATAGGGCCCCTTTGGTATCACTCACAAAAGGAACGATCACCAGAGCAACATAAAACCGAGGAGGTGAGTTGCAAGCATGCACTTTGCACTGAATGTTGACGTCACTACCAGTTTCGCGCTGCATTGTTCGTGTTCACTATATTATGCAGTGTTGTTGCAAAATCGACGACTTATATCAGCAGCCGATATGGTGGCTAGCTGAATCAGGCTATTTCATGAAACTCCCTTTCGTAAAAATAGAAAACTTGGTTAATCCTCTCTAATTTGCTTATAATAATATAGTAATACCTTCTTAGTACTATCCTCTCTCGCTCTCTATCAAACAAGGTAAACAACTACGCAAGTGAAGCTGTTAATCACCTCACCTTTATCGTGTTATTATTGTTGTTTCTTGCCAGTTGGGTTGAGTTCTATAGTTACGAGACCGTTAAGATCATCATCATCATTACTACAATAATATTTCATAAATAAGTGCTATGCTTCAAACAGAAATTGAAATCCTTCTTGCTGAGAATAGAGAGCTCACAAAAATTTATTACTGATGGTTGTTGAAATTGTTAGTTAGAAATAAATCAGATAAATATAAGTCGGGCTTGCGTATCGAGCATTCAGTATAAGAGTTACGTTGAGATTTATTTTACTGCAGCCTATCAACTAGCGACTGTTGTAGGATAAAAGCTTATTTTCGCATGTCTGTCATTTCTACCTCTACTTTGCGCTGTTCTACAAGTATTTCTTGCTGCTTTATTGATGTCAGCGCCACCTGTCCTCGGTTGCCACTTCAGTAGCTTACGATTCCATATTTCGTATTACGACTATGTAAATAATAAATGTGCCCATCATTTCAGCGTTTCAATTAAGTTTGTCAAAATTGGGTTATAAGTAGCCTTAATTAGGCATGA
The DNA here is from genome assembly GCA_947310845.1 of Yponomeuta plumbellus. NCBI lineage: Eukaryota > Metazoa > Arthropoda > Insecta > Lepidoptera > Yponomeutidae > Yponomeuta > Yponomeuta plumbellus. The sequence goes on from OX371194.1 coordinate 15,247,485, forward strand.
ATGGAATATACTTTTTGTGTTTCGTTTAGTGAATTAAATAAATAATAAAAACACTTACCTAGATAAAATATGATATGTCATATTTTTTTAAGATTATGCAATAAGGTGTAATCTATATGTATCTACAAAAAAAATTAATTCATTTGAAATAGAAAAAGAGACGTTAGCTGTGACCTGCAAAGAATTTAGGATGCATCAAAAACGAAAATAAAAAAACAATTTGTTTTATAACAGTTTTTTTGAAACGTTGATTCGTTTTTTAAACTAGACGATTTAATGTCTCACTGATGGCTGGGCAAAAGTCTCCACTTTAGCTTTCCATGCCACCTTGTCACCGGCTATTCCCTATTACTATACCAACTTGAAATTACAAATGAAATTACAAATTTGAGTCTTATGGATTGGTGTCGTTTGTAGAGATCAGTTTAGGAGAATTTTACAAAAAAATATGGTTTCTACCAGAATGTACAAGAGAACAAACAGTGCTAATAGAATTAAATTATTTTTAATTAACATTAAAATTAAAAGTCGTAAACACTTTAGGTTTTTATTTTTTAACTAAATATATGTAACTAGCTGTTGCCCGCGACTACGTCCGCGTGTGCTTTAGTTGAGTAAAGTGTTTGCAAATAAGATAGGAATACTTTTAGCGCATGCGAAAGTGCTTTCATACTAACTTCGCAACCCCATCTTACCCCCTTAAGGGATGATTTTGAAAAACTATTTTACACGTCTTTCATGTCTTTCAATGAAGGATCTTCATGCTGAATTTCATTCGAATAACTTCAAAAACGGCAAAGTTCCATACTAACTTTGAACTTTGCACCCCCTATTATCCTCTTATGCGATGATTTTCGAAAAACTATTTTACATGTAATTCATAAATTTTAATGAAGGAACTTTATATTAAATTTCATTCGAATAACTTAAAAAACGGCAAAGTTTCATACTAACTTTGCACCTCCCTCTTACCCCCTTAAGGGATTATTTAAAAAAACTATTTTACATGTATTTCATGACTTTTCATGAAAAATTTATATTCTGAATTTCATTCGAATAACTTCAAAAACGGCAAAGTTTCATACTAATTTTACACCCCCCTTTTTACCGCCTTAAGGGATGATTTTCGAAAAACAATTTTACATGTTTTTCATAACTTTTAATGTCCTTCATTCACATTGAATCTCATTCGAATAAATTCAAAAACGGCAAAGTTTCATACTAACTTTGAACCCCCATTTTACCCCCTTAGGGGATGAATTTCGAAAAATCCTTTCTTAATGCTCCCCTACGTTACAAAAGGAACCCCTGTGCAAAATTTTAAGTTTCTAACTCTTATAGTTTAGGCCCTGCGTTGATATGTCAGTCAGTCAGTCAGTCAGTCAGTCAGCTTCTCGTTTTATATACGGGGTGGTCCAAATATCATGGATCAAATGAAATGGGGAGTTAGCCAAGGTCATCTTCTACCAATAAAGTCCTATACAGGGTGGTAAAGTTCTCAACGGTTTTGAACTTATGATTGATTTTCGGTTTTTTTCAAGAAAAGAGTTCCTACTACTTATTAAGAGCAATAAAAAAGAAAGTACTTACATTTGGTGGTTGTTTTTTTTTTTGAGAGTGACGGTCCATGATGAGAATGTAACAAAAAAATTCATCGTCCCTGTCTTTATGGATCATGAGAAATTAATTATTTTTTTACGGATCTCGTATCATAATTGTTTGATCCAACATTTACGTCATTGATTTAAAAAAAAAAGTGTACTGCGGAAACCTGCCCCAGTAGTAGAAAAACTGGACAATTTCATGAGGATTGTAAAAAGATACAACTCAAAGCCCTATCTCTCCTGAGTCTTTTATTATTGACCTTTATTCTCAGCAATGTTGCATTTTTTTAAATCAACTTTTGGTCCTAACTAATTTGAGTTACAAAGTACTGTAAACATAAATTACCATCCCTAGACAGGGGTCATAAAATCCATTACTCAAGCAGTTGTTCATTACTTTCAGGATTGTATTCGTTGAATCACGATGACGTCATTCTCGCCCACTCAGAAGCGAGCAATACAAAAATAATGGCACTTTTCTTTCTTGTCTCGAATCTTCGTTCGTTCTTAGATTAGTCGATAAACAGAAATAGGTCGTACTTTCTGAGGTGGTTCAAGGTAGCGCGTGGCTACAGGAATACTCCTATGAGTAAACTTCTTTAAATAACGCGCGCCTTCACTCTTTACGTGTTTCGCCTCGGTTCGACTCAACCACAAAATATAATGTTGTCAGAACAGCTTATTTTGTCGTTAGAAAATTTGTTAACGTATCATAATAAAAGCACAATGTAACGTGCAATTAATCTTTCATTTTGTAATTATGCATGGCCTCAGTCTGGATGTATTTCCATGTTTGTAATGTCCTTGCCTTATTACCATAGTACAGGGTATCCTAGTTTAGAACCAGATCGGGTGATTGTGTTGTGTCGAAGTTATTATTACCTACTTTTATTCCTACAAGTTCAGAGATGGGTGAAACGGTTTATGGCTAGAAAATTACAGAAATTTAACAACAAACCGGTTTCAGGTACACAATGAGAGATATAGGCATTGATTGAGTTGATTGAGTACATGTACACAAATCCATAGCGTTGTTGAAATGAATTATTGATCATTGATGCTAATTCTATATGGCCGTGAAGTGACTCCTCCTTTGCTTCTTGCGTGCGATCTCAGGTCACATTTCGCGTATGGCCCATTGTCAATTTAATTCATAGTAGTGTCATTCACTGGAATATTAAACAGGTTTACCTCTAAATTAAGTCTTTAATATTTTTAGAAATTTAAGATCGTATATATTTTAGTATACTATTAAATCTAGTGTCTCAGTGTTTGTTATAGAACTCATCCGAAACGGCTTCGCCAATTTTTAGGGTTCCGTACCCAAAGGGTAAAACGGACCCTATTACTGAGACGCCGCTGCACGCTGTCCGCCCGTCATATCAGTCTGTCTCATGAACTGAGATAGTTAGACAATTGAAAATTTTGACAGATGATGTATTTCTGTTACTGTTATGACAACAAATACTAAAAACAGAGCATAATAATTATTCAAGGGGGCTCCCATACAAGAAATGTATTTTCCCGCTTTGTGGTCTGTCTTAATAATGGTAACAGGTAGATACCTGAAGTATTTTCAGAATATTTAGTTGTATATTTACTTTACAAATAAAAAATTAAATCAAAATAAAATTAATCTTTAAGAGGGGCTTTTTTGCTCGATTTAATATAATATACATATAGTACCTATCTAATGTTGATTATAATGGTACGGAACCATTCGTGTGCGAGTCCGACTCACACTTGTCGGTTTTTATGATTTTTTTTTGTATGTTTGGTATATCTGAGAATACGTAGGGCTAAATAATAATTTACTATGGCAAAACAACGTTTGCCGGGTCCGCAAGTAATTTTATAAAATTTTCTTTACGTACTTATAATATTTATGTTTCAAACGGTCTTACATAGATTAATGCCCATTATGTAACACAGATCCACCAAAAAGCGAAAAAAAGCGCAATAACACGTAGGTATATTTTTAAACAAAAAAGATTTTTTTGTAGTTACATAAACAGATTACTCTAAGTAATTGACGTGTTTTAGGAATTGTATTCTAAACGTGCAGCCGTTGTTTTTGTGGGACATTACAGAAGTTAAAGTCGGGAAGTAAAAGGAAGTATGTAAATGTTATCTTTCTGTGTTCTACACGATTTGTACGAGTATTTCTCCTTCCGCCCCCGTCTCAGACCTTTCGTCATTCGTCAGATTCTACTAATGTCATCTAATGTACACACAACTCACACAGTTAAGCGACGAGTGAGAGTAGTGTATTTTGTTTGTCATTAGTCGTAGTGTGTGTCACACACACAAGTGAAGAATGAAATTCAACATAGTCCAAGAGCAAATTATCCAATAATATACAATACGTTACACTCATACCTGTGTTTATATACTTACGGTAACATAATACCTACTTATGAAGCTTTGAGCAGCTGTAAGAAGTTCAATATACGCGCTGCCATGCGTGGCGTGGCACTAAATTGTTAAAACAATAAAGGTGAAACAGGTGTGCCTGAGATAAATATTTTCGTCATAACCTATACTGCCCAACTAAGCGCAAAAGCGGTATCTCAATGAACGCGAGTTTCGAGATAATTGAAGTTTAGTAAAAATAGTTTTTTTTTTACTTTATGTATTGATTTTTTTGTTTGTTAAATAATATTTATATATTATATTGGGTTTATTTGTTATCTCAATAGTTAAAATATCGAAAATGTATGTGGATATACCTTATCCATGAGATACTGCTACACCGCCTAGTAATTATAGAGTTAAAATTTGAGTTACCGCTTTTTTGTTAGCTCTTCTCCTTCATGTCTGTATAGAAAAAAATATAAATCTTTCGTGGATAAAAATATGTATTATTTTAAAGAAAAAACTCAATCAAGGTATATTAATAAAATCTTTTATTATTGAAATTTTAAATGGCATAAAAATTATTTAGAAAAAATAACGGATTCTATGAAATCTAGTCAAAAGTTAATGGGAGATCTCTCCAATAGAACATTCTATTTTGAGGTATAATATATTTTAAATTATTTTTTTCCTTTTAGAAATGCCTTCCGGTGCAGTTTTATTTTTCGGTGGCGGCATAACTTGAGCTTTCAAAATTTTATTTCCGATTATGCTCACATCAGCATTTTCGTATTTCTTTCTGGCACAGTTTATCTGAAAGAATATTTATTTATTTTTATTAGATTGCTTTATTAATCAAAAGTTTAAAATAGGTAAATGCTAAACGCTGCCTAAATCTAAATACAAAATATTTGGGAGCACTAATAAAATTATCATCATCAGCACGACAGCAACAATTTTGTGGGAAGTTGTTGAGTTGACTGAGTCACGTATGTTGTGTCCTAGCAAATAAAGTTCAAATTTTGGTACGCTATTTCGCTAATACGAAGTTTTGAAGAAATTAACTTAAATTTCTTTTTTGAGTACGATTATAATATACCTACTAAAATTATATTTAATAGGACTTACCTGACTGTCAAAATACAAAATTACACCACTAGACACATACATTCACCGTTTTTCAATAATTTAACACAGTAATTGTACAAGATTATGATTTATGACCTCTTTGCAACGAAAACAAACAAGTTATGAAAAGAATTTGTCAACAGAATAAATCACTAGAAATCGTATTAGAAATCCGATCATATCATTCAAACCATAAGGACCAATTTGAATTGCCGCTGCAGCCGTATCTCATGTAGTCAAAATGATTCGCGGATCAAGTAACCATCAAAATACTAAGCCTTATAGCGGCAAGTCAAGTAATACATATTTTTGCCGCTTATCGGCTTAGAAAAATTGTTGTTCTTTATGAAGAAATTTGGCGGTATTCAAATATACGGCTAGTTGCCTTCGTAATATTGATATACCTCTAATACCCTTAGTGATTTAGGGTAAAACTGAGATAGGGGAATCTTTCTTAAGACTTTTTTCATATGTTTTGAACAAGATAGCGCTAAAAGGCTTAGTACATTAGATGCGTATTTTTTAAAGCTATCCGATGGCATAAAAATCAAATTTTCGAATTTTTGTGAGATACCGCTTTTGCGCTTAGTAGGGCAGTATAGGAAACGAAACTAACTATTACGGTTTGCAAGCATTCTTATATCGACTGACTGCAGTCAACACAGCGCGCAACGCACAGCGCTACCAGTACCTACAGAAGGAACGATTGGAACGTGTGTGGAGAATCTGGAGCAGGCAGTCACAATCGCCATGTACTAGGATCGCATGGCCAGCAAAGCGATAAAGTATAGATTCAAGCAAGAATTAAGTCTCGAAGAAAAATAAAGTAACACCCTCTGTTGTGTAGTAGCGGTACTAAAGAATTATTCTTAAAGACACAGCCAGCGGCCACAGAGAAGGGATATCGATACCTTTAGGTTCATTTGAATCGGTAGTTTCAGAAAGAACATTAGTCCAAATTTTGTGTGATTGACTTATTGTTGTCTATGGTATCCTTGAGGGTAGATCTACAGATCCCTATATAAAGAACATTAGCCCAATTAATATCAATTGAACTACATGTACGTACTACGTCTCAGTAGACGCAAAAATAACAGTAGTCCCACTGAGGGGTCAGTTTTTTATGTCTACTGAAAAGTAAGCAGATTGTGACTAATGTTCTTTCTGAAACTACCGATTCATTTGGCGTAAAGCACAAAACACTACTTTTTTTTCGTTTTTTTGAGCAAAAAAACGTAAAAAAAAGTATTTTAATTCATAACTTTTTTATTTGTAGTGCTACCTCAATGTAATATATACAAAAATATCTTATATTCTTCTATATTTTCACGTAGTACCTAACGAAAATGCCTTTTTCTAGTAGTTGCAGAGATAGCTGTTGCTTTACGCCAACATAAATTATGAAAATGTGCTTTAAACCCTGCAAAAAAATCCGTTTGCGAGAATAATGAGGCGTAATTCTAAGTCACAAATTTTAATTGGGATTTAAAGGACATTTACTTTGTATTTTATAGCTGTATAGGCGATTTACTAGAGTATAAAATTCGATTTTAGGTTGCTATATTGACTAGAAACCATAATTTGCCGTAGGTTTAAGCTGTGTATTGAGTGAGTGATAATTAATAATCTTTTTCCTGATTTCTCAAATTCCTTTTCAGTGAAACACTGATACAATTCTATCAAATAGGTTAAATATATTGTGTTGGTCATTGAAAGTCATGAATTACGTGTGAAATATTTTTCCAAAAATCGACCTTTAAGGGAGTAAACCCCGCTTGCACCCCGCAAAGCAAGTATGAAAGTTCTCTGATTTTCAAGGTTTTTTCAATAAAATGTTGTATTTGGTTTATAAGTTCTTTTCAAGTTCTTTAAAAATCCTTTTTTTTTTTATTCAATCCCTAAAGGGGTAAAAGAGGGGTGCAAATTAGTAGGGATTTAAATTATAAGGGTTAGAATTTTTAAATTTTGCACAGGGGTTTCTTTTATATCGTAGAGGGGCACTAAGAAAGGATTTTTTTTAATTCACCCCCTACGGGGGGAGAACTGGGGTGCAAAGTTAGTATGAACGTTTGCCGTTACTGAAGTTATTCGAATGAAATTTAGTATGAACGTTCTTCATTGAAAGTCATGAAACTCGAGTTAAATATATTTTTTTTGATAATCATCCCTTAAGGAAGTAAAAAAAACAACGTTGATATGAAAGTTCTCTGATTTTCAAAACTATTTTAATAAAATCTAAATTATGTAATAAATAAGAATGTTAATAAACACACCATTTTTTTGTTATAATTATTTCGCATGCGCTAAAAGTATCCGTGACTTATTTGCTAACATCTTTTTTGAACTAAAGCCCACGCGGACGTAGTCGCGGGCAACAGCTAGTTCAACATAAAGTAAAGACGTAAAGAACAAATCGTAAAAATTATGTGCTTTACACTCCGAACTTTAACCTACATGTCTTCATATTATTTAGGTAGTAAAGCACAATTTTAGTTCCTATAACGACGAATTAGAGACCCAATTGTAAAAATTGTGTACTTTACACCCGTAACAATTAAACACACTTATTCTATATAACCTAGATGATTAGATCGGGATGAATACTTGTGATTTACAGCTATAATTTACAAAAAACTCTACCTACTCCTTCAAAAATCTTAGGTTGTAAAGAACGTTTTTTTGCTCTTTTCGCCACTTTGAGTAGACAGATCGATAGAGAAAAAAGAACTGAACACGATGGTATATACAGGGTGGCCGGGGAATTGACGTCAAAAAAAAAAATTAGGTCCCTCTTGTCATGTGGTATCCGAATCACCCCCATGTATGTTCCGCGATTTTTCATAGTTTCGGAGTTATGATTTTTTTTCTGAATTTTCATGAAATTTCGCCTTATCAATTTTGAAAATTTCTAAAAAAAAAACTAGAAACTTTTTTCAATTACTTTTTTTTGTAACTGAATCTTCACAAGTTGTTCTTCTATGCATAAAATAATCAGCTTCGTAACTTTGATAAAAGTTATTAAAGTGTTGGTCTAAAGTCAAAAATTTACGTTCGGTAAATTATGACTTGAATTTTCAAAAATAAATTAAAAATACAAACAGATGTTTTAATGGTTTCTTAGTTAGCCTCAGAAATGCGCAAGACTTTCAGATTTCATAATCATTAAAAAAAAGTACTGCTTAACGAGCTACTTTGTGTACATTCGGCCCTCGAAGACAGCGAGGTGAAGAATTATTAAAATTATCATTTTTTTTATTTGCCATTTCTTCTTTTCTTAGGTTATTAATGAACGAGTCGTCATCATCATGATGAATAAAAGTGGTTTTGTCAATAAAACACAGATTAAAATGTAAAAAAAATGTTTATTACAATAGGTTTTCAAAGTTGCCGCCTCCAGCAGCAATACACATTCTACACCTACGTAGGAAATTATCTTTTAATCGTCTAAAAGCTGCTCTGTTTTCCTTTACAACACGTTCGGCTTCTGTTAATTTCTGCCTCAGCTCTTGTTCACTCCCACTTTCTCTGGCGTATGCTATTTCCTTAAAATAGCCCCAAATAAAAAAATCCATGGGGTTGAGGTCAGGTGAGCGTGGAGGCCACGATATTGGTCCGCCGCGTCCGATCCATCTATTGGGGTACGCCTTATTTAAATAATTTTGGATTTGCTTTGCGTAGTGACATGGAGCGCCATCATTTTGAAGAACCATGGTTCGTCTTAGTTCAATATTCACGTCTTCTAGCAACAATGGAAGTTCATGTTCCAGAAAGTGTCGGTATCTTTCTCCATTTAATCTGGACGGCAATTCAAATGGACCAATCAGTTCGCCATTGAGAATACCAGACCACAAGTTAACGATGAAACGATGTTGAAACGTCGACGCTCTCATTTCGTGTGGATTTTCAACCGCCCACGTGTGGTAATTATGAATATTGAAAATTCCAGTGCGCTCAAAACGTGACTCATCTGACCATAAAACTTTATTGAAAAATCCAGGATCTTGTTGTTCTTTTTGTAGCATTGTTTGGCAGAAATCAATGCGCAATAGTCTGTAGGCAGTAAAGCTTGGACTCGTCGGATATGGAACGCATGATATCCTTCATCGTGAAGTATGTCTTGGATAGAAGTTCTTGGGATGTTCAGAGTACGAGCCATAGCTCTGGTACTCGTGGAAGGATTTCGTTGAACTTCTTCGAGCACAACTTCTCTGCGATCCGGGTCAACTCTAGGGATTCCTTAGAATTCCCTATCGCCTCGTTGGCCAGGAATGCGGCCTGCCATTAAGGTATTGTGCGTGTTAATAAAAACGCGATGGTGGGGATAATGCTCAGGTTGCGGCCCACCACGACGTTGAAGTTGTTCGCGATACAGTCGCGCTGCTTCAAGGCCGTTTCCTTGTGCAACTCCATAAAAATAGTGCATTTCTGCGTATTCACTTAACGTGTAACTCATCTTTTACACTTCCAAGTAAACAAAGTCCAAATCAGTATGCAAGACACAGTCCAATTAACGAGCAAAGTAGTCAAATAAGTAGGCAGCGGAATCCGCGGACAAAGCGAGACAGTGAGGTAAAACAAAATGAAGACACGTGTAGCAGTAAACACAAAGTGAGAACGACCAAGAACGACTGAGGTACAAACTTGTTTTGTGTTCGCTTCTGCTGCGCTGCCCCTCTCACTCTTACCGCTGAGAGTGAGAGAGATAGCAATAGTTCGGCGGCCTCCTATCCTCAAAGACTTGTTATTACAGGTAAAAAGTTGCGTCTGCATTTACAACCCATGACCCACGAGAACGGACCGCGCAAAATTAATTACTGTAAAACGGAAAATGCCTTCAAATTTTTTAATCTGTGTTTTATTGACAAAACCACTTTTATTCATCATGATGATGACGACTCGTTCATTAATAACCTAAGAAAAGACGAAATGGCAGAAAAAAAAAATGTTAATTTTAATAATTCTTCACCTCGCTGTCTTCGAAGGCCGAATGTACACAAAGTTGCTCGTTAAGCAGTACTTTTTTTTAATGATTATGAAATCTGAGAGTCTTGCGCATTTCTGAGGCTAACTAAGAAACCATTAAAACATCTGTTTGGATTTTTAATTTATTTTTGAAAATTCAAGTCATAATTTACCGAACGTAAATTTTTGACTTTAGACCAACACTTTAATAACTTTTATCAAAGTTACGAAGCTGATTATTTTATGCATAGAAGAACAACTTGTGAAAATTCAGTTACAAAAAAAAGTAATTGAAAAAAGTTTCTAGTTTTTTTTTTAGAAATTTTCAAAATTGATAAGGCGAAAATTCATAAAAATTCAGAAAAAAAATCATAACTCCGAAACTATGAAAAATCGCGGAACATACATGGGGGTGATTCGGATACCCCATGACACGAGGGACCAAATTTTTTTTTTTGACGTCATTACCCGGCCACCCTGTATAACTCAATTTGGCCAAAATGTGCTTTACGCCAAATGAACCTAAAGGTATCGATATAGGGCGGGGGTTTCGGAAAAGACGCGAGCCGACACGTTGTGTAGAAATCGCGCCTTAGTAGCCCCGTTTCTTCTGTGTGGCCTTTGCCCCATCTCCCTTTAGTACAGTCACCAGCATAAATATATGACGGTGGGCAGTAGTGCAAAAATATCTGTTACACCATTGAGATCATAAGAATATAATGACACTTTGCTGGTAAAAATATGTGATGCTTTGTGGGCGGTATAAATATCGTATCTCACTAATTGCATAAATATCGGACCATGTCGCTTAAAAATATTTGATCACAGCTAAAATCAAAATTATGTGACTGCTCTTGCTGGAATATTTATCTATTCACTGTGAAGGAATAAAATATATCGAATGATGGCAGGCATCATAAGAAACTTGTTTGCTTGTGTGACACAAGCAAACAAGACGTAAGTTTTGCTTGTGTTTACACAAGCAAAAATATGTGATTTTCTCATAAAAACGAGCTTTACCCGGCTGGTTTCTGTCTTGTCTTGGAAAATATACCTATCAGAATTCTTGCTCATCCTAAATCACATCTCTATTTAAAACCTTGACTCCTAATAATACCTATTTAAGTGAATTTCCCAGACGCATTTTTACGCGGCTGGTATGAAAATAGTGTAAAAAGCTTTTTTATGGTAAAATTAAATTTTTTTGTTTAGTTTGTATAATTACCCTTAGGAGGCAACAGATTCGTTTTTATTTGGATCACTCTTACATATAAAAATCTAAATGTGAAATTTTTCATCTTCGGTGACTGTCCCCAAACCTTATATAGTTCTAATTTCTTTAGCTAAAGAAAAAATACAAACTGTACATACATACGGATTATTTTATTCGATTCCTAAAGAAAAGAGGTATAATTTAATATATATTTCATAATTTTAATCGTTATATTCAGTAAACAGTCAGACAAATACGAATGTCCCCAATTTATTTTTCATTTCGGTGATTGAAAAATAAATATGGATTGTCGAGAACAGGAGAGTTATTGAACATAGTCTCGCTTCTGTAACTCAAGTGCCAGTCACGCACAAGCATTTGGAGCTAGTGGTGGTTTGCTACGTCGCTACGTGTTCCCGCTAAAAAAGTAAGTATTTCAAATCGGTGACTCGGGACAATTTTGCTTTCATTTCCGTGAATCAATTAATATTATAAATGAACAAGATAAAACTGTTGATTTCATTTATTTAATTTCGGTGAATTCGTTGACCTGAATAGATCACCGAAATTAAAAAAAAATCACCGTAATGAAAGTTTTCTTCATTTCGGTGTTTTTTTTTTATTTCGGTGACTTAAAACAATTACTTGTTTCATTTCGGTGAATACTTCTTTCATTTCTTTGATTTTAACAGTTTCTTTATACAGGCTGAATAACATAATCAAAAATCGTAGCGAAATTCTCGATCTTGTTTATATTAAAAGTGATAATGTTAAGTCACAGCTGCATTTATACGAAAATTCAAATGGCTCCTCATCTACCTATCTATCTGGATGGGTTTTTTATCAACTTCCTCTTTTCATACTGGATTGTCTGAAAACTATGGAAGTTATTTGAAAAGTTAGTAAAAATAATTAAGTAATTTTACAGTCTATCTTGTTTTTTCACAAACTATGATTTCTTCAAAATTATCTTCCCTATCCCGTACCTAAACATACCTAAATAATATACATAAAATAGTCGGCACCGAAGGTTTTTTTAGTAATCACTACATAGTATAAAACAAAGTCGCTTTTGCTGTCTGTCTGTCCCTATGTATGCTTAAATCTGTAAAACTACGCAACGGATTTTGATGAGAAACGATGATAATTTTAGAGGTTTCTAATATAATATCGTAATGAGCCCTCAGACATTTTTTTTGTAATCCTAAATTCCACGCTGACGAAGATGCTGACAAAAGCTAGTTATTTATATAACTTCACCAACATTGTAACAGTAACTGTTTGTGCCAAAATAAAATATAATAAAAAAATACATGTCGTGTAATCATCATACTGTATACTATTTCGGTGAATTTTCATTTCGGTGAATCCTTCTTTCATTTTGGTGATTGACTGTTTCATTTCGGTGACACCTAACTTTGTAATGTCTGTCATCCATTTGTTTTTTTGTTTTCCATTGTAACCATTATTTATAAAGTTATAAAACATTAAAAGTATTAGCAAATTTAAGTAAAGAAACGAAAAAAAAGGTAAACAAAAAAGTTCACAGAAATGAAAAAAAAAAGGGTATGTTGAAATTCACTCATTTAAGAAAGATAATAAAATATGACTAACCAAAAAGTTGGCCAGTTTCTCTCCTGTACAGAGTGGTCCTACATGCTGCAATATATTTATTGTATTGTAATTAAACTCTGCAGATACTGAGTAATAAAACATAAACATTTACATACAGGCACATACATCGCTTCTGGCCCCACACTAGGATAATTATGTTTATAGTAATTATGTTTTTTATAAAATATTACAAAACAAAATATAAAATATTGAGTGGGGGCTACCATACAACAAACGTGATTTTTTTCCTATTGTATAATGGTACGGAACCCTCCGTGCGCGAGTCTGACTCGCACTTGGTCGGTATTTTAAGACGACAAACCACCAATAGTAAAGTAGACTGCTTATAAACTTCGATGTTTTTTTTGAAAATTAACGTAATCGCAACTAAGTAAAGCGCATGAAAGTAAAGTTTGATATGTGGTCGATTGTACTCGGAAAAATACTAATTATTAATTTCTTAATTCAGGTTAAAATTAAAATGATAATAACGTTAAATCGATCGACTCTAGCCTTCACTATTTTAGCTGGCACCCCTTTTTCACTAACATGACAGTTCTAATCTCCCGTAGGGAGTAGTATATTCTTTTACTATGTCTATGCATTTTACTGACTCGAATTATGAAATGGAGTAGGTATAAAATATGTGTTTGTTTTATTGTGACAGACTTGACGGATAAAAGGTTTTTAAAGATGTCAGTAAAGTTTTGCCTGTAAGGAGGTTAACATAAATATCATTAATTTCAGTAATTTACCCCGATTAAAATAAAAAAGATATCGGTACCTACACGCTACACGGACACTGAACTACACGCACTAATATGAAACATATTTTTGCTTGCTTTTAAGTTACACATATTTATGACGCCTGCTATTATTCGATATTTATTCCTTCATAGTGACTAGATAAATATTCCAGCAAGAGCAGTCACATAATTTTGATTTTAGCTGTGATCAAATATTTTTAAGCGACATGGTCCGATATTTATGCAATTAGTGAGATACGATATTTATACCGCCCACAAAGCATCACATATTTTTACCGGCAAAGTGTCATTATATTCTTATGATCTCAATGGTGAATCAGATATTTTTGCACTACTGCCCACCGTCATATATTTATGCTGGTGACTGTACATTTAGTACGAAAGTAAATCGTACCTAGACGACGCGTCGTGCCTTTCCGGTTGTCAGTCACAAAAATAAAAAAGTGAAAATAGCTTCAAGGCTAGTAACCACACAGGAGGGTCGCGCCATCTATTGTGTAATAGAGGATTTAGTAAGCTGCACTAGTTATCTAAAAATTGTGGAAAGATATTATCGCCATCTGTGGTCCAGAAGAGCAACTAAAGTGGACACCTAGTGTCGTATTATGGTACTAATTAATGTGCCATCTCTTTGGCTTTTTATTAAAAGATGGCTCTGTGCGGTGACTTTTGCTTTTCCATAATTTGTCAATCGTCGATTGGGAAAAATGAAAATTTGACATATTACTTTGTAATATTATTTATTTAAAATGATGTTTTTACTATGTGGTAAGCAACCTACATTAATATTATTTATCTAGGTAAATACATACCTAACCATAATTAAATGTTACGAATATAATGAATGACACTGATGTGATAAGTAAAAAGCTAAATAACTATGTACGTATTTACAGGTGGGTATAATTTTTTTTTTATTGCACATACATAATGTTTACTGACAATAAATGACAATGTACAAAATGCGGTCAGCTTTTCACCGGCGGGATAGACATGAGTTTTTACGCGATACAAATCGCATCATTAATAAATTAAGAAGTATTTGAAACCGGCGGTTACTGTCGGTTTTTCAATTATGCGTCTCGGTATTTTTTGAAAGGAGAACATATTGAAGTATTTATTATAGATAATCTCAATTCAGAAATCGGCGGTCACAATGACGTAAACAATGCTACACAGAAAGAGAGAACTCTGTTGTGGATTCAAGGGAATATCCTCCATTATATTAACATGTATGTAGGACTGTGATATAATAATACTCGTAGCTACATCAGTAACTTTCCACTCTATCGGGTTAAGCATTTAGACAACTCGAAAGAGTCAAAACAAGAACGTATTGACAGTTCGGTGTAGGAGTATGAGATAACTACCAACTGGGAAAAAAAGTCCCAGAATCTAACGTATGACATAAGGTGGTGTGACATACCGGGACCAAAAGGCCTAAATCAGACAACTCCATACAGTGGAGTCTTATGTAATTGCACCCCTGATCCTGTACTATCCAGTACAGAGAGAATAGAGCCCACTGCTGGGCACAGGCCTTTGTAGTGCCAATCCCCTCGGTACCCTGCCAATGCGTCCTCGTCCTTGCAGTGCTTTCCGACGTCTTATCTACCTACAACAATCCCTTGCCGGGAGTATTGCGTATCTAAATAAAAGCTTATTGCTTGTAACACGTATTGTCTGTGACTACATTATTTACAATAATTATTTCTCTACTTAACTGTAATTCGGTTTTATTATACATGCCGGAGTAATAAATAAGTACCTTATAAATAAGTATTATGTACAACATAAAGATCAAGTTTGAGCACAAGTCTTTTAAACGACTAGAACGTCACCATAATCACAGGAAGCAATTTAGGTTCATTGTCACATTTTATACTAACTCCTCACAGCTGTCGTTGAAACTATGTCCCATGATATCACTGTCAAAAGCCGATGGAGTCGACTGGTTCTGTATAACCGGGTTTTTCTGAGCCAGAAGACTGTCGCATTCATTCAACCGGCGATGTAGGACGTCATACACGCGAGTCATAGATGCCACTTTCTCCTTGCAAGCTGGGTCAGTTTCAATCGCAAATAAACGCGAATCCAACAACTTAATTGCAGCTACTATGTAATTCCTCAGAGTTTTAGTTTTGCGCTCATTTTTAATGCGTTCGAGGAACCCGCAGATTTGGCGCTCACTGCAGAGTAGCAAGTCAACGTCGTAAGCTAGAGGCGAGTGCTGTCTATGGAGGTATGCTATCAACCGTTTGGCGTATCTCCTGTATGTGCGGTAAGCCTTACGCTTCCGCGGGCCAAGAGTTCTGCCAAGCGTCATAGACTTCTTCATATCGTCTATGACAGCTTTATAGCCTGCATCGATTTTGGAGTCGAATATGTCGCGCAGACGTGTCTCCACGGGTGGCTGGAGCTCGTAGGGGACCGGCGATGGTGGAAGGGACGGAGAAGAGGGAGGCGGGGAGGGTGGAAGACCAGTGCTTCTGGCATTTTCTTCGCCCTCGCTAGATTCGCTTGACGTAGACACTGGTACAGATTCCGGGGCTGGATAAGGACGAGGTCTTGGCCTGGTGGGGCGTGATACCCTGGTAGGTCTGGGTGCAGTCCTGGCGTTGTAAGAAGTTAGAACATTCGCGTCTTGCTCCGTCAAAGGCCTAGCCCGTTGTGTGGCTGCCAGCGGTATAATTCTTATCTTGACCAGTCCGTAGCTTTGGTGAATTTTCGCTTTGATGCGTGGGTCTTCGTAGTCCTGGCCCCAGAGGTCCCTTATGGCTGATTCTTTCAGGTACCTGACTTGGCAGAGTTCTCCGTTGAAGAATCGCTTTCTCTGCTGTTCGTTTAGAGCATCTCTTTCTGCTCCGGTGAGGCCGTGACGTTTCGTCAGATGGTCGGGTAGTTTCCCATAGGTAAAGCGGGCGCAGTTCTCGATGGGACACGGTATGTTGGCGTGATTCTGCTTCTTGGTCCGCGTGGCTCCTGCTGGCGTGCGGGCGCTCATTTTGGAGACCTGGAAAGAGGAGAAAGAACATTTGAGGTCGGAAAATTCAAAAGTTAAGTCTAATTTCAGGCAGGTTCGTCTTAGTCAGTCAGGACTAAGGTGCTCACCGAGTGGTGGCCAAAGTTGAGTAGACGATCGCTAAGCAGACTAGCGACCCGAAAACAATGGACGAGATTGACAGGGGACCGAGAGGTTTGGCGTGACAGGGAAGACGCTTATGCCCAGCAGCCGGCTTATTCACAGGTGATATACAGGTAACTTCAGGGGTAAATATTCGGTCTCATATTTTAAGGCGGGTCTCCTGGACCAATTCCCAAATTCAGAAACATCTTTCATTTATAAACGACATGCCGGGTCTCAAGGATATTGGTAAAGGCTTAAGAATGGTTTCTATGAAAAGTTTTGAGTATTGTGAAGATTTATGATTTAATTTTCATTATTTTATTCTCAGTTGTAAACTCGAGCAACCTTAATTTGGAGACTGACACTAGGGACTGACACTTGAAACGATCCTGAAAGATTTTTTCTTTTTTACTTTTCACTTTCGCTTCATCGAAATTCATTTAGTCGTTGCATGCACACACGCCGTTTTCGGGTACTTTTTATCTATTACTGTCCCGTCCGCCCACATTAGCTCGTTATATTTGATATGTGATTGATTGGTGTCCTCTAAAAATATTGGTAAAGTGTCAAGGAGGTCCTGCAAGTCGCTTGTGAATTAAAACCAAAAGCGTTTGTTTGAATTGCTCGTTGAGGGGTCCCCTTAAAACGGTTAAGGTGATTGTGTTGTGTGGAAGTTATTTTAAACACAAACATTTACATACAAGCACATACATTGCTTCTGGCCCCACCGCCCCACACTGGTGGATACCAGACACTAGGATTAGTGTGGGGCCAGAAGCAATATATGTCTCGTAGGAACCAGAAACAGCGTCATAAACATGTAAACATCCAAGTCCTTGGATTAGTTAATTATTCGTCCTCGTGTTTTAAGAGTAGGGTGTCTTTTAGCCGGCCAATCAGAGGAAAGACCCTTCTGCAAAGACACTGCCCGCCCAGAGTCCGATCTCAGAGCCGCGCATTGTTTTCAATAAATTAACCGCCGAGCAAGAGGCGCCCAAACAGCCGCCGGCCTGCGTAAACACAATTATTATAGGAACACCGTGTTATTCACGGGCGACCACCCCTGAGATAAACAGCGGCTAAATAAATTACACCGGACCCCGCAGTCGCTTTCTGGTGTCTTCGGTCCGATTCGCTTTGGGCGCTTTTCCGGACGGACGCGGAAGATTCTGTTGTCTTTTTAGGAACGCGTTTTGTTCAACCTTCATTATAGATACGAACTGCTGCAATTTTTTGCTACAGTTCTGTTACTGTTTATTTAGGGTTCGGTACCCAAAACCCAAAGGGTAAAACAGACCCTATTACTGAGACTCCGCAGTCGGTCCGTCCGTCTGTCACCAGATCCTAAACCGCGATAGTTAGACTAAAATAAATATTAAAGGGGCTCCCATAAAACAAACCTATTTTTTTCCAATTTTATAATGTTACGGAACTCTACGTGGGCGAGTCCAACTCGCACTTGGCCGATTTTTGTATTTTTATTTTTGCTCCTATTAAAATGAAATTATCTTTTTGGATAATAGAGATAAAAAACCGTCCAAGCAAAAACTGACCGGTCTCATCTGCTTTTACAACTAACAACTTTATTGAAGTCGTTGTCATTGGATTTTGTACGAAATATGTAATTTTTTTGGTCTCTGATCACTCGTTAATTTTTTTCACGCCCAGACTCAGACAAAATTTGCCAAGATTTGAACAAATTATTCAATAAGCTTGAATATCTCGCAAACGGAACCCTAACTCAAGTATATAATCTTCATACAACCACAATGTTTTTGAAACACCAATGTAACGATTACCTATGGTGTGGGCAGGAAAAAAAATCACCTCTAATTTAGGTGTAGAATATTATTATTAGTGTAGAGAATAATTTATTTTACCGTTTTGTCGACGTAACGACGTAATTTTATGTATATCAATGTCAAATTTCAGTTTTAGTTTTCATAACAATTATTCATAACTTTTTCTTTCTTATTTGCCTTCAATAAAAATACTAAGTTCGTCTCTTTAATACTGGAACTGGTGGAACAAGTTTAATTTATCCTTCGCAGTTTGATAACAACAATGAAAGGAAAATCCATAGCTAGCCGGTGATTGAGCCAATATTTATTCTGGAAATTAGCTTCAGCGTCTTTCGGCGGTCGCGGCCGGAGCAATAATAAATATTCCTAAATGGAACGATTCTCTAGGGACTTGGACACAGAATAAAACGGAGGTTTTGCTTCTCCTTCGATGCGTCTTAATACCGTCGATGTAGTGTGAAAAATCTTTCTAAGCGCGATGGAATCACGTCTGGATAATCCATTGCTATGCATATGGATCCTAAGTGTAAACAGAGTGCGTATACTGAGTTTTTTCATTCACTCTCGATAGTGAGAGCGTTTGCGATTTGCATAGGAGTGACAAAGAGACAACTAGATGGCGCGCTTTGTCACTCCTATGCAACTCGCAAACGCTCTCGCTATCGAAAGTGAATGACAAAACTCAGTATACGCACTCAGTGATTATTTTATAAGCTCAATGCATGTTAACCAAATAAATCAATCATTATCCTTTAAAGTGAGCATAATTATGTTTATTCTCATAAGAACAATACATAATGTGTATTGTTCTTATGAGAATAAACATCTTAAACCATAATTATGTGTACCAAATTACTGCTAGACATTAAATACTAACATTAAGCCAAGTTCTTTATTATTGTTATTAAAAAAAACGTTGTATCATGTTCTCTGTGAATAGAAATATATTTATTTCATTTTTATTCTACCAACTACATTTGATTGAACTTCTTGACCTTTTAGTGAAACCGTCGTACACGCTTACACAATCTGGAAGAGAGCCGACTTGCTCTTAACTACCCAGAGGTTATTCGCGGAAAAAAACCGTTTTGCGAACATACTCATAGAGTAGACGTTTTTCCATGTTCGCACCGTCCTTGCCTGATTACCATAACATAGGGTATTCTATTACCTGCCCCTCTATTCTCGACACTAATTTAGCCTATTTGCGTAATGATTGTGTGCATTTATTTTATGATTTAGCTCAAATAATTTTTCCATTTTCTGATGCACAATGAAGTTTTAATAGGTTAATCTGTAAAACCATGCTAAAATAGCTTATATACAATACATTCAACAAATCGGCAACTCTTTCCTAGTCATCCTCTCCCACATCTTCTTGTCGATGCGAGAGGTCTCGGGTTCGAATCCCAGCTGGGGACAAAAAAAAAGAAAGAAACCCAGGTCTTGGATGTTTACATGTTTGTGACGTCACTGTTTCTGGTTCCCACGACACAGGGTACCTAGTGTGGGGCCAGAAGCAATGTATGTACCTGTTTGTAAATATAAATGATACAATTTACTTTTTACTCTTCTACTCTGCATGTACATACTTCTGTATCTTCACAATCTATCTCTGGATTTTCAGTCTGCGGGATAACATCGCTGTATTGTTTAATGTTCTTTAATTAATAATTTTAATTAGACCACGGTTTTTGATAAGACCAGTTACTGATGCAGCTCGGTAGCGGCGAATGTCTAATTATATCAAGAAGATTGTTGATATTTGAACTTTTTGTCTTCTATAAGGCGTTTGCGGTACCTACCTACATTTCAGTTTACTCATTATGTTATTAATATTCTAATGTAAGAGATGTGTCTATATTACTTGACGACCTCTGTGGCGCAGCGGTTAGCGCATCTGCTTAACATGCGACAGATCCCGGGTTCGAACCTCGGCTGGGAACAAAAAACCCCCAGGTCTTGGATATTTACATGTTTGTTATGCGGTTTCTGGTTCACACGACACAGGGTATCCTAGTGTGGGGCCTGAAGCAATGTATGTGCCTGTATGTAAATGTTTACAATGATGATGATAATGTCTTCCATGCCGATCCGGCTACGGCAACTGTTGTTGAACCGCCAGGCTATGTTGATGTGCCCGCGTGTGGCTGACGTAAGCAATCTTTGCAGTAAACGTACGAATAAGTTGACGACGAAACGTTTACAATAAACTAATAAAAAAGAGAAACAAAAACATTTCCACCACACAAGGCGTATTGGTCTACAAGTACCTAGAGTACCATTCCATTTCCATCTATTATGAAAATTGCTTTAAAATAATTTCGGTTGGTAATCACTGAAAGCGACTTTGTTAAACTTCGGGGCACGTACATTACAAAGCCTTTTAGCCTAATTTGCTTCTTGTCGAGTTTACACACTTTGCCTCGTTAATTGATATGACAAGGTAAGACGCCTGTAATATTTGTGAAAGTTTGCCCAAAGCTCCCCTTTCGTCTACAGTTTCGAAGACTGCGCGCGCGTTTTGAATAAATAACTCATTTGCATATTTAATAACATTGGTTTTAGTACGCGGAACCTCAGCTTCTTTGGAAACAGTCAGAAAACTGCCTTAATTGTGGAAGCCTCCATTGAGTGTATGGGATGTCGTACATTTTTATTGTGTTTAATCAGAAAATCCTACAGGTTAAGCAAGCACACGTCACGTTTCTTAGGCTGCCTGGAAGAAATTTCTATTCGAATAAGTTCGCCTTTGTACATCGATTTGCTATTTAAGTCTTTACGTACTTGTTTTTTATTTTTGTGCAATAAAGCGTAACAAACCAACAAACAGACACAGTAACAGAGGTACATCCTCTCACAGAGTAGCTCCTTCTTCCTTGTCTGTCTACTAAGTTGGGACGGTAACATAATATGATAGCCTGGTGAATCTTTTACAAGCCGCGTGGAGACCACGGTGAGTAAGGCGAACAGACAAATCATACCAAAGCCATCGGCCGATTTGGTTACAGCAAAGACCAATATTACACTACAGGTAAGTCATCCAGCTGGTGTCGGCTGCCGTCGATAGATGGCAGTCATTAAGCCAAGTCAGAGGCCTTAGGGCGGCTTGAAAACTTCTGACATTAAAACCAGCCACTAGTCTCACAAGCCTCCACCAATCGGGACGAGGCCCCCGTGGTGGAGTATGGCCTATACCTTCCTCAGGGACTCTTCCCCGTGCCCCTCGGTGGGGACATAATGTGTTGATGACGACACTAGGCTTAGTCTAATATGTGAGCCATGGTAAATCAAATAACCCAGAAATAGCTATCGGAAAACGACCATTTAATTTAATTTTGCAATTTTAACTTACGATGCATACCTACTTACAAGAGTATCTCTGAGAAAAGAAATTGTGTTGAACATGCGTATTGCGGTTCAACTTTACTTATCTAAATATATAGTCATACAGCAAAGTTTCGTTCATAATATCAAGGTAAAATTAATAGCCATACCATCGAATAAATTGGCCCGAGACCCAAAGGTACCCATGACACTGGCAGCATTACCACGTTGCACAGCAAGATATACGAGTAGATATCCTTTGTATCAGAAATGCCTCTGAGCGGTAGTGACGGTTCTTGAGATGAGGCCATATTTCCTTAACAAAGTATCTCTTAAATGTGATGACTTATTAAGGAAAAGGGACTAAAAAATAAATTTAAAACAATATAATAAAATTTTGTGATCGTGTATTTAGAGTGGCAATGTGTATGTTCTAACACCTGAAAAACTGATGGAGCTGGAGCTAGCTATAGATAACATCAAATGGGACATAATCGGAATCAGCGAAATGAGACGGTTGGTGAAGGAATTGAAGACCATAATGGAAAGTACATTCTACACTACATTGGTGAGACACCAGGTTTACATGGTGTCGGGTTCCTTATAAAAAACAATTTAGCAAACAAAATCGAAGAAATTACTGGAATCAATGAAAGAATAGCACGGCTTAACATCAAATTGCCTACACACAAAGGTAAAGAAGAAATGTGGACCATAATCCAAGCATATTCACCAACTGAATCAGATAACAAGGACGACAATATAAAAACTGACAAATTTTATGAACATCTACAATGAGCCGTACAAGGTTCATATAAGAATCTAATTGTGATGGGCGATTTTAATGGCCAAATAGGAGTCTGTAGGAAAGGAGAGGAATATACAATAGGAAAACATGGGTATGGTCAAAGAAGTAGAAACGGTAAAAGACTCGTCACTTTTGCATTAGAAAATAAACTGAGTATTTTAAACAGTTTCTACAAGAAAAAGAAGTCGAAAAAATGGACATGGATATCACCAAATGGCAATTACAAGAACGACATCGACTTTATCTTGACCAATAACCGAAACATGTTTAATGACGTATGTACTGTCAACCAGCTTAACTTTCATACAGACCACAGAATTTTAAGAACTTCATTAACGGGAAATCAAGTACAGAAAAGAAGATATTGTTCTAATACTATAAATAAAGGGGCCCTTGTATTTACTGGAAATAAAGATATACTGCTTAATAACCTAGACACTGCAATTAACGAAAACACAAATATAAATTATAAATCAATTCAGGAACGATACGACCACTTATTACATATACTTAAAACAGAAATAAAAAAAAAACAAACAAACAAACTGAAAATATACTATCGTTGAAGACTAAACAATTGATTAATGAAAGAAAAGAACTCATCCATAAAGAAAAAAATAAACAAATACGTCATAAGATATCTCAACTAAGCAAAAAGATAAACGAACCGATAAGAAAAGATAGGAAAATAAAAAGGCAGAAAACCCTAAAAAATTGCATCAAAAAAACGGGAGGGATAAAGAAAGCTCTAAAAGAATTGAATCAAAAGAAAAATTGGATGCCACACTTAAAAACAAAAAACGGAAATTCTACAAGTAAAAGACAAGAAATAATTAAAACAGCTACAGACTACTACAGAATATTATATATGAGACAAACGACAGTACTAGTAGAAAACCAAACACAAACAACGAAAATATCAGAACCAATACCAATAATATTACAAGAAGAAACTATACGAGCTATCAACTCACAGAAACTAGACAAAGCGCCAGGTTCAGATCAAATATCAAATGAGCTGTTAAAATATACAATCGCGGTGATTGCTCCTAAGCTAACCGAACTATTCAACGACATCTTACTGACCGAAATTATTCCTAGCGATTGGACAAAATCAACTATTGTACTGATACACAAAAAAGGGGACAAGGGAGATATGAGCAACTACAGACCAATAAGTCAAACATTTACAAGATATTCTCAAAGGTCATACTATCACGAATTGCTGTCACTCTTGATGAAAACCAACCCAGAGAACAGGCTGGCTTCAGAAGTAAGTTTTCAACGATAGACCATATTCACGTATTAAGACAGGTGATCCAAAAGTATAAGGAATACAACAAAACTTACTACTTAGGATTCGTGGATTTTAATAAAGCTTTTGATTCCTTGGACCATGATAGCATCTGGAAAGCACTAGAAAGTCAAGGAGTTGAGGCCAAATACATACAGATACTTAAAAACATCTACTCAAAGAGTACAGCCCAAGTTAAGCTCGAAAGAACAGGAGAAGAATTTCCTATCGAAAGAGGTGTCAGACAAGGCGACCCCATTTCACCGAAACTATTCTCTGCGGTTCTAGAAATGGTCTTTAGAAACCTGGAATGGGGAAGAAAAGGACTTAATATTAATGGCGACAAACTTAACCATCTACGTTTTGCAGATGATATCATCCTGTTCTCTGAAAATCCGCATGATTTAGAGGATATGCTGCAACAACTATCAAATGAGAGCGCCAAGGTTGGCCTATCAATGAATACATCAAAAACGAAGGTGATGACAAATTCATCCAAACGAGACATCAATGTAAATGGAGGTCAAATAGAGTATGTCACTGAGTATATATATTTAGGTCAACTAATATCTACAGACGACACAATGGAAAAAGAAATAGATAGAAGGATAACAAATACTTGGAAACGATTTTGGTCTCTGAGCGAAGTTATGAAGGACAAAGACATGCCTATCAAAGAAAAAAGGAAAATATATTACACGTGTATCCTTCCATGTCTGTCGTATGGATGTCAAACATGGGCTCTAACGGAGCAACAAGTTAAAAAAATCCAAGTATGTCAAAACGGTATTGAAAGAAGTGTAATCGGAGTTAAAAGAAGATACAAAGTGAAATTAAAAAATATAAAAAGCAAAACTAAATTTAAAAACATACACACAATCGCACGCACTGCAAAGGACAGAACAAAGTGGAAAGCTTTAGAGGAGGCCTTTGTCGAAGGGCAAGCTGTAAAAGAAAAACCGGTTGCCGATATAATTTAGCAAAATATAATTATACCTATAACTACTTGCAACATTTGTAATTTGAAGATTATTTATTTGTCATAATGTACTATGCATGTTTAAGTTACAGCAATAAAGGCTTATTTTATATTTCATTTTTATAATAAAATTTTCACGTGGAAAGCATGTGGTGGATTTAGGTGCGCGTGGTAAGGGTTAACGGAAAGTACCGAGGTGGGTTCAATTGCAAAATCTGCGAATTATTAATCTTAGCCGCGGTTAGATGGTTACCTCGAGGCGGTTATGCTAATTACAATCAGATGTTTCATTAATTATTTAATTATATCGCTTTAAGGCAAATATTTTATTCAGTAATAAATTGGAATCATTAAAATCCTACGTTTCCGTTACAATTTTGATTTTGACTATGACTAATCAAATTAAAATAGGTATGTAGTTGATACAAGTAGAAGTATAATAAGTAGATTAATGAAGTAAAACAATTCAAGTCCTCAAAGGTGATTAGGAAATATCGGACTGTAATCAAAATCAAAAAAGTGTTTTTATATATTTCGTCTTAAGTTTAAATTAGTATTTTAGACCTAATGCATTTGACTTTGAATCTATGTATAATAAAAAACTACCACACAACACAAACACTTGCCCTGGTCCCAAACAGGAACCGCTTTAATAACCCAGGCTTTGTATTTAACTCTAGTTTTGTGTTGTGTTATAAAATTACCGATAGTTAGACGAGTTGCAGATGGTAAAATATTTTATAGATAAAAAGATAAACTCCCTTTTACGGGCCCCTCGGTTCGATAATTAGCAGAAATTATAGTAAAAATTACCCAAATTCCTAATGTCAGTACCTTATCGTACGTTCACAAATTGGGGGTGCACCCCACAATGCACCGGGGGGCATTGGCGCCCCTGCGCGCCGGGGCGCATTCCGTAAACAAGTAAACATAAACAAAGGGGTGCAGAGGGGTGGAAGGTACAGGGGGGGGGTGACCGTCGGTGCGGGGGTGAAAAACTAGGCCTCTACAATGACAGCTAAATGCATTCGACGTTTCTTTGGTTCAATTAGGGAGTATAATTTAAGACAAGACTATTCTTTATTGCACACGAAACAAGAGATATAAATAAAACCTTTTATTCTTAATTTAAAATGTACAAAAAGGGAGAGAGGTGGTATTGACTGAATGGAGAAATCATCATCATCATCATTATCATCAGCCCACCGCTGCCCACTGCTGGGTATAGGCCTTTTCCCCCAAATGCCATTTCACACGGTCTCTCGCCATTCGCATCCACGGACCTTCCGCCGCCGAATGGAGAAATGCATGAAGTTAATAAGCTTATAAGTATTATTAAATATAGAAATTTTAATGAGTCGCGATGCTCACGAACGCATTTGTCGGATTTAATTATTAAGTTGTAAAAGGATTAAGTTTTGCAAGGTTTAAGTTTTGCAAACATCTGTCATTTTTTATACTAACGTGTACCTTATGCTGATGACGCGTCGAATATGATACCGTTCATTTGTAGATTGGGAGGCCTGGAAACCTAAGATACAGATCTTTTGATCTAGTTTAGGCTCCAGTCTTTCCACAAATAGTACATTCTATTGTATTATATCATTTATCACATATTATTTTGTACACGAATGTAATTTGTGGACAGAAAAATAAATCTTTGTCTTATCTTATCTTAATCGCAAATCTTCCACATAACACAATGACTTGTCCTGGTTCCAAATTAGGATACTCAAATTAGATACTAATGAATTGTTTTCCATTGCGATACATTCCGTACAGACTACTTGATTGATTGAATATATTATGTTTACTCTAATAACAATACAGAAAAATACAGAAGTGGGTTTCTGACAAACTGCATAACAGTTTGTTGGCTGATGCTTAATAAAATTGATCTTGCGGCATCGCACCTGATTATCACACCGGAGGTCATGGGTTTGATTCCCGGCAGCCGTACAAATGCCTTCAATCTCAGTGTATTACCATGACCTGTCCCTTTATCACGTAACTTTCCACTATATCCGGTTAAGGTTTTGTACAACACCAAAGTATCAACTCCAATATGTACATAATACATATATTATGTATTTGATAGTTTGGAGTAGGCTAAATCAGACAACTTCATAGTGTATGCAGTGGAGTTATGAAAGTATTTCCGTTGAGAGACAATGGTTCCTTTAACGAGAGATGAAAAAAATGTAGTTACGGCAAACTTGCGGTTACCGTTGGTTAAGGTTTTTTAAGTTTAACTAATAAACAATCACGATCAGCCTCGATAGATGTGTTCTATTTTCATATAATTATATCAGTCATCTTCAGGACTGTTTCATTGTTTGTTGGATTTGTTAATAATACACGTCCGGGACGTAGTTATTTGAAGGATGCGATATTGTTTCATAGGTCGTGTTAAGAGAGAGGTTAGTCAAAAATATACCCAAATGAGTCACTTAATTTGGGTATACTTTTAAGCAAATTCTAGACTTATATTTAACTTTATGAATAATTAAATTAATAAAGTTTTTTTAAAAACAGTTGTAGTCGTGGTTTTATGCGTTGGGTTCCATAAAGTGATTTCCGACGGCTTTTGATAATGCAATAAATCAAATATGTCTAACTAAGTTAATTAAATACTTCAAATAAAATGGGAAAAACAGATTAAAATTTGTAAAATCTCCCATTTTATGTAGTATTTCCATATACCTGAAATCGTTAAGAGGTTAAACTATACTTTGTAAAATACAGTGTTAAAGCTTGCTGAGCAAAAGCATCAAAACTTATTATTATTGTTTTTTACCTATCTAAATTTTATTAAACCCCAAACAAAGCAATCAATCAATGAAAGAAAACATTTGAACTCTACTTACCAGAAAAAAAAAGAAAACTTCAGTCCGCGAAAAAAGTTCAAACTTCGCGCGTTGTTTACGACCGCAAACACGTTGTTGTTATTTATGCGATCCTAGTACGCGTCAATACGGGGCGCGTTGTATCGCCGCCGCTCGTCACACAACTGACGTTACGTAACCAAAATCCTGGCGATTTTCCTTCCAACATACCCGATTTTCATGAGTTTTCTCGGGGCGCCACTTTTCTTGACCTCCCCCGCCCCTCCCATTACTTCAAATCGCTGCTATAATAGGCGTAGTGTAATAGGACGACAGAGGTCTCGTGTAACTGGCCTTGTAAGTCTCCTTCGGGAAAGCTCGGGAAACTTCGGGTTGGTTCGGCGCGTAGCCCCGCCTACTCGTGCGTAGCATTTCGTAGAGGCTTTCGTAGCGTTCGGTTCATCTTCGCTTTGGTGATTTGTAAGTTTCTAATACCAAAACCATTTGTGGGTTTTCGTTCAACTGGATTTTGATTTGTATCGTCATATAGTAAATTTGTTGGTGCCTTTTTTGAACCTTTTCAGAAAATCCAGAAGGATATTTTATACTGAAGTTGCTGTTTAATAATGGAACGTAAAAATAATTATTGTAAGTATGTGAAAGGCAATCTCAGTTAAAAGAAAACAAGGGTAGTAAAAAGCTGCATATTTAATTCTGTAAGCGTAACTTTACTCTAAAATCTTAATCTTAACCTATATATTAAAAAAGGTAGGACTTAATTAAATGATAGTAAGAAATAAATATTACATAAGTTTGAATTATTCCTTCTGGAGATATCAAGATCACCCTTGAAATCAAGCAATTACACAATTATCACAAAACTACATTACTAACCTTCCTACATCATCTCAGCAAGAAACCTCATACCAACTGACGCTACATAATAATAATATTTTAATTGTCAAATCCAGAAAAGGGCACGCCCATCCAGTAGGCGTGGTCTATTTTACCACGCCCACAATCCCTCCTACTCGAGACGCCGAAGACATCTTACAACAAGACTACCTAAATAATTCCTGTGATGGTCGCAAGTTTTATTAGCAAAATTAAACCGTATCTTAAGGCAACAAGTGAGAAACTCAAACGCGCACCAGAAATTCACTGAAACAGTTTGTATGATTCTAGTTCACATCCTGGAGGCATAGTCCTACGCTACCCAACTGAAATGAGAAGTTGGCTTTCTCTGTGATAATCCTGCGAAAAGTGGAGAATTTTCAGTGGTCGCGTAATAATAAGTGGAGGCGATTTGTGCCATATCGATCGGTGAGAACTTTCTAGACGAATGATTAATAAGCGGGGGATATAATGGCGGTTAGGCATTCTTTTATTTCATAGGCACGGCTTGTGTGTGCTAGGGAACAATGTGTTCTGCCAGTCTATATAGGTTTTTGAGGACTATTCACTTAGGTGGCTTAATAACTTGCAGACCTCAGCTTTAAGGCTAACATTACTCAATTTCATTTTCACGCCTTATAGACTTATAATTAATGAAATTTTCAAACCAAATTAAGAAAAAAATCCATGGAATAATCTGACAGTATCTACTGACAATAAACGGTATTTCGTGTGCAATAGAGAATAAATAAAATAAATACGCCCGTTATCCCCGAGGGGGTAGGCAGAGGCACCAACTAGAACTGGTCCCACGTTTTGCCGAGTTTATTTGGTCCCAAACGTGACAAGTAGCAAGCCTGTCGCCGTTATCCGGGCACAATTTATCAGCGAATAGTGTTGCTGTACAAACAAACAAACGTACGTAACTAAAAGTCATTGGTACATGCGTGGTTCGAACCTAGACTTTCATGATCGAGAAGCAAGGGTCAATTCACCACCGCTTCAATATTATTATTATTATTAAAATTCTTTATTGCATTTAAACACACGTTTTGCACATAGGCGAGCTTAATGCTAAGTAGCATTTTCTTCCAACTAACCTAGTTATTTATGAAAACAATTACAGGTAATGCAACTTAAATATTACATAAATTATTTACTTTCTTAGTCCTAGGTAAATAAACAAATAAATAAATAATAATAGTACAAAGGGGAATTATATGAAACATAATATATACGTAGTATATAAATACATACTAAAATAAATAAAGAAATACATAGTAGTAATAAATAGATAATACATTATGATTAAATGTTTGTGGAATGAAGTTTTAATGTATTACTGAAAATAACAATTGTTTTAGTGATTACTTGAGGACATTGGGCCTTACGAGGATAAGGAAAGAAAGGTTGATTTTTTTTATTTTTAGTTTTATTAGTTTATCTGTGACATGTATTTTTTTTTTTCATAAAATAAATTGTTTTTTTTTCTTTATTAATTTAAAAGGGTTTGGTACACTAGTGACCATGTTACCCTCGTTTTTGCTATTCTAAACTTATTCTAAACTAATTGACTATTGATTGACGCTAATCTAGCTCGTAATCCAAAATTAACCATCTTGTACACCATTCTAGCTTCTTCCGAACACGGAAAAGCTAGAATCTTGATACAACCACCAACCACATTAAATATTTCATACATCTGGTATAAATATTTCATACATATCAACCACCAACCACATTAAATATTTCATAAATTTGTTGTCTTACACTACTGTTCCGGATGCATTCAACTAAGATGTGATGGACATTTTCAATCACACCACACTCTATGCAATTTTGCGATTCTGATTTTCTCATTAGGAACGCGAATTTATTTAGGGGTAAGTGCCCAGACCGTAATCGAAACGCTGTAATGATATCACGTCTGACCAAGTCTGTGGTATCAAACCAAGGAGAACGTGTTGGGTGTGATTGAATAGTCCTGTACCAAATGCCCAAAGTAAGCGAAGGCCCTACTTAAACGTACTTAAATTTTCGAGCTGCAAATGAGTTTCTAAACGGTGAAATATGAAGTTGTTTTGCTATCAAGCGTGAGATAGGCGGTTGAGGTCATTAATCAGCCAATAAGATGCAGCGCCCTTCAAAACACCATTGCAGGGCGAGTCAAAACAGAGGTAAAAGTATGGATATGGATATTAAGTTTAAGGGCTAAGTTTTAAGTGGAAAAAAAAAGATATTCTCTAATAACAAAATCTGTTTATTATAAAGCTTAGAATTTAAGTCAAAATTTAGCTTTAAAAAACAACGCAATTACACCCACTTCCCGTGCCCCACAAAAGTGATTGATTGATTGATTGATTTGTAAAGTTCTTTGTATGTGTGTGTTCAAACATATGTTCATGGTTAATTTACTAATGTAATGTATAACATAGATATGTTATCGTAGTCAAATGACCTCAAAAATTTGCCTAGTAAAAAAAAACAAAGGGTATCATCCAAAAAGAGAAGACTTTTCTTCGAATTTCCGTCATAATATGTAGTAAAAAATGGCACGCTAGATTTTCACATAAAATACTGTGCTTGCGTTGTCTACCTAGATTCGAGTCTACGATTTCTCGTAATTCTGTAAAAGTAGATAAAAAGGTCTTTTCCACTACTGACACTTAATGAAAATCATTAACAGCTAATCGAATTCAATAATAAAAACGCTAAAGCACAGATCACTCGCCAAAGTAAACGGCCCGAACGAACTTGCCCACTCAAAGCTATAAGTACGTTTAAATCTATTTGACGATTGTTTGGGATTCTTCAAAAGTACTAAAGGAGAATGACCAAAAACAGTCTATGTTGCTTTTGCGTTGCGCTTTAAGCATTCATACCTCTATATGTTTCTTTTGAAAAATGATTTCATAGTTCTATTTGATAAAATAAAAGAATCAGGGGTTTAAAAGTAATAATTAAAAAGTATCTGTATTGATTGTATAACTTCAGTGGGAGACGATAATGCACGTACCGCGAATGCACATCCTGAGAACGTACGCCCCGGTAATGTACAGCCATTGAATCCGTGTCCATGTACATGGATTCCCATCCGTACGTTCTCGGGTCATGCGTTATCAGCGTTTCTAAACGAATCCCAAAATAAATACTTCACACACTCCAGTAAAACGCGCAAAACCTATGATGTGAACAACGTAGTTGATTGTATTCTCTGTGATGTGAACGAGGCACCGAAT
Source organism: Yponomeuta plumbellus (assembly GCA_947310845.1). Taxonomy (NCBI): domain Eukaryota; kingdom Metazoa; phylum Arthropoda; class Insecta; order Lepidoptera; family Yponomeutidae; genus Yponomeuta; species Yponomeuta plumbellus. Next base: position 15,279,423 of record OX371194.1, read on the forward strand.
GGTCACCGATTCCAGGACTGTACGTTCCGCGATTGTACAGGCAGGAATGCACATCCCCATAATTGGTGTCATTTGGGCACGAATTCACGGGATGTACATTCTCATGCCGTAGATTCTCGGTCCGTGCAATATAGTAACCCACTTCAGTCAGTCAATACAGATTACAAACACAGATTAGATTAAATTATTGCAAGAATCGCTCGTAGCCTGGGCTGCCTGAGTGATCTTAAACGATCACTAAGGTTAAGCAACATACGGCGCGTTCAGTCCATGGATGGGTCACCGTCTACGACTAACGCTAGTGGCATTTTTCCGAGCGGTTCCATGCTTCGCAAGGCACATTAAGCAGTTGGTGCCGGCTGCCGTCAATAGATGGCAGTCGTTAAGCCAAGTCAGAGGCCTTAGGGCGGCTTGAAAACTTCTGACAGTAAGACCAGCCACTAGTCTTACGAGCCTCCACCAATCCGGACTTGGCCCCCGTGGTGGAGAATGGCCTATACCTTCCTCAGGGAAGAGACCCGTGCCCCTCGGTGGGGACATGATGGGTTGATGACGATTGCAAAAATCGCAAAAGGTGTACTACATTGCGAAAGTGTAAACTGCAAACGGGGAGTTTTTGACGGGAATTCAAACGAGCGGTTTTATTACGGTTTTATTTTTGCAAATTGATCCTAGTGGATTTGATATTGTTTAATTAATGTAGCTTATTGTTAAAATGACCATGTGTATTCAATGAACGCCCTTTTGGAAATCGTTGGGAGATTCTAATGTCCAGCAGTGCACGTCCAATGGCTGAAATGATGATGATGATGTATGAACAATTATGTGGAATAAATAACTAAAATAAACCGCCATTGTGGGCTTAGGATAGTCTTGTCTCAATTGTGCGCAGGACCTAAGACTGTTTATGCTTATCAGAAATTATCTCTTTGTCCCCCATTAGGCTCCTTAAACATGGCGACTTTTTGCAGCGATATAGTCGCGATTTAGACGATTTGCTAGTGCATGGATACACTCGCAGATCGTCCATCGTTACACACACACGCTACCTGCAAAAAGTCGCAGTATGTAAACGCCTGCATATTTGGCTAAAAGCATAAGTAATCTGTGGCATAAAGCACAAACTTCTTCCGTGGGAACGAACCTCAGAATAAGGGAGGAACGAACTAAGCTTGTTATTGTGAAAGAGAATAATAATGACCTATGTTTATAGTTAAAACTAAAAGGTGTCAATGCCAATCCAAATCCAAAATCCAAAGTTGTCATAATCTCAAAACATGGGCTCAAAATTAAGATTTCTCGAAACTCCCATCTAATATTTTCATAATATTTTTCCTGCATAATCCAGAGCTAATTTCTTATAGTTTACCGTTGGTTTCATCAATGCGCAAGAAGACGCAAAAATAGACGAACTCCTATAGTAAATTGATCATTCTCCTTTACTGATAATTGGTTCTTTCTTCTCTTCTCTTCACATCCTTTCATAAAAGAACACAACGTGAAGACACTCAAGTATTACATTTTCAAATTCGGGAAACCCTGCCAAAATATTAGTCTGGGGAAAAAAACGGACCTAAGTGCAAAATCTCCGGTATCTACATTAATAAAATTCAAAGTCCTGACTGATTGATTCATTCACTCATCAACGCCCAACCCAAGCCGTTGCACCTAGGAAGCTGAAATTTTGCACAGAGGGTCTATATATAATGTAGGCAAGGAATAAGACCGGATTTTTTTTAATTCAACCCCTAAAGGGGCGAAAGGGGTTGCCAAAATTTGTATGGGAGGTAGAAAGAATGTTGTCTAATTTTCTTGAAACTTAAAATAAATACTCTTCAACACAATTGATTGAACACGTGTTTCTCCGTTTTTCTAAATTTAACCCTTAAGGGAGTGAACGGGGTTGCAAAATTTTGAACTAAAGTCCACGCGGACGGAGTCGCGGGCGAAAGCTAGTTTCTAATATAGTTTAATTGCCTGCCTTTAACTATGATAGTCAGCCTCATGTGTCATTAACACATAAGAGGATAGATTTTCATTTTGTCGTATCCACACTATCCTCTCAGAGATTTTCTTTCCAATGACGTAATGATAAAAATATGATGTAGCGGCCCCCTCCGGATATCCGGTGGATATTGTGTTATCCGGTATTAGAGCGAGGCCTCGTGATAAATTTGTACCGCCAAATGCTCCTTGATTGATAATAGTCTGTGGTCTTAAGTAGGTTTTCGGCGGACGATAGTTTTGTAATTTCTTGTGAATTGAATAGCGTGTAATTTGATTTTTTTAGCCTATACACGTCCCACTGCACCGCGGATTGGCAATTTCAAGCGCTGAGGTCACTCAGGTTTCCTCACGATGTCAGCAAGTGGTATTGCTACTATATCTTCACAAATGTACGTGACTCAAAGAAAAAAAAAATCGCTTCAAACCCACGACTTCCCAAGGCCGGCGATAGTGTTCTAACACTGCACCACTGCCGCATGAAAATAATAAAATAAAATAATTTGAAACTGGAACAATAGCTGACTAGGATACTCTCAACCATAAGCCTTTAAACTTTGTGAATTACAGTCCAAACCACATTTTGATATAATTCAGCACTATCCTAACAAAACGTTGATAAAAACTGAAAGATGCGGAAAGCAATGGTCTATTAAATTGCACATTCATTTATATCAAAGAAATATCCAACACTATTGATAGTGATACGTTACGGTTCACGACAATTAGTTTTAAAATTGAGTGAGCTAACTTAGTATTTTTCTTGTGGTATGCAGATTTCCTAGTCATTTGTTTGTCCCAACACTGATGTATGGTAGCGAGACTTGGGTGTGGCAGAAGAATCATGAAAGTAGGATTAATGCGGTAGAAATGAGGGCCTTGAGAAATATGTGTGGTGTTACTTTGAATGACAGAATACGCATTAGTGTGATCAGAGAACGTTGTGGACTGAAAGAGGATGTAGTGACTAGAATTGAGAAAGGAATGTTGCGTTGGTTCGGACATGTGGAGAGGATGAAGGAAGAAAGACTGACGAAGCAAATATATCGAGCGAATGTGAGTGGAAGGGCCGGTAAGGGACGCCCCAGGCGAACATACTTCGACCAAATAGGGGATGTATTAGCAAAGGGCAAGATAAAAAGTACCCGAAACCGGCGTGCGTGCATGCAACGACTAATGAATGTCGATGAAGCGAAAGTGGTTTGTCAGGATCGTGGCAGGTGGCAGTCCCTGGTCTCTGCCTACCCCTCTGGGATACAGGCGTGAGCTTATCTATGTATGTATGTATTTGTTTTTCTCCTGTGTCATCGATGCAACCAGTTATGCAACGTAAATCATAGGGCGGCGTGCATAATAATGTAATAAAAATAGGGCTACGATACTTTGTTTATTGTTTTGATGAGTTGGCAGTTCTTCCCCCATTAGAAGAAGGGTCTTACCCGCATATGCTGTCCTGGTACGCACGACACTATTATGAACTTCTTATTATCAGAGTTAGAAGGGCGGTTATCGAGTAAAATTGGCGACTCTCGGTGTCTTACAAGAGAAGAGGTTTTACAAACGTGGCTTTGCATCTACACTGCTATGGTAGTAACGGTGTCATGTTCACACTTCGGGTACATTACATCACCTTGAGTAAAATCTCACGCGCAAAGAGGGAAAACTCGATTGTCGGTTCGATTAAAAGTTCCAATAGGTTGAGATTAGAAAGGATCCGGCTGAATGTTTTCGTGTAATGAAATCTTATACATTGAAAAGAGATGTCTATGTAATAATGTCGAATACGTACGAAATACGTACGCATGTACGTTTTTTCATTTTACATTCTTGACATGCCAGAATTCTCCCCTGCCAGTGAGATACGAAACCTGACTGGCTGGAAAAATGAAGTGACGTTTAAGGTCTGAAAAAGTTGAGAAGTAAAATATAACAAGAAAACTTTCGAGTAAAGTCTCGTAGCTTCAGCAATGGCATTGTATAGTTAGACTAGATTGCTCTTTTTATCATGTAAAATTTACAAACTTACACGGTGAGATTCGCAGGTAATTTCGAGCGGGAAACCCTCTCATCACAATTTAATCACGAAAAAGCTTGACGAGGTATCGAATAAAGGAGCAAACACTCGATTCCACGAATCGAGTCCGGCCGCGATTAAGCCACTGAATATTTGATCCATCGGAATCGTAGTGGAACAACAGTGCTGGACGTTTTTCAGATCGTTTTCGGAAAATTCACAGTGAATGCCGTCTGAATTATGAATGTAGGCATTGGAACTAACGCGGGCGAACTGATTTTTCAATTACTCGCGACACAATGTCGCGATCGACTTTGTTTATCGTCGTTTAATTGCCTACGGAAACGTTTTACGTGAGACCATTGATCGCCTGTCGAATGAAAAGGTTACAAAAGGAAAAGGAACAAAATTACTTTCATTCAATATTTGACTATTGTGTATGTAATTCTAACAACGAGTATCCTACTATAAATTACAGTTATGTACCTATAACAAAATACTTATGGAGATAAATAACATAACATTACATACATGCACATACATTGCTTCTGGCCCCACACTAGGATACCCTCTGTCGTGAAAACCAGAAACAGCGACGTCACAAACATGTAAACATCCAAGACCTGGGTTTTTTATCTTTTTTTTTATCCGATAATAACTTCTTCTCTTCAATACGAACAACTTTTTTTAGGGAAAACTTGTAATAGAAAAATATCTGCTTTTATATTATTACGTTACGAGTAAGGTACATAGTACCTGGCATTTTGTTGTAGCTGACTTTTTTTTTCGCGATTTGGAAGTTTCCATCAAGTAAAAACTGTTCATGTTGACTACAGACTAAAAAAAAGTATATAAAGATTTTGTTGCCCTTACAAATTTTAAAATGAATGGTGAAAATTGGTCATTGATCGGTCGCGAAATTACGCTTGATTGGATGAACGGTGTAAATGAATAGGATTTCCTACAGAACGATATGGTTTTGTTTCTGATCTGGGTATGGTTTGGTTGGAAAAAGCAAACTAATTCGGTAAATTTTGATTTGGTGTGGAAATAACGACAGGCAGCTGAGGATAAAAAGAAAGAACGTTATGAAGTCCAAGTAGAGCATGATAGAAGCGATAATTATACTAAACTTTATTTTTCTATTAACATAAGTTTGCTATTCTTTTCGGCCATAAGTTAAGCAAAATAAATTGTGTTCTTAGCTATCTGGCTGAATTGAATAGCCTGAAATGCCATTAAGTGCGTGTTTGAAAAAAAAAGCATTTTTAATATGCCACGGCCACACTACCGACAAAGTAGTTACTAAGCAAAATTCTCAATTCAGAAACTGGCCCATAGTCTGTTAAATCAGACAGTGTCCATGTGTAATGTTAGTAGCAATTTTTATGTTAGTCCCTAAATTAATAACTCTGGTCTATTTACCAACGGTCGTTCCCAAAAACTGATACTTTATTAACACCACACGCTCGCAGCAAAAGCTGACCCCCACAAACGCCAATCTATAGCAATCTAGAGGCCACCCTCAGGCGATCGCTCGTCGCCACGAAGTGCCAAGTAGCTGGATAAATGAGAGGTCGTTTTTTGTCCCAACTAGCTCACCGCTGGAAGGTACAAAAGACTCGTTCAAGGACAAAAATATTTCCGCGCGCAAAATTATTTTTATGTAATTTAGGTACCTTTTTCCGTTTTTTCGGTTCTTTGTTTTATGTGCCCTCCACATTGCTGGCGAAGTTGACCAAGGTTAGGCGAATACGGTAGGTGTGGAGAGGCTCTTCGTCTTATTTCGTCCAACCTCGAGTGTGTAGCTACGTACTTCGGTCAACTTTCCCGAGTACTTTGTCGAGGAACTTCGCGAGTAGTCTGGAGGAGGCATTTTATTTATATTAGAAATTGAAAATATTTACAATTCTTAGAAAAAAACATTTGCACTCAAACACATAAACACATGTGGGTAGGTCTGATAGGCTGGTTATGATGGCCGGGAGTCATTGTTTGCGAGCTGCCCCGGGGTATTTGGGACTTGACCCGAATACTTGGCAAAACATAAGGAAGAAATATGTTCTGCAGTATGCGTCAAATGGCTGTTGCTAAGCAAAAATAAAAAAAACTACGCAAGGTGGAAAGGAAGTATAGCGCGGAGTGCAGTGGTTTAATTAATTTTATTATCGCTCGTAGCTCCGGCTACCTGAGTGATCTTAAACGATCACGAAGGTTAAGCAACATATGGCGCGTTCAGTACATGGATGGGTGACCGTCTAAATCTAACGCTAGTGGCATTTTCCCATGCAAATCCGTGCTTCGCAAGGCACGTTAAGCAGTTGGTGCCGGCTGCCGTCGATAGATGGCAGTTGTTAAACCAATTTAAGTCAGGGGCCTTAGGGCAGCTTGAAAACTTCTGACAGTAAGACCAGCCACTAGTCTTGCAAGCGTCCACCAATCCAGACTTGGCCCCTGTGGTGGAGTATGGTCTATACCTTCTTCATGGAAGAGACCCGTGCTTCTCGGTGGGGACTGGGGACATACTGGGTTGATGATGAATTAATTATAAATTATCAGTCAGCTTGACCAAAACGATCCTTTTCCTTCACTTAAATCCTAAAAGCTGCGCCGTATTTAAGATGTTTACCGGCATCAGCACCGTGGCAGTAACCAGAATAACATTACCCCTAAGATGTCACGCAGATGAAAGTGATACGGGTTAATAATATAATTTGAAGCTCAATCAAAGTGGACTTTCTAGCCAGTAGTTTTGTGGCTCTAGCGCTTTTTACCTCTCGTCCGATAATATCGGCAGTCGGCTGGCCGGCGGTAATGTCCTCGGATTATTGCAATATAAATTGTCCACAGTTGCCCATTCGATTGGCGAGGGCTGCCACTCGATCATTTCTCTGACGATTATATTTTTTAAAGTTTCGAAGCTGCCAGTCACTGACCATCTCTATCTGTGCTGCCAGTATTCTCACAGGCCAAGCTGTTATAACATTTAAAGATAACTTTTCTACATACATACATAAATATACCTATGTACAATTGTATATAAAGGAAGAGTGTGTTTTGTAGCAATCCAAACGGCGATTTTTTTTTCTTATTACGGATAATATTAGGTTTAAGTTTGCGTTTGATACCAGTTTTATTGTTTTTAATTGTCTTTTGCAGTTGGCAACCCTGGTGATTCCTGAGTCGAGTCCAGTCCGCGTTCAGCCAGTCACTCCCCAAAGGAACATTTAACGATATTAGGGCTTTATTTTTTATAGTTTGGGACAAAAGAGCTCTGCGATATATTTTAGGAAGTGGCTATTTTTGCAGTGCGAGGCACATTTTGGATCAATTGTTATGGACCTAATGGGGTAATCAATTTTATCTGCCCATAGTGTCCATGTTCAAGAAGAATGTTAAAGCGATGCAAGTTAGAGTCATCGCAAACACGGCGACTTGTCGCCGCGTCAGACGCGACGTTGTCATTTGCTTCTGGGGCGTCTTGTCGTCGACTCTGACGCCAAGTGTGTGGAGATTCGAACAAAATATGTAAAAATTGACGGCCGTAGCCTGTCGTCGCGTCTAGTCGTCGAGCTGTCGCCTGTCGCGTGTCGCTAGTGTGCGCCTAGGCTTATAGGTAAATTAGGTACCTTGCCATATATGGCAAGAATGTTATATGTTTTATTAATTGATTTTCATGCTTTATCGAGTGTGAACTTGAAGCCAAACTAATCTGTATAACACGGTTAGGAAATAAATCAATCAAACAAGTCGGTACTCATAATATTTGGATGCAATTTTATATGAGCGGGCTGTAAGCAGGATCACTACCATATTTAATCCCTGAAATTAAATTGCCTTTGTGTTTCATACCCCCGGTTTTTCGAACGCTAACAGCTTGTTAATCTACCAGTTAACAGCTGTCAGTGGTTTTTAATGTACTTTTGCCAACTGTCAGCTGTTAACGATAGATTAAGAGGGTGTAAGCGTTTGAGGAACCGGGAGTTACTCTCGGTTTATGTACATTATAAATTTGTTATACAGGGTGTCCCAAAACTCAACGTCAAGCCGGTTCCGGGTGAAAAGGTAAGTCATACTGGTTATCAGAAAAATATAAAAAAAATGATTTATTTTTTATTTTAAGAACAATGATTTTTTTATTATTATTTATTCAAGAAATTTCACAAAAACAATGAGCAATTTTGTTTAGATAGATATAAATATAGAGATAGAGAACATTTTATTGTACATAAAAAAGGTGATTACACAGGTATCAGGTATGTTTAGTAACGATTTTACAATAACGTTTTTTTCATTGTCAATAATATTTATCTCGTCGGCTTTGTCTTAATGTAAACAAGTAAGCGACTTGACCGTCAGTTTTCGTCAGTATTTTAGCGATATCTGTCATCTGATATTGTGCGTTTGGACATGACTTTAAATATAAGTGGTTTAGGTAGGCTTCGCCAAAAAAATAGACAATTTTTTTTTTTAAAAAGGCTCCTTTTCTTCCAAGCTGGAGCAGTTGGTTTCAAAATTTTGTTAACAGAATAGAAGCATTATTCAGAGATACAAAACAAAAAAAATTGGAAAAAGTAAAGATTTCTGGCAACAGGATTTTTCAATTTTTTTATAAATGCTTATAATTTTTTTTTTTACGCAATTTTTTTTTCTGATAACCAGTACCACTTGGCTTTTCACCCGGTTCCGGCTTCACGTTGAGTTTTGGGACACCTTGTATATATTCTTAATGGCTGGCAATGTGCATTAAAAAATATTTTACATATAAAACAATTTTTTTTACATATGAATGTTTTACTGTATCTAGATTATTATATAATCTAACAATTCGATTTCACGAGAAAGTTTTAAAATGTTCTCAGTGGAGTACCACTAAGTGATAGTAATCACCAATATAATTTAACAAAAATATTTTGGAAAACACCCGAACTCTGTCAATCGCGATAAACACAAGAAACGTTGGTTGGAGGGTTTCACCAGTATCTTTTAGGGTTCCGTAGTCTCCGTGTGGAGTTTCTGGATCTTCCATCGGACGCGTCCCCCGGGTGGCGGATAGGGGAACGCCCGGGAATGGAGGGTACCGGCTTCGGCCGGCGCGGACCAAAACCAGAGGGAGGGGGACGTCCAGTGGCTTGCGCTGCTGGATGTCCCGCGGGGTCCACCATGGACCCCGCACCCGTAACCCCACATTGAGCGGGGCCGGGGGCCTTCGGGCCGCGAGGAGACAACCTCTATAAAAAACACACGGTGGGGGCCCTCTCTATGTCCCTCTGTCCAGCAGAGGGCATGGAAGAGGGCCGGATGGGCGGGAAGGGGCGCGGGCTCCGCAAGCCAGGCTTGGGAGGGAGGGATTTTGAGGAAGGTAAGCCAGGGACCAGGGACTGGGCACCCCATATGGTCTCTGGCCGAGGGGTGTTTTTATGGGAGGGAATTTAGATGGGCCGAGGATCCGGGCAGAGGGCCACAACGGGTCCTCGGTAGCTGGAGACTTGGGGAGCTCGCACCTCTCCGCCGGGAGAGCCGGTGGCGCGGGGGACGCCGCGCGGACCTTGCGCCGCCGGTTGAGTGAGGGTCACAGACGGCAGGTTGGGGGACCTGCCGTCCGACATCGTGACGGGAGAAGGGGGTGGGGGGCCCATGCCCCTTCTTCAGTGAGGGTGGGCCCGACTCCTTGCGAGTCGGGTCGACGTCGCCGGGGCGCCGCTGTCGCATTCGCGTTGTGGTTACACCACTTGCGAGATCCGGCGGCGCCCCATTGCACGAGCGACAGGACGGCCCCCGGGGTGTTTTAGGAGGTATGCCTCTCCTAGTACTAGGAGAGGAGAGTCCGACACACGGCCGTCGCCCTCCCCCAAGGGTGGCGGTTATGGTGCACAAAGCATTTCACCCCGTTAACAAAAAAAAAAAAAGGGTTCCGTAGTCTAGAAGGAACCTTTGTAGTCATGTCATGTCCGTCCGTCTGCCTATCTGTCTGTCCGCGGTTTAGCTCAAGCCAACAAAATGGTAGAATAAAATATAAAAAAAAATTTAAGGTTCCCAACAGGTAAATTAAGGATGTAATTTTCTTTCCCGCCTTCGCCTTACTGTGTATCGTTGGATTGGTCATTCAAAAATGTTGTCGTTTGCAAAATATTAACCTTTAAAGAGCAAATTTTGTGCGTCCGCCTACCTCAGTGAAAACAATCAGGGTTATAGCACCTATAACGAACTTAAAAGAAAACTTTTACGTCTAAGTAGGGCTTACAAGTTAAAGAGTTATAGGCGACCAACGAAAAAAAGGAAAACTTCCCACAAAATCCATTGAAAATTACTTTGATGAAGTTGTTAGTTCTGTAAGGCAGATAAAACCCCATCTTTCTACGGAATCCACTATGCGTGGCTTGCCACGTACTTGAGCGGTTTTTTTTTGTTTCAGCGCGCGTTCCAGGTGATATCAAAAGTTGCAACAAAGGGCGTTGCGAAAAATCCCATTGTTATCGAGGGTACAATTTATTAGGGGCCCTGGCTCACGGCGACCTTTTTTTATATATCATCGCATTATCCCCACTTGGAGAGTTACAACTTCTTAAAGAAAATGAGGGGAAATTAATTTAAAGCATTAAAAACTGTCTGGAACACCCGCTTGACTTTTTTGTCAGTTTGCGCGTTGGAAAATAAGTGGTTTAACAAAGCGTTTGAATGCATTAATCAAAATGCACAGATCGTGGTCTAGATTTTGAACACGGGGGTACTAAAAAATAAATATAATCTGTAAGCAATCAGACAGGATTCGAATGTGCATAAATTCAAAAACCAACTAAGTTGATATCGATAGTCAACCTAAAAGTCGACCTTATGTACCTACGTACCAATATGTTTAATGCACCAGCACCAATACAGATGAAGACTTTGTAACAGTGTAAACAGCCTGTTTCATCATCAACCCATTATGTCCCCACCGAGGGGCACGGGTCTCTTCCCTGAGGAAGGTATAGGCCCTACTCCACCACGGGGGCCTAGTCCGGATTAGTGGAGGCTTGTAAGACTAGTGGCTGGTCTTACTGTCAGAAGTTTTTAAGCCGCCCTAAGGCCTCTGACTTGGCTTAACGACTGCCATCTATCGACGGCAGCCGGCACCAACTGCTTAACGTACCTTGCGAAGCACGGAATCGCTCGGAAAAAATGCCACTAGCGTTACATAAAAACAGTCCTTACATAAAAAAGATAAAAAAACATACTGGTTACCTACAAAAAAATTAACGAAAAGGCATCTAAATTAATTCACGAACCCTTTCAAGTATACAGGGTGTCCCCTGTTCATCCTTTCCCGATTAGGCATGTCCCTAATATTTTTATCTCTGCACATAAATACCCGGTAATGAGCGGTCCGAAATTCTCCTCCTCTGTTGTAATAAATTTATTCTTCCGCGCCCGCTCGAGTGTGCATAATTTTGATACAAAAATAATCTACGGCCACAATTTAAAGGCGTTAATAAATTTTGGATTTGGTCGTGTTAACAATCTTTTGTCGAGATGCGAGGACGTATCTACCTGTTTCAATTGCTATATTGCTATGCAATTGTTCCCGAGAATTTCGGGTGTATTCCCAGCTACCTCAAAGTTCCCAGTGCCGTATTGGACGGATGATTTAAATAGGTATCTAGACGAATATTATGACAATCAATGTTAAGTTTGAAAATATTTATTTTCATATAAATTACATAGCTATCAACAGATTAGATGCACAGAGATATACATTTGTAGACCGAGAGATAGTGACACAAATTACTTGGTCATTTGTAACAGTATGGCGGTTCTTCAGGGGTCTTAGTACGCAATGACAAAAAGAAAAATGATGGTCATAGCGCTGGTACCGGCGGCCCAATCGCGTGGGCGTTAGTCGAACTCGTCGGATAAATTACGAGTGTCAAATGATTTGTACCACAAAAATTTTAGTATTTTCCGATAGTCCATAAAAATCAAGTAGACGGTAGTGTCATGCCATACTTTTCCGGTGTGACTTACAGCCCGCCATACCGACGCGAATGCGTTAATTAAAAAAAAATTCAACCATTTGTGCCAGGCTAATTTTTGCACAGTTAATTAAAATAGAGTTTATTTGCCAATTACATTAACAATACAAAACAAAACATTTTCCAGAGACATATTCACTGCACACTACACAATTTTGTATTTCGTAAGATAGCTGGGGATCTCCACACTAGGCATAGCCTGTAACGTGGAGACCACAGGACGAATTGTTATATACTAATTTGTGCGGATTTTACTACGTAAAGTACAGTCTCTCTCTAACTATGTATTGATAAAATAAAATTAATTCAATAAAATTAAGACAATTATAATATTTACATAAATTAACATAAATTAAATTAATTAAGTTATTCTATTCTATTCATTCATTCTACTCGTAATCAATTATTAATTCAGCAATACGTCGCAAAAATATTGAATTGTGTACCACATGCATATCAACTGAAGCACAATATTTTAATTGAATTCGTACATACAATTGAGTAACATACAAATGAAATAACTTAACAAATTTTTCTCAAATAATTAAATCATCTATCATTACATAAGGTTGTTACAATCAGAAGTTGCTATTCATGACACAACTTTTAAATACGCTTCAGCATTGTCGTAATTTTTGTCTTTTAAATGATTGCGAACTATTGTTTTGGCATCTCGTGTATTACAATTTCGAATGCTACACTCCTTGGAGATAACGTTATATAGGTGTGGAATAAGGAATGCTGTAAATCGTTTACTAAAGGCCGTCTTTAGGGAGGGTATGGGTAATAGGTGGTCGCGTCGTGTCGGTCTAGGTTTGGGGTGTGGTGTTTTGAGCATATTTCTGTGGCCAGTTATTATTATTTTGTAAATAAATAGTCTTCGAACGCTAAGCACCTGAGCATCGGAATATAAACTGGTAGTAGGGTACCCAAAGGGCTTCCTTAGCATTACCTTTAGCACTGATCGTTGTGCCCGTTCCAGTTTAATTAGGATGGTTTTGGCACAGCCACCCCATGCGGAGATGCAGTAAGTGAGTAAAGACTAGCATAGAGCCACGTATATTCTTTTTAGCAAAGACTTTTCAGCCACGTCTCGAAGTGCTTTCATTATTGGTATTAACTTTCGCACTCTACCGGCCATGAGATCAATATGTTGTCTAAAGGAAAGTTTCTCGTCCAATATAACACCCAGATAGCGAATGCTTACAACCCGCTCAATACCAATACAGGTACAGGAATCGCTACGGTGGGAGTCGCATATATGGATCCGGATTGGTGGGAGAGACCGCGGAGCAGAGGCTAGAGTCTTGTGAAAACACAAATATTTTGTTTTTGACGCATTTAGTGTAAGTAAATTTTGAGCCAACCATTTCGCAATCCTACCCATTCCCGTCTCCACAGTAGAGTGTGCTCCTAGCCAAGTCTTGTCATGGAAAATAATAGCAGTGTCATCAGCATAGCATACCACCTCAGCATTAGTTAGCATAATTGAGGCGAGGTCGTTTAGGTAGCACAAGAAGAGGGTAGGTCCCAGTATACTGCCTTGTGGGACACCAAATAAAATATTTTGGAAGCTACTTGTTTCGCCGTCTACTCTGGCACACTGGGATCTTTCAGTTAAGTAGCTGGTAAACCAATCTTTGGCCAAACCTCTCACGCCCATGTATTCGAGCTTTTTTAAAAGAATTGGGATGGAGACCGTGTCAAACGCCTTCGCCAGATCAAGGAAGACGCCCACGCAGACCTCTCCCTTATCTAAGTGCGTCACAATCTGATTGGCAATGAGAGATACGGCATCCTCCGTAGATTTTCGTTGACGGAAGCCGAATTGTTTGCTGGAGAGCAAGCTGTTTACTTCCAAGTACTTCGTCAGTCTCCTATTCACTAACCTTTCGAGTAGTTTGGAGAAACAAACCAGAAGAGATATGGGTCTGTAATTACTGGGGCTAGTTTTATTGCCACCTTTGTGTATGGGGGATACTACGGCCACCTTCCAGGCCTTCGGGAAAATGCCAGATTGCAGGCTCAAGTTAAAGATGTAAGTGAGAGGCACCACAATACCATCTGCGACCAATTTAACCAACCTGTTGGTTACGCGGTCAATTCCGGGTGCACTGACACTTTTGAGGTCTCTTATTAGGCCACCAACTTCATTTGGGTCTGTAGGAGTTAAGAAGAAAGATTGAAAACCAGGAGGATCCAATTTGACTTTGGCAGTAAGTGTGTCCTGGCTTTCGTTAATTGCGCTCATTGTTTTGTTTGCAAGTTCCTGACCGATAGTAGCGAAGAATTTATTGCATTCGTCAAGAGATTCGGAAGGGGTGGGTTTTATTTTGGTCAACTCAAAAGCACTGTTAGCTCTGCTAGAGCGGTTTACAATGCGCTTTATTGAGTTCCAAAGAGATTTTGGTTTATTTGAGTTTAACTTTAGCTCGTCACTTTCATATGCATTTTTGACACGTCGTAATAGAGATATGTAAAAATTTCTATAACGCGAAAAGACAAGTCTTTTGACAGGATCATTAGGGTTTTTTCTAGCAGCTGAGTGAAGTTTGTCTTTATGTTTTGAGCACTTAATGAGTCCAGGGGTCATCCACGGCTTTAGAGTATGTTTACTTCGACTTGTCACCACTACACGACTATGTTTGTCTATTATAGATGAGAATATAGCGGAAAAGTGGTAGGATGCTTCGTTGACTGATGAAGATTTCAGTACCGTAGCCCAATTCCTATCACTCAACTCCTTGGCTGCTGCAGTATGGTCGATCTTTAGTTGGGTTCTTTGAGGCTTAGATGGACAAGAATTCTTGTTACTTATTCCGATCATGATAGCATCGTGATCAGTGAGATCCGATGAACAGATCAGGGATTCAAATGAGCTCTTAACGCTAATGAACATGTGATCCAGACATGTTTTATTGTGAGTTGGCTGGGTGATTGCTGGTGTGAGCCCGAGCTCAGCCATGAGACACAGGTATTGAGAGGATAACTCATCAGTTCTTGTAGAGTCACAAATATCTATATTAATATCTCCAGTAACAACGTAAGATGGCCCTGTTTTTAAACTTTTTATGTTGCTTTCTAAGGATTGGAGAAAGACCAGAGGATTACTGAAGGACGTAGATGGGGATCGGTATATGGCCATTAGGGAAAGGTAGTGAGGAATATCTACATGAAGGCAGTTAGCATCCAAAACGTCCGGTTCGCTGACATTAGCTGGAAAATCATCCTTTACGTACACAACCACACCGCCAGCTTTGTTAACATATTTGGTAGTGCTGTAAGCATTGTACCCATTTCTTGATTTTATAATTGATCTACTGTTAATCCAGCACTCTGTCAAGACTATGATATCAAACCTAGTATTTAATCGCTCCAGAAACACCAAAAATCCATCAAAATTTTTTTGCATACTTCTGATATTTAGTGTAAGTATTTTGATACTATACTTCGACAAGATGTTGCTACTGTCCTCAGGAATATCCATGAAATGACACTTTGCCTCGTAAGATTTGTCTAACTCTTGTGATAACTCTAAAATAGACATGTATAAGTAATGTGGGTTTTTTTAAAATATATTCTGTCGGTATTGTTCGTCTGAGGACATACTTTATTCATATGAGGAAACAATAAATATTTCATTAGGGTTGAATATGTTTGGGACGAGTAAGATATAAATATTGCGATTATGAGTTTTTTGAGTGCGAGATAGACAAAGTCCGGCTCAGTATTGATAGTGTTTGCGAATACAATTACAAAACAGTTCGTATTAATGGTTTGAAAGCTCATGAAAAATTGGCTTATGAATATCAAAAAGCAGTAAATTTCTTGAAAGATTGTCACGAGGTTGTTGTGGGCTCTACTGGTAGTCTGAACTGGCTTGGTTGTTACAGGTTCCGAAAAGCATTTCCAGATCATCAAAAGAGCGAATCTGATTAACAGGGGCTCTCTCAGCCTTTCGAACAAGGACAGATCCGTTACGTATCCAGCAGTAGAGGAAATTGTGTTGTCTTGCTCGTAAAATTATCGTCGTGCAGCCATTTACGAAAATCACCATGCCATACTTTTCGGACGGTTCCAAATGGTCGCCATACCGCCGAAAATCAGCAAATTTTTTTTTTTAACTGTGAAAAAATTAGCCTGGTACAAATGGTTGAATTTTTATTTTTTTAATTAACGCATTCGCGTCGGTATGGCGGGCTGTAAGTCACACCGGAAAAGTATGGCATGACACTACCGTCTACTTGTTTTTTATGGACTATCGGAAAATACTAAAACTTTTGTGGTACAAATCGTTTGACACTCGGAATTTATCCGACGAGTTCGACTAACGCCGCGATTGGGCCGCCGCCGGTACCAGCGCTATGACCATAATTTTTCTTTTGGTCATTGCGTACTAAGACCCCTGAAGAACCGCCATACTGTTACAAATGACCAAGTAATTTGTGTCACTATCTCCCGGTCACTATTGATAACAGCCCCCAAACCATACACACACTGTATCTTAGGAACTATTAAGTGATGATTTGCAACGATGAAAAAAACAGCAATAGTTTAAGCTCCTTGTCTAAGTATCCGTTTCTCGTATAAAATCTGTTAATCTACTGTTGACAGCTGTCACTTGGATAAAATTCAAACAAAAAAGCGGCTAACAGCTGAAACATTAATACAATTTTAGCGGACGAAAAATTGGGGAAAGTTACATCTGTCCCCAATTCACGTTCTCTGTCTATCTGTGTGGTTCTCATCTCAAATGTCAGGTCTGACACAAACATGAAGCGCAATTAACGGCAAAATAATCGAAGCCGATTTCTATGGAATGGTTCTGTCTGCATGGCCGAAAGATTTCGCCCAGGAAATGGGCAGACACTTTATTTCTCGTTGCAATTTCCTCTAAGGAAGTGACTTTCGAGATTGCTCTCAGAGTTTGTCTGCAACCCTGTTTCAGAAACAAAGGATATTTAGTAAATGTTTAATGGCTAAAGGAGTGGACAGCTAACGGTGAGGCTTTTTCCCAGTAATGGCACATAATCTAGGAAATATAAAAAATAATTAACAGCTCGTTTAGGTTACAATAGTTATAACAGACAAATTAAAAATAATATACAGTACATTGATAATAGATTGTCTTACAAAATCCTTTAAAAATACTAAAATTTTTAAACGCTTAATAACCACGGAAAAAAAAGAAATAAAATAAATAATTAATGAAATAAATAATTATAACATCATTATAAGTAAGAAAACCTTCGTAAACGTACACGAAAGTCTCTACGGGCAGATCTCTATCCAGCACTGCCACTCTCATAATAAATTGAAAATCCCACACTGTAAGTTCACAGCCTCTAAATAAATGAGAATCGTGACGAAAGCCGCCACAAAGAACGTCGGCAAACTTTCCAACTGCCGGCCGATAGATAGTGTTCCGAAACGCAAACACTGAGCGACAGTCGGACGTGACAATGACAGTTAAGCCGCTAGCCCAAGGAACGTTTTACTCCTTTTCTGCATGCCCCCCTGATATCCAGAGGCGCACACTGGCCAGTTTCTGACGACGTTATTTTTTAATCAAATATATCCGTGAAGCGGCGGACGGGTCAATGCGAAAAATTAAAAAGAAAAAAGCAGCCTCTAAGCAAATAGAGACGAGACGAAGTTGATTGGTTTTGTTAGCGAGCCTGTTGATTGGCGCGGGCGTAAACAATACGGGGCGCCAGTGTTTAAGTTGGACGACAATTGAGACTCTCGAGCTCGACGCGATATTTTCGTCCATGTTAACAACGCTTTGTCGCTGCAGTGTTTATTTTAGCCCCCAAACATTTTTAGCCCACTAGAGCTGGACTAATGCCGAGTAGACCAACCGAATACGAACGAAGGTACACGCTGAATGATACCATAAAAGGCCGAATGCCTTAATTTGCGTTAGCTTTGCTGTCTTTTTTTACACAACATGAACACAAAGATCTTGTGTCACTGTATGTTTTTTTGTTTACGCCAAACTTGGCGAATACGTTTGAAATGTAACGAAAACAAAAAGAGACGTATTAGAAAATCGTATTCGTCCAATAATACAGAATGCGTAACAGTTTTTGAAAGGTCCGGGTTATTCAACTTATAAATATAAGCAACTTATTATATTCGCTATCCAATATAAAATTTTGACACTTGCTGTAGCGAATGTATGATACAGTTACTATTTTTTTATCTTTCGAGTTAGATGCGAACGACTTTACGTTAAAAGTCAAGAAAAGGAAAGTGGGGAAGTTTTCGTATGGATGATTTTCTGTTTGATTTACGATTTAATAAAGGCTGCGACAATAATAGAATGATAGCCTATGTGAGACCTTGAAACGGAAACCATTGTTATAGTGGCCCGATGGGGCTCGCTTTTCGTAATATCAACCAGCAAAAAATCTCATAGAACCAAAGTTGTTGAGCAAGATAACTAACTGATTATATTTACAATGTGTTGCAAGCAATATTGTAACCTGTTTATCGCAACACAAAAAGCCGAGATAGTTCGTTAAAAACGCTCTCTGGGCGGGAGAGGTAAAAAACCCGAGCTGCTCGCGGTCTCCCCTCGCATTATTCACGGAAAGGTACTAGGCTGCCATAAATCAGTGAGTCTTCAGCCGGTATCAACGGCGTCCATTAGTGGGGTCTCTCGCTGAAAATAATGCGGTCGCTTGAGCACGTTGTGTGGAAAACTAGTACTCGTAAAATAAAAAACATCCATAGAAAATAAGAAATAAGAGTATAAGAAAAACATCAGCAATCTCAATCCACCTGGCATAATGGTCAGCAAGGTACCGAGGCCATACATCAGTGAGTCTTCGTCTGAATTCAGCGACACTTCTAAGAACAATGCGATCGTTTGGGCACAGACAATCAACTTAATGTAGTGGAGAAAATCATTGAGCAGTGAGGTGAAAGCCGTCTTCATTTACACACATAAATAGATTAAAAAAAAAAAAAAAAATGGAGGAGGCCTATGTCCAGCAGTGGACTTCTTGTGGCTGAATGATGATGATCGGCTCATCATAACAATGGTTTTTAATTGTTCTTTTCAAGATCATAAAGTAACCGATTACATAAAATTCTTGGTGCCTTTCCGCATCAAGGGACATTAGGATTTAACAAAAAAATCGTATTCCCACTGAGCACGGATTTGTGTCTACCGCTTGACTATAAGCAACCCATTGAGGTACATACCTATGACGCACTGTTAGCCCACCCCTTCTATTTATTAATCTCGCACTTTTAAGTGAGAAATTGCGAATATCCACTCCCCACCCACGGCAGCGTTACAAACGCTTGGCACGAATCACCTTATTCTCGAATGGGGACGTCGGAAAAATACTCATGATTCTTCTGAAGTTTTTCTTTTTTATTAACTCCGAACAGTCCAAGGAGAAGATTTGAGGTTTTGCGTTATTTCAATAACACGCCATAAAATGTGAAAGCTTGTCTATTTACTTTATTTATTTATTTTTGATATAGTTACTTAATTGTTAAAACAAAACAAATACAACAACATAAAAACTTAAATAACAATCTATTAAACTAATCTACTATAAACTAAATCATATAAATAATACCTAAATAATAAAACTAATTTCTAATCATATAGGTATTTACAATTAAAAAACTTGCACCAGGTCGGTGTCCCGCGGCAGAGAGCCCAGAATGCTGGCAACATTCCCCCTTTGGATGGCCAGACTTATTCTCTGGCCGAGGTATGCGCCAGCCCTCCGGTCTCCCGTGGCGTCGATGAGGCGCGTCGACAGCTCTTTAAAGAGCGAACGCGCCTCGGGGCCCCACGGGCCTAGTGTGTCGACCCCAAACGGCGCAAATATGTATTGGTTGCCCAATGACGCATATCGTGTCGACACAAGTTGAGTCCCACACTAACGGCCTCCCATGTTTCCAGGGAATTGACGTCATTCCGTCGGGCCTCTTCCCATCATCGCGGAATATTCCTGGGGGTTCCAGCATTGCTGGAACTCCGGATGTGGCCTCCTTGTCTATTGAGATTTTTGTTGCGTTTAAAGGCCATATATTATAAGATCATCTATATCAATAAATTATATTTGTCACATTATATATTAAATAATGGAATCGCTCGTAGCCTGGGCTGCCTGAGTGATCTTAAACGATCACTAAGGTTAAGCAACATGCGGCGCGTTCAGTCCATGGATGGGTCACCGTCTATGACTAACGCTAGTGTCATTTTTCCGAGCGGTTCCGTGCTTCGCAAGGCACGTTAAGCAGTTGGTGCCGGCTGCCGTCGATAGATGGCAGTCGTTAAGCCAAGTCAGAGGCCTTAGGGCGGCTTGAAAACTTCTGACAGTAAGACCAGCCACTAGTCTTACAAACCTCCACCAATCCGGACTTGGCCCCCGTGGTGGAGTATGGCCTATACCTTCCTCAGGGAAGAGACCCGTGCCCCTTGGTGGGGACATAATGGGTTGATGATATATATATATTAAATATATAGAACATATCTCCGTTAGTGATATCACATGCAATTGAAGTCCTGGCCACAGTGATATTCGTTTAATTATCTATCTATTTCAAAGTACGTTTTATAATACGAGCTTAAAAAATAAATAAACAACTTCCACATAGTACAGTCGACAGCACGTCAACCTTCACATTTTAGTTGCAAAGTCGCCCGTAATGCAACGGAGTAGAGTGCGTGGGTGTATACGATGATGTGCTGTCAACTGTACAATCACTGGATCCGGTCCCAACTGTATCGCTGTGCTATGGTAATCTGGCAAAGAAATATAAAAGCACAAACATAGAAACATATACCAGATCAAGTATGGCGGCCTCCTGTCCGATCCCACAACCTATGTTTTCCTAATCCAGCATGTCAACCGCTAGAGACCAACGATTCTAGTCAATTAGAAAAAAGGTTTTCGTGGTGTTTCCGGAATAGGTCCTGGAAGGTTTTTCGGAACAGATAGTGTGCGGAAGAACAATAGAAAGCGATTAGCTGCGTCTGCACAGTCCGCTCGGCGATTCTTTTAATTGGTTTCCGATCCACCGGTTTCGGGCCCTTAAATATTTCACAGCTCGCTTTCTAGTCTCTGAGATCTGTTTGATGAAGGACTAGCTCCTCTATTCGTTCGTCAGACTCTAGTCCAGTGTGTTTTTTTTGTGAGATCGAAATTCTTAATTGTCTTGTTTTGTCTGCTATGCCGTTTGCAGTTCTGAATTTCATCGACATCTACACTAATATTAGTCACTAGTCACTATTAGTAATGTACAAAGGAAGACCAAAATTCTGTGATTGATGTACTATTAACTGTAGCTAGACTCGATCGACCATAGTAATGGGTTTACTAAGAATCTGTAGAATCAGTTACTTAGTTGTGTTAAATAAATGGTTTGCTGGTTACAATCTACTTAGATACAAGTACATTTAAATATATCTTCAACATTAATAGCGTAACCAGTTAAAGTATAAATAAATAAGTAAACCCAGTACGGGTATTATTAGAAAACTGAGCTCAAATCACTGCCATCCGGGTAAAGGTAAGCGTCGGCAAGAAGCTGCCGCGACCCAGCAGCCGCTGCTCGGCAGTCGCTGCCCGGCAGTCGCCGCAATGCTTTATAGGGATTTGTATGATACACCGTCCGATGCAGGTGGCCGAGCGGCGCGGCCGGGGGGAGTGGCCAGGGCGCGACCTCGGCCGCGCCGCCGAGCCGCTCCCGTAGCAATATGGCAGCGCTGCCCGCTCGGTTTTAATGAAGAAAACGACGAATATTTAGTGGAGCTTATTGCTAAACATCCATTACTTTGTGATTCTAACTGCCTTCCTCAGCTCTGGACGTATACAATGAATCGATTCTACTCCTCTTTGATAAGTAAAATCATCGTTATTTCATCATCTGCTTCTTCGTCCTGAAGCAATTCCTCCACAAGTTTTCGCTTTCGTATATGTAAATTGTCAGACTCGTTCTTTTTAATAATTCGCAAGCGAATCGCACAAGCACTGACTCCTATGAAGTCCTATGTGACTACTGCACGTGGCATTCCGCAGTCGCCGCCCGGTCGCGCCTATCCGAATGCTTACGGCGGCGCTGCCCAGCAGTCACGTTCGGCGGCTGCGGTCGGCCGCGGCAGCCGGGTCGCGGCAGCGTCTTGCCGAATGCTATCTTAAGGTTCCTAGAAAGCTCTACATAAAATACATTACGGGTAATTATGTGAATTTTCAGACCTCAAAAATTACTTACTTACTGCGATGGCTCAGCGACCTCAGCTCAGCGAGCAAGAAGTCGCCACTTGTCTCTGTCCTGCGCGGTCTTCTGCCAGTTACTGGCAAACATTTAATCATTCTTTAATTACAAAGTATCGACGCAATAGCTATGTTCATATTATGCTGATTATGGCCTTTCTTTTTCTAGAATTTTACACAAATACAAAGACCGTTATACTTATCCGTAGGCGCGGTGTTACCTACGTAAATTAACCATTGATCAATAACCTTCGTCGAAACGACGACGCGGACTCAAAAAAAGTGGTATAAATGTTGAGTGCGTCGTCGTACGGATTACAGATTCCGGCTAATTTCGGTCGACCCACAACTCGCGCAGCGTGCGCCATTTCAGCCACCATGAGTCGTCAAATCGACGATTTTCAAACTTCACATTTGTCCCAAATGTATTAATTAATAGTTTTTTTCTTAATTTTTGTTCTTTTGCTGATTTTATTTCTTAATTTCAATATTTTTGTAAGTCTTTGTTAGAAGCCTCCCTTTTATACGCCGTAGCCGAAACGACGAAGCTTTGTAATAAGCGTTGTAAAATAAGATTAGTGATCTAGGGTTAACATGGAAACACTGGGAGCCTACACGATACAGAATCATGAAAAACCATTACTCCAGTTTGCTTTCGGAGTCTGAAAAAATAATTCAGACAGAAGGGAACTTTTGCAGACAATCGACGCGTAAGTTGGACAACTAGAATGAGGTAGTAGCAAATTTATGTGTTTACGTTCAACGGACAGCCAGTAATGGGCGCGGAAACGGTAGTCCCGTTAAGATTTACCGATTGTTTCCCGAGCACGAGGTGCTTAAGTAATCGTTAGTTGCGATCGTCTTAAATAGATGTGCTTTCTTCTAAAAGCCTAGTTTGCTGAGCACAATCTTTGCACCGAGCTTCATAATCGCACAGTTGGTGAGCACGACCGTTTCATAAAGAACATCATAGAAGGAAGTAGAAGAAAAGGAAGGTCTCGGTGAAACCGTATTGAAAGAGTGTAAGAAAAGATCTACCTATGTTGTTACGTACCAGATTGTAGACTGAAAAGAGCTCTACCATTATGCGTAGTGATTGTTCTAATTACAAAGTTGACTTTGAAATGACTTCAATATTTGACAAGTTCAATGAATTGTGTTTTTTTTTATTTGTGTTTTCTAATATAAACATAGTTGACATAAGTAAGTATAGCTCGTCTGGAAAGCATTGTGTGGTAGAGATATATTTTAACTAGCTGTTGCCCGCGACTACGTCCGCGTGGGCTTTAATTGAGTAAAGTGTTTGCAAATAAGATAGGGATACTTTTAGCGCATGCGAAAGAGCTTTCATACTAACTTCGCAACCCCTTCTTACCCCCTTAAGGGATGATTTTCGAAAAACTACTTTACTCATCTTTGATGACTTTCAATGAAGGACCTTCATTCTGAATTTCATTCGAATAACTTCAAAAATGGCACAGTTTCATACTAAGTTTGCACCCCCCTTTCTCCTCCTTAAGGGATGATTTTTAAAAAACAATCAATCAATCAATCAATTTTGAATGAAAAACCTTCGTACCAAATTTCATTTGAATAACTTCAAAAACGGCGAAGTTTCATACTAACTTTGAACCCCCATTTTACCCCCTTAGGGGATGAATTTAAAAAAATCCTTTCTTAATGCTCCCCTGCGTTACAAAAGGAACCCCTGTGCAAAATTTTAAGTTTCTAACCCTTATGGTTTAGCCCCTGCGCTGATATGTCAGTCAGTCAGTCAGTCAGTCAGTCAGCTTCTCCTTTTATATATAGATAGATGACAAAGAATAGAGCTAAAATAAAAAAAATATTTTGTAAGTCCCGATGGGTCAACAAACATGTACAGGTCGTATTTCAATGAAACAACCTTGTATCTCATGCTTCAAAAATACTAAATTTTATAATGTATTTTATTATATACGTTTATGAATAACTTAAGAGCTATTATAAAGGTAAGAGCGCATTGTAAGGACAGCCTGCAAGGAAACAAAGTATTTCGCATTTATTGATAGCAGCTCTGTGTAAATAGGTGTCTTATCTTTCTTTATAATAACCTTTTGGGAGATTCGTATTTAATATCTCTCCCCGTAATGAAACATAAACACTGAAATAATTGTAGGCAAACAAACACAATCAGGAAATCGCTTTCCAACTTGCCGGCCCCATTACAATTTGTTATACTGAAGTTTTACCGTAATTTTATAAGCAAATCTTGCGTTCCGCGGACGGGTTGAGGGGTGCGTCCACAAAACGGGTACAAACAGAAGCCAAGCTTCCTTATAAATACAGAATAGTTATGAAAAAAAAGGTCTTTTACCAATAGTATTTACGTCTCGGGAAAATATCAACTATCTATAAGGGGGTTTTCTGACGAATCTTTAACACTTTAATAATTAAAATAAAATAACTAGTACCTAACTCAGATTCGGTTGATATAAAGACATCGAAACTACTATCGTAGTCTTAGTACGAAGTTCAACATAGTAACATTTTTTTTACAACTTGTGTTCAGCTTAACTTTGAGCAACATTAGATATAATACGTCGAACCATTTATTTTACTTTCGACTGATGCAACACGGATAGACACCCATTTTTTTCACTAGTGATGCGATGTGTTGATAATGCTAAAATATATGATAATAAACAGTAAATTACATAGCGAAGACTAAAAAGACGTTAACGTTCGATAAAATATATTAAAATATATCTAATTTAAAAGATCAATACTACAAAAAATGAAGCTAAAAGATTATAAGTAACAAAATAATACGAAATGTTCGTTAGTTTTTAGTTTATCACGATCAGACAGACAGAAAATTGAAAAAAATATAAAACATAAGAAAATATCTTACAGAGACAAGCTCGCCTATGACACTTAGTTTTATGTCATCATTTCTTTACTGTTTTTCGTGTGCAACAATGTGTTAAAAACAATATGGAAATAAAAATTCGATTAAAACTTCAACATAATTAAGATTGATAATCATAAACAATGGAATCGGTAACGTCATAGAACGTTATTAAATCGAGTTTTGAAAAGTAAAATAAACGGTAGTCAACTTAAAATTTCCAGATTTGATTATTGAAAAACGGTCGCTGCTGTCTTATTATGTCTACATTCAAAACTTGATTGCAAGGCATGCCATAATAACAAATATCTAAAATGCGTATTTTTACATGTATAATATTATGTACTCGTATGTGCAGAGAGGCTATCCCAGTACAAAATACTAAGCAAGCATCGAGCTTATTTTTTTATGTTGAAAAGGCCCTCTGTATATACCTATCTTACGGCGCGACTCGACTAAACTTTTAAGCGGCGCAAATTCGCGCGCGGGTACGCTTTACGATAACGATCGCTATAAAATATTCGAAGTTGGTCGCAGCACTAAACGTTTTATTATAAATACGGCGCACCAATGTGACTAAGGAAACTGGGATTTAGAAAAAAAACACATTTTAGCGACACATATTTTTTAAAGTAAAAAATATTTTTTTTATTGCTAATAATTTAATTCGTCGTGAAAACTGTCCATAAGGGGAGTTTAGTTTCTACGAGTATGTCTTCTGAAAATGCTTGGGCACGTAAGTTTATAGTAAGTACTTAACCGATTTCAAAAATTATTTCACCTATATTGAGAATTGACCTATCAGGTGGATATATGTATCCTATAGACTTATTTATTTACCACGTGAACGTAGTCACGGGCACTGCTAGTTGAAAATGGTAAGAATATTTCTAACTAAAATTTTCGTAACTAGCACGTAGCACTACACTACACACTACTTAATTCCGACAAAAATCAAGTAGGTAAGTAAACCAAGAAAAACGTGCAGTAACTTACTGCCTAATTTTTGTTTTTTATTCTTACATGTTACGTAATGGCAGGTGCAGTGCCAAAAAAAGAAAATAAAAAACGTGTCGAACTTTTTAAATTACCATGAAGGTCGGAATCACGTTCCAGCCAGGCTGCATGAAATTCTTCTCCCAAACAGGCATAAAGACTTTCCACCGAGCCCTTATTACAATAATAATTGTCAAGCCCGCGGCAGATCTCAGTTTTAATTGATCCTTAAGGGCGAGTTTGCCGATAAAACCGCGGGTAGCTCAACTTTCTCTATTACAGTTTAAGAAAAGCGCGTTTCGTTTGGGCGATAAGCCGCGTCTTCATTGCGCGGTGCGTAATGCAAAGTGTAATACAAGCTTAATGTGACGTGTAATTGGGGAGCGGGTTATTTGTATTGTTCGATGTTGTTCTGATATTTTTAGAATTCCGTAGCTCAAGAGAGAAACGCTTGGAACCCTTATAGAATCACGTAGTTGTCCGCGTGTCCGTCTGTTTGCCCATTAAACATAAACATACAATTTACATACAGGCACATACATTCGTCTGCTCGTCCACGTGCCCGTCAGTCCGTCTATCAAAACCCTTTTTCCCAGGAATAGATACAGAGTTATCAAGATAATAATAGTATCATCTAGTACAAGGCCCTTTGAAAACATCAAAAGTGAAAATTCAGATTATAATGGAGAATTTGCACAAAAAATGTTTTGATAGAATAAGAGAGGACACTTATAAGATAAATAAACGTGGTATTTTCTGTATAGTACAGTCAGTATGGCTAATGTCTGAATGGTTGAATGACAGTATCTCGTAAAATAATGGTTTTATGCATCTGTACTCTTATAAGAAAATGCGTGTTTAAAAATCAATGAAAAAAGTCTAATATGTTTTGTTTTTATTTTATTTTATTAGGGATAATAAACAGTTACACAATATAATATTATTAACAAATAGGTGTAAATCGAATAGGTAAGAAAGAGTATAACCCACAACATTATCCACAGATTACTTTGTTTTATTAAAGAACAACAAAAACTTTTTCGCCAGAGAAACATAATTTTAAATAGGTCTGAGCTGAATAATTTATTAAAATACAAAAATAAGAAGTGCTATATTTGCATGCTAATAAGTGTTGGAAAGATATTTTGTAACATGCAATTGCAGCGAAATTTTGACACACTTAAACAATAGTTGCATACTTATTAATAATAAGCAGAACATTATAAATTAATTACACATTATAAAATAAAAAACCTTATTGTTATTTTTATAGTAAATTTATTTTCCAATTTTCATTGGAAAACTATTAACATTTTAGTACAGATAATAAAGCTATTTCCGCGGCATAGACTAGCTATTTATAACCGCGAAGCAAGCCGTAAAAACACTAATGTCTCCACTGAGAATGAATTGATGGCACTTATAATGACACTTTTAATTATTTTAATCGTACTTTGCAAACAAACGCAATTCATTCATTAAAAAGAATTAATGGCGGTACGGTAGCAATATTTTCCACGGCTTGTGACTTTTTGATCTGTGAAAAATAGTGTATCTCTTTGAGAACCAATATCCTATATCAAATCAACTTTAGCATGTCGCGTGAGGTTTCAGTTGGGTATGTAAATGTGTTGTATGTGTGTTCAAAGGTTGTGAAATATGTAAAAGTTGATCATCTGTTGCTTCAAAGATAAGCCTTCTTCCTCTTCACAGCTGTACTATACACACTTTCATTGCAAAAAAGGCATTGCAACTTTTTTTATGGTAAAAATTTCCACCGCTTTAGTGAAAGTGAAACAAGTTTAGTCACATGCACACATTCATACTCACATATACACATGCACACATTCACCGTACTATGTGCGTAATATCGCATCTCTACACTATGAAATCGCAACTCAACCATCCAGTTTTCCTGCTTAATGCTAGCTAAGCTAAAATCGCGTTTATTCCTTTGTAATAAAACATCTCCACAGATCTAGTTATACTGGACAAATACACCGACGTTCCCCGCCACGGCACTAGTGACGAATATTAGTTGCGGGTACCAGGCGCTCAGAGATCGAAGACGCTTAAAATAGTTCTCCTAGACGAGAAATATTTATAGGAAAGCTGGTTTGAACGATGTCTGAATGAGGTTTATGACTGGCAAACATGAAATCGCAAGGGATTGAAAAGTATGACACAACAGTATGATGTAATGTGGAGTTATGTTCATAATGTCAATAGTTCAGTTTATAACTTAAAGTTTTTTGTAGTTAGAGCAACCACTAACTAGTGGTCTCCACAAATTAATTGTTTAAATTAAATTCATATGTGATAGGTATTTGCCTAGTTACGTTACATTTTTGTTTTCCTGAGATTACATAAATTGTCTCTACATTCCTTTAAATACCTTCGGAAAGATATCACTAGAGGGCACTAGTGATATCATTTTATGGTACATATTGTGTTAGTTGGGAATTTATTATTGATGACCTTCTAGTCGCCACCACACATTTGGCTTTAGATACATAATTTTCGGTATGTTTCGTGCGAGAGAGAGACATAGAAAGTAAGAAAAAGAAATACCTAATACGGGCGCTATAGCATGTAAATGGTAGTATCAAGTTTACCAATTTTTATTTAAGCCTGTTTCGTCATATAATTAAAGTACTAAGGCCAATTAAAGCCATTATCTTCTGGTTAACCTTGGTTACGTGGATATTTTAAAAGGGGTAGTGCATTTTCAATCTAGAAGAAAATTTGCGGTTGTATTTTTGTACAAATAAGTGGATTTACAGCTCTGAAGTAAACATTATAAGCATCTTAATATTATTTAATATTAAAAAAAAGTCCACTCAACGTACCTTTTTGTAGCTAAGCAAGAATTGTAAATAAAGTTGCAATTTCATTATCTATCTATCTAATCTCTCTAAACGAGCAATTCTTGTATATATGTATGTATATATATAATCAGAATCTCGGAAACGGCTCCAACGATTTTCATGAAATTTTGTAAACAGAGGGTTTCGGGGACGATTAATTGATCCAGCTAGGTTTCATTTTAAGAAAATGTCGTTTCAACCGTGTTTTTCGGCAAAGAAATAACTGCTAGCCTATAAGAACGTAAATTTCGCATTAATCTGCAAGGTTGTAGTAGCCCAGGTGGGAGATTGGACGATACCGTAAACAGAAGACCCGGTTCGAGACTTGAGCATAAAGTTTCTCTTTTTTTTTCAAGGTTCTTCTTTTATGTGAAAAACTATTATTAGGAGCCCTATTATATTTACCAAAAAAATACCGAGCAAAGCTCGGTCATCCAGGTACTATAAATAAAACAAGAAACTATGACATGTTTCATGGAGTGTTACGGGCATGTAAATATCCAAACATGATGTCTAAAGAAAATCGGAAATATCCAGTCTCCTCATTCTCCAAGCAGACTCCCAAATCGTTAAGTTTTCGCCGACGCTTGCGAGCAATTCCGCTCTACGTGCTAAATGGATAAAATGGCTTCGCTTTTCAACCGACTACAAAAAAAGGATGGGGTTTCGATTCGACGCTAATGTACGGTTGGTACGTTTTCTCACGACTCCATTAAAAAAATAATTTTGTAGTTTTTTTGCCAAGGATTAGTCCCGTGATCCGATTAGTTTAATTTTTATTATGATATTAATAACGAATTTTGGAGTTGCATAGGGGAACTCCTTAATAAGCAGCAGTAAATCCGGCCTTATAAAATGTGTGCATAAATTGTTCCTACGCTAATTTGGGGCGATCTGATCTAATGAATACCTGCAGATATGTATTGATCTTTGAATGGATAGCAGAAATTTGCTCTTTACAGTTCAGTTAATAACCAGTGCTCTTTCTTCAATATCCACTATTTTTTGTAAAATATTTTTTGCACGCCATGACATTGAATTTAAACATTACATAAACTCACGTCTGTGTTTTGGAGGGGTAGGCTTTGCCACTTGCTTGTCCCAAGCGGACATTATCATCATAATCAGCCCACCGCTGAAAAGGATGTTTTGGTAAAAGGCAGATAAAAAGTAACTATGCATGAAACAATTAGAGGTTTGAATATTAATGACTTATTTAGCCTCCCCAGTCCTTGAAAATAAAAATGGTTTTCAATTGTTATTGTCAAGGTCGCTCGTAGCCCAGAGTGCCTGAGTGCTCTTAAACGATCACTAAGGTTAAGCAACATACGGCGCGTTCAGTCCATGGATGGGTCACCGTCTATGACTAACGCTAGTGGCATTTTTTCGCGCGGTTCCGTGCTTCACAAGGCGCGCTAAGCAGTTGGTGCCGGCTGCCGTCGATAGGTGGTAGTCGTTAAGCCAATTCAGAGGCCATAGGGCGGCTTGAAAACTTCTGACAGTAAGACTAGCCACTAGTCTTACAAGCCTCCACCAATCCGGACTTGGCCCCCGTGGTAGAGTAAGGCCTATACCTTCCTCATGGAAGAGACCTGTGCCCCTCGGTGGGGGCATAACGGGGTTGATGAATTATTATAGTACTAAGGAGGTTAATGCTGGTTTTAGAGGCGTAAAGTCGGTTTTAGTTTTTTATTTAAGAAAAATCGAAAGCGGCTTCTGACTCCCGACTACTTTGTCGTGCTGGTTACTTTTACATGCTTAATCGTTCCCCGGGGGCGGGCGTGAGACATTTTGCCACTGCTACCACGGGGGAAACGGTAGCGCAACTTTTTGTGTCTTGTTTGTGCAATTAGCTCTTAATTCTGGCTTAGTTCTTTTTATTTTCTCGAACCGGTCTTTACACATTGTCTAAGTTTGTTTTGTAGTATCACCTAAAAACCAGTGTCATGGTTACTTTGAGACCGTTCTTAGTTTTTAAATTGTAAACTGTAATGCTACCATATGTACCAATAAAACTTTTCTATGTGTTTAACATGAGACTATTTAAAGGGTCTTTCAAATCGAATTCATTTAAAAATTGTTTTTCTAACATAAATTAAACCTCCAATAATAAAAATGCCGCCGACTAAAGCCATTCCCGATGCTACAGCTCGGATTAACAAAACCTTTAAGATGTATGGTTTTCACTATGAAATAAAACCCCAATTTTAAAAATATATTTTAATCTTAATTTGGTGAAAATATAATGTGTTGGATACTTTCTCCAACAGACAGCTATTATTGTGTCAAGATCGACATACGGAGGAACTAGGTTCGGTCCCCAGACTTTAGTTAGTTAGTTATTTTTAAGTTAAAATTAACAATTTTCAAGCTAATTAAATTTAAATTTTATAACGTATACATACCCATAAGTTTTTATTTATGACTGTTTGTGTCCTCGATACAATTAAAAGAACTTGTTTATTGTTTACATTCATTCTTCTATAGTTTTCGAAACCTCTATTTTAAAGTTCACCGTATGCAAGTACCGACAATGATATCCTTCTAATATATTTAAGTACATTACGGAAAATTGCTTCCAATACAATTATGCCGCTAGATTTTCTCTGGTAATTAGTTAACATCAATGTGCCCCGCTGTATTGTAAATGTCTTCTCTACTAAAAATAAGAAGAATGTGTATACTCAAAGTAGCGAGATGTTAAGTTGGATTTATTCTCTGTTGTTCTTAGCGAATGGCTGAACTTCCCGGCCCGAATAGGTGCTTGAATAATGTTTGTGTTACAGCTTAGCAACAACGTTTTCTTTCGCGCCGTGGCTTTACGTAACTTAAATAAATCTGGCCGCTTTTCAACGAAATTAAACAGAAAAAGTGTTCTTTTTTTAAAAATAAAACTGCATTGTTATTGTCGAAACAAAG
The DNA here is from genome assembly GCA_947310845.1 of Yponomeuta plumbellus. Classification (NCBI taxonomy): domain Eukaryota; kingdom Metazoa; phylum Arthropoda; class Insecta; order Lepidoptera; family Yponomeutidae; genus Yponomeuta; species Yponomeuta plumbellus. Next base: position 15,311,369 of record OX371194.1, read on the forward strand.
ATTAGCAAATAGAACGCATTCAAAGTCGGTGTTAATTTGCAAACGTCTCTGATGAACCGTAAAAAGAGCGCGCGTTCCAAAATCAAAAATGTATTTATTCGGCAGCCGTATAAAAAGTCAATATGAGTGGCAATAAAACGAGGATGCCGCGAGAGAAATAATAAAAGATAACCTCTCGTGGAGTGAATACAATGAGAAAAGCCCTTGTAAAGAATGTTTGCGTAGTGGATAAGCCGCTGGGGAGCAGTGTTACCAGGTACGTTGTAATTACCTTAGAAAAACGGATTTGGCGAATGCACCGTATGCAAAATATAAAATACTAATTTGGCGTAAAAATCGAGTGGTTTTGCAAATTAAAAAAAAACAGTAGATAAATGCGAATGTTACAAGATAGGTATATAGAAGATTGATACTGATTGTTAAAACTGGGTGACGTACATTCGTACTACATTTTGATACTTAGATAAATAAGTATATGAAAAAACCGATATTTCTTTTCTGATTTCAGAGTTTTTCATTTAATAAAAGTTGATCGTAAATAAAACCCTCATATAATGTGTTTTTGTAGTTAATACGCAGTAAGCTGGATGGACAAGGACAAGGTTTAAATATATCTTGTCGACACAGGAGTTTGTAATTTTCGTCTGGTAATACTGCCGGAGATACACCCCACAGGATTTGTGTCCGGGTGAAAAATTAAAACGCCTCCATAGTGAGTCGGTCACGTCATGTCTTCTACAACAATGCCTACACAAACCTCCTTGAGTTTTTTTTTGGATCTTCAACTTTTTGACAAGCTAAAAAGTACTGGCTGGAAAAAAATATTTTTGTTTTTGCTGTTCGCAGATGAAGCAAAAAAAAAAAGCGCAAGAGTTGCTGTTGTTCTCAAAGCGGGTATACTTACCCATAAAACTCTGTTAATAAAGTATGATTAAGAAAAATAGGTCTAATTAGCCTGAGTTGCTATTGTTCTCAAGAAGGTACAAATAACGCTGTTAATATGGTTGAAGAACGGGACTGGACATCTATTTGTCTCTTACTCATACAATATTGACATCTATAATGAGTGAGACAAACAGTTCTTAGTCCCTTTCTTTGAACCGTAAAGTATTTTTTATAAATTAATAACAAGGTCTCATTGATGTCTCGTCATCGTTTAAACACAAATTAATTTATAGTAAATTAATTTCATGTCCTGACTTGCGTACCGTCTGGCCGCTGGGAGAATACGATCCTGACACCTGTCTGTTTCATATGACTAGTGATGGGAGATAATCAACGTAATCATTCCTTACGTTACTCTTAACTAGCTTTTAGTTTTGTTTTTAGACGACCTTCACTCAGTCATCTCTTGTGACATTTTTGCAGGCATTTTAGAAGGGTCTTCATCTTTTTTTGTGCCGAATGGCGGTGAAGTGTTGTGGCGAGCTGTGCGACCTTTTATTTGAGCCCAGATCAGCTCAATCGCTTTACGGCAGTGGTGCGGAGAGATTCTGAGAACGCGATGATCTTTCATCCTGTTCATCAACTTCGTATCGTTAAAGGGACCGTTATTATTTTCGTTATTTTTTACCAAAACGAACCCGTCACTACAAAAAAATACGGTTGACATAACCTTGTGACAACGTAGTAAGGATTTTACGCACGAACATTAAATAGTGTAATCTCTTTTTTTATGTACAATAAAGTGTTCTCTATCTATCTATCTATTGATTTCTTCTTATTTAACTTTTAAATCACTGTGCAAAATATAACATGGATTGTAAGTTTACACAATGATATAGTTTCAATGACAATTATTTGCTAGTAGGAGTAGGAATTGAAAATTTAACAGCACTTCAAGGTTACGTCGTCCGTTCGAACATGACCTGTCAGGATCGTATACTCCCAGCGGCCGGACGGTAGTGACAAAATAAAGCAACTGAAGATTTTGCTCTTTTTACATGCACATGACCTGAAAGAATATTAAATATATAGAATATTAATATTAAATACGTCTTTAATACTCATTGCCAGAAACAAACGATTACGCACTCGTCTCCTGAAAGTAGAATTTGTAACAAAGTAATGAGATTGCAGACAAAGACAAACTGTTGGGGCGACATGTGTGCCTTTCTAACTACTTAAAATAAAGGCAGACGTTCATTGGCAATTCGGCGCGCTCTCGCCTTGCCACGCGACATTAAGTCGCGCGGTGGAACCCGGCTTACGGGTAGTACAGCTTAATTGTATCAGAAGTACAGCTCTGCTCCTGTATTACGCGCACCCAATCATGTACTATTTATTAAAATCATCTAACTGTTAAATTCCATGCTATTGGTAAACGTCAGCACTCCGGACAAGATTTAATACCCATAATTAAGCCTCTGTTTCTTTGGGATGCTCTCGATAAAGACTGATTAATATTTCTAAAATTCTTTTCACTTCTTGGGGCATCTTGTGTTTATTAAAACCTCAAAACCCGAACGGGCATTCCAAATACCTATTTCACAGTTTTAAATTGCGTAGCTAACTTGTATAACTTTAGAAGATTTCCGACATCAGGTGTTTGTTAAAGCTTTAAAATCCGTGCGGGCATTTCAAATATTTCACGTTTTAAGTTGCGTAGCTAACTTGTATTACTTTGAAAGATTTTTGACTCTAAAACACTTTATACATTTAGTACAATGCTGCTGTATCTGTGTGAAAAACTGGTTATTAGGGCATACCGCTAGTTTTTATGCTATAACAAAAATATATTTGTTCATTTATGGCTTGAAAACTGAAAACAAACTTAGACAATGTCTAAAGACCGGTTCGAGAAAATAAAAAGAACTAAGCCAGAATTAAGAGCTAATTATTGCACAAACAAGACACAAAAAGTTGCGCTGCCGTTTCCCCGTGGTAGCAGTGGCAAAATGTCTCACGACCGCCCCCGGGGAACAATTAAGCATGTAAAAGTAACCAGCACGACAAAGTAGTCGGGAGTCAGAAGCTGCTTTCGATTTTTCTTAAATAAAAAAATTAAATTACACCTCTAAAACCAGCATTAACCTCCTCAGTTCTGACCTTGACAATAACAACTGAAAACTATTATCATTTTCAAGGACTGAGGAGGATAAATATGCCATTAATATTCAAACCTCTATCGTTTCAACAACATTCTTTGGTCGCTGTATGCATGCATGCTTACTTTTTATCTTGCCTTTCACCAAAACATCCTTTTCGGTCGTAGTAAGTCCGCCTCGTAGCCTGGGCCTCGTAGCCACGTAGCTCGTAGCCGGGGCTGCCTGAGTGATCTTAGACGATCACGAAGATTAAGCAACATACGGCGCGTTCAGTCCATGGATGGGTCGCTTTCTATGACTAACGCTAGTGGCATTTTTCTGAGCGGTTCCGTGCTTCGCAAGGCACGTTAAGCAGCTGGTGCCAGGTGCCGTCGATAGATGGCAGTCGTTAAGCCAAGTCAGAGGCCTTAGGGCCGCTTGAAAACTTCTGACAGTAAGACCAGCCACTAGTCTTACAAGCCTCCACCAATCCTGACTTGGCCCCCGTGGTGGAGTATGGCCTATATCCTCCTCAGGGAGGAGACCCATGCCCCTCGAAGGGGATATCATGAGTTGATCACGATGATGATTTGTGAAGAAAATAATGTTTTATTGCCAGGAATAGTCACAGTTTGGGTAAATATTAAAAAAAACGTTGAAATATTGGAATATCTCGTCATACAACCTGCTATTGAAGGCAAGTGCGACTATGATACCGCAAGTTCGTGACATTCTATAAATACGGGTAGATACTGGCCGCATGCTAAAGTACTGCTACAGCATTTCAGCACCAAAACAAAGCCAAAGACGTCGTTCTGTCACACTAACCCTACACCACCGGCTTACGGCAGGTACTAACTTCATTGCGACGCCTCTTGAGTAGATTACAAGTAATTAATTTATAAGAATATGGCTGTAAGGACGAGGTATCCCTACAGAGCGCGTTTATGAGAGGGGTGTAATGAGCTTGTTATATTGTTATTAAATGGTAGCCTTTCGGCTTCAAGGCCCTGGTTAATGCTTTTAGGCTGTAGTGCAAGAAGATTGGATAAATACAAAATATTAATAATGCAAAACCTGGAAACCATGTTTAGTATCAAGTTTTTTTTTGTTAACTTTATTCCGAATACACTTATTAAACTTTTTGTCGGAAGAATCCGACCAAGTTTAAAACTATTAATGTCTAGTGCTTCCTAAAATTTTAGATTTTTTTTTTTAATTTCACAAAAAAAAATGTTTTCAAGCAAAGCGTTATATGTAAGTGTTTCCATTTATATGGTAATAAATAACTTATTTTGGTCCGTTTAGTCGGAAAAATGGCTTAGTGGCAGGCGTTGTCAGCAATAATACTAACTTCCACCATTGAATTTAGAAATTCATTGCTTCCACACAACATTATTTCACTCAACATGAAAAGAAGATAGTAAATCACTTGCCTTTCAAAATTTCATGAGAAGTTACAACCTTAAATTTGAAATACAAGTCCCTACCAGATTAGAAAGTAAGTCATGTATAGATAATTTTGTACACAATACACGGGGATGTAAAAGTGAGGTCCTTGACCTCGCATTATCTGACCATACCTGTCAAACCCTGAGAATTCCAGTTAGAGAAACTAGCAGATTGAATTCATGGAGTATTAAAAGACGAGACTACAGTAAGGCGAATCTGTTGCTTTTCCATAAACATTTACAATCCCTTAGTTTTTCAGAAATGTATGGATCGAAGGACCCAAATATTGCCTATAATGTTTTCCTAGAAAACTTCAAGTGGTTATATGATATTTGCCTTCCTCTAAAAACTATAACCATCAAACAAAAAAGAAAACCAAAATGGATATCACGCGGTATTCGTGCGTGTAGTAAAAAACAAAGAAAGCTTCTCTGGGCTTACAGAAATTAGCCAACGACAGCAAATAGAACTCAACTCAAAACACTTACAAAAAAATTTAGAACCATAATAAAACTAACCCAACGTGCACAAAACAATTATTTTATTAATACAGCACAGAATAAATCTAAAGCAACATGGCAAATAATCAACAGAACAAAACCAATATATCCCAATGACTCAATATAAAAAAATAAAAAAAGATGACAAAATACTTACAGCTCCTTTTGACATTGCAAACGCCTTTAATGACTTCTTTATTGATCAAATTCATAGCTCTCTAAACAACGTGACCCCTCTAAAAACAACTTCAAAAACATTTATTCAATCGATGTTTATGCAACCAACAACGCCTACAGAAGTACAAAAAAATATTAAATCCCTCAAAAATACAAATAGCACGGGGTATGATGGCATAGCAACCAAAGTAATAAAATTTGTGAATCCTACTATAGCAACTCATTTAAGCTATTTAATAAATTTATGCATTATTGAGGGAATATTCCCTGACAAATTAAAAACGTGCATTATTAAACCACTTTTCAAGAAAACAGACAAAGAATGTATGCAGTATTATAGACCAATTGCACTGATATCCATACTATCGAAAATATTTGAAAAAGTAATCTGCAATGAAATCTATCAATACCTTAATAGACACAACATTCTATGTTCTGAACAAAAAGGACTTCAAAAAAACAAAACAATTAACACGGCTATATTTGACCTAATAAAGCACATTCTAGAAAATGTTGATAACTCATCCCCAGTTTGTTCTATTTTTATGGATATGACTAAAGCATTCGACTACGTAAACCATGATCGCCTTATCCATAAACTAAACGCCTACGGCATTAGAGGAAATGTATTAGATTTGTTGAATTCATACCTAAAAAATCGAGTCCAATACACTGAAATTCGTAGAATCTGTGAATTAAAGAAAACTGAAATTAAGTATTTGTCAAGGCCAAGTAAAGTCATGCATGGTGTTCCTCAAGAAAGCGTTCTAGGGCCGCTCCTATTTCTAATCTATATAAATGACCTGCCGATGCACATCGAACACCCTATGATCCTTTTTGCTGACGACAGTACTTTAATAATTAAATGTGATTTATTTGAAAATTATGAACATGACATTAATAATTCAATAAGTAATGTAATAAAATGGCTTGAAAATAATAACCTACTGATCAACTTGGATAAAACATATATAATGCATTTCCGACAAAGACTCAAACCACAAAAATTAATAATACGGTACCAGGACAAAATTATCGAAGAAGTCCAAGAGACGAAGTTTCTGGGTCTAATAATTGATGATAAACTAGATTGGAAAAAACAAGCGGCAGAAATATGTAAGAAACTAAGCAAATCTGCTTTCGCTTTATATAGGCTGAGATATGTAGTTTGTACAAATACGGTTTTGTCAGCATACCATGGCTTTGTAGCATCCACTCTACGTTACGGTATCATTTTTTGGGGAAACTGTACAGAAAGGGAAACCATATTTAAAGCTCAAAAGCGTTGCATAAGAGCCATGTGTGGCATCAAAACAACAGATAGTTGCTCGCCTTACTTTAAGTCGTTACGAATTCTTACGGTACCTTCGCTGCATGTGTATGAGCTATGTGTATTTGTAAAAATGAATCCGGGTCTATTTCATGAACTATCTTCTTCACGTAAACAGCCAATATGATCTCAATACAAAGGAAAATTGTCAATACCAAAATGTAAGACTGCCCTTATGCGAAAAAGTGTTCTGTGTATGGCTCCGCTTATCTACAATAAAATTCCACTTCATATTACTAAGATGAACTTGCCAATGTTAAAATTTAATCTGAATAAGCTGTTAATTGACAAATGTTATTATTCGATACAAGACTTTTTAAGCGATTTGACTATATAATTGTATTATTTTTAATGACTACTCTATTGATTATCCGACATTTTTTATTATTTGGAGTACTTAATCTTGACAGTTTTTTAAACGTGTTGACTATTTAATTACATAATTTTTAATTACAAATTCTATTTGACATATCTTAACATTTTTTTAAACAACATTGTAAACTTAGACATTTTCAGAATTTATTGATATTAATTTGAAATTATGCCCTAAAAATATTTGTATGCCCTGTGGGTAAAGCATGGAGATCTAAATGACCCTCAAGACCTGTACTCAATACCTATGCTTATGACAAATAAATGTTTTGATTGATTGATTGATTAATTGATTGATATCACTTATATAGATATTCTTGTCCCAAACGCCTACTAAACCCTGTGGTAACCAAACAATGACATAATTTGCTTCGAAATACATCCATACTAAGAACAAATTGACACAATACGACTTGGATTTAAAACGTAGTTGACGGTCATTGTTTCTTATTTGCCAATAAAGAGGCTTGCTATTGCTAATCCAAGCCCTTCAAAACACGGTCGGGTACAAGCTGTTACATTTAATGCGTTATTCGGATCGGATTTAATGATTTTACTCCAACCGCCGGTTACTGCGGGACGGGCTTTAATTGCTATTGTTTTGTTGCAATTTGATTTTCAAGACGAGCTGTGGCGGAGTCATGACTAATTTTATTTATCGTCGTATTTTTACAGAAACGTTTCCACGGGAGAATGTTAAGCAACATAGGGCGCGTTCAGTGGATGGGTGACCGTTGACCGACTAACGTTAGTGGAATTTTTCCGAGTGGTTCCGTGCTTCATCGTTTTCTTCTTGCTAAAACATTCCGCAGCAATAAAAATGTGTATGGAACAAGTAATATTTTTTCGTAAATTCGGTCTATAAAAATGTGTATGGAACAAGTAATATTTTTTCGTAAATTCGGTGATTCAATAAATAGCGAAGAAAGTTCACGGAACTTTAAAAATACAATAATTGCAATAAACAAACGAACATTTACATACAGGCACATACTTTTCTTCTGGCCCCACACACAGTACCTATAACTATCGCTAGATGACTTTTGCGGTGTCTTAAAACAACTCCTACCTGCACTTATCTGGTGAAGAGTAGTGATTGGTATCACACGCCGAAGTGCCTAGCTCTATGCAAAACAATGGTCATCAATATTTATTCATATTTAGTTTTTTTTAAATATTAAGCTTACTGACGTAGTTTTTACCTCTAGTTTGTTTTTAGTTTTTATGGCTATTAACTACACTATGGACCTCTGCTTTATCCGAAATAAATGATTATTATTATTAAATCTTGGTTCTAGTTTTGAAATAAGACCTGTAAACTGTGTCTTCAGTATCGACAACTTTATGTAAGTAAACTATTTCCAATTAGCAAAGCATTAAAATTGACAATTCTTCTCAAACTTATTTATAAAATACTAGCTGTTGCCCGCGACTTCGTCCGCGTTGGCATTTTTGTAAAGTATTTGCAAAAAAGTTACGTATACTTTAAGCGCATGTGAAATAATTAAAACGAAAAAAAAAGGGTAATCATTAACATTGATATTTATTACATACATTCAATTTTAGTAATTAACATTTTCTTGGTATAATTTAGAAAATCAGAGAACTTACATATTAACGTTGCACCCCCTTTTACCCCCTAAGGGGATGATTATAAAAAAAAAATACTCGAGTTTCGTGACTTTCAATAAGGAACCTTCATACTGGATTTCATTCGAATAACTTCAATAACGGCAAATATTCATACTAACGTTGCACCGACGTTATACCCCCGTAGGGGTAATTTGCGAAAATCCTTTCGTAATGCCCCCTTACGTTATAAAAGGCACCCCTGTGCAAAATTTCAAGTTTCTAACCCTTATAGCTTAGACCCTGCGCTACTATGTTCGTAATTAAGTTAGTCAGCTTTTACCTCCTTAGTGGGTGAATTCATAAAAAGAGAAATCGGAAATAATTATTATTAGGAACTTATAACCCAAATACCACTTTTTAATGAGATAACTTTGAAAATCACAGAACTTTCATACAAACTTTGCAACCCTCTTTTACACCCTTAAGGGATGGTTTTCGGAAAAATATTTTACACATGTTTCATGACTTTTAATGAGGTACATTCATACCGAGTTTCATTTGAATAACTTCACAAACGGCAAAGATTCATACTAACTTTGCACCCCCTTTTTACCCCCTTAGTGGGTGAATTCATAAAATAGGATATCGGAAATAATAATTATTAGGAACTAATAACCCAAATACCACTTTTTATTGAGATAACTTTGAAAATCACAGAACTTTCATACTAACTTTGCACCCCCCTTTTACCCCCTTAAGGGATGATTTTTGGAAAAATATTTTACATGTGTTTTATGACTTTCAATGAGGAACCTTCATACTGAATTTTATTCGAATAACTTAACAAACGGCAAAGTTTCATGCTAACTGTGTACCCCCTTTTAACCCCCTTAGGAGGTGAATTCACTAAAAGGAATATCTTAATACTCATTATTAAAAACTTATAACCCAAATACAACTTTTTATTGAGATAACTTTGAAAATCAGAGAACTTTCATACTAACTTTGCACCCCCCTTTTACCCCTTTAGGGGATGATTTTTGGAAAAATATTTTACACATTTCATGAATTTCAATGAAGAACTTGCATATTCAATTTTATTGTAATAACTTCAAAAACGACAAAGTTTCATACTAACTTTGGCCGCCCGTTTTACCCCCTCAGGGGATGAATTTTCAAAAATCCTTTCTTAGTGCTCCCCTACGGTACAAAAAAAACCCCTGTGCAAAATTTCAAGTCTCTAACCCTTATAGTTTAGGCCCTGCGTTGATATGTCAGTCAGTCAGTCAGTCAGTCAGTCAGTCAGTCAGTCAGTCAGTCAGTCAGTCAGTCAGTCAGTCAGTCAGTCAGTCAGTCAGTCAGCTTCTCCTTTTATATATAGATTTAAACCATCCAATGGCGCAATCAACGCGTATGCAATATTATTAACAAAATAGGGGACCTTTGTGCAGTGCTAAAATGTACAGGGTACATACACATTTCAAACTATTACTTTTTGGAGGTTTGAGATTTGTCTTTTCTGAAGAAAGTTTTAATAACTTGTGTTAGTGAACTCCGTGAGAGCGTTAACGCCTGGCCGTCTGGGGACTAATCTATTTAGGACTAAACCAATGCCGATCACATCAATCTGATAGCAAATGTTTCCTTCGACCCAGCACAAGGGCGCCAATATTTCCAATTCTGCTTTTGTTTTTCTTTCGGCGAAACTTTCTCCGTATCAATAACGCGCGGTGTTTGCATAACTACTTTGTGCTGTACCGGTCGGGGTAAACATGCCAATATCTGTCTGACAGAAAGGTATAGAACTTATATCGAAAAGTGTTGAGAAGAGAAAAAACAGGAAAATGATGTCGTGTCTAAAATAGAGAAAATAATGTTGTGTTGGATCGGATATTATGGAGAAGATGAAGGAATAAATAATCTAGCAAAGGTAGGTGGAAGGGCTGGTAAGGAACGTCCATACTTGACTAAACTAAAGAGCCTGCACCTATTAGCTAGGCAGTTTCTAGTAAAGGTCTCGCGCATTAACCAGCGGGCGCACATGGACGGTTTTCTTTGGGAGCTCGTTTGGTGGAATTTATAGAGAAGATATGGCAGCTTACGTGTATAATAAATACGTATAATTTATATAAAATTTACACTTTGGTGATGTGCTGAGCGATGAGAGAGATCACCACTGGAAAAGTGATGTTTACATAAAAAATGTGTCAATTTCATCCACTTTGAAAGCTTTCTTGTCGTCAAGAGAGCAAAAATACTGTTGTGGCATCACGTTGGGAATTTTTTATAATAATATTGTAGTCTTTACTCTATAGCGTGAATAAAAGTTCTTTGTTGACATGGCTTACATTCCGAAGGTGGGCAAATTTTGAAAATAGAATATTATTTTCATAAAACTTTAAGGGCCAATTCGACCAAACTAAGAGTAATTTTTTACACTCGAGTAAATTACTTCTTAGGCCAACTTGCACCAGCGACTTAAATCCATTTAATTTTTAAGTTAAACAGAATTTTGACGGTCTCGCTATACACTATGTGTCAAAATTCTATTTAATTTAGCGCTAAATGGATTTGAGTCGGTGGTGCAAGTCGGCCTTATTCTATATATGATTTTTCATTTCGTGTACATGGCAACATTAAAAAAAAGAAGTATGGAGAAGGGGATAATACGCGAATAAATATTTACACGGTGGATTTTGGGGGAGTAAAAGCTTAACCCGAGAGTAATTCTAGTGTCAAAAATATCAACGCAACGACCAAACAACATTTTAGAAACGCCACACACAAGCGTTTTTTGAGCGTCGTCGTCGTGCCAGCGTCCGCACACCGTCGACGCAACGTCGATGCCGCGGCGAAGCGACGCCGTCGCTGGCCATCTACCTTTCGGCCGTCTTTTTTTCTAGCTTCATTCAAAAATTCTGTTTGTAGTTGAAATAATGCGAGCCGCTATCACATGGTCTTATTATTCTGTTTTCCGTTGATAGCTCCAATACAGTTTGGAAAAAATTGCCAAAAAAAAACGTTACGCTGGGGCCGCGGTAACGCGACGACTCTCGACGCGAGCGCGACTACGGTGCTCGAAAAACGCTAGTGTGAGAAAAAGGCTGTAGTGAAATGTCAAAGTGTTGCCTTGAAGGTTCAAAAATTAATCCGTGAACATACAAGAGAACACTTTGACTTTTCACTATTCTCCGACCAAATTAAGTTGTTACTTTATTTCAAGTCAAGCTGTAGGAAAGAATGTCGTATTAATTTTCAAGGACTAAATTTATTCCCGTAATAGTTATACTGGTATAAATCGAGTTTGGTCGAATCGGCCCTTAAGCACCTACTTTTTATTTCCTAATAGCTTTTGCCCGCGACTACGTCCGCGTGGGCTTTAGTTGAGTAAAGTGTTAGCAAATAAGATAGGGATACTTTTAGCGCATGCGAAAGAGCTAACTTCATACTAAATTCGCAACCCACTCTTACCCTCTTAAGGGATGATTTTCAAAAAACTATTTTACATGTATTTCATGACTTTTGATGAAGGACCTTCATATTGAATCTCATTCGAATAACTTCAAAAAAAGCAAAGTTTTACTAAGAAAAAGCAAAGTTATACTAAGTTTGCACCCCCCTTTTTCCCCCTTAAGAATGATTTTTTAAAAACTATTTTACACATGTTTCATAATTTTAAATGAAGAAACTTTGTACCAAATTTCATTTAAATACCTTCAAAAACGGCAAAGTTTCATACTAACTTTGAACCCCCATTTTACCCCCTTACGGGATGAATTTTCAAAAATCCTTTCTTAGTTCTCCCCTACGTTACAAAAGGAACCCCTGTGCAAAATTTAAAGTTACTAACCCTTATAGTTTAAGCCCTGCGTTGATATGTCAGTCAGTCAGTCAGCTTCTCCTTTTTTATATATCGCTCATTTGCGACAAGAACGTGACAAAGTAAAAATCTCAATTTGTGGTAAAACGCATTTGAAAGTTTAAAATTCCTGTAACTTTTTAATTATTATGTTTAGACTATTCAGCTCGATACAACATAACTTCAAAGTTTCCGTTTTTTTAGATCAATTGAATTCAGACCTTTAAGTCAGTTATTAAATTAATTATGATTATTTATTTAAAAAGGGTCCTCCTTGTTGCGTTGTTCTTGTAAAAAATTTGCAGTATTGCAAAACAAACAGATATGTACCGTTTTTCTTAAAAAAAATTGAATAAAAATGTAAACCTTTACAAGTTACATCGTATTGTTACGTTTTAATTGATAATCTGTAATCTAAATGTATGGAACATTTCAATTAAGACACGTTACTGTCGTAGAAATCTCTTTATTTTTGTATTTTGTTTTACAAAATGAAAGATATTTTAGCAAAGTTATTGTAGTTTTGCAGGTGTTGTTTCTCTATTAGTGCTAATCTGTACGTCTGCAGGCGGTAGTTGATTTTTAGGTGCAATTCCTTCATCAAATAGTCTTTTTTTTGCTTTTTTTGCAGGTGTTGTTTCACCATTAGTGCTCTTCTGTACGTCTGCAGGCGGTAGTTGATTTTTAGGTTCAATTTCTTCATTCAACGGTTTTTCTTTTTTAGCACGTGTTGTTTCTACATTGGAGCTCAATTGTGCGTCTGCAGTCGGATATCAATTTTTAGATACAAATGTTGGTGTTTCTTTTCCTGTGGGCGCGATGCTTGCAATGGCATCCAGCATTTCTTGTCTCATTTTATCGTCATTTCCTGTCATCATTTGTTTAGCTGTGTTATCTATTTCTTCATTTAAAATCGTATTTTGCAATATTTTTGTTGTGTTCTCATTTTTTTGTTTCTCATCAGTCTGTAAGTATAGTACGTATATCAGTCTTATTAGGATTTTCGTTGTCGACCATAATTATATCTTCATCTTCACCTTCACTAGAACTCTCAATTCTTTGTTGATCTTGAACTACTTCGTAGTCAGCATCCTTCACTGAGTCGTCAGAGTCTGCAGCAAAAGTTTATTTAAAATTTTAATAGAGAGAGAGAGAGAGAGAACACCTTAGTGTATACACCAGGGAATCATCATACATCATACTCGTTCTTAAATTTCATAAGTTTCCTATTGTTTTGATGCATTCCTAGTAAATAATAATATTGTTGCTCATTGTGATTCCCACAAACCTACTCTTTGAAAAAAAATAGTATACTTCGTGATTTATTAAATGGGTTCATTAGTGTGCACTGTGAATAAAAATATTGCTATATTGTTATTATAAGTGAACATAGTATACCTTCAATAATTGATGGTATTGATGATGATGTGCTGCTGCTCCAAGAACTAGTCGAGTCGCAACGAGGCCGGTTACATTGCAGTTGTTGTTCTTCCGGTGCTGATTCACATGCTAAAAAATAAATTGATTGTTTAATTCATTTGTATTTCAAGAATCGGTATTATCTTTTCATTTCTACAACTTATGTGCATTAATTCCTTGGACAAGATTTAGGTATAATCTTCCTAGACCGTGATTCCATCTGAAAAATAAATTTTAATTAGACAATGTTTTTATCATTTATAATGCAACATTGCAAGCTATTCGTTGTAAAAATGTATTATTTTTTATCAAGAATGTGTTAACTTGAGATAACCAACATTAAGACCAAACATTTTGTACTTTTATTATCAACTGTAAAGGAACATCTTAAATTAACCCACAAAAAACATTGTTTATTTCAGCAACAACGGTACAATACTATGTAAACCATAGCATGCGACTACTATTTTTACTACAATAATGACCCACATACAAATGTCCCGTTATAGCTGCAAAAATAAATCACTAAAAAAACAAAAAAACTGTATTTACCTTTTCATCAAAACCGTGACACCATGAGCTGTTACGTTTTTGCCGCAATCGGGCAGCACTTTCCTCCTCAAGCGAGGGGCGAAAACTGATGTGAACCGATCTTGCATTAAACTTAGGGGCGGAAAGAGATGGCGCTAAACCGATAGTCACCAACCTTTTCCCTCATTACTCGGTTATTTTCGGCGCTAGAAATATCGCGTTTTAGCAGCAAGTAGAGCGCAAAGCGCCGGATTCTACTGTATCATTATTCCATAACGATACATATTTGCGTTAACACGTTCTTGTCGCAAATGACCGATACATAGATAATATCGCTCATTCGTTTCAATGATGTCATATCTCAAAAACTGTGATTTTTCAGGATAGCACATTTTGTCTTTCAATCGAAAATAACTTTTTATCTGGTACCCTTAAATGAACAGCGTCTTTACAAAAAACATTGACTATTTCATAACAAACCAAATGAGTATAGGCGATCTTAGGTGAAAAGCTTTAAAAATTTACTACGATTTTTTTATCACAGGGGACCACTTGTGTCATTATTTCTGAAAAGTTCAATTGTACTTTATGTACTTTTTAAAATAATTTTTTTTAGTTTTGCATAGCTGCGGTGTCAATAAAACAAAATATTATGTTGTTGAAGTTTTATTTCTCATTTAAATCAATATAACAAAAACAGACATTTGAATTATTTCGTATCTTTTTTTTATTATAATCAACACATTCAGTCTCGTACGTTACAAAAACAAGGTCTTATAAAAATAATAGGAGTTTTTTTGCGCAAAATAATTTCTTTTGAAGTAAAATGACACTCAATATTATAGAACATCTGTATAAAAAAGTGGAATATTTTGCACAAATCATAATATAATATACATATATTTTTTAACAAAAATAGACAAAACGTTTTCTGTATTCATTCAAAAAACTGAACTGAGTCATCCATCACAACGAACTTATAACAAATAGAATATATTTTTTAGTAATTCTCTCTTTTTCAGTTTTTCTTCCTTAACTTAAGACACAGTTAAACTGTAAAACACTAAGGCCAATTGCACCACCGACTAAAATCCATTTAACTTTAAGTAAAACAGAATTTTGATAGTTCCGCCATACACTATCTGTCAAAATTCTATTTAATTTAAAGCTGAATGGATTTTAGTCTATGGTGCAAGTCGGTCTTAAAATGCTTAACTCTAAAATGACTAACATTACAAAACAACTTAAGTCTACCTCTACCATTAGTTTAAAAAATTGGCAAACAGTTGTTATTACAATGAATTTTAAAACAGGGCATGAAACCTTGGAATCAATTTTTATTGAGTAAATCCAACAAATCAGCTTTTTGCCTTTTAGTTATGCCCAGTTTATTGGCATATGCTTTCTTTACTTCTACGTCTACGTATTCTTCAGCGTAAGACTTCTTAAAGAATAAAGTGCGTGTTCAGTTTCTGTCAACTTTAAGAATTCTGCAATCTTGACAGCATTTCCCTGGTCATCTTTTCCTATTTTAACAGCCATTTGTGCACAAACATCTTTCCAATCAAAGAGATCCTCTATACACATCTCATTTACGTGAAAAGGTTCAGGGTTTCTGCGTGCCGATTTAATTGCATTGATGAACGACTCTGGCGAGTACATCGGTCAACTTTTTAGCAGCAATTTATTTAACTGTACTTGATATTTGATATTTAATTTTATGGCAACAAACTAGCACAGTAATTAAATAAATGCATCCAAAGAACAATATCAAACTACATTCACTGAATGATTCTGAAGAATCGTAAGAATCAGACGACGAGTCAGAAGAACTATTTTCTTCGGTAATTATCTGGTCAGGCGTCACAAAACCTAAAAAACAAGATACTTTAAATACTGGTCAACCAAATCGACGAACCACAAAATTAAGAAAAAAAAATTTTTAGGTACCTACTTACCTCTCTTATGCAGTGTCACTTTTGTTTTCGTTTATCATTTCCCAAATTTTTCTGGCTCTTGAACCCCCAGGAAGTGACATTTTGTAAACTAAACCTGGGAAAATAAAATAAATAAAAAAATTAGGTCGGTAATATTACTTTTTTCCCCCGTTAAAATGTCGTTACAAAAACTATTTTAAGGATTATCACATAACCACTGTTTTTCTTGTTAATAAAATGACATAAGAAAAATTTTTTTTTTGTGAAAAGCTATAAAAGGTAGTTTCGTTTTTTTTCAATATCGTCATTATCGTTAGTTAACATTGCTTCATAACTGTATTTTTCAACAATATTGACATAAGTCGAGAAACATACCCATCAAAACACAAACTTTTTATTTTCTACAGTGACACTTTATTAATAAACACGAAATTGAAACATAAGCTGAGGCATAGAATCTTACTTACCTTATTAGCAAGGACGAATTATTCAGAGCTATGACGTTGTTGAACAGAAAACAAATATACGTCTAGTGAAACGGCGATGGCACAACTGAGCGGTGTCGTTGTTGATGCGAACCACGAACAAAAACAAGATAGCACTAGAACGTCACTTCTTCTACCCTGCTCTTTCTATAGGGCTTAGAGATACGAAGTTTTTGGAGAAAATAAATTAACGCTTGCATATTATTCCAATTCCAGCATTAAAAACTTAAAAATCGAAAATTTCGAGTTATGTCATCCTTGTTGCGAATGAGCGATATAAAGCTACAACACGTTAAACTCACTCACTGATTGACTGATTAATCATATTAATGATATGTTTTCTCGGAAACGGTGGGTTCTAGAGAAAAATTTTGTATGAGAAAAGTGTAGAGAAGGTACGAATTACAGCCATCCTATGAAGCCGATTTTTGAATTTCGAACGCGTTTTCTCATACAAATATGCTATCTCTGTTGTTTACCGACCAATTTGGTCCAAATTTTGACAGAATTTTTTTTGGTTGATCCGATTAAGAAAAAAAATTTTGCATGTTCGAAATTCAAAATGACGGCTGAGCTATAGCCTCCCGAAAATCGGCCATTTTTCGACCTCTGCGCAAAAAAGTCGGCAGCCAAATGGGCGCATGCTGGAGACATGTTCTCAACGGCATCCGGTTGTCGAAGAACCCAGGTATACCAGAAAAATCCGACATTTCGAGATTTTGAGATGGCGGCTGAGATATCGATGAGTGAAGTTGACCAATTTTCTATGGAGATTTTTCACTGAAAATCCACTTTCAGTACTGATTTCAGTACAAAAAATGGGACAAACTTGCGAGGCCGAAGGCCGAGACGTTCCGTTTTCCGGCGGAAATGTGACAACGCAAAAGCCAGACGGGAGAAACTTGCGAGGCCGAAGGCCGAGACGTTCCATGCTCCGGCAGAAAAGTAACAACGCAAAAGCCAAAGTGGACAAACTTGCGAGGCTGGAGGCCGAGCTCCGCGAAGCGGGCACGAGAGACCCCGTTGCGGCGAGGCCGTGGGCCGAGCTCCGTTCAGGCCGAGGCCGAAGGCTGAGACCACACGTGTTCCCACGCGTCAACTCGCAACCAATAGTGTCTAGCGAGGCCCTAGGCTGCGCCGAGCGCGCAGGGGGCTCGCCCCCTAGTTTTATATATATAGATTAAAAAACCAGCCAGTAGCTCTTGCTAGAAAAGAAAATAATGAAGTAGTGGAAATAATAAAATGCAAAAATAACACACTAATAACACAAGTCAACAAAAAAAATAAAAAAAAATTGTTGTTTGTTATTAAATTAATATTTTCTAATTGTCTACAACTAAAAGTAACCAGAGGCTCCATTCATAGCAAATAAAGTTTGCTTTTTGTATATTACATTGTGTACAATATTATTTTTAAAGTTGTTGTTTATTTATTTTTATATACATGGAGATTTATCTTTATTGTTATACAGGGATTCCCAAAAGTGGTGTCGGGCTGGGGTCCGGTGGTGGAGCGCCTCTGGGGGTGCCTAGATAGCCCCCACGTGTGTTCCGCGATTTTTTTTTTGTTTTCGAGTTAAACTTTTTATAATTTAGGGAGGATTTTGGCTATTCTCAGTTTTTTGTAGCGCAATTTTATCGGATTGACCCACAAATGAGTTTGTGTCTACAAAGCACACTATTTGCCTATTTTGGAAAAAATGAAGCAGTATCTTAATTTATGGTTCTGTGGTCAATAATGTCTTTTCAAGATGGGACAAAAAATACGGAAAAAATTATAACTCAAAAACTGCAAGGGGTCGCGGGACGTGCTTGGGGGTGATTCGGGTGCCCCTGGAGATGCTCTGTCTCTGGACATCCGCTTGACACTGTTTTTTGGGACATCCTGTGTAAACTAAATTCTACTGAATTAAAAAGTTTAAATTTTCTTAAAATTTGAAATTTCGTTCTGGTTGCTACAAAAGCAAACTTTATTAGATAAAAGTATTTTTTCTTTGTTTAGTTAGACATAATTAATCAAAATCGGCTCTACAGAACTCAGACTCAAAAATCGTGTTGACCTGTGTAATTTTCGTAACCTTAGCGATTTCAAGAATTTGGCTTGATAATAACAATAGAGTTTGTTTTTTTCTTTGTCTTAGTAAATGTCATTCTTCTTCTTCTAAATACTGTCACTGTTGCTGGCACCTTGAAGGCCAAGATAAATCTATAGAATCGATGTCCAAAGACGGCCGGCCCATAAATATCTGGCAGGCACAAAAAGACCTCCGCTATAAAAGACACTTGCGTCCTTAATATACGTTTTATTAATAAAAAAGCTCAGGGAAAATCACCCATAAATAGCGGTAACGGCCACTAGAGCCGGCTATTTTTCCGATACACGGCGAGGCATTTGTTTGACAAATCCCCCGCGAATTCGCGACACACTATCCCCCAATTCCCCTGTATTATCTGTGCTGAGGGATGCGGGTCGTTGCTGAGGTGATGAAAGTCGTATCCCGCGACGGCCGGCCTGTTTGGTCCAAGCGATAAGAGTTATTTGTGGTCTGATCAAACAAACCGACGCGGTCGGGTTCACGGTGTCGGTGTTGATCCATACATACGTCATTTACAGCAGTTGTGTTCCGAATGGACCGCGACCGTGTTGGTGTATTTCGTCCTTTAGTTTTTATAGCAGTAAGTACCAGAATCCTATCTATCTTGTTTTCAGGGTGTATACTGATTGAGTAAAATTATAAATCTAGTCTAAATATAGTATAAAATGGGTTTCAAAAAAAGGATTTGTGTCATTACCTACGTTTTAATTTAATTGAGACCTTAAAACCTTGGAGTTCCAATAAAAAGTACTGAAATGAACTTTTATAACATTATACATAACTATATGTACATTGACATTCAACAAGCAGAATTTAAATTCTTTACGTTGAAATAAATTTTTGATTGATTGATTGATTGATATAGTAGCCCGTCCAAAGAAGTAACATCAAAAGTAAAATTTTATATGGTCAGAACAACAATAAACAGTATAAAAAGTAACTGTGATCTTGATCTTCAAACCAAATTAGAGGTCGGTTCATGTATGTGGGATTGACTGTATTATACACAAAAATATGAACTGTGCAGTTTTATTTTAAGTCATAATAATTATTGGTGTCTAGTTACAACTATGAGGTAAATCGGGAAATATTTGAAAACCTGCTTACTTCAGCTTTATTAAACTTTAAAAATATAATTGGCATTGTGGCGATCAACTAAAGTCCTGTCGCTATTCAATGTTATATTAGACCACACATCAAAAAAGCCTGCACTAAATCATTCTAACACAGGTTTTACTATCTGACTCTAGAATAAATTCGATGCGTTTTGAAACAAATAGAATAGATTTTGTCTATTTATGGGCGTGACTAAAGTTAAATAGACACATTTAGAATGGGCAGTTTGACTTTTTAAGTAATTGTATTTTCTTCTATTATAGGCATAATGGCCTTTGTAATAAGAATGTCTCCCTATCACGTCATAAATATGCGGCGACAATATTGCACCTTTTTGGGACTGTCCCTTCGCCTTTATCTTTTTTCATCCCCATATTTGAAATTGACCCTATGACGGTAATAAATATTCAATATTACAGTCGTTTTCAGAAGTTTTTTTATCTCCTGCGTGGATAACAGTGAATTTCGAAAGGAAAGTCTACGACTTTCTTCTATAATTACAGACTTTGAATAACAAAGAATGAAAGGAAGAAAATGATCTCATTAGTATTCGTACCCAGCGTTGTGTATAAGCCGATTATTTGGAGGAAGCGTTAAAAGAAAATTTATAGCATTGAAAAGTCGAACGTAATTAATAAGACATTTGAAGTTGCGTGAAAATGTAATTTAGATTGTTTTTCGTGGGGTGGGGTGGCCCTGCTTCCGCCAAATCCTCACAAAGGATCTCTATTTATATATGGCCGCTTTATATTAGCGTCTTTAAGGAAACCAGGGGAGCATAATAAAAAAGAATCAGCATCAATGTCTTAAAGCGTCTTCCGGCGCGATACCGCGCCACCCTGCCGCAAAATGGCGTCCACTCTCGAATAAATTATCCAACCCCAAAGCCGAATCGAATCGAACGATTCTTCGATTCTTTAGAGTCGGATCGCGGGACTCTTCGAGTGCCTTTATTAGTGTAAGCCAGAGACGATTATCTTAAGCCGCCATTACATATTCAAATTGAAGTCATCTCGCTTTGTGGAAATTGACGCGAAATAAAACTGGAGCCTCTGAATGCGTTCTGGCGTAAAAAGTACGTGGCGAATAGGGTTTTTGAATCCTAATAAAGCCGTTTTTAGAATCAATGTGTATTTTATGGTGAATCATGAGCGTTAGACGACTAAATTAAATACTTTTATAATGTGAATAATATCAAAATAAGGCCTGTTTATTCAACGAATAAGTTTTTTTCACTTTGAACAAAAAATAACAATGTAGTAAATATGCGTGAGTTATAGAGCGTGAGAATATGCGTGACCCAGGGGATGAGTACGGACGACCAGCCACAAGATGGACAGAAGATCTCATCCAAGTGGCAGGAAGACGCTGGATGCAAGCCGCTTCCAACCGGTCTTTTTGGAAATCCATGGAGGAGGCCTATGTCCAGCAGTGGACTTCTTGTGGCTGAATGAAGATGATGATGATGAAATATGCGTGTATTTACGTACGCGTCGTCAAGCTACCTGTGCTGTGCTTGCTTGATAAGAGGAAGTGAACAAAACATAATAATTATACTCATTAAGGACTATTCTCATTACATTACCCCGGGCGCTGCACAGTGTGACGCCCCATAGACAAAAATAAAAAATACTACAACCCACTACACAATTTATGGCCATGGTATATATCATTAAGCAATAGTCAGACTACCTAATGGCCATACCATGTAAAACTACTTGCAGGGTAGGTCTTCAAAACTTGACTTTAAAGTTCCCACTTTGAAACAATTACTAGACATCGAAATAAATTCACTGTTAAAGACGACTTGCTGTGCATTCTTGCGTTGACTTAAAGTATTTTTTGCTTTTTATTGTGATTTACACAAGAGGTACAAGGTTACAAGGCTACAAAGTCACAGAAAGTAATACCTCGATTTTAAACACCTTGTACTCTCTGCCCTTCATCACGAAAATTGTGCTTTTTTTCGAGGAACAAGTAAATCGTGTTAGAGACTCGAAACGTCTGTGGAAGAGTCTCAAGCGCACAGTTCTGCCAAGCAAGCGAAATGTGGAGCTGCCCTCACACTATAACGACCCTGACGAAATTAATAACCACTTTATTAGTGTTCCTGGAAGACCTGACGTAACTATCTCTGACCTTACTTATTATGAATTTCACCGACACTGTAGGGCCACCAACTTCAAGTTGGGTACATTGACACCGTTTGAGGTAACTAAAATTCTAAGGACAATTAAGACTAATGCTACTGGACTTGACCTGATTAACATCAACATGTTACTACTGACAATGCCGCGGACTCTGCCGATTTTGACTGGTATAATAAACCACAGCATATTGACTAACACTTTTGCAACTGACTGGAAAACTGCGAAGGTAATTCCGCTCCCTAAAAAACCTAACCCAGTTCATATCTTCGATCTCCGCCCTATCAGTATCCTTCCTTGTCTTTCTAAGATAATAGAGAGGGCAGTGTGTGATCAACTGTCAAAATATCTGGAGGAAAATAGCATACTACCTGAATTGCAGTCAGACTTTCGAAAAGGTCGAGGGACAGCAACAGCCCTTCTTGATGTTGTGGACAATATCTTGACCAGGGGAGAAGTACAATCCTGGTACTGCTAGATTTCTCCAGAGCTTTCGACTGTCTGAATACCTCCCTCTTATTATCTAAAATGTCATATTATGGATTTGATAGTGCTACAGTACGGTGGTTTGACAGTTATCTGTCTGGCCGTGCGCAGGTTGTTGGAGTGGAAAAAGGCGACGGTACCGTGTTGTTCTCCTCGACGAAGCGTTTATCTAGGGGCGTGCCCCAAGGATCTATTTTAGCACCTCTTCTATTCATTCTGTATACTGCGGATATCGCTTCTGTCGTGGAGAACAGCATGTGTCATCTTTATGCAGATGACACACAGTTGTATGTGTCAGCTGTACCATCTGACATAAGGGCCGCTGTCCACTCCATCAATAGCGATCTAGATCGTGTCGCGTCATGGTCTGATAGGAACTGTCTTGTGCTAAACCCGAGTAAGTCTAAATACATGGTACTTGGTACAAAACATCAAATCCATAATACGGTACAAGCCTTAGCCTCCGATAATATCGTTATCAGGGGTGAATCAGTGGAAAGGGTTATGGAAGCAAAAAACCTTGGATTACTTATGGATGGTCAACTGCGTTTTGAAAATCACATAAGAAACGTAGCCAGCAATTGTTTCTATCGCCTTAAGATTCTTTATAATATACGCGATTACCTCAGCACTGATTTGCGTGTCAGGCTGAGTGAATCGCTGATATTATCCAGATTAAACTACTGTGACGTCGTCTATGGTGGCTTTATACTCGGTCGGACGAAGAGGTTGATCCAACGTGTGCAAAACGCATGTGCACGTTTCTGTTTCAAAATCCCTCCTAGATCCCACGTTAGTCCATACTTGGACGCAGCAAAGCTTCTGAACATGGAGGCTCGTCGGTATTTGCACCTTGCCAAACTACTCTTTGGAGTAATACGTACAAAAACCCCATCTTATCTGTTTAGCAAGCTTAAGTGGGCTACCAGACAAGGCAATGTACACAAAGAGAGGATCCTGACACCGGCACACCGGACCATGGCTTTCCGTGGTAGTTTCAGGTATGCGGCGTCCAAGTGTTGGAACAACATTCCTCCTCCTCTCCGTGAAGCGACTAGTAGGTGTGCCTTTGGGCGTAAGCCCAGGGCATATCTGCTGGAGCTTCAGAAACCACCCCTCCCTTCCCTTCCAACCCTTCGCCGCAACTACAGACATGAATCTGTAATCGCATAGCGGGACTGTGAAGTGCTGTATCTATAATATATTTCTCTGTATATTTCTATGTATTTTGGTTCCTTCTTAATTACATTATCCATATATATTTTTGTTATATTTATTAATTAATTTATACTTAATAGTCTTGTCTGTTTCTTGGTAATAAACTATTTTAAGTACTTAATCTATTCTGTACATAAGCATTATGTTCCTTATTTTTCTGTACATAATATTAAGTTTTTTCAATTCTCTCATCGCTGTACCACACCGCGGTCTGTGACGCTCGCGGAGTATCATTTGGCACTGACTGAAAATCAGCGCTGAAGGCTTGTCCTTCAGCATAATGCTGAGTCAGCTGCCATTTATAACAGCAGTGATCTTTATTTTCCTCCTGTTTTCTTCTGATTCTTTGTTTTGTACTAATTTTATGGTTTAATTTTTGGATTTATTTTGTTTTGTGGCGTGTGTTTTGTTGTTATAATAAATTTTTCTTCTTCTTCTTCTTCTTTTTCTTCATTTTCATATCTTTGTTCAGTGCCCTGATATAGTTATCAGTTATAAAACTGTTACCATGGGTGAGTACAGAGCAATAAGAATTTAGGGAAATAAAAAATATTATTTCGAACTTCAACGAAGGTTTTAAAAATATCACTCAATATCACCTTTTTAATTTTTGGTATACAAATAGCAAAACTATCGTAGATTATTATTACATTAGTTTTAGTTGCCTTATGGTGCCGTAGTAAGAGTTTTATTCTGTTTTTTGAAGAGGACGACGGCAGTGAATTTTAAATCATGTTATGAAATTACGGGAAATGTTGCTAAGAATGAAAAAAATTACATGATTATGAATCATATACAGTCTGCTTATGGCTTGCATTCCATACCCGAACATATAAAGACCAGCATACGCAAAACTGCCCGATTTATCGTATTGAAAATTAGTCAAAAATAGAACCAAAGTCGCCGAAAAATAAAACATTCTTATCTAGGTTCAGTGATTGGTTAGAGACTGAAGTGAAGTTAGAAGAGTCAGTTCTTCAATAAAATGCTGCAATCAAGACCAGGGCTGAGTGGCGTAAGTCGTGAAAGAGGAAGGCCGGGGAAAGATTTTGCAGAGTTGAGCACTAAGTCTAAGAAACGCAGAGTAGATGACATTCTCAAAAGTAGAACCAGTGTTGAGTTAGAGTTTGCTGCAGGGGTATTAAGAAAATCAGATCCTTCCTTTCCGTTTGAAGAACGCAAATCGCTATCTGCACTGCAAGCTTTAGCTTTGTACACAGATTTAGGACTCAGTGTCAGAAAGTACAATATTTTACGCTCAACAGTAAATAATCTACATAAAGATACGTTTCCCATTTATTACACACTAAAGCAGTTCAGAAATAAGAGATGGCCTAGTGTAATAAATGTTTCAGATTCTCATGCGCAAGTAAACTTGCAACAATTACGTATGTAATAAAATGGTATTATAATATTCCTGTGATTTTGCACAAAATACTAATTCATGGAACTGCTATAATAACATAATTTATGTTGCCTATCGGCATTCTATCGGAAGAGGCTTTGGAGTGCAGATATAAAGATTTTAGGCGTATACGCGAACATCACACCCGAAAAACTTCACGATTGAATACCAACAAGGACATCATGATGACACTCTTACTTACATCTGATCCGGGTATTGCGAAGTATCGAAAGGTAACTTAGAGCAACTAAAAAATCAGTAGATATGTCGAGACCTACATTGAGACCCATGAGAATCAAGAAAATCTCAATATATCGTCATAAGCTGGTTCATCAAACGACGAAACATCATCAACAAACAGTGAATGATTTTTTTGTTTCAAAATAATGCTGACATATTTTTATGACCATAGTTTTTTTTGCTTTTACCATACTAGGAAAGAGAAAAATAGTAATAGAAAACACATACACAGTCTACAAATGATATTATGCCCATTCGTAGCATTTATGATTTTTGGAACCTTCTTCCATACATTCGTTACACTGTGCGCTGGCGGCGAGAGGTCGCATAGATGCAAACTAAAATATACCTTTAGTATTTTTAGTTTTTTTATAGTAGGGATTAAAAAGGCTGGGCCAAGGACAGCCGAAGTGTGGCCAACGCCACGGGAACGGGACCTTTTTGCATTTATATTATAGTCTCTAGCTTTCTAAATAATTAAGGATTTTGTTTTGGATTGAAATTGGACCGTGGGCACGTGGCCGTTTTAACGTGAGTAGACATTATTATACACCTTGCGATTTTTCTTCGTCTTTTATCCCTATCTCCTGAAAAAGGTTGGCTTGCGTGGTTAGCAAGTCCCATGTTGTTGCATTTCGGAAGAGCACTACACTACATTTCTTGCTCCTACCATTACTACCTACTTAGCACTTTGCAAGATGCACGGATTGCAAATGCAAAATCCATAAACAAAATGGTATGTCAGAGCAAACCCTTACTTCGTGCAAGCACATTAAATGAAGCATGCGAGTCAACTTCCAACCCAGTAACTTCGGTTGGCGACCGAAAAACATAATTTTTGCGCGACTGACCAAAGATTAACATTTAGATACCGCAAACTCTTTGTCCCATACTTTCCGTACCCTCGTATCGTTTCAGAGATAATCCCTTTAATTCAATTATGAATGTATTTTAACTTTTTTATGATGCAAGGAATGAAAGCCAGACAATAAAAAAGAATAGGTATAGTTCGTAGAAAATTAATTTATTTGGCAGGAAAAACTCACATTACTATCATAAATATTATTAATAACGGTTCACCAAATTTCAATCTCTTTTCACATTTAACTTAGTGCCAATAGGCATGCAGCAATTTTCCTTTTCAAAAATCTGAGTTTTATTATATTTCGTTTCGTGATATTCTAGCAATTTATAAAATTTATTAACGACTTCTTTCGTTCGTCTACGGACCTCATCATTTCTGACTCGGTCTCGTAGAGAAATTCCGAGCATAGCCCTCTCCATAGCTCGTTGCGTGACCTTGAGCTTTCTTATGGGGCCCATAGTAAGAGACCACGTTTCAGTGCCATAAGTCATCACTGGTAACACAAACTCGTTGTACAGTACAGCCCAGCGGATTAGTAAGTTGAAGTGGCAGTGGGCGGGGCACATAGCACGCAGAACTGATGGCCGATGGGGCCGAAAAGTTCTCCAATGGAGACCACATATCGGCAAGCGCAGCGTAGGACGACCAGCCACAAGATGGACAGATGATCTCATCCAAGTGGCGGGAAGACGCTGGATGCAAGCCGCTTCAGACCGGTCTTTTCGGAAATCCATGGAGTAGGCCTATGTCCAGCAGTGGACTTCTTGTGGCTGAATGATGATCTTGATGATTAACGACTTCGACCTAATGAAAATGTTTTATTTAATATTTTAACTGTATCAGATTACATTACATTATTCTTGGTCAATGAGCTGTTTTCTCTGAAAAGCGACAGTCCCTCATTCAGCTGACGGCCACTTACAATGACGTTCCGACGCTGGTCCGGTTGCTAAGTAACGGGCAAGCATGACAGCACAGCGGGCCAATAACAGGGTGTGCCTGCCCTGTCTCTATAGCAATAGCAAATCACCATTAGCGATATTGTCAACAATTTTAATATGAAATAACATTATCTAGTGCATTGAGGATATAAAACAGATTTGAATTGAATTGAACAGTTATTTATAAACATGAATGCAGTAAAATAAAACTGAAGGGAATATACAAAAAGACGGTGTGCAAACTGTGCCATAAGCTTGTGGGAATTGTGCTACCCAAGAAAGACGTGTAGGTTTTGAATTCGCTTTTTTTATTTTAGATGTTATGTATATAGGCAGTTAAGCTTTTTATCTCAATTGTGATATAATTATATGTCGCAACCCACGGATGCAGCTCCCACACCTGTGACCAGTAATGATGGAGGACTTGCGCAGTGTCCTTACTGCCCCCAGGTACGCCTTTTCAAAAACAATAGGGGCCTCAGTATTCATATTGGAAAAAGCCACAAAAACAGTCGGACCACCTCTCATCTCACCCCGCCTGTCGACCGGGCAATCGATAGCCAGTCGCAGAATGCCCAGGGCGACCCACTATGGAAAACCCTGGGAAACCTAAAACGATGCTGCCCGGTCGTCAAGCGTATTCCTCGCGGCGCCCGCATGAGCGTCGCAGAAAAACTTTCCCAAACCATAGATTCCATTATAAAATATAACACGAAAGGCGCCTGGGAGGCACTATTCAGGTTTCCGTATGAAACTTTACACATTAATAACCACAGTAGGAAAAAAACATCACTCACAGCCCTAATAAAAGAAAATTGTTCGGATATACATCGCCCAATACAAAATTTTCAACCTATTAACAACTTCCATAGTAATAAGTATAAAAAAGTAGAATCAAAAGTTAACGACGGTGACCTGAAAGGAGCTGCTCAACTCCTCTTCTCATGCGACACCATCGCACCCGACTCGCCCGAAGTTCTGTCGGCCCTCAGAAATAAACACCCCTCTCCCCTTGATTCTCTTTGCCTTCCACCAGCACCACAGCCCGATGACGAATATCTCGAAGTCATCGGGAAAGACGTCCTGGGGGCCGTGATGTCGTTTAAGAACGGTTCAGCGAGCGGCCTGGATGGTCTTAGCCCCCAGCACCTCAAAGACCTCCTCTGTGGGGCGACCGGCCAGGCAGGTGAGACATTGCTGAGCCGCCTCACGGCCCTCGTCAACCAGATGCTGGCTGGAAGGGTTAACCCAGAGGTGACCCCGCTGCTATACGGGGCGAATCTATGTGCCTTAAAGAAAAAAGATGGAGGGATTCGCCCAGTAGCAGTGGGGATGACGATTCGCCGCATAGCGTCAAAGCTCTGTTGCCGCGGCATCCTCCCAAAACTTCAAAAATTACTACAACCAACCCAACTTGGTTTCGGTTCAAAGGGAGGATGCGAGGCAGCAGTGCACGCTGTGCGGACCTACATCAAGGAGAGAGGAGGTGAGGTGGTGTTGAAGGTGGACGTGAAGAACGCCTTCAACTCGGTGGATAGGGGCGCAATGCTGGCAGAGATAAGAGAAGTGATCCCTGAAATCTATCCATATATGTGGCAATCCTACAGCTGCCACTCTAATTTAGTATTCAGGGATCACGCCCTTAAATCTGCTGTGGGCTGCCAGCAGGGCGACCCACTCGGGCCAGCCATCTTCAGCCTGGCTATTCATAAAATAACAACCTCTTTGAAATCAAAATTAAACATCTGGTATCTTGACGACGGCACCTTAGGAGGAGAGTCAAAAGAAGTACAAAAAGATATTATAACTCTCTCGGAAAAATTTAAATCAATCGGTCTGGAACTAAATTACAGTAAATGCGAATTATACATTTTCGATCACATAAAGCCAGAAATTCCCATTCGGGAATTTAACATACTGGCACCAAATTTAAAAATATTAGACAATGAGACTCTTTACCTCCTAGGGGCGCCAGTCCTAGAAAAAGCTTTCCCACATTTCCTGGAAAATCAAAAAAACAAATTTTTCGAGACCATTCCGCACCTTAGCCAAATTAACACACATATGGCCTTCGAAATTATCCGTTTCTGTCTTTTTGTACCCAAATTCACTTATTATCTAAGGTGTAGCCCGCTTTTTAGCCAGGCGGCACTCTTGGGGCCAATAGATTCAATGATTCATTTGGCCCTAATACAAATTTTAAATTGCCCCATTTCGGAACGAGCCTGGCTCCAGGCTTCCCTCCCAATCAGGTTGGGAGGGCTCGGAGTGACAAGCGTGGCAATGCCTGCCTTCTTGTCTTCCATCCACAGCATCGAGGCCTTGTATAAGCAAATTATCAGCCCATCCCTGGGTTCGATTGAGGTCTCATGCTGTGGGGAAGCCAAGCAGGCATGGAGACTGGCTTGCCCCTCCACTGACCCACCGAAGGACCCGACAGTGCAGAGACAGTGGGACGGGCCGCTTTGCGAGCTGACGCAAAAACAGCTAGTTGAATCTAGCGTCAGCGACGCAGATCGAGCCCGCCTCCTTGCTGTCGCAGAACGCGAGTCGGGTTATTGGTTACAGGCACATCCATCAGTGGCAATTGGCACACTGATGGACAATATTTCTTTCACCACTGCTGTGGGACTGCGTCTGGGTTGCGCTGTGACTGTGCCCCATCGGTGCCCCTGCGGCGCTGACGTCGATCGTTTGGGTCACCACGGGCTTTCGTGCCAACGGAGTGCGGGCCGCTTATCGAGGCATGCTACCTTAAATGACGTCATCCGAAGGGCCCTCGCCACATCCGGAGTTCCAGCAATGCTGGAACCCCCAGGAATATTCCGCGATGATGGGAAGAGGCCCGACGGAATGACGTCAATTCCCTGGAAACATGGGAGGCCGTTAGTGTGGGACTCAACTTGTGTCGACACGTTAGCGCCCTCCCATGTTTCTCAGAGTACAAGGGTGGCTGGCTCGGCGGCCGGTGCAGCGGAAGGCCTCAAACGGCGAAAATATGCGTCATTGGGCAACCAATACATATTTGCGCCGTTTGGGGTCGAGACACTAGGCCCGTGGGGCCCCGAGGCGCGTTCGCTCTTTAAAGAGCTGTCGACGCGCCTCATCGACGCCACGGGAGACCGGAGGGCTGGCGCATACCTCGGCCAGAGAATAAGTCTGGCCATCCAAAGGGGGAATGTTGCCAGCATTCTGGGCTCTCTGCCGCGGGACACCGACCTGGGGCAAGTTTTTTATTTGTAAATACCTATATAATTAGAAATTACTTTATATTAGTTTATAGTAGATTAGTTTAATAGATTGTTATTTAAATCTTCAGATTAATTAAATAAAAATTTAAATGCTAATAAAAAATTCAAATTTAGAAGAAAAAGGCCGAAGCAGAGGAAGAAAAACATTTGAGGAAAATTTGAATTTCGAATAATAAAAGACGAGCGGAAAACCCACGGAATTATTATGAGTAACACAAACAAAAGTCAATAGCCTGCCGGGGTGGTCAATATTGTATTAGCCACCAAAAGGAGCCAAAAAGCAACGTATACAAAAACCTTTTACGCCGGATACGGCAGCCAAAAATATTTATAAAAGCGTGAAAGATATGGAAGAGGCTCCTCTTATCTAAAAAGTGAAATCAAAAGGATAGTGATTGTCTATGGGGCAGTAAACCAAAATAGTATCTAGATAGCGGTAGTAGCTCAACAACGGTAGAATGTTGCCAACTAGGGTTGGCTCGGCTCGGTCGGCTAGGGTCGACTAGCCTTAAAAACAGTCTTGTTGTGTTATTCTTATCTTGTTCCGTCCGTGTTCAAAACTAGACGCTACGGGGGCTATTGCGCTTGTGCAAAATAAATTAATAGCAAATATATTAAAGTAATCGGCACATAATAATAAGGATGACTTGCATACAACACAATCACTTATCCTAGTACCAAACTAGGGTACCCTGTATTATGGCCACCCTGCAAGGACATTGTATCAAAAGTACGTGACCCACTTGCCCGGACTGAGTATGAAATCTTCATATATTAGGTATGAGTACATACTTACAAATTCAAATTCAAATATTTTATTCATAATCCAAATAGAATATTTACTTTATGAACGTCAATGTTGTTAGTTTCACAATTAATAGATTACATGGAGAAGAAACTAACTAAGAAACTCCACATTTATTCTTTTAAAAACAGTTTTAGCCTAAATTACAAACTTTAAAAAAATACTCTTGGATGTGTTGAACACTATACACATTTATCGTCTGATTGAATTTAATATTAAACTACTATTCAATGCCAGACATCATTGTCTTCTAAATAATCGTTGATTTTATAATAAGCTTTTTTGCAAAGAGTGTGCTTAACACATTTACGTCTTATGTAATTAGGTTTCCTACCTAATTACATAAAATGTAAATATGAATATGCAAAAAAACAAGCGTGCCAACTTTAAAAAACAATCTCGTTTCATATTATAAAACTTGACGCACGGTGGCAATAGTGCTAAAGGGTTAGGGTGGCCATTGTTTGCACGGAGTATGGAATAATATAATCAGAAGTGAAGAAATAGAAATCCGACGAAAAACCAACAGAGTTGGGTGAAAATTTGCTTAGGCCAGCGTAATAAGTGGCGAGGATAGATACAGACGAGGGAGCCGACCACCGAATTGCCTTTCCATTGACTAACTAGACGCAGCGTGTATGGATAGGGAGGTAGATGCATGGGTAATGAAGTCTCGCTTATGGAAGTCCGTTCTTTACAGTTTTAAGAACTGAACAGATGGTCTATTTCAGATATCAGAAATGTATTTCAACATAAAGTATTTTTTTAATATCAACATACAATGTAGTATAGTGTAAGCTACCTTGGGGTCAATTTTTTAATGGAGAAAAAGGCAGCAAAAGCACTCTACTCCAACTATCTCTTCTCAAATCATATTGAACATAATAACTTGTTCATTCTGTCAAGTTTAGTTGTAAGTTTTCAATGAGCTTAAAATAATACATATAAAAATATAAATAATTTCCTACCTACATTACAAGATTGTACTAGTACTTTAAATGCCAAAAAGATTGTAACCTAGTATTGAAAAGTATTGTGTAAAGCTCTCGTCCACTTGCATAAGGGGCCAACTATTACAAGACTCAAACATTTCCATAACAACATTCATGGATGATGATGATAGAGGAACACACTTATCAATACATCATCATCATCATCACGATAACTAACCGGGATAAGTCCACTGCTGGACAGAGGCCTCTCCCAAGACAACCACTGAGCCCTTTCTGCTCCGACTCTCCAAGGTTTGCTGCAAAAAAGGTCTTACAGAGATAAGCTCGCCTTTGTACGTTTTATTTTTTATGTAATGTTCTGTTTAATGTTTGGCGTCTAATAAAGTATGTATTATTATTACCGATGTAATTTTCTCTCTTTTTCCAAGACAAAGTTTTTCTATCTATAAAAGGAGTCTGAATTCCAGGAAAACAAGGTATGTAATAGCAGGGTTAGTCAATAATGGTAAAAAAAAGTAGAGCAATCTCGAGTGACATTCAGAAAGAGCAACTTGAGATTTGGAGATGTCGTCATCGGGATTCAATATTATTTTAAATTAATCAGAAATGTTTAGGGGACATTTCCCGTAAAGGCCAGTTCACACGCGTGTATTAGCATCACGCTTGTTGTTCGGTTGTAATTTTCACTTGGAGGTTTAAGAGTTGGATATTTTTTTATGGTTCTCGTCAACAGAATAGAAAACAAAGAAAGAATCGATCAATTATGTAACGTAGCAAGAATTATTCCCGAACATACATAAAAAAGATAATGCAGGCAAACTGACAACCTTCTCCTTTTATTAACGCCTATGAATGTGTGATGATTGAATCGCTCGTAGCCTGGGCTGCCTGCGTGATCTTAAACGATCACTAAGGTTAAGCAACATACGGCGCGTTCAGTCCATGGATGAGTCACCGTCTATGACTAACGCTAGTGGCATTTTTTAGGAGCGGTTCCGTGCTTCGCAAGGCACGTTAAGCAGTTGGTGCCGGCTGCCGTCGATAGATGGCAGTCGTTAAGCCAAGTCAGAGGCCTTAGGGTGGCTTGAAAACTTGTGGCAGTAAGACCAGCTACTAGTCTTACAAGCCTCCACCAATCCGGACTTGGCCCCCGTGGTGGAGTATGGCCTATAGCTTCCTCAGGGAAGACACCCGTGCCCCTCGGTGGGGTCATAATGGGTTGATGATGAATGTGTAATTTGTCGCAATTATTTACGTAGTTGCAATTTAATGTATTTTAATTTTCTAATAGTTCTGTTGATTAAAACAAGGTATGATATCATTCTTGTCAAATTGCTCTCAGCTGCTGTATCCAACGAAGTGTGAACAGAGCTCAAGGCGGTGGACTTTCATAAAGTAGGCAATTTACTTTTTCTCATTTCAACTGTAGAGGCAGCTGTTTCAGGACTTATTAAGATGCACCTGTCAATCTTACAGCCGACTTTTTATTTCCAATCCCTCTCGAACAGTCTCGAGTGTTTGGTATTGTGCCTCCCGAAGACTTATTTTAGCATATTTATTTAGGACCGCCGCGCGCAAAAACAACCGTAGGTAGACGCAGCCCCTGAAATTTTTATTCGAAAGAAAAGTTAATTGAGTTTTTCTTTTTTATGTTCCTACCTTTGTTTTAAACTGTTTTTGTTTTGACTTAATTAAGGAGACGGTTTAGTGTGTGGGTGCCTATACACGATTGTTACATTAAGGCGCTTCTGGGTGCAAACAGTATAGGGACCCGTAATAGAAAACCAATCCTAAGTAAACAGTTTTGAATTGCGAAATCGTCCGGCCTCCGCTTGTGTCCAAACTGCGTGGAGGTTCGATTTTCGATTCCAGCCACTACATTAATTCGGATCTTCATTAAAAATGCCATCAAGTCGGGCGTTAACGAAGTGGTGAACAATTAAAGTCGCCGCTGACGTCACACCCTCGGCCCTCGCGTCGAGGGCACTCAAGGAGCCCTTTGAAGATGGACGAAGAAGGTGATCGACTTAGTCGGAGATGGAAGTAATGGTTTTAGCTACCTGGACATTTAATAATGAGTCGGTACTTACTTCATTTCTCTTTTCGGTCTTGGGGAAAATGGGTACTGGCGAATGGTAATGAGTTCTCAATTCCAATAACCAGGATGACTTTGAATTCGATTGACAAACTTTAAGGGTACATTCAAAGTTAGTTTTGGAAAAAATGGGTGTCAAATATTTTTTTACCGGGAATTACTTCACCTAAGCATAAACATACATTATTAGTACGAAAAGTTACAAAAATCGACAAAGGCGGGCTATAAAAGCGAGGCGAGCGTCTTTGGTCGGCCGACTCAATTGTTCTTTCAATTGTTTGCTCATTACAGGCTCTTGTACACTTAACATATTCGATAAACAATTTCAACGTAATATTACTTCCGACACTTTGAATTTGGAATTACACTTTCAAGCAAAAGATCGAAAATCACGAATATTTAAATACATATGTTATAACGTTACCGATAAATCATTAATAATTGTTTTTTTTTCTCAAAATATCTCAAAATATAGCTAACAATATTAAAATCACCTTGTAGTAGAGAACTGTGAAATACTGTACACAAAAAAGCAAAATACAACATTATTCAGAAATGTTGTTACTAAGAGTCAGGGGTCTTATCACTAAAAGTGATCTATTCGAGACCACGTTTGGATAGACTAGTAAATGTTTAAGTATAAGTTAGATAGATAAGTAGCAAAACGATATTATATGCCAAGTAAGTGCCTACCTTAAGTACATAGGTACCTAATTATGGCCAGTTTCTGAATTGAGAATTTTGCTAAGTAAATACTTACTTGTAGAGCTGTTTTTCTCAAATTCCTCAGAAAAAAGTGTAACAGAACCTCACTTAAGTACCTATTGACTTAGTGAAATTGTCAATTCAGAAACCGCCCCTATATATTATTAACGGGCAGAAAAGAATATAATTAAAAAAATCAGAGTACCTACATTTGTAGCAAATGTAGTATCTAGACAACCGTGCTCGTTTTCTTTTTCTGTAAAACATCTACCTATTCTCTATGTTTTTGGCATTTATTTCCATCTAAATGAACGATTTCAAAGTACATAATCTATTAAAAAACAAACTAACAAAACTAAAATTAAGTTTTGAATACTTGCAATTTCTTAACCGAATACACTGCTTAACAATGCGTACTAATTTTAATTTTATAATTTTTTTTTAGGTTTTTTTTCCAATGCGTGAAAACACGAAGAAAACGAGGCAAACGAGCACTCTCTAAAACATTACAATTTATATTTTCAACAAAGTTAGCATGAAAATATTGAAGATTAGTGTCTCCAGAGTGTCACCCTAATCAAGTTGTTAAGGGCGAGATAAAACAGACTTCCATTAACGAACGACTGGAGAAAAAAGCGCCGATGCTATCACCCGTATTAAGACAATCTAATTTTTATTCGAAACTCCGTCAATCACGAAGGAAATGAGCCTTAACGTTATTGTCAAAGGGACTAGTGTTGATTGGCTGTTTTGTTCACCTAGACATCGTTTTGAAAATATATTTCTTAAAAAAATGTCGCTAGAGTTTATATTTGTTTGGCGAGCTGCATTGGTGGTCGATTTGTTGAGGTTTAGCGCCTGATCTTGAGTTGTCGACAGGCGGATGTCTATCAGAATGTGAAGAAGATTTATGAGCAATCGATAACATTGGCAATTTGTTAATGTAACTCAACAAGAAACTCATATATTGGTATTGGTAATCTAATGATTATTAGCAAATATCAGGATATTCGATTTCTTTATCGTAATAGGAAAAACACCTAGTAAATGTGTGTGTATGTGTATGTTTGTATGTAAGTTAGTATTTGTATGTACCTATGTGTAGGTGGATACATGACACGTAAGTAGTGTCTGGGAGTGACTGAGAAAAAGAGATATCGATATTGATAGTCCTTTTCAATAACGTCGTAGTTTTAAAGCATAATTTCTTCAGAACACGATTTCATTACAAATATTGATATGAAGAGCTCAATAGAAATGATGAATGCTCTACCGTCTGCAATAATGAAGGGAACTTTTCCAATAACGCGCGAAATTCCTCTCCCAGTTGCAATTTTTAAGAATAAAGTGTTAACTCAGGCGTCTCTTCCAAATCCTATATACGGGGTGTGAGACCGTTCCCGTTACATCCTTTAGAGAAAATCGTCAATATTAGTTTTTAAAGTGGAAGTTCTTTAGGCTTACTTGACATCTTACTGAAGAGTGACGTAACTGAACCGTCAAAGTAGAATCGGTGATGCTAAAATACCCACATCTAACATGTGAACACATCCTTCCGCAAATGAACGTGCTCATTTTCAGAAAGCCATAGGTACAACTGAAAGATAAACTTCGGAAAGGAGATCCGCAAAAAAAACCGAGTAAGGTCCTTTCTCCACTGCTCCGGTCCGGCGTTGGAACCGGAATCAGTCATGAGAAAAATATCGGATGCCGGATTATGCTTCTCCACTTCATCCGACTATAATCGGTGATGGACGTGACGCAGTGCTGTATTAAAATTTCTCGATTTTTCTATTTAAGGCAGGGGACGTTTTCCACATATTCTATTAATGTAAATAAAATAGAATTGGAACATTTTTGGGTTGTATGTGCGGTAGAAACGTGTATTGTTTTTGTCGCTTTTGTCACTTCGGACTGGTAAAATACCGTCCCGATCTAGAAAATTATCAGACCGTTAAAAACCGGATGCCGGAGTAGTGGAGAAGCTTATTAGTATTCTTGTGTGTTTCTAAATGGGATCGGTAATTAACGTTTGCCGGACCGGAGCAGTGGAGAAAGGCCCTAACTAACATAGCTCGAAGAATTGCTCAGTGGAAGTGGCAGTGGGTGGGGTCCACAGCTCGGAGAACCATTGGGGCAGAAAAGTTCAGACCTGGCGACCGCGAGCCGGATGACGGAGCGTGGGCAAGATACCCCCATATGGTCTGATAACCTGATTACGGTGGCAGGGAGCAGCCTATGTCCCGCAATGGGCATGAAATAGCTGATGAGGAAGTTAACGTAAAAAAAATATGGCCATCCTGTCGCGAAAATACCTAAATTTTGACACTCAAAATAAAAATGTTCAGGGTACTTTCCGTTGACCTAGAATTATTAAATTTGAAATTTGGGAAAGATCTATTAACTAAACATTTGTAATTGAATCGTATAAAAATGTTTGTAAACTTCCGGAAAAGCCCGGAAAATTCTGCTAGAATTTATCACTGAACTGTATCTAATATTATGTACCTAACAATTTTTACGGAACTCTCAGTGGGCCAGATTGACTCGCGTTCATCCGGTTTTTTTATGTTAAATATTATCACAAAACCTACTCATGGAAAAGTATAAAGCAAGGTTTGCTACTTGCCATGTTACTGACAAACCTCTTTCGCTCATCAACGTTCATTAGTGGTTAGATACACCGACAGTTTCGGGTTCTTTTTGGGTGCCTACAAAGGGCTATGTATTGTTTTCCATTGAACTATAACCACTGGAGGTACCGGGAACAGCCCAGCGGCCCCGCCCGCGGATCACGAAGGTGTCTCAATCAGCATAAAACAAAAGAAATCAATAGCCACCCCTCGCGAGGCGCGGGCCTGACAAAGAGCAAAGATTTCTTTTCACAATTAAACACCCCCTGGCGTCGGTGGGCTGCGATAAGCCCACGGTGAATAATCGCTCACAAAGGCTCGGATAGATTTGTGACACGACTTAGACCTCTAAAGAGTGTGACATAATCCGCTACTTGACTCTTTTTTCAAGTATGTCTTAAATGCTAAATATCTCTTCCATTAGACCAAAAAATATTTTAGTATATTTTTTGAGGACCTAAAAGCAACAAAAACATTATTTTAAAAAGTTGCTTTGCTAAACAGCCAAAAACGCGGTCCGCCATTTTTGTCTATGGTTTGAAGTCCTCTACGTTTGTAAACAAAGTTTGACATTCAACATAGGTAGAGTTCATGCCACGAAAGAAGTATGAGTCACAATAGAACCTACGCACGCACGACTGACAGATGTTTGTTTACAACCAAAGGTGCTTTCAAGATGGCGGATAGTGTTTTCACCGTTCCGATTTAAAAGCGACCAATATTTTTTTTATTTGCAAATTTTGCAGACATCCTGCATATTTACTTAGCAAAGTCAATATATTTCGGTTTCTTACGTTAGATACCACAGGAAATATCCATTTATCGCGTCAAATTTGATACGAGGCAAGTAGCGTATTCCCATCTGCATCCCACAATGGAGAGCTACATTTAATTTTGTCGTCAATATATTGAAGGAAAAAGTTGTTCGTAAAAACTAGTGTAATGGTAATCATCATCAACCCATTATGTCCCCATCGAGGGCCACGGGTCTCTTTCCGGAGAAAAGTATAGGCCATACTCCACCACGGGGCCAAGTCCGGATTGGTGGAGGCTTGTAAGAGTAGTGGCTGGTCTTACTGTCAGAAGTTTTCAAGCCGCACTAAGGCCTCTGTCTTGGCTTAACGACTGCCATCTATCGACGGCAGCCGGCACCAACTGCTTAACGTGCCTTGCGAAGCACGGAACCGCTCGTAAAAATGCCACTAGCGTTAGTCATAGACGGTGACCCATCCATGGACTGAACGCGCCGCTTGTTGCTTAACCTTAGTGATCGTTTAAGATCACTGAGGCAGCCCAGGCTACGAGCGATTAACAATGTTAAATGTGAGGTTATTCTGTGTATTTTAAGGTAGCACGGAGTATATAAAGTTTTCTCGCGACTTCGAAAATTTCGTCAAAGTAAAAGTGGTTTGTATTGACTTACTACTTACTCGTATAATGTATTACAAAAAGTATGTTTATAGTCTATTTATATACATAAGTATTACCCCTCTATTTCTAGTATTTTGGTATTATGCACTACCCACCCAGCCACGATCCAAAAACCAAAGGTTGACTGGTAGAAAATGCTATTTAGCATTAAGTACGCATTTGTACCAGACGTTGTGTTTTGTGCAAGAATTTAGTAATAAATAGTTCAGGAATTGAGTCTCGCAGTTTTTCCTAACTTTTCCGAAACTTCAAAGACTATTTTATGATTTAACTACAAATGTACAGTATTCAATTTTTTTTCCTGTATTTGTAGTGTTAGACTACATTACTTGCCAAATTTCATAGTTCTTGGTCAACGGAAGTATCGTATAAATTTTGATTAGTGGGTTGCAGGCGCCTTCTTTGAACTATTGTTGCTTTAGTTTATTTCTTAAGCTGTTATACGAGGCGCTCCTGTCTAAAGGTTATTTTAATACAGTTTATTAGTAATAAAAATTGTGCCTTAGTCAGAAAGCTAAGTACTCCAATTACCTTTTATTTTTCCCAACTACGCAACCTTTTCCTTACAACAATTTTCAGATATATATTATGATGATTTTCTTACACATTGTATGTGAAGCGGTGGTGGCGTAGTGGGGTTGACCCTTTCTTCTCGATCATGAGGGTCTGGGTTCGAACCACGCATGTACCAATGACTTTTAGTTACGTACATTTGTTTGTACAGCAACACCATTCGCTAATAAATTGTGCCCGGATAACGGCGACAGGCTTGCCACTTGTCACATTTGGGGCCTAATAAATTCGGCAAAACGTGGGTCCAGTTCTAGAGACTGGTGCCTCTGCCTACCCCTTCGGGGATAACGGGCGTGAGTTTATTATTATTATTATATTATTGTATGTGTGTTGGAAATAAAATTATAGGAACGGAAATATATCTCATTGTAGGTACTGCTCACATTAGTGGATAATTTATTGACAATTCAGTTAGTTACTTTTTTGTTACTCTACTCTACAGCTGATTATGGAATAAGACATTTTAATAGTTTTCATTTTCCAAATTTTCCAAGTATAACGTAAACCATGCATCACTACTTCGGATTTGAAATTTAAATTCGAAATTTAAAAGTCCATATCGAATGGAGCACAAACAACACGTTTGTTTTTCTTTTTCAGACGGCCAACCTATCCGATTCTTAATCCAACAATCTGTTGGATTTACACTGAGGGATCAGTCTCTAATGTGCAGCGGGCAGTCCGTGTCGCTGAATATAATGAACCAACGGATTCGCAGCTGGAAATATTTGAATTTAGAACACGGCAGAAGTGAATGTAGATCCCGCTTCAAAATACATATATTCCTAATTAAATATTATGCTTGATCTTTTGTTCCGTAACAAAAAACATTCTGTGTTCTTTCTATCTGACTGTCACCAGGTTTTATCTCATGAATCGTGAGAGCTAGATAGTTAAAAATTTCACACTGATGTATTTCTATTGCCCCCCTAAAGACAAATACTAAAAATAGAATATTTTTTTTATGTAATGGCGGGTCCAATAGCGTGATTTTTTTGCCGTTTTTACTCGATATTAATAACGACAATAGGTAGACGCTTGAAATATTCAAATGCTGTATAGTTAACGGTACGGAATCATCCGTGCGCGAGTTTGATTTGCATTTATTGTTTTTTTTTCCTATCATAGCAGAATGAATGCATACTGAGGTGGTATGAGCCATCGGTGAAGGTCGCGGCCTAACGGTGAGATTCCTGTAGATCTGTTGGCTCGTACCGCTTCCCGCTCTATGTTTGAGAGTTAAGCCCCTTGGCTAGTCTGGAGTTGATCCGAAAAACAGTGTGTTTCAAAATTTAATAATCCGCAGGTAACGAGCTCGGACCGTGCTCTGTAGAAAAGTTTAAATGAGCTGGGTGATTAGGTGCGCGCTTTATACATGGAGTTCTGTAAGCGAGTTTGGCTTAGAAGCACGATCCATTGTTTGGCCCTCATAGTTAAATTTAATTAGGCTTAGAGATATGTATAGCATGTATATTTTGTCTGTTTCATAACAGTTTAATTTGTCTTTATACAACGTATTGTTGAAGTAAATTAAAATCTAAATAGTGAATTTATATGATAGAACATCCGGACAAGAGCAAATCGGGAAATTTTCAAGTTTTTCACATTTTGCGATTTTTGTTAACCTTATTAGCTCATCATAACCATGGTTTTACTTGTTCTTTTCAAGGTCAAAGAGCAACTAATTAATGTGTTGAATGAACATATTATACAACTAACGATTTAGAAAATAGTGTATGTTGGTTAAAATATATTCATCATCGTCAAACCTTATGTACCCATCGAGGGGCAAATGTCTCTTCCCTGAGGAAGGTTTAGGCAATACTCCACCATGGGGCCAAGTCCGAATTGGTGGAGGCTTGTAAGACTTGTGGCTGGTCTTACTGTCACAGGTTTTTAAGGCGCCCTAAGGCCTCCGACTTGGCTAACGACTGCCATCTATCGACGGCAGCCGGCACCAACTGCATAACGTGCCTTGCGAAGCACGGAACCGCTCGGAAAAATGCTTAACTTTCGTGACCGTTTAAGACCACGTGGATAAGTGATTCTTATAGCGTTAAAATATATATTTCTTAG
Source organism: Yponomeuta plumbellus (assembly GCA_947310845.1). NCBI lineage: Eukaryota > Metazoa > Arthropoda > Insecta > Lepidoptera > Yponomeutidae > Yponomeuta > Yponomeuta plumbellus. The sequence continues at coordinate 15,353,064 of OX371194.1, forward strand.
AAATTTACGTCATCCATATGTGGACATCTATGGTAACGTGATTTTAAATGTAATACCCATCCGGGACTACAACATTTTTCTAATTTTTTTGTATAAAAAATTGCCGATAAATAGTAATAATAAATGCAGGAGTGTAGCACGTATGCATAGAATGGAACGCAACCACAACACATTGATGTCCTACTATGATTACACGACAGCCCGCACACAGCTACACGCGAAGAGCGTATACCGGGTGTCCCAAAACTCGACGTCAACCCGAAGCCGGGTGAAAAGGCAAGTCAAGCTGGTTGTCAGAAAAATATAAAAAAAAATCTAAGTTGTATGATTTCAAAATTATAGGCATTTTTTTTTAAATCGCAAAATTACACACCCTGTGACAGTCTTTTTACTCCTGTTGCCACAAATCTTTACTTTTTCCAATTATTTTTTTTGCTGTGTAACCCTGAATAATGCTTCTCTAAACTGTAATCAAAATTTTGAAACCAGCTGCTCTAGCCTGCATAAAAAATAGGACTTATTTCCTAGAAAAACTTTCAAAATAAAAAATTGCCTAGTTTTAACTGACTGTATTGAAAAAAAAATCATACAACTTAGATTTTTTTTTATATTTTTCTGACAACCAGCTTGACTTGCCTTTTCACCCGGCTCCGGGTTGACGTCGAGTTTTGGGACACCCGGTATAAACCGGCGCACGCCCGGAGAGAATCGCCTCCTCGGCCTCGAGGGGGGTCGCTCACGATGTAGGTTTAGGGGTCCTTAGGACCAAACCAGCACCAAGGTGGTGTTTAGTGGGTAGGCGCACTCTGCGAGTCCCACATTGGCAGCACGGCCGGGCCCGTGCTGTTATGCATGAGCATTCACCACCTCCCTCCCCCGTGTCCTCCGGAGGGTGCCCTTTATAGGGCTAAAAAAAAAAAAAAGGAGAGAATCGCCCTCCTCGGCCTCGAGGGGGGTCGCTCATGATGTAGGTTTAGGGGTCTTTAGGACCAAACCAGCCCCAAGGTGGTGTTTAGTGGGTAGGCGCACTCTGTGAGTCCCACATTGGCAGCACAGCCGGGCCCGTGCTGTTATGCATGAGCATTCACCACCTCCCTCCCCCGTGTCCTCCGGAGGGTGCCCTTTATAGGGCTAAAAAAAAAAATGGAGAGAATCATTCGATAGCCAGCTGGCAATGAGTACGATAGCTACGCAGTCTGCTCAAAGTCAGGTCGCTGCATCTGTGCGATAGCCCCGCAGTCCTCAGGTGTTAGCAAGCTAGGAGAACGTCAGGGTGCGATAGCCACGCAGTCCGCCCTAGGTTCCTTACTAGGTTACCTATCCTATTACTATAACAATACATGTTATTTAAGTTGAGTGTTACCATAGAATAAATCCACGAGTTCTCCTGACATTGGAGTTTCATTCACTGGCCACACTACAGGAGTAAATTAAAACAAGGAGGGAGACGATCTCCATATTAACAACTTTAAAAGTCTAAAAAAGACTAACTTTGGAAATCTTCTCTTCAAAATGCTTAAATTTTTTAAATAAACATTACAGCTTAACTTGTAATGTTCATCAACTCGTATTTGTATGCTACACTGAATAAAACAAAAAAATTATTTTGAATTCCGTACCCAACCTCTTGAGTGCCCACCAAATTGATTGACCAATATTAACACACCCAAAACAACACACCACCTCGTTAGAACAATAATAGCTAATCTAAGGTATATAACAGACACGTATGGGCAAAGCAAATACTGTATGAGATAATAGCAAGCTGTTCAGACGCCCATGTTTATCTTGTACCTAAAGGGTCCAACTAGGAGTTAAAGAGTTGTAGAAGGTACGGTTTTGTGATTTCCGTGACGAAAGGAGCAGGAGTTAATAGTTACGACAATTCGATATAAAATCGCTTAAACATTTTCCGTTCCAATTTTCCGGGCAAAATTTCCAATTTTACATACATACGTAAGCTCACTCAGCCTGTATTTCAGAGGGGTAGGTAGAGACCAGGCCACGCCACTAACCACGATCCTGACAGATCACTTTCGCTTCATCGATATTAAAATATCGATCTAATAAATTTTATTAGTCGTTGCATGCACGCACGCCGTTTTCGGGTACTTTTCGTTTTGTCCAATAACGACCTAATTTGGACGTATAACAACATTTGAAAACAAATTAATGAATAATATTGTGATAATATATTATTTTTATTTATCTTATTTTTATCAGGCGTAACAGGCGTAAGTACCATCTGTTAGTGAATCTTCTGTGAATGTACTTGTAATATACTTGTGTTGATGTGATCATTTTCTTTTTCAATTGATTATTAAATACATAATTGAAAGAGTTAGTACTAATAAAATTAATCCAAATACTACAAAGGAATTACTTTAATACACTTAGAATCGTTCTTCTGTTCGTTTTTGTTTTCTCTCGACCCATCAGCGACCTGTATTAATAAACATTGTATGCGATGTTAGAGCCAGCTTATAAACTTATGAGTTTGTGATGATGGAATTGGACGTCTAATGAAGGTTGTGAAGTTAAAAATGTAACAGATTACTCAGATATTATCTGAGTATTACGCAGTTTACTGTGTTGTTGTTACACTTTATTGCACAATGAAAATATTGACAAAATAAAACTCAAACTACTTACTAACTAACTTATTTTTGTTTTGTTCGGTGGGCTTTTTGTGCTTGCCTTTTTTATATTAATAAGTCAAATTTTGACTTTTGACTTATATGTGACTTTTATTTTATTTCTTTTATTAATACATTATTTCAATTAGTTTATCTGTGACATGTATTTTTTTCTTATAAAAAAAAATAACTTACTTTTTAGACCCATTCTGTCCATAAAAGATTAAAACAGATTTTTCCGTAGTTAATACCTAGTAAAAGTGGCCAATGCCCAGAATGTGTTCTTGATCATATGTATTTTTTTCTTTCTAAAGTAATATTTTTACTTATTTTTGGATGATTGAATCAGTCTGAATTCCTCCTTCCTCATCTGGCGAAAATGCCTCTAAATTCGTCCATAAAAATCTATAGATCCATAGATCTCCTATGTGTAAGACACGACGCCCGGCCAAAACAAATCGTTTCAAACAAAACAGAACAAATCGTAATTAAATTTTACCGCGTGCGGGAAAGTTTTATTTAAACAAGCGCTTGCCGATTAGGAGCGGACACGCAGACAGAGGTCAGCAATAAACCGGCCTCCGTCAGACGCTGCGTCACGGCTGACCACGCAGCGGCTCCTGAGGGTTCATACTCGATGTACCCTAGGTTTGAGACCCTTTAAATAATAATCATAACCTCCACACAACACTGTGGCAAACCCTTGTAGATTAATATACTGTATAATATGGGGCTGATAAATAAAACCGATGTTAACTATTTTTTGACTATATTATAAGGTCAAACAAACCGCATGCGAGAGCGGCAAAGCACAAGATCAATTTACATGACAATACAACTATACATGTCATGACAAGACAAGACAGACAACAATAATGACAACATCACAATATAAAACAATGTTGCCACAATAAAAGTAAGTTGCAATAATCTATGTCGCGAACAAACACAATATTGTCCTAGTCCCAAAATAGGATATCCTGTGCTATAGTAACCAGGCAAGGACGTTACAAACATGGAAATCTATACAAAACAGACCATTTGTGTACAGGAATGGCGAGGCACACAGTGGGAATCAAAATCACGAACTGGAATGATAAATAAACTTAAACTTAAAATGAATAGGTAGTTTCGCGTATGTTATAAGGTATGAGTGACATTTATGGTATGGTAAAGCGAAACAATTTGCTTAGGCATTTTTAAAGAAAGACCCTTGAGGTAGAAGGTGCCTCACAGAAAATAATAATTGATGTTATCGGACAGCTCGTTAAAGAATTATTAATGGGTATGCATAGATTACATTACATAACTTTAATCATAATAATATTAAAAAAAATACTTATAAAAACTACCTAATACCTATTGGTATTGAAATTGTGTAAAATATTTTTTTTAAAGACGGTAAGAAACAAAAATATTTTGGCGTAAGGTTAGGCTACCCAAAAATTTTCAGATTATTTAAAACTGAGTTTGAGGTGTGCTGTAGAAGAATCGTGTTTTTATAAATACTCCGATTGTTACTAATATAGGCTGTCTTTCTATTACTAATAGATATATGGATGGCTGTATGGATGGATGGAAAGACAGATGATTGGACGGATGGACGAAAGGATGGACAAAGTTATTTACAGAGAGATAAGGCTCTTATACAATCGGCCGGAATTTATTCAATTTTTTTCATTTTATAAGTTTGTATAAATAAATATATTAATAAAAGAACTGCCCCTACTGTAAGCAAACCCGCGTTTTTACGGTCTTAGTGCGCCATCCGAGTAAACGCAAATCAGAAGCATTTTAGTTTAATCGGATGGCGCACTCGGTCCGAGCGTAGTAAGACCGTTAAAACTCGGCATAAGGGTACAAAAGTGCCAGCTTCTTTGGCAATACACTGTCCGCGGCCGATGTCACCCTCGTTTTGTCACTCCACCGCAGAGCGAATCGGTTTTATTGACTGCTGCGGTTGCAACGTGCGGAGACTCTCTTGCTGCCGTTGTAAGCGAGATTAGCGTTTTTTGTGAAGACTCTTTGTAGGAAACCCCAGATTGGGTACGAACACACCTTACCGGAATTAATGATGCGACGTGACATGACGCGGGCGCGATCGATGCCCAGCTTTCACGGTTAGATTTTAAACTCATGCTGGCTGGCCGCCTTCACAAAGCTGGAAGGTGCCTCCAAAGTCAAATTAATGCATTGTCTGAAGATATTAAAGAAATGTATCCTGCGCATACTCACATATGGTGTCGAAGCGTGGGCACTCAAACATGGTCAAAATACTGACTACCTCACATGAAGAAAATCTGTGTTGCACAAAGAGCCATGGAGTGAGCGATGCTAGGCTATGCTATTCGATGCTAAGCGATACTAGGCTTGCCGATCGTATGTGCAACTTCGCAATCCGAAATTAAAAAAAGAAATCATGAATCTTAAGTGGACGTGGGCAGAACATCTGGTTATACAGGAAGACGGATGGTGGACGAGGGCAGACACAGAGTGATGGCCGAGAACTAGTGATAGTTTGGTGGGTAGGCTGCCTACCAGATGGGTCATTCATGGGCTGTATAGATAGATCAATCGATTATTTTAAAATTAATTTTAATGTAACACAAAGTTTATTTGTCCAAAGAACAAGTATACGTCGTTTACATAGTATTTTTTAAAATATGTATTTATTATTTTTGTTATTCGACGAAACATTTAGTGGATTTTGTGCATGTTTATAATTTTTAAGAATATTTGTATTGAATTGAATTGAATATGAAATAAATTTTTGTTATTCTTATTATTAATGTTATTCTTGGAAGTCTAATTTTTCATGAAGCAACATTTCAATGTGCCTATTTGTAATCCTGTGACTGTCTGTTGCCAAAATAAACATAAATCAATAAATAATTTGAGGCACCCAGTATGGTAAAAATTTACGGTTAAAATCGACATATATCGACATTCCAAAATACATGAGGGTTGTCATAAATGAAGCATCGAAAAAGCCCAAATAAACTAAACTAAGCTATCCCTAACTAGGAGGGTGTCCGATATAAATATCCTTCATATTTCAAAGTCGCTGGCATCTGGACACTAGCCATTGAGAAAGGGGTTTGCATAGCATAATTAAGGCGGCTGTTTTTGTTAGTTAATTGCTCAGATTTACTATGATCACTGCAGGGGGCATTGCCTTGTTTATTTATTAAAAGCACTGAGCCTGGAAGGATAAACAGAGGCCGTGTTACAAATAACAAGATTTCGCAAGTGAGTTCTTTAAAACTCACATGCGTCAGGGAACTAGGCTAAGAGTCAGTTTTTGAATGGAAAATTTCACTAAGTAAATACTTCAATGTAATGCCTGCATGCAACGATGAAGCGAAAGTGACACTACCCTACCTTGGATATAGGCGTAAGCTTATGTATGTACGTAAATACTTAAGTAACGTTCTGTCACGCTCGTTCTGAGAAATTTTACGAGACAGTATAGGGTAAACCATAGTATTGCTGGCACCCACCTAGTCATTGGCACAGTGAGTTTTAAACACAAATATTAAGAATTAAAATTGCTTAAAGGGCATTTTGGTAGTTTTTTATAATTAGAATTTTTAAGTACAAAACATACATACAAATTATAAGTGCCAATGAGTGATATTATTAGTGACAATGTTTGTACCTGTAATGCCAATGACTGTAGTTTTGGAGATATTTTCAAATTATTATTATTTTTCTTAAATAAAACTATGACATGTGAAAATTTATTGAAATTTAAAACTATTTTGTAACCATTGATTCCACCTCGTTTTTAATACTTTTCGCTCGAATTTGCTAAAAATATATTATAACAAATAACCCATATATTTGTATTTATTTATCTACAACGCACCTATCTTACTAAAACCTAACTCTAGTCTACACTTAAACTAGAGTCGCATTTTGAATCAAAATCCTATATTTTTAAACATCCTGTATAGTGAAATTGCATGAGTGTGAGTACTGTGAACGTGCCAGCTTTAGATAGCAGACCTATACTACAGTTAAGTAGTTACTTGAAACTGGCCCTAAAAAGTGCATTTATTTAATAACAAAATTTGGTCCTGACATGCCTTTGCATTCATTTTCCTATGCGGTCTAGAGTTTTAATAACTTAGAGTTTTAATTGCATCAATGCAAAGACACGTTTAGTTAGTCGTTTCTTCCGTTTTATTGCACTTACCTTATTTGTGGTACAAATACTCGTAAGTGCAATAATCGAATCCAGAAATTTCGAGGGTTGAAATAAGGTTTTGTGCGGGCGTCGAATTCCTCGAAAGAGAAGAAGAGAAATTAAATTTCTAGTCCGGAACAAAATCTTGTACGGCGTACACGTCCTCTGCCTATAATACAAATGCATTGAGGCTTGAGCGTCGAGAGCAGTTGTTTTAATTTCTTCTTCTGGTTTCTTTTTTGCACGTATCACTTGCAGAAATCCAAGTAATAATTGACACTTATCAACATACAATGACCGGTGAAAAGGAGGAAATGCACTCAGACGTTCGCAGCCAGACCCCTCGACAAACTTGCACAAAAGGAAAGAAATCGCAAGAGACATCTTTTGAATAATTCCCGTCTCTGGGATAGACAAACGGACACGCACATTTCGGTGAAGCCTACAGTCCTGACAGCTAATTAGCGCCTTCATTGTCAAACTAATCTCACCGCACATGGCGAAATATCCCATTTTAATCCCAGTCACACTTACAATTGGGCCGACTTTCCTCTGACCAGTCAAGGAGATTTCTTCAGATTTGGCTTTGCTTGAAACAAAGTAATTCAAATCCAACTGTGTGAAAAATTAGGCTGGGTTTCCTCTGGAGGACACGGGAAGTTTTCTTAAATAATTCGAGAGCTGGAAAAATACAATAATCCGCATAGAATGGTGGCCATTGTATTGAGTCAGTGTCCAGGAAGGATGTTTTGTCGGGGTGTTCTTTTTATTGCCGAATTTGCGTTTTATGGGCCGTCTCGCTGGGGCTGTGAGGGATTGTGACAGTTTATTTTATTCCCCGGAGCCTCATTTGTTATTAACAAGTGTTCGTTTCCAATACGTCCGGAAGATGTCAGAAAATTATAAAAGTTGTTAAAAAATCTGACAGCAAAGACTGTGGATGGAGTACAAAACCGAAGAGAAATAGAATATTGCACCATACGTCACGTAAGCAATTAGACAAAGTATATTTTTCACTTTTTAGCTGTCAGTTGAGGATGGCAGAAATTGCTGAAACGGAAGTCTGCTAGCTAATAACAGTTCATTTCGTTCTGGCTGTATATCTGAGAATACTTTGACGAGTTCCTTCTAACTAGAATATACTTTAACGATATTGTGAGTGTAACTAATCAGCATTATCCAACACATAACCGAGCACTAAAAAGCACATAAATCACCTCAAACAACACAAACTAAGCGGCCGAATTCAAAAACATTTACCAAAAGGGGCGCGATATTTGGGTGCCTGCCTAATTGATATGAGATTTGCGAGCTCCTCTAATTGCGAAATTTGCGATCAGTCACATCCCATCAGGTTAATTAAATCCATTTGTCTGGTAAGTGGTGGAATTTTGCTGCAAGGTATTGCACAGTAGAGGACAAACGTGAAAGAGTGTCAGAGAAAAATTTCATTGGTGAATGTGGTGCGCAGAGTTTTGATACTTTTAAATACTACAAGGAAGACGAGGGAGAGGAAAAAGCGAGAATAAAAACATGAACTGGAAGAATGTCTCAGACGTAGAAGGGAAGAGGGTATAGTTCTAGTCAAGGTGAAGTAGAACACTAATAACTAATAATGACAGAACAACTCTAAGAGCTAGTAAGAAATGACGTGGAAAGCCACTAACATCGACCAAAAAAATATATATATTTAGCTAATTTAGTAGTATTGTGATTTTTCAGCAGATTTTTTGTCATAAATACTTGACCAATCAAGAAAATAGTTCAGTTACTGCCAGTTTCGGAATTGAAAATTTCACCAAGTAATTACTTAAGTAAAGTTCTGCCACGCTTTTTCCTGAGAAATTTGATGAGGCAGCACTAAGTTAAGTTAGCGAAATTCTTAATTGAAAAACTCGCCCATAATCACAATATCGAAAAAACAATGTTTGTCACAAAGACAAAAAAAAAAGAAATTAATTTCCCGAGTCGAAATTACAGTTCAAAGTCAAAGTCAAATATTTTTATTCATAGTACAAATAGAATATTTACGTTCAATTTCAAGATCAAGTATCAACACCGTGCAACCTAGCTGCACTGTGATTAGGCACAGTCTCCTCGATTTCGTGAGTTTTTTTCGTTGCCGAAAAGGTCCGTTTTCATTAACGACATTGGCTCACATATTTGTCATAACCTGTCGCCTACCCCCTTCGCCTCTTGTGCGGTGCGACGTTCCTTTTTCACGCATTTTTAATTTATTTTGTTTCGGTTTTGTTCCTTTCCTGCGCTCGTCCCATAATTGCATGGTCCTCTTTGCCCGGAATTTAATCAATTGAGCGGAAAAATATTTGCGTCTGAATGGAGAGACTTTAAATACTTTTTGACCTGAAATCCGTATCTAAATATTCATGTATGTTATACGGGATAGAAATGACCAGACCATATTAATGATTTACAGCAGTCTTGCAATTGCGATAATCAGAACTCATGCAATTGCTTTCAAATTAGCTACTAGACTTATTCCAACTGCCTTAACTACCTGTTCTACGTGTATTGCCGGATCGTATACTGTGGTCTTAAGTACTTCAATCTTTTGGCGCCGAATTTCTACTTAAATCCGAAATAGAGGCCTTTTAAAAAGCTGCCGAAACAGTATCACTATTCGGCACTCTTTGCATAATCAAATATTCTACGTTTCGCCCGGGCGACTCCACCACTCAATGAAGATTCATGCTTGCACTGCCGCGTCTAGACGCTATGCTAGCGGTGTGATTTTATCTCTCCACAATTTCACTCTTATCACTTCGTTACAGAGGTGAAAATCGATAAACGCATGTGGAAAGCAGAAATGAAAAGCCAGACTTCGTAATGTGCCGACTTTGGATATTTAAAAGGCCCCGCCGTTTTTATATCCTATTGGGCCTTTTTAATTACCAGAATTTTAAACTAGCTATGAATATTTTCACATAATTTGGTACATAAAGATTTATCTACGCAATTTTTCCAAATTGATCTTTAAGTTAATTTAATTTAATATTTTCTATGATTGTTCTCATAGTGACAGTCGGTTAAGTTACTAGGCGTACCCACCGCGGATTGGAAATTTCAAGCGCCAAGGTACCTATTGAATTTTCGCGACTCAACGAGTACATACGGTATTTAAGACAAATAAGACGCGACAAATACCGCTAATTTTGAACACGCAATCTCACAATTTTGAAATAAGCGAAGCTCCCTAGTCCTGAACTGAACAAGACCTTCTAGGAGATGGAACAGACGAGTTATGCAAAACTATCTTTCAAGTAAATTGGAACTTGCCAATAAGCTTGATGTAACATCCGAAACAATCATGGTGAAGTTTGTCGTAAAAACCTACTAATATAAAAATAATGCAGGTATCGTGGTTTGTGGTTAGTTATCATGATAAGTATAGAACTCATTAATCTGTTTACCACAAGGCATCATTATCCGACAGTCGTCAGACGGGCAAGGCTCGCAAATTGCGCCCGGCCATGCATAAATATCTATTAGACAGGGACTGGAGATTAATATTTTTCAATGGGCGCATATATAAAATGGAGGTACGAACTGTTCGCAAGAGAAGGTCGACTCAAACTAGGCAATGATCCAAAAAAACACAAAGTGGGGACACAGGAATGGTATTACTTGGACGTTGGACAGCAGTTTGACACTATAGTTGTAAAGTGTTCCGTAATACAAATAAAAGCACTCGTGTAAAAGTCAATGCCCTGATGTTGACTACGTGAAGTTGCAAATGATATAAGTACTTTTTTAAATAAAACTTGCTCAATAATATTTTTGGCGAAATGTGCAGTAGCTATGTAAATTACGACTCGCTTAGTCTTAGGTTGAGCTTAGTGCTACAAACAAAATTATCGACCTGTAAAGTTACTAGAAGAGACAAGGGCTAGTGCTTTGCAGTAGGACGCATACAGTTTAAAAAATCTAGCTACTCCGTACTTGTGTCCGTATTGAGTTACCACTCTGCAGTGAATAATTTGGAGAGGGATTGTCTGAGAACAAACATGCTGGAATCTTCGCAAACAAGGGTTGGTTTGCTAATGGCGAGGCGGTGTTGAATTTTGTATCTCAATCTACATGGTAGCGTGTCTTGTAACATTTTGAACTTTATCTGTTTTGTTGGAACCTGGAAAGAATTTCAAGAGTCACAAGTTTGCATAGCACGCTCATTTGAAGTTTATTCATTTTAACTGTGTAAAAGATAGCGGCAGCAGATTGAGTCGATTTACATAGCCGGCGGAAAATGGCAAAAAATAAATAAATTTAACAGCACATAGTTTAAAATGACTCAGTAGAAAAATTCAAATTTATCAGCAGTAAAATCCAAATTTATCAGCGCTTTAAAACCAAATAATTAATTCCAATCAGATTTCTTTCTATCTATCAACCCATGCAGGACCCGCTGTAGTGTATAGTTTTCTTGTTTATTGTAATAAAATTTAATTAATTGAGTTTTACCATGCTTAATTTTATTCAGGTAAGTGTTCCTGCCCATTATTTATTCTGCTGACCAAAACAGTTGTTTGCTGATAATATAATGAGCTTTTACACTTATAAGGGATAATTACATATGAGAAATGAACTGGAAACGACAATTAGTTAGCGATTTCGAAATTTTTTCGCCCTCCCTTTGCATAATACCTTCAGCGAAAACTCGTAAGTGTAGGTGCAAGAAAATGATACAGCGGCAAAGGTCCAATGTCAGACAGTAGGTAGAATTCATACGTGCCACGAGCCCCGCATACAAATTGGCTCATTATATCGGGAATTTACAAGATGGCGTCCGGCTTCCGGAGTGGAAATTAGGTACCTTCCGAAAATCGCACTTTTAAATGCATGTGACGATTTACGCCTTAATTTCTTTGATGTCATGACCTATACATAAATACAGGATATAATCACAATGGTCCACACGTGTTGTTTTTCCATCCTATCAATACAAAATTTATTATGCTCTGGAGCAAATATAAAACAATCGCATGATTTTTATCGATATTTGATAGAGAAACCATCTTGCTATAAAAAAAGTCTGTATTAAAAAAGTACAATAACAACAGACCTAGAATATTTTTCTTTCATAGTTAAATTAGTGATACACAGAGTAATGTCTGAAATTTATCACAGTTCTTAAAGAATAAATCCTGCTCATACATCATCATCAGCAACCCATTATGATTTACGTATATTAAATTTGACATCGTAAAGTAACTCAATCGTCAAAATTAATCTTTAACCCGTAAGTCGTAAAACCGTAAAAAAACAAACCTAATAATCAAGATTACACTCTTTAGATAGATAGAATATTATTTATTGTATGTACACCAAGAATTACACATGAGATTTTATAATAATATAGTTCATATGAGTATTTTTTACTGATGCTCTTAAAGACAAAAGTCAATCCTAACCAAGAGTCCAAGACAAGACCCGAAAGTTCGGATTTTGTAGCAGACGCTTTTCATGGTAAGGAATGAATTTGAAAACTTTCTCGAATTTCCTTTTCCTCTGTTACGTATTCCCCAAATTGGGGAATTAAACTGCACCTTTATCTAAACTTGTCGCGATCAATAAATCGAAAAGTAACATCTTTATCTTGCCGGTTGGCGAGTAAATACTCGTTTCCTTCTGAAAACTTAAGCTGGTCGGAAACTTACCGTTGTTTCATTACGTTCTCAAGGGAATAACCATGAAATTTGGTGCGTCTAGGAAATTGTCTCTGCAGCTAAAAAATCCCTTAAAAGTTTGAGTTGGATGTACACAATTTGGTTACATTATTATTACATTATTATTAATGTAATATTTGGTTGAGCAGTTTATCAGGTTACTTTAGGTAGGTCTAGTATAGGTAATATTACTTATTCGCTTGCTCACTCGTTCACTAACTCCATATCTTTCACACCTTCGCTCACTCACAAACTCACTTGTTATTATTAATTAGGTATGGTTTTTGTTTGATAATATTTTATTTGATAGTTCCGATATGTTATATTTCCGTAAACTTTGTAAGCACTACACATTGTAACATTATGGCTCGGATCAACTTACTTAATTTTTATCGGAAAGTCCTACCAGGTTTCGCTCCTATCCGCAGAGCTAACTAAGTAAATTGATCAAGTAAGTTGATGCGGGCCATATGTTACAATCTTATTTCCTCTTTTCTATTACGTTTTCCGTTTTACGCTTGCGCTTTACGTCGCATAACAAGAATGTTATGCGACGTAAAGCGTAAGCGTAAAACCTATATATTTTTGTTGTATGTATTAATTAATTTATACTTAATAGTCTTGTCTGTTTCTTCGTATTAAACTATTTTATGTATTTAATCTATTATGTACATAAGTATTGTTTTCCTTAAATTCTTTCATCGCTGTATGACACCGCGGTCTGTGACGCTCGCGGAGTATCTTTTGACACTGACCGAAAATCAGCGCTGAAGGCTTGTCCTTCAGCATAATGCTGAGTCAGCTGCCATTTATAACAGCAGTGACATGCCGTGACCTTTATTTTCCTCCTGTTTTCTTCAGAGTATTTGTTTTGTACTAATTTATTGGTTTAATTTTTGGATTTATTTTGTTTTTGTGGCGTGTGTTCTGTTGTTATAATAAAACATTTTCTTCTTCTTCTTCTTATAAAACAGACCAATGCGGTCATGGTCGTGGTGGCGATGGCAGTGCGTACATTACGTTATTTACGAGAGTATTATTTTGTATGAATCGCCACTGCGACCGCGTTGGTATGTTTTATTTATAAGTTATTTATACCAATTTCTAGTTACTTACAAGAGAAAACCAAACGTTAAGCCTAAAGAATTTCAAAATTGTCTAACAAAACTCACTTCACATCATGCCTCTTATTATTCTATCTTACACCGCGTAGTCAGAGTCGTCGTTGTAGTCGTAGTTTAACTTCTCTTTATTTTATAGCGTCACCATTACTTTATTAATAAAAATATGTCTCTATACACTCATGTTAATTTCTAATTTTATTATGCTGCAATAAAATAAAATATTGGCCTATTCGCAGCCTTTGGGTCAAGTTTGTAGTGGAGGAGGTTTGTGATCTTTGTTATCTCAAATTGCTATGAACATTGGTGCGCTGAAACTCTATCTATCACTATGTGCACTATCTTAAAAAAAGTAGGAATACACCAATACCATGGCTAGACTTACTTACCTTTCTAAGTCTTAAGTATCAATCAGAAGACTCATGGATATACCCCCGATAGGGCCCAGTCGCCTGTTCACTCGTGCAGTGAGTTATGGTTATTTGAATTGTGCGAAACAAAATAAATTTACTTTACGTGCTCTATGGTGCCCTGCTCCTTGCATTTTTGAGTGCTTATTTCGAGTGGGATAAAACTTTGCGTTATTTATGGCCGCCTCCTAAGATTTAATGTGAAGTCAAACAGCGATAATGTGTATACCGACTGAATATTTTAGCTCACTGTTCGGAATAAGGATGGAGATTCTGGCAACTTTTTGTTTCCCTCAACTTTTATCATTCTATGTTTATCTTACCTTAACCGTTGACGGATAGATATAGAATAGGATTTATATTTTGTAAAACACAGGTGCAACAGAAATTAGAAATTTATTTCAACGTAAAGAATTTATATTCTGCTTGTTGAGTTGAGCCGCTGCCTTGGGGCCGAATGTAGTGGAGAAATAGGGCAGCAAAAAAAACTCCACTCAACAAAGTTGACACGTTACAGTTAAAGTATGTATCCTTATGTTTTGCCCATAAGGCGTGAAGGGTTTATTCGCAGTAGTACCATAGCCTAGTTTTATGATGGAACTACTGCGAAGACTCTTTATAATATTCATCAGAAGTAATAAATTTTTATTACACGGAGAATATGGAACATTCAGCCAGATTTAAAACTTTCTATTATAAGAACTCAAATACTTTTAGCGTTATAGTATAGGTATCGATTTTATTTACTTTTAGATTTTCTTTTTTTTCTTAGCCTCCATAATATGGATGTCTAGTACAGCCGAAAGACTTCAATTTAGATGTTATACGTTGCTGTATGAAAGTTGCGTACAATTTAAAAACTATTCCAAGCTAGTACCTATCCTTAGTAATGTGTATTGCTTTTTAACCTGAAAATAATAATATTGTTCGGGTGAAAGGCTATTTGTACTAAGCGACATTTTGGGCTAAATTAAGATATTAATATATTTGGAATCTGCAGATTTTTCTGCGTCTTTTTAGCTAGGTTTTAAAAATATCTGAGTACTTTTTTGGCGCTTCAAACCTTATGAAATGTTCTCCTGCATAGGTAGTACAATTACGCGTTTTGTGGCGCTAAAATGTCAGAATTTGACAGTTAATGTACCGGAAAGTCACGACTTTTGACGTTATGGCGCGCTACTTGCTTGTCGCTCGTTGTCGTACTACCTATACTGGACATTTCAAAAAGTGGCGCTTAAAACAAATAGCCTTTCACCCGGTGATGTGTTTATAGGTTTAGGGCTCGTATTTGTCATAACGATGAGTTGTTATGTAAAACATAACAACTCACGTCTGTACCACAAACGGGTAGGCAAAGACCAAAGTTTGCCATTTGCCACGATGTTTACACACCTTCGCTTATACAACAGTGCCCAGTAAGGCCCACAGTTACATTAACAAAACAAATCAAATATCATAGCCCATTTGTTTGTCCGGCTGTGTCAGTGACATTGCTTTATTGTCCATAAGTAGCTGGAATATCCTTTCGCATGTGGTTACATCCTTTCGGGCCATAAACTTTACCAACAACGTACGCTGGCTGATAAAAGTGGACTTTATTGCAACAGGATTAAAGCTGTGGTGGAATTCATTTGCGTTTCTGTATCGTGCACTGGAAGAAAGTGTCTAGGAAATGTGATACAGTCGACAAAATGCTAAAGGTAACTTTAAATTAGTTTTCATTTTAGAAGAAGCGTTGAAGAGCTTTTAAACAAATGATTCTGGGTTTAATACTTCACGGCAACTTGTACAGATTTTTGCAATTTTTTTTAAGGAATCTAGATACACTCTTTATCCGAGATAATGTGTAATACGTGGATTCTAACGACACCACACACTCTTAAATCGGTTCTAGTATTTGTTCTAGTTTCTAGAATAGTATTTAGTTATGTCGGCATAAAGAAACCGGTAAACATAATTATATACTTATACTAGATAACTCTGCAATCGACGTTTTGCTATATTAATTAGCCTACGACCTAAGTTATTACTTTATATTGAGTAACTTTATTTCTCTAAATATTCTTTACGTCGAAATATTTTTTTAATTTCCGATTTGTATTCTGCTTTTCTCGTCGACTGTACATCCGCAGCAGTAACGTTACTATTTCCGCCCCACCCCGGGCGGTTCCATCTCGCATTAACCGAGCCATTTAGCGTAATGCGCGGTTTAGGACGGTTTAGCTCGGATTGACAGTGCGCCTATCCCACTTCTGATTGGCTATCGTAATAATGAGACAGAGGTACAATTTGTGCGTGTATTGTAGAAGAAGAAAAAAAAGTTTATTATACCATATTATTGGATAATAATGTGGTCGAATCTTTGTAATGTCATTAATAATACAGTACGGCGGACTTAAAGCTATAAGAATTTTCTACCAGTCTACCAAAGGAGGTGGAAAAAAAATGTAGACGTGCAAAAAAAGAGAGGAGGAAAAAGAGGAAATGCAAATAAAAATGTTATACCTACTACTATACTAAATATACTATAAGAGTAAGATTAAAGATTGAATAAATATATATATTAATATAATGATATATAATGAAATAATTACAAGACATGTTAAACCTAAAAATACTATAGAAAACGTAACCCACTTCTGAATGGCTATCGTAATAATGAGACAGAAATAAGGTCCAGGCACCAGTTTTTATCTTAGTTGGTTAGCTGTTATGTTATAAAGATAAAAAGTTTGTAAGTTTGTATGAATGGAGTAATACCCGAAAGTACTTGACTGATTAAAACAAAATTCGTTCACCAGTATTTAGGGAACCTTCAAGGTGGACATAGGCTATAGATTAATCCGTTGACCACGCAAACGAGGTCGCGAGCACTGTTAGTGTTAAATATTATTAACGTTAACATTTCATGTTTGAAAAAAATCCACATTATGATACGTATTATAGCCGTTGCACAGGTAAAAAAAGTATGTAATTATCGTTTAAATCTGTTTAACTTTACAACGAAAAGATGCTATTGCTATTGCTGGTATTTCATTTCGGAACTGACATTGCTTAAAAAGTTAAAACATGAGTCTTTTTCGCAACTCAAACGTACTCTGTAAAAATTATCTGTCTTGAGCAACAGAAATATTTCCTTTTATAACTGACCCTCTGTTTCTAACTATCCAACGCTAACTACCCACTAATGTTAGCTTGAAGGGATTTGACTGATTGAGAGGTGAATTGATGACGCAAAACGTTGTACAGGGATATATTGACTTTATTTGATAGTTTCAAGTTTCACACACGCACACACTCTTCAACATACATTGTCATGTACAGGTCAGTTAAGTAAAGCTGGCAAGTTCAACACATTTACACGTTGCGCTTGTGTAGTGTCTGTGAATAAGCGCGCAGCGTGACGTGTACTGCATGCACATCATGAAAAGTCTGCCCGTCTCTCTTGCGCGCGGTCTAGCTTATGAGTGTGAAGGGGACAGTTATAGTTTTACTTTTGCTAATGTTTATAAATACAGCGTGATCTTTTTGGTATTCAACCGTATGTGCGTTTCAATGAGGGATTTTTCTGACAGCTAAGAAAAGTAGTTCCAAATGAGCCGTTTTCAGAAGAACTAAACAAAAACGAATGGCTGTCAAGGTGTCAGTTAGGTATATTGTATTAAAAAAAAACTAACATTTTTTTTTAGTTCTTCTGAAAACTGCTCATTACCCTACCTTTTTTCCTGTACCAGTAGCAGTTGTCTGAAGTCCAATCACAATCAAATGCAAGAGCCAAAAGAAAAGAGGAAAGACCACAGAATAAACTGGCAATTCCCATTAGAAAAACAAAACGCTCTCTCAAAAATGCCATTTAATGACTAAAGAGTAGTTTTCAGAAGAAAAAAAAAACGAATAGCTGTCAAAGGAATGCAGTTTTGGACCTCTGCCCAATAGCCATGTGCGATACATCATCAAATAGGTCTCAGCGAGCTGAACAAAAGCTACTATGCCGCCAACAGCCAAATGTTAGTTTTTTTTTCAATACAATATAACTCCGAAAGGACAAACATTTGGCTGTTGGCGTGTTAGTAACTTTTTTTCAGCTCGCTGAGACCTATTCAATGATGTATCACACATGGCTATGGGGCTGAGGTCCAAAATTGCATTCCTTTGACAGCCATTAGATTTTTTTTTTAGTTCATCTGAAAACGGCTCATTCATCCAGTAACTGACCACTGAGCGTCCGTGACCCTTTGTTGCATAATTAAATTATAATTAAATTGTTTGAGGATTTCTGGGATAATTGTTTTCTGTTTTGGTAAATATTTTATTATGTGAAATTATTTTTGTTCATGTGAAAATTTATTGAAAATTAAAACTATTTTTGACCATTGATTCCACCTTACTTTTAATACTTTTCGCTCGAATTTGCTAAAAATATATTATAAAAAGTATGTAACACATATATTTGTATTTATTTATCTACATCGCACCCATCTTACTACAACCTAACTCTAGTCTACACTTAAACTAGAGTCGCATTTTGAATCAAAATCATTTATTTTAAACATACTGTATAGTGAAATTGCATAAGTGTGAGTACTGTGAACGTGCCAGCTTTAGTTAACTGACCTGTAATGTATGTTGAAGTAAGCGCTGTCTCAGAAACTAAGAATAGCGAGTGAAAATATTTTCTATGGATGATAAGTACTAAGGTACTTAATATTCTAATGACGCTTTTGTATTATTTTATTGTAATTCTTCAATTAGCAAATAAGATCTATTTTAAGTTGTTTTTTTTTTATTTCAGAGGGGGGAAGAAGAAAACTTGACCCCAAGGCATCATAGTTTTTTTATGATATGCCTAGACCTTTCCAAAGGTCACTATTCATACTTTGAGAACACTAGATTATACCATTATGTTCTCGTTTCGGTAGTAAACATCTATTTGAAATACATTTATAAATAACCTATTTTACCCAGACGTATTAATTATCCGACAAATCTATTAATTAATTTGTAAGTTCCTCCGAGGCCCCTGTAAAGCTACCCCGTAATAATACATTTATTTTCGGATAATAACCTCATAACTGGATAGAGTGGAGAACAAGACATTTGTAAGGGTAACTTGCCGAAAGGTGAGCTACTCATTGATGTGTTGAGCGTTAGAACCAACGTTGCAGTTGGAATTTCATAAGGACTATTTCCTAGTAATCTTAAAGGTCGTAGCCCACTTACACGACTCTGCTCCCACCCGGCAAATATCATAAATAAGCTGACAGCTGACAGCGAGCTGTCTGCTAATTTATGATGCCAATGTAAAATATATCTAAAGAGAAATATTGAAAGCCCATATTTGAATTAAATTATTTTTGCCGGGTGGGAGCAGAGTCGTGTAAGTGGGCTATGGCCTTTAAATGACTCCCACGCACACAAATACCCAGTTCACATCTCACACTATAGATCAGGTAAGGGCTGGCAAACTCATGTGTTGCGAAAAGGGCGGATTAAGTCGACAGTAAAATTTGTTAAAGAGAATATACGGGTGCCTCCCGGCGGAAAGTGGCCAGCTACTTGACCCTTCGATCTTCTCTGTATTTTACCTCTTTGGATGTATTCATTAGAAGATAGAGGCGCCCCACGTCTCATGGTAGCCTGGTACTTGTCACCGTGTATTTAATGCGGAGCCGCGGACGGGACAGCGCAACTATCTCCCACTCGCAGACACGAACACTATAATCCCCGATAAAGCCCGCACATTTACATTCAATTCTAATTCCGGCCGACCTCCTACTCGCTCCTGATTGCCTAGTCTTTGTTGGAGCGGCTTGATTAAAATGCCCTCCTAATCTCGCGTTAAGAGGTGAAGTTAGTGGGGATTAAACGACGACATTTGAAGGTGTTTCTGAAAAGTTTCTTGGACCGTTAGCGGTGAGACTTGGTGGGATGTACCTATAAATAAATATTACTTTCTTAATCTTGGTTTTGCAAAAAACTTAACACATTCTTATGGTCCAGTCAGTTTGACTTTACCAATTTAGGTAATACGATGCTCCAATAATCTGGACTGCATCGTTGGTTTAGCCGTTAAGGAGCTAACTACCAAGACAGAGGTCGTGAGTTCGATTCCCACTGGGGGCCACTGTACAAAAAGAACTCAGTCTTGGCGTATTTATATGTTTGTGAGGTACTTGCCTGGTTACCATAGCACAGGGTATCATAATAGGGTAATTATTTGAAGCAAGATATATAAAAAATATATAGAATTGAAAGTTAAGAAATCGAACAAAATTACTCACTGCAAACTAGATTTCAAGATTTTATAAGAGATAAAAGTACTTTTGTCCGAAGAAAACTCGACCAAACATAAAGTTAAATATTTCAGCGGCCGGCGGCACTTAATTGAGTTTGTTCAGGACAAAACAAAGAACGGGAAAGTTTTTAAATTGAGCGTCTGTGGACGTGTTGCCGACATGTTGATCTTTTTCAACTGGCCGGCGAGTGAGAGCGCCGCTGAAAAGAAATAAAGAACCGGACAAGAGCGAGTTGAGCTCGCCCAGCGAAGGTTCCGTACTCGCAGTTTTTTATGTAAACATCCAAGACATTTCAAAGACTTTTTTTTAAATTTAATTACAAATGCCGATAAAGCGAAAGAAAGTAGTTTGTCAGTATCGTGGCAGGTGGCAGTCCCTGATCTTTGCCTAGCCCTCTGGAATAGAGACGTGAGCTTATGTGTTTATGTTTTATTTTCGCCCAGCAAGTCGCCCACGAGAGGAGAGTCTATTTAAAGTATTAAAATAAAAGTTTGTAATTTTTATGAATGAAAAAAAAATCAATTAAACCGGCGAGTTAAATTAATAAAGTAAGGGCTGATTTTTCAATAGTCAAATAACTTTTATTTGAGGAATAAAAATGGCGGTTTGACATAACTTTCATACATAAGCTGTCAAACCGCCATTTTTATTCCTCAGATAAAAGTTATCTGACTATTGAAAAATCAGCTCTAAGAAGTATATCTATTTATCCATAAATAAAGTTTAACTTATATTTTTTTAAATAACAGCTCTACTATTTGCAACAGAAACCTAACTAATACCTGCCTGTATAATCTAATTTTTTATGTACAATAATTTTCTTTTTAATATTTTTTTTAATTTTTTGTTTTATTTATTTCCACAAACCTAAGCTATCCTTCCAGGAGGCCCTATTGCGATAGCAAAGTACAATTAAATTCCATTACACAATAAAATAAATCATTAAGAAAATTCAAATAATTAAAACATGTCCATAAAAATTTGTGTGCTTTATCTATCTTATCTACTACACAATAAAATCAACAGATGAAAATTTGCGAATGCTATAATTTGTTTCAAAGTAATATCTCTATATACATAATACGCAGTTATTATACGTAACATTATTTAACTACGTAGTGCGAATTCGGTGACACCAAACCAGACGTTCGGTGTGTCTATAGTTTGTAGTAATGTTATCTTTGGCCAAAAGTTCTTTAGGTTTCATCCGTAAAGTGTAGATGTGAGTCAAGAATGTTGCATGGTGCGGAGTTTAAAACTTGTGACAAAAAAAAAACAAAAAAAAAGACAGAAAACAACTGGCAGCTTTTATAAACATGAAGAACAAAAAAGGCGCGATCTGTTTAAAAAAAAAATATGTACGAAAAATTCCTGGGCCTTTTTATTTTTAATAGTTGACAATCATAATACTAATAGCATTTACACTACATACTTAACAAAAAAAAACAATAGAATGAACACAACCGAGCTCTTCAAAATTATATCCGTGTTCAGCAACGCAAATTGATTTCAGCATCACGAAGGTAAACAAAATACAGTGCAAATGGAAAACTTTTGCGGATACACGGGAACTTTTTTTATAGTCCTTTGATATTTCTATTACACCTATGATAAAATGTTACGACACGGGGGGCGATATTTTGTTTCGATTTTATTTACAAAGTTCGGTTATGGCGATACTGCATTACAATCAGAAAAGCAATCTTATTCCCTACTCTTCCCGATTTATATGTTATGACGCGATATACTATCAATGAAAGGAAAAAAATAGGTGCTTTTTATATTATCAGTACAAAGTTTTGGTAGGCAAAGAAAATGAAGAAAAATAAGAGGCTAGTGGAGGCTTAACTCAAAGAATCAACCATTTAATTAATTGATTGCTCTCAGCCTTTCACCAGAAACAAGCCAAAGCGAAACTTTAAGTAGGAAAGATTTATTTAACTTCGCTACAAATTAGGGTACCCAGTGAAAAATCTTCCCGAAAACTTTGACGGAACCCGACGCTTACTCCTTTTCTTTAAATTGGGAAATTTTTCTCTGGCAAACTTTTTGATTCACCCCTTTCTTCTGGCAATCAAGCAAATCTTATGGCGCCAGCCTTGCGTCACAGAGTATAAAAATAACCGAACTAAAGAATATTAAATAGCCAGCCATTAAATACATCCGACAGAGAACCAAAGTTATCGACATAGCTCAGAGAATCAGCAAGCTGAAGTGGCAGTGGGCTGGCCATATTTCGCGAAGAACCGACAACCGCTGGGGTATACGTGTTCTTGAGTGGAGACCGCGACTCGGCAAACGTAGTGTAGGACGCCCTCTAACCAGGTGGGATGACGATCTGCGAAGGACTGCAGGCAAATGCTGGATGCGGCAAGCTGAAGACAGGGCGCTATGGCGCTCATTAGGGGAGGGCTATGTCCAGCAGTGGAGTAATATAGCCTGATGATGATGATGATGATGATGAAATAGCCAGCTCTATAAGAAAGAAGAAAGAAGAAAAATTGAGACAACTGACAGACAGTTCTCTCAATTTTTCTTCAAACTAAAACTTATGCCAAGGTGTTAGGATTCCAAATCGTGACCTCTTATATGGAGCGGTGGTAGCGGAGTGGTAGAACGCTGGCTTCTAAGTCGGGAGGTCGTGGCATGTTAGATTTACTTATCAATACCAGTCGCTAACTGGAAAGCAAAAGGTCGTGAGGAAACCTAAGTGTCTGAGGTATTCACATAACTCAGCGCGTGAAATCGGCTATCCGCGGTGGACACACGACACGACGTGACGCGACGACGAGCCCATACTATCTCTCTGCGAGAAGACCCGTGCCCTATAGTTGGATGATTATAGTCTGCTTACATAGGGGTTCAAGTTCTTTCGCGCTAGTCTAGCCTGTGACAGCAGACGTTACAATAACATTACGCGGCGCAAACACAATCAGGTTAATTAATGAATTAAGACCCGGCGAGTTTCTTTATCTTGTTATTAATTCGTCTAAGGCGCTCGCTCCCGATCTCAGGAGTACTGAGACTTAAGGAAATATTTGTACAGAACCGGAACGCTTTGCTAATGCTTTGATATTGAGTTCACTCGTAGTACAGAAAGTACTTTTTTTTCCAAAACGATCTACATCTGGAAATGGAACATCTAATTTGTAAATCTAATGTACCGTCCGGCCGCTTGGAGAATACGATCCTGACAGGTCATGTTAGAACGGACGACGTAACCTTGAAGTGGCGTTAAATTTTCGATTAAAATATTTTTGTCCTATTTATGCTACTAGCAAATAATTGTCATTGAAACTATATCATTGTGTAAACTTACAATGAATGTTATATTTTGCACAGTGATTTAAATGTTAAATAAGAAGAAATCAATATTTAATGTTCGTGCGTAAAATCCTTACTACGCTGTCACAAGGTTATGTCAACCGTATTTTTTTGTAGTGACGTACCAAAAATAACGAAAATAATAACGGTCCCTTTAACGATACGAAGTTGATGAACAGGCTTTATAAAATGATCATCGCGTTCTCAGAATCTCTCCGTACCACTGCCGTACAAAGCGATTGAGCTGATCTGGGCTCAAATAAAAGGTCGCACAGTTCGCCACAACACTTCACCGCAATTTGGCACAAAAAAGATGATGACCCTTCTAAAATGCCTGCGAAAATGGCACAAGAGATGACTGAGTGAAGGTCATCTAAAAAACAAAACTACTTAATCGTGAGTCAGTAGCAAAAGCTAGTTAAGTATAACGTAAGGAATGATAACGTTGATTTTCTCCCATCACTAGTCATATGTGTCAGGATCGTATACTCCCAGCGGCCGAACAATAGTCGCAGTTTCTTCTTTACTTTAAATGGGTAAAAGCATTTTGGTTTTCACATAATAATTTCGAATATCTTTAATCATAAATACATATCATAGAAATGAAATCAGATTATCATACATACACAACACATACGCCCTTATCCCAGAGGGGAAGGCAGAGACCACGTTTAACCACTTGTCACGATCGTGGCAAACCTATTTTGTCCTTCCTACTGATATTATATCTTATATTATTATTTTTATATTTTTTTATTCACAACGAAACATGCAAAATGAGAATTATATTAGTTTGCCAAACTGCTAATGGAGTTTATTGACAATAGTACCAACCCTTATTTCACTTACTTATTCTCGTAGACATATATTATATCTTTAAACAATATTTTTTTCTTCAGCCTCTCCATACGTCCAAGCCAATGCAACATTCCTTTTAAAATTCAAATCGTCATTGCATGATCTACTGGGTTATTTTTAAAATATGCAATTCCGAAAATAACTAAATTGGAGTTTGTATTTTACAACAAATTTCGTTCTATGAGGTCGTTTCTTAGGTTGATATTTTGTGAACGAAGGGAAGAATATCCGTCAGCATCGTGGTAAGTGGTCCATAAATACTCGCTTTATGGTACTGACACACGTGCTCATTAGTGGCACGAAAGCATGCTTATATTAAGCAAGTGCTTTGCTCCCAATTTTTCTGTATGTAGGCACATAGACATTCAACAAACAGAATGTAAATTCTTTACGTTGAAATAAGTTTATGATTTCTTAAGACATTAACAATGACAATTCAGTCTTAGGTTATCAAACCTCAAAAAAAG
Source organism: Yponomeuta plumbellus (assembly GCA_947310845.1). Taxonomy (NCBI): domain Eukaryota; kingdom Metazoa; phylum Arthropoda; class Insecta; order Lepidoptera; family Yponomeutidae; genus Yponomeuta; species Yponomeuta plumbellus. The sequence continues at coordinate 15,378,049 of OX371194.1, forward strand.
GAAGACTGATAGATTAAAACATCTAATACAAAAATACAGAAAAGATTGGGAGTAAAGCACTTGCTCAATAAAAGCATGCTTTCGTGCTACTAATGAGCACGTGTGTCAGTACCATTACGCGTTCTGCCAATATCGCATTTAGTAAATCATTGTCTTATATTATATAAAATAATATCCATGACATTCAAAAGATATGGATTTAATCATCATTTATCATACAACACTAATATGTATAAAGAAGAAGAAAATAAATTCTTTAGCGAAGAAACGACGTGTTAGCGACTGTACCTACAATCTTAAGGCTTCTAACAAATGGTTATAAAGAAAGCAGCATTAATCAGGCCTCGGCGATGTATGATTTGAATATAAAGCGTTCTAAAACGGTACGCACTTCATGATGATGTGACACGGAGCATGTGAGCCGGGTCATTAGTCATAAACGGGGTTCCAGGGGTGATAAGGGGGTCTCTTAGACCCCCCTTTTCGCGGACGTGATCGGCAAGTCTGATGCTGCCCTTATCGCAAACGATAAAGGTCCAACACCTTGGGCACAAGCAAATGGTGGTACTTATGAATTTTCTGTGTTGCAGGAGTTTTTGAGAAATTTATTGCTGGTTAAAACGAGTGTTATTATAATTTTGAATTAAACCGGTACTGAAACATAAAACTTTCAATGGTTTTTGTAATTGTAATTCTTTAGAAGATTTTGTGTAACAATTACTGAAAAGAATTTGGAGTATTAATAAATGTTTACAGTCTTATAATAATAATAATAACTTCCACACAACACTAGCACTTGACTGGTCCCAAACTAGGATACCCTGTGCTATCGTAACCATGCAGGAACATTACAAACATCGAAAACACCCAGACTGACGCCATTCGTACAAATGTACAGCGACCCTCAGTGGGAATCGAACCCACGATCTCTTTCACGATAGCTGAGCGCCCTGACGACCAGATCAACGAGGCAGTCTTATAAATGATTTTATGACAGAGCTATATAAAGTTCTTGAATTTTCGCCGCGTCAAAGTACGACTCCGTTGACGATTTCTCTTGACCATTTGATTATGCGGAAAGGATAAAAATATCATCGCAGTCCGCACCCTAATCTAATAAGGGATTATGGGGGAAAGTGCCAGAGCCATCGCCAATTGAAATATCATTTTTTATCGGACCGGACAGGGACGGAATTTAAATATACGATACTTCTGCACCAGTAGACATGAATGCCGAGTTATTTAGATGAGTATCAAATTTGTCGGGATTTCTGGGAGTTTTATGGAGCACGTCTGAAAAGGGAAGTGGGGAGAGAGTCAACCAGGGTGTAACTAGTGCTCGGCTAGTTTGGTGGAAAGTTTCAGATATGTTTGTACGTGTACTATCCATTTGTAAGCGTAAGTCTGAAATTGCGTCTTTGAGTGTATATAAGGGTATTTTTTTTTATTGTTTATGAAAAACATGGTTGATAATAATTGACAAATGTGATATGCACTGGTCTTTACAATATTCGGTGATTATTTGCAGAGTGACAGTCATAGAAGAAAACATGGCAAGCATTTAATTTTGGGATATCCAGATAATAGATTATTCAAATAAGGGATGTCTTGGACGTTTACATGTTTGTGATGTTGCTGTTTTTAGTTCTCACGAGGGTAACAGGGTATCCTGTTATCTTAGTGTGGGGTAAGACGAAATATGTAGGTGCCTGTATGTTAATGTTTATATTTGTGGTTTGTTTATCTTTAGGTTGTTCAGGAGCTTGACATTGGCGTAATCTAGTATCTACCGAAGTATCCGGAATATAGCCGCGAGCTTACGTATGCGATTCGCCACTCCAATAAGTGATTTGCAATTGCGATTTGATGAGCACTGTTATAGACCAATAAATTGTGGGCCATTATCAATTCTCCGCCAAAATTAGCAATCTCAAGGAGGCAGTCCCATAAAGAGGAACGCTCATTGCCATTCCTTACGTACACTCCGAGCTGGTAAAGAGTAAAATCATTGCGGCGGTAAAAATCAAATTGAGTGGCCGATAAACATACCCCAACCTCAAAAAACCGATCTGAAGACGTACAGAAGTACCTCGAGATGCAGGCATTAACTATGTTAATACTATTGTGTACTGTATTATGTTATTGTCGAATATCATATGCAATTCCTGGTGTACATACAATGAAGAATAATTTATGTATACAAATATCTATGTCAATGAGGATGAATACCAATCCAATCAGTCAGCCCTCAATGCTGAGGATCACGTCCGCAGTGACAGGGTAGCTGAAAAGGATACATGTAGAGTGCTCACTATCTAGACCTGTCGTTCGCTATATGAAACCCCTGGTGAAAACTTTGCCTGGTGATAATAAGAGAAAATATGAAAAGTTGAAGTGTATAATGATTAAATTTAATGATTGAGTAAATTCGTGTTCAGTTTATTTTTCTAACGTCCATATTTTTTAAACGTTGAAATCTAAAAAACTCATGACTTTAGCAATATATTCGAATTTCCTTTCGACGTACAGCGATTTGAAATAAATGTTTAAAATACAATTAAATGGAAACTTTTGGCTGTTTCACATATTATACTAGCCTAAAATTAGAAAGAATTAACGCCCACTCAAATTAAGCTTATGTATCGATCAATTATGAAGAAATGTCCAAATATACGCTCTTACAATTTATACATACAACCAAGTCAATGTTTAAAATTCCAATTAAATTAAATTAAACTTCATGTTAAGCTGGATTTCCACGGTGTGTGATTCCGCGCACCATGGTAAGGACGGTAATGTACCTATAGGTAATATATTGCGGTCACCGGCAGCCATGCACTGCTACCATCAAAGGTAGTATGAGGACGCGAGTCGCGCGCGACAACGTCAAAAGTCGCGAGAATTTGACAGTTAATGTACTGGAAAGTCGCGACTTTTGACGTTGTCGCGCGCGACTCGGGTCCTCATACTATCTTTGCATGAGCTTCCACGAGCATGCCTCTTCTTACATAACAGTGCGCGTCGGTGCGGGTTCGCTCGTGGCGCTTCGCAATATGGAATGTGGACTATGAGAATCCACTTCTATCCTTCTGTTTAGTGTTTTTGATGTGCCGCGGGACCAACCCCCGCGCGGACTCTCGGCAAATTTTGATTACGCCCAAAAGTGTTACTTATTCTCGAATAAAAACTGCGCGGGAATTTTTCGCTGATGTCGATATTGTTATGGCGGCGCGGGTTTACGTCGGAAATTGGGGGTACGGTTATTGCATGTCATTAGGAATTATGGGCTTCCAAGCTGAGAGGTAATGGCACTAGATATCTTACAACAGAGGTTCTATCCGAGTCTCTACGATACCATTTTTTCGAGCTTGAAGTAGGAATTTGAATACAGAGTGCGGCGCCAGCTCCTTGGACCAACGACCATATTTAAGTAAGGAGTTGTATGAGGACGACTGCAGTATGAAAGAGTGTCGTAGGAAGGCTTGTATACATCAGTGAACCAATGCGTTTATCTATTTAGCTGAAGTTTACTTTCAGTGTGACGTTTACGTATTGATTGAAAAAAATTACACCAATGTCATCAAGTTAATTTTAATTTCATTACGTAGCTTACCCTGTTGGTTGACTGTCCCTTTCTATACATTTTTTCCATCAGTACATCAACTTCCAAACTTCAAGTAAATGCCTGTAAAGGTCCAGAGCTTGCTATGAGAGTCTTCTGTTGTATATAATAAGTGACGAAGAAAAATTGCCGAGGCGGTGAGATGGCGCTTCGAGTTTTTTCGATAATGTAATTATTGGAAATTTATTCCGTACCTCCTCAACGCCTTTGGTGACAAGAGATTTATGTACGCACTCTGTTTTCGCTAACGAATTATTTACCTAGAGCCCCTTTGCTGCAAAGTGGAGTAATGTACCAAAAATATTTCTAATAGAGTATGCAAATACCAGTTATCTGAAATTATACGAGGTATTTTGAAGCATAAGAGAGAAAGTACGGTTCTGAGAAAAGAAATTTTGATTGATCTTAATATTTTGTCAATACTATCATAATCATTACTACTATATGGACGAAATGAGGGTCTAGATCCCCCATTTCTACCATTACATCTGAAATGGAAGAAATTGTGGATCTAGTCAATATGCACAACTTTATTTTGGGGAAATCTGGAAAGTCGCGAAATTAGTAACGTCTTTTTCATGGGCATTCATGGCGCAAGAGTATAACATAATAAAATACCTTCTACACAAAACGGCAAGTTTTCTATTCTATTCTAAAATCGATCACTTGATTTGGTTCCAAACTAAGATACCTTGTGCCAAGTTGGCACTAAGATGGTAACCAGGCGAGGAAATCACAGACATGGACACATCCGTATGAACTATGTGGCCACTGCAGATTGTCAATTTCAGCGACTGAAATATGTGAACACCTCAGACACTCCATGATGTTGTCCTTTACATTAGTAAGTGATTAAACTTGCTAATGTAAACTAAAACATTACATACTTCTACAAATTGATAAAATTTTTGATAAAAACTTTCATAGTTACTACACATTATTAACTTTATTCCGGATACACTCACTTCATTTTTAGTCTGAAGAGAAGAGACAGAGCTTGCGACGCCGCCGGTCGCTCGTCTCTGCCTTTCTCTCTCTCTACTCCCATGATTAAGCTTTGCGAATGAAGTAGGTCGACAGCACGTCAATCTTCACATTTTAGTTGAAAAGTGGCCCGTAATGCAACGGAGTAGAGTGCATGGGTGTATACCATGATGTGCTGTCGACTGTACCTACCGGAATAAAGATAATAATATAATTAGAGTACTAAATCATTGGTACATTCCAGAGTTCCAGCCCAGAAACTCATGAAAAATTGGCAGGAATCTCCGGCACCATCAAGACCATTTTATTTTATGTACCTAAATTAGATTACAAAATTCGCAAGCTAGTAATACGTTATGATCATCAAAGCTCAATACACCCTAAATCTTCAAAGTCCAGCTCCGCAAACCCTACTCTTGGTCAAAAGATGCTTGCAAATTAACTAAGTAGCACAGTTCCGCTACCTACAGTTTCTAACACTTTAAGAGCAAATCAATCTTAATTTATTTACTTTCCAAAGAATGACTTCAGCGGCTAAAGTTAAAAGTGCCATCAAGGAAGCGTTACGAATTCACAACAAACAAGTCGAAAGTTATGCGCTGTACGTGTCCTCGTGTCCCATAAACCTGCAGCGGCCCTATGTCATATAGTGGCGCGAGCAACTCTCCCATAAAGCATAAAAGGCATTCAAATGTGATGTTATTTTGCCGCCAACACGGGGGTAATTTATTTTCGAGCTATTCATAATTTTCTTTTATTCACTTTATGTTGATTTTCCTTCGAGAATGAGTACTTGGTAACGATAATATTATTTCAACGGCCTCATGCGTCAGGACGTGTGCTTAGGCCCTCGCCGCTGTTTTATTTCGCTGTTATTACTGGCGGGGTGCTTTGTCTTCGCTGCCTCTTTCATAATTTCGTTTACAACCTTAATAAAATATTGATGTTGGACCGAGCGCCCGCTCGAGAACGAAACGAAAACGTATTTCTGTAAGTCAATTGTTTTATTTCGTTTCTTGTAAAGCGTGTACAATTAATTGTAGATATTTTAAATTATTATGCCAAATTGGACGGTTCCAAACTGAACGATTACCGTTATGACACGATATATGTAATTTGTAAAACATGAACCGAGTGAGACAGCATGCATGCCAAACGTAATCCAGCAGCCTTGATAAATAGGATACGAAGCAAATATTTCTAAGTTTGTGTGTAGGAAGTAATTTCAGAATGTACTTAAGGGTAGGTTCTCCAACATTAACAATAAATCAGAAATTTTAAAATATATTTTACTTTCTAATGGCCAGTATTTCAAATCGGAAAAAAATACAAGGTGATTTGTAAAGTAACGCCCGAGCCAGGGTACATTCATCAACATGAAAATCTTTTACTATGGTGCGACCTCGAAGTTGCGAAAAAAACAGCTGTTACACAGTAAAATTCATACCGTTTGAACAAAATGTTAGACATTGTCCCATAGTAAATGTCATATAATAGGTAAAGTAACAAATACTAACTAGTATAATGAGTAGAAAGTATCCTGAGACGGGAGTCACTTTACAAATCACCACCCTGTATATTATTACTTTTAAATGTTCTACCTAGGGCCATCTGTAATAATATTTATGATTTTTTAAACTACTTAACATCCAAAAAATTTCGAACAAGAATCTAAATTATCATTAGATAGGTATGTTTTTAACAAAAAATATACCAATATGTGTATGACTGAATGTGTTAGTGATGTCAGTCGTCAAAACTCTATTCCTGAGATTTATATTTCTGCCAATCAAAAATTAAAACTACTTTTCCCCCAAGTTTCTGCTCATGCCGCACAAAAAGTCTCATACTAATCCGTGAGCTTGAACAACCCAGCCTTAACCGATTGCAGATATTCTTTCACCAGTACCTAAGTAGAATGGACCTGCTTAGATTCATCATGATCACGGAGAACAATTTACTTACAACATCGTGACAGCGCTGTCACCGGTTACTCTCTCTGGATACACTTACTTGCCCGCAGTCAGAGACGAGCAACCGACGACGCGAGCTCCGTCTCTGCTCATCATGATTAAACTCTCCGAATCAGAGCGAAACCTGGTCGGACTCTTAAGCCGCGTTTTCACGGTCTTAGGCTGACATTCAGAGACGAATCCTAAGTTCACGCTTAGATCAGTCTTAGCAAAGTAAACTAAAGTCGTACTTAGTAAAGCGCCGTAATTTTCGTATTCACAGTACTTAAGAAAGTCATCTATATTGTCGATCATTTTTTAGTGATGTAGTTCTTACCGGTTTTTTAAATTTGACATTGCTACACGAGAGCAGGACAACATCATACAATTTTATATATGTCAGAGTGAATAAAAAAATCCCACAGATAATGCTCGTAGAACATCAGTGAAATGACGTTTGGAGTAGGTAATCTGTGAACGAGAGGCTTAGAAGTGACAGTTCTAAGTTCACGTAAAGTCACCGATATTGACTACTTACACTTAGCTAAGCACCATTTCATATTAAACTTCCTATGATTCGATTCTGAATACGAAATGTTTCTAAGTACGTGATTTTGACATTTCTGAGACCAGTCTTTGCTTAGTTTTCGTCTCTGAATGTCAGACTTAGTGCGCTCGGACCGAGTGCGCCATCCGAGTACACTCATGCTTCTGATTGGCCATTTTAGTGTCGATGTCGTGACGAAAAACCGTCCAATCAGAAGCATTAGTTTACTCGGATGGCGCACTCGGTCCTACGTGAAAACCCGGCATTACGATGAAAAATCAAGTAATCATTTTACAATGTGTAGTGCTTATGAAAGTTTTTGTCACGATGTTGTTCTGTTTAGAACAACGTTTTGCTATCACACTTCAAAATTCAAGTTTAATCTAACAGTAAAAGCGTTTTATTTGTATCTATTTCAACCAATAGATAGATAGATAGAATATTCTTTATTGCACACAAGAAAAAACAAAAAGAAACACAAAATATTTACAAAGGTGCAATACATTGTGCACTTCATGAACTCATTGAGCCTCACTCGGCTTTATAAGCAAAGGCTAAAAAATCGCATTGTTCCCAATCCCAATATTAGCAATCACGCACCCTAATACACGTACGATGGGTAGTCAAACACATGCAAAGTTCAAGTCGTTCAATATAAACGCTTGTGCGGTGCGGGGCCGCGCTAAGTCGAATATTATGAGACGATGCCGGCAGCAGGTGGTGGTAAGATTTTCACGTTTGAAACAAGTTTGTTTTGCTATTGAAATGGCTCTTAAGCCTGGCGTAGTAGGAGTGTTTTTGTTTATTTTAGTAGAACAAAGACGGCATTAGTTACGTTTGACTGAAGGGTGCTGGAACTGAAAGAGTCAGAAATCCACAGAGATCTTTACAAATATCTCTCTTATTTTTTCATCTGGAGAGAAAAATAAAGGAGTTCTTATCCTGTTCCACTTCTAAGATACTTCGTCTATTATGAAAGACTAGAAGAAAACATGGAAGACATCAAGTTAGAAAGCATCTTTATTTAGCAGTTGTTGTAGGTATGAGGTAGTTAATTTTTCTTCCGTCTGGGAGAGTGGTCGTCTGGTTAGAATTGTCTACGTAATGGGGAAAAAAGCTCTTCTTAGTTTCTAAGTATTTAGAAATTTAATATAAAAATTCAGTTCCTCTTTTTCTCCGCGTACTTCAATAGTTCAAATTCATACTTAAACTAGCCGACCCGGAAAATTTGTGTTTTGCCAAATTGATTATCCTTATCACTTATGTTACTTACTTATGGGGTATGAAAAATAGGATAACAACCGATTTTCAGACCTACCGTTTCTGAGGAGTATGGGTATTAACACAGTGACACGAGAATTTTATGTATTAGTTTTTGAAATTTTAATTTCATAAAGTTACATTATGCAGTTAAAATTACCTATGAAAACAGGGTAAGGAAAACAGTATTTATGTACAATTTCTGCCGTAATGCTGTGTAAATCTTATTGTTTACAAATTGTAGTCAAATTCGCGAGGTACCCGTAGACAATAATCAGCCAATTCAAACAGTCCAGCAAAGATAATCATCTTTCGTCAAAGGAACGTTTGCCTAACTGATTACGTCAGTCGGTATACCCTTGCCCAACTGACCGTCATAATTCGAGGGGCGAGACCCAGTGACGCATACAATATTTGCCTCTGCCAGGTCCCCAAAAGGCAAAGCGTGAAAAGAGCAAATAGGAAATATTGCATGCCATTACACTTCTCACCTGCTGGAGTCGGGTAGGGGCGAGAGTATGATTTTTGGAAAATGTGTATAAACGGAAACGGCTACAAAATTATATCTGTTAGTGTTAACTGAGTTATTTATATAGAAAGACTATCTGACCCGGCAAACGCTGTTTTGCCATATTAATTAGCCAACGACCTAATTTTAGAGCTACCAAATATACAGAAAAATAATCTTAAAAAAATCAGTGAAGCAGTTTCGGAGGTGTTCGGTTAGAAACATTATGACAAGAGATATCTATTGGATAAATTATTACCATCAACCCATTATGTTCCCACCGAGAGGCACGAGTCTCTTCCCTGAGGAAGGTATAGGCCGTATTCCACCACGGGGGCCTAGTCCGGATTGGTGGAGGAGTCCGGATTGGTGGAGCATAAATTATAATAAGAATAATAATAACTTCCACACAACACAATACTTCACCTGGTCCTAAACTATCCCCTGTGCTATGGTAACCAGGTAAGGGCATTTCTAACATTTAAAAACACCCAGATTGAGACCATTTGTACAAATGTACGGCGGTCTCCAATGGGAATCGAAGGCACGACCTCTTTCTTGGCAGCTAAGCAGCGTAACGGCTCGACAATCAAGGCAGTCATCTTTTCAAAGAAACATTTAAATACCTGCCCTTATATAACGTAACTTTCCACTCTGTCGGGTTAAGCATTAAGATAACTCGAAAGAGTGAAAATAAGAATGTATGTATATGACAGTTCGGAGTAGGAGTATGAGATACCTACTGGGAAAAAAAGTCCCAGAATGTAACAGTGTGACATAAGGTAGTGTGCCATACCGGGAACAAAAGGGCTACATCAGACAACTCCATAGGTACTGTGGAGTCTTACGTACCTGATTGCATCCCTGATCAGCTCATAAGCAGGGCCCGCTATTGGGTATAGGTTTTCTCTTTGATGCCAGCCCATGTTCCTTTGTTAGTGTCTTTTATTTAATGTTACACGTATATCTAATCGTTGCAGGGTAAAGGGGCTTTGCAGGGCAAATCTTCTCTTTCCTCTCTATCGGTCTCTCAGTCAAAGTTTTGCGGTTTTACGTTGGCCATCTCCGACCATACCGGATAAAAACTTTTGTACTTCAAAACGTTTGGATTATTGAGATGTATGAATGACCAAGGACAAACAAAAAATACAATGTTATCTTTGTTATATTTTTATTTTTCCATCAACGAATTTCTATTACATAATTTGACCTTTGGTCATAGAGACCAAGTCCATTTCTTTGATACGAATAAATTTATTCAAGACTTTATTTTAACCCGGGACACAATGAGTGTGCCCCTCTCTTCTAAGCGACTAATTGCCAAAATGTTGGCATTCAATGTTTATGACCCTATTATTGTTAATACAATAGCACAGGGACCTCCAGGTCATACAAATTGTAAGACAAGTGACACTTGCCAACCTCTGTACTCAGAGGTTGTGAAAAGTACTAGTAGTAGGTTAAATTTGACCGCTGATTTAAACTGCCAGCGCAGACAAAGGAAAAGCCCTCCTTAAAAAAACTTATTTTAGCTAATCAGAATATACAGGGTGGCTTTTCTGGAAAATTATTAGAACTAGAGTTCTTTTTAGAACAACACAGAGTGGATATACTTTGTGTCACAGAGCACTGGCTACTAGAGACTCAAATGAATTTTTCTGTGAATAATTATCAAATAGCCAGTTGCTTCAATAGAAAGTCTGCAAGGCGTGGGGGGTCCTTGATACTAGCAAAAAATAATTTGAAATTTAAAGAACGGAATGATATTTGCAGACTTTCTGTTGAAAAAGTAATTGAAATATCGTGTGTTGAACTGTCTGGACACATTGTAGTAGCCTTGTACAGGCCCCCTACCAGTGATTACAGTTTATTTGAAACCATATTAGAGGATGTTTTGAAGGTAGCTTCTAGCAGCAATAAGAAAGTCATAGTCTGTGGTGACTTCAACATTGACTTGATGGCAGACACCACTTTAAATACAAAATTGACAATTATTTTCAAGTCGTTTAATCTAGCTAATATTTTTTTGGAGCCTTCCAGGATAACTGAAACTACTGCCACCTGCCTAGATAATGTTTACTGCGATTGCGATTTTTCCGATTATTCTACAGTAAATTGTCTAAAGTCAGACCACAGCGGTCAAGTTGTGCATTTTGAAATAGATACAAAAAAGGCCAAACCTGTTATCCTCTGCCGGCCCGTAACAAGTAAAAAATTAGTTTCATTTAAATCAGACCTAGAAAGTAGTATAAGGACTCAAGAAAATTATGAAAATGCTAATGATCATTACAAAGAGTTATTCGAAGTGGTGTCGGGTAGTTTTAAAAAGATTTTTAAATTGCGCCATCTAAAAAGCAAGGACAATAGAGTAGGATTCAGTGAATGGGCTACGTCAGGTATTCGAAAGAGCAGAGACACACTTTATGAATTATATGACAAAAAGACTTATACATATGACGCCAACTTCATACAGTACGTAAAAAAATATTCAACATTATTTAAGGCCGTCTGCCATAAAGCTAAATGCGATCATATGAAAGGTAAAATCCTACAATCACCGAATAAAGTAAAAACAATTTGGACGCAATGTCACCGACGTCATACGAAACTTCTACTTCCAAGATCGACCCGTTGACAACAGGAATATCGACAGCCTTATTGATGTAAGACCCGCATAGAGACGCCTAGCATAAATATGCTTTAGAAATTGAGGCGTGGAATTTACAAATGGGAATCTAAAAAGCAAGGACAATAGAGTAGGATTCAGTGAATGGGCTACGTCAGGTATTCGAAAGAGCAGAGACACACTTTATGAATTATATGACAAAAAGACTTATACATATGACGCCAACTTCATACAGTACGTAAAAAAATATTCAACATTATTTAAGGCCGTCTGCCATAAAGCTAAATGCGATCATATGAAAGGTAAAATCCTACAATCACCGAATAAAGTAAAAACAATTTGGACCATAATAAATAGAGAAACGGGTAAAGCAAAGTTAGGAGAAAGAGATATTTCACTTAAGATTGATGACAAAATAATAACATCAAATGAAGGTATCGCTGCAGCTTTCGAACAGTTCTTCACTAATGTCCCAATCATAACTACAGCTCCGTTAGACTCGTCACCTGATCGTGCGGCGACATTATTAAGGGACAATGTCCCCGCATGCGAACACGATTTTACGTTTAATTACATAGAGTCCCATGACATTGTTAAGAATTCTAAATTATTAAATCTTAAAAAAACCGAGGACTTATGGGGTATGTCAGTAACAATAGTTAGTTCAGTGATAAATATCCTAGCTTTGCCGTTAGCACAGATTTTCAATAAATGCGTAGATGAAGGAGTATTTCCAGACCTCATGAAATATAGTAGGTTAGTACCCTTATTTAAAAGCGGTGATAAACAAGATCCAACAAATTTTAGACCCGTTTCAGTCCTACCAGTATTAAGTAAAATATTTGAAAGAATTATCTTAGATCAATTACTTACTCATTTCAATAATTACGAACTCCTCCATAGTCAGCAGTTCGGTTTCATTAAAGGGCGGAATACAACAGACGCTGGAGTCATGTTAGTTAAACATATTTTCAGTGCGTGGGAGGATCATAATGATGCGATAGGAGTATTTTGTGATCTGTCAAAGGCATTCGATTGTGTAGACCACAAAACATTACTCTCAAAGTTAAAACACTATGGAATAAAAAAATTAAGTCTAGATCTTTTAAAATCATATTTAGAAGGAAGGGTTCAAAAAGCAGAAATAAATCGTATTAAATCGTCAGGCTCACTTGTAAAAATGGGAGTCCCGCAGGGATCTATCTTAGGGCCGTTCCTTTTCCTAGTCTATGTAAATGATTTACCGTTTTTGGTACAAAAAATGTGTGAGATAGTGCTATATGCTGATGACACGTCACTTGTTTTTAAAATAAGGAGACAGGAAAAGAATCTTGCCGAAGCAAATAATGCTCTCTCGCACGTTCTAGATTGGTTTACAGTAAATAATCTATTGTTAAATTCAAAAAAGACAAAATGTATGAAATTTACCCTACCTAACGTAAAATTAGTTGAAAAGAACATTGTAATTGAAAATAATAAACTAGAATTTGTTGAAGATACTGTATTTTTGGGCATCACAATCGATGCCAAACTACAATGGGGTCCACATATTATAAAATTGGCACATAGACTAAGCTCCGCAGCATATGCCGTGAAAAGAATCCGAGAACTTACTGACGTTGCAACTGCTAGGCTTGTTTATTTTAGTTACTTCCATAGTATTATGTCCTATGGTATAATACTATGGGGCCGGGCAGCAGACATTGAGATTATCTTCATCTTGCAGAAGAGAGCGATCCGATTTATTTACAAGCTAGGTAGTAGGGACTCGCTAAGAGATTTTTTCAAAGAAACTAACATCTTAACAGTTGCAAGCCAATACATTTATGAAAATATTATGTACGTTCGGAAAAATATTAAGGACTTCGAAACTCTTGGTAGCCATCATAACGTTAATACTAGGAATAAACATAAATTGTCATTTCCACGATTTAGACTTGCAAAAGTTAATACTTCCTTTATGGGGCACTGTATAAGGTTCTACAACAAGATACCCCAAGATATATTAGAGTTACCCCCAACGCGATTTAAGAATTGTGTTAAGCACACTCTTTGCAAAAAAGCTTATTATAAAATCAACGATTATTTAGAAGACAAGGACATATGGCATTAAATAGTAGTTTAATATTAAATTAAATCAGAGGATAAATGTGTCTAGTGTTCAACACATCCAAGATATTATTTTGTATGTTTTATTTGTATTAGCTTTAAGGTGATTTGAGAAAAGATGGTCAGAGTGGAGTTTTTTTTTCGCTGCCTTTTTCTCCACTACAGACGGCCCCAAGGCAGCGGCTAACGTTCTACATAACTGTATGTACATTGACATTCAACAAGCAGAATGTAAATTCTTTACGTTGAAATAAATTCTTGATTCTGATTCTGATTGACGGTTTGTTTACAAGCCCGGCAAATCCCCGTCTCTGCCTAACACTTAGGTACAAGTTTAATTTCACGTGTGTATAACTAAACAAAACTGTTTACATGCAGAAATACTCAAAGAAGTCACAAATATAACCTACTATATTGCTCATAGCTTCATAATTATCATCAAAACATTTTTAATTTCAATGTGCAAAGTTTTGAGTTTTCATAGTAGATATTATTATTAGAGTACATATTATTATCACCTATATTATTATCACCTATATCATACGAGTATATGTAATCGTCTGATAGAGAAGTGAAACATCATATTCCGAAACTAAAACCACCCACCTCAAAATAACAGCCGAGTTTCCCGATAGTTTTCCCACAAACTACCACCTCGACCGTCGGTCATAATGCCCCTTACTATCGTGGACTTTTCCGATACACTGCCCACTGCGGACGTTGCCAACAATTATCTAAATAGCATCTACATTCTTCTTACCCCGTACGTTTTATTAGTACCGGTCAATTTAGCCGATGGCCGCGGAGAGCGATGTGGAGTTTTTAGAAGAACCAACGACAATTCAGTCCATTTTGATCTGCTGCTGGACATCCAGCCAATTGAATCTCTCTAAGATAGTAAAACCCAATAAGTGATTTACCAAAGCCATGATTATTGTGCGAAGTAAACTTTGATTTTACTTGACTTGGTAGAAAGCCGGCTTACAATTCGGGAGATCGTGATACTTACCTACATACATACATACAAGTCAAACATTCCCTCCTTTTGGGCTCCGCCGCAGTCAGGTACAAATAAACAATTTATCGAATTGACCTTCATTTGAAGCTTCTGCGTTTGACTGGTGTGCTTGAACGAAGTTGCAAATCTCAGCGAATCCCGCGGTCCATGTTTGCCTAGTAGATTTGCCGATAAGCTCTACTGGAAACTGACCGGGGAAAATAAAAATAAGGGTGTTTCCGATGTTGCAATAAATGTATCGGTTTGTTTACCATGTTCTTACCCTGTTCAGATAGTCTGGAATATCTAATTACAGTCTGTTAGCTTTTAGAATATACCTCGGCTACTATCGGATAGAATCGATTATATTGCATTAAGGTAAGGTTGTTTTGTATTGCCATTTATAATTTTACTTAACTTTTCAAAATAGTAAAGAAAATTTTCATACAGAGCAGGAAGTAGTATTACAATCGTGCGCTTTCGGCGAAAACCGAAGCCTACTCTAGATCCCGAGGTATATTCTAAAAGCTAACAAACTGAACTTGTGTTTGGTAGCTATGCAGCATGTTTCATTTATTATGGGTTTCTTTTCATTTTTAATGGGTAGAACAATGGACTCGGAAGCGAGAGACCTAGGTTCGATTCCCGGTGCGGGCCTGTACCTACGGCTTGGTTTCCTACATTGTGTACATTTGTGAAGTTATGGTAGTAATATCACTCGCTAATTGTGAAGGAAAACAGCGTGAGGAAACCGGAATGTCGGAGCTATTCACATACCTCAGCACTTGAAATCGCCTATCCTTGGTGTCTCTTCTCTGTACTACTACTGTATTCTGCACTACTACTACTTTATTTCAGTGTTCTATTTTCAAATAATGAACATCACTTGCAATACATGTTTCATCATCATCATCATTCAGCCACATGAAGTCCACTGCTGGACATAGACCTCCTCCATGGATTTCCAAAAAGACCGGTTGGAATTGAAATGGCTTGCACCCAGCGTCTCCCTGCCACTTGGATGAGATCGTCTGTCCATCTTGTGGCTGGTCGTCCTACGCTGCGCTTGCCGATATGTGGTCATGTTTACTTAGTATTTATTTTTCTAAGAAGATCTACATGATATCTGACATCCGCGACATCCAACTCGAAAGAAAGTAACCGATGAAAAAAGTAATACTTCCAAGCTTAACAAAAAACCTAATAACCTGAGCGGTCAGCGACAACAGCGAGTTAATCCTCGTGATAAATGTGCCCACCCAGGATCTTTGTCCCGGTGAGTGATGCGCTTCTTTTGTCTCGGCGCGGCCGGCCCTATCTGCGGCGAGACAATGTCCGATGTCCGATCGCGGTCCGATCTGGCGCGTCAGCAATCGAAGAATACGGGAGACGGCAGAACTAGCAAACCTGAAGAGGCGGCGGCTGGTTTTTATACACTTTCTGATTTTTTTAATTATTTAACCTCCTCAGTCCCGTGTCGACAAAATAACAATAGAAAAGTATTGTTATTTTCAAGGTCAGGACTGAAGAGGTTAATACGGATAGAGAAAAATGCTACTCATTATAAACTTAGATAATAAAAAATGTACTAGGCATGCATTCAAAAATATATCTCACTACGGACCAGTTTGGGAATTGAGAATTTCGCAAAGACTAATTAACTTAGTGCTGTCTCATGAAATTTCTCAGACAAGAGCGTGACAGAACGGTACTTAATTATTTCCTTAGTGAAATTCTGAATTCAGAAACCAGGCCTAAGTTTATGAGTAAGTTGAAGTGAAGGAGCGAACGACGGCGTCGCTGGCGACTTCGCCATGGCGTCCTAGTGAGGCAGAGCACTAAAAGATACGGGAAACCGTGGCTAAGACTTTAGACTTGACTCATCATCGAATTGAATAAGAACAGGCACTTCTAGCAGTATCCTTAGCACAAACTGTAGTGAAACGTCTGAATTCTAAATGTCCGGCACATTAAGTACAGCTGGGAGGGACGCAGTTTGTCAATCGACTACCCTCGCTTTATTTAAACTCGTGTCGCCCACTGTGTCTTCGAGACACCCGCTGAATGCTCCGTGATTTGTGGGATGCCGGACAGTGGATTTTCGCAGTATGACTGTTAATTTAATTTTGGCGAAGAAGATAGAAAGCAGGATTACGTATCGATGGATTTATTACATGTAACTTTACAAGCAAAAAAAGGAATCGCTCGTAGCCCCGGCTGCCTGAGTAATCTTAAACGATCACAAAGGTTAAGCAACAGTGGGCGCGTTCAGTGCATGGATGGGTGACCGTTTATGACTAACGCTAGTGGAATTTTTCCGAGTGGTTCCGTGCTTTGCAAGGCACGTCAAGCAGTTGGTGCCGGCTGCCGGCGATAGATGGGAGTCGTTAAGCCAAGTCAGAGGCCTTAGGGCGGCTTAAAACTTCTGACAGTAAGACCAGTCACTAGTCTTACAAGCCTCCACCAATCCGGACTTGGCCCCCGTGGTGGAGTATGGCCTATACCTTCCTCAGGGAAGAGACCCGTGCCCATCGGTGGGGACATAATGGGTTGATGATGATACATTAAAATAACGCTAGTCATCATTATTTCACGCTCTCTGCAGGACATAGGCCTCCCTCATGTTTTTCCAATTTACTAGACTCGGCCGTTACCGGTCGTTTCAATTTACTAGACTAGTATTTTCATCTTCAAGGAACGGATAAAGAGACATCGCGCTCTATGGAAGTAATTGTTTTTTAAATACACAATGAACACGGATTGATAGAAAATTGCAATTTCAACACTCGCACTAATTTCACTTCTATGTAATTATACTATTAAGGATTAAATTTTATATAACCAAGCTTCTACCAACTTCTACTGATTTCCTTGGCGTAAAATTAAAAATCAACACCTTCATTTCAAAGCAGCGGCAAACATCAACAGTTCTCCCAAGCGTTCTCAAGAATCTTTTCAGTCCCCAAGGTCTGATACACTAAAAACAATGGACAATTAAGCGGTCCAATTATTCCGATGACAGCACCCAAGAGGGTAGTTTACTAATGTCCCTCTTAGCACTTTAATAGCGGGCAGCCCCGGTCAAGTCGTGGACAGGGCGAAGGCGTTCCTGTGGACATTAACGGGTACCCGGGACCTCCCATCGTTTGTACCCGCAAATTATACCTCAGCCGTGATATGGAGAAAACTTTGGGGACCTCAGTTTCGTTTAAGGAAATGAATCTTTCGAGCGAGACGTCTGAGTGACTTGGTTCGTAATGGAGCTACAGTTTTGGCACTTTTTGGGCAACTTAAAGTTCCTGTTTTGCAATTGTCCTTGTTGAAGTGCACATTGTGTGGAATTCTTATTTCGGGTTGTTGGTAAAACGAGTCTATCTAACTACGTGCTGCAAAGATTGCGAAAAATCCTGATATAGCGGAGTAAGTGAAAAAGTTTAAAATAAGATTTTTGCCACAATTGGGTATTTGAGTTACTTTTAAAACGGAATTTTGTATGAAAATACTTGCTTGTGACGTCACATTTCAGAGCACTCTTTTCATGTTTCATCTATTTAAAAATTGTAATAACTAGTAAATGATTAAAATAAATACATTTTCCGAATCATTTTGTAATTTTTGTTTTAATGGAGCATCTCAAATAATTTATTGTTGATAGTGTCAAATACCGTATTATGATTACATGAAAACAATGACAGCAGTTGGTGCCGGCTGCCTTCGATAGATGGCAGTCGTTAAGCCAAGTCAGAGACCTTAGGGCGGCTTGAAAACTTCTGACAGTAAGACCAGCCACTAGTCTTACAAGCCTCCACCAATCCGGACTTGGCCCCCGTGGTGGAGTATGGCCTATTCCTTCCTCAGGGAAGAGACCCGTGCCCCTCGGTGGGGACATGATGGGTTGATGATGATGATGATGATGAATGACAGCAGTGACAAAAAAATATCAGTAGATCTTCAGATCAAGCTTGCATAAGCTTTCAAAGGAAAAACATAAAGGTTTGATGATACAGACAGTGCGGTTACACACATCTTACTATAGTGCTACAAATATAGATCTTTCTTAAACGTTCTTTTGTGTAATATTTCGTAACACACGAGTAGAAGATCTTCTAGCGTTTGGGACAAAAATATTGATGAAATAAATTGCTGTTGACGACACTTAAGGCACCCTCGATACTGATTTGCCCTTTGTATACAATTTCCCAGACGTTCACTGTACCTTCCCAATATCACCTTGCCAAAATATTAATATTGGGCACGACGCGCCGTGTACTTGGGGGGTGAATACCAAATTAACATCTACCCGGTACCTTTTGCAAACAGCGGCAAGACACCGTCCGTACGATGTTTGCTTCCATGTAAGGGCCTCCCGATGAATCTTAATCTTACCGAGTCAGGTTACCCTCTAACCCGCATGCACAGAATAGTTTTGGCCAGAGAAACAAAGTTATTCGTAGATAGAGTTAAAGGGAATCTGGTAGGCTAACTAGTAACAAAATACTTTTACTGATCGAATTTGCAAACAGCATTTTTCTATACAATACGAATCGCTCGTAGCCCCGGCCGCCTGAGGGATCTTAAACGATTACGAAGGCTATGCAAGATAGGACGCGTTCTATTTATGACTAATGCTAGTGGCATTTTCCGAGCAGTTCCGCGCTTCGCAAGGCACGTTAAGCAGTTGGCGCTGGCTGCCGTCGATAGATGGCAGTCGTTAAGCCAAGTCAGAGGCCTTAGGGCGGCTTGAACACTTCTGACAGTAAGGGCCCTCGCCCACGGCGGCTTTTTGTAGCGCTGCCGTCGCGCGTTTACTAACGCGCGTAGGTCGCTTTTGCAACGCGCGACCGTAGTGCGGCTGTAGCGCTGCTAACGCGCCACCGTAGCGCTACAGCCGCGCGGCTATAGCGCTGCTAACGCGCCACCGTCGCGCGGCCGTAGCGCTACAAAAAGCCGCCGTGGGCGAGGGCCTTTAGGATTATTCAGGCAGCCGGGGCTACGTGACGTCGCTGTCGTTGTCGGCGCTTCGGCTGCTTACGTAAAAGCAGCACCAAAGACAACGTGACTAATGTTGCCTCAACGGAGGCTATCTTGCAACTGTGGCGATTGGAAGCGCGACGGTAGCGCGTTTGCATCGCGACAGAAGCGCTACGGCTGCGCGACGGTGGCGCGTTCGAAGCGCTACGGCCGCGCGACGGTGGCGCGTTCGCATCGCGACAGAAGCGTGGTTACGGGTCACCCATCAATGCACTGAATGCGCCTAATGTTGCTTAGCCTTCGTGATCGCTTAAGATCACTCAGGCAGCCGGGGCTACGAGCGATTGATTTAATTAAATTTTAATAAAAATATAAATAATTTAAAAGTACAAGGTCTCCTTCTGTGAGTTTAATGTCGTCCCGCATGTGTATAACTTAATCGGCACCCGGTCCCCTAACATGCGCCTAATTGTTTGCTCCCGATATTGTCGACGGAGCTACTTTTGTTAATGTAACGAATGTTGCTTGGGAGAGGTTTGTTTGTCCTATGGTAAGTTATGGGAAGCGTCTACGCCGCGAATGCGTACTGATTTATGCATTTCAAAATATATTTTGTTTCTATACCGTCTACTTTATGTAAGGTATTCTATCTGCTGACTAGAGAGGTAAGGATCAGGAACCGCAAACACATTCCAAGCCGAAGAATAGATTGTAAGTGAGTGAGTATGAAATGTTATTTAACTTGAATTGTTTTGAAATTGTACGTTATTGTACTTAGTTAGCAAGAAAGACAATTTCATAACATCGATAATGCCTGTCTTTGAGGCCGATTTATTAATTTCTTTTAAAAATTGTACATAAATACAAATATTGTTTGTATACTTATTATATATAAACAAGATGACTCAAATTCTAAATTCTGAAATGCCATTTCTTTTAATTGAATACTACGTATTTTCCTTGACGTAGCGACATCTTTGAATAAATTCTAGATATTATTATACTACATACATACCAGGCTTGTGCCAACTCGAGGTACCTGTTTGATCATGGGTAAGCTAGCTAGCTTACAGCTGTAAGAAATATCTTGTTTAATTTGTCCAGTTGACGACGAGTAACCGATGACGCGTACTCCGTCTCTGCTCACCGGGATTAAACTCTGCAAATCAGAGCGAAACCTTTTCGAACCCCTACGATAAAAATTAAGTAAGTGGATCCGGATAATATTTTAGATTTCTCGTAGCGCCCGTCATTAAGCTTCTCTATATTTTTTTCCATCATCTTGTCTGGAAAAAATTACTCTTAGTATTAAGGCCGCCAATTGCACTGTACTATATTACGATTGTAATATCTCATTTGCAATTGGTGATGTACATACAATATAGAAATACTATCTATCCATGAATAAGCACACGAAAGTCTTGTACCATGACATTTGCAGAGCTATCCGGTGATAAATAAAACGTCTGATACCCCTGTCAGTTAGTTATTAATTTTTTCAGGAGCTTAACCGTGGATAAGCATTTATGTATTTACTTACTTTTCCAGCGACTTGGTACAAGCCGCCTTAAGTATACTGCGTACGTAATTGTATCAAGATTATACAGAATAAGTCGGGGGACATTTCTCTCTAGCTATAAACGCATACCCACGTGCTCAATTGTCGTGACGAATCGGGTTCATAAAGTGGAAAAGCTCCCGCGGCTGTCTTATAAGGTTCACCTACGACTTACCTGCAAAAGCGCGTAGGCATTTAAAGTGAGTTCACTTTGTTTTGTTTACGGTAATTGTAATCTTAACCCTTGTTTCTTTAATTACTGAGCAGGTGAGATATATGTGTTGTACGTGACTCTACCGGAATGTTGTCCAACCGTTGGTGTCTCAGGGAATTCCATCCGCGTGGCCAAGATCATAAGGCATTAAAAAAGTTGCCAATTTTGCCTTTCTTTCCGACGTTCTTGCAACAGTACTTCACAGAAGAGGTCCAGAAATCAGAAATTTATTTCAACACAAAATATTTACATTCTGTTTAAGGGATGTCAATAAACTTAATACATATAATGTTAAGGTTAGCCGCTGCCTTGGGGCAGAATGTAGTAGAGAAAAAGGCAGCGAAAAAAAACCTCCGCTCTGACCAAATGTTGTCACTAATCTTTTCTTTTACTTTCTCTTCCGATTTTTTCTGTGTAAGTATTTTCATGTTTGTAATGTCCTTGTTTAATTGCTATAGCACAGAGTATCGTAAGTTGGGAGTAGGACTAGTGAATGTATTTGTATTTTTTCTCTGTCTTCAAATAAAAATATCACATACACTGCGTCCATCAAACTGATGTCCTCTAGATCAGCAAGCAGCTTGTCTTACCGCTTACCGCCAATCATTTAATTACATCGAAGACAATCACGAACATACTCCGACGCCTATGCCCATCGCTCGTTCCGGTATTTTCATTACAATATTTGCGAGCCCCATAAAGCTGTTACAAGCGATTGTGTGAACAAGCGGCCGCTGGGGACGGAAAACTTCGGGAATCCCGCCTCCTCTTGTCGCTGGCAGAGTTTTACGGCCAAATTAATATGGCAAATTAATGCGTTGTGCTACCGTATAATTTTCGCGTTGGGGTGTGTGTTTCTTGCGACGCTACCCACATATTGTGACTGGGATATCGGGGGAGTTAAGGTACAACGGGAGAGCGCAGAAGACGCCGAAATTAAAGCTTTACGGAGAATGTTCCAGAAAATCCTCATGCGTCCGAGTCTGGGCGGGGTTATAATTATATTCGTTAACACAATAAACTTTTGTAAGGAAAAGTAATTGTGAAAAAAATCTCTTATGTTTCATACACTTTCAGTCCGTAGGTAACTTTAGTTCGATACAATATATTTTTTGCTTAAGTATAGTTTACAATTTTGAAGTCGTGACCAAAATACCAAAATATAACCTGTTTATGTAGTAGCGTAAAACCAACATCATTTATGCTCCCGCCCCCTCGGAGTTCCTAAAACCAGCCTTCCATCTTGGCAATCAGGATTCCACAAAGCGACGCAATCCTGAGGCCTCAATATGGAATCCTGAAGTTTACGACAGCTGTTTATAATGTAATTTGACAGTTTGGAATCAGTTGGAACCGCTTAGAATTTGGTGCGTGTAATATAGAGACTAGTCGACGCTTCTGTGTCACGGGAGACAGGTAGACACCGCTAAGATGGGAGTTTTGTCAAGTGGGTGTTCTGTGTTTGTCTAGTCTGTTACCAGAGCAGTGTGAGGGCGAGATTCGTATCATTTTTCCATATGGTAATAATGTAGCGAACGAAGCGCAAGACTATACTGAAATGCTAATTAAAGGAAAACAGTCAGAGCTACCGTTCCATGTTTGTTTTTCGAGAGACGATCCTTCTGGAAGAGACGGCATTCGGTTTTTAATGGGAAATACTCTCGGAAATGAAGCAATAATATGCCCGCCTGTTTTAATTATCTCTGTATGTTGCTCTAGATTTCCGGATTTGACTTTTTGCTTACTTGATTTTTTGTCGTAAGAGTCTGACCAGGTTTTGCTGTAATTCCTAGAGCTTAACACGTTCACAGTCCAGTGGGCCCAATGACGCGTAACGTCTGACTTTACTGTCAAGTCCGTGGTACCACATAGGACTCACGGCGGTATGCAAACTTCGACTTCAAATATTTTGGACTTACCAGTGACTTTCAGACTTTCGTATGGGGACTGTAATGATGAGTAGAGAAGAAGCGCGCGTCGTCTTGTCTCTGAAGTCAGTGCGGAATTAATTTAATAATATGTAGTGCTTACGAAAGTTTTAGATCAAAAATATCATGGTATTGGTTATTATTCCTATTACATATCTACCTAGCTCATGCATAAAGCCCGGTGTTGGTACAGATGAGAGTAAGAATTTTTCAGGCTAACCCCTCAGTTCCCTGCTAATTTTATCCATTTGTGTGTTTATGCAGATGGTAACGGTGATGAAGGTTGATTGTAGTCATCGCGGCCAGCGACCTGATAAAAAGGTCGCGATGACATCGCATAAATCATAGGGATCATTTATTTTATGCCTGCAAATAACTAAACCGTATGTATATTGAATCCATTGCAAATTTATATATTTAGACACTATCTTACCAATATATATATTTAGACACTATCTTATCCAATCACGTATAGCGGTATCAGAATGTTTAATTTTAAAACTTACTGACTTTGCTTGGTTTTTATAATTATCAAGTTATGTTTTTAATCTTATTAAAAACCATTTAGCTGGTTTGCTGTCTTGTTAGAAGGACTAATTAGTAAAAGGAATTTACATGAAAAAATGATTGTGCAAAAATAACTCACGCTGTTAATCTTCAACCATCCACCAAGATGCAGCAAAGCAATTCATCTACCTCGACAGATGAAGGCTCCATCCATTTTTAACCCCATTGTTGGTCTGTCCGGCCACATTCACACCCTAGGGTGCCCATTGGGCAGTGAACGGTTAATCGAACGGTTATTTATGATGTGCTTGAGAAAACTTCATAAGGGGGTTCGCACCAAAGATTGGATTCAGGCTTATTAGCCAGAGTCGGTAACAATCCGACAAGAATAATTCAGCGATGCACTTGATTTCTTCTTTAATTCCAAATATTATTGATACAACTTCTTCTACAAGCCTACATGCCACAATGTAATTTATGAGTACAATAAAGAATATTTCATCTATCTAAAGGAACATTTATTTTTGTGTTACCTTAGATAAACATAATTGCTTCTTACTAAGTACAAGCCATACAAAATATACCTTCTAGCTCTAGCACTTGATCTCAAAATAAATACCAGGCAAAAGTTTCTTTTGTAGTGTAGACTAATGTGCCCAGTAAATAAAAAAAATGCATTCAATTAATCAAGGTTTTTTTAGAACAATAGATAGACGATAGAGTTAACATAACATAACATAACATTTACATACAGGCACATACATTGCTTCATTGTTACCTCCAACATGGCTTAAGAATAGTGTTAAACACACTTTGTGCAAGAAAGCTTATTACAAAATCAACGTTTATTTGGAAAACAAGGATGTCTGGTGTTAAACAGTAGTTATTATTAAATTTAATCAGAGATAGCTGTGTGGAATAATTTTTAAGTTTTAAAGTTTGTTAATTAGGCTGAAATTGTTTCGAAAATAATACATGTAGAGTTTCTTCTCCATGTAATCTATTAAGTATTTTGTGTAACTAACAGCTTTGACGTTCATAAAGTAAACATTTTGTTTTTTATTTTGAATAAACATGTTTTAATTTGAACTTGATACCAGTTCTTCGTTATTATTTTGCATTAAATTTCCAGGCCCCTTTATATACCGACAACCTATAGAAATGTATTATCAAGTCACGAAACTTCTCTGTTTTGTTACTACTACTACTAACGCTACTAACTCTGCAATCAGGTAAGCCGCAAAACCCAAGACTCACCATTGCAATTTGGTATCTCAGTGCAATATGTTACCGCCATTACTCATCCCGGATCGATCCGGGATCCGAGATCCCAGCTACGGTATCTACCCGCCGCGATAAGCGTTTTCTCATGACTTGCATATTCCGAAATCTTTAGGGTGAAAGCAGAATCGACATAAATCTGTCAAACGTAGTTCGTCGTAGAAATTGTCTATTGGCTAGACTAAACAATGGACTGTTATCTAACTGTTACGTTACCAAAAATAAATGTTTCAGAATAGTTATTACGATGAAAACTGGGTAAGTCTTTGGGGACATTGTATGATTTCATTTTCTTAAAACTCTGCAAAGCAGAAATCGAATATTTTAGTTAAATTTTAATTACAGTAGTTTTAATTAAAGTTGTAAAATAGTCGAAGGATTTATTATTTATTAACAGAAATTACTTTTTTCTTACTTCTAGGTGTTTCTGGAAATGTATAGACGAAAAAACAATCCTATTTGTATGTATTATGATGTTTTTAGAATATTGGATGGATCTGTTAATGATCTGCTCATCACAAAATTTCCAGGTCACAATTAAAAATGCATTCGGAAATTGAATCGATATCAGACGTAGATTCGTTTTCCGATTGCAAGATTAAGAAAAAAATTACGCTGCGAATTCCGCAGAAACCAAATCTCGAGAGAAGGGAGCGCGACCACGCGTGTGCCTACCAATCGACATGTTTATCGCTTTAATATAAAATAAAGGGAACACGGCTAACGCCTTCGATTCAGAGATGAGGAACGGAGACAAGAGAGGAAATTGCAGTTTTTCGTACAACGCTCCAGCGAGCTTTCGTTTTGCCTTGAGTTTATTTTTATATTCAAATATTGCGGCATGGAAACACATTACTTTTGAAAGTTTAAACTTTTTTGTCGCTTTATCTTACGATTTTCAGCACTTTCCTACTTCAAAAGGGGTAAAAAAATTTTGAACTAAAAAATTATTTGTTCGATATGCTAGAGTAGCCGAGAACCGTGCTCAGTGGCGTGCAATGGGAGAGGCCTATGTCCAGCAGTGGACAACCATAGGCCGATGATGACGTGCTAGACGAAATTTTGGTGGATATTGATTAGTGCATGCATATTTTTCCGATTTTTTAAAGGAGAATGGCAGGCTTCAGTGGAAGTCTCGTATATACACCTACAAAAAGTCGTGTATCAACATGAAATATTTACATTTAATAGATCATTGTATTAGAATTTGTTGCATTAATTTTCTTTTTTTTATAAAGTTGGGAGTCACAAGTTAAGGTTGTTTTTTTAAGAAGTTTGGAGGTTATGTTACGATCCCGTTTGCTTGACTGCTAGAGATAAATACAGATCTTATCTACATGTAGTACAAAAACGTGTGGAATTGTGGATAGCGGTGCCTTTTCAATCATATCATCTTGTCGCGTCACTCCCTCATGGAGAACATAGCCCAGGTACCAGATGATACTCATCACATGGGAGCAACACCCCCTACATTGCAGTTGCAACAATAACTTATTATAGCTTCTCGGCCACGCTTACCTCTTTCAGTTACAATAAAAACAAAGTATGTTTTTCCCGAAGAGTGACGAGACTTAAATTCAATTAAATTATTTTTTAATGGCACCACTACTAGGATTCTGCCAATGTCAAGTTTGTTGTGGAGATGGCAAGTATCATCACGCTGCCCGGGATGCTGGTGATGCAGGTGGCGCTATACGCGCGCGAGCGCCTGCAGCAGTATCCCCGCCGCGGGGACCGGCACGCTTACGCCACGCGGGGCGCGCAAAAACTGGCTACGGTCGCCCGCAACTTGACCAAAACGGCTAAGTCTATCCACGTCATGGGACCGGAAGTTTACAATAAACTTCCGGAGGATATTACGAGTGCAAGCAGTGAGTCTGCTTTTAAAATTAAATTAAAAAAATGGCTTATTGAGAGGTGTTTCTATACCTACGGCGAATTCCTCAATTAATAATGTCATTGCGCAGCCGTGTTAGTTTAATTAATTAATAAATTTTATATTTTTGACATTTAGTTTTTTTGACCTAATATGAATCTGATTTTATCTTTGTTTGTAAAATTTTAATAAATAATGTAAATGTAATTTGAATTTTAAATGTGATTTTAATTTTAATGTAAATTAAATTTTAATGTGATTTTAATTTTAATGTAAATGTAATTTTAATGTGATTTTAATGAAAATGAAATTTAATATGACTTGTAATTAATATTACGAATAAAGTATGTCTATGTCTATGTCTATCTTCTTTTTTTTATTTTTGCCCGAGGCAGTCCCACAGAACACCTAAAGATCGTTTCACCTCCCTCCACGTTTCACCTGTTTGGTGTGATGTAGTCCCACGTTAAGATCCTTAATAATATAACAATAAAAGCCAAAATTCATTAACTCATGGGACTTATTTCGTGAAACGAACTCTTCTGGTTTTCACTTTGACATGACAGTTGTTTTTTTCTTTTGCTTGCAAGCAGAGATTATGCTGAGCTTGCAAGATAAAACAATCGATGTCGTTCCGTTTCTGTTTGTAAATTGCGTTTTATTTAATTATTTTCTTATTTTGTCCCCCCAACCTTAAAAAAATATTTGAATAACTGAAAAAAGAGCCAGTTGCGAAATACTAAAGTTGGGAAAATATAACCCCAAAACATTCTTTTAATAGGGCGGTACACCATTTGCCGTTGTCCTTTGTTATGTACATATTAAATGTACAAAAGTCGGTGGACGAAATGTGGCGTAGTTACAAGTTACAAATAAAAATATTCAAACTAAAAGATAATAGGTAAAAGACATCCGGTACACAGAGCTGCCAACTTAGGAACCGAGTGCTGAATACTGAGTGATTTGTTAGGATCGTGGCAGGTGACAGTCCCTGGTCTTTGCCTACCCCTCTGGGATACAGACGTGAGCTTATGTATAAGAACGTTTCTAGTGAAAAAAATGTCAACTAACTATCTCAACTATTATTTTATATAACTGTAACTAAGAACTCGAGAGCTTTATGTACTGAGAACTCGTTAGTCACAAATATTTCAGGAACAATGAGAACAACCAAAAGTTCCCTAAAATAACATTTCACTACTAAAGTAATCTATAATATTTATCCAATTATTCTTTTTTGTTACAGCAATTGTCATCAAACTCATCCGAAACGGCTTGTCCAACTTTTGTGACATTTTTTGTATATATTTGGTATATCTGAGAATAGGCCGTAGTATAATATGACATCGCTCGTAGCCGGGGCTGCCTGTGTGATCTTAAACGATCACTAAGGTTAAGCAACATACGGCGCGTTCAGTCCATGGATGGGTCACCGTCTATGACTGACGCTAGTGGCATTTTTCCGAGCGGTTCCATGCTTCGCAAGGCACGTTAAGCAGTTGGTGCCGGATGCCGTCGATAGATGGCAGTCGTTAAGCCAAGTCAGAGACCTTAGGGCGGCTTGAAAACTTCTGACAGTAAGACCAGCCACTAGACTTACAAGCCTCCACCAATCCGGACTTGGCCCCCGTGGTGGAGAATTGCCTATACCTTCCTCAGGGAAGAGACCCGTGCCCCTCGGTGGGGACATAATGGGTTGATGATGATGATGATGATGATGATGATATGAAAGAACAATGTTTTCCGGGTCAGCTAATACTATCTAAATCTTCGTCCACATCTCATATTTGCTCCTCTGGGAGATAAATAAATACATAAATTTGTCGAGATGCCATATATGTAACATTCAGGCCACGAAATTGCACTAGTTGCAAGGGAGAGCTCCTACACTGAATAATTTTATTTGTTTATAATTTTAATAACACCCCACGCGCACCCTGTGACGCTGCGTAGGGGGAACATACATCTTTCACGGACTTTCACAATCCACACTAAGATTATAGAGTCGGTTTGTATGTCTGCCTTCTACTTGGGCTCTATTGGTTTTCTATGGTAACTGTACAATGTCCACACCTTACTTGTAAGTAAACATAGAAAGGTGGGCGACAATTGTTAAAAACAAAGCAAAAACTAAATAAAAAATTAAGGAAAAATTTAATTTAAAAAAAAAATAAATAAATTATGCAATAAGAAAAAAGTCCGGACCCCTCCACCAATCCGGACTTGGCCCCCGTGGTGGAGTATGGCCTATACCTTACTCAGGGAAGAGACCCGTGCCCCTCGGTGGGGACATAATGGGTGAATGATGATGATGAAGAAAAAAGTAATCACGGGATTTTAGGTTTCATAGAGGTACTCGTGAGTTGAAATTTATGAAGAACGACATGCAAAGTTTTTTACCTCTTAGAGTGGCTTTTTTCCAGCTTAGATTGCCCTCTAAGGCTCCGAGCAAAACCGGGTGCAAAAAGTAATAACAAATATTGTCACTTTGGAATTTAAAATGCGCACCAGAGTGTCGGGGGCGATATTTATAGATTATCCCAGCTTTTTCTCTTGAAATATGTGATGCCGGCCCATAACATATTTCTTACGGCGTTACTTATGTACTTTTTGACAGTTTTCACGCGAGCACTTTTTCTACTTCGAACTGGATTACAGTGAGTTGATTCAAAATGCCGATCCTGTATATTTTAGGTCATATTGTGTTTCTTCATAGCTTTTGGTGTCAAGTGGAAATCAACTAAGGGGCATTAAAATAAGTTTTTTTTGCAAGTTATTTTTTTATTTGATCCAACTAAGAGATTAGTGATATCTTTCTAGTTATGGGTTTATTATATGGGTATATTTATTATATGGGTTTTGAAGAGATCCTGAGGATTGGCTCCGCACGTATTGACTCGTGTTTCTTGTGGGCTAGGCCGTCTAAGCTGTTAGCATGGTATAGGTGCTGGGCAAGCGTACTCCATCGAAACAATGTCCCACGCAATGCAGCGTTCGAATGGTATTAACTGTCTCATTGCGTAGATCAAAGGCCAAAGTTTTGTAAAATCTAGTCCTCGATTTCGTTAGTGCATTGTATGACAATTTTGTTTGGTTCACGTCACATTATACTCTGTACGTGGGCACTGAAATTAAATTAAATTAAATCGACACGTAAATGCAGTTGTCATTATAAATAGTACAATGCGATAATCTGGGGTAAAGGATGTTTTCCGTATATGTGGCAGCAGTATCGGTGTTTTCCTACTTTTTTAGGTGCAATGTCTATTATTACAGTTGATTTCGCTCTTGGGATCTTTTTAGGTAGCAAATAATATGTTAGGTACTATACTTGATGATCTGAGCTAAAATTATCACAGTGGAGTATGTCTTTTACTGTCTTGTTCTCTGCTACAACTCGACCCAAACACGGCGGTTATTGCGTAGTTGGACATTCAACAGAATGTTAATTCTGTAGATTGACCCTTTTTTTATTTCTCATTTCAGAATGTTCCTGTGCCCTCGGTACGGGAGCCTATCTACTCTTGGTCGCGGTTTTTTCAACTGTTTGAACGGAACTTTTCACCCCTAGTTTTTAGAATTCGTATTTTTCATTGCGGTGGCGCGCGTGGCAAATGTCAACGTGCGAGATTTGAATTCCAAATTCCGACTCACGATTGTTTTCGCTCACCTCTGTTTTCCCTTGATATTGTTTATCTTCGTTCCTTTATTTTGTTATCGACAGCGCGGGGCGCGGTGCTTTGCATACAACTGTCTTGGCAGAAAACCTCACTGTTATTGAAATGACGCAATGTCTGAAAATCGTTGCTTCCGAATCGGTAACTAAACAAAATTTTGAAGCTTGGAATGACTCTTGAATTAGAATTAAAATAAAAGAATAAAAAATGTTGAAATTTTCTTTATGATTTGGCTAAACCATCGACACTAATAAAACGGTTTTCAGGTTTCATTTTAATTTGATTATACGTTGATAAAACTAACAGATACATAGATAATAATATGTTATCAACAATTGACGTTAGTTAACACAAAGAAATCTCAACTCAAAGTTTGTCAGTTTATAAAAAATAAATAAACTCACGCCCCTTATCCCTGAGTGGGTAGGCAGAGGCTCCAATCACTACAACTGGGCCCACGTTTTGCCGAGTTTATTAGGTCCCAAACGTGACAAGTGGCAAGCCTGTCGCCGTTATCCGGGCACAATTTATCAGCGAATGGTGTTGCTGTACAGACAAACAAATGTACGTTACTAAAAGTCATGCGCGTGCAGTTTGTATGATAATATTATTGAATCGATTTGTATGATTATATTATTTTCACTGGATTATGATTTTCAACTTCATAAAACATTTTTTTTTAGGTTTAGGTTAATGTCAGGCTTATTTCTTCGTCTAGAAGTTTTTTTTTATGTAGCCTGTATAATATAATTACGTCTATAATATAATTAGCAATTTTAAGCGGTATATGAACACGTTAGACACACGTACAGGTTTGCTCACGATGTTTTCCTTCACAGTTAGCGAGTGGTATTACTAATACAACTTAACTAAAAAACAAAGTACCTAATTGGTAAATGTCGGGATTAAATCACAACCTCCTCTATAATGAGATCGGCGCTGTGCCGCCAAGCTGTCAACGCAGAATATTGCCATCATAGGAAGTAAGGTCTTAACTTCGAATCCCGGCTGGGGACAAAAAAAAACCCAGGTCTTGGATGTTTACATGTTTGTGACGTCGCTGTTTCTGGTTCCCACGACGCAGGGAATCCTAGTGTTTGGCCAGAAGCAATGTATGTGACTGTATGTAAATGTTATGTTATGTTAACTTAAATTTTTACTGAGTACACTGTATTTAAGCACTTACCTAAGTTTAAGAAAATAGCTTGAAGAAAATACATTTTTCTTGTGTTTTTCAAATAGGTATCACCGACAACAAGTTAACAGACATGCTTGAAATTTCGTTTTTCACTAAACTTCAATCTGCTCGAAATCAAGTTCATGGTTATGACATTTTTTATTATGACGGCAGAATAAAAATAATAAATACTAAAATAATCAAGTTCATGGTAGTTATAGCCTACAGCAGAATAACAATAAATACTAAAATAGTGGCTTCACTTCACCTCAGAGAAAATACTCTCTTCATTATTGGTGTAAGAAATTATCTCTCCCCACGCTTTCAGAGACTGTCCTTAGGGAACACTTCAAGTAGCTTGGCGGCAGAATTGGTGTACATTAGGCAGCACAACAACCTTTACATCCCTGCACTCTACGCAGTTACGTTAAAGGCGATTTTACCACCTAAACTGTGAAGATTGAAGATGGTTGACTGTACATGTTAGAAGCACACAAGTACCCGGCGGTCACCCCTCGTGTTGTCTTAGTAAGCATTAAGCGCAGGTCAAGTAAACACCGTCCATAATGGATTCTGCCCCGAGACGGTAAATTATCATCTTCCGGATATTGAATATATTAGGAGCAATATTGCTCCTACGAAGATGCAAAGCAGTCTGTGTCATAGTGGATGTAATTACTGGCCTGCGAATCCTTGGATGAGTGAGTGTTTTGGTTATGGTAATTCTGGGGCAGCGCTCATTGCGTTGTTAGTTTTCGGTCTCAATCGGAAAAATGACCATTTAGAATCTTATAGAAAATGTTTGCGTTGTTTTTCTATTAACGAGCATTGAGAGAACGACCATTTTTTATAAAATAAAATAATGTTAGTGAATATTTCAATTTCTATAGTCGAATAGATTTTTTGTGTAATTTAGAATGCTCGATGGTCAAGCCGTTAAGTCTTTAACTACTTTGACAGAGGTCTTGGATTCTATTCTCAATGGGTGGCACCGTACATTTGTACTAATGGCCTCAGTCTGGGTGTATTCCCAGTATTGTAATGTCCTTGCCTGGTTACCATAGCACAGGGTATCCTAGTTTGGGACCGGAAATGTGATCGTGTTGTGTGGAAATTATTATTTTTGTTTCGAAATTTTTAAAACTAATGGTACCTACTCATAGATAAACACTGACATGAAGAACTCGTGGTAATGTTCGTACATTATTTATTATTCTTTCAGGTGCTTGCACACTTGCTAAAATAATATTACAAGAGATGCACAATTGACGTCAAACGGCAGTGGTAACGCATAGCCAAGGCGCCGATGTCCTTAGAACATGCCGGCATGTCCCTTACTTAAGTAAGTCTACATTTTTTCTATGCCATCCCATGGCTGTCTGGAAGAGATCACTTTTAGTGATAAGACCGCCAATTGTCATTGACTAATGAATGTCGATGAAGCGAAACTGAGCTGAGTGATCGTGGCAGGTGGCAGTCCCTGGTCTCTGCCTACCCCTCTGGGGATACAAGCGTGAGCTTATGTATGTATGTGTGTATGTACTGCACATTGTATACGACAAAACTTAAATGTGTAAGGTTCCTAACTTTTTTAATTATTTACAAAGTTCTTATAGCTTAACAGTAGGTATACACCAAATTGTTACAGAACTAAAGACAGAATAATGTAGTTATTTTATCTGGTGTGTACAATAAAGAGTTCTAACCTAATCTAATCTCTCTCTGAGAGAAGACCTGTGCCCTACAGTGGGGCTTAAATATAGGTTGCTTTTGCTAATGCTAAAACTTCGAGCCTCCTCCGCCTTTACTATCCGGGATTGTTGTTAAAACCCGCAGCTACGGTTATAGGTACCTATAGAGGCAAAAGTGATTAGCTTCAAAGGAAGATAATTAGTTTGTCGAAATCAAAGCGGAATGAGACAAGGCGGCGCAATAAGAAAGCGGCGTCCAAGCAATAATGGCGAAGGAGATGAAGCAGACCGCGAGCCCTGAATATTAATCGGCAACGGGAAATGGATTAAAAACCCAGTGTCTCCACCGCCCCATCCTAAAGTTGCCAGGTGTCCCGAAAGACAATGGCCATTCGTGCCCCAAGACAACTTACCCAAAAACACTTTAATTTACAGAATTAAAGTATGCGTAAATGACTTTATTAAAAATAATTAAAAATTACTATACATAAATAAGACCTGTAAAAGCAGCAAATAATAAAAAAAAATTCTAAATATCGACCTACGAATTTGTTAAAAATATGGGATTATGGTATGGTATTATTGAGGTATCTTCAGTCACACTTCGTAAAAAAGCATGAAAAAATTCTTTCCACACAAAAACGTTATGATAAAATGGGGTTATTGTAAAATACAAAGCTTTTGTTGTGATATGTTTGTACCTTTATAACTTAGGAGTCTGAGCTTTAGCATAGTTCATGTTCTATAATTTCAAGAGTACAAATTATAACCTATCAACTGATATATAATTCATTTGTGTAACTGAAAAAAATCTGGTGGGGCATGGCGTCATAGAAATTTTGGCATTCTCCTTTGGCAGCACTTCCCATTTTGTCTACGGTTTTGTTTTAATTATTTTTTTTAGAGTTCCGTACCCAAAGAGAAAACGGCCTATTACTGAGACTCCGCTGTCCGCCCGTCCGTGTGTGAACCGTGATAGTTTGACAGTTGAAATTTTCACAGATGATGTACTATGTATTTTTGTTGCCACTATAGCGGCAAATACTAAAAACAGAATAAAATAATTATGAGTGAGAAAAAAATAATATGGGAGTTCCTATACAACAAACATGTTTTTTTTTGCTCGTTTTTGCTCGATATTGATAACGGCAACAGGTAGACGCTTGAAATATTCACAAAATACAAAATACTGAGTTATGTTATTCACATTAAAAATAAATAATTAAGTTAAAGTAAAATAAATATTTAAGGGGGGCTCCCATACAATAAACGTGATGTTTTTGCCGTTTCTATAGATGATGGCACGGAACCCTTCGTGCGCGAGTCCAACTCGCACTTGGCTGTTTTTTTTCTGTTGCGTTACATTAATTATGTTACTAGTTTCTATGATGATTATTTTGTTTCTGTAATGTGGTGGTATAATAAAAAAAATATACCAACTCATCTCTCCGCGCCTCTCTCCACAAAAATATTTAATGTTTTTCTTCCCCTTCTCCTTCTTTTTCTTCTTTTTTAGCTCTCTCAGGGCTTGTTCTAACTCTGCATTCAGGACAACCGAAATTCCGCTTTTTCATCCTATCTATTTATACAGGCGTGACTACATAATAATGTAACGTAATGTATGAATAGTATATTAAGTTCGATATGCTTTCCCTTCTTTTTCATCGTCATCATCAACCCATTATGCCCCCACCGAGGGGCACAGGTCTCTTCCTTGAGGAAGGTATAGGCCATACTCCACCACGGCCCGGGGGCCAACTCCGGATTGGTGGAGGATTGTAAGGCTGTCAAATTTTTTCAAGCCGCCCTAAGGCTCGTGACTTGGCTTAACGACAACAAAAAAACAAAATTTAATAAACAAAATTTTTAAACAAGATTTTTTTCATAAGTTCTGGCAACATTACCCATCACGATCTTTTGTGTTCTTCGGTTTTTTTCAAACATTCCGATCCTCATTTGCATTATTTTTCCTTTCCCTTGTGAATAACTTAATGAATCTTAAAGAAATACCGCTTCGATTGCGGCCGGGGTGTTTTTGTTACGAGAAATTTGTAATTTATGTTTCGAATGTCTCCGCACGAATTTTAACTCCCGAGTTCAACATAGAACGATTAAAATTATTTTTCTGTTTAGATAATTAATAGATTTTGTATGAAACTACTTTTGTAAAAAAGATGCATGTTCCTTGTTTAGATAAATTAATAGATTTTGTATGAAACTACTTTTGTAAAAAAGATGCATGTTACTAGACGCTGTAAAAGCTTTTATGTTCTTATAATACTTCAGGGGTCGTCTTAATAAAGCGCACTTACCTTTGATATCGCTCTTGCGTTCCAAGTCCAAGACAAAGTTCGAAATTAAATAGCACTCAAGCGTTTTATTAACAGCATTCCTATGTAATGAGTCGTATAATAATTACTTCCATACAAACATGTCAAGTGATTGACCTGGTCCCAAACTAGGATAGCCTGTCCTATGGTAACCAGGCAAGGACATTACAAACAAACACCCAGACTGAGGGTATTTGTACAAACGTACGCTGGCCCCCAGTGGCATTCAAACTCACTACCTCTGTCCTTAAAGGTAATTAAGTGCCTTAACGGGTACAACGAGGCAGTCAATATCAATAAGTGAATGAATTGAAGTGAGGTAATCCACATTGAGCACCCGCCTAAATAGCATCTACACAAGGATAAGTCCAAAAGTCACATAATGATTATAATAATAATAATAATAATAATAAACTCACGCCCGTTATCCCCGAAGGGGTAGGCAGAGGCACTAGTCTCTAGAACTGGACCCACGTTTTGCCGAGTTTATTAGGTCCCAAACGTGACAAGTGGCAAGCCTGTCGCCGTTATCCGGGCACAATTTATCAGCGAATGGTGTTGCTGTACAAGCAAATGTACGTAACTGAAAGTCATTGGTACATGCGTGGTTCGAACCCAGACCCTCATGATCGAGAAGCAAGAGTCAACCCCACTACGCCACCACCGCTTATAATGATTACCATAATGATTATAATTATTGTCAAATCTCATGTGTAATTCCTGGTGTACATACAATAAAGAATATTCTATTCTAGAATATAATATTCTATTCTAATGACTGATTTTCAATAAATCTTCGAACACAACTTTCTAATTGTGGACGTGAGAGGTTTGCCAAATAGATTCTACGGGAACCGAAAATTTGTTAATCTACATACACCTACATCTCCCAAAGTCTCTCTTACCGAAAAACTCTCCTCATAAAAGGGTCCTACGTAAACACCTCTCAAAGCCACCTTAAAAGGTTACAAGCTAACGAAATTTAGCGGATATTAAAAAGTTCGCGTCCATGTCGCGGAGTTAATATTGACGGGCGTAGCAGATGGGAAGGGCGCCAAAGGGTTTGAAAGAATTCAAACGGTGACAAAAAGGCGCAAAGAATCGCAGGGGGCGAGTAACTTATGCGGCAAGAAAAGAGGTCGAGGAATTAACAAAAATAGAAGGCGACGCAAGGGTTGTTCCTAAGACAATATTTTTCCGGTAGCGGATGGCGAGCGTTTTGCAGCGTGCGGGCAGGCCGTAAGTACTTGTTGTCATTGGATTTGCCGCCTTTTTCTGAGTGGAGAATTTTGCCAAGTAAATACTTACGTAACATAAGTACGGGACAGACAGATATAGTCTTATTCTCTGGGAAATGTTCAATGCGGAAAACCGTTGTAAATCAAGTGAAATCAAGAACTTTCAGGGCTTGGCCGTTCGTTTTAATTTTCGATTGGGGCAGAGCACAGTATAGTTTGGATAGTTATATGGCGTGATTTAGAAACATTCGACACACTCATCCCGGTTAACATTATAATTTGACATCGTAAAAGTCATGTAAATATGTTAATACCCTGTATAATTTACAACTTTGAGGCATCAAGAAAGTAACAATAAAAAGGGATACTTGGGAATAGTAAGTAACTTAATTTTGGTCTCTTTTTTGCATCATGCGGCAGTTTCTTGGAGGTTTTTGACAAACCGAAAAAGTCATCTAATCACGCGTTCACCCCAAGAGTTAATTTGAGACTTTTGCTGTATGAAGTAGGCGTAGCTAGTGCCATTTTAATTCCTTAGTTTGTCACTTTTACGACCAAAGCTCAGGAATACAATCGTTTGATCAAACAAGTGAAATGTTCTATATTTAGGTATATAACCTAAGTTAAGTCACCATTTGTGCCAAAAAATTTGATCACTTTGGAACAGTCCGCCAGAAGTGTTTACAGGGTGGCGAGGGTCGCCCTCTAATTAAAGGCTTTCCTTGGACTTCTCGCGATGCAATTTGCGCTAAAAGACAAGAATTATTTTTATTGAAGTCATCACTAATTTTGAATGAAAAAGGGTCGCCGCCATTGTTGCCGACGAATAGCTTTGTAATTGCGCGGTCGTGAATCGGTTGGCCGAAATCGCAATCATTTGTGGTAAATGCGAGCAAAAAGTGAATTCAATTCGTATTGTTTTTTCCTAGATTTAAGCGGACTATATATATCCTGAAGGTTCAAACCTTCTCAGAAAAAAAGTAGTGAGTGCTTCCGGGATTTGCAATTTCGAGCACTGAGGTATGTTAATCCAAACACCAACAGACACCAACAATTTTCTTAGATTTCGTGGTGAGACTAATTTTGCGTCGAATATATGAAACCAGGTGGTCCACGCAGCGAACGACAGATCCGTATGGAGAGCACTGTAGAGTGCTCATCCACTGTATGATCGTGGCCGATATGACATACTGGCCACAATCCTCAGCGTTGAGGGACCGACTGATTGGATTGGATATGAATGAGTACTATAGGAACCAACGCAAGCCTTAATCCATATAAAACCTCTGGAACTATCGCGCGTGTTTGGAAACTATCAATACAAGTGACTGAGCGGAAGACAGCATCGGCAGAAGTAACAGCAACTAATACATGTATTGGGTTACAGAGTCAAGCGCTATTAATTACGACTGCCTCGTTGGTCTAGCGGTTAATACACTTGACCACCAAACAAGAGGTCGTGCATTCGATTCGCGGCTTAAACTGCTGTAATGAATTTATACAAACGGCAGTCTGGTTGAATTTATGATGTGGTTACCTGGTCATAACAGCATAGGGTATCCTGGTTTCAGACTCGGACTAATGATTGCGTTGTGCGGAACTTAGTACAATTGTTAGAAAATCAAGCCACTACAATCACAGATTCAAACATATTCAATCATTAAGAATTTATTAAAAATTAAAACGTGAAAAAGAAGCAGGCGCAACACAAAATAAGTCACCTGATAATGAAAAATGTATTTCGCAATTCATCCTCTGAAATAGCTAAACAGATTTTAAGTAGTATTAGTTATCTTCCTCCCTTATTAATGAAAAGTCTCAGACGATGTTAAAAAAGCGGTCAAGTGCGAGCCTGAAACGATTTTTCCTGGATCCGTATTTTTTTGAGAAACAAAGGGAAATTAGGGATTGAATAATGAAACATGCATGGTAAGAAAAAAAGTAGGATGGCTAACATTATAATGTTAACATAACAGTGTATAGGATGCTTTTCTGGACTCAACCTTTTATTATAACTGAGAATATGTCCTAGACGATTTGTGTGACTATATTGACCGGCATGTGGATTTTTTTCTTATTATTTATTTTCTGTCTACAGCGGCGAGGAAAAGGTATAATCCTCAAATTCAACAGTGGATATACAGAAATCTGAAAGGTTTCTCTTAAGCCAAGGAACCCTAAAATTCGGAATGGAGACAGTTGTTCTTAAATCCAAGATTTTCCAGCCAGAGGGCAGAAATTAAAATCATAAGAAAATAATTAAAGTCCGTGAGGGGATTTATTGGACAGACACGACGTGATTAATTGGTTTTTCGCCAAATAACTTCGGCACCCGAGCAATAAGTGTCAATTTTAACAATTCCGAGCTTGCTATAGGAAAAAATCATAAAGATGAATTTGTTTTTTTAATTAATGTTTGCCGTTAGTTAGGATAATGAATTTTCTTGAGAACTTTGCCGAACCGTCTTTTAAATTTTGGTTTTTATTTTTACAATTTAGTACATATTAAAATTATTGGGGTGGAGTTTTTTTTCGCTGCCTTTTTCTCCACTACACACGGCCCCAAGGCAGCGGCTAACATTAACATTATACATAAGTGTAAGTACATTGACATTCAACAAACAGAATGTAAATTCTTTACGTTGAAATAAATTTTTGATTTCGGATTTGATTTAATATCTAAAGCGGTGATAATGGTGGTAGGTCGCTTTGTAAGTTCCAACTGCTAAGTGTAAAGGAAAATAATATTATTATATTCTTTATTGCACAAAACAAATGTTTGGTAGAAAGGCGTACTTAATGCTAAGTAGCATTTTCTACCAGTCAACCTTTGGTTTTGTGGGTCGTGGCTAGGTGGGTAGTGCAAAAAAAACCGAAATACTAGAAGTAGAGGGGCAATACTTACAGTATAAATAGACTATAAACGTATACATAATCATAATATATTGTAAGACAACGTGAGTACCAGAGATATTCATGTTTCTCAGCACCTAAATTACCATGGCAACCATGGGTTCATCATGGGTATAAATGAACCCATGATGAACCCAGGGGTATGAAACGTAATCATGGTGATTATGAAATCGTCATAATTACGTTTAACCTTTAACTGGTGACCTGCCCGTCTCACAGACACCGCGCTTAGTTTATTATGAAATATCTTCGGTCCTTTTGGACGTTACCCCCCGTGCGTCTCAGTACCTTCCGCATTTTTCTGGTCCTTTCAATCGGTGTGCGTTGCTCCTGCATAGCGACATCCGTACCGCCAGTGTCGAGCCTACGCCGTCTCACAGACGTCAGGTCAGTGCTAATGTATTTTTTTACATAGATAATTACATAGTGTCTGAAGGACGTCACATCAGTAGTAACGATATATCATGTTTATTTTTTAGAATGTCTCACGAGGAACATCCGAGATCCGGTAAGAGAAGAAGTATTATTAACTCCGGGCTTACAATGAGAAGCTTCCTCGCGAATTACGCTCTACAATCGAGAGAGTAATTGGTGTTCATGATTTACAACCAAAGCTCTAACGTGGTTCTGGTCAAAATAACCCTGGGGTGAAAAAAACTTATGCCATATTATGTCCCAGCCGTCTAAAAAGACGAACTAGATTCTCTTGTCCCTCTTGTGATATACCAATGTGCCTCAAATGGTAAGCCAATATGTAATGAATGTAAAAGTAATCATTTTGAATAGCTGATGTTTGTATCTTGTCATTTTTTTTATTTTTTGTTCTAGATGAAAACTGTTCATAAGGTTTTGTTAAATAGTTCATAAATAGAGATAAAAACGTTTTTGTTTATTTTCAAAAACTTATTTTACGGTGTACGAGAGCCCATTTTATGTTCCTTGTTAATTATAAGCAAAAGTGCCATGCCCAAATAAAGACTGATATAAAATGATAAAACTGTGTTTGTTTTTCTTTTTATTTAATAAATATTATCAAAGAATAAGTGTACTTTGCATCCATTAACCAAATGTTTCGTTTTTGCATACTGTTGATTTAGTTTGGGAACTATATTTTGTGTCATCAAAGTTTATATTTGTCATCAACTTCTATCATCTAATTAATAGATCTATCGCCACGAAATATTTTCATTCTCAGAATAATAATAAGTGTCGCCAGGTACAAATTACCAAATTAATGTCAATATGTACGTAGAAAAAGAGATGGATTATCCATATAATCGTAGTTCATCCATTGAGTAAAAAAATTGTTCTCAAAATAATAGGTTTATTCCAAATATAACAGCTCCGTACTCAGAATAGTAGATCTGTCATCAAATAAATCTATTATCGTCCGCAGATTGAGATTTGTTTTTATTTGTTATTTTGTCACCAGTACAGTAGTCAAAAATTATTTCGATCAATTTTCCAAATAATACTATTCGTTACCAATTTCATAGTTCAGTTC
Source organism: Yponomeuta plumbellus (assembly GCA_947310845.1). Classification (NCBI taxonomy): domain Eukaryota; kingdom Metazoa; phylum Arthropoda; class Insecta; order Lepidoptera; family Yponomeutidae; genus Yponomeuta; species Yponomeuta plumbellus. Next base: position 15,419,519 of record OX371194.1, read on the forward strand.
ATTAATTTTATGAAAAAATGTTCAACGGGGCGGGCGGAGCCAAATTGGCGCCCTATGAAAATTGACCAACAATCAATTGAACAACAATAGGTACAACCGGTATACAAGTACCTAATGTAAGATGGTAGTTAAATTCATAGGTACAAACACATTATTTTCCTGGATCTTTATGATTTATTTAAGCTACATAATTTCATTTTGTTAATGACCGTTTTTCCTTAATTTGATTATACAGTGATCAGGACAAACCTATTAAAATAAGTAAAAACCTATTTATTTGATACTTGATAATGTATCCCGATGATTATATGTGATTTATAATGAAATTGTTTTTATAATGTTTGGTGACAGAACTTTGATGACAGATCTATTATTTTAATGACAAACCTTATTATTTATAACATTCAAAACTTAATAAATTGATGATAGCTTAAATCATACCCATTTAGTTTTGTCAAATTTTATATTACGCCCTTCAGACACCACCTCACCAGATATGTAGTACGAGGACCAGGTCACCAGTCAAAGGTTAACTTGATGGACTTTTGATTGACATGACACAACAAACAATGAATGTGTAATTTAATTACACATTACAATTTGCAGATCTTAGGAGGCAGCTGATTCAAGGTAAAACAAACTGCTCATCTGGTACTGAAAATTATCAAAATTCCGGTGATTTGAGCGACCACTAAGAATTATATGTATAGAGTGACTTAAGAAGTCCAATTACTGCATAAACGACTCCTAAAAGAGTCTAGAGTCGTGTCGGTAGGGATTTGGTTTCTCCTGGCTCTTTTGTTCGCTAGTATCCAACACTATGCTTTGCCGAGTTTTATTATTATTATTATTAATACTCGTGCTTTTATTGCACTTACATTTAAAAAATAAAAATAAAAAAATATAAAAATAATAAACTCACGCCCGTTATCCCCGAAGGGGTAGGCAAAAAAATAAAAATATAGTATAATAAGTTTTCGCGATGAATGAGGAACTAACTCATTACTATTATTAGCCCATATTCATGCGTTGTCGCATATTACCTAGTAGAAATATCCCTTTTTCAAGACACACAATTATGTATTTCTGTCCTGGACCAACTTTATCCAGCCGTTACCAGTTCCACTTCAGATCGGCGATTCAGCAAAGGAGAATGACCAAAAACAGTCTATGTTGCTTTTGCGTTGCGCTTTAAGCATTTATACCTCAAAATGTTTCTTTTGAAAAATGATTTCATTTTTCAAAAGAAACATTTCATTTAGACGATTTGCTAGTGCATGAATACACTCGCAAATCGTCCATCGTTACACACACACACACACTATCTGCAAAAAGTCGCAGTATGTAAACGCCTGCATATTTGGCTAAAAGCATAAATAATCTGTGGCATAAAGCACAAACTTCTTCCGTAGGAACGAACCTCAGAATAAGGGAGGAACGAACTGATAATGACCTATGCTTATAATTAAAACTAAAAGGTGTCAATGCCAATCCATAATAACACCAAACCACCAAAGTTGTCATAACCTCAAAACATGTGCTCAAAATTAAGATTTCTCGAAACTCCCATCTAATATTTTCATAATATTTTTCCTGCATAATCCAGAGCTAATTTCTTATAGTTTACCGATGGTTTCATCAATGTGCAAGAAGACGCAAAAATAGACGAACTCTTATAGTAAATTGATCATTCTCATTTGTCTTACGCTGCATTCATGTTAAAGTATTTGGCCGTGACTATTTCTCCTATGTTTTACAAGATATTTTACCTGCTTGGTGGTAGAGATTCATAGTACCGGCTACTAGCGGCTAATGCCAATCCATAATAACACCAAACCACCAAAGTTGTCATAACCTCAAAACATGTGCTCAAAATTAAGATTTCTCGAAACTCCCATCTAATATTTTCATAATATTTTTCCTGCATAATCCAGAGCTAATTTCTTATAGTTTACCGATGGTTTCATCAATGTGCAAGAAGACGCAAAAATAGACGAACTCTTATAGTAAATTGATCATTCTCATTTGTCTTACGCTGCATTCATGTTAAAGTATTTGGCCGTGACTATTTCTCCTATGTTTTACAAGATATTTTACCTGCTTGGTGGTAGAGATTCATAGTACCGGCTACTAGCGGCTAATTCGATGTTAATTGAATAGCAGACTTTTCCTACTTGTTAATTCTGTGGGTTAAATCTACTTCATACTACTACGTCATATATAAGACATTTCTCAATGCTCTTTCTAAAATTCTGAACTGGTTTACCGTAAACAATCTTATGTTAAATGCCAAAAAAAACAAAATGTATTAAGTTTTCATTGCCCAATGTCAAAAAAGTGGACACAAGTTTAACAATAGTTGGTGACAGACTAGACTTAGTTGAGACAACGGTGTTTTTAGGCATTACAATAGACTCAAAACTACAATGGGATCAACACATAGAAAAGTTAGCGGGTAGGTTGAGTTCAGCTGCATTTGCAGTTAGAAAAATTAGACAACCAACAGATGTAGAAACTGCGAGACTAGTTTATTTCAGTTATTTCCACAGCATTATGTCATATGGTCTGCTACTATGGGGGCGGGCGGCAAATATAGAAACAATTTTTATTCTCCAAAAAAGGGCTATTAGAGGTATTTACAATTTACCTGCCAGACACTCACTGCGTGAGTTTTTTAAGGAAATAGGAATTCTTACGCTAGCTTGCCAATATATATTCGATAACATAATGTATGTACGTAAAAACATAACTACATTTAAGCTAAACAGGGATATACATAACGTTAACACCAGAAATCGAAACAAAATTGCCTCATCTAGATTCAGGTTAGCCAAGGTAAATACATCATTTGTAGGATATAGTGTACGTTTTTATAACAAAATTCCTGAAAGTATTCTATCCCTGCCAGGAAATAAATTTAAATTTGCTATTAAAACTGCGCTGTGTAAAAAGGCATACTACAGAATAGATGACTTTATAGATGATAAAAACCCTTGGCAGTTTTAACCAATTCCTGTACAATATAACCAATTCCACAACGAGCTAGTTATTGGTATTCTGTAGTGTAGATCATCATAATATACAAGATGTTAATTTGCAAGCGTGCCATATTTTAGGACGTGATTATACTGCTGATTATAAACAAAAATCAATCATAAAAGAAGAGTCGATTTTTTTTCTTTTGTTCTCTGACGTCACATTTTTTATCGATAAAGAGAACGCCCAGCTCTAATATCGAATTATCTCGCACATCCCTAAACTTTCGTGTACTCGCAGAAGAATAAAAGGACGGCGGTTTGGCAACCACGCGCATCCACACAAACCGACGGAGACAACTTTGTCTTCATTGAAATAAGAACGAAAATGTCTTAACTCATCGGCATTCAGTGGTGGCGCGGACTTTAGAACAAACACGCCGCGCGAGCGCACCCCCACCCCCAATTAGCCTAGCCACTCAGTGACCGGACATCCTTTGTGACGTGCGCACGTGCCGATATCGCACGCTCTTTCATTAGTACCTAATGTGCGCGTGCCGCCACCGCCGTGCGCCGTTTCGTAAAGACAATGACGGATAACTACACAAATATTGAGTTAGTGGAAATGGTGCGACTGTACGCCGTGAGTGGCGATAGTTTGCGGCAAGCTGTCGAAATGTTCGCGGAAATGTTCCCGAATCGGCCGAGACCATCTCGCCAAGTAATGCTAGCCGCTACTCAACGGCTCCGAGATTACCGCCAGTTCGACGTGCCCAACCATGCCCAAGGTCGAGGCGGAGTAGGACTCAGAGTGGAGCTGCAAGAACAAATTCTTGCCTACTTTGAAAACGAACCCCGTGCCAGCACTCGGGAGGCAGGGCCCGGATCTTACTCCCCTAGACTTTTATTTGTGGGGAGAAGTTAAAAGACTAGTGTATGCTGAAGAAGTAAACAATGCGGCTGTGTTGCGTGAAAGGATTATTTCTGCCTTCCAAACTGTTAGGCAAAATGTGTTTGTGTTGCAAAATTTAAAAAGTAATTTGTGTCGTCGTGCGAGACTTTGCATAGCGCAGAACGGTGGCCACTTCGAACAATTGCTCCGTACAACTTAATCATTGTAAGTACCCTGTAAATAACGTCTCAATTAGTGTAAATAATGGTGATTTCAGACTTTTAACTACGCCGGATCAACGATTTATTTGAAGGTAGGTTAGTACTTGAGTACGTTATCAACTTCGTACTTTTTTTATACTAACTTGTAAATAAACTAATTTGCGCAATATTTTAATACCTACTAACCTCCTAGCAAAGAAATTGGTTGTTTTGTCGGTCCTAAGCCCGTGAGAGTAGGAAGGGAAATCTGAAATCATATGTTTCTTGTTGTTATTGCTGTTTCTTTCACTCGGTGCCAACTTGGCAACGGGGCGGGGTCTCGGTCTTTTCCCATTACGTGCATGTCGCAGCACCTTCCATCTTAGGTTATTCCTATTCAAACCCTAAAAATAAGTATTATTTTTATCGACGGCTTCCTTGAATATGGGAGACTGTTAGTAGACTGCATTAACTGGTAACATTAATTACTATTTTTTCTTTAAATATGGCACGCTTGCAAATTAACACCCTGTATAGGGTTTAATAAATTTCATACAAATGTACAGACGCTGTGATTGCATACCAAAACTATGCTATTATTATAGATAACTGACAAGAACTTTATCACACAAGTTTGCCAAAGGCCATGCGAATGGTGGCGCGGTGGCCGGGTCGCCTATCTCCTTTCAATATGGTTGAGACTGGCGATGGTTGACCTCTGCGTTACGCTCGTGAACGGGTGGCGTCCGTGTGTCTGGCCGCAGCATTGGTGTTTTATTACCTTTTAAGAATATTAAATGATGTTTGACTTTGCAAGTATTGATTGCACTCATGGATCTTGAGATTCTTGATATACGAACACTCATACCTAATTTGTATTAGCTTTAAGGTGATTTGGGAAAAGATGGTCAGAGTGGATTTTTTTTTCTCTGCCTTTTTCTCCACTACAGACGGCCCCAAGGCAGCGCCTACATTATACATAACTGTATGTACATTGACATTCAACAAGCAGAATGTAAATTCTTTACGTTGAAATAAAAATTTTGAATTTGAGTTTGAATTTGAACATGCAATGTTATTTTACGAAATATTCATTTATTAATATTATTTGTCGCCGGATAACGGCGACAGGCTTGCCACTTTGGCTTGTCACGTTTGGGACCTAATAAACTCGGCAAAACGTGGGTCCAGTTCTAGAGACTGGTGCCTCTGCCTACCCCTTCGGGGATAACGGGCGTGAGTTTATTATTATTATTTATTATTCATTTATTCATTATTTTCATAATTATTTTACTATGACGATGAATAGAAATTTTTCCATCTTTCGGAAGTTGAGATTTTCCACCTCCTTTCTAGTTAACCTGAAAAGTTCTCGCCCGAGAGGCGACCGAGACAGACACGATGTATGTAAATTGCGTTTTGCCGAGGCAACTTGCTTTCACGGACCACTGGGCTGATCATAATAAAAGAAAAGCGCCGTCGCCTCGCGCGAAAACTTTGACCATAAATTCGGTGGTCCGCGGGCACCGTTAGCCGGCCGTCGGTCCCGCCTAGCACGAGATACTACAGTCTCCATTACCCGATAATTCGATAGAAGAATGGCGGAAAAAATGTTTTTTTTTAAAGTGGTATATTCCAATGACTATATTTACCGGGTCTAATTTTGTATAGGTTGTAATTTTAATTGTGATAGGCATGGCTGTACAGTAACACTTAGTTAGTGGCTGAATGTGGATGGCCGAGTATGGAATGACATATCGTACTGCCTTGCAGTGCAGGGGCCTGGGTTCGGCAGTGGAAGAATCATCATCATCAGGCTATTCTAGTGCACTGTTGGACATAGCCCTCCCCTAATAAGTGTCATAGCGCCCATAGTGGAAGAATACGGGGTAGACAATTATTGTAAGTTAAATTAATTGATTCTCGGCAGTAAAAATCCACAATGGAGTTGGTGATATCTCATTACGCTTTAAGCCTACTTTAAACTCTCTATATAAACGTAAACATCACACACAACATACATCAGTAAAATTTTAGGTACTGTTGCCTCGCATGCCAAGACATACATTTGTCTTTAGACATTATCTCTGGGAAGATATTTTAGTTATCACGCTTGAAATGCCATTACACCTGATGTACTTGTGTTTTACAAATTAAAAAAAAACTGGGAAATAGATATTACTTAACTTGAACATACGCAGTGGCAGTCGGCGGAAGGTCCGTGGATGCGAATGGCGAGAGACCGTGTGAGATGGCATTTAGGGGAAAAGGCCAATGACCAGCAGTGGGCAACGGTGGGCTGATGATGAATATATCCAGATGATGATGATGATGGTCCCGACCGATTTCGGTCACGGCGACTACTTCAACTCCTGTTTTGGTGGCGTCGGTGCACTCGCATACGGCTTGCATAGCCAACCTTTTTTATAAAGGCTCTGCCCAGTGGCGGATTAACACATTTGCCGCCAGTAGGCTATTCAAATTTTGCCGCCCCTTCTGATCTCTGCATTTCGACAAAAGAAGAAAATATTTTTAGAATTAAAAGACTAATTATTCATTTTTTTAAAAATAATCTGTATCTTATGAAAAATTAAGAACTAATTACATATATTCATTAAATTATTAAATTTTCTAAACTAATAATATTTATTGTAAACCAGTTTAGTAAATTTCCTGAACTTCGAAATAATATAATCCATGAAATCGATAAAGACGAATTTTTAGTAAGCAAGATACTGATATATTATAACACCACTGGATACCAAAAATAACTGCACGGTTTCTAAATAGGTAATTGGTATAATTCTCATCACAAATATTGCCAAAAAAGATAAATGAAGTAATTTTATCTCTGAGCTAAGAAAAGCTCAATCATGTATTGCATACGAGTATACAGGGCGTCCCAAAATTATGGGACATGAAGGGAAAGTACCTTATACCTATATCGTAGATTGGGTATTTTGCTGAGAGAAGACTTTATGTTATTTTTAAAAGTTAGTAATTCTGCACACAAAGATTTTCTAAAAATTTCTTGCCTCGTCTGGGAATCGAACCGACTTAAATGTAAAAAAAAACACCCCTACTTTTATGATGCCAATCGAAAGAATGGCCAAAAAATAATAACTCTTCTTAAGTAACATAGTATTTTAAAAGAAAGGAACAGCGTCAAAGTATTATTTTAATCAAATTAAAAACATACATGAAACTGCCGTAGTTAATTAAGTGAGTATTTTTTTTTGTAAATTAATTAAATGCTCGAAATTTGATCCCTCTTGCTTTACGCAAATTTTGAATATTTTAACGAGTCCACTGCCTGTTGATGTTCATTTTTCATTTTCAACATTGACTACGGCAGTATGTTTTTAATTTGATTAAAATGATTAATTTCATCCTGTTCCTCTCTTTTAAAATACTATGTTACTTAAGAAGAGTTATTATTTTGTGGCCATTCTTTTGATTGGCATCATAAAAGAAGGGGTGTTTTTTTTACATTTAAGCGGTTCGATTCCCAGACGAAGCAAGTCTTTCTTACAAAATCTTTGAATGCAGAATTACTAACTTTTAAAAATAACATAAGTCTTCCTTCAGCAAAATACCCTATCTACGATATTTAACATACTTTCCCTTCATGCCCCATAATTTTGGGACGCCCTGTATTATAATGCTGCATAATATGTATTATTAGATACTTTGGTCAGTTATATTTCTAGTGGATGTGGATGTGTACACCCAATTTTTTTTTTCGTATGATGCTTTATTGCTGAGTTATGAGCTTTTAAAAATTTACTAAGAATAGTAAGATTATAACCTATAATATAAAAGAAATATAAGATTATTATAGTAAAAAAGTAGAAGTTTTTAATTTTTTTAACTTTATTTAAAGCATTAAATGTAATTCTTCACATTTCTTTGCATTTCTTGGCATGCTTTTCTTCCCATCAACGAGGGCTTATGTGTAAAGAGCTAGTGCAAATAGTAAAATTGTAAAAATTACAAAATAAATCTCTCTATTTTCATAAATACTGTTTCAATCTCAATTAATAAAACCGCTTTAAGTCAAACTATTGGCGATTACGTTTTAATTTTTTTTGTGAAGAATTAAAGAAATCTTTTAGTTTTATATTTTTTTATGTACAAACGATTCATGTTAGAATGAAGGAATAAAATATTAATAGCGTAGTTTTTCAGCATGTTAGCGCAAAAACCCGATTGCTTAGAAAGTGCTCGTAGCTATGTGTAGGTATGTACTCTAATTCTCTAAGTCCTAAACTATTGGTAATAACGTTTTAATTTTTTTTGTTAATAGGTATTAGTACTTACATAAAAAGCTTTTAATTCAAGTTAAGAAAAAAATTTATCCAAACTTAACCACGTTTGGATAAACTGATGTCGCAGCTTTCATTCCGGCCAGATACTCTTAGCTCATGACCATGCCATTTGTTTACGCACCGCGCGCCGCCATCAAAATAACTACCTACGCAAATATGTAATATAAAGAAGTATATTAGCAGATTGGCAAACGTCAAATTTCCCACTTTTCAGGTTAAGTTAAATGGTGAAACCTAATAACACGCACGTATTTGTTAGAACTGTCTGTCTGTTAAAACTGTTTAATTTTAATTAAGTATTAATGTTTTATAAGAGGGCCGTTGGCTTACCTATTAAATAAAAAAATAAAAAAATAGACAAAAAACTATTTTTGGGGCAAATTTGCCTCCCCCTAAATCCACCTACGCAAATATGTAATAAAAAAAAGTATGTATTAGCAGATTGGCAAACGTCTATTCCCACTTTTCAGGTTAAGTTAAATGGTAAAATCTAATAACATTCAAGTATTTTTTTTAATTTTTATATCCGTAAGACAAAAAAAAAATTTTTGGGGCATGTTTGCCGCCCCCTAAAATCTGCCGCCCTAGGCTCCAACCTACTCAGCCTGTTGGTAAATCCACCAGTGGCTCTGCCACATTGCAGGCATATGAGCACACCGTCAACGTAATTATAATTGATCGTAGCTAATGGAAGGGCTCACCAACCCATACCCAGAGCTTATCTACTGAATGCTCATGCTACAGAAGCCGATCTCCTTTTAATATAATAATAAATATCACCGTCTCATACCTACACTACTTCTTCCCGCGTTTTTTCTGTTGGTTTTCTTTTGTTTCCCGAGGGGGCGCCCCGGCCATTAAAAAGGTTGGCTGGGGCGATATTTTATGGGATTTTAAGTGTGTTACTTGCTGTAACGTCCGCTTTTTACTGCCAAATGTATTATGAATACATAATTCGGTGGGACTGCAGTTTTCTTCTTATGTTTTGTAACCATTGATTCTGCTTAACTACAATAATTGCGTCATTAGTGATCATTTTTTTCATTTCGCTTTGGTATTGGTGTAGACAATTTTTCAATGGAAAAGCTTATCAAAGACTACACATTTTTATTAAAGGTTGATCTTTCTTGAATAAGTGAGATGAATGCTTTCCTTAGTTACACGATTACTATTGATTGAAATAAAGAAGCCATTTATTAAAATTGTCACAGAAACACAATGTAGACAAGTACCTACCTAACGAACAAAATTCACGAAAGTCAAAAAAACAAAAAAAAACATAGAAAGAACATGTGAGGCCTAAAATCGAAGGCATCGAAAATCGAAATAAAACATATTATGTAAATCAATATTATAAACTAGTTCGAGATCGTAGATTAAGAAATACCTGTGTAATCTCTTTTTTATGTAAAATAAAGTGTTATTTATCTCTATAACTATCTCTATATTTAATGTCCAAAAGTAACATTATTCATGGGCTGACGTTACTTAATTGTGTATTCCTAACGACATTAAAAGCTTAAAAGAATGATCTCGTTACCAAAATTTACGCACTGAACAGCGGACCGAAAGGTTGGGTGCCCCTGGCCAGAGTCTTGGGAAGATAAAAAGTTAAATGGGGTCGCTTGAGACAATGAGCACCTTAATTTATAGGCGTTTTGCGCGTGGAAGGTTCGTCCTTCATCGGACATCAAGAAAAATACGAATTCATCTGCTATTGACTGCCTGGGGCCTGTTTCATAGCACTACACTCAATGGCTATGACAATTCGACGTAATTCGATAAACCCACAGATGAACGAAGACAATATAAGATCATCATCATCATCATCAACTCATGTCCCCACTGAGGGGCACGGGTCTCTTCCCTAAGGAATGTATAGCCCATACTCAACCATGGGGCCCAAGTCCGGATCGGTGGAGGCTTGTTAGACTAGTGGCTGGTCTTACTGTCAGAAGTTGTTGAAGCCACTGACTTGGCTTAACGACTGCCATCTATCGACGGCAGCCGGCACCAACTGCTTAAGAGGAAACACTGAGGCAGTTTTTCCATACAAACGTAGTCCCCTGTTTCCTCCCTGGATAATGCCAGTAGAGCAATTCTTTTTTTCCATAAAATCTATGGCTACTATAGGCATGTCCCTATATTTTTATTTTTTTCATAAATCTATTATTAAAAGAGATATGAACATTCAAAAACCTTAAAAATTGGCCCGATTTTCCGCTTTATTCAAAAAATCAGAAAGGCTATTTTACTAGATTATATAAAAAATGGAAAACATAGGAACACGGCCAAAGCCTTTCTTTAATTATTTATGAAAAAAATTGTTAAATTGGTTAAGTTTTGGAGAAGAAATCAGGGGACTACGAATCGTTGATTTTGTGTATTTTTAATAGCTATTTTCGGTCCAAGCTGCAGTTGTCTCTATCGTGCTCTGCGGGGGGAGGCTTGAGGTTGGGGAGGCGCGGACTACGTATACATACACTAGTGACGTGGCACGTAGTCGATAATTTTATCGATAGTTTAGTGTTGTTGATTGATATCGATATTTCTAGTAAGAGTAATTTACGTGAAGTGCATTTAGCAGATTATTGTGTTGTTCGATTGTTGGAAAATAACAAGTAGGTTATAAACCTTTTATATGAAATGCTCAAAGCACACTAATATCAATACTGCCGCGCTAACAGTAAGAGCAGTAAGTCGATTATTATCAAAAATGTGTTCATCGCCGCGTCATGCTCTAAAATCTGGTCAGTGTGCTTAGTGCGAGTTTTTTTAACTACTCTATCGCGTTAACGTAAACTCATATTCTATAGGAGTGACTAAGCGCGCCACCTAGTTGTCTCTCTGTCACTCCTATACAAATTGCAAATGCTCTCGCTATCGAAAGTGAATGAAAAAACTCGCACTAAGGACCCTGATCCCCGATACCTTCACTGGAACCTAAAAATACCATGAAGCATAACAGCAGTAAGTCAATGAAATGATTTTGTAAAAGCAGGAAATATACTTACTTCACGTTAATTACTGTACATCCGAAATCTATATTCTATTTTGCTAATAATAAAAACAGTCTCTGTAAGTGAACATTATTGTTGTGAAAATGGGCTTAGTCAAAAACTTTTAACTTAGAATGTCAGCACTAATCGCACTTACTGCTTTTTTCTCAAATCAAATAATCTGTGAAAATTTCAACTGTCTAACTATCACGGTTCATGAGATACAGCCTGGTGACAGACGGACGGACAGACGGACGGACCAACAGCGGAGTCTCAGTAATAGGGTCAGTTTTACCCTTTGGTTACAGAACTTTAAAAATGAAACTCAAGAAGTAGTAATATGGATGGATAATTGTTGCGCCCAAAACAAAAATTTCGCTCTTTTCAGTTTTTTGGTGTACATTATTAAAAGCCAGCATTTACATGCGATAAAAATTTAAATACTTTGAGCCTGGTCCCTCTTTTAAATCAGTCGACAGCTTCCTACACCAGAACAAGCTATGCAAAGAAAACAAAAACGTATAATTTTTCAGATTTTGTCGATTCAGTACAGCAAGCAAACTCTAAGAGGGTTATTCTCAGAAAATGGCTCAGATTAACTCAATAAAAAGTAACAAATATGGCCGTAATGGCCCCTGAAAATTGAATTTTAGCATATTTGTAGGTTTCGGGACCTTAACGGTATTCACTTTAATTACGTACTACTTTCAGAGCCTTCTAGAAAAAAACTTTAGGTAATTTACTACATTTCAATGTTTGTAAGTATAGATGTCTCACTATATTATCTTCTAAATTATACATAGTGATTACTGCTTATTAGTTATCATCTTAGTTTTTTTTTACCCCAAAGTGACACGTAATTTCATACAAAATATATATATCGAATGTATGGAATACTGAGCATTAAAGCAGTAACTGGGGCACTTACTGCGGTTATTCTAAGCAATCAGTACAAATAGATTTAACTCGTACTAGAAATAATAGGAATTTTCGTCAATTAAATAATATAGTATTAAATAACTAGATAGTAATTTAGTTATTATAATAAAGCATGTATCATGAAAGAACTCCATTTAAGCTACATATTGAAAAATTAGAACTACAAAAACTTATAAGCTAAAGTAGAAGTAAATAAAAATGTAATCCAAAACTTTGTCCTCCATTTTCTGAACTTTGAAATTTCCGACTTACTGCTCTTACCCTTAGCACGGCAGAATAATGTTGAAAGTAAATCTAAAGTTAGGTATAAAAAAACTATTCAGTGGTCAAACCGTTTCTCTCTCTTACTGATCTATAAAAAAACTTGTATGTAATGGTCCGGAGCGTGCTAAATTTCGTGGTAGGTTACGACCGTCGCGGGAATGGGAAAATGGGGATTGGTTGAAACGCATATTGAATGAAATGGGAATCAGATCAATAATGAACTTGGATCTATAAAAAACGAGAGGATTATTTTTCGATCTGATAACAGACAATCGATATAAAAAGTTTATTTTTCTCCCAAAATACATCGTCTCTTTTAATTTTTTCGTAAAGTAAGCCTGAGATCCACAAAATAAAATAGGGGAAGTGCAGTAAGTAATAGCCAGAGTCAAATAAAATAATAAGACGAAACAACACTCCGCACACGACGAACGAAATCAACTTGCAGAATACGCCCGGCCCGCTCGTTTCTTCGGGCATCGCGCGACAGCAATAGATTTTACAAATACCTATTTTTCAATTCTCTAGCCCGTGATGTTCCCTCTTAACGTGCTATGCGAAGCACGGAACCGCTCGGAAAAATGCCACTAGCGTTAGTCATAAACGGTCACTGAATGCTCACTGATGCACTGAATGCGCCCTATGTTGCTTAACCTTCGTGATCGTGTTAAGATCACTCAGGCAGCTGGGGCTACGAGCGATTCGATAAGATTAGAATATTCTTTATTTTACCAGGAAAAACACATACAAATCATTTGAAAATATACACTACAATTGGCGGCCTTATGGCTGAACGAATCGACTCTGCTATGGTACCTCGAATAGTCATAACAAATACGCATTGTTACATAGGCTGCTACTTATGTGTGCGGAATCTGGGATTCCAATAATTTTAAACGCAATGTCTGACCTCCATGGTCAAATTCGTTCTTTTTTTAAATACTGGCCGCTAATATTTTTCTGTTATATACGTTAGTGTTTTGTTTTTGTTGGGTTTAAAATGTCATATCGCTGAAAAAATTGAACTCACTCGTGAAAATATTCGTGCTATGATTTATTACGATTTTCGACGTGGTTTAACGCAACAACAGTGCGTAGATCAATTAACTTCGACTTTTGGTGGTGAAGCTCCATCAAAAACGACTGTGTATCACTGGTTTAGTGAGTTTAATCGCGGGCGCAGTAAGCTCACGGACGAAGTTAAAGAAGGTCGCCCGAAATCGGTGGTTGTGCCACAAAATATTGAAGCTGTGCGAAAACTAATAATGCAAGACCGTCATGTTACGTATCGCGAATAAAGGCTATTCTGGGCATATGTATGACGAGCATTCATAGGATATTACATGAACATTTGTCTGTAAAAAAAATTTGTTCGCGTTGGATCCCGCACAACTTAACTCAGGATCAAAAAGATGCTCGCGTCGAATGGTCCAAGAAAACCTTAAAAAAATTCAACGGAGGCGACTCAAAATCTGTGTATAATATCTACACAGGTGACGAATCCTGGATCTACGCGTACGATCCCGAAACTAAACAACAATCAACAGTTTGGGTGTTTCAAAATGAGCCGAACCCTACGAAAGTGGCTCGTGCAAAAAGCACTGTAAAGCAAATAGTGGCCTGCTTTTTTTGTATTAATGGCCATGTGGCTACAATACCACTGGAGAATCGCAGAACGGTTAATTCGGAGTGGTACACGACCATTTGTTTGCCGGAAATATTTGAAGAAATACGCCAAAACAACCAGCGACGCAGAATCATACTTCACCATGACAATGCCAGCTGTCATACATCTCAGGAAACAACTACATTTTTGGATGGTCAAAAAATAGAATTGATGGGTCATCCACCGTACAGCCCTGATTTGGCTCCCAATGATTTCTATTTATTCCCAAATGCAAAGAATAAATTACATGGTCAACGATTTTCGACCCGTGAAGATGCCGTAGATGCGTTCAAACAGCACGTTTTGGAGATACCTCAATCAGAGTGGAAAAAGTGTTTTACAAATTGGTTTCATCGAATGCAAAAGTGCATCGATCATAGTGGAGAACACTTTGAAAAAGAATAAAAGCATATTTAGCCATATACATTTGTTTATTTTTTCTATTCCGCATACATAAGTAGCAGCCCTCGTATTTTATGAAACTCGGCTCTGGGCTCTATTTCACGAAAGTACAATGCACGGTTAACTATAAAAGCTTAATATCCGTAGGTACTGTAGCGATTTCTCTTTATAGGAACTGGCTGGCACAGCCGTCTTGCATGATTTTAAATATTTTGAAGTAGAATCGCTACGTTTTTGTTGAGATGTCAGTCGAGGGCTAGCTAGGCTAGGCTTCCCGATAAAAAAGATAATAAAAACAGTAATATTTGCAAACAAGCGTATTTTAATCAAGTAATTCGTTACAGTACGCAGCAAAGCTGATTAATCCACAAGGAAACACAAGTGAACGGACAGACGGACGGACATACAGACAGATACTCGTAGCTAAATAACACTTTATTGCACAACCAGGAGAAACAATTTTTGGGAGCACTACACATTATGAACTTTATTCCGGACTCACTTACTTGACTTTTTGTTGGAAGAGTCCGATCAGGACTAGTAAGTTTATTATCCGGAATAAAATTGAATGAATGAATGAATGAAAAAATTCTTTATTGCACAATAAACAGTATTCTGTACAAGGGCGAGCTTAATACTATAAAGTATTTTCTTCTAGCTAACCATGGGTGATGTGGAAAGAGTAAAGGGTAGTGCTATAGAAGAAAAATAAGAAAAACAAAAAGATAAATTTCTTACTTGCAAATTCGCAAACTTCTAATACATATACGTAGTGCGTACACTATATTATGATACTTCATAAATATTAATAATGTAAAATAAAAATAAAAATTAGTAATGTAAAAGGTTTATTATAAATAGTGGTGTACAATTGGCAGTCTTAACGCTTAGAGCGATCCATATCTTAATTTTTCGTCACAAAAATGGTCTTACCTCAGCCGCTTCAACTCCACCCTTCAGGGCTGGCGCTCTCACAAGTGTTACTTGATTTCACTCATTATTCAGACTCAAGCTGCCACCGAGAGGGTTAACTTTGAAGTATCATTGCCATTTATTAATGGTCAAGTTTGGGCCCGATGGAAATTAAAACCGACGGCTTCTGAATTATTATTACAAATTGAATAAATTCAGCCGTGGTTAATTCGCTTTTTAGGAATGTTGTGATTTAGTAGAATATTATTTTGTTTAATGATCTTACCACAAGATTATCATCATCTTCTTTTTCTTCAATACCTTTACTCCTTCGTGGATTCTAGGGCCAATATTATAGGCTTTTAGACAGAGACGTTTGTCAATAGTAAGTGATGACAACATTGATCATGTTAGATGTTCAGTCCCTTACGCCATATTAGTCGGCAGATTTACATTTTTCATTTGCACAATACGATAAAGTTTGAAAGTGCTTGCAGTTGTACAGACGACCGCACATCATCCTATACACCCATGCACTCTACTCCATTGCATTACGGATTTTATAACTAAAATGTGCAGGTCGACGTCTCGACTGAACCTGTGCTGTGCACCTTGCTCGATGTGGTAACACTTTGGTACGGTGTACAAAAAATAAATAAAGAAAAATAAATAATAAAAAATAAATTATCTGTCTCTATCATAACTTCGAGCTATATATTTATTTATGTATTATTTATTATGTATTTTATTAATTTTTGGCAGGTATTTAGTCCATGTAGTGTATTCATTTTCTGCATAGACTAGGCTATTGTTTAGGATTTTTGTAGTCTAAGTAGTCAATTTCATACACGTACCTATATAGGACCGTTTTCTTTTACCGCTGCTCCGACTCTCTAAGGTTTGCTGGAAGAAATGTCTTACAGAGATAAGCTCGCCTTTGTACATGCTGTTTCGACGTAATTTTCTGTTCAATGTCTCGTGTGCATACTTTAGTATATAATTATGTAATAAAGTTAAATAAAATTAAAAAATCAAGACGCGTATCGGCAACGAAGGTGCAGACCGCATTAATGCGAGCGACGCGACGCTGTGAGCGCGCCGTGGTGAAGGGGAAAGCAGGAGGGCATAACAATCCAGTTAGGTGCACAGATATTGTGACCTTGTTAGTGCCTTTTCACATGCACCCGGCCGCCGGCCGCCGGCCGGTCGGTCGCCGGGCCGGGTATAGTATGATCCATTTGTCTATACTTGACATTTTTTTCAGACTTTAAACGACACTAAATCAAAAACCTTTAGCGGTAGAGGGCTCGAAACAGTATACAAATTTAGTGCTAGCTACTAAATTTGCAAACGGTATCGAGTTTTGTAACGCTAAAGGTTTTTGATTCAGTATCGTTTGAAGTCCAAAAAAATGCCAAGTATGGATGAATGGATTATAGTAATGTATGAGCTCCAATGGCAGCTTTCACATGCACAACCACCGGCCGGTCGTTGGAGCTCATACATTACTAGGTACTTTACCCGGCCGGCGACCGGACGGCGGCCGGGTGCATGTGAAAAGGCACTTACACTTGACTGCCTCGCAGGTCTAGCGATGTCACGTCAGTGTACCACGCTGGAGGCTATGGGTTCGGCGTACATTCCCATTGGGGACCGCCGTGCATTGTTCACATGGCCTCAGTCTGAGTGTGTGTGTAATGTTTAGGATGCCCTGGTTACTATAGAACAGTATCCTAGTTCGGGATCAGGAGAAGTTATTATGATGAGATTTAGGTACCAATTCTAATGTAAGTTACAGGTTCTACAGCAAAAATGCAAAGCCTAACTAGCTTTAATGTTTTTGATAGGTGAATGAAAAACTCACTTAGACAGGCTTATAACCGAGTTCAATACATTAATTTCCTCCCTTCCTTCAAGATTTGAACACAATTAAAGTCCGCCATTTAGAGAATGGCTGCAAAGAGCGAGTTCAAGTACTGCTTAAATAATACTTTTGGTTTCGCAGCATACTTAATTCCATGAAATAAAGCTAGTACCTCGATATTGACTGCCATTCCTGGGTTAAAAAACCTTAGATGGTTCTCGTGGCGAATAAAGCCCTGTCTCTTTCTGTCTCTGTCTATTTCATGCCATACCCATTATATTATTATGGTGTTAATAATTTTCACAATAATATGTTAATAACAATAAAGTAATTGACATCCCTATTTATATACGCCTCTGACCATTGAAGTTTTATATTTTTAAATACATCCACACAACAGAACCACTTGTCCTGCACCCAAATTGGGATTAATTAATGGTCCATGGTTATGTACCTATGACAATTCGATTTACATTGTAGCCGATCTCTCGAAATTAGCGAGTAGGGAGACTAACGGCTGTACGTCGAATTGTCAAAATATGTGAGTGGTTGACCAAAAAGGGACCTCAAGGGAAAATAATTGATTTCGAGAAAATCGCGTCTGAAGTTACGTGCTTCTATAGGTTTCGACTCGTGCTCGGCTCACAAAAAAAATCATAAAAAAATAACTACATCATCATCACCAACCCATTATATCCCCACCGAGGGGCACGGGTCTCTTCCCTGAGGAAGGTATAGGCCATACTCCACCACGGGGGCCAAGTCCGGATTGGTGGAGGCTTGTAAGACTAGTGGCTGGTCTTACTGTCAGAAGTTTTCAAGCCGCCCCTAAAGGCCTCTGACTTGGCTTAACGACTGCCATCTATCGACGGCAGCCGGCACCAACTGCTTAACGTACCTTGCGAAGCACGGAATCGCTCGGAAAAAATGCCACTAGCGTTAGTCATAGACGGTGACCCATCCATGGACTGAACGCGCCGTATGTTGCTTAACCTTAGTGATCGTTCAAGATCACTCAGGCAGCCCCGGCTACGAGCGATTCAAAAAAAAAAAAAACTACGGCACCTAGAAATATTCTGGTTAGACCAAAATAAAGCTAAAATACCACAGATGAAAAAAATTAAATAAAAAAATAACGGTTTTAATCCCTCCAGGTCCCTTTTTGGTCAACCACTCACATATACTGAGCTTGTAGTTTAGGACCGCATCGTTACGTGACACCACGTCTGATTACCATGCCGTGGGCTCGATTTCCATTGGGGATCATCTTACATTTTTTTAAATGACTATACTCTGAGTGTATTTCCATGTTGTGCGGAAGCTATTACTTTAGTATTATTAATCGACCTCTGTGGCGCAGCGGCTAGCGCATCTGCCTACAGTGCGAGAGGTCCCGGGTTGGAACCCCGGCTGGGCACAAAAAACCCACGTCTTGGATGTTTACATATTTGCGATATCGCTGTTTTTGGTCTCCACCACATAGGGTATCCTAGTGTGGGGCCAGAAGCAATGTATGTGCCTCTATGCAAATGTTTCTGTTTTATGTTTAATAAATTTTTTTGCGAAAACGAAGTCGCAGGCAACAGCTACTGTTACTTACTTATTAACGCATGTACTTTTTACTTTAGTTTAAATATTTCCACAGCTCAGCGGAACCCTAAAAGCGGAGGAAAATCAACAGACGCTCAGCAAACTTGCAATCCTGCAGAACTTTAAGCAAGACGCGAAAAAATGGGAATAATAAAGCGAAATAATTTTACGCGCGAGCTGGCTGTGCAAATGAGCTGAATGAAGACTTGCTCAGGCGGATGATTGAGTACCTTGACTTGGGCGAGTTGGTACCTCCCCGTAGGAAACTGATATACAGGGTTACCTCTACATTGTGGAAAAATCACTACGTACCTAAATCCGAAAAGAGGGGTTCTCCTCGGTAATATGCGGTGGAAAGTTTTTGAACTAAAATACTTGGTTTTTGATTTTTCCGACAACCAATCAAGTAAACACTTACTTTGAGTTTGACACAAACTAAGAGTTTGTAACGGTGGAAAGTCGTAAAAAAGGTGTTTACTCAGTACATTTTAATGCCGCAGGTGGTAAGACTCTTGACTCTTGACGTGGTATATGACGCATATATTTATTGATAGGTACTTCGAAGATTTTACGAAGCATTTTCTGATATTGTGATCTTTTTACAACCTTTTTGGTTCCGTACCTCAAAAGAAGAAAACGAAACCCTTAAAAGCTATGTCCACACTGTGCATTTTTTCGTTCAACAAATGCATGCGCCGCACAGTGGGGCAGGTGACCCTCAAACCTACCATCAAATAAACTGAAGCTGTTAGACCGTCTAAACTGGATTGAATGTTTTCGTAGACAACTTAATTATATAAAAAACCGGTGAAGTGCGTGTCGAACTCGCACACGAAGGTTTCCATACAATAATATATAAAAAACGTAAAAATAATCACGTTTTTTGTGTGGGGGGGCCCCTTTGATATTCATTTTATTCTGTTTTAGTGTATTTTTCTTATAGTGGCAACAGAAATACATAATAAAAAACAGAATAATCTTATCTTATAATAATATGTAAAAATATTAACTGTCCAAATTGTCACAGTTTATGAGATATTAGCCTGATGACAACAGACTGATAAACAGATGGACTGAGGAATGTTAGTCTTTGACGCCCAAATAGTAAACAGTGTTTTGCACTAACGTACCGTTCTTAAATAGTAAAAAATAGTTACATCTATATCGCAGCCATCATAAACAGTGCCAAATACTTTAAAGTGTCGGTGATTCAAATAGATAAACAAACTTTAAGTGCTCCTATCTCCTTTGAAAAGATATCTTAAAAACAACGATCCGTGTCGGTATTCAAATAAACTGTGATGCTATACGGACTCCGCTAAAGAAGGCGACCGATTCGCACGATTAACGCCACGATATAAAGTCCGTAATTGTGTGCAGCGATTGATAAGTTATGACTACTTGTGACTCACGCAAATCGGTTGTCGCCTAGCCAAAGATCAGCGAGCCAGAAGCGACAGAATACTACGGTGAGCGCATTGTGTCTCTGAGAGACAAATATAACATACAATAATTTTATTTACTCTTTTGTTCTCCCGCCCAAGACCGAATCTATCTGTACTATAAAGATGGCCCAAAAATTCTACAAATGCAAAAAGTGCTAAACACCGCCTGAAGGCATAACATGTGCCGTGAAAACATGTAAACATGTCTATTATCGAGACTGTGTGGGAATTCCGCTTAAATTAAGGATGAAAGGCTGGACTTGTGCTGAATGTGGAAAAAAGATGAATAAAAGTACAGTAGCAAAAGGAGCAAAAAAAAAATCCAACGCGGAATGAGACTGTGTCTGATGATGAATAATCATTAATGGATGGCACAGGTACATCGGATATAGAAGCAAGTTTTCTGAGACTCCCAGATTTAAAAAACGAGAGTAACGAGCAATCAACGGAGCTTAGAGCAGAAATTGAAAAATTGAAGGCCAAGCTGGAAGCAGCAAATGACGAAATTGATAAGCTTAGTTTTGAGAATAATGAATTAAAAAGGCAGGTTGTAAGCTGCGAAAACAAAATAAAAACATTAAATAAAATATTCAACGAGGATTCCGTTACCAAATACCGCTCACCAAAAACAAAAAATAAAATCCTTAAAGAAACTACAATTTCAACGCAACATAAATCTGGAACAGAAGATATACCTATGCAAGCCAAACCTGGAAGCCAAAGCTCTGAAGAAATATTTGAAAAGTCTGATGAAGAGATTGAGGAGTTAAATGAACCAAGACAACAACAAAATCAGCCGGTTCCAACGAGTGCCACAAAAATCTGCATTCTGAGTGGGAACAGAAACAATCAGCGCTTGCAGCCATTGAGAGCACATTTAAATCGGAACTTTTAAAATTATGATACAAAATGTACAGAGTGTAAAGAATAAAATCGATATATTAGGAAGCATACAAATATGAAGCTGTTTGTCTATCTGAAACGTGGATTACAGAGACCCAGCGACCATATGTTCAAATACAGGGATATGAGTTTGCAGCAGCCTTTAGCCGACGTGAGCGTAGAGGAGGCGGTGTAGCCATCCTGCTACCAAACGAAACCAAATATAAGAACAGACAAGATATCACTGACTTATCAGTAGAATATTTCATCGAGTGTTGGGCTGTAGAATTAAAACCAAATATAATCCTAATAAATGTGTATAGGGCTGATCGTACCATACAAATTTTTTTTGATTGTCTGCAAATGCTTCTGACCAAACTTCAGTCTTACCACGATAAAAAACATATTATAATAGGAGGCGATTTCAATATCGATGCAAATAAAAACTCGAAAGATTACAAAAAGCTTGCAGATCTAATGCTAGAATACAACCT
Source organism: Yponomeuta plumbellus (assembly GCA_947310845.1). Lineage (NCBI taxonomy): Eukaryota > Metazoa > Arthropoda > Insecta > Lepidoptera > Yponomeutidae > Yponomeuta > Yponomeuta plumbellus. Next base: position 15,441,371 of record OX371194.1, read on the forward strand.
ACACCAAATTGTAAAAGTACCCACAAGAGAAACCTCCACTAGTTCAACATGCGTAGACTTGATCTTCACAAACAACAAACATTATAAACTAAATATTATAGATAATGGACTATCAGACCATAAATGTATTGTCTACAGTTTCAAAGCCTGTGCACAGTTTCAAGAAAACGAAACCTTCAAAGTAAAGCGCAATTTATGAAGAGTAGAAAATGTCGCGACCTTCAAAACAGAACTAGGAAAAATCAACTGGAATTTCATCTTACAAGCAAATAAAAATATTAATATAACATATAATATGTTTGAAGACCGACTTAGATCTCTCTTGGATACACATTTTCCTTTAAAAAAGGTTAAACTTATAAATAAAAATCAACATTAGTTAACTAAGGGATTGAAAACATCTTGCAAACATAAAACAATTTTGAAGACATTAATAAACCAAACAAAACATAAAGTACTAAAAAATCATTACAATACGTATACAAAGGTACTTAAAAAAAGTATAAAAATATCAAAACGTAAAATGTATATACAAGAAATGCAAAAATATATAAACAAAACTAAAACTATGTGGAACATAATAAAAAAAGTTACATGGAAAAAAAACAGTAGAATTCCCGAGAATTTAACACTAAAAATCGATAACCATGAAATCAAATGCCCAAAAAGAGTTGCAAATGCATTCAATCAGTATTTTGCCTCTGTTGGATCGACTTCAACAACTGTAAGCAGTAATAATATAGCAAATAATCAAGCAAATAAATATAGTGTCATTGTACCTGTAGTAAACTCAATGTTTCTAACCTCAGTGACTGAAAATGAAGTATTTAACATTATACGTCACCTCCCTAATAAACATAGCTCTGGTATAGATGAGATACCAACATCACTAATAAAAAAGTGCATAAATGAATTAACACCAATAGTAACTTTCCTAGTAAATAAATCATTCAATGAAAATAGTTTTCCAGAACGACTAAAAATAGCTAAAATTAAACCAGTTCTTCAAAAAGGTGGCAAGCGAGACGACCCCAGCCAATACAGACCTATCTCAGTTCTACCTAGGCTTTCTTAGTCCACTACGTATAAAAAAAAATCCACCTTAAAAAGCTGTCCTTGTCACCAGATTTTTTTTTTCATACGTAGCGGACCAAGGAATATCTCTGATATGCCGTACTGAGCCCAGAACTACGAATGGAGAAATATTAAGATTATTTAAAAATTAACTACGAAGCCAAAAAAATTGAAACTTTTTTCTCGCGCTAAGGAAGGTTATTCCTATCACCAAAAAAAATATCAAGCACTTCTGATATTTTCATCCATTCCCTATTGTAGACGCCATGTCAACTCTGCTATACCCTTACAGGGTTCATGTTCAATTAGTTAAGTAAGTAACACACTGTATCTTATATAATTGTACATGAATGCATTGAATAAATGAAATGAAATGAAATGTTATTAGGAGGGTCCCTGATTTACCTTTTAGGTATGGAGCTCAAAAAATATCTTTAACTAAGTTTTTTTTTTAAAACATACTTTCCTTTATGACCATTAAAAGAAAAATACATAGGTAGTTAAAGGATTTTTTTAAGTTAAAAAAAAATCTCCAAAATTACTTCAATTAAATGGTACTTAATTATTATAGACAAGTTAAAGCATCGTCATCATCAACTGCTTCCTGATCATTTTCTACATCATCAGATTTATTGAGAGGAAGGTATAGGCCATACACCAGAACAGGAGCTTAGTCCAGATTGGTGGAGTCTTGTGAGACTAGTGACTGGTCTTACTGTCAGAAGTTTTCAAGCCGCCCTAATTCCTGTGACTTGGCTTAACGACTGCCATCTATCGATGGCAGCCGGCACCAACTGCTTAACGTGCCTTGCGAAGCACGGGACCGCTCGGAAATGCCACTAACGTTAGTCAGAGACGGTCACCCATCCACGCACTGTACACGCCTTATTTTGCTTAACCTTCATGATCGTTTAAGATCACTCAGGCAGCCGAGACTACGAGCGATTGAAGCAACGAGCTGGTGATTACCGGATCAGAACTCACTAAAAAGCAGTTACCATTATCTTACGTTACAATTAACTCTACTACATTACCTCGAAGTATGCTTTCTATAGCGTTTAACCTTTTCAGGAATGAGGAGGTTAAAGTCTTTGTTTCTTGCTTTCTGTGATTCTTCTGTTAATTTTCCGATAGGGAGAGTAACATATTATATTGATGATTTCTTCATCATCAACCCATTATGCACCACGGGGGTCAAGTCCAGATTGGAGGACTTGTCTTGTCATAAATATTGTGTCCTCAGACTTTCCAATAACAAAATAACAATAAAAAAAATACAAGAAATTCGCATTTAATATTTATTTCCAGGTCACGTACTGAAAAATGCTCTAATTTCAAAAGGTGCAAAAAGTTAAAATTGATTATAATAGCTAATACAATAAAGATTGTTTGCACATAACAACCATAGCTTAACTCGGCTGAACTCATAAACATAACATCGATTGTTTGTCGCTTTTCCTATTATTTCACTACGTACCGCAATGTGTCTTTTATATCGAAAACTATTTGTACAAAAAAAGGAAAAGATAGTACTAAAATATCGTTACATACCTGAGGCTTAGGGTTCCATATCGAAGTATCGCGCAAATCAGTTAATTTCCCCGCAAAACCAATCTCAAGTTGCACGAAAATAAGTGCCTTAAATAGCTCAATGACAAGACGTATAAGACTAACTCTAACAGCGGTGTTTTTATGATATGGGATATTTGACGACACTGATATGATACCTTAGCTAGTGTACTTACTAAGTAATATAACGAGGATGTCCTGAAATCATTTTCATTTTTGGAATTATCGGTATCTTTTGAGGGTTCCTGCCCCAACGTGCGTCGTAGCGCAGTCAACAGCGCACGTGAGGCATGCCCTTGACGCATGCCTTAAATGAGTTGAAAGCATAGCGCGCGCTGCGATGAAAGCGTTCCCGCGGTCCGTGGATTTCTGTGCAACATAGCGTTCAATATCAAGATGGAAATTGGTTGACTGCTTTGCAATTCTTGATTCAACCAATTTCAAAAGTCGATCGAAATTGTTTTCGGACATGCCTGTAAAGTTTTTAAAAAGAATATCTTTATCTTGTCGCAGTTCACGCATAATTACATTAACTAGTTCGATCCATAAAATATTTTCGAGCCCACATCTGGCGCTTGGTTCTCTTTTGAGTTCTAGATTTTCTTATCACCAAGTAAGAAGCACATAGTAGAATCATCTCGTCGCACATGTTGTTATACTGAACGATAATTAACGACTCCGGTCGGATGACGCACGGACATGATGCATTCAACAGTTGCTTGCCCTAAGGGAAAGTTGAATAGAATGATGAAGGGAAAGTTGAAGATGAAAAGGGCACAGTGTGGACATAGCTAGGATTATACTTTGTGGTCTGTTCATTCAGTCCCCCTGTCTGTCAAGACCCTTTATCTAGGGAATGCGTGGAGGAGGTATCGAGTTGAAATTTAAACCATGAACTTACTTAGATCTACAGTCCCTTGAAGCTGCAAAAAATCAAATCTCTAAGTTAACGTAAAAAAAATACGAAAAAAACGTATATTTCGGCACTCAAGGTAATATGAAAACTACTTATTATGGAAAGTAATATCGTTTGGAAAGTAATATCGTGCTAAACTTCAAATATAGACAAAAATCGGAACACTGTACAATACATTTTCAATTAAATCTTTTAAAAAATTTTGAAGTTCGGGGAAAGCAACAACAACCACAACACAACAACAACAACAAAGCTCGGAAGAAGCTCGGTGGGCGATCCCGACTCTGTCTTTCCTTTTTTTTTTAGATAATTTGCCCAGCAAGACACAGACGCAAGCTACTCTTTAAACTACACTGGCCTGCAAAAGTAAGTATCACACTTTTAAATATATTTTTTTCTAAACTATGGGAGTTAGAGATTTAAAATAAAAAACGTTTTATAGCAAATTTTATCAGCTTTCTTTTAAACTATAGTAAACTGTACATTAGTAACATTTTTAATAAGTCGTGCTGCAACATCAGTTACTGGAGCGCCATTCTGTGTAACCTGTGCTTCCCGTAACATCGCTTAACTTGATTTCTCAGCAAGTTTATCTAACTAAGCGTAACAAAAGCGTATCGATCAAAGAAAAATTTGAAAACTAAAACAGAAACAAGAAAAAAATATGGTAAAACGAATAAGGATTGTTTTTGTTATTAAAGTTTTTTTCGGGCATATCTTACAAAAAGGTTATCGATTATGAAGTTTTTATATGCAGTATTAAACTCTTTTTCGAGTCCTTTTTATTTTGAAAGTATATCTTGTGTACTTAAAAAGTTATTGCAATTTTGAGAGTGTGATACTTAGTTTTGCAGGCCAGTGTATTACGCAGAGGTAGGGCATCTGCCTACCATGCGTGAGGTCTTTGATGTTTACATGTTTGTGATGTCTCGCTGTTTCTGGTTCCCACGACACAGAGTATCCTAGTGTGGGGCCAGAAGCAATGTATGTGTCTTGTAAGTATTGTATGTTATATTTTTATTAAATAAATCTTTGACAAGACGACGTTATTATAATTTATTTTTGTTTGTAACTATTAGATAGGTAGAGATTTCTTATTCGTCATTTACTGGTAACGCCATCTATTGAGGAATTGCAAAAGTAATCTTTTATGTGTTTCGTCGGGGGCGTCGCGCGGTAATTACAACCGTCATCTTGTGGCGAGTAGCTAGACTAATTGAAGAGGTCCTCTTGAATTAGAACCTGCCTCACCGCCACCTAGTGACAGCAAAACTTACTAGCAGGTGTTCCATCTGCTGTCGAGAAGCAGTACTTCACAGTCGTCTACCTTAGTGGAAATTCTCGTTTGAAACTTTCTTGTGTATTCATGTCATCCTGGTATTCTTCAAATGTCATGACTCGATATCGAGCCTCTTGGGACTTGGAAGCGCTTTGGTGATTGGAAAAAAAAATATAGGTTTACCTCAAAACTTACATACTTAAAAAGTATGAGTATAAAAAGTCAACTACACACTTGTATGACATGAGGGAGAGATAGGGGTATGAAACATAAATAATAACCTAAGCTACCTAATATACCTATAAAAATTCATCAAAATCGGTCAAGCCGTATCGGAGGAGTATGCGCACTAACACTGATACGAGAATTTTATATATTAGTTAGATTAGACGATAAAACAACTGATAATGTTTTGCTTAAAATAGTAAATTAATCGCTCTATAGCTAATTGCCTGAGTGATCTTAAACGATCACTAAGGTTAAGCAACTTACGGCGCGTTCAGTCCATGGATGGGTTTATGACTAACGCTAGTGGCATTTTTCCGAGCGTTGGTGCCGGCTACCGTCGATGGTAGTCGTTAAGACAAGTCAGAGGCCTTAGAGCGGCTTGAAAACTTTTAATCTGACAGTAAGACAAGCCACTAGTCTTACAAGGCTCCACCAATCCGGACTTGGCCCCCGTGGTGGAGTATGGCCTACTTTCCTCAGGGAAGAGATCCGTGCCCCTCGGTGGGGACATAATGGGTTGATGATGACGAATAAATTAATCTTGAGCCAATCTACCTGCATCTAGCGATAGACTATCAGTTAGGTATTTCATCTCCAGATAAAAAAACAGTGGTAGTTTTGCTCTCTAAAGCTACAATTAATAAACACAGATATTGGTTTATTGTGGGCTGTGAAATTATAACATTTTTTTTACATTTAGCGCCATCTAATCTTGAATAGGAGAAAGCTAGCAAAGAAAAGTTTTTTCTACTCTCGTACGCTCGGTCAATATTAATAGGTTAATATTGACCGAGCGTTGGCTAGGGCCAACTTGCGTTAAAATTCTGGGCGTTTATTCTACATGCAGTCATCTGAAGGTTTATTCAATAATTCAGCCAAATTTATATTTCAGGAAAGTTAAGTATAATATTAAGTCTACTAATATTACCGTCGAGAGTAGAAGGAAAACGAAATAAAATACTGACATAAAGATCTGATTATGTAACTTTGTATTTAACTTTGTAACAAATACATAAAGTAATATAATGAATGAGGCATAGATCATACTTGAAAGATACATCAGTTTAATTCATCTTAATTTTACTTGGTAGGTATAGCTATTTACAACGGAATCTTAATCATACTATTTAAATAATTAACATTAAATATAAGTAGGTATGTGGCATATTTACAAAAGTTATAATTATCTTTTAAAATATATTTAGTTATTTTACAAAAGACTTTATAAGTTGTAAAGGCAGTTGCACAATCATTTTATTATAATAATTATTAGAACACTTTTAGTAGAACTTTGATATCACTAAACGGACGGGTAGTTGGGAAGTCTTTAATAATACTGGGAACACTAACGTACAATTAGCAATACTGGGAGCTCTTAGCTCGTACAAAATAAGTACGAACATTCAACAAAATAGATCGCTTTCCAGTTGCTTCTCTATTAATAATTACTTATGCCGGCTACACACGTAACGATATATCGTAGCGATTAACTGCGCAAGCCGATTTGCGCAGATTTATCGATCGTGTGTATGACGAAAATCTGCAACGATTTGTCATACACACGATGGAAAAATCTGCGCAAATCGGCTTGCGCAGTTTAATCGCTACGATATATCGTTACGTGTGTAGCCGGCATTAGACGTAAGGCACTCTTCGAACGGGTCGCTTAATACGAGGTTGAACTGCTATCGGGTCTCAGTTGCTTAGTCTGTACATCATCGTAAGCTATTTTGAACACACTTTTCTTCTCAGTGATCGGCAGACGCTTTATATTCCCTTGCACTAACGTATTCATGGCTATACCGGAGTCATTATCGTCTAGCTTACTGGAAACGTTCCTGAGTACGGGTTCGTCTTCGCCCCCAATGCTTATTTTCGATACATGGACCTCAGGCGCTTTGTGGTCGTCATTATAGTTAGCCGATATTGATATGCTATGTGTTAGGGCACTTTCGGCTATCTCACGTTTTTGCTGTTTGTTTTTCACATCATCCTGATTAACGTAAATGGGCTGCTGTGCCGGTCGTCGCGGTAAGGGTATATTCGGTTGTACGCCCAAGAACTTTGGAATCGACGTCGGCTGTATATAGAGCAAAGGGTTCTGGTTCTCATATTGATGCTCGTACCTGTGTTCTGAATGTTGCAGCAGAGGGTGGACGTCTGGTAAAGGTCCTTCTGGAACTGGCGTCACTTTACCCTCTTTTAATATGCGTGGGTGAATAAATTCACTGTCCTTTGCTTTGACGTTTTTTTTAGCATCCGCATCGGCTTTGTTGTCTTTAGTAGATATTTTCCCATAGTGTGTGGCTTTGTCTTTTTCGTCTTTCTTATCATCTTGGTCGGTTTTGGCTTTGGAAGTTCGCGTAGGTTTCTTTGGAGCTATTTTATCTTTGTCAGACGTGGGAGGCTTGGAAACAATCGCCGATCCTTTCTTACTGTACCACTGCATGTATCGAGGTAAACTTTTCTGCGACATTTTAACGGGGTCACCGGTTTTGGATGCGTTTTCAGCATCAGTTTTTTTTACTTCTGTGTTAATTGAGCTATCTTTTTTCGTCGGTGATAGTTCGACATCTGGTGTATGGAGCCTGGTCGTATTTCCATCGGCAATTTCTCTGGCTTCGGTTGATGAACCTTGTCGGGAAAATATCAAGTTCTTTGTTTCTTTCGATGCTGAACTACTTCTACTTTTGTCCATGTCTTGTTGTATGGCAAGTATTTCACTTCTATCATCTAAAGCCTCATCGTCGTTCACCGATGATTGTTTTTGCAATTTAGATCTACGTTTTTGTACATCAGACTCTACTTTCTCATCTAATGAAGATGATATTTCCATCAACACTTCTCGCCTTAGGCCAGCACTTTTCTCGTTATCTGATATTCTAATTTGTGTGGTAGTTTCATTTTTAGAAGTGGTGACGGTACTTTTAGTTTTATCTCCGTATCTTTTTATGTATTCTTCTCTTTCATTTGTTTTACTAACTTTTACGCGTTTCTCACTTTCCAACGATGGTGAAATTTCACTCTCTTCTAAGATAGGAGTTTTTATTTTTCGTTTTAGTTCGTAAGCTCTCATGCTTCTTCTAGGATCTTTGTACTTTAGTTTCTTTTTAGGTTTCTTTCTTTTAACCCAAGCTATCTTTTTGGTTTCATCTGAACCTACTATTTGCGAATCATCTTCTGAATAAGATTCGTTGTCACTTCGCGCTTTTCTTCTCGTCGGTTTCAGTAGCTGTGGTTCAGTTTGAGTACCAATGTGGCATTCAGTCTGTGTAGCCATTGCTGACTGTCCAGAATGTCCAGGTAGACTTTGAGTTTCTAACTTGCTCTCAACTTGGGAAGCTGTTTCATGATTTTGCAATATCCTTTCACGCTCTAATAGTATTTGATGTAATAGTTCATTTTGTTTTCTCAGTGAAGATTCAAGAAGTTCTTGATTTATAGTGGATTTATTTTGCATCTCCAGTAAAGCAGATTGTAGATACTCGTTCTTAATTGGCACTGCACCTGGCATGTCAGGTTGACTGTTAGAGTATTCATGAAGTCGGTTTTGAAGATCACTGCCAGCTTGAGAATGTCGTCCTAGACTTTTGATGTCCTTGTCTGCATCCAAATCAGTAACCTTCTCCATCCTCTCTCTTATGTTTTTTGCTTCCTCTCCCTGTTCTCTTATAAACCTTTCCATTAGAAGATCTTTGCCACTGTCAATTACGACGTATTGAGTGTGAGGTATTAGAGTCACGGGTCTTTGCTGTTGCTGTGGTACCGGAAGATTGAGGTAACGTTCTTCTTCGTTTTTACCTCTCGTTACCAATCTAAGAATTTCGGTATTTCCTTCTTTGATAAAATATTGATCTCTGCCGAGGGAAGAATGGGCGAGCGTTTTCTCAAGAAACTCGGCCTTCAGGCTTTGACCATCATTGTCCTCAATATTTTCAGTTTTAAGAAACACTTCGGAGCCTCTGTCAATTTCATGTCTACGAATAGAATCGTTATCCTGCTCTCTTTTGTGGTAGTGCAAAGTGGCAATTCTATCGTAGCCATTCTCCAAATCTTCAATATACTCTTTATGCTTATTGTTATAGGCTTCCTGTAGTTGCATTTCTTTGGTGTAGATTATGTTTGGGCCATCTCTGTGAAAAGACAAAAAAATAATGATATCTTGCTTTAAAATGGTAATTAAATTTTACCTAATAAATAAATCGATTGCGAATGGCTAGAGACCGTATGAAAAAGGCCTATATCCAGCGGTGGGCAACGGTAGTGATGAAATAATCGCGATTAGGCTTGTTTAATATTATATATTATAACTCTATCATGACCTACGGAGCCGAGACGTGGACACTCACGATACGGCTGGTCCACCAGTTCAAAGTCACTCAGCGAACTATGGAGAGAGCTATGCTCGGTTTCTCTGAAGGATAGAATTCGTAACGAATACATTCGACAGAGAACCAAAGTTATCGATATAGCTTAGAGAATTAGCAAGCTGAAGTGGCAGTGGGCTGGCCATATCTCGCGAAGAACCGATTACCGCTGGGGTAAAGGTGTTCTTGAGTGGAGACCGCGACTCGGCAAACGCCCAGGACGGCAGGACGCCCTTTAACCAGGTGGGATGAGATGGCAAGCTGAAGACTATGGCGCTCGTTAGGGAAGGGCTATGTCCAGTAGTGGACTAATATAGCCTGATGATGATGATGAGGATAACTCTATTGCTATAAAGTTTCCAATCTATTTAAAAATTTATAAAATTGATCACGTACCTCGTACGGAAGGATTGTCTAGCATCATTGTAATCATTATTTGCGGCAGCAGGCACGTAGTCTTGTCTTAGATCTCCAGGTGTCGAAGAGGCGTCTTTAGGTCTTAAGTTCCGTTTGTTAAATTTCCATTGTGTGGGCTTAGTTCTCATGTCTGCTTGTTCAGCGCTCCACGCTTCCCGTCTCCGCCATTCGGTAGCTTGTATGGACTTATCGTGTATATTTTGCGTGGATTTGTTTTCCCTCCCATGGTTCTTGTCGCGCACCACTAAATGTACGTCGTCCTCTGTGGAGTTGACACGGATCACTCTTTTCCTAGAATTTTATTAATACATTTCTATACCTAGCTGTTCTGTTATAACATTATGTATGATAATAAGCTGAAAGCTATCGGTTCTCGAGTAAGCGTAAGCAGCGTCGTTATAAATTATGGTAATTAAGAATAAGTCACAGTGATTTGTTAAGGTGAATGAGTACGAAGTGGTGCAGGTGAAAATAAATAACATGTACTTACTAACAGCGTAGTAAGGCTGTAGTGAAAGCATGCACTAGTTAATGGTGCACTTAAATCTGTTAATGAAAGAGAAACAGAACAAAATATAACAATTAGTAGATGGAAAGGGGAATTAGTAGATATGCAGGTACAGTTGACAGTTGATCAACATACTTAGTTGTACTTATAACTGTGTACGTAATTTGGCAATAAATAATATGAAAGTTGTAGAATATGTACGTTTTCGTTGAAGTCAACTGTCAGTCCACATTACTTTAATAAAAACAAAAAAAAAGGAACCTTTAGTATCTGTAACCGAAGGAAGGCAACATAGAAAAGCTGTTTAACTATAAAACTGGTAAGATGATCTGGGCAATATAAGTAAAGTCTTAGTTCTTTATGTTGCAAGGTAAACTTTATTGATAAAATATTACTTACAGAACACGTAAACCAAGACTTTACTTACCATACTGCTTAGTTAGTGCAAAATTTTATAGCCTTTCACATAAAAAGCTGTGTAAAACTTTATCTTATTACCTGGGTGGCATGTAGAGAGGGCATCCTTCGCAAATACAACAACATATCAGGAGAAGTAACACTATAGCTACGATTATCGCTAGAAGTATCAAGAGCCAAAATAATAGACGACTCTCGGCTTTGTAGAAACCCTGAAAAAAAAGTGCCTTTTAATATAGAAACTTTGCGACAAACTTATTTTTATTATAATATTCTTGGGCCGTCAAATCTATTTCGATATCGTATGAAAATGTAAAAATTTAAAATATAAATTTTTGGATGATAATTATGATATTCTCAAAACTTTAATGTCACAAATTAAAAAACTTGTAACTTTTCAATGAGATTGAACTTTGTATTAGATATACACAAATTGTAAATCGCCATAATTTTCAATAACCCCGATAAAAACATTGGAGTTTACAGAAAAGGAGTTCAAAATAAATCTGAAAGTACTTACGGAATCACCAGTGTCAACATTATTGCTGTTGCTTGAATCAGTGTTGGTCGTATAAATGGTTTTATTTTTAGCGAGTTGTTCCTGCAATTTAGCTACATTTATGGCAGTGTTTCCCGACATCCGCACTATGGCAATCACTTCACTCCTGAAAAGTAAAAAGAACTTGTAACTAATCTTTGATTAAAAAGGTGAAAAAAAATTACAATGGAATCCTCAAAGAAATGAAACTTAATGTAATTTAAGATTAACTAAAATTATTCTTAACCACAAATATACATTTTATCAATAGTTTTACGATAGTAGAAAATTTACACGCATTTTATTTCACTTTTAAGGCACTACCCGCACAATTGTATAAAAATGCGAAGATAACGCAAGTTATCTGAATAGTGACTACTCGTACTCGTAATCGTGAATTAGTAAAATTTACTTATTATATCACGGCGAGGGAGGGATTTTATTATCACATTTTGTTATGAGTATAAAAGTATTCATTAACCAAGAATTACAAATTCATAAATCTTTTTTTTTTATTTCAGACTATTATAGGTAGCCTATTTAATACTTTAAATTGTTTCTCAAGTCATTATTAACGTATGTTTTTGATACTCGTAACGTGTCAGAAAAATTGGTAAAACCTAATTCATGACATGTCAAAGAGGTTTTCAATTAGTGCATCTTATACTTACTTTTCTTGACTAGTCTCCTTTCCACCTAAATCAGTAGCGCCTCCTTGATCCCTTTTATAGGGTTTGATCTCAATAATGGTAACTTTACCACCAGATAGAGTACTTAGTACTTCTTCTAACTTCTTCCTATCAGGGTTAGCTCCAGGTACTATGAAGGACATCGTCCTCGTTTTACTCTCTGGCGGGTAAATTTTCACCAAAGTGGAGGAGTACAATCTTGGTGCACCCAAGTCATACGCTCGTATTGTTAGAACGTAGACTTCGCTCTCTTGATCGTTCTCGAATTGACGCTTTTGTCTATGGACATTCTGTTTTTTTGTCCTCTTTAATGCTTCAAGTAGATGCAATTCACCTGTTTCCTCGTTGATTGCAAATTTGGCGTCTCCATTGCCTTCGATGATTTCGTATCTTACAACGTTATTGGGCGGCTCGGCGTCTTTGTCAATTGCTTTAACAAACGCAGCCGAAGTGAAGTTACTTAAGGTCGGTGATAGCACGAACTCGTACAGGGACCTCTCAAACTCAGGTGGGTTATCATTAACATCTAATAGCTTAATAATTAATGGCACTGTAACTCTTAAACCTACTCCGTCGTTATCTCTAGCCTCTACTAAGAAATGCAAGTCTGGCATCGCTTCGCGGTCGAAGCCGTGGTTGTTTGTTGCCACAGTTATTAGCCCCGATATAGGGTCTAGGTGCAGGGATGTATTAAGATACCCTAGTATGGCAGTGAATTGTATCTTGCCAAAGGCACCTGTGTCCACATCATCTGCTGCAACTTGAACGACTCTTGCCCCGGCGGTTATGTTCTCCGGAAGCTCAACATCATAAGATTGCGCTAGGAATATCGGCGGGTTGTCATTTACATCGTTCAGGTAAACAGTAACGTTTACTGTAACTGACAAGTTTGTTGATGGGCCCAACTCTTGTGCTACAATCTGAAAAAAAAAAAGTTTCTTATAAAGAAAATGTTTGTCAAATTAGTGCCCATCAGCCCATACAGTGTACTGTTGCGTAAATAAGAGCTACCACGGTACTGATGTCTACCATTTTAGATGGTTCGCTCCCAAATATTTCTTAAAACAAAAGGGGAGGAGGAGAGACAATAGAGGAGAGGGCTTATTAGAAGCTTCACGGTATGATATTAGAAAGGTGTTTCGAAAAGATCCGGTGAAACTTATAGGTGTTAATCTACCTAACAGTACAATCAAGTTTTATTATGAAACCAACACTGAAATATATCTAAAAAAAACAGCTGTTTAATTCGGTCTCTAGAGCATTGATAAATAAAATTTATGGAAACCGAATTATATATTTTCAGAGTTGATAAAGATGCTCGTATTGATGAATAGAATAATCTTCTTAAATTTCACTAAATCTTTATGAAATTTCAAGCATTAGGATGAGATCGATTTGAAAATTAGATTATGTTTTGTTATAGGTTTTCGATCAAACTAAAATGATGAAGGTCCTTCAGGTGAGTTAAAGCAAGGAGAATTAAAAATTCACCTTGGTTAAAGTATGGTGTACTTAATAAACAATAAAAATAAGATGACCTGCTATCTTACGTAACGGTCAAGGTTAGAAGAAACATATTTTATGATTTCTTATAAATCTTAATGATGTTACAATTTGGTGTCGACCACCGGTTCACATCGTAACTCGAAGCTTGCAATAGGCCTCCACCAGCCTACACTAGTATGTAATATACCCCTAACAACGGGCAGCAAGGAAGGGAGCATGTATTGTGTACCGCACGTACCTGAAATACCACAGATTTCCGCGCCTCGTAATCTAGCATAGTGTTGTCGCGCACTCGAATGATGAACTGCGCGTGGCGCTCCGCCACGGTGGGCGAGACCTCAAAGGTGCCATTATTCCCGAGCAAGGACAAAGAGAAGACCCCATTCTTGCCGGCGTCATTGTCGTTTACTTGAGGGACGTAGGGCTCAGTGAACGCGAGGGCGGTCCCCTGAGGCGCATTCTCGTCGAGGTATGCTACGTAGCTGCAATCAAATTATGCGATGTCAAAGTCTGTGAGCTTAGTGTTGCAGCGTTTAGGGTGATGTTATGGAGGTACCGATTAAGGCGCGATTTTTCTATTGCCTGTTGGTGTTTGATGCTCTTCTCATAATAAAGCCATCTTAGGCATGAAGTCAGAGCCTACAGAAGTTAGCCAAAGCCGAAAGCAGAACTTTAACTAGACTACCACCTAGATTTATCCAACAATATAATCAAGTTATTTTTCCTTCCAAGGTAATATTTACAACATTTAATTAAGATTATTGACTAATCAATCTTATTTAAATTTTGTCAATATTTTAAAAGATTAGTCAGTGAATCTACTCGACGGACTTTCTGTCATATTCTGATCCACTTTCGTGTTGATATAAGCGCATTCGTAACCTAGATTTTCGATGTATATACATTTCAGTGTTTGTTTTAAGTTAGCACATTGATGAGTTTACGATGTCTATAATGTTTATAGTAGCCGTAAAGTCTTGCATAGTAGAGAGAGAATAAATTTCCTGTTTATATGTATGTAGACAATAAAGAGCTGAAGTATAAGCCCACGTATCAAACATGGTACAGAAGAGTACTTAAAAAAGATGCTTAAGATAATCCTGTGTAGGTAACTTTATGGGCTTGTTTTAGGTCCCTAAGTAAAGAGCCGTAAATAGTACTGAACATGCACTTTTACATATTACAAGCAACTTTGCAAGGTGCACAAAGTTAAAAAAATATTTTACCTTTTTTATATTTTTGACCACTTAGTAATTGGTAATTGTTGGAAAAATAAAAGAAAATCATCCTAGACCTTAGAAGAAGTACAACATACTTACAACTGATTTTCAAAGTAGGGTGGCGAGTTATCCCTCTCAGGCAGAATGAAAGCCAGCTGGACGGTGCTGGACATGGCCTCAGGTTCCTCTCTCGTCAGCCGCACCTCCTCAGCAACAACAGTCAGTAAAATAGGCGCCCCAGCATGGGAGATCGCAGCTATCTCCTCTACTGGACGCTCAAGGGTCACTTCGCCTGTAAAATGGAGAAAAATCCTTTGAATCCTGAGAAATCAAGTATCAAAATTTTCTAAAGCAAATCGGAAGGTCAGAGAAAATAGACGGAGTGTAATTCTGTAACTTAAATAAGCTTAATCGGGGCTCCTGCAAATGGTACCTATGGAGCTTTAAAATGTTTGATTTTTGCAGATTTTAGTTCCTTAACTAGCCAGATTTAGTATTTACAGTAAAAATTGAATTTGAAAGCGTTTATTACCAAAAATCAGCTTTACAAACATTTTAAAATGCACTTAATATACGGAACTTCAAGTCTAGATATAGACTTTTCCGAACTCTTCGGACTCGTCCAACCGACCATTTTGCTTCTACTTGGTTTTATCATATTATTGCGAGCACTAATACTTGGATTACCTTCCAATGTTTTCTTTGATAGAGGGCTTGCAGTACCTAATAATGCAATCACGATACTAACCAAAGCGATTATCGCATTAGCATCATGTTTTCCTGGTCAGTACATTTGAAAGCTGATTAACCTTTACGGTTCTGTTGTAGACTCGCCCGTAAAATAATGGAGTAGACTCCACGCGTCTAAAGATTGGTATGTTTTTGACTGTACTACTGTAATCAAACGAACCTGCTTGTTGGAGTAACGCTCCATACTTGGAACGCAAAGAGTATGTAAAATGCATGTTCTCCAACTACTTAAATGGTCGCGGATACTTGGCGGGTGAGGTTTCATAGGCAACTGACGACCTCTGTGGCGTAGTGGTTAGTGCATCTGCTTACCATGGGAGAGGCCCCGGGTTCGATCCCCGGCTGGGGCGAAAAAAAAAACTCCAGGTCTTGGATGTTTACATGTTTGTGACGTCGCTGTTTCTGGTTCCCACGACACAGGGTATCCTAGTGTGGGGCCAGAAGCAATGTATGTGCCTGTATCAGCCCGTATGTAAATGTATGTAAATGTAACTGTACTTAAGGTAACAAGTTTAGACTGATTTATTTAGGGTATCACAGTTAGTTACTAGCTTTAAAATTGCCATCTTCAATAAATTCTTGAGCATTTTGTCCCGTCAGCTTTCGCTGAAGCACATTTTTATGTAGACTCCACATAGAAAATCTTGTAAGGTTTTTTGTGATTGCTCCTTCGTAAAATCAATAAAACATTTCCTTCTTTTGGTGCGATCTCGTGTCCGTATAGTTGGCTTTCACGTGGTCGAATATAGTAATTTCAAGTATGCCACCGAACTGTGTATTAATAGTGCCTAATAGTGCTACATGGCACAATTAGCTAGGAAAAATATTTCCGGAGATATTAAGGCGACTCACTGAGGCAGCCAACTAGACGTCTAGTTAGCAGACACATCACGAACGGCTGTATATAGAGTTATCATTTGTATGCCAGATAATTGTGCGCTAATAGTGCTCCCTACATGCCAAGTTTCCAGAATAGTGCTTCAATACAAGCTGAGAAAACATACCCTATTGTTGAGGCAGCCAAATAGACGCTTTTTCTTACCATGATTTCTTCGTAACGGCGTAGAGTTTTAAAACAAAAACTATACCAAATAACTGTGCGTTAATAGTGCCTCTTAGTGGAACACAAATGTCCCCGAAATACCTATGCGTTTCGCCAAGAAATTAATGCGAACTGCTACGTACTAAACAATAATTTTGGAATCAATTAAAATGAAGTCTTATGAAAACGCAATTAGGGTGAAAATTGTTTGCAACAATTATATGATACCGTCAAGCAGAAAAGTTATTATTACACTCACTGCCAGCCACTTAGTGGCTAGTTGCTCCAAAGCAGGCTGCGCTGCGTACCTACACTGCGTGTCTTGGGCATTGGTGGTCAATAGTGGGCTAATGATGAACAAGACACGGTATTCGTTAACGTTCTCCCTCACAAATGGTGTACGACTGCGGTGGCGAAGCTCAAAAGGAGAATAATATTTCAAATGTTGTACCGTATATTCCAGATGACCCGCTTTAGTGGGATGTTCCTGGTTTTAGGGTGTTGTTCCCAGGGTGCCTATATTTACCTACTCTGCCTTCACTGTCTGTCTTTCCCTATCCAACCTTGGAAGGGCTGTAACTTAGCAGTAACCAGTCAAAATTTTCACAGAATAGGTATGTTATGTTATGGCTGATTACCTAAAAAAATTAAAATAAATTTTTTGATTTGAAGATTAAGTTTTTTTAGGTATATCTTGTAGTTTCTGAGATATAATACTTTTTTAACTAGGCGTGCGATGGGGCGAGCTCTTCGGCGTAATGTTGTACTAGTTAGTGTCGAAGGCTTCGTTCGTTCGTTTTTCTGTAATTCTAACTCTAATTTCGAAGAGTCTACCCACAGCGTCCTACACTCTTAAATGCTTAGTTTTAAAGATTTTCCGTAAAAGTAGAGATGGGAAAAATTGACTTACCGATAAGCTTTGATTAAGGAAGGTATCGTAAAAATATAATACATATCTTTTTTTAGAATTTATATTAGAATAAAAGTTGCCTTAACAAAATAAAAAACATGTGGAAGTTGAGGCAAAACCAACTAAATATTAATTACTTTTACTTAACTTTTTTAATACTAATTCAATTCAATTCATTTTTTGGCATTTTGGCAATATGCCGCTGTCAACTAATCCTACCAAAGTCACGTTTCGATATGACATGAGTTTTAAAAAAATAATACAATAAAAGAGAGTAAGTAAAGAGGTAACTTCCTTTTTGTGGACTTTGCATGCAAGACGTCCACAAGATGTGTGAAGAATACAATAAAGTATGATTAGGTATTTTCAGTAACATACAACATTTTACACAGTATTTACAGGATGGCAGATGGCCACGCTATATTTTTGAAAATGAACGGAAATCTCAAAAAACCGGGTGTACAGTATCCCAATACGCAACAGGCAAATTACCGAGACCACCCTCTTGCTAACTTTTTTAAAAGCGTTGAACCAACTCCGGATACTTTAGTCCTTGCCATATTTGCTCATTGATACTATTTTTTCACTTTTGTCCTTACATGTACCAGAACCGTAATGTATGTAAAAGTTTGCATTAATTTATTGGCTAAACGCATAGGTGATTCGGGGGCATTTGTGTTTCATTAAGAGGCACTATTAACGCACAGTTATTTGGTATATTTATTGTTTTAAAACTCTACGCGGTTACGAAGAAATCATGGTAAGAAAAAGCGTCTAGTTGGCTGCCTCAACAATAGGGTATGTTTTCTCAGCTTGTATTGAAGCACTATTCTGGAAACTTGGCATGTAGGGAGCACTATTAGCGCACAATTATCTGACATACATTTGTATGTCAGATATGATTTCATAACTCTATGTACAGCCGTTCGTGATGTTCTGCTAACTAGACGTCTAGTTGGCTGCCTCAGTGAGTCACCTTAATATCTCGGGAAATATTTTTCCTATATAATTGTGCCATGTAGCACTATTAGGCACTATTAATACACAGTTCTGTGACATACTAGAAATTACTAAAATCGACCATGTGAAAGCCAACTATACGGACACGCGATCTCCCATTTGAGTCGGTTTATTACTACATACTTGCAGTAATGCATACTATGGTGAAACATACTGTGATTAGAATGCTATCCTTAAAGTAGAATAACAACTATTAAAAACCAGCCAGATAGGAATTCAAGTCTGGATAAAGGTCAGGAAGTAAATGAAAACAGATTTTTGCTGAACATGTATTTTACAGTGGCATGGATCTCTCGGAAAAAGAGTCTTACTCGCACCTCACCGGTTTTTTAAGAAACACAACTCTTAAATAAACTCTCTTCTATAAACTCGGCAAAACGTGGGTCCAGTTCTAGAGACTGGTGCCTCTGCCTACCCCTTCGGGGATAACGGGCGTGAGTTTTTTTTTTTTTTTACAACTCTTAAGTTCCACAGATAGTCGGTTTATCGATTATCGGACATCGAAGACTAGCCAGTGCCACATCATACAGATTGCTGACAATGATGATCAGTAACAAGTAGCGTTTTGAGAAGACGCTTTGCGGAAGGCATACGTCCATAGTAGATGAATACGGGCTGAGTGATTGAACCTTAACTTGGTCTGATCTTGATATTTAACTAGTTTAAAATAAAACAAGAGGGTAGCTAAAAGCGCGCTCCCAGTCTATTAGGGAGTGGTCTGTTCTATAAATACCGAGAGCAGATAGCGGCCCAGTTTAGTTTCGTGTGCCTGTGTGTGCATTTAACTTTCTCTATGACGCCATTCAATAGGAAGTAGTGCTCAGTTCTCGAGTGGAGAGTAGTTTCCGTAGATTAGTGAAGTTCTGATGGGGAGTATTATGAAATCGGAGGTCCTTGTGGTCAATCCTAGCCACTTTTACTATTTTGACAACATCATTTACCACTTTTTTCCATAGTAATATGGAAAAAAGTGGTAAATGAAGTTGTCATTGCAAATGGTGTAATTGCAGTATCAGAACCTCTTGCAGACCTGGTCACCTGAGTGAGATTAAATGATCACGAAGGTTAAGCAACGTAGGGCGCGTTCAGTACATGGATGGGTGACCGTTCTATGACTAACGCTAGTGGCACTTTTCCGAGCGGTTCCGTGCTTTGCAAGGCACGTTAAGCAGTTGGTGCCGGCTGCTGTCGATAGATGGCAGTCGTTAAGGCAAGTCAGAGGTCTTAGGGCGGCTTGAAAACTTCTGACAGTAAGACCAGCCACTAGTCTTAAAAGCCTCCACCAATTCAAACTTGGCCCCCGTGATGGAGTATGGCCTATACCTACCTCTGGGAAAAGACCCGAGCCTCTAGGTGGGGACATAATGGGTTTGTGATATCAGTATCTACGCAATGCATATAAAATTGTTATATTATATTATAATTTATAGTTTTGTGAAACATGACCTTGATGGAAAATTTTCCTATTTAGTTGAAGAGCACGATCACCCGATCTTCCTCTATTTGCAATAGTTGCATAGACCTGGAAGACCCTAATATCGGCCCTAGACTCCTCGGAAGGGTAAAACGATTGAAGACAAAGAACGTAAAGGTTGTAAAGGTTGTTGAGCTGCTGAGTGTACCAGATTATGCATCAAATATGGCCTACAAAAAGTAGAGATGCAAGAGCAGATTTTATATTTCCATCCAACAATGGCGCGCGACGAAATTCAAATTAGCTTATTGTGGTGTTTGTGCCGCATAAATAGGTGGCTTCAAAGGCGGGACAGGCCGTGTTAGCGTCTGCCTACGTATAAATATACAGCCGCTTATTAAAGCCCTCATAACTTTCATTATTTCAACTATGTGTCAGCAGTGAATACGCCGCTCTTAGTTAGCATAAGAAAATGGTGTTCCTTCTTTGCGCGAAGTCGGATCTGCGGAGAATTCATTAGACCAGGGTTGGCAGAGGAGCTATAAGGGACATTTGTTAGTTTATAACGAGATTCCGTAAATTACAGTAACAAATAGGTACCATCAATGGATCCGCAGCTCTATAGGACGCGCAAACAGAATTAAGCCGTGAATCAAAGGCCCGCATCTTGAACTTTAATCGAATGTGAGCTTCCATCCAGTCCAAATAAGGTGTAGTCTGATTCAATGCGATAAATCTCCAACTATGCTGCCTCTTTAAATATCAAAGGCCTAAGTTTTAACGGTTCTTTCCACGGCCAAGTTTGTTCAGGCGAGCATAGTTAGGAAACTGATAATGTCAGAGCAAAATGGTTGCCGCATTGTCAGTATATTGGGAGAGCAGGCTGCGCGGTAGTGGGCCTTTATTATGAGCTAAGTGAGCCCTACGAACAATGCTGGCTTAGCGAGACGTCTATGGTCTAATGAGCCATTATGCGCGTTGTTTAACTGAATGTTAAGGAACAAGCCCTGTTAGCGCGCGACATACGTTTGTCGCTACGCAAATTGACATTGTTTAGCAGTTTAGTAAAGTTGGACAACATCATTTACAGTGGCAGACCGTGGCAATTTTGAATCGTGTTAAAACGGGGAAGAGAGAAATTTATACACGAGCTGCGAAGTGAAAATTAATCAACCGCATTTCACTATTTCCGGCAGCTGAAATGAACTATCATTTCATGATAATGACGAAAGTTTCGTCTATTAATGCTTTTGGAATTAAGACTAGCTATGTCTCTTGATGTTGTTTGATGGAAAACTAGGCGAGTCACAGTAATAGTAGGTCGGCAGGGGGTCAGCTAAGGCAGGGCGTGTTAGCATTAGATAAGGAAGCAGGATATCCTACGGAAGCCGGTCGGACGCAAGACGAATGCCACCGCGCGATACTATCGTATAAAAAAACAGTCGACGGCCAGCACTGACCTAATAATTAAACAAGGCCGTTTAAAAAAAAATCTAGCTACGTAGGTACTACGAACTAAGTAAAGAACATACTTAATTTACATATAGAGTTGATTACTGGCCGGCAAAACTGTAGCGGCCAGCCATAAAGCTCAGTCAAGGAATCCGAAATAGTAAAGAAAGAAAAAAAACGTTGACAGGCAGTCGTTAAGAGGCCAGTGACCCCGCGCCGCGCACGTGAATGAATAATTTTTGCGGAAAATTACCTCCAAGGCGATTCGAAGGGGGAAAATGCACACTTGCTTACTACTTGAACCCGAGTTACCTAACGTCTACGAGGGTTTGCCTCATTCCGAGTGAATAAGGAATACGCGGAACGTGGAATACGTGATGAGTGTACGGCTAAGTAACTCGCAACATTTACGGGGGTTGATCTTGAATAACCTTTGGAATTTGTAGGGTCAACTTTGAAGTAAATGAATTGAAAGTAGGAAATACGCTTTGTGAACTCACCCGAGGTTTCATTGATGTTGAAGAACGGGGTAAAGGGATTGCCTTCGGAAACTAATCCGTATCTTATTTGTCTCGGTGCACCTTTGTCACCATCCTCAGCTTTCACTCTGACGATCATGTCCCCGGGAACAACTTGTTTGGGCAGGTGGGTGATGGGTGGGGCAAATGTGAACACCGGAGGCATGTCTTGGACATCCTGCACCACAACTACCACCTCCAGGCCGGCTATGTTCCTCGTGTCTTTTCCGATTTCCACGAAAGGATCCTGTAGGAAAACAGTATCGTGAGAAATGGGCAACATGAACCCCCAGACACTCAGGGTGCTTTATTGGAAAGGCTATGTAATTATTTGTATTTATTTATCTTGACAGACTCGTTGGTTGAGCATTGTCGCGTCTGATTACCATGCCAGAAGTCGAGGCCCGCCTGGGGGCAGTCTGGGTATATTTCAATGTTTGTGACGTCCTTGCCTGGTTTCTATAGCACAGTGTATCTTAGCTTGTGGAAGTTATTATTGTTATGATTTAGGGCGTCTTTATATTGTTCTACACAGCTTTCGAAGGAAATCAGGAATGCGTAA
Organism: Yponomeuta plumbellus; assembly: GCA_947310845.1. Classification (NCBI taxonomy): domain Eukaryota; kingdom Metazoa; phylum Arthropoda; class Insecta; order Lepidoptera; family Yponomeutidae; genus Yponomeuta; species Yponomeuta plumbellus. The sequence goes on from OX371194.1 coordinate 15,463,767, forward strand.
TGAGCTGTACCAAATATTATCTGTGAGACTGTAACTACCTCCTTAGTATAGCGGTTAAGACGCTTGAGGTCTTGATCGTGCAATAGTTAGTGTTAAGAGGAAAAAGGTATTTATTGAGGAAAATAAGATATTTTTTTCATATTGGGAATAGTACAATAAATTAGTTGTACTGCTCCAAAGAGTATTCAGAGACTAAACCATTCAGAAACATTCCGAAAGTAGCACGCTATTTTATACGATCGAACTTACCACAGCTAAAAGGGTTAAGTGATACATAGATTGGGCCTCGAAGTCTAATGGACCCACAAGGAAGATTGTTCCCTCTGTATTTTCAGTAGATACCCGACGTTGGCGGATCGCGAAAACTGGCGAGCCCTGTGGAAATGCGAAAATAAATCGTTACATTCTGGCGAAGGGAATAAAAGCAAAACTCGGCGGTTTTTTCTCATACGTCGATACAAAATTGCCGGTGCGTGTAAGGACATGCTCTTCATTATTACAGCATTTAAGTGGACGATAAAACGACTCCAGCTTACGGGTGCCTAGCCATTCTCCGCCGCTGTGAGAAATTTAACACGCCTCTAGTCTTCTTAATGCCAGGTAATTGTGAACCATCAGCGGAAGGTCGGCTGCGAATTATCTTGTCCGGCAAAAATTCACTTTATTAAGACGCTCATCCGAAACAAATGGAAATGAGGTGACGAAAACACGAAGATTAAAATTAAAATTTGCTGTTGCGCAACGTTCATTTCTGCAATATGATACCAGGCGATGGGATCTCTCCATATTTGCAGGTGATCTCTAAAAGGGCATCGGATACGTGCTTAAAATGCATACGGTTGCATGCGTTTCCCCTGTTTGCGGATCGCGAAGGCCGACCACATAAATTACGAAATGAATTTCACATGAAGCCACGCGGGATACGTCAACGATATCTCGGTGAAAATGAGCCCTATTAGTTGGCGAAACTTCATTCTGCGGTCGACGCAGAACGTGTGTCGATGGCAGGGCTGTGTTTATCAGAGCCCGCCATTACTGGGGCTATTAACCGGGAGGCGAGTCTCTTAAATGCATGGTTGTTCAATAGAGTGATATTAGAATACCAATAGTGGTTCATTATACTTTTGGTAGTCTACTAATCAATCGCATTCCAATGCTTTTGAAAAAGGCAACAACCTTTTCTGGCAACTTTGGCACATCACATACTACATCCATGGTTTTGTTTATTTTTTTTTGTTTTTTTTTTTCTATTGCGTTACACATATTACGTTACTTGCCTATTTTGTTTCTGTGATGTGTCTTGTTTGTAATAAACCGTACATTTGGTAAGCCCTTGAACTTAACTTTAGCGCAAATCAGTCTTCTTTGCAAGAGATCCCTATTTATTACGCCGCGTTTTCACCCTTGAATGAAATTGTACTCGTACTGCTATTGCTAAGTGGACTACAAAATAGAGTCAAATAACAGCTGTTGAGATGCTAATATTATTCTATTGAACAGCTATGAATTTATTAGACTCAAGGTCCTGTTCGAAATGCAAATGAAGGGCCTCACCCATAGTTCCAGCTCCAGAGGTTTCGGTGACAGCGGGTTTTTTCGGGCAATCACTATCTCGAGGTCCGTACCGCGTTTGGCATCCTGGAACAATTGCCAAATTGAATAAACGAGGGTTCGTGTACATATTAAAGGTTATGTAGGGTGATTCTCGGAAAATGGCTCAAATTGCATAATTTTTTGGCGCATTTCTTTTCAAATTAACTCAATAAAAAGTAACATTACTCGTATATTGTAGGTTTATTGACCCTGAAGATAGTATTGCAACATATTTGTAGGTTTTGGTGGCATGTACTACAATATAATATAATAATATGTTATTTTTTTATTGAGTTAATATAAAAAAAATGCGCCTCAATCAATCACCTGTAGAAATTACAACAATGATTTTGCCTTTGAACTTAATTTGCATTGACATTAATATATTCTTGCGGTCTTATTCATATAAAAGTTAAGTAATGGCTCTCTTAGAGTCCCTTTGAGTAGGTAATACTATTTTTAACAAAGGTTGAGCGAAAATGCTGTCTGATCCAGTGAAGGCGGTAATTTTTCCATAGTAAACGTGATGTTTCCATGGCAAATTTGACATATCCACTGGGTCAGATAACTTTGTGACACTAGAGTACATTATGTGCCTTAATACTATTTTCAAAATATTTTCCTTGAAATGAAGGAGTTCGAAATGTATTCAGTTTGAGAGTCAAAACAATATTATTTAATGATATAGGGGTGGTTGTATCAGAGACGATTTGTGGTTGTGAATTCCTAAGTCAGAATTGACAAAGTTTTGCTAGGGTTTTTAAAAATCGAAGTTAAATTAATAAACCTTAAAAACACCATGGAAAATCGAAAATTAAAACAAAGAAAAGTGGGCGCGATTGCAATTTTTGCCCGCTGTAATCGCCTCGTCTGACAACACCCATAGACACAATAATAATAATATTACTTTTGAAATTTACTTCACTTTTGAAAGCAATCTCTAAAGGTCAGAGAATTCATTACTGAAAATTTAAGTTCAAGTTGATAAATAATAGGGAACAATTTCGCACCCCGAAAATTCACATACCACTTTCCAAGATACTTAATTACCAAATTACGTAGATGCTCAGCGTTCAAAATTAGACACTTTAATAAAGAGCCTATTAATTATCGGGCGGTTGGGGGTATCGGATGTGTGTACACGTCATCATCATCAATCACGGGAGCTTCCTTATTTGCTACAGAGGGCTGACGACAGGTGGTTTTTACATCCACACACTTAGCAGACCTTGGAAATAAAGTCGTCGTAAGAAATCAACAAATAATATGCTGAGTTTTCTGTCATTTTTTAGAGTGGGTACGCTTTGAGATTAACATTTTTTTTCCAAGACATGATAAGTGATCTCTGGCAAGGGGATGTTTATGCTTATGGTTTTAAAAGAGCTGGAAACTTATTTAAATGATATCTAGTAGTGATTAGTTGTTAGTTTGGAACATGTAAATAGCTGACATGTAATTGTTATACAAGAACCGATCTCAAAATAAAACAAAAGACTTCTACCAACGATAAATTAAGCAACATATCAGCTTACCTCAGGAGCTATAATAATGGAAGGCTGGTGCGGGAAAATTGTGTCCCGCGGCGTGGTAGCGTTAGTTCCTGTGATGGAACACGCAATCCTATTGCTCCTCCCTCTGGTGTTCCTCACTGACAGCCTGAAGTCCACATACCGGCCCGGTTCGAGCCTCCGCAGAAGGATCACATTGGCTTGGCAAACCGAGTTGTACCTCGTACATGGTAAGGTCTCTATACCGATGTCTAGGCGGCCCATCTGACCTGTTGGCAAAGTTTAATGGATTAGAATGGTTGAACCAAAATGCTCGAACCGCGATAAATAGTCAAACTCAAGATCAATCCGGACGTGAACATTGACAAAGGCAGACAGAAAAAACATTGACAGAGGCGCTCAAATTGCACTACATAGATTGTCGAACATAGAATCGCTTGTGGTGAATTATGAAAGGAGGACTGCCACTATGATCTGACAGTAGGGGAAGAAAGAGTTAGAGACTATAAGTACAGAAGTGGATACTGTAAACAACAAACTTGGTATACAGTGGATAGACGAAGTATAACTAGAGGGATAAAGAGAGAGCTAAAGGCTGTAGGTGATAGACAGGTACTAATCAAAGAACTCTAACTGTAATGGATAGTCGTAGTCAGCACGCTGGCTACGGATGATAGTGGGAGGAAGAGACCTATATATTGTGGACGATGGATAGATACACATACCTACTGTCCAACGAACTCAAACTGTAGTAGATAGACGTAGTCAGTACCCTGGCTACAGATGACAAAAGGCGGAAGAGAGAGCTAGATATTGTAGACGATAGATAAAAACACAATGAATGGTCATAGTCGGACGCTGAAGGAAGATGACACGAGGAAAAGAGAGCTATATATTGCAGGTGAGGTGATAGACAGAGACAGATACTGACCAATGAGCTCGAACTGCAATGGGTAGTCGAAGTCCGGATCACTGGCGCGCACGCGGTAGACGACGGAGCCCACCGCGGCGTCGGCCGGCACTAGCACCAGCCGCATCAGGGTGCTTGGGTCGAAGACCGGCTCCCCGGCGCGTGCTAGCCCCGCCAGATGGGCCACCAGCAGCGCCACTACGAGTGTCATCCTGGGGACAAAGCAGAGAGGATGTATTAGTTGAGGTCCATATAGCATTACCGCGTGTCTTATTACAGCGATAATTAGCATTTTATAAGGTTCAATGTAGACCAAATTCCACAATGCTATATCGTAACATTCCACTGCAGGGCGCAGGCCTTCTCTCAGAGAGAGAATATGGGTTTAATTACACATTAAACATGTAAACACCTCAAATAGTCAGATTTTCTCACGATGTATTCCCCCACTAAGTGTGGGGGAAACATCGTGCTATTATTAAGTAATGTGCTATCACATAACTATTATTAAGTAATGTGATATAAAAAATGCATCTAATATACGCTTCATTGTAGGGCTTTCCCTTGGAGAGAGAGGAAGGGATATGTAACTCATTCCAGTAAAAAAGTTAGCGCATCTGACAACCATGCGAGAGGTCCCGGGTTCGAATCCTGGCTGGGGACAAAAAAAAAATGAACCCAGGTCTTGGAAGTTTAGTGACGTCGCTGTTTCTGGTTCCCACGACACAGGGTATCCTAGTGTGGCGGCAGAAGCAATGTATGTGCCTGTATGTAAATGTTATGTTATGTTTATGTTACTAAGTCATTGTCAATTGATTACGGTTACCTATAAGGCAACTTATCAGGACCAACTTACATTGGCGTTTTTATTTGTTCATTAACCACGGATCACTACTACTAAGTAAATTATTATCACTTGTGCCTAAAAGTTCGATAGATAGAATATGCTTTATTGTACCCATAAATTACAAATGATTAACGTTCTAAATTCTAATTCCTTATTTCTCGGAATATACAACACACCGCCTTAGGTGTTAAGCCAAAGTTGTTAGCAATTTAGGTAAACTTACTTTACGAGACGCAATTTAATAAAATAAACAGATTTCCGAGGAGGAATGCCTAAACTCCTTAAAGCGCGCTAATTACGTGGCGATAACTTCGCCAATTACTAACTTTATGTCCCCAATAAACATAATGTACAAACTTGCGTAATTTTAAGCGAAAACGCTCGAGAGCTGACGTTTTTATTTCCTTCAGTACACTATTCCCTGTAACCTAGTTTAGTTCAAAGGTCTGGCTGTTGTAATTAAATTTATCGGCTCTTTCCTTCAGATATTCAACTTCCGGGGTATAAGTGAAGCAACGTAGATGATAGTTACTTAATTTATTCGGAAATCATAAGATTGTATGCCCCACGATTTTGTTTAACAACTTTTGATTTGTAATCTCGATGTCGGAACGGCTGGGAAGTCGAGGTATTATTAGATTACAATTTCTTGGGGTATCATCGAATCATCGCGCTTATGCGACCGCAAAACTCGCTCGCTTTGCGAAAGGGTAACCGTTACATTATTATGAAACCTTCCTCGAACAGCAATAAGCACTTTCATACTTTGTCAGTGGGTGCACAGCATGTTAAATTGAAATCCTGCTTTCGAAATGTGTTCCGTTCCGAGAGATATTGCACTCTATTCCCGAAATAGGACTTAGCTAAACAATTCATCTATGAAACTGCACGAAATCCAAGCGGAGTCGTCTTATCAGTAGGCGAGCAGCGGAATAACGTGGCGAAGTCGCGCTGCCATGCCAAGAACACATTCATAACACGACGCCTTGATTTCAATAGACACTATATTCCAATTTATTTGCAGCACAAATAAATCGGCCGCTTCTTTCGAGAGAGCACCGTGCAAGTAATTATTCAGTAGCGGAACAAATTTATTGCTGGCCATTGAAATGGAGCTTCTAGTTTTGAAAGAGACGAGTGTCGGATTTATCGGAGGTTTACCGGCTTGCCAGAGTCCGGCTAAGTTTCTGAGTTGGCGCCGCGAACCACCTCCAAGGTGAAATATTTGTCTGCTCCGGCCGTGGCTTGTGACTCTAAATCTTGTCGCGTGCTCTGCAGTCCTGGTACTATGAGGTAACATGCAACGGGCACTAGATATCGGCAACACCTTGATACACGACCGGTGATAATCTTACTACCTACTAAACTATACCTAGGCACTATCATTCTCCAATGTCCCTCGGCTTCGAGTTCACACTTCGTTATCGTAATGCATGATTCTCAAGCCTTTATTAACAACCCTCAGTCAATGAAGTCAGGAACTCTGAATTAATAGTTATCATAATTTTATTTTGCTCAACAATCATAAATGCCGACGCCTCAAAGGCCATATGCGCCCGCCCACATTACGGTCTCTAGCACGCCAATTAAAACCGCTTTTGGTCGGACAGAAAAGCTATTACTGCCATTCGATCATTGGGGAAAGCACGGGAACGTAATTAAGGGATTATTATCCCGAAGTCCCCGCGCAAGTCCCGGCACCTAAATCATCCGGGACTATTCGTTATTTATTTGACGTTCACTTAATGTGAACTTATCGGAAATTATACCTTCCCCAATAAATATTCAGACGGAGAATAAAAATACCGCCGCAGGCATATTTTGTTTTATCACGCCCACATTCTATTCCGCTCACAAATGGATCGAGAATACGAATAAGGGCTAAAACGTGCTGAATTGTATCACATCATGTTCTCGTAAAAACTAACGGCCGAGGGAAGTGTACCGGGAAAGGTATGGTGAGGAATGATCTCGGTGGAGTATCATTTGTCATTGTTATTTATGAGCAGCATTTGGTGCGCGTTGTGCGCCTGGGGGCACCGTGCTGTGCCAGCGGGAGATACGCGCAAAAATGGCAAGCGCACGACTGTCGCGGCTGACCCCGACGTCCTCCTAGCGCATAGAGCGCTCCTTTTTGGTCACGGCACCCCATTATCATAGCGCTAAGTGTGTGAGGAGCGGACCTGCGCGCTGATAGCCCGTTCGGCCCGACGCTTATTATAAATTCTAATACACCATCTCATAACAGCGTGGCCGGCGATCGATTCGAAAAGATATCGGGTCAGGGTTCTTTGGAGAGCACCTATTCCTACACCCGCCCGTAAAGGTTCGACGTACCGTGAATGTCGTAAAAGTTTATAGCTAATTCATGTTATTAATTTATGCTCTCCCACTTGCTCCATGAGATTATGTTTGAAAGTGTTGCTAACAAAATATTACGTTTAATGTTATGTAGAACATTACAGATAGACCCTTTTCCGTACCCATCCATAACCATATTACACAAAATACACTCTACAGAAAGCCTTAATGTTATTTTGAAGGTGAAGAGAATTATACCCTATTCGGAATACGTTGTTACAGCCAGGTAAAATTGGATTGGTAAAAATTACGATCGACTGGGTAACACTGACTGGAAACCACCGACCATACCAGGGTAAATAAGGCAGGAATGACTTTAATACATTCTTGCTGGGACTATATTTTGCATATCAGAGGGACACGGACTATAAAAAAAACTGGACAAGTGCGGGCCCCACTCGACCACGGAGGGCTCCGTACAAAGTAGGTAATATAATGATAATGACGATATAATGACATAATGATTCTAACATAAATATTTCATTTCAGAAATTGGGTCTCGTGGTTTTTTCCGAGCGTTTTCCCGAACTACAAAGACAAATTTTATTATGATTTAATTATAAATGCATAGTTTTCCGTTTTCTTCCGTATGTGTCGTATAAGACAACGGGTACACTATGAATGTTGAATCCTTTGAGTGTCGAAATGTACGTTTTTTTGCGGCATAAACGGCCGTACCTTTTTTACGTTAGCTTAGATTTGATTTTTTTACAGCCTCAAGAAACCGTAGGCTTGAGTATATGATTTTAATTCCAACTCGATACCTCCACGTATTCCCAAGATCGCTGGTCTTGACAGACAGCTGGATGGACGGACAAGTTTATTCTATAAGGGTTCCGTGTTTTCCTTCTGAGGTACGGTACCCTAAAAAGGACAAAAATCCTTGATTCATCGTACTTGTGCAATGTGTTATTTTACTCTTAACAAATTAATGTAAGTTGACAAAAGTACATAGAAAAAAAAGAAACTAACAGAAAATTTGCGGGTTATTCGTGCACGACAAGTTATAATAATAATAATACTAATAAATTTCTTGCTCATAAGTAAAACGTAAAGTGAAAATGTGGTTGACTTAATGCTATAAGCATTTTCTACCAGTCAACCACAGGAGGAGGACGAGAATAACTGGGTAAGATAAATCGGATGGAACACTTTGCAAAAAGGTGAAAAGACACCATAATGTATTTACTTCCATTGTGTTTTGTTTGACACTCGCACTATTTCGTTTGAAACAAGATGGATCGAATAAATCCGACGGTTTCACAACTGGAACTGGTTTTAAAATCCCTAATAAACTTTAATCCCAATTCAATGCCCTGTAAGTAGACAATTATAATCTTGGATTAAGTTTCTGACCAGTTGTGTATGATAAATTCTCCGATATTATTACGTTTCACCTGTGCATGTATACTAATGTCACAGCACAAAGCACTAAACGTGTATTGAATTGTATTTTAGGACAAGGGTAAGCCACCGGCATTAGTTCAAGGACACCGTAATAATTGATATACAAATAAATGTACCTATCGTGAGAACTAGACTGGACTGTCTAGTCAATCATTATTGATTTTACTTCGTATGTGAGTGTATTAATTTTTCAACATTGTAGTCCTTTACAAGAAAGTGAACCTTATCGATATAAAAGTTTGTATAAATTTGGTGATAGAGATTTCATCCTCTGTGGCGCAGCGGTTAGCGCATCTACCTACCAAGCTAGAGGTCCCAGTTTCGAATCCCGACTGCGGACAAAAAAAAAACCCCAGGTCTTGGAAGTTCACATGTTTGTGATGTCGCTGTTTCTAGTCCCCACAACAGAGAGTATCCTACTGTGAGGCCAGAAGCAATGTATGTGCTTGTATGTAAATTTTTATGTTTATTTAACTCAGTTTATACGGCTTGATATTTTAATACAGCGGCTACAGTAAAATAACTTCGAATCTCCTACATACTTACAAATTTACAATCAGTTCTAAGCGCACTCTCAAACCGAAGCAATTAGACACGACGAACGCCTTTTAGATCACCAGATATCATTCCGCAATTCTCGATACCCAATGAAGATAATGGCAAAGATAAGGGACGTATAAATACAGTAACAGTATCTGCAAATTGGATCGGTCTAGAGGGCCCTTAGAACTTATTAAGGGCTTATTAATATAGTGAACTGACGTCGTGACCCCTCCGTATCGTGGGGCGGTAAATCTGTACAAAAAGGTAACGTTTATGGTGGGTATCACGCGAGGCCTTTTGACCCCAATAGTAAGGTGGCGCGGCCGCATGCCTGTTGTATGGCCAGGGCATTAAGGTTTGTGGCCATCGGATCCCTAAGTATACGATGGGTAAGTTTGAGTAACCTTTGGAGCTGGCATCGTTTATCCATAGGGAGATTCGGGATAAACAGTTTAAAGAGTAGGGCTTTTAAAGAGTTGCGTGGGACTCTAGCTTGCGGGGTTCTCAAGTTAACATACGAGGCTAAACAGGCTCTACTACAATACTATAACTAACAACAAAATAGTTTGTAAACACAAAGTATTGATGATTTTAAAGTTTGTTAACGTATGGTTAACCAGAGGCGACTTTTAAAAGCGTAAGATTCTAAATTAGATTATGATACGATAAAACTACAAATCATAGTTTTTATGACAATTCCATGTTCATTGCGAAGCGGTGTCTTTCTACTGGTTAATCTAGTTAATTAACAAGACTTGGCAATATAGATTGAATTGCCGTAGTATACAATTAATTGTAGTTATATGAAACAGGCCTCTGGCTGATTTAAGTGACATAACTGAAATTGACCACCGAAGAATCAAAACTAAGAATTTACTACGTTGCGATCATGACTTCTCTTTAATTATTATTTAATTATTACTCTACAAACAGAGGATTTTATAAACAGATAACCAGATATAATACCATAACATATGTATGTCTTTGCCTGGTTACCATAGCACAGGATATCCTAGTTTGGGACCAGGTTATGTTGTGTGGAAGTTATTATTATTATTGTAAATTCAAAATAATTTTTTTTTTTGTTCAAAATTGAAACAAAATGTTTATTTTATGTACGTCGAATTGTTAGTTTCACAATTAATAGACTTCGTGGCGAAGAAACTAACAAAGAAACTCCACATTTATTCTTTTCAAAACAGTTTTAGTTTAATTAACAAACTTTCAGACCTAAAAATATTACTCATGGATGTATTGAACTCTAATCAAAATGAATTTTAATTGAAATTAAATTTAAAATTCAAGTACATTCATTTATTATTAATCTACTGTTTAACACATAATACAGAGGTCACTTTCACATAATTGCTGTAAAATGTATTGAAGACCAATTAGAACTAATAATATAGCCGAGGTTTATATTAGATGTCAGAGGTTATAACCTACATTAGCGTCTCTTGTTATTAATGCAAAGTGTTTCGAGGAATCCTTATGAATTTTAGAGGTCCATTTGCATACCGAGCCGTTGATGGGTTGCGAAACAGGCGCTGAACGAAAAATTACGATCTCAATCAAAATATGGGCGGAATCGCTCCACTTCATCTTTCTAATGAACTAAATTGTATACCTTAACAATTTCAGCTAATCATCGAATCAGTTTTTACTAATTGTTGGCAATAAAAAGCTCTAACAATAATTCAATTTACATACGACCACTACTATATTATCTTTTTTATCTATTTCAAATTGGAAAAAACATTAAAACTGAGGTGCATCTGAGACGCTTCCGAGCCGTTGCATTAAGAGAACAAGTTTTCAGAAAGAACATTAAAGTAAAACAGTTTATATTTTACTATCAGATATTCGTAGCCGGAATTGTGTAAGAGGAGGCGATATGTCTAAACATAAAACGTTCTACGTATGAATCAAATTTGATTCATGGAGTACATAATTTCCGTACTGTATTTTTATTTGGAGTATGATTTGTCACGAATGGAAGATTAAGATCGGTTACGTGGTAAGAGCATATCGCTACTAGGCAGCTTTGTATTGCGTAAGACCCGAGGCAAGATATAGCATCCTTATACAGCTTTAGTTCTTGATAAATTCGCACTCTGCGAACCACTTTCTCCGGTCACGTTGTAAACACCTATACTCCTAGCTAGGGCTTGCATAACGTTGCCTATCTACCGGTAAATGGGAGCACTAGATGAAGATTTCAAGAGGCAAGTTTGCTTCAGCCAAAGGCAGAGTTACAAAAGCCTATCTTTGTATCTTAAAGTCACCATTTGCACCCACTTAGCTCACATTAATGCCCCTTTAACTACGAATATTAGCATTAAAATGCTATTTAAGACTGTCGATGGCGACGTTTATGTTTCGTTTATTGAATAAAAATAACATGAAACTGTCGTTTGTACTGCGCTCATACGTACAGGCGACTGCACATGAAGCTTTATGTGCTTGCACTCTACTCCGTTATGTTAAGGGCGACTTTATAACAAAGGTTGACCTGCTTTTTATCTATAGTGAAAGAAGATCTATGTGCATGGTCAGTTGTATGCAGCCAGCACTATAAAAGGGCAGGTCAGCTTACGCTGGTGTTGCATTGCTTCATCGAACGAGACCATCTCAGTTGTTACACAATGTGGATATTTTTGCTCAACAACGCCTACTCTCGGCTCTTATGTACTCAAATCGACGGGAACAATGAAAATACAACGTTCGTAAACAGAAAGCTTTGTGTTCGAGTTTACATTTACAGATTGTGATAAAATTACTGCGTGTTTGGGTAAGCTTTTAACCCATTTAGCGAAGGCTAACCTTATTCGAGACTTCAACGCATTTTAACCGACTTTCAAACAAAGAAGGAAGTGTCTGTATGGTCATGAGTCACAAATAATTATAAAATTTAGATGACACTCCATGTCACTAAAATTCTAAGAGCTGATTTCTGAATTGAGAATTTATACGAAGTAAATACTCAAATAACGTGCAGTCACGCTCTTTTCTAAAGAAATTTGATGAAACAGCACTACAGTTAAGTATTTACTTAGTGAAAATTCTCAATTCAGAATTCGGCCCTAAGTATACGTACATAAACTCACGCCAGTATCCGAGAGAGGTAGACAGAGACTAGGGTCTGCCACTTGCCACGATCCTGACAGGATGTTGAAGACTCCTTGGAATAATATTCGATGTTTTTGTATTTTTCCTTTTATTGACTTTTCTGTCTCATGTCACTCATAATATTCTTCCTATCACCACCGCTCTACCCATTTGTTCTGCTATTTTACTTTTATATCATATTTTACCCGATTTCATCAGTTTCCTAAAATTATACAGTCCAATCCCCAACATTTGGATCATTTTACCTTCATCGACGTTCATTAGTCGTTGCCTGCATGCACGCTTTTTCGGTTTCCAAGTATGTACGTTTTTATTTTCTTGTAGACGTTTTTTTCATTTATTTAGCCTATACGAGGGGTGATCCAAAACTAATGATAATCGAATACTATCCGTGGCTGAATAAGGTAAAAGGAGGTCTTATTTTTTAAAGCGGTTACTGGCCTGTAAATTAAAAAAAACATTTATTAAAAAATATGTATATGTCATTGAGTTATCTTCTTTTGTTCGTAACTGTTCGGAAAAAATACATGAAAATGGAGAAAAATGAAGTGAGAGCCGTCATTAAGTACTTGTGTTTAAAAAAAATGTGTACTAAAGATATACATATTGAATTATCGGGAACATTAGGGGAATCCGCACCACCGTATCCCACAGTTGCACGCTGGTGCAAGGAATTTAACTTGGGTAGGACATCAACTAAAGACGAGCACCGCGAGGGCCGACCGTCCACCGCCCGTACTGACAACAACATCAAAAAAATTGAAGATTTAGTTTTGAGTGACAGAAGAGTGACGATCAGGTATTTAAATGAAATGACAGGGATCTCGTATGGCAGCATTCAACGAATATTAACCGAAGATTTGAACATGAACAAGGTATCCGCTCGTTGGGTGCCACGAATGTTAAATGACGACCAAAAGGAAATTCGATACCAGATGTCAAAAGCTAATCTTGAAAAATTTCAAGCTGACCCGGAAACTTTTTTGCGACGATTTGTCACCGTGGATGAGTCTTGGATTCACCATTTCGATCCAGAGACCAAGCAACAGTCTATGACCTGGAAACGACCGTCCTCTCCGACCCCAAAGAAATTTAAGGTCACCAGTTCAGCGGGTAAAGTTATGGCGTCCGTGTTCTGGGATGCCGAAGGGGTAATAATGATAGATTATTTGGAAAAGGGAGCCACGATCACGGGCTTACACTACGCAGAACAAATAAAGAGATTGCGGGAAGCTATCAAAGAGAAGCGACGGGGTAAGTTACGGTCCGTTGTGTTGTTCCACCAGGACAACGCACCTCCTCATAAGGCCAGAGTTGCAATGGCTGCAATCCAGGATGCGGGTTTCGAATTGCTTGATCACCCCCCCTATTCACCAGACCTAGCCCCCAGCGACTTCTATCTGTTTCCACGGCTAAAGGAACACCTCAGAGGCAAGAAATTTTTGAATGACAATGAGGTCATGGCTGCTGTGGAGGCGTTTTTGGACAGTCAAGAAAAATAATTTTTTTTAAATGGAATTCGCGGTCTTGAAAAAAGATGGTATAAGTGTGTAGACTTATTTGGAGATTAAGTCGAGAAATAAATTTAGTTTTTGTCACTTGAGTTGTTTTACATATTGATTATCACTACTTTTGGATCACCCCTCGTATAGGCACTCTCTCATAGAAGGCCTATGTTGAGGATGTGTATGTTTTTGGATTAAACAACACGCGTACCCAACGCGGATCGACAATTTCAAACATTCAAGGCCAGCGTTGAAGCGCTGAAGTATGTGAACATCTCATATGTGAAACTCACTCAGGTATCATTACGATGTTTTTTTTCGTCGTTAGCGAGGTATTGCTACTATAACTTCACAAGAAAGTCATTTAGAAAACAAAGCCATTTATCAGTACTTGTCTGGATGCGAACCCACGACCTCCCGAACGTGAGGCTGGCCTTCTAAAGCTACTTTACCTCCGCATAAAATCGGTTACATAATTATTGTTTATATTAAAAAGGTTTTTTTGTATCAAACCTTTGGATCTCTGCACACATTCGTTAACTTAACCTTATTGAAAACAAAGGAAAAATACGTCTTGTAACCTTTGGAAACAATGTATACTCGTGACTATCTTTAAATAACCAACCATTGAATGAATCTCTATAGCCCAGGGCAATATTGTTCGGCAAATCTATAGTTTGATAATTGATTTATCAATTAAACTTCGGACGTTGTAGGTCTCTTTACACGCCATGTTACATGTTATTGATATATTTAGCAATTCTCATCCAATCTATATTAAAATTTACGTTTTTATTGCAAATTCGTCCGTAATGTAATGGAGTACAGTGTACGTAAGTAAATGGTGATGTCCGGTCGACTGAAGAGAGCTAATTACTTGTACTAAATCAAGAGAGGTTCTATTCCAATGTACAATTCCAGTAGCCTGCAATTTAAGTAGCAAAAAGCATAAAACTTTAGTAGTAAACCACCCATAAGTATAAGTTGGCATCGCACGCCGAAGGTTTCGCATAAATTTATATATAATCAATATAAAAAAAAAATTTACTCATTAGCGAAAATTAAACCTTAAGGTGTCTATTAGAAGATTTATTTAAGAAGTAAAAATATTACACTAATCGATATATCGATTAGTGTAATATAAGAATCGGTCGTAGCCCCGGCTGCCTATGAGTGGTCTTGAACGGTCACGAAGGTTAAGCCACACAAGACGCTATCAGTACATGGATGGGTGACCGTCTATGCCTAACGCTAGAGGCATTTTTCCGAGTGGTTCCGTGCTTCGCAAGGCACGTTAAGCAGTTGGTGCCGGCTGCCGTCAATGAGCGATTAATATACGTCCCGATTCCAATAGCGTGATCATTTTGGAGACAATCGTACTAAACTGGATATAAATAGGTATCAATTCAACCACTCAGCTGACCTAACATCCGATAGATAGATACATTAACAAGCCTTTCAATATATCCAAATCCTGGTTTGTCAGCCAAATCAAATCAACGCGGCTCAATCATCCAGGGATTGCCAGCTACCGATAGAGATTGAAGCAAACGCAATTAAGCGATTAAACAATTCCGTGGAAACCTATAACTGTCTCTGTGAGTGAAATATGTCGCCGGGACGGGTCCGATATGTTCCCACGCACGGACAACGTGTTAAAAGCCCATTTTGTTTTAATCAAAGCCTTTGGAACACATATTTTAATTGGTACGAGTGATTTATGTGCTTTTGTAATATCTAGTGGCCCTTAGTGGGCTTTGAACAGAGAGCCTTTGCGTTTTTCGTCATGAAAAAGGCGTGAAATTGAAATTTTAAATGAGACGGCGACCCAGTTTATATAGTAGTGCGTATTGGTATATCACAGCACCGAAGCCTATTAAGGTGAGGTAGATAAAAAACGGATAAGTGCAAGTCGGACTCGCTCACCGATGGTTCCGTACGACTTTGTAGGTAAGTTTTTTTCGGGCTTTTCTCGAACTTCAAGACATTTTACAAAAGACACACGAACATAAAGACAATATTTTTTTAACGGACTTCAAAAAAGAGGAGGCTCTCAATTAGACGCGTATATATATTTTTGTTGGCTATGTTGTGGCATAACTTCGTCAAATCTTAACCGATTTCGACAATTATTTTTCGTTTGATTTAACATAGCGGACCAATGGGAATGTTAATTTGGTGAAGATCTGATGTAGATTTTCAGAGACGGACAACGGAACTCTTCAATGGACAGCTGAAAATAAGACCTGAAACATACACTAATAATATGTTTCACAAGGTAAGTAGTTTCAGGGTAAGTTGGTGATTACTCACAAAGAGGCATGAAATATTTTTCTTTAAATAAAAAATAAAAACCAATTTGAGAACACGACACTCGTAAGACACGCGTCTTAACAAACAGACGGATTCACGGATAGCAAAGTTTTCCTTTAAAGGTTCCTTTTTTATTTTGTGGTACGGAACCCTACAAATAAGAAATCTTATTACAAAAACCCAATTTCTCAAATATGCTGTGTCGGTAACTGTTTGTTACGGGACGTTGTTTCCGACATTCTGGTCGACCGAAGTGCACTAGTTTGGATCTAATCACATGGTTTCGTTTTTGGCTTCTACGTGCAAACGATGTAACGGTGTCAAGCAATTGCTATTGTGGAAATGATATTGAGCCGAACTTGGACTTTGTAGCCTACAGGAATATCAGCTGCCCTCGCTAGAGCGTTGCACATAAAAGACATAACTAATTAAAATAAATAACTTACAATCACTAGTATTGAAAACAAATTAGGATAACCTTCAGTATCCTAAATAGGCACAAACATAATAAACATGGAAATACACCTGATTGATGCCAGTTGTATTATATCAAGCACGGCGGCCTATAGTGGAAAACTAACCTACGATCCCTGCTGTGATAGTCAAGCGTATTAACCGTTAGACTGGCTAGGCAGAGACTTATTCATCGGTCCTAGAAATCCTAGAGGAAAATAGAGCTCCAACCACAGACTTACATTTATGTCCGGGAGGATTCGAACTGGCCCTTGAGTATCCATCAAACTATGGAACTTTTTGAAAGGAATTCGGACATTATCCGAACCTTACAGCTCAGAGGCAAACCATTGAAATTAACATCACTCAGAACCTAATACCGTACTTTGACTAATCAATACAGATTAACATAACATAACATTTACATACAAGCACATACATTGCTTCCAGAAGCAATGTCCTAGTGTGGGGCCAGCCCCCTGTCGTGTCGTGGGAACCAGAAACAGCAACGTCACAAACATGTAAACATCCAAGACCTGGGTTTCTTTTTTTTGTCCCCAGCCGGATTCGAACCCGGGACCTCTCGCATGGTAGTCAGATGCGCTAACCGCTGCGCCACAGAGGTCGTCTAGATTAGTCACTCAGTCCTCCATTGTGTCAAAGTAAAGTTCTTCCCAAACAAGGCCATCTGGAAATCGATACCTATTTAAGACATTTTCAACTGAGACAGAAAAGATGGGGTTCTGTTGTAAACAAATACGGAGCCTTAAACCCGTAAGTAAATACCCACCGCGGTGCAAGACGTACTTAGGCATCTTGTTAGCATCGGGTGTAATTGAACACGTCAATGGCCTTTCTCAAGCGGCCTGATTTCCGTTGATTGTAGTTCACGGGTACCAACGTAACACTGCCTATTCTACTCGATAATGAGTAGGTAGAGTTTTGGTCTCCGTACGCTACGGAGTAGCGAATGAGTAGCAACATATTATTGGGAAATATTCGCTCTGAAATAAGTAAATTCGCGCTACTCATGGCAAACATCAATATTTTGCAGCCCAATTTAGAAGATTACAACGTGAAACGTCTTTTAGTTCCGTAGAAAGGTCACTTGCTAAAACCGCATGCAATGCAAACGTGTCGCCTCGGTGATGGCTGTAGCTCTTTAACAAAGTGTTGCGTGCAATCAATTTATAAATCGTTTACATACAGGGACAAACATTGCTTCTGGCCCCACACTAGGATACCCTGTGTCGGGAGAAGCAATTTGTGAACATCCAAGACATGCGGTTTTTGTCCCCAGCCGGGATTCGAACCTGGGACCTCTCGCATGGTAGGAAGATGCACCACCAATGCGCCACAGATGTCATCATTGTTATTAAATAGGCATTACTACGATCTTCTTGATTTGTATCGTTAGATGGCGCCCCAGCGCCGCGTAACACAATAAGCTCTCAACTCGCGTTTATTATGACAGTAAATTAATAAACTTAAAAATTAAGTGAAGTCGACGTTTTTAAATATATTTTTACTGTCGTAAGCTATTCCTAACTACCAACCAGTATTAGAACCACTAACAAATGGTCAGAAACCGCAAAGCTGTTTACCGCGGGGTAAATACAACACTGTTGGCACTAAATACGTTTTGATGAATGCCATTGTGGTTCATCAGAATAAGGTCTTTTAAGTCCACTTTCATTTACTGTATCGATCACGAATTTTAAAACTGTTGGCCGTGTCCGTTATTATAGGTCAAGTGATACTAATAACCCACCTTTTACAGCTCATTTGAAGTTTATGCAAAGCTAATAAGGTCCATTTTACCTCGTACTTCCCCCAGGTGGTCGATGTGCTCTAGTGCACCGAATACAACTATAGTAACTATTTTCAGTTCGTACACCTTTGCAATTGTCAATACTGCCTTCGTAAGGAAGAACGCAGTGATCGTAAAAACGCAGTTTTGAGTAAATAGCTATTTATTTCTTAGGATTAGAAGGATTTCATACATTACTGCACATTTTCTTACTGAAATTTCAGGTTTCTAGTAGACCTACAGCCACCATTATTTTTTCACCTATAGATATACCACCAGAGAGCCCATTTTTGTATCCAAAGTAAAAACGCAGTAATGGCTATTACTGCGTTCTTCCTTACGAGGGCAGAATAGGTCAATGCATCAGTGTATCTATTACTAGAAGCTATAATTTGTTACGGTATTCTTCATAGGTTTTTGTATTTTTGCGGCAAAAACGTGTGCTAAATCTGTAGCAGCGTCACGTCGGTGGATTTTTTTAAATTTATTTGGAAATTTTTTGCACACGTTTTTTGGCTTTAATATAGATAGATAATGATTAACAACGGGCAAGATAAAAAGTACCAGAAACCGACGTGCGTGCATGCAATGACTAATGAATGTCGATGAAGCGAAAGTGATTTGTCAGGATCGTGGCAGGTGGCAGTCCCTGGACTCTACCTATCCCTCTGGGATACAGGCGTGAGCTTGTGTATGTATGTGTAGGTATGTAGAGAATGATTTTTATTTACACATCAAAACACACATTTGTACATTTGGGTGAAATTAATAACATAAAAAAACAAAATAAAAGTCCCATACATGCTTATACCATAACACGATTCCTCTAGTAAACGCCTTAGAGACAGTTTACGTCTTTGCTTGTAGAGTCTATTTACAGCAATTTTTTGGAGCGTTAAAAAATATTACATTACAAACTACATGCTACATGCCAGACCGCAATGAAACTATTGTAATCGTTTGTAGATGAAAACCAAACAACGTTTGCATGGGAATTGTCTTGCGGGAGCTGAATGCCGTAGTAACACTAGCAACACTCAATGAGAAAAAATATAAAGGAGAATGGCAGGCTTCAGTGGAAGTCTAGTACACCTACAAAAAGTCGTGTTAAAACATGAAATATTTACATTTAATAGATCATTGTATAAGAATTTGTTGCATTAATTTTCTTTTTTTTTATAAAGTTGGGAGTCATGAGTTAAGCTTGTTTTTTTAAGAAGTTTGGAGGTTATGTTACGACCCCGTTTGCTTGACTGTTAGAGATAAAAACCTACACAAATAATTGAAACCAAATCATTCTATTATACACACATACGTACATACCTATGTACATACATATATGTATAAATAAACAGTCAGATAAAAAATCAAGAAACAAAATTTGAACCAAATACATACTAGGTACTTACTGAGCAGTAACAGCAGTTTTCTACGTGTAAAGCCACTTTCTCGTGTTCTAGGATACTTTAGAACTCTCACCGTAGTCATAGTCTACCATTACTACATAATATGCTACATACTTGTAAAATTCGAATAACAAAAACAACTTTTTCATTAAATGGTGTTTATTGAGACAGGTCTTATCTACACGTAGTACAGAAACGTATGGATAGCGGCGCCTTTTTGTTGTAGTACTGGCTACTAATCGAAATTGTATTTTATAGTTTTTATTTATTAGTTCTTATTTGTATTGACACGTTCGTTTTTATTTTGACTTTCGGTGTTGATAAACTTCACTTGTAAATAAACATTATGAGAGACAAGACCTCTTCTTTAATTCTAATACGTTATCAGCACGAGAGCTCTGGTTGTGATTTGTGATATATATTTTGAGCAATAATAGATATTTCCTTCTTTTGTGACCGTAAAAAGAAAATTAGTCGCGTAAAATGTCACATGAAAATCAAATTGTGTCACATGAAAATCAAGTTGTTTCGAGTAATGTTTCCAAGTCAAATTCTTCGTTAATACCTACATTCTGCTTAAAAAATAAAGAGGGTTATCCTACGTGGAAGTTTAAAATTAGAAACTTTCTCCTTCACGAGGATTTGTGGGAAACAGTAGATGGTTATCCAGAAGATGATACCACTCCCGCCTCTGTCAAAACAAGGAATGATGGTAAAGCTCTTGCAAAAATTTGCTTAACAGTGGACGGTACAGTTATCACCCATGTTAGATGTGCAAAAACTGCAACGGAAGCCTGGAAATCTTTGCAGAAAGCTTTCGAAGATAAGGGTATGGGACGAAGACTAACACTAGAGCGTAAGTTGTACAGCTTAAGTTTGTCAGACTTCGACAACATAGAGTCGTACATAAACGCTGTGATGTCAACCGCTCAGGACCTGGCGGATATCGACAAGAAGATCGATGATGCGTCTCTTGTAGCTATACTCTTAGGAGGTCTCACCTCGAAGTATGAGCCTCTCATTATGGCACTTGAAAATAGTAATGTTGATGTGACCACCGATCTCGTGAAAACAAAACTCATGAATGTGATATCTAAGAGTGATACAACACCAACAGATTCGGTTTTCCAGGCGAAAACGAAATTAAATTCTAGAAGAAAAGAAATTACATGTTCTGATTGCAAGGTGCCTGGACATAAAAGTCCAGACTGTCCATTAAAAAAGGAGACAACCAACGTGGTAAATGAAGTGGTGTCATCTTTTACAGCCTTGAACACTTCTGGGACATCCAATAAGGACGTTTGGTATGTAGACTCAGGTGCCACTAAGCACATGACATCTAGAAGTGACTGGTTTCAAGACATTTCGCCAATAAAAGCAGGAAGCGTTACTGTCGCAAATGGTGAACGTATTGAATGTTGTGGAATAGGAAATATTTCTATTAATACACCTCAAAATGTAGTGAATCAGATTACAGATGTTGCCCTTGTGCCAGATTTAAAAGCTAATCTGTTATCTGTACAGAAAGCTATTGAAAAAGGATTTATATGTGTTTTTGATAAAAGTGGATGTAATTTTTATAAAAATAATACTTTTTGTGTTACAGGTGATTCTGTTCTTCATGCCTCACCCTGCAATGGATTGTATGTTCTTGATGGTTCTACAAATGTGTCAAATAACAGTAATTACTTAACCCAAGATGTGCACTCTGGCTGTCAGAACAATTACCAACTTTGGCATAAGAGATTAGGACATTTATGTCGCATTGGCATGAATCAACTGAAGAATCACGAGGTAGGCGTAGAGTTTACTAAAGTAGACAAAAATAATTGCATCGCTTGCGTAGAAGGTGAACAAGCAAGAAAACCGTTTAAGAAGGTAGCTTTTAATAGGGCAACCTCTTCATTAGAATTAATTCACGCTGATTTATGGGGGCCGTGTTCTACAACCTCTTTTCAAGGGAATAGGTATATGTTAACTTTGGTTGATGATTACACGCGAAAAGTATTTGTTTACTTTGTTTCTTCGAAGACACAGGTGAAAGACAAATTTTGTTCTTTTCAAGCTTTAGTTGAAAATCAGTTAAATTTGAAAATTAAAGCGATTAGGACAGATGGCGGTACAGAGTTTGTTAATGAAGAATTCGATGATTATCTTTCATCAAAGGGCATCGTGCATCAAACAACGACGCCGTATAGCCCACAACAGATGGGAGTAGCTGAGCGGACGCACCGATCCATTACAGAAAAGGCAAGAACGTTGTTAGCTGAAAGATCACTATCGAAAGCATACTGGGAGGATGCGTTTAAGACAGCCGTGTACCTGAAAAATAGGTCTCCTCATCGAGCCTTTGGTGGACAAATACCCTACGATAGATGGTGTGGTCGTAGAAGTGACCTCACTCATCTAAGAGTATTCGGGTGTAGAGCGCTTGTCCATGTACCTTCATGTCAGAGGAAGAAATTAGACTTAAAGGCAGAAGAAGCTATTTTCGTTGGTTATTCCGAAGATCCTAACTCCTATATTTTTCGAGATCCTTCGAATCTACGAAGAATTCTTAAGTCCAGAGATGTAACTTTTTTTGAGAATAGGTTTACTGCGTTAAAGGAATCGCAGGTTAATCCTGTGATACAGTCGGACTCAATATTATTATTTGAAGATGATGAGACCTCAAGGAGCGAACAAGGAGAGGTAAACTCACGACCTGATATTGCATACGTAACGAGCTACTTGAGTCAGTGCAATACGTGTTATACAAAAGAACACTGGAATGCTGCAAAACGGGTTCTGCAATATCTAAAGGGTACTATGAATTATTCGTTGGTTTACAGAAGAACCGGAGAACCTTTAAAAGGTGCCTGTGATGCAGATTGGGCGAACTGTCCCATCGACAGGAAGTCGTACACGGGGTACATTTTTAAGTTAAGTGGAGCACCAGTTTCCTGGGAATCAAAGAAGCAGCCTACGGTAGCTCTCTCGTCTACAGAAGCGGAATACATGGCACTTGCGTCTCAAAAATCAAATCAAATCAAAATCATTTATTTCTTTTGCAATATTACATAGACGGATACATCACTGGGACCTCCTAGTAAGTATAGCAATACCTGTGTCAGGAGGCCCCGCTCTTCCATATTTACATCAAACAAAAGAAAAATAAACTAAACTTGCGTTACATCAAGTAAGTAGTATGTAGTATTTTGTATTAATTTATATTAATTTTATTTTATTGATTTATATTAAACATGCAAGATTTCCGAGATATTATTATTAACAAAATACAAAAAAATTGCGATTATTTGTGTGTGTGTGTGTGTGTGTGTGTGTGTGTGTCTGTGTGTGTGTGTGTGTGTGTGTGTATGTGTGTGTGTGTGTTTGTGTGTGTGTGTGTGTGTGTGTGTGTGTGTGTGTGTGTGTGTGTGTGTGCGTGTGTGCCCGCTATAAACGTTAAATTATGCTTCGCAGAAGCTCTTAAAACATAATATCTAATACGACTATACAAGAAATTTCATCTTCGCTTCTACTTCATCGTATGTTAGGGTTTTAATCCAGATAGTTATTTTCTTTTTGCACTCATAATACGTATTTGGATAGATATTTAAAATTTTGTTTATTTTATTATACAAATGTGCTGATTGCTTGGCAAGCTGGCAGCTAGCAAAAGTAGTTCTGGTACAGACCGGAGGAGCAACATTACCATTTCTTTTCTTTTCGTAGGTGTTCTGGTCAAAACGGAGTTGTTTGTGGCTTCTCATAACAGTATGTAATATGTACAGTCTTCTTACTGAGAGCAAGTCACAAAAAGCGTACAGGGATGCAGTAGGAAACCGGTAAGGTTTAAAAAAAACATTAGTTTTAGCAAAGCCCGCTGCGCCCGTTCCACTTCCAGAAATTTTGTTTTAGATGCCCCTCCCCAAATAGGGATGCAATAGGTTAAAACAGACTGAGCTAGTGCAACATATACTTTTGAAAGGAGTTCTTTGTTAGCCACATGACGTAGGGTTTTAAAAATCCACATAATTTTTCTTATTCTTGATGCTAGGAGGTCAATATGCGCATGCCAAGACAGTCGTTGATCGATCATCACGCCAAGATATTTTACTGTGTTGACTTTGGTTATTTTAGGACAGTTGCAATTGGATGTACTATTAAAGTTTCCACACATGTGAATAGTTAGACTGAGGGTACTAGGCGGCTGTGTACGAATGTTCTTTGAGAAACATATGTAATTGGTCTTACCAGTATTTAATGTTAGAAGGTTAGTCTCAAGCCATGTAGCCACCTCAGCCAGACCATTCTCAGCTATCTTAAACGCCTCTTGCCATGTTGACCCCGAAAAAACTACTGCCGTATCGTCTGCATAAGAAAAGATCCGTGCGTCGTTTTCGAGCGAGAGGCCACTGAGATCGTCAATGTACATCAAAAACAGAGTGGGGCCGATAACACTGCCTTGCGGAACGCCAAAGGTTATATCTGTATAGTCACTAACATCTGAACCAATTTTTACACTCTGTTTCCGGTCACAGAGGTAGCTTTCCAACAGCCTCAGAGGAACACCACGAATGCCAAACATTTCAAGTTTACACAGCAGGATGGGAACGGCGACTGTGTCAAAAGCCTTTTTGAGATCAAGAAATACCGTTAGACATTTCTTTCCAGCATCTAAGTTACCAACCACCAATGAGCTCAGAGCAGCAACAGCATCTTCTGTAGATTTATTTTGCCTAAAGCCATATTGAGTATTTGAAAGAAGGTTAAATTTTTCTAAGTATTTGATTAATCTATTATTTATTAATTTTTCTAAAATTTTTGAAATTGCAGGTAGCACCGAGATCGGTCTATAATTATTTGCGTCTTCCCTGGCCCCTCCTCCTTTAAATACTGGTGTTATTACAGATTTTTTTAAAGCTGACGGAAAAATACCAGAGTTGAAACACAAATTAGCCAAATTACAGATTATCGGGATACAAATGTGCTTAGAAAGTTTTAGGAAATTAGTTTGGATCTTATCCCATCCAGCAGCACTGTCAGACTTTAGGCCCATTAAGACACCATGGACCTCTTCCGGATATGTTTCCTCTAAAATAAAAGATGAGCCGTGCTTGGGTTTATTATTCAAGTTTGGTATGTATTTCCTCGAGGGAGGCCTCTTTAATAATATGTCATCTGCTAAAGTTTTACCTATATTTGCGAAAAATTTGTTTATTTTATTAATAGATTCAGTCGATGTAGTACAAGTATTCAGTAAAAGTTTATTATCAGATCTATTGCCATTTAAATTTGTTATGTTTTTAATATTCCTCCAGAGAAGCCTAGAATTTTTAGTAGAATCTGTTAGCTTTTGCCTGTCATATTTTCTCTTTAGTTTTTTTATTAGATTATTACAAAAATTCCTGTATCGTTTATATGTTAGCACTAGAATTTCATTATTAGGGTCTGATTTTAGGTCCTTTTGCATTTTATTTCTAGTTTGGATGCATTTCAAAACTCCAGTTGTAATCCATGGTTTTATAATTCGCTTGTTTTTGGGAATATTTATAGTAGTTGTATTTTTCCCCAGGGTGTCTGATATTTGGCCAATTAATTCGTTAACTACAAAATTAGGGTCATCGCTAAGTAATAAATAGGCTAGGTCTTTTTTAGTAAGATAGTCAAGTGCATTTTTATAATCAGTTACCAATTTGGTCTTTTCACATACATATATATTTTTTTTACTATGCGTAAGTTCAAGGAAAACCATCAGGTGATCAGTTATGCTAGTGTTCAGAACTGCAATTTTGGCTTTGAACGTATCATTGTTTATTTTAAGGGCAATGTGGTCGAGACAATTATCCTTTCGTGTAGGATAGTAGTGTCCTGGCAGTATGCCGAAAAGCGCCAGCATATTAAGATAATTAGTTCGATTATTGTAGTCATAAGTGGGATTTGCTTTCGATATAATATTTATATTTATGTCACCGGTTATAATAACATTTTTGTTTTTGTTCAATGTATCTAAATGTATGCTTAATGAATTTATAAATTGATCTGCATTCGAGTTGGATGGTGAGCGATATATTCCCAAAATTATGGTATTGTTGATATTAATTTGCAAACATGAAGCATGAGTTAGATGAACTTCTTTTACTGTTGCAGTTATAGATTTTTTGACATAAGTCACCACTCCATCATTTTTATTCAAGTGCCGTGTTGTGTTAAATAAAGTATAGTTTGTAATACCAGGGATTGGTTTATTTGAGTTAATGCTACATTCTGTTAGAATGATTATGTCTACGCAAGTTTTTATATTTGAAAGAGTTAGTTGAAGATCGTCAAAATTACTATAAATACTTCTAATATTCTGAGTGATTAGTGTAAGTCCCCTGTCTCTAGTCGGAATATATTTGGCCAAGTTAGAAATATCACATTGAAATGTTTCAGCTATCTCTGATCTGTCTATATCACTTAGAGTATGAAGCTGACTATCCATGTCTTAACCAAAAAAATGCCGATTACTATGAAATTATTATTACGTCCACGGTTTATACTTGCACGGGGTATATCTGTAAGTGTTTGCATCCAATCTAGGAAGCAGGTCATTATTCTGTTTTTAGTCATAAATTGAGTTTTAGCTTTGTTGTGTGATTGTGTTTCAATGACATAGTTGTTCTTGTGTGTGTTAGTATGCGAGTGCGTGTGTAGGTCATGATCGTGTTGTTGTGTGAAAACGGTGTGTGTGGTATATAGTAACTTTTCGACTAATCTAAAAAATACTTCTAATTCTAATATATCTAGGACCAAGCTACAAGTAAACGCAATTATGAATAATGAGAAATAATCCTTCTTACTACTGACGAAGTTGGTGCACCTGTGACTCGCTGGAGATAGCAATGCGAGGAGACTTATCGTCTTTTCTGATGTAGATTCTTCCAAATGATGTCCAGCAGTACTTGTAACTCTTGGTTTTCGCCAGGTCTCTAGCGAGAAAAAACAGTCGGGATCCTTTTGCAGTCAGCTGTTCTGACACAAACACTGGAAGATCTTCTTTAGTGCGGAAGCCCAGATGTTTGGCACATAGTTTGCCTTTATTTTTGTAATTGAATTCCTTGCACTTCTTGAGTAATTCACCTTTTAGTAGAGTCGACGAAGTTTCAACTACTATCGGCGTACTCGAACTATTTTCCTTTTTGCCGTGAACTCTATATATATCTTTGATGTCATTTGGGCTTATTTTGCATCCCACGTTTTCTGTAAGGCACTGTACCATTTCCATTAAATCACTTTTTAGTTCTCCCTCGCGTTTAGGCACATTTTTTATTTCAAAATTTGCCTTGCGGCAACTTCTCTGCAGCTCTTCCACCTTATCTTCAAGGGAAGCTATGTACAGGTGATCCTCTTTCGAGCGGGACTCCAAAGTTTCTATTTTCTTTTTAAATTCTTCATTTTGTGCGGTAAGTATTGCAATAGCATTATCTGTGTTTATATTAGACTCTCTTATTTCCTTCTGGATTTCCGTGATATTTAGGAGTTTGTTCTCTTGACCGGCGAACAAATTCAGCATTGTCTTCTTTATCTCTTCCTTAAAGCTTTTCATTTCTCGCTTGAAATCTTCATTAAAATCTTCCTCTTCTCTTCTTCTTTTACGGCAGAACAACGGCGCATACTTTGTTGGCGTAGTATCAACTTTAGGTGTGTTTATTTCAGAGTCCGAGGCAGACTTGTCTACGTTATGATCCATTTTCCTCTGGATTAAATTAATCACTCCTTGTAGATATCAATTTGAACAGGTCTTAGTTTTGTGTGGTTATCCCAAGGACAACAGTTTATAAAAGTTATAAACAAATTTCAAGTTTTTTCGGTCCGCTTCGATGCGCTTACCTCTTCCAGTTATCGATGATCTTCTTTATCGCGGTTCGGAAGCGTTAATGAGTGTCTTTGAATATTGGTCGAACAAAGCGCTTATCTCTTCCAATTATATTAGACCTCAGTTTTCATGTTACGGAAGCGCTATGGAGTGTCTTCGTAAGCTGGACGACTCACTCTATTCACAATGGACTGTCGTGTGTTTGATTAAATGCGAGGTATTTTAAAATCTTTATTGAATTGACAGAGTTTATTTTATCACAGATCACACGTCTACTCGCTAATAGCGATCCGAGGGAAGAGGACAAAGGAAGCGTGTTACTTACGTCGCTTTATCAGTGAGATAACAGGTAAATTGTCTCCAGTTAGTTTAGCTTCTGACAGCCAAAGTGCCATCAATCTCGTTCGCAATCCTATACACCATAGCAAGACGAAGCATATAGATACCAGATATCACTTTATTAGGGAGAAGGTATCTGCTAATATTGTAAATCTAAATTATTTGAAAAGTAGCGATATGCCCGCAGACGTCCTAACAAAGCCTCTCGGGCCTATTACACATAGGAGATGTACAGCTAGTCTAGGTTTAATAAATTAATTATTATTTTTATTGATTTTTCGGGACAATATCGATTACATAAATCCATAAAATTACATAAAAAGAATACATAAAATAAGAACGGAACTCCTATCTAAAGGAGATGCCTATAGATAGGAGTTTTGTAAACTGTAATACTGTTTAGGTAGGGATAGGTATTAATTATTAATAAGTAATCATTCCATCAAAATTTTTCATTGTTATCGGAATCTTTCATTGTCACTGAACATTGTTCGCCGTAAACTTCAATCAGTTTTGTTCTCAGTGGGATACTCTAAGGGATGTGTTAATTTACTTTATTAATTTGTGTACTTTACTATAAGACTATTTTTATGTGTAACTCATCCTGTTGTAACCCCAACAAATAAAAAAAAAAAAATAGGGGGGCTGTTGTAGTACTGGCTACTAATCGAAATTGTATTTTATAGTTTTGATTTATTAGTTCTTATTTGTATTGACACGTTCGTTTTTATTTTGACTTTCGGTGTTGATAAACTTCACTTGTAAATAAACATTATGAGAGACAAGACCTCTTCTTTAATTCTAATACTTTTTATTCAACTACACTCTTAAAATAACGTCATCCAAGAAGTTAGCTGGTCGCGTCACTCCCTCATGGCGACGAGCATAGCCCAGGTACCAGATGATACTCATCACATAGGAGCAACACCCCACAGTTCTCAGCTCTACAACGCAGTTGCAACAATAACTTATTATTATAAATAAAAGATGGTCAGAGTGGAGTTTTTTTTCGCTGCCTTTTTCTCCACTACAGACGGCCCCAAGGCAGCGGCTAACGTTATACATAACAGTATGTACATTGACATTCAACAAGCAGAATGTAAATTCTTTACGTTGAAATAAATTCTTGATTCTTGATTCTGATATTGCTTCTCTGCCACGATTACCTCTTTCAGTACAATAAAAACAACGACGACGAGACTTCAATCCAATTAAATTATTTGTTAATGACACCCCTAGGATTCTGTTCGTTTCCTAAAAGTTCGTTTCACCTGTTTGGTGTGATGTAGTTCCACGGTAAGATCCTTAATAATATAACAATAACAGCCAAAATCAATTAACTCATGGGACTTCTTTCGTGAAACGAACTCTACTGATTTTCACTTTGACATGATAGTTGTTTTTTTTTGGCTTGCGAGAACAATCCATGGCGTTCCGTTTCTGTTTGTAAATTGCGTTTTATTTAATTATTTTCTTATTTTCTTCCCCCTACTTTAAAAAAATATTTGAATAACTGAAAAAAGAGCCACTTGCGAAATACTAAAGTTGGGAAAATATAACCCCAAAACATTCTTTTAATAGGGCGGTACACCATTTGCCGTTGTCCTTTAGAAGATATTTTTCGCTAAAAATGCCAGATCAATCTCTTAACCAGCAAAGGTAGTACGAGGACGCGAGTCGCGCGCGACAACGTCAAAAGTCGCGACTTTCCAGTACATGAACTGTCAAATTCTGACGACTTTTGACGTTGTCGCGCGCAACTCGCGTCCTCGTACTACCTTTGCATATTTATAATAATTTTTAGGAGCCACGAATGAGAATCTAGTGTCTCGATTCTGGAATTTGATAAGATGGCTTAGATGGAAAAACAGCCATAAATGACAATAGTTTTTGGTGTTAATGCTACCTAGTTCTGGGTTATTTGCCTTGATATCACTATTAATACAAATGAGCGGTTGGATTGGTACTATTTGCAGGAACGCTAGTATTGCATGGAGTTACTTAAAACTAGGTCTTTGTTATGATGTATATAACATTTAACATTTACATACAGGCACATACATTGCATTTATCGTTCACATCTTTTTTTTTTAAATTATTTATTCAAGAAATTTCACAAACATACATATTATAATACAAAAAACCGTCACTCAAACCTGTGTATGTAGATATCTAATCAACCATAAAGTTTAAGCCAAACTGTCGGTAATGCTTATTAATTATCTGAACTCTAGTTTAATTATATAATAAACACTTGTGTTTATCTTATAAAGCATGTGAGAAGAATCGTAAAGGTACGCGGTGCTAAATTAAAATAGCCGGAGGTGTCTATCAACAGTCAATCTTAATTAATTGTCTGACGCTACAAAAACTTCTAGAGTATCTAGACACAAGAACTTTAAATTTCATCTGAGGTCATTTATATATCGTAATTTTTTACGTCGCCTTAAAAGTGATTAAAATAAAAATTAGTACACGTAATAATAGGCTATTTCACGGTGAATGTTACGGTGGCTATTCTCAAGTAAAGCTAATTAGAAATTCTACTGCCCTGGTGATATTAATTTCAGAATTAATGTTGAAATGCCTACTGCCGTCATTCCATATTGGTTACAGTCCAAGTATCCTACACTTTTTTCTACATTTCTGATATTCCACAGATTGGTACATCGGTGCAATATGGCCGCCAATTGTTTGTACTGTATCTTTGTAAATGTTTTGTATTTGTGTTTCCTGGTACAATAAAGAATATCTTATCTTATCTTATCTTATAGTGAACAGAACATAACTCGTAAAATGATTTTCATTATTTCCCAAACTCTAGCAAACAAGAAAGAAACACGAAATTTATTCAAATTGTCACAAAAACACAATGTAAAGAAGTTTGTAACAAACATATTAATTATAATATTAGCTTGGTCTCCCTACCAAGTGGTAGAAAGTACAAGTTATTATATAAACATGATATATGGTATACTTAAAATTACCATAGAGTGTGGTGATTAAGTTCGTGTTAGTACGTGAGATTACGAACGCCATAAACTACGTTTATTATGCGCACAAGAATACCATAAGTTTCCTAGAGCTCCCTCCTAGCTATTTACCACAGGAACGGAGCTTGGTATCCTTTGTCATCGGCCCACGCTCGCACGCACAAAGCGGTATTGTCCAGGATTCGAAATAAAATCAACGCATAAATAATTTTAATAACAGCGACGGGGGCGTGGTGTGACTCTGTAGGGTGTGACCGGATGTCGACTAGCCTAGGATCCCACGGGACTACAGAGCTGGGAGCATCAGGTCATTCAGAGAGAGAGGTACGCTTATTTCAACATCGTTTCTTTACTTGCCACTTAGGCTTGCTTGCACCATTGCCTTAACTGGAGTGTAATTTATTTCTTAAATTTAACTATTATTTTTCACGCAAAATCAAATTTTAATTGTTCATTAAGCAATATTTGATAAGTGTGTTTTAGAATGTAACTAAACCCAATTAAAATCATTCTAATAAGATTTTTCCAAGAGCTTCGTTAAGGTAAATTGGTATATTTTGGAGAAATGAAGAACTTATAAATTGATATACCTGGTATTTGACACGTTGACAAAGATTTTGGAATATGTTAGTGTTGATCAAAGTGCGTTCGACTTTACAGAGAGCTCTTCTATTTCATTACTTTTGTAAATTCCTGAGATGAAGCATGTTATTTACAATGTTAGGCTCGTCCTTAATAAAACAATTTAATAGGCATCATCAATCAGACCACTCGATTGATAAACCAGGTTTGAACTGGAAGTGAAATACTAATAATTATTTTGAAATTCATGAGACAGTTCGTAACCACCTGATTTCGTAATCTCGAGTTAGCAATGTCATTGGGTTATTCGATCCCCCCCTATCTGCTATCTGGGCTCTTGGACTTCACGATGAGTGTAGCGATTAACATAATTAGACCCTTGCCCGCGTTTAATAATAATGCGAGATACTCAGAGGTGTGAATGGTCCGACAGATAGACAGTCTACAGGATTTTAGGCCGGGTGCCCACCGGCAGTAACCATACGTTATAGATTACTTCACTGAGATCAATCCACGGGTCGCCAGTTCCAAATTTAGAACTTTTCGTACCATCATAAAAATGTATCTACAGTTTTTAGAGGATTTTAATCAATTAATAAGCTGGAACTCCACTGCTGAGCATAGATCTCCCTCAAGCCACATCTCGTCTTTGAATTCTCGACAATCCTCGTTCAGTAGCAGCCGGAATCAATCTAATTCAGATCGTCGATTCAGCAAGATACGCTGGGTTCACCAGTTCGTGGTCTGTTCTTTAAACCAAACCCACAGAATATCAGTTCTTTGCCAGATATGACATGCTATGTTAATCAATCATTTAGTTCTTTGGTCATTACTGAGACTCCAAACAGAGCTCGTTCCAAGGCATAATTATGTAAAATAATATGCATAATAAGCGGATTTGAATTGGTCGACTAATTCTACCGCCAGTGTCCACGTTTAGTCTCCGTAGGCTTCCTATGTCACAGCTGGCAAGACGCGCTGATTAAACGCTCCCATTTTTAGGCTTTGAGACATAGCTAAATACAAAACCCGTCGCAGATCAAAGAATCTTTCCCGAAATAGTCTTTGCCCAGAAAGGCCGATTACCCAAAAATCTTGAAAAATAAATTATACTAATTTGTCTCATCATGGTAACCTATCATGTGAGGTTACTAACAGCTGGCACCTTATCTATTTGCACCGTTAGTTGATTTTGATTTCTAACAGAAATCGGATGGTGTACGCCGTTTTATTGCCACAGGCGCGAAATTGCATTAACACCACAATGAATTGTCTGTGGACTGAGGCTCGTTCGTTATTTTGAGAGTACAGTGTGTGTGAACAAACCAAAACGCTGTTTCCGTGCTTGGTCAATGACCCATTATGGAATTGCGAGTTTGTGAAATGGAAAAGTGATAATATAAAATGTTGATTGATATGTTAAAAGACATTTAAACTACTAAGAATGCAGAAATAGCTCATTGTTGCCTACTAATAAGCGCTCGCGGGCTAATTATAAGACTTTTTGCGAGC
Organism: Yponomeuta plumbellus; assembly: GCA_947310845.1. NCBI lineage: Eukaryota > Metazoa > Arthropoda > Insecta > Lepidoptera > Yponomeutidae > Yponomeuta > Yponomeuta plumbellus. Next base: position 15,496,818 of record OX371194.1, read on the forward strand.
ATTACTCCCAGCATAATTGCATATTACGTCAAGCTCAAAGTAACTTTATTTCACCAGACAATTGCTGCGTCGAATCGTCCTAAAAGAAGAGTTTTAGTGCATGAGCACTTTATTATTCCGCGAAATATCCATTCGCTCGTCGAAGGCACTTATTATGGAATGCCAATTTGTCTCCTTCGATAATAAAACAAGACGATTACTTACTCGTATATTGGCTTTAATATATTTTTTTTTCAGTGACTGTGCCGTCAGATTTCATTACAATAACATCATTACTTGTCTTTAAAACCGCTGCAGGTTGCTTAATTAAATCCATAAGGACTGAGAAAATACTTAATATGGTCAAATAGTCATATTGTTTTAAACTTTGACCCTGAATGTTAAAGGCGGGTTTCACTAAAAAGTTGCTGTGTTATTGCAGTTGGAAAAATTGGTCCATGATGCCTACTTTTTTTTTTAGTTTTGTTTGTGCCCTATTGCTGATCATAGTCCTTTCCCATAATAATCAATACTCATGATTTATATTATTACGATACAATAATTTATTAGTTAGTTTACCTACATATTGTTCCACCATATTTCATGTACACCTATCTACCTATCCTCTTTCATCTTTTAACTCTATCCATCCTAAATTTGTCTGGAAGAGATCGTTTTTAGCGATAAGACCGCCATTGTACAACAAAACTTAGTATGTATGTCTTTTAGTTAATTTGCTTCTCTGGTGTGCACAATTAATAGTTATAATCTATTGTAATCTAATCGTGACCACATTGATATTTAACAAACAGAATGTAATTTCTTTACTTTGAAATAAATTTCTGATTTCGTAAAGGATTACAGTGTGAGGAAACCTAAACCGTTTATCGTATTATTATTATCTCAATAACCAAAACGCATGCTGCCTAGGACTTAACATTCCAAAAAAATGCATTTGATTAATTTTCTCATTTGAAAACCCATACCTTGATCTGCACCTTAGGTGCTGAAGCAGATCGATAAGGTTCAGTTGAATATGGAGCCTGAATATTAAAAGATGTGAGAAGTGAAGACGAAACTAATACAATCCAATGTCTATGGTAGAACATTACAGTCCTTAATATTTGTATCAGAGCTCTCTCAGATTCAAGACCTACGTCCAGCACTACCTAGGACATACAAAGGCTGATTAAATTAAGTGTCTGCGTACTGCGAAGCGGTCGGAGTGTTCAGGCTCTGACCCTGACTAGAGGGCAGGTTTTATTGCGAAGCGCAGCGCAAGTAATGACGGGCGAGTGAATCCGGGATATCTAATGAGCGTGTGCGAGCCAGATCGTTACTGGGCCGTGTATTATTATGCCAAAGAAGGAATGCAGCGGGCCCGAGGTCACCTACAGAAGTGTATGCAGCCCCCGGTAGCCGCGCTAGGTTCGGTGACCTATGCTTGACTGCTGCTGTAATTTTTTGACCCCCGCGTCTTGGGAACCGTAGTGGACGCGTGAACATTGGAGGAATTATCATTTTGGCATGCCTGGACTCTGTGTTAATATTTAGGTCTCTGACATAATTGATTCCGAAACAAATGAATATATGAAATCATTTAGGAGACTTCGGGAGGTCGAAAAAGGCTTGAATCGGATCGTGTGAATGTATTTAGAGTGGGGACCGGCTAAGAAGTAATTAAAGACATGATTAGCCTGTCAAATCTCGAAGTAAACTGTGGGTGAAGATAAAATCAACAATGACGACCTCTGTGGCGGTTCGGTTAGCGCATCTGCCTACTGTGCAAGAGGTCCTGGATTCAAATCCCGACTGGAGACAAAAACACCCATTGTCTGGGATATTTACATGTTTGTGATGTCGCTGTTATGGTACCCTTGTCACAGGATACCCCTAGTGTGGGGTCAGGAGCAATGTATGTGCCTGTATGTAAATGTATATTATGTTTATTTTCTTTACTTCCGTGAAATCAAGTCTAACTCTAATTTGCACACATATACATACATTAACTCGCGTCTGTTTCCCAGAAGGTTAGGCATAGTCTAGAATTTTCCGTTTGCTACAATCCTGATAAAGCTTTTTTCGCTTCAACAATATGCATTAAGTTTTGGGGTAATTTTTTATTTGCCTGTCAATTCTGTACTACTCCAATAAGGGCAATAAAGATGCGGATGCATCGACTACATGTTAGTTTCGAGTAGAGGTATTGTATGGCAACTGGTGGTCTACATTTGATTTCATCACGTCTTGCGTCAAGAACAGCACTTCGATGTTTTCAACCATGTGCGGCCATACGTCTTGTTTTTCTGCCTTCACTCCCTATGTCGAGTGGTCAATTATGCTTTAATTGTTTTCCCAGTATACGCTACTCTATGCTACATACATGAGTACATGATTGAAGCTCTCTCCAGCCGTGACAATAGCCGTGACCGAACCCGGTCGTAAAGAGTCATCCATTCATCATCACTCAAATACAAGTAAGTAGCGACCAAATTGTTCAACAAACTGGAAACAGTTTTAAAAACTTTTTGAATTTTACATTTACATATTTACATTTACATACAGGCACATACATTGCTTCTGGCCCCACACTAGGATACCCTGTGTCGTGGGAACCAGAAACAGCGACGTCACAAACATGTAAACATCCAAGACCTGGGATTTTCTTTTTTTTTTAATAAGTTTTGTCTAACTACCTCCTTTGTAAATATTTTGTGTTTTTTTGTTTTTTCTAGTGTTCAATAAAGAATATTCTTATCTTATATCCACACAAGCAGTACGAGCACGAGTAACGCACGTGACTATGAAAACAAATTTGTTTTGGTTGATTTCCGCTGAAAACCGCCGTACTTCATTTGTCTAGTCTGAGTGTATTTCTAGTGTGTTTGTGATATCTTTGGCATAAGATGCACAATGACTGAGCTATTTAGACGTGGTCTTACAGAATCTGGGGTCTGGTCTTGTCATACATGGAAGTGCGGACATTGAACAAAAAACATAATCACCAGTAGGTATCTAGGAAGGATTATCTTCAGAATTCATCGAGTAACTACGGACAAAAACAGCGGGGAACTAACTGTGCGGGCCAATCTTACAAAACGAGTGAGAAATTAAGATCACGATCCGAGCCTTTTAAGGCACTATTCTTTCTCGGGGCTTAATTCAACCTGTCCGTACATAGCATAACAAAGACCATTATAATAATTTCAGTTTGAACTTAGATTTAAGATTAACCGATCACTATCTATGACCTCTTCACTCGGGTAATAATCGGATCTGTTATTTGGCCGCCGGGAACTCCATTTTGGCGGCAACCTTATCACGTGGGTAATTCATCTGTTGGTTAAACTGAAACCACTACTTATTGCCAATGACACAGCAGAAATACAGAAGGAAACAGCTTTTTTGTTCGTTACAAACACAGTTATGCCTGCTAAGCGTGAAAGATACCAAGTAGACATTCGAAATCACGAACTCTACATTAAGATTAACAAAATCTAAGCCTAAAAATAATGCGCAGTAGCAAATTACTTAGGGCCGATTTCTGAATTGAGAATTTACACTAAGTAAATACTAAAGTAACATTCTATCTCGCTCTTTTCTAAAGAAGTTTGATGAGAAAGCACTGCAGTTAAGTAATTAGTTAAGCGAAATTCTTTATTCAGAAATCCGCCTTTAGTGTGAGGAAATATAATATAGGTACGAGGATCCTATTCTTACTGCACATCTACTTCAACTTTTTTGTATCAAAGTCACCATTGATGTAAGTGACTAGAGTCCATCATACATTCTTTTTAAGAAGGCGTCGACATATTTATCTCAGTGCAAAACACAGTAATGGCACCTAACCCGATGGTATAATACTCGTATATACAGAGAATACGTAAAAATCGCAGAAAGTTTCAGAATCAGAGAAGCTTTTAATAATCACCCTTTTGCGATGAATTTATGTTAGACCCTAGTTAGCGCGTCGGGCAAGCGTCACGGTGGAGTTGGATAGATGGACAAAGGATCATACCATATCCCTTGGGGCACTAAATCAGCCAATGCGGTTGCAATAAATACTTATTTGCGATAGCGTGAGCTTGTCATCGTAACGTACAATCAGGGACTAGTCGGCTCGCCGGTCAGTCGACGCCGAGGGCATTGTTCCCAGTTGGTGCCAGCATGCCCAGTTGGGTTAGCATGGACTTGATACACGAATTCAATTCGGTTACATCAATCATGCTATCTCGCTCCACTCAGGCTAGAATTAAGGCTAAGGAATTAGATCAGTCTTAGCAAAGTAAACTAAAGTCGTACTTAGTAAAGCGCCGTAATTTTCGTATTCACAGTACTTATGAAAGTCATCTATATTGTTTTTTTTTTAGTGATGTAGTTCTTACCGGTTTTTTAAATTGGACATTGCTACACGAGAGCAGGACCACCTCATACAATTTTATGTATGTCAGAGTGAATAAAAAAATCCCACAGATAATGCTCGTAGAACATCAGTGAAATGACGTTTGAAGTAGTCTGTGAACAAAAGGCTTAGAAGTGACAGTTCTAAGTTCACGTAAAGTCACCGATATTGTCTACTTACACTTAGCTAAGCACGATTTCATACTAAACTTGCAGCTAAGATTTGATTCTGAATACAAAATGTTTTTAAGTACGTGATTTTAACATTTCTGAGACCAGTCTTTGCTTAGTTTTCGTCTCTGAATGTCAGCCTAAGTGCCTGCTAAGTATACCTAACATAGAGATGACAAAGAGAGTTTACGTTTCATCCACTCGCGTGCTCATTGCGGATTGGCTTTTTGAGATTTTCTCTACATGACGTAAAAGAGTAAGGGTGATTCTCAGAACTGCATAATTTCATTGACGCATTTTTTTTCATTTTATGTCAATAAAAAGTAACATACATTGTTAACATGCATTACCAAAACCTACAAATACGTTACAGTAAAATCTTCAGGGGCCAATAAACCTATAATAACGTTACTTTTAATTGAGTTAATATGAGAAAAAGTGCGCCAAAGAAATTATGCAATTTGACCCATTTTCTGAGAATCAGTCGTAAGACAATTGACAAAACGTTTGGCTATTAGATAGTAATATATGCAGGATAGAAAAATAAGTAAGTTTTGTTGATCCATATTAACAATTTACTTCTATGATTGAGTTACTTAGCACTACTTAAATTTTTCATAATTCAATTGAAGATTATACGTGGATTTAGGAGCATTAAAGCATTCAGCATTTGTCACTGAGCTAATTCCAGCAGCTAGAGTCACAACTTGATTGTTACAGTAAGTGTGTTTAGGTTAAGATTTTTTAAAGTGATTAATATTAATTAGCTACAAGACTTAAAATGTGAAAACATTCAAAAACAAACAATAATAAGCTGCTTTCCAACGCGCGTGCTAAAGGCTCAACCCACAATTTGTGACGAGCAGACACTATTAAGTCACAAATACATTGTCTTTTCTTTATCACGCTGTCTCTCTTTACAAAGTCTAAGTGTGAGTGAGATAGTAAACGAAATTTTGAACTATCGAGTTGCATACAAATGCTCGTGCTAGGACTATAGAATCTATTTGCTTTCGTCTCTATCTTGTGCAATGTTAGCTCTGATGAATGCGCTCCATATGATTGTAAATTGTGTTGCTTAGCAACGCAACAGACGTGCGCCATTAGGAAATGATGTGACATGGAATCCAATGGATCCGATGCATGTTTGCTGGATAACGACGATTCTGTACAGATGTACGTACGATGTAAGTTCGTGTCAGTTCAGCGACGCAAAGGCCCTAGCTGAAAATCAGTGCTTTGGGTGCAATCATCATCAATTACCCACCCATTATGTCCCCACCAAGGGGCACGGGTCTCTTCACTCGGTTCTCACGGGTTAAGCAACATAGGGGCCGTTCAGTGCATGGATGGGTAACCGTCTATGACTAACGCTAGTGGCATTTTTCCGAGCGGTTCCAAACAGTTGGTGCTGGCTGCCGTCTATGTAGATGGCAGTCGTTAAGCCAAGTCAGAGGCCTTAGGGCGGCTTAGAAACTTCTGACAGTAGACACAGAGTCTTACAAAAAAAAAAATTAAACTGTTTATTTCAGAAAAAAAAAACAAAATTATACAATCTTATTTTCTAGCTCTGGAAGCTAAATCTTCCATGTAAGCCTCCACCAATCCGGACTTGGCCCCGTGGTGAAATATGGCCTATATCTTCCTCAAGGAAGAGACCCGTGCCCCTCGGTGGGGGCATAATGGGTTGGTGATGATGATCCTGATTATGGGAGTTTGCTGCTCCATTTAAGGAGATGGTTTGACTAGGTTAACTCCTTAATTGTATTCAATTCAATCGGGGAAATTGGCTCTCAAGCTCTTGGCCCTTTGCATCGATTCTGTAATTACCATCGTCCATATATTCGATGGTTAATCATAAATCAGTCCTAGAAGCTACAGTATCAGACTCATTGGTCATTCCCCATTTATTTTATGTCATGGGCTCAGGTGTATAATAAAGAAAGACTATTTTTGTCACTGTTAAGAACTGTAGGTAGAAATTTCCCATTAAGACTGTATAAATCATCTCTTAGATGTAAGAGAATTGATACCGCTAGATTGCACATACACACCACTACCTTGTTAGGATTTTTGTTAGTAAAATAAAGAACATTGGTTACGAGTTATGAAATAATAAAGAGTAAATTAGGGCCGTAGGTCACTCAAACGACCATTAAGCAATTAGTTGTCTAACTTAATAATAAATAAATCCACGTTTTTATGGGTGCGTTCATGTAATATAATTTATTGCTAACAACGCCGCCTTGAGTAGGATCGGGCTACGGCGAGTCTCTTATTAAGAAACTTTTGCTTCCACACGTCGACACGACAAGTTTTAAAATTATAATTTATGGCTCATTCGAGTGTCGAAAGAGAGTGTAGGCGGGAGGTGCTCGTTACAATTGTATCGGATAAATACTGGATGTTTTAGAAAGGTCCGGTGAATTTTGAGGGAGTTTTCCACTAATCCATACAAACAACTTTCATTGCGACGACCTCTGTGGCGCAGCGGTTTCACAACTGCCTACCATGCGAGAGGTCCTGGCTTCGAACCCCGGCTGGAGGAAAAAAAAAACCCCAGCTCTTCGATGTTTACATGTTTGTGATGCCACTGTTTCTGGTGCCCACGACAGTGTATCCTAGTAGGGGGCAGAAGCAATGTATGTGCCTATATGAAAATGTTTCATCATCATCATCCCATTTATGGCACGGGTATCTTCCCCGAGGAAGGTTAGGCAATACTCCACCACGGGGGGCTAGTCCGGATTGGTGGAGGCTTGTAAGACTAGTGGCTGGTCTTACTTTCAGAAGTTTTCAAGCCGCCCTAAGGCCTCTGACTTGGCTTAACGACTGCCATCTATCGACAGAAAATGTTTATGTTTTATTATATAATGTAACCTCTAAGGCTTAAACCTAGCACCCAAAGCAAAGGCACTGGATAAGTGGCATGGTTAATAATGATAAGCAACATTCTTACAAAGAATTTCTAGGGTCGCAATCGAGTAGAGACACAGCGTGGGTACCTAGGCTCGCCACCAGATGGCGGGTGGATCTACTCGAATTGTCGCTAATTCGTCATTGTTGTCATTAATCTCTCACAGTTCTCAGCACAACAGAAATGTACTAAGTATACAGTTATTGTCGTTACAGAATGTAAGATTGTCAGTCAACTCCAACTAATATAGAAATAAAAATATCTTTAACAACTGTTGCACTGACAATATTATAAGTGTGACACTTCCAAAGACAATGACGCCGTCAATTTGAGCACCTTGATTCACCCTGGTCTGATAACCTGGTTTCGGTGGCAGGGAGTCGCTGTATGCGGGTGGTACAGTACCGAAACACGTGGAAAAACTATGAAGGACGTCTATGTCCTACAATGGGTGTCAAATGGCTAATGTTAATGATGAAAACGTCCTAACTAATCAATTGAATTTAAAACCTCAAGAGGTTTTTTAATGGATTTGAATTTAAAAAAGTAAATGACAACTTGTTTAATCCAGATGGACTGGTATCTTAGTCTCCACTAATCCCATCACATGTAGGCGTCTTGATGATAGACAGCTTTTGCACAAGCTTTTGTATTGAGAAATGCTTAGTAACTTATAAGAGTTAAAAGCCGGTTTCTGAATTGAGAATGTCACTAAGTAAATACTTAAGTAACTTCCCGTCACGCTGTTTTTTGAGAAATATGACGAGACGCTACTACAGTTAAGAGGATACTTAGCGAATTCTCAGTTCAGAAACTGAAGCAGCAGTTAAGGTGAATTTCTAAATACTTCCAATTAGCGATTGAGATTCGCATCCAATCTTTAAATTGGAAAAAATGGTGAAATATCTTTTAAGAAATGACGTAAATTTAAATTAATGTATTTGATAACACTTACAAGTTGAGCGGATTGAGAAAAACAAAATTTGCTTCTTTATTTATCATCATCATCATCATCAACCCATTATGTCCCCACCGAGAGCCACGGGTCTCTTCCCTGAGGAAGGTATAGGCCATACTCCACCACCGGGGCCAAGTCCGGATTGGTGGAGGCTTGTAAGGCTAGTGGCTGGTCTTACTGTCAGATGTTTTGAAGTCACCCTAAGGCCTCGGAGTTGGCTTAACGACTGCCATATATCTATATTTATTTATAGGAACTTGTTTTTAATTCATTAAAAAGTACTAGATCCATAAACAAGTATTTAATGTATAGATGACACACCATCCAGTTTGTCCTACCCTGTAAAGGGTAAAAGCTTATAGCGAGGCCCCTTGTAAAGAACACAACATAAACTCACGCCTGTATCGTGGAAGAGTAGGCAGACCAGCGTTTGCCACTTGCCTGCCCTGATCCTGACAAACTTCATTTACTTCAGCAACATTTATTAAGCGTATGCAATTTTTGTTTCCTTTTTTTCTGGGCCGTTGTAATATATATATATATATATATATATATATATATATATATATATATATATAAACCTAGACTCATAAATCAAGACTCATAATTTTTTTCATAAAATTTAGATTGTACACAGTTTATCATAACCTCTTTGAATGCCACGGTGTCCCACACCGCGACACTGGTGTGTGGAGTTAACAAATTGGACCTTATTCACAATGGATAGGTACTTGTGACATGACACCATGACGTGACACCAACGCAACATTGGTGACATTGGCATGTTTACTTCGCAACGCCATTAATAAAAAGATAATTTTTACACTGAAAATATGTACTCGATAATCCGAATTTTCCGCCTGTAAGTTGTCGACGCGGATCGACAAATTTTTTACCCTCTTCAATTTTGTGTACTTTTTTTTCGAGTCTACCGTAAACCGGTGCGAAATTATTAATGTAGATAAATACCTTCACTCTGGAAAACAAATTGTTGTTTTACGACGACCTCGGAACTAAGCAAAGTTTCAAACTTCCATGGTGGTCTAGTTTGCAACAAACAGGGGCGCGAAAGTTTACACCGAAGCGGTTTAAGGACCTTTCTTAGAGCCCCGAGCCCTGGTGACATGCCTTTACTCTGTAGAACTTTGACAGACCGATGATCAATTTAAACTGTTTTCCCGAATCTAAGACGGTTGATCAAAACGATTTATTAGGGGCCAAGGATTTTTATTAGAATAAAGAAATTAACATGTCTTACTTAACTGATTTTAAGTGAAGTTAAGTGATGCAATTCACCCGAAAACTGATATTATGGAGTTTAAGTATGGATTTGTTACAATCCTTTTATCTCAGGTATTTAAATTAGCAGACACGTGTATTGTCTTTGTAATTATTTTTTTTGTAACAACAGACTTTTCGTTAGTTATGTCGATGGTTGACCTTACCTTATCTACCTTTGCAAAACCATAAAGTTCTGTAATAAACCAATAAATGAAAACAAGAATGAAAGAAACTCAAAGTGAAGGTCAACGTACATACAATGCGTCAATAAGAATTGTTATTCACATCAAATATCGTTGGCTTTGACCTTTGACATCGATAAGTCAACTTTTTTCTATCATGCAACTTGAATTCATACGAATTGATATTAATATTACTATTAGACACAATGATTTATTGACCTTGATTTTGAGATATTGTATCGTTATTTTTAAAGTTGCTCACACAACGTTAGGTTTATAGGACGATACGCTTCCGAAAAAAATACTAGACTTGAAAAAAATAACTTACAGTCATAAGCACGGAATAGAACAACAATGCGGAATTTGCGCGGCAGTGGAATGTAAGCTGTAAAAATGAATGTAAAATCTAACAAAGCTTCATCGCGATCAAGCTCTAGATTATGCTAATGCATTGTAGTACGATGACAACTGCATGAACATGACCATCCAGTTTCATTGCCGCTTCAAGTCAACAAGAGCACGTGTCTCAATAATTCTAAGCGTCATTGGTAAGAAAAAAACTCGTCACGTGACCCGACCATGTATCTGACATCGTACTTTAATGCACTAACAGAATCGAGGCCTGACATATGGTCCTAAACATAGATTTTGGTTTCTTACAGATACTTAAAATAAATTAACCTTCTTCACTTGGAATAAAGTAAATAAAGTCTCATCATCATCATCAGGCTATATTAGTCCATTGCTGGACATAGCCCCAATAAAGTCTAGTGATTACGAAAGTAAATACTTAATTTTTTTTTTTTTATTGTCAATACTACTAATAAAAGGACACTAATAATAGACACTAATAAAAAGCGCACGAATGCAGCCATTTATTAAAGTTGATAAAATGAAAGAAAATTCTCAGGATCCAGCTCTATGGATCAGCAAACCATGGCCTCTGCCTATTTTGAGAAACGAGCAAGACTCTAAGTTTGTTCGATAAATTATACAGCTTTGTTTTTTATTTCTTTAGGTTCTATTGTAACTGGGCATGGCCAAATACCTCCAGCCAACTCAACCAACTCAGCCATCTTATTGAACAACATAACACGATCACGCTCCGTAGACTTATTTAAAAGTGACCAGTTTTAGATGATTTCTATAACTGAATCTAGTTTTTCCATCGATTTATTTGATTGATGAACATCGTTTTACTACTTTTGAGACTAACGTCTCTAACGAGTGTTATTTTATTTTTTATACACGTTTATGGATTCCATGCCAGCTTACTATAGTACAGGGTATCCTAGTTTGAGACCAGAACAAGTAATAACAGCTCTTAGAACAGCCTCAAAACATCATTTAGTATGGTACATAAATAATAATATACCTACATTTCATACCAATTATAAAAAAAATGTTCTACAGATGCTCTTAAGAAAAACTCTGAGAGAATGAAATCCAATTGTAACACAAATGCCTCTGAGAAAGTAGTACTCTTTGACGTCGTTCAACGCGTGGCGAAGCTCAACTTGCAAATAGGTCCAATATCTTGTTGTATCCTACAACAAGTAAAGGGATGGATGAAGACCACAGGATAGAAAAATATCAACCGAAGACATTAAGAAAGTGGCTAGGCGTAATTGACTATATTACTTGCTACCCAAAATAGATCGGTTTTGAAACGTTTGAAGAGACCCACAACATAACTCGACAATTAAAGCCACATTTTTTTTTACTAACATATCAAATCAAACTAAAGCTTAAATAAATTTTCAAATTCAAAAGATACCATTTAAAGTACTGGAATTGGTGGTTGATACCTAAGTAAGTGTATCAGGAATTAAGTTTTAATAACGATAGTTGTATCTTTATGTATCTGACGTTTTTCCTCTTATCTCGATCATCTCAAAAACAGAAACAATCTTCCTCCAAGCAGAGCGGAGCCACGAAAAACCAACCTCTATGGAGTATGTCATTTATCGCACTCGATTGAGCAGCACGATTTGTCGATGTACCGAGCCAACAGGGCATTGTTGTCCGAAAAACTGTGATATAATCGACACCTGCCAACGAGATGGGAACGATACTAACAAAGTAACAATACAAAAGGTTAACTGTCCGAGGCGGGCTGATTATATTGGGCAAAGACGCCGCTGCGCAGTCACGCTGGCTCGCGGCCGCCCGATCTGATAAGACAAAAATATCGAGTCGATGGTTCGATAGTTACGGTCAGACACAGCACAGATGATTACTTTTCGCGGGTCCTCTCTAACACGTGCGAAAAGGAAGCCGCGTCGTATAGCTAACCGCACAATTGGTCCTGCCTAATAGTGGGTTAATACCGATATTCTCTATTATTACAGATTTTTAATATCAGTCCAAGCGTCATTACAATATGTTAAACTATACTGAATATCAATTGCACCCAAGTTTTCACCTGTGTAAAAACTATTTAAATGACTGTAATCGTACATCAACTACAATACATAGTAAGCTTATTTTTATGTCCATATTTAAAAGTAGTTATTCACAATAAATTATTATAGTTCGTTAGAATACAAATAAGTACATGCACAAATTAAGTATTACTGATATGAATCGTAGTGGTATAAAGGTTCGCCAGTAAATTATTGACACCTAAAAACATTACCAATACGCGAGCGGGTACTTTTGGGTGTCCTAAAGTAATTTGCGGTGGAGGGAACGCGTGGCTCAAACATTGGTGTCTGACCGTACCCATTGGTACGATCGCGAGTCGTGATCGATAGAGGATCGAAGTGTCACGCGCGGGGTTGACGACCTGAGGTCAGGGTCGCCCCGCTGCATTTATGCAACGCAAATATCATTTTCATTTCCTCCTCCCATGGTATCGTGCCGGCGGAGCATCCTCACGTGGAATACAGATGTGGGACTCATTGTTTATGCGCTAAAAGATCGTCTCTTCATTTGCGAGACACCGTATGGGAGCGCTTCGATAGTATGGTGTTTCACCAGTTCAAAGCACCTATTTAATATCAAAGTCTCTTAAATAGATAGTCAAGCCATATCTTGGCTACCGGTTGCATAGACTCATTCATAGCGGGATGTCTTTGTTAGGAATGATCTGACTACCAAACAAAGAAGTTCGTTCAGAGTTCGTGGTACTGAGCACCGTCCAACATTTCCACGGCGTTTTCGATGGCATATTCCGGTGCATTATCAGGCAACACAGCTCGGTAATTCGTTCCATAGCTCGCGGTCTCACTCGCTATCGCGTTTGAGGTGCACTTGCAGCACTAAATGCCAATTTCTCAGTGAATGGTATCAAATCACCATAAACCGATCACTGTTATGGCTCTATGACTCAATATGGAGAGCGCGGCCTAACGGTGGTGTCAGACTTCTGGGAATGATGTACGCTCTTGCACTCTGACCCTGAAAGTGCCTGATAGACCGCAGATTGTTATAGATTTAGCAAAAAATGTACCGTAACTGCGCCTGCTGGATCAGGGGTTAAACTGTTGGGGATCACTATCCAATAGCGCTGAGAAATTCTTAGAATGCTAAGCTGTCAATTTGCGAAGAGATCGAACGGTATCAAATGAGAAGTCGATGAGAATCAAATGAGAAATGAGTCGAAGATGATTTTTTTTTAAATTTATTTATTCACTCAACACATTACGAAATTACAACAGCATTAGTTTGCCAAACTGCTAATGCAGTTTATCGGCAAGCTCTTGGTAACAGTTCTTAAATACTTACAGAACTAACATTACTTTCTACGCAACTAACATTATCGGTAATATTTCATGTTTACAAATTGCTTAAAACAAAGCGCTTAAGCATACTTTTAAATTGTGCTTTTCTAAGGTGCTTGTTACATAATTCCTCTGGGAGGGTTTTGTAAATGGCAGGTAACAAACAATTACTTAGCCTAGATCCATAATAATTAGAGTATTTAGGTATTGTAAATTTGACCTGTTTTCGTTTAGTTTTCGACTTGCCGAAAGTTTCAATCGCAATTTCATATATATTTTTTTCTCTATAGGCATGATTTTACAAATTTTGAAAAGCTGTTCATAATTATCTTTACATTAATTTTTTATGTTATTTGCAACTAAGCATTTGAGAAATCTTATTTGTAGTTTTTTAATTTCATTTAAATAGGTAGGAAAGGTGCGGCCGTAACTAGCCAGCCCGTAGCCTATCACAGATTCAACAAGTGCATGATAAATGCAATATAACAGAGACCTACTCACAAAAAATTTGAGTCCTTTAAACTTCGTTAATAGTATTCTAAGTTTTGTACATACATCTTTAATATGACTTTTCCAATTCATATCCTTATCAATAGTCAGCCCAAGATACTTTATTTTATCACTTATTTCTATAGGTCTACAGTTACAGTTTGTATGGTGATCGTGGAAGCACTCATACGAGTGTCCTATTATATTAATGACGACATCTTTTTGTGGGCTTCTTGGCGATCTAATGTGAATAAATTTAGTTTTTTTTGCATTCAAGATGATGCCGCCGTTGTCATGTGACCACATCATTATATTATTTAGGTCCTCCTGGATACATTTTTCTATGTGTTTTATGTCTGTTCCTGAGTACATAATGCACGTGTCGTCCGCATACACGTAGGTTTTACTATGCTTTACAACATTGCTAATACTATTTACATGCATTATGTACCCAATCGGACCATACACAGAGCCAGTGGGAACACCATGTGCAATGGGATATTCGTCACTAGTAGTCTCATTTATCTTTACCTTTAATTTGCGTTGCTTTAAGTGCCTTTGGAACCAGGCTTTAACATTAACAGGACCTCTCACTCCACATTCATCCATTGCTGTTGTTTTACGGTAGAAGATAAAAATAACCCAGTTACATTAATAGGATTTGAAGTATCCGAGAAACGAGACACTCGCAATCCTAAGGGTATTATTATAATTTTCAATGTCTTATCTTCGACGCTCGTTACCTTACTCTGCAGAGCGATATCTAATTACTTGATGTGAATAAGCGCCTTGTTATTATTGTTAGGAAGCACCAGTACGAAGGGTAAGTATAGATAGTCCACTCAGTACCACATAGATATCTTACTTAGTCGGTTCATGTGATTTATTTTGATAGAATATCGAATGAGCGTCGGTCATGGATCATCATCATCATCATCATCAACCCATTATGTCTTCACCAAGGGGCACGGGTCTCCTCTTCCCTGGCGAAGGTATAGGCCATACTCCACCACGGGGGCCAAGTCCGGATTGGTGGAGGTTTGTAAGACTAGTGGCTGGTCTTACTGTCAGAAGTTTTCAAGCCGCCCTAAGGCCTCTGACTTGGCTTAACGAGTGCCATCTATCGACGGCAGCCGGCACCAACTGCTTAACGTGCCTTGCGAAGCACGGAACCGCTCGGAAAAATGCCACTAGTGTTAGTCATAGACGATGACCCATCCATGGACTGAACGCGGCGTATGTTGCTTAACCTTAGTGATCGTTTAAGATCACTCAGGCAGCCCAGGCTACGAGCGATTCATGGATGAACGGAAATTATTTGGGTACTCGAACAAACTAATGTGTAGTGGTGTAATGTGACGATTTGAGAAAATATTATCACAGCAGTGTTTCTTTTTCTCTATTATAACTCGATCGGAAGACAATGCTTAACATTGTATTTACATCAAAATTAAATGAACAGAATACACTGATATTGAAACGAAAATGTAAATCCGTTTAAATATTTTATTTCTTTTGGTGCACCATCGATTTTGAGTTTAAACACCGGTACATACGTGCTGTACCTATTGTATCGATAAAAATAGCCTTGGCCTTGTTTTTAAAAGTAGGTAATAAAAAAAATCGGAAATAAAAATAACCAACAACGGTACATACATACGGGCCAAATACATACATTACACTCCTTTTGGGCTTCGCCGCAGACGGGTAAGAATACAGCAAAAAGCGTCATTGAAATTGAATTCAAACTGCTACCGAAGGCTAACTTCTATATCTTCTATGTCATGCTAAGGGAGCCAATGAGGAGAACAGATCAATCACGAGTCATTGTGTAAGCTGTCTGTAAAAATGTAATAGACGAGGGTCAGTGAAGGAGTGGACTGACTAGCGCAGAGGTTAATCGAATAAGGGTGCGGGCGTAGAGGTAAGGATAGTAATAGGTGGACTGGTTTGTATACGTTGAAACTGTTTTTAATTGAGGTTTACTAGAATTACGGAAATACCAATGGCACTCCTTATGATGCGTTTTTAAAATGTCTACCATATATTCAAGGACCTTAAAACCTGCCAATATGTTATTTATACATTTTGATGATACATAGATATTTCTGTTTCAAATAAACATTTAACACACAATTTTAATTTAATGTTTCTAGTACTTAGGCAGAATTCTTCAAAAGTTCAATTAACCTTTATCAGTTGATACTCGTTTTGAAAAAAAAACAAACCGTTGGGTGGAAAGAACATTAATATCGTACTATCTGTATAATGACCGACGATATCTTAGTGATAGCTCGGCTGAAACGAAGCCCTCCGGACGACTTTGACATTTTCTTAAACTCGACTCTTTTCTAACTCGTCTCTTTTTTAACCTGCCGTTTTCTTACTTGTCCTCTCTTTTAAACTTGTCTCTTTCCTAACTTGACTCCTTCCTAATTCGTATCAAGTAAAACTTGGTGTTTTACTTAGTCGCTGTTTTAAACTTAACCTTAAGCTTGGTAGTTAAGATTTGATTAAAACCTACTTAAATGATAAGCCTTGTTGTTGTTTCATAGCTAGTTACTTGCTCCAAAAAACGGCGAGTTAAAAAAGAGACGAGTTGGGAAAGTATTTACTATTTAACTCAAGGTAAGTTTACTGTTTAACTCAATCAAACAAATAATGTAACAAAATTTGGGTGCAAGATTTCGACAGCATTCCTAGTAACATTGGCAAATGTGGAGGACAATTACAACTTGTTGCAACTGGAAAATATTATATTTTGAAAACCTGTAGTCACTTCAGCCGTTACTTTAAGTTGAATGAATCTTAAACCTGAGCAGCTGCGACGTATTGGCTTGTACCTTGGCCCGTAGAGCAGAGAGAGACGCGGAAGCGATCACCTCTTACACGTCCAAGAGCACTGAGGCACTATATAAAACAATAAGCCTACGATGTACTATGATGGAGGAGGGCCAGCTATGTCGAGTGACTATGATGCATAGCTTTGAAATAAATTTATAATGGTTCGATTTGGACGGCACTTAAAATGGGTCTGAAAGTACATAAATACAATGACGCATCAGATTATAATTAAAGACGTGAGTGGATGAAGACGATAAGTGTAATTTTTTAGATTTTGCGCAAATTGAAGTTAAAGTTTTACTACAATTTTCTACAATTTTTTCCCACATAAAAAACACCGAAAACCGAAAATACGACTTATAACCATCATCCGCTCACGTCTTCAATTATTACTTTTATTACACTGTATTTCGTGAGGTAAGGGTAATTTTTTTCGTGTCAAAACGTAAGGTTCTGCTGTTGAAATCTAGAACGTGACGGAACATAAATTATGGAAGGAAAGTAAGATACCCGAAAGGGGGTTGCTAAGTAGGCTGTCAAATACATATTTTATGGGGATACAATATCTGAAGATATAAGCCCGCCTGAAACGCGGTTCAAAAAATGTGTTATGCACAGTTTGTGCCAAAAGCGCTAATAAAACATTAAAGATTAATTAGATGACAAAGAGGTCTTGAAGTAAAGCTTAGAGCATTCATTTATGCATGCATTCACGACGACCTCTGTGGCGCAGTGGTTAGCGCATCTGACTACCATGCGAGAGGGCCCGGGTTCGAATCCCGGCTGGGGACAAAAAAAAACCAGGTCTTGGATGTTTACATGTTTGTGACGTCGCTGTTTCTGGTCCCCACGACACAGGGTATCCTAGTGTGGGGCCAGAAGCATATATGTGCCTGTATGTAATAATTAATTTAATTAAGGACCAAAAATATAATTGTATAGTTTAATCTGTTTTTCCTGTATTTGTAGTATACGATTATATTACGTGCCAAATGTTATAGTTCTAGGTTTACGAGAAGTGCCTTATTGATTTTTATTTCCTTGACTGTCAAAATATTATGTCTTTTTGGGATATAAACGACCGTATCGTTTTTGACGTAAACTTGGAAGTTTTACTTTTCACAGATACATATTGGTTTTGATTTTAATTCGATACCTCAATGCGTGCCCGAGATAAAGGATAAAGGGTTTTCACAGACAGACCGACAGACAACAAAGTGATCTTATAAGGTTTCCTTTTGATAGATAGATAGATATATCGTTTCTTGATGCCAACAATCTTAAATTTATTATAAATATTATCCCTTTTTTACCTAAAATACTAACGTACTCGTTTAGTATTAATAACCTTTGTGTATGTTGATAAAATTTTACAGCGATAGTAATAGTAGGCAATAGAACTTTACATATGACTTTTATGTGTTATTCTTAGAAAATTGTGGAATTCGTAGAACTCTAGCATCGAGAAGAAAATATGAATTTACAAGATAAATTCTCAGAAGAAAAAAGTTTTTTTGAAAAATGATCTGGCGGCCTTTCAATTTTAACGAATAAATGGGAAGCAAGAAAAAAAAATAGGAACTAATTAAAAAGCCTTGGAAACTCAAAGCCCGCACTCGAAACTACAAATTGAAATCCGGAATCAAAGTGTGAACTATCGAAATTTTAATGAGCTCGTAAATAAAGTTTCAACGCGGGTCGATTATTCTGATTCCTGGACAAATTGATCCTGGGTCCGCGCCTCCGCGCCCGCAGGCCAGCTAACAATGGCCGGGAAGGGTCAAAGATTTTTTACCTCTCGCCCAAATAAACAGCTCTGAATGGGGCCTTGATTTTATGATTTATTGGACCCTTTATCCGGCCACAGCTCCTCCGTATTCTGTTTTGATTGAGGCTTCTTTCAGTGAGCGTAAGATTGATTGTTCTTCGCCCCGTGGGAGCTTTTTTGTTGATTGTGTTCGAGTGTAAATATTTTTAACTTCTCGTTTTCTTGCTCTGCGCTTATTCCGTTCCTTACAAATAGGAATTCCGATGACGGCTTTGCTCTTCGAGACGCTTTAGCTTTATTTTTTTTGGCTGCTTATGAAATTAATTCACGGATGGGAGATGTGTTTTCTAGCCGGACAACGCAGACACCGCGGACCGAGGTAATGTAAAGGCACATCATAATAAATCATAGTGCATTCTCCAGCGAGATACGACCGGGATCAGAGGCGTATATCGTCAATTCACAATAGTCTGGGAACAGCTCGACAGACAATTGAGCAATCGCACCTCGCCTTTCCTCGGGCTCGCCAGATTGTTCCCTGCGGCACCGACTGATTCTACTCGAAAAATACACCGACGCGAAAAAACAGAGCTGCACTCGGAACCTGTGTGCAGTTTCAGACCTAATATGTCTTCGAAGGTGTGACCGCTAAAACAAAAACAGCGAACGTGAAGGGATGTCAGCGAAACGGAATTGCTTTCGCTCGGCTGTTCCCAATGAAACCTCTCCTAACTCAGGCCGAGTGTTGAGTTAAGGAGAGCACTTGTTACTCACGCTCGAATTTTCCGATGGCATTTCTCATTAGGCACGTCGTAAACAGCGATACCGGCGCCTGCTAATACGCTTCGCGTCACCTGAGCTTTACGACTATTGCCCACAGTCTCATCAGCGCGCGGCTCACGAGCCGAACGAGATTGTTATGCTGGAACAGCGCTGCCTAATTGAACGAGCCGTTGCCATCACCAGGACAATTCTATTCCATTAGACGTTTGCCCACCGGCTTCGGCAGCAATTGAAATGTCCCGCTAGCGTAGGAGCGAGGTTCTATTTCCGCAATTTGAAGAGGGTACAAGCGGTGATCGTGTACCGACAATAGGCGCTATCGTGTGGCGTCTAATCACGCCGGACTCGGGCGTTGTGCTACAACCAACTTCGATCTTCACCCCGGATAAAGCAAAACAGTCCTTACTACTTTCTGCGAAAGATCATACCGGTGGGTAGTTTATCTTGTCCAGTACTGTTAGGTCGGAGTATCGCCGGCGGCGCGCGCATGTAATATGCGTGCGAACGCGATATCTTGGCCGCTGAACGCGCAGGACCTCATAGGGCAAAGGGGCTGCCAGGAGCACTATCTACCATTTTGCTGAAACAGCCGTGGCGAAACCGCGGAGGACTGTGACTAATTAATGTGATATGCTTAAAAGGATCATGCGTTTGATATACGATTTGCGGAGAAGCGTGCATAAATTGGTTTCTTACGTAGCTGTAAGGGTCTCTTATAAAGGTTTTTGAGCGGAGAGTAAGAATCGGTAGAAGCGGTGCAGATCTAACTTTATACCATAGTGACCCTAGGTACTTACACTTAACTAAGTTCTCCAAAAGTTTTTTATGTACAGTTTTTATTGCATTTTAAACCAATTACATAAGTGTAATTAGAAATTATTATTGGACATAACATCAACACGTGGCGTGCCCACTCAAACTTGGTTTATTAATACGAACCGTTGTTTTAAGTAATATCCTCGTAAGGCCCGACCTTAAAAATAACAATTGATTTTGTGATCACTTGAAGACATTGGGCCTCACGAGGATAAGTAGAAGTATAACGTAGTTGTGATTGTATTCTGTGGGTTATTTGACTTTACTATACTCCGATTAGCACTCATATACATACAGTTGATGCTAAAGGCTTGTTTAAATTGTCCGCTGTAGAAGTATGAACTAGACAGGCTGAATATAAAGTATACGTAGGTACACAGGGCTAACCACTCGGCCAGCGAGTTTATTTTTGGGTAGAAAAGCTCGAAACCTACTGCACCCTGAGGCTGTCTGAATCAAAATAACAGCTGTATCATGTACTTTGAATAGAAACGGCTGGGATATTGATCTAAGAGCAATAATGTCGAATTACTTGACAGTTAATTAGAACCCGCCATTAAGCTGGCCCGGCGCAAGCGCGTATTATTTGACACCATAGAAATGTAAAGCATAGAAGCGCAGTACTACTAGCAACACACGACATACACATACAGAGATTTTTGTTTGTTTCAGGTATGTTTTAAAATGTTTCAGTTCTATTTTTTTTTTTAGAATAAGTATTCAACTAGCAATACAAAGCAGCTTTACAACAACAAACAACAGTCGTTGTTGGCTTATAAAACCCAAATATTATTTAATATTGTAATATCAACTACGTCGCTGGCAAGAGCTAGATGAGAGTAGCTGACGACCATGCTCAGTGGCGTGCAATGGGAGAGGCCTATGTTCAGCAGTGGACAATCATGTGCCGATGATGATGGCGAATATCAACCTCGATGATACGATGATGATTCGTTGCTACATGACAATGTATGAGGGTACTTACAGGGGCGGGTCGTTTTTATGGTTCAAAATTCTTAATATGCTACCGGTTCTATATCTGTACATTCAGAATTTTTTTTTAAATCCCCTAATACTTTTAAAAATAATCACGAAATATATAACGCTGGAGACAAAAATGGTTAAATATTACATGTACACTAAAATTACACCCTCGCAACTCTTAATGCATGGCGATAAAGATACAATTAATTACTTGTCTCAAAAAATCCAGCCTCTTACCAAATATGAAATACAGTAGGTATATAAATTCTTATTAGATAATTAAATATGTATCACACTATAATATAAAAAAAAATCCTGACGATCCTCTCGACTAAGCAACTTACATCTACAACAGAGTTATTGAGAAAAAAATTTTCCCAATAGTTTATTTCAAATAATTATTATCATAGTAATTTTAAGTGGTTAGAAACCACTATATACTGATAATTTATTTTTTATATTAGTTCTAAGATGGCGAATTTGTTATTTAAATTGCTGACTTCAATCAGCATGCATGTTATGCATGTTATACGTTAACAGGTAGAGCATGCATGTTCTTTTAGTTAACTTTACCACATACTTTAATGTTATTGTTGTTATACTTTATTGCACAATAAAAAAATGTTTAACAAATAAAGTATTTTATCTTTCATGAAAAGCTACGTCAAGAATATTCGTACAAGCGGCATCTTTGTCTTAGTCTACACCATCGTCAACATTCACGATATTGTCTGCGTCCCTAACGGCTTTGCTTTTGAAGGGAACTGTGTCTGATATGCTGTCTACGCGTTATTAGACTCGAGTGTCTTTGTTGCAGTCGCCGTCATTTCGAAATATCTGGCGTGTGTCGGCGCCAGAACTGCAGCTATGATTTATGACTCTCTCTCCCTCAACAGTTATTGTAAAATCGTATTGTAATCATTGACAAATTATGCGGCTACCATTTACCTCGTACAAGAATGCTGTCGAACGGAGAATTAATTTCGCCACGTTATCTCTGGACGTTTGGCAACCGGCTGGTTTTTGTGATTATCTTTCGCAGCATGAGTATACATGGTGTATTTAAAAGCGGTATAAGAAAAAAAACAACGGTGTGGGTTTTGATTTTATCCCAATGTGTATAATCAAATTTGAAACAAAATTAATATATGAGTCATTCTATATAATACTTGGTCAATAAATGAGACCAAAAGTGCGTGAGCGATTAACCTAAGCGATTTCTTCTGAAACTCGTTCACGCATGATGCTTGCGTGAACATATTAAAAATTCCTATTTTTTCCTTACTACACAATCGTAAGTTCGATTCACAAAGCAGGCCGCCGTACTTGATTTGTGGAAATGACCTCAATCCAGCTATATTTCCAGGCTTATGATGTATTTGCTAGGTTACCACATGGAATAGTTTAGGCCTATGGAGGTGATTCTGCTGTGCGGAAGTTATTATTGAATAGAAATTCCCAAAAAACTCATAAGTTAGAAAAAAAACAAGGTTCTTTACGTCCTCTATTCCCTATCGTCTTTAGAAATCAGAAGTTCTAGTAGTTATTGTGCTCATAATAAAACGCTGTAAGTGACGGCAGTTGCCTTAAAAATCCCAGCCAAATGTTTTATGTTTTTTTTTATGGTGTCGCAGATTTTCTTCATGATGATAATTAGAACGACCGCTTTGAAGCCAAAAATAGTAATTTTGATACACAATGTATAAATCTGCAAATCATAACAAAAGGTGCACAGTATATAATCACCTGTTCTGTTTCCAATCTAGGATACCCTGTGGTCGTACGCGGACACCACGAACATTGAAAAAAGCCAAACTTAACTCATAATTGTACATTCAAATTACGCCATCCAGCGGAAATAGAACCGTTGACCTTTCTCTTGGTTGCCAAACTTCTTACACTTGACTAACAAGACGGTCAAGCGTTTTCCATTTGAAGAAGGAAGCGTTTTCCAACAATGATTGCATTGCACCGGGCAACACTATAAATTACTTCCCAACACTCGTACGCGACAAACAGCATTTATTATTGCACAAAGCAAAACATCAGGACAGTCGCCGCTAGAAATGAACACGTATAAATCTCCCATGGTTATATTTAATCACTGTTGCTCTCTCAGCGAGCACGCCCGGGTCTCTGAATATATTTTAATCCAGCACACAGAGGCATCTCTTAATGCAGCTGGGTCTTTGTTGGCCCCGGTAAATCAGCTTAGCGGATGGATGGCGCGGTGCTATCTGCAAGCTTCGTGCTGTAATCTGTCACGAAGTCCCTGTTCAACTGGCAGATTCCCATGATCTATTTGTACTTAGAGCGCCTGACTGGTTTTCCTGTGAATGCGCCATTGTTTCTTGCGAAGATCTTTGGCACCGAATTGTGATCTTGTTCCTCTCAGTTGATGACTTTTTTGCAACCCAACTAAGCTCTTTTCTGGTACCTCATAGACTATAAAGTATTATCCGTATACGGATACACTTACATACATGATTTTTGTTGGAAGAGTCCGACCAAGTTTCGCTCTGATTCGCAGAGCTTAATCATAGTGAGCAGAAACGGATCTCGCGTCATCGGTTGCTCGTCTCTGACTTCAGATAATAAGTATTATAATGCGTAATGCTTATGAAAGTTTAAGTTCTAAAACCTCATAGACTGTTTTATATTTAACGGGTCTAATCGCAATTATTTATTAGGTGAACTTAATTGGTTTAATTCTCGACGTTTCGGCAATGTTGCAGCTGCCGCAGTCACGGGTAGGTTGATGTGGCAGGTACAGTCAGTTGGTAATTTCTTTGTATAAATGTAAATTATTCCTCCCGAAATACAGGCTTACAGCTAGTTTAGGAGACAGAGTCAATTTTTGTAAGTCCTTACAACCACCACAAGAATAATTGTATATTCCCGATATACCTTACGGTTATTTATATAGTAATATGTGTGGTGAGAAATAAATATTTCATTTCATTTCATTTCATTTACTACCTTATTAGGTAGTATTTTTCTATGACTCGTGATGCTATCCATATAACATTAACCATAAATAATCCTGGAGGTTATTGAAATTAGAGTGGTGGTATTCCATTGGGTAGAACATTGCACTCGGAAGCGAAAGCTCCTGTTTCGATGACCAGTGCGGCTTTGTAGGTACGCCTGACTCGGCTTATTTTCAAAGTTACTTACATTTGTACAAAACCACTCGCTAACCGTGACGGAAAATACCGCGAGAAATCCTGAGCGTCTGAGGTGTTTACATAACTTTGTTAAGCCAATACTGTAGTGCCCTGTAGTGGGACGTACATATAGCCTGCAAAAAAAGACTGAAATTTGATGGGTATTTGTCTGAAAGCAACAGTTTATATGAAACTAGACAGAAATGTTGGTTTTCGTAATGGTACTTAATTTATTGGTTTTCAGATCTGTGTTATTTCAATAACTCATGTGGACGTTTCACTAGAGGCCACGAGTCTTCTCTCGGAGAGAGAGAGAGATTAGAGATTAGAGAGAGTAAGATAAAAATATTCTTTATTGTTCACGAGGAAAAAACACGACATATTTTTTTTTAAAAGGTACCGCTACAATTGGCGGCTACCAACAAGACAAAATAAATACCCAGAGTACCACCAATAAGACAAAATAAATAGATAAGGCTTGTCAATAAACGTATTTTATTGGTTTGCTCTACCGTTAAAACAATTAAACATAATATACGAAGGAAAAATGGGTGTGATTATGTGTATAGACTTAAAACAAACTCTACAACAAAATAACTAAAATCGAGCAAGTACGTACATAAGTCGGACTCCGTATTTTTTATTATTCGAGAATTGATTATCCAATTTCTTTTTAAGTACGCCACTCTATATTTTAAGTACAGTTCGTCGAAATCCTAGATTAAAACGGGCTTTTCGGGAATGTTCAGTGAGGCGCAAGGCACGGATTTAAAATCGGCTCAGCTTAACTTACACGCGGGCAGGAAAGGGCTCTAGTTTAATTAAAACGATTTAGGTATGTGGTACAAAAGGGGGTGTGAAGGTGAAGCCTTCCTACGCAAGCCGTCCTAATGCTATTAGCTGAGTGGATTTTATGCGGTAAGAAAATGCTTGACTTGTCCGGACACAGTGACACGTGTATTGTTGGAGTGGGCCGGGAATTTGCCGCTTTTGTTATGAAAAACACTGATTCACTCATAGGGCCAAAAAACCCATTCATATGTCACTCCCACTTCTGAGATGGTACAGAGCGAAGTGCGCTGTCAAATAGCTTTTTTGTTTCAAACAGCTTTTTGAAATTGGCAATAACGCTCTCGGCGATTAACTAAGTTCTTTACTATTATTGCTTAAAGTTTTCTTAGCATCCATATTTGTCCTTAATTGGTTTTGACATGTTGTATTCATCCTTTACAATTTATGTCACAAATTTAAATTTAGATAAATTTGAGGTACACGTGAGTTGAGTGCGCATTTTTTATCAATATAAACTCCATATCAAGCTAGATTATAAGCTTGACAAACCTAATATGTTTTTTTATTGTAGTTTTAGACTTGTGGAGAGTATGAAGGAAGAAAAACTGACGAATCAAATATATCAAGCAAATGTAAGTGGAAGGGCCGCTAAGGGGCGCCCCAGTCTTTAAAAACGATATAAAAAACCTAAGGAGACAGCGAGGAGTTCGCCACAAGTAGACTACCTACTTGAAGACCTAATAATGTCTCAAAAAGGTACTGTAACGTTGAAAAAACATTTTCTCAACCAGCTCTAAGTAAGTCTGTGTGCTCGTCCGTACAATAGCGGTCAAGTGGTGAGGTGTAGGGCACAGTGTAAGTAGCTTAGAGGGCTGTAGGTAGAGGTTGAAGGAGAGCCGCTAAACACCCTGAATCAGATTAAAACTGCGACCTTTCCAGGCAACAATAATTATAGCTTAAAAAACTGAAAACACGCGTTTAAATTATAATTTTGAAGCACTAAATTGTATTGTCCTTCATAAGTGTGCAAAACTTTGAAATAATTTCATGTTTTAACCATTTTTTTAATGCCGTTTTTGGCATGTATCATCATGTAATTTTAAGGTAGGTATCGAGTTGACATTAAAACGAAATATTTAAGTCTACGTTCTTTTGACACTGTTTTAAACAAACCAAACTTCTAAGCTAACGTGAAAAAAAGATAAGGCTATTTATAAGTACAGTTCGACTTTCAAACTTTGTTTCAAGGGAAACAAAATTCATAAGATTATTCCGTTGACCTAAAACGATGAAAATTTGCAAATAATGTCGTCTTATAATACAAATACAGGAAAAAAATCAGAAAACTATTCATTTGTAATTTAATCATTAAAAAATTGTCTTTGAAGTTCGGGAAAATTTTTGGAAAAAACTGGAGGTAGTCCAGTTTGCGCACCCGCCTAAATAGCACCTGCACAAATAGCACCTGCACAAATAGTACCTGGCCTAGTCCAGATATGGGCACCTATTGATATTATTGGCAGGTGCTGTTAGTGAATTCAAATGTATTTATTCTGCCAAATTCTGGACTACCTCAAAAAACTGCACCTCGGTGAGCGTGCCCGACTTGCTCTTGTTCGGTTCGTTTTTTTCATTTCAACCTTCAACGACTATTTAAAATCGTATCAGTCAACTAATAAACTGAAGCAATGCCTGACTGTTGCACAGTAAAATTTGCATCACTACAGCTGGTGGAAAATCAACGAAACAATTTGCACCCGTTCTTTCGACGGCAAATTGGTCAACTTACGTTACAATTGAACGCGGTTACTTTGATAAAATTTAATAAAAATTGGTGTTACATTCTTATGCAGCTAACATTTCTTAGCACAAAAACGTGCATTAAGTCATTATTTGTTTCTTATCGCGTTTAATTGTTGCACAATAACGACCACAATACTGTTGAATGTTTGGGACATGAATAGTACGTATATTTGATTAGTTTGTATTTGAGTTCATCTGAAATGACCCGATTGATTATGATTTTTACTTTCAGGATTGCATTAAGAAGTAGGTGCGTAAAAGAGTATTATAATCTTGAAAGTGACAATTTGTGACTTTAGTTAAAATAATGTTAAAATGTAAATGAAGTCGCGTTTTTCGGCTTAGTCCCTTGCAACAGACTCTTTTCGCTAGCTAAATTAATATCTTAATTGCTTTAGTCTTCGTGGTTTTAAGGTATGTAGGTCGGCGTTCTGATAAGGCCTGGGTTTTAAATTAGAGTGGTTTGGTTGGGTCAGAGCACAAAACAGACTGCTACAGAAGGTTTTCTGCAATAAAGTAAAGAAATAATACCTGAAGTATTATTATATTTCTTTAGTTATTTTTTTAATAGTATGCAGTTAATTATTTTTGCTGTAACAGCTTGATAAGGATTTTGTAGTTTATGTTGTTTATATTCTACACGTTTAAATATACCTTTTTTTTACTTCTTCTCAATCTCACCAAGATTAAGCACAGGGCACATATTATGACATACAGAGCGAAAGTCACCTGTGTACATGATATTTATTATGTATTATCGTGTTAAATGTTTTAAGTGCAATAAAAAACTTAAAAAAAGGTTTGGTCCGACGTTAGTTTATAAAATTAGTGCGTCGCTTTGTTTGCGGAGATAAATGAATAACTTTTTTGCACAGTTAATAAAATACTCTTATTTTTGAGCTTATGAATTTACCTACCATTCTTAAGTAAAGTTGATATTTTTCTGACATTGGTATAACATGCAAATGTCACTGAAAGGTACAAACAAGCCTTCTCACAGAGAGAAGAGACAAGCTTAAACGTATACTGCCGTTATTTAATTATTCTAAAGTAACAAATACTGAGATACATATTGCGATTAAAAGACATTTCATACTGACAAACACTCTCTGAGCATCGCTCTCGAGGTCTAGGCGTTAGAGGTATTATGTTTGTTTACAATCAGTGTGTTCTGCTGGTCATGACGAACGCTTGCCAAACATAGACGCTTCTATGGAGACCGTGATCAGGTTCAAAGTCACCCAAAGAGGAATGGAAATGTTGATGCTCGGAATATCCTTCGACAAAGTAAGGAAGGAAATCATTCGCCAATGCACCAAAGTTAAAGATAGCAGAAAACGGACCGCATTACTGCCATTGCCAGTTAGGCAGTATCGCTAGGATTATGGAAGGTTGGACCTTAAAGTCCCGTGCAGAACGCACACAGGTGCATGAAATATCGACAGTCTACCTGGCCGAGTTTCATAAAAAAATCGTAGTTTATTATGACAATTTGAATTATTTTGCGTAACTGAGCCGTTTTGTTAATCAGTGGGTTTATCGTATATGAGCGATCGCTATCTAAGACATTATTTATGCCCTACGGTGGAAAAT
Organism: Yponomeuta plumbellus; assembly: GCA_947310845.1. NCBI lineage: Eukaryota > Metazoa > Arthropoda > Insecta > Lepidoptera > Yponomeutidae > Yponomeuta > Yponomeuta plumbellus. Next base: position 15,525,471 of record OX371194.1, read on the forward strand.
ATTCTGTAAAAAAAAGTAGAGGAAGCATGGATACAATATGCATAAGCAACCGAACCGGAAAACCACCGCACTGTACAACTTATTATTAGACTACCTACATATTAATATTTTGTGAACTAAAATAAGCATGTTTAGGCTATGTATTTGAATAGATTATTATTTACTGAGAGTGTCTGCCGTTAAACTGTGATACAGTTTGGCAGAAGGGAATATATCATGTAACTTTGTCAATGTACTTAAAAAATAAATGAAAAAAAAAATATAGACAAGTACCATAGGCCAGGAAAAAGCAGATGTTTAAACATATTTCGCTTATAAGTTATTAATTATATTGATACCTAATAAGTATAACAGGAGCAGTGGTTGTAGTTACTTTGTTGAATGTGCTGAATTATATATTTTCAATCGAGTCAGTGTTCTGGACAATCGCAGTCGACAGTAAAATATAAATATTTTATGTAGACAAGTACTCTTTTAAATGACTTACCTGAAAATTTGATAAGCCGAGAAAGAAGATAAATGACTTATTAATCCAAACAAGGTGTTTTTGCTTAAAAGAAAATTATTTGTCGCTACATTACTGTTTCTCAACGGTTTTATTTTGCTGTCCCTACGAAAAAAGCGTATAAAACCTAAAAGTTGTCATCTACACTATTATTATAAAGAGGAAAGATTTATGTATGTATTTAGGTATGTAATGAATAATAATACCTACATAAAACTGTCCAAAATTATATCATTTTTTAAATTAGTCATTTTTGTATTAAAACTTTCACAAGCACTACACATGGTAACATAAGGCCCGTAATAAGTAATAACTTACTTGGTTTTTTTTATCCTAAGAGGACCATTACCTAGACTCTGTTAATGCATTCTACTACAATGGTAGGGGAGCCCAAGAGGGGATTTCGGGAGTTACTAAAGCGCGGCAGATTAACTTACAGGGAGATACTCGTACCTTGTACCAGGTAAAGTACCTCCACCAAATATGAGCCCCATATACATATATGGTCGCCTGTCAAGGATAAAGGATCAGATAAGTAAAAAAAAATTGATCATCAGAAATTCTCGAGCGCGTCAGATTAAGGTAGGGTGAATTAATTACATGCTAAAAAGTAGACGTAGAGAAGTAGGAGGGTTACAAACTTGTAAAAAAAAAACGTCAAAAAATAATTCAAGGATAACGAAAAATATATAATCTGACCATTTCCATAAGCCGAAGTAAGAAAAAATAATAGGTAAAGTTTAATGGGTGCAGCTATGCGATGCCTGTACACAATCTGAGGATGGAATCGAGCCAGAGGAGGAAGATGATTCTACCGATGAAGAAGATGATGATTAAAAAAACTATTTATAATTATTTTCTTATAAATACAATCATTAAACTTAAAAAACCTGTACTTTTTTATTTGCATCCTATTTCTTCAGCTTTTCAATTAATTAAGTTCAATTATTTGAAAAAATTAAAAATATATTTTTTTTAATTGTCAGATTAGGCGAATCCCTCTAGATAATCGTCAGATTATGAGATAGCACGTCTAGGGCATTAAGAAGAAGGTGACCATATATATCTTAAGCTGACGCTCATATTTCAATTATATTTGAAATATGAGCGTCAGCATCATTCAATTATGGCCGCGAGTTTGCGTTACATCCAAATCGTCAGATTATTATATAAGAGCTTTTTTTAGGTGCAAATAACATCCCCTTAGAAAATCTGACGCGCGACCACCCCCATCATAGAAACAATCAGATTAACAAACGTACATTTTCAAAAATACACAGGATATAGATGCTATCAATATCTGACGCGCTCGAGTATGTCCATGCAACAGTTTTTTTTTACAATTTTGAAAATCTATAGTCGGAGCGACTACCGATGAAAAGTTATATATTATATGACATTTTTTTCTTCTTATCATCTAAACTTCACAATCAAATAGGTCTCTATGACGCTCGAGTAAATCCCGATTTAGCATCATGGGCTTCTCTACTACATACAATGACATCTGGATGAACATGGCGATTTAGTTTCATTGCCGCTTCTGGTCTAAGCTCGCGCACATATAAAAAAATCTAGGCGTCAATGGGACGAAAAACATGTCACATGACCCGACCGAGTATCTGTCATTGAACTATAATGCACTAGTAGAATCGAGGCCCTGGTCGGACTCCTCCGACAAAAAACCAGGTAAGTTAAAACGGGCCATATTTTACAATTTAGTCATTTTTGTGTCCCACTGCTGGGCAAAGTCCTCCCCCATGATCTTCCACCCCTCCCTGGTCTGAGCTGTCATCACCCATCCGGGCAAAAAGGTTGTGAGATTGTCTCGTTAGCTCCTCAAAGGCGGTCGTAGGCTGATTAACATGGCAAAACAACGTTCCTCGTGTTATCAGTTTACAAATAAAAACTTGCTATTTTATCACAGACATTCAAACACTTTGCACAGAGCGACGCATTCTATGTTCTCTGTAAAGAACAGGGCTTAGTTTCAATAGTGCAATGGGAGTTTAGTCACGGGCATTACTCAATCCTTAACGAACGATCTGTTACCTGTGACCGAAACATTGTTCATCCGCGCTAACAAGGCATCCATCGATCGCAATGACCGATTTACGTCAACCACCCAATCATTTAGGCCCGTCAATGGTTAACGACAGTGGGCCGGGTATTGTTCGTTCACTTGCGAACATCTCGAAATGTGTCCGCTTATGTAACACTTCGAGCAACATTTCAACTTCAAGCTTTGGATATTAATTACGCCTTACTAGCTTCTTAAATGTTTGAAAGCGGCTCGCTCAGCTCAGCTTTTGTTTGTTTATATAACCGCCGATGTTTTCGAAAATGTCTTAGGGCAATAGTCAGTAAGTATACGGTACGCGAAAGGTCAGGAATGTGTAGACACAGCTAACCTATAGTTTGAATCGATCCGTGCCTATTGGCGAAAGTGATTCAATAACCTGAGTGATTGATATCACGTTCGCGAGTAATACGTGTATGGGAAAATCCCAAATCCGCCCTTCTAAACATGACAGACGTAATAATGTCGCGTAAACTCGCGTATCATTATGTATGTCTCGTTTTCTATTAGGAATGGGATTGTACGGTGCCCTAAATTTATATGTTCATGACGTCAAAAATACAGAAATAATATCATTAATTTTTTTTTGCACAAAACACATGTCAGGTATAAATGCGTATTTAATGCTAAATAGCATTTTTCTACCAATTAACCTTTGGTTTGTTGATAATGGCTGGGTGGGTAGCGCAAAATACAGAAATACTACTTGTAGAAATAGAGCTACAATATTTATGGAAATAGGCGATAAACATATCCATAATCATTTAAACAACGTTTGCAGAGTCACCTAGTAAATATAAATAAAGAAAAGAATACTTTATTTTGATAGAAATAAGGAATTAAGAAAAAACCCACAATTGAACTTCACAAATGTGAATTATATTTTATTCAAAAATATACACATGTAAATTATATTTTTAAAAAGATAAAGAATTTATAAATTTTTTGTTTATTGGTTGTAAATATTGATACTGTTCAGTATCAATATCAAGTGTTTCCAAGTTATACTATGGTTGTCTGGGATAAATAACTTTTATTAGTAAGGCCGCCAATTGTACTGTACTATGTTATTGTCAAATCTCATGTGTAATTCCTGGTGTACATACAATAAAGGATATTCTATCTATCTATCTATATCATACACTGTCTAATGTGCACCATATGACTGCACTGACACGTTTTAGGTATATCTGTTAAAGATGCGGAGCGGATGAGTGATCTCACCGTGAAATTACACAATTTTGGCACGAGTCAAGTCCTCTTGTTACAACGGCATGTACAGCGCCACCAAGTTATCTGTTCAGGTGGGCCAAATTGTAACTAATTTTAAATCCTGTTACCCATTTTTTGTTTTATTTATTCACTTATTAGGACTTATAGATATATTTGCGCTAAAGTTAAAAGACGGGTCATTGACTTAAAATATTCTCATTTTTTTAGGTAAATTCCTTAAATGTTACTACTAAATTCTCCACTAGCGCCGCTATCTACTGAACAGATAAGATGGTGACACTGTAATACGCTGTAATGTCCGCAAATCGAGCGTAATGACCGTCACTCCTTTCTCGAGACCTTTTTTGCGGACCGCAAGGCTCTTAAATAATGAAGCGATGTATTAAATAAAATTTCGGTGCAATCGAGACGCATATTGAAAATTACTGAGCCTAATAAGGCGTAAGTGTCGTTTAACACCGGCAGGCATTGCCTTTTCTTATGCGAATATATTAGTGAGAAAAAGACTGAGTGGTGCTACGCGGGGTGGCGAAACTCGCAATAAATATCTGAGTAGCTCTTTTGAATGGTGCGATTTTCAACTGCTGATATACAGGGTCATTTTAAAAGTGTGCAAATGCGGAAGCACGTTCGTTGGAATTTATCATTTACGACTACTTTTGTTGTATGACTTCTAGGCTAATCCTTTTTTCGTGTTGTTTTGTATTATTTTACGGCTATCCTGCTGTGTGGCGTTCTGATAGACCATGCAAATAAAAATCAGTGATTGCACATGTGCCCAGTTTCTAATTGAAACAAACGAAAGATTTGTTTTACAGCTTACATTTTTCTGTTTCTACTACTAATAAATTATTAGTTTATTGAACCAGACTTATGGTTTATGGTTTTCTGCCTTTATTGTCACTTTTTGTTCAGCAATGAAATCCGCAAACCATACATATGTATGAAACAGAATGGGCATATTCTATTTAGCACATTGATTCACCGGAGGCTGCAACATTGAAATAGTGAGTAAAACGTTTATCAATGATTATTCACATCCCAGTTATTTGAACATCAATGTAAGAAAAATCATAAAATGTCACAAGTGGAAAACACAAAATCTACATGTATCTAATTAAAAAAAAAATTAGGATTGACATCTACATACCAAGATTCATACAGCATCCAGTGGCACAGTGGTACGCACACTACATAGATGGGTGTCCGGATAGTCATTTTAAAAATAACCCTGTATATTTCCAAGGAATTGGAATGGGACAGTCTTATGGCGCCTACGCCTACGGACAATCATCGCGTATCGCGTTTATCGTGGTATTAGGCGCATATGAATTCTAATGTCCACATTATGTAACCCGGTCCAGCTAACCGGATTACAATGTATATCTTTAAGAAACATTCACTTTGGTTTGTCAAAGAGCGGAGCGCTCTTCAAAGGCCGAAGAAAATCAAATAGTAAATTCACTTCCCGGAAACATCTCACAGGCCTATTACGGCACGGGCCAGTTACTCGTATAAAGAGGGCTTTATGTCCTATGGGAAGAACATATGGTTTCTCAGGTTGCGGTGGGAATACGGGTTTAAGCGGGGACCATACTATCAGACACGGTAGACCTTACGGTCGCCATGAGAACATATTGTGTCCATTAAACCTGCCTGTCTATTTATTTTCTTAGTGTCGTAAGCAAACAAGCAGCGTACTTACATGAAACTTAAGTTTAGGCACTTTATAACCAACAGTTTTAATCGTTGACCAGCTGTTATCTGTTTAGCACTGTTAATAAAATACTGTCTTTAAAGTGTTATTGGCATCCCGCAAGACCATCAAATATTTTCTGCAGAATCGATATGTGCAATACATAAAAGTATAAAATTTCTCGGTTTCATACCTCAAAAGGAAAAAACAAAACCCTTATATGTAGAAGCACTTTGTTGTTCGTCCGTCTGTTTATCTGTCAAGACACTTTAATCAAATGATTATCAACTTCTAAGTTAACGAAAAAAATATACAGTGTCTAAATGTAAGTTATTTTGCAGTACAAACACTATAAAAAACCTACATTTAGATACTCAAGGTAATCAAAGTTTATAGCATACTTCCCGTTGACCTAGAACTATGAAATTTGACAAATAATATCGTGATATAATACATTTTAATTACATCACCAAAAAAACAGTCGTTGTAATCCGGAAAAAGTTCGGGAAAAACTGCAAAAAAGTAATCCACAACTTTCAAGGTCGTCAGTTTGTAAGAAAAGTGTATTATATAAGAAATTTATAAATTTATACACTCTTATGGGTAGACCATAGTTGGTCTATAATTATATTGTAACACCTACGTAACCTATGTTCAAGTAAATAAGAATTGGTTTGATTGATTGCAACTACGGAAGCCTCGTTGGGCGAGCCCGATTCGCTTTTGTCCGGTTTTCTTAAGGTCCTGGTACTTAATGCGGTCAATTTGTAAGAAAAGTTATCGTCATTATCAGTAGACCTCTCCCAACTGCGAAGGACCTTTCCTTCCGGGGATGCGGAATTGAGAATTGAAAACTTTTGCCCATTAAAAGTCGATACATAAAAACTTATTTTGATACCGGGCGTCCATAGGCATAGACACACTGTAGGTTGCGAGTGGTGCGACCGATGGACGGTATGTTCCCAGCTTTACAGTTATCATTCCGAGTGCGTAACGGGGGCTCTGAGCATATCGGCGCGGGTATCTCCCGCCTGCGCTTTGTTAGCGTCGTGCTTGGAATAACAAGTCTATCCCGGGCATTAGCGAATATGAAACATTCAATTAGGGCCTTTATTTATTGGAAAAGGCTTGATAAGGGTTGTTGCTTACTGCTGAAGAGGATGAATTTGTCTATACTTGGTCTTGGGAGGACATGTCCTGAAGGAGAGAAGCTTCTCTTCTATATAAACTCACCCCTGTATATCAAAGGAGTAATCAGAGAGCTCAGATTAGATTAGATTAGAACTCTTTATTGTAGACACCAGAAAAACAAACAAATACATAAAAAGACTTATATACCTACCTGTGTAATCTCCTTTTTTATGTACAATAAAGTGTTCTCTATCTATCTATCTATCTACTTAAGTTTTGGCGTATACAATTGGCGGATTACGATTACCATCACCAGATTAACATTTACCACAATTCTGACAAACTTCTTTTGCTTCATTAATGAATTAGTGGTGGCATACACTCACGCCAGCTTCGGAAACTTTTTATCATCTTCAGCCTAGTTCTCTTCTTTTCCATTTTACTGAATCAAAAGGTTGATACAAATTTTGTCTCTAGCCTCATCACACCGGCCTCATCTTCTTCCTATTGGTCGTTCCGTTACCTTCCTGGGGTCGGCTCTCCTAACCGCTTTTTTCCAGGCCGATTCTGGGTCGTCCTTGTCGCTTTCTACAACTTTCGTCCACGTGAGTCGGATCTCCCACGTTTTTTCAGCGCCAGCTAGAGCTCAACAACTTTTTTAGTCATATGGTCTACGGTCTCCTCATGACGTAGCCATACCATCGCAATTGTGCTTCTGCATTTTGTCTTCAATGGGTCTAACTTTCAAAAATGTGATGAAGTTTACTGAGCGTTTTAAAAAAGGACAAAATTGCGATTTCTTAAATACCTTTCCCCCAATTAGTCTAAAGACATTAGCGGTAACATGGTAGTTTAGTACAAAATATTCCATTATAACGCCTTATAAGGCAGAAGAAAAACTGTTGTCTAACTCGCTGCACAGGCCATCTGGTCGTCAAATCGTAGCTAATTTTATTTATGACGCGTCTCGTTAAGCTACTGCGCGTACGCATGTTTTGGCCGCGATCGCGTGAGAAACATGCCCATCAGTTGGCTCGTTATTGAAGGCATATCATAAGTAGGATGTGAAGAGGGTTCTTATTACAAAAAGCAACAGCTTTCAACGATAGGTTAACTGGCAGATTATAAATGTTATCTAGCATTAAGTATGTCTTCCTAAATAATTTTGTTTTTGGTTTTGTTTCATAAGGTGTTTACTGTTTACTAATAACAACACTATTTTGATGATTCAGCCTATACGTCCGACATTCGGGCACAGGTATTCTCTCGAAAAGAGAGTATGGGTTTCGCAAATGAATTCGCGCTGACGCCTGTATCTACGAGGGAAAGGAAGATACCAATACCACAATTCTAATAAACTCCTATCGTCACATAAATCTACTAGCGATATGCATGCTCCTTACGTGTTCCTTCAAAAAAAAAAAACAAAAAAACTTAAAATTTAAATTCAGAAAAATATTGATGTACATCAGTTAATCACAAGGATGTTAATCATCATCAGTAGATACAGTGTTTTATCTTAATATTTTGAACAGTACTTTACAAAGTCACTCGAAGAATTTAATTAAATTAGACTTCCTACAAAATCACCTAAGCTTTTGGAGCTAACGCTGCATTTGGATGAAGATAGCGAACTCCATTGGCATTTCTTTCGATTTAACGATTCACAAGTGCCGACAAATGTTAATTAATCGCTTTATTGTACCGGCCACTGGTCTACGGCGATTCAAGTATCATAACAGCAGCTCAAATAAGTAAAAATAATTTAAGTAAAATATAAGTTACATATATTGTGACGAAAAAGTACCTATATCTTACAGAAGTTCGTTTACAAATCCTTATTATAACTTTGCCTTAACTTTGCCTTTAACTAACGGCCTGCTCGGAATTTCTCTACGAGACCGAATCAGAAATGATGAGATCCGTAGACAAACGAAAGTCGTCGACATAGCCCACCGGATGAGTAAGTTGAAGTGGCAGTGGGCGGGGCACATAGCACGAAGAACTGATGGCCGATGGGGCCGAATGGTTCTTGAATGGAGAGCAGACATTGGCAAACGCAGCGTAGGACGACCAGCCACAAGATGGACAGACGACCTCATCCAAGTAGCAGGAAGGCGCTGGATGCAAGCCGCTTCCAACCGGTCTTTTTAGAAATCCATGGAGGAGGCCTATGCCCAGCAGTGGACTTCTTGTGGCTGAATGATGATGATGATACAAGTTTATATCTGCCTAACCCATCGGGATACATTCCATAAGCTCACACCTGTATCCCAAACAACTCGGTAGAGACCAGAGTTTACTCAAAAGCGCCCATTTAAGCAACATTATGGAGTTTAGATAAAGTTGTTAACTTTTGACTTCTTCCTATTTTCTCTCCCGTCCTCCCGCTCTTCTCGACTAGGTAAGCACGGAATAGGACGACACTTTTTCCATTTCCCGCTCGCGGAATAAGGGTTGTAGCTGGATGCAATACTTTAAGCAATTCGTTAATAGCAGTGTATTGCTACAAAAGGCAGCTGGCTCAGTATTGCGCTGAGGATATTACATGATACAAGTACGAGACGTGATCTATTTGTCTCACAAGTGTGAATTTTGTCGTGTCTACTACTCGAGTTAACCTTTTGCTTAAGCATATTTTACGGGCGGTCCGCTAAACTTGTTGCTCCGAATGCTCCCATTAGGGCGCTTCGCTTCTAAGGCTGTGACAGCCTGCATAATGCGCCGAGACCCGGCCTAACGGCTGCCTGAGAGCCAACGCGATGCCACACAGGCACATGAGCCTGTGTGGCATCTGGGTACTGGTTCCAATACTGGGAAAAATACTGCCGTCGCCTTTGGATACTTATACTTGGTCAGCTTTATACTCTGCGCAGTTGGCAGGATCTCATAGAGGCAGGATCTCATAGAGGCATCATCCTGCGGAATTGCATAGGCGCGGATTTGAGATATCTGGGGAGGAGTAGAAGCTTTCCACACGGATGAATAAGTAAATCAAACCTGGGCCGCCGCCGCCCGTACTTCTTAAGAAGGTTATGAAATATCTGTGTCATTTCATTTTTAGCTTACCGTAAAGTATTAACTATCTATCTTATCCCCAGTTTCTCGTAGACTAGTAAGTGGTTAATCTACTGTTAACGGCTGTCTGTTGTGTCCAAAATATATACGAAAATAACATTTGACAGCTGTTAACAGCAGATTAACACATTGTTAGCGTACAAGAAACCGGTGTTGGCTAGATATTCAGGTTCGTGCACAAACCTTTCTGATTCAGTCGCCGTATTCAGCCCTTTCCCACTACCTTGAGTAGCTTATTAGTATATCTAATCGGTTACTTGCTAAGTTTTCTGCGGCCAAGTTCTGGCATTGCTCTTCCACAACTCAGTTTGTTGACTTTGCGGTATATGTGCCCCCACTTCCATACGTGGCTTTCCCTGGCCTCTGCCTACCCATCTGGGTTATATGCGTCAGTATGTATGTGTGGAGGTATGTACGCATACAAGCAAAAACCATCCTCAAAAAATTGTCTTATAAAAAGAAAAATCCCTAAAGGAGAGGAATCCTCATCCTCTCCTTTAGGATGAGGATTCCTCTCAACAAAGGTAGTATAAATGGCCTCTAGCTTTGTTTTATTCAAATCGTGTTTTTATAACCATTTTTTAACCGTATTTAAGACCGTTAAAAGTTAGGCTCTTTAGCAGGTAAAAACCAATAAAGTAATTTAAAAAGTAAAACGCATCTAAAGAAGGAATACCACCTATGCGCGCCAATCCGGAGAAATCCAAAGTACCTCCTGTAAAAAATGTTAACATCTTCTTTGCAAGTAGTTTTATTAAAGGGAGAAAGTAATGGTTGTACTAAATAGGAGAAAAAACTTGGATAAAATTTAAAAGAAGGACCATAGATGACTAAAGCTTAGTTATGACTCCTTTTTTTGCAAGGTGATCTTGAAAGAAAGGAATCTTTAAGAGAATAAGATAAAGTCAGGTTCCCAGTCCCAGTCAACAACCCAGTCCGCTGGCGCTAGTTCTTCAGACAAGCCACCGCTGGCCTGGCTTGTGTTATTTAGATGAAGCCAGTTAGCTTTTTCCTTCCTTGTGGTGTGCTGCTGAAACTTTCTTGAAAAATTGACAAGCGCGCTGTTCCAGCCAGCGATGGCTTGGCATAAAAACTGTTTACACAAGGCCAATTCCAAGCCAATGCTGGCTGCCAGTTATACTGACAGTCAGCGGTGGCCTCGTGGCCTCGTATAAGCCTGTGCGCTTAGCATGCACGTTTTGACTATCAACATCGACACTTACGGGAACTTGCCATGTCATAAGTGTGAGTGTTGCAGCCTAGACTCCATATAGCCAATAGAATGCGGTCTTGTCTACCAAAGTGTAGTTATTGCCAGATTAAATAAGCTTGTTGTATTTTTATCTTAAAAATTATCATGGCTTTTTATTAGTAACGGAATATCACTAGAATGTTAGAATTGCGTTTCGTTCCTACGCAAACCACTTAACAAAATCATTCATTTTTACATACATATCTAGGCAGAACGAGCTTGACTAACGACAACGAGCTTTACAAGCTTAACTAACGACGCTACAATGCAATACTTAGCAGGAAGAGGGCACCCTATTTCCTCATACCAATCGTATGCTAAAAATCATTTATCAAGCTCGATATATCGACTTTGGCAGCCACCCGCTAAGCTGAGCGTACGCGTACCCACGGGTGTGTTACACAACATTGATTATATTGATTCAACGAATGCCAATTCGCTATGATATATACAGTTGTTATTATTTACAATTACTCTCTTATCGCTGATTGTTTTATTAGAGAATGTTGTGTCAGAGGTGGGGTAGGTACTTATTGTAATGGCTGCAGCCGTAACCGCTAGAAAGACCGGTTGGGACGCTGACATCAAGACAATGCTGATGGCGATTTTGGCTCTGAATTATGCAACGTGTTTTTTTGGGATCTCCTGATGTTGCCGGGTGCTCGCTTGTGTAAAACTTGTTCGAGCATTGTCTGTTGGGCAATGTGGAACGACCTGCGATCGCGATATTGTGGCGTGAAGAGTATAAATCACGGCCGCTATGCTTTCCCATTGTGATTGTTTATTTGCGTCCTCTTAGCTATCTTTGCTTTTGGTATTCACGGGCGGAATGTTGGTTTTGTTGGGCTTATCTCGAAAGCTGAGTGAATGAATTTGATCCGGTCCTTGTACTGAGCGTAGCAATATCCTTCTAACCAAGCAAATATGTTACAACTTGTCAATGCTAATAACTTGTGATATGGAGAATATTTCAGTATCGAAAAAAATTATATAAAGTGTACTATTACTTGTTCCTGTAGAGATAAATTCCCAAATTGTTTAGAGAGAAAAAAAAACCAGAGACATTTATTACAATTCTATAAAGCGCTTTTGCTCAGTTACTATCAACATCATCATTAGTTTCTGTTAACATCCGCGGCTTAAATTCAAGCTACCAATTTCCACCTATTCGTAGTACTTAGCTTATTATCAGAAATAGTTAAAGGCATCACCGATTTAATCTTGGGAAGAAATAAACACTAGCAGGATAAAGATTGCTAGAAGGTGGTATTTCATCAAATTCACTTCCCTATCGCCCACAGTTGATTCACACACCGGATGTCGGTGCGGCAACGCCAATGCGCTTGCAAAATGCACATATTCTTATCTGCTAAACTCTAGCACAAACAGTTTCTGTTATTTATGCTTCCGACTATAGGGTGTTAATCAAATCTAATACGCTTAACTTTTATCAGTTTCACTCCGTTGACAAATCGGTTGTGTTAATGTAGAGTCTCCATGATCTATGGCGTTGCCTATTTGGAAATGGTAGAAGCAGTTTGTTTTATTTTACGTTTTGTGTTTTTATTAGTTTTACTTGTAATTCACAGGCAAATCTATGGCATACTGGACCAAAGTCTCTGAATGAATAAGTTTATTTATAATTACATTTATAATTACATAGCTGTCGACCGACCGTCGATTGACCGGTTGCCATTTATACGATTTCTTGATAGATATCTCTGCAAATGTCATGGTGCAAGTCATTTTTCACTTTTTTACTGAATAGAGCTTACCCCTGAATAGATTGATAGCGGTCGTAAGCTGATATAAGTACTTACATTGTAACTATAAACACATCTATGAAGTCAGTCTTAACCTACTTCTAATAGAATTGTATTGATCTGAAACTTTACAAGTGTACGTAATTGGGATAACAAAACAACTCGTTACCCAATATCATCAAGTCGGTTCAATAGAACTTTTGTTTGAAAGTATTGAATGAAACTTTTCATTACCCAATAGTAGCCCTGTTGCTAACAAGTCTCGACAGATATCAAAATAACCGCATTAGATGCATCAGTAAGATCGTGACTATTCCGCGCGTGGTTTCGAAATCAATCTAGTTATGCCTCGACAACCGCCAATAAGCCCGGGTGGTCTTTGGGGATTAAGTAAGCATCTTTCGTTAATTCCAGCAGTTTTTATGAGCACAAAAGTGGCCATGAAGTGAAGCAACTAAAGGTTACTTTGAAAAAGAATAGAGCGGAAGGCTATTAGAAAATTGCTTTGTTTTTTCCAGCTTCATCGTGGTTCCTCCACTTTTCAGTGCCGAAACCCTTTTATGGTCAGCTTAGTCAACGTAACTGTCTTGGTATTATCGTAACTTAATATACGAATAACAATAATGTCTGTAAAATTATTTGCTCTTTCTAGGATTAAAAGGTTCAATTAAAATTGTCCTATCAACTATCCTATTACCATTTTCTTGCCTTTCAAAGTACATAAATGTTTTTTTGTGGTGACATAAATAATACGTTCATAAAATAAAGTTCAAATGGGTGCAAGAGAGCATAATTATGCTTTTTAACCTGTTCCAATTATATCTGCATAATTATGGTAATCTAGTCCCATATTGATTGACATTCTTGGTGATCCTCGGTAGCCTTAGTCGAACACTTAAGGTACTACCACTGTCACTCTAGTAGTCGAGTGAAACCGGTCACTTCAATTGATCTGTCATTACACGGATGATCCAGTAGTGATTAAACACGACTAATTAATCTCTCTACGAACGTACCGCAATTACGTATTTATACGGCACGGCTAGATCTATTGTAAGAACATCCGGCTGTTGCGTAAAAACTTCATTCGTACCTATGTACTGCCGAAAATATAGAGATTATCACAAGCTATTGTAGAGATAAAAAGTAATGGGCGACTTCTAGTGGCCATTAGCTTGGATTGTTCTTTGTTTGACAACAATTCCAACAAGTTACGTGTCGCGGACCGCAGGTTATAAAACGGAGCCACCGCGTCGAGTGGAACTAAAATCTAGGCTAGATTTTACTTTCAGCGTAAACTGGTGTGACGGCGCGCGCTTGCGGTTTGCCTTCCAGTAATCTATCTACATTTTTTCCGTACATAATTACCGGCCGAGAATGGGCCTCGTTTAGCTACGCATGTAAAGGTGTTCACGCATGTCAAGCCTCGCGGGCTTAGCGACGCTGGCAGCACGGCAGTGCAATGGCGTGGGGTTTTGCAACGCCAAATGCGGGTGGCACCCGTCAAAAAGGCTATCGGGAGTAGACGTCTCGCTGGCATGTGTCAGCACCTTAAGATTAGCAACCGGACTTATGCGGAAGGACGTTTTAGGCACCGCGTGGCGAGCTTTATGTGGAAAATCGATGTGACAAGCGCGCAGCGTTCCGCACGACCGACGTTGTCGGCCGCTTGTAGACGCATTCTCTTGGTAGGAGTGTCACGATTGCCAATATGGCGAAAAAATTACACGGTTCTTAATTCCCTAACGGTGGAAGTGTTGGCAACGATGATGGTGGTGTGAAGGCGAAGTTATTGGTACATAACGTTTTAAAATTTAATGTGGGTAACAGGAGAGCCATGCCACTAACAGAAGAGCATACGAAGGTTTTAGGCTGTTCTGACTTATGAGAGACTGCGTTTACTTACTTTTTTGCTTCAGGTATTTATTATATGTATTTTAACGACTCATTAAAAAATAACTATCCGAGAATAGCGTGTCTCTCTCAGAGACACATCGGATTCATAAAAAATATGACAGTGTTATTGTGAGAAAAACGAGCGATCAGTGTACCAAAGGGTGCATCGGGCCAAACGTGAAAATAAAATGTTAATAGGCAAATATCGGGCGGCGGCGATCGATTGGATTGGAGCCAAAGCAGTCATAAAAACTGCGTTGGGAAACAAACCGAATGGAGCGAAATAAAAGTTCTCGAGTCCTTGAGTCGATTATAAAGCCGCTCTGGGAAGGATGTCAACGATTATCGGGCGTCGTTAAGACGAGCAATGTAAAAACGACAGAAATACCGATTGTATTTGACAACTCGAGTCGAAATGGAAAGTGAAATACATTAAACATTTACATACAGGCACATACATTGCTTCTGGCCCCACACTAGGATACCCTGTGTCGTGGGAACCAGAAACAGCGACGTCACAAACATGTAAACATCCAAGACCTGGAGTTTTTGTTGAAAAATGTATTCTCTTCTCTTGGAGAATGTCGCCTGCTTTTTGTAAACAACTGTACATAATTGAGGTAGACAGCGCCGACTAAAAAATTTAATATTATTAGTCCTGATATATTTTGTTTATGCTTTTTGTAAAGTCATTTCGCCACGAATATTTACAGGCCACTTTTTTCAAAACTACCGTACCGTAATCATGATTAGAATTTTGCGTTGTAAGAACTAAGAGGTCCGATTAAAGAGTACACATGCAAACGCGCGCTTACAGCGCGCTTACTGCGCGTTTGCATGTGTACACTTCAATCAGACCTAGTGTGTACCCGCTCTAACGGCAGACGAATTCACTCTGCAGTTCCCATTAAAATAGAGTTTGTGGCTGTAACTTTACGAAACCATATACTTCTGTCCATAGTGTTGATCGTCTGAGGCGAGGACCCCAGCAATGGATCAAGCCCCTTGCGATTTATTGCTCAACTCTGATCACCTCTAATTGCCCCTTCATCTGACCAGCTTCAGCCTCCTCTTTTATTTCTATTCTTCGCAAATAGTTCTCTAATCGCGACGCCGCTTTTAACTGAGAATTTACCGGGCACGACTTAATAACTGGGCAATTTCAGCGATCAAATAAAGCTTGTAAAAAGGCCTCTGCGTCTATCTTACAATTAATATAAATGCTAAAGGTTGGTTGGATTGATGTTTGTTTGTTACTCAATTACGACCAAACGCTTGAATCGATCTCGATAAAATTTGACACAGAAATTTATCAAATAGCACAAAGCTACTGTAATCCCGAGAAATAAACATCAGTATTTCCACGCAATCGCTCGTAACCCCGGCTGCCTGTGTGACCTTAAACGATCACGAATGTTGAGCAACATAGGGCGCGTTCAGTGCATGGATGGGTGACCGTCTATGTATAACGCTAGTAGCATTTTTCCGAGCGGCTCCGTGCTTTGCGAGGTACGTTAAGCAGGTTGATGCCAGCTGTCGTCGACAGATGGCAGTCATTAAGCCAAGTCAGAAGTCTTAGGGCGGCTTGACAACTTCTGACAATAAGACCAGCCACTAGTCTTACAAGCCTCCACCAATCCGGACTTGGTCCCCGTGGTGGAGTATGCCTTATACTTTCCTCAGGGAAAAGACCCGTGCCCCTCGGTGGGGACATAATGGGTTGATGATGATGATTTCCACGCTAACAAAGTTGCGGGTAACTAGTGCTCCATAATTTTAATCAGCATCTTGTTAAAAGACTCTCCAGCGCATGCTTGTGTATGCGTCACGGACATAATTATCGTACATTTGAGCACAACTTGAACTGCTTAATCATTTCATAAAGTGTGTGTGTGTGATGTGTGTTCCAAATATGTAAGGATTTTTGAACTAAAAGTTACGCAAGCAAGTCATTATTAACTTTATTCCGGACACACTTAATTGACTTTTTGTCGGAAGAGTCCGACAAGCTTTCGCTCCGATTAGCAGAGCTTAATCATCGTGAGCAGTCAGAGACGAGGAACTGACGACGCGAGCTCCATCTCGGCTCACTACGGCTCGGCTAAGCTCTACGAATCAGAGCGAAATTTTATTGGACTCTTCCATCTAAAAATTCAATTACATAAGTGTGTCCGGAATAAAGTTAATAATCATCATCAACAAACTATTATGTCCCCACCGAGGGGCGCGGGTCTCTTCCCTGAGGAAGGTATAGGTAGGCCATACTCCACCACGGGGGCCAAGTCCGAATTGTTGGAAGTTAATAATATTTACGGATTATTTTAGATCAAAAGCGTTTCGATCGCACTATGCTGGCCTGTCCTAACGAGGATAGAAGACCTTAAGTTGTGAAACCAAAAAATCTCTAGATATAATAAAATATGATGATGTCATAAAGAAGATATACAGCCAGCAGTTTGAAGACAAATATAAAGTATTAAACTATCATTAAGAAATGTTGCACCTCGCAGGCTAGTCGAACAAGAAATAATAATCTTAAGTGTTTATTAAAATTGCTGTCGTTTGTGAAGATTATATACTATCACCCATCACGATTCAAATTAATACTGATGGGCTTTCAAATTGCTAAAAGCCTAATAAACCGTGCTTTCATTGATGAATAATGGGTTATTCTTAAATAAATCTAAATGGTATTAAACACGAAAGCAGTACTTAAGCCGTTTATGACGTAATGTAACGTTGAGTCTTTAAAATTTGTATTATTTAAAGATAGGTACACAAGTTATTTGAACGAGTAGCGCTTTGTAATATTTTCTCCGTGTGACCTAAGAGGTGACATACCCGCATCAAATGGAAAGGGTGGATGCGTTCACATCACAGTGCTTAAAGAGCAGAAAATAATACTGGTATCATAACAGAAATGCAAAATGCTGAACTGATTTAGAAGTGGCCTCATTAAATTTATACCGGTCATACCGGATAATATTTCCACTAGCACAAAGTAGCAAAAAATGTTTTTTGCAACGCTAGCAATCCTACCGAGCCCCAAGTAGTGGAAAGGACAAAAACAAGAAAGAAAGACTTGTGCTCGTTTTACGGATCTTAAAGTAGTACAAATAGGATAGCATTTATAGTTGTGTTATATTTCCATGTTTGTAATGTCCATGCCTGGTTACGATAGTACCGTGTATCCTAATTTGTGACCAGCATTAGTGATTCTATTTTGTGGAAATTACTATTATATGTTAAGCAGACTATCTGATCTCTCTCTAATATATAAAATTCTCGTGTCACCGTGTTAGTGCGCATACTCCTCTGAAACGGTTAGGCCAGTATATAAATATAATCTATAGGTGTGAGAATAGGTTGTTATCTATTTTTCGTACCCCTATCTGGCAAAACAATGTTTGCTGGGTCAGCTAGTCTAATAAATTAGATTCTACCTTAAGTGATAAGGGGGTCCGCCCCAATTTTTTTTTTTCATTATAATCCCTACACGTAATTTATATGGCGAAACAACGTTTGCCGGGTCAGCTCGTTCTTATATGTATTTATATATATCGGTTATCCTCACCAACAAAGGTTAGCTGGAAGAAAATACTTTTTAGTATTAAGCTCGCCTTTGTACATAATTTTTATTGTGCAATAAAGAATTTTCATTCATTCATATCAAATGTGGCACCCTTCAGTGGAAATCAACCCTAATTCCTCTGTTTTAGTAGTCAAGCATGCACATATCATTACACAGTTTACACATTATACAGTTTGTGTCTCCAATAAAATGAAACGAAAACGACGCAATGTTCATTTTATAGAATGAAAAGAAAATGAACATTGCGTACGCGGACCTGGAATGAAATTGCCAGAAAGCGTTCGCTGAACTGTATCAGTATTTAATTTACGTCACAGATGTCGTATAAGGCTGTTGCCACGTCAAACACAAGTGATAAAGGATGGCGAGGAATTAGGCGACACAAGTCTAAGGCAACGTAATGTTATTTGCTCGCAAAATGGCTCGCGTTTCATTCAAATTCAAAGTAGTCTGTCGCGCGCTCAGTCTCCTTCCGCACGGATTATAACTGCCGGAAAGTTGCCTAACGATATTACAAGCTTTCAATGGATGAGACTTGAGTGCAACTGTGCGAGCCGAAACCTAGTTAAGCTTTGCCTATTACTGTTTCTAAACTAAGGCCTGAACTCTGAGGTTATTATTATTAGGTACGTACTGCACGAGAGAAAAGTGTGCAAAAGGTAGACTCAATGATGATTCGTACGAAGTTACGTGTTCGCCGGTTTCAGCTCGGGTGACCCGCATAAGGTTCGCCCCAGGCGGACATACTTCGACCAAATAGGGTATGTATTAGCAAAGGGCAAGATAAAAAGTACCCGAAACCGACGTGCATGCATGCAACTGCTAATGAATGTCGATGAAGCGAAAGTGATTTGTCAGGATCGTGGTAGGTGGCAGTCCCTGGTCTTTGCGTATGGCTTTGCGATAAGGCGTGAGCTCTGCCGCGCTAACAGTAAGGGCAGTAAGTCGGAAATTTCAAGGTTGAGAAAATCGGGGACAAAGTTTTGGATTACATTTTTTCTTACTACTTCTTTAGCTTATAAGTTTTGGTAGAACCTACTTACAAATAAGTTTTAATAGAACCTACTGAAACTTATAAGCTAAAGAAGTAGTAAGTAAAAATGTAATCCAAAACTTTGTCCCCGATTTTCTCAACTTTGAAATTTCCGACTTACTGCTCTTACTATTAGCGCGGCAAAGCTTATGTATGTATGTATGAATTCAAATTCATTGGCATAAGAGGGCATTCTCACCATAACTTAGAAACCTATCAGTACAAAAATTATAAAAAAATTTAGTATACGGTTCCTGCCCCTTACGGTCGGCATTCCAATGGTTAGTTACTTCTATACGCATGTCGGACGAACGTAAAAGAAAATATAAGAATAACATTTACATACAGGCACATACATTATTTCTGGCCCCACACTAGGATGTCGCAAACATGTAAACATCCAAGACCTGGGGTTTTTTTCCCCAGCCAGGATTCGAACCCGGGACCTCTTGCATGGTAGTCAGATGCACTAACCGCTGCGCCACGAGGTCGTCAAATATTTACCAGTACCATACGTTGTAACGCTTTGCTTTGATAATACAGTTTCAAACAAAAGTTTTTAGACACATTTGTTCACTACTGGACAAACATAAACCTTTTAGAGCAGATAGGTTGCGTTTTATTTGACCAGTTATTCAGATGGAATGTACTTTAGATCTACAAGAAGCAAACAACTTAAATATTTCCTTAAGGGCACATACATTGCTTCTGCCCCCAACCCTCCACGCGAGACTACCCTATGTCGTGGCAACCAGAAACAGCGACATCACAAACATTTTATAAACATCTAAGAACTAGGTTTTTTTGTTGTCCCCAGCCGGGGTTCGAACCCGGGACCTCTCGCATGGTAGGCAGATGCGCTAACCGCTGCGCTACAGAGGTCGTCAATGCACGCCTATCATTATTAGTTCTGTCTGGCATTCGATGACGCAAGCACAGTCTATGAAACCTACAGTTTGCAGCTTTATCCGCCAGAGCCGTTGACGAGCTGTCTCCCCGCCCTTAATTCAATATTCTAGCGCCCTACAATATAATTCTCGCGCATGCAAATGTCACCGAAGCACGTGTACAGTCGGCGAGAACGGAGTAATTTGTCAGTTATTTATCGTCGCATTCACCTGGATGTGTTACGAAAGCGAGGGGACATTCGAATTGTGGAATTATACGCGACTGTATGTGGGCGTGACACGGCGGCGGTGTGCAAATGTGGCCTGCGTGTGCTGGTACCGAGTTATGTGCTCTGTGATGCACTAATTAACGTCTATTTGGGTCTACCGGACCGCGTTGCGTGAACTTTGGCCTATTACAGACATCTAAATAAATAGTAGAACATAATCATAATAAACACGTTACGCATAATTACGCATACTAACGTGCCGCACCACTTGTGAATGACCGAGCCAAGGTAGCATTATTTTTCAATTGTTTCTATTAAGACAAATTTGGTGGGACGGTGAGAGGTGGTTGTGGTTAGAAAGAAATTGAAAGTCTTCTTTCAGGCCATTGCTCAGCCGTGGGGCACGAAAGATACAGAGTAAAAATAAAATTTCAGGGAAAAAAACTGAAAAATTATCCCGTGTTCTAAGACTGGTTCTTTTGGATTTCACTAGACAGGTCAACGTCCGGCGGCCAAGTTTGTATTAAAAATAAATTCGTTAACATCTGCTTATAAGATTGACCGAAGATATGTTGGTCACAACTGTTATTTAACTTTTGACTATGAGAAAAGCTGGACTTGGTAAATTAGATCTTTAACTCAATAGTAGTAAGACACATACCTCTCGGTTCTGTAACATCCAAAGCGAAGCAGCGCTGCGTGCATCGATGCTTATCCCTCATCCTTTGGGAGCACTGCTTGAGATACTTCCGCACTTCTGTTTGGTCACGCAGGAATCTGTAACAAGCGATTAAAAGCTTTAATATGAATACTTATAAAGCTGATGTTACCATAAATAGAGCTGGAGCAAATCGGTAGAACGCTTGCGTCACCATTGAGAGGTGAGTTTGATTTTAACGCGTACCGAGGAGTTTCTTTTCCAAGCAGTTCCTACGTATTAGCAATACCATTCCTTAAGGGGGTCCAGCGGTAACGCTAATGCCACGGAGGAAAAATCATTATGTCTTTTTTACAGATCGAATTTGCAAAAAGCGTCTTTCATCATCATCATCATCGGCATACGGTTGTCCACTGCTGGACATAGGCCTCTCCCATAACACGCCACTGAGCACGGTCCTCGGCTACTCTCATCCGACTCTTGCCAAGCGTCTTTACAATCTCTTAATCATGTTAGTTTTAGGACCCATGGCTGTAAACTCAAGGCAAAAAAGGACTAGATAGCAATAATGACAACAACGGCCGATTTTGTTTCACCAATGTTGTCTCGTCCTCGTCAATCTTAGGTTCTCGGTTGTTAGTCTTAAGGCTGTAACAAGGGCGAATGACTTTGAGCATTTGACCTCTGAGTTATCACACTTAATATTATAAACGTGAAAGTTTGTGTGTGTGTTTATATGTTTGTCAGTCTTTAGCGCTGAAACGGCTGGACGGATTTTAATAAAATTTGGTATGGAGTTAGCCGATACCCTGGATTAAAACATAGGCTACGTTTTACCGCGGGGAAATATCTTATTCCTATGGGAAAATCGATGAACCGCGGGTAACACCGCGGGGCACAGCTAGTAAAATAATAAACTAGCGCAATCTCTTGAATGTTTGTTGTACTTCTTCGGCGAATACTTTAATGGCTAATCCATAATCCAAAGATTACACCGATAAGAGATGTGGCGGATGTTCGATGGCGATTGTTCCCTGCGCTAATTAAGAAATCGTACTATTTTGTACTAATCACGCTTAATATTCACATTAAAAATATATGAGCAGTTAGGATTGCAGATATTGATGTGGCCGATATTTGCACGAAAGATTTAAATGAACAGCTACTATCATTTACCAGCGAAATTAGATTCTGTGGAAAATAAAGCTTTTGGAAAAAAAATATTTTGCCATCTAGACAGGTTAAATGCAATTTTTTTTTCCTTTTTATCCTTTATTACCAAAGATTTTATTCAGAATTTTTTAGTGCGTACTTTTGCCTAACATTTCAGTTAAAGCTAGCCAATTTTGCAACATTTACCCTTGTTACACCCTTGAAAATCACTATTCACACAATTAAAAGATTGTATGGACACTGTTTGCAAATTCTGTAAAAAGGATATGTTTTTTTCCCCTACGGGGTGCTAGTGAAACGGATGGAGCCCCATTGATAGTGCTAATGTGCAGTAAGCACGCGCAAATACAATAAAACATATATCCTCTCTCTCTCTCTTTCTGTGTCAGAGAGATATTCCGTTTCCGGCTATGGGTTGTATGAAGGCAGATTATGCGAGTTAAATACACATGAATGCTTGAATTTGACATAAACGACCTCCGTTGCGCATTGGTAAGCGCATCTGCCTACCATGCGACAGGTACCAGGTTCGAATCCCGGGGACAAAAAAAAAAGAAACCCAGGGGTTGGATGTTTATATGTTTGTGACGTCGCTGTTTCTAGTTCCCACGACACAGGGTATCCTAGTGTGGGGCCAGAAGCAATGTATGTGGCTGTATGTAAATGTTATATTATGTTGTGTTAATTTACTCTTACAGTTAATTTTATACTTACAAGTAGGTATCAGTGTATGTAGTCTTAAGATATAAGTTACGAAGTAAGGAATTTATTTTATATTTGTGCTAAATAGTACAGTCAAAATAGCTCAAAAAAGGGTCTGCGTCTGTCCCCCAACTAATTCCGAAGAACATGCTACTTCAAATTGTCGGTTCAAATCTTCATTCGACTGGGCTTTGAGTTCTCAGTTCTGTCTCCTCGGTGTATTTCGGAACCAGAACTTTCTTCCTCTATGAACCCAACGTACTTTCCGATTAAGCTTTGTCTCGTCCCAAAAAGTCTGCTGAAAAAGTTTTCTTAGACACAGAGAAAGGAAATGGCGCGTCTTTTCAATTAACTTTCATACGAAACTCAAGGGTTGGGACGAAGTTCACGTATAGAAGCGAGGGCGAGGGTGCTAGCTCTATCCAACGTGTCGCGTTTTACTTTCTTACTTCTGGTAGGTATTTATAATATTTTAACGACTCACTACCAATAATTACCTATATCCGAGAATAGCCCTCTCTCAGAGACACATCGGATTCATAAAAAAAAATATGACAGTGTTATTGTGAGAAAAACGAGCGATCAGTGTTTTGGACCAAAGGTTACATCGGGCCAAACATGAAAATAAAATGTTAATAGGCAAATATCGGGCGGGTCTTCATACTCAAGTCCGTGGTGTGTGTCCCAGGCCTAAAAACAAAACTTTCATTTGCATAACTAAAGGCAGAATTGAGTTCAATTATCGATCCAAGGTACACACTTCCCGATCGGCCGACAATTAGCACATAGCCGGAGAAGTAGAACGCCGCTCCTCATTAAGAAAGCGCTGTGTAGTAAGAGGCGTGGTGTCTCTATTCGAGGTACACTCTTCCGCTGCCACCACTTCGAAGTGTTTCAGAACTTCATAAGGGACCTGTTTCATACAACTAAAATTCATCGCTTGTTAAGACAGTTCGGTGTACATTGCAAAGTTACCAACCGACAGATTAACAGAACGCCTATATCCTAGGAAGATAGACAGAGACCAAATTTCACCTAGTATCACGTTACCGAATTTTTTTAATACTTTTTAATATTTCTGATTATTTCATGACTTTAAATGAAACAACCAGTTTTTCTATATTGAACTTAGGAGTCTGCTAAGTTTTAATATAAAAAATGTATCATCAACCCGTCGTGTCCCCACCGAGGGGCACGGGTCTCTTCCCTGAGGAAGGTATAGGTCATACTCCACCATAGGGGCCAAGTTCGGATTGGTGGAGGCTTGTAAGACTAGTGGCTGGTCTTACTGTCAGAAGTACGTGGATTTCAATAGCGAACTTTAATTTTCTTCTCTTTTATTCGCATCCACACCGACAGTGATTTCCCAGTTTCTCGTATGCTAACAATCTGTTAATGTTTAAAGCTGCCAGTTTATTTGGTATACGTTTGAAACCACTTTTTAATAATAGTTTACTTTTTCATGTTGTGTTGTGGGTTTCTTAGATTTAAAAGGACATACGTACCAACTTTGTATTAGATTGAAGGTAATTTGAGAAAAGATTGTCACAGTAGAGTGTTTTTTCGCTGCCTTTCTCCTCTACATTCGGCCACAAGGCAGCGGCTACCATTAAAGTCAAAAGTCAAATATTTTATTCATAGTACAAATAGAATTTTTACTTTATGAACGTCAAAAATTTCAAGTTTCACATTAATAGATTACATGGAGAAGAAACTAACAAAGAAACTCCACATTTATTCTTTTCAAAACAGTTTTAGCCTAAATTACAAACTTTCAAACTTACAAAATAATATCTTGGATGTGTTGAACACTAGACACATTAACATTACAAGTATATTGATATTCAACAAACGGAATGCAATTTTTTTACGTGGAAATACGTGACAATACGTGACGGAATATGACAGATTCACAGATTGTTATAGAGCAAGAATCCAGAATTTGCCTGAGTGTCACTTATGAGTGCTATTGAAAGAAAAGTCCGTACCTCCACGACTTGAGGTAGATGTAAGATAACACGCGGTACGCACGGGGCTATTGTCTTCGCGCCCAGATGCCTAGATAATGCCGCGAAAGCCTCCAGCTGCTAAGCGAGTGGCTTTCTGGTGTTGCGTTGCCTTCTGACTCATCATGGGCAGGTTTGATGGAAAATTATATTGCATAACCTTCATCCGAAACAACATTAACCCATAGCCGCCCTCTGTACACAGTTGTGTACAGCCATAGAACATTTTTTTTTATTGTGACGCGTGAATAATTTTTTACTCCTACTACATTAATTTAAAAACTAAAGCTGTTAACTACCAAGAATATTTTTTTGTTGAGGGTAGATTTGATTTACATGTTAGTTCTGTGAATTTATAGTTGGCGAACTGAAGTCCGTTACAAAAGGTAAGATATTTTTTATTCTTTTTGGATACCGGTACAGCATTTTCCAAAACTTATTGCTTTTACAATAAAAGTAAGACCTGTTCTGTATAATTCAAGTTAAAATAATTAGATTTTATTTGGACTTTCACATATATCATCTACTTTTACGAGCTGTACACAAGCGTGTACAGTGGGCGGATCCATATCATATTTTTCCACAGTTTATGAAGATGGCTAATAGAAAGGGTCTGACTAGGCTAAACACCTACACAAGGCTAGAGGAAGCTGTTGAAGCCATAATGGCTAAAGAAGATGAAGCCGACTTTGATATGGTGTTACTGCCTCCAGATCCAGCCGTTATAAGTGACGAAGAAGAAAGTCCTGAAGACGATTTAGCAGCGGCAGTACTTCCTAGAGATGTCCGAGGTACTATAGAGTTAACGGTTCGTGACTCTGACCATGACGTTTCAGATTAGGATGACAGTGATGATGAGGTATTGGTCAATTTATCCGTTCTAACAAAACGAGCTAGAGTGGATCAACTTGCTGAAACTAAATGGAAAAAATTCCCATTGCTGACCGGTTTGATACAACAAATGAAATAACGTGAGATGGAAGGACAACAACGTCTGTACTATTTGAACCAATAATGATGGAGTCGAGCCTTTGGGGAAGGTGAAACGATGGGTTATTGATATGTATTAAATGAAACAGCCGTCACGCTTCGAGACTGGTTTATTACTGGCGCGGCTCATCAACGTGCCGACACCACACTCCTCCCACGTTAATCCAAAGTCCTGACAAACAATAATAAAGAATAATATAAAAACAAGCTTATTCTTGCTATCCTAAAACTAATCCTTATAACTAACCTTCTTAAGTCTACACGAGCGCAGCGGTCTACGCGAGCCCGGCAGCGGCTGGCCATTTTCACCACTGGAGCCTGGCTGTTGATCAGTACTCTGCGAGCCAGTTGGCTCTAAATCTATTTCTCTCCCTGGCTCGCTGCCTGGCTCCTCTTGAGCTTCCACCCACTCGTCCTCCTCCATATTGTGCCTCACACAACCCTCGGCTGGAGTATCCTTATGAGGAGAAGAGTGCGCGGCTGGTGGTGGGAATTGTTCCACTGGTGGAACGTCCACTGAAATGTCTGTGTCATCAACAGTCTGTCCAGCAACGTTTACATCGTAGTAGCGCATCAGCTGATCTATGTGACGTTTACAAGTGATATCATAATCTGTTGCGTAAACTTCGTACATTCGGTTACCAATAGATTTTGTAATTTTACCCACAGTCCACACTTCCTTCCTATGTACATACCAGCGTAACCATACATTGTCACCTTGATTAAAATGTCTGTTACACTTTGGAGCGTCAGTTTTTATTAATTCACATTTTTTTTCTAATATAAGATCTAACCTACACCTGAGATTGCGCCGAAAAACATTTTAGCAGGCGATTCGCCTGTGGAACAGTGAGGGCTATTTCGGTACTCGAATAAAAAACCATGTAATTGTTCTTTAACAGCATCAAAAGAATTTGTTGTTTCAAGTAAGCGCTTTATCATATTCTTACAGGTTTTTACACTGTTTTCGGCCTGCCCGTTGCTGGACGGATGATAAATTGGTGACGTTACATAGCGAATTCCATTTGTAGAACAAAACATTACAAATTCTTGTGAATGTATTTTTACATCGTTATCTGAAACAATGACTTTAGGTATTCCGTACCTAGAAAATAGTTCCTTTAATTTTCTTATGAGTGCCCTAGTAGAAGTGCCCCCGTCCATTAACAGACACTCCGGCCATTTACTATAGGCGTCTATAACTACTAGAAAAGTTTTGTTCGCAATAGTAAAATAGTCTATATGCAGCCGGCTCCAGGGCTCAGTTTCGGCTGGCCAGGGCGCCGGCGCCGCACGCGGCGGGGCGCTACGCACACTCGCGCAATTCGCACACGACCCCACCCATTGTTCTATGTCTTTGTCAATACCCGGCCACCAAAACCGGCTTCGGGCAACACCTTTGCTTTTAACTATGCCTAGGTGACCCGCGTGCAATTCCTTCAACATTGTTTCTCGATAAACTGTTGGAATTACGACCCTATGGCCCCGGAATAAGCAACCGTTATCTAATTCCAACTCTGTTTTGAATTGGAAATACGGTTCGACATTTTTACAATTAATTTTGCGTGGCCACCCTAGATTCATGTACTTAATAACAGTACTTAAAGTACAATCTTCCGAAGTAGCCTTGACTATGTCTTTAAAGTTTATCGGTGCAACATTTGAGTCAAGATACTTTAAGTGTGACGTATCATATTCGTCGGTTTCCGAACATTCAGTTTCGATCGGCGAGCGAGAAAAATAATCAGCTACAACGTTATGATTGCTACTTATATACTGCACGCTGTAGTTGTAAGCGGATAATATTATTGCATAACGTTGTAGCCGAGACGCTGCCATAATCGAAATACCCGCTTTCTTGCCAAATATTGAAAGTAACGGCCGATGGTCCGTTTTCAAAATGAATGGAATTTGACGTCCAAAAAGATATTGGTGAAAATGCTTGACACCGTAAACTATAGCTGTCGCTTCCTTCTGGATTTGACTATAGTTTTTTTCGCTTGTGTTCAGTGACCTAGACGCAAACGCTAGTGGTCGCTCTCGACCATCGGTTCCTATCTGTGCAAGAACGGCACCCAATCCATTCGGACTGGCATCCACTGATAAGACCAGCTGTGCCTCAGGATTGAAATGGGCCAGCACGCGGCCAGAAGATAATTCCTTCTTTATCTCTGTGAACGCACGTTCGTGACTTTCAGCCCATTCCCACACAGCTCCCACTCGTAAAAGTTCGTGTAGCGGATGTAGCTTCCCGGAAGCATTAGGTAAAAAATTTCTATAATAATTTATCACTCCAAGAAATCTTTTCAAACTCAATACGCTATCAGGACGAGGTGCGTGGATTATAGCTTCTACTTTTTTTTGACAAGTTTTCAACCCTTCTTTACTAATTACATAACCTAAATAGGTTACTGAGTCTTGGAAAAACTTGCACTTTTCCTTATGAAGCTTTAATCCAGCGTCCCTTAACCTAGATAATACTTCTTTTAGTCTAGCCACGTGCGTCTCCCTTGTCGGTCCTGTGACGCAAACGTCGTCCAGCCAACAACTGACGCCCTCTATACCGGACAAAAGCGTCTCCATAGATCGCTGAAAAATCGCTGGTGCGTTTGCCAGTCCGTACACAAGCCGGGTGTACTTGTAAAGACCTTTTGGTGTAGTAATTGTTGTCAGTTCCTGACTACTCTCTGAGAGCACGAATTGGTTGTAGGCGTTACTCAGATCAATTTTACTATATTTCTCCCCCCCGCCCAGATTAGAAAATACTTCCTCAATGCGCGGCATTGGATATTTTTCAATTTCTAAGTCTCTGTTTAATGTGAGGGAAAAATCGCCCGCTATCTTTACTTTCCCGTCTTCCTTGAGCACCGGTACAATTGGTGTCGCATATTTGGAAAACTTAACAGGCACTAACACACCTAAATCAACCAGTCGCTTGATTTCTTCCTCTACCCTATCTTTTAATGCGAACGGAATCGACCGCGACTTAAAAAATTTCGGCGTCGCATTTTCTTTGAGTTTAAATTCTACTTCAAATTTATTGAATTTTCCTAATTCATCGCTGAATAGGCCGGAATACTCTGTCAATAACTGAAGCACCTCACCTGGGCAATCATCGCTCTTACACAATAAGTTATTATTATTTGACGAGAAAAATAATCCGAATTTCGCCATAAAATCTCGCCCTAACAACGGCGGCCCTCCATTAGACAAAACATAAATGTTTAAATCGTGTGATTGCTCACGATAAGTAATTTTAGATGTAAAATAACCCAAGGGCGATATTTTATGGCCATTATATAAACACATTCTTAAATCAGTCTCGCATAATTTTAAGTAGCTAAAATAAGTTTTGTAAATTTTTTCTGAAATGACCGTGGTTCCTGATCCGGAATCTAACTCCATGTCGAGCTTAATACCCATAATAGTAACCTTCATTACAATAGGTGAATAATCTACGTACCTCAAATTAAATAAGTCGCACTCGTGACATTCTTCACATTCGTTTCTATTCGAAACCTGCATTTCTGGACACATATTATGCAAACGTGCATTAGTTGTTTTTTTTGCGCTGCACACCTTTTTAAGATGTCCTTTCACTCCACAAACCTGGCAACGATAAGATTTGTATCGGCACTTTTCGGAGTCGTGATACCGCAACCCGCAAACAGAGCATCGCGCCACCTCACTTTGGGCGGGCGGGCGCGCGCCCCCGGCAGCGGCGGCCGCCCCTGCGCGCGCGCTTCCCACTCGAAACACGGCCTCCTCCTTCACCTTCACAAGCGGCGTCGCCCCCGCACCTTCTCGTGCTTGCCGTGCACTCGCCGCCTGCCTAGCTACCTCCAGTGCCTTGGCAAAAGTCAGATTGGCCGCGTCCTGTTCGAAAAGGCGGTCCCGCTCCGGGCCAGGGCTGAGCCCCAGCACAAAACGATCCCGCAACTGCTCGTCTAAAGACCCTTCAAACACGCAATGGACAGCGAGTCCTCTCACCCGCACCGCCCACTCGTCGACAGTTTCGCCCACTGATCTCCTTGCCTCGTAAAACTTCTGCCTATCCGCCAATAAGCATCGTTTAGGTGTGAAATGTTTGTCCAGTGCTGCAACCAGCTCGTCGAACTTCGCGTCATCTATCTTTTTCGGGTGAAGCAAGTCCCGCGTAAGACGGTAGGTATCATCGGAAAAATGCGTTATCAATAACGCATTGCTGGCGTCCGCTTCAATCTTGTTTAGTTTTATAAATTGTTGAAGTCTGCCTTTGAATATTGGCCACTCTTGCACATTATGGTCGAAAAGTGACAAACTCCCGATGTAATTCGCCATAATAGACGTTTTAATTTTAATGCACGCGCGTATCGTCGGTAGGCTCGTCGCCAGTGATATGTATTAAATGAAACAGCCGTCACGCTTCGAGACTGGTTTATTACTGGCGCGGCTCATCAACGTGCCGACACCACAGTTATACCATTGGAAGAAAAGGAAAAGTTTTTTTTACATTTTTTTTGTGCTTCCTTATCTGTTTTCCTGGAGTTTCTCAAAGAAATAATGGACCTGAGATACCCAATCATGAGGACCCAATCCTGTGAAAATTAAAAACCCATTGAGGTGTGTTGTTTATCGTATGAGAGACAGCTGGAAGTGTTCATTGTGCCAGAAAACACTTTGCATCGAGAGACCCTGCTTTGGTGAATTCCACTCCTGAATCCGCCCAGTGTACACAACTGTGTACACCTTCCAAAGTCAACAAAATAAAATATAAATTTTTTTTTTCGCCATTTTTCTTATAAATAACATTTTTTTCAACCAATAAAACCAAAAATATTGATGATATTATGTGTTTTTTTATTGGGGCGTTAATGGGTTAACGGAATAATCTATTTGGCAGATTTCTGAAAACCATCTCATATTTTTTGTTGATGTTCATGGAGTCCTCAGAAAGTGGTCATTTAAAATTCTTTCGTGTATTTCTTCTACAAAGGGCAAACGAAAATTTGCTTTTGAAATAAGCCGCCAAAATGCTACCTTGGGCAATATGGCGTAGAAATTATGACGCACCTCCCAGAAAACCAACCAATGAACGTAAGAGGAATGAACGACAGACGCCATTTTTACTGACGTGTGACGTCATCATAGAATCGGCCAATCCAGGCCATTTTCTATACAATGACCGCAGACATAACTATAAAATTTGACCTTGTGTTTTTTTACAAATAATAATTGTTTTTTTAGTTAAAATGCCTTAAAGCGGATTATACGAATACGTATAAATAATACTGATTTTTTCACACTGTCAAATAGCCTATTACACTTTTGAAAAATGGACTACCCAAGTATTGTGTTACATCTTAAAGGGAAGTGGAACTATTAAGCACGAGGAAACATGGATAGAATTGAATTTCTATTAATTGCCAAACGAAGCGTTATGCGTTACACTAAATTCACGCCTGTATCTCGGAAGGGTAGGCCTCTACCTACAGGCAGGCGTGAGTTAGGCGTCCCTTACTAAGGGACGTCTCAGACGGATATAATAAGGATATTGTCTCTTATTAAGTTGTTTATTTCAGGAACTAACTTGCCGGATAGCAAGTTTTGTCATATTGTTCAAGTTTCCAGTTTAAAAAGCGAGCTGTAAACAAAATTTTGTCGTTAAAATTTTTAATGAACATTAAAATAAATATGTGCACAGTTTTTTGAAATTTTCCTTATTTTAAAATATAATGAGGATGCGAAAAGAAAAAAAGGATAGCCGTAATTACAAACCATCGCTGTGGCTACGCGTCAACTGGGATTTCAGTGCTCAAAAATTGAAAATTACCCACTCATTTATTTTCTACGATGATAAATGGAATACTCAAGATTGGATAATAAAAGGAAACGGTCTACCTCATGTTGATCAGTTTTTGTGTAAGTCCTGAACCTATTAAATCCTACCTGCATTAAATTTGTATATTATTTATCTAATGTAACAGCGATAAACTGTCTCAATGGCTACTTAGATAAACATTACGTTATTCACTCGAAAACATAAAAAGACTGCGTCAAGGTATATCAGTACAAGGAAGCTCGTAAAACACACCTTGAATATCATATTTGATATTTAAATAAGTACTGATTTCTACTCTGTGTAATAACAGTAACAAGAATATAGTGCACTAAAACAGCTGTGTTGAAACTTTGCATTTCTGTATAATATAATTGCGTATTCTTTAAACAAATTCAATTCAGATATGGCTTTATAGCGAAATTGTTGCCTTTTGCTCTATAATATTGGTGTTAAAGCGTTGCTTGTAGCGTGTAATTGTGAGTGTTAGGTAAGCGCACGTGCCAGTCCACCCACCTAGCACACACTTAAAAATTTAACATTATTTACATACAGGCACATACATTATTTCTGGCCCCATACTAGGATACCCTGTGTCGTGGGAACCAGAACCAGCGACATCGCAAACAAGTAAACATCCAAGGCCTGGGGTTATTTTTGTCCTCAGCCGGGATTCGAGCCCGTGAACTCTTATATTGTAGCCCAATGCGCTAACCGTTGCGCCACACATACATACATACATAACACAACATAAAATTGACATACAAGCACATACATTGCTTCTGGCCCCACACTAGGATACCCTGTGTCGTGGGAACCAGAAACAGCGACGTCACAAACATGTAAACATCCAAGACCTGGGTTTATGTTTTTTTTGTCTCCAGCCGGAATTTGAACCCGGGACCTATCATATGGTAGGCCAATGCGCTAACTGCTGCGCCATACATATATACATAAATTCACAACTGTGTTCAGGTGTGGTAGGCATAATCTCCCTTCGCTAAAACTTCCACACCTCTCAATCAATTGTTCTGATCCCTTGTTAGGTTACCCTGAATGGTAAGCAAGTAACGACGTCACAAACATGGAACTGAAAATACACCAAGACTGACGCCATTTGTACAAATGTACGACGTCCCTCAGTAGAAATCAAACCAACGAACTCCGTCATGGTAATCAGCCTTTATATTACGTAACTTTCCACTCTATCGAGTTAAGCATTTAGACAACTCAAAAGAGTCAAAATAAGAATGTATATGACAGTTCGGAGTAGGAGTATGAGCTACTTACTGGAAAAAAAGTCCCAGTATGTAACAGTGTGACATAAGGTGATGTGACATACCGGGAACAAAAGGGCTAAATCAGAAACTTCATACTGTGGAGGTTTACGTAAGTGCACCCCAGATGTGATATTGCTAGTCCCTATAGGTACTTGTTCGATCTAGAAATTCAGACGGATGCTAGGCACACTCGAGCGTAGCCTTCGCCTTCGCAAAACACTTCACTCCGCTATCAAATATCAAATAGCTGGACCTCTCGGACAGAAAACCCTGTGCATATTTTAAAAGCTTTTAAAGTTGAGTGGTTTTAAAATGAGCCGCTCGCTACTTTTCCAGTGATACCTTTTGCAGGTATACGTTGTTATATTACGGCTGACTTTCCTTAAAACCTGTCCGTAGAAGGGCTTGTCTCCATTGGCTAGCGGTTTTGGTCGATGGTCTACCAGCTCAATCGTTGTAGGTTCGATTATCACTGGAGGCCGTAGATTAATTTGTAGCGATTTCTATGTCTTGGATATTAGACGGGAATATTTTTACATACAATATGAGCTTACGCCTGTATCGCATAGGGGTAGGCAGAGACCCGGAACTCCCATTTGCCACGATTCTGACAAATCACTCTCGCTTTATAATCAAATAAAATTTTGAATGGACTAAAATCGTGTACCAGTTAAATCAGTATTATCAATAACATTATTTACGTTCTATTCAACGGGTTTTCCTTGTTATATATTTAAAAAAAAGTTTTTTTTCTTTCATAATAATATACCAGCTCGTTTACTTTTGTAAATGAATTTGATATTAATACTTTGATACAAAATGCTCTAGATTAAAGACATCTCGTGCTCTAAAATGACTGGATTATTTGATTGAATCATTAAAACGATGTTGCGTTTCACACTATTATTGCTTGTTTATCATAGCAAATGGAACCCGCTTTTGACTCAAGTAGTTATATTTATCGGCCTTTCGAAGACGCCCATCCTGGCCAAAGGCAAGCGATTTGTCTGCGTTCACCTTATCGCCTTAAACGAGACACAATTACATAAGTAATTTATGATTACGAATGCCCGACACCATCCATTGTTTTGTCCGCGGAAGGGAATGAATCCATCTGGCCGCTTTCGCTGTCGAAACGTGCGCTTTCAGATTTGCGCTGACGTCATTCGCGTATGCAATAACAAAGACTAGATCTCGCCCAGCAGAACTTGACGCACCGCATGTCAAACTTCTTGTTGTGAATGCGTAACACTAACACATATGTATAGAGTAGACGCGGAGACACGTGCCAACTTAATATGGACCACCTACCCTACTATGTTGTAGCCTAAACCATTGTCACAATAACACGCCAGTTATGTCCCTCTCTATACCGAGCCGACTATTCCATATTGTCACGCGCTATACATTTCACACCTTATGTTGTGACAAAGCAAATGATTGACGTTGAGCACAATGCCTATCTCAGTGAGTGGGCGGGAATAGGACCCCAATTGACGTTCAATTTGTGTAACACGTATTTGTAAGTGCTTACGGTGTAAATTCGCATGTGCGCTGTTCTGTTTAATGATGTTGTCTGGATGTTTGCTCCGGAGCGTACGGATGTAATGTTTGCGGAACAAATGT
The DNA here is from genome assembly GCA_947310845.1 of Yponomeuta plumbellus. Lineage (NCBI taxonomy): Eukaryota > Metazoa > Arthropoda > Insecta > Lepidoptera > Yponomeutidae > Yponomeuta > Yponomeuta plumbellus. The sequence goes on from OX371194.1 coordinate 15,560,097, forward strand.
TCCCAAATGAAGGCAAATGTACACGTAACGGTCTCTAAACGTATCTCTTGAACAAAAGAACGTCTTATCTTTGTTTGAACGCGTTACTTAAGAGCGAACCTGGCCGATTTCCTTTTGGTTGTGTAGTCTTTTGAGAAGCCTACAAGTAAGTGATTCCGGACGTAATAAGTTGACCCTTATTGAGGTGCCTGAAATGCTGCAGCGTAATGAGAAGTTTGCGTAGGCTCCTCTTGCTTAACCAATGTCATTAAAAACTGTACGGTGTTAGGTCACGCAAATAAATGCTAGGCAAAATGTTTTAACGATCACCTACCTGCAGATGACTTCAAATTCGTCTCCAATTAAGATTCCCACACAAATCCAACGGTTATTAATACCCACGGTCACTTTTAACAGTCCGCGAGGAACGCTAACTCTGAAATCACACCATTGATTCGCCACAGTACGAATCGATGCTTTTAGCCACATTATCTAATTGCGGTCCACACTTGAGGTCCATTTTGCAATGCCCGCCTTTCGTCCAGCCCGAATGCTAATGCTCAACTCGTTTTGTTTACAATTATAGTGCAACCATTGTTACTGGCCGGTAGCAAATCTACCGCCGCTTTTGCAACCAACCAGTTTTTCCCCGCGGTTTCTGCTCGATGAAGATATTAAAAGGCGAGTGCAGCATTTGGCCGCCATTACGTAAACGGCCGGTAATTAACTTGTGATCTGATAGACTACAAGCACTGACGCCTTCAGATTGAAAACGGGGCCTAGACCTATGTAATTGGCCAATCCATTTGGTCGCTAAAATTAAATGTCCATTTCCTTCATCTTGTAACGGAACCATTACAAAAGTGCTTGATCGGTAATTACAGGTCGCTAATGCTATTAAGTGCAAATGTAATAATGGTCCGCACATTCGCTGGTATTCTTGAAAAAGAAAGAGTGTTGCTGCTCTTGCAATTCATTGAACTTAAAAGCGGATGCGGACCGGCCTTGAGTCGTCGGCAGTAAAAACAAAAAGCGTGTAATATTCGAACTGCGCTATGTTATTTATGTTCGGGAATCGGAACGCGAGAGACGAGATTGTTCCCAATTGCTCCATCACCTATATCCCGTCCAACATCACGGTCAAGAATACTGACAAATTGTTTACAAACAATTATCACTTAAGTTTTAGTTCAAAATACCAACTAAGTGGTTATGCACTTAGTTGGTATTTTGAACTAAAACTTTAGTAAGCACTAGATATTAAAATTATTAACAAACCGAAAGCGAAACGTGGTAGGAGTTTTCCGACTAAAAGTCAAGTAAGTGTATCCGGAATAAAGTTAATGATGAAGTTGATAACTAAGTCTTTTGTCCTTTATTCCTTCAGCAATTTATTCCTGACAGGGTGACAATCATCAATTTTGTTTTGTTTTCATGACATTAGGTAGGTAATCACTTCACAGCATTAACATGTTAAAGTGTAGTACGGGATTGTGTTAAAAATCGCACTAGCAATGCATGTTGAGTTGGTGACCCTTTTTCTTGCCACGGAGGCACTACGTCGCATTGAATATTTGTCCTATTGTTATTTTGTTGTCATTGAGTACATATATCTGTTTTTAAGTGTGCTTTTATGGCAATGTCAATAAACACTTTCTTTCTTTAAAACTTAAATTATTTAAAATATAAAGGTGCCGGAAAATCATTCTTCTATATATAAGAATTTCCATTATAAGTAACACAATATATTTTTAAGCATTATGTATTAGACTGTGCCACTACAAAATAGATAATCATAAAAAAAAACAAAATAATCAACATGCTTAATAGGAATATTCAGGCAACCATACATATTTCTACTTTTATCTTCGGTTCCAGTCGCCTTTTGGAGCTCTTAGGAGGAGCCCACACACCCGGCTGCGAAGGTAAGCCGCTTTCCGCGACATGAGCTGTGTCGCCGGTTATACGCAAACACTCTCAAATCACTTTGTGCTATAAAATACTTAGAACTACCCTAGCGAAGCGGCATATCGCTGGTTTCTTCTTCTGGAGGTCGTGGGTTCGAATTCCGGCTGGTACCAATGACATTGTTTTTTGAGTTACGTACATTTTTTATAATAATAATAATAAACTCACGCCCGTTATCCCCGAGGGGGTAGGCAGAGGCACCAATCACTAGAACTGGGCCCACGTTTTGCCGAGTTTATTAGGTCTCAAACGTGACATTTTTACACGTGTACATTTTTTAATTAGTAACAATACCACTCGCCAAACATCGTTTGGAAAACTTGAGTATCTGCGTTGCTGACGAGAATATGGGCTTTAAAAACCACCCCACCCGTGCCCACCGCGGATTGGCGATTTAAAGCGCTTGAGGTGTTTATAGTACCGACACTCAGGTCTCCTTACGGTGTTTTCCTTCACAGTTTGAGAGCAATATTGCTACTGTAACTTCACAAACTTAGAAAACAAAGTCATAGGTACATGCCCGCACTGGAAATCAAACCTGGATCACCCGTGTCCAAGTCTATTATATCAGTTCTTGTACTTTTATCGGTCATCTACTGTGTTTTTAAATTTATATTTCTATTGTTTTATGTATAAAATGTTTATGTCATGTTTTGAGTATTGTGTCGTTAAATAAATGTTTTTATTTATCTATTTATAGGCACCACCGTTTCGTCGAGTATCAACGAATAACTGTGTCAGTGAACCGCCATTGATCGATCCAATGCTAGTGCAATGTTTGTCATTGTGACATGGGTCAATATGCTCCGATAATTTGTTTGCACGTTCCTTCAAAGTCAAACAACAGACGACCTTATTCCGACACAGCCAAAGATTTCCATTTTCACACGATTAGCAAACCGGCTCGATTAACTTACGTAACCGTCACCTAACGGGTCATTAAAATGCGTACAAATCAAACCAAAGCTCCGTACGCCATCCGTCAGGGTGACAAAACAGATAATTAATGGCTATTCGATGTGACATTAATGTGAAGGCGAGAGCTCTTGTACTGTTGCCGGAGTGAATTAGTTATAATTACTCACGGGCGCAGGCTGTTCCTGTCAGTTCCACGATAGTTAGTATAAACAACGTTAGAAAGGGATTTGAAAAAGAAAAGAACGTTAGTGTTGGGCTATCTCTAGGTATATCCAGACAATAAATAGAGGTCACTTCTGCACAAGTGAGTATAGGCTTCTGTCATGCTACACATCTCGACCTCTGCCGTTCTCATCCACTGCTTTCCTATGGCTTTAGTAATGTTGTGACGACCTCCGAGCCTAGCGCATCTGCCTACCATGCGAGAGGTCTCGGGTTCGAATCTCGGCTGCGAACAAAAAAAACCCCGAGTCTTGCATGTTTACATGTCGCTGTTTCTGTTTCCCACGACACAGGATATCCTAGTATGGGACCAAAAGCAATGTATGTACCAGTGTGTAAATGTTTATGTTTAAATGTTTATCGACATTACAAACGATGATCTGGATTGATTTGTAATGTATCTCATCTTCTTGTTTGTTTTTAGCCAGTTGTGCTTAGCAGTAGTATTATCTTACTTTTATGCATGTACCGTGGTGTGGTTGCGAATTAACCACGGCACCATGAACTATGTTATGTTACTCCTAACTTTACATTACGGGTCACCTTGAATTGGTCAATGTTTATTTTGTCATACCATACTGACCAGTGTAGTCTGACCCCTGATACTGCAAGATTAAACGCACTGTATGTAACAATTTAAACTGGTCACGTTGATGACGATCCTACTCTGCCGCAACACAGTTTCTAACTAGCGCGGAGGGTAGTGGTAATCTTTGACTATTACCAAGTTTTAACCTTAGCGAAATCGGCATATCTTAAAGTACCTACCCTATGATTAAGGAAATGTTTCACAGCGTAAGGCGTCTGATTGCAGTTACGAACCGAACAAAACATGTCGAATGACTCAGACGTTGTACGTAGTGCTTGTAAGTTGAGTAATTTATCTACCTACTTGTATAATGTTTGTAACAGTACATCATGTTTCTTTCATCAAAATAAACGATTTGATAAACGATTTTTTTGATTTTGACTCATCAGGACTACCGAATACATTATTAGATTTCCCTTGTTCACTACACAGTTAAGTAGGGTAACAATCTGTTCACAAAAACTTAAAAAATATTGAAACTCGAATGTCTTTAAGACAATATTTAGCAGTTAAAACCACGACCTGGGATATTTTTTTGCCTTGATAATATCAATGAAACGCAAACATGGATTAAAACTCATTATTATAATATATACTGTTTGTTTGTAATAACATTTCCCATAAAGGTACAAATATTATTTAATTTCACTTATTTATTACAAAACCATGAACAATTCTTTCTTAACAAGTGACATAGACCCTGTAAGAATGTAGCAAATATGTATTACATAAGGTGATACAATCAGATATAAAATGCACCATATTTCTATTGAGAGTCGCCATTGAATCTCACGGGAGCAACCTGTTTATTACTAAACTTGCCCACAGGTAATTAACGGGGAAGACTGGTAGTTTATCAATCACAAGTGGGACTAGACCAGGGTCACGATTCTATTAGTGCATTATGATAAATGACAGTTTTGTGGTCGGCTTAAGTGTTGTGTATTTTCATTACATTGACGTGAGACGCTTTGAATCTACGCGCTCAATGGTATCATGTTTGCAAAAGAAGAATCAACGCGTTGTTGCAACGAATGAGCTATTGGGCTTTATTTTGCAGTCGTATTGTAAGGAGCTTTACTTAATACAATTTTCAAGTATTTCACTTACTGCGAGAAAATTTCCTTTTTCCCATAACCTACACTTTAGGAGAATAAGCCCCCTGGGACCTACAGAAACGGTTCACGCCGCCCCTATGAAAACCGAAAGTAATAAGGAAGTGAACCACAGAAGCCTGAAATGTCTCACTTCCTCAATTAAAAGCTTAATAGAGTTGTTTTAAAGTCGATCCATTCTTAGTTACGATCCATTCTTGTTTGTTTTCTGTTACGCAAATGGCTTAACAATGCGGAGTTACAAATTATTTAAGGGCAATAAAGTATTAATAATACTAACCACATCTTTACAAAAAAAGGACATTTGTAAGAAAACTCGTAATTCGTATAGTGGACAGCACTTCAACCTTTGCGGACATGCACTTTGATCAGTTAAGTTTATAGCGACTTTACTATAAAAATGTACAAGTTGACCCGCCATCGACTGTATTTCAACCCAATTGTTAGAATGGGTGGCTTATGTATGACATGGCCAAGTTCTTATTATCTCTTACTAAGGGCGACTCTGCAAGAACTGCCACCATTTCATCTACACTCAATTTTGATGTCGGGTAGAAAAAATGCATCATAATCAGAAATTCGTAATGTTCGACATAATTTGTATCGTGATTTGAAGTAATAAACTCGAATCGTAAGAATAAAGAGTCCATGAAAGGGTCACAAAGTCTTCATAAATCTGCACTGGGGTAGGTAGGTATACATTTCCATCAGTGAGGATTAACGGAATAACCGTTAAGTAGTATTCAGCTGTTTTTGCCTAATCAATCAGGTGTAGTAGAAGTTACAAGTAGTGTTTCAACATTCTGTTGGTGCTCCTTAATAAATAAAATAAAAAATTAATGCTAAGCCTTACCTACTTGGAACACTATCACAAAACTATGTGCATGCATGAGATGGGAGGAATAAACCCCATAAGCGTTCCAACGTAAATTATGAAATTCTCGACAATAAGCATAGCATTTCGCGACGTAATAGGAGAGCGCACTAATAAAGAAAGCATCGCGTTATGATAACCGCTCACCAGGAGTGCATAAAAATTCGCAACAGCACGTAACAAAAATAGGGGCCGCATGTCCTTGTACGGAGTTGGAGAGAACCGGCTATCGGTGCTGCAATCCTTTAAAGTCGCTAAGCCTCTTATGAAATGCGAGGGCATACGGCGCTCAACTTTTCTCATACTGCCAATGTAGCAGACATGAGTGCTTCTATTCCCACAGTGACGCTTTAGTACATCATCATTCCTTATCACAAGATGTCAATCCCGTTTATTCTTCAAGGAGTCGAAGGACAGGAAAGAGTGATGTGCCTTGAGATGACATCTATTGTCTCCTAAAGATGACACACACTGGGGGAAATATGGTTAAGGACCGAACAGTCTTAATTCATTGGAGAGAAATGTGTACAGTAAACTGCACAAGCAAATTGGTATCTTTACGTCTGGCTGAGGAGTTCACAGTGCAAGATCTCTTGGAAGTGTCACCAGTACACGCTTCAGTCCAGTCACCGATCACCATACAGGAATGGCTTCTGTAAAATGCTTCTCAAAAAAGTCAAGTCCTTTATGCATTAATTCTTCAATTTTTGTAATGGCAGACTAGAAATCCTATTGATTTTATAAGCACAGGAAAAGCGAGTATGTGAAAGCACAAACACGTCATATAAAGGTAGAGACTACCCACTTTACCAAGGCCACATTATAGCGCCTATTGCTTGGTCAGAGTAAGCGATAGATGCCACTAAATTGCAGTACAGACGTTCCCACAACTCACGCTGGCTCCATCGCATTTTTGCCCTGGCCACTCGGGTGGCCTATGCTGGAAGACAGTTCTTATTTACCACGACATAAGTGCGAGTATCGATCAGAATGTTGCTGTCTATATTTACTAGTACCTACGTCCACGCAACCTGCAACTTCCGGGTATTGTTGCCATGGAAACGCAGACAGAAAATTGCACGTTCGGTGTCGAATAAACTCTGCGCAATTCTTGGAAAAAAAGAACATCGTAGAATTTAGGTAAGTTTTTGCAGCAGTATTTTGCTAACCACTCCACGTATTTTTGCGACAGTTTTATTTGCCTCATCGAACTACTTCATTCATTTTACTTGTTTTCAACGATGAAATTCTAAAGAGATGGATCGAAAATGCCGCTGGTAAAATTGGGTAGTCGCATTTCACCTAATTTTGTAATCAACGCTGTCCCAATATTTCGGTACCAAATCCTTTTGATTTTGCAGTCCTCCAATAGTGAACAGCAACGGGGTGGGAGATATGGTTCTCTGTAATGACACTTCCATAACTTTATATTTTTAATTTGAAGTCAAATAGAGTGCGCGTTGTAAATGTAGACGTGTCGTTGGCAGTAAATTCAAGCTGGGAGAGTCATAACATTGGAAAAATAATTAAAAAAACTACATTAAAAACTCTACAACATACCTTGCAAGGAGTTTTACTGTTGTTTTGGGTCAAAAACTGACGCCTCGTTAAGGGGTTATGAGTGAATGTAAAATCGGACATACTTACATACAAACATACACACTTGCTTTTGAGTAAGTGTTTGATTTGAAGTAAATTACAAAAGTATGTTAGCTAACACTGAAGCGTTAGACACAGGACGCTATGAAGGATCGGCGGGCTGACAAACAAAATAGATGTAGGAAAGTAACATTATGGTGTAGTATAAAAAGGTCCTTTGACTACCCATGTGCATGGATGCTAAGTAAAAAAGGTCATTCGACCCGCTAGTCTCCCTTGGGCGTGTTTATCCAGTAAACTATCAGCGAGATGTCAAATAAAATAGACGTCGAGGTAAGTAGGCACCATCATTGTGCAATATAAAAGTATAAACGTAGTATACGTATTTTGTCTACAAAGGTGTGTAACACATCTAGTGAATTATCACTGAGGATGTAATAAAATAGTTCTAGTTAGACCTGAAATTTCCGCAATAAGTTGAGTATAATCATAGTTGGGCCATTGTACGTAGCAATGGTAAAGACAATGTAGATATAGGGCTCCCTACGGCAAAGTATTAATACTTATACTGTCTTTGCTGACGTCATAGAAAAGTAATTTAAGATCAAGGCTTTTTATTGAATACCTTAAAAAATATACACTTATTTCCAAATCTGATAAATAGAAATTGTACTGAAAGATTGTACAGAAATTTCATAATTTTCGAAATGGTTTTGAGATTTTCGTTCATAAAAAAAATGTAGCATGCCCAATAGGCTATTTGACAGTGTGAAAATACGTAATTAAATAAATATTGTTTATAAGTCTTCGTATAAATTATGAGTCTTAAAACCGCTTTAAGGCATTTTAACTAAAAAACAATTATAATTTGTAAAAAACACAAGATACATTTTGATGACGTCACATGTCAGTAAACATGGCGTCTGTCATTCTTTCGTTCTTACGTTCATTTGTTGGTTTACTGGCAAGTGACTTCATATTTCCTGCGCGACGCCATATTGCCCAAGATAGCGTTTTGGCAGCTTATTTCAAAAGAAAATTTTCGTTTGCCTTTTGTAGAAGAAATACACGAAATAATTAAAAATGACCACTTTCTGAGGACATGAACACCAACAAAAATATGAGATGGTTTTCAGAAATCGGTCACATAGCCTATTGACGTAGATAAGTAACATCGTTGCGAGTACAAAAACGTTTTGTAACTAGCCATGGAGCGTGCACGGACATCCAGTGAACTACAAGGGAGTTGTCTAATAAAATTGTCGTGGAAAGTAACGTCATTGTCACAGACATAATTGTGCAATGAAAAAAGGTCGTATGACTAGGGGATTGGGGCGTGTACATTCATCCAGTGAACTATCAGCGAGATGTCAAATGTAGCTCCAGTTTACTTTCGAATCGGCTATCGGCTATGTACCGGGAAGTAACCTTTCTCGGCTCACCTTTAGCCAGTGTTATTGCTCTCAAGCGACCCCGGTAGATCGGCACGTGAAATTTGTTACAATTCCTACGATAGTATTGTGGCCTTTGGGCATCGCAGCCTTTACTGTAGTGTACGCCACGTTTAGCTGACAAAGTTGGGTAAACAGTGCGTCATTTTGTTACAGATACAAGTACTATTCACAGCCTGTGTATTAGGCATTACCTATAGTGTTCCTAGGCTGTGTATTTACAGGGTGGCTCATGTAGATCGGTCAGTATGGGAAAGTTGTGTCACACACATACCAGGATCTGTTCTTAGGAACCAGGTAATTGATTTTAATAACAAGAAAAACTGCATTCATACGTTTAAAATAACCACCTCAGCTTTTCAATACTGATAGATCTAAATTAGCACCCTTTATATAAGGAATTACAGTGTTCCTTAGCACATTGTAAGCAAGGACAAAATTTCCATCTTTTTTAGTAATGCGTTTTCACAAAAAAAGAAAAATATTTCTAAATCTGTAGTAAAAACCTTAGAACTGGATTGCAATAGCGGTAAAAACGGCGGGTTTGACAATAATGCTGCCTAGCCCTGGGATTGTTTTTTTTTTTGTTCGGACAGCCTAGTGGATTGCGACTATTTGCAAAAGGATTAAGAATTTGTTCCAGCCTTAATGAGGATATCTGCATGTGTATTTGATTGCATTTGCATATTTATATGAGGGTTTGACTGTGTTCAAGAGAGGGTGTGTAAAGGTGTGTGTGTAAAGCTCAAGCGTGAGCATTGGTCACGTATCGACTAAAGCTAGAGTTATGCATATAGAGCAAAATAAATCTGCCTCCTTAGAAATTCTCTTGTCTCTCTGTAGTAAAAGTGAAAACATTGTTCGTTTTTTGCCCAACACTAAGGTCCAAATTACTTATTTTATTTATAGTAACTCTAATGTAACGCCCTAGAATTTTACTAGAAATAGATAATCCGTTGGATAATTATTTTTATACTGTATTTTTATTACGGGCAAGGCTCGTATCACCAAATAAATACGCACGTCAACCTATTACCTAAGAAAAACTAACTAAATCGCTATCACAACTTGTGAAAATCACTGGCCGTGCGTACAAAACCATTAAATTAAAAAGAAGTAAATTAAAATGAGGCAATTCGGTGAAACGGTTGTTTGTAGTGCAGAAAAAACTAAAACCTTTTTGCAGTTTTGCCTGAGCGCGTAGTTTCGCCAGCTTATACATTTGCGCAAAAGTGTGGGACTCACGTCAGTTGAGTTTAGAGGCGCATAGCTCTTACGACACGTGGAGTAAGCGCCAGTATCAAACGAATTCTCCTTTCGGTTTAGTGGACAGTAGACGAGGTAGTTTTAGTGGCGACACACCACATTGTGTCTCGGACGGACGTAAAATAATCGGTACCGTTAGTTTTAAGTGCAACTATCTATTATGTGACATAAAAGCTAAGCTTTAGTGTCGGTATTCTGTTTGCCTTTAGTAACATAAGTCACATAACATCTTAATTTTATGCGTGGCTAGCTTTCTAGCTACTTTAATTATACCGTTAAAAATATAACTTATCATCAACTTATTATGAACTTATTAGGTCCCCGTGGTGGAGTATGGCTTATACCTTCCTCAGGGAAGAGACCCGTGTCCCTGGTGGGGGGGGTGACATAATGGGTTGATTATGATTTTATTATCAAAGTAGTAAATATGGGACTTTATTTTGAACAGCCTTATACAATATGTTTCCTTACTATTACTTGAGTGAAGAACAATTTTTTGCTAATATAATATGTATAGGTACTTGTGTCTGGCAAAGAAAAACAAAACTACTATTATTTTTAACAAAACTTTATTAGTTAAGTAAACATTGGATCACATAGAATAGAATATTCCTTATTGTAGGTATGTACATAGGTATTGCTAATTATTCCTGTCGCTAAAAATGTTAGGTGGAGCAGGTAATATTGTTTTAGCTACGACTAAATTTTCCCTTTAGTAAATATTATTGATAATAATTGACTCCGCACCGTTTTCGGACAACTGGTGATTTTATTACAACCAGTATATTTATGTTCCATTATCGAAACTGTCTCAATACCAAATTTATATTGGCATTACGTGGCTATCAACGCCACGTGCCTAATTACCATATTGTATTTATAGTCCCAGGTCAAAAGTTCCTTTTGTAATACAAACGGGACATTTAAAGCCAAAGCTTGCTTTCCACGTCAATATTTATACACTAGATGAGAACCCGGCTTCGTTCGGCTAAAATATGGTCTCATAATGATAATCCACATTGTATCGACCACATTTTTTTTTCGATGATTCGACATATGACATTAAATTGTAATTTTGAATTTAACCTTGATATTGTGGAACTTTTGTGAATTAGTGATGCTGAATAATGTGTATTTTCGTTTTGTAAACGTAACTTTTGTATTGAGTGTAAGTTGTGTACATATAATGTAATCTATATAAAGTATCTATATCAATTATATTTTTTTAAGACGAGAAGTTAGCCAGTTTTTTTACGTTTATGTGTTGGTATTTACTAAAGTGAACAGAGTACTGAAAGCTCAATTTCTTCGTATTAAAATATTTACAAGTGCATTAAATATAATTGAGAAATGTTCCATAGGGAAGATAAACTCATACCCTATATTGTAAGCCACAAATTTATTATAAATTAATAAAATTGCAAATAAATTAATTAAAATAACAAAAATACACTCATTGGATATGTCTTTGTAAGTTGCAGGGGCTATATGACAAAGACACATTGTATCATGACCATATACTTATTTGTTTGAATGAAAGGTAGCTTGAGGCCAAAGGAAAATCTGCACGTTACTCTTTACACTAGCAGAATTTATGCATCCTCTCAACTATAATATTTTGCTAGTGTAAAGTGCACGTTCAGAAAAACAGCAGCAAATAGCACAAAGTTGCAAACGATCTACGGAGGAAAGAAAGAATGTCGCAAGTAATTGCTAAAGTATGCAAATACATGTGCAAGGCTGGGGCCGTTGCGACTTTGCGAGATAAAAAGTTCTACGTTCCTCGAAAGATAGGCAATTGCATGTTAATTAACCGAGCTTTGTAATACTGGGTGTAGCCAGTTACAAACAAGACAAGTTTGCGGAACAAGAGACAACAAATGTCTTTGAGAAGTTCATTTCGAAAAGCCCACTACGTTTTATTAAGTTTTCTAAGCAAATAAAGACTCAATAGGTAGTTAAATATATAAGCATTGTAAAATGAAAGTGAAACTGGATTACATTTATTGCGAAAACACTTTATTTATTTATTTTTATTTTATTTTATTCAGGGCACAAACAGTCACACTCCGAAAAACATAAAAATATGCTAAACAAAAATAGACCAGGTCCCTTCAGTAAATAAACATAAGATTATATAATAACAAATCGAGTATCATTGATTATTTACTAGTTATTTAGTATCGAGCAAAAGAGACTGAAGTGGAAACAGAAGAATTGACTGCACTGCTCATATCTAATAGCTTGGGAAGAAATTTTAGAAAGAAATCATCGCAATAAAGATGCAATAGACTGAGCAAAATGGAAGAAAAGTGTTGAAGTGGCCAAAACCGATACCAGACCCATATACCACTACGGAAAGTAAGTTATTTGGTAAATCAGTACCCGTGCTTGCAAGTTAAGGAAGATAATAAAACCACACCAGGAATAATTATTAAATAATCATTATAATTATTTAAAATATAAATAAACTCACACCCGTTTTCCCCGAGGGGGTAGGCGAGGCACCACTCACTAGAACTGGACCCACGTTTTGCCGAGTTTATTAGGTCCCAAACGTGACAAGTGGCAAGCCTGTCGCCGTTATCCCGGCACAATTTCAATGTATTCGATAAGAAAAGCATGGACTACTGATTTTAAGATCTCGTTTCACTAGACGTTTGTTCAAAAGCTGTGAAGTTTGCTTAGTATTTTTATTATTAGTACCTATCTTTGAGCGAGCGATTTTGCGCGCCACATTGCCGCACTACAAAAAATTGACATGATTGCATAATTTTTATGTATATTACTTTAAGACAATTGACATTTAAATTTTGACAAGTCTATCAGTCTATCTATGTCTATAGTCTATTTATCTCAGTGATTTTGTAAATATTTATTTTATATTGAATTATATTTGATATTGTTTACAAAATAAAATTCACGGCCGTTATCCCCGAGGGGGTTTTAATATTCTTTTAATTGTAGCTAATTTAATGACCGACCGACCGACTAGAGTTAGTGGATTGTGCGTAACTAATTATAAAAAAACTGTAATTTTAGCACTTTTTGAAAAACTATGCTATTATAAATACCACAGATACATAAGCTTTTCTGTAGCTAAGAAAAAACTTGTTCCATATATTGGAGGTCTAACGCTGGTCAGCCTTTAATGGTATCTAGTCAGATAATAAGCTCAAACCACTGATACATACTTATTATAATTAGATGATCAAACGAACTTACCAAGTGAAGTTCGATCTTGATTATCCTGTCTTCGCCGAGAAAAAAATGTTACCTTTAACAATCTGTTTATTATTAACAATTTATATAATAACGCTTGGCCAACTGGAACTTTAGGTAATTATTATAGTCTGAATCAAATAAACAAACTTATAATAAATGCATATTTATGTCATAAAATTAAATAAATTAGAGCTTGAACCAACGACAGGCCTATTATAGTAAACACTGCAGAATACATGCGAACCAACCAGCAGTTTGTCTAATAACATAGACACTCAATCCAACCCGAGATGCACCAGAGGTAGAGGCGTGCCTCGTACAATGGGCACTAAATATGGAGGTATTGATGTCACTGTAACATAGGGTCTGCTTCATCCAACCTCCTATAGTTTGAGACGAAACTGGCCTATAAGATTTAAGATTATGTATAAAAAAAACATCTTCAGCATCAAACCTATGTAAATATGTAAATGAAATATATTTTTGTTTTACAGATGCTAGACAGATTCCTTGACGAGGGCGGAAGAAAAAAGGCCAATTCAAAAGTGGCTGGGTTAGGACCCACAGCTGAAGTTTTAATGAAACTTTTTATTGCAACGCCTATACATATATGTTTATATATCAGAAATTCGTATAGGGAAAGTGTTTGAAATCTATGTACAGTAGGTAGCGCCATAACGACCTTTTTAGTAAAATTATTCTAAGTTAATTAAATCATTGTCTAGATTTTCCAACTAATCTAAAACTGTACTCCGGAATGTAGGTTTTAATTTAAAAATACCTGTAAAAATCGTTTGAGATTATGTTATTGAAACATATAAGTGAAACGGCCGATCTATGATTATTCAGTATGCCATAACATGATCCTTTCTCAAAACAGCTAGAAAGGAACTCTCTAACGGAGAAACACTAAAATTATAATCAGTCTTATTTTCATTACAGAATTTCCACCATAACTTTAGACTACAAGAATACTGAGAAAGCGTGTTTTTTAATAAAGAGGAGAGCATGACTTCTAAAGCTGATTCTGGTACGGCTGTCTACAGAAGCTTTCCCTGATAAAACGCAAGAGGCCACGGAAAGGTGTCGGTGAAGTGGGTGTTGTTCTCTGAAAGGAGATGAGGGAAGACAAAAAATGTGTGAGATAGTGCTATATGCTGATGACACGTCACTTGTTTTTAAAATAAAGAGACAGGAAAATAATCTTGACGAAGCAAATAATGCTCTCTCGCACGTTCTAGATTGGTTTACAGTAAATAATCTATTGTTAAATTCAAAAAAGACAAAATGTATGAAATTTACCCTACCTAACGTAAAATTAGTTGAAAACAACATTGTAATTGAAAATGATAAACTAGAATTTGTTGAAGATACTGTATTTTTGGGCATCACAATCGATGCCAAACTACAATGGGGTCCACATATTATAAAATTGGCACATAGACTAAGCTCCGCAGCATATGCCGTGAAAAGAATTCGAGAACTTACTGACGTTGCAACTGCTAGGCTTGTTTATTTTAGTTACTTCCATAGAATTATGTCCTATGGTATAATACTATGGGGCCGGGCAGCAGACATTGAGACTATCTTCATCTTGCAGAAGAGAGCGATCCGATTTATTTACAAGCTAGGTAGTAGGGACTCGCTAAGAGATTTTTTCAAAGAAACTAACATCTTAACAGTTGCAAGCCAATACATTTATGAAAATATTATGTACGTTCGGAAAAATATTAAGGACTTCGTAACTCTTGGTAGCCATCATAACGTTAATACTAGAAATAAACATAAATTGTCATTTCCACGATTTAGACTTGCAAAAGTTAATACTTCCTTCATGGGGCACTGTATAAGGTTCTACAACAAGATACCCCAAGAAATGCCTTTTTCTCCACTACAGACGGCCGGAAGGCAGCGGCTAACATTATACATAACTGTATGTACATTGACATTCAACAAGCAGAATGTAAATTCTTTACGTTGAAATAAATTCTTGATTTTGATTTTTGATTTTGACATTTACTTGCTGGAAATATTAGGACATCTTTGATTCAAAATTTCAAGAATAATGGGCATCACGGCTGAGATGGCCACTGTGAGACCATAATAATTCCAGTTGCACGATCAGAAACGATTTTATACAATGTTTATAAATTAACGCAAATGGTAGGAATGCATGAAAGTAGAACTGACACCAATTTACTGTGAAGGCGTCAATATCGTAAGCGAATGGGTCTGTTTTCCAAGAAATGTACAATAAACAGTTGGTATTTATTGTAGATGCAAATAATGCCAATAATCAGAGCATTAAAATTCATGACCACTTCTTCAAATTATCTAGAACCTAACTCCCATTTTGTATGTGTCGATATTATTTTTTCTAGATTCGCTGTCGGCTTCTACATCAATGACGAACGTATCTATGAAGCAATATTCTTCGCACCATTTCCATAATATAATTTTTACTATAACATGATCGAGGTGGGGGGTAATACTGCAACCCACCCATCCTAATAATACAGCCGGTGGCACAAAAATTTACGCGTAATAACTTGGAAGTGGAACATTGAGAGGAGGGAGGGGAGACGTTTTGCATTCAGGGGGCGAGTGATGCATGATGCAATGACGCGTTCATCAGGCTTCGTTGGCAGCAGCAGCGGCCACACAATCATACATCACGCTCCAAAGTTTTTATACCACCTCATATACGTACAGCCACTTACGGCAACAATGGAGACTCTAAGCGGCTACGGTCGAGGAAACTGAATTTTTCATCAACTCGATGCTTTTTCACTTGATCGCGTTGCACACTACACAGTGTGACAAGCGGCGTTTGCTCTGGATATGCGCAAAATCTCTGATGGTCATCGACGAGTCTCGTGAGTTGGCCGCTACGGGCTCGCGTACCTGCATCCTTGTCTCAACATTCTCATAATTTTCTTGGTTATTCTTGAAAACCCCGGCCGCTGCTGCAGCATCACGCGCCTCTCGAGCATCGGCGGAGCTTGGCTCGGTATTTAGGAAAGAGGTTCGAGCGCGGAAATGAAACTATTGGTTTGCTCGACGACATATTGATTTATTTAAAAAAATTACAAGGGTTTGCTATATCGATCTGTAGAGTAACGGACCGCAAAGACGCGTGCCTACACCACGCAAAAAAACAATCTTATCCAAGGAACGTAACCAAGTATCGGCCGTGTCTTGGTCGAACGAGATTCCCCGTCGTTGGCGCTCGATCATAAAATCCCGGTTAAGGTGTAACCAGTCTCTGACGTGATTCAAACAATAATGATGCGAATGCCCGTATCGACACTGCTCATCTTTCGAGGGCTTGACAAACGTTTCGCAGCCACGGCCGTCGTCGTCGACCAAATGGCACGGGCAGGAGGCGTGCCTGTAGTCCGAGCAGATATTCATATGAACGTGAATTTTGATAAAGTTTTCTAGCTCCGAGACACTGGCGAATTGCTTCAAACCGGCAGGATATATCCCACCAAATATAGACACCAAGCACTCCACATTAATCGGAATTTCTTCTCCGTTTCTTCTTGAAGGATCAAAGTTGTATTCAATCTTGATTCGTTTGCAATGGCAAATCAATCATCAATTCATCAATGGATGAAAGTAGTTTCAATTTGGTGAGTAGACATTTGCCACAATTTTGTTCGGATGACAAGAGGACATTGGTCCTTTCGGGAGAAAATTTCGAAAATCGGCAAAAGGAAGATACTTGGACAGGTAAAGTATCGTATCGTCCGGCAGAATAATTTCCTCGGACGTCAACACCGGTGGCATTGTGTTATTTATCGTGTCCTCTCGTTTTCCAGGTTGTACCGAACGCGCGTGCACTCACGATGACCTTGTACGACGATTTAGTCAATAGTCTTATATTTTATACCCGAATTATTCATAACTTGTTATCTAGCTATCTGTAAACACTGGAAGCATGCGTCAATGACATCGGTTGCCAATCTTACGCCTGCTCTAAATATTTGCTCATCGACTCTGGCTCTATACTCGCGAGAAGGCATGCACGGTCCAGCAAACATGTTGCGAGTCTTGTTTCCATCATCTCATCATAGTACTCTGCTGCACCGAGACTGTGCAATGTTGTCAAAAATACACGTCAAAATAAGCCAGACAGGTTACAGGAAAGTTCATTTCCTCGATTACATAACGCGCTATTACCCATTCATAAATTCTCTATTCGAAATATCTATTATTGATGTAATTGATTTCCATCCTAAATTTTATGACATTGTACGAAAAAACTGTTGCATGAATCATACGTCTGGGGCGAGATAGACGTGACCGGCGGGACTGGCGCCGCGCCGTTATACCTGATAAGCAGAGGCTACGAGTGAGAATTATTTGCGTGGTCCGGCGCCTGTACGAACGACCTAATGAACCGGAATTCGATTACCAGTCGCTTGGCTTCCTTGGCGAGTAACTTAGCTCTTTCTTCCCGTCTGCGACAATCGGCAGCATATTCCCGCACTTCTTGTTCTTGACGTTGAAGCTCATCTCGCCGACGCTCATCTTCTTTCCGACGCTCCTCAGCTCGCCGATGCTCCTCCTCTTGTCGCCGCTTCTCTTTTCGACGACGCTCATCATCTCGCCGCTGCTGCTCTTCGCGCCGGACTTGCACTTGCTTCATCAGAGACTCTTGCGATCCAGACATGATCAATGTGCTTGCACAAAATAACAACTTATCCGGACCAAGGTATGTACTCGACTGCCAGGTGTTCGTTACAAACCAAACTGAGCCGTGCATCATATTCCCGAAATAATGATCCTTTCATATGCAGATAAGGAGGGTCAAAAGTTAATAACCATAGAGTTATTCAGTAACTCGTTGATTACGTCATCTGCGCCCAGAAACAGGAATGTAATATAATAAGGTACATTCCTGCACTCAAAAAACTTTTTTTTTTTTTTTTTTTTATTAAAAACTGACCAACGATTGACCCCGATCTCACCTGATGGTAAGTGAAGATGGAGCCGACGATGTTCCTTGGTTCAGTAAGAGCCTATTCCTCTGCCTTTCCGGAAAAACAGAGGAAGGGAGCGAATTCCATTCCTTAGCGGTGCGCATTACAAACGACGAGGCAAAACGCTTCGTGCGCACAAAAGGTGTCTGCACAACATAAGGATGAAGTCGCTCCCCTCTCCTGGATGTCCTTGTCCTGGATGATCTTCTGTGTCCCTGCTTCTACAAAGTTGTAAATGCATCAGCCATGTTACTTCTTGTACCAGAATCATAGCAGAGGCAACCATCTGCTGTGAATTGCATTTTTGGAGCCTAAGATCAATGTGTTAAACTAACTTCCCACATGTTGCACGAAATCAACTCAAACTAAAAGAACTGTATGCCTATTTGGACTCCACACACCAATTACCGACCACGATAACGGCTAAACAGCAAGAGTTGACATGACCGCGCAAAATAATTGCTCAATGATATGGAATTCTCGGAACAACAGAACGGATAACGCTACATTGTTTTTGAGGTAATTTTGTAACGTTTTCCTCAACTGAATACCTATTCCGGAGAATTCTACTATGACTTCCACATCAAGGTTTTTGTAATGCGGTATATTTCCTACCAGATTGCCGATTCTAATAGGTCACAGACATAACGGTATGTGCATAACAAGATCTAACGGTCACCATGCATAAATACTGAACGAAAGAAGGCATCAATATAAACATTGAATGACTCAGCCCGAACAAGTAGATATGCCCCGCCACCCTCCTCTCCTTAGTAGAAAATAGGGGAGGGGATGCAGCTCTTTGTTTACTTTAGCAACTCTACTTTGCTATAAGTCTAGCCTGTAGCCACAAGACTCTGTGTTAATGTGGAATGGCTGCCGTGCAGTATCCAATATGCCAGTATCTTTGACCCCAGTTGCAGGGTCTTGGCAACTGCAGCTCATGGCTGCAAGCAAAGTGTCAAAGCATTAAGAGCCTATGAACAGTCTCTACAATTGCCTACGATCTCCTACCTACTTTTCATAAGTTAACTAACTTTCATTAGGTAGAGTAAAAAAAAAACCAGAGATTATTCATCCATTTATGATCTTTAAAGCCCACAGTAAAAGGCGAGTATACTAATGTGTTAAAAGCTGCTAACAAATACTCAATACTCAATACTCAATACTTTATTGCATTCCACAAGTTGTAGGGTTGTTACAATTTAACTTAACAGTTATTTGATGAGATCTTTGTGGACCCTGTAGGGCACGCAACATTTTAAAGTGCTATTTGAAATATGCATTACATTAACTTACAATTGGAAAATATTGAATTAATAATCATGCAATTTTAGTTATTCTATTTAAAAGATTATATTTAAATGTTATTTGTGAGTACAATAAAGAATATTCTATCTATCTATCTAAACAATTAATTATCATGTTTCAATGTTCAAAACCTGACGGTATCCTGCTATCATGAGGTAGAATGAGACTTTTATACACCATAAGATAAAACTAGAGAGAACACTCGGGATAAATCACTTGTCGATTTGGATAGTGACAAAAGTTCATTTATCTTCTGAAGAACGCTCTCGCGACTGCAGCAGCAACAGCTATCACCGCTCCCGCTTGAGCCCACTCTGCTCCTCTTCGAGCTTCGGCGGCATGTCGCTGGGCTGCTTCGAGTTGTTCCTTAGCTTCTTCTTCCCGTCTGCGACATGCGGCCGCATATTCTTGCACTAGTTCTTCTTGTCGGCGAAGCGCATATCGCCTACGCTCCTCTTCTCTGCGGCAATCCTCAGCTAGCCGACGCTGCTCCCTAGCTCGCCAATACTGCTGCTCTTCTTGCAGCTTCATGTCTGAAGGAGTCTCGTGATCTTGCTGCAGATAATATTCGCGTGGCAAGTCCTCCTGCGGAGGGTCTTGTGAATCATCCATAACCATTACGGTACAGGATTTTTACTTTTGCAAAGTAATTAATACGGTAGCGGAAAATAGCAACTCGTACGTCGTGACTGCGCGAGTGTCTGTTACAAACTGAACCATTCGATCTCTTATCGCAGCATACCGTTGTGCTAGCGGGGGAATTTATACCTAAATGCGTCATGCGATACAACACGATACCGCTTATTGCGTCATCATTTCGCAGCATTAACATTGGAGGGCATTCAGATGACCTCTTTCCTGTTTGTTCGTGTTCATTTCAATGGTTAAACCCGAGATCGATAACCGTAAAACAGTAATAATCAACATAATTAAGCGACGGGATACCAAACGTTTACATCAGAGGCCTTCATCACTTGCACATCAGTGACCTGCATCACTCAGCACAGAGACCACTGTAACGTTTTGTAATGTGGTGTAGTTCCTACCAGATTGCCGAATCTAATGGATTACAGCCATAGCGGTACGTGCATAAGAAACCTAATTGTCAGCACCCATCAGCAGCCAACCAATGAAAGCATAAACAAAACTTTGGAAGACCCAAGCCGAACAAGGTAATTATTCCCCGCCATGTTCATTTCCTTAGTAGAAAATAGTGGAGGAGATAAGGTTATTTGTTTACTTCAGCAAATCTACTCTGCCTTAAACTCATACAGTTTTGGTATACTCCTGAAGCCCTCCATCGCCGCCGGAGGGATAATTCCACCAAACACAGGAACCAGCGACACGGAATCAATGAGAACCCGTTCTTCTTTTATTCTAGTGGCATCAAAATTGTATATTATCGTTAATCGTTTCCCATTGAAAAATGTGGCTTCGAAGGTGCCAGTAGACAGTCGCCATAGTGTTGATCGAACAATGTCGCTTTCATAGCCATCGGGCCAGATGGACCTGACCAAGCTTCGACGATCTTGAGAGTTTAGGAATTTGCAAAAGTACAGAATAATGTCCAAAGGTAGATACGTTGGCTGCCGCTCCGAAACGGATAACTGATGCTTCTGCTCCATTTTTTGTTTTCTTCAATGTTCCTGTCGTCTGAGATGGCTCTGCTCGCATAGCAAATTGAAGAATTTACGGAGGAAACGATCAAGAACGGGCGACCACAGATGAATGCGTCTCTGCCGATTCGTTCCTTCGTACTGAATGATACACGATCCTGGCTATCGCAATACATGGACACGGCACACCTCATTATTTCAATTATTCAATGCTTGAACTACTTCCTTGGGTGGCTATATGTACATGTTTTATCATTAATGTATGGTAATCATTCTTATCCGCATTGATAATGGTAAAACATAAATATCACACTTTTGTTATTGTATTCATTGTTGCTCGTAGAAAAGTATCGGTCAACTTGTATGCTGCATACGTTTATTGAGAATAGTTATAACATAAGGCAGCTCTCGCGCTACGCTTTCTTTTTAATACTTGGCGTCGAGCCGCTGCTGCGTCTCTTGATGGAAGCTTAAATAAGGCTGAAATGTGGGTTTACACGCCGATGGCTCGCTTCAACGAGCAAGTCGTTATTCGTGGTTCGTCGGTGGCTCTCGGAAATTAACAACTTTACTCAGAAAATACAAATAATTCTCCGTTTGCGGGACTGCATGATGGTGGGTGTATCGGGTGTTTTTGTTTGGGTTTGTTTGAACACGACTGCACTAAAAGCTGAGCGCGTACACGATCAACGTTCGGTTCCTTAATGCGAGGCAGCAAGCAATGTTTATCGAAAATTTACTGCTGGTGCTGTACGAACCGGTTGTCAAACGCGACAAGCTTATAGAGGCGCACCAGAAACGCCTAGCCTCCGCTATCACTTACCTTAGGGTGGCTGTGACCTGCCTACTAGATACTAAGGAAAGAGACAATACACTTGCCGCCTAGTCATTGATGCACCGAGTAATGATTTGGTGTCGATCCGGTGGTTTAAAGGCCCAAAACCAACTTTGGAGAGCAGCTATAAAAGTCATTAAAGACGGCAAAAGCTGTACGTAAGTCCGGAACTTAGCCGCGCCTACTTGTTGAGGCCGCCTCAGTCGCGACAGTCGACTGCGCGCCTGTCTACTAGACCTACTAGACTCGGTAAGATGCGGGTACAGGCTGGCCTTTTTCTATTAATCATGGGCTATGATTAATAGTCATCACCAAACCATTATGTCCCCACCGAGGGGCACGGGTCTCTTCCGTGAGGAAGGCATAGGCCATACTCCACCACGGGAGCCAAGTCCGGGTTGGTAGATAATTAAATGAACCTCAGATATTATCTTGGATAGAAGGACCAATTTAGGGGCAATATCACCCTGCGCCCCATACAGGAACAATCTGTATCAAATATTTTCTTAAGTCAAAAACCAGACGGCAAGTGGAGGTTCATTATAAATTCAACATCTATTATTAAATATGTAAAGCTATTTAATATATAAAATTCTCGTTCACCACTGATCGTTTTAGTGCGCATACTCCTACGAAACGGCTTGACCGATTTTGATGAAATTTTATACGTAACTATGTTCGGTAGATCTGAGAATAGGTTGTTATATGAATTAAGTTGTCTGTTTTTCAGAGCCCGATTTGGATAAACAACGTTTGCGGGGTCAGCTAGTCTCATTATAAAAATGAAGTTCTTAGGACTGCACTAAAACTTTTATCTAAAAAAATTTACATGTGTACAATTTACATAAAGCAGGTATGCTTATTTTTTTTTTATAAGTATCCATTTGGCTAGCAATAGAAACGATATTTCTTCTGAAACGCATAGTTATATTATGAACTAGCTGTTGCCCGCGACTACGTCCGCGTGGGCTTTAGTTGAGTAAAGTGTTCGCAAATAAGATAGGGATACTTTTAGCGCATGCGAGAGAGCTTTCATACTTACTTCGCAACCCCATCTTACCCCCATCATCACGGGCTAGAGGATTGAAAAATAGGTATATGTAAAATTATTGCTGTCGCGCGATGCCCGAAGAAACGAGCTATCAATGTGTGAATGGGACTGTCAATGTGTGCGTGGCACGCCCACCGCGCCCGCGTTGATTTCGTTCGTCGTGTGCGGAGTGTTGTTTCGTCTTATTATTTTATTTGACTCTGGCTATTACTTACTGGACTTCCGCTATTTTATTTTGTGGATCTCAGACTTACTTTACGAAAAAATTAAAAGAGACGATGTATTTTGGGAGAAAAAGATACTTTTTATATCGATTGTCTGTTACCAGATTGAGAAATAATCCGCTCGTTTTATAAAGATCCAAGTTCATTATTGATCTGATTCCCATTTCATTCAATATGCGTTTCACCCAATCCTCATTTTCCCATTCCCGCGACGGTCGTAACCTACCACGAAATTTAGCACGCTCCGGACCATTACATCAAGTTTTTTATAGATCAGTAAGAGAGAGAAACGGTTTGACCACTGAATAGTTTTTTTATACCTAACTTTAGATTTACTTTCAACATTATTCTGCCGTGCTAAGGGTAAGAGCAGTAAGTCGGAAATTTCAAAGTTGAGAAAATGGAGGACAAAGTTTTGGATTACATTTTTATTTACTTCTACTTTAGCTTATAAGTTTTTGTAGTTCTGATTTTTCAATATGTAGCTTAAATGGAGTTCTTTCATGATACATGCTTTATTATAATAACTAAATTACTATTTAGTTATTATAATACTATATTATTTAATTGACGAAAACTCCTATTATTTCTAGTACGAGTTAAATCTATTTGTACTGATTGCTTAGAATAACCGCAGTAATTGCCCCAGTTACTGCTTTAATGCTAAGTATTCCATACATTCGATATCTACTCGTATATTTTGTATGAAATTACGTGTCACTTTGGGGTAAAAAAAAACTAAGATGTTAACTAATAAGCAGTAATCACTATGTATAATTTAAAAGATAATATAGTGAGACATCTATACTTATAAACATTGAAATGTAGTAAATTACCTAAAGTTTTTTTCTAGAAGGCTCTGAAAGTAGTACGTAATTAAAGTCAATACCGTTAAGGTCCCGAAACCTACAATTATGCTACAATTCAATTTTCAGGGGCCATTACAGCCATATTTGTTGCTTTTTATTTAGTTAATCTGAGCCATTTTCTGAGAATAACCCTTTTAGAGTTTGCTTGCTGTACTGAATCGACAAAATCTGAAAAATTATACGTTTTTGTTTTCTTTGCATAGCTTGTTCAACCTGGTGTAGGAAGCTGTCGACTGATTTAAAAGAGGGACCAGGCTCAAAGTATTTAAATTTTTATCGCATGTAAATGCTGGCTTTTAATAATGTACACCAAAAAACTGAAAAGAGCGAAATTTTTGTTTTGGGCGCAACAATTATCCATCCATATTACTACTTCTTGAGTTTCCTTTTTAAAGTTCTGTAACCAAAGGATAAAACTGACCCTATTACTGAGACTCCGCTGTTGGTCCGTCCGTCTGTCCGTCCGTCTGTCACCAGGCTGTATCTCATGAACCGTGATAGTTAGACAGTTGAAATTTTCACAGATTATTTGATTTGAGAAAAAAGCAGTAAGTGTGATTAGTGCTGTGCTGACATTCTAAGTTGAAAGTTTTTGATTAAGCTCATTTACACAACAATGATGTGCACTTACAGAGACTGTTTTTATTATTAGCAAAATAGAATATAGATTTCGGATGTACAGTAAGTAACGTGAAGTAAGTATATTTCCTGCTTTTGAATGTTTTTGAATGTTCATATCTCTTTTAATAATAGATTTATGAAAAAAATAAAAACATAGGGACATGTCTATAGTAGCCATAGATTTTATGGAAAAAAAGAATTGCTCTACTGGCATTATCCAGGGATTAAACAGGGGACTACGTTTGTATGGAAAAACTGCCTCAGTGTTTCCTCTTAAGGGATGATTTTCGAAAAACTTCTTCACACGTCTTTCATGTCTTTCAATGAAGGACCTTCGTGCTTCAGCATTCATTCGAATAACTTCAAAAAACGGCAAAGCTCCATACTAACTTTGCACCCCCCTTTTACCCCCTTAAGCGATGATTTTCGAAAAACTATTTTACATGTAATTCATACATTTTAATAAAGGAACTTTATATTAAATTTCATTCGAACCACTTCAAAAATGGCAAAGTTTCATACTAACTTTGCACCCCCCTCTTACCCCCTTAAGGGATTATTTTTAAAAAACTATTTTACATGTATTTAATGACTTTTACTGAAAAATTTTTATTCTGAATTTCATTCGAATAACTTCAAAAACGGCAAAGTTTCATACTAACTTTACACCCCCCTTTTACCCCTTAAGGGATGATTTTCAAAAAACTATTTTACATGTTTTTCATAACTTTTAATGAAGGACCTTCATATTGAATCTCATTCGAATAAATTAAAAAACGGCAAAGTTTCATACTAAGTTTGCACCCCCTTTTTTCCCTCTTAAGGGATGATTTTTAAAAAACAATTTTATACATGTTTCATAATTTTAAATGAAGAACCTTCGTACCAAATTTCATTCGAATAACTTCAACGACGGCAAAGTTTCATACTAACTTTGAACCCCCATTTTAACCCCTTAGGGGATGAATTTCGAAAAATCCTTTCTTAGTCTAGTTTCTAACTCTTATACTTTAGGCCCTACGTTGATATGTCAGTCAGTCAGTCAGTCAGTTAGTAAGTCAGTCAGTCAGCTTCTCCTTTTATATATATAGATTGAACCTTCTGCCGTTTGACCTGTGTACTGCACCTTATGTTTTCTCCAAAATCATGAAATCTCTTATATTATAGAAGAAGATCCGTTGGTTTCATGTCATCACGACATACACTTAATTGACAGGTATTTTCAAGAATATTAAGAATACGTTTTGATCTAAACTCAAAAAAGATAATAAAAAAAGTAATAAAAAAAAAGTGGCGCTGGTGGCGTAGTGGGGTTGACCCTTGCTTCTCGATCATGAGGGTCTGGGTTCGAACCACGCATGTACCAATGACTTTTAGTTACGTACATTTGTTTGTACAGCAACACCATTTGCTGATAAATTGTGCCCGGATAACGGCGACAGGCTTGCCACTTGTCACGTATGGGACCTAATAAACTCGGCAAAACGTGGGTCCAGTTTTAGAGACTGGTGCCTCTGCCTATCCCTTCGGGGATAACGGGCGTGAGTTTTTTTTTTATTATTTAAAAAAAAGTAATAAAAAAAAAATACCTCACTCGAATTCATAACCAATAACGGAAAAAAGGAAATTAACAACTTCAACCAAGTGCAGTTTTCTGGGTATTACCTATTGAAAAAAAACAATCGCGTACAAATTCAGCTTCTAAAATTTATTGATACCAAGCAATGCAAAACAAGAGAATTTGTTTAACTTGTTGGAGCGCTCGTATCGGTCTGTTCGGCAGACGAATACGGATGTCCATACACAAAAGAGCTGTAAAGACATAAATAGGTATCTGAATTTAGCTATAAATAGCGAAAATTACGAAACCATTATGAATATACCAGATTCATGTCGCAGCGATTTTCTTTGGTAGCTAAAAGCTATGGTGCTCTCGGTTCATAGAATCACAGAAGACAATTACTCTTTCGAAATACTTAGCTCAACGACTGTGTGGGGCACAGCCTGCGGGAACGATAAGCCCAGCGGCCTGTGGCCCAATGAGGAGTGTAACGATCACAGACACTACCTAGAGTTTGTAGGGCATTTATTTACGGCATTTATAGCTCTAAAGATTTTTTATTATTACCTGAATAAAGTAGGTATATTAATTGTCTGATTTTACTTCGAGTTGACAACTCAACAGCAGTAGTCTCCTAAATTAACGCGGTCAGCTTACACACGTTACAAAAATACTAGTGATATACCAGCAGCGACGCAAAGCACGTAGAATTCTTATCTAGGTATGCGTCAATCCTTCGATCTGAGGATAATAAAATTTCTGACAAAGAATTAAGAATAGTACAGTTCAGTCGACAGCATGTCAACCTTCACATTTTAGTTACAAAGTCGCCCGTAATGTAACTTAGTGGAGTGCATGGGTGTTTTGTATACGATGATGTGCTGTCGAATGTACACCCAGATACCGAGTGAAAACTAACCAACTCTGCATTCGCATTAATGTCAAAGTAATTTTAACCTCCTGATAATGATATGTTTGCCAGTCGCGTAAAACAAATATGTAGCGACAAATATGTAGTGCGGCACAGAGACCCAGATGCGGTCGCAATAAGTCGGACCATCCTTCACCCTTCGATGGTCCGAATTATTATCTTATTCATTCCCTCCATTCTCGTTTATACTAAAGACCATGCGAAAAATAATGTCAAACAAAGGAACTTATCAACATAGTGGCAAAGCAGTTTAGGACTTGTCGCCAAGTGGGAAACGCAGCTTTTATTCAGAAGTTTTCTCGTTAGTGATACAATTAACTTCAGTCGTTCTGACAGTGTCATTATTTCCCATTCGGGCCAGAGCAACATTCATTCAAACCTTTACTTTATGGCCGGAGTGCTTTGCGGTCAGTGTTACAACGACGTGGTGCACCTACAGAGTCTGTAGCGATAATGTTCGCGTCTCTCTTCGATAACATAATGTTTGGTTTGCTTACGCATACGAGTCTATGATATTTGCAGCATTCGTCTCCTCGGTGTTATCATTCCTTACATACGTACTTATTAAATTCAAGAAACCAGTACTTAGTACTCACTCATACCGAGCTGCATTTTTCATGTTAATGACAATAACACTCTCCAATAACAATGCAGTCAAAAAAAAAATTCAAGGGAGCATTCCATCTTAGAAGTCCCTTACTTAAGTAGTTACGATGACATTTAGGACCTGTCCATCCTAGACACTCTCGGTAACCTAACGAATAACTTTCACTTGAGCGCCTTTCAGATGCTCAATGCTTTTAGAACTTACGACAGCACAGAGTAAAACATCCTGAAAAATAAATGAATATCAAAAAATATCAGAGAAGACAATCAAAATCTTTATTATAAACATAGGAAGCCGCCATGCCCCTGTCGGTACCCAATTTTTTAGTAGGTGGATCAAGTGCACTCTTGATGAGTGTGGTATCGATGTGTCTATCTATATTCAACACGCAAAGCACTAGCTCGGCCTGAATGTAGACACTATCCGTTAGACAGATGGCTGGAGCGGCACGTCCACGTCGTTCGCTAGGGTCTATGACAGGAACATTGTTGTTTATAACATTCAATGCCTAGCCAGATTAACTTATCTTAAATAATTTATTAGAAAAATCTTAAATAAATTTACTTAATGCTAATTAATTCTTGATCTTAGGTTGTTACGAATAGCTATCTATAGTGTCGTTTTAAAATACCTTACACTTTTTTAACAGTGTGCAACCTGAATTCGGATTTGTCATCAATATATTTCGCAACTTAAATACGAAATGGTTGATTTATTACATCTATGCTTTTGATATTTCTACATACTCTGAAAGTCTACACAGTGTTACAAATATTATTTTCCACTTTAGGTTACTCATTTCTTCAGACGGAGCTCTCGTATAATTATGATAGAACTTCACGTACAGGTAAGTTCGTTCAATCATTAAATATAAAATCGTTTTGACCTTAAAACAATATGTTTCATTTAAATTTTATTATATTACTAGTTGAGCCGGCTAACGTTGTTTGTATTTATAATTTTAATAGATACAACCAACAGATGTTAGGTAAATCATCATACATCATCGTTTTGCCAGATAAAATATTTTACCTTATATATTATACTTTATCACTCAAGGCTATGAATAATAGATAACATCCTATTCTCAAACCTACCAAATCCATATATATAAAATTCAAAGTCCTGACTGACTGACTCACTCATCAACGCCCCGCCCAAGCCGTTTGACCTAGGAAGCTGAAATTTTGCACAAAGGATCTATATCTAATGTAGGCAAGGAATAAGAACGGATTTTTTAAAATTCAACCCCTAAGGGGGCAAAAAGGGTTGCCAAAATTTGTATGGGAGGTATAAATAATGTTGTCTGATTTTCCTGAAACTTAAAATAAATACTCTTCAACACAATTGATTGGTTGAACACGTATTTCACCGTTTTTTCTAAATTTAACCCTTAACGGGAGTTACGGGAGTGAACGGGGTTGCAAAATTTTGAACTAAATTCCACGCGGACGGAGTTGCGGGCGAAAGCATATAAAATTACATAATTTTATATTATAAAATTACATACATATAAAATTTCGTCAAAATCTGGCAAGCAGTTTCGATGGAGTATACGCACTAACACGGTGACACGAGAATTTTATATATTACTAGCTGCCCCGACAAACGTTGTTTAGCCATATACTTTTTTTTTCACTAAGGGCTATGAAAAATAGATAACAACCTATTCTCAGACCTACCGAATATACACACAAAATTTCATCAAAATCGGTCTAGCCGTTTCGGAGGAGTTTACGCACTAACATTGTGACACGAGAATTTTATATATTAGAAGATATAAGATAAGATAAGATAAAATAATTATAAAGAATGCATGTGGTGTTCTTCTCTCTGATATCATGAGAATAGTTAACAGGGAATAGGATCTCTGTCCTATTCCCTATTAACTATTCCTAAGCCAACATATCTAATACATAAAAGGCGAACATCCGACAGACTTATCTATCAAAGCCCAACCCAAACCGTAGGACTTAAAAAGCTGAAACTTACAGAGACTCTGTTAATCTGATGAAGGCTGTAACTATACAGACCATCTCAGCTTCTCCCGTAGCTTCACACCACCCCTTCTGCTTCACCCCAGTTACTGGCTCTGATATTGAGAAGATCATCTTATCTATCCATACAAAGGCGGTAGGTCATGACTCGATTGGGCGTGACCTACTCCTGCCAATCCTCAATTCAATACTCCCTGCCCTTACACACATCGTCAATTCCTCCCTCTCCTCCAGTTCCTTTCCCTCTCAATGGAAGTTGGCGTATATGGTGCCTATTCCTAAAACCTCTATTCCTACTGAATTTAAACACTACCGGCCCATCTCAATCCTTCCTTTCCTATCCAAGGTTTTGGAACGTGTGGAGAATCGCCAGCTAATGGCTTTTCTCCACACCAACCAACTCCTAAACTCCTTCCAGTCCGGCTTTCGTCCGTCCCATAGCACATCTACTGCGCTCATTAAAATCACTGACGACTTCCGCTACGCTAGGGACGAACGTCAGCTCACTTTGCTTACCTTACTTGATTTCAGTAGTGCATTTAATTGCGTTGACTATGAAATCCTCCTTGCCATCCTCCGATCGCTCAACATATCGGAGTCAGCCGCTGTGTGGTTCCACTCATATCTCCACGGTCGCCAGCAGCGCATTCGTGCGGATGACGTTCTCTCCGATTGGTGCGACGTCACTGCTGGTGTTCCGCAGGGAAGAGTGCTCTCCCCCTTACTTTTTTCTGTTTTCATTAACACCCTTGTTAAAGTAGTAAATTTCAGTTCCTATCACCTGTACGCAGACGATCTCCAGCTTTACTTGCCGTTCAAGCAGGATCTCCTCTCTGTTGCTGTCCAAAAAATGAACACTGACCTGATGGCAATAAATGCTTGGACTGAACAATATGGCCTGCTAGTAAACCCGAGTAAGACGCAGGTTATGATTGTTGGGAGTAGGGCTCTTCTGTCTAAGATCGACAGGGATTCCTTGCCCCCAGTATGTTACAATGGAACCCCTTTACCATATTGCAGGGAAGTGAAAAATCTGGGTCTTCTCATTCAAGACAACCTGTCGTGGGAAAAGCATGTCAGTGAAATAAGTAGGAAGATCTTTTCATCCATGCACTTGCTTAAACGTATGCAGAAGTTCCTGCCGTACTCCGCCAAAGTTACGTTAGCCAACTCCTTGCTTCTCCCCGTCATTGACTATGCAGATGTGTGTTACAACGACCTCACTGAGGAACTACTCGATAAGCTAGATCGCTTACTGAACGTATGTATTCGTTACATCGTCGGCCTCCGTAAATATGATCACGTGTCCCAATTTTGCACTCAGCTTGCTTGGCAAAACATCCGCTCCCGCAGGAATGCCCACATTGTGTCACTTCTCAATGGCATACTACATGACCCCTCCGCCCCTCAGTATCTTCGCGAACGCTTCGCCCCTCGTGGCGCGCATGGTCGCCTTCAGCGCCCATGCAAAGACTTGCTTCTTGAATCCCCCTTGCATTGTATGGCAGGCTATTCGGATTCCTTTACTGTGACAGCTGTGCGCCTGTGGAACGCGCTACCGCTGCACATACGCCAGGCCTCGTCGGCCGAAGTGTTTAAGAGTGCGATCCAGGAACATTACTTTGGACTTCAGAGCAATCCGACATAATTCATGTATATGAAAGTATTTATTTATATATCTTTTTATTTATTTATGTATTTATAGTAGGTATGCATAAAATAATGGTACATATTTATGAAGTATTATAATATAGTGTGTAGTATACGTATTAGAAGTTTGCGAATTTGCAAGTAGGTAATTTATCTTTTTTATTGTTTCTTATGACCTCTATAGCACTACCCTTTACTCTTTCCACATCACCCATGGTTAGCTGGTAGAAAATACTTTATAGTATTAAGCTCGCCCTTGTACAGAACACTGTTTATTGTGCAATAAAGAATTTTTCATTCATTCATTCATTCATTCATTCATTCATAATTGCCATAATAGATAAGAAACCATTTTAAAAAATATCCCTAAAGGTAAAGAGGCGAAAGGGGTATCCAAATTTGCTTACGGCAGATTTATGAAAAACTTAGTACAAATGTACCTACGTCTACTTAATTTATTGTTTTTCAAAATTCTATTCCTAAGAAAGTAAATTCTATCACTAAAAGAGTATTTGTGCTCAGATTTTCTTGAAGCTTAGAACAAGTGTGCATTACTAAAATAAACAAAATACATAGGTATTTCTCAGTTTTTCTAAATTGAATCCCTAAGACGATAAAAAGTGGTGCCAAAATTTGTATGGGAAGTTAAATTTTGTAATACTTCACTAGAATGTACGAAAAAGGTCGTAAATAACTGTAATTCAAGATATCAATAAAGTAATTGCACATCACCTTTTTAAAGCCCCAATTTTAGATGTTACAGTCGTTTAGTAAAAAAAATTGAACTCCACAAATGCTACATTTTTTTGTAATATTAATTTCACACGCACTAAAAGTGTTCGTAACTTATTTCAGAACACTCCTATCAACTAAAGTCTACGCTGACGACGTCGTAGACAATAGCCAATGTCTACTAATGTGTAAGGCCAACTTGATATACAGATTACAGCTTACACATCGCTTGTATAAACAGAGTTAAACTTAAATGAAATAACTGACCATTTCCTGAGCTCTTACTTTATGCAACCCTGACATTGTCTCACGTTAGATATATTTTATGTAATTATTAAATACCTAATCTAATGGACCGAATAAAATCTGTAAGTCAATTTGTTTATGTGCATATCCCCTCATTATACTTTTTGTACACTTACCTACCTTCTCTCTACATCTTTTCTATCCATCCCAAGGTTGTCTGGAAGAGATCGCTTTTAGCGATAAGACCGCCAATTGTATACGGCAAAACTTAGTTATATAAGTCTTATAATGTATTTGTTTGTTTTTCTGGTGTGTACAATAAAGAGTTCTAATCTAATCTAATCTAATCATTGGCAGAAGTTATACGAGTATGTTGCCATTAAACCAATAAAATAAAAAAAACAACATACAAGCCCTGTCAACACCTAAGCCTGTTGTTATTAGGTAATCTGAATGAGTGCGTCCTTGTCACTCAGGAGCTGTCTGAAAAGGATACACTGAGTGACGTCATCAAGTACCCTCACTCTCTAACCCTATGCGCACATTAGCGACACGCGACAGGCGACAGCTCGACGACTAGACGAGACGACAGGCTGCGGCCGTCAATTTTCATATATTTTGTTCGAATCTCCGCACACTTGGCGTCAGAGTCGCGGAGTCGCGACGACAAGACGCCAGAAGCAAATGACAACGTCGCGTCTGACGCGGCAACTAGTTGCGGCGACAAGTCGCCCTGTTTGCGATGGCTCTAAGCCTATGCGCACACTAGCGAAACGCGACAGCGACAGTTCGGCGACTAGACACGACGACAGGCTACGGCCGACAATTTTCATATATTTTGTTGAATCTCCGCACATTTGGCGTCAGAGTCGCGGAGTCGCTACGACAAAACGCCAGAAGCAAATGACAACGTCGCGTCTGACGCGGTGACTAGACGCGGCGACAAGTCGCCCTGTTTGCGATGGCTCTAAGGGTAGGCCTGTACGCTGCATTAGAAAATAAACCCTACAAATGTAACCTCATCACCAACCCATCATGTCCCCACCGAGGGGCACGGGTCTTTTCCATGAGGAAGGTATAGGCTATACTCCACCACGGGGGCCAAGTCCGGATTGGTGGAGGCTTGTAAGACTAGTGGCTGGTCTTATTGTCAGAAGTTTTCAAGCCGCCCTAAGGCCTCTGACTTGGCTTCACGACTGCCATCTATCGACGGCAGCCGGCACCAACTGCTTAACGTGCCTCGCGAAGCACCGAACCGCTCGGAAAAATGTCACTAGCGTTAGTCATTGACGGTGACCCATCCATGGACTGAACGCGCCGTATGTTGCTTAACCTTAGTGATCGTTTAAGATCACTCAGGCAGCCCAGGCTACGAGCGATTCAGATCACTCGGGCAGCCCAGGCTACGAGCGACAAATGTAACCTGCCGTGCTGTTATTTGTTTTCAATAAAGCAAAGCTATTCCATTGGTGACAAAAAGAAAAAGCAACACTGTTTTAATTAGTCACTTTGGTTGACCCCAATACCTACATATTAACGGTACGTAGCGTGCATCACGTGAAATGTAAATACTTAATTTATTAATTGACTTTTCCTGTTTTGCTGTTTCGAGAAAATCGAGTGTATTATGGATATGAATGAGCGAGTTTGAATCTTTAAAATTAAATATTTAATGTGAAGCAATTGCACGTACGTATCTATTCATAATGGATTTGAATCGAGTTTGGCTTATTAGAGTGATTTAAACGTATGACCATTTGATTGCTGTATCACGTAATGGCTAATTTGTAACTAAAACGTAAAGCTTGAAAGTGAAAATATGTTTTCCAGCGTACAAAAAGGAATATCTGTTTATGGAAAATTACCAACAAAGAATGTCACAAACCATCTCTTAAATATTAAAATATACTTATACAAGTTAATTTAATCGTGTATTGAATGTATTATCTTTGTCAATTTTATAATCCTTAATCTTGTAACATATTTTGCTTAAAGCTGCTCTATAAGGGACTCCACACACGACAGCTATAAGGTAAACATGTATATTATAGCACGATATATCTCATTACATCTTTCCATAGAAATCGTCAGGAGACCACACACGACAGCTGTAATATACATCTTTACATCTTCGTACCTTAAAGGTACTGAGCGATACGAAGATGTGTATTTACCTGTCGATACATCTTAATATATCTCAATACCTTTTCGTATATTACGATACATCTTTCTTCGAACAGGGTGTTCAAAAAGTTTTTTGGTGATTCAAAAACTCCACTAGGAGTCTTATGTCGCTAAACGACATAGGTATTCAGAGTCCTGTCTCAAAAAATTAATTTGCTCCACATCACTTGTAGTCCTATCTGTAATCACTAAATAGTCTCGCTAAAGGCCAGTTTCCGAATTGAGAATTTCACTTAAGTTAATATTTAAATAACGTTCTGTCACGCTCTTTTCTGAGAAATTTGACGAGACAACACTAGAGTTAAGTAGTTACTTAGCGAAATTCTCAATTCAGAAATCGGCCGTAAGCTACGTTTCGTAAGCCTGAGGAAAGTATAGGCCATACTCCGCCACGGGGGGCCAAGTCCGGATTGGTGGAGGCTTGTAAGAGTAGTGGCTGGTCTTACTCTATGGCCTCTGACTTGGCTTAACGACTGCCATCTATCGACGGCAGCCAGCACCAACTGCTTAACATGCCTTGCGAAGCATGGAACCGCTCGGAAAAATGCCAATTGCGTTAATCATAAACGGTCACCCATCCGCGTACTGAACGCGCCCTATGTTGCTTAACCTTCGTGTTCGTTTAAGATCACTCAGGCGGCCAGGGCTGCGAGCAATTCTTCGATTCAGTCGATTGATGACCTATGATTTTATAGATATAACATAGGTAGTTACAAATTATTTAGTGATGGAATATAGAGTCTGACAAGCGAGTCCTGGGACGCGATTTATTTCGAATTCTTCATATGGCCACATTCTGACTGACAAACTTAGGTATTTCAGCTACAAGTAGTACATCCCAAACAGTTTGATACTCGTCCTAGATTTAAACAAGAAAAAAACTTTTGTTTCTATTCAACATAATTTTACCTATGTTTTAGTATGTACATACGAGTAATAATGTTTTAAAGCAAACATGAATTATTTCTTGTTGTAAGGTCTGTCGGATGACGAAAATGTTAAACGTCAGATCGAAGACTTAGTCAAAGAACTCAAAGATGTTGAGAAAAAAGATATGAATCAGATTTTGATTATGGTTCAGCATCAATAAATGTTTATAAATTTATGTGGTGCATGCATCTTTATTATCCCTCTTTTTGGTGGAGTGGAAATGTTGGTTTTGATGTAGTTAATATTTTCGTTTTGCTTATATTTATGTTTGGACAAAATTCATTGGAGACTCCACAAATAATCAAGTTAAGCAAAAGTATCAAGATGGTTTATTCAGACGATATGCAGGGTTATCAACTAAAAGATTTTTAAATTTCCCGAAAAAGGCTTGTGCCACGACTCACTTGTCGCACGCTAACATTAAAGTTGCCTTTAACATGAAGGATAGTACCAAAAATCAATCCACCTCAAGAAAAGAAAAAAAAGTGTAGCTACACAGTGGTCATCAATTTTGTAATAATATCATGCCTGTCTACTAGGTGGCGATGTCTGATAATTCCGCATATAATTTAAACTCTTCGGAATTTTCTTTACTTTATATGACGTTCAATGCACATCGTTCTATTTTTGGCACATGTGCCAACGCATACGCGCATCAGAATCTCAATCATTTTCTGATGAACTACCTATCTGTTAAATCTAGTAGTAAGTGAGTCGACAGATCCATAACAACACCCTGTATAACCCCTTAGCAGCCGGAACGTGTGTCGGTCGAGACGTATGTCAACGAAATGAAGCGAAATATACATTACTTTACCTGTTGCGTGGGTGATACTTTAATATAATGTAAAGCTATACATCCCGGGATGAAAATGTATATTATAGCCGTCGTGTGTGAAGTCCCTAAAGCATGGAGCAAGCTGTCTTACTTGCATTTCGTTTGGTGATTGTAATAAAATGAGTCTATTTTTGATAAATTTGGTCTGATTGCTTGACGTATAAATATATAGACATTTTAAATAAATTTTCGTTTTTCTATCGCAATTAAATCCATTTTTCTCAATAAAAACCTTATTGTAACTGAAATATGCCTCGAATATCCGCAATTGATTCTCCATCAAACCCTCAGAATACATGCAACCTTAAAGTATTCTTTATACCTAAATACATTTTCCAATCGCATCTCGAGTCTGGTACATTCTCCCTCAGGGGCGATTCATCAACGGACACCGTTGACCACCCAATTTAAGCTACAACTCTTGCCCCATTCAAATGAGTTAAAGGATTCAGACCGCACGAACAATTGTTCCTACATGCAGTTTTATCGTTCAACATAAAGCTTTCAGTAGCAACCGCAATTGACAGATAACAATCTTCAGACCCAGATACGGCTACATTATGCCTGTCACTGGCACAAAACCTAGCAAATCACAAGATAAAACTAGACTTTATAGACTGCTTTAAAATGCAAGTCAGTGACAACATTGGGACAGAGGAAAGATAGTGTATGAACACTGGCAGGACAATGGTTCCTGTCTAATACAAGGTGAGTCACTTTACATCGCAATGAAGAAGTGTTACAAATTTTTATAGAATTTATTGAGATCTATAATATTATTTATGTTGTTAAGACAAGAAGGTGATAATAAATTAACTCAGAAATTACTCTGATATCGTTACTTACAAAACGTGTTTCAATATATTCCTTATAATAATAGAAATACCAGAATATAATAAGATACTCGTAAGAATAATCTTTATACCTACAATCTTTATTTCTTTTTACAATCTAATATATTATGTTCAACCAACCTCGTGTCGGGCGTCTCAATGTAAGTAATTATTGATATTTTGATACTATCAGTGTTTAAATAAAAATAGTAAGTCGAATTTTCTGACATTTTACGATATTACACAATACATGCTACGTACATTAAATAATATAGGTACGTAATTTCTAGTTGCGCTATCTATAGATAGATAGATAGATAACACTTTATTGTACATAAAAAAGAAGACTACTCAGGTATTTCTTAATCTAAGAGATCAGACGGCGGCCTTATCACTAAAAGTGATCTCTTCCAAACAACCATTGAACAGTTCTAAGAGTCTGTGTGAAGAGAATTATATTTTCCATTAAAATCTTTAAATGTGAGCATCTAAAGATTTTAAGTCCCTTCGCGATGTTTTACTCCACAAACAGCAAATATACTGCTGTATTCTTTGTTCTATTCGCACAACTGTCTAATAGCAGCCGAGCGATCTAAACCGAGCGATCTAGTCCACACAGTTGACATTTAAGAAGGTGCACGGGGCAACTGAGGGCACCGACGGCGTCAGAGACGCTGTCTTGGAGCCACAATTAACCGTGTCCATCAGTTAAAGTGGCCATGATAGTAAGGTTTCCATGGCAACCGAGGACCACACACGACCGTTCGCGAGCACCTTTGGAGGCTACTCTGGAAGTTGCCGAAATAACGCAACGGTACGGTGTCAAGGGCTCTTAAGGCACTTTTAGGTATCGTTATAATAGAATGTGGCTGTTTTTTCTTTAGATTTTTTATGTATTGACAAATGCGTGTCAAATGAAGCGCTAAATATTGATTTGGTTCTACAACTCTACTCAATGAAGCTCCAAGACACGTGGTATCAAAATATCGCACAGATGAAAACCACAAGTCGAACTTTTAAGTTCAACTTGAAGGAGACGTTATTGGAGTTATATTGTCCGGTCCGGTATAAGGTCATTAAGTCGAAAAAGTAGCTAACTAAATTTTCACATATTATTTCGACTTAGCTAGTGGTGTTTTCATCTAGGGGTGCGACATGTGTTATTTGGCACATGTCAAATTGGCCATATGGAATGTGGTATATAACGAAGTAAAAAGGGTCCAACAAATCAAAAATCAATATGTGATATTAATTTCTCCTTTCAAAAATCTGTAATCATAAGACCATCGCTTGTAACTGAAATCTTATTTATGAGATTGTCTTTTGTTTTGTAAATTATGTAAGTTTACCTTTGTTCCTGTCTAGTAGCTAAGTTTATAAATAATGTAAACCCTTAAGTGGCCTATGTTTGGATATTTTCACACAACCATATTATTTTATAAGTTAACTTGTGCTGTGGGTTTTGTATTAAAATAAGAAATTTAAAAAAAAAAAATTAAAAATGCTGTGCTGGCCTATTCGCAGCAGTGGGATCTTAGAAAGCAGTGAACCTTTGACAGCATTTGCTGTGAGATTGTTTCACTTTTTGCTACAGGACATAATGCAACAGCCTTCACGCAATGTCAAGAAAGTCAGTTCACTGAAGTCAGGAAGTTCAGCAAGTCAAGAGTCAGTTGACTTTCAGAGTAGATCCTTCGGACCAGCGACGAATGCAAATGAGGAGGCCCTCGTTGCCTCCGTACGTTCCCCATGAATATTTTACGCGTACTCTTTATTGTAAGTTGTAGGTATCGTTAATTAAATTCATGTTTCGATTCAATTGGACCTTTCTTACATGTAACTAAAGGCTCGACCTTTTGATTGCGAGACGGATATGACAACGTAGTCGTACATAGTTTGCACAAAGTGATAATAGGGAAAATAATAATAATACATAATAATAAATTCGTTTATTCATTAAACAGTGTATCAAACTACAAACAATTGCGTCGGAAACCTGTACTAAGTCAAAGTCTGTGTTAGAGTAGCCCGCCCCACTTCTGCTCTGATTTTCTATAACGGAAGACAACAAAATTTTGCAATAATAGGGAAAATATTTTTAATAATAATTCCATTTTATGTCAGCAGTGCCTGCGAATACGTTCCCGCGGTAACTGATTATTTTGTCCACCCTTTAACCTTTCACGTTTATTTCAAAAATCTTTCACCCTAAATACTAGTGAAAGATTTTTTTTATTTTAAATTTAAAAAAATATATATTTTTAAACTTTTGAGGATTATTCCCCGAAATACAAAGTTACAAAATTTTGCTCTTTATATTATTAGTACCTATAGAAGATGAGAGAAATGTAGATTCAAATTCAAATATACATTATAACGATGTTTTTTTAGATTTGAGGTATAAATCTAAAAGAAATCTGAGTCGTACGTGTTACGAGTAACTTTCACAATATCTGGATTTCTTCCTGTTCTGCCTTAAAAAGAGGCTATAAGCATACTAAAAAAGTTTGCTACTTACCCCACAATGGAAGTAAAAACTTTATTCTTCAAAGAACTACTGAGTACCAAGGTCGTAAATCCCGAAACATCTCAACTACAATCCAGCGAGAACTAATAAGGGTAAGAAAATACACTCTCTATAGTTTTTATTTCGCGACGACAGCGTGGACTGAGTCGCGAGTCCAAGCGCCCACGATCCAATTCCTTCTATGCCCACCTATTATGACCCTTACAGGGCGGTTTTAGGAGTGAGAACGCTATGAGAGGTGAGGCTCGATAGTCTATATCGTGAAAACAATTATCTGCCCCGAGCTCGCGATAAATCGCATGTCTCGAGAGCTTTGGATATCCACCACAGAAGTTTGACTTACCACAATACGTAGCCATACTCACATAAGCCTTAAGTGAGCAAAGCCATGTTCAACATTCTAACAAACAAGATTATACTGGCTTAGAAGTCTATGCAATACGAAATACTAATTTGGCTCCTAGATTATGACTTTGAAAAGAACAATAAAAACGATATTTATGTTAGTCATTTAGAATTCTGCAGATTATACAATTATTGACATCAAATATTCAGTTTCGTTGTTTTATTGACAATGTCCTCTATTAGATTAACAAAGTTAAACGTTTGGTTAATTATCACCTCTGTGTGATACTTTTGCCAGTTACTATAAAGAATAGTAACCCGGTGTTGAATACTAAAGCAAATGTTATTTTGCCATATTAATTAGCCTACAACCTATTTTCAGACGGTACCAAATATACTAATTCGATAACAAATGCTGTGAAACGACATTTTTATATAATAGAATAAAATGCCTAAATTTTAACTTAAAAATACAATACTAAGACGTAGACATAAACAAATCCTCGATTCTTAATTTGTTCATAAATATATATTTTAATTATACAATTACTATCTAGTTAAAAATTGAGAGTTCGCTTTCCTCTGTGTCTTACTATATTTATTATATTGATTTTGCTATGACTCAAATATTTCCCCGCATCTAAGCGCCGAGTGGATCTTCTGAAGGTAAATACTATGTCCCGGGTAGAGTGACCGTTACCGCCATCTACATCGCAACACCAGCGCTTATCTGATCTCAGGATACTCGTGACATATTGCCTCAAACTCTGCGGATAGACTCTGGCCGAGCAAATTGATATTCCGCGAGTGGTGCCGGGTCGGAATGGCCATTGAGCATTTCCAAGATAGGAAATAGAGATCATAGGCTACATAGGATTGTTATTGCGTGTGGACGAAGCGTTTATAGTGGTGGCACATAATTTGGCCAAATAAGTTCAACTGCGTATGGAAGGATTTAGGGTCGCATTGGCTCATTGGATGCTATGTCTGAATTTTGCTAGTCACATACAGCAACCCTCACATAAGCATTGATTCACGCACAGGATATCTCTTCCTTGCATATTCACAGCATATTCTCTCGATAGTGTTCAAAAGGTCCTGTGTTCGAACTATCAACGAATTTGGGTCGATTTCTGAATTGAGAATTTCACTAAGTAACTGCTTAACTGTAGTGATGTGTCGTCAAACTTCTTTGTGTGAAATTCCATCGGACATATCCGCAACATACCTACTTTCAAGGCTGCCGTTTAGAGATTACTGTAAGGTCAAGTTTTTCTTTGCTATATGTGACCTTAATATATTAAACTTAGAGAATTAAGAGTACACGGGCAATCTCATATAGGGAATATCGTCTGCTAGATGCGATCTCTCCAGCTGAGTGAGCTAATTGACCTAACTGTACAACGTCAGCCTTCTTCGTCTGCCACACAGGGCTATCAGCTATGTGACTAGAGGAAGACTGCGTTTGCAAGTCCACCGATTGATTCAATAGTCGACAGCACATCAAACTTAGAACCAGTGAACCCTACAAACGCAGGAGGGTAAGCTACTGTTAACTAGCTGTTAATCCGCTGACAGTTCGCCATAGCGCATACAAAAAGCAAGTGATGGTGTTAAAAGCATATTAACAAATTGTTAGTATATGGATAACCGAGGGTTACCCACATGGGTATGCAAATAAAATGTTAAACTTTATTCATATACCATCGAATGTTATCGAAGAGGTTATCGATGTCATTTCAATAAAAACTGCTTACGCTGTTTGATTGACCGTCGTAGTGCAGAGGGATTCGTACATTGTTGACTAAGGCCCAATTGATTCATTGAGTGAGTGATTAGTTATAACTGGCACTCCTCTTTGACATTATGACAATGACGGGCCGAAATAGTTTTGGTTCCACCTGTCTTCTAGCTTCTGAAGAATGAATTGAAGAAGAAAGAATATGCTGTTCAGTGATATTTAACTTATCTTAAACCAGTTTTGGAAAGTTTTAAAATAGATGAATTTCTTTAAAATAATAATATTATTCAGAGGTTTTACTGTCAACCAGAGCACTTGACAAACGTGTAAACTATAGACTGAATAAAGTTATGTAGTTTTCAAACGAAAAGAAAAAAAAACATTTTGATATCATTATAGTTACTCTAGTAAAACTTTTGTTACTTATATGACCTAGCTTATAATTGAATAAAATGGACTGATTCTACTTATTACTCAATGAAAATGCATATTAATGGAAAACAATACAATTATTTATTAGCACAATGCATGCATTCGTATATACGATTTTCTCATCAGATTAGCAGTATTTAATTCGAAAATTCTTTTTTGTAAAATAAATTAATCTGCTAAAAGGTGAGCTTAATACTAAAAGACACAAATTCTAAAAAAGTATTCATGACAAAACCGCTTTTTAATGCATTCTTATAAGTATTCTGCTGGTCATTAAAATACTTACGATGACTATGAGGTATGCTAGTCATCATTGTAATGTCATATTATGAGCCAGCCGTGATCGATACAAATGTAATCCCGTTTGTCATAATCAGCACAAGCCGTACGACGGCAAGATTGAAGACATGATGATGACATGTGACAATACTATGGATAATGTAAGTTTAAAATTGGAAAAATCTGGGTTTTACGCGGCTAGGGGGTGAGTTATACTACGTGGATTTTTTTATCTAATGTATAAAAATCTTGCATCCCAGTATTGGCTATCGAACTCCTTCGAAATGGATACCGATTTTTATGATTTTTTTTGTGTATATTTAGTTCGACGCGATAATTAAGCTTTGCTAATGAAAGCGAAACCTGGTCGGACTATTCCGACAAAAAGTCCAGTATCCTGAATAAAGTTAATAATATTATATTTAATAGGTCTGGAGATAGGCGCACGGTTTAAATGTATTTAGATAATTTCTTTGTGTTTCTAGAGAGACTGTCATTTGGGACTTATTTTATTTTCTACAAGTTTTCTAGGCTGATATGATGGAGACTAAAAAAATTATAACCTTTCTTCAAGACGTTCTTTCCAGCCTAGTTATTTTTGTACGTTTTCTGTAACAGTAATATTTTTTTAGTAAATCAGTAGCTGATTTTCCACTAACTATAAATAAACTTTGAATTCTTATGTAACTTAACAAATATGAAGTTGAGACGGCGCCGAAGTCTGTTTAACATTCATTCTTCGAGCTCCAGAATGTCATCAATGTTACATTAATGCGGAATTGATGTAATTTATCGCCTAGAAAAAACAAGATCAATATGCTAACATATGAGACGTAAATACTTTGAATAGTAACATAATAATTAATTAATCGCTCGTAACACCGGCTGCCTGAGTGATCTTAAACGACCACGAAGGTTAAGCAATTAGGGTGCGTTCAGTGCATGGATGGGTGGCCGTCTATGACTAACGCTAGTGGTATTTATCCGAGCGGTTTCGTACTTCGCAAGGCACGTTAAGCAGTTGGTGCCGGATGCCGTCGATAGATGGCAGTCGTTAAGCCAAGTCGGAGGCCTTGGGTCTGCTTGACAACTTCTGACAGTAAGACCAGCCACTAGTTTTACAAGTCTCCACCAATGGGGACTTGGCCACCGTGGTGGAGTATGACCTATGCCTTCCTCAGGGAAGAGACCCGTGCTCCTCGGTGGGGACACAATGGGTTGATGAACATTTGAAATGTTTTTAATCTAAAGATTTAATTCAATACGGCCTCCGGATAAAATGCCTAGACTGACTGACAATTTAGAGGTCGATAATATTATTCGTAGAACAATTTTGATGACGTGAGCCCTATGAATCAGCGATAATTGCCTTTCATGGACGCTATCGGGAAATCTCATCACCCCTGACCTATTTGGTGGTAACCCTGAGTGGCCGGGCCTTACTCACCCTTGCTACGTTGTAATGACGTGGTTAGTAAGGAACTAAACCTAAGAGGGTTCAAGTCAACTGGAGCCATTAAAAATCATGTCTTCTGTTAGAGATATTTTTTGATAATG
This sequence comes from Yponomeuta plumbellus, assembly GCA_947310845.1. Taxonomy (NCBI): domain Eukaryota; kingdom Metazoa; phylum Arthropoda; class Insecta; order Lepidoptera; family Yponomeutidae; genus Yponomeuta; species Yponomeuta plumbellus. The sequence goes on from OX371194.1 coordinate 15,604,208, forward strand.
TCTCATACCAGCCTCACAATTTTGTTACATCTAGGTATTTGAATGCTTACTACAATTGGACTGGGTTATGCAGAAATATTCCAACCCACAAAACGCAACCGGAAAGAAGGACAGTTTTATGTAGGTATTTATTTTTGCTAAAAGTGTCATACAAACCTCTCAATCTTGTTACATGTACAAAGTGTTTGAATGTTTACCACAATTGGACTGGGTTACGCAGAAATATTCCAACCCACAATACCCGCAACCTACAACCCGCAACTGGTAAGAAGAATGTGGTTTTTTTTCTGAGTTTTCTTTAGGCCTGCTTAAAATTATAGTGATTACGAGTATAAATATACAACGCCTGAACAAAATTAAATACATAGAACAAAACAATCTAACACATAAAAAGCAATTTCTTGCAAATAACGTATTATAGAAGTAAAGTACTGTAGAACCAAATCTAAGTTAGAATTGAATATTTCTGTGCAACACGGTCCAATTTCATTGTAATAAAATCTCTACCGCTTAAGGCAAGTTTACTTCCCACGACACAGGGTATCCTAGTGTGGGGCCAGAAGCAATGTATGTGCTTGTATGTAAATGTTATGTTATGTTACTTTGCGATCCATTTGTGCTTTAAAAATCAGGAAATTCTTTGCAAAAGCTAAGACGAGGTTGCTAACCCAAAGCTACTCAAAAAGCTATTATCGACAACTGTTCGTCTAAAATCGCGTGCTCAGACCACTCGGAGGTGACGAGCGAGCGGCAATTTCCAGCGGGAAGGTTACGATACCAATTCGATGTTATCGCCACATTTGTTCTGTCCTCGGGCGGGCCCTGGACCATATCGCGAACCAATTGGTATGATAATGGGGCAACTAGGGAGAAATTCGTGAACTTACAGACAAGATCATAGAAACTATAAAGAAAAACGTAAGAAACGATACAAGTTTATTAATGGAGAAAAATTTCATGATAAAGTGATAGTTTCAAGTCGTCCTCTGAAAAGATACCGATAACCATGTTTTTAAGTAGCCTTTTACTAAGCCCTGGATTTTCGAACGCTAACAGTCCGTTAATCTATTGTTAATAGCTCGTTGGCAAAAGTGCATAAGAAGCGCCATTCAACAAGCAAAACTGCCATCATACTGGAAACTTTATTTGCCGAGAGCCGAGAGGATTTGGTTTTTTACAAAAGTGAATTAAAAGAATTGATGTCGTCAATAAAAAAATATGTTTTTGATATTTATTTAGGTCTTCCTCTTAAGTTAATTTTAAATCTTTTGGTATTTGATAGATTAAATAAAACACAATATATACATATATTATGTAAAAAATGTAAAATATTACTAAATTAATATAAAATTGTATTAATAACGTTTGGTTTTGTTATCGACCGTATTATATCCGTCCAATTTATGAAAGGCCTCCACGATTTTCAATTGTTACGCCACTGTGTCAGCTGTTTGATGTACAGCCTTATTGATTGGACGTTGTTTCAAATGTGTTGTAAGATTGAGATTGCTAGTAAAGTAGCGAAAGTTTCGGCCAAGTAATAAAGTAAAGTATCAGTAAGCAACGTGATCTACTTAGAGACACTGTCATAACGCAATGAGAGCCTCAAATATTTGGGGCAAATTGCAAATATCAAAAGGTTTCAAAAAGTATTTTTAAAATGAAATATTATGTCCAAAATGTCACCTAGGTACTCAATTTGTCAACAGTATTCACATTTTTTTTTCATAATTAAAAATGTTATAATCTCCAGCCACCTATTGTATTTCAGACATACGTATCAATATTATATTAGTAAAAAAATAAACGGAGTCACGACCATGTTAGTAACTTAGCTATGTACACTACACTAAGGCTGACATTCAGAGATGAATCCTAAGTTCACGCTTAGATCAGTCTTAGCAAAGTAAACTAAAGTCGTACTTAGTAAAGCGCCGTAATTTTCGTATTCACAGCTGATTCACAGTACTTAAGAAAGTCATCTATATTGTCTATCATTTCTTAGTGATGTAGTGTAGTTCTTACCGGTTTTTTAAATTTGACATTGCTACACAAGAGCAGGACAACATCATACAATTTTATATATGTCAGAGCGAATAAAAAAATCCCACAGATAATGCTCGTAGAACATCAGTGAAATGACGTTTGGAGTAGTCTGTGAACAAAAGGCTTAGAAGTGATAGTTCTAAGTTCACGTAAAGTCACCGATATTGACTACTTACACTTAGCTAAGCACCATTTCATACTAAACTTGCTAAGATTCGATTCTGAATACGAAATGTTTCTAAGTACGTGATTTTGACATTTCTGAGACCAGTCTTTGCTTAGTTTTCGTCTCTGAATGTGAGCCTTAATCTTACTATTCACGCTAACTTTTATTAAATTGCGTGTGCACACCAAGTCTCGCATAAAAGAGCGATCATGGTTGTCAGCAAGTACCTTAAGCAGCTGCTGCAGCAGTTGAATTTAAAAGCATGCAGGTTACGATGTAAAATAGTCCATTATTTGAGAAGTATGTACCCCATAGACAGTCTAAGTCATCGCTGTCCGCGAACCCCTACCTGGAAATGTTATCCTTGCTTTGACCGACACGAGTCCGCAGCTGGTTCAGAGACTTCTAGATTGTCCACATTGACAATATATTAATACTGAAGATACTATTTTCCGGCTATACATTAATAACGCCATACCATGTGTAATTATACGTTGGTAGGTATCTGTATCAGTTGCCAGTAAAATACGAATATCACGCTATTATTTATGTCTAAACATTGAGGCTAGGTCAAACATAATTTTGATGGAATTAGTTAACACCGTTAATGTCTCCTTGAAATGTTTTCAAGCGCCCACGTCGTATCGACCCTAGACTTCAGGTCATAGTCTGTCCAAGTCACATTTACGAGAACAGGTATTGACGCGTCCGCTATTGAGCGGTTAACTACATTGATATTCTGTTATAGTTGTTTTGTTAGTTTGTATATCTGTGTGGTTCAGTAATATCAGAGGCTCAGAACAATGTTCTGAGATCAGAGCCGACTCAAAATTATGTTTAAAACATTATTTTACATAAAACAAAAACTACTACAAAAGTCACATGAATATAACTTTGGGAAAGTTTAAAATGGCGAAAAAATTACAGCTCTTCCATATTAACGTTACCAGTTCTGCTAAATAGTAAATGTAGAAGAACTTCGGGATTTTTCATCACATCCCATGTAAGTTAATTGCACATAATTATGTGAAAGATGATGATGATGATGACATATTATATATGGTATACAAAAGTCACCTTACAGAGCTCTGTTACTAATTATACACCGACTATTTATACTTTTTACTTTTTGAGCAGTGGTCGGACGAGGTCGTGGAGTAGGCGTAAAATCCATGGATATGGATGGCAAGGGACCGAGTGAGATGACATTTGAGGAGAACATGTCTATGTCCAGAAGTGGGCAACGGAGGGTTGGTGATGATGATGTTACTTTTCGATTCACTTGAACATAAGGAGAGAAAGAACCAGTTTAACTACAGAAATATGTTATGCAAATGTGAATGGAAGGGTCGGTAAAGACTTAGGTTAGTAAAGAGAAAAAGAGGTTAATCAGGATCATCACTCTGTATATCCCTCTGGGTTACAGGCGTGAATTTATGTGTGTCGAGATAATATACTGATGCACGGACCACTTCTCGGCAGGTGACCTATAGAGTCGATAATAATGACGGCTCTATGCATTGTGACGTAGTGGCGCGAATATAATAGAACTATCGTCGGGCATTACTGTTGAAGTAGATTTGAAGATCAGGCAGAGAGGCGTCAGCAATCAGAGAAATATGTACAGCAAATTCATACTTGCATTAAATACAATCATTTCATCATCATCATTCAGCCACAAGAAGTCCACTGCTGGACATAGGCCTCCTTCATGGATTTCCAAAAAGACCGGTCGGAAGCGGCCTGCATCCAGCGTCTTCCCGCCACTTGGATGAGATCGTCTGTCCATCTTGTGGCGGGTCGTCCTACGCTGCGCTTGCCGATATGTGGTCTCCATTCGAGAACTTTTCAATCATTTGCTTGTATGTATCTCGGGTTGGTATTTCTTAATAATGGCCATCTACAACGGTTTCCAACATGTTAAGAATGTTTCATATTTTTATGTCATGTACTTTTTAACTTCCGCGACAATACTTTACCACATAGCCTATTCTATTATGTGTTAGAAAAAGGATACCTCAGTGGTAAGCCCATTTAAATTTGGTCAGGATCTATTGGTGAGACGTTGATTGATAAATTGTAAATGGATTTAGCAACTATTGGCAAATATTTTAATGTCGCCAGCACATTGCTTATTTTTGGGCAACATGTCCTCTCTAGGCGTATCTTTCTCTCTTTTTGATCTCATATCAATTTATTTACTTTCTCCTTCGCTCTTTTACGTGAATACACTAAATAAAACAGACATAGGTAAAATACCACCGACAGTCTGTTCCAACTCTAATTGCAATACCAACGGGTTAATTAAGCTCAGTAACACCGACATTGTTATGTTTGGATACCAACAAAATGCCAACGGAATCTCGCCTGGAATCAGATCACAATCTGGGCCGAGTCTAGGAACTGGTTACGTTTCTTTAATGAGTCACCGACGGTTAACGATTTTCCGTCAGACTGAAAACAATTGTATGAATAATGGAAATCGCGTAGAAAACTAACGCGTGGTGAAAGAAGGCACAGTCTGTCGACTGCAGCTATTTTGGTACATAAACCAGCTGGCTATAAAAATCGTGACAAGTCATCTAGAAATCGCTCCACCCTCGGAACTCTGTACAAAGTATTACAAACTTAATTTATCATTGTTATTTCACTACACTACAGTTTCAATAAAATTAATAAATTAAAATGACAATTACAGTTATTAATATTGATGTGCAATTTTAAGACTTAAAAAAATTGGGAACTTGTACAAAAAAAATGGACTGTGAAAATGAATGTTTGATTCGTTTATTATTTATTAATATTTTCTGTGTCCGCGACTTTATTTGCGATATTTATTTTAATAAATAGTATCCTTTAGTGTTTCTTTACGCAAAATTAATTTTTAGGTTCGATTATCTATTTTGTAAATACTTTATCCTCCTCAGTCCCGTGTCGACAAAATAACAACAGAAAAGTATTGTTATTTTCAAGGTCAGGACTGAAGAGGTTAAAATGACTATCCACTTCCCCCATCAGAGATTCCTTGGCAACTGGTAATTCCTAACGCTACCTTTTACCCACATATTTTGCTAGCCCATAAGCCTTTTGTACTATTGTTGTGGCTGCGATGTGAGCACGGCCCCTTTGTCGGATTATGTGACTGTACCACGTTACCTTCGCCCTAGATCTGACCGCTCGCGATTAGAGCCTTGTTATGTACCGACTGGACTCAGGCGCCAGTTAAATTGTATTTCGGCTGAATTTTGAGGTAACGCGTAGAAACGGCTTAAATTGAATATGAAGTTTAACGTTTGAAGCAAAGGCAAATTTAAGCTTTCATTTTAAAGCTTGGTTTGCAATCACTAGAGATTCATTAGATTTGGCAAATTCATAAAACAAAGTGCTGAATATAAGTTTCATTACAAGTTATAAATATCAGAAAAAGTTACAAGAAATGTTCACAGCAATAACACAACTATACAATAAAAAATATACACTACACTCTAAAGGGAATCGAATAATACCGATGAGTTAAACTGGAAATTTAACGAGAACAGTTTTGGGTGCCTTACGATCTCTCTAAAAAAGAACGAAACTAATAAAAGAAAATATTCGCTGAAATCATGGGTAGATAAACAAATAAAAGTTTTTTGTAATTTTAATATCTAACGTCAATCTGTCTATCTATCCTCGTAGGGCCCAATGTACTCAAGTGATCACAAAAACAATTATTATTTTCAAGGTCGGGCCTTACGAGGAAAGACTACCACCTAGTGTTGGCTGGAAGACATTTCAGCCAAAATAAGCTCGCCATGTACACTTTTGAGTATTTTTTAATTGTTGTGTTTTTTATATACAGGGTGTTGATTTGTACAGTTGACTCCGACTCAGGGATGGTTATTTACCTGATACTGAAGCAAAAAAATGGGATACCGCCGTTTAGCCAAAGTATTTTTCGCCAAATTTTACTTCCCAATAAACTTATGGCATCAGTTTCATTTCCCAAATGAAACTTTTTCATTTCGCATTTTATTCATTTGGTCAAATTGTCATTTCGCATAATTTTACTGCGTCAAGTTTTATTAAGACAAACGTTTATTATGCTAACGTTTTATTTTGGCTTTTATTCATTTGGTCAAATTATTATTTGGCATAAATATAGTTGACGATTAGGTACTAATTATTATTGAACGGGGGTCGGCGTTGTAAAGAATACGTGGCAACAGAAATATAGGTGCGACGCCGCGCGTAGCGAAGCGGAGCGCGTCGAAGCGTTAGGTTCTCTATGTAAGATCGAAAACAGACTCGACTTTGTTGTGTCATTTACACACATTGCCGGCAGCGTATTCGGTATTGTACGGAAAGGTACTTTTTGCCAAACGATACTTTTGACTGAATAATGCTTGGTAAAATGAATTTTGACCAAGTATTTATTTGGTAAACAATAACTTGCCATAATAACTTTTGCTAACTGTTTATTTGCTTTAAGTTGTTTTGAGAAATGTTTTTTTGCCAAGTGATAATTTGCGGAAAATAGTTTGGGAAGTAATACTTTGGGAAACGATTTTTGGCAATACATTAGTAAACCCAAAAAAATAGATAAAAAAAAATATTTATTTAGTGAAAATCACCTAAAAGTCACAAATTTATATGGCTTAGCTTCTATCGTTTGCATTTGACGGGTCCGGCGGGGGTTTCGCGGGGCGGGGCTGGAGAGTGCGCCCACGCGCTCGCCTCCGGCCCCGCAAAACAGGGGATTTTAGGTGATTTTCACTAAAAAAAAAATTTTTTTACATTTTTTTTGCTTCAGTATCATGTAAATAACTCCTGAGTCGGAGTAAACTGTACAAATCAACACCCTGTATTTTATGTGTGTAATGATGTATAACGTAACGTATGTTAAAATTGTGACAGTGTATATATATTATTGCTCGTGACTATACAACTCTAGGTACCTAGAGTTGAATAGTTACTAAAACATTATGTACATTTTTGCAATCAACAATATTCTCAATTTCCGGTCATTTAAAGGCTTCCGCCAAGGTGAGAAAAGAATGCAGTATTATGACATTTTGTGGACAAGATTTCCCACTTAACCAACTGGCAGAACACAGACGTGTAATCATAAGTATCCTGCCGTGCGTAACAAGTATAACAAGATCTCTAAATGTGAGGGTCCTCATTTAAGTGTCAGGTCTTTTAATCTAGTTACTACTTAAGTACTTGGTAAATTGGCTTGCCCACAACTGTCATTTTGTGAAATAAAGCTACATTTATAAATTGTAAGGTATTATAAATGGCGGTCGATGGATCGGATTGAATACTTACCACGATAGGGCACAGCCCTCTCTTAGAGAGAGAAAATATATAATATACTTAATCACCACGCGAGACCACCGCGAGGTAACCTAGGTAGCATGACGGCTCGAGTCGCGCATTTTGGCGAGAAATCCACTGAATGTCAAAAACATGTGAAGCATACAACGATGCTGAGATCTATTTATTATTTATAGCCCCTTTGATCATGCGGTTAAAACGCTTGAGATAAAACCGAGGGTGTGGGATCGATTCTTTCATATCGTCATAATGTTCTTTACTTTATTAAAAGTCCTGTGAAATTAGCAACACAAAAGCCAATATTCTCTAAATAGGTTTCAACAGGTTGACAAAATGAATTTTCTAGTGTAGTATACATATACATACATAATAATATAAACTCACAACCGCATCGCCCGCGAAATTATTAGTATGATCCTTATAATATAATATATAATTGGTCTGTTATTATATAAAAAAAATCATGAACACATTTTAACTGGCTTTTAAACCTGGCATTTAAACCTTTAATCAGTATCAGTTACAATACCGAAATATTACTTAGCTTAAATAATATTCTGTACTACTGTATTACTGTAATACTGGAAATCAATCAATAACCTGCTGTATAAGACTACGGTTTGCCACTTCCCACGATCCTGTCAACCTCTTTCGATTCACAACCAGTAGCGTAGTGTAGTATGTTAGAAGAAAAAGGCTATCAGCTAAAATCTTAACGACTCCGAATCACAGGGCTCTTTTACACGAAACGTTGTGATTTCAGCCTTTCTAGAGCAAAGTGAAAATGGGACGCGAGACTCTTTACATAAGCCAAAGATTTTTATCCTACCCGCGTAACGAAACAAAGGAGTTCAGAGCCTACGGCGCTCGCAATAAGGTAGTTGAATATCATTAGGAGTAAACGTTGACCTCAGTTACGTTATTTACCGCTTTATTGAGGAAGTCTGCGTTGTGAAGTAGCTAACATTGAGTTAATTAGCTTTTCGGTAATTGTTTTTGCTTACCTGGCCCACTTTCGCGGCGTAAATTGTTTTTAGGAGCGAATAACAAAGTAAAGCAGGTTGTTGAATGATAGGGAACGTAATAATTAAAGCAGGAATGTCGTAACGAGTTTATTTATATTCGTTTTACGGTCCCTGCGATTGAATTTGTAAATTCATTTTAGAATCTCGTGGTATAATTAAAACTACATAAAGTCCAAAACCTTTAACTAAAGTCTGATTTTTAATTCCGTAGAATTCTGACAGTTATCATTTTTTGACATGTCAGAGATTAGAAACCTTTTTTGGCCGGGCACATTTTTCAATTCCAATACGAGTGTGAACATCTGAGTCTACTCATTTAATTTGTTAGTGAATGTATCCATTTTATAAAGTGGAGCTCCAAATTAAAAGAGAATTTAAGGCGAGTGACAATTGTGTCCCTTTTCACCAAACAAACAGTAAAAAAGTACGAGTAAAGAAAACATATTTATATTAAAAATATCTAATCATCATTAATACTAATATCACTATCTTCATCATCAGCATCATCGCTGACATGAATTATTAAGAGAGCTAACAGCGGCATACTTCACTTTTCTAAAAAGGCTTACGAAACCTTGAATTCGTAGGCAGTGATGCCAGCTACAGAATAAAATAAAGTAATTAAAGTTAATTCGATATATTGTTCGTGATATTGAAATATTGGTTATGTTTTTATTAGGTCACATGAGTAAGTAAATATTTAGATTAATCTTTTTGTAGGTAAAACTTAAAAAATACGCAGCATTTTATTTTTTATTGTCATTAAATGGGTCAAATTTGTCCCTTTTTCGGTGAAGAACTTTTTCAGTAGCAACACTTATGAAATGTCAGAATTCTACGGAATAAAAAATCAGAGTATAAAGAATGTTATAACTGCGATAGATACGATATAGAAACCTTAGAAAATAAATATTACCACACAAAAAGTAATATATAAAAACCTGGGTTATTGCTGTAACAAAGCGAAAATTATCTTTTTCTTTGCCTTTAAAGGAACACGCGAAAACTTTCTGGAAAGTTTGGAATTTCACACGATAAAAACTTTAGACAGCGCTAATATACATTCAGTAAACTTGACACTAGCTCTAAGCTTTTAGAGCAATAAAATGCCTATTACGGTGAGACTATTTTTTTACAATCGTCCATTTTGCTCGCAGCCTGGGCTGCCAGAGTGATCTTAAACGATCACTAATGTTAAGCAACATACGGCGCGTTCAGTCCATGGATGGGTCACTGTCTATGACTAACGCTAGTGGCATTTTTCAGAGCGGTTCCGTGCTTTGCAAGGCACATTAAGCAGTTGGTGCCGGCTGCCGTCGATAGATGGTAGTCGTTAAGCCAAGTCAAAGGCCTTAGAGCGGCTTGAAAACTTTTGACAGTAAGACCAGCCACTAGTCTTACAAGCCTGCACCAATCCGAACTAGGCTCCCGTGGTGGAGTATGGCCTATACCTTCCTCAGGGGAAAGACCCGTGCCCCTCGGTGGGAACATAATGGGTTGATGATACGCATTTCGCAGCACTAAAATCTCTCAGTAATCAAACAGTAAAGAGGTGTTAAAAAACGTCAGCTATTATAAAATCTGTTTGATATTATTTCCAGCTAATGTGTGAACACCTGATAAATTTTTGCAATTTCAGGGTCATATGATGACAGTTGTTTGTATTGATAAATAGAAAATTGTTCTCCAAAATTCAGTGCAGAGAAAACTAAAACGAGTTCTTAAAAAAACGAAAATTCCGTCACATGTATTTGAACCGGGAACTCAATTGTTAATCATCATCAACCCACTATGTCCCCACCAAGGGTCACGGGTCCCTTCCCTGAGGAAGGTATAGGCCATACTCCACCACGGGGGCCAAGTCCGGATTGGTGGAGGTTTGTAAGACTAGTGGCTGGTCTTACTGTCAGAAGTTTTTCAAGCCGCCCTAAGGCCTCTGACTTGGCTTAACGACTGCCATCTATCGACGGTAGCCAACACCAACTGCTTAACGTGCCTTGCGAAGCACGGAACCGCTCGGAAAAATGTCACTAGCGTTAGTCATAGACGGTGACCCATCCATGGACTGAACGCGCCGTATGTTGCTTAGCCTTAGTGATCGTTTAAGATCACACGCAGCCCAGGCTACGAGCGATTCCAATTGTTAATACCTACCTTTTACTTTTTGTATTATTTATATGTACAATTTGAAGTTAACAGACCGATGAACAGACAGACAGCGTACCTAAGTTTATTAATATTAATAATCTTAGTAAATGCCCTGTCTCATCTTTCGCGTAAAACACTAAAAATAAAAAAGTCACGAAAATATAACTCTTCATAAACCTTATTTCATGACACTATAACGTAGGTAAACGTTTATCGCCTGTGGATATAAAGAAGTAACACGCTTTGAAACACAAATACCTATCTTATTGCCTGCGATTTCATATACTAATTGAGCAGTATAAGTCGCTGCCAAGAAGCATCTAACTATTCCAGCTGTTAGTAGGCGCAATTTCCGTATAAATATCGTATTGCGTAAGCTTATGCTAACGTGATATCCCGGGATATTTTATTTACTACATTCTCTGGTCCTTTCTTGGCCCTTCCGTGACCCGTATGAGCGTAACGGGATTTAGAATTGGACATGTTTCCGACTGCTTTTGTGTTATATTATTATTAAAGTGAAGTAAGGAATTCTAGATACGATTGTGAAACGTATAACTTAAGGGTTCGGTTTGTGAAAAAACCCTTAGATGTTTACATGTTTGTGATGTCACGGTTTCTGGTTGCCACAATAGAGGGTATTCTAGTGTGGGGCCAGAACCAATGCCTGTATGTAATGTTTATGTGTGTTTGACGTCAACACTCTTTTACAAATTCGTAAATGTTGTCAACCCCAATATATAAATCAATTGCATACTTACTGTGCAAGGAAATGACAATAATACAACAATACATTTTGCCATATGTAGGTATCGGTGTAACAGAGTACAACAATTCTGTATGTTTTGTTTAAACCACTGTATTTTTTAAATTCAATAACATTTATTCATTTATGTATATATTTGCGACTTAATAAAAAAAATTGAAAGATATTCATTATTTTCAGGAGCTTACATTTTATTTTTAATACATTTTTATAAATATATCCAACGGTTAAAAATAATAGTCCGCAATATTTTTCGTCCAATTATCCCATGGCGTGGGCTGTTAGATGGAGTGATTGAAATAAATCACGTAGGCCGTACTGTCAGATACCAACTATTTTAAAAGCTTGCACTAATTCCATATTGAGTAATATTATAAAACCAAATTATAGACCAAAACTATTTTGAGTATTATAAAACTTGACTTGGTTTCTCCACGCAGTCCCAAGATAAAGGATAGACGTACGTAACCCTAAAAAATCATACAAATCAGTGAAGCCGTTACCAATGTATTTGATAACAAACGCTTTGCAACGAGATTTTTATGTGTATACTAGCTGTTGCCCGCGACTACGTCCGCGTGGGCTTTAGTTGAGTAAAGTGTTTGCAAATAAGATAGGGATACTTTTAGCGCCAGCGAAAGAGCTTTCATACTGACTTCGCAAGCCCCTCTTACCCCCTTAAGGGATGATTTTCGAAAGACTACTTTACATGTCGTTCATAACTTTCAATGAAGGAGCTTCATACTGAATTTCATTCGAATAACTTCAAAAATGGCAAAGTTTCATACTAACTTTGCACCCCCTTTTTATCCCCTAATACATGATTTTCGAAAAACTATTTTACATGTGGTTCAAAACATTCAATAAAAGACCTTTATTCTGAATTTCATTCGAATAACTTCATAAACGGCAAAGTTTCATACAAAATTTGCAACCCTCTCTTACCCCCTTAAGGGATGATTTTCGAAAGACTACTTTACACGTCTTTCATGAATTTTAATGAAGGAGCTTTATACTGAATTTCATTCGAATAACTTCAAAAATGGCAAAGTTTCATACTGACTTTGCACCCCCCTTTTATCCCCTTAGGGGATGAATTTTTAATAATCCTTTCTTAGTGCTCCCCCACGTTTTACAAGGAACCCCTGTGCAAAATTTCAAGTTTCTAACCCTTATAGTTTAGGCCCTGCGTTGATATGTCAGTCAGTCAGTCAGTGAGTCAGTCAGTCAGTCAGTCAGTCAGTCAGTCAGTCAGTCAGCTTCTCCTTTTATATATATAGATTAGATAGCAGAAAACGTTTTCTTCGAAGCACTTTTAAATATTACAATCTTATGAAACCAGCAGTCACTTCGCATTTCGTAACCGCATCACTTGTAGTAATTAAACACAAGTCGACTTCACTTCTACGGCGTAGCAAATGTCCGCGCGCAGATTAGAGTTCAACGCGCGGCGCAAGCGCAGATAGATTCCGAGGAATAAGTATGTTTGCTCAATCGCGCCTAAAAACCTTTCGAAAAAGGATTTGAATAAAAAATTACACGTAAATAAATGATTCCCTAGAATGACAATTATTAGGTAGTACAAGGACAAAATCCTTTAGTTTTTGGTGCATAAAAAAAACCGGACAAGAGCAAATTGGGCACGCCCACCGTGCCCTTCGCAGTTTTTACTCGACTCTTGCCGAAATTAAAAAAACGGTTTTTATTATTTAGTTTATTATTCTTGGTATAAGACGATATATATTAACATAACATAACATTTACATACAGGCACATATATTGCTTCTGGTCTCACACTAGGATACCCTGTGTTGTGGAAACCAAAAACAGCGACATTACAAACATTATTTCCCAAATTGCACATTTCTGGGGCAACAGAAAGTACCCTTTGAAGTTTTATTCTCTTTAATGTCAAAATATATATCTTTATGACATAAACAGCCTTATCGTTTTTTAGGTTTACTTAGAATATTTTTATTATATCTTTGAGGTACTATAGACTTGTTTAGGTATTTAGTTAGTAATTTCAACTCGATACCTCCGCGCGTTCCTGAGATAAAAATCTCGTGACAGACAGACGGACGGACCGACAAGAAAGTGATATTATGTGGGTTTTGTTTTTCCTTTTCGGATACGGAACCCCAAAAATAATGAAAAAAAAAACTATTATTTACAAGTGATTCGATTGAATAGGGAATATAATGTACAAGTAGATAATTAATTTCTAAACTAAATATTAAACTAAAAACTACCTAAATATAAAAAAATCTTATCTAAACCGCTGCCGTTGGGGAGAGTTCCCGAGATACTGGCAGCTTTCTTTCTCTGAATGGCCAGGCTGATGCGCTGACCGAGGTAGCTACCAGCTCTATAGTTCATCATCATCATCATCAACCCATTATGTCGCCACCAAGGGGCACGGGTCTCTTCCCTAAGGAAAGTATAGGCCATACTCCACGGGAGCCTAGTTCGGATTGGTGGAAGCTTGGAAGACTAGTGGCTGGTCTTACTGTCAGAAGTTTTTCAAGCCGCCCTAAGACCTCTGACTTGGCTTAACGACTGCCATCTATCGACGGCAGCCGGCACCAACTGCTTAACGTGCCTTGCAAAGCACGGAACCGCTCGGAAAAATGCCACTAGCGTTAGTCATAGACGGTGACACATCCATGGACTGAACGCGCCTTATGTTGCTTAACCGTAGTGATCGTTTAAGATCACTCAGGCAGCCCAGGCTACGACCGATTCTATATTTCGCTTTCGCTTTAGATTCTATATAGCGAGCTCTATATTTACAAGTTATTAATAATTTGGTAACAAAAAAGAAGATTGAAAGGATGATGGGCAAAAATGTATGAAGCGTGGGCCCACTCCAATAAAAATGGCTTGTTTATTAAATGAAAGGTCTACATACATACGTTCATTATCAGGTAGGTCCATACCAGAATTCACTGTGTGTCTGGAGTTTAAAAAAAAAAAAACTCACGCCCGTTATCCCCGAAGGGGTAGGCAGAGGCACCAGTCTCTAGAACTGGACCCACGTTTTGCCGAGTTTATTAGGTCCCAAACGTGACAAGTGGCAAGCCTGTCGCCGTTATCCGAGCATAATTTATCAGCGAATGGTGTTGCTGTACAAACAAATGTACGTAACTAAAAGTCATTGGTACATGCGTGGTTCGAACCCAGACCCTCATGATCGAGAAGCAAGGGTCAACCCCACTACACCACCACCGCTTTTTATTTAGAAAAAATTGATGTTTTTGGTTGTAAATAGAAGTTTTTGGTTTATAAAACCACTTTTTTTGTAAACCACCTAATGTTACATCCTGTATAAGATAATAAGTTGAGATTTTTAGGGCAGGAAAATAATAATTTTTGGTTTATGGAATGAAAATAATATAATTATAATAGACCAATAATTAGCGGTATTCGTGGCATGGGTGGCGGAGAGGTCTCCACAGTAGCATCGCCTCATTCGCACTCATCTAGCACGCTTCACGAGAAATAAAATTAATGATCGGTTTAGGGCCGATCTGCAAGTACCTAACGCAATTATCAGATTTTTCTTAACGTCATCATCCTAGCGTTATCCCAATTTCCTAGTGCGCTAACTACACTAAGTTTTATGGCGCAAATACTAATTTTTACATCAACATGAACCCATCAAGCTATGTATCGACGGCAGTCGGCATCAACTGCTTAACGTGCCTTGCGAAGCATGGAATCGCTCAGAAAAATGCCACTAGTGTTAGTCATAGACGGTGACCCATCCATGGACTGAACGCGCCGTATGTTGCTTACCATTAGTGATCGTTGAAGATCACTCAGGCAGCCCAGGCTACGAGCGATTCCAATTTTTACATGGTCTAATGGATATGTTGGAAGAGGAAGACCGAGGAAAAGGTGGTTGGATTGTGTGCGTGATGTTAATAAGAATGTGAATGCAGAGATGGCGAGTGATAGGGACGCATGGAAGAGAGCGACATACTGCGCCGATCATAAATAATGGGAACAGGGCAAGAATATGTTGATTGTTTTTTTACATGAAGCGATTGCTAGACAACCCAGAAGGGCAACCAGTATGCAATATAGTCTGCGCTAAGGTCTAAATGGCCGTAACTCACCTCTTACGACATCCATAGGCTGAAATGGGTTGGTCATTTACTATTATAGTAAATGATGTAGCATTAAGTGGATTAAATATTAGAAAAAAAAATGGTTTTAAAAGCCAAAACTTCTATTTATAACCAAAAATATCAACTTTTTCTAAATCAAATAACTCCAGCCACACAGCGAATTCTGGTATGGACCTAGCTGATAATGAACGTATGTATCTAGACCTTTAATCTAATAAACAAGCCATTTTTATTGGAGGTGGGCCCATTTTGCACATCATCCTTTCCGAACAATACTTGTTAGATTTCTTTGCAATTTCGTTACGGTATAAGACTAATATGTTTTTTGCCTTTGACATTAATCAGTGATTTCAAAGGCTTATGGGATTAAATCCGCAAGGATGACCTTTTATACTCTCGCAACAAAAAATAACCCAAGTTTAGTATGTTTTTTATTTATTTTATAATCCGATGCTAAGCCTGTCAAGCAAGGCTAAAATATTAAAATAGTACCAGTGATTTGTAAAATCTGCCAAAATATAGTTTTATTACAGTTATTAATAACTTACTATGTAATGTAATCCAAATGTACATAGATATATAGGAAAATGGAGAGGCTGAGAGAGAAACTGTAACAAACTTATGACTGGATCACACGGGGTCAATCACAAACATCAGTGTTGAGGCCTGGAAACCGACTGAACCAACTGAAACCGACTTTTTTCGTCATTACAGAGTCAGTGGAGGTCAGTAAAATAAGTACTACGCGACAGTGCTGACTTTTAACTTCATTTACACGGAGTCAGTATCAAGTCTGCGCCTAGAACGGACTTGGCGTTGCACTGACGTCACTGATTGATACTGTGTGATCCAGCCCTTGCATCTAGAACCCTAAATTACCCCTGATATCATAATATTGAAGTCCACGGTAATACACAGTTACCATACTTTACGGCCGCAAATGCGACGATGTTAATAAAGGCACTTATTAAGCCAAGTTAGGCTTTAATGTGGTCCTTAACGACGCAACGACTCTATTGTGGTGATAAGTTGGCAAGGATCCCCAGTTAAGATAGAGCGGGAATGTGCTGGATCGCACGATCTCAGAAAGCGCTGGCTTGAGATCACAACCAGATTGCGGAGTTTGTAGGTATTAGGTATACGTACACATAGGTCTAGTTGGACGTGGGTAAACGACACATCGGACAGTATATTATTAATCTGAATTAAAACTATACCGGAATAAATATTCAACGTATTGTCGACTCGGAGATGTATTAGTCAAGGGCGAGGTAGTAAAGACTGGTAATGCACTTAGAAGAAGGGTTAATATATTTTTACCTAGTTGCGCTGTTTGACAGGTAACGCATGAGACCAAATGTGTTAATTAAAATATGCATACGTTAAGAAGGACAAAGATTTACTGCAACCTGCATCATTGGTAGAGCGCAAAAAAATAATATTAAATAAATTTGTGATATTTCCGAAATTACCAAAAGTGGAGATTTCAGCAATAAACTTCAAAAACAAGGGTTAGACAAAAAACTTTACTCAGATGTTTGAGAAAAAATTCATAATTGAGTTTATTCACCTGTGTATTTTTTACTTTTTATTTAAATTTACCTACTTCTTATGCTTAATAGTAGTAAATAACGTAATAATAATTATATAAATAATTTTAAGATTATCGTTGGCAACTCCTCCTTTTTATTCATATATTTTTAAATTATGACAATAAAACAGCACAAGTACAACTAGTACTGGAAATGAACTGTCAAAGTAAAATAAATACAAGTCAACTGCAAAGTAAAGTTTGTATTTTATTAAATTAATTATTACGAAATATTTATAAGGAAATCTGAAAGTACCAATTTTCAAGTAGATATAAAAAAAACCCGGCTTAAGATTACGTACAAGCTATGACAAACTTAACTTTGCAGTGGAAATTTATGTTATCTCATATACCGCAAAGTTAAGTTTGTAATGTTATTTATCTAACAGTCCAACTTAACATGGAATATCTGAACTTTATTATAACAATAAAGCCAAAGTATTATTTCACTAATCAGTGCTACAGTGTTAATTGTCACTAATGATTATGTAATAATTATAATACATTATGCTTACGAGAGTTCTGATTAAAAAAGCGTATAAATTTTGCTACAAAAGGCTGAAAAACTTGTATAATATATATAATATACAGAATGAGCTGATATAATATATATCAGCTCATTCTGTTTGGATTCCATACCCAAAGGTTAAAATGGACCCTATTACTGAGACTCCGCTGTCCGTCCGTCTGTCACCAGGCTGTATCTCATGAACCGTGATAGTCAGACAGTTGAAATTTTCACACATGATGAATTTTTGTTGCTGCTATAAGAGCGAATAGTAAAACATGGATTAAACTAATATTTAAAAGTGCTCCCATACAAAAAACGTATTTTCTTTGCTCGATATTAATAATGGCAACAGGTAGACGCTTGAAATATTCACAGAATATTGAGTTGTATTATTCACTTTGAAAATTAATAATTAAATAAAAATAAAACAGATATTTAAGTGGGACTCCTATACAACAGACATGATTTTTTTGCCGTACGGAACCCTTCGTGCACGAATAAGACTCGCACTTGGCCGGTTTTTTAATTCAAGTTCTGCGCAATTGAAAAAAACTGTTTGTGTTTACAAATAAAGGCCAGAAAATTTCTAACACCCGGTGTACAGCTATATTCTTTTTAAAAGTCACGAACCTATCTCTAGTCTGAATAAAGTCGAAACATAGAGCGCGCTGCAAATAGCATTAAAATAATCGCAATAAACTTAGCCTCCATAAATATTGAAGATTAATTGTCACTCGGGATTTAGATGCAAACGCGCAGGATCGCTAGGGAGGCTGCGCGAGTTTTTTTTTTCATCTTTATGGACATTAAAATAACTTGCGAGACAGGACATAAAGTCTAGGATTTAAATTACACTTTATATCTGCCAAATGGTCTACAGCAGAGCAGAGGCCGCCAAAGTTACTGTTTCAGGTTTCTTCACGATACGTTCCTTCATACACAATTGGATTACTAAGGGAAATTTATATGTTAAATCGTTTTGTTTCTCAATTTCACATTATTTAGCGGTTCAGTGTCTTTCTTTTATTAAACGTGCTTTTGCAGAATTATCAAATTAAAATTAAAAAATTTGATGTCGGGAATCGAATTGGAACGTCTTGGTTGTAAAGTCCACCTACTGCGCAACCACGGTTAACATTTACCCTTTGAATATCACTACAAATTCTGTTTACAAGTTCCCGAACTTAACAAGTTTAAGCTTCCAACAGCATTAGGATTTAATTAGACGCGGTATTCAGCCCCGCATATAAATTTAAATCTACTTAGTTTGAACGTTGGAAGCTTTTGGGTAAGACATACTTCTACAACTTTTGGCTTCGCAAAACAAGTTTTATTAGTCTCACAGGATAATTAAACTTTGAAACCTATTACCTTTTCACCCCGCACGAACTTCTATTAAAACTTAAGAATCCATTTCACACCAACACTACGTTCTTGATAAACATCAAATCCCAATAAAGTTCAGTGCAAATCCAATAAGAAACAAGCAAGAGCGCACTCACCGTTATCACTCGACGAAAACAGACCCTCTCGCTTATCAGTTGCGAAACTCGGGGAAGGTGGATTGGCGCGCTCACGCCCTCTGACAGCGAATCCTGGCGCTTTCGCTTCCCGGCGGAAAGTCAAAACTTCAAAAGAAGAAAACAAATCACAAAAACAAAACACTGGCGGCACTGTCACTTTGTTTTTCGAATGTCTCGAGTCCATGTGTTTTGTTTGGCTGCGCGCGTCGGTGCGGTGCGGGCGGGGCGTCCGTTGCGCGGCTTCGCCCGTGCCATACTAGCCGCGAACGGTTGGTCCGGCTACCGGCCAAAGCCTCCTACAGTCCTACCTACCTATGCCACGCTCGCTCACCTCACCACGCGATCGGTGACCGGCAATCTGAGACTGACTAGATGGACGGAAAGGTCGCTAGTCCGCCGCGTCGATATAGCCGTCTGGCTGGCTTGTTTTTTTTCTTTGTGGATGCCTCAGGTTGTTAATAGATGTTTTGTGGGTGCCTTGGTCTATTCAGGATTTAAAGTTGAAATATGTTTTAAGGAAAAGAAGACGGATTCTAAGGAATTTGTTTGTGTGTGTGTCGGCGTTGGAAGAGAAACTGGAATTTTATTGTATCGCACTATAAATCAGTTCCTATTTTAAATGCACATTTTTCTTTCGCACATTGGTTCGGCACGACGCATCCCTTACGTGTTTTCATCCGTCCGGCGCGTCGCGCCTACTATCGAGCATACATTTATGCGGCGAGCGAGTGCGTTCTTATTGCAAGTTTTATCGCCGGCCCTCACGAGCCAACTTTTTGCGCTGCCTGCCACTATAACGCGCCTCTAAATCTTTAGAGTCGTCTCGTGTAAAACGACATTTATTGCGAAAAAATCTTTCGATCGTAATCCGCCCACACAAACGACAAGATATAAAATCACTAGCTTATTATGTTAAACGACATAAACTTAATGATTTATATAATATTAGCGGAGGAGAGCCAATTATTGCCTAAAATGTAATCTGAAATGCGGATGTTACCTTCTTTACTACTGCCATCAGAAACAATGTACCGGTACATCAGGCTTATCAAGAAACATGTGACCCGTACTGGAAAGCCCGTAGATCCGGGTCCGTACTGATCTGCCAAGACTTTAGGGATACAAACGTGAGTTTATGTATGTGTGTGCAAAGACTCTAATCGCGATTACCTAATAAATCAGAGCGAATGGATACTTTAAATACATAACCTACTAGCTGACTAGGCGAACGTTGTTTTGCCATATTCTCAGACTATTTCTCATACCTTACAATTTTTTTTTACATTATTTTGTGTCCCACCGCTGGGCAATGGCCTCCCCTGCTGCTTTTCATCTCTCTCTTCCGTCTATCCAGCCACCTTGCTCCATCCCGGCAAGAACGCATTTAGGTCGTCCCGCCATCTTCGCCTGGGCTGGCCACGTCGTCTGCTGTATGAGCGTACAGTCGACAGCACGTCAATCTTCACATTTTAGTTGCAAAGTCGTCCGTAACGCAACGGAGTAGAGTGGGTGTATACCATGATGTGCTGTCGACTGTACATAGGTGGGCCAAAATTGCGACCGACTGGGTTCCGCAAAATAGACACTGATGTTGTGGCAGACCAAGACGAAGATGGCGAGAATATATACAAAAAAAATTATACAAATCTGTGAAGGCGTTTTGGAGGAGTTCCATAACAAACGCTGTGACACGAGATTTTTTCAGATAATTATGTGCGCTACGAGTCATGAAAATTATTCTGTAACTATGCTAAAATGCCTTTGAAGAAAGACTTAAAGGGTGATTATCAGAAAGTGTCTCAAATTTCATAATTTCTTTGACGCATTTATTTTCATATTAACTTAATAAAAAGTAGCATAATTTGTAGATTTATTGGTCCTGAAGATTGTACGAGTATTGTGACTTATATTATTTAGAGTATTTATTGGTTTTTGGTGGCATCTACTACACTATGTCACTTTTTATTGAGTTGATATGAAAAAAAATGCGCCAAAGAAGTTATGCAATTCTCATAATCTCTTTAAAGACGTAAATCGACTAGCAAAGTATTGGTAAGCAGTGCTTCCAGAAAATCTCGGGAAATGGTAAAGTTTCATATTGCGTGTTTTTTATGGCGAGGGGCTGGCGGGGGGTGGCGGCCTGGCCAGCCACGCTTACAACTTGTAATTACTCGAAGGAAGTTTGCTACTTTTTGGGGCCAACGCGTGACTTATGAACCCCTAGGTTGAGCGTGGAATTAGGAGGCAATAAAAGGGGCGCCTTAGCCCTTGGCTATAATCGATCGAAGACAATACGCTAGGATTTTAAATAAGTTGTGCTGACAAAAGCAAAACTCGGCAAAACGTGGGCCCAGTTCTAGTGATTGGTGCCTTTGCCTACCCCCTCGGAGATAACGGGCGTGAGTTTTTTTTTTGTACTGACTTTACATGAAAGATACAAAATTTAATGTTCGATGAACGAGACGTTGATCATATAAATTATTATTGATTAAGCGAGGATCAAATTTAATTGCTATGTTGTAATACATCTTAAGTGTGAAAGAGGGTGTCTAAATTTGTATACGGTCAAATTTATTCTAAACTTTGTACAAATGTACGTCTACATAACTTATAAAAAGGGTGGCAAAGTTAGATTTTTGTAGTGTAATTTTTTTGAGATTAAAAAAACATGGGTATCTCAGTTTCTAAAAATTCAAATCTTAACCCTCAATTCACTACCTGTCAAATAGTAACATAATTCACTAGTATGGGTGACCCATATTTTACTTTTTTTATTTAATCATGAAAACAACCTTTTATTAATAAAACTTTTATATGTATATTAAGGACAACTATAAAACGAAAATATCTATAGTAAAGAAATAACAAAAATACCATTATTTTACTACTAATTGAGTATCTGCAAAGACATAGCAAAATCAGCATTTTTAGCAATGCCTTACAATAATAATCACAATTTAACATTGTGGAACATGTCCGAGGTAATTTTTTAAATTACAAATAAATATTTATCAAAAAGAAACACAAAAACCATCAGCCACCATACAAAAAAATAAAAAGCGCAGGGGTGCAAGTCAGTATTGCACTTCTTGTTTATTCTCAGAGTCACTACCTTCCTCTCTTAGCCATTGATTCAAAATATTGGAAGCTTCATCATCATACACATTTACTAGCTCGGTCCAGGTCTGTTCCTATCCATTTTGATTACATACAACAACAAAAACATGTTACACATAACCACATACATAAAGAAAACACTTACATAATTCACTACTATGGGTCCAGGGGACCCATAAACATTTGCTCAAACATACTTGGAAGAGTCGCACACGCACGTTCTTTAGCTAGCACGTTCTGCGCTTCACTGCATGAAGGTAATGGGAAGCACAGAAAAATTTGCGCGTAATTCAAAGAGTAATTAAAGATTACAATTCTGATATGGGTCCATGGGACCCAGGTAGTGAATTAAGGGTTAACAGGCTATAAAAGGGTGACAACTCCTTACCCTCTTAAAAGGAGAAAAGTTTCAAAACACGCATTTTGTTTGTAATATTCACTCCAGATGCAGTTAAAGTATCCGTAACTTATTTAGAACTACAAAAGTTCGCGCAGACTAAGTCGCGGGCACAAGTCGTATTATAATGTCTCTGCGCTGTAACATAGATAATTTAAAAAAGTTTTGTAAATACTTAAAATGTTTGTTCAAAAACGTTTATAATTTAAGAAAAGGTCACTGATTAACTATAGAGTTTTCCATAGGGCGCAATGTATTACACATAAATGCATGTACCAAATGTCCGCATTCATACAATGTATGAAAATCTACTAACGCTTATGCACTTGCGGTAGGCTTCGTAAATTTCATTCACCCGCTTCCGCAAGCGTTTTTGCAGGTGCTGTTAGTGAATTGAAATTTATTTATTCTGCCAAAAATATCAAAAGGTGCTGAATCTGGACTAGGCCAGGTGCCATTCGTGCAGGTGTTATTTAGGCGGGTGCTCAAACTTGACTACCTCGCTTCCGCACTAGGATGTGGATTCAAGTACATTCAATCCCTAAGCCCAGGTTTCTCAAACACTAAAACATTAACCCACTGCTAATATCTATTAGTTACTTTAACGTGTATTGGCCATCTGGGAGCTCTTAACCGCAGATCAATAGACTGCACGCGAAATCGGTGGTAAATGAATGAAACGGCCGCAGCGACTCCACACCTCCCCTGTTCCCAATGGCTAATCAAAAGGCCGTATCTCACTCGGCAAGGCTCTTGGCCGCGAGGAGTTTCGTTATTTCGATTTCATTTGCGTGCTCGTGCGGCTGGCTGATCGTTTTTTTTTCTTCTCGGAACCGCGCGTCGGACGGCGTAGGTCGCGGCCTTAGCCGGCCTTTGTTATCCCGAGGAACACAGGGTGGGGCAGAAAGGTCCAAAGGTTCAATATTCAATGGCCATCTATCGACGGCAGCCGGCACCAACTGCTTAACGTACCTTGCGAAGCACGGAATCGCTCGGAAAAAATGCCCCTGCCCCTTGGTGGGGACAGAATCGGTTGATGATGAAGCATACCAAGAAACGCTTCAGATATTCTATAGAATCAGGCGTTACTTTGCGGAATTTAACAAAGTAATTTTCTCAATTTAGTGCTAAGAAACGCTTCGATACAGGACTATGTATCATCAATGCATCACCGGCAAAAGCGTTTCAGTTTTTCTTTCTTAAACAAAAACCTAGTACAGTTTGGTACCCAAAGGTGTAAGAGGACGTTTTTGCTACACCCTGTACGAAAGGCCTACGCCCGCTAAAGTGGATTCTTTTCAAGTAATATTGAAATACCTACCTAGGCAACGCCGAGAATACCGTGAAGATTAATTCACGGATGATGAATGGCGGGCATGAATCTCGTTTGTAATTTACAGCTTGTTAGTTCGTTATCTGCTTTGTTTCGTTGGGATTCTGTTACTCCGGCTTAGGATGTCTTACACTTTGTTTCTTGCGAGATAAAAGTTGGGAAAACGACCCGAGGGAGCTCCAGGGTGTATCTGGCGCCACCGAGGAAAAAATCATATGTTTTTTACATCAATTATATTGATTGATTGTTGGCGAGATTTTAATACCAATAAGTATTTCCCAATATCTAATCTTTGGTGATGGGGATAATGGGTGGGGTAGTGCCAGGAGATATTTAATCGAAAAAATATTGTTGAATATGGTCGTAATTAAATATATACATTTACATACAGGCACATACATAGTTCCAGTTTGTATATATTTTATTTTGATTTATTTAACGTAACTCAATGTATCTGAAATTGTGATTATTCAATTTTGATATTGCATGTTATCAACATCGTAGATTTAGTACCAGACATTAGATTTGTTTTACAAAAACTGTCGTAAGCACTATACATAGTAAAAGTTTGGTCCGGATCAACTTACTTGGCTTTTTATCGGACGAGTCCGAATACGTTTCACTCCGATTCGCAGAGCTTAATTATGGTGAGCAGAGACGGAGCTCGCGTCGTCGCAAGTTGATCCGAACCAAAAATTTACAATTGATTTATTTACTTACATGTTAGAGCATACATAACAGAACGTAAGATCATATTTCTCATTTTAATCATATTTAGTATTATTTTAAAATGTAATATTTTTTTGTAATATTAAATTTATCTCCATAGAAAGAATATCTATTTTCAAGCATAGGAGCTGTCCCACTAGCATAAGAAAATAAAATATTTTTTTACTAATCCAGTAAGTAATTTTAGGCTATCAATCTACGTACTTCAGATATGTTCCGCAACTAATCCATAAAAATATAATAATATATCTTTCTCAAGTAAAGAGTGATTGCATAAATGTTGCTAAATCAATGGTTCTCTGTCGGTACATCCGATGGTAGATCAAACTTTACATTTGTGCACTCTTAGATATCAGTTACGTTATCACTAAAATGTAAAGATTGATACAGTCGATTGGACGGTCACGGACCACGGCCCAACATTCGGGCTCGCAGCCAAAGCAGTCCTGCACCATCTTTTCACACCTAAGAATTCAATTAATCTCGACACACCACGCCTGTCGGCCTCCGCTCGTGACCGACAATAAACTTTTTGTTAAAAGAACACCAAAACCACTTATCTCAACCCGTAGACTTGTTTGGGGAAATAAAACCGAAACACCGACTGATAAGTAACAGATACGTAGCACAAAGAGCGGTGTCATCTCCTAACTTTACTATTAGCGTGTCTGTGGATTTAAATATGCCTTAATCGATCGTGAAGGAAAAAGAGAAAGAGGAAATATCACCAACACGTATTTGATCGATATGATTATGTCTATCGTTATTTTTTCATCCTTCATCCCGTACGTTATTTATTAAGTTATTTATACCTAGAAATCCCAAACAAATAACATTATAAGTTAACAAAAGGGTATGGAAATATCTTCACTTTTCACCATTGCTTCACATTTCGCTTCGCATGTAACAGTTATCCACTGTATAAAATCAACAAGTGAATGCGTCGTTTTTGTTCGTGGGTATTAATTTAACTTCAATTCTTCAGGTTTATGTACACGGCTTCCGTCATCAAAAAAAAAGAAAGACTAATCTCGGACTGATCTGAGATGTATTTAATAATAAGAAGATACTTCTGAATATCTTACTGAATGTTTTAAGATTTTTGATAAGTTATCTTATACTAAGCGAGACTCACATATTAGACTAAGACTAGTGTCAACCTATTATGACCTCACCGAGGGGCACGGGTCTCTTCCCTGAGGAAGGTATAGGTCATACTCCACCACGGGGGCCAAGTCTTGAGAATCAGAATCAGAATCAGAAATTTATTTCAACGTAAAGAATTTACATTCTGCTTGTTGAATGTCAATGTACATACAGTTATGTATAATGTTAGCCGCTGCCTTGGGGCCGTCTGTAGTGGAGAAAAAGGCAGCGAAAAAAAAAACTCCACTCTGACCATCTTTTCTCAAATCACCTTAAAGC
The DNA here is from genome assembly GCA_947310845.1 of Yponomeuta plumbellus. Lineage (NCBI taxonomy): Eukaryota > Metazoa > Arthropoda > Insecta > Lepidoptera > Yponomeutidae > Yponomeuta > Yponomeuta plumbellus. Next base: position 15,630,437 of record OX371194.1, read on the forward strand.
TAATACAAATAAAACTTACAAAACAATATCTTGGATGTGTTGAACACTAGACACATTTATCCTCTGATTAAATTTAATATTAAACTACTATTTAAAGCCATACGTCCTTGTCTTCTAAATAATCGTTGATTTTATAATAAGCTTTTTTGCAAAGAGTGTGCTTAACACAATTCTTAAATCGCGTTGGAGGTAACTCTAATATATCTTGGGGTATATTGTTGTAGAACCTTATACAGTGCCCCATAAAGGAAGTATTAACTTTTGGAAGTCTAAATCGTGGAAATGACAATTTATGTTTATTCCTAGTATTAACGTTATGATGGCTACCAAGTGTTTCGAAGTCTTTAATATTTTTCCTAACGTACATAATATTTTCATAAATGTATTGGCTTGCAACTGTTAGGATGTTGATTTCTTTGAAAAAATTTCTTAGTGTGTCCCTACTACCTAGCTTGTAAATAAATCGGATCGCTCTCTTTTGCAATATGAAGATAGTCTCAATGTCTGCTGCCCGGCCCCATAGTAGTATACCATAGGACATAATACTATGGAAGTAACTAAAATAAACAAACCTAGCAGTTGCAACGTCAGTAAGTTCTCGAATTCTTTTCACGGCATATGCTGCGGAGCTAAGTCTATGTGCTAATTTTACAATATGTGGGCCCCATTGTAGTTTGGCATCGATTGTGATGCCCAGAAATACAGTATCTTCAACAAATTCTAGTTTTTCATTTCCAATCACAATGTTATTTTCAACTTTTTAAAATATTAAAAATAAGTGACGTGTCATCAGCAAATAGCACTATCTCACACATTTTTTGTACCATAAACGGTAAATCATTTACATAGACCAGGAAAAGGAATGGCCCTAAGATAGATCACTGGGGGACTCCCATTTTTACAAGTGAACCTGACGATTTAATACGGTTTATGTCTGCTTTTTGAACCCTTCCTTCTAAATATGATTTAAGAAGATCTAAAGTTAATTTTTTTATTCCATAGTGTTTTAATTTTGAGAGCAGTGTTTTGTGGTCTACACAATCAAATGCCTTTGACAAATCACAAAATACTCCTATAGCATCATTATGGTCCTCCCACGCACTGAAAATATGTTTAACTAACATGACTCCAGCGTCTGTTGTATTCCGCCCTTTAGTGAAACCGAACTGCTGACTATGGAGGAGTTGGTAATTATTGAAATGATTAAGCAATTGATCTAAGATAATTCTTTCAAATATTTTACTTAATACTGGTAGGACTGAAACGGGTCTAAAATTTGTTGGGTCTTGTTTATCACCGCTTTTAAATAAGGGCACTAACCTACTATATTTCATGAGGTCTGGAAATACTCCTTCATCTACGCATTTATTGAAAATCTGTGCTAACGGCAAAGCTAGGATATTTATCACTGAATTAACTATTTTTACTGACAAACCCCATAAGTCCTCGGTTTTTTTAAGATTCAATAATTTAAAATTCTTAACAATGTCATGGGGCTCAATGTAATTAAATGTAAAATCGTGTTCGCACGCGGGGACATGGTCCCTTAATAATGTCGCCGCAAGATCTGGTGACGAGTCTACTGGAGCTGTAGTTACGATTGGGACATTAGTGAAGAACTGTTCGAAAGCTGCAGCGATACCTTCATTTGTTGTTATTATTTTGTCATCGATCTTAAGTGAAATATCTCGAAAGTTTCTCTATTTATTATGGTCCAAATTGTTTTTATTTTATTCGGTGATTGTAGGATTTTACCTTTTATATGATCACATTTAGCTTTATGGCAGACAGCCTTAAATAATTTCGAATATTTTTTTACGTAGGTACTGTATGAAGTTGGCATCATGTGTATAAGTCTTTTTGTCATATAATTCATAAAGTGTGTCTCTGCTCTTTCGAATACCAACGTTACCCATTCACTAAATCCTACTCTATTGTCGTTGCTTTTTAGATGGCGCAATTTAAAAATCTTTTTAAAACTATCTGACACGACTTCGAATAACTTTGTCCGTTGATTGATTGAATAACTCCGTTGATTGGTGGAGGCTTGTAAGACTAGGGACTGGACTTACTGTCATTAGTTTTCAAGCCGCCCTAAGGCCTCTGACTTGGCTTAACGACTGCCACCCATCGACGGCCTAGTGTGGGGGCCACGAATTAAACTGATTTTCTAATTATTACTTTACACCTAACTTGAGGTGGCATCAAAAGGTTGCAGTGTACAAAAACTCTAATATTTGGCAAGGCTCAACGAAAGTCATACACCGCATTCAGGCACGCTTCACACTCCATCGCCGTGTGGTGAATGAAAGCGTGCAAATCAGCAGTCAGCAGTCAGCATGCCGAATGCTCACCACTGCGCATTAGCTAAGCCTACTCTCTACGTAAAGAAGCTGAGAAAAGTGCCACTTCAATTTGTCATCGCTTGTGTTTGTTTATTTTGGAATACTGCTTGTCCATGACTTACGTGTGTCGAGTAGAATGGAAGCAATTAAGTCAACAACTCTATGGTACAATTGCTTTTATGAGAGTGTGTTTTGGGGCAGATTTTTATTTTGTTATGGAAAGTTTCAAGTTACCCTTTAGGTATTTGCTCAGTGCTGCAAGAAGACACCAATAACGGAACAAAAGTGGATGATTTTCTACCGAAGACGCAAAATCGGCTGCTATGAAAGTCGAAATATTGGAGTTAAAATTTTAATTAAATTTTAGCCACCCGTTGCGCAGATTTCGAGCCATCTTCTTGATCGAACAGTCGAAGCACTAACCAGGGGGTCGAAACTTCATACTAGAAATTTTTTGTATGCAATTTATTCCCTTTCTAAGCCAACATTGTAAATAAAATGCTAAAGTTGCCAGTAATTAAATACATTAAAACATGGGAACTTTTTGAGTACGGCTTAGAATTGTTTTCTTATGTAGCCACTACTACAAATTTTATCAGCAATATATCACATAGCTTTCTAATCTACAATGTCATTAATGTGACCAAAAATAAGCATAATTTTTCAATAACTTTCCTGAGCAAAATACAAAAAGTAGTTTTGTTGTATTTTATATAGTAACACTGACCTTCAAAGTTCAAACAAAATGTCTGCCCATTGTTGGTTATTTGTTTTGTTTGTTCTTGAAAATTTTAGTTCTATTTGTTGTGCTGCTAAGGCGTCAGATCATTCATACGTTTATATAGTACTAGTGATATGATTCATTGAGTTGAACAAGTGCTCAAGTGCTCCTCCGACATGTAAGATAGTGACTCTTTTACTAGTGAGTTTCGTTGAGTCGAGCAAAGCAAACTTCTCCTCCTGCTTGTGAGATAGAGACTCTTGACATTGTTACATTGTGTTTTGCCGACGGAAAACATGGGTGGTAAAGGCAGCCACAGAATATGTGTTTGTGGCGCAAAGGAAAAACACTCTGACCCCCAGTGTTTCTGTGTTCACCAGTGTTCTCTAATTGCGCAGTTTCCCTTGGATGAAAAACGGTACGTTTAGTGTACATTATATGCTTAAGCCTTCCCATAATAAGCTTCTTAACTTGCCAACAACAATAATAGGTTATTGTGTACTGTATGAAAGGCCTTCATGACTTATGTAGGTACCTACTTACGGTTACTGTGAATTTGAAAATAACATTTTCTTTATTCTACTCTTTCAGTTGCAAAGCCTGGCTAAAAGCTGTTGGTAATGAAGAACTGGGGCATGTACCAATAGAGAAGTTGCATCAACTGCAACATGTATGCGGAAATCTTTGTAGGTAATATAAAAGCTCAACTGTAGTGTCAAGACTACTTACTTAGTAATATTTTTATAAACATTTCAAGAATTTATAATAATTGTAGGAGAAGTCTTCATCACTCATCTGTATGTTATTTCAGTTTCTGTATTGGAGGAACCTGAGAAAAAAATGTGCACTCCGTCAAGCAGGGCTGAGATGCTAGAAATGGTAATTATTTTAAAGCTTTCGTTTCTGTATAAGGAAAAGTTTATAGACTTCGTTTTGCAGGTTTATGAGCTCAGCTATATTGTCATAATAATACAATTAAAGTCCCCATCAAGGGGCATGCATGGATCTCTATCCGTTTAGCGAGAAAGTTAGACCTAACTCCGGCCTGGTGCCACCAGGTACCAAGTCACCAAAAAGGAGTACTAAGTAGACAAATTTTATTGTTTAATCATTTATGCAATCATATCTTTTTCTTTTTCAGAGCTAACACCCACTAAGTGCGCAGATTATACCAAATCCAAAGAAGATCTGGGAACAAAGAAGAAACTTCTGGAAAGCACAGGTAATAAAAATGTGCATAGCCTATCTTACCATTCTTACTATGTAATGGCCTAGGTAGGTAGGTATGTATTAAATTACGGGACTAGAAGAATTCAGAAGAAGGGTTACATGTTTTGTTTATTTGTTTGGATGTATGTATGTAACAAAACATAACTTCTACACAACATAATCACTTCTCTGGGTCTTTTACCTGTACCATGAAAAATAAAATGGGTAAAAAAGCTATTGGTTTATTATTTGCAATCAAATCTATTTCTTTTTCTTTTCAGAGCTAACAACACCCACTACGTGTACATTGGTGTACCACAACAAACAAAAGTCTGGAACAAAGAAGAAACTTGAAGAAAACACAGTGGCAACAAATTGTTGCTGCCTCTGAATGAATATTCTATCAGAAGGATTTTTAGCTATTCCTTTTTTGAGACTATTATTTAAATGAAACGTTGTGTACGTGATTTTAATTTAAATTAAAAGTCTGCATCATGTAATAATGTGTTTTAATTAAATAATAGAAAATGGGCATCTTTAAAAAAGCCGATGAATATCGATATCGATAAATTTAAAACTATCGATACATCACTAGAACTTTCTATCGACTATCTTGCACATCACTATTACTGTCAGCAAGTTTTTTAGTTTTGTCATATTGGTAACGGCGGCGGAATAAACTTCATACATTTTTGCAAACCGTAGCGTTGTATGGGAGTTCCGTCTCTTAAAACGCAGTGATTATATTCTCTGTGCACTAACTGGATATTATAGTTAGTGCTTCGGCTGAAGTGCTTTGACCCAGGTAGTTCTCTATTTCTGGAACTCTACCCAGTTTTATAGGTCTGCTATGTTTGATAACAGGCCCGTTTTAACATTTTTAGGTAAACATCAGTACTTAGCCTCTGTCTCAACAGAAGTGGGGTAGCTTGAAGTGTTATAATATGGTTATATAGATAAGCTCGCTTTCGTATATATTGTTTCCTATGTAATGTTGTTGTTGTTGTTGTAATGTATGTTGTTGACGACCTTTGTGGCTCAGTGGTTATTGCATCTGCCTACCATGCTAAAAGTCTTGGGCTCGAATCCCAGCTGGAAAAAAAACAAAAACCCAGGTCTTGGATGTTTCAATGTGTATGATGTCGCTGTTTCTGGTTCCCACGACACACGGTATCCTAGTGGCAATGTATGTATGTGCCTGTAGGTAAAAAAAATATGGTTGTTTTAAATGTGGTGTCACTAGGAACCTATTTCATAGGACTACAATTTATGGTTTACTATGAAAATTCGATGCACATTGCAAAGTTCATAGATGAACAAGAAAGACTCGGCTACGGAATTTAGTTTATCATAATAAACCATCCTTACGATGTGAATGTATTTTGTGCTTGTCATATAGTGGGCAAAGACAGCAGCTTATTACCTGTAATTTTTACATTGATAAGTCGCTCTTATTATTTAAACTATACTCTGATTTTTAATTTCGTGTACTAAACTGACATCTGCAAGCGCTCTTTCTTTTTTAAAATGTTGCTAGCACAAGGAGTCTCGCTCGACCGAGTTCTCGGTCTCGGTCTCGATCTCGACATTGTCAGCTAAAATTCTACTTTTTATTTGCTTATTGATAACTAGGTACTGCGTTGTAAACTTATAGTAATGAAAAAAATAGTATCGTATCAGCTGAATGATCAAGCCGTTTCTTTTTTAAATTTACTAAAATAAGTAATTTTAGAATCTTAATTTACGTTGATCAGTAATAAAAGTAGCGTTGATTTCTATCTACAGTGACATTTTCACAATGGTTAAATTAATTTAAGGAAGAAAACCATAAATGTAACATGCAACTTTTTTTTCAAATCACCAAACCGAATACTAGTTTGGCTTTCGAATCATATCTCGTTTCAATATCTCGATAGTCTTCGAGTACATTTTTGTACAACAAAATCCAAAACTGGCAACCCACCAAATGTCAGTTTGGTACACGAAATTAAAAATCGGAGTATAATATTATAAAGAGGAAAGATTTATAAGTTTGTTTGTAATGAATGCGAAGCCGGAGCGGGTTGCTGGTTACTAAAGTCAGTTACTAAAGAGCTTACTTAGTTACTTACTGCGATGGCTCAGCGACCCGAAGTGGATCTTGGCCTCCGATACAAGAAGTCGCCACTTGTCTCTGTCAGCTTGCTTCAAATATTTGAGACACAAGGCTGTTTGTGAATATACCCTTGGGAATCAAAGAAAACCGTATTAGAATTAGTCTTACCAAGAGGGGATCAGAATTAGGTTGCGTTTATTATCTTTTATTTTTTAGACAAGTGAGGCGAGACGTCTCGCGTATGAGTCAAAGCTTTTATTTTCGCAACTTCGAGGAAACCCGGCTCTATAAAATGCCGGGGAACACACAAAAAGGTAGGCCCTTTCCACGTCGAGTCAAAACTTCTCCATTTACGATTCCAACACAAGGAGTTTTTCCTTTTTTATTATTAAATTGTGTTGGGAATTTGAATATTTATTGGGTTTTAATGGCGCGTTGCCAGATACTGATTCCTTTCGATGACAAAAAAAGTCTCACATTCAGAGGATCGTTTTAAAATGCACTTTAACAAGTGGACCCGTGGCGTGGACTGGTTCTAACTATTTCTTCCCGTACAGTCGACAGCACATCAACCTTCACATTTTAGTTGCAAAGTCACTCGTAATGCAACGGAGTAAAGTGCATGCGTGGATAGGATAATGTGCTGTCGATTGTGTCTAACTTTTTTAATGCTTAAAGCGACGTGGATAACATTAAGATTGAACGATACGCTTTCGGTATGCAGCTTTCTCGCTCATACAAGCCTTATCCTTTTTCAACATTAGTGGAAGAGGTCGAGTTCCCAAGTTGAGTTAAAAAAATACTAGGAATGGAAATAGCGTTGGTCATTACAGAAATGATGGCACAATTAAAATTAAAAGAGTTATGCGTCGCTTTATGAGAAATATGCTTGAATATGAGTGTAATCTTTGACTTGAAAGTACGTGTACGGCTTAGTAACGCTACAGATTACTTTACAATAAAATTGTAGGTTTGGTGGTCAGATAATACGCGAGTATTGAACACAGTACAAACGACGCTAACTACACCTTATTTTTAACAACAATAAGAGCTTATTTGGCATAATTTATTTGACTAGTGCGTGCCCTAGGGTCTCCTATAATAATCATAAAAGCGTCAAACACGTCCCCGAGATCGTTTCCTGACACTTATAAAATCGTCATCATATTTAATACTTACCATTAATGTATTAGCCAAGTCGTTAAAGATATAAATTATGTCCGAAGAAAATACCTACAAGAAAATATAGTTCTTATCAGGCTCTGTAGAACCATTAGTGGCCTGCCTTTATCATTCTATTATAATCTTAATACCAGAGAAAAAGTTCGTCAATAACCATTAGTTCACGGAAAACGTACCGTTTGAACGCTTTTAAACGCTCTAACGGTCTTAAAAGAAAGGACACAGAAGACCATTTACGAATCTCTCCCGTAACTGTATACTTAAATGGGTTGTATCACCACTTAAGGGATATACCCATAGTGGTGTGGATTACTTGTCTTCAACGCTTATGACCTTATGGTCTGATATCTGGAAATATACTTTTTATTGCATTCTCACATTTATTCTTTCATCTTTAGGAGCTACGGTGCTTGTATTGTCGCCGGTGCCGTCTATAGTGTTATCATTATGTAATGTTTTACGTACACTTAGTAGGAATATTTCATGAGTTTCTTTTAAAAAGCGTTACTAAATTTAATCGAATGTGGCGACGATTCGTTAATTGAAATTATTTGATTATTCAGTCTAGGCGATATTCTATCATCATCATCATCAACCCATTATGTCCCCACCGAGGGGCACGGGTCTCTTCCCTGAGGAAGGCGATATTCTATGACCAATGCTAATGACTTAAATAAGTGATTCTGTATACTGTAAGCAGCTTGTATCAGTCCCATTATAGAGCAAAGTTTTTCTCTCAGAGAGCGAGAGAGAGAGAGAGCGAGAGAGAGAGAGTGCGAGAGAGAGAGAGAGAGAGAGAGAGAGAGAGAGAGAGTACAGGTCTAATCACCACTCAGACCCTTAGGTTTCCACACGATGTTTTCTTTCACAGTTAGCGGGTGGTATTGCTGCTTTTACTTCACAAATGTACATAAGGAATTAACTTAGATTTTTAATGAATAAAGAATCATTTTTTTCAACAAGCGGACTCTCTGCCAGATGGAAGACACTAGACATAAACTAACAATTCTTTAAAACACGATCAGAGATACATTATGAATAAAGCATACATAGGCATTTTATATACATACATAAGCTCACGCCTGTATCCCAGAGGGGTAGGCAGAGACCAGGGACTGCCACTTGGTACGATCCTGACATATTTTTTTTGCTTCATCCACATTCAATAGTTACTTATGCCCGCTGGTTACAGATACTTTTTATCTTGCCCTTCACTGCTATTATTTTATATTTCAACGATTTGAATCCAGCGATTGCCACACAGTCTACACGATCTTCTTTATAAATACTCTGTCCCTAGAACATTCTAAAGTCTTTACTTTAGATTTAATTTAGTCTTTAATTTAGTAAAGATCTGGCCACAGATAAAAAAAGATTTGTTTTAGAGAAACCGTGCTTTTATACGGCCGTAAGTCTATAAATTATAAAGTACTTAAATATTTTCAAAATCGTAAACGGCTACAATAAGCCTGAACGATGTCTCAATTATTGTTCTGTCTGTTGTTCAGAATTAGCGCGCGGTAGACCATCGGACGAAGGCGAAACGCTCCACCCACACTGCCAGACGCACATTGTTAATAAGCGCCATTACCCGACCACAATGCACTTTATATTTGCAAACAAAATTATACACTGTCCCCGTCCAGGTGAATGCAATAAATCGTGACAATACGACTTATTTGTGTAAATGAATCCGAATAGTACCGGTGGACAATCGTTTTAATTATACAAATGAATGTAGCGGAGTCTGGGCCCTTGTTTCCGTTATCTAGGCGCAAATAGTTCCAAGTGCTCCAACAAATGTGAAGAGTCACGCGACGCCGCCCAGCTAGGTCTTTGATTCTGTTACCAAGGCTGGCAGGAGTAAGTTTGAAACAAGAAAATCAGAAATTAGAAATCAGAAATTGATTTCAACGTAAAGAATTTACATTCTGTTTGTTGAATGTCAATGTACATACACTTATGTATAATATTAGCCGCTGCCTTGGGGCCGTGTGTAGTGGAGAAAAAGGCAGCGAAAAAAAACTCCACCCAGAACATCTTCTCAAATCACCTTAAAGCTAATACAAAATAGGCATGAATGTTCATCTACCAAAACCTCAAGACCCATGAGTGCAATAACAAGTTGCTGGTAATTAATTACTCAAAAAGTTGCTATACCCATGAGGGTGTGGGTATAGCAGGAGTGGGCAGCGGTGCGCTGATGACGATGATGATGATGACATGATGACATCATCATCTAATCATCTAACCTAACCTAACCTAACCTAACCCAACGCTGCCCGGGGCGCCACGCCAGATAACCTTCACGTGTACCCCTCCGCTTCCGTTCCCTCTGATTCCATGTGAACCAGGGGGAAGGGCAAGCGGTGGGGTCGGTGCGCTCTGAGCGTTAGTCAGTGACTTCTCCTTGTGGGATCTTGCTGGCTAACGGCGAATGATCTGGCCCGAGGGGTCGCGTGGGTTCCAATTCCTCTGTGAATCGGAACCCAGGCGACCAACCGAAGGAGGTCCGGCTAGGGGGGGGCGCAGTCGCGCCTCAAACTAGTCGGATAAGAGTGGCCGCGGGCGGAGGGTCGGGGGACCCGACGCCCACGATCGCGGCGGGCCGGAAGGCACCCTCGTGTGTTCCGAGGGTGCCTTCTCGCGCAAGGAGAGGGCCCGCTCGCTCGCTCTCCACCTTCTCTGCTTTCAGAGAAGTGCTGGAGAGCGAGCGGCGGGCGACGCAGCGTCGCGACGTCCTCCTCTTGCCTGTTGTATGGGCGACGGGTCGGGGGAGGACGGCGCGAGGAAGCGGTTGGGGGCCATTATGGCCCCCCAGAGGAGGGGCGGCGCTTACGCCGCCGGGGAGCCAATCTGGCTCCCCACCAGTAGAGCCCCCTCGGGGGCGAGCTCTTGCCGGGTCACAGTGACTTAACCTCTGGCCTATCCTGTGGCCCGGTAGAGTAGCGGAGGAACACCGCGGGGTTTTAGGGGGTAGTCCAGCACTGAGCAAGCGGCTCGATAGTGCTGGGAGTCCACCACAAAGCCGCTCTGTTGTCCCCCGACAACGGAGCGGCGAAGTGCGCCAATGCATTTCCCCGCGTCAAAAAAAAAAAAACCCAACGCTGCCCACTGCTGGGTATAGGCCTTTTACCCCAAAAGCCATCTCAAACGGTCTCTCGCTTTTCGCATCCACGGACTCTCCTCTGACTCAACAACATCGTCCGACCATCGGGCCGTAGGTCGGCCCACTGACCGTCGTCCTTTCTCATGTACTACCAGGTTCATAATAGTATTAATGACTAAGTGAACACCTTGTAAACTTATGGTTGCAATGAATGACGATGATGATAATGACGATGAAGAAATTTCTTCAAAGTAATTCAAGGGCTGTTGGCAGGAAATGTAGCACAATGTACCGATTAAACGTTCATAACTCATTTTTAAAATTAACAGAAGGATATAAAACTTTCTAATGTTATTATATTGTAATATAATTATTATTATGTAATCATATTTGTGGCAATAAATAATTCATTCCTTCAATAACATGGTTCCGATTATGCAGCCATTTGAAACGTAGACTTTTAGTCAGTTGTCGTTGGAATTACAAAAATCGCCGAGACATAGTTTGTCGCATTCGAACGCAGATCAAACTTTACATACGCGCTCTTTAATAAATTACTCTAATGGAGACTTTGCAAATAAAGTCTAAATATTCATCTGCTGTTAAATGTACACTAGTAAAGTTAAACAATGACTCTGCTCATGCTCAACCTTTGAAAAGGACTTTGTTGTATGTAACAAAAAGTGAAAGTCAGTCTTTATATACTTATGTAAAACAATAGGTAAAACATTTAATATGTAAATACAGCTTTACAAGGCTACAAAGTGTCCTGCCTCCTAAGCTAAGATAACTAGTAAACTCGAATTTTTTTTATAGTTCACGTTTTACCTCTATCAAAAGATAGAGTCCGTTTTTGCAGAAAATGAATATTAATTTCAAAATTATTATAAGTTCGCGACATGATTTGTTAGATATTCTCTATTAACACTCTATACCTAAAAAGTAGAGTCAAAATGAAAAAAATAACTTTGTAGAAGTTGCAAATCCGGGACAATTTACTAAACACAAAACATTAAACGCAGAAAATTATCACAGACAAAGTACCTACTCTAGTTTATCACAGATTTAATCACTTGTGTGTTCTGGAGTTCTGCGGATCCTTCAGTTATCTTTCCTATTTTCTGCTCTCTAGGTACCTAGTTGGTTCTGACTGTCTGGCTTAGTACCATTTCCGTTTTTACAGAATCAGGCCCTGTACACGGTTAATAAAATAGGGCATAGATTGTGAACGATCCCGGGGTTAATTTATAGCATCGGCCGGCATCCTCAAAAGCCTCTGAAATGCCTGGAGGGTCGCCCCGAGGCTCGTAGCAATTAAAGTGGCCAAAACTTTCGCCGGCTACTTCAATCCCCGAGTAAACTGCATGCCAAATACATTTTACCTAAATGTAGCAAACAAACCACTTTATCGCTTATGATCTAAGTTAGAAATTTAAAAGTGGGATAGGTACTTTGCTGTTTCGAATTACTGTTTCTTAGCAAAAATGTTCTTACTGTTTTATGTTCCAGGTCTCAATGTGATCTCAAAATATTGTCAAATACTCTGGAATTGGAATGTAATCCTGCAATTAAGTTGATTCTGTGACTTTTTACAGTAGCCGTTTATCGACGGACTACTGTTTGTTTACATCTACTGAAAGTGTATCTGGCACAAATTAAAGCGAGCTTGATTTTCTCCTGTAATGAAGGTTTATATGTTTCTTACGGAAGCGTATCTACAATTGATTGTCCGTTGGTAACTCATTGGCAACGGCTTTAAGCGATTGTCTATCATAAGAACTACTAAGAATAGCATGAAAATTAATTTCCATGGGCTTGTTATGCCGGGGTCAGCATTCCTCCTGACTCCCCTATAAGGCGAATCGTGGTGTGTCCGTCTGTCGCTGATGTTTGTGCAATTGTTTTGTATTTTTCAACCAGCCCAGCTGAATTTAATCTTTGCGGGGATAAAGCTATCTATTGTGTACTTTCAGACACTCAATTCTCCGACTTCCCGTTCAGTTTATAAGGTTGAATTTGAAAGACCTTTTTTGGAATTTTAGGACGTTTCTCACTCGTGGAAATGTGCATTTAGATCCGTCGAGGCTTGGTTTCGCCGTGGGCGGTGCAGTACTGGACATGTAATATGAATTGTAGTTACCAACACTAGTGTAGCTTCAAGTTTTCTATCCTGAGATATCGATGTGTGTTTAGGGTACCGATTCTTACTCATATAAACCCTGTATATTGGCTTAAGTCTCTTTAGACATATCTCACAGGATATTACGCATATACTTGATTTATCGTTGAGTCAAATTCTAACTAAATTCTAAATTGTACCCGGATAACGGGACCCAATAAACTCGGGAAAACGTGGGCCCAGTTCTAGTGATTGGTGCCTCTGCCTTTTTTTTTCAAATTCTAACTTAAGTTTTGTAAAGTTTATTTACCTTTGTTAGATTATTTACCTCGATGTTTCCAATATAGAATAAGAAATAAATATTTTTAAGTTTATTCCGGATACACTTAACTCACATAACTTCCGGAATCTTCCGACAAAAAATCAAGTAAGTATATTGTGGAAAAAGTTAATAAAATGTCGAGTTTACATTACAGCAATGCAATAAAAAACCGATCATTTCCAGTTTACAACGGAATTTGGCAAAAATTCCAAGTATTGCAGCACAAGTGCGTTGGAAAATCTTAAAACTGGAGAATTATTATCATACCACAAATAATAAAGTACCTTTAACCTCGTCAGGCCTGACCTTGAAAATAACAATTGTTTTGTGATCACTTGAAGACATTGGGCCTCACGAGAATATTTGCCATCACAAACTTTAAATTTACAAATTGACGTGTATGGAGTAAGCATTATTTTCGACTACAAAATTAAGTTTGAAATCGTTTTTATATACTTAGGACTCGAATCATGTTACACTTCACGTTTAAAGATTACAAGACCATTTTAGACCAGCACAGACTGAATATTTCAATTCATGTGCATTGATGCATAATAGTTGTTTAAAATTTTATAAATAAAGAATACAATAAAGAAAGAACAACAAAGAATATTCTATCTATCTATAAATAAAAAATATATATTCTGTTAATCGCTATAAATCACGATACTTTTTAAGTAATCCGTGCAAAGGTATAGCGTGCCTTAGTGTGGGTCTTCGACAAGTGTGTGAATTCTAAAACACAATCTAAATACAGCGGGCCAGTAGCCTGTGATAGCTATAGCTATGAATAACGTTTTCATTACACGTTGAATGGCTTGTTACGAGGCACAATGGCCAAAATAACTATCTCATGATCAGTAATATTCTATTATCTTAATAGGAACATCCCTAGGGCGGGCGATGCACCGAACGCTAGACAGTACCAACTTTAAAGATTATGTAGTGTTAGTTTACTTTTACACTTGAATGGATCTGACTCTTCTGTATAACGTTAAAATATTCTTTGAACGTTATTTTGGAGAACAACCTGCCACTAGAAAGCAAGACAACCGAAAAAGTGGTTAAAAGATTGAAACTTGACCAAAAGTAATATTAATAATATTGATTTATTGCATCAAATGATTGTATTAAAATAACACGACAAATTTTATACGTTTCGAAACATAAAATCTTCATATCGCATTATATTCATATATTTTGAATCGCTCGTAGCCCCGGCCGCCTGAGTGATCTGAAACTATCACGAAGGTGAAGCAACATAGGGCGCGTTCAGTGCATGGACGGGTGACCTTCGGTAAATTACGCTAGTGGCATTTTACCGAGCGGTTCCGTGATTCCTTCCTAATGGGTTGATGCTGATGATGATATATTATAGATACAAATCGTAAAATCCAGCAAAAAAACTTTTTTGGTATGTTTCTATCCTGGCGTGAGGCAAACACTGGTCTTTGTCTACCCTCCGGGATACAGCCGTGAGTTTATGTAAAGTATATCCTTAGGGCCGATTTCTGAATTCAGAATTTGCATTTGCACTAAGTAAATAATTAAGTAATGTTCTGTCACGCTCTTTTCTAAAGAAATTTGATGAGACAGCAAGACAGTAACTACCTACTTAGCGAAATTCTCAATTCAGAAATCGGCGCTTAGAGTGTCATGTCTTTTGCTGTTGCTCTTTGATTCACACTCAACAGTATAATGGTTTTGTCTCGAACGCCTGGCGCCAACACACGCTCTCCGTACTATTTATTAGAGCCAGCCAACGCTGACACTTGGGACTTGGGTTTTAGTGAGACTATTGCCACGATTCGAGGAACTGCAGAAGGGAAACAACGATTATTTATTATTACCATTATTATTTATATGCTAATGGCATTTTCTACCAGTCTACCTACAGGACTTAAAGGAGAGGCAAAAATTGGGGTAGGCGTACAAAAAAGAAAGATAAAATACGTGAAAGTACGTAAATGTATTATAAGATGGGCGCACATATAAAACATTAATTCAATATAATACAATACCCGCTCATAACTGATATTAAGATAATAAATAAGTACCTACGTAATATACCTATTTATCATAAAAAAATATACATGTTTACAACAATATGTTTCATAAATAGACGATACACGACAAATTTTTTTTTTAATATTTTTTTTAATGGAGTATGAAGTCTATGGTTTTCTAATTTTATAAATACAATGCGGTGATTTGTGATTTGTGTGTTTAATCCGACTCAGGGGTGGTTATTTACATGATTATGAAGTGTAACGCTCAGCCCAGTCCAGTGCCATGTCAAGCCAGCCATAGCCAAGCCAGCCATAGCCAAGCCAGCCATAGCCAAGCCAGCCATAGCCAAGCCAGGCATAGCCAAGCCAGCCATAGCCAAGCCAGCCATAGCCAAGCCAGCCATAGCCAAGCCAGCCATAGCCAAGCCAGAGTAGCCGTGACGTCGGCATACGTCACCGCCGCGCGCCGCGCCACGCGCCGCCCGTTTGCCCCACCTCGCTCGCACCGGCCGGTTGCGAGGGTGGGAGAAACAACGCCTGCCTATTTAAACCGTTGCAAATGTTGGATCGACACACTTTTCCTGTTGTAATTATTTAATAGGGCAAAGCTCTGCCCAAATAAATTTCTATTTGATTAACTTTATCGTTTGAGTTCCTGCCCTTCTTTACAGAAGCAAAAAAAATAAAATAACATATTTGTGATTGTGAAAATCACCCAAAATCCCCGGTTTGGCGGCGCCCGGTAGGGAGCGCGTGGGCGCACTCTTACGCACCGCCCCGCAAAATCCCCGCCGGACTCGTCAAGTGCTAACCATAGAAGCTAAGCCCATACTTTTAATTATTAATTTTCACTAAAAAAATATATATTTTTTATATTTTTTTGCTTCAGTATCACGTAAATAACCACCCCTGAGTCAGATTAAACTATACAAATCAACACCCAGTATATTATAATTATAATATTGTACTTCATTATATGCCAAGCAAAGGCAGAAGAATGTGAAGTGCCTTAGGTAAGGCTCTATATTCAGCTGTGAACAAATACCACTAGGTACTCTCTCTTTTACCTCCTGCGGTTGATTGGTAGTAAATGCTTATGACATTAAATTTGCTACATTATACTATATATTTTCAATGTAAAGGCAACAAAAGTGTCAACAAATAAATGAATACGGGCTATGAGTGCGAAATAAACTATTTTTCGTGTGAATTTTTGCACCTGCGGCATTAAAATGTACAATACACAGCGAATTGACCTATAGATACGTGCACGTATGCACTACGCTGTCATTACGGTGGAGTTTGCTACTGAAATATAAAAATTGGTATTCTCTCGATGTTTATGTGTTGACTGTGCGAAATAGCTGACTTTTTTTTTTATTTAATGGCTTGTCCCACAAGTGAAAGATTTTTGCATTGACTAGTAGGTACTATCTTCTATAGTCAGATGTATATAGAAATGTAATTAGATCCTACAGATGGTTTTCAGTCTAGCATGATGGTTGTGGATTAAATTAAATTAAACCATACATTAAACAGGCCGCAGTTTCTCGCACGCTTGTTTTTTTCGTATGCACTTTCCCTAGCCGACGTATTAACAGTAAATTAACAGCTTGTTAGTGAAACGAAAAACTGGGGGTAAATAATTTATTTGCAGATCGCTCACACAATATAGACGTCTATATTATACGAGCGAGAGGCAGTAGTTGTCCAGTCTCTTTCCTTAAATGATAGTGTTATATGCGGAATACCCTTGAATTTAAAAAGTTTCTTAAGTAAAGTAGGAATCTACTGAGTTAAGCTTCTTCTCTCTTAGTTAACATTTTGTGCTATTGCGCTCTACGTAGAACTCAGCCTGTTTGTGCCCATTAGACTAACGGCTGTTATTTTACAATTAGCTTTACTTGCGTATGTACCTTAAAAGCTGTAGGAGAGTTACTATTCCCATTGGATGATATCTTAGGGGCATAAACTTACGACTTTTATTCGTCCTTATAACGTTGGCTTCACTCGTCAATAAAAGAAGTTTTAAATTTGTTGTATAAACTGTAACTTTTATTTGTATCTTATCTTTTGCGTGCAATAAAGAATATTCTTGTCTTATAAAAAACACCAGCATGTTAACATCTCGGTGCTCAGTAAAAACATCTACTTTTGCGCTGATAGGATTAGAATTAGAATTATTTTTGTTTTGCTGACATACTTCCGGGCATGATATACGTACTGTTTCTTAGACTTAGAATATTTTTTTAACTTCGGAATTTAATTCAAGAAGCCTGAATCGAAATATTCGACGCAGGCTCTCAACATTAATCATTCTAAAAAATAGTACAAAACACAACTTTTTTTAAGACAATGGCAATTTTTTTAAGGCAATGTATACACTAAATTCACATACGGAATTTTACTCACTTCAGTAGCATTGTGGTGTCTACGAACGTACGCATTGATAGCTAGTATGTAACTATCGTTTACTTTTTATAGCTACTAGAGTGTTTACTCTATTCGAGGTGTGTTTACACCTCGACGTCACAAACATGAAAAAATACACTGATTAAGATCATTTGTACAAACTACAGTGGCCTCCATTAGGAATCCAACAAATGCACTTTGTGTTTGATTTAGATTTTTTTATTTTGCTTCTGGCCCCACACTAGGATACCCTGTGTCGTGAGAACCAACTTACACATGTAGACATCCAAGACCTAGGATTTTTTGTCCTCAGTCGGGGCTCGAACCCGGGACCTCTCACATGGTAGGCAGATGCTCTAACCGCTGCGCCACAGAGATCATCACATCCTCGTCGTCGATTTATTATTTTGACGATTGATCGAACTTACAAACAGTTAAGTGTATACCTACATACCCAAATTTCATTCCGGAATAATATAATAACTCCCACTCAACACAATTACTTGACCAGGTCCCAAATTAGGATACCCTGTGTCATTGTAACTATAATCCATTTATCTATACTTGTCATTTTTTCAGACTTTAAACGACACTAAATCAAAAACCTTTAGCGGTAGAAAATTCGATACCGTTTGAAAATTTAGTACTAGAGCACTAAATTTGTAAACTGTTTCGAGTCCAAAAAAAATGCCAAGTATAGATAAATGGATTATAGGCAAGGACATTACAAACATGAAAACACACCCAGACTCTTTGTGGTTTTAACGATTCCACATATTGGTCTACTTAATTTACACAAATCAAACAATCATTGCAAATATCGACCTTAACACTTCCTCTTCTGCTTCAGCCCACCGCCTCTCAATAACCCTCGAGTGCTCAATTAGGAACGCACAAAGTTCACACCGGGTTAACAGCGCCTTATCTCCAGCGCTCGCAAATCAAAGGGACGGCGTGGTGACGGACGGACATACAAACAGGCCCGACTGACGTTGAAGGACTTCCAGAGAGGACTCGGAAGACAGCCCCACCGTCCGTCCGCTTGTCCTGTCCCTAACGGCGCCGCGGCCAGGATAACAACTGGTATAGTATGGACGTTGAGGAATGGTAAGGGAGGATTTGACGCTAGTAGCAAAATTAAATTCATTCCGGAATCATTCCCTTGGACGGACTTTTCCGACAAAAGATCCCTTTATGATGTTGATAGTGTGTAGTACTTACGAAAGTTTCACTATATAGTAGCAATCTTAAAACTTCTAGTTAGGTACATTTGAATTGCATATGGGTTCTTGTGAGAATATCTGAAGTTCGACCAATAATTTAATAATAATAACAACTGGTAAAGTATGAACGTCGAGTAATGGTAAGGGAAGATTTGACACTGGTAGCAAAATTAATTTGATACCGGCATCATTTCCCTGAACGGACTTTACAGACAAAAATGTAGTAAATTCCACTATGATGTTGATAATGTGTAGTACTTACAAAAGTTTTACTACTAGCAAAACTTAAAACTTCTAGATGGACATGCACATTGGATGCAATGGGTACTTGTCAGAATTTATGAAGTTCGACTGAGAATTTAACGTGTTATTATAATGATGTACAACTTGAAAATAATTTATTCTGTGTCCATATTTAAAACAAGTTCGATGAGAAAATGTTTAGGATTTACAATGTAATTTTCTTACAAATTGACTTCGATAAATGTCAAGACCCATGAAACTAATTTTTTTATCTGTTTTTGCACCACGTATTGCTGGTTTTTGTGTAATTTTAACTAACTTAACGTTGAATATTCATTTTAGAAATCAGTACGACTATTGTTGCTTAGTGTCGCCTGATTTTGATTGAAATTCAAAACGTTATTATCTTATTCTGAGGATTGTACTTAGCTAACACTTCATCTTCTCGAGACTCAAAACTGTTTCATTATTAATATACAATTTTCAGTCATGCAATTACGCAGCGACCGTACTATAAAGACATTCAATAGACCACGTCCATATTTGGTTTTCATGTTTGAAGATACTTCAGTATTTACTGAATAGATTTTAGTACAAAGCCTACGTGCATGTCTCTATGCAGAGTCAGTGACACCAGGAATTTAACGTTTTTGTTCAATACTCGCACTTATAATGTAGAAATAAAGATTGCTAGGTACTACCAGGTATAGTCCACCATGCGTTGCATTGCTTTGCCATTAGGACTTTCTTTCAATGTGTGCGTATGGTGTCTGTTCTTAATATATTTTTTAATAACATCGACACAATAGTTCCATAATACATACCCATGTTAATTATAAAAAAATACAAATGATTATGCATAAAAAACAGACTGAGGACATTTGTAAAAATCTGAGCACCGGCGCGCGGTCCCTTTCGAGAACCGAACGCCTAAACGCTTGTCTAGGCAATGAATTTTGCTACAGTCAGACAAACGAGGCAGTCGGAAGTGAATTATTATTATAAAGAAGAAAAGTTTATATATTTGTAAAATTGTGTGTAAAAAAAATAATCTTTCATCTGTTTTAGAATATACCTTCAGAGTGGGCATAGCTTGTAGACCACTCCGTTGACGCGAACCTAGTCGCGGACACTCCTAGCGATAGTCGCTAAATAAACGCACCATTGATTAGTTATAACTGAAAAGTCAAAACCAACAAATGTAAAATAAATACAACTCATTTTAAAATTCACGGCACTGTCTGAGTAGTGGGGCTGAACAAGAAATCCAACCAATTGCTTTATCAAACGCCTTTCTAGCTTAAAACAACTTGTTTCAAAAAGTGCTGCCATCACAGCACACCGCCCTAAAACCACTGAGATCAACTCGAGCACAAGCAATCTCTTTACAAAATAATCTACACACTTTTTTCCATTAATATAAGACTTAATAGCCCGCTAATAACTGACGATCAGCTAATGGGAACCTGAACACAATCATTAGTGGAACAGAGTGTCTGGAGGATCACGCAGAAGCGATTTTCGTTCCTTTCCTGATCGGGTTACCTGATTCGCGCGTCCATGGTCATCTTTTTCCCATCGATTTTAAACTAGACTTTTTTCTTTCTGTAGCGCACTACTTTATTAAAATATGCTTTAATAAGCAACAATAACTTATTTTATATTTTCGTCGAGGATCACCTAGCCTAACTAGGGATCGATGCCATCTACACAAAAACGAAGCGATTCCCTTTCAATCATATTAAAATCATCATAGACGGCTGTGCCGGCCAGTTACTGTAAAGAGTAACCGTACATTTCCTCTGTTATCATTAAATTTTGATAACAATTAAAATTCATCCTAGCTAAAACTTCAGTAACCTAACGTCAGTCATCTAACCTATAGTGTCGGGGAAATAATACAATCCCGGCGAACGCGTGACGCTTCGTTACAAAATCGGACAGCGTGCCAGAACAGTTCATATTTCCATCAACACAATCTATCCAACATACTTTGTAAAAAAACTTTCAAATTTATTTGTAATGGAAACTCAAAATAAAATTGGTCCATAACTGAACGGATAGATCGCTTCACATCACTTTGTTGTGATCACTACGTCCGCCCGCCCTGCCGTCTGTCTGTTAAGTTCTTTATCTCGGGAATGCGTGACATGGTGTCAAGTTAAAATATAAGCCGTATATAAATACACTGGCACAAAGTCTCTTGAAGCTGAGAAAAAACCAAACTTCTAAGTTAATGTAAAATATGTTACGGTCGACATTTATTATATTTCGATATTTCGACACTCGGGGGAATAAACATTTTTAGGGTACTTTCTGTTAACCTAGAACTACGAATTTTGGCAAGTAATATCGTCTTATACTACAAGTATAGGGAAAAACATATGATACATAATAATAAATGCATTTCTACGGACCCTCGATAGTTGAATCCAACTCGCACGATGTCGGACTGTTCAAAAGTAAGACACTATAAGAAAAGGTCTGTCAATTTGTCAACCTACAAATATTTGGATAACGTAACTAGAAAAAAAAAATCAATTTTTGAGGCTTCCACCTGTTGAAATTTAAACTCCCGTTTACATGCGAAAAATGACTTAGCTCACTGGCAACACTCAATATAACGAACTATGTCAGAAGACAGACATACCTGCAATGCTTAAGAAATATATTAGAGTTAGCTGACCCGGCAGAATTTTTTTTGCTAGATAGGGATATGAAAAATAGATAACCACTTATTATCAGCCGTTTCGGAGGTGTATCTAACACTATGAGTTGTACGATAATTTTATATTACCTATTAGATTTTGTAATAGTATTTTCCAATAGTAAAGCATTTCTTCGTATTCACATAAAAAATATGTCAACGAGTTTGTCGATGTGCTCATTTATCCGTTATATGTCTTATCTTCTTAAAAAGGCTGACTTTTGAACCAAAGCAGAAAATTTTACGAGTCAAAAAACATTAACTTTCATTTCATCTCCATCGTAAAAATGAGTAATAAATATAAACACCAAATTTGGTCTCAGTAAAGTGCTAACTTCAAAGCAAAACCACAAACAATAAAACCTTTTCTACAGAGTACCTCGGAAACCTCAGACAGAGCAAACGCGCTTCGTTCAACCAAACCTAAGAAGGGCTCAGAATCAAGACTCGGGAACGATTTCCTCATTGCGCGAATCGGTTCCCGGAGGTCGTTGTCGTGCATTGCACGTCATTGTGCGTGCACGCAGTCCGCTTGTTATCTCCGGCTATTGCTTTTTCTGAGCGTGTTATGCCTCTTAATACGTGAGAGTTCTTCCAGATAGCCTCCTTGTCGTTTTCAAAACACGGCGTAGTGGTAAATCACATAGTTTGTAATTTTTTTTTTTCGGTCCATGTCAACTTACGTGAGTTTTTAACGGACGAGTCCGACCACGTTTCGCTCCGATTTGCAGAGCTTAATCATGGTGAGCAGAGACGGAGCTCGCGTCTTCGGTTGCTCGTCTCTGGTCGGACTCGTTCGATAAAAACACACACACAAAATTTACAATTACCATAAATTCAATGCAATTACTTACTTACGAAAATTTTAATTCAAAAATCACATTCACCATTATCAGTACTAATCACACTATTCTGATTTGCAAATATGTCGTAATTCTGAATTGTAGTGACTAGAATTGAGAAAGAAATTTTGCGTTAGTTGGACATGTGGAGGGGATGTAGGAAGAAAGACTGGCGAAACAAATATATCGAGTGAATGTGAGTGAAAGTGGAGTTAAGAAAAGCCCCAGGTGGACATATTTGTACCAAATAGGGGATGCATTAGCAAAGGGCAAGATAAAAAGTACCCAAAACCGACGTGCGTGTAAGCAACAATTAATGAATGCCAATGAAGTGATAGTGATTTGTCAGGATCGTTGGAAGTGGCAGTCCCTGGTCTCTGCCTACCCCTCTGGGATACAGTCATGAGCGTATGTATGTGTAGTATGTATTATCATCAACTCATTTTGTCCCCACCGAGGGGTACGGGTCTCTTCCCTGAGGAAGGTATAGGTAGGCCATACTCCACCACGGGGGCCAAGTCCGGATTGGTGGAGGCTTGTAAGACTAGTGGCTGGTCTTACTGTCAGAAGTTTTCAAGCCGCTCTAAGGCCCTGACTTGGCTTAGATGAAAATAGTTGCAAATGACAAAATTTTACCAACATATTTCAGAATCAACTCTGTGCCCTGTAGCCGACAGCATAATAACTTGTAATGCTTATCATAAGGGAGCACCCAATCGGCGCCTTTTCCAGCCGCAACTGTGATTTGACCGAATTCAATCTTTAGAATCATCATTACCGCCATAATATCGTCATCATTAAGCTTAAAGTTGTGTCGAATACCGACAGTCAATATGTCGACAAAAAGATGCTATGACGGAGAAAATGCCGATACCCAGCAGTGGGTTGAGGTAGGCTGATGGTAGGTCTACAGAGTATCATTGCAATATGGCCCATAAAGTAAGTGAGTTGAGTGCACGAATGGAAAAGTCAATGTGCTGTTGACCTATACTTTACCGAAAAACCATGTTGATTTAAAAAGGCTATATACGGTATAGGGGCACTAAATTAAGATGTTTTCTCTCTGGAACCCCAGGGCCTACATTAATGAGTGTGTGTTATGCCCGGTTCCTATAATATACGCCTACTGGCTACGATCCGTTTTCCATACAATTTATTGACGGTTCGTAGGAATTTCATAGGAATTGTAACCGATCGTAAGCAAAAACGAAGCGTTTTGTGGATATTGGAACCGGGCATTAATCGGTACACGTGCTACTCTCGCTTTCAGTGCAAGCGGCGACAAATCGACGTGAGCCGCCGACTGACACGTGTGACGCGACCCAATACCAACTAGATATAAAGGAGGTACTGACAAACAATTATAGGAGACCAAAACGGATCAGAAATCAGAAATTTCTGAAACCTCTGTGGCGTAGCGGTTAGCGCATCTGCTTACCATGTGAGAGGTCCCGGGTTCGATCCCCGGCTGGGGAGAAAAAAACACTCCAGGTCTTGGATGTTTACATGTTTGTGACGTCGCTGTTTCTGGTTCCCACGACACAGAGTATCCTAGTGTGGGGCCAGAAGCAAGAAGCAATGTGCCTGTATGTAAATTTTATGTTATGTTATTTCAACGTAAAGAATTTACATTCTGTTTGTTGAATGTCAATGTACAACTTAAATTGTTAGGCGCTGCCTTTGGGCCAAAACAGATAATTTGATGTGCACTTCTTCAAATATTTATTTATTGATGCTTTTGTTGCACTTACATTTAAAATAAAAATATAGGGCAATGCGGCGGATTTAATGCCATAAGCATTTTCTACCAGTCAACATCAGGAGGAAAGGGAAGAGTTTGTAGGCGTGCTAAATTAAATAAATAAAAAAAAATACTGTATACGAAAAATATACGAAATCAAATATAACATGATAAAAACTTAATTTAAAATCTATTAAAATAATCTTCTATAAGCTAAATAATATAAATAATACTTAATAAAATATACTTATATTAGGTGTATTAAATAAAATTACACATTAATTGTAAACTTACACAAATATTAAAATATATACTAAAATACAATGATCCTAAATATCACAATAAAATACATAATATATCTATACACTTTGAGAAACCCAGGGAACACATTAATTATAACACACAAAATAGGTCAGGGCCCGTAGTGCGAGTTTTTTCATTCACTTTCGATAGCGAGAGCGTTTGCAATTTGTATAGGAGTGACAGAGAGACAAATAGGTGGCGCGCTTTGTCACTCCTATAGAATATGAGTTTACGTTAACGCGATCGAGTAGTTAAAAAAACTCGCACTAAGCACACAGCTATTGGAATACTGCGGTGGCAAAACATGTGTAGGACAAGCGTCCCACATTCGAGAGGGTTGCTAAGTTACGTGCATACGGATGCACCCACTAATCACGGGATTAGTGGTAGCGAAGCATTTAATCACAGTGACATACACATCACGAGGAATCCCGAGTATTGTCTCTTTAGTTAGTGCCTTGATAGCTAGACCGACGAGGCTGCCTCAAAATGACATGTTTTAAGTGATACTACAACAGCTAAGCTTTGCGAAAAATCATTAACGTAGGTATCATAATCTTCACAACGAAACTCTCGCTAGTCGCAAGACTGTAGGTTTTTTTTTAATAAGTCTTATTGACCACGTAAATAGAACCTGTAGAAAATTTTAAGAAAGTCGAAAGTAAATCTATACTGAGCTACGATAGGTAACACAGTCGCGTCACTTGACCTCCTCTCCTGGCCAGCTGACGTTGGGTACCGTAATTGGCGTCAAGCTGTTACGGCCACGTTACGGCACAGCTTGTCCGTCCGTATACTACCTCCATTTACGTGAGAGACAATTCTACCGAGTAAACGCTGAGCTTTAGTCACTTTGGTTACCGGCTTCGAAATTGACGATGACAAATGGCATTTCTAAATAAAAATATTTGTATTTGTATGTTTAAATAACTATGCTTAGTAAGCGTCTGAGTTTTAGACTGGTGAACAACAGAATAACCTTTACAATGCACTGTACTCGGTTAAATTACTCGTGATTTCGCAACAAAAACGTAAAGGCTGATCAGCAGAGCTGTCGACTCTACAGCAAACCAGAATTTTTTGAATTATATTTTCTGGGATACAGTTGTGAATCTCATATGTTAATATGTATAAGGATGTTGAGAAGTAAATTTTGTCAATGAAAAATTAGTTCTACAAACTACAGTAAAACGACGCTTACTAATTTCTGTTCCAAATCTAATTATGTAACTACTCTAATTATGTAATCCAATGAAGAATCCCATACTTGTTCACTGCTAAAGCAAGGACATGCTTTAAGACGGACAAAATAAAGTAACGTTACATTCTTTTGTCCTCAGTCATCTTCATCGGGCCATCATAATCATCATCATCAGCTGACCTCTGTCCTACTCTTTTTCCCACCACGCCATACCTCGCGGCCTCTCCCCATCCGCATCCACGGCCACTCCTGACAACCTGGCCACATCGTCCGACCATCGAGCTGTTCGTCTACTGACTGACCCCGGCCGCTTCTCGGCCGCCACTCCGTTACTGCCCTGGTCCACCTGCCGTCTTCTCGCCTCGCCAGATAGCCTCATACGACCACTACCAGCAATATATCTGAGATCGGTCCAACAAACGTGGGCATCTTACTGCGATTATCAGTTAGTGGTCCCTATTCTAGAATATTTCTACCTCAACGGATTTTGACGACCTCTGTGGCGCAGCGGTTAGCGCAACTGCCTACCATGCCAGAGGTCCCAGATTCTAAGGCCGACAGAGAACAAAAAACCCAGGTCTTGGATGTTTACATGTTTGTGATATTGCTGTCGCTGTTTCTGGTTCCCACGACACAGGATATCCTAGTGTAGGGCCAGAAGCAACCTGCCTATATATACAAAAAAATGTTAATGTAAATTAGCTCAAACAACAAATGATACCTCTGCCATCGATATAGGCTTGAGTTCGAATGTATATTTTTATACGAATCTACAAAAAACAAACGTAGAAACTACAAATCATTAAGAGAAAAACTATAAATAATATTAACCATTAGACTATATCCATGTTTATCACTGCATCTAGAATATAAGGTCGTAAAGCAGGTAGTAGATTTTGATCGGAACTCGTAAAGATTCGTATGACAAATACTTTAATCGTTAAAGAGTGAAAATCAATCCCAAGTTTATGGACTAGTAAAATATTTGACAAAGAACAGAAAGCACTCTTTCTTTTACATAATATATTAAATCCAAAGAAATTTTCTCTGCATTTTCCAAGGATAATACAAAAAAAGAAAGGACTAATCTCTGATCACAATTAAAAAACTGGACAAAGGTGTCAACTTTCCACCGAAAAATTTCCGTACAAATTTGTAGGTGATTACATAATTATATATTACAAAGTACCAGAATCAAGCCTCGTAATTTTTTCCGAGCTTTTCCCAAAATGAAAAAAAAATAATTTCACTAAGATTTAATCACATAATATAGATTGCTACAGCAGTTTTAATTTTTCTATTTTCACAATATCATTGTCTAAATTATAAATGGATTTGACGTAACGCAGTAGATTTACATACAAGCACATATTTAGATAAAGGCACATAGGTACATTGTCTCATTGCATAAGAAATGTCTTTTATAATTTAGTTTCTTAATCTTAAAATGTATAATTAAAATTAAAATCTTAAGATTTTTCCCTGTATTTCTAGTAACAGGCCTAGTAAGTTTGATTCCCTTGAGTTCCCTTAGACAGGTTTTTAACATAAGCTTTTATAAAAAAAAAAACTTAGAAGATCTTAATATGATTTAAATTTTAATTATAACAAGGTAAAATCTAAAGCCTATGTAATTTTTTAATTAAATCATAAAAATAGAAAAACTGCAATATTCCTACATGTACGGAACACCTTGTGGGCGATTCCCACTCACAGTTGCTTGGCTTTATAGGCTGGAACGGATACTCTTAGAGCCTTTGCCCAAAAGCCTACCGTGCTTTTACGTCGTTGTGACATTTTTGAGACGCGATGCAAACGTGCTGCAGCATAGGCTATAATTTGCTTCCACTGCTTCGAACTTTCGATTAATCCACGATTTCCCGTCCGAAACGGCGTGGGTAAATCGCGTTTATAAGTTAGTAGCCGTAGGCGTCGGCTCTCGACGACCTTTGTGGCGGAGCGGTTAGCGCATCTGCCAACCATGCGACAGGTCTCGGGTTCCAACCCCGGCTGGGGACAAAAAAAAACCAGGTGTTGGATGTTTACGTGTTTGTGATGTCGCTGTTTCTGGTTTCAACGACACTGTACATCCCCTTGTGGGGCCAGACGCAATTTATGTGCCGGTATGTAAATGTTGTAAATGTTTCATCATCATCAACAGGCTATATTAGTCCACTGATGGACATAGCCCTCCCCTAATGAGCGCCATAGCGCCCTGTTTATGTTTTCATAAATTTCACTCAAGCTATTCTTCTGTACTCTTGCAAACAATAAAATCAACTCATGCTATTTGAATTAGAGAGGGATGCAAGCCGGTATCGTATAACATTTTTACTACGCATCGTATCATGTTCGCTCGCATCAATTATACTGTAAAACCACGTTTAGTAGTGGTAGAACTCCAATTTCTTATCGTATGCTTGATAAAAGGTGGCATTGTTGGTTGGTTTTGTATAAGCGTAAGTGTATGTAAGAGTTGAGAGCATATCGCACCTCCTCTAGAAAACTGTCATATTACAAAAAACATAGTTTTGTGAAAAATGCAAATTAAGTGATTTCGGTCTTATATTTTTTGCCATTGTAGTAAATATTATATTTACCACAATGGCAAAAAATATAAGACCGAAATCACTTAATTGCCTTTTTCTCAAAACTATGTTTTTTGTGATATGACAGTTTTCTAATTGCATAGAGACCTCCAGTGGGCGGCTAGAAGTTAAAAAAAAAAACTCACGCCCGTTATCCCCGAAGGGGTAGGCAGAGGCACCAGTCTCTAGAACTGGACCCACGTTTTGCCGAGTTTATTAGGTCCCAAACGTGACAAGTGGCAACCCTGTCGCCTAGAAGCTATTAAATTATAATAACTTCTAGCCGCCCAGTGGAGGTGTCTATGCAATTACACTTCTATACGAAGTCGCCCTAAGCGATAAACTGCCATTGTTTTTCAAACAAAAGACAAATGTTTCAAACAAAGAAAAAGAATCCGAAACGGCGTACTTGCATGCTAAACTAATGAATGTCAGTAAAACGAAAGTGATATGTCTAGATCGCGGCAAGTGGCAGTCCCTGGTCTCTACCTACTCCTCTGGGATACAGGTGTGAGCTTATGTATTTATCAATAATTAATTCAATTTTCTTCTGGTACCGTTAATGATACTTGTACTTAATTAGAAATAGTTAAAGCTAGGAAGCAATCCAGTCAGCGTATGACATGAACAAAGGTTGCCTTAATCGATGACGACAGATCACTGTCACTAATATAACCTCAGTGCACCTAACTGCACCCAGTATTGACTCGACTTAACTCAATACATCGCGTGGCATTTCTAGTCCCTTACACTACTTTATTTAAAATATATTTTTTTACATAAACACATAAGCGCACACCCTGTAAGCTATCCCCGAGGGGTAGGCAGAGACCCGGGACTGCCACCTACCACGAACACGATCCTGACAAATCACTTTCGCTTTATCGACATTTTTACTGGCTTTAGCTCAGTATAAGGGCCAGCAAACACCATTGCACATTTCTTTCTATTACTGATCAAGGCTTGTTTAGTTATATTAATTATATACATATTTTTATATACTAAGAAAATTATGTGCATGCAATCATAAATTAATAGATAAATAGTTTAAGTGATGTGCAAACCCACATTATGCTTTTGAACAATAAACAATTTATTTTTATTTAATTAATTTATTAGTCGTTGCATGCACGCACGTTTTCTTAAATTTGTTTATATACATCGATCATGAGGGTCTGGGTTCGAACCACGCATGTACCAATGACTTTTAGTTACGTACATTTGTTTGTACAGCAACACCATTCGCTGATAAATTGTGCCCGGATAACGGCGACAGGCTTGCCACTTGTCACGTTTGGGACCTAATAAACTCGGCAAAACGTGGGTCCAGTTCTAGAGACTGGTGCCTCTGCCTACCCCTTCGGGGATAACGGGCGTGAGTTTATTATTTATTATTTTATTTATTTATTTTGTTTATATACATTATTATGCTTGATTCTTTAACTCCTAGAGCCTTAGCCACAGATATCCACTTCTGAGAGTCGTTCGCGGCCATTCAGGCCTGCTTGTGCCGATAGTCTTGGTTCAAAAACCTCAATTATTTGTCGCATGGATGTGGACTGTGCACCCAGGAAAAAACACTGACAGAATAGGGTTAAGTCAAGATAAAAAGTATCCGAAACTTTATTATGGTTTTTGTTTGAACTAAAACTTTCGTAAGCACTACACATTAAAGATGGTTTTACGGATTCACTTAATTGAATTTTGTCGGAAGAGTCCGACCAGGTGCTCACCATCATTAAGCACTGCGAATCAGAGCGAAACTTGTTCGGACTTTTCCGACAAAATTCAAGTAAATGAATCCGTAAAACCATCTATTATGATTATTGTAAACGGCAGAAACTGTGTGATAAGCAATTCCTGATTTTAACCTTTTTTATGCATCAAGTAAAAGGAAAAAGATTTATACGTATTGGAATCGCTCGTAGCCTGGGATACCTGAGTGATCTTAAACGATCACTAAGCTAAGGTTAAGCAACATACGGCCCCTTCAGTCCCTGGATGGGTCACCGTCTATGACTAACGCTAGTGGCATTTTTCCGGGCGGTTCCGTGCTTCGCAAGGCACGTCAAAGCAGTTGGTGCCGGCTGCCGTCGATAGATGGCAGTTGTAAAGTCAAGACAGAGGCCTTAGGGTGGCTTGAAGACAGTAACCAGCCACTAGTCTTACAAGCCTCCACCAATCTGGACTTGGCCCCCGTGGCGGAGTATGGCCTATACCTTCCTCAGGGAAGAGACCGTGCCCCTCGGTGGGGACATGATGGGTTGATGATGATGCATCAAGTACAACGAATGCGTACCTAAATCTAAATGCACTCAATTTTTTCCCTTTGCACAGGGAAAAGATCAGGCGCTTCGTTTTTATGCCCGTCCAGAGAATATTCATAATAAGCCCCGCATATTTCTCTTTGTCTAAACCCACATTGCGGTACTCTTAGCTTATTGCCTGCATTTAAGTACTTACCAGTCACACCTCTCTGTCAGCGCATAAGCGCCAAGCCTAACTGATATAAATCGAGTAGATTTAGCTCCGTAATTAAGTCCACTTTAAGAGTTATTATTAAGCCCTAATGATAGATTTGCTATTGCACACGTTTATGTTTATATCGATTTGTCTCAGGGTGCGTTTACACTTATAGAGCATCAACACGTTGGGTTGAAGTTGACTTTTTTTAACGCAACATGTGAATTAACCTAATCCAATAATAGTAGTAGTAGTAGTGGTGTAGTGGAGTGCGGTCATTTTGAGTCTGGAGTAGCGATGGTCAGGGTGATGGGAGATCTTCTAATCTTCTAATATATAAAACTAGCTGTTGCCCGCGACTACGTCCGCGTGGGCTTTAGCTGAGTAAAGTGTTTGCAAATAAGATAGGGATACTTTTAGCGCATGCGAAAGAGCTTTCATACTAACTTCGCAATCCCCTTTTACCCCTTTAAGGGATGATTTGCGAAAAACTACTTTACATGTCTTTAATGCCTTTCAATGAAGGACCTTCATCCTGAATTTCATTCGAATAACTTCATAAACGGCTAAGTTTCATATTAACTTTGCACCCCCCTTTTACCCCCTTAAAGGATGATTTTCGAAAACAATTTTACTTGTTTTTCATAGTTTTTAATGTAGGACCTTTATATTGAATCTCATTCGAATAACTTCAAAAACGGCAAAGTTTCATACTAAGTTTGCACCCCACTTTTTCCCCCTTAAGGGATGATTTTAAAAAAAACTGTTTTACATTTATTTCATAATTTTAAATGATGAACCTTCTTACCAAATTTCATTCGAATAACTTCAAAAATGGCTAAGTTTCATACTAAATTTGAACCCCCATTTTACCCCCTTAGGGGGTGAATTTTCAAAAATACTTTCTTAGTGCTCCCCTACGTTACAAAAGGAACTCCTGTGCAAAATTTCAAGTTTCTAACCCGTATATGTAGTTTAGGCCCTGCGTTGATATGTCAGTCAGTCAGTCAGTCAGTCAGCTTCTCCTTTTATATAGATAGACTAGCTGTTGCCCGCGACTACGTCCGCGTGGGCTTTAGTTGAGTAAAGTGTTTGCAAATAAGATAGGGATACATACTAACTTCGCAACCCCCTCTTACATCCTTAAGGATGTAAGAGGGGGTTGTCCGTGTGTCTGGCCGCAGCATTGGTGTTTTATTACCTTTTAAGAATATTAAATGATGTTTGACTTTGCAAGTATTGATTGCACTCATGGATCTTGAGATTCTTGGTATACGAACACTCATACCTAATTTCTATTAGCTTTAAGTTGATTTGAGAAAAGATGGTCAGAGTGGAGTTTTTTTTTGCTGCCTTTTTATCCACTACAGACGGCCCTAAGGCAGCGGCTAACATTTTACATAACTGTATGTACATTGACATTCAACAAGCAGAATGTAAATTCTTTACGTTGAAATAAAAAAAAATTGAATTTGAATTTGAATTTAAGGGATGATTTTCGAAAAACTACTTTACACGTCTTTCATGACTTTCAATGAAGGACCTTCATGCTGAATTTCATTCGAATAACTTCAAAAACGGCAAAGTTTCATACTAAGTTTGCACCCCTTTTTTTCCCTTAAGGGATGATTTTAGAAAAACTATTTTATACCAATTTTTAATGAAAAACCTTTGTATCAAATTTCATTCGAATAACTTCAAAAACGCCTAAGTTTCATAATAACTTTGAACCTCCATTTTATCCCCTTAGGGGATGAGTTTTAAAAAATCCTTTCTTAGTGCTCCCCTACGTTACAAAAGAAACTCCTGTGCAAAATTTCAAGTTTCTAACCCTTATAGTTTAGGCCCTGCGTTGATATGTCAGTCAGTCAGTCAGTCAGTCAGCTTCTCCTTTTATATATATAGATTCTCATGTCTCAATGTTAGTGCGCTTACTCTTCCGAAACGACTTGACCGATTTTGATAAAATTTTATAAGTATACTCGGTAGGTCTGAGAATAGATTGTTATCTATTTTTCATACCCCTATCTGGCCAAACAACGTTTGCTGGGTCAGCTAGTAGTGTATAAAAAAATTTAGATCAAAGCTAAATGGTATCATGTATATGATATCATGTACCTCTGTATCATGGTTGAGCAATAAAGTGTTATCTATCTATCTTTCTATCTAAAAGCAGTAAGATGACAACCTTTATTCTAACCAAACAATTTATTGAAAATCAGCCCGTCTACCATGGGAGGGCATCAGACGTTGACGTGGTTCGTAAAATTAACCAACGGCCATGACCGATATCCATTAAAATCTCGTATCTCGGTTAATCGAATACCAATGTTGAGAAAAAACCGTGTCTGAGACAAAAAAAACTGTGAGAGTTGGGCAGAACCATAGACTTGAATCTAACTAGACATCGCAAATATCGCGATTTGTACGAAAACGTGCCGATTTTTTACTACGTTTTATGATGAAAGCACCGGCCAAGTGCATGTCAGGCCACGGGCACTGTAGGGTTCCGTAGAAGGTGGTGATTAATATCTGCTTTACAGAACTACTATGCTTTATATAATGCTTTTAGCATTAAGTTTGGCCTTTGTATTTTTATTTTTTAATAATACTCTGCAATAAATAATCGGGCGTCCATCTGGCCACTTTGACCAGACGAGACTATTACCTTTTTTTCTGCATAATAATACTTTAAATTAACAAAATCTACTATAACTCGCAACTTTATGAAAGTAATTTTCAATGCAATTTGTATGAAGTTTTCCTTTTATAAGTTGGTCGGCTATTACTCGTTAATTTGTAAAGCGTACTTAGCCGTTATAGTTATTCATTGTATTGTTGCTGTAGAATGATAACCTCGTACGTCTAGAGAATCACATTTTACAGGAAACGAAAAAAAATGTTTAAATGTTTAAAATATTATTATTGGCTTTTGACCTGAGTTTTGGTTAGAAAATAGAACTTATTTATATTATAACTTATACCCGTTAAATGACATAAGAGGTTTCCTTGTATTTATGTGTACAAAGTTTTCCAAAGTAAAGACGGATTTTTATTCGATTTTTACAAAAGTAAAGTCCTTTTTTACATACGAGGTTAGCGATGATTGTGCTATTGTCCTAAAAATTTTAACGTTTACAGTCTACCGCTTAGCCAAGAGAAAGGGACGGGACGCCTTACTCTAAAAAAATTCCTACACTTCTAATAATTATTTGAACGACTAATTTAAAGAAACATTATGGTGTAGTCGAGAAACAAACACACAGAGAGGCGGTCAACATGGTGAAACTATAATGGTTTCTTGTTGACTATCGAACCCTAAAATAGAAGGAGATGTCTCCCCTTCTTCGGGTGCATTGCTGTATTTTACTATATATATATTTAGGACCAAGGAGGCATTTAGTAGATTTTACAATACGTGTAACTACGAGAACAGACGATCGCAGACAGAAAATAGCACCGCTGTAGGTGCCTGGCACTTGTGTCTAGCAAGTTAGGTAGATTTCATTGCGTTGTCTAAGTAAATTTATGTCTGTGGGCAAGACCATGTTCCGGTGACAAAGCTTAGTGTAGACGGATGATGACGGTTTGATATTATTTTGATGACTGTTTTCGTTTACTTTTCCTACATACATACATAAGCTCACGCCTGTATCCCAGAGGGGTAGGCAGCGACCAGGGACTGCCACCTTCCACGATCCCGACAAACCACTTTCGCTTCATCGACATTCATTAGTCGACTTACTTTTCCTGTGTTTATTTATTCCAAAAAATAGTCAAGTGCACGTCGGACCCACGCAAGAAGGATTCCGTACCATTATCTCTGCAAAATATTTCAAACTTCTACCTGTTGCCGCTATTAATATCGAGCAAGAAACTATGTAGGCACAAAATTATGTTTGTCGTATGGGAGCTAAAAACGGAATAAAATAAATAATAAAATAATACCTACTTAAATATTTATTTCATTCCGTTTTTAGTATTTATCGTTAGTGGGAACAGAAATATATCTTGTGTGAAAATTTCAACTGTCTAGCTATGTCAATTCATGAGATATAGCCTGGTAGCAAACAAACAGACGTATATTATGTAAATGTCCTAGTAATAATTAGCCTTACCTTTTGGGTACGGAACCGTAATAATGTGACACTTTTCTGTTGACGTTGATACTTTCTTGGGTAAATATGTATATAGAGGGTTGTTGTTCCGTCTTGCATGTTATGCCGTGATAAAATTAACATGTTATCGTTATGTTTGCAAATTAATTGAATATAAAGGTTTGTACAAAATAAATTTATACTTTGACTCGCTCGACGGCTATATAACAAAGTTGCTTCTAAAATCGTTTGCCAGCTTTATTCTATACTAGGTTTTGGAAAAAAAGTGGTAAGTTATAACTTTAAAAACCACTTTTAATCATAGCAAAAAAATAATTGCCTAAATAACGGTGAATTTATTATCTGACTAGCAGTGCCCGCGACTACGTTTGCGTCAACGCATTAGCCTACAAATTATGCCCATCCTAAATCCATCATATTAAATACTGGTAAAAGATTTTTTTATAAATCGGATAAGTACTCTTGGAGATTACCCTCTACACACAAACTTACAATTTATTTTTATAATATTAATATAGACAGAGCCTTACTGAAGCACCCTTAATTGGATTAGAATAAGAATTTTAAAATTTTTACCAAATTTAATGAAATGAAAGCTTAACGATTGTAATCGGATACTGACATTGGAATAGACTCGGCTTTACAAAAACCTTATAAAAAGCAGATTCGCACCGCTCACCATGACAGCCATTAGGCAACCGACTAGCGATTAACAACTTTACACCAAACGCCGCTATTTAATTGAAATTTCATTACATGCTATTTTCATTTTTAGGTGGACAAGTATCAATACCTTTTGTCAACAGTGTAGACTAGCCTTTCCCTCCTGTTTCGCTCACACACATATTTTAATTTGTAAATAAAAAGTTAATTGAATTAAATATTTATTCCGCCAATTGACCATTCAGACTCAAAAGTAATGTGATTTTTAGATACTCCTGATTTTACTTTTTTTTATTTTTCCTTTTTTTTAGGTAAGTTAACCCGGGCCATATTTTACTTTAGATTTGAAAGTTTATTAAGTAACACAGTAGAAATGAGGCCCTTGAGAAATATATGTGTGGTGTTACTTTGAATGCCAGGATACGCAATAGTTTGATTAGAGAACATTGTGGGCTGACACAGAATATAATGAATAGAATTGAGAAAGAAGTTTCCCGTTGGTTTGAACATGGGAAGAGGATGAAGGAAGTAAGACTGGCGAAACAGATATATCGAGGAAATGTGGGTGGAAAGTCCGGTAAGGGACGCCCCAGGCACACGATTTATTAGCAAATGGCAAGATAAAAAGTTCTCTTAAACGGCGTGCGTCCATGCCACGACTAATGAATATCGATGAAGCGAAAGGGATGCGTTAGGATCGTGGTAAGAGGCAATCTCTGGTCTGTACCTACACCTCTGGAGTACAGGCGTGAGCTTATATTTGTAATGAGTAACGCCGACGTTTCATTTATCTGGTCAACATATGTCGCATGGAAGTATCTCAATAACTATTAGGATGACATTTATATTTTACTACATGTGTTTCATGACTTCCAATGAAGGACCTTCATATTGAATCTCATTCGAATAACTTCAAAACGGCAAAGTTTCATACTAAGTTTGCACCCCCCTTTTTCCCCCTTAAGGAATGATTTTTAAAAAACTATTTTACACGTGTTTCATAATTTTAAATGAAAAACCTTTGTATCAAATTTCATTCGAATAACTTCAAAAACGGCAAAGTTTCATACTAACTTTGAACTACTACCCCCATTTTACCCTCTTAGGGGATGAATTTTCAAAAATCCTTTCTTAGTGCTCCCCTCCGTCACAAAAAAAACCCCTGTGCAAAATTTCAAGCTTCTAACCCTTATAGTTTAGGCCCTGCGTTGATATGTCAGTCAGTCAGCTTCTCCTTTTATATATATTAGACTAGGGGGCGAGCCCCTTGCGCGCTTACGCGCGCCAACCCCCAGCCGCTGTGAGCTTCGCTCTCCGCGGCGCTCGGCCTAGGGCCTCGCTAGACACTGTTGGTTGGGATTTGACGCGGGGGAACACGTGTGGTCTCGGCCTTCGGCCTCAGCCTGAACGGAGCTCGGCCTTTGGCCTCGCCGCAGTGGAGTTCCTTGTGCCCGCTTCGCGGAGCTCGGCCTTCGGCCTCGCAAGTTTGTCCACTTTGGCTTTTGGTTTGTTAGTTTTCCGCCGGAACACGGAACGTCTGGGCCTTCGGCCTCGGCCTGAACGGAGCTCGGCCTTCGGCCTCGGCCCGGACGGAGCTCGGCCTTCAGCCTCGCCGCGGCAGATTCTCTCGTGCCCGCTTCGCGGAGCTCGGCCTGCGGCCTCGCAAGTTTGTCCCATTTTTTGTACTGAAATTAGTACTGAAAGTTGATTTTCAGTGAAAAATCTCCATAGAAAATTGGTCATATTCAGTCATTGATATCTCAGCCGCCATCTTGAAATCTCGAAATGTCGGATTTTTCTGGTATACCTGGGTCCTTCGACAACGCGATGCCGTTGAGAACGTGTCTCTAGCATGCGCCCAGTTGGCTGCCGACTTTTTTGCGCAGAGGTCAAAAAATGGCCGATTTTCGGGAGGCTATAGCTCAGCCGCCATTTTGAATTTCGAACATGCAACATTTTTTTTCTTAATCAAATCAACAAAAAAAAATATATCAAAATTTGATCCAAATCGGTCGGTAAATAACAGAGATAGCATATTTGTATGAGAGAACGCGTTCGAAATTCAAAAATCGGCTTCATAGGATGGCTGTAATTTGTACCTTCTCTACACTTTTCTCATACAATTTTTTTCTCTAGAACCCACCGTTTCCGAGAAAACATCATCTATATGTTCGCTAGTCAGTGAGTGAGTATACCGTGTTGTAGCTTTATATTAGTATAAAGATAGACTGACTGAGTCGGAAAATCTGGTTTGGCTTTATTAATTAACGTACGACTTATTCCCAGACACAACTAAAAAAAATTTTCATAAGATTTGATTTAGCCTGTCAGGTGGGCGCGTCAATCAAACACCAGAGTGCGTTACAAACTAGTCTTTATTTCTAAAGTCTAAAGTCTCGTTTCAGAGTTGACACGCGAATTTTATATATTGGTATCACCATACTTCTCATACTTTTCTTCAGACGCATGGCTGAGATCTGTCACCTCATCTATTCTTAGTACAGACGGACGTTGCGTTTTTATTAGTATTATAAACTGAAAACAAGAATTCTTGCACGTCCGTTGCAACGGTCTAGTTGGTACAGACAGTACTGTGTATTAAGTTAGGCAACACCAGTGGGTTTATATCATACATTTTTTAAACTGACACTATCGTTGACACTATCGTTGACACTGTGCATTCATGTACAGTCGACAGCTTATCATCCTATACACCCACGCACTCTACTTAGTTGCATTACGGGCGACTTTGCAACTAAAATATGAAGGTTGAGGTGCTGTCGACTGTACATTTGTTTTTAATCCACAGACCTTGCTGTGCTGAGGATTAAGAACAAATGTACCTACATGTATTGATATTGACGCTACTTACCCCAAAATATAGCTCTGTGTTAGTTGGGACTAATGAATGTCGGTTGGTGTACAGACATTTACGCTATCGAATAGCGATTTTAAGACAACGGATTTGAACCCATCCTGACGTCCAAGAACATAGTTTGCATCAGAAATAAAACCGGCCAAGTGCGAGTCCACTCGCGCACGAAGGATTCCGTATCATTATCTATATAAACGGCAAAAACATCACGTTTGTTGTAGCGCCATAGCGGCAACAAAAATCCATCATCTGTTGAAATTTTAACTCTCTAATTATCATGGTCTACGAGATACAGCCTGGTGACAAACGGACAGACAGCGGAGTCTCAGTAATAGGGTCCCTTATACCCTTTGCGAACGGAACTAAGAAGTAATTTTCAGGCCGGCCGGGCCAGTAAGAGACGCCCCAGGTAGACATATTTTGATCAAATCGACGACCTCTGTGGCGTAGCGGTTAGCGCATCTGCGAGAGGTCCCGGGTTCGATCCCCGGCTGGGAGAAAAAAAAAACTCCAGGTCTTGGATGTTTACATGTTTGTTACGTCGCTGTTTCTGTTTCCCACGACACAGGGTATCCTAGTGTGGGGCCAGAAGTAATGTATGTGCCTGTATGTAAATGTTTATGTTTATATGTTTTTTAAATAAAAGAGGATGTGTTAGCAAACAGCAAGAAAGTTTTAAACATTTAGTCCGGATCAACTTACGGGTGTTTTTTTTTTGTGACGACTCCGACCAAGTTTACAATATGTTCTGCTTACGAATGTTTTCGTTCAAAGATAAAAGCTACCCAAAATCAGGGTGCAGCCATACAACGGCTAATGAATGCCAGATCATTTTCTCTTGGAAGATGATCAGTGAAAATGATCCGTCAGAATCGTAAAATCGAGCCCCTAGTCTCTGCTTACCTCTCTGGAAGACAGGCTTGAGTTTATGTAAGTCTGAATTTTTGGTAACTCGCGGTATTTTCGTTCTCTCCGAATTTAGTCTTTATGCTTTTCCCATGAGAAACCATTTAAAAGGTGTAACCGTTGTCGTGAATCTCAAGTTGGACAAGTTTAAATTAACTGTTTTAATAATCCCAGACAAGCCGAACATGGATTAAACCGAGTCTTAGTGAGGCAACCACCTCTGCAAATACTTGTTCAGACTTTAGACTGAATTATGAAGTTAACCCGAAAGCTTTCATTGAGAACAATAATTATGTTTGTTGCTTTGATTAGCTTTACACAGTATTATCGAAGGGCTCTACACAAAGAAGTGTTAGAAGTACAGTCGACAGCAAGTTAGTCTCTGTAGGCATCTTAGTTGCAAAAAGTTAAAGTTATTTTTATAGCAATAATGACGACCTCAGTGGCGCAGCGGTTAGCGCATCTGGCCATGCGAGAGGTCCCGGGTTCGAATCCCGGCTGGGCACAAAAAAAAAGAAACTCAGGTCTTGGATGTTTACATATTTGTGACGTCGCTGTTTCTGGCTCCCATGACACAGGGTATCCTAGTGTGGGGCCAGAAGCAATGTATTGTGCCTGTTTGTAAATGTTATGTTATGTTAAACACTAAAATCAGTATTTTTGTGAAAAATAATGAATAACTGAACGGAATTCTTGCTTGCACTAGCCGAATATCGATGACTACACTTGTACTGCACTCACAGTCGTGTTAAGAGCTACTTTAGCTTTCCGCAAATATGTATAATAACTTCCACCTAACACAATCCTATAGTAACCAGACGAACATGGAAAACTGAGGTAGGTGTGAATATGAAAAGGTTGATCTGCTGTTTGCTGAAAATAAACATTACTATACTATACTTTTTTTTTTTGAAAATTGTATTTCTCAATAAATATTTAAAAAAAATCGATGTACAGCCTGAGTGATCGTAAACGATCGCGAAGGTTAAGCAACATACGGCGCGTTCAGTCCGTGGATGAAGCACCGTCTATGACTAACGCTAGTGGCATTTTTCCGAGTGGTTCCGTGCTTCGCAAGGCACGTTAAGCAGTTGGTGCCAGCTGCCGTCGATAGATGGCAGTCGTTAAGCCAAGTCAGAGGCCTTAGGGCGGCTTGAAAACTTCTGACAGTAAGACCAGCCACTAGTCTTACAAGCCTCCACCAATCCGGACTTGGCCCCCGTGGTGGAGTATGGCCTATAATTTTCTCAGGAAAGAGACCCGTGCGCCTCGACTGGGCAATAATGGGTTGATGATGATGATGATGATACAGCGATGATCCTATGAAGTAAGATCGCCAATCTGCGCTGGGCACGCGTGGAGATTAAGGTTCTGCTCTCTCTCTCTGATCGAAGGCTTGTGCCCTTCTATAGGACCTTATCAACTCATTACATTTAGAGATGGTGTCATTTTCGTTCCATAACTTCCATTGTCCATTTACACCGAGGAAATTTTACTGTGCATTCTTTAAAAAAGGATTTAATGAAATTCAAGAAATTATAGTTTTTTTTACGGCAGTTAGCTATCATTATACAGTCTGTAAAAAAAGGAGTGATAATATTCAATGGTGGGTATATGTCCCTTGTATAGTGTACAATATGAAAGTAGAACCACTGAACGAGTGAGTTTCAACTTCCGTATATTTTTGTTTCATAAGAGTATCGTGAAAAAAAATTCCAAACTTAGCGATATCTTGCAAGTAGGTAGCAAAGCGTTTGCGATTTTAAGTACAGTCAACCTTTACATGTTAGTTGCAATATTGCTCCTAACGCGACGGAATAGAGTGCATGCATGTAAAGGCTGACTTGCTGTTGACTGTACTAGTGATGTGCAAACACTTCTGTTAGGGTTGCCACTCAAAATATATTATACAGTATTTAAAATTTGATTTCCTCCATAATAATTTGGGTGACAAAATATGTTTGCTACTGCTCTTCGGAAAAACTGTTAACCAAGGATTACCCCAGTACATTTTTATCACTCGTATTTTTCACACACTGTAGAAGAACGATCGCCGCTCAACTCTTCTATTGTTTCATTTCTGTGAGCCGCCTGTAATAAATCGCCGGTAATTACTAACTTTGCGTTGTTTGACGACGCTAAACTATTGTTGGAGTTTCTCGTTAAGCCCTGCCCGCGCAAAATGACTGATTCAATACCGCGAGAATTTATTGTCTACTGTGGCCATCTAATTAGTCAGTAGTCGCCCACTGAGAGGGAGTAAGATTTTACACTTTCTCTGTTTATATTATTCTTAAAAGGAACAGTTTAGAAATTTAAGCACGCCCTGTGCAAAAAAGTTTTTTATAAAATCAACGATTACAAATGAAATATATCTGGTATTAAACAGTAGATTAATATTAAATGTATTCAGAGGAGAATTTTTGTGTTTGGTGTTCAAAACTTCCATGAATAATAATTTATAAGTTTGGAAGTTTGGTAATTCTTAAAATGAACATTTTAGAAATTTAAGCACACACTGTGCAAAAAAGCTTTTTATAATATCAACGATTACTCGTTTTCCCTTGGCGGCGCTAGTATTACTTAGTAGATCCTTTCCCTAAAGCGAGACTGAGCATTATTGCGTTAGCACCCAATATTTCATGTGCCAGTCAAATAGATCTAGTGGAAAACGGTTTCCGCAACTTTTCATAGCGTGATTGAAGGGCTCCAAAGGGAGTTGCTCAAAGCAGTCATTCTCAAAGTGTAAGATAAGCTGAGAATATTCTTTAATGTACAAAGAGATATAAATAAAAGTTACAATTTAAAAAGAATGGGCGGCCTTATTGCTAACACCAATTTCTTCCGGACAATCTTGTGACGGAAAGGTGGGTGACCTCTATGGCGTAGCGGTTAGCGCATCTGCTTACCATGCGAGAGGTCCCGGGTTCGATAGGCTGAAGAAAAAAAAATCCAGGTCTTGGATGTTTACATCTTTGTGACGTCGCTGTTTCTGGTCCCCACGACACAGGGTATCCTAGTGTGGGGCCAGAAGCAATATATGTGCCTGTGTGTAAATGTTATGTTATGTTATATTTTAAGGTACTACACATTATTAACTTTATTCCGGATACAATTACTGTACGTTTTGTAGGAAGAGTCCGACCGTTACGCTGTGATTCGCAAGGCTTAATCATGGTGAGTAGAGATGGAGCTCGCGTCGTCAGTTGCTTGTGTCTGAAAATTTAATTGAAATATTTATTTAATGATCGTCAAACCTGTTCACTTCAAAACTAATTGATTATTTGAAGAAAATGCTAACAACGAAACTCGGCATTTATTCTTGTATAAAGAGTTTTTAACTTCAAGTTACTTTGAGCCTTTGAATGTAAAGTTAAAAAGATTGTGTCTACACAATCGGCCCCGTATAAGTTATTTTGTTACTTTTTCTAAATAAGTCTTAACGTTATGTAGACTTTTTTTCACAAATGAATAAAGAAATCAAGGCGCATTAGAATGGCACGCGCTGACCAAATGTTTGTTTACACGTAGCGATTTAAATACCCCTCTATCTTTGAAGACGGTTTTGCAGAGGGCTTAAGGCTACCAAATTTAAAAAAATATATCTAAATTTCATGCTTCCATTTATTATAGTTAAGAAGATGACTTTGTGACCCCAAAGAAAAGTTTTGAAATTTGGAAGAAAAGTGTTTATTGAACAAATAGTGGAAAAAAATCGAAAATCATGAAAAAACCCGCTGTGATCGTGTTATACAGGGTCGTAATGTGTAGGTAACTACCAAATCCATTGTAGACGAAGAAAAAGTCTTTTAGAAGACAAAACAGTACCTTGTTTTTGCGGAATTAGCTGTGCCATCATAAATAAGGAAAAAATTATACAATACATACTTGGCTAGACTTCATTATAAATAGAACTATTCGACATGTTTTGAAAACTTGACAAGTTTAGTCTGTACACAACTCCGGAACTTGGCCAGTTCATATAGGTATATCGAGTATTTTTTGGGGTGAGAAGTTGGCCAATATTTATACTTTTATGGTTTTGTGAGATGGAATATTCTTTATTTCTTAAAATGAGATTAACAAGTTTCTTGAGGAATTTAGGGCCGATTTCTGAATTGAGAATTTGCACTAAGTAAATACTTAAGTACCGTGCCATCGCGCTCTTTTCTGAGAAATTTGACGAGACAGCACTACCTACAGTTAAGTATTTACTTAGCGAAAATTTTCAACTCAGAAACCGGGCCTATATCCTACAACCTAAAGTCTGTATTACACCGGGGCAACACTGTGCGGCATTGCAGCACGCCACAATTAAGGCCGCATGCTACAAAGATGCGGCAGAAGAAGAAGAAGAAGCTGCGACAGTTTGCCACATGACGCAAGGTGTTGCCATGCCACACGGTTCTTGCCACAATGTGCGACGTTGTAGCATGCGCCCTTGTAGCATACCGCAATGCCGCACAGTGTTGCCCCGGTGTAATACAGGCTTTATAGTTCATATAAGCATACTTGAGCTCGAATGACCGTGGGTTACAACATTTTGTTTCAGAGTAATTCTCAGACTCAAATGAAATGTAAAATATGACCTGCTGTCTACTGTATTAAGCGGCATACCTACTGGGTTAAGCAATGCTTTTGCGAGGGCTCTGTCGTATTAATATCAACTTAAGTCTTTCTAAGCTTATCGATAGCAAACGACCGCAATAAGCAATTTTGGTGCAACGTTTTCTGCAAATTTCCTAAACGAACTTTACTCTAGATAGATGAGATAATATGGAAACAATTTTATAGCCCGTCCATAGGGCTACCTATTTTGATTATTTATTATTGTTCATAGCATAAGAGGCTTGGCCCCCGTGGTGGAGTATGGCCTATACCTTCCTCAGGGAAGAGACCCGTGCCCC
This sequence comes from Yponomeuta plumbellus, assembly GCA_947310845.1. NCBI lineage: Eukaryota > Metazoa > Arthropoda > Insecta > Lepidoptera > Yponomeutidae > Yponomeuta > Yponomeuta plumbellus. Next base: position 15,674,740 of record OX371194.1, read on the forward strand.
TCGGTGGGGACATAATGGGTTGATGATGATGATGTTAGCATAAGAAGTGAAGCTTGTTCATGTACTTCACGACGTTTTTTCCGCGTTTTTTTCTCGGTTTTTTTTAATGTTACTTTCTGTCTTGTCATTTTTGTTTTATTTCACATAAAAATTTATTATAATCACAAAACTTCACAATTGAAAATGAATATGAAAAAAGTTAATGAAGAAACTATAAATTAAATTACAAGAAATAAAATTAATAAAGCTTATGCTAATATTGTATATTTACATATTTGTATCTTTTTTAGTTTTAATTTCACCAAAATGTATAAATGTGTGTTTTGGTGTGTAGGTAAATAAAATCATAATCTATCTATTTAAATGGAGTCTGGCTTATTCTTTAGGAGTCACAAAAACGTTGAAGAACCGCCCGCAGTGCCGGTCTAATATATCTAACATATCCGAAAAACTTATTTTCGGAACGCCCACAACTTTCCCTCCTCCATTACTTATCTATTCATTACACTGACGTAAATTGTTTTCAGATACTTAATTTTTTAGCTTAATATTTCTTTTAACTCTCTCTTTCCCTTTCTCGTTTTTTTTCCTACTTTAGGGCCATCAAAGCATTTTCGTTGGTCATTGATAGCCGAGGACAGAAAGACTTGGCGTGTCTTCGGCTGTATTTGATTAATTTGATTGAAGGGGGAAAGAAGTAATAGTACCACTAACTAGCATCAAATTACGCGACGTAAGCCGTGAGTATAAAATCCACGATTAGAGAGTTGACCTACTTTGAAAATGATTAGATAATGTTTGATTTTGTTTCAGTGCCACTAAGTTACTCTCTAGTAGCTAAAAAATGTGAAAAGTGCTGTAAGGATGACGAGAAAAGTATATCTTCTTTACCTCAAAATCAGAACAATTCCCCGTAGTTTTTTTGGCCATAAAGTTTTTGAGGTACACAAAGTTACTTTTGTTTCAGTGCCACTTTGTTACTCTCTAGTAGCTAAAAAGTGTAAAAAGTGCTGTAAGGATGACGAGAAAAGTATAATCTTCTTTATTCAAAAATCAGAACAATTCCCAATGGTTTTTTGGGCCATCCAGTTTTTGAGGCACACAAAGTTCCTGTCCTATCACAATAAATAGGTTGAATTTTCCGTCATATACGTCCGACTGCAGGGTACAGGTACTGAGGTTTCCTCAAGAAGTTTTCCTTAAGCTCCTCAGTCCTGTCCTTGAAAATAACAAAGATTTTAAATTGTTATTTTCAAGGTCAGGATTGAAGAGGTTAACGTCAACAAAGTTAACAAAGTCAGCGAGTTGCATCGCTACAAAACCAAGTCATGAAATCATGGTATCATGTGGGATTATAAACTTTCGAATGAAATACTCTATCATCCACGCTACTGATTTTACAATACAGACCATAGAATTCCATTTTAGCACTAAACTTAAAGTCCGCTCTCGTAACGAGAAACACAGTAATAGCCATTACTGCGTTTTTAGTTTGAACGCAAAAATAAGCTACTCGGAGACATTTTTTGCAGTAAAAAACTAATGCTAGCTATAGATCTACGTTACACTAGATCTACAGCTACCAATACTTTTTTACTAGAAAAAATGCCTCCAAGTAGCTTATTTTTGCATTCGAACTATCTACCTACACTATAGTCTGTAAAACATAGCTCGAGCTCCGCGACAGCTGTCATCGAAATTGCGTCCATGAATTTTTGAATTTTTTCACTCCGTACTTACTGCACACTATTTGATGTCTAAACAATATCGTAACCTAGCCCTGTCAGTGTGACAGCTGTCGTGGAGCTCAAGCTATGTTTTACAGACTGTAGATATAGCTACCAATACTTTTTTACTAGAAAAAATGCCCTCAAGTAGCAAATTTTTGCATTCAAACTTAAAACGGCTATTACTGTGTTACTCGTTACGAGGGCAGAATTGAGGTCAGTTTGTTTATTAGAACAGCACCCACCTCGCCTTACCTTTAATGCAGTTGTGACAGTGAAGTTTGCTGCTATTTTCCGCCTGTTAGTTATCAGAAACTTCAGCTGGCAGCGAAACTGTGTGATGGGCGAGCTAAAATGCCACTAAACTCCTAAAGGTGAAGGTTGAGTTTGCATGCATTTTAGAATTGTACTCGTAGATCCGATAAGTTGTTAAAGAGAGCAGGTTGGAAAAGTTGGCAGTCTTAAATGCAGCATCGGAAAAAAAGTGTTTGAAAAATAAACTAGAACCATTGTAACTATGCCAAGACTTCGTTCTCTTAGAATTGTGCGAAGTTTTGACTAGATCATTAACATGGGATTGCGTCAATAAGAGTCTGAAATTCGCAGCACTTTGTTGCGCAGCACGTTCTTTGTTCCACCAGTTTTTTCTCAAATTGACTTTACCATACCGCAAGCTCCGTCATCAATGACTCTTTTTTACGTAGCCTCTATTGTGTCTCACTGCTGGGCAAAGGCAATGACTTAAAAAAAAATCATCATCATTGGCCTACGGTTGTCCACTGCTGGACATAGGCCTCTCCCATTTCACGCCACTGAGCACGGTCCTCGGCTACTCTCATCCAGCTCTTGCCAGCCGCCCTGCGAAGATCATCGCTCCACCGAGTCTGAGGACGTACTACACTACGTTTACCGATCCGCGGTCTCCACTCAAGAACTCTTCTACCCCATCGGTTATCAGTTCTTCGGGTGATATGGCCGGGCTACTGCCACCTCAGCATGCTAAATCGGTGGGCTATGTCGGTGACTTTGGTTCTCTGTCGGATAACTTCGTTTCGAATTCGATCTTTCAGAGAAACTCCGAGCATAGCTCTTTCCATAGCACGCTGAGCGACTTTAAATTTGTGGATCAGCCCCACCGTGAGTGTCCACGTTTCGGCACCGTATATCATGATGGGTAGGACGCCCTGGTTGAAGACTTTCGTCTTTAGACTCTGTGGAAAAAAAAATTGTATGTTAAACAATAATGCTCTAAAATATACGTGTCAAACGTATATATATTTTAAAGCATTATTCATCACACAGAGCAACTACAAAACCAAAATAACAGTAGAACCACATAAAATTCAAATTGGTAAAAGAAACATTTTCGAAAAAAAATTAACACTAAATTGTATTATTAATTGTGTCTCACAGACTCGATTTCTAAATTAATAAATGGTGCCACTGACTTGTACGTCGAGCTATCGGGTTCTAAAAAAGCGAAATTCATCAGATAAATCGACAATGGTTTGAGGCTACATCCACTTATAGATTTTAGTCCGTAAAAGTGAACAATAATCATTACACACAATTGTTGCTACAAAAAAATAAATAGCAAAAAAAACTCACGCCCGTTATCCCCGAGGGGGTAGGCAGAGGCACCAATCACTTGACAAGACCCGTGCCCCTCGGTGGGGACATAATGGGTGCATGATAACAGTATTTAGAACAAACCTTCAGTTCGGACGAAGGCTGTTTACGGTAACTCGATCAACGTCGCGGGCACTGCTGTATCAGATAAATAAAGAGGTAGCTGCCAAATAATACCAGAAAAGACAACAATTTCTATACGTCTTTTTCTTATCTACGCAATCTAAGAAACGCAGCGAAAAGATAGCATCTAACAAAAAGCTTTTGGCCTACAAAGATAAAGAAAAAATGATAAACTGCCATTAATCGAAGAGAAATGCTTACATTCTTTACCAACAAGTATTGGATCACTCGCAATATTGGTATTGATATTAGGTTCACGCTCAAAGATAAGTCTAGTGCCTTTGTTCAAAGTGTCGAGAGCTTTTGGTTTTGATTTCATATTAAAACTTACTATACTTAAGTGAATTTTCCTATTATCTTTATAATTGACACCGTAGTAAAATTTTAAACAATTAATTCTAAAGTTTACATACACATATTAACGATGCAATGATGTACCTATAAACTGGTGAATGGTTATCAATCTTCGCACACGCATTCTCTGCTTTACCTTTTCTTAGTAATTAACCTTAAAAGTGTAGGATAGGGCTACTTTGCACCTGTAATGCTGACTCTGAACTTGCAAAAAAAATACTGGTTCCATTATCATGTAACAAAAAGTAGACGATGATTTGACGACTTCCACTAAGTGAAATTTCAAGAATATCGAGTAAACTGCAGAACAATGATTCTTTTACCTTTTCTTGTTGCGTACACAATTATGTTTTTGTAACAAATTTAATAAATGTCTTCTTTTCTTTACTTTTCTTCGTTAGTAATTCTTCACGCGACACCTTACATTGCATAAGGATTATTTTAGTTTGTATCCTGATCCTAGCAATTTATAGATCGCAAGTTGCGAACTTTCGATCTGACCGTGTCGGTAACGACCACAAAGGGCCGATTTCTGAATTGAGAATTTCGCTAAGTAACTACTTAACTGTAGTGCGGTCTCGTCAAATTTCTCAGAAAAGAGCGGAACGGAACGATACTTTAAGTATTTACTTAGGGAAATTCTCAATTCAGAAACCGACCAATAGTCTGATCCCAGTTTTAGTTTCATTTGTACGTACTGCCGGCTTACTCTGTCATCGCACTCTCTAGTACAAGGGTCTAATAATCCCGGCTTCCCTTGTAGGGAAGAGCTGCGAGCTCCGCGGGGCTGCCTCCATTAACGGGCAGCTCCTAATGTATTCATATTTAAAGGCATCCTTGCTTCGGTGGCGGTTTTACACCCGACGAGAATATTCACAGTTGTTAGAGCATAATTAGCCTAGGCGCACACTAGCGACACGCGACAGGCGACAGCTCGGCGACTAGACGCGACGACAGGCTACGGCAGTCAATTTTCATATATTTTGTTCGAAACTCCGCACATTTGGCATCAAAGTCGCAGAGTCGCGACGACAAGACGCCAGAAACAAATGACAACGTCGCGTCTGACGCGGCGACTAGACGCGGCGACAAGTCGCCCTGTTTGCGACGGCTCTTAGACTGCCGTTGCTCTAGCGGTATCTCGCGTGATTAACGTAACGGAGGTTGTGAGTTTGATTCCGACGGGGCCCATCATATTTTGTAAAAATGATCTCAGTCTGGATGTATTTCGTGTAAAGATAGATAAATAATCTAGAGTAGAGTTTTTTTTCCAGCTGGTTTTTTCTCCACAACAAATACGGCCCGAAGGCAGCCGCAAACTAGTGCTTAAAAAAGCACGAACGTTTTAGTTAAAAATAATTTCACATTGTGCTAAAACAGGGAGCCGATTCTCGCCCATGCGAATTGAAAGCGTAGACGCCAAACATTCGAAGGATTAGACATTTGTCGCATACAAATCAGTTTCATGTATTCTCACAAAGTCGTATACGCAAATTTGCTAACAATTTTCGTTCGCTTTGAGGTGTCATCTTGTCGCATGGTAATTACCATGCGACTCGCAAAAGGCGTATGAAATTTGAACGCATTCATTGATAGTTGAGGGTGGGTGTATTCCGAAATGCGATAAAATCGATTACAGCGCGAATCCACTTAAGTGCAGTAGGCACAAAAACCCTACTCCGTGCGAGATATTTTGGGACTACTAAATTTGGTCGGATTCGCGCTGTAATTGATTTTATCGCATTACGGAACGTAGGGCAAGTCCATTATTAATGGATTCGCCCTACGTTCCTTACGTTGACGTTTCGTTATAAGTATAAATTTCAGTAGAAAATTTTAAGAGTTAAGTGTATTAAACTTTTAAATAACGTATATTTTGTACCTAAACAGTTTCTTAGTTTATAAAATAACACTCAAAGTAATAATTTGCTGCAAAATGTATCAATTTAAAAGAGAAATTGTGAATGTTTTAAGATTCGACTAACTTTCAATTTACAATCGAGAAAATGGAACGCAGGATTCACAGATTACTCTTCTAGTCGTTAGACATTTCTTTTTTCATTCGAATTCAATGTCGCATGGTGTTCAGAATACAGAATTTGGGTGTCGTTCGACTTTTTTATGTAGAATTCAAGTCATACGCCTTAGAGTCATATACGTCTTATTTGCTAATGAAGTGAGAATCGGCTCCCAGGTCGTAAGAGCTTTAATCGGCTCGTTCAGTCTAACAATGCTCGATATTTGTTTGTACCTAAGCGTATTCAGATTGCTTCCTTGTTTGATTTGATTGTACCTCATGGCGATAGCTGTATGGAGACAGAAAAATGTCTTAACTTTGTCACTAGACATGCCAACTTAGTACATAATTATCGTAATTAAAGCCAATGGTAGACGGCATACGATGAATACATACTGAGTTAGTTTAATGTCTTTATGTAAACTCTAAAATTAAAGACAATGTTTGTCATTAATTATGTGGTTTTAGGTGTGCCCTAAGACAATATAATTAACTAAAAAGTTTGACTTTAATTTGAGCGTAATAATAATTATCACAAATTTTAACATGCTTAACTTAAAGATCGGTGGTAGCCCAGTGGGTAGAACAATGGACTTGAAAGCGGACGCAGGTTCGAGTCCCAGTGCGGGCATGACTATGGGCACCTATGACTCTAAGTTTTATACATTTGTGAAGTTATGTAGGCTTATCATTTTATTTCCTCTTCCTGTATGAAGATATTTATTTAAAATTAATTATTATAATATTATTTAATACATATAACCCCTCGCCAGTGACGAGACCCGATTTTGACATTTTGTCTACCTGCCGCATCTGTCGCGAAGCCCGATTCGGACATCGTTGGTCACATTGATTGATTGATTGAAGACGTTTATTCATAAAAAATATACAGTTAAATACAGAAGTTGGTTTCATAATCATTTTATAATCTGTGTGATAAAGCAGACAAATGTAGGTACACCTTACCCTTTTACACTCATTAAGGGGTGTATTGCCAGTGAAAGAGAATAGATAACAAATATAAAGTGATATTAAAATAAAATACGTATAATTTAAATATTATACCTATTTCTTGAAATATTTATGTGTAGTTTAAGTAAGTTCATATAATTATAAAAACATTTCTTATTTGCACGACTCATCATAATCATCATCATCAACCCATTTATCCCCACCAAGGGGCACGGGTCTCTTCCCTGGGGAAGGTCTTACTTCACCACGGGGGCCAAGTCCGGATTGGTGGATTGCACGACTACTCTCTAATTTCTTTCTTGTCTCCATCTATGGTTCATCATCATCATCATCATCAGGCTAGGCTACGTAGTGTAGGACGCCCTCTAACCAGGTGGGATGACGATCTGCAAAGGACTGCAGGCAGATGCTGGATGCGGCAAGCTGAAGACAGGGCGCTATGGCGCTCATTAGGGGAGGGCTATGTCCAGCAGTGGACTAATATAGCCATCTATGGTTGCCTGGAAGAAATTGCTTATAGTAATATTAGGTCTCTAATTGTAGGTACTTCAATTTATAAAAAATCTGTAAATGTAATTTGTGTGTACAATAAAAAATATTCTATCTATCTATTATTTCACGTTAAAGACATACGTTGGGTTATCTTTCTCTTAGCTTCCACGTCCGTAACCAAGAAAAACGCTTCATTTAGTCTAAGTATCTCTTATAGATACGTTTAGCACGTTCACCCGGTAGTATCACTGGCGCAGGCGCAGGGTTATGAAACGTCTCGCGTATCGCCACTCAGCCGGTGAGCAAATGGACCCGCCGCGCACGCGCTGGTTGACCCAGCACCTATTGGACCCAACGCGTTGGACCCAATAGTTGGATTAGCTTTAGTATAATTATACAGCCATGACCATGACTTATTTTCAGTAGACTGTATTCATGTAAACAACGTGTCACTCTATCTAAAGGAGGCTCAATGGTTCCATGATCATTGGTACAAGCAGTGGCTTTTAAACACCAGGGTGTTTACAGGCAAAACCTTTCCTCTATCATTACGGCTTTGTTTTATTCATTGGGAGAAGCCTATGTCCCTTGTGTAGTAGTGAATAAATATTGACTGATGATAACATAATTATAAGTATAAAAAACCCATGGTTTCAATCTGTAGTAGTAGAGGCAGAGAATCGCTCGTAGCCTTGGCTGTCTGAGTGATCTTAAACGGCCACGAAGGTTAAGCACCATAGAGCGTGTTCAGTGCATGGATAGGTGACGGTATTTTGACTAAATGGCATTTTTCCGAGCGGTTCCGTTTTTCGCAAGGTAAGTTAAGCAGTTGGTCCCGGCTGCCATCGATAGATAGGAGTCGTTAAGCCAAGTCAGAGGCCTTAGGGTGGCTTGAAAACTTCTTACAGTAACACCAGCCACTAGTCTTAGAAGCCTCCCCAAATCCGGTCTTGGCCCCCGTGGTACCCCTTGGTGGGGACATAATGGGTCGATGATGATGAAACACTCATTCTAAAATAAGATACTGTAATTGATAAAAAGTTAAAGTTTCTAAGAAGTCAATAAAATAGTCCGTCTATAGGTTTAGCAGGCTCAAACCAAAACTAACTGCGTCGAGCGTAGACTTATTTACGACCGTCTGATTAGCTCGGTGCCTGCGCACAACACCCACGCTGTATGATGATCACCAACACAGAGACTATGCATCTTACTTAGCGTATAGAAGGATCTTGCTATAGCCAACTATAGCTTATAGTCTTTCCAATTTGCGTAGGCCATTTTAGTGCAATAAAAGGGTCATTTGACCTTTTCCCGTGTTTATTGTTAGGTAGATGGACAATAAGTTTGTTATAGTCAGATCATGAAGTCGCTTCGTTAGACGAATTACTGCAATCATGGAGACGCCAACTTGCTCAATAAAAGAAGCATTGTAACTTGTTTCAACTTCATTCCCGTGATAAATATTATAATTATACGTTTCCTTCAAGAATTTAAATATATTTTTAGCATGATACTCGATGATTGTAACTTTTATTTAGTATCTTGTTTCTTGTGAGCAATAAAGAATATTCTTATCTTATCTTATTTTATTTTATCTTATGTCCCCACCGAGAGGGACGGGTATCTACTAATAGTAGACAATGGTATAATGAGGGCATAATGAGTTGATGAAGAAGGTATAGGCCGTTACTGCACCACGGGCCCAAGTCCTGATTGGTATGTACATATTGTACATACTATCTAATCTATTGCCATTACAATCAATACAATCATCCTTGTAAAAAAATGTAATGAGTCATCCGCCGAAGATCAAATATAAATTTTGCTGTTCATTAGTATTTGACCAGAAGAAGATAAAAGGTAGGCCCAAAACCCGTTAGGGTACCTGAATGAGGTAAACGTCTTCCTCTGACATTTTCAAGTACAATGTAAGTACTTCTCAAGTAATTTGTAATTCAATGCTACAAGTTTACTAGTTACAAACATAGTGTTTCAGTAGAATATCTGTATCTAACACCCCTCTAGGACGTGAGAGTCCCTCTACTGTGTCGCTCCCGAGTACACAAATACATTACTCCCAGTAATCGATTCTGCCTTCCACCGACACGACATCTCCATCCCGACTCAATGTCAAAGGGTTTTTTGTTATTTGCACTACAGGCGCGAAGTTGAGTGTTCAAGCAGACGGGGTTTTCTCTTGCGAATTGACAATGACTGGTACCTTTTTCTATGTATCTGTCGGGCCTACTTACGCAACATATAGACAGAGAAAAGTTACAACTCGGTATTTGACACTATCAAAAATAAATAATTTTATATGCTCGTTTAAAACAAAAATTACAAAATGTTTCGGAAAATATATCTCTTTTAATCATTTACTAGTTATTATAATTTTTAAAAAGATGAAACATAAAAAGAGTGCTCTGAAATATGACGTCATAAGCAAGTATTCCGTTTTAAAAGTAACTCATTTATTTTGACATTTTGTCAAATACCCAATTGACGCAAGCTAAGCCATTTTAAAGACACTGTGGGTTGTCGCCTACCAAAGAAAAAATCATGCAGATTTTTTTGCAGAAAGTGGGCTACGAATCTTTTAATGATTTTTAGTGATTTTTAGGAAACACGGCCGAGACCATAAGGTCAAGAACCTGATACTAGAATAAGGATAAACTAGGACTAGAATAAATCCTTTGTTTATTTTTGTATAATATATATTTTGTTTTGTACAGTATTAAAAAAAAGTAGTTTTACATTCCGCGGTCTGCAGCAGTTGGTTTTTCACATTTATAAAACAAATTAAATAAAGACAAAAAAAACATGGTAAAAAAAGGGTATAGTTTCGTTTGCACTGTAACAAAATTATACTTTGTACACTATGTCATGTTTAGACATATTATTGTCACTTTCGTAAGATAATTCCTAGTTTTAATACCATTGTGCAACGCTGAACAAGTTCACACTTTGAATAGCTAAAAAAGGGGTGCTTTAATCTTCTAATGAGAACTTCAGAATAGTTTGTAAATCGATATACAACTCTTAGGAAATGCAGAGCAGTAACTATACTTGAACTGTTGTTGAACAGAACATTAGATAAAAAAATCTTATTTATTGAAGGAATATTTGTCCATATTGATAAACCTGCTTTCTCCTTCTCATGAAAATAAAGGATAATAATAAGAAAATGTTATTGCAAATAAAAATATGACAGATGAACTCTCCTCAGTTCGTCCTTAAATTTTTATTTATTATGTTGAGCAATGATCCTTTACCCCGTTGTTGTTAATTTCATACGTTCTTTGTATTGCGCGTACCTAAATGTAAGTTAAATATAAATTATGTTAAAGCTTAAAGTAAAGTAGTCATGTCACGCGGTGGTGGCGTAGTGAGGTTCACCCTTGCTTCTCGATCATGAGGGTCTGGGTTCGAATCCCGCGTGTACCTTACGTACATTTGTTTGTTTGTACGTAACACCATTCGCTGATAAAGGATCTCGCGACCTTATAAACTCGGCAAGACTTTTCTTGACGTTGTTCTCCATCCGTCTTATTTATAAAAACACATCCCATAGAGCACTCCTCAGTGGCAGTTTAATTGAAGAAAAGAAAAAACACTGGCCAAGTTCGAGTAAGACTCAAGCAAGAATGGTTTCTTCATCATCATCATCATCATCGTCAACCCATTATGTCCCCACCGAGGGGCACGGGTCTCTTCCCTGAGGAGGGTATAGGCCATACTCCACCACGGGGGCCAAGTCCGGATTGGTGGAGGCTTGTAAGACTAGGGGCTTGTCTTACTGTCAGAAGTTTTCAAGCCACCCTAAGGCCTCTGACTTGGCTTAACGACTGCCATCTATCGACGGCAGCCGGCACCAACTGCTTAACGTGCCTTGCGAAGCACGGAATCGCTCGGAAAAATGCCACTAGCGTTAGTCATAGGCGGTGACCCATCCATGGACTGAACGCGCCGTATGTTGCTTAACCTTAGTGATCGTTTAAGATCACTCTGGCAGCCCAGGCTACGAGCGATTCTCGATTTCTTACTATTATATAAACAACATTTTAATATGATAAGCGTCTACCTTTAAGTTATGTACATTATATTAGCACTACCACTCGCTAACTGTGAAGGAAAATATCGTGAGGAAACCTGAGTGCCTGAGCTACTCCTCAGCATGCACTTGAAATCACTAATCCGCGGCGGGCACGCGTGGTGGTTCAAGCCCATATCCTCTCTCTGAAGGCCTGAAGGCTGTTTACTAGCGTCTACCTGTAGCCGTTAATGATATCAAGGAAAAAACGGAACAAAAATAACATTTGTTGTAAGGGAGCCCCACTCAAACTTAATTTTATTCTGTTTCAGTAATAGGTATTTGACAGTGTGAAAAACATAGTATTATTTATACGTATTCGTGTAAATTATGAGTCTTAAAACTGCTGGCATTTCGACTAAATTGATATCATTTCAAGGAAAAAACGGAACAAAAATATCGTTTGTTGTAAGGGAGCCCCACTCAAACTTAATTTTATTCTGTTTTCATTAATAGGCATTATTGACAGTGTGAAAAACACAGTATTATTTATACGTATTCGTATAAACTATGAGTCTTAAAACTACTGGCATTTTGACTAAAAAAAACATTATTATTTGTAAAAAAAACACAAGATACAATTTGTTAATTATGTATTACATCTCCAGTCATTGTATCGAAAACGGCCTAGATTGGCCGATTCTATGATGACGTCAAATGTCAGTAAAAATGGCCTCTGTCATTCATTCTTTCTTACGTTCATTGGTTGGTTTACTGGCAAGTGACGTCATAATTACTGTGCGACGCCATATTGCCCAAGATAGTGTTTTGGCGGCTTATTTTAAAAGTAACTTTTCGTTTGCCTTTTTTACAAGAAATACACGAAAGAATTTCAAATGATCACTTTCTGAGGACTCCATGAACATCAACAAAAAATATGAGATGATTTTCAGAAATCGGTCAAATAGCCTGTTGTAGTTATAGCGGCAACAGAAATTCATCATCTCTAAAAATTTCACCTGTCTAGCTATCACGGTTGATGAGATACAGCCGGGTGACAGGCAGACAGATCATCATCAACCCATCATGTCCCCACCGTGGGTCACGGCTCTCTTCCCTGAGGAAGGTATAGGCCATACTCCACCTCGGGGGCCTAGCCCGGATTGGTGGAGGCTTGTAAGACTAGTGGCTGGTCTTACTGTCAGAAGTTTTCAAGCCGCCCTAAGGCCTCTGACTTGGCTTAACGACTGCCATCTATCGACGGCAGCCGGCACCAACTGCTTAACGTGCCTTGCGAAGCACGGAATCGCTCGGAAAAATGCCACTAGCGTTAGTTATAGACGGTAACCCATCCATGGACTGAACGCGCCGTATGTTGCTTAACCTTAGTGATCGTTTAAGATCACTCAGGCAGCACAGGCTACGAGCGATTCGACAGGCAGACAGACAGAAAGACAAAAGAAAAAATATTTAAACTGCCTCTAAAGAGTGTTTTAGGAATTGTGTATTTACAAATAAGACCATATTATATTTGGTACTAGTAACAGTTAACTTATGACTGAGGTGAATGACACATTCGTCAAAAGTGTAGTTGGCTGAAGTTGTGGAGTTCCAAGAGACCAAGTTATGAAGCGTTCTGAAGTAATTCTCCTTGAATTGGAAGTCTCAGGCGTCGAGGGCCATCGAAACTACTGGCAAAAGATCTCCGAGACGAAGCTATTTTGCTGAAAAAACTGTTGGAACTTTTCGTGCAGTCGAAGTGGAGTTGGTATCGCAATTGTCACTATACTATATTCAGCTGTTATTTGGAAACATAATAAATAAATATAAACATACATAAACATAAACATTTACATACAGGCACATACATTGCTTCTGCCCCACACTAGGATACCCTGTGTCATGGGAACCAGAAACAGTGACGTCACAAACATGTAAACATCATGTAAATAGTACGTCCATACAACGACTCATGAATATTTATGAAGCGAAAGAAATCTGTCAGGATCGTTGCCAGTGGCATACTCTGACCTCTGTCTACCCCTGCGGGTTACAGTCGTAAGTTTATGTTAGGTCTTTTCGGCTCTGTAGAGGTACTACTTAATCTTATATATATTATATATATAAAATTCAAAGTCCTGACTGACTGACTCACCTAACCTTTAACCTAGGAAGCTGAAATTTTGCACAGAGGATCTATATATAATTTAGGCAAGGAATAAGAACGGATTTTTTGAAATTCAACCCCTAAGGGGGCGAAAAGGGTTGCCAAAATTTGTATGGGAGGTATAAATAATGTTGTCTGATTTTCCTGAAACTTAAAATAAATACTCTTCAACACAATTGGTTGAACACGTGTTTCACAGTTTTTCTAAATTTTACCCTTAACGGGAGTTACGGGAGTGAACGGGGTTGGAAAATTTTGAACTAAATTCCACGCGGACGGAGTCGCGGGCGAAAGCTAGTATACAATATTACCTAACACCATATACAGAATGTCAAAGAAAGTACTAGCCAGATTCAAGGGGTCATCGTTAAGAGTCGAGTCTAGAATACAGGAAAGATATAAAAACAATCTTAATAATAAAAATTGTTGCAAACAATTTTTGTTTGAGTTTAATTGTTCTACGGAAAAGATGGAGTCCAGTTCAAGCTGTAAACATAACTTACCTACAAACTAAACTGAGGATATTAAACCGTATACGTGCTGTAGCCCTGCGTAAGATATAGCGCGCTGCTGCGAGTTTCGATTGATAAATTTGAGAAAGTATTTTTTTAACATAATAATTAGAAAAATACACTAATTAATACTATTGATTAATTAGCGATAGACATTGGACTTTCCTGGTCCAGTAAATAAAAGACTTGTTTACTGGCAATACTTTTTTTTATAATTTTCTTAAAAATATTTTTTTACTCTTGAATTTGGCTCTTCGCGAATTAGGCATCTTCTTCAATTTGTAATTTTTTTGTTTTATAAGAAACGCAAGTTTGTTCATAATATATGCGGCAGCCCAAAAATCGTTTACTTTCGGCATGTTTGCCGTTTTCTAAAGTCACTGTAATAATAATTGCCGTACAAATATACCCAGTATCTATAGGGATTTTTCGATACAACACCACGAGCCTATGGCTGTGTTTCCACCAGAGATGTGTGAGAGTGCTTAGCGAGGGATGTGTTTGTAAAGAAACAATAGCATCACCTCGGTCAGCACAGCTCTGGTGGAAACAGCTCAGCGGAGCTAGATTTTTGCTCATACAAAACAAGCGAGGGATGTGTTGCGAGGGATGTGTACGAGAGATGTGTGCGAGGGATGTGTTGCGAGGAATGTGTGTTGAGAAGGATGTGTTGCGAGGTTTGAGCATACTACTACCCCCATCGACACATTTCACAGCTTCGCAACGCACCCTCGCACCACACATTAATGCGCATTTTCACAGCTCCGCTACACATCCCCGTAGGCTCATTTGCTCACAACTTTGGTGGAAACCCCCACACATTTTCACAGCACAGCTAGACATCCTCGCACGACACATTTGCATCGCACATCTCTGGTGGAAACGTAGCCTTACTATCACCACACTAAACTATTCCATATTCTATCTATGTAGTAATGCGTGTTTTAATATTTCAGGTGTATTTTTTATCTGTAACATAACCGAATACTTCGTATCTAATGTATTTTACAGCCGCCAATCTTCGATGGCGTATCATCGGCGCAATATCATTAGAAACCGATTGCTAAACTAAGCCTCAAAAAGAAACGAGTATGTATTACAGTTCGCCCTTTCTTCTACCGTCTGCAAGGACAAATAAATCGTTGCCGATTCTGAGGACAATGTCCACTGAATAATACATCGCATTGTAAATTGCAAATTCAACGCGATTGCCTTACGACACGACGGATCCACTGTTCAACGTTCACTAATGTGAACGGACTGTCTGTTCGTCTGTTTGGATGTCTTGAACGGTTGACTCTACTCTGATATCCTTTCACATGTGCGAGTGTTGTATACGTACTGTTATGGATAACCTTACAACATCTTTGTTGTATGTTTACATTTTTGTTCTAAACATATCTGTAACGGATACTTTTTTCTGCTAACTTGTGAAGGGTCACCTTAATCGAGTGCAATAACGCAGAGCGCTATATCTAATCTAAATCGAATTCTAATATACAAAATTCTCATGTCACCGTGTTAATGCGCGTACTCCTCCGAAACGATTTTGATGAAATTTTATATTATAATTGATAGGTCTGAAAATAGATTATTATCTATTTTTTATGCCCCTATCTGGCAAAACAACGTTTCCGGGGTCAGCTAGTCATTATATATATATGTTATTATACCGTGCTAATATGTGAAATAAAAAAAAACTGAAATCTAAAAAGGTCTGAGACCAATTCCGAGGCTAATTAATATGGCAAAACAACATTTGCCGTCATTTCAGCTAATACAGTCGACAACACGTCAACCTTCACATTTTAGTGGCAAAGTCGCCCGTAATGCAATGGGGTAGAGGGCGTGGGTATACACGATGATGTGCTGTCGACTGTACAATACAAACGTACACTACTCACTCGTACACGATGCCAAAAGTAAGTAAATATTTTTAAATTATTATTTTCTTAATTATAAGTACCTGGGTGACCTTTTTTATACGTAATACTTTTTTGTAATATAAAATATGTAATATAAAATTAAAATAATCCTTTTTCAACAAAAAAAGAACTTGGAAAAAAAACATCATGACTCGAACCGGGTCTCTTGAAATCGGCCCGAAACGGGTCGCCCGTTTTCCCGTCCGAACTATCTTAACCTTGCAGATAGACGCGAAATTTACGTCTGTAGTTATTATAGCAAATTTCAATTGCCTTAAAACACGGATAAAACAACGTTTTCTAAAAAATGTAACCTAGTTAGATCAATTAATCGCCCCCGAAAGCATCTGCCTACAAAATTTCGTGAAAATCGTTGGAGCCGTTTCCGAGATTCTGATTATATATAAATATATATATACAAGAAGTGCTCGTTTAAAGAGATTAGATGTAGCCCATATACGTCCCACTATAAGGCTAACTCTTAAAGAGAGATAATATGGGCTTAATCACCACGCATAGATGAGTAGGTATATTAAAATATAAATATACGTATTAATATTCAGAAATAAATTAAGCACGGCAAATTAGGCATATTCTCCTCCACGTAACCCTTTCATAGGTTCTATTGTTTTTATTAAACGAAAAGCTCGAAAACCTCGGCAGGTGTGTCTACAGCACAAATATTAACGAATATAGGTAAGCGTATTTGCCATTCCATTTCTTAATAGACGACTTTACAATAGAAAAAAAGATTATTCAGCTATCGCCTGTGTGTCTGCACATACACAGATGCTCGAAGCGAGTAAAATCTGGGGCGGTTGCTAGTATTAATGTGTACAAAATTAAAACAAAAAAAAGTATAATTTCATTAACGTCTGCCGAAGTTGGCAACAGAGGTTGCGGGTCTCTTTTTGTCATTTCTCTCCAATTAATTATTGTATCAACCGAGATGGCAGATGCAATTATGAACAGCCATTGAGAAAGTTTCGCGATTATAATAACTCTTGAGAAATACAATTCATATAAATTATGCATTAAAAATACCTCTTTTGTATAACTTTGGCGATCTTAATTACTAGTAATACAACTTAATAAATATGCATCAAAAATACCTCCTCTAAGACAGGTGCGAATTATGATGAAACAATATTATTAATAATAAAATAAGTTAGATTTTCTAATATAATTTCATTCCTGCAGTTCTCTGAATGAAACAATAAAATATTAATCTCAGATCTGAATAAATAAAGTAACGTGCACTAAGATAGTAACATGGACATGGTTGACTGGAAGAAATTTCTTTAGAAATAAGCTCGCCTATGTACTCGCCTATGTTACGTTTATATTTTTTGTAACATTTCTTTCTTTGTATACATAAAGTATCTAATAATAATAGTTGTTCTACACAGAGAAAACTGTGAATAATAAATAACCTGAATTCAGATTAAAGTACGGTGAATTCACTTTAAGTACGGAGTATAGTGATATCACCAAAATTACTACGATAATACAGATAATAATCAGAGGATAAATGTGTCTAGTGTTCAACACATCCAAGATATTATTTTCTAAGTTTGATTTGTATTAAATTATAATTATAAAAGATGGTCAGAGTGGAGTTTTTTTTTCGTTGCCTTTTTCTCCACTACAGACGGCCCCAAGGCAGCGGCTAACATTATACATAACTGTATGTACATTGACATTCAACAAGCAGAATGTAAATTCTTTGCGTTGAAATAATTTTTTGATTGATTGATTGATACTGATGATAACTGCATATAGGATGACGTGTCACCGACTTTAATAGGACGAAAATACATTATAGAAGAGAATACATTAAATAATATAGGGCAGTGAACCATTTTCTATTCAATAATGTTATTATTTGAAAAAGGAAACTATTATTTTATGTGATTAATTTTTAAGATGATGAGTATCATAATACTTCGTTATTTACCTAAATAATTCGATTCCATCTTACACATTTCAATGATAGCGTAATATTAGCCTATAATTTCTATATTTTAGGAGAACGCACCTATTTTATACTTATGTCATGATATTCTAAGATTACGCCAAAATGACATTTTTTTCAGTGTAGCATCTAACGCTGTGTTACTGTACCTTGTCACTACAAGGACTTATAAGTCACTTTAATTTCTTTAAATAATTACTGTTAAAAAAAATACCTGAATGGTCGTGGTCACTAGACCATCACGAAATATCAAACTCTCAACCGCCAATTGGTTTTACAAGATAGTAGGTATTTCACCAGAAGACCAACAACTCAGTGAGAAGACGAGTGAGTTATAAAGCAACAAAGGCAAAAACCCTGACCATAGTTCGTGGACGCCACACTGGATGAATTCCCGGTAATATCACCTCTAACCCGTTATTATTGAGCTGAAATTATTTAATCAGCTGTACAACAGAGTTCTCATCAGGGAAACATGGCGGGCCGATAGATTGCATCCAGCAGTTCCGGGCGCGTGGACGTAGTCAGGGAGCTTCCAAGGGGGTATCTCTTTTGTTGGTCCTCAGGCTATTCAAAAATACAAACACGTTTCGTATTTCGACTACCTCTGTGGCGTAGTGGTTAGTGCTTCTGACTACCATACGAGAGGTCCCGGGCTCGAATCCCGGCTAGGGACAAAAAAAAATCCCAGGTCTTGGATGTATACATGTTTGTGATGTCGCTGTTTCTGGTGCCCACGACACAGGGTGTCCTACTGTGGAGCTAGAAGCTATGTATGTGCCTGTTGTAAATGTTTATGTTATGTTATTTTTATGTGAATTATTAAGAAAGAAAGAGAGCACGTCAGCTATAAATTAAAATATATAGGACATTTAGGATATTGTAGTATAAAGAAGGCCTAAAATATTATGTACGTTCGGAAAAATATTAAGGACTTCAAAACTCTTGGTAGCCATCATAACGTTAATACTAGGAATAAACATAAATTGTCATTTCCACGATTTAGACTTGCAAAAGTTAATACTTCCTTTATGGGGCACTGTATAAGGTTCTACAACAAGATACCCCAAGATATATTAGAGTTACCCCCAACGCGATTTAAGAATTGTGTTAAGCACACTCTCTGCAAAAAAGCTTATTATAAAATCAACAATTATTTAGAAGACAAGGACGTATGGCATTAAATAGTAGTTTAATATTAAATTAAATCAGAGGATAAATGTGTCTAGTGTTCAACACATCCAAGATATTATTTTGTATGTTTTATTTGTATTAGCTTTAAGGTGATTTGAGAAAAGATGGTCAGAGTGGAGTTTTTTTTTTCGCTGCCTTTCTCCACTACAGACGGCCCCAAGGCAGCGGCTAACATTATACATAACTGTATGTACATTGACATTCAATAAGCAGAATGTAAATTCTTTACGTTGAAATAAATTCTTGATTTTGATTTTGATTTTGCCTATGATGATGATGACAATATCTGAGTCGAGTCAGCGTTGTCGATCTGGATCAATAAACCGTTTATTGATATTTTTATTAGTTTATGAGATATTGTTAAGCATACTAATAATAAACAGTTTTTGGGTTTTTAAGATACTCTAAGCTTTTGAATTTACAAAAAATAGAACTACATAGAAAATACATAGCTATATGTTGCCATTTTACACATTTAAAATTTTCTAAATATCTATTTTAATTTACGCGGGACAGGTAAAAGTAGTTTTTATTGAAATTTACCTTCGTGCAAATGCATTTTGTGTGGTTAGTACGGTATTATAGTATTTCCAGTTCATAAAAATGTTGAAAGAGATATTACATCATAATAGTTGTTTAAGTCCTTTAATATTAGAATAAATGGTTTTATTGACTGAATACTTGGAGGTCATTTGATCCCACCCTACCTCCGCGCTTGCCCTAACCCATGCCATTATTTTGCCGTCTAAAGTGATTTAATAAATAGACCCACGAGTACGAGCGGCTATGTTGGGAGTTATTTCGTAATTACGGCCGTTATTACATAGTCTGGACTCGAGACAAAGCATCCCTTTTTGGCCCGATTTTGATGCGATGATAGATTCGACCCCCGCGACGCGGTTCCAAGGCAAATATTAATTTCGCGCAGTCGCGTAGGTAAATGTGTTGTCTTGCTTTAAGTAGTTAGATTTTACATACAGGCACACACATTGTTTCTAGCCCCACACTAGGATACCCTATACCCCCATAAAGGGGGTACCATATGGATACCCCGTTATTAATTTTATTGTAAGCTCAACTGATTTGCAATTAATCATAAATAACTGATCATGCATACGAACTCTGCGAATCGGAGCGAAACCAGCAAAGGTAGTATGAGGACGCGAGTCGCGCGCGACAACGTCAAAAGTCGCGACTTTCCAGTACATTAACTGTCAAATTCTCGCGACTTTTGACGTTGTCGCGCGCGACTCGCGTCCTCATACTACCTTTGCTGGTCGGACACGTCCGATAGAAACATACGTAAGTTGATCCGGACCAAAAATTTACAAGGTGTAGTACTTACGAAAGTTTTAAGTTCAAAAAAGTAGGGACCTACCCGGAGTGCGGGTATGCAAGGACTATTGAATGTCAATGAAGAGATTTGTCAGGATCGTGGCAAGTACAAACCCTGCTCATCTCCTCCAGAATATAGGCATGAGCAAATAAAAATAAATAAAACTTAGGTTTTGCAACATATCCTGTGAGGAGAAGCTAGAAGATTATTTTTCTGTATGTTTCTTATTTTTTTCGTCATTTGTTTTTTGACACGAGAACCATGCCATCTCATAGATTCAAAGCTTCAAGGCCTTGAAACTTAGGTAAGGTAAAACCTTAACTTAATCTAAGGTATGGTAACTAAGGATTTTGTAGTTTAAACATTTACATTTTACATACAGGCACGTACATTGCTTCTGGCCCCACACTAGGATACCCTGTGTCGTGCGGTGTCATTATAACCCATAAGAGTTGAAATGAATTACATAACCCATTAAGACTATAACGGGTGTAAATACAAGAAAAATGTAAAAAAATAGAAAATTTACTTCATGTTGCAATTTATTTGTTAACACTCTTTTAACAGTTAGTCGGGACCGGTATCAATAAAAATAAATTATTATTGGGTTTCACTAATGCAATAATTAGTTTAGATCATGTTTAGATATTACTATCTATATAGGACACTTCAAGAACTCCAAATTTTTTTTTTACTCCAAACACAATTTAAACGTTTTTTTCATTTTTTAATAGTATACTAATTTTTCTTTGATTATGCTCAGTTATTTCAAAAATATCTTCAACAAATTAAAGCTCAAAAGTGATATAGAAAATAATATAATTACTCAGTATCTCGTATACAAAATGGACCTTTTTTATATCCAAAAATCGACAGAAATAACTATACAGACGTTTGTACAGATCCTTAGATATAATAATATCTTCTAGAATAAGACTTCGTAGAATAAGACATTTAGTCTTATTCTACGAAGTCTTCTTTGTCTGTCGGGTCGTAATCAGATGCAAGTGCAGAATCGTTTCCGTATGTCCTAATAACATTCAAGACCTACAAACAAATTTAAACATAAACAATCCCACTTAGCATGCAAAATTCAGTAATACAATGTAAACAGTTTAGTTGCAAATAAATAGTGCGTCTAAATATACCTACCCGGGAGGAATGTGTGTGGCAAAACGGCGCGTGCGAACTTCTCCCCCGCCCGCCGGTTCGTGGCTACTCTCGGATTAGGAGAATACATGAAATCACAAAACGTTACGAAAAACACTCAAGATTGTACCAGGTTATGCTGACAATACACTTGGCTATTGGTATTTGCCGACGATTTAGAATACATTGCATGCTTACGAAAATCAGTGCTTGAGATTCGTCAGGGTACCCAGCAATGTGTGTGTGTGTGTGTGTGTGTGTGTGTGTGTGTGTGTGTGTGTGCATGTTTAATATTTGCCAAATACGCAAATACGAGTGGCCAAAGTGTGCTGCCGGCTTTACAGGAAAATACGTTCTGTAACGTTGGGTGTTTTTATTACCCATATAGCCTTTAAGAGTTAAATATATAATATAGGACCCTTTAAAGAGGCCAACGATCTCACTTCTGATGTGCCCAACACTCTTGGCATTTCCACCTCTTTGACGTGATTGTTCCATTGCAAAAGTTCATTGCATTCAGTTGTCGCCGACTATATTAATCAACGAGATATTGTATAGTTTAAGATCATAATAATATATTGTATCAAATATAATTTCCCTGGATGTAAACACTCATTTCTAACAATCGTTGAAATTGGGAGTCAATAAAATAAGAAACACTGGCTAAGCTATTTCTTTTCAGCACAAATGTTTCTATATTTTTTTAATCCGGAAAAAGAAGTAGCTAGCACGTAGTACAATGTATGTCTTAAGCTAGAAACGTGCTTTTGCACGTCTGTATTAGAGTTTAGTGAAAACAAGACGTCCTTACTTAAGGCTGCTATCGGGCATGGCACGCCGATGTACGTTCATAAAATATTAAGTTTAAAACTTACCTACGCGCTAGCAAGGATGAAATTAACCCCCGGTTTCTCGAATGCCAACAGTTTATTAATCAATTGTTTACAGCTGTAAGTTGTCAAAAGTGCATACAAAATGAGCAACTGACAGCTGTTAACAAAGTGTTAGCGTTTGAAAACCGGGGGTTAGTGATGTATTTAAAAAAATGTATTGTGTATATTCGAGAAATGTGTGTGTGGTTCGGAGTACAGCGTATTTCCTAAGCTAGAAACTTGTTCATTTTGAACTTAGTGCAAACACGACCTTACTTAACCTGCATCCGCTCTGCATAATTTAATTTAAACTTGTATGTTTTGGTCCGTGTTTCAGGAATACGTGCTCCCGGTGTCAGTGCTCCCGTGGAAATAAAGTAAATAAATTCAAGAGTAGTGATTTTCTCGCGGTTCCTTGCGTTACTAGGCGACCCATAACATGTACACAAAGTGTAGGGATTCCTTGGATACGTCTATCGATACGATCTAGTGATTCAAAACCTTTTTAATCTCAGTACCCCTTTGATCCAGTTGAGAAACTGTATTTAGCCCTAGATATTATATTTAATTTCTATGTAAGTAATCCATAGTGTTACATCCATAGCCTTCTTTGCATTTGGATGAAAATGAAAATAAAAAATATTTATTTCTAAAACAAATGGATGGATGCAATTATGTATAACTAATGCAAGCAACTAAATTGAGATTTACATTTTTTTCTACCTTTGGGGTTCAGTATGTCATAGATTAACCCTAAAAAACAAAACACCGGCATTTAAAGCCTAAATGGGTTTATTTCACACTTAGTACAAACGCTTTCTAAACGGAACGAAATTATCGTAGGTATACCTACAGAAAATAAAATGCAAACGCCATTAAAAAGTGTAACTACCAATAAAACATCAAAAATCTAACTTTTATTTATGCATAACTAGTACATTCGACGTTGTATACAGATTTAAGCGACTCCGACGGTTAAATTGTCACTTTAACTAGTCTCGCAAAATTAAATTAATATCTTTTTATTTACTAATATCTAAATGAAAACAGTTTGTCACATAAAATACTCATCCGAATTGAAGGTCAGTATGTCAGTCAGTATAATAGTCAATGGATGGATGCAATTATGTATAACTAATGCAAGCAACTAAATTGAGATTTACATTTTTTTTCTACCTTTGGGGTTCAGTATGTCATAGATTAACCCTAAAAAACAAAACCTTTTTTCTACAGAAAATAAAAAGCAAACGCCATTAAAAAGTGTAACTACCAATAAAACATCAAAAATCTAATTTTTATTTATGCATAACTAGTACATTCGACGTTGTATATAGATTTAAGCGACTCCAACGGTTAAATTGTCACTTTAACTAGTCTTGCAAAATTAAATTAATATCTTTTTATTTACTAATATCAGCTAAATGAAAACAGTTTGTCACATAAAATACTCATCCGATTTGAAGGGCAGTATTTGCTCGACCCGCTAGTGCAAGGGTTTTGTAGTTATCGAGGAACTCTTATAGTTCCACTATGTCTGTCCGTCTGGCTGCTCTCTGTCTGTATGCAGCTTATCACAGGAGGTGCTAAGAAAGACAGGACGGACGGGCAGGCGGTACAAAGGAACAATACACTTTTGGAATGTTCTATCGTAATAACTGTACTACACACAAAGTGTTAAAATTGATATGATTATAATGCAATTCGATAGAAGTAGTATAACCAAAATAATAAAAAATAACACTAACTGTAATAAGGAAACAAAATTTATTATTTTGGTTATAAAATAACACTACCTATACTAAGGAAACATAGAATAAATACTTATTCAATATTCGCAGTCTTAATAATTGTGGGATGTACATGTACACGGAACTGTTTAAGGTTGAAAAGAAAAATAAAAAAGACGTGTCTCAAGAGCATTCATAGGTATGCAGCCAAAAACAAACATTAATTACCTTTTATTTAAAAAGAAAGTCGATAAAATGTATGTAACTTTTAAAAAATATAACTTATAAGGCTTGAATCAGACATATATGATTGATATTGCTTTTATAAGCTTTATTAGCTTACCTGCCAAGTTTCAAAAAGTTCCGTTACGTGCATGTAATCAGCATTCTGGCTGTTATTCTAATATAGTCACAAAATTGTACGAAGTAACTTTATCGACAGTTGCGAAGTTGGCCCGCCCTAGACGTGACGTCACAGGCTTGCGCGATCCGCGGGGTCAGCCGGTCCGACTACCGCTGACCCCGCGGCAACCGACGCCATGCTAGATTGCCATCTGTGGCGCCCCATAACTCCGCGGGCGCTGGCCGCACGCTCGCGGCGAGTGCGTTCTACTTTTAAATAATTAAATTATTCAGGCATTAAGGAAGGCTTGTACTAAAATCATTAAACATGTTTAGTTGCTAACTTTATTTACATAAATGCGACATGTTTATATAGTTTGACATCTACTTAAATACGTTTAGCCGCTAAGCATATTTAAAAATCTTGGTGCAAGTAACCCTAAGCCATTATTTTCTTCAATGAACTTTCAAACACGCATTCGTTGTTTGAAAAAAGAACATCGTTACGACAGGCTTTTGTTTCAGATTTTCAACTTTGAAAATTTCAGCTTTTGCCTGAGTGCAAGCAAACTTAAACATAAAAAATAGGGTCTTTATTAATAAAAGATAATCTACTGAAAGATCTAGGACGAGCACACAACTTGATAGACAGTATCGCTTACATCAATTTCTACCAACGGCTTGCTTACATGAAACCAATAGCTAAATTAAATTAAATGTAACCTATTGGATTCTAGTACAGTCGAAAACTGATCGAGTTACACTTTAGTTATTCAGTAGGTACACTTCTCTGTGTTGTTGCGACAGTGACAATAGAATGTACTGACCCCAGTAACTAGAATTTATATGAATAAGGTTTGTATTGCTGTTTTCCTTATTTATTAAAGGCAAAGTTACAGGTAAAAAATAAAAAGGCATTTGAAAACTAAAATCAAATCAGTGCTGAACTAGGCTGCAACTTAAAAGCATTTGTTGACAACTTTAAAATATTTGAACTAACTTTCGTGACCACTTATTTAACTTTATTTGAGAAAACAACTGTTTTCACAACACAACAAACGTTAACGTAACTTATAATTAGTTTTAATGGTAATTAGATGTACGACCAACAGAGTTTATATAAACAGAATAAATCCGGAATAAAGTTAACTGTAATATGCTGTAACTCGACAATCTGTACCGTAGCTTTATTTTCATAGAGCAAAGAGTGCCTGATACAAAAGAATAGCAAACATTCACTACTATTTGTTTTGTGCAGTATGAACAGGCACTAGTCGAAAATAAATATCCACGTAGCGTACAAACAAACCGTGGAGGATTATATTAATTATCTAGACTTAGCTTCGGGGCAGCTGGATTATTTAATCCTTGCAATGCTGTATTTTAAAAAATGTTGACAACATCTGTGGCTCAGCGGTTAGGGCTTCTGCTTACCATGCGAGAGATCCCGTTTTCGAATCCCGGCTGGGGACGAAAAGGACCCTTGGATGTTTACATGTTTGTGATGTCGCTGTTTCTGGTTCACACGACACAGGGTATCCTAGTGTGGGGCCAGAAGCAATGTATATGCCTGTATGTAAAAAAAATGATGCTCGACAACGGTCTCATTAGTGCAGCAGGGGGCCACACAATCGGTGGACTTTATGCATAATGCTGACCTGACTTACAGCTTATATCTAAAAAGGGGAAAAGCGCACATTAACAAGTGCATTGTATGGAATTAGGCGTTACTTTGCGGAAATCCATAATAGCATCACAATGTGAAAATTACTTTGCTAAATTCTGCCAAAATACCACAAGCACCATGCGGTTAGATGCACCGCCCTTCCTCCCACTTTTTCAAGCAGAAACAAGACACGAACGCACCACCACCGACACCAATAACTGTTTGAGAAAAAATGCGACGCGTTTCCCCTCTAACACGAGGGATCCTCAGGCTCACAAGTGACCATTAACATCATTAACATTAACTAACCGCATGGTGCTTGTGGGATTTTGGCGGAATTTAACAAAGTAATTTTCACATTTTAATGCTATCTGTATTTCTATGCTTTTGCTCTCAAGACAACTTGGTGTCTTTGAGTTTCGGTTTTCTGTAGAAGGATTTTATGGAAAAGTCTTTCATTAAAGTAATGTAGCGGATCGATAGAACGCTGACACAAGCGTTCCAATACTTGTAAGCATATTATACCAATGCTATTAACTTACTCCGGATACACTTTACTTAATATTCACTAATATTCGTAGTAAGAGTCCGACCAGGCTTTGGTGTTCTCTGATTTGCAGAGTAAGCTCTGCTTAAAGTTTCATTAAAAAAAATATGCTAATACCTATGAAGACCATTGTAGGGTTCCATTTGCATAATATTAAGATTTAAAGCGTTTTTTTGTCAGAGAAGGGCGTCCCGCTAAATGGTTGTTTATAGAAACGCGAGAAAAATCGAGGTAGGACATGTTACGAACTTAAAAAGGAAACGGTCACGGCTAAGTAGGGTTTACAAGTTAACGAGTAATGGGCAACCAACTTATAAAAGGAAAGCATCGTTCAAAATCCATTGAAAATACTTTGACGAAGTTGTTAGTTCCCTAATGCAGGCAAAATACTCATAGGGGTATAGATATAGATCTTTTTTTTTTTGTTAACGGGGTGAAATGCTTTGTGCACCATAACCGCCACCCTTGGGGGAGGGTGACGGCCGTGTGTCGGACTCTCCTCTCCTAATAATAGGAGAGGCATACCTCCTAAAACACCCTGGGGGCCGTCCTATCGCTCGTGCAATGGGGCGCCGCCGGATCTCGCAAGTGGTAGACCACAGTGCGAATGCTACAGCGGCGCCCCGGCGACGTCGACCTGACTCGCAAGGAGTCGGGCCCACCCTCACTGGAGAAGGGGCATGAGCCCCCCACCCCCTTCTCCCGTCCGAAGTCGGACGGCAGGTCCCCTAACCTGCCGTCTGTGACCCTCCCTCAACCTCCTCTATGCCCTCTGCTGAACAGAGGGACATAGAGGAGGGCCCCCACAGTGTGTTTTTATAGAGGTTTTCTCCTCGCGGCCCGAAGGCCCACGGCCCCACTCAGTGTGGGGTTACGGGTGCGGGGCCCATAGTGGACCCCGCGGGACATCCAGCAGCGCAAGCCACTGGACGTCCCCCTCCCTCTGGTTTTGGTCCGCGCCGGCCGAAGCTGGTACCCCCCATATCTGGAGGGCGTTCCCCTATCCGCCACCCGGGGGACGCGTCCGATGGAAGACCAGAAACTCCACACGGAATAGATATAGATCTACGGAACCCTAGACTGTGCGTGCCACAACACGCACCTTATTTGCCGGGTTTTATTATTATTTAGCAAAGCCTCCAACCGCATATTTAGTAAAAAGTCAATCACAAAGTTAGAAAAAAAAATACAACATCCTTAACTTAAGTCGACGAATAACTATCCAAAAAAGACTTTATTCTACCGTTTTTTCGACGCTGGCGTGACTAGATTATATTATGTGTGCAAAATTTTAGCCCTCTTGTCAAGTCAGACGGATGGACATGATGGCGAAACTATAAGCGTTCCTTGTTGACTACGGAACCGTAAAAATCCTATGGCTGACAAGCACGTCACGGAGAGCGGCCTTTTTTTCTTTTTCGCCCTTGTATTGTACTCTCTAACTTGTCTACGTATTTAAGGATTATTTTAGATCGCGCATCGCCAGTCCGTTGTAACGTGAATATACCTTAATAAAGAACGAAGCAAGAGCGCGGATTTTCAACGGCATAATCATACTAAAAGCATTTGGCTCGCCTTTGTTATTGATGTTTATGCCCGTGCTGTCTTTACACTCACTACACTTCAGGTGCGCTGCTACGTAACTTCTTTGAAGAAGAAGAAAAAACATTTACTATAACAACAAAACACATCACAGAAACAAAACAAACAGACAAGTAACATAATATAACAACAGGTTATTTCAATGCAATAAAAAAAAAACCATAGACATAGTCTGCGGTATGTCTTGGTTGCTACAAAATGCAGCTGACTCCGCGTCGTGCAACACGGCGATATAGTTCCTTAGTTATTTTTTTCAAAAGGTAGTTTTTTTAATTTATCTGTGTCTACATAATTATACTATCTGTATTAATATTATGAGGAGGAAAAGTTTGTATATTTGTAAGTTAGTGATTATGGGGTAATCTTCGAAAGTACCGGATAAGTATTTGTCAAAAAATATTATTCAAGTTTTAGAATGAACTTTCAGAGTGGTCCAACGCTAATCACTTAACGCGATCGTAGTCGCAGGCAGTGCTAGTTATGGATAAAGACATATTTCAATCTAATATTTGTGCAAGTTCCACAATAATGCATCAATATAACTCTATATCACTATTTATAAATTACAAGGTATGAGTCGGTGCCTCCTTAATCAGAAATCAGAAATTTATTTCAACGTAAAGAATTAACATTTTGTTTTTTGAATGTCAATGTCGCTGCCTTGGGGCTGAACGTAGTGGAGAAAAAGACAGCGAAAAAAAAAGATGTTTTAACTCATTTTATGCCTCATAATAAAGAAGGAAATCACGAGGTATTTAATCTAAACGAGGCCTTAGCCATGGAATGTGGAAGCAATAGACGCTATTGCTGTATTGTCAGAGTCAGAGAGAAAGCATTGTGATGTGCAAAAAATATCGCAGTTTGAGGAGCGAGGATACAGAATGATACAAATAGTGGGTGTGGGTTTGGATGGTACCTACCCGGTTTTTACCATCAACATAATATTTTCTGCTATATTAATAAGAGCCATCGCAAACAGGGCGACTTGTCGCCGCGTCAAGTAGCCGCGTCAGACGCGACGTTGTCATTTGCTTCTGGCGTCTTGTGGTCGAACAAAATATGTGAGTGGTTGCCCAAAAAGGGACCTCAAGGGAAAATAATTCATTTCGAGAAAATCGCGTTTGAAGTTTCGTGTATAGACGGGTTTCTATTCGGCTCGGCTCACAAAAAAAATCATAAAAATATAACTATGGCACCTAAAAATATTCTGGTTAGACCAAAACAAAGCTAAAATACTACAGATTAAAAATTTGAAATAAAAAAATAACGGTTTCAAATCCCTCCAGGTCCCTTTTTGGTCAAGCACTCACATATGAAAATTGACGGCTGTAACCTGTCGTCGCGTCTAGTCGCCGAACTATCGCTGTCGCGTGTCGCATAGTCTGCGCATAGGGCTTAGGTACACCACCTTTAAACAAAAGCTGTTAGGGATTGAAGAATAAGCAAAAATACCTTTATATTATACACACAAAATTCGAGCGGTGGTAGCCCAGCGAGTAGAACAATGGACTCGGAAGTGGGA
The DNA here is from genome assembly GCA_947310845.1 of Yponomeuta plumbellus. Taxonomy (NCBI): domain Eukaryota; kingdom Metazoa; phylum Arthropoda; class Insecta; order Lepidoptera; family Yponomeutidae; genus Yponomeuta; species Yponomeuta plumbellus. The sequence goes on from OX371194.1 coordinate 15,704,620, forward strand.
TACCCAGGTTCGATTCCCAGTAAGGGCATGTACAGTCTATTAGCTGTTAGAATATACCTCAACTGAGCAATCAAAAACCGATTTTATTGCAATAAGGTAAGGTTTAATCACATAACTTTTCAAAATAGTGAAGAAAATTTGTATACAGAGCAGGAAGGAGTATTACACTCGTGTGCTTTCGGCGAATACCGAAGACTACTCTAGAGCCCGGGGTATGTACATTCTAAAAGCTAACAGACTGTACCTATGATTATGTTTTCGAATTTATGTACATTTTTCATGTTCTTCTTCTTCTTCTACCGGCCTTCTTCCCATTTTAGCTGGGGTCGGCTCTCCTAACCGCTTCTCTCCCGTTTATTTGTCAGTGGCGGTTTTTTCAGGTCGTTTTCCATTACATGACGTTGACAACCATGCGAGAGATCCCGGGTGCGGTCCCCGGCTGGGGAGAAAAAAAAACTCCAGGTCTTGGATGTTTACATGTTTACGACGTCGCTGTTTCTGGTTCCCACGAAACAGAGTATTCTAGTGTGGGGCCGGAGGCAGTGTGTGTGCCTATTTATTATTTATTTATATACCTTCGTCCATGTGAGTCGGGGTCTCCCACGTTTTCTCGGTGCTCGTACATTGTCAAGTTATAGTATTAAAATACCACTCGCTAACGGTAAAGGAAAACATCATGAAGAAACCTGAGCATCTGGACTATTCAAAAACTAAGTGCTTGAAACTGCCAATCTACGGTGGGCACACTTGGTGAGTACAGCTCATACTCTCTACGAGTATCTCTCTCTCACTCTCTCTGAAAGAAGGCCTGTGTATACTTATGTATGTTATACTGGTTCTTGATTTGTACAGTTTAATCCGACTCAGGGGTGGTTATTTACAAAGATATAGAAGCAAAAAAAATATGAAAAAAAATATTTTTTTTTAGTGAAAATCACCTAAAAATCATGAAGTTATAAGTATGGCTTAGCTTCTATCGTCTGCACTGGACGGGCCCCGCGGGGGTTTCGCGGGGCGGGGCGGGAGTGTGCGCCCGCGCGCTCGCCGCCGAAAAACCGGGAATTTTAGGTGATTTTCACTAAAAAAATATTTTTTTTTTTTTGCTTCAGTATCATGTCGCGGGCTTCATATCATAGGGGCGTATGCCCAAACACCTACTTTTCAGGAGAGACAAAAAACTTAATAACATCGTACGTAATGAAGTTATCGTGCTAAAACTTGGCATACAGCTTAACAAGGCGACTTTGATTTGTGCCTTAGCATCATTATTATCTATCTAAGCTCCAAGATCAGTTTCTGGTATTTACGCCCATAGACTTGTCAAAAATCACTCAATTTAGTCTTATTATGATCATAAAGTGCATATGAAAAATAGGCGTATAATATAACTTTTTATTTTGATAACTTGTACCATCTGATACCACTTGTACCTTGCACACAACCACTTGCACATCTGGTACCACTTGATAGTGCTATATGCTGATGACACGTCACTTGTTTTTAAAATAAAGAGACAGGAAAATAATCTTGACGAAGCAAATAATGCTCTCTCGCACGTTCTAGATTGGTTTACAGTAAATAATCTATTGTTAAATTCAAAAAAGACAAAATGTATGAAATTTACCCTACCTAACGTAAAATTAGTTGAAAACAACATTGTAATTGAAAATGATAAACTAGAATTTGTTGAAGATACTGTATTTTTGGGCATCACAATCGATGCCAAACTACAATGGGGTCCACATATTATAAAATTGGCACATAGACTAAGCTCCGCAGCATATGCCGTGAAAAGAATTCGAGAACTTACTGACGTTGCAACTGCTAGGCTTGTTTATTTTAGTTACTTTCATAGTATTATGTCCTATGGTATAATACTATGGGGCCGGGCAGCAGACATTGAGACTATCTTCATCTTGCAGAAGAGAGCGATCCGATTTATTTACAAGCTAGGTAGTAGGGACTCGCTAAGAGATTGTTTCAAAGAAACTAACATCTTAACAGTTGCAAGCCAATACATTTATGAAAATACTATGTACGTTCGGAAAAATATTAAGGACTTCGAAACTCTTGGTAGCCATCATAACGTTAATACTAGGAATAAACATAAATTGTCATTTCCACGATTTAGAGTCAAATGACAATTTATTTTGCAAAAGTTAATACTTCCTTTATGGGGCACTGTATAAAATCAACGATTATTTAGAAGACAAGGACGTATGGCATTAAATAGTAGTTTAATATTAAATTAAATCAGAGGATAAATCGGTTTCTGTTTTGAGAATTTCACTAAGTAATTATTTGTAATGCTCTGTCACGCTCTTTTCTGAGAAATTTGACGAGACAGCACTACAGTTAAATACATACAACCCGTCGGAAATATCTGTGCACCTCGCTGGAATGCGTTTCCCCTCGTGCTACGCCGCACCTCGCCCCCGTTCTCACCTATCTACTCGTAGTACCGTTTCCAACGCCAGCGCTGACGCAGATGTAATATTCTTACTTTCGTAATCTCATATTTTTTTGCTATCTCTCCAGTTCGCATGACGTCACAGCCAGGTGCACAGATATTTCCGACGGGTTGTAGTTACTTAGTGAAATTCTTAATTCAGAAACTGGCCTTTAAGCACATTCCTACCTAAATTCATATTTTTTGAACCTTCGAAAGTGAAGCAAATGTTTTACCGATGTTCTACGAAATCACCTGGATGCCCACTTTGTAAACTTAACCAGCTCAACAAAGTAGATTAGGAAGGATTCAGACTCGCCTCAATGTTTGTTCAACTCATGCTCGTACAAGGACTGAATACTCGACCTTTTTTAATCGAGGACACGTGACTCCAGCGGCGGAATTTTGCTCATTACATCACATATCTCCACAGTCACTTTCAGCTACCCTGCTGCCACGGCAAAGCTCCTTATTAAGCTTCGCATCAAGATTCATTCCACGCTGTCTCCCTTTGTGCAACTAGCTGGAGCGGGACGGACTACTATACAACTTGATGCCGAGTTGAAAATCTTTTGCGCGACGCAGAGCGCCACTACGTGTTTCCAGAGGGCCTGGCTAAAGTTTTAAATGAAAATATTTGTTGGAATTTATGGGGGCACGTTTATTAAAAAGGGCGCTCGTGTTATTTGTCCGTGGGGCGCTCAAAAGAACAAACGAGCCTCGCCATACTTTCAGGTTCCTACACATTTTACCTATAATTGGTCATTCAATACCATAAACAGAATAACAGAATTTCATTAAATGTTAATCTCGTACTCACTCTCTTACCGTAAAAGTTGTAACGTTGCGACATGCACTTCCGCGCATCGGATAAGTAATTAGGCCACACGTGTAAATTAGCAATAACGCTTAGGCAGTAAGTTAGAACATAGCAACTTTTACAATAATTTAAAGACATTCAATACACGACCATGGTCCAAGAAACATGTGTTCTGATTGACTTCACCCCCGACTGACCCCTGAAACCAAAGCACCTACTCCGCTCTCCACATGACGACCCATACCAGGCCAAACCAATGGACATGAAGCTCTGAGTCCCCTTCTACGCTTGTGTAAACATTGAGACTCTTTTTTTTTTAATCTGAGCACTGAGCACCTTTAGCCTAGTAGCGGGTAGAATTTGCAGAAGTTGTTATTGTACCAATTCTAATAAAATAAAATTAAATCAAAGTGGCATCGTGCTATCAAACCAGTGTGTTTAATCCCTAAGCCGGCTCGAAATAGCACCATGCATCAGACCAAACAAACTCGAGATAAAGTAGAGAGGTTGTTAAAAAAGATCGATTTTATTGAAGTTGCTACATGAAAGCACCGGAATGAGTGAAGGGCTGACCCATTTATGAAACGGCCGTCAAGGCACGTCCTGGATAACGTTTGTGTACAGTCAGCGATACTGGGAGGTGCTCCTTAGTCGATACGCTCCCTAATTCCGCTCCTAATAAAAGCCACCTTAGTGCGGGGTGTAAGGGAGTTGACAATACCAAGTTATGGTTATCGGAACGAGGGTGTCTGCTTTTCTGCCGGGTATCGTTGATAGAGAGATGTTAGGTATTATTCTGGTGTTTTTGTGGCTTATTATAGGGTGCTCTAAACATATTTACGATCAGCTCAGAGCATTAAATACTAGAAAGAGTGTAGGCCTACCGAGAATAAACTACAGTTGTGTGGATGCTCGACACTGACCTCACATTTGGCCTACCGAGAATAAACTGCAGTTGTGTGGATGCTCGACACTGACCTCACATTTGGCCTACCGAGAATAAACTGCAGTTGTGTGGATGCTCGACACTGACCTCACATTTGGCCTACCGAGAATAAACTGCAGTTGTGTGGATGCTCGACACTGACCTCACATTTGCGTCGCGGTGAACTTGTGCCCCAAGGGCTAGTTTCTGAAGTGAGAATGTTGCTTAGCAACTACTTAGCTATAGTGCTGTCTACTGAAATTTCTCAGAAAAGAGCGTGACAGAATGTTACAGTCTGTTAACTTTAAGATTATAACTGAACTGAGCAATCAAAAACCGATTATATTGCAATAAGGTAAGGTTTATTTTGTATTGTTATTTATAACTTTACATAACCTTTCAAAATAGTGAAGAAAAGTTTTATACAGAGCAGGAAGTGGTATTACACACGTGTACTTTCGGCGAAAACCGAAGCCTACTTTAGAGCCCAAGGTATATTCTAAAAGCTAACAGATTAACTATTTACAAAGTGAAATTCTCAATCCAGATACCGCCTCTAAGTTGTCTACATTTGAGATAAAAAATACATTTGAGAAGTTACAGTAGCAATACCACTCGGTGGAGGAAAACGTCATGAGAAAGCCAGTGTGCCTGAGGTGTTTACATGTGGTAATTAAGAGCCAACTCTCTCTCTGGGAGTAGGCTCGTGCCCGACGCGCAACGTGACGTATACAGGCCTATAAGGCTACGGTTCCACTGAGGCGGAGCGGAGCAGAGCGAAGACGAGCAGTGCCGTGATTCACCAATCACATAGCAGAGTGGAGAAGAGATTTTATTTATATCATTTATTTTATTTATTAGGAAACCAACAGACACGATACAAAACAAAACAGTACATGAAAAAGTTGCGATATAAGGCCCAACAAAAGGTTAACATTAAAATACTTATGAAAAATCAATACACGTTACACGAGAAATTAATACTGCTTATGTACTGTTCCGCAGTATTTATTAGCTAATAAAGATTTTTTTTTTATATAATTAAGATTTTTCCCTTAAACTCCTAAACGGATGGTTTTTAAATGAGTTCTTGAGAGATGTGGATTTCAAGCCATGTGATTGGTGAATTACGGCACTGCTCGTCTCCGCTTTGCTCCGCTTCATCTCAGTGGAACCACAGTCTAACGGACCAATAAAAGTGGGTCCGTTATTTTACTCAACATTTGATACTTTTTTCAGCAAATGGGTCTAAAATAAAAGTCTACGGCTTCAGCCAACTTTTACATATTCTACACCCGTACTGACTATATAAATAGTCAACAGCAGGCCAACTTATAAAATGTTGTTGCGAAGTCCCTTATAATGTAAAGGAGTATCTCTGTAGTACAATCATGTGAAGGTCGATTGTAAGTATGGAAAACTCGACGTGGTTTAGTATGTAACATTCCACCTATACCTAATTTCAAAGGTACTCATCCCTAAGTACTCATGTTACCAAAAGGTTTGGACAACAAAACACAACCCTAGATTTTAGCGACATAGCTGTCATGTCGCTACTTTACCATTTATCTCCAAAACAATACGAATAGCTCCGCGACACGGGTTTGTGTGATAGATATTGTTTTTCAGGAGATTCGCCAACAAAAGCCTCGAAACATTATACCGCTGTGGTTTTCAGCTAAATAGTCGTGTGATACGTAAAGATAATAATATATGTACCGGGTGGATATTTCAGACCACTAGAAAACAGTGACTATTGCAGTATCTATGCGAAGAAAATACTGCTTGCACGAACCTTTGAAGCGGATTTTATACGCTCGTGGGAGACCGTGAATTTAGCTCTAGTTTTTTTTTTTATTTGGAAATATTTTTTTTGTGGGTGGGCAGTTTTTTGACATCTTTTTTTAATAAAATATTCTTGTCATCAGTTGCGTTATGCCCTTGAAGAAAACAATTAAAACCAATAACAATTGGAAAAAGGTGAGGTGATTGCCAAAAATTCTACAGTTAAAAAGTTGTGATAACGATGATTGAATAATTGTTGGTGAAAAAATCTAATTTATTAAAAAGAAAAAAATTGCGTTCGATCTAATACGTAAAAATCTCGTATCTCAGTGATTTTTATCGAGCTCTTCCAAAACGGTTACACCGATGTTTTTTTTTTTTTTTAAATATATATTTGGCAAAACATCGTTTGGCAGGTGAGCTACAAGCATATACATGGATAAAAACAATTATAATGCCCTAATATCTCTATTCCAAGCACAACAGATAAATTATTTTTCAGGAATCGCACTTTTGAAAAATAACCTTATATAAACTTATACAAGAATAACCCTTGTTTCAGTATCCAAATATTCTTTGTTAGATTTGATAAAATGGTATTCCATTTCAAATGGAACAATATGTTCAAACTAATTGAATTTTGGTGATTATTAACGTAATGAGTAATATTTATTAATGAAATTAATTTGAAATATTTTAATTCAGTTACATATTTCCAATAGTTATTTTTTTATTTCAAGTTTTATTTCCAGCATTAAAGAACTTTTAATAAAACCTATATATACAAAAGTGACTTCTATCCCTGGGTAGGACTGTCTTTTTTCTTTGACTTGTCAAATTCTGTGTGTACGTTCCGTTACGTACGTTCCGTTACGCGACTATAAAACAGGAAAATCAAGATTGATCCACTGTAAACTGAATTATTTGTACGTCATAAATGGAACCATATTGCGAAAACGCAAACGTAACATGCCCCATTTCAGTTACGAGTACATAGTGTGAATAAAAAATGGGCATGTTACCTTCTCATGACACAGACAAGCAGCATAAAACCACACAAGTAACTAGGGATTTTCTCGGGTCCCTATTCTTTAATATTACCTCTGAAAACCACTCGTGTATCTCTAATTTCTACACGAACATGACATCTCTTTGAAGCAAATTTCACAAGGAGATCCTGAGAATCGTCTCCTATTTTAAATCCACAACACCTGTGGTTGTACTGATTTGGTTTCTTTGTTTTATCAGTAAGGGTTTTTGCGTCTTACACTGCCTGATTCTACGACATTTTAAATCCAATAATTTAGCCTTGCTACTAAATTATACGAAAGTCGAAAAATACTCGGAGAAGAAAGATAGACGCAACAAGTGCTGCGGGGAGATGGGACCGTCATTAAGGTTCCTTTTTCCGTGTTTATTAAGGCTCTTTCTTCGGAACTTTATTTCTATACTGTGTCTCTATTTCAAAAGCGATCCCTTCGTGATTTTCTTTTTCTTTTCCCGGCTTTAGTCTTTAAAGGTATTGGAATGCGAATGCGTGGTATGGGGTTCCAGCGTCTTTGATGTGCTGATATTAAAGATAATGAAGTTTTTCAAGCCGCGGTGACATTGTACATTCAACGCTACACAAAAAAAGGAAAAGCCTTTCATTTTTGTGTTCAATGAAGTATAATATAACGAAACAAACATAAACATTTATATACAGGCATATACATTGCTTCTAGCCCCACACTAGGAAACCCTAACTAAGAGTAGAGCAGGAATTCCTAGAGTGGGTGATTTGACTTTTAAAGTTATGGCAATCATATAATCTTAATAGATCATCATCATAAACCCATTATGTACCGCTCGGAAAAATGCCACTAGCGTTAGTCGTAGACCCATGATGTTCACACATCCATGGACTGAAGTCGCCGTATGTTGCTTAACCTTAGCGATCGTTTAAGATCACCAGGCAGCCCAGGCCACGAGCGCTTATGTACCTATGTACATCTATTAAATTATAAGACTATTAAAAATCCTAATTTATCGTAACCATCGTTTAGTACATATCGATATGAATGCAGGACTAAAGCGACTTGTACGAGTGTCGCTTCTTAAATTTCAGGTAAAGTAGCCATCTAAACTGCTAATTTGCAGTATAAAATGCTTAGTTTTATTAAGACAGATTTTGAAAAATAGTGAAGGCGAATTCAATATAATAAAATCGGGATTTATTTATACGAGGTTTAGTAAGTCTTTTGCCGAGACCCTAATACGACACCTAAATCAGAAGTAAAGGCAGTGGTTCGTCTCCATACAAGAGGTTGGACATAGGATCCTTAAAAAATAAAATGCGTTATTTTGGAAAAACAAAACTACCAACGCATTCTATAATCAAAGAGAAATAACAAATACAGATTGACTTTTTTTGATATGACCCATAATTTATGAGTAAATAATTAAAAACTATTTCTTTACTATGGAGAGTAGCATAAAAATATTGATATCTCATGATTCCCTCCGGTTTTCGAATTACGGTTTTCAAAAATAGTATTGAAATATTATTTACTACATTTCATCCTTTGACACATGGTGCCCCTAAAGTGCCCCTTAAGAGATATGGATGATAAAGGAAAAACAATACCACGTTAGCGGTAGATGTAGGTAGGTACATAGTTACATAAGTTCACGCCTGTATCCCAGAAGGGTAGGCAGCGACCAGGGACCGTTTGGAAGAATGAGCGGCTATCATCCACTGCATACTACCGGGCTTGGTCTTTCAAGTTCACACGAGATACAGAATCCAATGTGAAGAACAAACTGGCCGCGTTTGAAGCAGATATTACTCCACTCGCTCCAACTACTTACGGAAACACCACGATCAACCGCAATCTAATGTTGACAATGATAGACGGCAAAATAATTCGATTATCTCTGAGATTTTGGCGGCAGTTTGTGATCTTTGCAAAGCTCATCCAGTTGAAATTAACGATTTACAAGAGGTTAACCAAAGTCATCGATATAGCTCAGAGAATTATCAAGCTGAAGTGGCAGTGGGCCGGCCATATCTCGCGAAGAACCGACAACCGCTGGGGTAAACGTGTTCTTGAGTGGAGACCGCGACTTGGCAAACGTAGTGTAGGGCGCCCTCTGACCAGGTGGGATGACGATCTGTGAAAAACTGCAGGCAGATGCTGGATGCGGCAAGCCGAAGACAGGGCGCTATGGCGCTCATTAGGGGAGGGCTATGTCCAGCAGTGGACTAATATAGCCTGATGATGACGATGATGATGATGAAGAGGTTAGAGCCAATCCAGTCAACTAAGACATGTACAAGTATGAATTAACAGCTCGTCTGACAGGACTAGATGTTCATCTAATAAGAAGAATGGCCGTCATTGTGCAGTGCCTTGTGCGAATGCGGTCAGGCCGAGGTAACTGTGGATCACATCTTCTTGGAGTGTACAAAATACAATTCCTCGTTATATAGCTATCATCTACTGGATCTTCCCCTTCCCGCCAACCTCCGTTGCGTACTACCGTTGGTTTTCTCTTCATTTGATAAAGTGTTATGTTATTTAGGTGATGTTTCACTGCAATACAGCTGGAACTTTTCCGTATTTATTTTGTCGCCAAATGAGATGCACTGCAGAATGAATTTGGTTGTTATGGATTCCCTAAGGATTCTACCAATGTCTGAGTTAAGGAAAAGTAGCAACTCTGAGGATGACAACACATGTTTTTTTTATAACTCTGTCAAGCTATAACAAAAGACGTACACAATATACCTATACATTTTGATGATGTTAGTCGGTACAGTACACAAACTACAATCTAGTTTTGTTAGTTTCTACATAATAATAGCAAATGAGGAGAATACAAACGGTAGTACGCAACAGAGGTTGGCGGGAAGGGGAAGATCCAGTGCAAGATAATTTTATAACGAGGAATTGTATTTTGCTCACTCCAAGAAGATGTGATCCGTAGTTCCCTCGGCCTGAACGCATTCGCACGAGGCACTGCACAATGACGGCCATTCTTCTTATTAGATGAACATCTAGTCCTGTCAGACGAGCTGTTAATTCATACTTGTACATGTCTTTGTTGACTGGCTTGGCTCTAACCTCTTGTAAATCGTTAATTGCAACTGGATGAGCTTTGTAAAGATCACAAACTGCAGCCGAAGTCTCAGAGATAATCGAATGTATTTTGCCGTCTATCATTGTCAACATTAGATTGTGGTTGATCGTGGTGTTTCCGTAAGTAGTTGGAGCGAGTGGAGTAATATCTGCTTCAAGCGCGGCCATTTTGTTCTTCACATTGGATTCTGTATCTCGTATGAACTCGAAAGACCAAGGTTGGTAGTATGCAGTGGATGATGGCCACTCATTCTTCCAAACGGTCCCTGGTCTCTGCCTACCCTTCTGGGATACAGGCGTGAACTTATGTATGTACCTACCTACATCTACCGCTAACGTGGTATTATTTTTCCTTTATCATTCATATCTCTTAAGGGGCACGTTAGGGGCACCATGTGTCAAAGGATGAAATGTAGTAAATCATATTTCAATATTATTTTTGAAAACCGTAATCCGAAAACAGGAGGGAATCATGAGATATCAATATTTTTATGCTACTCTCCATAGTACAGAAATGGTTTTTAATTATTTACTCATAAATTATGGGTCATATCAAAAAAAGTCAATCCGTATTTGTTATTTCTCTTTGATTATAGAATGCGTTGGTAGTTTTGTTTTTCGAAAATAACGCATTTTGTTTTTTAAAGATCCTATGTCCAACCTCTTGTATGGAGACGAACCACTGTGAGGCGCCGCGCGAAGCCTCATCAGTCTACAGATAGAAAGGTATACTTTGATGCAAATGTTGCGCTATCCAGAGAAAGAATCGAATATCACTTGAAAAAAGTGGCCATAATATTCTTACTGTAGGCCATATTGCATTCTGTGGCAAAGGCGAACGGGACACAAAAGTCTAACTTCGAGGCAAAAGATTTAAAGATACTCTAGCCAGAGAAAGCATCGAAAATCAGTTGCCAAGAGTTGCCATAGTGTTTTACGCCCCACATTGCATTCCGTTGAATAATTGCCCCTTTGAAGGCGATCCTAACGGATATTGTTTTCAGCCACGCGCCCTGCCCTATCCCCATCTCTCCCAAAATGAATCCTTACGAAAAAAATGAATTAAATATTTTGACCATGTCCGCAATACAGGCATGAGGATACGTCGGTTAAAAAGTAAGCTTTTCTATCTTATGTATGTTTTTCATCATCATCAACCCGTTATGTCCCCACCGAGGGGTCTCTTTCCTGAGGAAGGTATATGCCAAACTCCACCACGGGGGCCAAGTCCGGATTGGTGGAGGCTTGTAAGACTAGTGGCTGGTCTTACTGTCAGAAGTTTTCAAGCCGCCCTTAGGCCTCTGACTTGGCTTAACGACTGCCATCTATCGACGGCAGCCGGCACCAACTGCTTAACGTGCCTTCCGATGCACGGAACCGCTCGGAAAATGCCACTGGCGTTAGTCATAGACGGTGACTCATCCATGGACTGAACGCGTCGTATGTTGCTTAACCTTAGTGATGGTTTAAGATCATTCAGGCAGCCGGGGCTGCGAGCAATTCATGTATGTTGTTATTTATCACCAATTGAAAATTATTGAACTTCTTCTTCTTCGGGGTTGCGATTGGCGAGAGACCTGAAGGTATGGCGTGGTGGGAAAAAGGCCTATACCCAACAGTTGGCAAAAGTGGACTGTTAACTTCATATTTCTGAGGCAGATTGCGGGCAGCGGCTGGGTGAGGATGGATGAGAGTATACTACATTTATTAACAGAAATTAAAATAAAAAAATTTAATTATTTTCTTGCATCTTCGGGTATATTATACAGGGTGTTATCGCCGCAAAACCGGCGATTTAAGGTGATTTTCACTAAAAAAAAATAATGTTTTTTTTTGCTTAAGTATCATGTAAATAACCACGCCTGAGTCGGACGAAACTGTACAAATCAACACCCAGTATATCTCGTTATGTTAGTCGGAGGTACATTTGTATATAAGTGTCCTCAGCCTGGGTGTTTTTGGGGTATCCTAGTTTGGGGCCAGGTTGATTGTGTTGTGTGGAAGTTATCATGATTATATTTAACATAACATAACATTCGCTGATAAATTGTGCCCGGATAACGGCGACAGGCTTGCCACTTGTCACGTTTGGGACCTAATAAACTCGGCAAAACGTGGGTCCAGTTCTAGAGACTGGTGCCTCTGCCTACCCCTTCGGGGATAACGGGCGTGAGTTTATTTATTTTATTTTTTATTTTTATTTAACATAACATAACATTTACACACAGGCACATACAATGCTTCTAGCCCCACACTAGGATACCCTGTGTCGTGGGATCCAGAAACAGCGACGTCACAAATATGTAAACACCCAAGACCTGGGTTTCTTTTTTTTTGCCCCCAGCCGAGATTCGAACCCGGGACCTCTCGCACGGTAGGCAGATGCGCTAACCCCTGCACCACAGAGGTCGTCGTATTATTATAAAGTGGGTGCAAAGACTAGGACCCGAAGAGGGTTCAGCCGTGTCAGGAGCGGGTAGCCCGGCAAGGCGGGCGAGGGGCGCAGTCAGTCTGCCGCCCCACGCCGGCCGGCGCACAAGCGCCCCTGAAACGCGCGCGCCCCCACCCGCAAAAGAACCCGAAAACTTCAAAAGTGACAAAAAAAAAAGCAAGTTGCTTCAAATAATTTTTATGTGAATTCGAAATAGAGGATTGCGCTTTCGGATTGTGTTTGAAGGTAATTTTTTTTAAGTGTTTCTTGCTATCGTTTTTGCACTGTCTTTATGTTAAGGTAACAGATACTTTGAGATAATCCTACTATGGTTATGACGTAAAATCGTGTCGTAAAGTGACATTCACTGACGTCATTTTATGACACGATTTTAATGACATGTTTTGATTTAAAGAGATATCTTGTGTAGCACGCTCCACTGTGAGTACTTTATTAGAGAAAAAGTTGAATGAGTCCATGAACTCGTATGTCCTTATCTATTTTTATACCCTAGTCTTCTTGCCAAGGTTATCTTGGTAATTATTTGGCTCTGTCCATACCTGTGTTCATAAAAGGCTTCGCCTGTGACGACTTCATGCAATGCAGTAGGTACAGTGCGCACGAGTTTTGAATAAAAAAAATTGTAAAAGCTGATTTTATGTGCCAAAGTAAATAAGTACCCCAGTTTCTCGGGTTTCCTCACGGTATTTTAATTTGAAGTTGGCAAGGTATTAAGGAATAGATTAGGAATATTGATAAGTCTTGTCATTGTCATTAAGAATCATTATTATTGTCATCACTCGCTGCGCACACTCGCCCAACATGGATCTACTGCTGCCCACTGCTTTCTGATTATATTTATTTCTATAATTTCCATATTTTATTTGTTTCCTAAGTCACAAGGCTGTAATAAGTCATCATCATCATCATCATCATCAGGCTATATTAGTCCACTGCTGGACATAGCCCTCCCTTAATGAGCGCCATAGCGCCCTGTCTTCAGCTTGCCGCATCCAGCATCTGCCTGCAGTTTTTCGCAGATCGTCATCCCACCTGGTTAGAGGACGTCATACACTATAATAAGTAATTTACATTAAATACTAAATGTTCAGGCAGAAGCGCCAATCACTAGAACTGGGCCCACGTTATCCCCACGTCCCCACTGGGATAACGGGCGTGAGTTTTTTTTTTTTACTAAATGTTCACAATTCGGTCACTTTCATTCATAAATAAACCAGAGTTTTTGCAATTTAGTAAGGTCACAAAAATAGACTGTGTCAGACGAGCTATGTCTGCCCGTCTGTCACAGCCTATTTTGTGACAGTGAAAAGTGAAAACATTCCTTTAAAACAACACGGAGCTAGGGTTCTATTTTGGTGACCGTCATATCTCATTATGTCCAGCGGGCATGATGGTCACTCCATTTTGTCATCATACGAGTACGTACGGAGCCTTAAAATCACACTTCACACTATAATACGAGTATTACAAAGGCGAAAGTTTGTGTGTGAGTGCGTATGTTTGTAACGTCGTTACGTCTAAAGGGCTGGAGTGATTTTAATAAAATTTGGTATAGAGTTAACTGACACGCTGAATAAACACATAGGTTACTTTTTACTGCGGGAAAATATCTTATTCCCCTGAGAAAATTCCTAAAAATGTGAATAGTTATTATTTTTACTGTTAATACACATTTTATTTTCCCTAATAAACCGTGGGTAACACCGCGGAGCACAGCTGGTTAGTAATAATAATAATGATCACACTACTCAAACTTGTTTAAGTACCAAACTAAGACCCTGTGCGATGGTAACCTGACAAGGTTACCATCGAACATGAAAATACACTCAGACTTAGGCCATTTTTACAAATAAAGTACGGCGGTCTCTAGTGGCAATCTTCGACGGCAGCAGTTCCCCTCTGTTTCGATAGTCAAGCGTTTTATCTGCTAGACCAACTAGGCATGCGTTTATTTTATGCTTTTTATTGCTGGTATACTTTGACTTCCGCCCCAGGCGGTCATACATAACATAACATAACATTTACATACAGGCACATACATTGGTTCTGGCCCCACACTAGGATACCCTGTTTCGTGGGAACCAGAAACAGCGATGTCACAAACATGTAAACATCCAAGACCTGGGGGTTTTTTTTGTCCTTAGCCGGGATTCGAACCCGGGACCTCTCGCATGGTAGTCAGATGCGCTAACCGCTGCGCCACAGAGGTCGCCGAATATACTTTGACCAAATACTCGTAGCTAATCCCTTATTTGGAATTTCCTATTTCACCTAAAGGGAATAAAAAGTACCTGAAACCGGCGTGTATCCATGTAACGACTAAAGAATGTCGATGAAGCGAAAGTGATATTTCAGGACCGTGGCAAGTGGCATCCCTGGTCTCTGCCTACCCGTCTGGGATACAGCAGTGAGTTTATATTCATCATTCATCATTCAGCCACAGGAAATCCACTGCTGGACATAGGCCTCCTCCATGGATTTCCAAAAAGACCGGTCGGAAGCGGCTTGCATTCAGCGTCTTGCCGCCACATGGATGAGATCGTCTGTCCATCTTGTGGCTGGTCGTTTATATTATTATGAGTTTATATTATATTTATACGAGGTTTTCACTCGATGCTTATAAGAAAAATTAGTCAGCGATGACCTATCTATTTCATACCTCTCCCTTTAGTTTACGTAACTTTCTACTCTATCGTGCTAAGTACGGTATTAAGACAACTCAAAGTGACGAAATATGTTTTGATTGTGCGTTGAAATAATAAATGCATTTTCAGAAGCTTAAAAAAAGGTGCCTTTGTATCGGTCTACGACTAGATGAAATGTTCTAAATCACTCATTTTTAGCACATTTACATTCTCTTTCCATGGACTGGCAGATTCGTTTCCAATAGTTGCGAACAAACCAAAGGTGAAATGAAACCAAACATCTGAAAGCTTCAAGCAAGAGCTTGGGGAACAATTAGTCATCCAATTTAGTTTTATATCATTATACGAGGGCTGCTACTTATGTATGCGGAATAGAAAAAATAAACAAATGTATATGGCTAAATATGCTTTTATTGTTTTTCAAAGTATTCTCCACTATGATCGATGCACTTTTGCATTCGATGAAACCAATTTATAAAACACTTTTTCCACTCTGATTGAGGTATCTCCAAAACGTGCTGTTTGAACGCATCTACGGCATCTTCACGGGTCGAAAATCGTTGACCACGTAATTTATTCTTTACATTTGGGAATAAATAGAAATCATTGGGAGCCAAATCAGGGCTGTACGGTGGATGACCCATCAATTCTATTTTTTGACCATCCAAAAATGTAATTGTTTCCTGAGATGTATGACAGCTGGCATTGTCATGGTGAAGTATGATTCTGCGTCGCTGGTTGTTTTGGCGTATTTCTTCAAATACTTCCGGCAAACAAATGGTCGTGTACCACTCCGAATTAACCGTTCTGCGATTCTCCAGTGGTATTGTAGCCACATGGCCATTAATACAAAAAAAGCAGGTCACCATTTGCTTTACAGTGCTTTTTGCACGAGCCACTTTCGTAGGGTTCGGCTCATTTTGAAACACCCAAACTGTTGATTGTTGTTTAGTTTCGGGATCGTACGCGTAGATCCAGGATTCGTCACCTGTGTAGATATTATAAACAGATTTTGAGTCGCCTCCGTTGATATTTTTTCAGGTTTTCTTGCACCATTCGACGCGAGCATCTTTTTGATCCTGAGTTAAGTTGTGCGGGATCCAACGCGAACAAATTGTTTTTACAGACAAATGTTCATGTAATATCCTATGAATGCTCGTCATACATATGCCCAGAATAGCCTCTATCTCGCGATACATGGCGGTCTTGCATTATTAGTTTTCGCACAGCTTCAATATTTTGTGGCGCAACCACCGATTTCGGGCGACCTTCTTTAACTTCGTCCGTGAGCTTACTGCGCCCGCGATTGAACTCACTAAACCAGTGATACACAGTCTTTTTTGATGGAGCTTCACCACCAAAAGTCGAAGTTAATTGATCTACGCACTGTTGTTGCGTTAAACCACGTCGAAAATCGTAATAAATCATAGCACGAATATTTTCACGAGTGAGTTCCATTTTTTCAGCGATATGACATTTTAAACCCAACAAAAACAAAAAACTAACGTATATAAGAGAAAAATATTAGCGGCCAGTATTTAAAAAAAGAACGAATTTGACCATGGAGGTCAGACATTGCGTTGAAAATTATTGGCATCCCAGATTCCGCATACATAAGTAGCAGCATTGTATTATCTCAAGTTTTTTCCTTGGTATTCCACTTTAGTTGAGCATTAACAGTAGGTACCTCAATTATGTTAAGGTTGTGCCTGGGTCCTGTTAATTTAGTACCTCATTAATAGTTAAGTTAAATTAATAACTAAGTTATGCAAACTTATATTTATTGTATAGTTGCATGATCCGAAACAAATATTTGTCAAAGTTTTGTTTACCAATAAGTGGCAAACATGTATGTTCCAATACTATTATTAATTAAGTTTACCATAATTTTTGCATGATTTGCTGTTGGTGTGCCTTATACAGGGTTACAGGGAAAGTCGTACACAATATTAAAGGAGGTCATTATTTAGGTCATTTCTGATGGATTTATAATTCTATTATATAGGGTCCGAAAATTAACCGTTATGGAGATATTGACTGTTAAAGATTAAAAAAAAAAACAATTTTTTTTTGGCTTTTTGATTTTTTTTTCTCAGAATAGAGCTCATAAAGTGTTTTTTTTTAATGTATTTAGTTAAAAGCATGTCAATTGATAAAAAAATATCAGCAAAAGCTGCACCTACTACTAACAGCTTTAAAAAACTGCTCGGCAACGGTTAGAATTAAATATTTTTTCTCTAAATATTTTTCACATTGAAGCTCTTAAAAAAAAATTTACATATGGAACTTATTCTGCAAATAATTTTAAAAAATTCTACGACTCTTAAACTATTCAAAAAGGTATAACATTTAATAGGTATGTGCATGAAATTTTAAAATAATGTTATTTGAGTAGGCTCTGGTGGTAGTACCGACATAACTGAACTTCGATACAAAAAAAATCTTTTTACTTCCTGGCACCTTTAAACTATGTAAAAATGTCAAATAGGCTTTTTTGTGCTTTGGAGACATGCTGTCTCAAGTGTTCAGGTACCTACCTATTTCAGTATTTCTTTTTTAGAATATTCTATCTATCTATTGTTTTTGTGTTACGGTCGTGTGATTCTTCCGTGGTAGATGTGTTAATACGTGCTCTGCAAATGATTTGTGTTTTAGAAACTTCTACGTCTCTTTAGGTATTAAAAAACGTATATCACTTGCTATTACATCGAAAAAACGTTAGCCAAGTGTCACTTAAGATGGCAAACGGTAAATTTTTAGTTGAGGTTTAGTTTGGATTTTTGTATTAATTCATCTTCATTCTGTGACTTGGCTTGGATTTTGAACTGATTCATGGAGATCCATAACGGTTAATTTTCGGACCCTATATAATAGAATAAAATCCATCAGAAATGACCTAAATAATGACTTCCTTTAATATTTTGTACGACTTTCCCTGTAACCCTGTATATAAATAAATAAATAAACACAAATTTATCAACTACAATTATTAAGTTATCAAACATTATTATGCAAGATAATACAGAAGCATGCCACTTATTTTAAACTTACATGGTAAAATAGTGTATTGTAAACACATAAGTTAAAGGTGAGAGCGGGTATTAAGTAATCAATGAAAAGTACACAAATTGCTCTAAAGTAATAAAAAAGAGAATCGCGAAGGTTAAGCAGCATAAGGCGCGTTCAGTCCATGGATGGGTGATCGTTCTATGATTAACGCTAGGGGTGTTATTTAAATGGTTAGCATAGTATTGGTATTTTTGTGAGCAGAAAAATATAATCTGTGAGCAGAAATAGCTAATTGATCAGCAACTCATGGCCCGCAAACATTTCAAAATCAATCAGCAATTTATGTCACTCTGGATGGCTGTAATTATTTTTGTACAGAATATTAATTACATAAGCCGCAATGAGCTGCTCCTGTTTAATAAGATTTTGGTGAGCACTCAGAGTGTAAGCAAAAAAATTCATTTTGTGCTGCATATATAAAGGTAGCAAAAATTCTCTACTTGTCATGCGCAAAATGGATGCATTTCATACAAAGATTATTTAATTTATTTACTCCCTGAGTGGATGTGTTTGTTTGGGTATGTTTTATTATTTATAGAAGTGTAAATTAATATTTTTTTTATTGTTACAAAAAACTAGCCCTCGCCCGCGACTCCATCCGCGTGGACTTTAGTTCAAAATTTTGCGACCCCGTTAACTCCTTTAAGTATTAAATTTACAAAAACGGCGAAATACGTGTTCAATTAATTGTGTTGAAGAGTATTTATTTTAAGTTTCAAGAAAATTAGACAACATTCTTTATACCTCCCATACAAATTTTGGCAACCCTATTCGCCCCCTTTGGGGTTCAATTTAAAAAAAATCCGGTCTTATTCCTTGCCTACATTATATATAGACCCTCTGTGCAAAATTTCAGCTTCCTAGGTCCAACGGCTTGGGCAGGTCGTTGATGAGTGAATCAGTCAGTCAGTCAGGACTTTGAATTTTATTTATATAGATATAATTCAGAAAAAATAAAAAATAAATCTATTAAGTAGGAACATAAGTAATTATCATAATAATAATTAACATAATAATTATCTTTATTCTTAAAATACAGACATAGCGAAAATTATCTGCTCCGCCTACTTTTATTTTATTGTTATGTTTTATTTTATTTATTTATTTGATCCATCAAGAGAAGTTACATTAAATCGTATATTATTATACTAGGTATATTTTTATTAATTTCATCCTTGCTTAATGTGCCTCCAACTACAGATAGATACCAATGCATAAATAACGTACATTGCCGATTTTTCAACAAAATCGCAATCTAATTAGTTATTTTGTTCAACATGTTTTAAATATGCATACCAATCAAATACACTGCTTATAGACATGTTTTATCTGCTGATCAATCATGAAATCTTGCTGATCAAGTAGTCATTTTGCGGACTGAATGTTTATTATGCTGACTCTTATTATTGTAAGCTGCCAATTTATGATTAATTTTTTTACCATTATCAAAATTAGTTGCCGAACAAGGATTGCTGCCTGTTTTTTTTTATTGCAAACAAAATCTTTGTATGCTGACCAAATTATTTAAATGCTGTTTTTTGTGGCTGACCAAATTTTATAATTGCTCAACATTTTAATTACTTCTCTTAACGCTAGTGGCATTTTGCCGAGCGGTTCCGTGCTTCGCAGGGCACGTTAAAACTTTTAATGACTGTTTAAATCTGCTTTGCAATATTATGTTTAAAGAAATAAACATTTTATTAAATAACTTTTCTTTGAATTCATATGTCATGTTTTGAAAAAAAAAATCTTGTAATTTGTGTTTGCATTTGCCTATATTTCGTAGTTACCAAATCATTGCAACAACAACTTAGGGTACTTTTTGAAATAAGCCTTATGCTTATTATGCTCTCAATAAATATTTTGATAACCTTCTTCCATTTTTATTAAATTATGATAATCACTGCACAAAGCGATTTATTAAAGTTTTTTAACTTGGGCTGTCTTCGATGGCGCAGCGAACAGCTGTTCCATTTATATGAGAAGATTTAAGTAGCAGAGGGCAACAATTAAAAGATTGAGGAATTCGATAACTGAGATAAGCCCGCAATTCCGATCTTCATAAATATTTGATGAGGAATAATTGGACTTTGGTACTTCTACGTAATTTTATAACCGTCTTCCGAAAGCTTGTCGCTATTTTGTCGTTATGGTGATTTAATAATTTTACATTGATTTCGTGACTTTCCAATACTCCAAACGCGAGTTTCTTGAGATATACACTTAAGATAATCAATTGGTTTTAAATAATTTATTTGGATCCCTCGATCTACAAATATAAGGCTTAAGGTTTAATGGGATCCATAAATTGACAAGTTTTGGTCGACTGCTTTGGCAGTCGTTGGGTGGTAGCCCAGTGGATAAAACAATAGACTCTGATACGAAGACCCAGATTCGATTCTCAGTACTGACGTGTACCTATGACTTTGTTTATTTTCGAAAAGTTACCAACATTTGTGAAATTATAGTAGGATGACCGCTGTGGCGTAGTGGTTAGCGCATCTGCTTAACATGCGTGAGGTCCCGGGTTCGAGCCCCGGCTGGGGAGAAAAAAACACCAGGTCTTGGATGTTTACATGTTTGTGACGTCGCTGTTTCTGGTTCCCACGACACAGGGTATCCTAGTGTGGGGCCAGAGCAATGTATGTGCCTGTATGTAAATGTTGTGTTATGTTAATACCACGGCTCCGTTACACAAGAAGAGTTCCTGGTAGCGAGCGACGAATAATCGTAAGCGATTCTCCCAAGGCAATACTCACCACACGATTCTTAACTGCGGTTGTTTACATTTTGATAAAAACTCGTATTATTCAAGCGATTCTCGAATGCGAGTATCACAGGCGAGACTCACTTCTCCTAATAGAAGTAGAAATAGAAATAGATTTTGTTTTTGATTTTAGCAGCAGAGCTGGCTATTGACAACTTTGGGCCTAAAGAAATAGTAGCCAAAATAAAAAACATGAGAAGTCAGTACATATTTGCAGGAAATAAAAAAGATAAAATTATCCATCGGTACTGGAGTTTCTAAAGAGGATGTTTATACCCCAAAACTGTCGTGTTGTCGAATGGTGAAACTTGTAAGATAAACTCGTATAGTTTGTTTACACAGGCTCGCGGCATAGGAGAGGAGAGTTTAAGTAGCGATAATTGTATTCGAGAGGCGAAGCTTGGAGCATTTGTTGACACTAGGCGACCATATTACTGCCTAAAAGAAATTGCCGCTCGCTACCGAGAAACTCTTCTTGTGTAATGGAGCCTTTACTGACGGTGACGGAAAACATCGTATGGAAGAAGAAAAATCGCGCTTAAAATTTTGAATCCACAGTGGGCACGCGTGGCCATTAAGTCATACCTCTCTCTCTCTCTCTCTCTCTCTCTCATAGAAAGGCCTGTGCCCTATAATGTTGGATTACTCGTTGAAAAATATTGTACTATATGAAGATATTTTTTTAATTCTTCATCTCAAAGTGCCTCTCCATCACTGAAGGTTGGCAGTCAGCTCTTTACAACGGTCTCTGTTCAGTGCAATTCTGAACAGCTCTTCCACGGTTTTAACACCGGTCCATGCTTTGATGTTGCACAACCATGACATCTTTCTCCTGCCCGGCCTCCTCTTTCCTTACACCTTGCCCATCAAAATGTTCTGCAGCAGTCGATAATTCTTGCTTCGCAGCACATGGCCTAAGTAGGCCTACTTTCCGCTGCTTGATGGTGCGAACAAGATTCACCTCCTTGTGCATCCGTCTAAGGAATTCAACGTTGGTCACTTTATCAGTCCAACTGATCCGGAGCAATCGCCGATAGCACCACATCTCGAAAGCCGTGGGTCTTCTTCTGAGGTCTTCTTTTATGGTCAACCACTCGCACCCATAAAGAACGACAGGCTGTATGTAACAGTGCAGAATCTTACCTAATCACTTTTAGTGATAAGGCCGCCGTCTGTACTTTTTGACTAAGAAATACCTGTGTAATCTCCTTTTTTATGTACATAGACAAGTGTTCTCTATCTCTATCTATCTATATATCTATCTATCTTATTTTGGAGTTTGATGGAGAGTTACTAACAACACAGAACTTTATTTATTAAGGGTTCCGAAATATTAAGCTTTACAATGGATTTTTTTGTCCAAGTAGAGCGTTCCGCCACTGTTGTGGCTAAACGATTGTAGAAACGTGAAAAAGGGTAGCACGATATACAATGACCTTAAAAGAAAAACTTCAGTGGCTAAGTAGGCTTTACAAGTTAAACAGTAGTAGGTAACCACCTAATAATAGAAAAACTTCGTACCAACTACAAAATCCATTGATAGTTACTTCAATATAGTTGTTAATTCTGTAAACTAGATCAAACCCGCTATTTCTAAGGAATTCTACACTCCTTGTGGATCGTTAGTTTCATTTTTGAACTGTGCTACAAAGAATTTCCATTATAATAACAGCCGCCCGCCCAAATCTATCACCACTGTAATTTGCTTAATCTACTCGTAAATGGTAAAATACGTGAATAAATAATAGTAATAGTAACTACACTTAAGTAGTTACTTTGTGAAATTTTTAGTTTTATAAACCGGCCCCTAATTGCCAGTTTCTGAATTGAGAATTTTGCTAAGTAACTAATTAACTGTAGTGCTGTCTCTTTAAATTTCTCAGAAAAGAGCGTGACAGAAAGTTACTTAAATATTTACTCAGTGAAATTCTCAATTTAGAATCTGGCCCCAAGAATCTTAACAAAATAAAGAACGACATAAAACAAAGGCATGTGTCTCGAGTGACAGAGGACGGCAGCTGCAATGCAATGGGATTGTAGTAATTTAATGTGCCCATACGTCCTCATTGAGTGCAATCTCATTCACTGGTAATACTTCCCATATAGTCCTCGCAGACCTATATGGCCGTTTTCTAAATAAATTCTCGGATGAGAGGCTTTTTACAGCCTCTTATCCGAGAGAGCGTCTCACCGAATACAAACCCTGGTTTCTCGTACGCTAACAATCTGTTCATCATCATCAACCCATTATGTCCCCACCGAGGGGAACGGGTCTCCTCCCTGAGGAAGGTATAGGCCATACTCCACCACGGGGGCCAAGATCAGATTGGTGGAGGTAAGACTAGTGGCTGGTCTTACTGTTCGGAAAAATGCCACTAGCGTTAGTAATAGAACGGTCACCCATCCATGAACGCGCCCAATGTTGCTTAAACTTGCTTAAGATCACTCAGGCAGCCGAAGCTAAGAGCGATTCTGTTAATCTACTATTAACACCTGTCAAACATTTTTTTCTCATGCACTTTGGCCAACTGACAGCTGCTAACAATAGATTAACAGCTTGTTAGAGTATGAGAAACCGGGGGTAAGTGTAGATCTCTGCCAATGTACCATTAGATAAGATCTCGGGTTTTTGTATGCAGTAATTTATATTCTACTCAAAGTCAATCTAATTACAATAAATTGGATACAATTACCGCTTCCGACCGGTCTTTTTGGAAATCCATGGAGGAGGCCTATGTAAAGGAGTTTACTTCTTGTGGTTGAATGATGATGATGGATACAATTATCTGTAAAATGCTCTAATGCGTGGAAAAAATCTGGACCACCATAGGCGTTTCTTTTAATACGGTGTTCCAAATTAATTTGGTCATATAATATGCTGTTATTGTTTTTGTACTTGACATAGCAGAGCTCACCACATAACTTTTTATACCTCTTCAGCGCAACATAAAATACACAAACTCTAATTTATTTATTTAAAAAATTACTGAGATAACCTTTTATATATATAAATGACAATCAGATGACATAGACGAGTATCCTTAGCTAACGCGGCAAAAAAGTCTTTTTTATTTTATTTAGGGCCCTATTTCACTCATCACTATCCTTGGTCGTCGCCAAACAGCACCGCGAGCGCTATAGCTGCCTTAAGTCTTACAGTGGAGTCGTAAACTGTGATACAGGAATCACAATTCCAGCGAATGAAGACGCATTATCCGTTGTTTGCAAGTAATGCAAGCGAATCCGATAAGCTTAGACAAATAAGAAGTAACGACGCAAACACAGGTTGAAATACATATTATTCAAATAAAACATAACCTAAAAAATTAAAACATATCGATAAATCAATAAGGCAATTTTCGATAAAGAAAAAAGAACTTGACCAATAATCTGAAAAATGAAATTAATTTAAGTAATTTCACTATCAACACCTATGACTTTGTTTTCTAATAATGTACATTTGTGAAGTTATTATATACAAGGTGTGCTTGGGAATTGGTCGGGCACGGCTTTTTTCACCAAAGGAGAATGGCAGGCTTCAGTGGAAGTCTAGTACACCTACAAAAAGTCGTGTTGAAACATGAAATATTTACATTTAATAGATCATTGTATTAGAATTTGTTGCATTAATTTTCTTTTTTTTATAAAGTTGGGAGTCATAAGTTAAGGTTGTTTGTTTAAGAAGTTTGGAGGTTATGTTACGACGCCGTTTGCTTGACTGTTAGAGATAAATACAGATGAAGGGTACAGGGAAAGAAGGATCACAGTCAAAAATAACGTATTTGGAGATAACAACAAAAAAAGTTTTTTCTCTTAAAATCTATGTTTTTTACAACACAAAAGTACTAACTTCTAGAAAAGACAGTATTATCCCAATGCTTTACTTAATAAAAAATATATAATACATGTTTTTTGCCACCAAAGTTGAAAAAACGTAAATGTTCTATTAAAATACTTAGAAGAAAGTTTAGAGTCACTTGACTATGAACTTTTTCATGTGGTTAATTCTTTTTTTTTTTTTCTAAAAATATCTACAAATTAGAAATTGTGATTTACATGTTTTTTTGCTATTCTGATTACATATCAGTAATTAATACCTGTTAGAACTTTATTGAGTAGGTAATCAAAAACTCTCTAAAAAGATCATAGTCACATTGACTATGATCTATTTTCCTGCAACCATAGTAAGTTCTTTTGAGTCTCATGTTGACTGTGATTTCTTTTAACGTTTTTTGTTTTACCATTCGATAGTTTTCTCAATTCACTACCAAGTGGCATTGTCAACTAAGTTTTGGAAAAATACTGACTTTGATCCTTTTTCCCCTATACCCTTCAGATCTTATCTACGTGTAGTACAAAAACGTATGGATAGCGGCGCCTTTTCAATAATCTACATTGTTAAAATAACGTCATTCAAGAAGTTAGCTGGTCGCGTCACTCCCTAATGGAGAGCATAGCCCAGGTACCAGATGATACTCATCACATGAGAGCAACACCCCACAGTTCTTAGCTCTACAATGCAGTTGCAACAATAACTTATTATTGCTTCTCTGCCACGATTACCTCTTTCAGTTACAATAAAAACAAAGTATGTTTTTCCTGAAGAGTGACGAGACTTAAATTCAAATAAATTCTTTTTTAATTGCACCCCTAGGATTCTGCCAATGTCAAATTTGTTGTGGAAATGGCAGGGCAAGTATCTTATTTATTTTTATTTTTGGACGAAGCAGTCCCACAGAACACCTAAAGATCGTTTCACCAATCAAGTCCCACGGTAAGATCCTAAAAATAAATAAAACAATAAAAGCCAAAATTCATTAACTCTGGGACTTCTTTCGTGAAACGAACTCTACTGACTTTCACTTTGACATGACAGTTGTTTTTTTTTTCTTGGCTTGCAAGCATAGATTATTCTGAGTTTGCAAGATAAAACAATCGATGGCGTTCCGTTTCTGTTTCTAAATTGCGTTTTATTTAATTATTTTCTTATTTTCTTCCCCCTACTTTAAAAAAATATTTGACATACTGAAAAAAGAGCCAGTTGCGAAATACTAAAGTTGGGAAAATATAACCCCAAAACATTATTTTAATAGGGCGGTACACCATTTGCCGGTGTCCTTTGCCGTAGGTTGTGAATTTCACATTAAAGTCATCTAACCGCTTAAAACTGGCCACTTATCTCATTTATAAAAATTTAAAAAATAATAATTGTTCTTTCTTCTTCTTACGCTGAGGTTTATCAAATTTTGGCATCACGAATTCGTACCGTATATATTGATAGAGAAATAGAGATGAATTTAGAACAGTTAATAACGTGAGAGAGCTATGCTCGGAGTTTCTCTGAAGGATAGGATTCGTAACGAATACATCCGACGTAGAACCAAAGTTATCGACATAGCTCAGAGAATTAGCAAGCTGAAGTGGCAGTGGGCTGGACATATTTTGCGAAGAACCGACAACTGCTGGGGTAAACGTGTTCTTGAGTGGAGACCGCGACTCGGCAAACGTAGTGTAGGACGCCCTCTACCCAGGTGGGATGATGATCTGCGAAAAACTGCAGGCAGATGCTGGATGCGGCAAGCTGAAGACAGGGCGCTATGGCGCTCATTAGGGGAGGGCTATGTCCAGCAGTGGACTAATATAACCTGATGATAATGATGGTGATGATGATGATGATGAAAAACGTGACGCTTCGTTTCGACTCTGCGTCAGTGTGAATTGAGCCTTAGTTTTCCCAAATCTCAACCTTACTAATAACTTTTTTTATTGGACTATCTCCGATCTTACTTGAACCGGAAATACCTTATCTCTACCGAAGCGAGCTAGGGACATGATTTCCCATTTCCTAACCGAACAAATGCCGAAATAATTCGATTACATTATATGCCAGAATGCCAATGGATATTGGCTTTTGTCTGTAGGGTCAAAACGATGTTGTGGGATTATAAGAGCCTTTTTTTGGTACTGTGATCACGCTACGATACGTAAGGTTATCTAAATAGCCCGGATGTATACGGTCACAGAGACATTATTAAAAAAGAGGTATGTCGCATGGCTAGGTTACATGACAACTTATTCTAATCTTTCCCAACTGCAACCGTTAATTCGTCGTTAGCGGGAATGACTCGTAGTAAAACAAAGATTCTCATCGATCACTTCTTGGATTAAGATGCAAGATTAGGATTCTACGATCAGGATTGCAAAATTATCGGAATATGTTGTATCCATGGCCACTCTTCCGAATCCTTTGTGATGAGTAGTAGTCGTTAGATTTATTTTCGTGCCTTTGAAAAATCAAGATATTAATATATTTTTTAGAAAACTTATATTAAAGCTTTGAGTGATTTTAAATGATCACGAAGGTAAAGTGAGCAACTTAAGGCGCGTTCAGTGCATGGTGACCGTTCTATAACTAACGCTAGTGGCATTTTCCGAGCGATTCCGTGCTTCGCAAGGCACGTTAAGCAGTTGGTGACGGCTGCCGTCGATAGATGGCAGTCGTTAAGCGAAGTCAGAGGCCTAAGGGCAGCTTCAACACTTCTGATAGTAAGACCAGCCACTAGTCTTACAAGCCTCCACCAATCCGACCAATAATGGCCTATACCTTCCTCAGGGAAGAGTGCTCCTCGGTGGGGACATATTGGGTTGATGATGAAAGTGTTACTAGTTGGTCAGGGTGCAGGAAGAAGTAGCTTGGTGAGTGGTAGTCAAACAAATTACGGGCAATAGTCACATCCCAGAGTCATGATAATATTACTACAAAGACGAAGAAAAAATATACATTATAATAAACTAGTGAAAGAATAATAGCGGAAAAAAATAAACTGAGAACATCTTACTTTTTTTGAGTCGGCCTTTTTCTTGCTTAGTCAACTAAACCACGCTGAGTCGTCTGAGTGTTTTCCCGTTTTCTATTGGCGTGATACAGCTCACCAATAGGTAGATGGATAGACAGATAGAGAATACTTCACAAACACTAACACTTTTGCACTATCAAAATAAATAATCACAAATAATTACGTATCACACACGACCATTTACAAACGCGATTTGATGGCCCTGCCTAGTAACTATTCGCAAACCAGCCTTACCCACTGTCTGTACGTATATGTCCCAGCGACGATAGGATAGACCATAATAAAAAAAGTGTAAGTCAAAAGGTCGAACAAACATGGATGAGTTTAGTCGTGCATTTCAGCAAAGTCCATCTAAAAATAAGTCCCAGACTCTACTGTGGCCGCTATAACCATGCTCTGATGTCTATTCTTGTGTAGTCTATTCTAGTGCAGTAAACTCAAGAGACCAAATTGTTACCTTCTACTATAGCGCTATGCTGCTTGTACAGACATAATACTACTAGTAACAAGTAGTGGCACGCTTATAACTTCCTATTTTAGTTACTAGACTGGAGGGGCCATGGAATTTGAGTTTTAACAATCATACGAAATGATTTTTTGTGCAATAAAATTCGTGTTATGCGTTTGGTGTTTGCATTTGTAAATTATAATTTGCATTTGTAATGAACGTGCATTACAAATGCAATGCAATGCAATTTACTCACAAATAGAGAACAGTAATCTAAGTAAGCTTATGTGTGCGAATCTCGCTCTGCCGCACATAAGAAATGATGGATGGCAATATAAATTTGTTTCCGCATGTATACGCGTTTCTACAGATTTAATACATTGATAGTTGGTAGTGTATTACTGATGAATGGTCTGGCGCCTGGAGGGGACATGCCACAGGCAACATTCCGTTTCATTCAAATACCCTACCTTACACTATAATGAGGTCAAAATTTATTTGAACACACTCAACGGCCTTCCGTCGGACGTGCTATAGCACGCCCTTTAGGCGTCCGCTCCTGATTGCAGTTAGTTCCAGGCATTTCCAGGTCAGTTCACAGTCAGCAGGATGTCTTCTGGGAAAGGAATTAAGAAAATGCGCTTCACGCCTTTTATCATCATACCTGCGCTATGTCCGCGCAGACGAATTACAGACGCCGCGTCAGTGAGCAATGCGCCTAACTTTACAATGTACTTACCTACCGCGTGAAACTAAACTGAGAGTGCTTAGGGCTTATATCAGCGATGGCGAACTACTTAACAGATGATGTACGGTTTTAGGTCGTAGAGTCACATTATTCTAGGAATGTTAAGTTTTCAAAGCCACATTGCTAAATTATAAACATAAGCAGTTTGAGACGAGCCACCGACGACGCGAGCTCCGTCTCGCTCACCATGATTAAGATCTGCGAATCGGAGCGAATCTGGTCGGACTTGTCCGATAAAAAATCCAAGTAAGTTGATCCGGACCAAAAATTTACAATTTACATATGTACAGGCTTTACATTGCTTCTGGCCCACACTTAGGATACCCTGTATCGTGGACACCAGAAACAGCGACATCACAAGCATGTAAACATTCAAAACCTGGGGGTTTTTCTTTTGTCCCCAGCCGGGATTCAAACCCGGGACCTCTCGCATGGTAGGCAGATGCGGTAGCTGCACCACAGAGGTCGTCAAACAAGCCAAGTCAAAACGAAAGTTATTTTCGCTACCACTAATCAACTTTCAAACATTTGATGCAAGGTCGCCCGCAATGTTAAAGCGTATATCCTGTCTACTGAACAATATGCTTAACAAACTTACAACCGTATTTTGCGGGTTTTTCGTAAGCGTTCTTCAGCTATACATTCACTTATACTTTAGTGAATAAGTGAAGTTACCTAACCTAACAGGAGGGTGGCTGTCGCCGCAGGGTACTGAGATATGTATCTGTTAAAACCCAACTGTATGGTGTACGTCAATTATGTTACCTAAAATTATGTTGGTAGACGGACTACTTACCTAGTACGTGGAGTTATTAAAATAATATAAAATCTGCAATCTATTTCATCAGAATCTTTGTAATGACACTACTTCCAATAATAGTACAGGAAAATAGCATATTTTTGGAGGCAAATTATGTACATCATTGAAACCTTGTTTATAACTTCATCTTAGTAGTAGAAATGAGGATCTGCAGAGTCCTAACGAAATTTAGGGGTCCTACCCCCTCCCAGGGGGTATGGTCAGGAGGGAGTTTTAAAAAAATGTACATTTAACAAGCTAGACGAGTGAAGTGTCATTTTCTGTGTATTTTTTTGCGCTGAATCAAATGAGACCTTACCTAAGCTTATAGGATTAATATTTTGGAAGATATGAAGGGTTTTTGTTGTAAAAATCAAAAGAAAAGACATTTTAAGTCAAAAGCAGTTTTTATTACTTTTTCACTAGGTACAGTATGTATCAACTATGAACATGTTTAATTATTAATATTAAATTGATTCTTCACCTTCTCCGAAATCACTGAGATCATCGTCATCGATGTCAACAAGGGCCATGCCTTTGTGGAAGTCCGCGTTAGAGCAAGAATGAGCCTCGCATGTTTTGCATACAGGCGAGCAGGGTATCCGACTTTTTACGCATGAGCACTTTAGAGTGGAACATCCTCTTTTGCACGAGCAAATATAAGGGCCATTATTTCATCTGGAGCTGGTGGTAAGGTGGTGCGAATAGGGCATAGATCACCATTTTGACGACACCAACCCCACTCTTTAGGATTCAATTTATTTCCCAGCCATTATATATTCATATACCTGGGTCCTTCGACAACCCGATGGCTTTAAGAGCAGTCTCTAGCATGCGCCCAGTTGGCTGCCGACTTTTTTGCGCAGAAGTCTAAAAATGGCCTACTTTTGGGTGGCTATACCAAAGCCACCATTTACAACATACATACAACATTTTTATTCTCAATTGGATAACCCAAAGAACATTCTATCAAAATTTGATCCAAATCGGTCAATAAACAACAGAGTTAGCATATTTGTATGAAAGAACGCGTTCGAAATTAAAAAATCGGCTTCATAGGATGGCCGTTTATCGTACCTTCCCCACAACTTTCTCATACAATTTTTTTCTCTAGCACCTACCGTTCTCGAGATAATCTATAGATGATCAGTCAGTCATTCAGTCA
This sequence comes from Yponomeuta plumbellus, assembly GCA_947310845.1. Taxonomy (NCBI): domain Eukaryota; kingdom Metazoa; phylum Arthropoda; class Insecta; order Lepidoptera; family Yponomeutidae; genus Yponomeuta; species Yponomeuta plumbellus. The sequence goes on from OX371194.1 coordinate 15,735,670, forward strand.
ATACAAATTTAATACCATTAAAATTTAAACGTTTTCATATTCATATTTCGCAAAATATTGATCCTAGGAGGAGTTTGAGTACGGTCTCATTCGATCCAGTGCAAAAAATATATAGAAAATGATACTTCTATTGCCTAGTTGGTTTTTTAAAATTTCCCCCCTACCCGGCAAGGGGTAGGATCCCTAAATTTTGTTAGGACTCTGTAGATCCTCATTTCTACTACCAAGATGAAGTTATAAACAAAGTTTCATTGATGTACATAATTCACCTCCAAACTGGAATTTTTAGGCTTACTTTACGATTTATAAGCAAGAAGCTTAAGATTCTCGACCGATTTGTTTGATATTTTTAATGCAATCACGAAACTTGGCAGGTTCAGTTAGAATGAATATTAAATATTGGGCATGTTTTATTTCTATTTATTTTAAGCGTTTCAATTTAGCGATGTCTAAGACCTTAGGCAAGTAAATCAAACAGGGTCTGCAAAATAATTTATTTTATTTGCAGTTTTCCGCTTATTTCTTTATGACTTGACATTCTACAGCTACAACAAGCTGAGACAATATGTTCGAACAATTCTGCCTTTTTCGTCAATTTTCCAAACAGCAGATGTCAGCCGGGTGGGAGATGTGATGGTTGTTTGCATTAATTTTATTTTTAATCTCTGATTAATAAAACTGTAAAAGTAAGGCGTTACCTTTGTTTATGGATAAATGAGAGAGTGAGAAATAGGATAGAATGATTTGAGTGAGTTTCCTTCGGCAACCTTTCCGTGGCAAGGTTGTGTGGAAAAATTACTGTAGGTACTTGTACTTTTTCTTACAATTTCAACTTTTTTCTATTTTTGTTTCTTGTGTGCATTTAAGAATATTATTATCTTATCTTATTTTATTGAAAAACTGATCTAGGCTCCGTAATGATAAAGCAGCATTTACTGCTGAGATCATTCTGCCCTCGTAACGAGAAACTAAAATGCAAAAATAAGCTGCTTGGATGCATTTTTTGCAGTAAAAAATAATGATGACTGTAGATCTGCAGCAGAACTACAGCCACCATTATTTTTTTACTACAAAAAATGCCACCGAGTAGCTTATTTTTGCATCCAAACTAAAAACGCAGTAATGCCTATTACTGTGTTTCTCGTTACGCGGGCAGAATATTAATATAGCACTCGGGCAAGATGAGCTTCTTAACAAAAAAGTCTTGAAATAACGCCAAGACTTTTGAAAATCAAATAAATCAATCACTATAGTATAGTAGTTTATATGTGTAAGATAAGATAAGACAAGAACATTTTTTATTCATCTATTCATCTATGCTTGTCCATTGCTGGACATAGGCCTCGCCCATTGCACGCCACTGAGCACGGTCCTCGGCTATTCTCATCCAGCTCTTGCCAGCCGCCTTGCGAATATCATCGCTCCACCGAGTCTGAGGACGTCCTACACTACGTCTACGTTTATTTTTTATTTCACACTGGAAAAAACAAAAAAACACAAAATATTTACAAGGCTAGTGCTTACAAAAGTTTCAGTTCAAAAATCATTCTCTTGACAAGATCTCGTGACTTTCATAAATACGCACCTCGAAGAACCATTTTTGTAGAGTTGAGACTATGCGTCGAGCTCGACGAGCCTTCTGTAAATTAACCACATCTATGTATGTAAATGGTTATTACATTATTACCCCTTTTGCATACAGTTGCCAAGCCGGCAAGTCAAATATTGAATTTGAACCCGCGCTTAGGGGAAACATCAATAACATGTGGGCACCTGAGCGTCTTAGAATTCGTCAGTTTACTTACTTAACTGAAATGTAATAGGTATATCTAATATACCAACATAAAAGTTTGCATATAATTCCCCTGTTTAATTGTTCTAAGACCCTTCTATCAATACCCTTCTACACAGTCACTGACTTGCAATGCTCATAATAATAATAATAATAATACTTTATTCAGAAAAAAGAATTTACATGTAAATTGGCTTACGCTAAGTGGTACAAGAGTATGTTGTTTGTCCAATTAATGAGCGACTGCTGCTGAACTAGACGAATAGTCTGTGTTTCAGCATTCAGTTTCCCTTACATGGTGTCTAAATATTTCGTACAGATTTTTAAGCCATAACAAGCATAGTAAGCTCTTTTAAAAAAAAATTGTGAATTTCATATTAACCTCGTGAGGCCCGACCTTGAAAATAACAATTGATTTTGTGATCACTTGAAGACATCGGGCCTCACGAGGTTAAGGCGTCCTCTATAGTATAGTATAGAGCCATACTCTAAGTGTGTTCCGCGCAACCCTAGGGTTCCGTGATATCTACCCCTGTAAGGGTTCCGCAAGAACATAGAAAAAAAAAATCGTATCACTTTCGGTATCACGATTCACGAGGCGCAGCCGAACTTAGTCGCCACCCACAACAGGAAAAATTATTAGTAGTAACCGTTTCATTGTATGTGCTTTTATTATGCTTATTAATAAAGAATACATTTTTCAAATGCCTGCTCTATACTGAGTACTGGGTACTTGAAATGTAGATCCGCGTACAGATTAATCCGCATATGCAATATAATGCAACACGAACGTAGTATTGCAGTCATTTGCAGAGTGCTCGCAAACAATTAATATTATTATGTAGGGAAATAGGGAATGGATGAAAATATCAGAAGTGCTTGATATTTTTTTTGGTGATGGGAATAACCTTCCTTAACGCGAGAAAAAGGTTTCAATTTTTTTAGCCTCGTAGTTATTTTTTAAATATACTTAATATTTTTCCATTCGTCGTTCTGGGTTCAGTACGGCATAAAAGACATATTCCTTGGTCCGCTACATGAAAAAAAAATCCACCTTGAAAAGCTGTCAATGTCATTGTCATCACAGATTTCTTTTTTTTTTAACGTAGCGGACCAAGGAATATGTCTTCTATGCCGTACTGAGCCCAGAATGACGAAAGGAGAAATATTGAGATTAGAGTCTGACAAGCAAGTCCTGGGACGCGATTTATTTCGAATTCTTCATATGGCCACACTCTGACTGTCAAACTTAGGTATTTCAGCTGCAAGTAGTAGAGCCCAAACAGTTTGATACTCGTCCTAGATTTAGACAAGAAAAAAACTTTTGTTTCTATTCAACATAATTTTACCTATGTTTTAATATGTACATACGAGTGATAATGTTTTAAAGCAAACATGAATTATTTCTTGTTGTAAGGTCTGTCGGATGACGCAAATGTTAAACGTCAGATTGAAGACTTACAGCCTGTTTCTTGGGCGCTGTTCAAAGTTGTGATTTATTGACAAAGCATTTAATTTGACCAAGCAATCAAATCAAATCGGGTTTCCCGAGGGCAGATTAGCCAAAAATTTACTAATCAGTCGATCATTTTAACTTAACCATAGGAACTGTCAAACACACTTTTCTAGCACGACTAGCACAGAGCACATTGATGACTAGCATGCTAGTTTACAGTTTAAAAAGAAAAACAAGACATTTTAATGACAGGACTAATATCAGTTGAAGTTGAAGTTTTGGCTCGCGCCGAAATGAAAAGTTTTTCTGTTCAAAAGTTATTATTGAGTTGGTCTAATCTAAAATGAATTGCAAAGCAACCCGGGGCAAAAACTTCACAGAACGTGAAAAATGCTTCTGATCATTGCAGAATGCTTCTGATCAATTCCGAATAAGGATCCACAAGACGGCAATGCAAAGTGTATATTGTCCGCCACAGTTATCTGGAAGGCTCCAGTTGCTTACATATATGTTAATTGTAAGCAGAATTTGCTCCACAACGCTGATGGCATTACGCCTGATTGTATAGTAATTGGCCCACAATCACTGCTTTCGGGACCCGGAACCAAGTTCGAAACTACTCTTTATCAAACTATTCCATAGGGTTCATCCTCCTCCTTAAGCGTCTAGTTCTAGCAGCCGTGCGTCACCATAACTAGGTGGTCCCGAAAGCGAAGACATGCAGATTATTACAAAACTTCACCAGTTTTCAAGCAAACAAATTATGTTAATTCGTCGATCTCCTCCGATTAGTTAACAAGGCGATTTGACACTTCAAAATTGATTTTGAACAGTGATTAGTGCCTAATCATTCCCCAGGAAACTCGAATACAGTTTGACATGTCCTTTGACGTTTCATATGTTAACTGGTTTGATCTGTTGGTCAACTGAATTGATTGGCGCTCAGGAAACCCAAATCGTGCTTAATCATAGTTTAATTTGATTGTAGCGATTAATAAATCTAATCAGCCCCCAAGAAACCGGCTGTTAGTCAAAGATCTCAAAGATGTTGAGAAAAAAGATATGAATCAGATTTTGATTATGGTTCAGCATTAATAAATGTTCATAAGTTTATGTGGTGCATCTTTATTATCCCTGTTTTTGGTGGAGTGGAAATGTTGGTTTTGATGTAGTTAATGTTTTCGTTTTGCTTATATTTATTTATGTTTGGACAAAATTCATTGGAGACTCCAAACTAATTAAACAAATAATCAAGTTAAGCAAAAGTATCAAGATGTTTTATGGCATATAGATGCAGGGTTATCAACTAAAATATTTTTAAATTTCCCGCCAAAGGCTTGAGCCACGACTCACTTGTCGCACTCTATTTAAAAATTAACTACAAAGCCAAAAAAATTTAAACTTTTTTCTCGCGTTAAGGAAGGTTAAAGAAAAAAAAAATCAAGCAGTTCTGATATTTTCATCCATTCCCTATTGTTGCACTGCATTAGAAGTTGTGTTGCACGAAATCTGTAGGTACGTGGCTTATTGCCTAGTCGGTAAAATGTTAACAATATTGTTGAATTTATTAGAATACAATAATTATATTAACCTCGTTATTCTAGCCGTCAAGGCGCTTAGCTACCGACAAAGAGGCCGTGGGTTCGATACCCTCTGGGAGCCGCCGTACATTTGTACAAATGGCCTCAGTCTACGTGTTTTTCGATGTTTATAATGTATTTAATTGGTTACAGCATAGGGTATCCTAGTTTGGGAACAGGTCAAGTGATTGTGTTGTGTGCATGTTCTTATTCTTCATCATCATCAACCCATTATGTCTCCACCGAGGGGCACGGGTTTCTTCCCTGAGGAATGTATAGGCCATACCACCATGGGGGCCAAGTCCGGATTGGTGGAGGCTTGTAAGACTAGTGGCTGGTCTTACTGTCAGAAGTTTTCAAGCTGCCCTAAGACCTCTGACTTGGCTTAACGACTGCCATCTATCGGCGGCAGCCGGCACCAACTGCTTAACGTGCCTTGCGAAGCACGGAACCGCTTGGAAAAATGCCACTAGCGTTAGACATACACCGTGACCCATCCATCGACTGAACGCGCCGTATGTTGCTTAACCTTAGATCACTCAGGCAGCCCAGGCTACGAGCGATTTGCTATTATTAATAATATAAAAATACGTATAGACGTAAGGCGACGTGGAATGAATAGCATGTCCACATTGTTGTACATTTTGACAAGCAAATTGAACCCTCCGGCACAGCCTTAAATATGTGTACAGTCGACTGTACGTCACACATACATAATGTGTACTCTACCCAGTTAAATTACGGATGAGGTAATTTACAAACACGTAAACTTTGATCAGGTGCCGACTGTACGTACCTAAAAGTTAGTCACGCAATCATTTCCTGAAGGGTTACCAGCTACCTTGCAACCTTAGGGGCGTCACAAATGGTTAGTAGGTATATCCTCCATCGGGAATTAATAACACCTAATGGCTAAGGCCTATACCTTCCTCAGGTAAGACATCAGTGCCACTCGGTGGGGACATAATCGGTTGATGATGATGATGATGAATGTCTTTCCAAAACCCAGGTATTTTCGTCATCATTACAAACGAACATTAGGTACCCACAATGGCTCAGAATTTTAATCAAGTTACTTTAACTTATCCTCGTTGAATTCTTTTACTCTAAACTAAAACTTTTAATTGGTTAAAAAACGTGTCCAAGCCAACGATTCAGTTATTTTTTTTGTAATTTACCACAAGTCACTTCGCCATTAGCTCCCTTTAACACCTAACTATGAGTGGAGATTTTTATTCTTAGAGAAGCTTTGCCGACCTATGTCGTGCTCTATTGTAGAGTAGCGCCTGTCTGTGACGAACTTTATTCAGACGAGCTGCCACTAATCTCGGCGGGTGGTTCAGTCAGACCTGTAATTTAATAAATGTTTGGGAAACAGTCCAAAGTTTATGTATTAAAGTGACGGGCATCCCGAGGGTGGGTTCAGACCCGGATAGACCTCACCCGTGTCTAGGATAACAGCAACTTTATACAAATTTTAGTTAATGACCGAACCGATTCGACGGGCAATTTATCACAACATTTGGGATGTGCTCCTTCATTGTCCAGATGTTTCGTACCCAAAAATAATTTACTTCAATGACTTTCTTGTCAGGGCCAATAATATAAACGTATTACCACCGTCCTTTTGAAATCCGCAAAAAAGTACAAAAAAGTAAGGTGCGGTGTGTGATGTGATGATTTCGGCGAAATCTATTAGCACTTTAGGCTAGGTGAAAGAAAATTCGGAAACACAAATAATGACTTATTCTCAAGGAAGTTATAGCAGTAAGAACATACATCTTAAAATGAGATACTATGTCTGCGACTGAGTGACTATAAAATAACACTTTGTTTTCCTTTTCGTGTTAGGGAATTTTACTAAAATCATCTGTAAAACATACAGGACACGTTCATTATTATTAGTTGGGTTATAACCTTGAAAAGAATAATTAAAAACCTTGTTATGGAGAGCTAATCGGCTCGCTCAAACAATCTACGAGTTAAATAACTATTTACTTTTAATTTGTAGGGCAAAATTAATAATTGATTTAAAAAAAAAAAATGTTTTTTTTTTTAACGATCATTACGTTTTCTCAATGAAATTTATTGAAAATATTCTCAACCCGAAGTGAATTCTTAGCTAAAATTGTCACCGTGAAGATTTTTTTGGGAAAATCGCCTTTTTCATATTTTCATTTAACGGATCAACGATTTGGGTGCTATAAGACACAACCGTATTGGGACCAACTACGGGCGAGTGACTGGGCGAAAGTGTTATGAATTCTCTGCGGTACCCATCAATATTGATTTGCCCGCCCTTTTACACATGCGGCGGGCGTGTAAAGTAAACGTTTAAAAACATATTTAGGTCAATAGTACCTAGCGATAAAAATCGATACAGATTATTTTTGGTTCCGGTAGTCTATTGACCATTAGTTTACTTTAGTTTGGTGGAAGGAACGGTTTGTCCACAATAAATTGTATATTAATGTATAAAGTAAACCAGTAATGGAACCTTTGTTTCCTTTGTTGACAACCTCTGTGGCGTAGCGGTTAGCGCATCTGCTTACCATGCGAGAGGTCCCGGGTTCGATCCTCGGCTGTAGAAAAAAAAACTCCAGGTCTTGGATGTTCACATGTTTGTGACGTCGCTGTTTCTGGTTCCCACGACATAGGGTATCCTAGTGTGGGGCCAGAAGCAATGTATGTGCCTGTATGTAAATGTTTATGTTTAAAATGTATTATTGTAGTTCAGATTATTTGTATGAAATACTATGAAAACTTGCTCACCGAGAGTATTTGCTACCAGGAATACTCTCTCAGGCTTAGAGAGCTTAGTGTCTAAGCCCATGGCGGTACCAATTCTTTCGACTTTGAAAAGTGAGCGTTTTCCGTTGTCGTTTTAGGATGCTGGAACCATGAGCTAGTAGTATAATAGAATAATATTAACATGACAATAGACCGTTATTTGCCTCTATTTTGTAGCTTACTAAGAAAATGTACCTATACTATACCTAGCTATAGACCATGTCCGATATAATAAGTAGCTTATGGAGGCTGAAGGTGCAGTCCTTTGTTCTACCAAAGTCTAAGCAGTTGGAAGTTTGTTCACCACCTTGTTCCAGAATAAGAGGCTTTCAAACATAACTTTCAGGCAGCGATGCACTATTTAATTACTAAGATTATATACAAAACTGGCTTTCTAAGTTTTAGATCTATGCTAGTTAAAAAATCCATCATTTACTTTGGAAAAAAGTAATAATGAGTAATAAACTCACGCGCGTTATCCCCGAGGGGGTAGACAGAGGCACCAATCACTAGAACTGGGCCCACGTTTTACCGAGTTGACCGAGTTGGTCCCAAACGTGACAAGTGGCAAGCATGTCGCCGTTATCCGGGCACAATTTAACAGCGAATGGTGTTGCTGTACAAACAAACAAATGTTCGTAACTAAAAGTCATTGGTTCATGCGTGGTTCGAACGCAGACCCTCGTGATCAAGAAGCAACTCCACTACGCCACCACCACTTATTTTTTCATACTTTGTAAAAATCCCGCTTTATTTAAACCTACTCAGGGACGTCCCCATAAATTAAGGAATATTTTGATGGTTGCGTTTACAGTCATAAAAATACATACGTATATTTTTGTTGACCCACAAACGGTTCTTGCAAAACTTGTTTAGTTATCATGCAAACTATCTACATGTTCGATTTTCCTGCTTCTGTCCTAAATCCGATCCCTGATGATGCACGACAGCAAAAAAGTCTCTCAAGCAGTATAATAGGCTTTTGAAGCGAGTAACGTACGTACTACTTTTACCACCTAAAAGTCTGTAAGCCCCTGTTTCTCGTAGACTAACCGTATATTAATGTGCTGGTAGCAATTATCAGTTGGCATGCATAAAAAAAACAACTATGAAGTACGCACAAAAAAGTAACTGACAGTTGTACGAGAAATTTGATTGAGATGTTATACCTATTAGTAAAAAGTACGTATCGTATCTCTCTACCCAAACTGGTCAACACGAAGCAAAGTGGGTGTAAGTTGTGGACTTGGTAGACACGCTGCGACTACACAAAACAACTCTGCCTTGAGAGGGGTTGCTAGGATCGAAACCTAATTTTATCACACGAAATTTCCGATTTTTAACACGTTTTCAGAGGTTTTGCGATGATCTTTAATCTGAAAACACGTAATTGAAAAACACCAAAAACATTGCTTGGCTGGAAAGCTACTGCAGAAAGGAACTGGATATGAAATGTTCAACCATTTATCTACGTCTATAAAAATAAGCAGAAATGTACTAGTATTATTGAACATCAATATCTCATAAACTGTTCATTTCTCAAAGATTGTTTCTTTGGAAAAAAATATTCGCATTGATTCAGAAAACATGTTTTTTTTTAATGAACAACTAAAATGATTGTCACTCATCTCAGTTCTTATACATACAAATCACTTATTTAAATACGGTGGAGTGATCTTGATTTCCAAATAGGTCTGATTCCGGATATTTCCGGATTTTTCCTATAATCTGGTAACACCAGCCATGAGACCCTGACACATGTGAGATTACACGCTGTATTTATATTTGCCGCGGGAAAAGTTTGCTGATGGAAGGCACGAGTAGATGAAATCTTATTCGAGTTTGTGGATTGTGAATTGGTGGAGGGAAATAGTCAATTTTTTTTTTACTTACATTTGCATGGAAAATAGTAAATAAGTAAAACAAGTACGTGCGTCGTACTAAGTAAAATAAGTACGTACGTCAAAATTAGTAGCAGTAAAAAAAGCTCCTGCTACTAATTTTGAAATCATTGATGGTGGATCAAAAAAAATTTTTATGCGCCTGCTCGCTCTCAACCTCACATACCCCAATTTTTTTATGCCTTTTTATGCTAATATGCCTCTTCCCTTCATCGCAAACTATAGAAAATGGAAATGAAATGCAGAAAAACCAAAGAAGCTCTACCAACAATGTCAAAGAGTCTTTCAAGCAGTTTGCTCCATTCGAGGAGATGCAATTGCGCAAAACAGTTGCCACTGCTCACAAGATAAACACTTCCACACCGTGGGACTTACAGACAGTCCGCTATGCTGGGGATGCCCCAAGAAAGACGAGCCACCTGCCAACTTGACTATTCACTGAGGGAATTGCAACGGATATCCATCATTGAAAAACTGGGATCCTTGCCTGGCTTACTGGAAAGAGATAGGCTGCCTGGATATACCCCTGCTACATAGAGTGGCCAAAATATGAGGTTAAGTGAGAAACTATAGGATATGCTAACTAATTTTTGCTACGTAATTTTTCACATACTTTCTTATTTACTTTTAGCTAAACTGGGCTATTATTAAATAGATTAATAATAATAATTAATCATCATCAACCATTATGTCCCCACCGAGGAGCACGGGTCTCTTCTCTAAGGAAGGTATAGGCCATATCCCACCACAGGGGCCAAGTCCGGATTGGTGGAGGCTTGTAAGACTAGTGGCTGGTCATAATAATAATAATTATTTTATTTATTTACAGACAACATGGTCCAATATTTTGTTAGTAGCAATATATATACTTGGTATAGCCTATGGTTAGTATTTAATATCTAGCAGTGACTTAGAGCGTTCAATTAGAATTCGCATCAGTGGATTATCCAGCCGTGATGCAATCGCGTTCAGAATACTATGATTTATAATATAAATAATTTCCACAAAACATAATCAATTGTTTTGGATCCAAACTACAAGTACATTGTACCTACCACGTTAAATAATTTTTGATAGTAAAACAATATTTTCTTAGTTATTTCACAAAAGCGATGTCGAAAAATCGCTTTTTGGGACACACCATATCATTACCATTACTTTTCATCAAATCGACTGAATTATTATTGTTCATTTGTGACGAATATAAATAGTATAATACGCCTAGAACTAATCTAGTGTGGGATTATGACGTGTCGTCAATCTATCACGGGCTTAACTCGGTTGCTTGTCCTTAGTGCTTTCGCATCAATCGTGACATACACCACGATTGATGCGAAATCACCAAGGATATTAAATATGTATTGACTAGCTCTACTTACTGTTATACCACGGAAGCTTCTGGTAGGATAAAGTTTTTTAGATAAACTAGGTAGCCTTGGTATTACTAGTAGTATGGGTACCTTAAACTACTTGCGATTCAAAACTCCACGACAGGGACTAGTTTGAAATGCATCACAGTCGACGTACTACAATTAAGTAAGTGATATATAAATATGCATTAGCTTAAGCCTGTTAGTGTTTAAGTAAATAATAATAATACAACCTAAAGCTGCTAACAGAACCAGCAGAAAATAGATTTTTTTTAAGAATTATTCTTGCAGCACACTTGTTATTTTCTCCAAGAGCCGTTAGTTTTCACTCCTTCGGAATTCAATTTAGCAGTGTTCCAAAATAAACACTGTTTTCCAGCGTCCATTTGGTTCGAACTCGGCAAAGGCTCAAAGGCTCGTGCTCACTTCGTATTTTCATAAGTACTACTTAGAAGATAGTGAAATCCGCTTTACACTGTATCAGAATAAGTAAACATAACAAAAAAAATATAAAGAAATAATAAGTAAGTTATATTATAAAAATAAGTACCTAGGTATACTATGCACCTAGAAAAACACAATGTTGATTGAAACAGAACAGGGTGCATGGCACGTGTTGTCATGTTAAAACCGACCGTAGCGCGTTGGAACTACGTCAAACAAAGACAAGTTTTCACTGGTAGGTAGATATTATACTCGTAGTAGAAAATGCCTAAGTGCGTATGTAGGAAACAATCGTATGTAGGATCAAGATGGTTTCTAAGGTACAATAAAAATATATTAAATGACGGTTAGTCAATCCATATTTTATGGTTAGGGTTTCGATTGCATTCGATTACATACTGGTAGGACAGGCTTTATAACAGAAATGAAAGTGCAGATTTTGTATATTTTTAAACCACTTAAAATTAAATCGTTAAAAATTGTAAAAATCAACATTTTACTAGGACCTAGTTGAAATAAATGTTTTTTCTTACAAACTTACCTTTCTAGTTGGTTCATATAGGCGAACGTTAATGCCGACTCCAAAGCTGTACATTTTGTAATTGTTTATTCATGAGATCTATTAGAAAAAACCACACACAATTAGCTTGTTTATTTTTGAAGCTCGAAAATGTTAAGTCATGTTTACGGTAACTATTTCAATGCCTTCAAAACTTACCCATTTGTACAATTGATACTTACCAAATATTCTCCCAGTTAGGCTCCGCCTTTAGACGTGTCAAAAGCTCTTGCGGAAGGAAATAAAAGGCGGTCGGGGGGAGTTATAAGCGGCATTGTTTTCGGCAAACGACCGAGAACGGATATTAGCGCGCGACCCAAAAAGGAGGCGCAGGGACCGCGCTCAAAATTCAATCACAGAAGAATCGCTTTGGAAAGTTACGCTCAAGCAGACTTTTTCTTGTGTTTTTCTCAGTGTGTAACAGATTTATTTATTTTTATTTATTTATTTATTTATTCATTCATTATGATTCCATTGCTACTTTATCGTAAATTAAGAAAGCAAAAAATTATTACGTAGGTAGTTATTAATACATACACACTATATAATTTAGACACTAATATATAGTTCTAGTTAGGCCTGAGATATTAAAATTTGGGGTTATTCACCAACTCGACACACATGACTGGACACACCTGTGTCCAGTTGGTTAAACTCAAATTAGTATGATTTATTCTTTCGTCATCTGGACACACAAAGATTTTTATGCGTGTCCATATGGTGAAAGCTGAAATAATATTTTTTATGTTTTCACCAACTGGACACACTCTGTTTTTTGCAGAAAAAGGGTACAGTCAAGTTAACAATCGCCTCGCTCATCGAATTATTGACCTCTAATAGTGGTTGCAATCATAGTGTTCATACTGATAGTTTCAATTGTTTTTCTTGCTATGGGACCTTAGTCATAAGTTTTATTGCCTGAGTCTTAGTACTTTTCAAATAAAATTACAGACAATAAAAGACCATTCAGTGGTTTTAAAATGAGCATAGCATCCCGCAATCCTTCTAGCTTGCAAATCGTGAATAATTTTACAACATACAAAATTACCCGTTTCCTGCAGTGGAACGTTTGATGGCCGATGATGATTGTGACAGAAAACATTCTGCGCGTGACTGTACTTGGTCATAAATTCGGGCAAAATTTTAAAGTGTGTCCAGTTGACAAAAACATTGAAATGATTTAAATGGGTTTCACCATCTGGACACGCGTAAAAATCTTGGTGTGTTCAGATGACGAAAGAATAAATGATACTAATTTGAGTTTAACCAACTCGACACAGGTGTGTCCAGTCATGTGTGTCCAGTTGGTGAATAACCCAAAATTTGTACGTTATATACGTTGAGGTATGTAAATAAATAGGAATCTGAGACACTTGAGATTTTACACAATGTTTTCCTTCAACGTTACCGAAAGATATTGCTACTACAGAGTTTACGGCCGATTTCCGAATTGAGAATTTACACTATGTAAATACTTAAGTAATATTCTGTCACGGTCTTTTCTGATAAATTTGACGAGACAGCACTACAGTTAGGTAGCTACTAGCGAAAATTCTCAATTCAGAAATTGGCCCTTACAAAACAAATTCTTTGGTACATGTCGGGTTTCAAACCTACTGTCTCCAGATTGTTAGGCCGGTGCTCCACCGCTTTTGTATAACAATAACAATGATTTATAATTGTTATTTTCAAGGTCATAGCGCAATTTATAAACAACATTTTCACGCGAATGATGTCACGTGAGATGTATGACATTTAAAGACGAAATACATGTAATTATCGCCAAATACTTAGATGTATTTAAGACGGAAAATAATAAATGTTGGCAACAGACCTTTTTTAGATATCTTTGTTTTCTTTTCTATTGATTTGTTCTTTTAATATTGTCATTTTTTAAATTTAGTTTTTTTTTTGTATTCATTTCGGCCTTAGTATTAGATAGTGTCTTGATCCTTCTGATAAACAGATCTTAATAAACAGTCGATTACAGTGACAAGTTTATTTAAACAGAAAAGTAACGGCACTGTTATGGTGTCTACAATAAGAAAAGCAAAAGATTGAAGTGACTATCTGTGTTTGTTTACATTATATCAGGGAGCAGAATCATTTGAGTTTGTAAGAAAATTCGCTTGGGAAAATTCGCACTTGTCCTTTTTTACAAAAAAAAATTAGTTTAGGAAAGGTACAGTAAACACCACTCTAGTAACTACATATTAAATTTTTGACCCTTATTTTTTTATTATTATGATAAAGACGAACTTTTAGTGACTGAGGGGTGCAAATATGCTTCAATTTGCTCATGCGCGGTAGGAGATGGCTTCCCTCTATGTGCTAAATTCTTTTGCTTGCTTGAATTGAGTGCTTTTGGAACAGGATGATTCCGTGGCTCCAATTTGCTTATTTTTCAATATCGAATCGCTCGTAGCCCCGGCTGCCTGAGTGATCTAAAACGATTACGAATGTTAAGCAACATAGGGCGCGTTCAGTCCATGGATGGGTGACCGTCTGTGACTAACGCTAGTGGCATTTTTCCGGCGGTTCCGTGCTTCACAAGGCGCGTTAAGCAGTTGGTGCCGGCTGCCGTCGATAGATGGCAGTCATTAAGCTAAGTCAGAGGCCTTAGGGCGGCTTGAAAACTTCTGACAGTAAGACCAGCCACTAGTCTTATAAGTCTCCACCAATCCGAACTTGGCCCCCGTGGCGGAGTATAGCCTATACCTTCTTCAGGGAAGAGACCCGTGCCCCTCGGTGGGGGCATAATGGGTTTATGATAATGATGATGAAAGCGTTCAAATTCGCTGTAATTACAAATCAGAAGAAAATAAAAAACGAGACTGCACAGAAAAATTTCATCAACTGATATCCCACAAGCTGTCAGTTTCTTTTGAACCATAGGTTGATACAAAATCTTCTCTTCAAAACTAAAAAGGACGCAAATTTGTGCAAACGTGAAAGATCAATAATTATATGTATTTGGTTTTTTTTTATGGCACACCAAGACGTGTCAATGTTACAAGGTCGAACCTAGTCTCTCTCTTATTCACAAAAATACAAAATCTGTCTTAATTATTAATTTATAATTATAGTAATATAATTTTTGCCCTTGTTAGGTTATCATAACACAGGGTATCTTAGTTTGAGACCGCCCCTTGTATTACGTAACTTTCCACTCTATCGGGTTAAGCATTTAGGCAACTCCAAAGTGTCAAAATATGTATTGTATTTGACAGGTCAGGACACTCCATACAGTGGTAATTGCACCCCAAGTCAAGTGATTGTGATGTGTGGAAGGTTTTATTATTATTATTCTTTCACCTCTCACTTGTCAATATTTAGAACAATATCCATTGTAGTTCAGTAATTACAATAGAGGTTTTAATTGGAAAACTGAATCCTGTTTTACGCAACATTTTAAGTCTAAACGAATTCAGATCTTCACCCACACTCCTTTCTCTTGTTCCAGACTAAAGCACCGCCACGGACGATGTGTAAAGATGTCCAGTGAGCACCCTTACCGCGAGTGGCAGCCGGCATGCGACCGGCAAGCGCTCCAGTGACGTGATGCAGCTTGTTATGCTGAACTTTCTCATCATGTTCGATGTCGTGTTCGTCTTTTTCCTGTTCCTGATTGCGGTGACGTGTGTGATGAACTATATGCCTCGGCGGCGCCGTAGGGAAGAGCTTAGTGAGGAGGTGGACGATGACGTCATCCCGCCGCCTCCCTTGTTCGGCGATGACGACGAGGAGCTGAGAGACACATACGTGGTGATCCAGCCGCCTGTGGAGACGGTCGGCTCGAAGATCAGCTGCCCAATACATGTGGTGTAGCACCCGCACTGAATCAATTTGTGAGTATTCTTCGGCATTCGTCTGTTTGGCCGGGAAGGACGTGAGACGATGGCGCGGAAAAGACGCGACGTGTTGTATAGAGCCCGCGTCCTCGCTTCGTCTTATCTGTGCGGGCTGTGCCTTATCACTTTCGTAATTTTTGTATGAAAGTTAGTTGAAAAGACGCCACGTCTTTCCGTGGTTTTGTTCTACGTCCCATTTAAAATCAAACATTTTATTCATGTTACAAACAGAATGTTTACTTTATGAACATAAATGTTTACGTGGTCCGCGCCTTAAATAGTCCTAGTAATAATAATAATAATAATAATAAAAATCACTTTATTTGACACATAGATAAACAAACAATTACACGTTGTACTTACATTCTAAACAATATCCAATGGATCATACACTATTTATTTTGGTTAACCTTTTACACAAGACAATTCTATGAGCACTAGGTTTCCTAGGGTACATTTTTCAGTTTAGCTCTGAATATGGTCAAGTAAGGTTCAAAATTTTCCGCATGCTTAATGGAACATTGACCTATTAGTAGATAGGTCATTTGAGTTACGTACGGATTTTTTTTACTCAGAGATCTCATCAATAGTTAATCATTACGTTCAAAATACAAGCATTAATGATTAATTCAACAAATAGGATAAGACCATCATAGCATGTGCGTAACGCAAATGACCTATTGGGTCAATGTTTCAATAAGCATGCGTTTTGTCGAACTCTTTGCATCTTTTAAACTCAATATAATGGTTATAAGCTCAATGGGGGCATTTTAATATCTTGTAATTCTTTTGTTTCAGATCAACGTAGGAGTTTATTACGAAGAAGCCTTATGAAGAATTAGATGTCGAACAATCAAAATTAGATTTTTTTTAACGATACGTAGAAACATTTTGACCATAATTGTATACCTTGTTGTAACGTGTGTAAGGGCTGAACTCGTATATGTCACTCAGATTTAGAATATTTATTATCTGTAATTTATATCGTTATCACATACATCTCCACTTTGTATTCGCAGTGACACCTGCAATCTACAAGGTGTAATAAAATCAATACGAATCGATATAATAAGGTCGATACAAACAAAATACTTTGAAATTGTTAAATAACTGTTATTACAATTACATTATTTGGGGGATTTGGGAAATCTAATTTATTAATAGATTTCGTTTTCAAAACAACATTTATTTTCTAGTGGCCAGCTATCACTATTATAATCACAAACTTATGCCCACATCTTACACTTTCCCGTTCAATTTACTTACAACTACCATCAGTTCCAATTTAATGCTGTAACTGTAGGTGGTATTTTGTCTGTATTTTGTCATCTTGAATAGTGTCACCATTGTTTTCTTTTTAAATAGAGGGATATTATTACACCTTGTACATTTTAAGCTACGTGAGTGTACCTACATATCAGGCATATCAAAAAGTCTCACAGACTTCAAAATAGTAACAATAATTTAATGCATTAAGTCCGCCGCATTATCATTGTAAAGTTTACTTATAAATATAAACATTTACATACAGGCACATACATTGCTTCTGGCCCCACACTAGGACCCTATGTCATGGGAACCAGAAACATTTTACAAACATGTAAACATCCAAAACCTAGGGTTTTATCTTTTTAACCCCAGCCGGGATTCGAACCCAGGACCTCTGGCATGATAGGCAGATGCGCTAACCGCTGCGGCACAGAGGTCGTCACTTATGTGCAATAAACGTATTAAAAACTGTGTATAAACGTATTACTAAACGTGTTAATAACTATATTAATTCTGCGCATCTGCCTACCATACGGGAGGTCCCGGGCTTAAGCCCCGGCTGGGGTCAAAAAAAGACCCCAGGTCTTGGATGTTTACATGTTTGTGATGTCGCGGTTTCTTATTCCTACAACGCAATGTATGTGCCTGTATGTAAATATTTATGTTTATTCTATATATCTGAGTGACGTCTACAATTGGGTTGAAAATTGGGACTCAAGTGGTGGTAAATAGCGCATAATAAACTGTCACGTTATAATCAGAAGCTTAATAATGACTGGATAAGGTTCAAAGTTATGTGATAGTATCAAAATCGATTCTTTAAGAAAGTTTTGGAAGGTTCTCTGTAGGCATTTTCAGATGACCAGACGAATTTTATTATCTTTGGTAGAAATTGGTTCAATGTACGTTTGGCATAGCATCTGAATAGCCGTTAGTTCTAAGCTTTTTTCACGAATATTTTTTATTGGATTATTGAATATTACTTTTAACATATATCTTTTGTCATTGTCTAGAATTCCACTTATTTTAAAAGATTTGTTCGATGATATTTTCAGTATTTTTGCTTATCACTGTAATGCTGTTATTTATTACTGGCGGTCTTTTTCATACTGGCTCTGTATAACTTCGATACTTTATTCAAATCACAGATGCAATCGCGTCTACCAATAATATTTGTTGTACCTACAAACTACAATACCTAGTATAGCAATAATGTAGTCATATGACAATAGATCAATAAACTACAAGTCTTACCTTAGTCTCAAATTCTAATAATTTGAGCTTACAAGTTGTTTAAATACACCTGAGATTTGTGGATATCCAAACACGGACGTCCTTGCTAGGCCAATGTAATAAGCATGTTCTGAGGTATGTGGAAATACATTCGGGCTTCCTCACGATATTTTCCTTCAAGTTTAGCGAATGAAAAACAAAGTCGTACATTTTACTTTAAGACTTAACTCATAAAGCCAAGGATTCTACCAAAGCAAGGGCTACCAACTTTAATGTATTTAACGCTGACGACTATGGGTAACAATTCAATGTTTACTAAATATGTAGAGTGAACGGATATAATTTGCTCTTGACTTCACTAATCAATGTGGTTTATGCTGAGTCACCTGCTAGACGTCCTTTTCGTGCCCCTCTCTGTAGATTTTCCCGCACCCTTTTCCGTCAAGCTGAGATATTTTTTTAACTCTAAACAGCATGTTCGATCTTTACCGCAATCTTAATTTTGGAGGCTTATATTTTATGCCATCTGCCTAACACCTAGGCCTTTAATTTATATTGGTTAGATAGGTAAATGCTGCGTTAAAATACAATAAAATTAATGTACGTTTTGCAGCCTTTGGTATAAGAGCTGAGCAAGCCTACTCCATTTAAACAATGCCCCAGACACTGCAGTGTTCTAGTGGTCTCTTCACCCATCTAAAGTCTGATTTTTAATTCCGTAGAATTCTGACAGTTATAATTTTTTGACATGTCGGAGATTAGAAACCTTTTTTGGCCGGGCACATTTTTCAATTCCAATACGAGTGTGAACATCTGAGTCTACACATTTAATTTGTTAGTGAATGTATCCATTTTATAAAGTGTGGAGCTCCAAATGAAAAGAAAATATAAGGCGAGTGACAATTGTGTCCCTTTTCACCACACAAACAGTAATATAGTACAAGTAAGGAAAACATATTTTTATTAAAATATCTAATCATCATTAATACTAATATCACTATCTTCATTATCATCATCATCGCTGACATGAATTATTAAGAGAGCTAACAGCGGCATACTTCACTTTTCTAAACAGGTTTACGAAACCTTGAATTAGTAGGCAGTGATGCCAGCTAAAGAATAAAATAAAGTAATTAAAGTTAATTCAACATATTGTTCGTGATATTGAAATATTTGTTGTTTTTGTATTAGGTCACTTGAGTAAGTAAATATTTAGATTAACCTTTTTGTAGGTAAAACATAAAAAATAAGTAGCATTTTATTTTTTATTGCCATTAAATGGGTCAAATTTGTCCCTTTTTCGGTGGAGAACTTTTTCAGTAGCAACACTTATGAAATGTCAGAATTCTACGGAATAAAAAATCAGAGTATAGTGTGAGTCAGGGTGCCACATAACACTTTATAAATCATCTCATTAAGTAGATGTAAATGCCAAAGTTTTTTTTTTTAAATATTTGGAAGTTGTAATTTTTCCGTAATAACAAAATAACCTACTCTGTATACGGCATAATTATGAGTACCTGGGTGACCGGTACTTTTTATGTAATATAAAATTAAAATAATCCTTTTTCAACAAAAAAAAGAACTTAAAAAAAAACATCATGAGTTGAACCGGGTCTCTTGAAATCGGCCCGGGTCTCTTGAAATCGGCCCGGGTCTCTTGAAATCGGCCCGAAGTCTAGTTTTCCCGTCAGAACTATCCCAACCTTGAAGATAGATGCGAAATTTACCTCTGTATGTTATCATAGCAAATTTCAATTGGCTTAAAACACGGATAAAACAACGTTTCCTACAAATGTAACCTAGTTAGATCAATTAAACGCCCCCGAAAGCATCTGCCTACAACATTTCGTGAAAATCGTTGGAGCCGTTTCCTAGATTCTGATTATACAGGCTGGAATTTTGTAATGCCACCTGAAGGGGAAGTACTCTTAATACTGTAGATACAAAATTTTACTCAAAGGAAACATTCCTTTATTTAAAAAAAAAAAAGAAAACTGCATTCAAAGTTTTTTCAAAATTTCGCTTGCCGCACCCGGTAATCGAACCTACTAAAATCTGTGAAAGTTGCACAGTGTACTTTTATTGCAGCGATCGTTAGGGTCAATTATAAGGATAAAATCTCTCTAACAAACTTCATAAATTAAATGAAAGGAAAACAATGAAATCTTAAATTATTAATTCAATGAGATTCCATCCTTATAATTGACCCTAACGATCGATGCAATAAAAGTACAGGGTGCCACTTTCACAGATTTAAGTAGGTTCGATTACCGGGTGCGGCAAGCGAATTTTTGAAAATCCTTGAATGCACTTTTCTTTCTTTTCAAAAATAAAGGAATGGTTCCTTTGAGTAAAATTTTCTAACTACAGTATTAAGAGTACTTCCCCTTCAGGTGGCATTACAAAATTCCACCCTGTATATAAATATATATATATGCAAGAATTGCTCGTTTAAAGAGATTAGATAAATCTATGAAATAAACATTGGGCATAGAAAATAGACATTTTCAATCGACATGTTTTAATTTGGTATAAAATTAAACAAATTAATATTTTAAACTTTTGCTAATAAAAAAGTATATTTATCGGTTCTCAAGAAACCGTTATCGGTTTTCTATTTTTTACGTTATTTCTATCACACGTTCATCCAGAGTGTTGCAGAAAGTTCTGGCGGAATACAAAGGAGTTCTTCTACTTACCAATTTTTTTTCTGTATGAGACACTCATTTTCTACACCATATTATTATGGTTCAAGTTCTACTACGAAGCTGTCTAATGGTGCGTTTCCACTACAGTGCTGAACTGTGCGACACTGTAATGCACAGTGTGCGACATTAATGTTTGTTCTGGTCGACACACTCAAGCAAATGTGTGCGAACACTCTAGTAATGTTCGCGAACGTCTGTATACGTAATAGATACGCGCACACATTAAAGCATACTAGTGTTGTTCGCGAACTTATGTAATCCTGCTTTGTGAAAAAAAAAATCTTTGTACGCGCACATTGTTAAACCAAGTTAAATATGTCAAATTGGACAAATATTAAGACTATAAAATTTATTCAAGCTATCGAAACTTATCCAATTCTATGGGATTATAGTCGGTGGAGACTGAGGCTAAACTGGATACGAGTTTAGTAAACATTTATATACAGCCACATACATTACTTCCAGCTCACACTAGGACACCCTGTGTCGCGGGAACCAGAAACAGGGCCAGCACAAACATGTAAACATCCAAGACCTAGGGGTGTTTTTTGTCCCCATTCGGGACTCGAGCCCGAGACCCGGTCACCGACACAGTCACTGCACGTGTACCGCTGGAGTTTTACATAAAAATTTCGTAAACAAATACGCTGCACACTATTTGGGTGGAATCGTACCGTAACGAGGACGACGCAAATCTGCTTTCAGATTTTCTGAGGAAACCTTTTTTAGTCACAGCAAATAGGTTTCTGCTTTTCTACACTTTTTACACTTTTAGTCACCGCAAATAGGTTTCCGCTTTTCTCCACTTAATTGCAACGCAAAAGGGTCACTGACGAAATGTTATACGTATATTAATGCGATAATGAAATTCACGGTTCTAAATAGAAAGTATAAATTATAAGTTTTATTTTCAAAATCCTTGATATATTATCTAACATTGGGGTTGGAAATTAGGCTGACCTAAGGCGCTCTGTGACGTTTACTAGCGCTACCAATGTATGCAAAGTAATGTAATCTTCATTTTTAGGACGTTTTTGGAAAAAGTAAACGTCCTGGAGCCCCTAAGGCTGCAATTGTTGGTGTTCATTGTTGAGATATCAGGAACTTCATAAGCAATTCTTATTCATTGTTTCAAAGTGTAAAAAATGTGGAATAAATTTAGGTAATTTTTTTTCAGGTTTGGGTTAAATCAAGTTAGCATGAGGTGTTACTTAGTTTGAAAATATTATCATGCCGTGTTCAGGCTAGATAATCCATGAATATTCAAGAGTAATGTATATTGATGTGACTGAATACTTACTACATTACGTAAATTAATAAGCATAAGGATAGATCGACGTTTTTGATGTTGAGCTTGCATTTTCTAGCGCAATTTTTTCATGCAAACTTAAGGTACAATAAATTTGCTCGTTGCTTAGCATCTAGTCAAAACCGAATGAAAATTTATACTAGCTACAACAATTAAATGGATGTGTAGTAAACGCTATAAGTACGTGAAAGTGGCTATATGTATTATCCAAAACACACAATCGCATTAACACACATTTGAAAATAGACATTCGTGGCCGTGTTTCATAAAGATACCTTTCATAATATTATGATAGTTGATTATGTACGAGTACATTACAGATCCTTAGGGCTTAGGGCTATTTTGAATTGAGAATTTCACTAAGTAACTACTCAACTGTAGTGCTGACTTGTCCAATTTCTCAGAAAAGAGCGTGCTAGGACGTTACTGAAGTATTTATCTACTTAGTAAAATTCTTAATTCATTTTACACTAAGTAAATACTTAAGTATCGTTCTGTCACGCTCTTTTCTAAAGAAATTTAACAAGACAGCACTACAGTTAGTTAGTTACTTAGCGAAATTCTCAATTCAGATTTCGGCTTATACTTATTATGTTCTCTTTTTAGTTACTCTGTCCAAGTTTCTGCATTGAAAGTAAAATCTATTCAGCATAAGTAAAATGACGGAAAATGACGCGTTTTGTGACGCTTAAACACTAAAGTTTGACGAATATTGTACAGCATAGTGACGACGTTAGTCGCCCGTTTTAAATGCCAAAAGTCGCGATTTTTTACTCCTTGTTACTTACTCCTGTCATGATACTTCTGTCATGACATTTGAGCACACGACTAGCAGCTAGACATCCTACGTAGATTTCGACCTCATTTTCTGAAATTAAGATAGAGCTTTTAATCTATTTTAGCATTACTTGGAATGCTTAATGTAACAACAAGACGTTTGGAATGTATCAAGAAGTTTGGATTTTATTCCCGAAGAAAATAAAACTGTATAAACTCCCTCGGGTCATGAGGTAGCTGGCATTTAAAACTTTATGTTTTCCTCTTTGTTTAGCAATCTGAACAACTTTACAAGTTAATTTCAGACACAGATGGTTACGCAACCCGCGGTGCTATATAAAAGCGCAACGCGCCGCGTCTGACGAGTCCTGCGTAGTCCATTGACTGAAAAAAAGGGCAACATGGTTACGCGGACGAATGTCGTTAACGATCTTAGCACCTACATTGTATTAATGCTTGCCTCAGATTCTAGCTGTTTTGATGTACAATAAATTAACATGCAAAGCTTTGCACTTTTATAATTTGCAGTAATATGTAGGAGCAAACCTATGGTTTGGGAACCTACGTCTCTTGGCATATATTGATGCTTAAAATCCCATGTTACATCAGAAAAAGGCCTGTTTTTTGCAGTGGGACGGGCAATAGGATTAAGTAATTCATCCATCTGTGTCTAATAAATACCCATTAAGACGTGCGTTACTCGTAAGCAATTTTTCCAATAAACATGAACTTTTTTTGGAGTAGAGCTTAATTTAAGTCTGTATTGTGCAACTTTTCTGTTACCACCTGCTTAACGATGTTATGCAAAACTTTTTTGATTTTCGTAATATATCTTTGTCATTGTAATCGATGAGAGTATAATGTTTTATGTGCTCTTGAATTTGTGTTCGTAAAAAATGCCTAATTTAATTAATGAAGATTGTAGGTATGTCACTAACATATTATTAGACAATTACAAAAAAAAAGCAAGCGTTTTACGAAAGTAAATAAAACTATGTAGTAATAATAAGGACCTAGGTTATTTTAGCACTTAGGTTATCATTATGAAAACTTGGAGATAAAAAAGACAATACACTATGTACTATGGTAACTTCCTCATATCAGACAATCAAAAATTAAATATCAAAATAGCAATTGACAAATCAAAATCAAATTACAATTTAATTAATATTCTTTAGCGTAATTTATTGTAGCAAATGTAAGTACATATTCGCACCCTTGCAAGAACAACGTGATATTTCGAAGAAAACCATTTTTTACTCATAGATATTTTTTTTAACGCGATTTTAATTACTCCTAAAACGCCGGAATAATGAGCAAAAGAGACACTGCATCACGTTATAGCGCTATCTCTTTCGGCCATTACTTTGAAACCTTAAAAAAATGTTCTCATGTAACGTAAGGGTTCCGAAATAACACGTTGTTCTTGCAAGTGTGCGAATTATTTAACCATAATGTTCTTTTGAAATACTTTTAAAAGTCGAAGAATAAGCCGGGCTTTAACTGAGAAACTCCAAAGTAGCGCAAACATTGTTAGTAAATTGTTTTAAATTTTATATCGATTTAGCGTATTTTAAAATACACTCGGGCGTAAATAATATCACCGCTAAACACAGACGCAGGCTTGGTTCACAAGTGAAACATAAAATACTTAGCATTATATACATAATTATACTATGCGAATATGTTTTGTTAGCGTAATAGAAAGAAGTAAATCATACATTTATTAACAGACACTATGATGTGATATATACACAATTTTTAAAATGTAGTCATAGAAATATTAAAGAATATTGTTTTAAAATTGTTATACGAGTGTCTAAAAATTGCATATTCGTAAGGTTTATGAATAAAGAAATAAATAAAATGCACTATAAGCAAGTGTCATCATATCGAATGTGCCTTGTTGTTTTATTTTTTCGGAAACCTTTTAAAGTTATATATTTATACAGAGTAGAGAGTACTATTTCTAAAATGAGTAATTCTTGAATAATGTAGGTCCGAGTTCGATATTTGCAACATATTTTGTTCTATGATAATTTTTAAACAAAGTTAGAGACGGCTTTTCTGCTTGGTTTTTGGATAGATAATGACTAAAATTATGAGTTGGCATGAAAACATTGGCAGGGAATCTAAAATTTTAATAAAGGGAAAAGTCATAGAACAGAAGTTGGCATAAGACACACACTAATAATTTAATGAGTATGGTTGAGAAATTGCTCATTTTAAAAATAACCTTATATACCGTCAAGAAACTAACGCCGGACCGGAAAACTACGTTTGGGTACCGGACAAATACACTTTTTTTTAAATGGACTGGAATATCAATATACCGCCAATTGTACTGTACAATTGTTATTGTCAAATCTCATGTGTAATTCCTGGTGTACATACAATAAAGAATAATCTATTCTATTCTATTCTATAGCTCTTTGAGCTACAAAATATTCATAATGTTATTACGCAATGGATGCTTAACTTTTAGCGTTCCTATAAGGGTTGGTGGGAAAGATTGTGGGCGGGGACAATGCGTAAGAATTACAATTGTGCAAGCATAAGCATTACAAGCGTAAGTATTATTTTTGTTTTATATCACAAATTTTAGGTAACATTGCGGTAAACCCTTAAAAAGTTCGATAACGTTACACATACATGTATAAGTTCCCTGTATCCTAGCATGCTACTTCATATAGGTAATGAGAACTTGTTACTTGCAAGGAATAAAGGAAAAAAATAATTTTCATACCGTTTTGTTGGCAAAATAAATTTTGTTAAGGCTTTTCTTATTAGACATTATTGCCAGACTCTACGTATCAAACGTAGCAAGCGACATCGCCGTGGCGTCTCGGTAAGATAGGACCATTAGGTAGGCAACCTATCTAGTTGTAATAAATTCCAGGGTTTCGAATTAATATTCAGAAAGCATCCGCTTTTGGAGGACAAATTCAACCAAACCGATTAGAGGTCTTTTCATAGACTCCACTAATCCATTGTTCCTTCCTTATCTGATTTCTGAGTTCTGAGATTACAGAAACTACGAGTACCTTGATTTCCTAACTCTATAATGTTCAGTTAGGTATTCCTGCAACTACACCGCTACAGATAATATTACTTATAGATTGATTAAGAAATAGTGTAATAGAATTAACAAGGCCCATCTATAATCAAATCATGAACGTGGTAAACATAAGCATCGATCATCAGGCCTTAAGCTAATGCTTTACCCAATGTAGCAAAAAGGCAAATCGTTTCACGATAGAAACAGAGCTTTTTTACCCGACTCCGACCGCAAACGACGAATATGTTTACGTACGAACGTATTTAGGTATGATAGTATTTTAAATGGCTCGTCATGCTCATTTGCTCATAGGGCAGTTAAACCTTTTACGAACCTGATTGCGGTTGTATATTAGAGAGCCCTGATTACCTTTTTAACAGTGTAAACCTTAAGACTTACCATTTTTTTTATATTTTTTTTCATTTTGTCTATAATTTTAAAATATAAATTTAAAATTACCTCACCCATTTCTAGATTTCATTCATTACAATTAAGTTGTTTAAAAATGTCATGAGTATTAGAAAAAAGTTTTTTATTTAAGTATCCGTTTGGGAAATACTCATCTTCAACCTGTAAAATATTTGGTGGGCTGATCATAACTATGGTTCTAATTGTTCTTTTCAAGTTCCCAACCTAACGATAAAAGCGCAAATTTTGGTTAGAGTAAGAGGTCTCCGTTCTTCGTGTGGAGTTCTTGGTCTCCCATCGGACGCGTCCCCGGGTGGTAGATAGGGGAACGCCCTCCAGATATGGGGGGTACCGGCTTCGGCCGGCGCGGACCAAAACGCGGGCCGTCGCCAAACTCATAACCCTACACTGAGTGAGACTGGGGGCTTTCGGGCCGCGAGCAGACAACCTCTATAAAAAACGCGACGGAGGGTCCTCCTCTATGTCCCTCTGATCAGAAGAGGGCATATAGGATGGCCCGGAACGGAGCAGGGGAAGCAGGAGCCGCCGCTTCTCGCCCCTTGGTGATGAGCAGCGGGCGAAAGACGCGGGGGTGCCCTCGCCCGCATTGCACCGCTCATCACCCCGTCGGACGAGGATGACCGGGCACTCTCGGTTCATGGCTGAAGCACATAGCATAATGACCTTGAAAAAGAAACTATCACGGCTAGGTAGGCTTCACGAGCTAACGAATAATAGGCGAAATAATTTGAAAAGGAAAACTTCTTAAAAATCATATTGAAAATTACTTCGATGAATTTGATAGTTCTGTAAAGCAGGTAAAAACCCCATCTTCTATGGAACCCTACTATGCAAGGACCGACACGCACTTGCCCGTTACTTTTTTTATGAGTATGGGTGCCTCTACCAATCCGGACTTGGCCCCCGTGGTGGAGTATGGCCTATATCTTCCTCAGGGAACAGACCCGTTCCCCTCGGTGGGGACATAATGGGTTGATGATGATGATGATGATAAGTCCATACTTAACCCATGTTAGGCATTTCTTCGGACAAATCGATCTGCAACGAAAGTAATATGTTTTTATATGTTTTGCCGATCTGTATTTACCTCCCGTAGCATTTAATTACTGTGTCAGTTCTAAGCTAAATTGTGTTTTTACTGCCTGGGTAAAAGCTAACCGCTTTGCTTACTTTGGCCACTAATAGCAGACGCGACATCGACAGTTCGAACCCCGTTACATTAACATATCAAAAAGTATAAAAAAGTTTAATAAGTGCGAGTCAGACTCGCTCAGCTGAGTTCCGTACAAATTTGTAAGTACATCAATGTGTACTTATAGTTTTTAATAGTTCAGGAATCAAGTCTCGCCGTTTTGTCCGAGCTTTTATCGAATGAATAGTTTTCAGAGTTGCTCCCTGTATAAGACGATATTACTTACAATATTTCATTGTTCTAGATCAAGGGAAAGTACCTATACATTGTGATGCGCTTAAGTAAATATGTATTTACATATAGGCACATACATTGCTTCTGGTCCCCCATAGGATACCCTGTGTCGTGGGAACCAGAAATAGCGACATCACAAACATGTAAACATCCAAGATCAGAGTTTTTTTTTTGTCCCCAGCCGGGGTTCAAACCCGGCACCTCTCGCATGGTAAGCAGTTGCGTTAATCGCTGCGCTACAAGGTCGTCGAAGTGCCACGTTCGTCAGTGCAGTTAAATAAACAAATTGTCTATTATAAATAAAAAACGGTCGTGTAAAGTATTTTACATGACCGTTTTTGTTATCCTGCGTCCTAAGAAAAAAAAACCGTGGTTGTTGTAAAGGCCTGGACTGAGGAGGTTAAGTTATTTATAGATACTGAAGAAACGGTGTTCTGGTTTTGCATTATTACAATAACATAATGTGTGTGGCGCTATGGAAAGAGTATGTAGAAGGACTGTTAGCAAAATTTTCCAGGTATACAGTGTGTTTGACGCATGGACCATCAAAAATGTTCGAGGAACTGGTGGGGTCATTTACTACGTTAAAAAAACATAATTATCTAAAAAGGTTCATCATTATCATCAACCCATTATGTCCCCACCGAGGGGCACGGGTCTCTTCCATGAGGAAAGTATAGGCCATCTTCCACCACGGGGGCCAAGTCCGGATTGGTGGAGGCTTGTAAGACTAGTGGCTGGTCTTACTGTCAGAAGTTTTTCAAGCCGCCCTAAGGCCTCTCATCATCATCATCACCGGCCTACGGCTGTCCACTGCTGGACATAGGCCTCTCCCATTACACGCCACTGAGCACGGTCCTCGGCTACTCTCATCCAGCTCTTGCCAGCCGCCCTGCGAAGATCATCGCTCCACCGAGTCTGAGGACGTCCTACACTACGTTTACCGATCCGCGGTCTTCACTCAAGAACTCTTTTACCCCATCGGTTATCAGTTCTTCGGGTGATATGGCCGGCCCACTGCCACTTCAGCATGCTAATTCGGTGAGCTATGTCGGTGACTTTGGTTCTCTGTCGGATGACTTCGTTTCGAATTCGATCTTTCAGAGAAACCCCGAGCATAGCCCTTTCCATAGCACGCTGAGCGACTTTAAATTTGTGGATCAGCCCCACCGTGAGTGTCCACGTTTCGGCACCGTATGTCATGACGGGTAGGACGCACTGGTTGAAGACTTTCGTCTTTAGACTCTGTGGGATTGGCGATGTGAAGACTCGACGTAGTTTCCCATACGCTGCCCAGCCCAGCTGTATTCTTCTATTGGCCTTTTTCTCGAAGTTGTTTTTACCTAATTGCATGGTTTGCCCGAGTAAACATACTCCTTAACAACTTCGAGAATACTGCCTTGAATTGCAATTGGCTCCGGATTTACGTGTTCATTGAACATAATCTTGGTTTTATCAAAGTTCATCCGGAGACCAATGCGTTGGGAAGAATCAGCTAGGCTACTCAGCATATGTTGCAGATCTTGCAGCGTTTCCGCCATGATGACGATATCATCTACAAATCGCAAGTGTGAAAGGTACTCGCCGCTAATATTAATACCCTACCCCTTCCAGTCCAGCGTCTTAAACATATCCTCCATAGCATTTGTAAACAATTTGAGTGAAATAACATCCCCTTGTCTCACACCACGATGTATGGGGATAGGTTCAGACTGCCGGTTCTGGATTTGGACGGCCATAGTAGCGGCGTTGTATATACCTTTCAACACTTGGATGTATCGCCAGTCAACTTTGCATCGCTGCAAAGATTCCAGAACAGACCAGGTTTCGACCGAGTCAAAGGCCTTTTCATAGTCCACAAACGCTAAGCACAGGGGCCGATTATACTCTTCGGTCTTCTGTATAATCTGCCGCACTGTGTGAATGCGGTCTATGGTGCCGTAACCCGATCGAAAACCGGCCTGCTCAGATGGCTGAAACTCATCGAGTCTCCTCGCAAGACCGCAAGACGGTTCGTTCGAAATCTCATGCCTTCCTCCCTGAGAATTCCGACTACATTCTCTGACTTGGCTTAACTACTGCCATCTATCGACGGCAGCCGGCACCAACTGCTTAGCGTGGCTTGGGAAGCACGGAACCTCTCGGAAAAATTCCACTAGCGTTAGTCATAGACGGTGACCCATCCATGGACTGAACGCGCCGTATGTTGCTTAACGTTAAAATAGGTTTAAAATCACTCAGGCAGCCATGGCTACGAGCGATTCAGATCACTCAGCAGCCCTGGCTACGAGCAATTCAGGTTATGGTAAAAGGTTATGAGACTTTAAATACCGAATTACAGGAAACATTAATTTTTTTTTTTTAAATCATATCTCCAAACCCGTAACTCTTAGGACCCAGGGTCCAAGGGTGGAAAGGTAGTAGATGACTCCACCAGTATCCCGAAAATTTTGACGGTCCATGCGCCAAGCACCCTGTATACAAGTGAAGCGTGTTTACCATAAAAATAAAAATAAGACAATTTATGAAAAGGGACTGTTCATTTAATAATATTTGAAAATATTATTAAACTAAAAGTCCGGGAAAAGGTCCCGACCTGGCTACTCGAGTAAGTCGAGAAATATTAAAAAGATAAATGCCCAAGTTCATTTTTGCTTGTAATTAATCAAACAAGAATTTCGTTGCCGCGTGTTTCTTTGCCAAAGCTTATTGAATGAATGGCGCTTCCCCAAATTATCTATTATGCTCGGATATTGCGAGGGCATGGAGTGTTTTAATAACCTTTTATTATTCTTTGTCGGTCGGGCTAACGCTACGCCTGGTACTCGACTTTCCACGGTCATATTGGTACCAAAACGGTTTTAATCCGAGCAGTAATATCCGGAACACACTCGGATTAAGCGCTTTTTTGCTCGACAACGAAAGCATAGGGGGGGGGGGGGGGAGGGGATGTTTATAGCGTATTTATTATACTTTACTGCACATGAAGCATGTTACGAAGGTGAGCTTATCTCTGTAAGAGCGTATTATTGTTTGTATATATTCACTTTAATAATAAATATTTACGGGGGGTTCCCACACAACAAACACTATTTTTTTACCGTTTTTATAGATATTGGTATGGAATCCTTAGTGCGCGAATCCTACTTGCAGTTGGCCGGATTTTTTCTTTGGAACTCATTCAACTCTGAAATTGCCCCTGGCACATAGTAATTCCAACTAAAAAGCTGAACACACACGCCTGCTGTGTATTTGTTTACTTTTCCGGTACGCATAACTTTGTATCAAGCTGGGTGCACTAATATGCGAGGTTGTGACCTAAGCCCCTTTTAGGGAACTAAAAGATGCCTCTGCTCACAATACGAACCATATATTATTATTAATTCCGGGATAAAAGTCGAAACAGCAAACAAAACTTACTGAAGATGGTTTGCTGGAATAGAAAACTTCTTATGTAGCACACCCTTGGGCATTTATGTATTTAATTAGTGCCATACTTTTTATTTTATTATTATAGTACGATGACAGTTACACGGTCGGGTCACATGACTTGTTTTTCATACCATTGACGCCTACATTGTTTGATATGTGTGCGCGCGTAGACTCGAAGCGCCAATGGAACTAAATCGCCATGATCATGCAGTTGTCATTTTACTACAATGCATAACAGAATCTAGGTCCTTGGGTGGCAGAGAGTTGCTGGATGCGGGCGACGTAATAACAAGACTGGAAAACTTGAAAAACCACGAAGGAGGCCTATGCCAGAGCATACAGTGGACGTGAAAGGCTGATGACGATGATTCTAATCCAGTGGTGGTAGTGCGGTAGGTATGGTCGTTAAAACGCCTCCTGTCCTCAAACCTGTCATGTAGCAAGTTTTGTTTCTCAAATAACGTGCGTTTGTGCAGTGGCAATACCACACGCTAACTGTTAAGGGCATTATCGTGAGGAAACCTGAGTATCAGCTGAGGTGTTCACATCTCAGCGCTAGAAATTGCCAATCCAAGGTGGACACGTCCATACTCTTTCTCTCTCTCTCAGGGGAAAATCGCGCAGTGTAACGTGTATAATTATGTCAGATGTATATATTACTAGCTGTTGCCCGCGACTACGTCCGCGTGGGCTTTAGTTGAGTAAAGTGTTTGCAAATAAGATAGGGATACTTTTAGCGCATGCGAAAGAGCTTTCATACTAACTTCGCAACCCCCTCTTACCCCCTTAGGGGATGATTTTCGAAAAACTACTTTACACGTCTTTCATGTCTTTCAATGAAAGACCTTCATGCTGAATTTCATTCGAATTACTTCAAAAACGGCAAAGTTTCATACTAACTTTGCACCCCCCTTTTACCCCCTTAAGGGATGATTTTCAAAAAACTATTTTACAAGATTTTCATAACTTTTAATGAAGGACCTATATTAATCTCATTTGAATAACTTCAAAAACGGCAAAGTTTTATACTAAGTTTGCACCCCCATTATTCCCTCTTAAGGGATGATTTAAAAAAAATATTTTACACGTGTTTCATAATTTTTAATGAAGAACTTTCGTACCAAATTTCATTCGAATAACTTCAAAAACAGCGAAGTTTCATACCAACTTTGAACCCCCATTTTACCCCCTTAGGGGAATTTCGAAAAATCCTTAGATCGATTTGCACAGAGTATAGCTTATATTAGTTTTACCGGTAACTATTACATGGTTCTGTGTTAAATACTCTATCTATAGAAGCATTTATTTTCTCGATATGGCAACAAACAGTTTCAACAAAAAAAATTGAAGTTGGCGGTCCGCCATTCTTTGTTTACATTGATTTTTTACGAAAATGAGGTAAATAAAATGTGGTAAATAAAACATTAATAAGACTTATTTTTACGATCATTGTATATCAAAATAATCGTTAAGATATTTGCTTTACGGATGTGTTTAGTCACGGTTTGTATTAGGACGTACAAATTGAGTAATCCTACTTGAAACGATAATAAAGCATCGCCTCACGGTTTTTGTTTGACGATTCAGTGTTGAATCATTATTATTTCTTTTTTTTGAACTAAATTTTTTTGTATTTCTTTTATATTATCCATTGTTTTTTGTGAAATATACGAGGTTGTTTTATTGTTATGATATTCATATACATTTACATTTAAAAAGAGCCTGAATTATTGAAGGTCACCTCTAAAAAGCAACTTGTTCCCAGATACGTAATGAGGAGTACGTAGGTACTTTCGATTTATTTTGATAGAAAGCAATATATTTATGTTATGATACATCATTTTATTCGTGAGATTATGTAGTTGGTGTCTAATAAGATAAATATCAGCGAAAACGGTAAATCGGATGGTAAAGTGCAAAATAAAGTAGACTCAAACGTTTTTTTATGGAAATAAGTAAATTGTAATTTTTTTTCTACTTTTCAAATTAGACCGAGTATTTTTTTTTTGTAATTTTATAAAATGGCTCACTTTTTTAACTTTCTGCAGGTATTTTTTGTTTTAGTGTAGCTATAGTAGTCTTTTAGCTAAGATATTTTTTGTTAAGAAGGTCGCGGGTGAAAGTGCGAAAAAAAAGCGCGAAAAAAAGCGCGAAAACAGTGACCTTTGACTCGTGGACGGATAAGGCTAAAGTCGCTCGCGCGCCTGGACGTTTGAGTGGGTCGATCACCCAAAAATAGCAGAGAGGTTAATAAAAATCAGTCAACTTCTATATTCGGCAAATTTATTGTCTTCAGAGCCTATAGACAGCGCAAAGAAGAACCTCCAAAGATTTCAATTAGGCCTTTCAATTTAAAACACCGGCCTGGTGCGTGTTGGGCCATTCACAGTGCTAGATTCCGTAAAAGTGGGTTTTTATAACTGTTTACAGAAGTAACAACTTTATCAAGGTAATTGCAAACTGAGTTTTCCTTCTACAAGTCGGTCGTCTATTACTCGCTAAGCCGTGATAGTTTTCCTTTTTAGTTCATTACAGTGCTACTGCCCTGATTTTTTTCACGTTTCTACCAGCAACCGTGCAGCCGGGAAAGGGGAAGCACCCCCGCATTGCGCTTTAGAGCCTAATATATATTACGCAAACAGATACCCAAATCGAAAAATAGTTTTCCTGTACCTAAAATATTTTAAAGTGACCAATTTGACAATACTCTTCAGTTTGGTGTAGGCGAGAAAATGAGAGCATCCCTAACTTAAGAGTAGGATAGATACCTCCCTTAACATTTCTTTTTGAGATTTTATCCTTCCGTTTTGTCAGCGTAACGCTGCAAATTCTCAAACTTTTTAACTTCAACTGCTAAGTCTTTAAATACAAAGAAATACCTATTATGTTGTGTCGTGAGGCCGGCGATGGACGTAGTTCTTCTTCAAAAGTGGCTACCCGGACCGTAAAATGTGATACATCGGTAGTTTTGACATCCACAGTATGCTCAAAAAATTCTCTTGGTAGCCTAAGTCGTTCACCATCACGTTGATGTCCACCCTGAGGAGTCCTTAATTAAACGAAAAAACTTTAGTTTGCCTTTAACGTTTTACTTAATTTCTTATTTACATAGTAAGAGCACACAGAAGAATAACCAAAACTAAGACAGCTGTCAAACCAAGGAACATTAATAAGGTGCGAGAGAGAAAGAATAGTATTATGTACAACGAGTTGCAATATATAGGCCTACAAAGCAGATGAGCTCTCTTTTTCGGTTGGCTCTTCAGTCCATTCCAACATCGATCAAACTCCAGACCCTCGCGATGTTGCTAGCAAATATACCGAGGACTTTTTCAGCCGGCTCGCAAACAAATTCACTGTATCAGTATACGACGGAGCCCTGCCCTGTAATATTTCGTACATAGTGATAAGACAGAAGTTTCGTTTCTTACTTGACATTAGAGCTCGGCGTCGGGAGCATATGGTCGTATGTTCAATTCCGACGAAAATGATTTTTTTATACATTCAATATTAGCTCATCGAGCTCTTTCTAACCATATGAGAAACATATTTTTATCTTATTCGATTGCTGTGATAATCCAGATGCATAATGTATTTTGTAGGCTTATTGTAAATTATTGGCCCGCTCTTCTTATAGTATAAAAATGACAAATCCGACCAAATGCTTCTGACGTCGAGAGAGGTGAAAAACTTAGGACACACCTATTTACATCATCATCATCATCAGCGCACCGCTGCCCACTGCTGGGTTTAGGCATAGTTACATAATACGATCAAACTACATTACCCTCATTTTCAGCTTTGCCACAGGTAGTTACACCATGCAGATAAGCGTAATGATACGAAAATACTTTCATACATTTACCATGACCTGATAATATGACTGTGAAATTGACCGGGCATTGAATGAAAAGAAAATCGTGTCAGGTCAATAAAATAAAAATATTCAGTTGAAGGGAGTTTAAGGGGGAGATGTAGTATGGTGACATACGTAAACGATGTCTATGTATTATACGCTCGCAGTAGTGTTTGTGTGACATATATTCGTTAACACTACATCGAGACCAACCGAACGGTGGCAATCCGAATAAAGGCACATGCCAATCGTCACGCACGGCACAAGATGGAAGGTGATCAGAGGCCCTGATACTTCACTCCACCGTAGTTTAGAACTGCATAGGACTAATACTACGGAAGTCAATTGTCTTTTAGTCACGTACATTTGTTTGTTTAGCCAGTAACACCATTCGCTGATAAATTGTGCCCGAATAACGGCGACAGGCTTGCCACTTGTGACGTTTGGGACCTAATAAACTCGGAAAAACGTGGGCTCAGTTCTAATGATTGGTGCCTCTGCCTATCCCCTCGGGGATAATGGGCGTGAGTTTATTTATTTTTATTTTATTTATTCAATAGTTTACAACCTTAATATCTGTCATTGTAACATTCTAACAAACAATGCAGACTTTTCCTAAATCACCTGTAGGTTATATTCGATAGATTTTCTAATACGAATTGTCCAGTGGTCCAGGTCGGATCGTCAGTATCAAGTATTTTTGGAGTCGAAAAGTCTTGTTACCAATTTATTTGCGACGTCAAGAAGGACACAACAATACGTCAAATAGTACTAAATTATGCATAATTCGTTTCATTTGTAGCTTGCATGTCTGGTCTAACTTTACCTCACGTTATAAACTATGATAGGAATGCAATTGATCCTACGATCACCAATTAACATATTTGTAATCTTAATTTTGGTTCTAAAGTTAACAATCAAATGGTTTTTTCTAAATAAAGCATTTGAATATTGTATGACGCCCTCGCAACAAGAGAGGATTCTGACTTTATTATGCTTTTCTACATTCACGTCAGATGGGCTCGAAAACTCGTGCCTCGAATTTTACGGTAGAAATAACAAAACTCGCGAGCGCCGCGTCCATTTGTTACTACGATGAAAAGTAGCGAGTGTTCCATTGAGTGGCGCTGAACGAATTACATACGTAGAACGTCAATATGAAACTGCTCTCGTATTTATTAAGGAAACTAAAACACCAGAAAATTGCATCAAAATTGCACGGTACACAGAGGACATGATTAGACATTTACCGTCATCATTCATTATAGTAGCTGACGTTTACAGATAAATTTACTCATTGAAACGGGGTTGTACAATGAATTTCGTAAACAAGCAGCATGTCCCTTAAAAAAACTTCATAGTTAAGCATATGAAAAACTTTGTACACAGAAAATTCGCCAAGTGTATTGAGTGGGAGTTACTTAAAAATATTTTTGCGCTTGTTTATTAAATCGCCCACACTGAGCTGTGGGCTCTGTAGGAAATTGTAGATTATTCTGTAAATCGAGCCGTAGGCGTTGACATTTACTATAATTGGCGAGCATTTTCCCAGAAGTTTTCGTTCCAATAATGAGTTTACCTTGAATTGCCAATAAACACCGTGTGCCTTAAACTAGCGCGGTGTTGGCCGAAGTCGTAGCCCAAACAAAATATACTCTACGACGTGGTTGCACTAGTGTATAATTTATTATTTTCCTCTCATCATCATATCATCATCATCAATTGTACATAGTATCATACAACATACCTACCTTACCAGTCTTATTTATAAAAATTAAATGCCTTTACCCACTCCAAAAATGCCTAAATAGTCTGTAGAGAAAAATTTACAAGGAAAATATGTAG
The DNA here is from genome assembly GCA_947310845.1 of Yponomeuta plumbellus. Lineage (NCBI taxonomy): Eukaryota > Metazoa > Arthropoda > Insecta > Lepidoptera > Yponomeutidae > Yponomeuta > Yponomeuta plumbellus. The sequence goes on from OX371194.1 coordinate 15,772,758, forward strand.
ACACAGGAACTGCAAATAAAGGGAGTCTTGATTGATTTGATATTAAAATTAGACCAATATATTTTTTTTAAAAGATGATTTCTACCGCTGTCTCCACTTAATCGCTTTGAATAACTTGGCAATTTCAGATTATGTCAATGTAGTGAAATTTCGTGTCTGCTCGAGCTCGTCTAATCGCGCCCGTTAAAAGTATTATTATAAAGAATAAAACAATGCCACGGCACAAAAGTAAATTTCGTTTTATGAGGAGACTTTGCGATGAAGCTGCATTGTATAAGGGACGCACCGAGAAGAAAAAATATAACTATAGAGATCTCAAACATGTGGTTAACACGTTATAATGTTATAATAAAAATTAAATATATAATAAGAAAATCATAAGTAAAACATGAAAAGTAAAATTTGAAAATCGCATAGCAAGAAATATCAATAATAGACTTTGTGGAAGAATTTAAAGGAAACGGTTAGTATACATTTCAAAACTTCGTAAAGAATCCTTGATCACTTTAAGAACCGTGACGTAATGAATGCTCTATGTCTGAATATCCCAGGGAATAAGTAGGTTTCTATGTCAGATTTGACATGTCCTCCTTCAATCTCAGTACAGACGATGAAACCTTAAGTTTGCACATAATTCCGCACGCATGTGCTTGGTTTGCTAAGAAAGCACAGTCGCTCCGGTGGATTGTGGTGTTCCACTGGATCGATTTTTGCTCCCTCACTCTACGCTCTGCTTAGCAGTGACAATATTATGTACAATTGTACATAGTATTCACAACTGTCAACGTCACTTATACGCTGGCGAATTACAATTTTACATCCATTGTTTACCTTCTGATGCTGACTATGCTGTAGCTTTGCTAAATGCTGATCAAGATCGAGTCTCTTCTTGATTTGCTAATAATTTGCAAGCGCTTAATCCTTCCGAGTCGAAATAAATGATAATCGGTAGCAGACACCAAGTTAGTGCTATTTCAGCGAGATATCTTTTACTTTTTATGGGCGATAGCCTAGTGAAAATAGTAAATGAAGCTATAAACCTTGGTGTTACTTTTGATGAGGAGCTTCGTTTTGAGATTCACGTTGTGGAACTTACTCGTACTTATTTCTATCGTCTCAGTCTTATGTACCGGATTCACAAATCCAGTAAAGTAAGGAACTCCGGGAAAAGCTTTGCGAGGCTCTCGTTCTGTCAAAGCTTAATTACTGTATTGCTGTCTATGGATTGCATTAACATACAACCTCGGTCTCAAGTAACACCGTTCCTTAACAGGGCTGGTATTCTGAGCAAAAAATTAGACGTAATTATCACCTTGCATAATAGTAAACAAATAAACAAACTCTTTGGTGCTATCAAGTCGGGTTCCCCCAAGTATCTATGCGGCAAACTCAAGTGGTCCACAGAGTCTCTGTCTTCTGCGTAAAGTCAGCGCAGAATGTGCTACATATCTGTTCAGCATATTATAAAACTATTGCTTTTCGTGGGAACTTTAGATTAAGCAAATACCAAGTAGTGGAATAATATATCGCCGCTAAATAGAACTAAAATCAATTTATGCATTTAAATTAAAACTTAAGGATAACCTTGTTGTCTACACAGATCAATTCAAATTAAGTAACTGTAGCAACACCAGAAATACTTACTTTGAAGTTGCAAACTTACATTTATTACTATCAGCCCTTATATTACGTAACTTTGCACTCTATCGGGTTAAGCATTTAGGCAACTCGAAAGAGTCAAAATACATATATATGTATATGACATGACAGTTCGGAATAGGACTATGACATACCTACTGAGAAAAAAGTCCCAGAATGTAACGGTGTAACATAAGGTGGTGTGACGTACCGGGAACAAAAGGACTAAATCAGACAACACCATACAGTGGAGTATTACGTAATTGCACCCCTGAATCCCAAAGTTCAATAGGGGTAATAATAAAAGTTTAAGTGCCGCTTCAATTAGCCTTTATTATCATACCTACCAAATGTATACTATAAGAAATCAAATAAAATCGGTGAATTATTTTCGGAGAAGTTCGATAATAAACAATGATACGAGATTTTCATATAGGTATTAGATTATAATATCCACAGTTAATAAAAATATCCAGAGCCAATAAACCGCTTGTAAAGCAACTTGTAACTAGGTAGATACAACGACGCCTACTCTATAAACTAAAGCTAAAAGCCTTGAATAAATAAAAGGGAAGCCAATATTATCTGCGCAATTTTCACAAAGAAGCAACACAACCGCTATATAAGTACAGAAAGTCAGGTAAAGAAAGTGAAAACATGAACGAATAGACCTTGAAAATTACAATGATGTTCAGTTCTTAATTGCAAGGTTAGCTAGGACTAAGAAGAATATAATGTAGGTACCAGATATCATGACTTCACCCGTCACACGTTATTTTGTGATAAAATATTAGAATGAAGCAAAAAATGTTACACTTTTAAGTTAGAGTCACGATTAGTCGAAAAGTCGAAACTGTCTAATGTTAAACTAAAATGTCACAATTTTACTTTGAAGGTATAAAAAGGTTAGAAATGTTGGCTTTATATAGTTCGTACATTATTGGCTGTATTTTCCTTGGCCGCTAATTATCTTGTTATGCATTACAGCCTCCAGATATTGGAATATCAAATTCGCTTTGACAAGGTTCCATCCCATTCTGATGCCCTTAGCATTATTATGTAATGTAAATGCAAATACAAATACAAATAAATTTATTACTATCAGATAAAAATACATTTCATCCTTATTATCTAAAGATAGTATGGAGAGTTTAAAGGAAACAGATAAAGTAGAACTTCTGTACCTTTTTGAGCAAGTAGTTGCTTAGACAGGCTTTTGTTTGTGCTCAGCCTACACCTTAACAAGTCTATTTAATTGACTGGAAACTTTTCATTTTTCTTCCTTTAAAATTTCATCATTTTCTGAATCAAAATTATTTAATAGCTTCTATTTCTCGGAAGTTATTGAATAACAATAAATAGGCTAGGTATCTAATTAGAATAAACGTAATAATAAATCTTTTTAATCTATTTCGACGACCACTGTGGCGCAGCGGTTAGTACATCTGCCTACCATGCGGGAGGTCCCGGATTTGAACCCCGGCTGAGGACAAAAAAAAACCCCAGGTCTTGCATGTTTGCATGTTTGTAATGCCGCAGTTTCTGGTTCCCACGACACAGGGTATCTTAGTGTGGGGCCTGAGCAATGTATGTGCCTGTATATAAATGTTTATGTTTAATAATAATAAACCTTTAAAAATGTCGTTCACTGCCGGATATAAGCCTCTCTCAAGACACGTTATTGAGCCCAATCTTAGGCTCTTCCTTTCCAGTCACTGCCTACCGCTCTGCGAATGCCGTGTTTCCACCCTACGCTTTCCAATTCGCGGTCTCCACTCTATAACCAGTCAACATCATTACTCTAGTCTAGTTATTAATGGGACTGAGAGTTTTTACGGACACATTTTACAAATTCAATATGTAAAAAAATATGTTTTTTTCCTCAGTGGATAGCTCCATTTGTGTTGCCCCCTGAAGCCCCTTGATTAAAAAAATGCTAAATAATTGCTTTGATCTCTTTCTATCCCTTTGAATACAGACGCAGGTTCATTATATAGGCACGTACGTATCAGTACGTATAAATCAGACCATCAAAATTTAAACTGAATTCTCACTGGTGTCTGCACAACTTCCTTCTATTTTCAGCCCAAAAATTTTACGATGTCCAGACAGCACGTTGGCAAAGCGGCCGCCCACGCCTGCGTTCATAATGAAATTGGTTTTCCAATCAATTTCACAGCTGATAGGCTGCGATTAGATTAGACGGCCCCCGTCGCGTCGACTCACGGCGCAGACGATTAGCTAGTCCCGAGCCAACTTCAATGGGTTTATGCCCCTGCTTCCTGTATGATAAATACACAAACAAACGACGGTAATAGGTACTTATGTTATTAACGTTATCTTTACCACAAATGGACGTAGTTTAGCAAAAAAGTTCCAACCCAAAACGTGGTCACTTTTGAGTTAAATATACCAAAGTGATCACTATGCTATGAATTTTAACAATCAAAGACTTTCATAGCAATCCGATTATGTGCAAAGCTATGGCCCATGGTTGTCCGACCCGCTATATGAAAAGCGTCATCATCATCAAGCCATTATGTCCCCACCGAAGGGTACGGGTCTCTTCCCTGAGAAAGGCCATATTCTACCACGTAAGTAACGAAAAGCGTAAATCAGCTTAAACCTAAAAACTCAAATATCTCATCACTCACTTTGTGTGGGTTGAAACTTTTTTGCTAAACTCGTTATAAATAACCATTTTTATTATATCATTGAAATTATCGCGTAGTTGCGTAAGGAGATAGCGCAATCTTAGTTTTGAGGAAGTCGGAAAAACGTTCCATCTTGATCAATTTAAAAAGTCGTGTTTACGAACACTCGTATGATTCGAAAAAATACAGGTATGTTGCTTGCCAGGGTCGACAAAGATTCAGCTTATGTTACAAGTGAAAACCTGTAATTAGCTTATAGTTGTTATTTCGACGTTATTATATAGTCGAATCGCTCGTAGCCTGGGCTGCCTGAGTGATCTTAAACGATCACTAAGGTTAAGCTACATACGGTGCGTTCAGTCCATGGATGGGTCACCGTTTATGACTAACGCTAGTGGCATTTTTCCGAGCGATACCGTGCTTCGCAAGGCACGTTAAGCAGTTGGTGCCGGCTGCCGTCGATAAATGGCAGTCGTTAAGCCAAGTCAGAGGCCTTAGGGCGGCTTGAAAACTTCTGACAGTAAGACCAGCCACTAGTCTTACAAGCCTCCACCAATCCGGACTTGGCCCCCGTGGTGGAGTATGGCCTATACCTTCCTCAGGGAAGAGACCCGTGCCCCTCGGTGGGGACATGATGGGTTGATGATGATAATATGGTCTAAGCTGTTGGTTTTCCATGTATTAGTAAATAAATAAATTAAGCTTAAACAACAACTGCCTTGTTGACTGCCTCGTTGGTCTGGTTGTTAAGACGCTTACTTACCAAGATAGAGGTCGTAGGTTTGATTCCTAAAGAGGGCCGCCGTACATTTGTACAAATGGCCTTATAGTCTGGATGTTTTTCCATGTTTGTCATGTCCTTGTGTGGTTACCATAGTACTGAGAGTCCTAGTTTGGGACCAGGTCAAGTGTTTGTGTTGTGTGAGTTATTATATTATGTACGTACTTAATGTAACGTAGGAATGCCATAAAATATTAAGTATTGAGTCCATCAATTCAATGTCGCTCACAAGTCTGCTGGCAATAGGCTACTTGGCCGTTTTCTAAAAACCTTGGCTAACCTAACCTAACAACCTTGTTGGTGCTCATGGAGTCCACAGAAAGTGGTCATTTTAAATTCTTTCGTGTATTTCTTCTAAAAAAGGCAAACGAAAATTTACTTTTGAAATAAGGCGCCAAAACGCTATCTTGGGCAATATGGCGTCGCACAGGCATTGTGACGTGACATCCTAGAAAACCAACCAGCGAACGTAAGAAAGAATGAACAATAGACGCCATTTTTACTGACGTGTAACGTCATCATAGAATCGGCCAATCCAGGCCGTTTTCGATACAATGCCTGCAGATACATAATTATCAAATTTTATCTTGTGTTCTTTACAAATCATAATTGTTTTTTTAATTAAAATGCCTTAAAGCGGTTTTAGGAATTGTAATTCATACGAATACGTTTAAATAATACAACTTTTTTAGCACTGTCAAATAGCCTATTTGAGATCACCGTTGTAGCGAGCGGTCGCTATCGTCTGTTTGCCTCCAATTGCCTCCAGTAAATACTGAGGGAAGAAAATTAAGAGTATTATCTACTCATTTATTACATCTCGACGTATTTACGGCCCAATTACGTTAGAGCCGACCCGTCTAAACAGGTGGTTGGCTGAGGCGTTAGGCTCAATAAATTAATAATAAACCGCTACTGAAACTAAGATCCGTATAAAAATCGGCAAAGTGGACTCTGGTACAGAGGGTTCTCTATATAATAAACAAAAAAAATCTTCATTTTGTCGCGGATGAACCGACTTTAACAAAGGAGGAGGTTCTATTCATCATCATCATTCAGCCATAAGGAGTCCACTGCAGGACATAGGCCTCCTCGTGGATTTCCAAAAAGACCGGTTGGAAGCGGCTTGCATCTCGATGGTTCTCAATTGGACACTTATGTATATTCCTTTCTTTGTAATGTAGGTACTGATTGATCTTCTCTGATCATCATTCATCAACCCTTTATGTCCTCACCGACGGGCACGTGTCTCTTTTTCCATGAAGAAGGTATAGGCCAGACTCCACCACAGGGGCGAAGTTCGGATTGGCGGAGGCTTATAAGCCGCCCTAAGGCCTCGGACTTGGCTTAACGACTGCTATCTATCGGCGGCACCTAGCAGCAACGTACCTTGCGAAGCACATAACCGTTCGGAAAAATTCCACCAGCGTTAGTCACAAAAGGTCACCCATCCATGCATTGAACGCGCAGTATTTTGCTTAACCTTCGTGGTCGTTTAACCCTTTCAGACCTGACCCTGAAAATAACAATAGTTTTCTATTGTTATTTTCAAGGTCATTTCTGGGTTAAGAAGGGTTAAGATCACTCAGGCAGCTGCGGCAGGCGGGGCTGCGAGCGATTCTCTGATATTAACTATTTAAAAAAAAAAACAGCAATACAGACTGTCCTACCTGTTATGACCTACGGAGCCGAGACATCGACACTCACGAAAGGGTTGGTACACCAGTTTAAAGTCGCTCAGCGAGCTATGGAGAGAGCTATGCTCGGAGTTTCTCTGAAGGATAGGATTTGTAACGAATACATCCGACAGAGAACGAAAGTTATCGACATAGCTCAGAGAATTAGCAAGCTGAAGTGGCAGTGGGCTGGCCATATTTCGCGAAGAACCGACAACCGCTGGGGTAAACTTGTTCTTGAGTGGAGACCGCGACTCGGCCAACGTAGTGTAGGACGCCCTCTAACCAGGTGGGATGACGATCTGCGAAGGACTGCAGGCAGATGCTGGATGCGGCAAGCTGAAGACAGGGCGCTATGGCCTTTTTTAGGGGAGGGCTATGTCCAGCAGTGGACTAATATAGCCTGATGATGATGATGACAGACTGTCCGTGCTTAGTAATACGGTCCCGTTAGAACCCTTGAAGAACTGAACCCTAAAAACAAAGTTACGGCATTACGCAGCTGCCAGCAATAACTGTTAAGAGTCCATCAATGTTGCCTTACCGACGTTACGAGGTGGATTGTAAATCTTAGACCATAAAGTTTCACCTTGTAAGGCGATACAGAGTCTATTCAGACTGAGAAAATGAAGTAGCGGCCGGTTTTACATAATACGATAACCCCAACTGCCGATATCTTTGGCCTGTTATTCAAAGAACGTGAACGTTCGCCACGTTTGCACGAAGGCCTTATTAAATGTAGGAGATTACCAGTCGATGATGGCAACTTCATACATTTCGTTCATATCGTTACGAATATTGCTCAATGTAAAACCGAGTCGGGGAGGCACTCGTAAGTTTCCTCAACTCGACAGTTTCCTTAAATGCCCTGCCTCACTGGGACGCCATGGCGACGTTGCCAGCCACGTATCCAGGCAGTTTGTATTGAATGGCGACGTCGCCAACAGTCGCCAAGTGAGGTAGGCACCATACATTTCAATACTAACTGCTTGGATACGGTCGCTGGCGACGTGGCCGTGGCGTCCCGGTGAGGCAGGGCCCTAATTCGTCATTTTACATGATCCGTCGGTTTTGAGTTATTCGTTAACTGGTCAGTATCCTCACTCGATAGTTTTCATAATTCGCCATTTTACATAGGTAGCTCGTCAGCTTTGGTAACTCGTCAGTTCGGTACAGTCAGGGAGGAAAGTGGATGCTGAAATAACTGGCAAATTGGGGAAACTGTACATTTGTACATACAATAAGTATGTACACCAGAAAATACTCATAGTAATAAATAACATTGTACATTAGCCTTCAGCAAACAGAATATAATTTTTTTACATTGAAATAAATGATTGATTTCTATTTTTATTTTTAAATTTCCTTGCATTTTTATTACATACCTGATCATGCAAAACTCGCTCTTAAACACTAACCCCCTTATTCATAATAGTCTGCTAACTTAAAGCATTGCTAATTCTCACTCTGTCTTCTTCTATTGACCTAAGTCAGAATGAAAAATAACACTCTGTAGCAGCTGTTTTAAGTTAGCGGACCATTATGAATAAGGGATTTAAAATCTAGCTAGTGGCAGTTACAGACAGCCGCACCCAGCCTGAGTGCTTATACTGAGTTTTGTCCTTCACTTTCGATAGCGAGAGCGTTTGCAGTTTGTATAGGAGTGACAGAGCGCGCCATCTAGTTGTCTCTTTGTCACTCCTATGCAAATCGCAAACGCTCTCACTATCGAGAGTGAATGAAAAAACTCAGTATACGCACTCTGTCCCCCGACGTCTAGTCGATTCCACTGCCACACAAAAGACTGAAGACCATTCTGACACCCAGCCAACACCGCCACCTGGACCCAGATTCTATTAATGCATTGTAGTACAATGACAACTCATGAACATGGCGATTTAGTTTCATCGCCGCTTCAAGTCTAGGCTCGCGCACATATCAAACAATCTAGGCGTCAATGATACGAAAAAACACGTCACGTGATCCGGCCGAGTATCTGTCATTGAACTATAATGCACTAGTAGAATTGAGGCCCCAGAAGGCTACCCAGTGACCTACCCGTAGCTGCGTACAGCGGTATATCTTACGGGTAGAGGGCCATGCCCCGACCTAGACCCTCTACGTCCCCTTGGGGAAGTGTGAGAGGACCGCCTGATAGTGGCTGTCGTAATAGTATTTTAAGACTGTGTCGACGCACTGCTATCAATATTTTTGCAGCATTTATCCTGCATCTGACTCAAGCGACCTGAAAAACCTCGTCTGTCTTACAACGTTGACGCGGGTAAAGTGAAATAATCCTTTTGACAAAAACTGAAACGTAGATGCAGAAAAGAGGTATACAAAATATGAAATCTGCGAGAGAAAATTAATAAGGCCTGAAAGGTTTTGACCTTAGCAAAAGTCTGCCTGCAACGATTGCTTGGTATCTATTCGAATCTCGAAGAAAATATTGTATGAGCTTGCTGCTTTATTATCAGTTTAGCTATTTGAAAGTCGATTTCATTTTTCGATGATTTCATGATTCGATTTTGCAAGCGAAGTACATTGTTGTTTCTTGCAGAGCAATATCGCTAAATTTACCAATTAACCTAGTTTCACTGAACACGATACGTTGGAACTTTGGCAGGAAGAAATTCAGTTCCAGCTAGGCAATTTATTTTCAAATTATATTTATAACTGGAACAGTTTGTTTGATTGTAGGGTATTGAAAAGCAAATGTTTATTTATTTCATCTCTGATGGTTCGTTGGAAAATCACGCAGAGTGTTTTAATGATTTAATTTAAATGTTGTACTCGTATCGTGAAGGAAACAGTTGTGTGGTACAATTTTAATGCTTCTGGGTTTCCTAAAACCTTTATTTTGAGATCAAAATTTCGGAGCTTTGACTTTTGACATTTTTTGTTTAAAACATTGTATTACAAACAAGCCAGTCTGACTGTATTTTACTTGTACACCGCAAAGTTAGGCAGCTCATAACCTCACCTAACCGAGGTCGCGGGTTTGAATTCTGGCAAGAACTTAATCACTTTGTTTTCTAAGATAGGTACGTACGTTTGTAGTAAAGCTATTCGCTAACGGTGATGCAATAAATAGTGAGGTAACCTTTAGTGTCTGAGATGTTCACGCTTGTTCCGCAAAGCCAAATTACATTTTAGTTGCTAATTCGCCTGTAACGCAATGGAATAAAATGCATCGAATACACTCCTAAGTCGTGTTTAAAGAATAGGTATATGCGGAAATCTTAGGTCTTACTAATTCGATTACAGTTACCTACACGCTCGGGTCATGTGACATTTTTGAGTTCCATTGACGCGTAGCATTACGAATACTCGTACCCGCGTTGATTTGCAGTTGTCATTCTACTACAATGCATCAACAGAATTTAGTCCCGTTGTGGCGTTTATTAGAATGCGGTGCAGGTAGCTACAGAAAATGTCTTAAGATAAGATAAGATAAGATTATTCCTTATTGTACCAGGAAAAACACATATAAAACATTTACAAAGATACACTACACTTGGCGACTTTTTTTTTACGCATCTTTTGTGTCCCACTGCTTGGCAAAGGCCTCCTGCTTTCATTTTATTTTATTACTTAAAGCAATTTCTTCCGATTTCCAATTTCTGACAACCGACGGTGAATAGTGAAAAAGGTATGTTAGTATATTTTATTTCATTTCATTTAAATTATTGAAAAATTTAACTCGGTGAGTTCAGAGACAGTAATAAAAGCCTTTTGTACCACGTTTTCTCTCGTCATTTTTCTGAGCGGGCCCGTCCGTATAAAAGGGTAGGTCGGGGAGTCTTTTTTTTAATTTCCTTCCTGGCTTACAGCCCGCCAGCGAGCACACCTGCACTTAACACCCAAAACGTGTTCGGAATTGCAAAATAGTTGCTTGTAAATCATAATAATAGAGGCCCGGGGTCGACTGCATAAAACACTCCGCTTTGAGTTAAGTCTTTTCTCGGTTGGGTTGATTTTCCCTTTCAGTAATTTTGTTCTTGCGGTAACAAGTCAGTTTAGTTATTAAGTCATTCCGGATTCGCTTACTTTCTTTTTAATAATGTGTCGTGCTTACGAAAGTACTTCGAATTATATTTTTAGGTGAAAAATTCTCGGAAGCTGGAGTGCGCGTAGCCAAGATCTTGGCCAATAAAATTGGAATGTTTTGTCACCGATACGATGAGAAGAAGAAGAAGAAGCGTTCCATACTCAAAGTTTGCCAACCGATTACGCCTTCGCTATCAGTGTGACTAGATTTTAAATTTTATTAGATAAAATAAGATAAGAATATTCATTGCATTGCACACTAGAAAAAACAAAAACCATAAAATATTATTTGGTTACGGGTTCGTATCTAGTAATATAGTTAATTATAGCTTAGACTTTTTTAAGTTCTCGATAGGCAAAATAGAGAGCAATAAATAACATTTACATACAGGAACATACATTGCTTCTGGCCCCTCACTAGGATACCCTGTGTCGTGGGACCCAGAAACAGCGACTTACAAACATGTAAACATCCAAGACCTGGGTTTCTTTTTTTTGTCCCCAGCTCGAATTCAAACCCGAGACCTCTCGCACGGTAGGCAGATGCGCTAACCACTGCACCACAGAGGTCGTCAACAAAAACAAAGTAAACATAAACATTTACATACAGGCACATACATTGCTACTGGCCCCATTCTAGGATTCCCTGTGTCGTGGGAACCAGAAACAGTGACCATGTAAACATCCAAGACAGTAGTAGGCAGAAAATGGATTGGAGCTGCCAGCATCGAAGATCTATATCTCAACCTCCTTAAAAGGAGAGGCACTGAAAGAACATGAAGAACTCGTATCTCATGATTTAGAATGATCAATTCATGAATCGCTCGTAGCCCCGGCTGCATTTTTTTTTTTTTATTTTGTTAACGGGGTGAAATGCTTTGTGCACCATAACCGCCACCCTTGGGGGAGGGCGACGGCCGTGTGTCGGACTCTCCTCTCCTAATAATAGGAGAGGCATACCTCCTAAAACACCCCGGGGGCCGTCCTGTCGCTCGTGCAATGGGGCGCCGCCGGATCTCGCAAGTGGTGTGAAACCACAACGCGAATGCGACAGCGGCGCCCCGGCGACGTCGACCCGACTCGCAAGGAGTCGGGCCCACCCTCACTTGAGAAGGGGCATGGGCCCCCCACCCCCTTCTCCCGTCACGATATCGGACGGCAGGTCCCCCAACCTGCCGTCTGTGACCCTCACTCAACCGGCGGCGCAAGGTCCGCGCGGCGTCCCCCGCGCCACTGGCTCTCCCGGCGGAGAGGCGCGAGCTCCCCAAGCCTCCAGCTACCGAAGAGCCGTTTTCTGGCCCTCTGCCAGGTCTTCGGCCCCGTCTGGTCCTCCCCTCCCTAGTCCTCCCTTGGCCAAGGACCATGGGGTCCTCAATCCCTGGTCCCCGGCCCCAATCCCAATGTCCCTCTCGGCCCGGCTTGCAGAACTCGCGCCCCTCCCTTCCCCGTCCGGCCCTCTTCCATGCCCTCTGCTGGACAGAGGGACATAGAGAGGGCCCCCACCGTGTGTTTTTTATAGAGGTTGCCTCCTCGCGGCCCGAAGGCCCCCGGCCCCGCTCAATGTGGGGTTACGGGTGCGGGGCCCATGGTGGACCCCGCGGGACATCCAGCAGCGCAAGCCACTGGACGTCCCCCTCCCTCTGGTTTTCCCCTATCCGCCACCCGGGGGACGCGTCCGATGGAAGATCCAGAAACTCCACACGGAGCCCCTTCTGCCTGAGTGATCCTAAGCGATCACTAAGGTTAAGCAACATACGGCGCGTTCAGTGCATTGATAGGCCACCGTCTTTGACTAACACTAGTGGCATTTTTCCTAGAAGTTCCGTGCTTCGCAAGGCACTTTAGTTGGTAGCCGGCTGCCGTCGATAGATGGCCTTAGGGCGACTTGAAAACTTCTGACAGCAAGACCAGCCACTACCAATCCGGACTACGCCCCCGCGGAGTATGGCCTATACCTTCATCAGGGAAGAGACCCATGCCCCTCGGTGGTGACATAGTGGGTTGATGATGATGATTCAGTAACTAGATATCGTTACGTTGTAGGAGAGCAGGATAATTTTATACATATGAATGTGTTTATATAGATTCTCGTATGTACTCTTAGCTATTTTCTCCTTGAGTTGGTCTTGTGTGACCTGTACATATTAGATTAGATGGCCAATGACATGACTAACATGACAATTGGCCAAAGCATGGCCAACGACAATCACACGCCCTGAGCTTTCCGTTCCGTGGAATTCTGCCTCAGGCCTCATCACACCACAAAGGGTGTTTATCAGAAAATAGTTTAAATTGCATATTTGTTTTGTTTTTTCATATTAACTCAATAAAAATTACCTTACATATGTATATTATAGGTTTATTGGCCCTGGAGGTAACATATTGTAACATATTTGTGGGTTTTGGTGGCATCTACTACAATATAATATTATGTTACTTTTTATTGAGTTAATATGAAAAAACAAAAAAAATATGCAATTTGAGCCATTTTCCCAGAAATTTCCCATACCGACAATATTATGTTTTCTGTTAAACGACCAACCTAACCATACCCAGGCACTATTAGGTAGACGGAAAATCATCTCTATAGTTTTTAAGCTGAAGGAGAGATACGCAACTGTTTTTAAGATTTTTTACTATTTTATCGGTGAAATTAATATTTATAATACTAAATATTTTGTGTTAAGACCACGTAGGATTTGTTCAGACCGTTGTTGTAAACAGCTTTCTGCCAACCTCCAGTAATGGAGGGGCACTTTAAGAATATATCTACGCCAAATTCCACATTTCCTGCCCTGCCTTATTACGACGCCATGGTGACGTCACCAGTTAGTGCCCTGCCTCACTAGGACGCCATAGCGACGTCGCCAGCGACCGTATCCAAGCAGTTAATATTGAAATGTATGGTGCCTAACTCACTTGGCGACGGTCTGGCAACGTTGTCATTCAATACAAACTGCTTGGATACGTAGCTTAGCTGGCGACGCGTCGCGACGTTACCATGGCGTCCTAGTGAGGCAGGGCACTTACGTTTCCAAGCAGTTGATATCGAAATGCGACGTTGCCAAACCGTCAAACCGTCGTTAAGTGAGTTAGGTGTCAATGTTAACTGTTTGGATACGTAGCTGGCAACGCCGCCATGGCATCCCAAAGAGACAGGGCTCTTAGGGCTGGTTTTCGGATTGAGAATTTCACTAAGTAACTACTCAACTGTAGTGCTGTCTCATAAAATTTCTCAGAAAAGAGCGAGACAGAACATTACTTAAGTTATTACTTGCATACGAAAAAAACGTGTGACAGCTGTTAACAGTAGATTAACAGATTGTTAGTGTACGAGAAACAGGGTGTTAGAGTCTCTGAAAACGGCAGCGGACAGACTAACGAACAGACGGACATGCAATCGGGTGGGCAAACCGTATCGTTTACCCGCAGTAACTTTGTCTCTGGTTTCTTATGTGCAATAAAGAATATTCTTATCTTATCTTATCTTAACTTATTTATCTGGGTTACCTGATTTCCCGTTTTCAGAATTGAATTACGGTCCAAAGACAATAAATATTGCTTAATATGATTATTTGTCACAGTCACTTCCGTAAAACGTTATTTAATTCAATGTCCTGTACACCGAATGAACTTCAGGAAAGTTATAACTTCAGATACAATGCTTCCTGTAAGCAATTACGGGTAGCGCTGAAATCCGGACCGCGCAGTCCAAAACAAAAATACACCGAAGATTCTTTCCGCAAAAATTGGATAGTTGAAAGGTACAGACCGACCTGTATGATACATGTGAAATCGTAAAAGTTCTATAATAAGGCTATTCCACCCAGCTATGTAATACCCAGCGATTCTGCCAATCCAATGTATCTTGAAACAATTTCGAAGTGAAATCAATTGAAGAATCTACGTGTATGAAATTCATTAAGGCACCACTTGTACAATCTTGAACAGTACAGTATTCTTTATCTATCTATCTATCTATATTTTGACTACGAATAAAAAATCTTTCAGTGAAAAAAAATTGGCAGGAAAGTACATTTATGATGACCTCATGCAATTCGGCAATTTATTAGCTTTGAGATTTTTGATTTTTAATTTATTATTTTAAGGCCGATTTCTAAATTGAGAATTTACTGAAGTAACGTGCTGTCACGCTCTTTTCTAAATAAATTTGGTGAAACTACAGTTACGTAATTACTTAGCTAAATTCTCATTTCAAAAATCGGCCCCTAATGTTGACCCAGATAAGGAATAGGTAGGTAGACTTTTAAAGGAGACGATGCTGTTATGAAAATATGCAGATCAAATTAAAAATTTGCATAAAAATTCCAAGACAGGAAGTGTTAGCGGCATGAAAATAGGTGTTTTGAAGTATTCAACGAGCTATTCAGGTTTTGCGTTGTTTCACGCAAAACCTGACACAGTTACTTAAGTAAAGTAATTAAAGGAATACGGGCAAGTTCTCCACAAAACATTGAGAAATATTTTCTCATTCAAAAGTAATAAACTTCAATTTTACTAAAACTACGCACGTATATACCGCTAAAAGTCATGAAAAATAAAACATACATCTGATGTTACCGCAGGTTTTCTAATGCCGCCGGTCCAAATAACCTATCGCGGTAAACGCGATATTGAAATGTTCCGTTTTTCTTTTCTATTGAGTAGCCTATCCAATGTAGGTCTGTGAGCCTATCACTAGCGTTGACAGCTAACTGTCAGTTATCTGTAGATAGGTTATTGGGACCGGCCATTAACCAACAACTCTAGCGTTTCTCTGTATTATAATTCAGAATCAGAATCAGAATCAGAAATTTATTTCAACGTAAAGAATTTACATTCTGCTTGTTGAATGCCAATGTACATACAGTTATGCATAATGTTAACTGCTGCCTTGGGGCCATCTGTAGTGGAGAAAAAGGCAGCGAAAAGTAAAAAACTCCACTCTGACCATCTTTTCTCAAATCAACTTAAAGCTAATACAAATAAAACTTACAAAACAATATCTTGGATGTGTTGAACACTAGACAAATTTATCCTTTGGTTAAATTTAATATTAAACTACTATTTAAAGCCATACGTCCTTGTCTTCTAAATAATCGTTGATTTTATAATAAGCTTTTTTGCAAAGAGTGTGCTTAACACAATTCTTAAATCGCGTTGGAGGTAACTCTAATATATCTTGGGGTATCTTGTTGTAGAACCTTATACAGTGCCCCATAAAGGAAATATTAACTTTTGCATGTCTAAATCGTGGAAATGACAATTTATGTTTATTCCTAGTAGGTTATGAACGTTCTGATGGCTACCAAGTGTTTCGAAGTCTTTAATATTTTTCCTAACTACATAATATTTTCATAAATGTATTGGCTTGCAACTGTTAGGATGTTGATTTCTTTGAAAATATTTCTTAGTGTGTCTCTACTACCTAGCTTGAAAATAAATCGGATCGCTCTCTTCTGCAATATGAAGATAGTCTCAATGTCTGCTGCCCGGCCCCATAGTAGTATATCATAGGACATAATACTATGGAAGTAACTAAAATAAACAAGCCTAGCAGTTGCAACGTCAGTAAGTTCTCGAATTCTTTTCACGGCATATGCTGTGGAGCTAAGTTTATGTGCTAATTTTACAATATGTGGGCCCCATTGTAGTTTGGCATCGATTGTGATGCCCAGAAATACAGTATCTTCAAAAAATTCTAGTTTTTCATTTCCAATCACAATGTTATTTTCAACTAATTTTACATTAGGTAGGGCAAACTTCATACATTTTGTCTTTTTTTAATTTAACAACAGATTATTTGCTGTAAACCAATCTAGAACGTGCGAGAGAGCATTATTTGCTTCGTCAAGATTATTTTCTTGTCTCCTTATTTTAAAAATAAGTGACGTGTCATCAGCAAATAGCACTATCTCACACATTTTTTGTACCATAAACGGTAAATCATTTACATAGGCCAGGAAAAGGAACGGCCCTAAGATAGATCCCTGGGGGACTCCGATTTTTACAAGTGAACCTGACGATTTAATACGGTTTATGTCTGCTTTATGAACCCTTCCTTCTAAATATGATTTTAGAAGATCTAAACTTAATTTTTTTATTCCATAGTGTTTTAATTTTGAGAGCAGTGTTTTGTGGTCTACACAATCAAATGCCTTTGACAAATAAAAAATACTCCTATAGCATCATTATGATCCTCCCGCGCACTGAAAATATGTTTAACTAACATGACTCCAGCGTCTGTTGTATTCCGCCCTTTAGTGAAACCGAACTGCTGACTATGGAGGAGTTGGTAATTATTGAAATGAATAAGCAATTGATCTAAGATAATTCTTTCAAATATTTTACTTAATACTGGTAGGACTGAAACGGGTCTAAAATTTGTTGGGTCTTGTTTATCACCGCTTTTAAATAAGGGCACTATCCTACTATATTTCATGAGGTCTGGAAATACTCCTTCATCTACGCATTTATTGAAAATCTGTGCTAACGGCAAAGCTAGGATATTTATCACTGAATTAACTATTTTTACTGACAAACCCCATAAGTCCTCGGTTTTTTTAAGATTCAATAATTTAAAATTCTTAACAATGTCATGGGGCTCAATGTAATTAAATGTAAAATCGTGTTCGCACGCGGGGACATGGTCCCTTAATAATGTCGCCGCACGATCTGGTGACGAGTCTAATGGAGCTGTAGTTACGATTGGGACATTAGTGAAGAACTGTTCGAAAGCTGCAGCGATACCTTCATTTGTTGTTATTATTTTGTCATCGATCTTAAGTGAAATATCTCGGTCTCCTAATTTTGCTTTACCCGTTTCTCTATTTATTATGGTCCAAATTGTTTTTATTTTATTCGGTGATTGTTGGATTTTACCTTTTATATGATCGCATTTAGCTTTATGGCAGACGGCCTTAAATAATTTTGTTTTTTTTTTTTACGTACTGTATAAAGTTGGCATCATGTGTATAAGTCTTTTTGTCATATAATTCTTAGAGTGTGTCTCTGCTCTTTCGAATACCTAACGTTGCCCATTCACTAAATAGAGTAGCTATTGTCGTTGCTTTTTAGATGGCGCAATTTAAAAATCTTTTTAAAACTATCTGACACGACTTTGAATAACTCTTTGTAATGAGTATTAGCATTTTCATAATTTGCTTGAGTCGTTATACCACTTTCGAGGTCTGATTTCAACGAAACTAATTTTTTACTTGTTACGGGCCGGCAGAGGATAACCGCTTCGGCGTTTTTTGTATTTATTTCAAAATGCACAACTTGACCGCTGTGGTCTGACTTTAGACAATTTACTGTGGAATAATCTGAAAAATCGCAATCGCAGTAAACATTATCTAGGCAGGTGGAAGTAGTTTCAGTTATCCTAGAAGGCTCCAAAAAATATTTATTAGATTAAACGATTTGAAGAGAATTGTCAATTTAGTATTCAAGGCGGTGTCTGCCATTAAGTCGATGTTGAAGTCACCACAGACTATGACTTTGTTATTGCTGCTAGAAGCTACCTTTAAAACATCCTCTAATATCAAATAAACTGTAATCGCTGGTAGGGGGCCTGTACAAGGCTACTACAATATGTCCAGACAGTTCAACACACGATATTTCAATTACTTTTTCAGCAGAAAGTCTGCAAATATAATTCCGTTCTTTAAATTTCAAATTATTTTTTGCTAGTATCAAGGACCCCCCCACGCCTTGCAGACTTTCTATTGAAGCAACTGGCTATTTGATAATTATTCACAGAAAAATTCATTTGAGTCTCTAGTAGCCAGTGCTCTGTGACACAAAGTATATCCACTCTGTGTTGTTCTAAAAACAACTCTAATTCTAATAATTTTCCAGAAAAACCACCCTGTATGTTCTGATTAACTAAAATTAGTTTTTTTAAGGAGGGCTTTTCCTTTGTCTGCGCTGGCAGTTTAAATCAGCGGTCAAATTTAACCTACTATAAGTTTTCTTCACAACCTCAGAGTACAGAGGTTGACAAGTGTCACTTGTCTTACAATTTCTATTACTTAGAGGTCCCTGCGTTATTGTCTTAACAATCATAGGGTCATAAATATTGAATGCCAACAATTTGGCAATAAGTCGTTTAGAAGAGAGGGGCACATGCATTGTGTCCCGAGTTAAAATAAAATTTCGAATAAATTTATTCGTGTCAAAAAAAAGTACTTGGTCTCTATGACCTAAGGTTAAATTGTACAGTAGCCGGTTTAATTTATCTATCCGGTCATTTTGTGAATCTGAAAGAGCTTTAGAATAGGGAAAAGCACAGAAAATAATTTTCCTTACTTGCAAAGCTTTTATGGACTCATAATAATTTATTAAGTCATTTTGTTTTATTCCTGTGCTGTTCCCCATTAATAATACAATAGTTGTATTTCTGTCATATTTTTGCTAAGCACAGCGTTAACTATTTTAATATGAGATGCATTTGGCATACATACATTCTCCACATGCTGTCTCAAGTTATACTGAAGCTTTGTACCTAAACCTCTACCTATTTCATCAGAGTAAATTAGAGTCCTAAAGGGAGTGTCATCGTCTTCAATTAAGCTGCCCGTAGGTCCCGACTTTGGTGGTATCGTTTTGGTGTCTTTAGTTGATTTTGCTCTGCCCCCACGTCCAACTTGTCTGCTTAGCTTTCCTCTATGCTGCTGTGCACAATCCAGCTGTATAGAGGCTGGAATGTCTGGCACAATGGACGGCGGTAAACTTGGCTGTGGACTGATCAGTTGATGGTTGGAGCTCGGATGTAGAGGGGCTGGGTCTCCAGGCAGGTTCGATGGTGGTGGTAGAGGTGACGAGGTTAATCCTTCTGCAGAGTCATCATAAATCTGGACCGTGTTAGACTCAATGCGTTCCAGATTGTCCTTGCTTAAAGCAATCAACCCATTCATAGATGAAATGCAGTTGTTACTCTGGGTCTGTACTACTGAGTATTTACAAGTAATGTCCAGTAATTGGAATCGCAGATCTTCCACTTTTAATTGTAGCTCAGCCATTGCTAGTTCATGGTCCACCTTGTTTTCAAATAGTTCCTTCTGGCACTCAGTGATTTATTTTTCTATTTGTATCTTTTGGCGGTGAAGAGGTACACATTCTATACTCTTACGGTTCTTTTTAACTAGTTTTTGCACCTTCTGAATGTATTTCTTTGTTTTTATATACTTTTTTATTTTCTTCGCACTGTTCATTTTTATACTGTTGCTGTTTTCGTGAGTGCAGGACTTATCGCTGGTCATAGTTAAGTCCACAGTTGGTATCCTAGCTTCACTCATTATTTCATTATACAAGGACAAGGTTTTAGATATTTCCTTTTGTTCTTCTCGCTCACTGATTTGCTGAAGCTCGTGGTGTGCCTCAGCGAGCTCGTTTTCAAGCGATTTTATGCGTTGAAGTGCCATATCGTGGACATCATGGCACTTGTTAAATGAGTTGAGTTGATGTTGTAGCTCATCTCGCTGGGCAGTGAGGTCCTGGCATTCGATATCCAACTCGCTTAGGTCTTCTTTGAGTGCCTTGTTTTTTTTTATTTGTTTTTCGATCTCTTCTTCACTGTCTGCTCGTTCCAGAAGCAGTCTATCGCAAAGCTCTTTGCTTTTCTTAAGCTCTAGGAGGGTCGCCTTCAGCCTCAGCTCCATGTCGCGCGCAGTCATCTTGCCCCGAGTCAACATGTTGTTCGCCTGGAAAAAACCGAGAATCGGTGTCAGTATTTGAGAGTAGTATTGACGTGACAACACGTTTGTATAACAGAGTGCGTTTTTGATGGCAGAGGCTTGGCTTTGTCGTCAACTTTGCTTCCACTTTTCGTCAAGTAAAGAGAGCCAAAACAGTGCCTGAGTGTATGTATTGGACGTATCTCACGTATGTGAGGTTGTGTATGGTTACTATATGCAGTATGGAGTGCGGTTTTGAATGTAATATAAAATATAAAAACAATACTTTCCCGGTTTTGTCGTTGCAATTTGAACTGTTTGACAGTTTGACAGTCCAGTGCATTAATGATCAAGTTCTCCTTGAATTCGTATGTTTTCACTGCTTTCTTTCATTATACACTTTGCTACATGCTTTTATTACATTGAATTACGCTAAAAATTACACAAAAAGCACTAGAAATACTAATAAATAATAGAAAAACTACAGAGCTGCCTTCAAGAACAGCTGTTCGGTCTGGGGTTGCCAGCCGAAAAAAAGTCATTTGGGTTGCCAAAAAATTCTACTAACTTTCCACGAGTGGCGAGCTGTTTTTATATTTGCGCGGTGATTCAACGAGTTAGCTTGTTTGCGATTCAATTGAAAGTTTTAAATCGGTTTTAAAACCTCTATAGATTGGGGAATAGCTGAGTGCTCAAATGAACCAAGTCAATCTGGAATAGAGAGGTCTTAAGAAATGGGCTATTTGACATGTTATTGAACTAAAACTTTCGTAAGCACAATACATTGTGAACTTTTAGTCCGGATCAACTTACGGGTGTTTACGAGCGACCTGGTCCTCTCGGTCCCGGTCGGACTCTTCCGATAAAACAACACCCGTAAGTTGATCCGGACTAAAAGTTCACAATGTATTGTGCTTACGAAAGTTTTAGTTCAAAAGCTTACAATATTTGACATATATCTGAAAATCATCTCATTTTCATTGTTAGTGTTGATTGAGGCACAAAAAGTGGTAATTTAAAATTCTTTCGTGTACATATCTCTTCTAAAAAAGGCAAATAAAAATGATTTTTAAAATAAGCCGCCGAAAAGTCATCTTGAGCAAATGTTGAAAATTAACAAATTTTACCCTGTGTTTTGGACATTTGATCCATTTTTTTAAGTTGAAATGCCCTAATTAATACGAATATAATTATTTAAATAATACTTTTTTAACTCACTGTCAAATCGCCTATTTCTTTGCCTTCCAAGAAAATAGTAAATGATTGAGTAGCGAAGCCATTTGGAAAATCTTTATATCCCAGTCATTTATAGCGTCTGAGTACGTTATTTATACACTTACTGCGATTCCTGGTCGGACTCTTCCGACAAAACGTCAAGTAAGTGTATCCGGAATAAAATAAATAATGTCCAGCGCTTACGAAAGATTTTGTTTGTGTACCCAATTAATTTACAAGTTTTGCTATGATTTCTTAAACTCAGAGGTTGTTGTCACTAGCGCTAGCACAAGAAAAAACAGTTTTATTTGACCCAGCGTTTTTGCAAAGGACAACGGCAAATGGTGTACCGCCCTATTAAAAGAATGTTTTGGGGTTATATTTTCCCAACTTTAGTATTTCGCAACGGGCTCTTTTTTCAGTTTTTCAAATATTTTTTTAAAGTTGGGGGAAGAAAATAAGAAAATAATTTAATAAAACGCAATTTAGAAACAGAAACGGAACGCCCCATCGATTGTTTTATCTTGCAAGCTCAGAATAATCTATGCATTCAAGCCAATAAAAAAACAACTGTCATGTCAAAGCGTTGTCAAAGTGAAAATTAGTAGAGTTCGGTTCACGAAAGAAGTCCCATGAGTTAATTAATTTTGGCTTTTATTTTTATATTATTAAGGATCGGATAGAGGAAGGAAGGAAAGATTACCGTGGGACTTGTTTGGTGAAACGATCTTTAGGTGTTCTGTGGAACTGCTTCGGGCAAAAATAAAAAAAAGAGGATACTTGCCATCTCAACAACAAACTTGACAGGGCAGAATCCTAGGGGTGCTATTATAAAATAATTTAATTGAATTTAAGTCTCGTCACTCTTCAGGAAAAAACATACTTCGTTTTTATTGTAACTGAAAGATTTAATCGTGGCAGAGAAGCAATAATAAGTTATTGTTACAACTGCATTGTAGGGCTGAGAACTGTGGGGTGTTGCTCCCATGTGATGAGTATCATCTGGTACCTGGGCTATGCTCTCCATGAGGGAGTGACGCGACAAGCATATGTGCATAGGTGTGTACGTGTGTGTATATTAGAATGATTTTGTTTTAATTAGTTGTGTAGGTATTTATCTCTAACAGTCAAGCGAACGGGGTCGTAACATAACCTCCAAACTTCTTAAAAAAACAACCTTATGTTAGGACTCCCAACTTTATAAAAAAAAGAAAATTATTATAACGAATTGTAATACAATGATCTATTAAATGTAAATATTTCATGTTTCAACAAGACTTTTTGTAGGTGTATGAGCACAGAACAAAAAAAAAAGAGTAGAAATAGTGACATGACCTATCGGTAGGAAAACCAGTGTGACCAAACTCACACACACAAATCAAAAGCACACTGTGAATGCCAAGCTGCCATTGGCAAATAAAGGCAATTCTGAAAAGGTCTACATCACAAAAGTTCCAAGTAAAATATGAACCTTTTAAATCATATAAACAATGATCAAAATCAAATGATAATTATGAAATTAAGTTTGACATACGATCTTTGCTGTGTAGTACCGCTACTCTACATTAGATGGAACTACCGCCGCGTGTGATCGTCGAGAAGCTTTAAGTTCAATGCCATAAAGTCGAATATTGAAAAATAACTATCTGCTATGTTGCTACTCAGGCTAAGGATGGGACATATTGCCATATCGACAAATTATAGAACTGTTTCATAAAGCGACAGTTGAAAATGAATTTGTTATGACAATGTTTCTTAATCATTTTTTTTTTAGTACCTACATTGACAAAGTAACATAATGTATTCCCTTCTTCCAAACTGTACCACAGTTCGATGTAAATTAGGCAGCCGGCTACCATATTAACTGTCCTTCTGGATGATTGGCTACGCAATGTACCTTTAATGGAATTCTCATAATCTAACCATAGCCGCTTTATGAAACGAAGCCCAGCAAACTTATCGTGTACAATTTATAGAGAATAAGAAAGCCTATTGTATATATTTTTTTTAACTGTAACTTTTATTTGTCTCTTGCTTCTTGTGTGCAATAAGGAATATTCTTTTTTTTTACGTAGCCTCGATTGCCACAGAACAGAAAAAAAGAGTAGAAGGAGTGACATGACCTATTAGCATTAAAACCAGTGTGACCAAACTCACACATAAACCAAAACCCACACTATGAATGCCAAGCTGCCATTGGTAAATAAAGGCAATGCCGAAAAGGTCTACATCATAAAAGTTCCACGTAATATATGAACCTTTTGGTGATATAAACAACGATCAAAATCAAATGATAATGATGAAATTAAGTTTGATATTAGATCTTTGTTCGTAGTACCGCTACTCTACACTAGCTGGAAATCCCGCCGCGTCTGACCGTCGAGAAGTTTTATGTGATAGACCATAAAGTCGAAAATTAAAAAACAAGTATGTGCAATGGTGCTTCTCAGCTATGGATGGCCTATCGACAAATTATAGAATTGTTTCGTAAAGCGACAGTTGATATTTAATTCAATTACAATTCGATGTAAATTACGCAGCCGGTTAGTATATTAACCTACCTTCTGGATGATCGGCTACGCAACGTATATGGAATTCTCATATGAAACTAACCATAGTCGCTTTTGAAACGAGGCCCAGCAAACTTATCGTATGTATAGTTTGTTTAATTTTTTTATTTAAAATGTTGTTATCCATCAACGCTTGTGCTTCACTTATATTATGGAGATGACATTTGCCAACGAAAGTCACGAGACTTCCCCATACATATAAGGAGTAAACGTTGATTAAATTATCTAGACCCCCCCAGATGATTTTACTACACGAGCACATAAAATCATCTAACTTTGAAATTATGCATGCTGGTTTAGTTTTGATGACAATACGCCAATCTATACTAATAAAAATGACATGTTTTTTGAACTAAAACTTTCGGCACAACACATTGTAAACATTTAGTCCGGATCTACTTACGGGTGTTGTTTTATCGGACGAGTCCGACTACGTTTCGCTCCGATACGCAGAGCAGTGAGTGGGTGGTGAGCAGAGACGGAGCTTGCGTCGTTCGGTTGCTTGTCTCAAAATGGGATGGGTAAGTTGATCCGGATTAAAAGTTTACAAAAATGACATGATACTGCAGTCAGGACCACATTCTCGCAAAGGAACTAAACAGCGTCAAGGAACATGAACAATAAATTATGCGCAGTATCAAAAATAATTGCAACTAAAAATGTGTTAAATAATAATAATAATCAAAGATGATAATAAACACTTACAGGCACATACATTGCCTCTGGCCCCACCCTGGGATACCCTGTGTCGTGGGCACCAGAAACAACGACGTCACAAGCATGTAAACATATACGACCTAGGATTTTTTTTGTCCCCAGCCGGGATTCGAACCCGGGATCTCTCGCATGGTAGTCAGATGCACTAACCACTGCGCCACAGCGGTCTTCAATTAAAATAAAATAACGACAATTATTTTCCCAAAGTACCTAATTAGACGCAGGCAATTATTTATTACTGCTAAGTCATAGACAAAATATTATTATTATTTTTTATAAAAACTATTTCAAGCAATTATAAAGGAAATATAGAGTTTTTAGAATAATTACAATAATTTGCGTTTAAATATTATCGATAGATTTTTATAATGTTGTGTCCCAGCTGCAATTGCTACTCATTTGAGTAGCATTCAAATGTTGACAGAAATTTCTAGAAAAAGTACACAGACTTCGACGAAAATTGAACATTATATTCCAGTAAATAAAGGTGGTTTTACTTTCTCACTTTCTGATTGCTTTCCTTGTTCATGTCATTACAAATTTAATTTCTATTAAATTAAATACAATGGAAATACTACTTACCGATGGAATGTTACGGCATGATCGGTACATTTTGGTCCCCAACTTTTATTTTTGCACTCTAACACAGCACAATAAGGCATTTTAGTAGAGTTTTCACAATTGTTTTCTTTACTAGAAGCGCACGGCAACTGAGGTAAAAAAAACTGTCATTGACTACGCTTATGCAATACATTGCTAATTTGAGGCACGCGGGCACCGCCCACTTACGATTTCTACTCTTTTTTTTTGTTCTGTGTGTACGAGACTTCCACTGAAGCCTGCCATTCTCTTTTGTCAAATCATCTTTTGACAAAGCTTGTCAATTGTGATCTTTAGAAACTCCGACTGAGAATTTAGGATGAGTCTGAATCAGATAACATTTATGCCTAAGTCGAGCGTTTACGTTTATGCTAGGTTTATAGTCCAGTCATTATAGTAAGTTCATCTCAGAATTCGAGATGTAAGTCTGTAAATACCTGTATATTGATACCCTAAAAGTTGTCTCAAAACCTACATATGGTATGGTGTACGCAACTATTAAATTTCAAGGTCAAAGGTCAAAAATCGGTTTTTTGCGCTTTTTTTGTAAATATCTCATTTCCTATGGGTTTTTTGCTATTTGTATTCAATGTAAATATTTTAGAATACAAAATTCTCTACATTTTTTGTTTAAAAACATTGTCATACGGTGAACCGTTTTCGAGATAGAAGGCGGAAGCGCGGTCACAGCATCACTTCGGGTCAACCGGTGCCTTCGGTCGAAAACGCACCATATATTATTATTATTATATAGTTGATGAACTATCGATAAATCAATGATTACAAATATTTGTAAATACATATAATCGCTCGTAGCTTGGGCTGCCTGAGTGATCGAGTGATCTTAAACGATCAATAATGTTAAGCAACATACGGCGCGTTCAGTCCATGGATAGGTCACCGTCTATGACTAACGCTAGTGGCATTTTTCCGAGCGATTCCGTGCTTCTCTTCCCTGAGGAAGGTATAGGCCATACTCTACCACGGGGGCCAAGTCCGGATTGGTGGAGGCTTATAAGACTAGTGGCTGGTCTTACTGTCAGAAGTTTTCAAGCCGCCCTAAGGCCTCTGACTTGGCTTAATGACTGCCATCTATCGACGGCAGCCGGCACCAACTGCTTAAAGTGCCTTGCGAAGCACGGAATCGCTCGGAAAAATGCCACTAGCGTTAGTCATAGACAGAAACCCATCCATGGACTGAACGCGCCGTATGTTGCTTAACCTTAGTGATCGTTTAAGATCACTCAGGCAGCCCAGGCTACGAGCGATTCAGTGGTGTCTGATTAGGATCTACTATCTCTCGGAATTTCATTGGGCTTGACACGTTGGGAGCACGTTTCGGGCTAGTAAATTTAATCAAAATGGGAATATTCAGACGTGGGTGGAGGCAAACTATACGAACTTGTGGCATAGATTTTATACTCTTGTGGTTAAGGTCTGACCCACACTTGAATCTTGTCTTTACCTGGGATGCTACTATAACTTCTTCTTTATACATACTCGAATGATACGTACTCCGAACTGGTCAAACACACATATTTTCCCTTTGGCACTTTGGGAACGTCAAAATGAATAACCCACTACAGTGAACAGTTACTAAATGGCATAGCTGATGTACCTTTTCCTAACATTTTATCTGCATGCAGACATACACCTTATTGTTGTAACAACGATGTATACATTGTGAAATGAAATGAAATTAAATGAAACTATTAGTTTTCAAATTCGAAATAATAAGAAATAGATCTGATGTACATAAGCGTACACAGTGATTTACTATAGTGATATCCAATGTAGGACTGACAGACTGACGATGCATTAACGTACGAACGAGCGCAAAAGCTCCGCGATGCTGATACCTACAAATGATCATCATCATCATCATCGGTCATTTCACGCCTACTATATACAGGACATAATATAATCTCCTTCATGGTTTTCCAATTTTCACGGCCTTATGCCACCCGCCTCCTGCAACTCCATGCTATCGAACAGGCCCTCGATTCTGTTAGTGCATTATAGTTCAATTATAGTTACATGGTCGGGTCACATGACATCTTTTTCGATTCCATTGACGCATAGAATTACGCAAACGTGCGCGCGCGTCGAGTTGAAGCGGCAACGAAATGAAATCTATGCTGTCATGCAATTGTCATTCTACTACAATGCATTAGCAGAATCTAGGCCCTGGTCGTCAGAGCATCAGGGCTGAAGGTCATTAAATTTTAACCAAAAAATAATCCTGATTAGTCCCGTTTAACGATAACTAGGCGTAAAAAGTTATCTTAGTGAATGTCATCTTTTTTACCATAGATAACGGGTTGACTTGCTACTGATGACTATTTTAAAGAACTAAAATTCATTATTTACTGTGATAATTTAATGTACATCCCAAAGTCGAATGATCTACAGATTAACAAATAGGAATACAAATTATTCTAATCGGCTACGAAAAAGGCAAATTTAATTCTAGTTTAATGAAATGCGGCCCTGCCCATTTACTACGCGACCGTTTTAGCTCATTTTAAAACCTAGGATAGGCACAACCGTTCCAGCAAGCCTGGTTTTACTGCGCGGTCGCGCATTTCTCTCCACGATTTATCGCCTGGGTAATCATTTCACGCTGAAATTTTCATTAAACTGCCCAAAGGAATTCTCAACGCAGGTAGCGGCTGCAATATCGACGATCATAGCCAACAGCCTCGCTGGATGCTTGTGGTAAGAACAATGGGCGTCCGCGGGCGTCCTGCCAAATTGCCCTCAGCGGACGCCCCAGTCCTAAGGTGAAACGTGGTAAAGCACGCGACATAAAGTTCAGTATAAATTAACATTACATTAGCTGACGCCTGTGTCCCGGCGGAATTAGAAGAGATCAGGCTTTGTCGATTGCCACGATGCTGATAAGTCTCGTTTGGCTCCTCAATAACCATTAAATATGAAATACTGATGATAAAGTTAATCGTATAATTGTTTAGTTAAAACTTTCTATGTTTGGTTTTGTCTGTGATCAAAAGAAAAGTTAGGGTTTCTTTTACATAAGACATTTAAACGCTTATCGTCTAAAATACTTGTACAAACAGGCAACCTTAAGAGGCTAAAAAATATAGTTCTTTTTGCTTTTCACGATTTTTTTGTGACAAATACATTTTTGGCTCACCATTTTTATTTTAAGTGCCAGAAGTTAACTTGATTATATATTAACTAAATATTGATCCAAATTACCCTTTAAATTGTTTTTGAACTAAAACTTTCGTAAGCACAACACATTATAAACTTATAGTCCGGATCCACTGAAACCATATTTTGAAACCTGGTCGGACTAAAAATTTTAATTGTTGCTAAGGAATTCTATGTCTCCCTGCACAACTATTATTGTTAGATATATATTTAATTTAATTGTAATACAAAATCGTTTTGAGGTAAGATAAGATAGGAATATTGTTTGTTGTACACCTAGTACCTGACATTAAAACATGCAGGAATTGGGAGTGAAATTATTGGCGGTGGTATTGCTACAAGTAAAAACAACATTACTATCTGCCTCGTTGGCGTAGCAGTTAAATGCTTGTCAACGAAGACAGATGTTGTGGATTCAATTACGGCAGAGAATTATCAAACATTGTTTGCCCAAATGTCCCCAAATATTGTTTGTAAAATTTCGTGTTTTCTTTTTAGCTCAAACAAAAGATTTTGCCGAGAAAAGATAGCCGAGATTGTCCTATTTTGAGCACCAAAATGATTGCTAAAAAGTGTTGTGTAGAAGTTATCTATTTTCATTGATGATCACTGCATTCGTGCACACAAGATGCGTTACAGACGACTTTGCAACAAAAATATTAAATTCGACCTTCTGTTGACTATACACGGTTTTGCTGAAGGGCAATTGTGAAATTTACAAACGGCGTGCATTTGACCGTACTCTGCATGAGCAAACAATGCTTGCCAGAAACGCAAGCCGCCGAGATTCCGCCTTTTTGCCCGGCTCTTTCGGAAAATGTGAATTAATTCCGTCGGGAAAAGTCGTGACCGTTGGACATAATGGCACTCCACTGGAGAATTTTCCGGGACTCGGTATTGCGCTTACTTTGCTTGCTTTTTTGCATACCGAAAATATAACCGGAAATTACATGAGAAATAACATTAAAATATCATTTCGTAAGGGACTCACTTAGTCTAGACAGATAGAATATTCTTTTAAATTACATTTACAGTTTTTTTTTATAAATCTAAGTACAATTGGCGGCCTTATTACTATAAGCAATTTCTTTGAGGCAGCTAATCTTTATGCCTTTGAAAACTTGACTTGAACTTGAACCTTTATTTTTACGGTAATAGAAAAATATTTATTTTTTGCAAAACACAGAGAAATGGGCCAGTATCGCAACAACAGAAGTATTTTTTAAATGAAGACAGTTTTTAACTACCATAATTATCATAATTATAATTTTCCATGATTCGAGCTACGACATAATATCATCATGACGATGCCGATAGTGGGAGTAAACGAAATTAACCGGCAATATATCATTTTCACTCGCCCGGTTCCAAATAGTGATGTGCAAACTGGATTAATTTTCCCAATGTGTTGTTGCTGCAATAAATCTATTTCTTTCTTTCTTTCTTTCAATTCCTGAGATGACGTGTTGTAACACGTCATGTTAGTATCAATCATGTTAGTATTTTTTCGGACCTATGACCGACAACGTTAGCCAAAAAATCTAGCACAAGATAGCATCAACGCTCCGTCAGTCCGTCTTCCCAGGTGCGTGATCCTAGGCTGTAGTAGGTTCTACAATTACTATTAATGTGATCGAGAGATTGCACTGAAATTTTTTGCAAATACGATCTGTAAAAAAAGATATAGTTTTTCCTTGGTGGTAGGTACATTAGTATGTAACACATACAAACATAGAATAACATATGTAACATAGAATAACACTAGTGTGTTATTCTATGGAGCCCCTTAACGATTGCTTGATTTAATTAACAAATCTTTGAAAGATGATCTTGATAGATCATGGTATCCTAGTGTGGGATCAGAAGCATTATATGTGCCTGTATAATAATGTTAATCTTAATTGTTATGATAATTAGGTATGTAAAATAAGATCTGAGGATTTAGCCATGGATTCAATGTGCTCACTGCAACCTGTGTTACTTTATTCTACACTTAAGATTTATTAACAGTCTATATATTTTTAGATTGCACGAGTTTTTTAATCGAGTTAAAGTAAACATGACTGTCCCAACACTAATTCACTGGGGACATTCCCAAAAACGTCATTACTCATTTCGAGTTAGCGCGGGAGCGACACAAAAACGCCCATTGTGATTCCATCACGAGTGCCACTTCTACCTGAAATTGTTTCTCTCTACAACGGAGTGAGGTGAACCGAAGGTCTTGTTTCCAATTATCACTTTAAATACAGTGTTTCGCTCATTTCGAAGTAATCTCTACCCCTCCTAATGGCCCTCCTCCGCCACTAGGTACTGGCGAAGTTTGAGTTGATAAAAAAGTACGCTACGCTTATGATAATCTATCAGCCAGTAGCTTTGTGAGTTATCTCATACATAGAGCTTTCCGTCCATCTATGAACCCGGCTTTTCGATTCAAATCTCTGTCCAATTTTTAATTCTGTAATTTTCGAACATAAAGTGGGAGATTGAAAAGGGCGTGAATTAATTCGTGTAAATGTTTGCACTTTGTGTGCTTGTTTTAATGTAAATTTGAAAAAAAAATCTACTTCAGTACAATATCGTGGTGTACACAAAATATTGTGTAAACATAAAAATCTATTCAATTTAATAATATACCTGCTGCGGGTTGACTGGTAAAAAAATCCATTAGCATTAAGTCCACCTTTTGTTCGTAATTATGTACGTAATATGGTTATACTTCCTTTTAGATTTCAAATAATAACCATTAGAGGGTAAAATGTATTTTAAAACACCTATTTTAGGGGTACAGTCGACAGCACGTCAATCTTCACATTTTAATTGCAAAGTCGCCCGTAATGCAACGGAGTAGAGTGCATGGGTGTATACCAAGATGTGCTGTCGACTATACAGTCATCTGAACAACCAGCCCTAACTGAAAGAAAGCGTTTTTATTGGTTGTCCGCTCTTTCTCCTAAGTGGGTTTCTGCACCTGGCTCGCTAATCCTTTTGAAAATAAATAAAAAAATAAAACCGACTACAAAATACAGCACAAAAAACAGAGTAACAGTTTAAAATGGTCTTTAATGTTTACATGTTTGTGATGTCGCTGTTTCTGGTTACCACAACACATGGCATCCTAGTGTGGGGCCAGAAGTAATGTTTGTTTGTTTGTATGTATGTAAATATTTATGATTAGGTTTTATGTTTTGTTTTTTAAACGCCTTTAAACCCTTATATTCGATGTAGTTATTGTAGAAATATATATTTTAGGAATATCTGTTTTTAGTGCTGTAAATTTCAAGTCGGTGTTTATTTATTATCACGATTTTTTGTGATTATTACTACGATCCGGCCAAATCGTGTTTTCCAACAATTTTTTGCCATGAGTCACTATGGGTGTAAAACACAAGCAAATTGCTCCAAGTGTGCCTTTAAAATTTAATGAGTTCCCTCGATTTCTTCTCGATCCCATATGTTGGCACCATAATAGTGCCGTTATGTTCTGTTAAAATAAAAAAATTGCCACTGTAATGTTTACTAAAGAAAACTGCTTAACAGAACAATCAGGACAGAATCACACACTAATAGACACTAAAAGATTGACACTAGACAAGTATAATACAAACAAACTAAATTAAAAAAATTACAATATTAAAGTAACAAATCAATGAAAAAGAAAACAAAGTAAAGTAAAAAAGGTCTGTCGCCAACACCATCATCAAATCCTAAATTGGTGATTGGAACCACTTGTGAAGTCTACCCTTTGAATCAAAGAAATAATTTTCCAAATCGGTCCATGCGTATTTCCGTGATCAGGGGATATACTTATCCTCCTCCTTTTATGAAGTCGGTTAATTAATGGTATCTTCTTCTTGAAAGTTCCTAGGTAAAATTTTCCCTAGCGGAAAATTTTGGGCGCTCCGGCAGACTGAAGGCTCATAAAATTATTGAAGAGCCTGACATACAATATTTAATAAATTAGCACTGTAAAGGAATATTTTAACACTGTTCAAAATACCCAGGGGTTCCATTTAGGTATTTTTGGTCACCCTGGCCATCTTTTTACAAGTTTTTTTTCCTTCTTTTGTATAACCATCATAAGGCTACTGTAACATTGCTGTAGGTGATTTAAGACAAGATAATTATTTCAAATATGTGAGTGGTTGACCAAAAAGGGACCTAGATGGATTGGAAACCGTTATTGTTTTTATTTGATTTTTTAATTTGTGGTATTTTAGCTTTGTTTTGGTCTAACCAGAATATTTTTAGGTGCCGTAGTTATTTATTATTTTTTTGTGAGCCGAGCACGAATCGAAACCTATAGAAACACGAAACTTCAAACGCGATTTTCTCGAAATCAATTATTTTCCCTTGAGGTCCCTTTTTGGTCAACCACTCACATATGTAGTTTCAAAATTAACACGAGGCATTTTTCTTCGAACATAAATAAAAGATCTTCTCGAAGACATTATTCTACCACGTAGATGGTGATAGCCAATGCAATATGGTATAAGTTCAAAGTCGACCAAGACCAATACTCATACGTGGAAACTCATTAGCTTGGGAAATAAATAGGTAATATGACTGTTTATTTGCTACCCCAGCGGAGCCCGGGTCGGATAGGTAAATATTTGCTCCATACTGCTATGCTGCCGACTCATAGCTCTATATTCCAAAAAAAACAACATACCACTCGCACATCTATGACGAGATTGCAAGAACTATTAAACCAGAGATGGTAAAAATGTAACTCTAGCTAGGAAACTGTCACAATTTTTTAAGAAGTTTGGAGGTTATGTTACGATCCCGTTTGCTTGACTGTTAGAGATAAATACAGATCTTATCTACATGTAGTACAAAAACGTGTGGATAGCGTTGCCTTTTCAATCATATCATATCTTCAATCATAGCTTGTCGCGTCACTCCCTCATGGAGAGCATAGCCCAGGTACCAGATGATACTCATCACATGGGAGCAACACCCCCTACATTGCAGTTGCAACAATAACTTATTATAGCTTCTCTGCCACGCTTACCTCTTTCAGTTACAATAAAAACAAAGTATGTTTTTCCTGAAGAGTGACGAGACTTAAATTCAATTAAATTATTTTTTAATGGCACCACTAGGATTCTGCCAATGTCAAGTTTGTTGTGGAGATGGCAAGTATCTTCTTTTTTTTATTTTTGCCCGAGGCAGTCCCACATAACACCTAAAGATCGTTTCACCTTCCTCCACGTTTCACCTGTTTGGTGTGATGTAGTCCCACGGTAAGATCCTTAATAATATAACAATAAAAGCCAAAATTCATTAACTCATGGGACTTCTTTCGTGAAACGAACTCTTCTGATTTTCACTTTGACATGACAGTTGTTTTTTTCTTGGCTTGCAAGCAGAGATTATGCTGAGCTTGCAAGATAAAACAATCGATGGCGTTCCGTTTCTGTTTGTAAATTGCGGTTTATTTAATTATTTTCTTATTTTGTTCCCCCAACTTTAAAAAAATATTTGAATAACTGAAAAAAGAGCCAGTTGCGAAATACTGAAGTTGGGAAAATATAACCCCAAAACATTATTTTAATGGGGCGGTACACCATTTGCCGTTGTCCTTTTCTAGGTTAGAACTGTGGAAGCTATAGGGACTTACAACCTGTCTGTAGAGAAATATTCCTGTATAGGTAGTACTACATAGGTAGTTGTTTAAGTGAGTCGGGGAGTCACTCGTCAGTTTCTTCAATTCGACAGTTTCTTTAATTCGTCATTTTACATGATTCGTCAGTTTTGAATTATTCGTTAACTGGTCAGTTTCCTCAATCGTCAGTTTTCATAATTCGTCATTTTACATCGCTCATCAGCTTTGGTACAGTCAGGGTGGAAAGTGGAAGCTGAAGTAACTGGCAAATTGGAGAAACTGACGACTCTAACGAGTGCCTCTCCGATCCGATCTTCATCTACGTCTACGCTAATATTATAAAGAGGGAAAAATGTTTCTTTGTTTGTTTGTGTTTTTTTTTTTGTCCGATCTAAATTAAAATCGGCACAAACTATCTTAGTCAAAATTTATGACACACGCATTTCACCGTTTTTCGAAATTCAGCTCCAAAAGGGGTGAACAGGGGTACGGAAGTTTATATTATATGGACCTAATTTTAATTCTCCGATTTATAAAAATGGAAAAAAATATTTTTGAAAAAAAAATGTAGTTTAGAGGTTTGCGACTTTAGCCGACGATAAGCTGAATGAGTATCAAATAAAGTTTTTCTGTGGAGTCATCATTTAGGTACGTGGCGGATTAGCCACGTAGCAAGAGTAGCAAATGCTACGGGCCCCGCGCACTAGGGGGGCCCCACACCACGCTTTCTGTGGTTTGTTTCGTAGTGATGAAACCACATACTAAGTATGAAAACTGCTACGCATTTTACCTCAAATTGCCATAATAAACTACTAATAGTAGTTTTATGAAACTCTGACTTATGAGACGCATTTATGTGTCTTTGTCTCTCACGTTGGTGAACGCTCTCTCTGAACATTAAAACGAATCGAGATGAGCCAAAATAATCATCTCACTCTGATGGATATTGAACATGATTTGCTCCATGATTGATTACCTACTATTATTTCTAGCAAAAATAAATCCAGAAAATATTATTTCTACAGCTTGTTTTATTCAATACCAGGTCACTTGAATAATTTTGCTGCAGGCCCCGCGATGGCTTAATCCTGCACTGATTTAGGTAATGGCTTCAGTAATTGCTAAATATTACAACGGTTTCCTACTTCATATGATAACACTTAGACAGAACCATTGGCGACAATCCAATCGGTGTACGAAGAAACTCTAGTATTATCACTAGGGTACTCTGCCAAACCGCAGCCGTATCTCCAGCTAATAATACCTACAACGACATTGTTGTGAAGTGTTGGCCCACCGCCGTCTCTATGGCAAGTGCCATAGCCTTCAACGTCGAGGATACCCGTGCAAATCATAGCAGGTGTGACTTCAGGGATGTTCTGGAACCTTCCTCAGGGAAGGAGGTATATGACATAATACCACGGGGGCCAAGTCCGGAATGGTGGAGACTTGTAAGACTGGTGGCTTGCCTTACTGTCAGAAGTTTTCAAGCAGCCCTAAGGCAACTGACTTGGC
This sequence comes from Yponomeuta plumbellus, assembly GCA_947310845.1. NCBI lineage: Eukaryota > Metazoa > Arthropoda > Insecta > Lepidoptera > Yponomeutidae > Yponomeuta > Yponomeuta plumbellus. The sequence continues at coordinate 15,808,639 of OX371194.1, forward strand.
TTAACTACTATCCTATCGACGGCAGCCGGCACCAACTGCTTAACGTGCCTTGCGAAGCGTAGAACCGCCTAGAAAAATGCCTCTAGCATTAGTCATAGAACGGTCACCCATCCTGAACGCACTCAATGTTGCTTAACCTACGTGACCGTTTAAGATCACTCAGGTGGCCCAGGCTACGAGCGATTCTCCGTACACATAAAAAAAAGTTAATAAAAACCGGCTTAGTGGCGTGTCAAGCCACGTGCATTAAAGGGTCACGTAAAAAGAAGAGTTTCTTTATTGATCTAAGCAAGTAAAAACTTCATGTAATTTACTTTCAGTGGAATTTGTTTATACTTCCTTTTAGGATTTAAGTTAACTATTACTCGTTAACTTGTAAAGTTTTAACCATTTGAATTTTTCTTTTACCTATATCATATTATAATGCTACTTACTGCCCTGAATTTCACGATTTTACAAACAGCCGTTTTGTCACGAGAGGAAGCTCTACTCTAACAAATTTCGTTTAGATTTGGAGATTAAAATTTCGCAAAAGGATCCCTAAATCTTTCGAAAGACTTTCCTATACCTTAGATATTTTCAAACTACCGATTCAACGATACCCCACACTGTTTTTGCAATTTACACAGAAAAACAATCGCATATTATCTGTACTGTCATTTCACAATTACGATCATCAATTAATCTTGAATCGCTTAATAGATAAATCTCTTACCCTAAATAATAAACTTATTGTCAAGTCCTTTTGCGCTTACAAACAAGATTCTTTACCATGTTCTTCCTTACTAAGAGTTAGGAGTGTTCTGATAAATTAATGTACAAATATTGTGAGGCGTCCATGTAAATGTCGATAGATAGCAGTCGTTAAGCTAAGTCATAGGCCTTAGGGCGGCTTGAAAACTTTTGACAGTAAGACCAGCCACTAGACTTACAAACCTCCACCAATCCGGACTTGGCTCCCGTGGTGGAGTATGGTCTATACGTTCCCCAGAGAAGAGACCCGGGCCCCTCGGTGGGGACATATACAGGGTTACAGGGAAAGTCGTACACAATATTAAAGGAGGTCATTATTTAGGTCATTTTTGATCGATTTAATTCTATTATATAGGGTTCGAAAATTAACCGATATGGACATATTGACTGTTAAAGATTTAAAAAAAATATCAATTTTTTTTGGCTTTTTGATTGATTTTTTCTCAGAATAGAGCTCATAAAGTGTTTTTTTTAATGTATTTTGTAACGCTCAGCCCAGTCCAGTACCATGTCAAGCCAGCCATAGCCAAGCCAGCCATAGCCAAGCCAGCCATAGCCAAGCCAGCCAAGCCAGCCATAGCCAAGCCAGCCATAGCCAAGCCAGAGTAGCCGTGACGTCAGCATACGTCACCGCCGCGCGCCGCGCCGCGCGCTGCCCGTCTGCCCCACCTCGCTCGCACCGGCCGGTTGCGAGGGTGGGAGAAACAACGCCTGATTATTTTATAAGGCGAAGCTCTGCCCAAATAAAATTCTATTTGATTAACTTTGTTGTTTGAGTCCCTGCCCTTCTTTACATTCAGAAGTGGGATTACTCACGAAGAGTGCTCGCGCTACAAGCAAGAAGAAAAAGGCCTCGGTCTCCTGAAATCGAGCAATCTAGATCTTCATGTCCGCCACGTGGATTTTGAACTGATCCATCTTCGTTTTTAACATGGTTGCCTCTATTTCTATTACAAATTCTCATTCTTTTTTTTTAATTACTCTTCACTACAGAAGTTCGCAGGTTTACGGGAAATTATCAAAGAGCACGTATTTACCTCAACTAAAAATTTACCGTTTGCCATCTTAAGTGACACTTGGCTAACGTTTTTTCGATGTAATAGCAAGTGATATATTTGCGTTTTAAAAACTTCTACGTCTCTTTAGGTATTGAAAAACGTATATCACTTGCTATTACATCGAAAAAATGTTAGCCAAGTGTCACTTAAGATGGCAAACGGAAAATTTTTAGTTGAGGTAAATACGTGCTCTTTGATAATTTCCCGTAAAACGCGACTTAGTTTGGATTTTGGTATTTATTCATCTTCATTGTGTGACTTGGCTTGGATTTTGAACTGATTCATCTTCGTTTTTAATATGGTTGCCTCTATTTCTATAACAAAATCTCATTCTTTTTTAATTACTCTTCACTACAGAAGTTCGCAGGTTTACGGGAAATTATCAAAGAGCACGTATTTACCTCTACTAATATTTACCGTTTACCATCTTAAGTGACACTTGGCTAACGTTTTTTCGATGTAATAGCAAGTGATATACGTTTTTTAATACCTAAAGAGACGTAGAAGTTTCTAAAACGCAAATCATTTGCAGAGCACGTACTAACACATCTACCACGGAAGAATCACACGAGCAGACTGACACAAAAATAATCGATACATAGAATATTCTAAAAAAGAAATACTGAAATAGGTAGGTACCTGAACACATGAGACAGCATGTCTCCAGAGCACAAAAAAGCCTATCTGACCTTTTTACATAGTTTAAAGGTGGCAGGAAGTAAAAAGATTTTTTTTGTATGGAAGTTCAGTTATGTCGGTAATACCACTAGAGTCTACTCAAATAACATTATTTTAAAATTTCATGCACATACCTATTAAATGTTATACCTTTTTGAATAGTTAAAGAGTCGTAGAAGTTTTTAAAATTATTTGCAGAATAAGTTCCATGCGTAAATTTTTTTTTAAGAGCTTCAATGTGAAAAATATTTAGAGAAAAGATATTTAATTCTAACCGTTGCCGAGCAGTTTTTTAAAGCTGTTAGTAGTAGGTGCAGCTTTTGCTGATATTTTTTTATCAATTGACATGCCTTTTAACTAAATACATTAAAAAAAACACTTTATGAGCTCTATTCTGAGAAAAAATGAACCAAAAAGCCAAAAAAATTTGATATTTTATTAAAATCTTTAACAGTCAATATCTCCATAACGGTTTATTTTCGGACGCTATATAATAGAATAAAATCCATCAGAAATGACCTAAATAATGACCTCCTTTAATATTGTGTACGACTTTCCCTGTAACCCTGTATAATGGGTTTATGATGATGATCTATGTAAAAAGGGAAGTTGAACAATATACCTATGTTAAATGCAAGGGGGTCGAAAAGGGCTTGAACCGGTTTGCATGAACATAATCTATATAAATAAAATTCAAAGTCCTGACTGACTGACTCACTCAACAACGCCAAGCCCAAGCCGTTGGACCTAGGAAACTGAAATTTTGCACAGAGGGTCTATATAATGTAGGCAAGAATAACTTTGACGTTCATAAAGTAAATATTCTATTTGTATTATGAATAAAAATATTTGACTTTGACTTTGAATAAGACCGGATTTTTTTAAATTCTAGGGGTGCGAAAAGGGTTGCCAAAATTTGTATGGGAGGTATAAAGAATGTTGTCTAATTTTCTTGAAACTTACAATAAATACTCTACAACACAATTGATTGAACAAGTGTTTCGCCTAAAGGAGACGGATACGCTTTCATACATTCTTTGGCCTAGATGTAAAAAGAAAAGAGTGGTGTCAATTAACAATCCATCAATTGTTAATCCATCTTCGAAGATTTTGCGGATTTTGGCAATCTAAGAGCAAAGTTATAAGAGATTTAGTTAAATAGAGGTTAGGCAAAAAATTGACAATAACCTATACTTAACAGCTGTTTTTTTAATTATGATTGCTATTTTGTTATAATGGACTGTTAATTACTACATTGATTGTAGTTCTCATTGTATTGTATTGAGTGGGAGAATGTAACGAAACTCAGAAATAGATTAAAAGATAGGGAAGACCAGGATTTGTGTCATTTCATCATCTAAAACTCGTCGGCCCAGTGTATTACATCGATTAGTTGCTATGCCACAGTCGTACAAGTTAAACAATATAGGTACTAGAAGTCCGTAAAGAGAAAGCACTGGTCGAGGAATATAATTGAAATACGCAAACGATAACCGATACAAGACGAGTACAATAGGTACCTAATCCGGTGATCAATGATCATAGATTGAAAGTCCGGGAGCTGTCACTGTCAGCACAGATTAAATACATTTGACAAACCATAAGCAATAAATCGATATGTAAACGAGATTCTACGAGAATCGATTTTAGATTTGATGTTCTGTTAATTTAAATTATTGGCCATATAATTATTTATTACGTAGAATTTGTTCACTTTGATTGGATCCATCATTCGGTGCAAGTGTTTTTAAGTTCAATTGTTGAAATCATTCACAGTAATCGATTATAGTAATCGTTTTAAGATTTCTCGTCTCCTTGATTGTGAATTGAGCAGATTTTTTATATTTTGAAACAGAAAAAAATACCGAATTTTTTAAACCATATTTCAGCTTATTACAATTGGGCCCAGAGATCCCCGTCTCCTTTAACCCTTAAGAGAGTAAACGGGGTTGCAAAATTTTGAACTTAAGTCAACGCGGACGGAGTCGCGGGCGAAAGCTAGTATGCATATAAACAGTGCTACATAGCCGACTGAGAACTTTGCCCAGCGCACTCTGGAGACGCTGACTACATATTTTGAAGAAGAAGAAGAAGGAAAACGTTTATTATATCAACACAACAATACACATCACATGTTAGTATATAAATGAAAGTTTTTCTATAAATTCAATTTTTTTTATTTAATACTTGTCATGGGAAATTGTGCTGCCACTACTTGTAATTTTTTGGCAGCCGAGTTTTAGACACAAATTCAATTATTGTATAATGTTGAAAGAGTGACCCAACACACAGAACGACAAACTTCGAAACATGAGATTACAACTGTTTCTCGACTAAATTATTATAAAGTAACTAAGGGTTTCAGATTTTTAAGTTAAATTATTATATTTAGTTGAATGAACGACCAAACAAAACATGGGATCATAAACTTATTTTATTTTAATAAGGATTACCAACAAGAGTTACACAAAAATTAAGTAGTTTAAAAACATAAAATCAAATAGACCATCTGCACTATTACTTAGAGGTAATCAATCACAACATGTTAAGTGATTAGTATTAAAGTAACCTCGTAAAAGACTATAAAGTGAGCAGTCCTACGGAATAAAAATTACGATAATAATTTTAACCTAAGCTGAATGTGTTGCAAGCATGATTCGTTCTATGATATTGTTTTATTAATTTAGGTAACAGCTAGAGCTTCACTAGTTGTTAAATATTACAATGGTTTCGTATTCCTTAAGATAACACTCAGACAGAACCATTGGCCACAATCCAATCGGTGAACGAAGACACTCTAGTATTAACACCGGGGTACTGTGGCAAAGCGCAGCCGTATCTCCAGCCAATAAGACCTACTGTAACATTGTTGTGCAGTATTGGTCCACCGTTGTCATCCTGGCAAGTACCATAGCCTCCAACGTCGAGGATACCCGTGCACATCATGTCGGATGTGACGTCAGGGAAGTGCTGGAAACCTGGTTGGCTCTTCAGATCTGCGTAACGTTGGGTGCAAAGCTCTTGATTAATGGTGTTCAATTCGACACGCCGAAGTTGGCTCGGGAACTCTCCATCTGACTGCAAAAAAATTAAACTTATGTACTGGATATTATGGCAAAAGACATGACAAGTGGTATGTGCGCGAGTTTATGTATTTAAAGTAAACTATATTATATGCCATTTGTAAAATCATTGTCATCATCAACTGACTATGTCCCCACCGAGGGACACGGGTTTCTTCCCTGAGGAAGGTATAGGCCAGATTGGTGGAATCTTGTAAGACTAGTGGCTAGTCATACTGTCAGAAGTTTTCAAGTCGCCCTAAGGCTTTTGACTAGGCTTAACGACTGCCATCTATCGACGGTAGCTGGCACCAACTGCTTAACATGCCTTGCGAAGCACGGAACCGCTCGGAAAAATGCATCTAGCGTCAGTCGTAGATGGTCACCCATCCATGCACTGAACGCGCCCTATGTCGCTTAATCTTCGTGATCGTTTAAGATCACTCAGGCAGCCGGGGCTACGATTCGATTTGTAAAATATTGTAGCATTAATCATCTAAATATTGTAACATAAATTGAATTAGAATCGAAGTTTTTGGGATCCATCAAATCCACCTAAAAGCTATGTTGGTGATATCTGTCACAGTCAATTGTTAAGTTTCACTCTTCGACATTAAAATTTCTGAATTAAAACTTTCGTAAATTGTAAATTTTTGATCCGGATCAGCACCATGATTAAGCTCTGCGATTCGGAGCAAAACCTGATCGGTCTCATCCGATAAAAACACACGTAAGTTAATCCGGATCAAAAATGTACAGGAAAGTTTTTTCCGAGAAAAGACTTTCCTTACCTCAATTCGACCCCATCCCACAGCTGTAACACTAGTGCCATCAGGAAGTTGATAGTTGGGGCCAGCAATCCTTCCAATAGCAACAGTGCTAGATAACGTTGCTGAACTCTCCAGGATGAGGACAGCCACGTCGTTCGTAAACATGTCATTGTCAAATTCAGGGTGGATAATTATATTGGTGATTATGTATTCATCACCACCGCCATTCGGGTAAGAAGTGCCGACGCGCACGCGAAACATCTCTGGAATTGGCCAGCTGCAGAAAGAGAGTAGGTATGGGGTTAACAAGCAGGGTATCCTAGTGTGGGGCCAGAAGCAATGTAGGTATGTGCCTGAGCGTAAATGTTTATGTTTAATTACTACCCGTTGCCAACGCGGAATAGCACTTTTATAAGTTGCATTGAGAAATACCTATGAACATCTTAGTGCCGATTTCTGAATTGAGAATTTTCGCTAAGTAACTACGTACCTGTAGTGCTGTCTCGTCAAATTTCTCAGAAAAGAGCGTGAAAAACGTTACTTAAGTATTTACTTAGTGTAGATTCTCAATTCAGAAATCGGCCCTTGTGTCCTCATAATGTTTTCCTTCACGGTTAGCGAGTTTGCACGTTCACGTTCCCAGTTCAAAGTGCTTATACTGAGTTTTTTCATTCACTTTCGATAGCGAGAGCGTTTGCAATTTGTATAGGGGTGACAAAGGCGCGCCACCTGGTTGTCTCTTTGTCACTCCTATACAAATTCCAATCGCTCTCGCTATCGAAAGTGAATGACAAAACTCAGTATACGCACTCTGTGCACCTTAAATAGGACACGCTAGGCAAGCCACCGAGTCTGTGTACCGTATCTGGTACATAGCCTAATTGTTTCTAACTTAGTTGGACTTGTGGTTATATTTGTTAAAGTAAGGAGGACTTGTGAGTAAGGTATCTATCTAAACCACCAGGTTAGTATTTTACATAGTGTTATTTATCATTCTATACCAGAAGGCCATCGGCCACTGGGAAATATAGACTTGACAAAAGCTTTTGTATAGGGACTGTGAACGTGTTAATGCACGCTCGGGTTTGACATCCCGTGAGGCAAAAAGTTGCCCCTAGCACCTCTTACTACAAAACAGAATGATATTGCCACCGTAAACATAAAAACTACAGAAAAAATCTGATTGGATGGTGTTTCTTTTTCTGCTTTTGTATGGTGAAAAGAGTATTACAATACTACAGATTATAACCGACTTACTGCAACCAATGTGCTATGCACTACAGTCTCTAACAATGTGGAGGAATACGTAAAAATCCACATGTAGTCTAAATTTCGGATTTAATACTTACAATAAGCAATGTCCGGTAGTCAGAACGCTTCTCGAAGTGATGAGTATACCGCCACATATTAGGTACCAAGTGACGCCAAAGTAGCTGTACTGTATGTTTGCCACGAATGGGTACCTCTCGATCGTGGTCTCAGAACCTCCCACAATTCGCGGGACATTGTAGGCGGGTACCGCTGTGGGAAGATTTGTTTGGTTAAGTAATACCTACTAAAAATATTATAAATATTTACCAAGTACGAGTCGGACTCGCGCACGAAGGGTTCCGTACCATTATAAAATAGAAAAAAAATCCGTGTGTTGTATGTGAGCCCCCCTTTAATGTTTATTTTATTTTAAGTTAATTATAAATTTTTAAATTAAATAATATAACTCAATATTCTGTGAATATTTCGTCTAGTGGTTGCCGTTATCAAAATCAAGCAAAAAAATACGTTTATTGTATGGGAGCGACCGTTAAATATTTTTTTTATTTTAATTTTAATTATTGATTTTTGAATTAAATTATATATCTAAATATTATGTAAATATTTCAAGCGTCTAGCTGTTGCCGTTATCAATATGGGGCAAAAAATTCACGTTTGTTGTATGGGAGGCTAGCCCTTAAATGTTTATTTTATCCTGTTTTTTAGTATGTGTTGTTATGGCAGCAACAGAAATACATCAACTGTGAAAATTTCAATTGTCTGACTATCACGGTTCATGAGATGCAGCCTAGTGGAAAACCGACGGACAGCGGAGTCTCAGTAATAAGGTTCGTTTTTTCGTAACCCTTTGGGGACGGAACCCTAATAATGGAGTAGAAAACCAATCTAGTCTGGCGTTCTATGGTAAAAATGCTTACTGAAACACTTTCATGCGTTTAATTTTCGCTTCATTATTAACTTCATTTCAAGATTAGATTTTTTGGATTTTGTTTTATCCGTCTTTCGAAAAAGAGCAAACTTCCTTACAATATTTCGTGTCTACAAAATTACAGATTATAAATATTATCTTGTATGTAGATCGTTAAACTGCATTCATATTGTAACTATCTGGTTATCTAAGCCCTTTAACCCAATAATTTTTTTGGAAGATGTATTTCTTCAGTTAGACAAGAAAACGGCAAAACAAAATACTCACCCAGAGCGGCACCAAGTATAGTCAAGATAACAATAGTACGCATGTTACAGGCTGTTTGCGTAATGAGCTACCATTAAATTGAAAATTGGGTATTTTATGTGAAAACTGTTTATCTATAAGATAGCCACTAATTCCTTCGTTGATAACTTTACAGGGTGATCCAAAGTTTGCTTATGCACTTTGGTGGAATTTCCTGAAACAAGTGGTTGTGTCGAGAAGCAAATATTATTATTATTCACTTTCGTATAAAAACAGGAAGTTTTGTATCCCCCTGTATGTTATTACCACGGGGGCCAAGTCCGTATTGGTAGAGGCTTGTAAGACTAGTGGTTTGTCTTAGGTACGTTCAGAAGTTTTCAAGCCGCCGCCCTAAGGCCTCTGTCTTGGCTTAACGACTACCATCTATCGACGGCAGCCGGCAACTGCTTAATGTACCTTGCAAAGCGTGGAACCGCTCGGTTAAATGCCACTAGCGTTAGTCATAGAACGGTCACCCATCCTGAACAGCTGAACGCACCAGACCCTATGTTGCTTAACTTTCATGATCGTTTAAGATCACTTAGGTGGCCGAGGCTACGAGCGATTCTCCGTACAAATCGAAAAAGGTTAATAAAAACCGGCTTAATGTGTGTCGAGCCACGCGAATTGTGGAGTTACGTAAAAGGAAGAGTTTCTTTATTGCTCTAAAACTTTATGTAATTTATTTTCAATGAAATTTGTACGAACTTCCTTTTAGGATGTAAGTAACTATTACTCGTTAACTTGTGAAATTTTAACCATGAACACTTTTCTTTTACCTATATCATAGCTATATCTATGCTACTGCCCTGAATTTTACGATTTTACAAACAGCCGTTTTGCCACGAAAGAAAGTAAGGACGCTCTACTCTAAGGAATCCCGTTTAAAGGTTAAAACTTCGCAAACGGATCCCTAAATTGAAAGACTTTCTTACACCTTTGATATTTTCAAACTACCGGTTCAACAATACCCCACACTGTTTTTGCAATCTACACAGAAAAACAATCGCATATTATCTTTACTGTCATTTCACAATTACGATCATCAATTAATCTTTAATCGCTCAATAGATAAATCTGTTTCCCTAAATAATTAATTTATTGTCAAGTCCTTTTGCGCTTACAAACAAGATTCTTTACCATGTTCTTCCTTACTAGGATTTAGGAGTGTTCTGATACGTGTTAAATATTGTGAGGCATCCATGTAAATGTCGATAGGTAGCAGTCGTTAAGCCAAGTCAGAGGCCATAGGTCGGCTTGAAAACTACTGACAGTAAGACCAGCCACTCGTCTTACAAGCCTCCACCAATACGGACTTGGCCCCCGTTGTAGAGTATGGCCTAGTAGAATATACCTTCCTCGGGGAAGAGACCCGGGCCCCTCGGCGGGGACATAATGGGTTGATGATGATGATCCATGTAAAAAGGGAACTTGAACAATATATGTGAGTGGTTGACAAAAGAGGGACCTCAAGGGAAAATAACTGATTTCGAGAAAATCGCGTTTGAAGTTTCGTGTTTCTATAGGTTTCGACTCGTGCTCGGCTCACAAAAAAAATCATAAAAAAATAACTACTGCACCTAAAAATATTCTCGTTAGACCAAAACAAAGCTAAAACACGATAGATTAAAAAACTCAAATAAAAAAATAACGGTTTCCAATCCCTCCAGGTCCCTTTTTGGTCAACCACTCACATAAATGTTAAATGAAAGGGGGTCGAAAAGGGCTTGAATCGGTTTGCATGAATATAATATGCATATAAACAGTGCTAGCAGACTTAGAACTTTGCCCAGCGCACTTTAAGGGGGCTCACTACATATTTTGAAGAAGAAGAAGGAACACGTTTATCATATTAACTAGACACATCACATGTTGGTATATAAATGAAAGTTTTTCTATTAAATTCAATTTTTTTATTTAATACTTGTCATGGGAAATTGTGCTGCTACTACTTGTGATTTTTGGGCAACCAAGCCTTAGACACAAATTCAATTAGTGTATGAAGTTGACAGAGTGACCCAACACATAAAACGACAAATTTTAAAACATAAAATTACAACTGTTTCTTGACCAACTTATTTTTAAGTTACATTATTATATTTAGTTGAATAAGCGACCAAACAAAACATGATGTGATCATATACTTATTTTATTTTAATAAGGATTTCCAACAAGAGTTATACAAAAATACCCTGTTTAATAACATAAAATGTACCATGTACACTATTACATAAAGGTAATCACAAGATTAAAGTAATTAGTAATAAGGAACATCGTAAGACTATAAAGTGAGTAGTCCTATGTAATAAAAATCACGATTTTAAATAATTCTAACTTACGCGGATTGTGTAGCTATATTTAGGGCCTTCCCTTCCTCAGGGAAGAGACCCGTGCCCCTCAGTGCGGACAATGGGTTGATGATGATGATGATGAATGTGTAGCCAGCAAGATTTGTTCTATGATATCTAATTTATTTATTAATTTAGGTAATAGCTAGAGCTTCGCTAGTTGTTAAATATTACAATGGTTTAATAGATATCAAGAATCCACTCGTTGAATTGCATTTATCCTGTGTAAGTGAAAAGGCTAATTTTCTCATAAGCTTGTCGTGTTAAATGTGTAATAAGCTGAAGGAATGCTTGTCATGAAAAGCATAAGAGAAATAGCCAAAGATATAAAAGGACTTGTTTTATGTGGTGTTTTTCATGATCTTGATTTGTTATTGTGTTTTATGGTCTCTTATCTATCTTATCTAACCTAACTGGTTCTCCTCAAGCTGAAATTCTTCCAAGAAATGTAGCAAACTTTTCTCACCATGATTCTGCCCCATCCAACAGCTGTAACACTAGTGTCATCAGGAAGTTGATAGTTTGGGCCAGCAATGCTTCCGATCGCAACAGAGCTCGATAACGTAACTGAATTCTCCATGAGTAGGATTGCCACGTCATTCGTTAACAAATCGTTGTCGAATTCCGAATGGATGATCAATCTGGCGGTCTTATATTCATCACCGCCACTATCAGGGTAGGAGGTGCCAACTCGCACGCGATACATCTCTGGAACTCGCGCACTAAAAGATAAGGACAAAAGATTCTGCAAGAAAATACCTTGTGAACTTAGAAAACAGTAGGTACTTTTATTTACCACTATAAGCAACTGATGATGATGAAGAAAAAAAAGCTGATGTAAGTTAAATATGAACTGCTCAACACCACCACAAATCATAACAAATACTTTTGTAGTGGAGCACGTAGTATTTTTTTTCTGGTCTGAATTGCTGTCGTCACACTTACGAGAAGCAATGTGCGCTAGTCAGTACGCTCCTCGAAGTGATGAGTGTGCCACCACATTCTAGGAACCAAATGAAGCCATAAAAGCTGTACTGTATGCTGGCCAGGAATGGGTACGTCTCGATCGTGGTCTCCGAGCCACCGACAATTCGCGGGCCATTGTGGGTGGGTATCGCTGTGGAAAGGTTAGTTTAGTAACACTGATAACGTAACAGGGTTGTTAGATTGATCTTCTACTGGGTGGTAGATGCTGATTGTGATCACTTCAGTGCCTTTAACCCTTTCAGACCTGACCTTGAAAATAACAATAGAAAACCATTGTTATTTTCAAGGTCAGGTCTGAAAGGGTTCATTTGTGCTGCTGAAGAAAGATGAAAGCCATAAACATAACATGTTCACCGCCTCGAATTACGTACTACCCAGATATTATCAAAGAGCGTCAAATGGCTAATGATTACGGTGGACACCGACTATCTAGAGTCTATAATACACGTATTGTAATCAGCCTATAAACGTCCCACTGTAGGACATAGGCCTTCTATGAGAGAGAGAGTATGGGCGTTAATCACTACGCGTGCCCACTGCGCATTGGCGATTTCAAGCGCTGATGTGAGTGGCTCAGACACTCAGGTTTTCTCACGATGTTATCATTCACAGTTAGTAGGTGCAGTGCAATTATCACTTCACAAACCTACATAACTTACAGGCCAATATGTACTACGACCTAAGGAGCGTTTTATAAAAACGCCGACCGTTCAGCGCTGACCACCCATTTTTTGTTTATCAGCGCTGACGGTCAGCGCGTGGTCAGCGTGGCTCTAAAACCAGCCTAAACCTTGATTTTTAATTAGCTAGACTAAACTGACAGTTCAAAAAGCTCTTATTTTTTTTAAATGTCGCCAGAGCAAGATCGTAGTGATGTGACTTTATGTGTTCATTGAATGTTCGATTTCATTCAATCATTCACTCTTCAATTTTATTTCCTTTATTTGGGGAAAATAATTTAACTTAATCCTGATCATTAAATACCTACCAATTAAACAAACATACGTACATCTGAAAAACCTACAAACTTTAGGAAATATTTCGTTTAAGTAACGAGATGACAAACCGACTAGACATATAATATCCACTTTTTTTTCATAACGTTTGGATGATAACTCCGTAGTTAACCGTTTTCAACAAATAATATTTTGGCTAGTGATAGATTCGTATACCATATTGTGTCGTGTCTACTATGTACAGTATCTTCTTTATATAGTAGGTATTTATTGGTCGCATTGTAACACCTCAGCCTTCTACGCTTGAATAATAAAGTTTGGCCTTCAAAACGTACTTTATTTTTCATTATATCTTGAAGGATCAATACAATAGTATCATGGCTGGGTTCCTCACCACAAATTGAATCTAACGACTTAGACAATAATCCACATGTGCCATCTAGGAAAAAGGAGAAAGCTGTTTTCTCAATGTAGAATTACAGCTTTCATTATTGTATCGACCACATGTTTTTGTTCAGTATTTAATTTTTTGTTTTTTTTTTTTCATATTATCTATTTGATTTTTCATTTCAATAAATTTATTAGCTAAGCAAAACGAAGCTTGCACCAAAATCTTTAAACGTGTTTAGTTGCTTATTTATTTCTTTATTTACATTTGTAACTTAACTAATTTTAATCTAATGTGAAGTCTTTATATAGTTTGACAATACAAAGCGCTAACGCATTTTAAAATCGATGTGCAATTCGTTCTAAGACTTTAAAAGTGATTAAAATTTAAAATCTAGTTTTTATTTTAGTTTTTCCTATTCCAAAACAGAAAGGAATGAATATGGTATGTCTGTCATGTTGTTAAGTTATAAATGTATAATTTTATCACGAAATCCTCTAACTTAAGTATCATTTAATTTTACAGTTTATTCTATCTAATCAGCCCGTAAATAGAGCCCACTGTTGGGCATAGGACTCTTCTCTTTCACGCCAACCCATCCGGTCCAGCGGCTGGGAAGCCGCTTTCGCAATGTCGTCGGCCCATCGGGCTGGTGGTCTGCCACCGACCGTTGACCCGTTCTTGGGCACCACTCAGTGGCTTCCTTAGTCCACCGGCCGTCTTCCCGCCTAACCAAATGTCCCGCCCGTCTCCATTTCAGCTTAGTAATTCGTGTGCGTACGTAGAGTTTATAATGTAATTTAATTTGTTTATTGGAGTGTAAAACAGGTAACAAACAATCAATATGACATACAGAGAGAGATAAGATAAGATATAAAAATATTAAGAGAGCTTAATAGAGTAGATCTAGAATGTCACCCAAAGCATACACACACGTGAGATCAGGAAAATGTAAACAGGCTTACATAACCAGACGACGTTTTCAACTTATTTAGCCTCAGATTTAACAAATTTTTTTAAACATTTTTAACAAATTTGAACAAATTTAAAGGTCTAGGAATATGGTTAAAGAATTACCAAAACTAAATCTTAAATCACTCAGGGCCGGGCGAGCGAGTTACATTACATACACCAGTCTGCAATTGAATGAACGAATGATTGAATGAAAATATTTATTATTCGATCACTCTGAGCACAACACTATTTTTTATTTTCCCTTACGTGGCAACCCACCAACTGTCAGTTTAGTCCACCTAATTAAAATCAGAGTATAAGATAGCCTACATCAGTCACATGACTGACGCTCTCCCTATCCCTAACAGTCGCCGTGACCGGACTCGGTCGGAAAGAATCATCATCGTGATTCTATCGAACAACAATTCATTTTACATACTTGCCCCCCTGTTCTTCGGCCGACGTGTCCTTTCAGAGATTTCAAAGGAGCAAAACAATAAAACATGGCTGATTTACCGAGAGCGACACCAAGAACAGTAGTTACGAAAACAATATAATGCATATTCCAAGCTCGTCGTTTTTCATGAGCTATCAGTGAATTGAAAATAGCTGTCTATTTAAAATAAATTATCTGTAGATAAGTCTCCGTAATCCTTTCCTCTTTGATAACTTCACAGGTTGATTCAATTTGATAATACATTTAGATGTTAAGGATTATTGATGTTATTGGGATTCTTGATACCGTAGTACAGAATTAGAATTGGGTATTTGACAGGATGTCAAATGAGTTAGGTACTTTTAAAAGGAAATTTTGTATGAAAATACTTGCTTGTGATGTCACATTTCAGAGCACTCTTTTTATGTTTCACTAGCTGTTGCCCGCAACTACGTCCGCGTGGGCTTTAGTTGAGTAAAGTGTTTGCAAATAACATAGGGATACTTTTAGCGCATGCGAAAGAGCTGATTTTCGAAAAACTACTTTATACATCTTTCATGACTTTCAATGAAGGACCTTCATGCCGAATTTCATTCGAATAACTTCAAAAATGGCTAAGTTTCATACTAACTTTGCACCCTCCTCTCACCCCCTTAAGGGATGATTTTCAAAAAACTATTTTACATGTGTTTCATGACATTCAATGAAGGAGTTTCATATTGAATCTCATTCGAATAACTTCAAAATCGGCATAGTTTCATACTAAGTTTGCACCCCCCTTTTTCCCCCTTAAGGGATGATTTTTAAAAAACTATTTTACACATGTTGCATAATTTTAAATGAAGAACCTTCCTACCAAATTTTATTCGAATAACTTTAAAAACGGCAAAGTTTCATACTAACTTTGAACCCCCATTTTACCCCCTTAGGGGATGAATTTTCAAAAATCCTTTCTTAATGCTCCCCTACGTTACAAAAGGAACCTTTGTGGAAAATTTCAAGTTTCTAACCCTTATAGTTTAGGCCCTGCGTTGATATGTCAGTCAGTCTGTCAGTCAGTCAGTCAGCTTCTCCTTTTATTATGTATACAGCGTGTTTCTTTTAGGGTGTCAAGCCGCCACCAGCTGGTAGCAGGGTTCCATACCTATCGATTTAACCCCCATGTATGTTCTACGATTTTTTGTAGTTTTCGAGATATAATTTTTTTTCGTTATTTTTTATGATTACGTGACCACACGGCTTTAAATAATTACAACTTTTTTTTGGTTCAACTTTTCTTGGATATTTTTTTTTATTATAATGCCTATTGATTGCAGTATTATGGACAAAATAATCTCCTTCCTAACTTTGATACAAGATGTAAAAATTTTAATTTATAATGAAATAATAGGGAATTATGCAGAACATTAATGGGAATTCGAACTTAAATAAAAAAAAGAAAGGTATTCCATAGCTTCTTACTAATTTTAAAAACTGTCCAGCCTCATAAGCTTTCATAATAATAGAAAAAAAAAGTTCTTAACGGGGCTTTATTCACTGAAATTGATGGTTAAGTGTTGTGTATCGAAAATTGTGTAATTTTCATATTTTATAATTTTTTACTTTTTTGGCTGACTTTTGTTAATTCTGAGACGATTGCTCTGACTGATTGCCCTGGTGCTAGTTGACGGATCGCGTGACACTTCCTCCATTACAATGTCGACTCGATCAGGATCCACTCGAAGTGTTCTTGTTCGGTTTGTAGGAGCCGGGTTACGTCCTTCCTCGTACGCTCGGTGTACTCACTCGCAGTATTGCTCGATGGTCTTGGTATGTTTCAGGCTGTCGTCCTCCTCTGCGTTGTAGATGTTCACGAAACATCCTTGCGGCAAGTGATGCGTTTCCACGGGCGTACCCGTAGAAATAATGCATTTGCGCATAATCTTGCGATGATAATTCGTAGTCTCGTGGCATGGTTATCACTCACAACACAAGAAACAATCAAAGTCAATCCAGTTAACGCGCAGAGTCGTGTGTGCCAAGGTAACGAATATCCAAATCAATAGGCAAAACAAAGTCCAATAAACGAGCGAAATCACAGTCGTTTGTAAAATCGGATAGTCATAAGAACGCAGGCCCACAGTAAGCAGACGATAAGTCGACTGAAGAAGAACAATGAACATACATTACAAAAGTGAAGGACACAAGAACCAAGGAAAATATGGATGTCTCTCTCTAACGTATGGACCCATGATATTCACAATCTAATTTCGCGTCGTTCCCTTGAAGTGACATTTTTTTTTTCTATTATTATGAAAGCTTATGAGGCTGGACAGTTTTTAAAATTAGTAAGAAGCGATGGAATACCTTTCTTTATAACGAAAAAAAATTATATCTCGAAAACTACAAAAAATCGTAGAACATACATGGGGGTTAAATCGATAGGTATGGAACCCTGCTACCAGCTGGTGGCGGCTTGACACCCTAAAAGAAACACCGTGTATATAGATGTATTTAAAAATTGTAATAACTAGTAAATGATTGCAAGAATACATTTTCTGAACCATTTTGTAGTATTTGTTTTAATCAAGCATCTCAAATAATTTATTGTTGATAGTGTCAAATACCGTATTTGAAAAGAGTAACCGGAACCGGAAAGAGCAGTATGAGTAGAAGACGCGCTTCGTTTTCAATTTCTTCAATAATTAATCGCGTTCAATGTGTTAAAAAATTGAAAATAATGACATAAGCTTGTAAACTTTTTTGTCCGACACCGGAAGGAGTTTTCTATTTTCCAATTTTTTTAATTTAGTGTGAGTGAGAGTTTTTAATCGACAGTACCGTCAACTTTCAAACTGAACCATGTTTTTCACGCAACTTATCTGAAAAAAATATTAATAAGAAGCACCCTGTATGGTATTTGATATCAACAACAATATTTATCGCGTAAACAATGTGAGTTTACGCGATAATTATTGTTGCTTCGCAATAGTGAACAATCTCGTTGTAAAAAATATGTTTCATTCATCTGCTATCTATCGCACTGTCAAGTTGAATCTTCGACGTAATAATGAATGATGATTGGAAATGCATAACATGTATCATGCTGGTATAGGTTATCTATAAATTATACGCCTAAAGTTGGATTAGTTCGTATCTCGTACTTTTACCTACCATCATGAATGACAGATTAGGTAGATAGATGGAATATTCTGTGTAAATAGAAGTACACTTGGCGGCCTTAGTACATCATATTGACGTAAAGAATTTTTAATCCGTATAAAGCCGCGTATCCACTAGGCAACATTTGGCGCGCAACACGTTGCACAACATGTTGATAGTCAGCGCGGAACTTATGTTGCGTCGCGGAACTAGGCGGGCGTCATGTCGCGCGCTACCTGGCAACGTCGCGTGCTGTTGTGCAACGTTGCCGAACATGTTGAGCGGCACGTGTTGCTCGCCAAATGTTGCCTAGTGGATAGAGGTCAGTTATCTACAGCTGGCACGTTCACAGTACTTACACTTATGCAATTTTACTATACAGTATGTTTAAAAATAAATGATTTTGATTCAAAATGCGACTCTAGTTTAAGTGTAGACTAGAGTTAGGTTTTAGTAAGATGGGTGCGTTGTAGATAAATAAATACAAATATATGTGTTACTTGTTATAATATATTTTTAGCAAATTCGAGCGAAAAGTATTAAAACTAAGGTGGAATCAATGGTTACAAAATAGTTTTAATTTTCAATAAATTTTCACATGGACAAAAATAATTTCACCTAAGAAAATCTTTATCAAAACAGAAAATAATTATCCCAGAAATCCTCAACAATTTAATTATAATTTAATTATGTAACAAAGGGTCACGGACGCTCAGTGGTCAGGTACTGGATGAATGAGCCGTTTTCAGATGAACTAAAAAAAAAAATCTAATGGCTGTCAAAGGAATGCAATTTTGGACCTCAGCCCAATAACCATGCATGCTGTTAGATTTTTTTTTTAGTTCTTCTGAAAACTGCTCATTACCCTACCTTTTTTTCTTATTGCTTGCCACAGATAAAAACTTCATTACTGTTCTGTGATTTCATCGACTGGAAGGAATCTGTGATCAACTGAGCAACATCATTCGGTTTCTATTGTGGTTACGCGAATGTTCTGTTCTCCTATTCTTCTTCTTCTTTTTCAACGTTTTTCCCATGATTTTAGCACCAGTAGCAGTTGTCTGAAGTCCAATCACAATTAAATGCAAGAGCCAAAAGAAAAGAGGAAAGACCACAGAATAAACTGGCAATTCCCATTAGAAAAACAAAAACTCTCTCATAAAAATGCCATTTAATGACTAATGAGTCGTTTTCAGAAGGAAAAATAAAACGAATGGCTGTCAAACGAATGCAGTTTTGGACCTCAGCTCAATAGCCATGTGTTATATACATCATCGAATAGGTCTCAGCGAGCTGAATAAAAGTTACTATAACGCCAACAGCCAAATGTTTTTCCTTTCGGAGTTATATTGTATTGAAAATGTTAGTTTTTTTTTCAATACAATATAACTCCGAAAGGACAAACATTTGGCTGTTGACTTTTGGAACTACTTTTCTTAGCTGTCAGAAAAATCCCTCATTGAAACGCACATACGGTTGAATAGCAAAAAGATCACGCTGTATTTATGAACAGTAGCAAAAGTAAAACTATAACTGTCCCCTTCACACTCATAAGCTAGACCGCGCGCAAGAGAGACGGGCAGACTTTTCATGATGCGCATGCAGTACACGTCACGCCGCGCGCTTATTCACAGACACTACACAAGCGCAACGTGTAAATGTGTTGAACGTGCCAGCTTTACTTAACTGACCTGTACTCGGCTTGAAGACAAAGACGCACGGCGTTATTTAAAAAGCACGATTTCACTAAAACCCTCCTTTAAGCTTTGACCGATGTATAGTCGGTCAAATAGATACTTCAAACGACACTGAATTAAAAACCGTTAGCGTCAGAAAACTCGATACCGTTTGCAAATTTAGTACTAGCTAGCACTAAATTTGCAAACTGTTTCGTGCGATCTGGTGCGATCTACAGCTAAAGGTTTTTAATTTAGTGTCGTTTAAAGTCTGAAAAAAATGCCAAGTATAGACAAATAGATTGTACGTAATGAGATGATTTATAGAGCGAATCGCTCGTAGCCCGGCTACCTGAGTGAACTTAAAACGATCACGAAGGTTAAACAACATAGGGCGCGTTCAGTGCATGGATGGGTGACCGTCTATGACTAACGGTAGTGGCATTTTTCCGAGCAGTTCCGTGCTTTGCAAGGCCTGTTACCAGTTGGTGCGGGCTGCCATCGCGAAAGATGGCAGTCGTTAAGCCAGATCAGAGGTCTTAGAGCGGCTTGATAACCCCTGACACTAAGACCAGCCATTAGTCTTGCAAGCCTCCACCAATCCGGACTTGGCCGCCTATTCCTTCCTCAGGGAAGAGACCCGTGCCCCTCGGTGGGGACTAGTTGGGTGAAGGGAATACTTGGACGCTGCAGTGTCTGGGACTTTGTTTAGATGGAGTAGGCTTGCCCAGCACCTATATCATCCTGACAGCTAAGTCAGCCTATCCACAGCAAAGACAAGTCAGTGTGGAGCTAACCAAGGCACGGGTTATCTCACGATGTTTTTCTTCACCGTTAAGTGTACGGGGCCAAATTTGTAGCAATACCTACGTCATTCCATTAGCTACAGACTATTTAAACTGCGTCTGAGAAGTGTTTTAAGGAATGGTGTTTTTTTACAAATAAGACCGCTACCGCTGTGTTTCTGGAACAATTTCAATAAATGTCTTCTTTTCTTTCTTTACATTCTATGCTGCATGAAATAAGATAAAGGCAAAGCAAAATATAAAGGTACAATCTACTAAAAACTTGATTTTTCTGCTAAAACTAATTCTTTGATTTTCATTATCATCATCATCAGCCGACCGTTGCCGACTGCTGGGTATAAGCATTTTCCCCCAAATGCAATTTCACACGGTCTCTCGTCATTCGCATCCACGAACCTTCCGCCAACTCAACGACATCGTCCGACCATAGGTCTGCCCACTGATCATCGCCCTGTTCTCGACCACCACTCTGTGATTGCCTTGGTCCACCTGCCGTCTACCCACCTTGCCAGGTAGCCCGCCCATTTCCACTTCAGTCACGAGACAGTCTCGTTGATGCATAGAAAAAAAATGGAGAAAGCTAGTTTGTTTTTTAATTCAACGCAAAAAAATAAACTGTCATGTTGACATATCAATAGAAGCCAAGGACTGTCAATGTATGAATGTTGCTATTACGTAAAAACCAAATAACTCCATTTTACTTCCAAGTTAAAATTGTGTGTGCTACGTAGGTGTTTTAATGTAATTCAGTTTTAATGTATTTGATGTGATAAGGATTTTTGTCACATGAGCCTTCTATTCACGGTAAAAATTAATCTACCGATTAAACCTTTCTATTTTATAGTGGTAACACCGCGTCATTTTTTTTGCATCAAAATCAAATTAAAAAACGGATTTTAGGTATCAGTTTCATATGGCACAGTTTTTTCTAAGCTAGGATTTTAAATAAGGAAAAGAAAGTGAGAACTCTAGCCAGCAAAGGCCTTTTAGCTTTTCCTTTTTCGAATCGATATACCTCCTCTATATTTTACAGCGTCTATTTGTCACTGTCCAGTTGACAGAAAGCTATTGTTCTTAACCTCGTGTCCACCGCAATGCTCGCTTATTTCCAGCGCTCGTTTCGACTTGTATTAATAGGTGCAAGAGGAAACTGTTTTTTAAAGCTACCACACACCATTTTGAATAGTTTTCATGAGCCGCAGAGTACAAAACTAGACGTCAGAAGCATTTTGGATGTATTTTTTTGATTTGTTCGGGACTCTGGAGTACGACAGATCTGGAACACGTCCAGATCTATCGTACTCCAGATTTGTCGTATTCCAGATCTGCCGTACTCCAGATTCGTCGTAATACAGTCCACCATAGAAGCATACTCGCTATAAAATAAAAAACAATATACAATTGGTTACTTATATTTTTAAACAAAAATCAAAACACAATGAAACAGTTAACACGACAAGTCCGGAACCAATCCTTTTTCATACTTAAAAGGAGAGCGAGCCTACAAGTTATTATAAGCCTACAAACGACATTGTGCACCTGCACAGAGGGTGTCCTAGTGTGGGATTAGAAGCAATGTATGATGAGCCTGTATGTAAATGTTTATGTTTATGTATGTATGATTATCCCAGCAATCGAATAAGATAGAAATATATTTAAATGCATAAAAAGGTAATTTTCGTCGGAATCGACCCTGCGACTATAATATATGCTTCTGACCTCGAGAATAAATGGTACTTTTTTAAGTAAAAGATGTGTTTTTACAAAGACTCCACATTTGGCATGACCAGGAACTATGTTCTAATAATAATAATTGTTAATGTATATGTATGTATATCAGCGACATCGAGGATTAGGGGAAAATATTTTTAATTCTCTTTAATGGTTGTAACTACGCCACGTAATACCTAATTTACTTTGATTTTTATTCTGATTGTGTTGGTGCCAAATACATGTTTTCTATTCTGTTCTATTCCATTCTATTCCGTTCCGTTACATTCTATTCTCTTGAGCATTCTATTCTATTCTATCCTACAGTGTCTACTGCATAAACACTGCAGTATCACGTCATTGCTGATTTAACGCCGCGCACACGTATGCAATCTTCTAGGCATCAATGCGATAAAAAAAAACGTCACGAGAATAAAAATAAGTAACGAGTAAGTAAGTGGAGAGTATGCTTCTATGGTGGACTGTGTTACGGCGAATCTGGAGTACGACAGATCTGGAATACGACAAATCTGGAGTACGACAGATCGGGAACTCGACAAGTCTGAAACAAATCCACATATTATATGCACCACATGGGGTCAGAATCCTGCCTTTCACGCAGTATTTATTGTGGAATTTGATAGTAAGGTTATTCGCATATAGGAAGGTCACCACGAATCGGTCATTGCACTTTAATTCACTAACTGACTTGAGGCCTGACATCACGCCATCACGCGGAGACTCATGTATTATGCTTCTCTGCGATCACTAGCCGTGGCCAATAGCCACCACTGGTAATGCTACTCGTTTGACACTACCAACAGGTGTTGCACTCTAAGACATCGAGGGCGAAACATTTGCATGCAAGTAACTTCAATCTCCATAGCTCAGTGTGGAATCCTTTTTCTACTGCGTACTAAAGCCTATCTACGCTACAACAGGGTATCCTAGTGTAGGACCAGAAGCATTATAATGTGCCTGTGTGTAAATGTAAAAAAAAAAATTTTAATTGTAAAATATACTTATTTATTAACGATGGAAGAGACAAAATAAGTACAAAAAAAAAATCTTATCCCGTGTCGAGTATCTGATCATTAAAATATTTATATTTTGTTTTTACTTTGTAATGTTGTGCTTGTTCATTCCAACCGACTCGTTTTAGTCATGTTGATGCTGGGCGCTGAAATTACATCCCAGAAATATTGTGTGGACTTGATCGAATATATAGACAAAATTGGAATAAACCGGGATGAACCCAACTATTAATTGAATTTCGTTCTTGATATTACTACAAATATATTTATTCCCGATGTTAGTATGAATAATAAGAATATGTTGATGGGACAACTGATCTGACAGCTTTCATAAGGGCAATATCAGCTAAAACTAAATCCATACACCAGACCGAAGATAAATAGCTCTCAATTAGATAAATAATTTGTTGTATTTATCAAAACTTCGTATTTTGTCAATCATGACATCATTTACATAATAATATAATTGGTGGATTTGACTAAAATGTATCATTTCTAAATTAAGAATTATTTTTTGCAATTATTGAAAATTGGTTTTTATAAGTATAAATAAGGCGGTTACTTTATAAAATGTGAATATTGTTCTCTCTCATTGTAAGAATTGATGTCAAGATTTTAGTGGAATTCTAGAAAGTAACAACAAACTTACTACACATTAAATGCGAATCTACAAAAACTCGCATCTTATAAGTAGACGGACGATATCCGCGCTGAGCCAAAGTACATTGTACAGTTATTCGTTTTATTTTAATTGCGATCACAGTACATTTTATTTACTTTCGTTATATGCTACTTTATAGCAAAGTTATATCTGGTGTTAATTGTACAAATTCTACACTGGCTCAGTTATTGATCGATAACCAGTGTAAAATTAGTAGAATCGTCTTCCCCGTCAACCCTTGTCTGGAAGAATAAGGATTACATTTTTTTTTAAAGAAGACCGCCAATTGTGGTTGATAGGTATACATTTTTTTAATTCACAATTTTAATTCATAGTATACCAAAATATATTGTTTTTTTTTTTTTAAATAGATAGATAGATAAAAGATTAATTTCCATAGGAGTCACACGTACATATAGCAACAAATGAAATAAGAAAATAAAAAATACACTGTGATCTTAAACGACATAGGGCCCGTTCAGTCCATGAACGGGTGACCGTCTATGACTAGCGCTAGTGGCATTTTTCCGAGCGGTTCCGTGCTTCGCAAGGCACGTTAAGCAGTTGGTGCTGGCTGCCGTCGATAGATGGCAGTCATTAAGCTAAGTCAGAGGCCTTAGGGTGACTTGAAAACTTCTGACAGTAAGAGCAGCAACTAGTCTTACAAGCCTCCGCCAATACGGACTTGGCCCCCGTGGTGGAGTATGGCCTATACCTTCCTCAGGGAAGAGACCCGTGCCCCTCGGTGGGGACATAATGGATTGATGATGAAAAATACAATATTAGCATTACATAGGTATATTATTACATTATATTTTTTTAAAGACTAATGAATGTCGGTGAAGCGAACGTGATTTATCAGGATCGTGGCATGAGGCAGTCGGGGACTATGCCTACCAATCTGGGATTCAGGCGTGAGAACATGTATGTTTTTTTTTTCTTAAGTTCAGTTCCCTATACTAAGGTTAGAAGGTCATATCTGCACATGTGTACACGGCTTAACCAACGCGTTTATTTAACGTCAAGCGCAGCATGGGCAGCAAGAGGGCATGCCAGAACAGCTAATTAGGACTGTTTTATTAAAATTCGCGGCGCATAATTTGGGAGCCCCTTGTTTGTATTGTTTACAACGCTCCGAGTCAATAGAAGCTTAAAGCTTTCTTTGTTGGTCTTTTCAAGTCACTTTAATTATTGACAGGTTGGGTAATTTATTTTCAGTGTGCTCAGTATGAAAAAGGAAATAATGAAGTGGCTCAGGCCCTTTTTACGTCGAAACGGCTTCAAACCTAACTTTTCAAATTGAAAAATGTGTCTCTCATAGTTCTTATCTTTACGTCAAAAAGTAACTTTGCTACTAATCATCAACCCATTATGTCCCTACCGAGGAGCACGGGTCTCTTCCCTAAGGAAGGTATAGACACAGGGTATCCTAGTGTGGGGCCAGAAGCAAATCGGCTGCCCAAAATCAAAACATAGTATCTCATCCAAACCAAATTGTTCAGGAGAGCCAAAAAACAGGAGGGTTACTTTGTAGGCTTGCCCTAACATAACTACTAGAGTTAGAGCTTCAGGGGTTAGACCAAAAGATGCGGTAACTACTTGGCTTCCGATTCCCATACTTAAAATTTAAGTAAAATCAATAGTACAACTTAAATCACACTTACTTTATTTATTTTTGTAAATGTACAATAATATGAGCGAAAAAACCATCTTAAAACCTAGCATGTGTAGTTGCTAGGTTTTCAGATTGACTTGGTCTAAGAGAAAATCTTTAAACCAGTTTAATAACCTAGTATCATTTTATAAAATAGTTTAGAGTATACATTAGTTTCCAAAAAATATGTTAATAAAAACAAAAAAAACATCAATAAGAAACACAATATGTATTTTTGTAATCAGCCTTTTCATTTTTAGCCCCAACGCATCCGTCCAGGAGTAAAATTTTATCAAAAACTTTGCAATTTTGTAAATAATACTTTGCAAGATTCGTCAAAATCATTTATACAGATTATTTATCAAAAAATAGTGTCAAGCGGAAGTCCAGAGATAAAGCACCTCTAGGGGCGGCTTGAAAACTTCTGACATTACTGTCATTTCATTAAGAGGAAACACAACGGCAGTTTTTCCATACAAACGTAGTCCCCTGTTTCCTCCCTGGATAACGCCAGTAGAGCAATTCTTTTTTTCCACAAAATCTACGGCTACTATATGCATGTCCCTATGTTTTTATTTTTTTCATAAATTTATTATTAAAATAGATATGAACATTCAAAAACCAAAAAAGTTGGCCCGATTTTCCGCTGTATTCGAAAAATCAGAAAAGCAATTTTACTAGATTATATAAAAAATGGAAAACATAGGAACACGGCCGAAGCCTTTTTTTTATTATTTATGAAAAAAGTAGTTAAATTGGTTTGGAGAGGAAATCAGGGGACTACGAATCGTTGATTTTGTGTATTTTTAATTGGTATTTTCGGTCCAAGCTGCAGTTGTCTCTATCGCGCTCTGCGGGTGGAGGCTTGAGGTTGGGGGGGCGCGGACTACGTATACATACACTAGTTACGTGACACGTAGTCGATAATTTTATCGATACTTTAGTGTTGTTCATTGATATCGATATTTCTAGTTAGAGTATTTTACGTGAAGTGCATTTAGCAGATTATTGTGTTGTTCGATTGTTGGAAAATAATAGTATTATAAACCTTTTATATTATTTATTGAAATGCTCAAAGCACACTAATATCAATACTGCCGCGCTAACAGTAAGAGCAATAAGTCGATTTTTATCAAAAATTAGTTAAGTACGTATGCTGAATCGCCGCGTCATGTTCTAAAAACTGGTCTAATCCCCGTGTTTCTAGATTCACTGGAACCTAAAAATACCATGAAGCATAACAGCAGTAAGTCAATGAAATGATTTTGTTTTCTTAGCGTAAAAGCAGGATATATACATACTTACTTCACGTTAATTACTGTACATCCGAAATCCATGTTCTATTTTGCTAATAATAAAAACAGTCTGTAAGTGAACATTATTGTTGTGTAAATGAGCTTATTAAAAAAAAAATAACTTAGAATGTCAGCATTAATCACACTTACTGCTTTTATCTCAAATCAACTGAAAATTTCAACTGTCTAACTATCACGGTTCATGAGATACAGCCTGGTGACAGACGGACGGACAGACGGACTGACCAACAGCGGAGTCTCAGTAATAGGGTCCGTTTTACCCTTTTTGGGTACAGAACTTTAAAAAGGAAGCTCAAGAAGTACCTAGTAATATGGATGGATAATTGTTGCGCCCAAAACAAAAATTTCGCTGTTTTCAGTTTTTTGGTGTACATTATTAAAAGCCAGCATTTACATGCGATAAAAATTAAAATACTTTGAGCCTACTCACTCTTTTAAATCTGTCGACAGCTTCCTACACCAGGTTGAACAAGCTATGCAAAGAAAACAAACACGTATAATTTTTCAGATTTTGTCGATTCAGTACGGCAAGCAAACTCTAAAAGGGTTATTCTCAGAAAATGGTTCAAATTGCATAATTTCTTTGGCACATTTTTTTTTCATATTAACTCAATAAAAAGTAACAAATATTGTAGGTGTAATGGCTCCTGAAGATTGAATTGTAGCATATTTGTAGGTTTCAGGAAATTAAACGGTATTCACTTTAAATAATGAATCGCTCGTAGCCTGGGCATGAATCGCTCGTAGCCTGGGCTGCCTAAGTGATCTTAAACGATCACCAAGGTTAAGCAACATACGGCGCGTTCAGTCCATGGATGGGTCACCGTCTATGACTAACGCTAGTGGCATTTTTCCGAGCGATTCCGTGCTTCGCAAGGCACGTTAAGCAGTTGGTGCCGGCTACCGTCGATAGATGGCAGTCGTTAAGCCAAGTCAGAGGCCTTAGGGCGGCTTGAAAACTTCTGACAGTAAGACCAGCCACTAGTCTTACAAGCCTCCACCAATCCGGTCTTGGCCCCCGTGGTGGAGTATGGCCTATACCTTCCTCAGGGAAGAGACGCGTGCCCCTCGGTGGGGACATGATGGGTTGATGTTGACTTTAAATACGTACTTTCCGAGCCTTCTAGAAAAATACTTTAGGTAATTTACTACATTTCAAGGTTTGTAAGTATAGATGTCTCACTATATTATCTTTTAAATTGTGATTACTGCTTATTAGATAATATCTTGGTTTTTTTTGTACCCTAAAGTGATTTCGTAATTTATAACGTAATTTCATACAAAATATAGATATCGAATGTATGGAATACTTAGTATTAAAGCAGTAACTGGGGTACTTACTGCGGTTATTCTAAGCTATCAGTACAAATAGATTTAACTCGTACTAGAAATATTATGAGTTTTCGTCAATTAAATAATATATTATAATAAATAATTTAGTTATTATAATTAAGCATGTATCATGAAAGAACTCCATTTAAGCTACATATTGAAAAAATCACACCTATAAAAATTTATAAGCTATTTAGCTTATCTATTTAGAAGTAAATAAAAATGTAATAGTTACAAAACTTTGTCCTCCATTTTCTCAACTTTGAAATTTCCGACTTACTGCTCTTGCCCTTAGCATGGCAGAATAATGTTGAAAATATATCTAAAGTTAGGTATAAAAAAACTATTCAGTGGTCAAACCGTTTCTCTCTCTCTCTGATCTATAAAAAACTTGTACCTATCTAATGGTCCGGAGCGTGCTCAATTTCGTGGTAGGTATACGACCGTCGCGGGAATGGGACAATGGGGAATGGTTGAAACGGATATTGAATGAAATGGGAATCGGATCAATAATGAACTTGGATCTATAAAAGATGAGCGGATTATTTTTCGATCTGGTAACAGACAATCGATATAAAAAGTTTCTAATATCAGATCGATTTTCTGCCAAAATACATCGTCTATTTTTTCGTAAAGTAAGCCTGAGCTCCACAAAATAAAATGTCCAGTAAGTAATAGCCAGAGTCAAACAAAGAGCAGGTAGGTAAAACAATAAGACGAAACAACACTCCGCACACGCCGAACGAAATCAACTTGCAGACTACGCCCGGCCCGCTCGCGAGCGTGGCGGGCGGCGACGGCGGCGTGTGCGGCATGGCGGGCATGCTACGCACACATTGACAGTCCCATTCACACATTGATAGCTCGCTTCTTCGGGCATCGCGCGACAGCAATAGATTTTACAAATACCTATTTTTCAATTCTCTAGCCCGTGATGTTCCCTCTTAATGTCATTTCTGGTCTTACGACCAGCCACTAGTCTTACAAGCCTCCACCAATCCGGACTTGGCCCCCGTGGTGGAGTATGGCCTATCTATACCTTCCTCAGGGAAGAGACCCGTGCCCCTTGGTGGGGAAATGATGGGTTGATGATGATGATGATCAGGGGTACCCCATCGGCCATCAGTTCATCGTGCTATGCGTCCCGCCCATTGCCACTGTAACTTACTCATCCGGTGGGCTATGTTGACGACTTTCGTTTGTCTAGCGACCTCATCATTTCTGATTCGGTCTCGTAGAGAAATTCCGAGCATAGCCCGAAAGGTTCTTGAATGGAAACCACACATCAGCAAGCGCAGCGTAGGACGACCAGCCACAATATGGACAGACGATCTCATCCAAGTGGCACGGAGACGCTGGATGCAAGCCGCTTCCAACTGGTCTTTTTGGAAATCCATGGAGGAGGCCTATGTCCAGCAGTGGACTTCTTGTGGCTGAA
This sequence comes from Yponomeuta plumbellus, assembly GCA_947310845.1. Classification (NCBI taxonomy): domain Eukaryota; kingdom Metazoa; phylum Arthropoda; class Insecta; order Lepidoptera; family Yponomeutidae; genus Yponomeuta; species Yponomeuta plumbellus. Next base: position 15,838,282 of record OX371194.1, read on the forward strand.
TGATGATGATGATGATGGGTACCCGAATCATCTCATGTAGGTATATATCGCGATTTTTTGTAGTTTTCGAGTTATAATTTTTACATAGAACATAGATGGGGGTGATTCGGGTACCCCTAGGGTTCCTTCCGCTTGACACTATTTTTTGGAACATCCTGTATACTTTAAGAGTATCGTAAAGTTCTTTAACCCTTTCTAAAATTTGCCTTCTACCACTTTGGGTTACGCAAAAATGTGGCGAGTTCATCTTGAATATTCGTTCAATGATGGCTCAGGAAGCTCAAGATCTTCAAAAAGATTTGCGTTCTCGAAATGCAGATCGACATTTTTGAATGGGGGTATAAAACTTGTGTGGAGGATCAGAGACGGAGTCATCACTTGAATATTATCTGTTTTATCAAGAAGAATCTCTCCACATAATGCGTCATCCTCGGCTGATGTCCCTGGGACAAGATTTCTGTTATCGACAGCATTTTTTCCCGTCATTATTTGTTAATATGTTCAGATCCAAGACAAAATCAGCAATAAAGATTAAAACAAAGCCACAGCACTACATCGTATTAGTCTATTTAGAATACAAAACGTAATTTAGAATACAAGAGGTAAAGTTTCATAGAATTTTAGTGGAAAAAGTTATCCGCAAGCGAGTTTACTTTATTATAATTAAAAGCTCTCAAAATACGCCTAGATCGATAAAACTGATTGTGTCTCATTACATTCATTTTATCAACAGAAAATCTTAATACTTGCAAGCACAGCTTGAGTTACTAATTTTACTCGTTACCGTTTTTGTTGACATCACAAATTAAAAAAGTAGCAAGTGTGTACGACAACTTTAAAACCTAGCAACTCATAGACTTACTAGAGTTTTCAATTTCTTATGCTGAGATGCTATGTTTTCAATTTGTTCTACGAATAAATAAGTCATCACAGTCCAAATTACTGGAACTTGCTGATTATTATTTTAGTAATTCGTACGAAAATAGGTGTCTTTAAGAGCCAAATACGTGGCTTTCGACCTAGTAAGCCGGAAAATGCAAAAACCCGTTTTTTTTCAAAAATATGGAGATACTAGGTTTTGATTTTGGGCAGCCGAAATGTATGTGCCTGTATGTAAATGTTATGTTGACCCTCCACGGGGATCAAGTCCGGATTGGTGGAGACTTGTAAGACTAGTGGCTGGTCTTACTGTCAGAAGTTTTCAAGCCGCCCTAATGCCTCTGACTTAGCTTAGCGACTGCCATCTATCGACGGCAGACGGCACCAACTGCTTAACGTGCCTTGTGAAGTACGGGACCGCTCGGAAAAATGCCACTGGCATTAGTCATAGAACGGTTTCCCACCCATGTTCTGAACGCGCCCAATGTTCATTAAATTAAAAATAATTTGATCTATATAAACTGTATGTACTCGGTACCCGACTGCTCGAGAATAAACATGAATATTCATCCTGCGTTTTGACGAAATCGAACTATCAAACCTTATCAAAGCTACTTCAGACCTGTGTTATTTCGTAATTTCTAAGTCACATACTTACATCCCCGCCAATGAGACACGGAGTACCATGCGAAGTCAAGGTATTTGCTTATGTAGCTAGTTTGTACAGGGGGTCTCAAAACTTGACGTCAAGCCGGTATCGAGTGAAAAGGCACGTCATACTGGTTATCAGAAAAATACAAAAATGAAACAAAATTGCATGTATAAAAAATTATAGGCTTTTAAAAACAATTAAAAAATATTTTTCTTTTTTTCCAATTTTCCCAATTTCTTTTTCCAAATTCTTGAAAAAACAATTTTTTTTTAATACTGCACTGGAAAGAAATACATTTTTTTTTATATTTTTCTGATAACCAGTATGACTTGCCTCTTCGCCCGGTTCCGGCTTGACGTCGAGTTTTGGGACACCCTGTAATGTTTCACTAAAACCATCTCTCAGAAAAGGAGAAATGATCATTACAAGTTACAATGGTATTTAATGTATAAGAATATCGCATAGCATCTTTATAAACATACTAGCTTTCGCCCGCGACTCCGTCCGCGTGGATTTTAAATTTTGCAACCCCGTTCACTCCCGTAACTCCCGTTAAGGGTTAAATTTAGAAAAACGGTGAAACACGTGTTCAATCAATTGTGTTGAAGAGTATTTATTTCAAGTTTCAAGAAAATCAGACAACTTTCTTTATACCTCCCATACAAACTTTGGGAACCCTTTTCGCCCCCTTAGGGGTTGAATTTTAAAAAATCCTTTCTTATTCCTTGCTTACATAACATATATATCCTCTGTGCAAAATTTCAGGTTCCTAGGTCCCACGGCTTGAGCTGGGCGTTGATGAGTGAATGAATCAGTCAGTCAGGACTTTGAATTTTATATATATAGATTTGGCAACTCAGATAATTGTCAATTACAGGCACAAAGGCACGATATTTGCATTGTCGAACATGCACAAAGGGTGTCGCGGTGTGCCGGATAATAATGCATTTATGTGTAACAAGCGTATAAAAGGTTACTTCAAATTATTTCCTGCATCACGTCACGTTTTACTGACCGCATAACACATTTGTAGATTTTGTTTAACTTGTAGAAATTTTTGTGGGCGATCGACTCAAGCCCTGTAGTTCCGGGCGACGAATTGGACTACGGTAGCCCCTGCATGTCGTAAGAGGTGATTAAAACGGGACCTTGGAGACGTGGGTGGTAAGAGTGGGGGCTCGATCCGTCCGTCAAGCGACTCCTTTTAAATTTTTTTTTGCATCATATCATGTAAATAACCACCCCTGAGTCGGATTAAACTGTACAAATCAACACACAGTATAATTTATATTCTAGGTACAGTCACGAGCAATAATATATATATGTTATAGGCAATGTGTATAATCCGGCATTGTATAGAATGCCTAGGCATTTCATGCATTGCCTAGGCATTCTATACAATACCGAATACGCTGCCGGCAATGTGTGTAAATGACGACGAATAATAATATGTACACAGCAAAGTCGAGTCTGTTTTCGATCTTACATAGAGAACCTAACGCTCCGACGCGCTCCGCTTCGCTACGCGCGTATTCGCACCTATATTTCTGTTGCCACGTATTCTTTACATCGCCGACCCCCCGTTCCAGAAAACATCAATATTTCGTTCAATTTACTACCATCAAGGTACTTACTAATTTTTAATTTTAATAAAGTTGATTTTAAGTAAATCTAGTGTGTCTTTTATACCCTCCTACTTACTTGCTTACATAACATTGATAAATACGGGCCCAAATATATTTATTTTACACATTACCTATGCGTGAACCGGCATTCTATACAATGCCTAGGTATTCCATACATTTCCTTGGTAAAGTGTAAAATAGTTTGAAAATTCAATATCATTTCACACATTGCCTGGACGACCCCGGCATTCTATACAATAACTAGGATATGTATAGAATGCCTGCATTATACACATTGCCTATGACATATACACTGTAACATTTTGCACGTCGTACACATTTTGTTTTGTACTGCACATGCGTACGAAAATTTGTCCTAAATTATCTAACCAATTGGTTACATTATTGAGAACAAATTGTCGTACACTTCTTTCTAGATTGTTTTAAGTTAAGATTTTTAGAAAATGTGACAGTGTATATATATTATTGCTCGTGACTGTACATGCCTGCATTCCAGAGGGGTAGAAGGCTGAGACCAGGGACTGATACTTGCCACGATCCTGACAGATCACTTTCGCTTCATCGACATTCATTAGTCGTTGCATGCAAGCAAGCCGGCTTCGGGTACCTTTTATCTTGCTAATACATCCTCTATTTGGTCGAAGTACGTCCGGCTGGGTCGTCCCTTATCGGTCTTTCCACTCACATTCTCAATTAAAGCAAATAACATAATTATACATCTAAGAATTTAAAACATCGTTTGGTGATGTAAGCCTGTTTACATTTTCCTGGTGTCACGTGTGTATTCTTTGGGTGACATTCTAGATCTACTCTATTAAGCTCTCTCTGTATGTCTATATAACATACAGAGAGAGCTTAATAGATGTTTGTTACCTGTTTTACATACCAATAAACAAATAAAATTAAATTAACTTCACATACACACACTACTTTTACGGCTACTGGCCCCACACTACCCTTTGGCATAGGAACTAGTAACAGCGACATCAAGACCTGGGTTTTTTTTCCCCAGCCGGGTTTTGAACCTGGGACCTCTCGCATGGTTGGCAGATGAGGCAACAGCCGCAGAGATCCTCAATTGATTGTTTGTATCGTGTTCCATTATCCTACATAGAGCGTAGACCAATATTGCAGCCTCCGATAAATCATTTAATTACCTGAGATTACATCCTGCATCGCACCTACATTGGTAGTCATTGTCGATAAGTCAGAAATTGAAAATTCACTTCAAAGGTCGGCTGAAAATGTAAAATCGTCCAATTTCCTTAGCCGCAACAGAAAATCGAAGAATAAGAAGGGTAATGTCGATGAAATTCCCCGGTTTAAAGTAAGTCGGCAATTTTCCCCACTCAAATCCGGTTAATCAAGACGCCGATTTCGCGCGGAACCTTCGCGCAGAAGAATAGGATTTTCACAACGACAATGTCTTAAGATTTGCCACCATTTGGTACAAAGCATCATGACAATGAGACTTGTGAAAAAAGTTCCTGTTTTTAACTCGTGAAAGCACTAACAGGGAGCACCAAAGATCGATGGCAAATATGGGTTATTCACCAACTGGACACACATGACTGGACACACCTGTGTCGAGTTGGTTAAACTCAAATTAGTATCATTTATTCTTTCGTCATCTGGACACACCAAGATTTTTACGCGTGTCCAGATGCTGAAACGTATTTATACCATTTAAATGTTTTCGTCAACTGGACACACATTCTAATTTTACCCGAATTTATGACGAAGTACAGTCACGCGCAGAATGTTTTCTGTCACAATCGTCATCGGCTATCAAACGTTCCACTGCTGGAAACGGGTAATTTTGTATGTTGTAAATTTATTGACGATTTGCAAAGTTATAAGGATATTTTTGACACTATTATGAATTTTCGGATATAAAAATTGCGGGATGTTCATTTCAAACCACTAAATGGTCTTTTATTATCTGTAATTTTATTTGAAAAGTACTAGGGTAGCAGTAGTACGTAAGAGATAAAATCTCATGAAAAACATGCGGTTTAGTTCATTGTGTTGCTTAATACTGCGCAGTATTAAAGAGGGTTGTTTACTACTCTACTACCTACTAACTTCTGTTACCCTAGTACTTTTAACCGCTCTGGACTGTACCATAAGTGCGACGTGGCGTACTGGAAACTACTGTGAAGCGAGGAGCAAAGTACTGGAAATTAAAGTAAAACGCTAAGCGACATTATGGGAATCGAGATTCAGGGAATCAAACTTATGATGAAGGTCCTATAGCAAGAAAAAATTGAAACAATCAGCATGAGGACTATGATCGCGACCACTGTTAGTGGTCAATAATTCCATGAGCCAGACGATTGTTAACCTGACTGTACCCTTTTCTGCAGAAAAACAGAGTTTGTCCAGTTGGTGAAAAAATTAAAATCATTATTTCAGCTTTCACTATCTGGACACGCATAAAAATATTTGTGTGTCCAGATGACGAAAGAATGAATGATACTAATTTGAGTTTAACCAACTCGACACAGGGGTGTCCAGTCATGTGTGTCCAGTTGGTGAATAACCCGCAGATATTAGTGACTAGCTGACAGCAAATCAAGACTTTAATGAATTTTGATTAATGTCTCGGTTTGTGTCTCAATGGCCCAACTATGATGTTTGTAACCTAAGAGCCATCGCAAACATTGCGACTTGTAGCCGCATCAAGTCGCCGCGTCAGACGCAACGTTGTCATTTGCTTCTGGCGTCTTGTCGTTGCGACTCCGCTACTCTGATGCCAAGTGTGCGGAGATTCGAACAAAATATATGAAAATTATCGGCCGTAGCCTGTCGTCGCGTCTAGTCGCCGAGCTGTCGCCTGTCGCGTGTCACTAGTGTGCGCCTAGGCTTATAGTTCTGAGATATTTCTCGCAGCTCTAGAAGTCCCATATAGACTCGTCCCGTATAGACTCATTTGAATCAACCTTCTACGACTTTATTGTCAAAATTGAGTTATATTTTTATATCGCACCCCTAGATGAAAACCCCTCTATGTCGAAATAATTTGTGAAAATTTTGCTAGCCACTTTTTCGACTTCCTGACCTTATACCGGACCGGACAATACAACTCCCATAATGATACCTTCAACTTGAAGGAGACGTTATGGGAGTTATACAGTGTGAGTCTTCATAAAGTGCACATATCAAAATCAGGGAAACTACACCCCATTTCATCGACGGAAAAAAAAAAAAAAAAAATGTATTTTTAAAATATTTACATCGATTTTTATAGACGTGCAATTTTTACTTTTAGAAAGCTAATGCCATGTAGAATAAGCGAGAATGAAAAAAAAGTAGAGTCGATAGCATGATTTTAGGAGAAATTGTAAAACAAATGCAAAAATGATAAAAAAAATACAGATTTTCTTCAAGTTTCACTTAATTATAAATTTATAGGGTTAGTTTTCTTGGATATTTTTACTTTATGGGTACGGCTTATTATTAGACATCATCACAAAATTTATTTCACTGCGATAACACACTTAGTTTAAAAATTATGACGATTTATCTATCAGGTACAACTCATAATTTTTTAAAAATCATAAAAAATACATTTTTTTTTTTTTCCGTCGATGAAATGGGGTGTTGTTTCCCTGATTTTGATATGTGCACTTTATGAAGACTCGCACTGTATAGTCCATTATTTCGACTTAGTGGGGTTTTCATCTAGGGGTGCAATATGTGGCCGACACAATTGATCGCCTAATCTCAGTGCAAATGCTGCAGGGACATCTGTTTCTTCTTCGATACGTTCCCCTACAGAGGCGGCCGGCTGTAATAGTATTGGGAAGCCATCAGCGCAGCCTCTAAGCAAGCCCAGATTAAACGATTTAGCGGTTGCGCTGCAAGTGCAGATAGTTTTTAATGGGATTGCAGCGAGGGTTAAGTTGTTACCCCGCTGCTTAGTCTGTATTTGTTGTAAATGCTTTTGTACAAATTTACGGTCTTATTTAAAAATAAAACGATTCCACTTAATTTGCACCTAGGGCCGGTTCCTGAGTTAAGAATTTTCACTAAGTAAATACTTAACTGTAGTGCTGTATCGTCAAATTTTTCAAAAAGAGTGAGACATAACATTACTTAAGAATTTACATAGTGAAAATTCTCAACTCAGAAACCGGTCAGGCTTAGTGAGTAAATACTTAAGTAACGTTTTGTCACCCTCTTTTCTGAGAACTTTGACGAGGCAGCACTACAGTTAAGTAGTTACTTATCAAAATTCTCAGTTCTGAAACCGGCCCTTAGGTTTGTCTTGACAGAACGTTACTTAAGTATTTACTTAGTGGAAATTCTCAACTCAGAATCCCGCCCTAAGAGAAGCGTTACTTAAGTTATATATAAATAAGATTGATACCGATATAATAAGCCACAAGTGTTACAAGCCTCCACCAATCCGGACTTGGCCCCCGTGGTGGAGTAGGGCCTTCCTCAGAGAAGAGACCCGTGCCCCTCGGTGGAAACATAATGGGTTGATGATGATGATGATGACGTTGTGAGTTTGAGACTAATTGCAACAATATTTTTTAAGTAAATTTGAGTCTTTCAAACTTTTCGATATAAGCTTGCTTAAAACGTTTTTCGTCCATCGTTTTGCTTCCAACGTCTTCCAATAATTCCACCGCAAAAGCTTTTGTGGTGGAATTATACAAACATTTATCAAAATCTATATTAAGTTCACTTATGTACCTATTCTACGAGCACAACCCCTCGCCACCCGCTAAGCCTTTACACAGTCTAATCGATTACAATCCCATCCCGGTTCACAATGCCATAGTAAAATTTCCAGTAGTTTGACTAACACTGCGACGACACTCTGTTTTGCAAGTTTCATAAGTTCCTAAATTAAAATTTAAAATAAATTTATAAATATTATATTATGTTTACCAGACAATCTGCGAAAGACTGTCGTTATATCGCATAGGACATGGCAGAACTAAAACACGAATTGAGTCAGATAGAGTTGAGAATTTTCACCAAATAAATACTTAAATGTAGTGCTGTCTTGTCAAATTTCTCAGAAAAGAGCGTGACAGAATATTCACCGGATCTACGGGGCCTGACGGAATGCGCCAGTGCGTCTTCGGGGCTTGAAGGGTTAAAAAAAATTGGCGAAATAACTTTTGCCGGGTCAGCTAGTTATAATATACAAACTACACATCGTTTTAACTTACCAATAGATATCTTACGTTATAATAATAATAATAAATAATAATAATAGGTACCTTAATAGGTACCTTTAGTTGACAGAAATAGCTTGGAATTGCAAATCAAAACCAAATTATAGACTTGTGTAAAGTTTCTATGCTTGTGAGGTTTTTTTTTCTCAGCACGATCAACCTTCGGTTTGTGTCCTCTATCATTGCAGTCCGGCTTCTTATTTGTAAATTTAAATTACACCAAGTTTATGTGGGAACTGCTGCTCGGGGCGCCACTCAAAGGACAACGACGAGTTACTTGCTTAACTTTACCAGCACAATGCAAACTTGTGGAGGCAAGTATTTGCAGACTGTCATTGACACCGCGCCACATAACTCAGGTATTGTGAGCTGAGCACGAATTCAGAACGCCGCCCGAGAGTGTGATCGGAACTTTGCATCGCCACTCATAAATGCATAAATTGTATATTGGATAAATCCGACTCACTCTATCATTTTCCGACATGTTTCTTATCTTTGCATCTTTAAATCAGTTATACCTGTCATGGTGGTGGGATGATCTCGACTAATTCTTGCCTGTGTGGTGATAACTGATAAGTGACATCATCATCAACCCATTATGTCCCGAGGAGCAAGGGTCTCTTCCCTGAGGACCCAACCAGCAAAAACCAGTCTTAAAACAGTCTCAAGGCTACTATTTTTTCGCTCTAATATTGATCGTAAATCATCGTATAAGCCTGCATTTGGGCACGATTATAAGCGTACTTGATTTAATATCATTCTAATATCAATATTATTGAATGCTGTTCACTATTACAGTAATCTAGCCAAAACTAATTTAAGCTGCTTTAGGCTAATATCGCTTTTACCTAAGTATCTTTTAAGACTACGTAGGCTAAAATTGGTCTTACTTAAGAATATTCTTAGTATCATCAATCTTATTTTAGTTTGACGTAAGACCAGAAAGTCTTCGCGAAACAATTCATTGTAATGGGTGCTTGCGTGTGATAAATGCAGCGTGACAATAAAAATAGCAAATAATAAAACTGTCTTTATCGTCTGGTGTTTGTTTATATTTAATAGTAAATATTCTCGTGGGAATAATTATTTACTGTAAACTAGACCCTGTTTTACGCTTCAAATTTCGTGCGCCTTATCAAATATTACATTTTGTATATTGTACTGATATTTGCGTCCTCCTATATTTGCATTATCCTAGAGCACTATTAGACTACATTTGCATTCTGAATACCAATGGCACGGCCATGTTGTATTAATTAGGGTTCCTTAGGTACTCGTAATAATAAAACCTTAAATTGTTTTTTTTTTTGCAACTTAAGTAAATGTATTTTTATTAAGCGCCAAGGTTACTGATGTCAATGGGGATGAGGATGGATATGAAAATGGGGATGGTGATGGGGATAAGTATGGAGATGAGAATGGGGATGAGTATGGGGGTGGGGATGGGGATGGGGATGGGATGGGAATGGGGATGGGGACGGGGACGGGGACGGGGACGGGGACGGGGACGGGGACGGGGACGGGGACGGGGACGGGGACGGGGACGGGGACGGGGACGGGGACGGGGACGGGGACGGGGACGGGGACGGGGACGGGGACGGGGACGGGGACGGGGACGGGGACGGAGACGGGGACGGGGACGGGGACGGGGACGGGGACGGGGACGGGGACGGGGACGGGGACGGGGACGGGGACGGGGACGGGGACGGAGACGGGGACGGGGACGGGGACGGGGACGGGGACGGGGACGGGGACGGGGACGGGGACGGGGACGGGGACTATGATCCAATATTACTCTTGCAGTTGTGTTTCGAGGATCGATATAAGATTAAGCGATCTTATTTTGATCTTGTCTATTGTATTGTAAGTATATTGATCCAACATTACTCTTCGTCGTGTTTCCAGGATCGATGTAAGATTAAACCATCTTATATTGTTCTTGTGTATTATATTGTAAATGTATTGATCCAATATCACTCTTATATCTTACTAAACTAGAGCTGTTAATCTTATTATAGCTTTCAATAAGATCAAAAACAACCATACTAACAATACTCTTATGCAATGCTGATATTAGACATGGAAATTTTATAATAGCATTCATCAAGTCTGTTTTAAGATCAAATGAGCAGAGGCTTAAAATACTTTTATAACATGCTCTTATATACATATATAAGACCAATCAATAAGACTGAGTGTTCTTGAGTACGAAGTGACTTGTTCTATACTGATATAAGAACGAATACATATTACAAAACAGTTATTAGAGCGATTTAAGCATACCACTCTTATAAAATGCGGACCCTGAGACTATTTTGCTGGTTGGGGAAGGTATAGGATATACTCCACCACGGGGGCCAAGTCCGGATTGGTGGAGGCTTGTAAGACTAGTGGCTGGTCTTACTGTCAGGTGTTTCCAAGCTACCCTGAAGCCTTTGACTTGGCTTAACGACGGCCATCTATCGACGGCAGCCGCCACCAAATGCTTAGCGTGCCTTGCGAATCACGGAACCGCTCGGAACAATGCCACTAGCGTTAATAGGCGGTCACCCACAGAACTCGCCATATGTTGCTTAACCTTCGTGATCATTTAAGACCACTCAGGCAGCCATGGCTACAGGAGAAAAGCTTTTGAGGTGGAATTATTGGAAGTCGTTGGAAGCCGATACGATGAACGAAAAAACCTTTTAAGCAGCTTACAATCGAAAAGTTTGAAAGACGCAACTTTATTTAAAACAGATTTTTACAATACGTCTCACATCTTACATTAACACATAACAAAAACAAAACTATCGTTTATTAAGGTACGTACCTATTTACAGGAATTTAATATGAGCGGCATTTAAAAATGTGCCGTGTCGCTTCGCAGCTCGCAGGACTCGACTACAAATTAGTTTCTCTTTTTACCCGACTGCCGTGCGGCGGAACCCACAGTGTAATAGTCAGCCTCGTTTGTATGTAAATATTTCTGATGAAATGTTCCCTCAAAACTACCCAATAGACAAATTTTGACAAAAAAGAAAACAGAACTAGGGAGCTCTCATCAACATTCCAGTAATCCGACCAACCGGTACCGGTATTATACCGGTAGGTACGGTATTGTTGGTTAAACAGAAAAAACAATGATACATAATACGAATTGAGCAAATGTGAGTAGTAAAGGGCCGATAAGGAACGACCCAGGTGGACATACATTGACCAAATAGGCGATTTATTAGCAAAGGGCAACGTAAAAAGTACACGAAACCGGTGTGCGAGCATGCAACGACTAATGAATGTCGATGAAGCGAAAGTGAATTTCAGGATCGTGTAAAGTGCCAGTACCTGGTCTCTGCCTACCCCTCTGGGATACAAGCGTGAGGGTGCTTACATAAAGAAACAGGTAACCCGTACCGGCAAGTCTGCTTATGCTGGTTAGTACTTGTCGGTACATAGGTACGGATTACCTGCATTGATCATACCGGTTGAGGTCTTTGTCTGTGCAGGGTTTGTGTAAAAGAGACTGTATTAGTACGTACGTTCTAGTACTGATCTGTACCGGCAATTCCGTACCGAGAAACCTGCTTCTTTATTGTAAGCACCCATAGCTTATGTATGTATGTACATAATACCTGTACCTACAGTCTGTTGGCTTTTAAAATATACCTCGGCTACTATCGGATAGAATCGGATATACTCGTACATATTAGTTATAGAAATATCGGAACTAATATGACACTTAATTTCGAAATCGGAACTAATGTGACACTTAATTTCACTTATACAGAGCAGGAAGTAGTATTACACTCGTGTGCTTTCGGCGAAAACCGAAGCCTACTCTAGAGCCCGAGGTATATTATATTCTAAAAGCTAACAGACTATAAGTACCTAGAATACCTGTCTTCAGAAAATGCCAGTGGTATGTTTCAGTTAAAAGCTCTTCACACACTCATTAGCAAAAAAGCTTACTGCTTTACCGGTGAACGAGACACGCTCTTTTCTGCTTTCGTAAATTTTGCTGTTTGCGGCGCAAGTGAAACGTCGACAAAATGGCTCATTCCACACCGACTCATGATCGTAGAACTTCATCATGACCCTCTTTTTATATTCTGCCCTCAATATTGGGCTTAGCAACTCTGCTGCGGCGCGCGAGTGGATCAGCGTCGGTCAGGCGAGTCCACTAAACTCATCGTTATTGAAAACAGTGACGACGATACCTCCATGGATTTCCAAAAAGACCGGTTGGAAGCGGCTTTCATCCAGCGTCTTTCTGCCACTTGTATATAATCGTCTGTCCATCTTGTGGCTGGTCGTCCTACGCCGCGCTTGCCGATGTGTGGTCTCCATTCGAGCACTTTTTGGCCCCAGATGAGCCGGATGAGCAAGTTTAAGTGGCAGTGGGTGATGCACATAGCGCGCAGAACCCGTGCAAGTACTGCCACCCTATTATGCACAACGAATCCTCACGGATCCCGACGTCACGTCAGCTATCTCAAATACCAGTGAATTTTTAGTTAATTCTTCAGGACTTGTAGCACATAAACAGGTGGCTTATCCGAGAAGTCGTGAGTTGGCCGTTAATCCGTACGTGTTTTTAGGCATTACTTTTGAGTTGGAGCAATTCACTGCCTAACATGACTCCCAGGTAAACTGCATTGTACTGTTGGTAGACTCAGGTCTAGGTTATAGCTAATCTCCACCAACTAGACAAAGACTCACCTCTTATCAATTTGTCGTGTTCAAGGTTGTCTGGAAGGTACAATGGGTGGCCTTCTTTACCTACTTTTTTAAATCGTAACTTTTATTTGTCTCTTGTTTCTTGTGTGCAATGAAGAATTATCTTATCTTATTCCGGCGTTATGTCCGTTGCGCCACACTTACGAGCAATCTTAATATTCGACAAGTTTCGAGTTAAATAATTGTAAAATCACAATTCTTATGAAACATAATGTACATAGAATGTAGGACTTATTTCTTTCCTATGTAAAGTTTGTTTAATTCGCCTAACATGTTGGAAATAAATTAAAAACAATGACTTTGTGTAGTAAGTCTTTCCATACTAAAGATAAGGTAAAATAATATGATAACAGTATTATTTACAAAACGCGATTCTTTTAAAACTTTCCTTGTATAAATAATATTACGCTTTAACACAGACTACTTAAACCTCACTTGGAGAATGTTTTTAGGAATCATGTCTTTATAAATGAGACTGTTAACTTTTACGATAAAAAAAAATATTTTGGTATCAGGTCGATGGGTCAGTTGAGAATATGAACAGAAGGAGGCTGTTCTAGGTAATGCCTCGAATGCACCACTCGGAGTCCCGGCAGAGTGACTCGAGCACTCGAGTATTTTATACTCTATAGTATGTACTGCTAGAGACATTTTTACACTGTCCTAGTAATTACAGCTTTCAGTGCAGCTGGAATGAAAGCTACTTCCATCATAATTTTATTTCTAGACGTAAATAATTAGACCAGGACAGAAAACGCTTGTTTATTTTACATGCATATACTATCTGATCTAGCAGACGTTGTTTCGCCATATAAATTATTTGTAGGGATTTTAATTAAAATAAATTAGGGGTGGACCACCCTTATCACTTAGGGCTATGAAAAATACCGAATAAATATACTTATAAAATTTGGTCTAAATCGGTCAAGCCGTTTCGGAGGAGTATGCGCACTAACACTGTGACACGAGAATTTTATATATTAATGGGCGCTTTTCCTTTCTTTTTTTTCTTAGTTCCTTGAGATACACTAGATGGCGTCATTCGTTTCTTCATACGAATTTGTGATTCGTAGCAATCAATGTCAAAGTCAGTCCACAGATTACTAAACAAGAGAAGGAACCAGGGTTGCTATTCGGACAAGGTTTCTCGTAATAAAAATAAAAATTCAAACCCGCAATCCATAGCAAAGACTCCAAAGTAACCAAAAGCGCACTTATCACCAAACGACAACAGCATTTTTTTTTCGGTAGTCAACCATCACAAATTCCACAGAACCATTGTATTATTTTTTGATTTGACGTTTATTATTGGTGGCAGCGCCACCTAGGGATCCTTTTAAAACTAAATTTGACATAAGGAAAAACGTTCAGAACCTCATGCTTACGCAACTTTAGTTGTCACAGGTTTTCAGAAAAATGTGAAATAAGGTACCATTGATATTTTGTTTTTAATCACTTGATCTGGTCCCAAACTAGGATACCTTGAGCTATGGCAACCAGGCAAGAACATTACAAAGAGGCCATGTACAAATGTGCGGCGGCCCCCAGTGGGAATCGAACCCACTACCTATTGCTTGGTGGCTAGTATCTAAATCTGGAAAACTGTAATACTGGTTGGTGCATAAGCAATGGCTTACTTCTCAACCAAACGAAATCAAAAGTCATGATCCTGGGCTCAAAAGTGCAGAAACAAAAAATTACGGCTTCAAATCCATCTGTGGTTATAAGGGGTGATCGCTTGGAGTTTGTTGATGAAGCGCGCAATCTGGGCGTAATAATGGATAGCTCTTTAAAATTTGAAAAGCACGTAACAGAAATTGTTCGTAATTGCTTTTTTAGACTAAAAATCTTGTACAGACTAAGAAAATATCTAAGTGTCAACGCTAGAACCCTTCTCTGCGATACTCTAATAATGTCTAGAATTAATTATGCAATTACTGCCTATGGTCCTTGCCTTTATGCGAAAACTCAAAAGCTATTACAGCGCGTTCAAAACGCCTGTGCTCGTTTTTGCTTTGATATACCTGCTCGTGCTCACGTTACACCTTTCATTAATAGTGCAAACTTACTGAAAATGGAGAATACATTAAGGCTCTTTATAGCAAATCTAATGTTCGGTATCGTCAAATATAAGAAGCCCGCTTATTTATTTAATAAACTCATTTGGCGTTGGGATGCACATGGCAACCGCAACAGGACTAGGGCTTGTTCAGACCAGCTTGGTGTGCCGCGACACCGCACTGCTGCTTTCCGTGGCAGTTTTCGGTTCCAGGCCACCAAATGCTGGAATGACATTCCCCCACCCGTTAGGCAGCTTAAGTCTAAAACATCATTTAACCAAAAGTATAAAATGTTTTTGCTTGACGAGCAAAAGTTGGCTCCCTAACACCCGGGGCTAACCCATAACACCTCTGGACTTCCCTTGACATTCATGTATATCTATATAAATTTAATTTAATTTAATTCAATTTATTTAATACACAATCTTTGACATCCCAAAATTATTTATGATTTTATGATTACTTAATTTTTTATTTTTGTTATATAGTTTAGTTCATTTGCCATTTCTATTCACTTCACTTGATCGAAGTATGGAAAATGCGCATTATTAGTATTCTATTTACACGACATTTATGAATCAATTTCATTCATTATTTACCCAAATTTGACATGATCACACAAATTTATTTTACTATCATTCAATCAATCAGATTATTTATACAATTTTTAATTAGCAATTTATAATATTACTGCATGTTTTACTTATATTTAATAATACATTTCCGAGCTATGGATATATCTCGCCGAACCCTGCAAGCCGCCTTTAGTAATTAAGTACCTGGTACTGACATAATACCAGCGCTGGAGTAGCTCGCTTCTTCAGCACATGCTGAGTCAGTACCATTTTGCATTTGCCGCACCCACAGCAATATTATGTGATATTTGATGTAGGTACATAATACCGTACCTTGCATACTTGAACGTAATGTTATTTTCGATTTGTAATGTTTGTGTCTTTATTGTGTTTCACCTACCAAATGTACTCCTTTTATGCTATTTCGTTTTCCTTTTGTGTACATTTAGTGTGTGTGTGCAAGTGTAAATAAATTATTTATCTATCTATCTATCTATCTAATAATAATTATGTCGATTACACTTCTTCGAAAATCTTCACGAATAAATCGAAGGAGCTGTCAGATACAATATCAAGTTCGGTAAAGTGTTTTCTCAACTTTAATGGATTTCATAATCCGTCACGTCTGACGGATGAAAAGTTTTCATGAGCAGACGAAGTCAGGCGACAGTCAAAAGACAACAGACGCTATCAAACTTATGCAGTTTATGCAAAAGAGTTAAAGTTGCGTCGACGTGAACTTTAGCACATGCTAGGATACATCAAATTTGTTGATTGTATAAGGTTTTGCAATAAGATTTATTATTAGCAGAAAGTGCGTCTATGCAATTCTTAAGTAAACTGCTATGTAAACGTGGTAAGGCTATTAACGAGCTGCTACCACAATCAAACCAAGCAATTGGTTTTGTGGGGCCGTTTAGAACATAATAATAATATGTAGTATTTTTTTTATTCATTCATCATCAACCTATTATGTCCCCACCGAGGGGCACGGGTCTCTTCCCTGAGGAAGTTATAGGCCATAGTCCACCACGGTGGCCTAGTACCTACGGATTGGTGGAGGCTTGCAAGACTAGTTGTATAATCATGCAATGATGCATGCAACGCAATGCAAGGAATACAAACAGTGCATAGTACATTTTACAACATACAACAAGTTTTAACGAAATACTTTACTAGCTGCACTATCAACTAAAATGATGATTTAGTTCTACCACCGGTTGCGAGATGGAGTTACTGGTACGGAACCCGCGGTGCGTGGTTCTGACCCGCACTTGACCGTTTTTTTCTGAGCTAGATTTCTGGCCCATTATAGTATTGTATTGTGTTCATATAACTTAACAAAACTATTGATCAAGGAAATCAATGTGAATTATTCGTTATATCTTGCGTACCTTCATGTCTAGCTTAAAAAACATGGCCACGATACAGTTGAATATATTTAAGAAATAGTACATTACTGCAGCGGTCAGCAAAAGAGGCATTGAGGGACGAACGTGGAAATGAGGGCCGGGGCGAAGCCGAGTCACACATCCGTGAGTCCATCAATGCCTAGTTGTGGCCAAGGATTGTATATGATTTTTCTCAAATAATGCGCGGAAATTAAAACAAGCGGAATGTAAATTCTGTACGTTGAAATAAATCTCTGATTTCTGATTAGTAGTACATACCTAAGGCAGAACTTTTTTCTTTCGATTTTGGCGGTAACAAGTTTTCTATTACGGCTCTTGCCGCCTCTTGAATTTCAGGCGTTAAAATAAGTTCATTGCAGTCATTTTCATCACTTGAACTCATTTTGTTAAATTCAATAAACTTTCAAAATCAGACGAACCACGAACGAACAACAATAATTTTTGCCGCGTTAAAGTGTTTTTTTTTTCAATAGTTCGAAATTAAAAAAAAACCTCTGATAAGTTACCTCCTTGGTTGTCATTGTTCGGAGTAAAAGATCGTTCCATTTTTAAATAACACGACATACCTATTACTTAAATGAGTTTAGTATGTAATTTATTTGGCCGCAAAACACGACAGTTATGAATTTTCATAGAACTTTTTCCGGCCGCTGCCCGCGTGTAATTGGCCAGTACAGCAATGTCGATTTATCTCGAGGAAGGTTGTCGAAATAATGCTCACATTTCCAAGAATGTTTGAGAACAGGATTATTTTTTAACTAAAACTTTCGTAAGCACTACACATTGTAAAGTTTTGGTCCGGATCAACTTACTTTGTTTTATATGGGACAAGTCTCTGCTCACCATGATTAAGCTCTGTGAATCGGAGAGAAACCTGGTCGGACTGGTCCGATAAAAAGCTGATCCAATTAAGCTGGTCCGGACCAAAAATTTACAAGGATTATTTTGATATAATTCAGGAACACTATAATGTTAATGTGTTGAGCTACGGAACCCTTTACTTTATAATTCACTTTGTAGTCGACGAGAACTTAATCACTTAATAAAATGGATCCATAACCAATTTGCAAATTAAAAGCCAATCCCCATGATCCAATTAAGTAGCGCTTACACATTTTTTCTATTTACTTTGAAACTCAATTTCAGATTATATTATTGTTCTTTGAAAAATATTCAAGCCTCCTTAGTAAACACAGAGCCGGTGGGGTCATGATTTCCGCCTAATACATTTAAAAAAGAATTCACGGACCACGCATATTTATGTCTATATTTCTATCATAAGTGCCCTGCCTCATTAGGACGCCATGGCGACGTCGCCAGCGACCGTATCCAAGCTGTTAACATTGAAATGTATGGTGCCTAACTCACTTACTTGGCGACGGTCTGGCAACGTCGCCATTCAATACAAACTGCTTGGATACGTAGCTGGCGACGTCGCCATGGCATCCTAGTGAGGCTGGGCACTAATTCTTTACAGAAAACAGAAGTTTTACACATATGCGAGCTTAATGCTGGTTAGCTTTTCTTCCAACGAACCTAAGTACCAACTGATGAATCATTTACAGGTAGTACAACCGGCCGGGTCCTGAATTGAGAATTTCACTATACACTTAACTCTAATGCTGTCTCGTCAAAGTTCTGACAAAAGAGCGTGACAGAACGTTACTTAAGCATTTACTTAGTGAAATTCTTCAGAAACTGCCCCTTAGAATATTAAAATGTATGATCCTATACCAAAATGTATGAGCTAGTCCTGTAACTTGGCACCGGCTCCAAACTATATTTACTTTAGCTATACATTGAATTTAAATCATCATCACCATCATCATCAACCCATTATGTCCCCACCGAGGGGCAAAGGTCTCTTCCCTGAGGAAGGTATAATCCATACACCACGGGGGCTAAGTTCGGAGTGGTTGGTGGAGGCTTCTAGTGGTTGGTCTTATTGTCAGAAGTTTTCAAGCCACACTAAGGCCTCTGACTTGGCTTAACGACTGTCATCTATCGAAGGCAGCCGGCACCAACTGCTTAACGTGTTTTGCGAAGCACGGAACCGCTCGGATAAATGCCACTAGAGTTAGTCATAGAACGGTCACCCATCCATGCACTGAGCGCACCCTATGCTGCTGAACCTTCGTAATCGCTTAAGATCACTAAGGCAGCCGGGGCTACGAGCGATTCGAAGGCCATGTTCGCTTAAATTATTTCTCTGTTTCGAGCAATTTCGACTGATGTAGTATTTTGAAGTAGTTTTTTTTTTTACTAGGTGATCCCGCAAGCGTTGTTTTGCCATATCAATCAGCCTACGACCTATTTTCAGACTACCAAATATGCAAACACTGTGACACAAATTTTGTGTATTATATTAAAAAAAAACTTTTTTTTAATATCAGTACTACTCCGTCAAATAGTGTTTTCCGAGAGCAAAACGCACGAGTCACTTTAAAAAAAAACAAATCGCTTCAAGTGTGCCCTTAAAATTTTAATGTTTCCTCGTTTTCTCCAGGATCCCATCATCAAGTCTTGACTTGGTGCCCATAGTCACCACCCTGCCGAACAAAAAAATATTCTTTTAAATCAACATTATTCTAATCCAGTTTTTTAGACTTAAATGAGATCTTTTGAAAAGAGATTCTAGTGATTGGTGCCTCTGCCTTACCTACCCCCTCGGGGATAACGGGCGTGAGTTTATTATATTATTTTTTTAAATACATATTAAAAAATTTATTTAATCATAAAATGAGGCATTCGAAAGAATCACGAAGCGGACGAGAAAGTGACTAAGTGGAATTGACGGCCTCCCTTTCGTACTTTAACCAGCTGTATGCATACCATAAGCAAAATGATGACAAGGAGGGTCACCCACTAAAAACTTAATCGCTCAACTTGCACCATAGTCCTTAACTTTCCGCAGAATGTGCCATAAAGCTGTTGAATAAGACTTGGTGAGTACAGTAAGATAACTTGCTCTATCGCGCTTCCACACGAACTGTTTGCGACGCTTGAGCACTTACCTAAGTAGAAGGACACAGAAATCGCATTGTATTAAAAGTTAGTCATCAGCCTTCGCCATCACGGACGATTCAAACAGTGCCTAAGAACACAGGACTTGACACTTTTTTGAGTGACTGAAAAGTCCAATTCGAGAGCGGCAGCCCCTACCGCATGTAGGACATATAAAGAGAAGGTCCGGAGTCGGGTCATTACGAAGTCAGTGTAAAGAATATTTGGACATTGGACACCATCCGGTGGGAGGATGAAGGAAGAAAGACTGAGAAAACAAATTATCGAGCGAATTTTTATGGAACGGTTGAAAAGGGACGCTCTAAGCCTCTTACTTCGACCAAATAGGCGATGTATTAGCAAAGGACAAAATAAAAAGTATCCGAAACCAGCCGAAAGCGTGTGTGCATGCAACGACCACTAAAGCGCCCTGTAAACGATCAAATTGTTTGTCAAATTTTACGTGTTTGTCAAATTATTTGACAGTATGCAGCTGTGTCTGACGCGTTTGTCAAACAGTCTACGTGTTTGGCGCGTTTGATGAAAATCTAGATTGATGTCGTGTTTGACAAACAAATTTGAGCATGAACGGCGGTGTTTGTCAAACTTTTTCGCTCAAAATGTTCAAAATCCGAATCTACTGACAAGTTTCTTTGACAAAGTTTGACATTTAAATTTTTTTACTACAAGCAAATGTGATCGTTTACTGGGCACTTAATAAAATTCATTTACATTTATTTGGCATTTAATGTCGATAAGCGAAAGTGATCTGTCAGGATTGTGGTAAGTGGCAGTCCCTGGTCTCTGCCCACTCCTCTGGGATACAGGCGTGAGCTTATGTATGCATGTATGTATCTATCTATCTATCTAATCTCTTTAAACGAGCAATTCTTGTATATCGTCCATCGGCAAGAAAGCTGTCATAATACAAAAAAAGCAACTTTTGGGAAATCACATT
This sequence comes from Yponomeuta plumbellus, assembly GCA_947310845.1. Classification (NCBI taxonomy): domain Eukaryota; kingdom Metazoa; phylum Arthropoda; class Insecta; order Lepidoptera; family Yponomeutidae; genus Yponomeuta; species Yponomeuta plumbellus. Next base: position 15,859,378 of record OX371194.1, read on the forward strand.
TCTAATATTTTTTAAAATTACTATGGCCATAACTTTATGCAATATTGACAAAAATATTTGGTGAATACTGTGTTGGTTGGAAAATTTATTCATGTTACGAGACAGATTGAAAAAATTTTTAAAAGCTACTAATATAATTTTTTTTTTTTTTTTTTTTTAAAGTTTTAAAGAGTGATTTTTCATCTTGCGATAAAATAATACAGCTTTTTTTAATCATATTTTTTATTGTTATTAAAAAAAAAACGAGTTATATAAGCTAATTTTATGTTAAAGTTAGCATTTATAACTCGCTATTAACATTAGACTCAAATTAACATTAGAGACAAGAAAATAACAAAAATTGAGAATTTTAGGTTTAGGAGATCTTTTAAATGCGCATAAAAATCTAGTGGCTATAAAAACTATTATCTAAAAATAATTTCTTTGTTATAGTCAACATTATGCAATTATATACTTATAAAATTGAATCTGCCTTTACTTAAACAATATTTTTTTAAGAGGTATACTTTTCGTTCTTACGACGTAAAAGAGTAAAAATTATACTATGTAGGTTCTAGAACTACATAAAAATAGGAACTTTTTACTTTTAATACTGAGATACTTTGTATAAAACAAAAGCTAGATAGAAATATTAGAAACAATAGCTTTGGCAATAGCTAGATAGAAATCTTAGAAACAAAAATCAAAACTTAGTCAAATAAAAATAACAAAATCTTAAGTAAGGAAATGTCAAACGTTGGTATTTTTGTTTTTGTACCTGTACAAGTTTCAAATTATAAAAATTCAGATGTAAAAGTCAAGTATAGCCTTTGTCATTAGCGGTTGAGCGATACGTAAAATGGCTCATAGAAACATGGTATATGACTTGTTCTAATCAGACCCAGCAAATCGTCGAGCTTATTTTTTTTATTTTAGGCTTGCATCTGCATGCTGGTTTTAAATTAATTTGGGTTAACTGCTTTTTCCGTGTCAACACAGTCTCAGTCACAACAAAGTCCTCTTCTAAAAATGACTTTTTATAGTATAGTTTGGTGGGTTAAGCTACAATATTTTTTTATCAGGCCAATATTAAGGCTCGAAAAATGCAAGTTTACCGTCATATCATATGAGAAGACTGTTTTGTAGCACTTTTTGATCTCACCTTAATTAAAAATTACAGCAAAAACAACCCTAGTATGGTCATTAAACAGGTTGTGACACTTTTCAACATACACTGTGCACGTCCTCCTTGTATCAAGTAAGATGTGACACTACACTACTAGCGCCGTAAATCGGCCCAAAATGGCTCGGTGAAAAAGTGTACTGTTCGCCATCTACCCGTAGGATGATGCACTAAAATTACGACAATTTCGATCGCGGTTTTTTTTTGCATTCAAAACTCGAACTCGATAAAAGCTGTGTTGTGACACCTTTCTTGCCGATGGACGATATATATTATACATAATCAGAATCTCGGAAACGGCTCAAACGATTTTCACGAAATTTTGTATTTTAATATTTTATGTTTGTGTTTCTCCTCGTGTACAATAAAGAATATTCTTATCTTATCTTATCTTTGTAGGCAGATGCTTTCGGGGGCGTTTAATTGATCTAACTAGGTTATAATTTTAGAAAACGTTGTTTTATCCGTGTTTTAAGCCAATTGAAATTTGATATGATAACATACAGAGGTAAATTTCGCGTCTATCTGCAAGGTTGGGATAGTTCCGATGGGAAAACGGGCGATCCGTTTCGGGACGATTTCAAGAGACCCGGTTCGAGTCATGAAGTTTTTTTTCCAAGTTCTTTTTTTGTTAAAAAATGATTATTTTAATTTCATATTACATATTTTATATTACAAAAAAAGTATCGAGCAAAGCTCGGTCACCCAGGTACTGTAAATAATACAACAACAGTCTATTAAGTATTTCTGGATTAAGTATATCTACGTTGTTTTATAGTAAAATACACATGTTTTTACAGCAGACTTACTAACTAGTAAAACTCGTAACACTTCTAGTTAAAAGAACCTACCAACGTATAACATAACATAATGGCTCCTACACACTATGCCGGCGGGTAGAATGTTTAATTTGGTGAGTATTTGTATTTTATGATACAACATCAGTTAACGTTTTGGTAAGCGTTTAAGAGCAATCCTTCTGATTTTTCACTGTCTATCCTGACAGGTCCCTGAAAGCGTTATGCACTCGAACTTTTCTTTCTTTTGAATTCAATTCTATTAGCTGGTTCTAAATCTTTTTTTATGAAGGTTTAAAATTTTTGAGCATAATACCTCATAAGGTAAATAAAACTTAGCTAAGCCTATACTTAGATAGACTTGCTATACTAACATTACATATTTATGTAGAAAAATCTCTCTCGAGTTACTTTTTAGGATTCCCTACCTCAAAAGGAATGCAACGCCTTTCTCCACTGCTCCGGTGCGGCAAACGTTAATTACCGATACGATTTAGGAACACACAAGAATACTAATAAGCTTCTCCACTACTCCTGCATCCGGTTTTTAACGGTCCGATAATTTGCTAGATCGGAACGGTATTTTACCGGTCTGAAGTGATCGACATACAAAAACAATTCACGTTTTATTACAACCCAAAAATGTTTCCGTACTATTTTATTTACATTAATAGAATGTGTGGAAAACGTCCCCTGCCACGAATAGAAAAACCGAGGAATTTTAATCAAGCACTGCGTCACATCCATTGCCGATTATAGTCGGATGAAGTGGAGAAGCATAATCCGGCAGGCGATATTTTTCTCATGACTGATTCCGGTTCCGACGCCGGACCGGAGCAGTGGAGAAAGGGCCTTACTGGATCACTTTGTTGTCCGACCGTTCCGTCGGTCCATCTTTCTGTCAAGATTATTTATTTTGGGAAAGCGTTGGTGTATTGAGGTCAAATTAAAACAATACATTTAAGTCTACTTAAGACTGCGGTCCCATGAAGCTGAGAAAAAAATTACTAATTTAACATAAAAAAGATAAAGCCTTTTATGTCCCAAAAAGGCGTACATTTTTACACTCAAAGAAATCCAAAGTCTTAGGGCGACTTGAAAACTTTTGACAGTAAGACCAGCCACTAGTCTTACAAGCCTCCATCAATCCAGACTTGGTCCCGTGGTGGAGTATGGCCTATACCTTCCTCAGGGAATACACCCGTGCCCCTCGGTGGGGGGGGACATAATGGGTTGATGATGATGGTGACTGACCACATTAGCATATTTTGTAATTGTAAGAATAGTAATTTTTGTGCAATGGTCAGATCCAGTGATGGTGACTAGAGTTTCTTTGTTCAAAACCTATTTGCATTTAAATAGGAAAGCCTAGCCGAGTTGAGATTGCATGAATCTTTCATTTACATCAGGACAAGTTATCCTGCGTGTTGGTACAGTCGGCAGCTAATCTCAACACTTTTTACTGTTTAGGTAAACAATAAGACCAACGAAGCAGTCAACGTTGACTGCTTCGTTGGTCAAGCGATAATACGTTTGATTAACGTGACAAAGGTCGTGGGTTATATTCCCACTGGGGGCCGCCGTACTTCGATTTGCACAAATGACCTCTAAGCCAGTCATATTATTATTTTACATTCTAAATAGAAATAATTACGGTAAACTTGTTCATGTGATATGTTGTTTGGGTCCACCTAGATAGTATTTGTATTTGTACGTTTGTATTTATTATTTGCCTTTTATTTGAACGATATGACTGGCCTACTCCGTCTGGGTGTATTTAAAGTTTGCGCTATCCATGTCTGGTTACCATAAAATTTGATCCAGTATTTGTACTGTCTGGATTTTATTTATTTTCCTTGTAAGATTCACTTCAGATATAGAATTCAAAAACACAATAAGTTATTATATATTTCGCTGACTCAGTGACGGAAAGTGGTTTTTAGCCTCCGATATAAAAAGTCACCACTTTGAAATTGAAAAATGTTTATTTATCACATCAGAATATGTACATAATATAACAAAATTAAAGATTGATAATTATGTGATAAAAAGGATAGGACTCAGCTTAGTGCTGTGAGTGCATGGATCTTCATAGCGCTGATTTCCAGCCCGTCCCTGTTCTCACTGATTAAAACATAACGAAGCTTGCGGATTTCTAAAGAGAACACTATAGACAAAACATGTTGTATATGCAATGGTGAGCAAATAATGTAGACATACATAAATTTAAACAGTTGTACTTTGGTAAGTTCATTGCCATTTAGTAAGAAAAATTGCAACCATAATAATTGTTTTTAAACCCCTTTATAGGCTAAAAATTGCACCCATGCCGGGCCACTAGTCTCTGTCCTCCGTGGTCTTTTGCCAGTCGCCTGCCTGGGCTTAGATTCTGCTAATGGATTGTAGTACAACGACAACTGTATGAACATCTCGATTCCGTTCAATTGCCGCTTCAATTCAACGCGAGCACGCGAATCAATAATGCTAGGCGTCAATGGAATTCAAAAACATATCACGTGACCCAACCTTGTAACTGAAATGCTCTAACATAATCAGGGCCTCGATTATTTTAGTGCATTATAGTACGATGACAAATATACGGTCAGATCACATGATGCGTTTTTTCATACCATTGACGCCCAGATTGTTTGATATCCGTGCGCGCGTAGACTTGAATCGGCAATGAAACTAAATCACCATGATGTTCATGCAGTTGTAATTGTAATACAATGCATTAGTAGAATCTAGGCCTAGGGCCAGCTATAGAGCTCATATAGATCTATAACCTCTTCAACCATCTAGCATATCAGTCTGAAGTCTTGCTAACCCTAGCTTTGTATACCTACTCTACTTCCCGATCCTCCCCAGCCTTTATAAGTGACCGAGCCAACTGATTCGGTGGGATTTCGATTCTTCGATGATGTTTGAACGGAAGGACGCGTAGAATAACGGTCTCATTTAAAAAAAGTGAGATAAAGCCTCTCATACTATAACTCGATTTAACTTTAGTGGTTATTTTAAATTTTCTTGATTTATAAAAATTTCGAGCTAAAACGCGGTTGTTTCTTTTAGGCATAGAATTAAAGCGGCAGTTCAATATTTGAGTTATGTTAGGTAAAAAAATACAAAACGCATGTTTGCAAACTAGTTTAGCAGTAAAAACTGAGCAGTAAACTAAATAAAAATGAGTCATAAAATAATTTAAACGGGCAGTTCAATAAATACTGAGCAGTGGAATAGTTGAACTGGGCGGTTAGGTGCGTACAGTTAACAAATCGTAATTGGTTAGTAATAAATTTTATTTAAGCAGTTCTATAAACGATGAGGCGGTGAAATATATTCCTTGTGTATTTCAGCATTGAATATCAAGAAGGGAAAAAATATGAAGCACAACCATATTAACCATGTTTTTTTTTTTTAATTCATATTATGCATTTTATACAATCTTATGTAATTTGTGGTTGTGTCAGAAACGATTTGTTTATGTAAATTCTTACAATAGAATTCAACAAATTTTACGAGGTTTCTTTTAAAATTCCAGTTTATCTGAGAAACTTGAAAACATGGAAAATTGAGAATGTACGTCATAAAACAAAGAAACAATGCAGGCACCATTGCAATTTTGGCCGTCATAATCGCGGCATTTGGCAGCGCTGCTAGACACAGCTGTTGTGTTTGACATTCAATCACTCGCGTGTTGAGTGCACACCATAAATTAAAGACACTGCTTAGACAATTAGCCGGATCCACACCAAACGATCCAATGCGCTCGGATCGCGCGCGGCACGGAACGCGCTCCACGGAGCGTTTGGTGTAGACGCGCCTCGCGCGATCCAAGTCTCAAAATTGGCGCGCGCGCTCCAGGGCGCGCGCGATCCGTTTGTTGTCGGTTTTTGTGGCCTGCCTCAAAGGGGCCTCAGTCTTTTGGCGCGCGCAGTGTAGACGTGTTGTGTGACTAGTGCGTGATTCGGGCGATCGGGCGACAGGTTGTTTGTGAACGCTATGGAGAATTCGCAAAGTTGTCGTTTAATATCATTGTACAAGGACCGTAAATATTTAGCTACACTAATAGAGGTGTGAGAGAAGATGCGTAGCATAGCATAGCGAGATAGAGTTCGACTGACTGGATCAGTGTGGATCGGCTGAAGCGTCTTGGAGCACCCCGACAGGATCGCTAAAAATTGCAACTGGATCGCATAAGTGCGATCCACAATCCACGCTCCACGGATCAGGATCGCGGATCGTAGGATCGCCGATCCAAAATGGATCGTTTGGTGTGGATCCGGCTATTAAACAACCATCATTAAGCCTATGCGCACACTAGGCGACACGCGACAGCGACGGTTCGGCGACTAGACGTGACGACAGGCTACGGCCGTCAATTTTCATATATTTTGTTCAAATCTCCGCACACTTGGCGTCAGAGTCGCGGAGTCGCGACGACAAGACTCCAGAAGCAAATGACAACGTTGCGTCTGACGCGGCGACTCGACGCGGCGACAAGTCGCCCTGTTTGCGATAGCTCTAAGATCTGACTTAGGACCGATCTAAGCCTCACTAAGGGCCGTTTTAGTGGAATCGTTCCTTTACAAATAAGACTAATTAGATAATAGCGCCGTCGACTATACAGTTGTCAGCTGGTTAACTTAAATGTATCTCATAGAGCGCTTCCTTGCAAAGGTCGACTCATTGTCACTCGACAAACTTGAAAACTTTCCAAGTTTGGTCTGTGATTTTATTAGTGAATTGTCAGAGTAGTGGCAGGTGTCAGTACCTGGTCTCTGCCTACCCCTGTGGGATACAGGCGTGAGCTTATGTATGTAATAAATTTTATTATTTAATACAATATTTTTCTGGACTCGTAAATATCATGGTGATTCTGAAATTATCCCAAGTCTCTCTGACGATGATTTGAATAATTTTAAATTATTATTTTTTTACTGGAAATTTCTTGTCTGTTTTTAACATTCATATTTTGGTGGGATTAAATATTTTCTATTTAAAACTTTGATAGCCAAATAGCCTCAGTGTAGTTGTTATTCCATGTTGTTTGTAATGTCCTTACCTGGTCACCATAGCACAGGGAGGGTATCCTAGTTTGGAACCAAGTCAAGTGATTGTGTTACGTGAAAGTTATTTATTTATTCGATAAGGTGTTTTTATCAGCCCCTTCAAGGGTCTGTTTCACAATCTGCAGATAAAGTTCCGGATAAGCTATCCGCAACTAGGGCTGCCGTTTGTTCTAAATTTGAAGCCATAAACGAACACACGCAATATAGGAAAAATTATTTAAATTTAGAACAAACGGCAGCCCTGGTTGCGGATAGCTTATTTGGAACTTAATTTGAACATTGCGAAACAGGGCCTTACAGGCGTACTCAGAGACGTCATTTAATGTAATGTTAATTAAAAATTTTAATGATCGTCTTTATGCGTGGTCGCCGGTGGCAAATGACGTAGAGGCAAACGTGTTCTATTTACAAGAGTTTCTTTACAAAAATATATACAGTAGGCTCAGTAAAAGAAATGGGCCGGTAAAAAGGTTTGGGTTCGTGCCCTACACTATGTAAGGTTGGTTCAGTCCTGGATTGCTGCCAAAGGTACTCCCCTAGATTGGGCAGGATGACGCGCCGTGTCGTCTCGGTAAGGACGCTGCAGGCCGGCGACGATCCTTCCAGGAAGCCCGTAGATAGAGAATGACGGAGGGAAAAGGTAGAGCTGGTCCAATACGGACTAGAAATGTCTAGTCTGGACCTAGGTATCTTCAATCTAGACCTAAAAGTGTCCAATCTGGATCTTGACGCCTGGAAACCATGTCCAGCATTAAAATTCAGCGAAAATACGCCTGACGTGCATCGCCACCCAAGCCGGAAAGCACCAGAAGGGAGTTTGAAGGTGGCGGTGTAACGAGGTGCATTTGCCTCGTTGCCTTTTTATTATTTTCGGCCACCTACTATTCCAAATTCAATTAGTATTTGACTTTTGCTGCAGTGTTCGGACGTATCTGGCTCAGATTATCCTCAGATTCCATCCAAGCTGCACCTAAACGTCATTCTTTTTCTGTTTTTCACGACCCGGAGTATCTTATTCTCAATGTTATTATACAAGCTGTTAATTTGCAAGCGTGCCATATTTTAGGACGTGATTATACTGCTGATTATAAACAAAAATCAATCATAAAAGAAGAGTCGATTTTTTTTCTTTTGTTCTCTGACGTCACATTTTTTATCGATAAAGAGAACGCCCAGCTCTAATATCGAATTATCTTGCACATCCCTAAACTTTCGTGTACTCGCAGAAGAATAAAAGGACGGCGGTTTGGCAACCACGCGCATCCACACAAACCGACGGAGACAACTTTGTCTTCATTGAAATAAGAACGAAAATGTCTTAACTCATCGGCATTCAGTGGTGGCGCGGACTTTAGAACAAACACGCCGCGCGAGCGCACCCCCACCCCCAATTAGCCTAGCCACTCAGTGACCGGACATCCTTTGTGACGTGCGCACGTGCCGATATCGCACGCTCTTTCATTAGTACCTAATGTGCGCGTGCCGCCACCGCCGTGCGCCGTTTCGTAAAGACAATGACGGATAACTACACAAATATTGAGTTAGTGGAAATAGTGCGACTGTACGCCGTGAGTGGCGATAGTTTGCGGCAAGCTGTCGAAATGTTCGCGGAAATGTTCCCGAATCGGCCGAGACCAACTCGCCAAGTAATGCTAGCCGCTACTCAACGGCTCCGAGATTACCGCCAGTTCGACGTGCCCAACCATGCCCAAGGTCGAGGCGGAGTAGGACTCAGAGTGGAGCTGCAAGAACAAATTCTTGCCTACTTTGAAAACGAACCCCGTGCCAGCACTCGGGAGGCAGGGCGTCACTTCGGCATCAGCCACGTAACGGTGTGGAATGTGCTAAAGCAGGAGGAACTGCACCCGTTCCACTTCCGAAGAGTACAAGATCTTGTGCCCACGGATGCAGCCCCACGTGTTGCGTTCTGCCGATGGTTGCTTGAAAACCAAAACATTAACATTTTATGGTCTGATGAAAGTTTTTTTACGCGAATCGGCGTGTTCAATGTCCACAATGAACATTGGTGGACCCACCGAGAATACAACCCCAATAAAACCAAACGAGACTCATTCCAACATAGGTTTAGTGTTAACGTGTGGGCCGGCATAATTGGCGTGAACCTGTTGGGGCCTTATTTTATCGAGGGCCGCCTCAACAGCGCTACATACTTGGAGTTGCTGCACCACATGGTTGATGAGATGTTGGAGGACGTGCCATTGAACGATCTTCAAAACCTATATTTTCAGCAGGACGGTGCTCCTCCGCACTACGGACTCATAGTGCGCGAGTATCTCAATGACACTTTTGGTGACCGCTGGATAGGACGCGGAGGCCCAGTGGCCTGGCCAGCGCGGTCCCCGGATCTTACTCCCCTAGACTTTTATTTGTGGGGAGAAGTTAAAAGACTAGTGTATGCTGAAGAAGTAAACAATGCGGCTGTGTTGCGTGAAAGGATTATTTCTGCCTTCCAAACTGTTAGGCAAAATGTGTTTGTGTTGCAAAATTTAAAAAGTAATTTGTGTCGTCGTGCGAGACTTTGCATAGCGCAGAACGGTGGCCACTTCGAACAATTGCTCTGTACAACTTAATCATTGTAAGTACCCTGTAAATAACGTCTCAATTAGTGTAAATAATGGTGATTTCAGACTTTTAACTACGCCGGATCAACGATTTATTTGAAGGTAGGTTAGTACTTGAGTAAGTTATCTACTTCGTACTTTTTTTATACTAACTTGTAAATAAACTAATTTGCGCAATATTTTAATACCTACTAACCTCCTAGCAAAGAAATTGGTTGTTTTGTCGGTCCTAAGCCCGTGAGAGTAGGAAGGGAAATCTGAAATCATATGTTTCTTGTTGTTATTGCTGTTTCTTTCACTCGGCAACGGGGCGGGGTCTCGGTCTTTTCCCATTACGTGCATGTCGCAGCACCTTCCATCTTAGGTTATTCCTATTCAAACCCTAAAAATAAGTATTATTTTTATCGACGGCTTCCTTGAATATGGGAGACTGTTAGTAGACTGCATTAACTGGTAACATTAATTACTATTTTTTCTTTAAATATGGCACGCTTGCAAATTAACACCCTGTATAAATCATCATAAAATATTTAAAAAAGGCACATATTTATTATGTAAGTGTTCTTTTTATATTTCTACTGTATTTTTATATTTATCTTTTATACCTTAGCTAAGACCTTATTTGTGTATTGTTCCAGGTGCCTTTCCTTTACATTTAAATAAATATTCTACCGTGCCCCTGGATACCCCTCTTTTACTACGGATCGCACCCCCACTTAACCTAAGTGCGACACTGGCGCCCAACGTGGGGCATGGTAGAATTTCGATTTATTAGTGCGACACTGGCGCCCAACTTTAAGAACCCCACCCACGCCCCTGTTCCTGACGCTGCCCACTGCTCCTGCATCAAGCCACCCGGTTTTCAAGATTTTTATTAATAATATTTTTATTTTTTTATTCTTTCTTAATTTTATCTAGTTTAATTTAAGCCTTTTTCCAAATTCTAAAAGATTTCATCATCGCCGTCGTAACTTTCGATCTTCTTTCGGCCTAGATTCTTTGAATTTTTATAATTATTTACCTTACAACTCATAACTTCATCCATACCCACCCAATCTCTACCTAAAACAAACTAACCATAATTTAATATTTGATAAAATTTACTTTTTCTTTGTTATAATTAATATACAGGCACTTTTGGTTTCAGAAATCATTTAATAACTTTATTTACACTGGTTATATTTTACTACATTTTAACTTAACTATTTCACTGTTCTTGATGAATCCCATACTCCTAAATAAGCCTGAATTGTCATGAAACGATGGACTTCAGACTTCGACCAATTTCATTTCCAACTTCTGCAACAGGTCATAACTTGCGTCAATTACTGCATCCTCTTGCTGACACTCGTTTCCTCGTCGAATCTATCCCGTGTTAGCCTGAACCAGACATTGAGGAGGTTGAGAAATGCCCCACAGTGGTTTCAGAACATATTCTTCATGTTTGTCTTTAAGCTTTTTAATCCGCACATATTTAAGTCACTTTTCGAATATAATTAATACCTTTCTATTTCTTTTGTGGCTAATACAAATTTATTACAATTTTAAAATATTTTGTGAGTATTTGACACTATGTCAACAAATTCAATGACACTCAAATGTCGACATTTTAAATCTTCCCAAAATTCAAAATTAGAACAACCACTTGTTCAACCCCCATTTTGACACAAATTATTTGGCACCTAAACTCTTTACTTTTTTCGACCTCGCATTAACCTATTGTACATTACTTTTCTTTTTCCAACCATTTCATTACCCTTTTTGGCCTACCATTATTTTATATCACACATTTCATAGTTTCATACCTCTCCTTAATTCTTTCTCTCTCTCTTTATTTATCTCTCTCTCTCTCTCTCTCTTTCTCTCTCCTTCCTTCCTTCCTTCCTTCCTCCCACCCTTCCTTCCTTCTTTTCTTTCTTTCTTTCTCATTTACTTTATTTTGCTGTACTTACACACAGCAAGTTACCAGTTTTTTCCTAATTAGGAATATTATCTCGTTCAGAGATTATTCTTAAACATTGTGTACTGTGTAGTATGTCTACAACACAAGTTGAATTTCTTCTAATACGTATATACGTGACTTACGTAATGTATATTTATATCATCTTGTATATATGTATATTGTATAAAATATCAGCGGATGGTAACTGTAACAAGCCTAAATACCAAATCATCTTGTATATATTGTATATAATATCAGCGGGTGGCTACTGAAACAAGCCTTAATGCCAAAAATAAATAAATTTGAGAGCGATTTACGAGTATTGACATGGTTATTTACATGGTACTCTAATGCAAGGTATATTTTTGGAAGATTGATATATGAGTGTGAGATGAATGTTAGTTTTAGTCGTCTGTCTTGTAATATACTCATTATAAATAACATAATTCATTTCTAAATTACTATCACTCATGTCATGCATTACTCTGCAACTTCATTCACCTCATTTCTTCTTCATCAAAAAAAATCAAAAATTCAAATTCAAAAATTTATTTCAACGTAAAGAATTTACATTCTGCTTGTTGAATGTCAATTGGGGCCGTCTGTAGTGGAGAAAAAGGCAGCGAAAAAAAAACTCCACTCTGAAGATCTTTTCTCAAATCACCTTAAAGCTAATACAAATCAAACCTACAAAATAATATCTTGGATGTGTTGAACACTATATTCTATTTACTGAAGCGAACGACTAAAGGTAAACAAAGACACAGCATCTCTCAAACTTACATCTTACTCAAAATAGCTCATGCACGCAGCTTGAGGCTTGCGCTTGAGACGCAGCTTGAATTAAAAAAGAGGTTCGTAGTCAGCTCTCCATACTTCTTCCTACACTTCGCGTAGCCCATTAGCATAAAATAGTCGATCATAGTCGGCCTTTAAACAAAAGTCCGTCATCTTTCCTAGTTGCGAACATATTTGGCAGCAGTAGGATTGCTTTTATTTGAGGACCACTGAAATTTTAGGTATTTTTTGGGGCATAGATCTCTTAAGCAAATGGTATTTTCATGATAAAATAAAATATTAGTTAAATAAACTGCAAGTGGGGGATAAATCAGATAATAACAGTGTTATTGTGTTAATTGCTTAATGGTATTTATTAGGCATATCGTTTTGTATAACTTTGCTAAATATTATGCAGTGTTATAAATGTGGCATATTGAAAAACCAAATTTTTGACATGTTGACACTTAGTCGTTCGCTTCGAAAAATAGACTGTAGACACATTTATCCTCTGATTAAATTTAATATTAAAATACTATTTAATGCCATATGTCCTTGTCTTCTAAATAATCGTTGATTTTATAATAAGCTTTTTTGCAAAGAGTGTGCTTAACACAATTCTTAAATCGCGTTGGAGGTAACTCTAATATATCTTGGGGTATATTGTTGTAGAACCTTATACAGTGCCCCATAAAGGAAGTATTAACTTTCGCAAGTCTAAATCGTGGAAATGACAATTTATGTTTATTCCTAGTATTAACGTTATGATGGCTACCAAGTGTTTCGAAGTCTGTAATATTTTTCCTAACGTACATAATATTTTCATATATGTATTGGCTTGCAACTGTTAGGATGTTAGTTTCTTTGAAAAAGTCTCTTAGCGAGTCCCTACTACCTAGCTTGTAAATAAATCGGATCGCTCTCTTCTGCAAGATGAAGATAGTCTCAATGTCTGCTGCCCGGCCCCACAATAGTATACCATAGGACATAATACTATGGAAGTAACTAAAATAAACAAGCCTAGCAGTTGCAACGTCAGTAAGTTCTCGGATTCTTTTTACAGCATATGTTGCGGAGCTAAGTCTACATAGACTAGCTAATTTTACAATATGTGGACTCCATTGTAGTTTGGCATCGATTGTGATGCCCAAAAATACAGTATCTTCAACAAATTCTAGTTTTTCATTTCCAATCACAATGTTATTTTCAACTAATTTTAACTAATCCATCTGGACCTTAGGTCCCTCAGGATTTTTTTTTCCGGGGCAGACGGGGTATTTTATCGAGGTGCATTTGCCTCGTTGCCTTTTTATTATTTTCGGCCACCTACTATTCCAAATTTAATTAGTATTTGACTTTTGCTGCAGTGTTCGGACGTATCTGGCTCAGATTATCCTCAGATTCCATCCAAGCTGCACCTAAACGTCATTCTTTTTCTGTTTTTCACGACCCGGAGTATCTTATTCTCAATGTTATTATATAAATCATCATAAAATATTTAAAAAAGGCACATATTTATTATGTAAGTGTTCTTTTTATATTTCTACTGTATTTTATATTTATCTTTTATACCTTAGCTAAGACCTTTATTTTTGTATTGTTCCCAGGTGCCTTTCCTTTACATTTAAATAAATATTCTACCGTGCCCCTGGATACCCCTCTTTTACTACGGATCGCACCCCCACTTAACCTAAGTACGACAGCGGTACACTAAAATAGGCAGAACGGTGGAAAATAGTGGAAATAGGAATATAAAAACATGCAGAGCCCATTCACCAATAGATATTTACACAAATAATTACAAGAAATAAAAGATGTAGCCAACAGTACAACTTTACTTGCAGTAATAAAAACTAAATATTTGTTCACACTCACCCAAAAGCAGGGGCATAGATCGCAGATTACATGTTAACAGTTCTTTTAGGAAGAACTGGACATGAAAATATGGCCGTTAGAGCACTTGGAGAGAGGCGGCGTAATAGAGCGCACACCCATCTCCTTCCGTGGTCAAATTTTCAGTGATCCGCGGGAACCGAGATGAGTGAACGGAAGAATATTTGAATGAACGTATTGAATGAGCGATTACCATAGGCAATCACTCATTCACAGAGCGTCAAAATAATGGCCAAGAACAAGTAGGTACAATTTAGAAATGAGGTTAAAATAAATAACGTTACAGCGTATTGATATAAGTGTTATTTTTCTTTCTTAACTAAACAGTAAAGTTAATGAATGTCTCTGAGTACGGCAGTTAGTCTCTCTAAAATGAATTGTTATTTTCAGTGACATATCACATGGGAAATGAAAACTCCAGTTTGACGCCTCGGAGAGTTTACAGACTCATAAAGGGCAGACATGTGAATAATCAATCTTGATAACACTTGATCATAACGTGAGTAGGCTCATTTAAATAGGTCTTTAATTCAGGCGAGTCCCGCATGAAATCTTACGTGTTAAATACGTATACGTATTACGTTACGTGTTAAGCGCTTAGTTTCATCGAATCGGGTCCGTCAAATCTATCCGTGGCTCTATATGCCTATTTTGTGTGTATTATTTATATGTTTGTAAAGTATGCTTAAGTACTTTGTTTTAAGCAGTTTGTGAACTCATCTTATGCTTTAGAATCATAAAGTATTATCGATAATGTTAGTTGTATAGATTGTGTAAGTGAATAGGAATTGTTATCAAGAGCTTGCCGATAAACTGCATTAGCAGTTTGGCAAACTAATGTTATTGTGATTTTGCAATTTTTTAGTAAATAAATAAATAATTGATAAATATATAATAAATAAAAATAATGTACAAAAAAGTGTTTTCTGTCTTTATTTGTTTATTTACTCCAGCGGACTTTGATATCGTATTGAGGTATAGAGAACATAATTTAATAATATTCTCTATATGCCATTTCAATCAGCTTTGATCTACGTGTAAACAAACTGTTGATAGAAATCGTTATGCGGGCAAAATGTCTATCGAGTTGTTTCCTCATCCTGCGTAGTATATTTATCTCTTAACTAGAAAATTAAAGAATTTTCGTGTCCGTATAGTTGGCTTTCACGTGGTCGATTTCAGTAATTTCAACTATGCCACCGAACTGTGTATTAATAGTGCCTAATAGTGCTACAAGGCACAATTAGCTAGGACAAATATTTCCAGAGATATTCAGGTGACTCACGGAGGCAGCCAACTAGACGTCTAAATAGTGCTCCCTACATGCCAAGTTTCAAGAATAGTGCTTCAATACAAGCTGGGAAAACATACCCTATTGTTGAGGCAGCCAACTAGACGCTTTTACTTACTATGATTTCTTCGTAACGGCGTAGAGTTTTAAAACAAAACCTATACCAAAAAACTGTGCGTTAATAGTGCCTTTTCATGAAACACAAATGCCCCCGAATCATCTATGCGTTTAGCTAAGAAATGTATGCAAACTGCTACGTACTAAACAATAATTTTGCAATCAATTAAAATGAACTCTTACGAAAATGCAATTAGGGTGAAAATTGTTTGCAACAATTATTTGATACCGACAAGCAGAGAAGTGATTATAACACTCGGTGAGTGTCACTCTCGGCCATCTAATGGCTAGTTGGTTTAGTACACTGTGCGTCTTGGGCATTGTTGGTCAATATTGATGTTGAGTAATAATGCGGCGGCGAAGCCCAAAAAGAGGATTAATTTTCAAATGTTGTAAGTACCTATGTCCAGATGCCCCGCTTTAGTGGGATGTTCCCGTTTTAGGGTATCGCACCCAGGGTGCCAAACGAGACTCTTTTACCTACTCTGCGTTCACTATCTGTCCTTCTCTGTTCAACCTTCTAAGGGCTGTGTCTTAGTAGTAACCAGTCGAAATTTTCACAGAATATATTATGCTAAGGCAGATTACCTAAAAAAAATAAAACAGAGATTTTTGATTTGAAGATGTAGATTTTTTTATACCCTATAGTTTCTGAGATATAATTTTTTATTTTTATTTTTTGGAAAGATAATTTTGATGTATATTACTGCACACAGTACATACTTACTCATAATAAATCGACGCAGGACGAAAACCCTTGCCGATGTGTTGCGCTGGAAGAGTCAAATCAGTTAGCCATGTTGTCACATGAAAAACTGATCCCTGGTTAGCGCTAACTAAATTAATGTTCATGGAAAAAAAATTGTACTAGTTAATGTCGAAGGCTTCGTTCGTCATTTCTCTAATTATTTCACCGCTTTCTGAGCGTAGTCTACCTACAGCGTCTTACTATCTTATATTATAAAAAATAGTACATTATTAATTTCACCAATAGATTAATAGTGTTATAATAGTGATTAATTCCATATTTTTGGAAGTGGGAAAGAAAAAAAAAAGAAATAGTATAAAGTGTTCATAGTGATTCGGTAACTAGTATTCGGAAAGGTTTAATAGTAGTTTACTTTAGTAGTTAAATTACGAGTAATATACCGACTCCGGATACTTTAGTCCGTGCCATATTTGCTGATTGATATTATTTTTTCACTTTTGTTCTTACAATGTAATGTATGTGCCTGTATGTAAATAAAATAAATAAATAAATAAATAAAATGTACCAAAACCTCAATGTATGTAAAAGTTAACATTAATTTCTTGGCTAAACGCATACCTATGCGTATTCGGGGGCATTTATGTTTCATTAAGAGGCACTATTAACGCACAGTTTTTTGGTATAGGTTTTGTTTTAAAACTCTACGCCGTTACGAAGAAATCGTGGTAAGAAAAAGCGTCTAGTTGGCTGCCTCAACAATAGGGTATGTTTTCTCAGCTTGTATTGAAGCACTATTCTGGAAACTTGGCATGTAGGGAGCACTATTAGCGCACAATTATCTGGCACACAAATCATAACTCTATATAAGGTGCATTTGTCTATAATTGAGTATTGCGGTAAACAACAATGGCGTACCAATAAAATTTGACACTTACGTGGTTGGGAAACAGTGAATGAGCTATTTGAGATTAGCAATATTTATTGGTGAATGAATGAATTGGGTTTTAGAAATGTTCATGAATGTGATGATTGTTACTTGGAGATACATGATAGATTATTATGTTAATAAAAAAATCAATCTTTAGCTTGCTAATAGCAGAAATAACATAAAAATTACCCACAATTTGAAATACCTACTACAAATTCAAAGGTAATGAACACCACTATATTCCATAGTGAAATAAAAAATGTAAAAGTAACATATTAAATATTATTTCAAATTTTGGTTACAAATTAATAAAATTAGCGACTTTAGACCCGATACTACTCAGTATACAAAAAAAACCCTATTAGGAGGTGCACTTCTGTGCCAGTCGATTCAGTCAGTCGACAATTTGACACAGTGGAGATTCTCAATACATGAGGCCAATTTTCTAGTCTAGTCCTAATTAACAAAGTTACGAAGTTAAAGAGGTTCACAAGGTTCAGTGGCGATGTAAGTGAAAATAAAATTATTCCTTCTTTTCTTAGACATTTTTACAAAGTGATTTTTAAATCTCTTCATCATCCCGATAGTGATTTTTAGGGCTCTTAACCGGAAAATGGGGCCAAATCACGAGTCTAGTCATAACTAAACAGCAATTCCTCTAAAAACCGGAGTTTTTGGCATGAATGCTAGTCCCAAGTCCTTGGCCCAAGGTTTTCGGTCATAGGACCTAAAAGTCTGTGTCAGATGTGCGTGTGCGTGGGCAGGTTAGTATTGCCATATCAAATTACAAAATAGATGGCGCTAGAAAAAAGTTATCTGTGAAAAAATATGGTAGACATTTATTCAACGGATATCTTTGCGATTTTGATAAAATTTGCTGCGGTGTTAGCTGACACCCTGGATTAACACATAGGCTACGTTTTACTGCGGGAAAATGTCTTATTCCCATGGGAAAATCCCTAAAAATGTGAATGTTATGTACATTCTTTACGTACATTTCGTACATTCATTATGTACATTTAGGTGAGTTATAATTTTTACTGTTAATATTCAATTTATTTTCCCTGTAAACCGTGGGTAACACCGCAGGGCACAGCTAGTATGTAATACTGGTTGAATTGAGCATTCACTTGGAATTAACTAACTATTCCAGCATTTTTTTATTGCAGGTAAAAGCATAAATAGGTAGATAATAAACCTTTTTAGGAGTGGGAATGGGAGTGTTTTAGCGAGCATTCTAACGAAATTCTTTTGCCGATCTGATAAATTTTGTCATTGTACATCTCAACACATTACGAGTATGACGAAGGTTAACTAAAGATCGGTAGCGATGTTTGGCTCTGTTCTTTGTTCAGCTTTACAAATTTAGAAACTGTGAATGCTCGATGTATAGGTGAATTCTCAGGTCACCACATTAAAACAAATGAAACCTTGTATTAACACAGGGTCCACCACTCTGTGGCCTCATCACAGGCTCGAAGTGGTGGCCATTGGGTAAACGTGGGCAGAGCAGCGACTCTGCTAAAAGAAGGCAGAATGCCCTACCTCAAAAGTTTCAGCTTTGAAAAAAATTAATGGATTTTGGTTTAAATATATCAGTTAGACAAGTAGCTAAATAAGAACTGTTACCAAGACCTTGCCGATAAACTGCATTAGCAGTTTGGCAAACTAATATTGTAATTTCACATTATTTTTAGTGAATAAATAAATAATAATAATAACGCCTGTAACGACGGTTGCTTGCTCCGATTCAACCTTTTCTGCCTTCTGAATAGTTTATCCGACAGATAAGTAAATAAAAGATAAGAAAAAAGATTTACGGGACACCTTGTATTATGCTGCAGCATAATACAAGGTGTCCCGTAAATCAACGTCAAGCCGGAACCAGGTGAAAAGGCAAGTCATAGTGGTTATCAGAAAAATTTAAAAAAGTAAAAAAAATTTTTTTTATTATTTATTCAAGACATTTCTACAAACATAATGAAAACTAAAATTAAAATTAAAAATGGGCAACTTTTTAAGTAATTTTTTTTAAAAGTCTCCTTTTCTTCCAAGCTGGAGCAGCTGGTTTTGAAATTTTGTTAACAGTTTGAAGAAGCATTATTCAAAGTTACAAAACAAAAAAAAATGGAAAAAGGAAAGAGTGGTGGCAACAGGTTTTTGTTTTTTTTTTTTAAATGCCTATAACTTTTTTCGTGCAATTTTTTTTTTATTTTTTTTTCTGATAACCACTATGACTTGCCTTTTCACCTGGTTCCGGCTTGACGTCGATTTACGGGACACCCTGTATATTCTTTTTTGTGTTTTTTTGAATTACAAGTCATGATTTATGAGCGCATAAAGAGACGAAGAACACTAACGGTCTTATTAATAACTCTCTAAAAAATATTTTAAATGTGGTCCTTCTAATGTTAAAAAGGCTTAAAATGGGTTTAAAGAGTTGTTATAACTATTATGATGAGTTATTAACCCATAAACGTTAAAAAGCGTTGATAGCAATCAACCTCTTTTACATACGCTTTTTCATTCACTTCAAATTGTTCTTTCATTCACTTGCACCCATCCCTACAACAAAATATCAAAACTAATCTGTGTGTTTTGCTAACCTGTGTCCTGATTTTATACTGAATTGCAATTTTGGTTAAAAAAGACATATTTAAAGATATTTTTAAGCAGTTTTCTGATTAATTAGATGCGTTAGTGTTTAAACTAGTATTTAAAACTTATTGTGGTTATCTACGATGCGTGATGTCTTCGGAATGTTGTGATTTGTGCTCGAGTGAGGTTTTTTTACCGCAATACTCAAGTATAGACAAATGAACCGTTCGTGATGTGTTTGCTAAGTAGACGTCTAGTTGGCTGCCTCAGTGAGTCGCCTTAATATCTCCTGAAATATTTTTCCTAGCTAATTGTGCCTTGTAGCACTAGTAGGCATTGATACACAGTTCTGTGTCATATTCGAAATTACTGAAATCGACCGTGTGAAAGCAAACTATACGGTCACGAATTTACGACCCCTGTATCACTATAATGACTTTGATAGTATTTAAAAAGTGTTGACTCTTAGATCAAAGCTGAATGAAGCATAATATTATACGTTTCAAGCTTTATTTATAAGCTTATGCTTATGAACCCAAAGGCAGTAACTGAAGTTACTCAGTAAAACTACGTTTCTGCTCAGTAAGCCAGAAAAAATTCAATGACTAACTTCACAAATTGAAAAGGGGAAAACGCAAATTGAAAGGCTTATAAACGCCAACGTAATAAAAGTATAGTCGTCAACAAATCAACTCAACGCGTTCAGTGGTGGGCGGGGAGAATGTTCCCAAAGAATGTTCCTGCATAAGAACGAATAATTGTAAAACTGTTTGAATAATCTTTATTACGTTATTTATTGAATATTGAAGCAGGATCACCACTCACCCACATGGAAGCATCACCCAAAACGCAGTGATGCGTTTTTGGGGGCGAGACGTCTGAGGAGGAGTCGACGCTTTCGACACGAAAGGAGAATTTTAACACGTTTACAGTCCGCATACAAAAGCTTCAAATTCAAAAGCTGAAAAGAATTCGAGAACTTACTTAATACTACCTTTATGGGGCACTGTAAAGTTCTACAACAAGATTCCCCAAGATATATTAGAGTTACCTCCAATGCGGTTTAAGAATTGTGTAAAGCACACTCTTTGCAAAAAAGCTTATTATAAAATCAATTATTATTTAGAAGACAAGGACGTATGGCATTAAACAGTAGTTTAATATTAAATTTAATCAGAGGATAACTGTGCCAAGTGTTCAACACATCCAAGAGTAATTCTTCTAAGTTTGAAACTTTGTTAATTAAGCTAAACTGTTTTGAAAATAATAAATGTGGAGTTTCTTTGTTAGTTTCTTCTCCATTGTAATATATTAATTATTGTGAAACTCACAACTTTGACTTTCATAAAGTAAACACTTTGTACTATGAATAAAATATTTGAGTTTGAGTTGAGTTTTCTTTTGTCAAGTCTATATATTACCCACTGGTCTTCTGGTATAGAATGATAAATAACACTATGTAAAATACTAACCTGGTGGTTTAGATAGATACCTTACTCACAAGTCCCCCTTACTTTAACAATTAATATAACCACAAGTCCAACTAAGTTATGAATTAGGCTAAACCTTGATTGTGTAAGTACCAGATACGCTACACGAACTCGTTGGGCTTGCCTAGTATGTCCTATATATGGTGCACTGAACTGGGAACGTGTTAAGATTGTAAAGTAGGTAAATGAAGATGGAAGTAATTTACCTTAAACTTATAGCGTGTTACTGGATTACCCTGGTGGATTTTTTTTCTGCCAATAGTCTAATTTAGTCTTGCAGTGTTCTGAAAAACACCACTAGAAGAAGTAAGTCTATAATATTCTGAAACATTCTGAAAAAGTATGAAAATATCTATGTTAATCAGATCTGACATGAAAATTGAGTAAAAGTAATATCAAGACTTTTCCAGAGTTAATCAGTACAATTTAAAACATTTCACGTATTCGAAAAATTAATTAATGTAGGTTTTATCATATTTATTACTTCTCGTGAAGAATAGAAAAACATAATAGAAGGAGAGTTATACGTGTAGAAAAATATTAATATTTATATTAAAAAATATTAATAAAGCGGTGGTGGCGTAGTGGGGTTGTACCTTGCTTGTCGATCATGAGGGTCTGGGTTCGAACCACGCATGTAACAATGACTTGTAGTTACGTACATTTGTTTGTTTGAACAGCAACACGATTCGCTGATAAATTGTGCCCGGATAACGGCGACAGGTTTGCCACTTGTTACGTTTGGAACAAGTTCTAGTGATTGGTGCCTCTGCCTACCCCCTTGGAGATAACGTGCGTGATTTTATTTATTTTTATTTTTGAATATTTATATTCTATCTATGTATTTTTAATTTTTATTTACAGATTTGCACGCAACAACTCATGAATGTTGATGAAGTGCACAAGATCGGCCAGGACCGTGGCAAGTGGCAGATCCAAGTATCTGCCTACCCCTCCGGAATACAGGCTTGAGTTTATGTTAAGACACGTTTATTTGTAATTTATAAAGGCCCGTCAAGCAAGAATTCTAACTGATCTACCTCCATCACATACCTCTAAAACATTAAGATTCATCTATCCATCGTAGTACCATCTGCATAACATAACATAACATTTACATACAGGCACATACTTTGCTTCTGGCCCCACACTAGGATACCCTGTGTCGTGGGTACCAGAAACACCGACGTCACACACATGTAAACATCCAAGTCCTGGGTTTTTTTTGTGCTCAGCCGGGATTCGAACCCGGAACCTCTCGCATGGTAGTCAGATGCGCTAACCGCTGCGCCACAGAGGTCGTCATGTAATACTCTTGCATGCATGTAATACTCGTGTTTATACAAATAAATTGAATGGAATTGAATTGAATTGAACTCACAATCACATAACGAGCGACTTTACAACTAAAACGTGGAGGTTGCTCGTCTGTCAACTGTGCAATGAAAGGACTTCTGACAAAGGGAAACCGCAAAATAAAACACCTTTTATTGTGGGGCGTTTGAACGTTGAAGCTCGTCAAAAGCGACCGGAATCAGAAACATGACGATTGTTTAACACCTACAAAGATTCCAAAGTGCTGACGAACGGGCTTATTCGATACTAGCTTTTGCCCGCGACTTCGTCCGCGTGGGCTTTAGTTAAGCAACCCCGTTCATTCCCTTAAGGGTTAAATTTAGAAAAATGGCGAAACACGGGTTCAATCAATTGTGTTGAAGAGTATTTATTTTAAGTTTCAAGAAAATTCGACAACATTCTTTATACCTCCCATACAAATTTTGGCAACCGTTTTCACCCCCTTAGTGGTTAAATTTCAAAAAATCCGGTCTTATTCCTTGCTTACATTATACATAGACCCTCTGTGCAAAATTTCAGTTTCCTAGGTCCAACGGCTTGGGCTGGGCGTTGATGAGTGAATGAATCAGTCAGTCAGGATGTTGAATTTTATTTATATAGATAATGGTTTCTTAAAAAAGGTTATTCTGCGGCTAATTTGCAATAAATGTCGACTCATTAAGGGGTCCAAATTCACTGGTTTGTTGTTTGTATTTAACATGTATGGAGGTATAAGTAAGGCCTAAGGTAGATATAATAAGGTATTGTTGCCTGGAATAAATTTCTTATAGTAATAAGGCCGCCAATTGTACTTAGATTTATAAAAATCTGTAATCTATCTATCTAGTAGGCTTAAAACGTCGTCAAGTATCATCGTATCCCTTCTTCTGTCTTTGTTTATTTTAACTTTATTTCACGTGTAAAACGGATTTTAGTCGGTAGTGCAAGCCGGCCAGTACTAAAATAAGAACTTTCTTCTCACAACAAATGAGAAGTTTTGATTGTAAAATAACTGTAAAACACAGTAACTTTTTTGTGGCTAATTGAAGCATACTTTACGTACGTAGGTATACCTCAATACCTTAATCTGGAATATCGAAGCATAAAACCATTTACATTGAGCGCTCGAAAAACGGAAAGGATGTTGTGCACAATGGATTTTTCCGAAGCGACTTTTTGTTTTATTGTGAAAATTTTCAGCCCAATCGCTGTTGGAGTGAACGACCGACAGACTGCGAATCCGATTACAAAACAATTTTTCCGCCTTTACACCTTTGAAGCCTATTTTTTTTTTTTAAGTTACCTACATAAAAAAACAGAAAACAGACTCGTACGAAAATTCCGTTATTTAATTACCAATGCAAAGTGTTTTCGTTCGTTTACTGTCAATTTGTCTTGACAAAGGCATCCGCCGGACATTATGTTTTGCTTTGCTTTTAAGTTCACATTGAGTACACCACTTCTATGTATCTTTTATGTAATAATTGTTACCGTCTTTAATACAGACTAACTTAAAAACAAGCTTTGAATTTCACTTCATGTTTTCACTATAATTAGTGCTTATTCTATGCTAACTATGTAGTATGGAGTACTGTATGGTGGTGGAGTATGGCCTATACCTTCCTCAGGGAAGAGACTGCCCCTCGGTGGGGACATAATGGGTTGATGATGATGATGATGATGATTATGTAGTATAATAAATAACTTTCACACAAGATCATCATTTGTTCTGCTCCCGAGCTGAGGCGAAACCCGACAGGTTATCACAAACATGAAAAAACATGTTTGTGTATTTTCTATGACAAACTGAGGCTATTTGTACAAACCATATAATACAACAGCCTCCAATTAGACTGAACTTTTAAGACTTGGTTAGTCCAGACTTTCCTCTCTGTTATATTACGGTTCTAAAGAAGTCGCCTTCATCAGCATCTGCTTAAGGAACTCTATACTGTCGTTAAAGATTAGGTACCCTTGGAGACTATTTTATGTTCTACTACAAATAAGACCAACCTAAGCATATTGGTTTCTAGGATTACAGCACTGCTTGTATAAGAAAGTGACTAAATAACTATTTAGTTAGAAATTCAACAATTCCAATCGCGATTATTTATTATGTAGATGATTATTGTCATTATTGAATAACTGTTTGCATCTCTCTCACACAACATGGACTGAATTATTATAAAAGCGAGAAGCAAACAGTTTGTGTTCTGAACGTTGGCTAACAGTTAATGACGATGACATCCTGCTGCTAACAGTTTGGCAGTTGTTAATTTATTTTATTTATTTAACAGATGCACGCTAACTGATTGTATATGACCGGTATTAAGTCTTTTTTTTACGTACGGTTGCCTTATGCCACCGTCTGTAACAGTCTCGGTGAATTATGCGTATCATCAACGTTTTCTGTCAAAATTATATCAGCAATATCAGGCCTTTTAAGATATCGGTGACTATAAATTTTCCGAACTCAAAAAAAAACATTATTTCAACCTTTCCGACACGAATAATTACATGGAAAACCTTTTATCGCCAGTCTGGGCGTAAGCCCGAGAAGAATAGAAGTACCGTTTCATTTGAAGGACTGATGTATGGTTTTCGGGAACATTGGTATTTAGCATACATTGCTTCTGGCCCCACACTACGATACCCTGTTTCATTCGAAGTGATAAAGCCAGCAGCTTTGTTTCCTAGTCAGATAAATCTATTTTGTTCCTGAGTGTCCAAAACGCGACGGAGCAGAGGAAAGCAACCCGCGGTGCAATTGCATCGCTCGCAAATCGCTATTGTAATAAGGTTGTTATAACTTTAGTTTTCATCTGTACATCCTCAGATTCTCGAACAGTCGATAGCACATCTTGCTATACATACACCCATGGACTCAACTCCGTTGCGTTACGGGCGACTTTGCAACTAAAATGTGTGACTGTAATGACTGTACAATAATAACGTCTTAATCATCATCAATCCATAATTTCTCGACCGAGGGGCATGGGTCTCTTCCCTGAGGAAGGAATAGGCCATACTCCACCATGGGGGCCTAGTCTGGCTTGGTGGAGGCTTATAAGACTAGTGGCTGGTCTTACTGTCAGAAGTTTTTCAAGCCGCCCTAAGACTTGAATTACATGCGTCCGCGCGACCGACCGGTTTGGCCGCAGATTCCAGGGACCGCGGCCAAGTCGCTTTTTGATTTATTTGAAGCGGCCCAAGCGTCTCCGCTCTCCACACGTTCTCACAAACAACAACAGAGTGCGTATACTGAGTTTTTTCATTCACTCTCGATAGTGAGAGCGTTTGCGATTTGCATAGGAGTGACAAAGAGACAAATAGATGGCGCGCTTTGTCACTCCTATGCAAAACGCAAACGCTCTCGCTATCGAAAGTGAATGACAAAACTCAGTATACGTACTCAGAGCATCCCGTCCGCTTCAAATGCACCGATACAAGTGAACACGTTGAAACTCGTACGAGCGGCCGGGCCGCGGGACCACGCCGCTCGAAGGCGCGACCGCGCCGCTATTTAAATAAATCGTAAGGCTTGAATTATATGCGTCCGACTATGAATTCGACCAATGATTATAGCAGCGGTTAACACTAGATTAACAGATTGTTCGTGTATGAAATATGAAATTCAGGGTGTTATTCATGTGCGGCCATGTGCGGGAGGCCTACTCCATAATCACGACCACTCTGTCAAGAGTGTACGACTAAGAAGAAGAAGACACAATACCATTACAAAATGCATACAATTATAATAAAAAAAAATTAACACAGAAAGCATAAAAAGCAGGTAAAAAATTAATTAAACTGTACAACTGAATTATATGCGTCCGACTATGAATTCGACCAATGATTATAGCAGCGGTTAACAGTAGATTAACAGATTGTTCGTGTATGAAATATGAAATTCAGGGTGTTATTCATGTGCGGCCATGTGCGGGAGGCCTACTCCATAATCACGACCACTCTGTCAAGAGTGTACGACTAAGAAGAAGAAGACACAATACCATTACAAAATGCATACAATTATAATAAAAAAAAATTAACACAGAAAGCATAAAAAGCAGGTAAAAAATTAATTAAACTGTACAACACGAAAACAATAACAAAATACATAGGTTTTAAGTAGGTATTGAGCCTGACTTGAATTGCATTAATAACTATGAATAGTTTTTTGTAAAACGCGGCTTCCCTTCCAACGGACCGCCACATTCTGTCCGTTTGATAAGACCACATTCAGCGAAGAGGGCTTAGGGAGGGCGGCGCTAATCTGGAATATTTCCGCTCTTTGTCTATTTATAACAAAAGCGACATTTTAGAAGCTGGTAGCCGTAGAATCTGGGTCAAGTTCTCGAAATTAATGGGCTTAGTCGTCGCAAAAGACTGAAAGAAATACAGTTGGGTTGCGTTGCTCTTATCTGCTTCTCACAGGTGATATCTGATATATTTTTTTGGGATTTGTTCCCATATATAATACTTTATTGCATACAAGACATTGAACAGAACACTACGTAAAAAACAACATATAGAAAGACGCGCTTATCTCTGTAAGTGATGTCTTCCAGCAAAACTTAGAGAAGAGCAGCGGTAAAAGAAAACGGGCCTATATAGGCACGTGTACGAAGTGGACCGCATAAACTACAAAAATTTTAATTAATAAGAACAATATGCAGAAAATAAAATACACTACATAGATTAAATACCTGCCGAAATCAATAAAATACACTTCGTACTGACAAGTAGAACTTCCATTTTGAGATGTGAGGATCTTATGTGAGGATTGCTTATTTATTTATTTTTCGTATAGTATGCATTGCAGAGACCGTGTGAAATGGCATTTGGGGGAAAAAGCCTACCTATACCCAGCAGTGGGCAGCTGTGGGCTGATTGGGGTGATGATGACAATGATGATGACGGAAAATACGAAATGGAGGTCACTTCTCCCAATCCCACTCGGTCACATTGTCGTCACTTGGTGAATTTTCCGAAGGCCTTTTATATGTAGACTAGTACAGTCGACAGCCACATCATCCTATACGTATACAATACACCCATGCACTCCATTGCATTACAGGTGACTTTGCAAATGAAATCTAAAGTTAGACGTGCTGTCGACTGCACCAGTAATATGGTGATCTGTTTGTATTGACTAGTAGAACTTCAATTTCGAGATGAAGGTACTTATACGAGGATTGTTTGACACCCTGAAGACCCACTCATTTGCTCAGTGTTAGCTTACAAGCCAGAACTATTTTAATACTCTAACACTAAGGACCGGATTCGAATTGAGAATTTCACTAAGTAACTACTTAACTGTAGTGCCATCTCGTCAAATTTGTCAGAAAAGAGCGTGACAGAATGTTACTTAAGTATTCACTTAACATCGACTCAGAAATCGACCCTAACACTGACAGTTTTATTAAGATTGGTATTGCTACTAAATGAGTAATTATTAATTAATTATTAGCACAGAAGATATACGAGAGGGCATTACTTAAGAAATAGCATGTACAAACGCGAGTAAGGTGAGTAGACGGTAAGTAATTAAATGTAAGTACATGAAAGATGTCAACCACAAACTCCACCAATCCGAACTTGGCCCCCATTGGTTGAGTATGGCCTATACCTCAGGGAAGAGACCTGTAGAGACACGGGTCTCTTCCCTGGTGGGGATATAATGGTGTCCGTATAGTTGGCTTTCACGTGGTCGATTTCAGTAATTTCAAGTATGCCACCGAACTGTGTATCAATAGTGCCTAATAGTGCTATAAGGCACAATTAGCTAGAGCAAGTATTTTAGGAGTTATTCAGGCGACTCACCGAGGCAGCTAACTAGACGTCTACTTAGCAGACACATCACGAACCGCTGTATATAGAGTTATGATTTGTATGCCAGATAATTGTGTATTAATAGTGCACCCTACATGCCAAGTTTCCAGAATAGTGCTTCAATACAAGCTGAGTAAACATACCCTATTGATACCCATACCCAATGAGGCAACCTACTAGACGCTTTTTCTTACCATGATTTCTTCCTAACGGTATAGAGTTTTAAAACTCGAGAGAGAGTTTTGGAATTTTTTTGGGTGGATTATGATAATGAAAATATGTCAAAGTCATCGGCACATACCGGCATTCAAATAACTGACGTCACGCATTTAACTTTATTAACTTTGTTAACTTTATTCTGTCTACTTGAATATCTGTCGGAAGAGTCTGAACAGGTTTCGCTCTGATTCGCAGAGTTTAATCATGGTGAGCGGAGACGGAGCTCGCGTGAAGCACGAACTAATTAATATTGCATAACAACGTTTGCTGAGTCAGCTAGTAAGGTATAAACACATATTCCGTTTTTATTTTGAAACGATCACTGAGTTTTGGCCGCCAGTCTAAAAACTAAACAAGCAATCGTTTCGATTCGACTATACTCTACACTAGCTCTACCTATAACTCTTCTATGACTAATGCCCGGTTTCTGAGGTTCACAGTTAATGGTTCATTAGCTATAGAATCAATAAAGTTATCAGTTCCATAAACGTCAGTTAATTGTCAATGCGTTTCTGAGTACACGCAGGACGGTCGTATAGTTATCGTACCGATAAGTAGTTCACCATTCCGCCACTAGATGGAACTATTTGGAAGCCTACTATTTAACATACACATTTCATCTGTATTCTACTGCAGATTCAGGTTTTTCATACATAAAATAATTAAAATATTACTTTTAAATCACCTTATAGTAAGATTTCCAAACCAATCCGGACTTGGCCCCCGTGGTGGAGTATGGCCTATACCTTCCTCAGGGAAGAGACCCGTGCCCCTCGGTGGGGACATGATGGGTTGATGATGATGATGATAGTAAGATTTCATTTTTTTAAATAGATGAGAATACTTTTTCACAACCTAAACCAATAATGTATCTTAGCCACTGTCAAGAAAAAAAAAGTCAGATGCTAGTTATGTTTTGTCATGTGTCTAATGTCACTTGAAACGTCAAATAAAATTATAGATTCGATAACCGACCAAATCCGGGCGGTTAAGTTGAACGACGTTTAAACCAAGTTTATTTTTTGCATAGGTGTTCAGAAACGTAAAATGTCAAGTTATTGAATTAATAGCGTTATGGAATAGATAAACTAGGTTTAAATGGACCTCAGAAACCGGTCGTGAGAAAGACTAACTATCTCGTATCCACCCTATAGATGAACAACGAAAAATAAACAGAGGCCAACAAAGTTGGTCCCTCCGCGCGCCGCAGGCTATACGCGACAAAAATTTGTCCCCAAACAATTCAGTCAAAAGGCAGGGGGTTGAGTCTACTACATGAATATTTTTTCAGTTCGATTTTTCGTTCGATTTAATTCACACTGATACGCATTGAAATGCTTTTGCATTGCGATTGTATGATTAAACATCGCATTTTAATAAATAGCAAATAGTTTTAAAACAAAGGTAAATCATACTTTCACAGAAAGGTGATATAATAAAAACAACAGCACAACAATCTAATACAAAACATCGCCTTGGGAGCGTATTCTCCAAAAACAAAGTTTACAGAACCATTTACTTAGAATAATGTAGTTAATATTTTAACACCACAAAGGCATGACGCGTTCAAACAATGCATACTTAAAGCGGTAATGCAATTTTCAGTGGCTAAAAATTTCTTCGAGCACGTTTGCAAGACGCAGCATGGACAGCCCCCACACTTGATCGACTGACTTCGTTACCCACGGTGGTAGAGAGTCGCTGAATGCGGACCACACAAAACCGAAAAGCTTGGAAAACCATTCATCATCAACCCATTATGTCCCCACCGAGGGGCACGGGTCTCTTCCCTGAGGAAGGTATAGGCCATACTCCACCACGGGGGCCAAGTCCGGATTGGTAGAGGCTTGTAAGACTAGTAGCTGGTCTTACTGTCAGAACTTTTCAAGCCGCCCTAAGGCTTCTGACTTGGCTTAACGACAGCCATGTATCGACGGCAGCCGGCACCAACTGCTTAACGTGCCTTGCGAAGCACGTAACCGCTCGGAAAAATGCTACTAGCGTTAGTCGTAGACAGTGACCCATCCATGGACTGAACGCGCCGCATGTTGCTTAACCTTAGTGATCGTTTTAGATCACTCAGACAGCCCAGCTGAACGAGCGATACTGATAAAACCATGAGGGAGGCCTAGTCTTCCCATGACAAATGAGTGACGATGATGATGAAAGTTTGCATTAGCAGAGTCAAGGGTCTGGTAACATAACAAAGTCGCACAGATAGGTTCATGATACAGCAGACAATATCTCCCTAGTTTCCTCTTTTTTTGTTAAACAGCGATAGAGGAGACAGGACGACGTTCACCACTCCGAAGTATTTTTATTCTGAGTTTTCCTGTTATGCTTCGCTACGAGAATACTTTCTTTTCTTAGTAGGTAAACAACGTGTTTTATGATAACAATTTTAATACAAATAGACACTGTCGCTACTCGAGTAAACTTAAGTGACTTACGCGAGATATGATGTGACACGCACATCGGGCAGGCATGTTATCATGTATTATGTATCAACATTCCTCCATCCCCCCCTTATAAACTCTATAATAAATGAAAGAGAACGGTAGACCTACGAGTATCCCGATATACTTGAGCCATTACAAACGTGCGAACTGAGTCATAAACATTTGTATCAGACCTCTCCCTCAAACATCAGGCGTAGGCATATCAGCCATATCGGAACTCTCGCTCGCACTTTTATGACTAGGTTTGCACGTTTGTTGGCTCAAGTATAGCACTTGTTATCCCGCGCGAGTGAAACAGACAAAAACTTGTCAAAGAAGAGTTGTCAGCTACTTCGCCTTTCGTAAAGTGTGCGATTTATTTAAAACATAAATCCCCATAGACCAGCACAAAAAAATAAAGAAAGAATTACTCCACTCAGGGACCTCCTCGAGTGGGGGGGAAGGGGCTAGCATGCACGGCACGGGTCAAAAAAGGAAGGAATAAACGAAGACTCTTCTGTATGCATAGAGAGAGACTGTGGTCTAGTCAGGAATCGTAGGATACTGCGCTCACGTAGCTGATGATAGCAGGACGGCGAATTTATTTCTTTGCCTGTTTGCCTAACCTATTCTATAGAGACATATTCTAAAAATTTAAATTTATAATGACTACGTACAATTTATTAGAAAACTTTAGAAAAGACGGAGTAGCTAAAAACTCTTCTCTGCCAATTTCAAGATGACCGGTTGTTCCGGTTTTATATTGAAAAATAATAGAATAGAATAGAATATTCTTTATTGTATGTACACCAGGAATTACACAATAATAATAATATACCAAAATTTAATGGACAAACAAATTTGATTTTAAACTTATAATGCGAGATTTTTGAAACATGTCAATGGGTTACTAAAATTTACACTTTTTTGTCAGGCTGTAGCTGAAAATCAGCCATTCTACTTAGCATGAATTGTTTGGACTCCTCATCATCAACCCATTATGTCCCCACCGAGGGGCACGGGTTTCTTCCCTGAGGAAGGTATAGGCCATACTCCACCACGGGGGCCAATTCCGGATTGGTGGAGGCTTGTAAGACTAGTAGCTGGTCTTACTGTCAGAAGTTTTCAAGCCGCCCTAATGCCTCTGACTAGGCTTCACGACTGCCATCTATCGACGGCAGCCGGCACCAACTGCTTAACGTGCCTTGCGAAGCACGGAACCGCTCGGAAAAAATTCACTAGCTTTAGTTATAGAACGGTCAGCCATTCATGCACTGAACGTGCCCTAGGTTGATGTTGATAGGCTAACATATTGTTGTATGATATTGCATGCAAATATGTGTACATGTTAATTATAATTTTACCTATTTATCTTTTCTTCCATACCTTTTAACATGTTTGAAATAACCATGTCTTGTTACGAACTCTTCTATCTCCCCGATACAATCAAAAACCGATCGAGTTCATTACATGTTCGTAACATAATGTTTCAGGAATGAAAATTACTTGCGAGGAAAGATCGAACAAAAAGATACCATAGCAGAACAGACGTCAATACTGCCTGACCTCGATTGTACCGAACTCCTTTTAGCCGTACCTGTAGGCACGTTATTAGGTAGTATACAAAAAGCCTACTTTACGACGTTGCATAAGCACTGGAGCCGGTCGCCATGGCAACCGGCACTAAACATTCCTCCGGAACCGGGTCAGAGCGCCTTGACGAGTATTCGCGAAATTTCTCAATCGATTCACCCGGTATGCGCTGAAATTCAGCCAAAATTACTTCGCTGGCCGTTAATAGCGTCTGTAACGGCGGGTTTTTAAAATGAGAAGCGTTTTTAGGGTTCCGTACCTAAAGGGTAAAACGGAAAAACGGAACCTTACGACGAAGACTCCATCCGTACGTAGTACGGTGGTACTACATCCCAACGCTCGATCTGAATCGCTCGTAGCCCCGGCTGCCTGAGTGATCTTACGCGATTACGAAGGTTGAGCAACATTGGGCGCGTTCAGTCCATGGATGGGTGACCGTCTATGACTAATGCTAGTGGCATTTTTCCGAGCGGTTCCGTGCTTCGCAAGGCACGTTAAGCAGTTGATGCCGGCTGCCGTCGATAGGTGGCAGTCCCCCGTGTGGTGGAGTACGGCCTATACCTTCCTCAGGGAAGAGACCCGTGCCTCTCGGTGGGGCATAATGGGTTGATGATGATGATAACATCCCAACTATCGTCCGTCCGTTCGTAAGCCCCCGCTCTGGTACGAAGCTTCGTGCGTGAGTCCGACTCGCACTTGACAGGTTTTTTTTTCTTTTCTTTTCTCGCGTGGCTGGGACGGCCATTATTTCAGTATACTGCGATTTAGCCCGCTTACTTATTGGTAAGGAAACGTTATATAGAGCTATCGAAGGTTCCCAAACAGGTTGAGGTTGTGAAACTTGTTTATTTTCTATAGTTTTTTTTTTATTTTGTGGTTGCATGTATTTGTAAACAACTTCGGTTGTTCTTAACTTTAAGTTATTTTAATTTGTTATGCGTTATGCCTGATAAATGTATCTACATGTACAATTTGAGAAAAAAAATATCGTATAAAAAACATAATTTACAATGGTTTTTAATATCACCACTCTCATGATTTCTGTCAGAACTTACAAAATCTTACAAATTATATAAACTAATAGTTAAAAACAATCTCTGTGTATTAATTTAATGGTAACTTTGATAATTTTGGAGATTTTTGGAGGTGTTCGTACTGACGAGATCGAGTTACCTATTTACATACATTTTCTAGAACTTTGGGTAGCAGTTTTATGAAAAAAAAATATCATGCGCCATTGTTGCTAGGCGTATTGCGTCCATATTCGCCGGTGCAGTAGTGTTCTGCTCCTCTAGTATTTAACACTCAGGATGGCTCGATCTGTTTACTTTGACTGCGTTAGTTGTTTGATCTATCATTGACTACGAAACGAGGTTTGACCTTACGAAGTTTTAACTGGAGTCAATTAAAAAATATTGCTATACCAAAATACCATTTATATCCCATAAGGAGAGTTAATTTAAAATAGGGGCAAGTTAAATGATGACTCATCATGACACCCTGGTCTTTATCACACGCTATTTGTCCCCCAAAATTTACTTTGTGAAAGAATAAATGTACGACAGCGACTCTTTTATAAATAAATACCTACGTATTAATAGTGGTTTGTTTTTATTGTATTCATGATATCTGAAGAGTATTCAATTTGACTAATTTACTAGTACTGAAATTTACTTGGCCGTCCAGATAAACATGAAGGTATTAAACCTTCATGTGATGACGTCACTATAAAAAAAGGAAAGAAGGCGCCATCTTGGCTATCCCTTTTTTGGTGGGAAGCTCAGAATATTATTCTGAGGTGGGAAGAGAATTTTGTTGGCTCACGTCTGTATACCAGAGGGGTAGGCAGAGACCACGGACGGTCCTTTTTTTGGTTGTCTTGTACGACTTACTCACTGTATACCTAAGTGCGAACAAATTGAGAAAATGACGAGTTTAAAATGTAAATATGAGTGTCTTTAAGTATTTTATTTCAAATAGGGACCTTTGCTATTTCCAATATTTCCATAATCAAACATAACATAGGTAAATTCATATCACATGTACGGCTTAATAAAACTGTACGAGTAAAAGGTATTTTCCTAACATTAAGATGACTTACATATTTCACTTCTGCACTCCAGTTATGCGGATCTTACTATTTTTGAATTGGCACAATAGCATTATCATCATCATTCAGCCACAGGAAGTCCACTGCTGGACAAAGGCCTCTTCCATGGATTTCCAAAAAGACCGGTTGGAAGCGGCTTGCATCCAGGACCTAGATACTGTTAATGCATCGTATTACAATGAGAACTGCATGAACGTGGCGATTTAGTTTCATTGCCGCTTCAAGTCTACGCGCGCACACATATCAAACCTTCTATGCGTCAATGGTATGAATAAGCACGTCACGTGACCCGACCGTATATCTGTCGTCGTACTGTAATGCACTAACATAATCGAGACCCTGCACGATAGCATGTCTTGACTCTATTTTTCTGTCCATTTTTTTTTTTGTAAGAATGCAGCTATAAAACCTCAAAGTGGATGAACGTTTTTGTCCTCATTATTTAGTTGGTACGAAGCCAATAATTTAACTTTAGATTGCATATGTCTGCATTTCACCGCATATTTTAAAGTATTAATAGGTAACAGTTTCAATTGGTTTTGGAGTCAAGCTTTAACGTTCAGTGAATACCATCTAATCTAACTTTCGTCAATCGTTTTTGGAACACAATGCTGATAACTATAAGCAAGCGCAATGTAGGACGACCACCCACAAGATGGACAGAAGATCTCATCCAAATGGCAGAAAGACGCTGGATACAAACTGCTTCCAACTGATATTTTTGGAAATCCATGGAGGAGGCCTATGACCCCTTTTAAAATACCCACATAACCAAGGTTAACTGGAAGATAGCTTTAAGTTCGCCTTTGTACTTCTATTTATTTATAAAACTGTGCAATAAAGAATCTTAATAATAATAATATGTCCAGCAGTGGACTTCGTGTGGCTGAATGATGATGATGATGATGATGATGACTATAGGAGTCTGTTATTGTGTGAAGTTCTTTGTATGGTTTTTAATATCTGCAGTTAGTCCACTTCAGGGGCTCCAGAAGGTCCAACCAACATGACTGCCACGTCGGTGTAGCGGTATCTAACGGTATCACGTGTGATCAACATACCGGAGGTCGTTTGTAAAAATGGCCCCAGGCTGGGCGTATACATACATGTTTTACCATAGTACATGGTGTCCTACTTTGGGACTAGGATAAGTGATTGTGTAAGTTATTATTGACATAATAATATATTTTAGAGGTAGGTTTTGTAATAATCTTGCAGTCGTTGCAGCAATTGTGATGCATACATCGCAAGACCGAAACCTAAAGCTCAATCTAGAACTAAGTAGCAGTTCCGCTAAAACCGCCATTCTTGGAATAACAGCTGTCATAGATGATGTCTTAATCATAGATGTTATCTCAGATTTTCGTTTGGGTAGTGTAGTTCCCAGGGACATTTCAGTGGCTAAGAACTATTCTGAGGATGTTAAAAATGTCATAGATGCTATGTTTTTTAATTCTCGTTTGTATCCAATTCCAAATGATTTTTTGTTTTTGCTTAATTAACGAATTTTATAAAACACTCGTATATACACTATTGTTTAGCGCAATGTCACTGTAATGTTAGGCAATTTAAATAAAGTACCTGGGTGACCGAGCTGTAATATAAAATATGTTATATAAAATAAAAATAATCCTTTTTCAACAAAAAAAGAACTTGGAAAAAAAACATCATGACTCGAACCGGGTCTCTTGAAATCGGCCCGGAACGGTCGCCTGTTTTCCTGTCAGAACTATCCCAACCTTGCAAATGGATGCGAAATTTACCTTTGTATGTTATCATAGCAAATTTCAATGGCCTTAAAACATGGATAAAACAATGTTTTCAAAAAATGTAACCTAGTTAGATCAATTAAATGCCCCCGAAAACATCTGCCTACAAAATTTCGTGAAAATCGTTGGAGAATTTCCGAGATTCTGATTATATATAAATATATATACAAGAATTGCTCGTTTAAAGAGATTAGATAAATAATAATCATAATCTTAAAAGCCTAGATTATGTTAATGCATGCGTTACCCGTTTCTTTATAAACGCACCCTAAGTCGAACTTTAAGTGCATGCCTCTGGGGCTAAACTTTACGTCGTTGTAGCGAAAACTATTTCGCCCCCTTTGGAACTTTAGTTATACAGAGTTTCGGCTCGTCCGACAAAAATATACGGTTTTAACACAATTCCTAAGCCTAGGCGCACACTAGCGACACGCGATACGCGACAGCTCGGCGACAGGCTATTTTCATATTTTCTGCTGGCGTCTTGTCGTCGCGACTCCGCGACTCTGACGCCAAGTGTGCGGATATTCGAACAAAATTTATGTTTTACAGTATTTTGGTTTCATGAAATTGCAATAACTTTTCGCTTTGAAAGTTAAACATGATTATGACATGTGATCTATTCCGTATTTGTATTTTATGTCTGGGAATTCACCCGTTTTCCTGTCTATTTATATAATCGATATCGTCGGCCCACTAAGCGCAAACACAGATTTACATATTGAACCTGGAATAAATTGTGTCTGTGACACTGTTATTTCATCTACTGTTAAATCAGAGAATTCATTCGAAACTTAAGTAAACTACAGTGCCATAGTTATTTTGATTTATCATCAACCCATCATGTCCCCACCGAGGGGCACGGGTCTCTTCCCTGAGGAAGGTATAGGCCCTACTCCACCACGGGGGCCAAGTCCGGATTGGTGGAGGCTTGTAAGACTAGTGGCTGGTCTTACTGTCAGAAGTTTTCAAGCCGCCTTAAGGCTTCTGACGTGGCTTAACCACTGCCATCTATCGACGGTAGCCGGCACCAACTGCTTAACGTGCCTTGCGAAGCACGGAATCGCTCGGAAAAATGCCACTAGCGTTAGTCATTGACGGTGACCCATCCATGGACTGAACGCGTTGTATGTTGCTTAACCTTAGTGATCATTTAAGATCACTCAGGCAGCCCAGGCTACGAGCGATTCAATTCATTATTTTGATTACAATATAAAAATATAGAAAATTTATTAAAAATATTAGGCGAGGCCTAATGCTAACGCTCTCGAACGCTAACAATATCTACTGTTATAATAATATTTTGTTAAGAACTGCTGGAACTGTTGAAAAGACTGCAAACAAAAAAAAACCGGCCAAGTGCTTGTCGGACTCGCGCACGAAGGGTTCCGTACTATTATCTATAAAAAAACAAAAATATTGATTATAAAATAAAATATGTATTTTACTCTATTTTTTAGTATTTTTTGTTAGAGCGGCAACTGAAATACATCATCTGTGTTAATTTCAACTGTCTAACTGTCACGGTTCATGAACCGTGTCTCATGAGATACAGCCTGGTTGCAGACGGACGGGCGGGCGGACGGGCAGCGGAGTCTCAGTAATAGGGTCCGTTTTACCCTTTGGATATGTAACCCTAAAAACCGACATCTTTCAACAGTAGATTAAATCCGTTCGCTTTGATAGTGTCGGTACACACGAAGGCAATCTTGGTTTTAGTAAAAAAACATTTATTTCAATAATACAACTTAGACGGCCAAAACACTTTAAATAGAAAAAAAAAACATGGTACACAATATACCTAATGAAGCACAAAATAAAACACTACTCTTCATCACTCGAAGTGTCCTCAGAATATTCATCCCCACCGGAATTTAGAATAGGTACCTACCTAAGTGATGCAGGATCGTTTAGTTATAGATCCATTTTAAAATACTGAATGATTTAATTATTTTATTGCGTGATCTACATAATGAGACGAGCTGCGAGCCAAATTCACTGGCGTGTTTGCGCCGCGTCGGCTTCCTTTAATTTCTTTTGTCAAAAGCCGCCATGTGCCGGGGCGGTAAATATCAAAGTGACACTATGATAGCGAACAGATTTTACCACACTGTTCGTTCTGGGTCAACGGGAAATACCCTATGAATTTTTATTCTTTTGAGGTTCGAAATATACTTTTTTGCAGCATAAACGCCCCTATCTTTTCTCGAAAGTTTCGAAGTTTGATTTTGTCATAGCTTCAAGGTAATTTGGACTTGACGTAGGTATATGGTTTTATCTCAAGATACCTCTAAGCGTTCCCAAGATGAAAGAAGGGCATGCATGACAGACAGACAGACAGACGGAGGAACGGACGGACAGCAAAGCGATCTTATGAGTTTTCATTTTTATTTATTACTAGCTGACCCGGCGAACTTTGTTCCGCCTTAGACGCCATAAATGAGCAGATTTTTTATTTTATTAAGTAAATTGTTTTATTATATAAAGTTGTCAGGTTGATCTAGCTGACCCGATAGTTATGACTATGAATATTGAATTCGAATTGGTATAATTCATAAAAAGAGTGTTTTTTATTCTAATGTTATATTGCTGGATATGAGTCAAAAAATGTTTAGAATCTGACCCATTTCCGGAAACCAGTGAATGTAGTGGCTCTGGTGGCGGTTCCAATGGCGTCAATTTGACTTGACCGCTCGCGCAACACAAACCAGGAGCTTCATTTTTAAATTTAAATGCCTTGCAATATTGACACACAACGTTCATTGTTCCAATAGTAACGATTTGCTGTGAACTGTAATCTATTTCCACGTTATAATTGAATGCAGCTCGATAGGGGTTAAATGCAACATTTCTATGTAGTTGATTTCGATTCCTTTCTACTTCATTCCGCGCTTTGCGTTGCTCGTCATTTTGACTTGCTCTTGTATATCTTTGACTCGCAGCATTGCGAGTTCTGCGACTTAAGTTTGTACGTCTAGCTGCTGGCATTTTTATAAATGAAAATTCATCTGTAAATTAAAATAAAACTATTGTATTCTTCTTTATAACCAAGTAGGTATATACCACTTGTTATGTTAGTAACGTGTATGTTAGTCTATCCAAACTTACCAAAATTCCATATTAAATTGAACTTTTAATATTAGGCCTGATGGCTCTAAAGTAACCGTCATGTGAACTAAGAAAATCAGGTTTCTTAGATCCTTTAAATTAATTATTTTAAATGTATTGTATAACAATAAAATAAGATTGACAGAAGAATCCGTTTTAAACGTCATTTTTTTTTTTCATCCTTTTTGACTATATTTGCAGCACGCATTCAGTCAATTCTATGTCAAATGTCTTAAGGTTACATTAAAGAAGTTTAATAATTTTATATGGTGGTTAAGTAATTTTAAATTTTCTAATTTTCCGCGCAATTTCCTTAATATTTTCTTTCATAAGAACCTTCTCCTGATAATAACGAACAGAACAAAAAAAGAATTAGCGAAACGGTCCAGCAAGCAAAGCAAACTCAGTAGATTAGGTAACAGACAACTTTTTTTTTTTTAAATTTGATATGACTTGAAGTCAAATCCTTTTAAGCCGTACGAATTGTTTTATTTATTTAAAATTTGGATATTAAAAATAATAAAACACTGTTGGTAACGCGATTTTTATTTGACTGATGTAATGACGTGGAAACTGATGCATTTTATCTCGCGTGCCGAAACTAATACAAAAGAAACGCGAGTTTCGGAACGTGACATTAAACTCCTCCAACTATGTATTCTGTGCTCCAACGCACACACGCACATTGTTTTGATAGATATGATCTTTGACGTTAGGAACACACCTACATTGCTTAGACAACAGTGAGTGCTTGTAATTTAATATGAACTTTATACCATAGCAATAAAGCTCAAATTGACTACGTTTTAGTTACAAATCATTTGTATGGGAAAAAGAAAAGGGCTATTTTTACGGTTTTTCCAGCAATAATTCTAATTTTTCTCGCCGTAAAAACCATCCTTGAACTTCAACGAACATTTAAAAAAAAGATTTGGCCAAATTGGTCCAGGCGTTGTTGAGTTATGCGCTTACCAACACATTTTGCGATTCATTTTTATATTATAGATTTACTTTTAATGTATTGAACCCTAAAAATAAAAGAAAACAATCAATAAAATAGTTCAATACAGAAATTCAGAAAAAAAAAATTATTCTACACATAAATAGAAACTTCTTACTTACCAAAAACAAAAACAAATAATGAAAAAAAACGAAACGAAACCTATTTCCTAATTTAAAAAAAAAATCGTGCCGATCACTGTCGGCTGGTAGAGTTCCGATTATTTAATTAATCTCTCTTGCATACAGAAATGTTAGTGTAATTTTTCTTATTTCTTTTAATTGTAGTGTTATGTATCTTTATTTTATCTTACTTGCTGAGTGTCCATTTCTGCTTTGCGTCATCATAAAAACTTCCCAGTATTCCTCAGTAATAAAAACAAGAATCTCATAGAAATACATCATTATGTCCCATCAATATCGAATCTGTGCATCTAAAGTGGCCATTTACGAGTGCCGTGACCCATTTCTTATTATTAATATAGGGCGGTCTATTATACTTATTATTGCTTGATACGGCCTTTTTATATTTTGGAAGCTACTAGTAGGTATAGAGAGCATTTGAATGGATTATTGTAAAAACCCAGCATTTTCTGTTTACAAAACTTGTGGGAAATGCTAAAGAACGGTCTGGTATAAAAAAAAATCATGTGTTTTAAACTCAACCATTCTAGGCAACTGTCATATTCTAATCTGACGACCTCTGTGGCGCAGTGGTTAGTGCATCTGACTACCATGCGAGAGGTCCCGGGTTCGAATCCCAGCTGGGGAGAAAATAAAAATCCCAGGTCTTGGATGTATACATGTTTGTTACGTCGCTCGCTGTTTCTGGTGCCCACGACAGGAACAGGATTTACAATTAGTAACAATTTTGCCCACCTGAACAGATAACTTGGTGGCGCTGTAATGTACATTGAATTGTCATTGCAGTTTTATAGAAAGCGGCGGCAGAAAATCGATACTGAAAATATATGCGAGCAGTGCACTCAACTTAGTTGAGATACGAAAAAGGAAAAGGTTTATCAGCCATGAATTTGGCACGTAATTATATTCCGTAGGTGTTGTTTATCAAGTTTTGTTACATACTCTATTGAACCTTTGGAATCTGTTAATTATTGTTGACTTCACACGTATGTTTTTTTTTTTTTTTTATTAAGAACTGACCAACGATTGACCCCGATTGACTGAATGTAGTCAGTTTGTTAGCTTTTTTTCTACAAAAAAAAGAGGCATGAAACTGGCGATCGCGTTGGAGACTGATTGTCGTATGTAATTTTATTTTTATTTAATTATTAGAACCATCAACAGAAGCTCATTAAATCGTATATTATGTACTAGCAATATTATTATTACATCCTTGCTTATGCTTAAATGCATAAATAGTACTCGTAATTATCTAAAAGAGAACAATATCAAGAGTTTTAACACTCACTTAAATGCTTAGCACAGTTATTATTATTATTAGCGACGACAGAAATTAAAATCAAATAACATTTCGCAATACATCAAATATACATAATTCAAAATTATTCCATTGAAGATTGATAGTATAAATTAATTAGGTTAAATTATTGTATGGAATCAGGCGTTACTTTGCGGAAATCCATAATAGCATTAAAATGTGAAAATTACTTTGCTGAATTTCGCCTCTAACACGAGGCATCCTCAGGCTCACAGGTTGTGAGCCTGAGGATGCCTCATGTTAGAGGTGAAACGCGTCGCATTTTCTCACACAAGTACCTATTGGTCTCGGTGGTGGTGCGTTCGTGTCTTGCTTCTGCTTGAAAAAGTGGGAGGAAGGGGGGTGCATTAACTAACCCCATGGTGCTTGTGGGATTTTGTCCGAATTAAGCAAAGTAATTTTCACATTTTAACGCTAGGTGAAATTAATTCAATATCCCATTATTGTAATATCATTGTAAATAGATGGAGTTGAATTTGTTTGTCAATGTGAAGCTTTAGGTTGCGGGTAGAGTTGACAGCACATTATACTTTTTACTTTTAAATAAATCCTACTCGGTTACTTTAAGCCTATGCGCACACTAGGCGACACGCGACAGCGACAGTTCGGCGACTAGACGCGACGACAGGCTACGGCCGTAAATTTTCATATACATACTCGTATTTTGTTCGAATCTCTGCACACTTGCCGTCAGAGTCGCGGAGTCGCGACGATAAGGCGCCAGAAGCACGCGGCGACTAGACGCGGCGACAAGTCTAAAAAATCATGGTCGAGCTTCAATCGCCTGCCCGACTTACAACAAAACCCCTTCCAATTACCGTTCAATTTCAGATTTTCAAGCGAACTCTGGGGAGTTACAGCAATCGGTGTGAATTGAAATTGATTGGCGGTCCCGAACAGCGTTAATTAAAGGAGAGAAATGCACAATAAAATATATTGGATACCGAGTGTTGTATTGCCCGTTGAACTTAATAAAA
The DNA here is from genome assembly GCA_947310845.1 of Yponomeuta plumbellus. Classification (NCBI taxonomy): domain Eukaryota; kingdom Metazoa; phylum Arthropoda; class Insecta; order Lepidoptera; family Yponomeutidae; genus Yponomeuta; species Yponomeuta plumbellus. The sequence continues at coordinate 15,902,578 of OX371194.1, forward strand.
ATAATGATGATAGCTTCCATACTTGGAGAGTGGGGTAATTACGGACGCGGGGTAATAGCGGACATAGCCTTATTTGGTCATACAACGTTCCTTCCTTCCCGCCGCCTCACTTAACCCTAGAAAGATAATCTACGTCAAAATGACTCCGTGTGTTTCGAAATATTGCTGTCTCTCTTTGATTCGAGCGAATCCGGCGCAGTGCTTTACGGACATTTCAGTCGCCGGGCGGAGCTATCGAATGGTGATCGCGGCACAGAAGTAAGTATTCCCGTTTTCGAACTACAACAGGTGTTGGAGTCAAAATGACGTATGATTATCTTTTACGTGACTTTTAGGATTTTTGTATGCGTTTCAATTACGCTTCTTTTTGGTAACTTTTCTTTGTTTTAGCGATAGTTTTACCTTTATTTTATACTAGCTTTCGCCCGCGACTCCGTCCGCGTGGACTTTAGTTCAAAATGTTGCAACCCCGTTCACTCCCGTTAAGGGTTAAATTTAGAAAAACCGTGAAACCCGTGTTCAATCAATTGTGTTGAAGAGTATTTATTTCAAGTTTCAAGAAAATCTGACAACATTTTTTTATACCTCCATACAAACTTTAACACCACCGTTTACCCCTTTAGAGGGTGAGTTTCAAAAAATCCTTTCTTAGTGCTCCCCTAGGCTCCCTAAGGAACTCCCATGCCAAATTTCAACCCCCTAGGTTCAGTAGTTTGGGCTCTGCGTTGATTCTAAGTCAGTCAGTCAGTTTCTCCTTTTATATATATAGATAGATTTATAAATTTATAAATATAATAGAATATCCGGTTGCAATGAAAAATCGGAATTTACAAGACGAAAGCAACCTGGCGGCTCTTTTAGTGAGCGATGAGGATCTTTCATCTGCCGACACTGACAGCGAGCTCGAGGACCATATTCTGAGCAAAGTTGATGTGCAGAGTGACGTTGAGGAGGCATTCGTTGAAGAGGAGAGGGACCAAGAGTTAACAGCATCCAGTCTATCACCTGAAGGAAATTCTGAACAAGTACCACCACCTACAGCTTCTCGTTGTCTGCATCTAATCGATCTCCGTGGATTTAAGTCTTAAAAATCTATAGAGTCTATTGTTTCAAACTAACAGTATTACTAGAAATGACTGATTAGTCTAAAAAATGTGATTTCATAGTTAAAGAGAAGTTCCTATATTTTGTTACTTTAAAATGATCGCCATTATGTGTCGTTACTTTTTTAAATAATTTATATACAATACTTATATATAATTATGTTTTATTTTTATTTAAACTGATATGAGAAATGCATACACACCATAGTTCATCAAATTAAGTAAATAATCTTTGAAATAATAGCCATTTAAAACTAAGGAGTCATTTTGACGTATGATTATATTTTCCGTGCATCTAAATAAGATTATCTTTCTAGGGTTAAGGGGGTGCATTTGCCGCGCTCAGTGCCCGGACAATGTTGTGACGGACTGCCGCGCACGATCATCAAGGTAAGTTGTCTTTAATATTTTTTGTTGTTTTCTTACAATTTTATGGAGATTTTTTATTGTGTGTCACAGTTTTCCTAATAAAAGTTAACAAAAATCAAGTTTGGCAGTGGTTGTGTAACATGTTCAACAATCATTTAGAGAATTGATCATTTCCTCAAAAACTTTTTAACCTATAATTTTGAACTCTGGAATGATTTTACTCTGCTTGGGGAAATTGCGGACAGTGCTCCTGGGGTAAACACGGACGTCCGCAAATACCCCAAAAAATTATATGGTGGTGGCTTGCCTTTTCGTGCTTGCTCGGCTCTACTTATGCTTGATATTCTGGTCGAAAAATTGTTTGATTTAAAATGGGATTCTAACAATATATATATTTACTTATAATAGATATGGCCGCTTGAACTATATCAAGGGTATTTTGTATGTATTATTCACGCTGAAAGATTTTTTCTTTTTTGTTTCAAATGCCTAAAAAAGAAAGACGGAAGTGAAATATACTATAGAAGTTTTACAGACAGCTGTTCGAGAACTGAAGGAGAGAAACAACTTTTCGACAAGCAGAAGAGAAGTATGGTGTACCGAGGTCGACTCTATTAGATCAGATGAAAAAACAAGAATGTGATATCACCGAACCAAAGCGAGATATGAAACCAAATTTTAATCATTCCCAAGAAGAAGAACTAGTGCTGTTAATTCTTAAATCGTGCCGAAGTTTTTATGGAATTACTATACCAACGCTTCCAAAAATTGCATACGACTTTGCATGTATGTGCCAATAAATTAAAACACAACTTTGGTATGGCAGGAATGTATTGGTAGGTATTATGGATTTATGGCACGGCATCCTCATATATCTCTTCGCAAACCTGTAGCAACATCGCTTAGTAGGATTACTGCTTTCAATGCAGAAGAAGTTGACATATTTTTCGAAAATTTATCACATTTGAAGGCTAAATATCAATTCAAGACACATGGGTCATACACAAAATAAACGGCGCAAAAATAAAAAAAAGTAAAAGTGACGCTAAGGTTATTAAACAAATTTTTAATTAAACAAATAACACTTACAAAATATTTGAAGCCACTTGCAGAGATCGATTAGGTTTTATTTGTTAAAAAATCACATATTATTATTTTTTGCGTCAACAGAAGAGTTGAAAATTTCTACAGAAAAGAAAAAATCAACTAAAACAAACTAAACATAATTATTTGCTGAGATCAAAAATAAATGTATTAATCAATGTTATAGATTAATTATCAATGCGACAAGAATTCAAAATAAAAATCACTTTCTTCTGTAAATTAAGAAAAAAACCGTTTGTTCCTCAGAAAAGACAATTCCTGTAGAATAAGTTTGAACTTTAATCAAATATCGCGTAATCATCTTCTTCATCATCAAGCACAAGAGCAGTTGACAGTTTTTTTGTGTGCATCTCCATTGAATTATCATCGTAGGAAAGTCGGGTCCTTTTCTTTGGTCGATTTAGGAGGTATGCTGCAGCCGAAGTTGATTCATATGGTGTCAAGCTAAGACTTGGTGAATTAGGTACTGTTGCATCTGGTGTTGCAGGAGCCACAGGCGAACTTAAAGGCGTATTGAGTGCCAGCAACTCGGCATGCGCATCTGGTGAAGCTGAGCGTCGAGAATGATCTGGCAGTGATGCCAGAAGAGGCGAGTCAATTTTAAACTGAATATCAATTTGTCCTATTCCATAGTGTGGACAATTGATGTGGGCCGCACATATCAAGCAACTGAGACGCCTGGCTTGGATTGTTTCTGGCTTCCTTATGCTCCAGCTAAGTTGGTGAATTTTCAATGTGCCCTTGAATGCTTTGGTTGCACTATGCTGCAGCATATCTTCAAGCACGGAAATATTACTATCAGCTATATCATATATTTCGATGCCCTTGCAGTTCTGTTTGGCACAACTCATCAGTTTATTATAGTCGGAGACATCATTCCCTCTAGCCACCAAATTATCACATACTCTTTTGATGCATCCACCTACTCCATCAGGAGCACCTTTTCCATGGCCTTTCTCCGAGTAATGCCAATTAATTGTGTCAGCCTCTAAATTCTGTGCCAAGAAAGTTGCTATCAAATGAAACATGGATTTGTTTCTATACTGTGTAGTGGGTCCATCGCTTAAAATATGGAGGTGTTTAAGTTCCGGGGATAATTCTTTGATCCTGGTTATTATAGGCTTTAAATGTGTGCATATTAATACTGGATCATGTCTAAGATTTTCAGAAATGGTACACATTGATGTAGGTTTCAGCACGTTCATGGGAGGATCTGAATCAGTGCTATAGTAGACACTTGTATGCAGAGACAATTGGGGTTTTGAACCCCCAAAATGCGCTGATTGCACTTCTTCTCCATACTTGCAATTGTAATTTTCAGAAAAATCTATGTGCAGCAATCCTTCTGTGGGTGTCAATTGTTGTTTAATTTTTTGAACAGCTCGCAGTTGGTGTATGTAATTTGCAACATGCTTCATAAAAGGTGTTAATGCGCTTTGGAAAACATTTAGCAAAAGTTTTTTTGTCGTACAGACACTCTCCTTTACAGTTTTTTTGCATAATTTAGATTTTCCTTTAATAACTACTTCCACATTTTTTGTAATCCATCTCTCGTATGTTACTGTATCTTTTGGTTCAAACTCACTAAATTCAAAGCCCTTGTCTCTGCATTCTTCGCATTGTCTCTCAAGACAGGGAATCTGTAGAGCTTCATTACAACACATAGACTTCAGCATTTCAGAAGCAGACTTAAATGGAACGATTTTAGATTTTTGAAGGGCTTGAATAATCAGGATCATATTAGTATGTGTAGTACATAAGCAAGTATTTCTATTATTCACTCTGGGGACTAGTATCCAAAATGGTCGGTATCTGCGAAATGTTTCGTAAGACACCCCTGTGCCTGTCTTGTTTAGATATTTTTTGTGTAAATTTAAAATCGAATCATTGAGCCATCGAATCTGTTTCTTTTGTTTTTGTCTTGTTATTGTTTCCTTCTTACCTGAAGTAAGTCGACTATTTTCATCTTCACTCAAAAAATCATGTATCGATGCCCTTATTTCTTTACTTTTCTTTGAAGGTTCTTGCTTATTTTGTCTATCTGGTTTCTTTTTTGGATGTTTTTTTGAGACTCTAACGAGTCGCATTCTATATTTTGCCAATTTGCGTTCTAATTGTTCCAGTTTTTCTCTGAGGAATTGATTTTCGAGTTTTAGTCTTTGTCTATTGCGATTCGCTACTATCCGGCCGCTGTCTACACGTGAAGTGGACGGGGTTGACGGTGGCGTATTTTCATTCATCAACTTCAAAGCTATCTTCTTAACTTTGTCTTTTTGACGTTTCTTTATCGCCTTCACTCGCCATATTTTTCTGATCTGCCTTTGTTCTCTTGGGGTGTAGTCATTTATTGTCTTATTAAGTCCTAGTTCCTTCTTTTTCTTGTAACGCTCTCTATCCTTTGCTCGTCTTTCTTCCAAAGCTTCTTCAGTCATTTTAGCGCGGACACGACGAATACTAAGTTTTTTTTGTTGACGTCGCCTAGCTTTTTTTTCTTCCTCAGAGATCTGAGTCTTATTTCTACTTTGTCGTGGCATGGCAGCTGTAACAAACGTTGGGGTCTGGCCTTAGTAATAAAATACTTATAAAGTTTCCTTTCTGTGTGACCTGCTCTTGGAAGAAAAATATGATAATCATCAGCAATGTTGCCAAAATAATAAATTAAATTAATTGTGATTTATGAAGAAACTTTTTACAAAACAACGGCTTTAAACGGATTGGAACAAAATGCTTTCTAGCATTAACTCCGCCTTTGTGCATTCTCAGTTAAGTTTTTCTACCTAATTTTATATTATATAGAATTTCAACAATAATAAACTCATAATTTCACTTCTGTAGATTATACGTCTTTCCTGTAGACAACAGTGTCTCCAGGAAAGATGTCTACAGGAGAGATTTTTTGATTAAAACTATATTTTCTTAGCATCAATTTTGAGGTTAGTTCGCAGGCCGTAAGCTAAGCATAAAATGTCCCTCATTTTACAAAATACCATGAAATCACTTATTTATTTGAACCATTACTTACCGGAATATACGACGAACAGCAAAGAACAACTGATCTTTGACGAAATCAATAAATATTGGGTTTCAAACACAAACAATCAGCCAGCACGCACAGTTCCTTAACAGCCATCGGCGGAAGTGACAAGAAAAACAGTGCTGCCAGCATACAATAATACAGTGGATGCGTTCAAAATTATTTGAACAAACGTAACTGATTTTACGGTCTACAGAGGAGACGTTGTTTATCATAACAAGAGATTTTTTGATTGCTGGCCATTTAAAAAAACCGCACAGTTAACCCATATACCTACGAGTTACTCCTGAATGTAATTACTATCGAGAAATATACTTTCTGGAGTCCTAGATTTTTAAAAATTATATCTAACAATCACTCAAACTTATAAACACAAAACTGAACAGTCTACAGGAGGGGACCGTTTTCTGCAGGAGATAATTTAAATGAATTATAATTTTATTACTGACTGTTTCAAAAATATATTTATTATCACTTCAGTTGCGTCGGTTCAAAAATATAAATACAGCTTTGTTATCTTTGGAAAATAACTTAAAGATAATTTTTTTTCTTCAGTGAACGTTTTTGGAACCTGCTTTTGTGTATGACCCACATGACATATCCTACCTACTTAGTAAGATCTGACAATAACAACCTGAAGAAAAAAAATTAAGACTAAAAACTACAAAAATAAGACAAAGAACAAGAAAGGCGTTAAGAATCTGAAAGCATTTTAAAGAAATAGAGGACGAAGAGTATTTTTATGTATTCTGTTGTGAGAAGTACACTGTACTGTGCCAAATGTGGGCTCACGAAAATTGTACAGGTGGAAGTACATCCAGATGATATATTTTGTGATTTATGTTCCTCTAAGTAGACATGTCCGCGATTGCCCCGACCGTCCGCGAATGCCCCAACTTGCGTCCGAATTTACCCCAAGGGTACTGGGTAATTGCGGACACGAATGTTTTTGTTTTTTTGATATAATACCTAGTTGTTGTTTAATTTGATATAATTACTTAAGTTGATGGACAAATGTCCAAAGATTTATAATTAATAAATGAAGACTGATTATAGTAGTTAGTTTTTGTTATATTCTGTTGTTTCCTTCAGCGTCCGTAATTCCCCCACTCTCCCTTACTTCCATTCATAATTTTATTCTATACACAGTCTTGTTAGCACAATACCATGTCACTGGAGTAAGTAGAATAAATCTTTGATTAAATTGTACAAGTAAAATTAACTAAAACAAATCTTAAACGGTAAGCGCTAATTAAACGTATTGTCAACCCTTCCTCTGGTTACCACAGCACAGATCTACATCTAGTGTGGCACCAACGTCTAACACGCTTTGTAATGTTTTTTTAAATATTTTATGTTTATATTTTTTTTATACAACACAATCACTTGTGCTAATCCCAAACTTGAATACTGTGTGCGATGATAACCGGGTCAGAAGGTTATTCTTCCATATCAAGCAAACCATTTACCCCAAAGGCCATCTGTAACGGTTGGAAACCTCTATGAAATCCATTTAATAAACCCCTTTATGAATCAGGGCCCAGCTCTTGGCACTTGGCATTCGTAGTGGGGCCAACCGGGGATGACCGTTTGAATGTCACTGTCGAGGAGAGATTGTTTACATTTCTGCAAACCAATTCTGTCATTGGAGTCTGGCACCGCCCCAAATCGGAAGCATTCCGTTCAGACAGCGCGGGACAAAATTATAACCCGCGCGTTGAAGGTTTGCTGATGAATGCCCCTCTTACCTTCACCCACCGCACCCCGCGTTCGTCTAGTCAGCAATTTTAATTGCTGCAGGTTTGTTGCGTCTTCGAGTCTTCTTATTTGTTAATCTGTGGGTTAATCAGCTGCAAATGAATCCATTATAATAGGCTCCGTAGTTCTATGAAATAGGGCGCTTACGTGCGTCGCGATCGAGTACATACTTTGTAATAATGCGGTGACTTCCACATAAACAGCTTACCTACGTCCCAGTACCAATCCGGACTTGGACCCCGTGATGGAGTATGGCCTATACCTTCCTCAGGGAAGAGACCCGTGCCCCTCGGTGGGGGCATAATGGGTTGAAGATGACGTCCCAGTATAGGCCACAGGCTTCCTCTCTCAGAGATAGTATGGGCTTTAATCACAACGCGTTCCCACTGTAGATAGGCGACTACAAGCTCTGAGGTATTGAATAACTCAGACACTCAGTTCTCTGTACGATGTTTTCCTTTACTATAATTGTACTGTTACATAACGTTGTAACTGCACATAACTTAGAAAACGGAGTCATAAGTTCAAGCCCGCTCTGGGAGTTGAAACTGGGTCTCCCGCTTCCGAGCTCTTTGTTCTACCCACTAGGTTACCACCGCTCTCTACGTATATAACATAACATAACATAACATAACATAACATAACATAACATAACATAACATAACATTTACATACAGGCACATACATTGCTTCTGGCCCCACACTAGGTATATATAAAGTACTCGTACATAAATAACGAATAAAAAATTAAGCACTCTAAAGTTGTAAAACGAAAGTGGTTGTAAATGAGCATTTTAAAAGTGGATTAGAAAGAAAGAAAGAAGAAAGAAAGAAAGAAAGAAAAAATATTTATTTAACACCACAAAGACATACATATAACATGAGATTTAAAATAAACAAAAAACATTTAACAAAAGCCATATTTCCAAAAACAATATGGGACACAGGGTATGTCTATGCAGCGATAAAATGGCCTCGAGCTCAGTATACGCTGCGGTCTTACCCACAGCACTGATTTTCAGCAAGGGCCGATTAGATTGTATTTATTGCACACTATATTGCACAATCAACATTTAACAGTATATTAACAATTAAGTATGTATTACATCGAATTCGGGCCAGTTTCTGAATTAAGAATTTCGCTAAGTAATCCTACTTAACTGTAGTGCTGTCTCGTCTAATTTCTTAGAAAAGAGCGTGACAGACGTTACTTAAGTAGGTATTTACTTATTTAAATTCTTAATTCAGAAACCAGCTCTTAGTATCACAATAATCTATTTGAGTAAATGCGAATGCATTCCGTCTATGAATTTGAGCCTCCGTTTTGTAACAAATAATATAAAATAAGCGAATCATGTCGAGTAGTCACGTCGAATAGCAAACAAACGTGTAGTCAATTTGAAGAAATTACGAGGTTTGTTGGCTCCGACGGAGTAGCGTTTTCCTGTATCATTTTCTCCGCCCTCCGAGGGGTTAAAGCGAAAGCAAAATGCAATAATCGTCCAGAAAATTGCCCTGTTTACGTAGCGAGCAGGCAGAGCTATGCGGTGAAATAACTGACATACATATCAGAAGGTTTAATTTTGGTTAACTTCCTGTTTCATCATCAACCCATCATGTCCCCACCGAGGGGCACGGGTCCCTTCCCTGAGGTATAGGCCATACTCCACCACGGGGGTAAAGTCCGGATTGGTGGAGGCTTGTAAGACTAGTGGCTGGTCTTACTGCCTAAAGTTTTCAAGCCGCCCTTAGGCCTCTGACTTTGCTTGATATTATAATTTATTTTAATATTATAATATTTCAACAATTTAGCGAGTTATATTGGTACTGTTGCTTGACTTGCCCTGGTTGCGGATAGCTTATCCGGAACTTTATATGCATATTGTGAAACAGACCCTTAATGGTGGAAATTTATGCTTATTCCTAGTATTAACATTATGATGGCTACCGATAGTTAACTAACAGAATCAACCTCTCGCCAGATAAATTACAATCCGTTCGCAGACCAGTTTTTCTATTGTTGTTTAGGTGTACTTTTAACATTTCCCAGCTCATACATAAACAAGGGATTTAAATTGACGAATGGAAGCAATAAATTGGGCTCCCACCGCTCATTTGGCGCTTGGCGGCCCCGCGCCCGCCCCTGTTCAGGTGAAATGGAAATTAATTATGCGTAAGCAAAAATGCTTCCAGGCACCTCTTCGGAGATGTTATGCAAGTTGCCTGAAATGATTGGGATTCTTTCAAGTTTTAGATTCTTTGGGGTAATATTATTGTTATAACATCAAGCCAATTCAGAGGCCTTAGGGCGGCTTGAAAACTTCTGACAGTAAGACCAGCCTCCACCAATCCGGACTTGGTCCCCGTGGTGAAGTATGGCCTATACCTTCTTCAGAGAAGAGACCCGTGCCCCTCGGGGGGACATAGCAGGTTGATGATGATGATTATTAAGTTATAATATATGAAAATCTCGAGTCACACATTCGAGACACACGAGGTTATCGTGATTTGTATCTTGCTTACCATATCGAAGCTAGAAGTAAACTTTTTTACAAATGGTTTATAATCAATTGTGAGTACGAGTATTGTGACGTTGGCAACCAAGACTCTACAGTTTAATTGCTATTGGATTATATAACTTACACACACACACAACTTATCCTAGTCCCAAACTAGGATACCCTGTGCTGTGATAACCAGACAAGGATGTCAGAAGCATGGACATAAACTGAAGCCATTTGTACAAAATGTACGGCTGCCCCATGATAAAGCTAAACCAACGGGACAAAATTATGCCCAACATCGATCTCAGGCTAAAAATACACATGCTCTAAAAACTCCAATTTCAATTAATCGCAGTCAAATACTCGAATGTTTTCACATATAACAGGCTATCTACTTCTATTAAATTAGTAAAACAACTGAACACATCGCAAACCTCTTACTATTTTCTTAGCGCGACGAGAATCTGAACGTAGTTACAGTTAGGGATTGAGAATTCAAATATTCGTATTATTCGAATATTTGCCTGTTCGAATATTTTTGATTTAAATTTTTCCAAATATTGAATCATCATCAAACCATTACGTCCGCACCGAGGGGCACGGGTCTCTTCTCTGAGGAAGGTACATACTCATACTCCACCACGGGGGCCAAGTCCGGACAGTACGACCAGACACTCCCACTTGTATGGGTTTGATGAAAAAAAGATATGTAAGTTTCAATTTGTAAGTATGGGGAATCCCCAAAATTTATTCTTTTCTTTTTATTTTTGTGTGAAAATCTTAGTGCAGTTCACAGAATACCTACATCTACTTACCAAGTTTCAATAGTATAATAGTTCTTATCGTCATCAACCCATTATGTCCCCACTGAGGGGCACGGGTCTCTTCCCTGAGGAAGGTATAGGCCATACTCCACCACGGGGGCCAAGTCCGGATTGGTGGAGGCTTGTAAGACTAGTGGCTGGTCTTACTGTCAGAAGTTTTCAAGCCGCCCTAAGGCCTCTGACTTGGCTTAACGACTGCAATCTATCGACGGCAGCCGGCACCAACTGCTTAACGTACCTTGCGAAGCACGGAATCGCTCGGAAAAAATGCCACTAGCGTTAGTCATAGACGGTGACCCATCCATGGACTGAACGTGCCGTATGTTGCTTAACCTTAGTGATCGTTTAAGATCACTCAGGCAGCCCAGGCTACGAGCGATTCTTAATAGTTCTTATAGTTTCGGAAAAAGTGGCTGTGACATACGGACGGACAGACAGACCGACAGACATGACGAATCTATAAGGGACTAAAAGTTTATAACGTGTTGTGCTTACGAAAGTTTTAGTTCAAAAATCTGTAAGGGTTCCGTTTTATGCCATTTGGCTACGGAAACCTAAAAAGAAAATAGGTTTTGTTTGCTTATTGTTGTTTATTGTGGCGTCTTAAAATCTTACCACTATCTTCAGTGAGACCTTCCGAAAACCACGAAATTAAAATAATCTTAGCAGGAAAGAGGAAGACTTTTCTTCATAAATGACAAATATACCTTGGTTTGAAAAATTTAAACAGTATAAATGGGGGAATATTACAAGCTCTAGTTTCAATCTACGCTATAAAAACCAGCCGTCAAGCCGTCAGTAAAGTTCGGCTTGGCCTCGGCAACGATGCGGCGGTCTAGCCATCCACCGCAAGCCAATGGCACGCTAAAACAGCTCAGGATGGTACCCAGGCCCCATTACAGGCCCTACACTCTAATAAAAACTATAACTTTTTAATGAGTTGCTTGATGACCTCGAAAATACCAATTAAAAACCATTTTTATGGTCAGCCAATCGGCCCACCAAAAATTCTACAGATTAAATTCAATAACTTATGGGTGATCAATTCCATCATCATCACTTAAGACTTCTTAACCTTTGTATTCACTCACATTCCATAAGCAGTTCATAATTCATCGTCAACCCATTATGTCCCCATCGAAGGGCACGGGTCTCTTCCCTGAGGAAGGTATAGGCCATACTCCAACACGGGGGGCGAGTCCGGATTCGTGGAGGCTTATAAGACTAGTGGCTTGTCTTATTGTCAGAAGTTTTCAAGCCGCCCAAAGGCCTCTGACTAGGCTTAATGACGGCTTAACCTGCCTCGCGTAGCTCGGAACGGCTCGGAAAAATGCCACTAGCGATATTCGTAGAACGGTCACCCATCTATGCACTGAACGCGCCCTATGCTGCTTAACCTTCGTGATCGTTTAAGATCAATCAAGCATCCGGAGCAACGAGCGATTCCCAGTTCATAATTAATTAGTCGCCATTCGAATACATTACATTAAAAATAACTTTCGGCAGTTGCATTGAAGAATCTCGATAGCAATTCTGCCTGTTACTTGTCACACGATATCTGCGCAACTTATTTGATAATAAATACTTTTTTTCTTTATTTCTAAAGTATTTTTATGCGCTTCTAGGTATTGTTCCTAACCCAGACTTAATTTTTTTATTTGTTACAATCACTAACATAATCCAATGACTTTTACACGAAACAAAAATTGACTTAGCTACTGAACATTCTTGGCGTTTTCATCATCAACAAGCGGATATAAAATTACTTATTTTTGACAAAATATACTTTTCTTTATTCTCAATAATTACTAAAACACAAAATAACCTAAAATAAACCCTGTGACACTTTTTATCACGTTTTCACTATTTTCCGAAGTAACTCTGGTGTACCCGCACCTCCCGGGTAACTCCCGGCACCTACCTATTAGACTCACATCTCCCGGCACCAACGGCTCCCCTTTTATTTTCTTTTATCGTCACAAAGTATGTCACGATACGATCACCTCACCTGTATCGTCACGATAAAGTGGCAAATATAAATGCTAACTATTAAGGATAAAGAAAAAATTAATCATTTCGTAATTACAACTCTAACTTCCAAAGTAAAATGTAGACAATTTTAGAAACATTTATTTCATTTTTTTCACTATTAAAGATGGCCCCAATCATTTGTGTTATTTTTAAATAAGTACTGTGTTATTTTACCACACGACATAACATTTAACATTTACATAGGCACAGACAGTGCTTCTGGCCCTACACTAGGATATCGGGTGTCGTGGGAACCAGAAACAGCGACGTCACAAATATGTAAACATCCAAGACCTGGGTTTCTTTTTTTTCCCCAGCCGGGAGTCGAACCCGGGATCACAGAGGTCGTCAAACATTTTAAGACCTACATAATTTTAACTATGAATGATCTACCTATCATTCATGTGTCGGATTTAGAGCCACATAATAAAACGTATCTATATAAAATCCCCCAATGCGCTCCTGCCTGCCTACTACCTAGGCTGACCGAGAACTCGGCTGGATGAGCATTTGCATATTATTATCTACTGTGACACTTTCTTGCGCCCCTCCAAAACTTGGCGACGATTTCGTCGTCAATTAATTACCGACCCGCAGAATGCCCACACTCGAAATTTAAATAAACTCTCGTGTTTGGAAAATTAATTTTAAGGTTTTCAGAATAAATACTGATATACTCCCCACAAAAAAAACGGCTAAATGCGAATCAGACTCGCGGGGTTCTATCCATACAACATTTGAATATTGCACGAAAAACGGCAAAAAAATCACGTGAGAGGACCCTTAAATATTAAATTTAGTTTTACAGTGCATAACCACAAGATAGTTTGTGCATGTTCAAGAGTCTACGTGTTTTCGGTATGTAGGTATATCGAGCAAAGTACGGAAAAAAGTTAGGTTTTTAATGGGAAAATAAAAATTTAATAAATATTAAAAATAAAGTTTTTTAAGTTTTTTTTTTTAATTCTGTTTTTTTTTAGTTTTTTTATTATAGCGACAACAAAAATACATCATCTGTGAAAATTATATAACCGTCTAGCTATCACGGTTCATGAGATACAGCCTGGTGACTGACAGACAGACGGTTGCTGAACATAAACGTACATTTTTACAAAATTACATGAATTACTTCTTAACTAAGTAGCATGCCGGTATAGGTAGGTACTTATAAAGTTCGAGAATACAATACTGCCCTCGTAAGGAAGAACGCAGTAGTAGCCATTACTGCGTTTTTACTTTGGATGCAAAATTGGGCTCCCTGGTGGTATATCTATAGATGAAAAAATAATGGTGGCTGTAGGTCTAATAGAAACCTGAAATTTCAGTAAGAAAATATGCAGTAATGTATGAAATCCTTCTAATCCTAAGAAATAAATAGCTTTTACTCAAAACTGCGTTTTTACGATTACTGCATTCTTCCTTACGAGGGCAGAATACTGTCGGCCGGTTTCTGAATTGAGAATTTCGCCAAGTAACTACCTAAAACTCTAGTGCTGTCTCGCCAAATTTCTCAGATAAGAGCGTGACAGAACGTTACTTAAGTATTGAGTATAGACACTTGAATAGACAAAGAGCATCAAACCTCTAAATACAGTGCACCAACCGGCTAGCAAAACTGTTTGTTCGATACTCGCACTTACGACTTACGCGGTAAGAGCTAACTTGAGTCTGGAAAATGATTCCTACTGATACGCGAATGAAATTTCAGGCATCTACGAGGCGCGACGCTCAAGCGTGACGTACAAAATGTACAACCAGCATGTACGGAGGACTGGCAGGGCACAAATTATTGCAATATTGCAGTTTCCGCCAGACGGGCCCATCTTTCATCGTTGCACATTTATAGATAGCTCTTAAAACGACCATCGTAGCAGCCAGTTTCCACCATTAGAGCCATCGCAAACAGGGCGACTTGTCGCCGCGTCAAGTCACCGCATCAGACGCGACGTTGTATTAATTTGCTTCTGGCGTCTTGTCGTCGCGACTCCGCGACTCTGACGCCAAGTGTGCGGAGATTCGAACAAAATATATGAAAACTAGCTGTTGCCCGCGACTACGTCCGCGTGGGCTTTAGGTGAGTAAAGTGTTTGCAAATAAGATAGGGATATTTTTAGCGCATGTGAAAGAGCTTTCATATTAACTTTGCAATCCCCTTTTACCCCCTTAAGGGATGATTTTGGAAAACGATTTTACACATCTTTCATGACTTTCAATGAAGGACCTTCATGCTGAATTTCATTCGAATAACTTCAAAAATGGCTAAGTTTCATACTAACTTTAGACCCCCCTCTTACCCGCTTAAGGGATGATTTTTGAAAAACTGTGTTTCATGACTTTCAATGAAGGACCTTCATGCTGAATTTCATTCGAATAACTTCAAAAATGGCTAAGTTTCATACTAACTTTAGACCCCCCTCTTACCCGCTTAAGGGATGATTTTTGAAAAACTGTGTTTCATGACTTTCAATGAAGGACCTTCATGCTGAATTTCATTCGAATAACTTCAAAAATGGCTAAGTTTAATACTAAGTTTGCACCCCCCTTTTTCCCCCTTAAGGGATGATTTTTAAAAAACTATTTCATAATTTTAAATGAAGAACCTTTGTACCAAATTTCATTCGATAGATAGATTGACGGCCGTAGCCTGTCGTCGAGTCTAATCGCCGAGCTGTCGCCTGTCGCTCGCGTGTGGCTAGTGTGCGCCTAGGCTTAGCGAGCTGAAATCGCAATAACTGCATGCGCGTCAGGATTTAGCATTTTTTCAAATGACCATCGGCTTAAATTGCCTCTGCTAGCTGTTCGTGTTCCATTTTCATCGCATGTCTCGAGACATGCGATGAAAATTATTGCTCCAAACGAAATGCTCCGCGTAAAATGTAATACTCCGCCTAGTGATTTGTGCTACCAAAATTCTCTACTTAATTTTAATACAGCATCGTTGATTTGCAGCGCGATATTTCCAGAAAATTAAGTTCTCATTTCGCACCAGGCACTCGCTCTCCCCAACTTATAAATAATCCAACAAAGTTGTTGTCAAACATAAATCTTCATTTCTTAGCTTCCTCGCGATTCATTTTTATTCGACAGCTCTCTGGTGTTCTGCCAAAGCATTTATCAATAACAGCTTACAAATCGAGCGTGTGAGAATAAACCAATTGATTTAATATAGCTAAATGACTTCCACAAAGTTGTGACCTTTGCAAACCAGTTCAAAGAATTTACATTCGTTGTAAAAGCACGCCTGATTATTTAGTCTCATTATTTTTATTACAAACCGATTTAAAAAACGAAGAGGTTCTCAATCAACGCTATTTTCCTTTTTTTTTTGCTATGTTACCCACAAGTTTGTGAAAAATGTTAACCATAAATAAAACAATAAAAATGTTAAAAATAACGAAATAATATCATTTGATTAATTTCATTTTACGTGCCATTTACAGAATTCAGGTACCTAAGTCCGATATGTGTTTTGACCTAAATCGATATCAGCTATCAAACGGAACCATCTAAAGCGTATAATTTGGCATGCCAATTCATCCCTAGTGGTCGGCGGCAGGTCGCCTAATCCGAGCAATTTGTATGCGGTAACGACGTGTCATTGGATTTACAAGTGCCATCCACTGCAACGTATTAATTAGTCGTGAGTACTCGCAACCATGGAGCCCTCGAGGTGGGGATTCATCACCCCCATTTCTGTGTTTTTTTTTTCCAGTGTGCAATAATTATTAATTAGCTTAGCTTAGCTTACCTAGAGTTATTTACTAATATAGGTTAATTAATACTGATAATTAAATAAATAAATAATTAAAAATTATTTTCACTCCATCTGCTCGAAATGATGCATTTTGATGCCCAAATTTAGGACCCAAAACATGCTATTGTTGTTCAAGCTAAGATGCATCAAAGTAAATAGTGTCCGTATAGTTGGCTTTCACATGGTCGATTTCAGTAATTTCTAGTATGTCACAGAACTGTGTATTAATAGTGCCTAATAGTGCTACATGGCACAATCAGCTAGGAAAAATATTTCCCGAGATATTAAGGCGACTCACTGAGGCAGCCAACTAGACGTCTAGTTAGCAGACACATCACGAACGGCTGTATAATAGAGTTATGATTTGTATGCCAGATAATTGTGCGCTAATAGTGCTCCCTACATGCCAAGTTTCCAGAATAGTGCTTCAATACAAGCTGAGAAAACATACCCTATTGTTGAGGCAGTCAACTAGACGTTTTCTTACCATGATTTCTTCGTAACGGCGTAGAGTTTTAAAACAAAAACTATACCAAATAACTGTGCGTTAATAGTGCCTCTTAATGAAATACAAATGCCCCCGAATCACCTATGCGTTTAGCCAAGAAATTAATGCAAACTTTTACATACATTACGGTTCTGGTACATGTAAGGACAAAAGTGAAAAAATTGTATCAATGAGCAAATATGGCAAGGACTAAAGTATCCGGAGTTGGTTCAACGTTTTTAAAAAAGTTAGCAAGAGGGTGGCCTCGGTAATTTGCCTGTTGCGTATTGGGACACTGCACACCCGGTTTTTTGAGATTTCCGTTCATTTTCAAAAATAAGTTATAATTTTATACTAGTTAGTTCTTGAAGTTAGAACTTGTAAATAATAAGTACAAACTATACTTTCAGACTGATTAAAATAAACACTTGTATGATTGTGATTATTACTATTCTGTGACGATTTGCTTTCTGTGCGATTTGTGTATAATCCACATAAAAATAAGATTAATTTCTGTTCGTACGGTAACTACTCCACTTAGTTAATTAGTTAATTTTTCCAGTATCTGGCAATATAGTGCTAGGCGCATATATTTTTACCTCAGAAAGGATTTATTCTTTTATCACTTAAGTAATTTTGGCTTATTTGCTTTTTTTCCTACGTGGCGTTTAATTAAATACATTTAGTTTAGCTACATTTTAATTTAATTGTTACTGAGCATCGTGTTGTGACTGAAATGTTACTAGTTTTCTAAACATATTCACATTTTGTATTGATTATGGTAATAAATTATTAATATAATATTATTATAATAATGAATAGGACAAAATACTTAAATTTGTGATCTCAATGTTTTTAAAACACATAGTATATACTATATTGTGATATACGAGTAGATTTATAATACCTAACTTATCCCAATACTGTGTACCTTTTGCTTTGTTAAAATTAATAAAACTCAAGACAGTTTAAGTGCATTTTATTTACATTCTTTAATAAAATATAAATCCAATTTTCAATAAAAATTTAATTTAGGTCAAAGTTACAGAAAAAAAAATTAATATTTAGTTGGTTTTGCCTCAACTTCCACATGTTTTTTATTTTGTTAAGGCAACTTTTATTCTAATATAAATTCTAAAAAAAGATATGTATTATATTTTTACGATACCTTCCTTAATCAGAGCTTGTCGGTTAGTCAATTTTTCCCATCTCTACTTTTACGGAAAATCTTTAAAACTAAGCATTTAAGAGTGTAGGACGCTGTGGGTAGACTCTTCGAAATTAGAGTTAGAATTACAGAAAAACGAACGAACGAAGCCTTCGACACTAACTAGTACAACATTACGCCGAAGAGCTCGCGCCATCGTACGCCTAGTTAAAAAAGTATTATATCTCAGAAACTACAAGATATACCTAAAAGAACTTAATCTTCAAATCAAATGAAATATTTTAATTTTTTTAGGTAATCAGCCATAACATAACATACCTATTCTGTGAAAATTTCGACTGGTTACTGCTAAGTTACAGCCCTTCAAAGGTTGGATAGGGAAAGAAAGACAGTGAAGGCAGAGTAGGTAAAAGAGTCTCGATAGGCACCCTGGGAACAACACCCTAAAACCAGGAAAATCGCACTAAAGCGGGTCATCTGGACATACGGTACAACATTTGAAATACTATTCTCCTTTTGAGCTTCGCCACCGCAGTCGTACCTACACAATTTGTGAGGGAGAACGTAAACGAATACCGTGTCTTGTTCATCATTAGCCCACTATTGACCACCAATGCCCAAGACATGCAGTGTACGCAGCGCAGCCTGCTTTGGAGCAACTAGCCACTAAGTGGATGGCAGTGAGTGTAATAATAACTTTTCTGCTTGACGGTATCATACAATTGTTGCAAACAATTTTCACCCTAATTGCGTTTTCATAAGACTTCATTTTAATTCATTCCAAAATTATTGTTTAGTACGTAGCAGTTCGCATTAATATCTTGGCGAAACGCATAGGTGTTTCGGGGACATTTGTGTTTCACTAAGAGGCACTATTAACGCACAGTTATTTGGTATAGTTTTTGTTTTAAAACTCTACGCCGTTACGAAGAAATCATGGTAAGAAAAAGCGTCTAGTTGGCTGCCTCAACAATAGGGTATGTTTTCTCAGCTTGTATTGAAGCACTATTCTGGAAACTTGGCGTGTAGGGAACACTATTAGCGCACAATTATCTGGCATACAAACCATAACACTATATACAGCCGTTCGTGATGTGTCTGCTGAGTAGACGTCTAGTTGGCTGCCTCAGTGAGTCGCCTGAATATCTCCGGAAATACTTGTCCTAGCTAATTGTGCCTTGTAGCACTATTAGGCACTATTAATACACAGTTCGGTGGCATACTTGAAATTACTAAATTCGACCACGTGAAAGCCAACTATACGGACACAGTAAATAGACTCAAAATTGGGTTTAGAATCTATTTACCTTTAGGTACCTTTAAGTTAATAATTATACTAAAAATCCAATTTTGAATTTAATACTATTGCACTCATTTACTAAGAAGTCGAACTTCTCTTTCACTCTTGAGGATTCGTCCTATATCTATTTCGCTCCATCCCAAGCAATAAGTTTTAAAACCGAGTTTGGAACTACTTACTGAACTTCCAAACTCTTTGCTGCAATGCTACAATGCATTATGTCTTGGACCTACATTCTGTTAATGCATTGTAATACAAAGGCAGCTGCATGGACATGGCGATTTAGTTTCAGTGCCCCTTCAAGTCTACGCGCGCACGCATTTAGGACAATCTAGGCGTCAGTGGTATGAAAAAACAGGACACGTGACCAGGCCATTTATCTGCCATCGTACTATAATGCACTAAGAGAATCCCTGGTCAAAGACACGTAATTTCGTCTTCAGACCTCCTCACCAAGGCGCTGCCAGCAAAGCTGGAGCTGGTAAGTCGATTGTCAAAAGTCAAATATAGAAACATCGCATTTCGGAAGCGGCTGCAGTTCGTATATTTTTATTTATTTTCCATTTCACAAATGGCAGTGTCATTATTTGCGCCAGTAATGAATGAGCGAGCAATGCAATCCCCCATTTCATTACGATTTCAATGCGGCGTTGTGTATTTCGTACTCGACGTGTAGTTAACGATGTCGGTGAAGCTGAATTTCCGAACATACCACACTAATATCCGTTTGCTTAGCGATCAAAGGTCTAATGGCTGTTAAAATTTGACACACAATAGACAATACACTCTACGCACTCACCCCTATAAATATACACTTTTTCTTGCCACGGCCTTGTCGCATTTGTTTGTTTTATACTGGTACTAGCTGTCCCGGCAACCTTCGTAGTGCCAAAAGTTTTCCATATTTTCTCACCTTTCCTGGAATTCCACAAATATAAAAAACCAAAAATTTGCCAAATCGGTCCAGGCGTTCTCGAATTTTAGCGAGACTAACGAACAGCAATTCACTTTTATAATAAGATTTTCCTTGTTGAAACTGTGTGATTTTTTTTATATGTTTTTGTGGCAATGAAAATAAATGCTTTCTTTCTTTTTTTCTGTATAAGTACGTATGCATAATTAAGCCAAGTCAGAGGCCTCAGGGCGTCTTGAAAACTTCTTACAGTAAGACCAGCCACCAGTCTAACAAGCCTCCAATAATCCGAACTAAGCCCCCGCGGTGGAGTATGGCCTATACCTTCCTCAGGGAAGAGACCAGTGCCCCTCGGTGGAGATATAATGGGTTGATGATGATGCAAAAATTAACTTCAATTGCCCGCTACACCGCGTTGGTAGAGACGGACAGATGCGGATTTTCAGTCAAACACACACTTAAATGTGTAGATATAATATCTCCAGAAGAGCTACAGCCGCGATAGGGTGGAAATCATCAATAAGCAAGGCCAATTCATTAACAATCAATTCCCTCTTGGCTCAAAGCACCCTTCGGTCCCCCGTGTCAGTGGGCAATTGATTAGGTTGACTATACGCTTGTCCAATACTAACTGCATAATTCTGCTGAAATATAGCTACAGTTGGGAAAGCGCAATGGGTTCGCTAACCTAGTTAACTCACGCCGGACAGCACCAACAATTTCTGTTCTGCCCTTATAATACATAACTTTCAACTCTATCGGGTTAAGCATTTAGACAACTCAAGAGAGTCAAAATAAGAATGTCTAAGACAGTTCGGAGTAGCAGTATGAGATACCTAGTGAGGAAAAAATCTTTCCAAACACAAACGCACTCGAGATTTCCCATGACAAGGACTAGCCCAAGCGCACCGCAAAGAAAACTGTGTCAATGTAGCACGTATGTAGGTACGTACAATCGCGTCATTTGACGTAATCTCGGCGCAACTGTTACTAGGTTCAAGGGGAACCGGCCGGCAGCACTATTTATAGAGGCAGACGTCTATTCAGCAGTTTGCTCTTAGTGCAGAGATGACCGTAGACGCGAGCGGCCACCAACCACCGCGACCCTCGCAGCGTGCCGCCCGCAAGAAAAGCTGCAGGGAAAAGAAACCAAGAGCTAGTGCTAGAACATAGAGCATAGACATGCAACTCATTAGCCGGTGGCGCAAGCGGCACCGATGCACGCAAGTTATGCAATCTCAGTCACACCACGCTTAACGCCATGCAGAAGTGACCGCGTGCGCTTACTCCAGTGCCGATTATAAACCGACTCCGTTGTGTTTTCGCGTGTGCTAGTAATAACAAAATTGACATTGGTGCTATTTCGAAGTGAATGCCGTGGGATTGCCGCGTTTTGGCCGCGGGCCAAAATTTGCAAGGAACAGCTGACGGTAAACAAACAAATTAACTCATAGTGATATAAGAAAGTTTTGAAGTGTTGCCCTCGTAAACGTACAGTGACAGTGAATTTTGGAGACATGGAAGGAAATCAAGGTGCTAGTGATAGTGATAGCCCAATAATAGATGATAATATTATACGGATACAGTTGAAAAAGCCGAACCAACGCAAGTGGGAGCTGCGAACTAGAAACCTTTCGTCGAATATCAGGTTCCCCACAATACAGCTGTTCGACTGCGACGGCAACCTTCTTGTTGAGACCAATGACGAAAATATATCGATAAAAAGCTCAGACTACGACGAGAGCACATTAAAAAGCAGTCAATCCTTAAGAGAAAAAGATTTCAGACATATCATCAATAAGAACGCTTTGAAAAAACACAATACAATATCTGGCGGAAAAATATTCACGAGAATCTTCAGAAAACCTTCCGACGACAATAACGCGAACAAAAGCCAAGAGAGATATATTATTAAGGATAATTATTACGTTGCAAACATTCCCAGTAGTCTTACGCAAGCAAATTACGATTCTTATTTAAACGTGCATAGCGTAGAAACTAGTCCTCTCTATTCAGATCTTACTAGTGAGCCTAGTAGTCTGAAAAGTTCCGATAATGAATTAAGTGACGTCAATAGCGCCTCTAATGAGATGCAAGAACAGACGCCTGTAAATCACAATAATGATGACATATGTGTCAGTATTTCAAGTTCATCATCCATGACATCTGTGAGTGATAGCGAGGATGTGAAACAGAGCGAGGATAACTTTGATCTCTCGACCAAATCCTTAAAAAAATCAAAGTCGTTCGCTGTAAATCAGACCAAACACACAAACGATTGTTTACAAAGATCGAAATCGGGAGTCGCATACAAACAGCCACGTAATAAAATCTCGTTCCTCAATACATATTTAAGGAGCTTACCGAAACGGACTGATTCTAATCTGGATTGGCTTTTGCACAGACGAGAAACAATAGCCACGCCTCGGCCAGCCCTCATGAATAGCCGAGATTCAAAGAAAGCCGACAGGAAAAAGGCAGGTAAATTTTGCTCGGATAATTTCACCGACGAGTTTAGTAACGTACCGACTGACGTGGCAGCAGACTGCGAACTGAAAAAACGACTGAAAATGTACCGGCGAGGTATTTCCGAAATCGAAGCCTACAAAATGCCTACAGCGGCCAAGAGAAGATGCTCTATGAATGAGACTTGGTCGGGACAGTATTCCTCTTCGGAAAGCCTCGATGAAGCGGATTTGGTACTCAACCGCTTGAGGAGACGGATACTTCGGAACAAGATTAGGGAGCGGAATGGAGGTTATAAAGGTACGTACCCACTCACCTATACCTTATGCCTTCGTGAATTTCTGGAACGTAAAGAATAATTAGATTATCCCGCACACTCACATGTGCTCTATTGTTCTTTGAATTGATAGTTTATCTAAAGAAGGCGATTTTCGGTGAAACTAATACTCGTTACTATCAGTCTTTTATAATAATGTAGCCTATGATATTATAGGCCCTACATTGGGACGTATATTATACGTTCTCTCTCGTTCATTATTCTCTCAAAAAGAGTGTATTGACTTAATCACCTCGCGAACCAACCGCGGCTTGACAATTTCAAAGACTGCGGTATGTAGACACCATTGACACTCAGGTTTCCTCACGATGTTTTCTTTCACGTTTAGCAACTTTTTCTACTATAACTTCCCAAATGTACATTACTTAGAAAACAAAGTCTGTAGTTAGTACGAATCCTAATATTATTAGGATTTGCCGGGATTCGAGATCAATATCCCAAGAATAAGAAGCCGCGGCATTTTACTTATGCTCCGCTGCCACCGTTATTTTTCTCCACATTTTCTTCTTGCTGCATCCTATTCCAAACAAGTTCACAATAAATAACCAATGTTAGCGGTGCATAACTGATTGCGCTAACGACGTTAAGTGAGGCAACTGAAAATAATTCGAATTCCTCGAAGTTAAGAAATACTCGAAAGTAAGCAAAAATTACTGGCCAGTGGCAACACACAAAAACCTGCCAAGTTTCTACCGGGCTACTTGCAATGTAGGGTTCCGTAGAAAGAGCGGTTTTTATTTTCACATCCCCAGGCGGCACGAGACCGGGAAACTCGGAAAACCATGAGGGAGTCTTATGTCTTGAAGTGGGCGTTAAAATGGTTGATGATGATGATCAGCCCTCCTGGTGATAATGTATCTACACATTTAAGTGTGTGTTTGACTGAAAATTCGCCTCATCTGTCCGTCTCTACCAACGCGGTGTAGCGGGCAATTGAAGTTAATTTTTGCATCATCAGCAACCCATTATGTCCCCACCGAGAGGCACGGGTCTCTTCCCTGAGGAAGGTATAGGCCATACTCCACCACGAGGGCCTAGTCCGGATTGGTGGAGGCTTGAAAGTTCTTACTGTCAGAAGCTTTCAAGCCTCCCTAAGGCCTCTGACTTGGCTTAACGACTGCCATCTATCGACAACAGCCGGCACCAACTGCTTAATGTGCTTTGCGAAGCACGGAATCGCTCAGAAAAATCGTTTGATCACTCAGGCGACCGGGGCTACGAGCGATTCCAGCGGATGATGATGATATGTAGGTACTAAAAAATTGAATACTGATTTTGTTTAGGTTCCTACAAGCAACCGTTTGCTGAAACTGATTGATTGAAACTCTAATTTACGTGGAGGGGGACCAAATTGTTAGCTTCTGCTAGACATACATACATATTGACTGTTATACGTAACTTTCTTCGTACTACACTGACCTGCAACACTACATACCTGCTGCTCTTTTGATTTTTTTTTCTTAAATAATATACATACATACATAAGCTCACGCCTGTATCCCAGAGGGGTAGACAGAGACTAGAAACTAACTAACTAACTAACTATAGAACTTATTTATTTAAAACAAAAAACATTTTATAGCATTATCAGCTTTCTTTGAAACTATAGTAAACTATACTTTAGCAACATCTTTTTCTCTAAAAAATAATAAAACAATAAAATAACCATTATGAGCTTAGTTTCTTAGTTTAAGTTTAGGACCCAATGTTGGGGATATTCTCCCATTCTTCTATCCTGTTTTAGTGCCTTGAGGATGATAGGTGATGGCATGCGGCTTCAGACTAACCTCCCTGGCTCAACCCAGGTGCGATAAATTGGGTTTAGATCAAGACTTCTTGATGGGCAACCCATCACGCTGATATCTCCTGAATGTTCTCTTGCTCGACATCTTTTGCGTGCATATCTTTCCCCAGTCAGAAATACAATTTTCTATAGCCTCCACCTCATTGGACTCTTTCTGAGATCCAGGCTTGAAAATATCTTTCACCAGGTTACTTGTGGACACTTTGCCTTCCATCACAAGTGTAAAGTGAGAATCGAGACTTCCTGTGAATAAAATTCTTGACCTCTCTTCTTCATCCCACTGTATGTGTTCACGGACGTATAGCAGTCTCGCTACTCAATGCTCTGTCTTGAGTTTGGGGCCACTCGCTGGTCTCCAAAATATCAGCAAGCTTAAGCTTAAAAAAGTCTTCTTCTCACTGTACTGTCACTAATTTCGGGTGTGGAGAAGCTGTTTCTAGGCAATGCATTTAGGTAGCGATTTTTCAACACAGTGGCAGCAATATAACGGTCTTCTCTAGCCCTGGCACACCTGGGTCTGCCATTACAAGGTCTTGTCAGATGGTTTCCTGTCTCTTTGTACCAACTCTAATAGGTATACATCGACTAATATAAATTAACAGAACAGACGTTGTGTTATTAGTAGCATGTTTGTAAAAATTCAAACAAAATATTGATTAATGGTATACCCGCGAAAAACGTTTTTGTTTGGTTGTCTTTATCCAGTTGTCATAAACCCACATGTTAAACCAAGCAAATAACCCCAAGGTCAAGTGAGAAATGTTCCCGTAAGGGCTAAAGTGGCCACTTTTTCGAAGAACCGCCCGAAACATTACGTGTGGCATATTCCGTTAATATTCAAAAAGGTGACGGTCGTAGCGCACAAGTAAATGGACCGTGAAAGATAAACGTCGCGGCGAAATTACTCTTATTGTTTGAGACATAAGGGCGGAGGAAATCTGCCCGACGGGTGAACTTATGTTAATGTTAAAGTGCTCGGTGTTATGATGATTTATAGCAGGTGCTTTCCTCAACAGTGGCAGTCTCTGCCCTGTCTATTACTCGGAGATACACCTGCTATATCGTTCTTATATCTTTTTTAGGGTTCTGTGCCCTAAAAGGAAAAAACGGAACCCTTATAGGATAACTTGGTTGTCCATCTGTCCCGGCCATCTGTCAGTCAAGAGCTTTTATCTCGGGAACGCGTGGAGGTATCGAGTTGAAATTAAATCATATACTCAGATTTTCAGTCCCTTGAAGTTTTATAAAATTATAACATAACATAAACATTTACATACATTCACATACAGTGCTTCAAAATCAAACTTCTAAGTTAACGTAAAAAAAGATAGCGCCGTTTATGCTGCAAAAAAACGTATATTTCGACACTCAAGGGATTCAAAAATCATAGGGCTCTTTCCGTTGACCTAGGACTGTGGAAGTAATATTGTAATTACAAAATACAGGGGAAGATATGAAAGCTACACATTTGTAATTAAACCTTAAAAAAATGTTTTTAACTTCGGGAATTGTTCAAAAAAATCTGCTACTACGGCTTGGTGGCCTTTGGTGGGTGAGCCTGACTCGCTCTTCTCCGGTTTTTGCACTTTTTTCCTAGTTGATGGATGTGCAAGGATCGTGGCAGGTGGCATACTTGAGTATTCGCTGGTAGTTACTACATACGCTCCCGGTATAGAGGCATTAGTTAACTTTGTAATTAGTGTAAAAACCAACTTTAACGAAATTTTGTTCGTAAGCTGACGTAAACGTTTTGTGTAGTAAGGTACCTATAAAAGTGAACTAAACATATACTTAATTGTACAGCGTATCACGGTGTACCTAACCAACTACATTTTTCAGACACAATATTTCAATTCAGCTCATAATGTTTTAAGACCCACTGTTCATGACTGTACCCCATGAGTGAAGGATTCATTAAGTGTCAATTACCTATTATTTCTTAAATATCAATTCAAGTAAGTTTGTTGTACGTGGTTGCTAGGTATATAATGTATTTATAAATGTTTAATTATATATTATAGGTAACACCGGTACAATTTTATATAGTTAAAAATGGTGTATAACGTATTTTTGAGGTTTTCATACCCCAAAAGGCTAGGGATCCTATTTCTAAGACTCCACTATCACGTCAACTGTCTGTCACGAGCCTGTATCTTATGAAGCGTTTGACAGTTAAGATATTTTCAACAAATACCTACTAAAAAGATAACAAAATAAACATTTAAGGGGGGCGATACAATAAACGTAATTTTTTGTTGTGTTTTTTTATTTTTTTTTATTTTAGCAAGATAAACGTTTACATTTTCATTTAAACAAATGTCGCCAAACTGCTGGGCAGTTAGTTGGCGAAGCGCTCTTATGACTTAAGATTTCCATTGACAATTTTACAGCTATATTATACTTACTTAATAATTTAGGTAGGTACTTATTTACATTCTTGTACTCAAAAAAGAAGTTACTATAGGTACCTTTTTTAAATTAACCCACATTGGGTAAACTTGAATACAATATTCAAGATTCGTTTAGCCAAACTTAACATAATTTCCTTTAATTTGTCTTTCAAAGTGCTTATTTTTACTTTATTCTGGTCTAACAAAAACAAATATTTATTAAACAGCTTGCGAATGTAATATTCTCTGGTTCTTTCACCATAGTAGTTTTGCTCTATATTAATAACTGCACCACGTAAACGCTTGAAATATTCACTGACTTTTTTGTTGTTTGAAAGTGAATATCACTTTGAAAATAAATAATTAAATTAAAATAAATTAAATATTAAATGGGAGCTCGCTTACAAAACACGTGATTTTTGGGGTATTTGCTCGATATTCATATAATATAATTTTTAATTTTGTACAGATACTTGTACGGAACCCTTCCTGGAGTGAGTCTGGCTCACACTTGACCTGTTTTTAAATAAAATCACAACACTAAATATGTGGCGCCACCTATCCTCTGACTTAGTAACTTTCGTCAAAGCGAGCGCACACCCCCACTGAGCGAGGTTTACGTCATAAACTCTGCTTACCTCCGTGCAAAGATACCACCTTGTTTAGAATGCTGTGGATAGATAGCGCAGCAAGTTTATGAACCGCTGGTTTCTGAATTGTAAATTTACAAAAAAAATACAGTTACAGTCCACATTTTGTCTTAAAAAAAATACGAACCTACTATGTAGAATAGAACAACACTAAATATTTACTTATGATTTTTTTTAAATTAATTTAAAAAATGTACTAAAAAGTTTATGACCGCCACCGCCACTAATAGTGTAAAAAATATTTGGGCAATCCAAAAATTAAAATTGGTTCAGTGATGTACTTACATGATACATAATAGTATTACCTAATAGGTTTTCATTTATCAATATTATTTTGCTAACGTAGGTGCCTCGTGCGTTTGACCCCTTTTATACGTAGTACTTAATCAACTTGATTTGTAATATTTTCCCCCAATTTTAATATTTTCACCTAATAAACACCTCCAAGGGCTCTAAAAAACAGCCTCCCTATTAATAAATTTATAATTACACGTCTCCACGGCAGCATTAAGAACGTAAACGTCTAACTAAATATCAGCTCTGCCTTTGCTTTCGCTGCCATAAATCTAAGTAATAGCCTTTCTTCCCCTTCTGCAAAAAACGGGAGAAAATCGAGGCCTGCGTGAAAAATCCCAACCCCTGGCTGAAGGCCAGTGCCTTACACGATGAATGGCAGAGAATTAACCAAAGAAGTTGTTATTCTTACCCCTCTGGCTCTTAACATGAATTTGAAGGAATATCTTCTCAGCTAAGAGGCGTAATTCTTTACCTACTTTCTCCCAAGTATAATTCCTATTCGGAAGCTTTTTACGGCGTGACATTTAATGGCGGAGCAAAACCGTAATCCCCAGTTACAAAACAAGCGAGCGTAACATTGGGACAAAGGAGACAGACGGTGAAAATTTAATTTCGAAAACCATCGAGCTTAATCCGGGTTCAGCCTTCCGCCACGCGCCGCTCAAGTACTGCGCTAGAATTTCATACGGTCAAGGTCGCCGTACGCCGCATAACTCGCAAGCTGCAAATCGAAGCGCTCCGCTGCACTGTGAGCCAAATTGATACAGCCAGACCTAATTGAATTATCTCAAACAAAATGCGACGATTTAGTTGTCGATATTGGGGATAAAGTGGTTTTTATTCTCATTCGTGTAGCTTTAAAAACAGTTCAGAAACGCATGGCCGGTACATGCGCACTCTCGACTTCGCGAGTCAATATCCCCTCTGCCCCGCTCGCCGACGTCGCGCCGCGCCGCGCCTTTCCTATCAGTGTAACCATAAATGTCGTAATTTTCCTCAAACGGCAATTTTGTTAAATATTACACTCTGCGTCATTATAATTTATTGATGTCACGCTTTGTTATAAAAATCGTGTCTACTTATTTATCCACATTCTAACGATTTTACATACATGAGCTCACGCCTGCATCCCAGAGGGATAGGTACAGACCAGGGACTGTGACCTCCCACGATAGAGACAAGTTTTAGTAAATGTAATAATGTCCAGTTAATACGCCATACGTCCAAAATACTTATTAGAGTTTACGTTTTATAAATTTTTTTTTGCAATGAGTTCTTACATCGATAATTTTGAAAGTAATAGAATATTTGTAATTTTATGCGCCATGAATGAGCCTCTATCAATTTCACATACAAGCCTCCGCGTCCGAAATAATTTCCCTGCATTGGAAAACGTGATTTTTAAACATAATAATATGGTTTTATACATTATCTGTCAGACAGTGCAGTATAGATGACAAAAAACCTAAATATTGTATAAAATAAAAAAATAAACAATAAAACATTCGAAAAAAAAATTCAAACAAAAAATAATAAACGACATTTCTTAAGTACTTTCCGAAATTAATCGCTTCCTAAAGGGATTCTTTTCTGAAAAACACTACAACATCATTATAACCACAAAACGTTCCAAGTCTAGCTTACACCATTGTTCCATCGAGCGGTGAATTAATTCCAAGTTTGTCCGCCAGAGTGCCAAGGATCTCCGACCAGCTGGCTGGTTGTTTGACAGTACCGAGCTCGGC
Source organism: Yponomeuta plumbellus (assembly GCA_947310845.1). NCBI lineage: Eukaryota > Metazoa > Arthropoda > Insecta > Lepidoptera > Yponomeutidae > Yponomeuta > Yponomeuta plumbellus. Next base: position 15,932,616 of record OX371194.1, read on the forward strand.
ACCGCTAGGCCCGACCGGCTCTGAGACAACGCTACACGTGGAATAACCCAACAAACATGCAACTTGGAACTAAAGTTTAAAGTGACAAGTATCCGGCCCCACAGTGCCTTTTATGTTCAAAGTTTCAGTGCTGAATCGATACAAGTTTTGGTTTTCGTTTGTGCCTTCGTCCCGAACCAGTGTGGTATTTTTATGTTGCATCAAAATTGATTTCGAGAGCACTGGGCTATAAACTCGCTAGGTAAGTCTATTTCTAAGATTGCTCCGTTCTAACAATTGGTTTATAAGGCATTGTTAATTTCACAGAGATAACGTCAAACTTTTTATTTATACGTATCAGTAACTATGGAAGCTGCACAGAGGGTATTGTTTACGGTGCTGTACAAACCAAAAACCGGTTGAGTAGAAGTAAACAAAATGAAACGTCCACTTGGCAACGCTAGTGCAAATATCTTAATCAGCCTCCAAAGGCATTGGTATACATACTTATGATTAAACTCCACAAACGCACACTTTAACAGTAAGACTGACTTACGCTAATTGGGGACATGTGGCTCATGTCGATTTTAATTAAAATTCTTAATACAAAATTTAATTTTAATGGCAATCTAAGAAGTAATGCAGGTGAGCATAACAAAATACAACGAAAAATAATATAAAGAAAATCTTTTTCCTGTGACAGTTTATTAAGGATTTTTTAGTTTATTTTGTACATTTGGCAGCACATCATGCTATGCACCCATGTACTTCTACACTCTACCCCATTGCATTACGGGTGACTTTGCTACTAAAATGTGATGGTTGACGTGCTGACGACTGTACACTTTTATAGACCCGTTTTTTTACTGCTTCTCCGACTCTCCAACGTTTGCTGGAAGAAATCTCTTGCACGGCGGATAAACCCACCTTTGTACATGATATTTCTCATAAGAAATGATATACCTATGTATTATTCTGTCAAAATGTTTCAATAAAGTATAATAACGAAACATCAAAATCAGGCTGATTACCTACAAAGATACGAATTTAAAAGTCGATTCAGATTTTTACTTTCTTTTGCCATCTTCTGGTTCTAAAGAGGCCAGTACTAGCCATTGGGTTATTTTTTGTCTATCGTAAGAGCGGACGACTCTTGGGTATCTTTGACCCCAGTAAGCCTTACAGAATTACCAACCTTCATCTTCATATGGAAAAGATGAAGCCTACATGAAATGAAATAATGTAAAAAATTGTGTTTACCTGTACTAAATAAAACTTTTATTTATTTATTATTTATTTTACACGGAGTAGAATTTTTTCACCGTATTTTGAATATTGAGCAGGCTCTTTATACAGGGTGTTTGGAAGCTGGGTGCAAAGCCTTAATTATTATTATTATTATTAATACTTTTATTAATAAGGGTGTTAGTACAGACCATCTAGAACATTTTAACATAAAAAAACAATCAGACTTTGGTTAGGACAAATAATGGCTCAAACAGCTCTAGATGGTCTATACTAACACCTCTTTTAGGCTTTACACCCAGCTTCCAAACACCCTGTATATCATAGATGGTACATAATATTTTCATAAACAATACCTACAGATTTATTCACAAATTCTTTTCTAAGCACTTTTCGTATGGCTCTTTTTCATTTTAGATATCGATTTCATTGTTTATTTAGTCTTATGCATCATTGTCTTGGCATGTACGTATCTTTATACCGAGAGGGTGCTTAGGCTGGTATTGTTGTAATGTTAGCTTTGCTACTGTTATCTGTGAGTCCTTAAATGCCATGACGTAAGAGTTAGATTACAACCATTTTCAACTTAACTTCGCAGCTGACTACACAAGTTTACTTTAATAAGGCTGCGTTTACTCCTAACATTCCTCTTGCTCGTATAATAATATTGTAACATTTTCAATAATTGGTAATAAGAAAATGGTGCACTGTGGGAAAAAATCACGACTTTGGAATATTAAATTAGGAACATTTTACGGATAAATACTTGCAGAATTTTTTTCTATAAGCTACACCAGGCAAAGGCAGGGGCCCCGTAAATGATAAAACACTGAAAAAACTCGATCCCAACTAAGTTGTCTTTACTCTTAGTTGACGCTAAAATGGTTGGAAGAAAGCTGCTTTTGTCTATTCTAAGCAACAATATAGTAGCTGCAACAAGAGTGTAATTGGTGCAGCAACCAACTTAATTTGCTTAAATCTATTTGGTTGCAATTCCTTGTTATAATAAACATTCTCTTTAAAAGTGACAAATTCTTATTTGACCCAAAATAGCTCTTTATTGAATACATGTCTTATTCTTTTTTGGGTTTACTAAGATGCAGTGTTTGTATTTACGTTAATATGTTAATTAAGTTACAGAAGTGCAACGTTAGAATAATTAATGTATATGTTGCAATAAACAAGTATGAAAATTGAATAAAGTAGGACTGTTTACTAATTTTACGTTTTATCATTATAGATAAAGCATAAAAAATATTTGGTTCAATGCATTTATCAAATCATAACAAATAATTTTATACTTTAATTTGAATAGGACTAGTAACTAATTTTACATTTCATCATTATGGATACAAGCATCGAAAATATTAAAACAAATCATTTATTAAGTTATTGTATTAACAATGTTCTTAGTAGCATCAACAATCAGCACTTGGTAGATCTAAACAAGCATCAATTCTACCGTGTTTATAGTTGACGCTAAAAAGAGCGACACCCCTCGGACCCCGTGCATCCCGCGCCACCCCGGCCGCCCTTCATTATCTCACTTTCATTCGTTTCGTGACGTTTGGGTGACAGTGTTTTTGTGGTTAAGAGAGTGAACACCAGCAGGTATGCTTGAAAACAATCTTAGCTAATAAGTAGCCTATAAATCACTTTGAAATTGAAAATTTATTTGGTTTGACAATAAATTCATCTAAATTTCTAAGGAGCAAAAATTATGTCGATGTTAACTTTTTGCAGCCTACCGCCCAAAGAAGAGCCCAAAGTAGAAAATCAAGAAAATCTTATCGGCCCTAACTTCGGAAGACCTAAAGGACTTAATTCCCCACACAGGACCAAGGGTCTTATTCACAAGGTGTTGGCGTACCTGGAAAAATGAGCTTATTACAACTACAGAAGTCTCTTTTTCGGTAAGTGGTTGTGAATTTCATTTTTATTTTAATGACTAAGTCTTAAGAAGCCGGTGTACGCCAGAGCGTATTATAAACCTCATCCTTGCTCTTCCCACCTAGAGCGGAAGAACCCAGGGTCCGCTTTTTGTGTGTTATTGGTTAGGTTGCTATTTACCGGGGCGACAGCCGTCTGACCCCTAACCCCTAGGGCAGGCATGAGGGATAGCCACGCCAGAGCCATCTGGTTGTCAGAGTTTCTGAACCGTCCAAAGGGCCTCTCACATGACCTCACGACCACCACAGACGTAGCCGGGACTTGTAGTTTAAGGTGCCATCCAAAACACCGAGCAAGTGATAATCTCATTAGGTAAGATCCATACACGAACTCTAAGCTCAGTGGTACGAGCCGGGCTTAGGACCTTTGTAATGAGAGGCCATCAACCAACAGGACTATCACTACTCCCAGAGTTTATAAATAAAGATAAAAAATTTAAACACTGGCATTCTTATATGAAGACTTATTTGAAATAATATTTAATACATGGTGACTAACTTATAATACATGGTGGCCAATCGGGTGACGTTAATTTTTTTTAGATAGCCCGTACCGAGACCTACTCAAAACACCCCCATGTACCTATGTTCAGCGATTATGGATAGTTTTCGAGTTATGTTTTTTTTTTATTTTGATATTTTCCAAGAAATCGTCAAAAAAAAACCAAATTCTTTTTGGCTTTAATTTTTTCTGTAATTATTATCAGTCTTAAGCCTATTTTCATATACAATAAAGTAAACCTGTACATCCGAACCATAATTAAGTACCTACATTCTGAGCCCAAAGTTTGAAATCACTGTTTTTCGTCGGGAGACCAAAAATTTCAAAATAAAATTAAAAATATTTATATGGCTGGTTCTGGAGCTCCAAACTAATCTTAAAAACTTTGCAAGACATTACACTTTCGAAATACTAAAGAAACAATAGCACTTACGGGGGCCTTATGCGCCTTACGTGACTAATAAAGGTAAAAAAGTGATGATTCACGAATTTCCAAAATGATTTAAAAAACTATTATTTTATTTTATAACGACAAATTTAAGAAAAATAACTCGTAGCAACTAATAAACACGATAATCATTGCTGTTTTAATAACTTTAATAAAATAAACTAATATCCAAGTTGTGATTTTTGATATTTGTCATAAAAAAGTAAAATAACAATTTTTTTAAATAATTTTGGAAATTCGTGAACCATCACCTTTTTACCTTTAACAATCACGTACGGCGGAAAATGTCCACCTATAAGTGCTATTTTTTCTTTATTACATCGAAAGTGTAATGTCTTGCAAAGTTTTTAAGATTAGTTTGGAGCTCCAAAACCAGGCATATAAATATTTTTAATGTTATTTTGAAATTTTTGGTCTCCCGACAAAAAACAGTGATTTCAAACTTTGGGCTCAGAATGTACTTAATTATTGTTCGGATGTACTAGTTTTCTTTATTGGATATGAAAATAGGCTTAATACTGATTATAATTGGAGTTGGCAAAATGTACTGTGTTAACTTAATATTCTTTATGTAATAAGGTTTTGTCAATTCTGATTTTTCTCATTGAATAAATAAAATAAAAAATAAAATAAAGTAATTACAGAAAAAATAAAAGCCGAAAAGCATTTTTTTTTTGACAATTTCGTGGAAAATTTCTAAATAAAAAAAATAATATTATAACTCTGGAACTATCAATAATCGCTGAAGATACATGGGTTGTTTTGAATAGGTCTCGGTACGGGCTATCTAAAAAAAAAATCCGTCACCTGATCGGCCACCCTGTATAATTTCAATTTTCAATGTTTTTTTATTACCTATTTACATTATTTGCTTTATTTTTGTTTACAGGGCCTGGATTGGATACGATAATAATATTGGGACAATAAATAATTATTATGAAATTTGAGTCTCCAAATAAGTGTCCGGCCGAAAAGGAGATTTGAAATGAATGTGATTTTTTTAACACTTGTTTTATTAATTGTAGCTCAATGTAACACATGTAACATGAATACTCGCAGTACTTAACGGGAAGTTATATGTTACTACTCTAAGATTTAGGGTATAAGAAAAGTATAATAGTTAGTGGCAAGTTTAAAATAAATGTGATTTTCTTACATTGTTGTTTTATTAATTGGCATAAATTATTATTTAATATAATTATTATGTCACTTAATAAATTCAACTATGGCACATTTAAGGTACATGATCCATTGTCGTATTTACTTAGCTAGTTTAGTAGGTACCTATTCAAAAGTATTTTGAATCTTCAGGATAGTTTTGCTACACATGCCCAACAATTTCACCCAAGGATCTCGAGTCCTGACCCACGTTCCTTGGGTGAAATAGTGGGCATGAAGAGCAGAATAACATTCTGAAGATTCAAAATACTTTTGTACACCCTGTATAGGTATCTACTAAAGTAGCTAAGTAAATGCGACATTGAATCTTGTGTATGATAAAAAAGTGTCATAGTTTAATTTATTAAGAGACATAATTACATCTACAACCTTTTTTGGTTCATATAATAATCACCTTGTCAAATATAACCTAGACACTAAATTAATACAAACAATTAACTTTGTTAAACGAAATGACGTAGTATTCAATATAACTGAATTGATTTAGTGACATAATCAAATCGATAACCCTTCGTAGTACCAACAATAATCACCTTGGTAAACATATCGTATTCACTAAATAATTACAAATAGGTACCTTGGTTTAACTAAATAATATAATATTAGGTTAAATGAAGTTTAATAATCAAATGAAACAAGAAACAAAACTGGAAGTATTAACTTGTATGGTGGAACCAACTTTTATATTTATTGATAGTGAATAAGGGCTTAGTTAAATCCACCATCAAACTTTACTATTTTAGTAAAATTTCGTGCTTAACTTGAATTAAAAAAATGTTATTACGACCATGTATCTTTATAAGGCCAGCACATTCCTTATTTAATGCAACTAGATAGCATGTTTTATATGACAATGTTAGATGATTGCGTTGGATGAGAATGACTACTAATAGCTATTCACTTGGTTAGCTCAACAATTTCTTTTTGTAACATCGATTTAGTACATTGTTTTCACTCGACAAGAATAGTTTCGAATATACTAACGAGCCTTTGTAAAATAAGCAATGTAGGTACTTGGTAGATATAAACAACCGCAGATTAACAAAGTTCTCTTAGTCAATGAAGTTAAGATCTTGACAGGCTCATATGGAGTCATGTTGTATAATACGATCAAACAAGATCTTTGTTGAAATGACATTATTTTTTTTCAGTGAACCTTCAATAAAGCCCGATTCACACTTCAATAAGTACGGTAGCGAGTTAAGTTGCGTTTGTCTCGACGAGTTAAATCGCTTTTGCCGTTCAAACGCTACTGTACGTACTTATTAAAGTGTAAATCGGGCATTATTGCGATTGACCACGAAATGCCACGAAGTATGGCGTGGAGGAAAAGGCCTATAACCAACAGTTGATAGAGGTGAATTCACATGATAATGATGACAAGGAACAGCAATTATACAAAATTATTCAAATTATACATTATGTCGGTATTGCTATTTAAATAAATAAAAAATAATAAACTCACACCCTTTATCCCCGAGGGGTTAGGCAGACTAGCCACTTGTCACGTTGAGACCTAATAAACTCGGCAAAACGTGGGCCCAGTTTTAGTGATTGGTGCCTCTGCCTACTATTTTTTAGTGCATCTATAAAAAAAAATCTCCAAATGGTTGAATGTGTGAGCAGGAAAGATCTCAAAAGTAAAATCAGCAAATAAATATAGAGGTAATAATAACAATACCAACTCTTTGAATTTAATTTCACAATAACGCGGAAAATACAGCACTGGGGAACAAACAATCGCATAGCATTGTTGGTAAAGCATTTCAAAGGAAATAATTCCGAATTTACAAACGGCTACACGTAACGAAATGTCGGCGAAAATGTGCAATGTACATTCCATTAAGTTGGCGAAAGAGTAATTTTCGTCTGGAGCAAATATTGCGAGTATATGGAGCTAGTCCAACAACCTACTTCGTTTTAGGCAAAACAAATCATCTAAGTTTAAATTTTAGCCCTCTCATACCTATATAAATACACGGTGAGACTGAGATAGTACTCGCCACGGTATGCCCAGTCTTATTTAGTCTATTTTCTCAGTCTTATTTAGGTAGGGCCGATTTCTGAATTGAGAATTTAGACTTAGGTAAATACTTAAGTAACGTGCTGTCACGCTCTATCCTAAAGAAATTTGTCGAGACAGCACTACATTTAAGTAGTAGGCCGGTTCGTTCTTCCTTACGAGGGCAGTGTTGACTCGGCGTAAACGGGCCTTAACAGAACTCCATAGTCAGAGTGTACTTCATATTATACTTTCTTGTACACAAGACAGGGTCAGTTGAGTAGACGAGCTTATGTTGTTATTCAGTAAAGTTAATTCTTATTCTGATCTATGTCCAGTTATTGGTACGATGACGACTATGTTCTTCATTTAACCCATAATTGGGTTGAATGAAGAACATAGTCGGGTCTCTTCCCTGAGGAAGGTATAGGCCATACTCCACCATGGGGGCCAAGTCTGGATTGGTGGAGGCTTGTAAGGCTAGTGGCTGGTCTTACTGTCAGAAGTTTTCGAGCCGCCTTAAGGCCCATGACTTGGCTTAACGACTGCCATCTATTGACGGCAGCTGGCACCAACTGCTTAACGTGCCTTGCGAAGCACGGAACCGCTCGGAAAAATGCCACTAGCGTTAGTCATAGACGGGGACCCATCTATGGACTGAACGCGTCGTATGTTGCTAAACCTTAGTGATCGCTTAATATCATTCAGGCAGCCCAGGCTACGAGCGATTCATGTCATGTGTCATTCATGTGTCTTGTTGGTATAATAAATTTTCTTCTTTTTTATGAATTAGTAGAGGTATACTCGTATATATTTTTTTCTATTAAAACATACACATAAATGTGAAACGAAAACCTCAGATAATTTTGTAGTCTGTGTCATACGTGCGGAAATACCCCCTTGTAAGCGTCACGTGACCGACCTTACCTGGCCAACGCTTCGACCCAGTTCAGTTGTAAGCATTCGCAGAAATACAATCACTTTGTGTAGTCACGGGGGAAGTCAATTACCAAGAAGGAAATTAAACCCCCAGTGAGCAAAGCCTCAGCTGACGTACAGTCGATAGCAGATCAACCTTTCTTGTAGTTTTTTTATAAATGTAACATGGACGCGCTGAAAATCAGCGTCGCCGGGTTTTTTTGTACAAATCTAGCGACACAGCTGAGCGCGCTTCCTATTGCCAAAATAAAATGTTTTGTAAAACTAATATAAATTTATTTTATAATTTTTAGTTTCTAGTTTAGCTACTAGATTTAATTTCATGTTTTGCTCGCAATTTTTGGCAATAAAACTTTTTATTCTATTCTATTCTATTCTTCTTTTGATCAAGTTATCTATGCCATATCAATTTGGTATCATATGTTAAACTGATAAAATTTATTTTTTTGTTCTTTGTAGAACTGCAAAATGCTGCAAAGAGAGAATTGCAAAGAACACTGATGCTTTTTTTGAACTAAAACTTTCGTTAGCACTACACATTGTAAATTTTTGGTCCAGATTAACTTGCGTTACGTTGAATCGCTCGTAGCCTGGGCTGTTTAAGTGATCTTAAACGATCACCAAAGTTAGGCAACATACGGCGCGTTCAGTCCATGGATGGGTCACCGTCTATGACTAACGCTAGTGGCATTTTTCCGAGCGATTCCGTGCTTCGCAAGGCACGTTAAGCAGTTGGTGCCGGCTACCGTCGATAGATGGCAGTCGTTAAGCCAAGTCAGAGGCCTTAGGGCGGCTTGAAAACTTCTGACAGTAAGACCAGCCAGTCTTACAAGCCTCCACCAATCCGCACTTGGCCCCCGTGGTGGAGTGTGGCCTGTGCCTTCGTCAGGGAGGAGACCCGTGCCCCTCGGTGGGGACATGATGGGTTGATGATGATGATTAACTTACGTTTATTTTTATCGGACGAGTCCGACCAGGTTTCGCTTCGATAAAAATAAACGTAAGTTAATCCGGACCAAAAATTTACAACAATGATGCTGAACTTCTTATGTAATATTTCTTTGACTGATTTTCGTGCGTAAATGAAGTATAATAATAATGTAATAATTTTAAGTTTTTTGAATGAATTTTAATTTGAATTATAAAGTTACCTTTACATTTAATTTCAAAGACGCCCGTAACATGACTGAGTAGAATGCAGACTTGTTTTTGTGCTGAATTGTCATTGTGCTGTCGACTGTACCTAGCTGGCTAGCATGATCTTTACGATATATATTTGAATGTGAAGACATACATAGAATAGAATAGAATAGAACAGAATAGAACAGAATATAATAGAATAGAATAGAATAGAATAGAATAGAATAGAATAGAATAGAATAGAATAGAATAGAATAGAATAGAATAGAATAGAATAGAATAGAATAGAATAGAATAGAATAGAATAGAATAGAATAGAATAGAATAGAATAGAATAGAATAGAATAGAATAGAATAGAATAGAATAGAATAGAATAGAATAGAATAGAATAGAATAGAATAGAATAGAATAGAATAGAATAGAATAGAATAGAATAGAACAGAACAGAACAGAACAGAACAGAACAGAACAGAACAGAACAGAACAGAACAGAACAGAACAGAACAGAACAGAACAGAACAGAACAGAACAGAACAGAACAGAATATAATATAATAGAACGGAACAGAACAGAACAGAACAGAACAGAACAGAATAGAATAGAATAGAATAGAATAGAATAGAATAGAATATTCTTTATTGTATGTACACCACACATGAGATTTGACAATAACATAGTACAGTACAATTGGCGGCCTTATTACTAAAAGTAAATTCTTCCAGACAACTATTGACGGAAAAAAATAAAGAAGCTGAATGACGGATAGTCGGTGCAATCAGACAATATGAAATAAGATAATCTTTATGTCTAATACACATACATAAACCGTACATAAATATGAAATAAATATAAAATAAAATAAACATACATAAATAAAATACATAATATATCATATGGTAGGAAATGAACGAAAACATATTATACCTACATAATACGAGAGAGAAAAGGAAAAACATACTAAGAAAATGTTCTTGAACTCTGCTCTTAAATATTGAAAGGGAAGGAGAAAATCTTACGGCCAGAGGCGTAAATAAGCTCACGCCTGTACCCCGGTGGGGTAGGCAAAGACCAGAACTGCAACCTGCCAGGATCCTGACAAATCACTTTGCTTCATCGGACATTAATTAGTCGTTGCATACACGTACGTTTTGGGTACTTTTCCGCGGTTTTTTTCTTGCCCTTTGCTAATACATCTCCTATTTGGTCGATAAAGTCACCGTTTTAGTGGCCAGTTTACTTTATTAAATCTAATACGAATACCTCCCTAGGTATTATTAAATACTAGCTTTCGCCCGTGACTCTGTCCGCGTGGACTATAGTGCAAAATTTTGCAACTCCGTTCACTTCCTTAAGGGTTAAATTTAGAAAAACGGCGAAACACGGATTCAATCAATTGTGTTGAAGAGTACATATTTAATTTAAGTTTCAAGAAAATTAGACAACATTCTGTATACCTCCCATACAAATTTTGGCAACCTTTTTTGCCCCCTAAGGAGTTTAATTTCAAAAAATCCGGTCTTATTCCTTGCCTACATTATATATGTACGGTTTGGCATTATTTAAATGTACGCCCAACGGCTTGGGCTGCATGGGCGTTGATGAGTGAGTCAGTCAGTCAGGACTTTGAATTTTATTTATATAGATTATGTTATAATATTAATGTTAGTGTACATTGATAGATAGATAGATAGATAGATAAAAAATTTATTCACATTGCGCAGTTGAGTCTTCCTACTTTATTGCGGATACACTTACTTGACATTTTATCGGAAGCGTCCGACCAGGTTTCGCTTTGATTCAAGTCAAAGAAGTGTTTCTCGCTAAAACTCAACAACGGTTGGACCGATTTGGCAAATGTTTGGATTTTTACATTTGTGGAAGTCCAGGGAATATTTAAATGGTGAGAAAATATTACAAAACTTTGGCGGTACGAAGTTTGCCGGGATATCTAGTATGTAGATAGACATGAAACAGGCCCCAGGGTATGCCACTTGCTAAGTTCTTTAGAACCCTCTTTCGCTTCATCAACATATTTTTAGTCGTTGCATGCTCGTACGACGGTTTTGATAATGTCTGAATTCGGACGACTCTCCTTTTATAAAGGGAGATCCTAATGAGCATAAAAATTTCATTGTAGAGACAACCAATAATTTGGAGAAATATATTGCCGTTTCGCAATAAAATCCAACATTTACGACACGAAAATGTTTTTTTATGGTAAGGGATTTTTGGGATATTTTTTTCAAAATGCTAAACTCAATATTGGTGTATTGAGCTCCCAACAAAGTTTATGCTATGGCAGCCTCCGTCGTTCAGCCTCTGCGACAAAGCCGTATAACTAACACAATTGCGCGAATGGATTGCCTAAATCCTAAACCAAGTTGAGGAATTGACAATACACAAGTTCTACTCAATACTAAGACTTTCCATTATTCATATAAAATTGATTGATTCTTTATTCTCAACATTTGGTTTTAAATAAAAGTTTTCTTGCCCAAAAATTTACATGTTGATGCGTTTTAACGCACAGTTTTATAATAGCAATCGTTAAAACTGCAGTCTCCTGAATGCAGGTGTTAGAGGTAAATCATCGATTGAAGGCTAGGCACCGCGCAAGCCGTACAGATTATTAGGTACCGTGTTTGACCCCAGATCTGAGTGTATCACCTTTGTGACTTCCACATGGCCCTGCATGGGTAGTACGAATAGTATGATGACGCGAGTCAAGCTTTTTGTGGTGCTAAAATGTCAGAATTTGACAGTCAATGTATACGGGAAAGTCATGATTTTTATGTTATGACGCGCGACTCTCGTCATCATACTACCTAGTCTGGGTATTTGTGTCTAACCGGATAATTTTTCGAAAGCAGAGAATTTTAGATACTGCAAGAATCTCACGCTCCACGGGTGTTCTCGGGCCTTCTAGATGGGCCCTAGGACTTACCCTTGTAGTACTAAGTTAACTTTCTGAAAGTGTGTATCTCGTGCTCGTACCAAGTCGTAACAAGGGTTGGGAACTTTCAGGGTACCCCTTCCATCCTGGTACGGCTAGACTCATCTAATTGCCGTTGTAAAGACAACACGTCAATAGTTCACAGAGCCTTTGGTGTTCTGCGAGCTAAATATACTTTAGATGTTCTCACATAGCAACGACAAATACTTCGCCTTCTTGATGGATTGCGGCTGAGGATCGTGCCTGAAAAACATTTGTAATAGTAGTAATGAAACACCGATGTTTTGTTTCCAACTTTCCATTAACTTTAATGTTTTAAAATCAGATATCTGGGCCTTCATAAAACCTGGTATTGTTATCACAATTTACTCACAATACATTGCATCGCAGTTTTCCTACTTACATACTTGTCTGTAGATTGATCGATTTAGCAACGTATATGTACATGTATATGGAATATGTATATGGAATTGTTATAGAAAAGCATTAATTGTAATTCTACGAAACCGGACTCAGTGGTATGTCCACATTTCCCATTAGTCGATAACAGTAACGCACGACATGTCTACATTCATACATTTACTATAGAAAGTTGGAGTAAAAAAGTGCAATTCTCGTCCAACGTAAAACCATTGATGCCATCATTGATGACTGGGCGCTACTATGTAACTCCTCCACAGTACGGAGTTGTCTACTTCCGACTGTCAAATTTATACGAATAATATTTGGAATCGTCGAAATAGTTAACCCAATAGAGTGACTAGAGACTACAGTGTGCTTAGTGCGAGTTTTTTTAACTACTCGATCGCGTTAACGTAAACTCATATTCTATAGGAGTGGCAAAGCGCGCCACCTAGTTGTCTCTCTGTCACTCCTATACAAATTGCAAACGCTCTCGCTATTGAAAGTGAATGAAAAAACTCGCACTAAGGGCCCGGATGACACTGGCCAGTTGCGTGATAGAAGGATTGATGGACTTTACGACCTCTTTCGATTTTACTCTAGTGCCTTGTAAATACTTTTTGTTGCTACATCTAGCTAGCTGCATCGACAGTAGGTAAATGACCAGAATAGAAATGGAAATGGGATTGCAGGCTTCCATGGGATCTGATATTTTCAATTGGCTACATGCTATCAATCATGTTACATTTTTGAACATGAACGGAAATCTCAAAACCATTTCAAGAAATTATGATTTCAGTACAATTTTTATTTATCATATTTGTAAATAAGTCTATATATTTTTAAATATTCAATAAAAAGCCTTGACCTTAAATTACTTAGCATAAATGACGTCAGCAAAGACTGTATGAGTATTAATCCTTTGACTTACTTAAAAAAAAATACCAAACCAAATCAACTGACGTTAATCACATTTGTTTTTTTGTATGTAAGCAAAGACTGTTTCCTTAATCATCCTCTGATGACGTCACAAACACCAAAACTTTAGAAAAATATAAAAAATAGACATAATCAATAAAACTCAAAAATACCGAAATCAGTTTCTTAAAATTGACAAGTTTTAAAAATAAATTATAAAAGACATTATAAAAAATAAGTAGCATGGCCAATTATGCACAGGAAATGGAATTACTTTTAATGTTATTGCTAATATTTACCACTTCGGCGTTCTGTCGAACGATTCGGACTATTCGGAGTAATGTTGACTCATTCAATTTAGCACCGATCCGAATTAATTCGGAAGTGAAAACGGTTACGTGTTAATTCGATATTTTTTATTTAGAAATCGTCCAACAGCATTTCTCTGAGCTTGAAATAACTCTTTTGCTGACAAACGGACTAAATTCCTCTGGATGCTAAAATTTAGCTTTTTTCATTTTACATTTGTAAATATTATGAGCCTGCCTTCCTATGACGTGTCTGAGTTTTTTGTACGGTTATCCATATATCCATCTACACGTTTGAAATATCCAAATATGTATATCTATGACAGTTAAAATTAGATGAAATAAAATCGCACGACGATATAGTTAGTCCACTTCGAAAAATAAAAAAATACTAACATCGGACAACGAAAAAATTCCTTGTTCGACATTTTGGAACGACAGTTATAACAAAACCGAACCTTTACAGATTTTTCGGATTAGAATCAAAATGGCTAGAAAAAAAGAAATATTCTTTTAGCCTTTACTACTGGAAGTGATTCCATACAAACTATTGAATTCGCTGTCAGAATAAAACTTTAGCACCTACCAACGCACTAATAGAGTCGTCTCTAGTTTGAAGTAATGAACTTGACACTGGCTCGCGATATGAGAATGAGCGGAGTGTTGATGCACAGAGTGAAAAATACAGAATGGCTACTGCGATGTGATGTAAAATTTAACTAAATAAAACCAACCATAAACCGTAAACGCTACTAATCATAATGTCAAGCCTTCCTCTGGTTACCACCGCACAGATTTACATCTATAATCTATTTAAGTATACTTGGCAATTTCAAAAACCTTCAGAAAACTCGATACCGTTTGCGAATTTAGTACTAGTTAGCACTAAATTTGTAAACTGTTTCGAGCCCTCTACCGCTAAAGGTTTTTGATTTAGTGTCACTTAAAGTCTAAAAAAAATGCCAAGTATAGACAAATGGATTATGGAATGGATATAGTGTGGTAACCAACGTAAAACATGCGTGTAATGTTTTTTCTTTTAATATTTTTTTTGTATTTGTATGTTGCGAGAAAGAAAAGTTCATACAATCAAACAAATGCTCACTTCTACTTTTGTTAGTTAATTTTGTAAAGTAAAACTTGTAACACATGTCGTTCGTTAAACTAGACAGGACGAAAAACATATTTTGGCTTGTGAATGCCCTCGTTCTGGTGAACCACTGGAGCACGGAAGATGTAGGTTGTTTTTTTAGCTAGTTTTTACAGTCAAATGTTATATAATAACTTAACATACAAAACTTAGATATATATAAGTCTTATAATGTATTTGTTTGTTTTTCTGGTGTGTACAATAAAGAGTTCTAATCTAATCTTAATTTAATCCTCCGAACGGTTAGTGTAGAACACAAATAAATTTCGGCTGCATGCCACGGTCCATCCTACTTAGTTAATAGCTATTTATGAATCACATGCATAGTTCGTACTTAGTATCTTTAAAATTAAATTGTTATAGAAATAACGCTTAATTTGAAACTCACAATTTTATGTACATTTTATTGCCGTTCAACCCACTAGCTATCTTTAATCCAAACTAGCAATTATTTCACGAAATGTGTATTTTTAAAACATCAAAAGTGATTTTTTTTAATTGGCTACGCAGTCTACATCATAATATTATTGTCATAACAAGATATAAATTGTATGTTGGAGTATGGAAGTTGTGTGAGACGCGGCCGTACCTAGAGCCGCATTTCTATCATAGTTTATGTACGGTCGGTGGGCGCGCATTCCTCTGCGCCTGCCTCTATAAATACCTAACAGACGATGTGGGGCGCCGACCTAAATCACTGGCTCACTGACGCCCCCATCGGTCCAACTTGGAACTTCGAGCTGGGTAGGGTTGGCAGACTCATAAAATTTTTTCACACTAATACCGCTATTTTTTATACTAGCTGTGACCCTGAATTTGTTTTTTAAATATCGGGATGAAATATAAATAGAAATATCTTTATTGAGAAATTCAATTTGAGACAGTTCATTGTGAAGCCCTTGCTCTCGAACGAGGATAACCTGTGCGATGAAAAGAATATTTTATCTATGTATCTATTTACGTCTTTATCTATGTAATAGGGTAGTTATATCCAGGGTCAAAATAATTAAATTCTATTTAGTCCGTATTTTAGATTATAAAAAAATATTGGACACTTTTTTTTTTCGATTAGGTAAACAAAAAATAATAAAGATATAGCTCATTAAAGTTACGTGTGACGTCACTCCGTGCTAAAAAATGCAGCACGGCGTGACGTCACACGTATCTTTAATGGGCTATAATAATATCTTTGTCATTTTTGGTCTAATTTACAAATAAAAAAATACGTGTCCCTTATTTTTTAATTAATCTAAAAGACGGACTAATAACATTTTTTAGGGCAACTAGCCTATTGTCCGTGTGGTAAATTTTGTCCAAATTCATTCAGCCGCTTTAGTTTCATTGCGAAAGATAAATGAAAACTTTCGTATTTCGTATTTAATATATTTTATTTATGTGATGCAAAGGATGTACAGCCATTTTAGTTGCAAAGTCGCCCCTAATCCAACGGAGTAGAGTGCATGGGTGTATACCATGATGTGCTGTCGACTGTACAACGTGTTATTTAAACACTGCACAACGATACAAATTAAGGCCAAGCAATATTTTGAAATCTATCTTATATATATATATATAAAATTCAAAGTCCTGACTGACTGACTCACTTGTCAACGCCCAGCCCAAGCCGTTTGACCTAGGAAGCTGAAATTTGGCACAGAGGATCTATATATAATGTAGGCAAGGAATAAGAACGGATTTTTTGAAATTCAACCCCTAAGGGGGTAAAAAGGGTTGCCAAAATTTGTATGGGAGGTACAAAAAAAGTTGTCTGATTTTCTTGAAACTTGAAATAAATACTCTTCAACAAAATTGATTGAACATGTGTTTCGGCGTTTTTCTAAATTTAACCCTTAAGAGAGTGAACGGGGTTGCAAAATTTTAAACTAAAGTCCACGCGGATGGAGTCAAGGGCGAAAGCTAGTTCTCAATAACTATAGTAGAATTTTTCCCGGCAAGATTCATCATCATTATCAACCCATTTTGTCCCCACCGATGGGCACGGGTCTTCCCTAAGGAAGGTATAGGCCATACTCCGCCACGGGGGCGAAGTCCGGATTGGTGAGGCTTGTAAGACTAGTGGCTGGTCTTACTGTCAGAAGTTGGCTTAACGACTGCTATCTATCGACGGCAGCCAGCAGCAACCACTTAACGCGCCTTGCGAAGCACGGAACCGCTTAGAAAAATGCCACTAGCGTTAGTCATAGAACGGTCACCCGTAGATAAGATTACGGTAAGATTACTTATATTAAAAACAATATTAAATTAAAGTGACACCGTTGTTCTTCATATTTTTGGCAATAGTCGATTTAACGATTAAAGAACAGTTATTTGGTTTTGCCTTGTTTCAGAAACACGTTGTATGAAAAACAATGAAGTTGTTTAGATGTCACTAAACTTTGTTTTAGTCGGTGAGTGTGAGCCGCCGACAGCTAAATCACGGGCTCACTGACGCTTCCGCCGGCCCAACTTGGAACTTTGACAGTGTTGCCATAGCGAACAAAGTTTAATCTTCATGACAAAGTTCAGGCGGGGGTACCGTCGCACCCATAATTTGTTAATCTACCCGTAATTTGTTAATAGATCTCAGTTGAAGTGCGTATAAAGACCACTGACAGCGACTAAAAGTAGATTAAAAGAAATACGAGTAGATAAAAGAAAAGTAGATGTGTTCAGTTGACATCTGATACTGTCCTTGCAGGCGACTTTAAAACCAATAAATGTCACCTGCTGTCAATTATCGAGGCTAGAGGCCCTTTACACACTGCGACTTTTAGCATCGATGCAGTCGCGATGCAGCATCGATGCAGTCGCAAATGCGCTACTTTATCATCGATATAGTTGCGATACAGTCGCAATGCTGTGGCGATGCAGAAGCTGGTCAATTGAACTGTAACGATGCAGAATCGATGCAACCGCGATTCAACATCGATGCACTCGCGATGCTGTATTACGTTAGTATCGCGACTGTATCGATGCTAATATGAGCGACGAAACGTTTATTTTGATCAGTCATTCGTTGACTGCCACATCGCGATGAGCTCGATTGAAACTGTTTTAATCACGCTCTCTGTATAATTAATTCCTTTAAAAAAAGAATCGTAAACGTAAACAGAGGAACTATTGGAAGTATACACGCGCTTGACAGCATAGATGCTAACGTTCGTTAGTATCGATACATTCGCTCGTTAGCATCGATACACACGCGCGTTATCATCGATACACATGCACGACAACATCGATACTAACGTGCGTTAGTATCGATACAGTCACGCGTTAGCATCGATACACACGCGCGACAGCATCGATGCAAAAATCTGTTACTGCTGACATAGGAGTACGATGACGCGAGTCACGCATTTTGTGGCGCTAAAACTTCAGAATTTGACACTTAATGTACTGGAATGTCGCGACTTTTGACGTTATGGTGCGTGACTCGCGCCGTCTTACTACCTATGATGGGGTCGCGATGTTGTCGCGCTTTTCAAAACGGGGCAACTGCATCGACTAAAAGTCGCAGTGTGTAAAGGGCCAAAGTTGTTTTACATAGGTACAAAGACAATAATTTCTACAATTTAGGCTTCCGGTCCCATCATCATCAGCCATTTGACGGCCACTGCAGGACATAAGCCTCTATCATAGTTTCTCAAGCTTAACGGTCTTGTACCCCGGACTTAGCGACCTCCCCGCCACCGTAACCGGTAGTTAGACCATCTGGTGGAGGGCCTGCCCATACTGCGTCGTCCGGTCCGCGGTCGCCAGGTCAGGAACATTTTCGCCTCAACGGCCATCAGTTCTCTGAGCTGTGCCCCGCCCACTGCCACTTCAACTGGGCAATTCTTCGAGCCATAATAATATTAGTGTGACTACGGATAAATAAATGAACCATAGTCACACTAGTGTGACAATTTGGTGTGACTACGGATCGGTTGGGAGTAACTTTGGTCTTCTACGGATTTCCTCATTCCTGATTCGAACTGCCCTTATATTTCGCCTTTCCACTCTACTTTCCACCCGATAGAGATCGGGTTAAGCACTGAGACAACTCGAAAGAGTTAAAATAAGAATGTACAAGTAGAGTCTGCACCCGTAGGGCAAACACTGCTCTACTGCAAAAAAGTATATTTTGTATGGGACCTCCAATTTATAATAAGCTACCGAGAGACATGAGAGAACTTGACATAAAGGATGATGGGCAAAAATGTATGAAGCGTGGGCCCACCTCCAATAAAAATGGCTTGTTTATTAAATTAAAGGTCTACATACATACGTTCATTATCGGGCAGGCGGATGCCAGAATTCGCTGTGTGTCTGGAGTTTTTTTATTTAGAAAAAGTTGATGTTTTTGGTTATAAATAGAAGTTTTATGGTTTATAAAACCATTTTTTTTGCTTATATGTAAGCCACCTAATGCTACATCCCAGTGACAGCCGCACGCTTGCGAAGGCAGGACGTTCGACCGGTTTGTGTTATCGTAAACACAGCGCGTATTGTTTTGTTGCAACTTATTTAGAATGCTTATTTCTGTAATTGACTATGGATAGCAGTGAGAGTGAACATTTGTTAACGGATGAGAGTGGGAAGGAGCGGAATGTGGAGGCAGTGATGAGTACAAATAGTGAGAGAGATGAGGTGCAGATAAATCTATCGCAGTGTGAGAATTCAGAGGGTAGGGCGTCGAGCCTCGCTCGCGCTGAAAAGCGAAGCCGTGAGAATGACCCAAGCGAAGTTTGGACATCTGTGATGCGGCGAAGAAAGTTACTAGCCCGGAGTTTCACCACCGATACGGAAACAGTGAGAGTCCCGGAAGAAAATATCGAGATCTGTATAACTTCCAAGGAGAAACTACCTAAACAAATCGGCTTAGCCCGCTTGTTAAAATCCGAAAATATACTTGGCGTCGTAAGAGTAAAGTACACTAATAGTTACAAGGTTTTGATTCAATTTAATAACGACGTAAATGCCGAGATGCTAATACAAAACAAAACATTTAGTGACAAGGGATTAAGATGTCAAAAAACATACGAAGTCGGTGTGTCGTATGGAGTAATACGTGACATAGATGCAGATCTATCTAACGAAGAAATCCAAGATAATCTTTCTAGCGATATTCCGATATTGTATGTCAAAAGATTGAAGCGACGGGCCTCAGAACACGGTGGTTGGGAAGAATGTGAAGTAGTAAAAGTATGTTTTAAAGGCTCTTCTTTGCCTGCTTATGTATTCACCCATAATACCCGGGTAGCAGTAACTCCCTACATGTTTCCAGTTACGCAGTGCTCGAAGTGCTGGAAATTTGGACATACAATGAGAACTTGCCCATCTTCGAAGGTTATATGCCCCAAATGTACCAATTCACACCAAAATTGTGAAATTGAAGACTTCAAATGTGTCAACTGTTCCGGAAAACACATGGCTCTGTCCAGAGCATGTCCGGTGTATGTAAAGGAGAAAAAAATAAGGCAGATAATGGCTGAATACAACTGCTCTTTTAGAAGAGCATTAACTATGTATGTACCACCATCGCCGGCCCCCCCATCAGTACAAACTTTGAAAGCCACACGTCACCAATCACCGGCACCTATACAGCCTGCTGTTCGAAGCTCGGAAGCACAGTATACTAAACCGCATACATACGCCCAAATAGCGTCTAGTTCATATAAGTCCAATGAAGTCGCAAGCGCTGAAAGTAACACCTTAAAGAGCCCAGAGCGTAGAAAGAAAAAAGACAAGCGGAAGAGTAGACCCAAAAAATCCTACGCACAGGAGACTATGGAATGGTTTATCCCTTCTTCGACGGATAGCGAGATTGAGGACCAGGATCAGAACAAGGATAATATGGAGAACAGTGAACATAAAAAGAAAAGAAAATCAAGTTTCCGTGAGCTTTTACTGAAATTGAATGAAATTATATTTTCCGATCAATTGAAGATGGAAGAAAAATTTAAAACGTGTGTTTATTTTTTGTTTAAATGGGTGATAACTTTTGCTGTCAAATACATCAGTGACTGGCCTATGTTTAGGGCGTTAATCGAACAAAATGGCGAGTAGTAATAATATTTTAGTAAACTGCATACAATGGAACGCAAGGAGTCTACGTCCGAAGTTAGCGGAATTTGAAAGCTTCCTAGCTCAAGAAAAAATACATATTGCTATTCTCAGTGAGACTTGGTTGGAGCCTGAAAGCAGTCTACGAATCAGTGGATACAATATATTCCGTCAAGATAGAAGCGATTCGTGGGGCGGCATTGCTATCGTCACACATGCATCAATAAAATCGCAAACTTGTCAAATAACCTGTTCCAACCATGGTATACAAGTTCTTCATATCAGACTGCTGAACTGTGAGCATATACAAAACATTGTAGCCATTTACTGTCCGCCTAATGTGCACACATCTTCTAGAGATTGGGAACAGTTACTATCCTTATTTAGTGAGAAAACCATTATAGCTGGTGACGTAAATGGACATCATTCCAGCTGGTCTTCTAAAACAGACGCAAGAGGATCAGCCCTTTTTGACTGCATGGTAGACAATAACTTTATATTTTTAAACGATGGATCTCCTACCTACTTGAAAATGGTCAATAATAGATTGCAAAGTTCGTCTCCAGATCTCACAATGGTGACTTCAGACATTTCTATGAAATTCTACTGGAAGGTTACTAATGAAAATCTTGGTAGTGACCATATGATTATTAAATACCAAACGGACTTTGTTGCACAGCCAAACTTTACCAGACGCAGAAGCTATAGACAAGCAGATTGGAAGAGTTATAAGGACAGTGTCGAAAATACACTTTCCGATTTTTCTATCCCACATGATCCACAGGTGGCTTATGACCAATTTATGAAGATTGTCAATAAAGCTGCTGACGAGAACATGCCTTATGTAAAGACTTGTGATAATCCTATTCGAATAAATAAATTCAAACCGAAGCCGTACTGGAACCAGGAACTTTCAAAAGCAGTTGCAGAACGTCGCCTGGCACTAGCGTTATTTAGGAGAAACCCGACCTCACAAAATCTAGAATATCTTCAGATTAAAATATCAACTGCTCAACGTTTGATCAGAAACGCTAAAAGAAAGGCATGGCAAGGCTTCTGCAACAGCATAGATAGTACCACTTGCTAGTGACATGTGGAGGCGAATGAAGTGGTTATAAGGTTACAAGTTGCCAAGGATGCCTATTGACTCTAATAAAGCGAATAAGATACTGCACGAATTAGCTCCCGATTATGTCGCAACAGAAGCTCCTTCTTTTTTTTCGATAAATACTCAGCTGTCTTCACCGATTTCGGTTCAGGAACTAAGTCTTGCAATCAAAAACAAAGATACATGTCCAGGAGAAGATGGAGTATCATTTTCTATGATTAAACGAATGCCACACATAGGTAAGTCTATTTTAGCAGTCATTTTCAATAAATTTCTTTCTCTTGGATATGTACCTGATCAATGGCGCGAGGTTAAGATTGTTCCTATTCCGAAGCCAGGTGATGGCTCTCATACTGGGTCACCTGTTCGACCTATTGCATTGATGTCTTGCCCTTGTAAGATTTTCCATACAATAATTAAGCGAAGATTAGAGTGGTTTTTGGAAAAGAACCAATACTTATGTAAGGATATAATAGGGTTTAGGAAATCACGATCATGTCTGGACAGCCTCTCCAGGCTTGTTACTAACATTCAGATTGGATTTTCAAAGGGTCTAGTTACGGTGGGATGCTTTGTAGATATTGACAATGCCTACAACAATGTTGATATCAGTGGCTTGTTACGAACGTTAGATGGTTTAGGAGTGGGGTCAACCATATGTAAATATTTGTGGCAATTCATGTTTGAAAGACATTTAAACTTAAAGTGTGATGAAGTAAGTAACATCAAAAGATTTACCGGTCGGGGTTTAGCCCAAGGTGACCCTCTTTCTCCTGTTCTATTTAATGTTGCCACTATGCGGATATGTCAAAACATCGTTGAGGTATCCATTTCTCAGTACGCTGATGATTTTGTTTTATACGTTTCTTCGCCAAGGTTGACTGAAGCAGAGGCTGATTTACAAGTAGCTTTGAATCTTATGTCTCAAATACTAGAGGATGTAGGTCTCCAAATCTCATATAGAAAAACCAAAATATGTATATTTAAACGGGGGTTCAGAAATGATAATATAAGTATTAAATTAAATGAAAGGACGTTGCAGCTTGTTGACAATGTTAAATATTTGGGGTTATGGTTTGATAAATCTTTAAGATGGGGTAAACATATAAATGAGACTTTCCAAAAAGCTTTGAAATTTTTAAATGTATTTAAGGTCTTGTCTGGGTATGGATGGGGTGTTCATCCTAAGCACCTTAGAAGACTCTATATAGCTATAATCCGCAGCCGCTTGGACTATGGTAGTTTTCTTTACGATTGTAGTGCTAAAAGTCATGTGTACAAACTTGATAAGGTACAAAACCAGGCGATGAGGGTTATAGGAGGTTTTATCAGAAGTACTCCTATCCATGCCATGGAGAGCGAGCTCGCTTTACAGCCTTTACAACTCCGTCGGCGGTTTCTCGCCAGTAAATTTTGGCTTAGAACAAAATCGTTTGACTGCTGCAGGAATATTGAGCTTTTTGATGAATTAGCCATGTTGTGTGATAACACAAGATATTGGTCCATGAAAAAGAAACCATTGTTAGCGATAGTGCATGGCTCACTTAAATATCTGCCAATACATAGTAGTATCCAACTAGAAATGTTTTTATTAGACACTTGGCTCAGTAATATCGATCTTTCTTTTTCTATCATATGTGATGTAGATGGTATTTCCAAATCCAAGAGGCAGCTTGAGACAAACTATCTTTTCAATACTGTTTCAAATTTCTTAGGAGAAAAATATGTTGATTATTATAAATTATTTACCGACGGTTCCAAAGACATAAGCGGTATAGGAGCAGCATTCTTTGATCCGCAGTTAGACACCTCCATGAAGTTTCAAATTTCAAACGAAATTTCGATAATGTCGGCAGAACTATTTGCAATCTCCGAAGCTCTTTCGTATATCAGTTCTTTAGATGGTGATAAATTTGTTGTTTTGACGGATTCAAAGAGTGCACTCCAGCACGTGGCTCGTTGTTCCTCGGACATCCGAGGATCTCCGATAGCTTACGTCATTATAAAAACCTTGCATTATCTTAAAACCAGGGGCAAAACTGTCGTCTTGCAATGGGTGCCTTCACATATAGGAATTCCGGGCAATCAAGAGGCGGATCGACTTGCGCAGCTGGCAATCTCAGATGGTGATCCACAGTCTTGCATGCCTTTCTACTCAGAACTGTTGCCCTATGTAAAGAAAGAGTGCTATACACTTTGGAAGGAATACTTTGATGTAAGATCGCTCACTGCCGGTATTTGGTATAAGACGATACAGTCTTGCCCCCTACGTATACCTTGGTTCGACCATTGTGAAATGGACAGAAGAAATATAGTTCTTGTTTTGAGACTTCGTTCGGGACACATTCCTCTTAACAATTTTGCATTTCTGATGCGAAAAGTAGAATCACCAAATTGCGACGAATGTAATGTTGTTGAAGATGTTTACCATTTACTCGTGGAATGTGTCCGGAATGAAGCAATTAGAAGGCAAATCTTTGATAACACGTATCTTTACGCCATGGGCGGCTGTAATAGCGTTTTGGCTTTCCCTCTTTCTGCTAAAGCCAAAATGCTATACAAAATAGCGAAATTTGGTATTTCTGCCAGAGTTAGTAGATTAAGTAATATTTAAATTTTTTGGTACCTAACATTATTATGATTATAGTCTTAAGATCTAAATTAGTTTGATGATTTATGTCCATAACTATAAGGGTGACATTGTCAATTTTTGTACAAAACCCTTTCAAATAAAGATTATAAAAAAAAAAATGCTACATCCTGTATAAGATAATAAGTTGAGATTTTTAGGGTAGGAATATAAAAGTTTTTGGTTTATAGAATGAAAATAATATATTTATAACAGACCAATAATTATCGGTATCCGTGGCATGGGTAGCGGAAAGGTCTCCACAGTAGCATCGCCTCACGCGCACTCATCTAGCACGCTTCACGAGAATTAAAATTAATGATCGGTTTGGAGCCGATCTGCAAGTACCTAACACAATTATCAGATTTTTCTTAACGTCATCATCATCATCATCAACCCATTATGTACCCACCGAGGGGCACGGGTCTCTTCCCTGAGGAAGATATAGGCCATACTCTACGGGGGCCAAGTCCGGATTGGTGGAGGCTTGTAAGACTAGTGGATTGGATTGTGTGCGTGATGATATGGTGATAAGAATGTGAATGCAGAGATGGCGAGTGATAGGGACGCATGGAAGAGAATGACATACTGCGCCGACCCCAAATAATGGGAACAGGGCAAGAATGTTTTTTACATGAAGCGATTGCTAGACAACCCAGAAGGGCAACCAGATGTGTCTAGGTCATGTATGCAATGTAGTCTGTGCTAAGGTCTAAATGGCCGTAAGTCACCCCTTACGACATCCATAAGCTGAAATGGGTTGGTCATTTACTATTACAGTAAATGATGTAGCATTAAGTGGTTTACATATTAGCAAAAAAATGGTTTTATAAGCCAAAAACTTCTATTCATAACCAAAAATATCAACTTTTTCTAATTCGAAAAACTCCAGCCACACAAAGAATTCTGGTATGCACCTACCTGATAATGAACGTATGTATGACCTTTAATTTAATAAACAAGCCATTTTTATTGGAGGTGGGCCCATTTTGCCCATCATCCTTTGTTTAAATCTAAATTGAAAAATATGTTATTGGACAAATGTTATTACAATGTAACGGAATTCTTGACCGAAAGATAACTTGAAACGTCGCAGACGTAAATCTGACATTATTACTGATATTGTTTATTTTATTTTTAATTTTCCCTGACATTTTAAACTTGCTGTAATTGTGTATAATACTTATGACATTTAAATACTTTGTTTGAAAGCATGATCATCTAATTTAGCTATTAATTTGTACGTCTATAATGGCAAAGCATGCAGGACAAATATGCAACATGTACCATCATCTTCAAAACTCATGTTTGACAAATAAATATCTTTATCTTTATCTTTAGGATAGCGCATATTTCGCGACGTCGACGAAGTAACACTCTACTGGAAGAAATATAAACGTTCACTCGAACGTCTAGTAATGTACTAATGCACTTGCCTCTCTAATTGTATTATAGCACTCTCCTAAACACTAAAATAATGTAAACCGGCCATAACAGTTCACAATGAAAACTTGTGACACTAACACAACAATGATGACATTGACATGTTTACTTGGCAACGCCATTGTTGAATCTAATAATTTTTATATTGATGCTGCTCGATAATACGAATTTTCCGCCCATAATTATGTTGTCGACTCAGATCAACTATTTTTTTACGCTCTTTCATTTGGTGTGCATATCGTTCGAGTCTACCGTAGACCCGAACGAAATTATTAATATAGATATGACAGTTTGGAGTAGGAAAATGAGATATCTACTGGGAAAAAGTCCCAGGATGTAACAGTGTGACATAAGTTGGTGTGACATACCGTAAACGAAAGGTCTACTCCAAACAGTGGAGTCTTAACACGTACAGTCGACAGCACGTCAATCTTCACAATTTAGTTGCAAAGTCGCCCGTAACGCAATGGAGTAGAGTGCATGGGTGTATACCATGATGTGCTGTCGACTGTACATAATAATTATAATAAAATAATGTAGTACTACACAAAAAATTAACATTTAAATTTCTTAAAGCAATTTTACGAACGTAGTAAGTGTAATTAGTGGCCAGTATCTATTTATTATAGGAAAACACTAACGCCGCCTGGTTTTACTTTAATTGCAGCCACATTACTACGATTTCAAATTAAAGAAAACCGCAATGCTTTTAGTTCGTTCTGTTTACCTACATTCACATATTCCCAAGTTCGTAGATATGGGCGCACGAATCACAAAACGTTGGATGGATAATGACAGACTCACGGTCGGGTCACGGGTCACGTCACTTTTTTTTTTCATTGCACTTTTTCCGTGAAGATTTTATACGTGGGCGCGCGTAGACTTGAAACAGCATCATGCGTACATTGTAGCATTGAGTTGAAATAGATGCGTTCCTTGTACTGTAATTATCATGTAATGTAATGCAATTCATCGTAATGCAAAACCTAGGCGCCTTTCTTTTGGACGAAGGTGTTCATAGAATGGTGGACGAAAACTGTACCGGTGGCATGATGACTGCGGGAATTGGGCGTTTTGTGGTGTCAAAATGCCACGTCTTTTGAAATAACTCATAGTCGTTCAACCCAAGGATGCCATTACTAGTGCATTGTTCGTGTTTACACACATCCTGCCAATACAATCTTAAGTATTCTGGCCTGTAGAACTTATTCATAGACGGTTGATCTATTGGCTAGTTCGTGGGTTCAATTTCCACAGGAGGCCGCCTTGATACTTGCGATTATTTACACAAATCTAGCCCCAAACTATTATGTTATTATTAACTGTTATCGTAGCCAGACTAAGAAATCACACACATGGAAAAATAAAACCCTAAAAAAATGTACTCTCAACTTAATTTGATGAGAATTCTTCTATTATAGATCTTAACTTTTTTTGGCAAACTCAGTTTGGTGAGAACATAAATTACGTAAGTTCAGTTAAGGTGCAGATTTGTGGCAGAAGTTTGTCATACTGTCAGCAATGCACTAAAAGCCGATAATGGCTTGTCAATAGTGAACTGGCATCTTTATAACCGACTTCAACAAAAGGACTCGCGGAATTATTTATAAAAACACGATTCCTGTAAATTGTCAACATTGTAAATTGTTCTCCCGATACACTTACTTGACTCGACCAGGGCTTAGATTCTAGTAACGCATTGTAGTTCAATGACAACTGCATGAACGCGGCAATTTCATTTCATTTCTACGCGCGCACACGTACCAATCCTTCTAGGCGCCAATGGTTTTAGGGCTCCCACACAAAACCACGATGCGATGCGATACGATGCCGCATCGCAGGAACTTACGATGCGAATTGCTGCGATACGATTCTGTGCGGCTCGGAATGGAATAAACTGGCGACACCAAGTATGACGTAACATCGCAGGAATGCACGATGCGAATCAGATCGGAAGTTCTTGCGATGCATTCGTGCGAGTTCGTAGATATTTGCGATGCGATGCGAATTCGTGGTTTTGTGTGGGAGCCCTAAAATAGGGTTGATGAGGATTCCTCTTCCTCTTCCTCAAAATTGATTTAAAAAAAATCCTCTTCCTCATCAGGAAATGTGTTTGAGAGACAGAGAGAGAAATCTCGCCGTATTAAAAAGGTAAAGAGAAACAGAGATGGAAACTGTAGGTTAAGAGAAGTTCAATACCAGCGTAATCTACGTAATGTTATTTTGTTCTTCGTCTTTAGCATCCTCTTCCTCATCCTCTTCCTATAAGTCTGCCAGATTCCTCATCCTCATCCTGTTCCTCAAAATCGACTTTAAAAAATTCCTCTTCCTCATAACAAGTTCCTCAACAACCCTAGTTTAAAACATCATGTCACGTAACCCGACCGAGTATCTGTCATTGAGCTATAATGCACTAACAAAATCGAGGCTCAGGTTTCGCTCTGGTCGGACTTTTCCGACGAAAAGTCATGTAAGTGTCTCCGGAAAACAATTTACAATGTGTAGTCCTTACGAAAGTCTTAGTTCAAATATTGCCCTCTGGCCACGTGGCCCGACTGCCTTTGTCCTACCAATCGGACGACATGAACTTTTTTCCAGTTGGTCCGATTGATCGGACTACAAGGAATTGTAATTCCGATTCGTCCTACCGCGGACGACATGAACTTTTTTCCAGTTGGTCCGATTGATCGGACTACAAGGAATTGTAATTCTGCTTTGTGCGACCGATCGGACAACATGAAAATTTTTTCCTAGAAATCTAGCCAAGTAGTTCTGTAGTTCATTTCCCCACCGATATTTTAGTTCAATTAAACCGGCCCATTTAGGACAATGCCTTTTACCTTTATTATGTAGGTACGAATGAAAACTAAGAATATTAAACTAAGTTTGGTACCTGTAAAGATTGATCCGCATATATCATATCATCGCTACTGAATACGAAACTGGCATCTTTGTTTGAAATGCCGCTAAACGTTTGCAAGATATAATACCTGACAATCAACTTGTCTAAAGTCACTAAATGTGTTTGACTTTGCATGAACGTAATTCAAGGCCGAGATTCTGCTAATGCATTGTATTTCAATGACAGTTGCATGACTGCTTCAATTTCATTTTATTGCTGCTTCAAATCAACGCGCGCACGCGTATCCGTAATTCTACGCACAATGGAATCAAAAAGCCATGTCACATGATCCGACCATGTAACTCTCATTAAAGTATAATGCATTAACAGAATCGAGACCCAAGTCTCATTAGCGGGAGACGCGGGTTGTGACTTAGAATTCTTCATGCCATAGTTTGGTCCAGCTAAAGTCCGTTTTTTCATTCAATGCAAAAAAAAATGACGCGGTGTTACCGCTTTAAAATATATGGGTTTACTCGGTAGTTTTTTTTTTTACCGTGAATAGAAGACTCGTGTGACCAAATTCCTTATCACATCAAAGACATTAAAATTTAATTCCTCATAAGAGCATAGTCTAAAAAAAACACTTACGTAGCACAAACAATTTTTACTTGGAAGTAAAAACCAAAGAACCCCTTTGGTTTTTGCGTACTAGCAACATTCAGACATTGACAGCCTTTGGATTGTATTGAGATGTCAACGTGACAGTTTTATTTTTTTGCATTGAATTAAAAAACAGACTTTAGAAAAGAAGAGAACGCTAAAACCCGACTGCGCAAGTATTTGGTCAAGTTACCTGCCGAACATTATACCCTTGCTTATTTATTGTTATTGGTGCGTGCAGCTAACCCAAAAAATTACAACACACATAAACAGTGACGCAGCTCGAAAAGGCCAAATTGAATTACGGTACCCCAAAACTCCACCCACTCGACCATATTTTCTTATTAGGATGGTATATCCAGTCCTATAGGACACACCACTTTCTTTTATGTGTTCTGTGATCGTCATAGGTCGTTTTCACAGTGGACGATTTCCATATTTCATTAGACTGCAATTCATGGTTAACTATGACGATTCGATGTACAGCCGATTAACCCACAGATTTAGAAGTGTGAAGACACGGCTACGTAATTTAGGTACTGCGAATCGTCCTAATAAACGGTGCATTGTAGTTTTATGAAGCGCTCCAGATGGCTGATAAAGCCAATTTTGGCAAAGAATGTGCGACCACATTTCCACGTTAGCACCCTTCTGGCATCGTCATACCATCATCATCCACACACACACACCCACACGCACCAACGCACGCACGCACGGACGCACGCATGCACTAACGCACGCACGCACGCATATACGCCCGCACACACGCACACACACACACACGCAACATGCATATGATAGGTACTTGCAAATTGTTTGTATCAACTTGGTACTTAATATGCTATTAGCTTAATTATTTTATTGTAACGTGGGATATTACCAATCAATAAATTCATTCGTTTTTCGTCATCGAGCTTAATTGAATTGGAATTGAAATTGAAATTTATTTATTACAGAACAGTTTAACAATATTTATCCTATTTTAACATTTCTTAATGTTATTAAATTAATTTATTGACAGGGATTAGAACGATGGATTAGGATTGGGATTAAACAGTTACCGGACAGTGTTTAATCCCGCGTTTCATAAAATTAGTTTCACTACCCAATAACATCGAATTTCATAGCAATGAATGAATTGTACTTCTATGAGATAGGGCCCCGGTAACTGGACTTTATTTTTTTGTAAAAGGACCGGCCAAGGTGTCAGTAAATTTATGAAATAGTCGTGTCGTTACGGTTTCCGTCCAGTGTAAAATCCTATCCGGGAATAATCCCCCTTTTAGGTGGAGGCTCTAAAGGGTGGTACTTAACGACTTAGGGCCTAATCCGTTAAGGCTGCTTTTACATCAACCATCTCTCTCGCTTGCACAATGATACATTTTTAATGTTTAAGTATGTATATTTTATTATTTTCAATCATCGACTCATTAGAGTCTAGTCTGAGACAGCGCCAAAAATAAAATCGGCGATCTTTGATAAGTATTTTTTTGGTAAGAATAGTAAATCTTTGCAATAATGAATACAATAATGAAAACTGCTTCGTTGGTTTAATTGAAAAGCGCTGTATAACTTTACTGAGCATGTAAAATTAAGTTTAGTTGGAACTTAATTTTACATCCACGCATTTTACAAACACGCTGATAAAATTTCAAGATTCACAAATCATTCTGAGAACATATTTGTTCGTGGATCACTTAAGTGAACTGATATACAGGGTTACAGGGAAAGTCGTACACAATATTAAAGGAGGTCATTATTTAGGTCATTTCTGATGGATTTAATTCTATTATATAGGGTCCGAAAATTAGCCGTTATGGAGATATTGACTGTTAAAGATTTTAAAAAAAATCAAATTTATTTGGCCTATTCATTGATTTATTCTCAGAATAGAGCTCGTAAAGTGTTTTTTTAATGTATTTAGTTAAAAGGCATGTCAATTGATAAAAAAATATCAGCAAAAGCTGCACCTACTACTAACAGCTTTAAAAAACTGCTCGGCAACGGTTAGAATTAAATATTTTTTCTCTAAATATTTTTCACATTCAAGCTCTTAAAAAAAAAATTACGTGTGGAACTTATTCTGCAAATAATTTTAAAAACTTCTACGACTCTTTAACTATTCAAAAAAGTATAACGTTTAATAGGTATCTGCATGAAATTTTAAAATAATGTTATTTGAGTAGGCTCTAGTGGTAGTACCGACATAACTGAAGTTCAATACAAAAAAAATCTTTTTACTTCCTGCCACCTTTAAACTATGTAAAAAGGTCAGATAGGCTTTTTTGTGCTCTGGAGACATGCTGTCTCAGGTGTTCAGGTACCTATTTCTTATTTTTGTGTTAGTCTGCTCGTGTGATTCTTCCGTGGTAGATGTGTTAATACGTGCTCTGCAAATTATTTGCGTTTTAGAAACTTCTACGTCTCTTTAGGTATTAAAAAACGTATATCACTTGCTATTACATCGGAAAAAAATTAGCCAAGTATCACTTAAGATGGAAAACGGTAAATTTTTTGTTGAGGTAAATACGTGCTCTTTGATAATTTCGGGAGCGGCAATTGGGTGGACTGTATTTGCGACCAAATTGGCAACACCAGGAAGGTGCTCGTTGGAAAACCGGGAGGGACGTACCTTGGTTTAACGCCCCGCGGACGACGAAGGACGATCGCGGCAGCGTAGGTGGGCGCCGGATGGTCCTGGCCTCTGGTAGTCCAAAAGGGTTGTGCACAGCATAGAATATGTTGGATAAATGCGGCAGAAAAACTGAATGTGACTTTCGTGTTCAATTCCCAAAAAACGTCTGTCTTTAATTTTATAAATATGTCACTATTGTCACTGTCACTTCAAATTTAGTTGGTTTTCGGCCAGGAGTCCAGCGCAAGTGCTGGCTGGATAGACCCGCGGAATCCACGAAGGGAAAAACCAAAGTTTGCATCCACTCCTAAGCCTCCACGAGCCCTTCTCAATGTTTACCATGTAATCGCAACCAACAGCCTGTGCCAATTGCCAATCAGGCGTAACCACGCCCCCGGCCTTGAAAGGACCTCTTTCAAAATGATGAGGGAAATGATGTGAATGAGCACTACGATGAAAAAATAAAACAACGAATGGTCACTACCGGCTATCACTAAGACTACAACCACTAATGACCACAAAAGGTTACAAGTTAAGTTGATAAAACAACAAAATGTCCATAAGTCCCACACGAACTAAATAAATATTCAAAATTAATAAACAAGAAAAAGGCAACTAAATAAATCATGTCACTGCAATGTTGATGGATACAGTGACCTCTGGCTTCTTGTAAGTCACAATTTAAAGACTTCCTAATTCCAACATTTACGATTGATCTAGAAGCCGGCTCTTACGGTACAACAGCTTCTAGTACTTCCGAAACCTCTGCCGGTGAAAATTTGTGTACTGACTATTTGATGTCTAGTATTACCACAGAGTGGTGTTCCAAGTAAGAATAAATGCTAAGAGTGGTTTGGAAGAAGTTAACGAAAAATTAAGTGTTGTCTTTGAATTTATTGTAAAACGATTTTATAACGCCTGGAGCCTTCCATAACCATATATAGTGTCTATGTAGAAATCCTGACATTGCTTCTCCTTACTCCTCAAGTTCAGTTCGACTTCAACTTCATCAGGTTTCCAGCGTTTTCTATATTGGGAATTCAGAGAAGTCTCTGCCGTAGTAGTCGCATGAGATGCGACGGATATCGGTGGTGGAGACGATATTGTAGGGGCGTCGCCCATAATCACGTAGCCTAATGCAGTTTCCAGTGCATCCGGGAAGCCGGGTTGACCAAGAATCTTACCGGATGATAGCATTTCCGTAAATAAATTGACTCCAATTAGTAAGTCTATTTCTCCAGGAGTCCCCCACGAATCGTCTGCTAACGGTACCGTCCTTATATTATCACAAAGTTCTGTCTTAACTGGACAAGTAGGTAAATTACCCGTAATTTGAACCAGCACCAATGCTTTGATGTCATACTTCGGACCAGTATCAAAGCGAGATTTAAAACTCACCTCTACTTCACCGTTGATAACTTGTGATGAACTACATATACCCTTCACAATAACAGGGGAGTCATATTGAATCGGTAATCCTAATTTAGCGCAGCAGTTGGTTGTAACGTAATGTCTCTGCGAGCCAGGATCTAGCAGACATCTAATAGTGACGTCTCGGCCATTTCGATTGGTTGCATATACCTTTGCCGTTGCCAGAACTTTAGTTTTGCCTGCCCCATCTTGTGTACAAGACATCGTACAGTATGAGTCCTCAGGAGGACTGAAATCTTTGGTAGACTCCTCTTTAATAGACTCCTTTTTAATTTTGTGTGAGATGTCTACCCCATCTACTGCTTCGGCCTTTTCAGTTAGCAGAGCATTTGTCATACGATGGGATGCTTGAACAACTTCCTTGCTGAAGTGTAGTAGAGTGTGGTGTCGAGTATTGCACTTGTGACAAGTCGTCGTAGATTTGCAGTAGAAGGCTGTGTGTTGGCTACTTAAGCAATTGATGCAACAACGACTGTCCTTTACAAACTTGAATTTGTCCAACGGTGATAGAGCTTAAAATTTTTTACATGAGAACAAGTGAGTGTGCGTACTTTCATTACACAACTTGCATTTTTTGCGATCTCGCACTTGAGTTTTTTGTAATTGTGAGTTTCTTCGCGGTTGACTATGCTGTGTGGCAACAAAGGCACGCGGCATCTTTAGTCGTGCATTGCGTCTGCCCGCGGCGGGTGTGGGATACTCACACTTGATAAAGACCGGCCTTTCATTCTTGGACGTGCGCTCAAGGATTTTGACTTGCTGGCGAACAAATTTCAGAAAGTCATTGTATTTTGGCATATCTTCGTCACTTCGAATGTGTTCCTCGAAGCTCTTAGCGGTGTCTGAATCAACCAACTTAAGTCCGACGTGCACGAAAATGAAGTCACTCAAGTCTCGGATCTTCAATTGTTTCAGCGCAGCAATTGTCGCAGCATACTTATCTATAAATTTATCTAAGTTGCTTGCCGACGGGCCGTCCACGCTTTTGAAAGAAAAAAGTTGATTCAAATATGTGGTAGCCAAGGCTCTGTCATCCTTATATTTGTCAATAAGAGCGTTCCAAACTAGCGAATAGTTTTCGCCCGCAGGCACTATACCGTCGCAGATATTCTTGGCCTTGCCTGTCAGGTGACTGAGCAGATAATGAATTCGTTCGGAATTGCACAAGTCTTTATTCTCATGTATTACCCTCTTAAACGTTTCGTAAAAGAAAGGGAAATTTTGGATGTCGCCGTCAAAGGTAATTCAATGCGTGGAATTTTCAAATTGTAGTCAGATCGAGTCGAAGGAGCAGCGGTTGGAGGATTCTGCGATCGAGTCGGGGCAAGTTCGGCTTCGAACCGATGTGCGGCTTCTTTCAGCAGAATAGCCCGTCAAAAGCGCTCACCGACTGGTAGTTCACCATGTAGTCGGGATTAATTTATACATTGAGAAGATTTATACTATCCACAGTTGTCATGTACTCGGTCCGTAGTTGTTCCACATGACGCGCTTGTGACAGAAACATCTGTTTTGCAGTTACGTCCTAGACCTTGGATATAGATTCAAAAACGGCAGAGATTTGAGAGAAATACATTTCACGTTTCCCCTCCAAGAGCCTAAGTCGTCTCTCTAATTCAGCCATCTTGACAAGATCGGGACGGTTTTAGTTAAGTTTAAGTGTCTACTTAATATCTTACTAATTTTTTTTTTTATTATAGAACACTCACTTTATAAACAGTTACCAAACTGAATTATTTTATTTGAATTCGGCAAATAGTGCGATTACCTCATAAATATGGCGATACAAAAAAACACCCTGTATAACTGGGGGGCGATTTTATATTTATTAATACGACAATGTATTTCAGTGCAGCGGTGATATTAATTAATTACCTATGATAGGTGCGAGTTATAATAGGCCAAATACGTACGCGTGAACTATACAAATAGTAGCCACGAGAAGACGCGAGAAAAAATAAAGCTATGGAATAGCAGTCTACTCGCGGCGTACTATGCGGTTATAATGTGAAACGATTGGGATTGAACTCTGTTCTGGAGATATGCCGTGTTGCGACAGAACAACAGAAAAAGACACGGTGAAATCCATCATCATCACCAACCCATTATATCCCTACCGAGGAGCACGGGTCTCTTCCCTGAGGAAGGTATAGGCCATACACCACCACGAGGGCCAAGTCCGGATTGGTGGAGGCTTGTAAGACTAGTGGCTGGTCTTACTGTCAGAAGTTTTCAAGCCGCCCCTAAAGGCCTCTGACTTGGCTTAACGACTGCCATCTATCGACGGCACCTGGCACCAACTGTTTAACGTACCTTGCGAAGCACGGAATCGCTCGGAAAAAATGCCACTAGCGTTAGTCATAGACGGTGACCCATCCATGGACTGAACGCGCCGTATGTTGCTTAACCTTAGTGATCGTTCAAGATCACTCAGGCAGCCCCGGCTACGAGCGATTCAGATCACTCAGGCAGCCCCGGCTACGAGTGATTCCCGCACTACGCCCCGGCTACGTGAAATCCAGAGCAGATGCGAATTTAATGTAATGAGCGTAATGAAGATATGAACTACGTAACCAACGAGAGCGAGTAAAGCGAGGTGGGATTTCAATAAATCCCGGTCATCCGGCTCGAAGGACCAAAATATGGTGTGGCGAGAGCGGCAATTGGGTGGACTGTATTTGCGACCAAATTGGCAACACCAGGAAGGTGCTCGTTGGAAAACCGGGAGGGACGTACCTTGGTTTAACGCCCCGCGGACGACGAAGGACGAACGCGGCAGCGTAGGTGGGCGCCGGATGGTCCTGGCCTCTGGTTGTCCAAAAGGGTGGTGCTCAGCGTAGAATATCTTGGATAAATGCGGCGGAAAAACTGAATGTGACTTTCGTGTTCATTTCCCAAAAAACGTCTGTCTTTAATTTTATAAATATGTCACTATTGTCACTGTCACTTCAAATTTAGTTGGTTTTCGGCCAGGAGTCCAGCGCAAGTGCTGGCTGGATAGACCCGCGGAATCCACGAAGGGAGAAACCAAATTTGCATCCACTCCTAAGCCTTCACGAGCCCTTCTCAATGTTTACCATGTGATCGCAACCAACAGCCTGTGCCAATTGCTAATCAGGCGTAACCAGATAGAATATTCTAAAAAAGAAATACTGAAATAGGTAGGTACCTGAACACCTGAGACAGCATGTCTCCAGAGCACAAAAAAGCCTATCTGACCTTTTTACATAGTTTAAAAGTGGCAGGAAGTAAAAAGATTTTTTTTGTATCGAAGTTCAGTTATGTCGGTACTACCACTAGAGCCTACTCAAATAACATTATTTTAAAATTTCATGCAGATACTTATTAAATATTATACCTTTTTGAATAGTTAAAGAGTCGTAGAAGTTTTTAAAATGATTTGCAGAATAAGTTCCATACGTAATTTTTTTTTTAAGAGCTTCAATGTGAAAAATATTTAGAGAAAAAATATTTAATTCTAACCGTTGCCGAGCAGTTTTTTAAAGCTCTTAGTAGTAGGTGCAGCTTTTGCTGATATTTTTTTATCAATTAACATGCCTTTTAACTAAATACATTAAAAAAAAACACTTTATGAGCTCTATTCTGAGATAAAATCAATCAAAAAGCCAAAAAAAATTGATATTATTTTAAATCTTTAACAGTCAATATCTCCATAACGGTGAATTTTCGGACCCTATATAATAGAATAAAATCCATCAGAAATTACCTAAATAATAACCTCCTTTAATATTGTGTACGACTTTCCCTGTAACCCTGTATATGTACCACGACCAACAAAAAATATTAAAAGAATCTCATCTCATCATCCACCCATTACGTAACCACCGAGGGGCATAGGTCTCTTCTCTGAGGAAGGTATCATAGGCCATACTCCACCACGCGGGCCAAGTCTAAATTGGTGGAGGCTTGTAAGATTAGAAATAATATTGAAAGAAAATATTGTTATTGGTGAAACTAAGAGAAAAGAAGACTGTTAGCGTTCAGATGCAATTTATTTCTCGACGTGCATCTTCATTTTATGAACAGCATGTTGATTTACGAATAGATCCTAGATTGCTTGCAATGAAGTTCCGAAAATAAACGACCTCCGCCGCGAAGTTCTTCATGTAAACAACAACAAGGTTTTTGCTAGACAGTCAGTCCAATCTGTGCTATTATTTTACGTTATGGAGGGGCAGGAATAATATGGAGATTTGCTGACTCCGTCTGAAGAGTAATTTTGTGAAATCATAATATAGATAGATAAAAAGCTTATTATAAAATCAACGATCACTTGGAAGACAAGGATGTCTCGTGTTAAACAGTAGTTTAACATTAGAGGATAACTGTGTCTAGTGTTCAACACATCCAGGGGTAATAATTTTTAAGTTTTAAAGTTTGTTAAGGATGCTAAAACTATTTTGAAAATAACTCATGTGGAGTTTCTTTGTTAGGTTCTTCTCCATGTAATCTATTAATTGTGAAACTAACAACTTTGACGTTCATAAGTACTCGTAAACATTTTGTCTGTATTGAGAATAAAATATTGGAATTTGAATTTGATAGAGAACAAGGAGAAAGAATTATAATTAAGTACTGGCATAAAATTGGCGGCATTGGTAAACAATATCACGTAACCTCACGCCTTTACCTCGGAAGGGTAGGCTCCACTCGCCACGATCCCAATAGATCTCTTTTGCTTTATCAACATTTTGTGAAGTTGTTGAAGACTTTGTGAAATCTAACATTAATTTAACATAACATTTACACACAGGCACATACATTGCTTCTGGCCCCACACTAGGATACCCTTTGTCGTGGGACCCAGAAACGGCGACGTCACAAACATGTAAACATCCAAGACCTGGGTTTCTTTTTTTTGTCCCCAGCCGGGATTCGAACCCGGGACCTCTTGCATGGTAGGCAGTTGCGCTAACCACTCCGCCACAGAGGTCATCAAAAGTAATATATTTAAATTATACAGTAAAGATCACTTTATTAATGCTAATATCATAAAGAGTTAACACTTGCACGTACTTGTATGTCGGGATCTCCAAATCTACTCAACCGATTACAAAAATTCTTTCACCGGTATTTAGAATGGCTCTTCAGTATGGTTATAGATTATAGGCTAATCTATTGACGCAAAAGTAGTCGCAGACACTGCTAGCAATTAATAAAATCTTACGACCTTATTAAAACAGGGTGAAAATACTCAGAGACGGTGGTCATCGGTGACCCACATGGTTTTTAAGGGATCAGCGTTTTTGGAACATTTTAGGGAAATTCCTCAAGACTCCTGGGTCAGGGTGAAAATACTCAGAGACGATGGTCATCGGTGACCAACGTGGTTTTTAAGGAGTCAGCGTTTTTGGAACATTTTAGGGAAGATTCCCAAGCCCCTGGCTCAGGGTGAAAATACTCAGAGACGATGGTCATCGGTGACCAACGTGGTTTTTAAGGAGTCAGCGTTTTTGGAACATTTTAGGGAAGATTCCCAAGACCCCTGGGTCAGGGTGAAAATACTCAGAGACGATGGTCATCGGTGACCTACGTGGTTTTTAAGGGGTCAGCGTTTTTGGAACATTAGGGAAGATCCCCAAGACCCAGGTCTTGGATGTTTACATGTTTGTGATGTCGCTGTAACTGGTCCTCACGACACAGGGTATCCTAGTGTCGGGTCAGAAGCAATGTATGTGTGTATGTAAATTGTAAATGTTTATCTTTTATCTAGTTTTTATAATAATAATATAACATAAATAAGTCTGTAATTGTGCAATCAAAACCGTGCCTAAATTGACCTCTCGAATAGGCTCTACTGAGAAATAAAGTCACTCGATTCTCCAGTTGACTTAGCTTAACCTACAATATTGACTTTGCATTGTTCACTTCAATCGATCGATCTCTCGATTGTTTCGACCTTTGCCTGATTGGACAAATAAAAGCCGGGCAAATCCAGTTTATTTAATTCACAATACGTTTACGTTATTCAAGCCATAGTTTTGGGGCGAGGTAAAGTGAATTTCAATAAGCGATAGAGATTCCTTCTCTATCATAAGGGTCTGGGTTCGAACCACGCATGTACCAATGACTTTTAGTTACGTACATTTGTTTGTTTGTACAGCAACACCATTCACTGATAAATTGTGCCCGGATAACGGCGATAGACTTGCCACTTGTCACGTTTGGGACCTAATAAACTCAGCAAAACGTGGGCCCAGTTCTACCGATTTGTGCCTCTGCCTACCCCTCGGGGATAACGGGCGTGAGTTTATTTTTAATTTCAATTTAATTCCTCGGGATCATGACGAGTGTCAATCCCTCGTCTCTGCCTCTGCCTATCCCTCCGAGATAATGCGTGATACAGTTTATATTATTATGTGAAAATAAAAATAAAAACCGAATTCATAACACGACAGCGCTAAGCATAGATAAATATTTTAAGACCACAATATATGGTCTTTAAATTTAATGTACGTATTGTATAAATATAGTTACGTACCAAGTTACAGGACTAGAACATAAATTTCGGGCACCGACTCCAGAATATATTTCTACAAATTGTTTACTTAAAAAAATGTATGGAAGCTATTCCGCTTAATAACATAACATTTACATACAGGCACATACTACATTGCTTCTGGCCCCACACTAGGATACCCTGTGTCGTGGGAACCAGAAACAGCGACGTCACAAACATGTAAACATCCCAGACCCGGGTTTCTTTTTTTTTGTCCCCAGCCGGGATTCGAACCCGGGACCTCTCGCTTGAAATCTATTGTAGCGCCTATCTGTGTCTTTCGTCGCTCGTCCGCAGACGTGGTTGTGTGAGTGCAGTAATATGCGTCATATTAATAACGGGGCTATGATATGGAATGACATGTTCACATGCGGCGCCGGCATATGGCAGCCTAAATGCATCGCTTTTATCCTAACGGGCTTGAATTTGACATGGACGAGTGACGAGTACCACTGCGGGCAATATTAATGTATTAGGTAAAGTAATACATTAGTATTGCACAGTCCAGCTCTGCCCTCGTAAGGAAGAACGCAGTAATAGCCATTACTGCGTTTTTACTTTGGATGCAAAATTGGGCTCCCTGGTGGTATATCTATAGGTAATAAAATAATGGTGGCTGTAGGTCTACTAGAAACCATAAATTTCAGTAAGGAAATATGCAGTAATGTATGAAATCCTTCTAATGCTAAGAAATAAATAGCTATTTACTCAAAATTGCGTTTTTACGATTACTGCGTTCTTCCTTACGAGGGCAGAGCTATGCAGCGATCTACTACAAAAGACTAGTTGTGAAGGAAAGCACTCCGAAAAAACCTGTGTGACTGAATGCTCAGGTACCGCAGAACTTAAAATTGCTCGGAGAGAGGGAATGTGACCTGCAGTAGGATATAGGGCAACATACATTAGAGTATGTCTATTTCTAGCGGTAGAATACAACGTAGCCAAAAGAATAAAATAAAAATTTGTAGGCAAACATGGTACAATAAGATCTTAAAAGTTTACAATTCAATCGTTCATACGTGTCCGCGCCATTCTCTGGCATACACAAGTCGGTAGATGGCCTATTTATATTAATTCAGGTCAACAATTAGGTATATTATATTACTGTCAGTTTTAATAAAATCACATAATTAATCAAATGAAAATTTCAAGAAAAGAATGCCATGTGAATAAATAAATAATAAAGAAGAATAAACTCACGCTCGTTATCCCCGAGGGGGTAGGCAGAGGCACCAATCACTA
Organism: Yponomeuta plumbellus; assembly: GCA_947310845.1. Classification (NCBI taxonomy): domain Eukaryota; kingdom Metazoa; phylum Arthropoda; class Insecta; order Lepidoptera; family Yponomeutidae; genus Yponomeuta; species Yponomeuta plumbellus. The sequence continues at coordinate 15,974,289 of OX371194.1, forward strand.
GAACTGGGCCCACGTTTTGCCGAGTTTATTAGGTCCCAAACGTGACAAGTGGCAAGCCTGTCGCCGTTATCCGGGCACAATTTATCAGCGAATGGTGTTGCTGTACAAACAAACAAATGTACGTAACTAAAAGTCATTGGTACATGCGTGGTTCGAACCCAGACCCTCATGACCGAGAAGCAAGGGTCAACTCCACTACGCCACCACCGCTTTAGAATAAAATTACTGTAAATACCTTCAGTATATATATAAAATAAAATGACAAAATATCATTGTCATTAATAAAAAAAAATACTAGCCTACATATTTTTTGCGTCAGTTAAATTCAGTTAAAATATCAATGTCAAACAGATATACAATTAACTACAATTTAAAATTTACAAATTCATCACAAATACGATTCAATGGCTAAAAATTTTTGCTCGCAATGTATGTAAGCAAAGTACTGTAGAGTGCAAGCCTACTCTTATAAGGCCGCCGTTTGTATTCTTAGATTAAGGAATAACTGTGTATCTCCTTTTTTATGTACAACAAAGTGTTATCTGTCGATCTAAATTTTTAATCTTCATTTGACTACCAATATTGTAATTTAATTTAATTTGCTCATGAATATGTTGAACACTATGAATGACGTAGTTAATCCTCCACGTAAGAATTAATTTAATATCTGACATCTTAGACTTTCAAGTAATCCTTAAGGAGGCTTATTTGCTTAAAATAAGTTTTAAAAAAATTAAACAGCATCGGAGGTAATTCTAATATATTATTATCTTGAGGAATCTTATTTTAGAACCTTTGTTGGTGACCGCCAATAAGTATTATTCCATAAATAATATTTTGTTATTTCTTCTAACAAGCAACATGTTATAATAATTGTATTAACCTTTATTAAAATAATTGATTCTATTGACAAATCGCCGTATTTTTTTCTGCGAGGTTAATTACATAATATATAAATATCATCGCACAGTTCAACATAAACTATATTATATTATTTCATTGGCGTACTTAGAAGATAAAGTCTGTTTGTTTAGTTCTAGGAAAATTACGTAATCTATATCGCGAATGTCATCCTGCCATCGGTTTCAGTTGACCTTTTAGTTGATTTCCTTAGAATCTATTAGATAATCACTTTCGACTCGTTTGTAGTAGCTTCAAGGATCGAGCGACAGTGTGGGTTTGACTGCCATGGAATACGACAATTTGCTCGATTTTCGCACGTAGAGCTTAGAAATTAGACAAGACCTTACGTGAGCCACTTGCGGGGTCCAGTGTACAGATGGTGGTCAATGGTCATGACACAGTTGTTTTTTTATAGTTAGCTTAGCATTTGTTTAAAGATCCTCACCCTTTGAAGGGAAATATTACCGAGGTAATGTATAGTAATACCAAGGTATAGAGCCGACAAATGACGGTATATTCTGTGTTTGCATTCTACAAGTATTTAAGCTACCGATAGACTTGAGCATTCATTTGAACATTCAATAGAATACTCATTACAGGTAAACAAAATAATCGGGAGCGTTTAGCGAGCATTCTAGTGAAACGGCGAGTATATTTTGATTCGAACTTTTTGAGATGTTTTTTCATTTTTAGTTCGTCTCACATCTTAGGACAGAGTTTGATGAACATCTACCAAGGCATTCGCTAGGATCTGTCATAAAAATTCGTAGCGATAGTGTGCTTTATTCAATTTTTTTTTCAAATTCTTTTATTTATTTCAAGTAACAAAGACTCATTCTATTTGGTTAGTACCTACGCAGATAAAATACATTAATCTATGTTAGTAAATGCTAAAGTTCTAGTTTAAAATTAATGCATATTTATTTATTTTATTGAATCAAAAAGTTATTCAATAAACCAAGCAGATAAATTAATATAAATAAATAAACAATCATTCAATTAACCAATTATCAATCAAAATTTCAAATCAAAAACTACTTCTGTTAAGTTGTCTTTTCACTTTTGGTGATTTGGCCGCCGCCGCCGCTGTATTTTAGATGTATGTATTTGAATCGCTCGTAGCCTGGGCTGCCTGAGTGATCTTAAACGATCACTAAGGTTAAGCAACATACGGCACGTTCAGTCCATGGATGGGTCACCGTCTATGACTAACGCTAGTGGCATTTTTTCCGAGCGATTCCGTGCTTCGCAAGGTACGTTAAGCAGTTGGTGCCGGCTGCCGTCGATAGATGGCAGTCGTTAAGCCATGTCAGAGGCCTTAGGGCGGCTTGAAAACTTCTGACAGTAAGACCAGCCACTAGTCTTACAAGCCTCCACCAATCCGGACTTGGCCCCCGTGGTGGAGTATGGCCTATACCTTCCTCAGGGAAGAGACCCGTGCCCCTCGGTGGGGACATAATGGGTTGATGACGATTTGAATCTGCATAATAATTCCTTTTTTTGAACAAAAACAGGTTCTGTTTTCTTCGGTGTTCCATTATCCTATCTGTGTTCCTATCATTTTATATTTATTTTCTAATTTACGGAAGCCACTTGCTGAGGTATCTACTTCATTAAGGAAAACATGGTGAGAAAACCTGAGTATCGGAGACGTTCTCGTAACTCAGCGCTTTACCCTCATTACTAATCCACGGTGCACACGCGTGGTGATTTATCATATACTCTCTCTGTCTCTCTCTCTCTCTCTCTCTCTCTCTTTCTCTCTCTCTCTCTCTCCGAAAGAAGGACATTGGGATGTAATAGTTTTCACAGTTATTATATTATTATGTAAATCGGAATCAAAGCCTTACCTACCGTAAATTAGCAACGCAAAGCGGCGCCATCTTTGACGCCTACGCCTTACCTTTAACGTATAAGTTCCTCTCTGAGATATTTCTGCTTATGCCTATTTCCGTCCTCAGCACAATGCGCTGGCCTCGCTTCGCCCAAGCATTGTTGTTGTTATGACCGGAGAGAGAAATTGTAGACCGTTTTCGCAAAATGGCCACTGCAGAAGGTCATCTCAATATTAAGCGCCTGGATACACGTTTGTGCGTTAATAACAGGAGCCTTTTTTTTGTGACGATGCAGTAGATGCAGACAATACGTTGCAAAAAGTCGCGATAGTCTGTAGTATCAATAGATACTAAGCCAAAGAAGATGTACGATTGTATAACTGCAAAAACTGAACTAACGAAAAGGGGGTTGTGGGTGATGGCTCTTGCAACCAGCGTCACTAAGCATTATCTCTAACCAAACACATTTGTTACTGTCAATATGTAGCGAGAAAAACTAGAACAACAATTTCCCACCTACAAAAATTCTTAGAGGTGGGAAGAACTGACAGTTTCATATGTATGGGGACGTACCTACTACCTACCTTTCATAACTTAAGTCATTCTAGCTCTATTCTTATTTCACCGTGAAAATCAATCATGCTGAGTTTTATAATGAGGAAGAATATTGCTCAATCATATGCTTTATAAGTGTTCCCGATGACGCACCGTGGGCAAGTTCTCCATCAGATATTCTGACCTGGATAAGGTGGCAGAGCGTCGCTAGATGCGGGCAGCACAAGACCGGGAAACTTAGGAAAGCATGAGAGAGGCCTATGTCCTGCAGTGGGCATCAAATGGCAGATGATGATGATGCTTTATAAGTAAGTTGCTGAAAACTCCTACGTTTTGTTTTTTGCCCATTGTTTAAAGTACTCATTCATGAGCTTGTTCAGATTACTGAGTTAACCTTCTGTCCCACATACATCCTGTATTGAATATTTAGGTCCGTTACGCAGATCCCTTTGAAATTGTGGCTATTGTTTCGAAACTCATGAACTAGGGTCCAGGCAGGTATTGTACCTTTACTTACTTACGTGGGTATAATGCTTTTCGGTCCTACCCGAGTGTGACAAGGCTAAGCTTGTGTTTGCGCTTAAGTTTGCTACAAAAACAACCTACTCAGCAGGCTTATTCCAGAAAGAACCAGAGAAAAATTCAACGTTTGTAGAGTCGACTGAAACCTGGTTTATGAAATGCAAGTTTTGATATTACAGAGTTCACTCTTTCAACACCGCGGTAGTTTCAATCCCGCACTTTACTAACTACACCAGGAAAAATAGCGTAATTCAATTAAATAATAATACCAATCCGGACTTGGCCCGCGTGGTGGAGTATGGCCTATACCTTCCTCAGGGAAGAGACCATTGCCCCTCGGTAGGGACATAATGGGTTGACGATGACGATGAATTAAATATTCAATCAGTGAATCAGAGCCTACAAAATCTACTTACGAGGCAGATTTGTTACATATTTAGTCAAAGTAAATCGGGTTTTGGATAATTGACTGAAAGCTGGCTTATTAAAGACAAATGTTGACAATAAATAGTTGACTGTTTTAGGCCGGCGATTTAGATAATGTTTTTATTCACATTTTTACATTTGGGTGAAATTAGAACTAAAAAAGACGAAAAAAACAATTTACAAAAAAAAACTAACTAAATGTACTCCGGAGATGGAAAGGCCAAGTAATTGGGTAGTTGAAAAATGTCAAATAAGTTACTTTTAAAACGGAATTTTGTATGAAAATACCGGATTATGACGTCATATTTCAGAGGACTCTTTTTATGTTTCATTTATTTAAAAAATGTAATAACTAGTAAATGACTAAAAGAAATACATTTTCCGAAATATTTTGTAATTTTTGTTTTAAACCAGCATATCAAATAATTTATGATGATCATGTCGAATACCGAATTGTGGCAATGTGAGTCTTGGCTACAAAATGGTGTCTGAACTAAGCATGAGCTACGGGTAAGAATTTGTAACATTGGTTTTCAGCCAGAACCTCTTATCCGATACGATTTACAAGACTAAAAATAGCATTATTTCAAATCAATATTGACAGAAGGTAGCGTGCTTGGGCTCTGTCTTCTTTCCTCCCTAATCAATATTAGTATTTTATGCAAGCAGATCACACTGGCCTTCGAAATTTTTATTTTTTGTCAGATAAGTTCCTCGTTTAAATTTTGTATCGCACTATTAACTAAAGTCTGATTTTTTATTCCGTAGAAATCTGACATTTCACAAGTGTTGCTACTGAAAAAGTTGTCCACCGAAAAAGGGACAAATTTGACCCATTTGAGGGCAATAAAAAATAAAATGCCACGTATTTTTTATGTTTTACCTACAAAATGATTGATCTAAATATTTACTTTCTCAAGTGAGGTAATACAAAATTAAAAAATATTTCAATATCATGAGAAATAAATCAAATTAACTTTAATTACTTTATTTTATTCTTTAGCTGGCATCACTGTCTACTAATTTAAGATTTCGTAAACCTTTTTAGAAAAGTGAACTATGCCGCTTTTAGCTCTCTTAATAATTAATGTCAGCGATGATGATGATGATGAAGATAGTGATATTAGATGATATTAGTATTAATGATGATTAGATATGTTAATAAAAATATATTTTCTTTACTTGTACATTTTTACTGCTTGTGTGATGAAAGGGACACAATTGTCATTCGCCTTAAATTCTCTTTTAATTTGGAGCTCCACACTTTATAAAATGGATACATTCACTAACAAAATAAATGTGTAGACTCAGGTGTTAACACTCGTATTGACATTGAAAAATGTGCTCGGCCAAAAAAGGCTTCTGATCTCTGACATGTCAAAAAATGAGAACTGTCAGAATTCTACGGAATTAAAAATCAGACTGTAAATTCACTTTAAAAATATACAATAAATTGAAATAACACATATATTTTTAGTGTGGCTCCCATACCACAAACGTGATTTTTTTGCCGTTTCTCTATCGATAGTAATAACGGCAGTAGATGCTTGAAATATTCAAATTTTATTAAGATTATATGTATAATATATCTGACTCGGCAAACGTTGTTTCGCCGCGCATAAATTATTTGTAGGCAACATAATTTTGAAAAAAATATTGTGTCATTGGGTCATTACCCATGCAACTTAGGGCTATGAAAAATAGATAACTAACTATCAAATTTTTCCAGACCTCATGAAATATAGTAGGTTAGTACCCTTATTTAAAAGCGGTGATAAACAAGATCCAACAAATTTTAGACCCGTTTCAGTCCTACTAGTATTAAGTAAAATATTTGAAAGAATTATCTTAGATCAATTACTTATTCATTTCAATAATTACGAACTCCTCCATAGTCAGCAGTTCGGTTTCATTAAAGGGCGGAATACAACAGACGCTGGAGTCAAGTTAGTTAAACATATTTTCAGTGCGTGGGAGGATCATAATGATGCGATAGGAGTATTTTGTGATCTGTCAAAGGCATTCGATTGTGTAGACCACAAAATATTACTCTCAAAGTTAAAACACTATGGAATAAAAAAATTAAGTCTAGATCTTTTAAAATCATATTTACAAGGAAGGGTTCAAAAAGCAGAAATAAATCGTATTAAATCGTCAGGCTCACTTGTAAAAATGGGAGTCCCGCAGTGATCTATCTTAGTGCCGTTCCTTTTCCTAGTCTATGTAAATGATTTCTCGTTTTTGGTACAAAAAATGTGTGAGATAGAGCTATATGCTGATGACACGTCACTTGTTTTTAAAATAAAGAGACAGGAAAATAATTTTGACGAAGCAAATAATGCTCTCTCGCACGTTCTAGATTGGTTTACAGTAAATAATCTATTGTTAAATTCAAAAAAGACAAATGTATGAAATTTACCCTACCTAACGTAAAATTAGTTGAAAACAACATTGTAATTGAAAATGATAAACTAGAATTTGTTGAAGATACTGTATTTTTGGGCATCACAATCGATGCCAAACTACAATGGGGTCCACATATTATAAAATTGGCACATAGACTAAGCTCCGCAGCATATGCCGTGAAAAGAATTCGAGAACTTACTGACGTTGCAACTGCTAGGCTTGTTTATTTTAGTTACTTCCATAGTATTATGTCCTATGATATAATACTATGGGGCCGGGCAGCAGACATTGAGACTATCTTCATATTGCAGAAGAGAGCGATCCGATTTATTTACAAGCTAGGTAGTAGGGACTCGCTAAGAGATTTTTTCAAAGAAACTAACATCTTAACAGTTGCAAGCCAATACATTTATGAAAATATTATGTACGTTCGGAAAAATATTAAGGACTTCGAAACTCTTGGTAGCCATCATAACGTTAATACTAGGAATAAACATAAATTGTCATTTTAGATTAGATTAGATTAGAACTCTTTATTGTACACACCAGAAAAACAAACAAATACATTATAAGACTTATATAACTAAGTCCACGATTTAGACTTGCAAAAGTTAATACTTCCTTTATGGGGCACTGTATAAGGTTCTACAACAAGATACCCCAAGATATATTAGAGTTACCCCCAACGCGATTTAAGAATTGTGTTAAGCACACTCTTTGCAAAAAAGCTTATTATAAAATCAACGATTATTTAGAAGACAAGGACGTATGGCATTAAATAGTAGTTTAATATTAAATTAAATCAGAGGATAAATGTGTCAAGTGTTCAACACATCCAAGATATTATTTTGTATGTTTTATTTGTATTAGCTTTAGGTGATTTGAGAAAAGATGCTCAGAGTGGAGTTTTTTTTTCGCTGCCTTTTTCGCCACTAAAGACGGCCCCAAGGCAGCGGCTAACGTTATACATAACTGTATGTACATTGACATTCAACAAGCAGAATGTAAATTCTTTACGTTGAAATAAATTCTTGATTCTTGATTCTTGAAATATCCCCAAAAAAATCATCAAAATCGGTTAAACCGTTTCGGGGGAGTATGCGCGCTAACACTGTGAGACTGTGACACGTCGTGTGCGATTCCGACTCGTACTTGGCCGGTTTTCATTTTTTTTTTGTTAAGGGTGAATCATTCACAGGGTAGGTCATTCAAAAAGCCCGGCGTATAGCGGTGAACGGTCCGCAATTCATTCTATTGAATACAGAACTTTTTGGAGCAGAGCAGACATTTGCCAACAATGGTCTCATCGGACGCGGGTAGCCAGTTCATTACTTGCAAACGGTGGGTGATTTACTAGCGCCTTGCTTGTCCGATTGTTCGTTGAGAATGGGACTGGGAAGATTTGATGAAATGAAGGAGTCAGGAGAATGCGAGAGAATTAAATCCGTTAATTGCGTTACCGGTTAGAGCTGAAACTTTTATAAGCATCTGTCTGTTTTATACATTATTAATTTAATTCCGGAGTCACTCTCTTGAATGTTTGTCGGAAGAGTCCGACTAGACTTCAGTTTTATTTGAAGAGGTCACAATGCTTAAGTACGTCAAGTTAAAGGAAAACTAGTCGGACACTTCCGCAAACATTCAAGTAAGTAATTGATTCCGAAATTAAAATAATACTATGCTGTGGTCTATGAAAACATATTTATTTGAGTCTTTAATTCTCCTTGGTAATAGTAGCTACTCCTTCCTGCAGTGTAATTCTAGTGATTCACCAATGCCTCTGCCTACCCCCTCGGGGTTAACGGGCATGAGTTTATTATTATTATTACTAGCATTTTGGTTTTCCAACAAATAAGCCAGTAAGAATTTGAACTTGGAATAAAGATTAATGAGTAGTGCTTACGAAACTTTTAGTTCGAAAATAATACAAAACTAATGCCAGTAGGACATTCATCATCATCATTCAGCCACAAGAAGTCCACTGCTGGACATAGGCCTCCTCCATGGATTTCCAAAAGACTGGTTGGAAGCGGCTTGCATCCAGCGTCTCCCCACACAGACTATCTAGACCTATACTGAACAACAGGCTTCGTGTTGAACTGCAAAACCCGGAAAGCTGAACAAAAACTTGCACGGCCACATTTTTTATCGGCATTCGAACTTCCGTGCCTCTTTCCTCGACTACAATATTGCTCTGTTTTTCGCAGTAGTTCTTGCTACGAAGGGATTTATTTGGGTTGGCTCCGATGTTTATTGTTTTTGGGACTTTGTCGTCGGTGTTCGCACAGGTCGTTAAAAGCAGATTAAAAGGTCACCGAACTAAGGGATACTCAAATGGGGTGCCCCCACAACTGAGAAGCTGAAGACTATTTTTTAATTCAATGCAAAAAAAAACTGTCACTTTGACCTCTGCCTCAACCCTCAACCATCACAATCCAATGTATGGACGTCAAAAATTACTTATATTTATGTGACTCATTATGTACATCAATATAAGTTTTTTTTTTTTGAAGTCGTGACAGTCGAGGTCATGAATATGGCGGTTACAAATAGGGTGAAAAGGCAAGTCATATTGTTTATCAGAAAAATACAAAAAAAAAATTCATACCAAATTATAGTAATTTAAAAAAAATTGAAAAACCCTGTTGCCACAAATCTTTACTTTTTCCAATTTTTTTTTTGTTTTGTAACTCTGAATAATGCTTCTCTAAACTGTTAACAAAATTTCAAACCCAGCTGATCCAGCTTGGAAGAAAAGGAGACTTAAAAAAAAATAAAAAAATAGCCTAATTTAAGTCTGAATTATTTTTGTGAAATTTCTTATATTTAAAAAAACTGTACTGACCGTCGAGTTTTGGGACACCTTAAATCAGAATTCATTGTGCAAAAATATTTTTTAAGTGTGTTTAATGTTTAAGGCGCAATTAGCTCAATTCACTGTTATCAGCGCTCTGCTAATGCGCTCTACTAAAATGTCTTTGCCCTAAATTATGTCCTAGTACCTATGGATTTTCCCGCTTATCTTTATTTGGATAGTCAGTATGAGCACGTCTGCCGCAGAAGTCCTTATCACACGCTTATAATAATTAACTAGCGGTCTAAAGTCGCCTGGATCCACCCTGACGGTGGACATAAATATTCTGAACGCTGGTGACAGAATTTTTGTAATCGGACTAATGACAAACTGTTCCTCCTTATAATCTTCTCCTTACGTGCCATTTCAGTTATATTCTGTTTTTTTTTTATTGTGCAATAAAGCGTAACAGCAACAACATCAATCTCATCATCATCATCATCAACCCATTATGTCCCCACCGAGGGGCACGGGTCTCTTCCCTGAGGAAGGTATAGGCCATACTCCACCACGGGGGCCAAGTCCGGATTGGTGGAGGCTTGTAAGACTAGTGGCTGGTCTTACTGTCAGAAGTTTTCAAGGCGCCCTAAGGCCTCTGACTTGGCTTAACGACTGCCATCTATCGACGGCAGTCGACACCAACTGCTTAACGTGCCTTGCGAAGCACGGAACCGCTCGGAAAAATGCCACTAGCGTTAGTCATAGACGGTGGCCCATCCACGGACTGAACGCGCCGTATGTTGCTATAACAACAGTCTAATGTATAAAAATTGAATTCTTCCGGAACAGCTCCAGCGATTTTCAGATTTTTTAAATTAACTGTTACAGACTGTGTCCCACTACTGGGCAGTGGCCTCCCCTTTAGATATCCACTCTTCCCTGTTCCTGGCCAATAGAAGTTACTAATTGACGGGTCAGCTAGTGAATTATATTTTGCTACATCAGTTACTAGAGACCCGGGTTGATGATGATGATGATGATTATGTATTCAGTAGTATTATTAACATTAGTACATTTCAGAGAGTATTACGAGTACTTATTAGAATATAATACACGAGCGACCCGCCCCGGCTTCGCACGGGTGGCAAAAACGTTTCCGTGGAAATAGCTATATTAGTTCCGTGGACAATTCCCGGGATAGTAACTTTTTTGCACCTTGGGTTACATTATTTGAGATTTCGTACGGAAACCCTAAACTTTTTGAAAATACAATATAGCCTATGCTACTCACGAAGAATGTAGCTTTGTAATGTTCAAATTTTTTTTTAAATCGGCCCAGTAGTTTCTGAGCCTTTTCATTACAAACATACACTCACACAAAAATACAAACTTACAAATATTTCCTCTTTATAATATTAGTATACTCGTAGATAGATTAAGTGTAGCTAAATTGCCTCAGTTTACTGTTATCAGCGCCTTAATCTGCGCCCTAGATTATCTGCCCTAAACTAGAATATCTGCCCTAAATTATGTCCTAGTATGCATGCACTACTCTTCTTATCTTTGCACAGTTAGCCGTCGCATTAGTAGCGCGCGTCTACTCTTGGAATCCTTAACACTTATGTATAAATGTGTACTTGTGTCACCTAACAAATACACCATCGCCATCATCATTCAGCCACAAGAAGTCCACAGCTGGACATAAGCCTCCTCCATGGATTTCCAAAAAGACCGGTTGGAAGCTGCTGATTGGGTGGTTATTAAGGCGGAAACAGACTATTGAAATGCGACGCGGCTCTGCGTATCAATACCCGATGTACATCGTGCGCTTTACCAACACGCGATGCCTAATATGATTCCGATTAAAGAAAATAGTAGATTTGATTCGACTCAACAGGCGCCACGATGCGTCGGCTCGTGTTGCGACTTAATAAAGTATTTCTAGCTTTAGGGCCTTTCTCCACTGCTCCCGTCCGGCAAACGTTAATTACCGATCCGATTTAGAAACACACAAGAATACTAATGAGCTTCTCCACTATCCGGCATCCGGTTTTTAACGGTCCGATAATTTGCTAGATCGGAACGGTATTTTACCCATCCGAAGTGATCGACGTACAAAAACAATACACGTTTTTGCGCTGCCCATGCAACCCAAAAATGTTCTTATACTATTTTATTTACATTAATAGAATGTGTGGAAAACGTCCCCTGCCTCGAATAGAAAAACCGAAGAATTTTAATAAAGCATTGCGTTACGACCATTGCCGATTATAGTCAGATGAAGTGGAGAAGCATAATCCGGCATCCGATATTTTTCTCATGACCGGTTCCGACGTCGGACCGGAGCAGAAGAGAAAGGGCCTTAAGGTCTCACTCACTGAGAGATTCCCTGTGCTATACATGGGGACTAATATTAGGCTACGTTGATTACTAGTGTAGTAACACTTACGGCTTAGGTAATAAAGTTAACAGTTAAGGTTAAGTATCTCTAGTGTTCATAACGTAATCAAACTGTAATCAAGCGGCTCCTTTATTTTGGACATTCTAGAATATATATTAACGCCATGAGGGTCTGGGTTCGAACCACGCCAATGACTTTTATTTACGTACATTTGTTTGTACAGCAAATTGTGCCCGGATAACGGCGACAGGCTTGCCACTTGTCACGTTTGGGACCTAATAAACTCGGCAAAACGTGAACCCAGTTCTAGTGATTGGTGCCTCTGCCTACCCCCCCTCCCCGAGGATAACGGACGTGAGTTTATTTATTTTGTATATTTTATATATTTTATTTATTAAGGAAAACAAACAGTAGTACAATGACAATTTAACATAATTACTTAATTATTTAAAGTGTTACTTAATTGTACCACCAGCACCTTTACCCACAGATTAAATTAAATTGGAGAAACAAAACAGAAAACCTTAATATTAGGTACGTATATTCTTGTGCCTTTTAGACTCTAACGTAAACTTAAAATTAAACCGTGCATTGCTCGCTTTCAAACCGTTTTGGTTTAGGATGGTTTGGTATTAACGCCGATATGCACGCTATGTCTCATTACATTGCAGACGGCGCCATAATTAATTAAAATAATATAGACTTCGGCCCGGCTGCCAATTTGTCCCCAATTACGCCATGGTTCCAGCCCTCACGTTTTGAAGAAACAAAAGTGTAGCTCAGTAGCGTTATCGCAATGTTTCAAACAATGGGAGGTAGGGGAATGTTCTCTTTAATTTCATTTCCCATATTTCTCTCTTCGATTTATGCTTCTTCTTAGCGTGTCGATGGCAAACAATTTTTTTTTTTTTAAAGTCTACTAGATAGTTGCGGCCCAGAACTTTGCGACGCTGACTGCTTTATCACTTGCAGTCCTTAGGTCCTCCTGAGTGCAGGTGTTAGGGCACGCAGGGCACGATGAGAGGTGGTCCATCGTCTGGGTAGTACCGCACAGGCAGTTCAAATTGTCGATGGCGGGATCCGCAAACCCCCATTTATGCTGACGATTTATGCTGAGAACTAAAAATAGGCAAAAAAGAAGATTTTTAAGGTTATTTACAGAAACTTTCGTCCATCCGTTCGTCAGAGTCTGAAGCCGTCAGTGAGGCCATTTTTTTTTATATTCGTGGATTACAATTAATAGCTAAGTCGAATTAATTTACCGACTTATGTTTTATTTCTTGTCATAACAACATTCTATTTTCACATAATGCACACACATGCGCGAGCGCGTGTTTTTAATATTCCTCTTAATTCAATTAATTGTATTGTATAATTATGGAAATGCGGGAGATTCTGACAAGGTCCAGCCTCTGGATTTTATTCGTAACTTTGGAAAGATATTAACATTTTATTTGTCATTTTTAATTTCAAAAAGTGTGCCTACAAAAGGAAGAGTCTACAAAACACGAACTACATGGTTCTGTAGAGTGATATTGAAAATATCTGTTGACTATCTGTTATTGACATTGTTTGCAGTCTTCCTAACAATATAATCCGTGCACGAAAAATGCATAAAAAAACAGCATTTCTGACTTTATTGAATGAATACCACCAGTCAGTGCATTGCTTGTAAATAAAACGACCATGTTTCAGGCGGCTCTATTGTGTATAGAAGCTCTGAGCGTTAATGAAGGTGGCCCAAATGCACCAATGATCGACCCATTAATTTGATGCAGCTGCTCGTAATCAGCTGCCGGTTCGCGTGAAAATGGACATACAGAGTGTCAATAGACCAGCGTACATCCAGATATTATCTAGTATTTCTCGCACAGTTACAGATATATTTTTGTGCATGAACCCTATCTGGGTCTCGATTCTATTAGTACATTGAATTGCAATGGTCTTAGGGAACGATTCAACGGCTCAGGAATAATGTAGTTGAAAAAGTTCATGTTTGTGCAGAAATAAATCTGCCCCTAACTATCGCAAAAAAAATCGAAGAACTTAACTAGGGGCCTGCCTCACTGGGACGCCATGGCCACGTCGCCAGCGACCATATCCAAGCAGTTAGCTTGGATACACTTAGCGACTGTTGGCGGCGTCGCCATTCAATACAAACTGCCTGGATACGTGGCTGGCGACGTCGCCATGGTGACCTAGTGAGGCAGGGCACTAACAGAATCTAGGTCCAGTTAGACACCGTTTAGTCTATCAGTTTTAACACCCTGTGTGTGCTTTTGCGGTCTGGTGAATTTGGCCCTCATTATCGGGATATTCGGAGAGGCCGGCTTTTGGTTTATGCAATTTATGCTTACAAAACCCAATTTATTATTATGCTCGTTTTATGCAGTTATAAATAGCGTTCGAAGTAGTTACCAATAGCGTTAAAAATATTTAAAATTCCGGAGACACATTAATTAGCTTTGTATTTCAAAATTATGTAACACTAGCTGTGCCCCGCGATGCTACTCGCTGTTTATTAGGGAAAATAAATTGTGTATTAACAGTAAACAATTTTTTGAAAAGTTATACAAAGTTTCGCATACATTATCCGCGAATTCATTTTCATCGACTTTCCTATGAGAATAAGATATTTTCCCGCAGTAAAACGTAGCCTATGTGTTAATCCAGGGTGTCAGCTAAGTCCTTACCAAATTTTAATAAAATCTCTCCACCCGTTTAGACGTGAAAAAGTAATAAACATACACACTCACACACTCACAAACTTTCGCCTTTATAATGTGTCACCTTAAATCACCTTAAAGCTAATACAAATAAAACATAAAAAATAATATCTTGGATGTGTTGAACACTAGACACATTTATCCTCTGATTTAATTTAATATTAAACTACTATTTAACGCCAGACATCCTTGTCTTCTAGATAATCGTTGATTTTATAATAAGCTTTTTTGCAAAGAGTGTGCTTAACACAATTCTTAAACCTCGATGGAGGTAACTCTAATATATCTTGGGGTATCTTGTTGAAGAACCTTATAGTGCCCCATAAAGGAAGTATTATCTTTTGCAAGTCTAAATCGTGGAAATGACAATTTATGTTTATTCGTAGTATTAACGTTATGATGGCTACCAAGAGTTTTGAAGTCTTTCACATTTTTCCGAACGTACATAATATTTTCATAATAACGAACGGGTTAGAATAACAATCTTGTGTTGTGGGATGTTGTTCCACTCTTCTTTTATTGCTGTTTTAAGTAGTAGCAAGCAACGCAGTAAGTTTCACAGCTTTTCTCTGTCATCTGCACAATGCCGCATAGCGTTAGCTCTATCTGGTTCTGGTTCAGTTTCCAGAACGTTAAACTTGGCTACTAATATTAATTAATATCGTACTGCTGTATCTAACGTTACAGCTACGTTTTAGCCTTTCGAGCCACTGACTCTGCAAGGAACTTGCAGTTAAATCTAAACGTGTAGATAAACCAGGAGTTTTTAAGCTTTTGGGGACGGAATTATTCTTGTAACGCTTACAGTGTTATTTAAATAAACAAATAATAACATACATGTATACAGTAATAATTACATACAGGCACATACATTGCTTCTGGCCCCACTAGGATACCCTGTGTCGTGGGAGCCAGAAACAGCAACACCACAAACATGTAAACATCCAAGACCTGGGGTCTTTCACATGCTTACAAGGAAACAAAGGATGATTGGCAAAAATGTATGAAGCGTGGGCCCAACTCTAATAAAAATGGCTTGTTTATGAAATTAAAGGTCTACATACATACGTTCATTATCAGGCAGGCGCATGCCAGAATTCGCTGTGTGTCTGGAGTTTTTTTATTTAGAAAAAGTTGATGTTTTTGGTTATAAATAGAAGTTTTTGGTTTATAAAACCTTTTTTTTGCTTATATGTAAACCACTTAATGATACATCCTGTATAAGATAATAAGTTGAGATTTTTAGGGCAGGAAAATAAAAGGTTTTGGTTTATCTAATGAAAATAATATAATTATAACAGACCAATAATTATCGGTATCCGTGGCATGGGTGGCGGAGAATTCTCCACAGTAGCATCGCCTCACGCGCACTCATCTAGCACGCTTCACGAGAATTAAAATTAATGATCGGTTTGGTGCCGATCTGCAAGTACCTAACGCAATTATCAGATTCTTCTTAACGTCCTCATCCTAGCGTTATCCCAATTTTCTAGTGCGCTAACTACACTATGTTTTATGGCGAAAATACTAATTTTTACATGGTCAAATGGATATGCTGGAAGAGAAAGACCGAGGAAAAGGTGGTTGAATGTGAATGCATAGATGGCGAGTGATAGGGACGCGTGGAAGAGAATGACATACTGCGTCGACTCCAAATAATGGGAATAAGGCAAGAATATGATGATTGTTTTTTACATGACGCGATTGCTAGACAACCCAGAAGGGCAACCAGATGTGTCTTAGGTCATGTATGCAATGTAGTCTGTGCTAAGGTCTAAATGGCCGTAAGTCACCTCTTAAGACATCTATAGACTGAAACGGGTTGGTCATTTGCGAAAACGGCCGGAGGGGATCATTTACTAGTAAATGATGTAGCATTAAGTGGTTTACATATTAGCAAAAAAATGGTTTTAAACTTCTATTTATAACAAAAAATATCAACATTTTCTAAATCGAAAAACTCCAGCCACACAGCGAATTCTGGTATGTACTTACCTGATAATGAACGTATGTATCTAGACCTTTAATTTAATAAACAAGCCATTTTTATTGGAGGTGGGCCCATTTTGCACATCATCCTTTATCAATTGCACGACTACCCGCCTCTAATTTCTTTCTTGTCTCCGTCTATGGTTGCCTGGAAGAAATAGCTCATAGTAATAAGGCCGCCAATTGGACTTTGATTTATTAAAAATCTGTAAATGTATATTCATTTTTATTCCGCAGAGAATCGCTCGTGGCCCCGGCTGCCTGAGTGATCTTAAACGATCACGAAGGTTAAGCTACATAGGGCGCTTTCAGTGCATGGATGGGTGACCGTCTATGACTAATGCTAGTGTCCTTTTTCCGAGCGATTCCGTGCTTCGCAAGGCACGTTAAGCAGTTGGTGCCGGCTGCCGTCGATAGATGTCAGTCGTTAAGCCATGTGAGAGGCCTCAGGGTGGCTTGAAAACTTCTGACAGTAAGACCAGCCACTAGTCCTACAAGCCTCCACCAATCCGAAGTTGGCCCGCGTGGTGGAGTATGGCCTATACCTTCCTCAGGGGAGAGACCCGTGCCCCTCGGTGGGGACTTAACCTCTTAAGACCCGGGGTACACAGCTTTCAATAGTTATTTTCAAGGTCAGGACTGAGGAGGATAATGGGTTGATGATGATGATGGCAGAGTTTTCACACATGCAGATGCCTTTTGTCGTCCCACCGGTCCGCGGATCACACTTTGAGTGTGCCCGGGTAAAACAGACTTCGAGGATAACGAATTATACACTTGGGCACTATAAGTTTATACGTATGACAAAACTAAACAACTTTGTGAATCCTGTAAAGGTTCTCACCTCCTTTCACAAACTGTGTACGAATTACAAAACAAACTCTAAAGAGGTGTAATCACAGCTGCAGAGCTGTTCAAAATCTTTGACTCTGCCGTTTTAATTGTCTTATTTGATTACTACATACCTATCTAGATTAATATTCCACTATTTTACGATTATTAGTAAATGCATGGTGGTCGTTAAGCCACGTCAGAGGCCTTAGGGCGGCTTGAAAACTTCTGACAGTAAGACCAGCCACTAGTCTTACAAGCGTCTACCAATCCAGACTAGGTCTCCGTGGTGGAGTATGGCGAAACCTTCCTCGGGGAAGAGACCCGTGCCCCTCGGTGGGGACATAATGGGTTGATGATGATGATGATGATTAAATGCATTTACATTTTATAAATAGAGGACTCTTAAACAACTAAAGTTGTTTAACGTACATAATCAATCAGTTTAAAACAATCTCCTTGTCACAGTAAAATTCTTAATTCGAATTTCCATTATGCACATTAATGCTTCTTACCATTAACAGGTTATGTTGGTGTCAAATTAATTTGAAGGCCATCAATTATTGGCGTTATTTGTGTAGACGGGCATTCGATATTGATTACTGTTACAACAGCAGCCGCTACGCTACATTAATCAAATGTTGACTTGACATGTTTGTATAACAGGAAAATCAAAATTCAACGGGTAGTCTTATTTTGTAGAATTTTCGGTGGATCAATGGGCTTACTACAACAATTGTTTTTAATTGTTATTCTTAAGGTCTTAACCTCCTGCAGCAAGACTTTGAAAATAACAATTGTTTTCGTACTTTTTACGGTAGGTACATTGGGATGCGACTGATTAACTGAGTTTGTAAATTTTGGTATAGCTCTAGATTTACACCAAAAAACTAAATAAGAGTTCAAGTGTAGTTGTAAGACTAAGTATTTGCAATTCAATGAACGAAACAAATAAATAAAATAAAGAGCAAAGAGTAATTTTGTGGTGCAAAAAGTTCAGATTTTTTTTATTTAGATTTTTTGAAATCAGATAGGGACATGAAAAATAGAGAACAACTTATTCTCAGACCCGCCAAACATACATATAAAATTTCATCAAATTCGGCCAGGCTGTTTCGGAGGAGTAGTACGAGTATGCGCAATCACTGTGGCACGAGATTTTTGGCTATGAAAAGTAGATAACAACCTATTCTCAGACTTACCGATTATACACATAAAATTTCATCAAAATCGGCCAAGCCGTTTCGGAGGAGTATGCCCATCACTAACACGGTGACACAAGAATTTTATATATTAGACCAGCTGACCCCGCAACTGTTGTTTTGCCAGATAAGGATATAAAAAATACATAACAACCTATTCTCAGTCCTACCGATTATACGCGTAAAATTTCATCAAAATCAGCCAAGCCGTTTCGGAAGAGTATGCGCACTAACACGGTGACACGAGGGTTTAATATACCTGTTAGATTAAATTAAATGAATGTATTAAAAAGTCATGTTTTCGGACATCTTAGGCCCATAAAGCGCAAATTGCGCTGACATTGCAATGCCGATACTTTTGATAAAGACAAAGGCAAAGACAGAGACAGAGACAGAGACAGAGACAAAGACAAAGATAATTTATTTGTCAAACATGAGATATAATGTTGTTACATTGAAATACGTCCTGTACATGTTTCGCCCATCGGGACTTACAAAATATTTAGAGAGAGCACCATCGTTTGTCATTAAAATATGTCTCTATCACACAATCACACACACAATAACACACACTCTTCATATTATATTTCTTGGTCGCACTATTTTCCTCTCTTAGGCTCTAATTATATGCGTCCGCGCGACAGAGCGGTTTGGCCGCTGATTCCAGCGGCCGCGGCCAAGTCGCTTTTTGATTTATTATAAAGCGGCCCGACCGTCGCCGCTCTCCACACGTTCTCACGAAAGAGCGTCCCGTCCGCTTCAAGTACACCGATACAAGTGAACACGTTGAAACTCGTCCAAGCGGCCGGGCCGCGCGACCACGCCGCTCGAAGGCGCGACCGCGCCGCTATTTAAATAAATTGTTACACACAATAATTGCTTGTAATTTCGTGGTGTAGCGACCGGGCCGCTCGGTCGCGCAGATACATATAATTGGAGCCTTACATGACTATCTATACCAAAGAGTGTAGAGAAGTCATCGCCGACCAGATATAACGTGGATGGACCTCAAATTGGGTTACGTGTAGCGGACAAATCCCCATGGCCGGATTTAGAGGTCCAGAGGCCTCGGGGCAGCAAAGGAGCGGAGGCCCCTCGCCCGAAATTATTTTCCAAATAAAATGAACAATTTTTTTCAGTCGAGTTTTTCAATAAATAATTTATTGTGAAACTTGCCTATAGTACGTAGTTAACAAGTTCATTTTTTTTTTTTAATTTGAAAGATTTTTTTCCGAAGTCTCACCGAAGGCCCCTCCGCTTGTGGAGGCCCCGGGGCTTTCGGCCCGGTTGCCCTCCCCTAAATTCGGCCCTGCAAATCCCAATGAAACACTAACCTAATCAACTAATAAAACAATAGAGGTTACCATTCCCCTCCGCTCACTCTCGTTAGCATTCCTATCTCACGTCTCACCGGTCTCATGAAAAGGCCATTCTGTACCCCGTTACATTACTCACGGCACAGAATCTAAGCGACGATGCTAATTACACCATTGTAAGGTAATTACGTATTTTCAAGATGTTTTAATTGCATCGTTGACGTTCCTGATTAATATTACCAGGGAGCGGAAAGTTAAGAAGGTCTGTGTGCTTCCCAATTTACAACAATGTACTCGATTGGTGAGCTGACTAGACGAGAAACTTTTATTATATCTTTAGGAGTACCTTCGTGCTAATAATTGTTACCAAGAGCCTATCGATACACTCCATTCATCAACCCATTATATTATCCCCATCTAGGGGCATGGGTCTCTTCCCTGAGAAAGGTATAGGTCATACTCCACCACGGTGGCCAAGTTCGGATGGTGGAAGCTTGTAAGACTAGTGGCTGGTCTTTACTGTCAGAAGCTTTCAAGCCGCCCCCTAAGGCCTCTGACTTGGCTTAACGACTGCCATCTATCGACGGTAGCCGGAACCAACTGCTTAACGTGTCTTGCGAAGCACGGAACCGCTCGGAAAAATGCCACCAGCGTTAGTCATAGAACCCATCCATGCACTGAACTTGCAACATGCAACCGCTTTCGCAGATTTAAAATATTATGTCATTGTTAACTTTCTTATTTTCTAATAAAAAACACTTAATTAATTTCCTTGCAAACTTAAGTTCGCTCAGACACACGAATTTTTCAATGATTCTCTGAGTCATTCACTCTGAGTTTACGGATCATGTCCCTCAGCCACATAAAAGATTTATAATAATACATTTTAATTAAGTAGGAAGAAATTAAGGAAGACAGACTGACGAAGCAAATATATCGAGCGAATGTGAGTGAAAGACCCGATAAAGGACGCCCCAGGCGAACATACTTCGGCCAAATAGGCGAATTATTAGCAAAGGGTGAGATAAAAAGTACCCGAAACCGGCGTGCGTGCTTGCAACGACTAATGAATGTTGATGAAGCAAAAGTGATTTGTCAGGCTCGTGGCAGGTGGCATGGCAGTCCCTGCCTACCCCTCTGGGATACATGCGTGAGCGTATTTAGTATGTTAATTAAGTACTCTGTTAGCCCAAAGTAAGTTCTAAGTGTTGATGAGCGGAGCAATGCCCTAAAGTTTAACAGGACCCTTAATATTACACCCTGTAAGAACACAAAGGGATGCTAAACTCTCTCTAACTAAGGCCTTTATTACACTACACAAGTTCGTCCTAAAACTTGCGTCATATAATGTTCCTGTTCCAATTCTCACCTTTTCCTTGATTCCTGTTTTTGAGTGAGAAACTTTATTAACGATTACTACGATATCAACTTCCCGGCATAAGGTTTGTTTTTTGCATAGCCTCTTTTGTGTCCCACTGCTGTTCAAAGGCCTCCCCTCCTGCTTTTCATCTCTCTCTGTTTCCTTGCAACCTTTTTTTAGTGTCACCTGTTACATTATTCAGATCGAGAAAAAAACGTCATATTTTAATATTTATTTTATTTTGATTTCATTATTTATTTACCCCCTCGGGGACAGCGGGCGTGAGATTATATGTTTATTTATTATTTATTTTTGAATTGAATACATAACTAAATATTCTGTGAATATTACAAGCGTCTACCCGTTGCCGTTATTAACATCAAGGTAAAAACAGCAAAAAAAATATAACTTATGTACAGGTTTTTTATTCTGTCTCTAGTTTTTGTCGTTAGAGCAGCAACAGAAATACATCATCTATAAAAATTACAACTTTACTATCTACCTTACACGCCTCATGAGAAACAGCCTGGTGACGGACAGACAAATAAAGGAATGGACGCACGGACCGAAGAACGGATGGACGGACGGACGAACGGACGGACAAGGGCGGAGATGGACAGTGAAGTCTTAGTAATAGGGTACCGTTTTTACCCTTTGGTTACGGAACATAATCCGGTAAATATGGGCCGGACACCTGGCGAGCCGGGAAGACGGCAGGTGGACCAGGGCAGTAACGGAGTGGGCGGCCAAACAGCGGGCGGCGGTCGGTCGGTAGACCAACAGCCCGATGGTCGGACGATGTGGTCAGGTTGGCGGGGGACCCATGGATGCGAATGGCGAGAGACCGCGAGATGTGGCGTAATAGGGAAAAGGCCTATACCCAACAGTGGACAGAGGTGGGCTAATGAAGAAATACTTACTGCGATGGGTTAGCGACCCAATGTGGGTCTTTGGCCTCTGACACAAGAAGTCGTCACTTGTCTCTGTCCTGCCAGTCACTGGCCTGGGGCTCATGCAGGTCCTTGGCTATTTCATCCCTCCAACGATGTCTGGGGCGGCCCGCCGGTCTTTGGCCGCTTGGAAGCCCCGAGTATGATCTCTTAACTGCTCGGTCCTCTTCCATTCTTTCCACATGACCAAGCCAACGGGTTCGGTGGAATTTTGTTGCTCCGATGATGTTGGGTTCGAAAATGAGGTCTTCGATTTCCTGGTTCTTTTTAACTCTCCAACTACCATCTTCCCTTCTCGTTGGACCCAGAATCTTCCTCAAGATCTTCCTCTCTGCAACCAGTAATTTGTTTTCCTCCTTCAGTGTGAGTGTCCAAGCCTCACAGCCGTACATCAAGATCGGCCTGATTACAATTTTATAGGTTTTATATTTCTTCATCAACTCACACTGATGAAGAAATATAGTCCAGTCTAATATGGTCCTAACCCACAGAACTACTGTCATTGTCAACAGCTCGGCTGCATTGTTTCGTCGGCCCGTATCTAGGTCTGTACCGTACACGTGTCCCCGAACAATGCGGCATTGGCGCCGGTTATGCCAATAACCATCTTGTCTCCACAGCTATTTGTAACATTCGCGGTACATTATGAATAACACAACTGTGCCATGTGTTCTTGTTTTGTGAACCTAGGACTACACTGCCTTGCAAAACTAAGTACGACACTTTTAAGGCATCTGCCTCTGTGATGCAACGGTTAGCGCATCTGCGTACCATTCAAACCCCGGCTGGGGACAAAAAAATCCAGGTCTTGGATGTTAACATGCTTGTGATGTCGCTGTCGCTTGTGATGCCGCTAGTACCCACAACACTGGGTATCCTAGTATGTGCCTGTATATTTTTTTCGAAACAATGGAAGTTAGAGATTTAAAATAAAAAACGTGATCAGGACTACTTGATAGCCAAGCCATCAAGCTGATACTAACCTCCTGAATATACTCTTGCACGACCTGAGCCGTGTGTGGCCAGGCATAATATTGTATCATGATGGATCCATCACCCATATTTGCTGAATAGAGAATCTCTTGGGCATATCTTTCCCTCAGAGTGCCAATTTCTAGGGCCACTAACTCGGTGCGACCTTCTAAAGATATGCCAGCCCATACGTAACACGACTTTCAATGAACTGGACTCTTTCAGAAGTACATATAAAGTGAGACGGACATACAGCGGACATACTTCTACCAAATAAAAGATGTATTAGCAAAAGGCAAGATAAAAAGTACCCCAAACCAACGAGCGTGTATGCAACGACAAATTAATGACGATAAAGGGAACGTGATTTGTCAGAATCGGCGAGCGGCGAGGGCGCGGCTTTCGGACTGAGAGCGGAAGGAAATGCGTGGAGAACGAGTTCAAGGAAGGAAAGATTAGGAAATGAGTGAGTGAGTTGAGTGCCTGAATGAACGAATGAGTGGTACGTGTGGCGATATGAAATAAATAAAGAGATCAGCGTCAACATATAATATGTTCTTAAAAGTTTTAGCAATGATCTTGAAATGTGTTTTTAGTTAGCGATACAAATTAATTGGTCGTGGATTGATTAGTTCAACTGAGGCCGTCCCACTACACTGCCCACAGCGACCTTCCCTTCAAAAAAGCCTACTTACAGAATTGGAGGTACCATCTGGAGCTAAACTTCAATTTATACCGACAAAACACGGCTTTCTAACGCAATCTGCTTTAGGATACCGTTATAGGATACGTGACCGATTAGGCACATCAATGACGTCTTGCTCCTGTACGGCTGAAACATTAATATTTTTACTATATCGTCCGCATGATAATCCGAATCGACTTTTCACTAATGTATCTGTTATGTTTCTCTTAGTAGCGCTATGAAGTGAAGTCCGAATACTTCGTTATTTTCTTCCTATGTGAAGTTTGAGTTTTAGGCCTAAAATTGAACTCGGTATGAATAAAAGACACTGACATCTATTCCCCAAATACCTTTACCTGATTTACACTCAAGCTCGTGATTTGGTCGCTTAGAAGAACTCTTAGTACTTTCCTTCTATGTGAAGCTTGACTTTCAAGCCTAAGATGGGACTTAGAATCAATCATAAACATTGACATCGACTTCCGAAATTCCTCTACCAGATTTACACTCAAGCTCATGACTTTGTCGTTTAAAAGAACTATTAGTATAACAGTATGAGCAGTATAAGTAGTAGAATCTCTTTAGCTTACAAAAAAGCCTTCCTACCTGCAGAGAAGCCCGAATTCTCACCAGTTCTTTCTTCCGCAGGCCCCCGGAAACGCAAATCCTCGCCGCACGACTCCTCGGGCGAGGGCTGGCAGGATGTGGCGGAGCCCACCTTAGGGGGCGAAGCTATGGGCTCGAACATCAGCCAGCACTCGGCCAAGGGTCTGAAGGGCCGCCGCGCGCGATCTAGTGGTGACCTCTGCAATGGCGACACAAAAAGCCAATCGGAGGCCTCGGTTTGTGGTTCCGTCGTCGGTGACGTCATGGCCTGGAACCGCTCGCTGCCGAACCATTTGGATGGCAACAGGCACTTGGCGGAGTACAGTCGCGTGAACCACGTCTCCGCCGAGTTTGGCACCTACAATCGCCACCATCCAAAAGGGGGTCGCGGTCTGCGTTATCGGCTGTCAAAGTCTGGTGAGTTGCTATTTCTTAATTCCTGGTAGTTCATTATACAATTGCGTCGCTATACTAGGCCCTACCCGAAAATCCGAACTGTAAGCAACAAGCCCTGCAGCAAATACTGAGCCTGAGGCCGTTTTGCCGCTGCATGGGTGTAGCACGTTTTTATTATTTTTTGGGGCCCATGTGATCTATCTTGTTTTTTTCCCAGGCGTAGTGCCTACGTGGGCATTAATAAATGTTTTATTATTTTTATTTTTTTGTTTTTTTGTGTGTATACTAGCAATTAGTGAGTAATTCATTTAGTAACTAGGTACATCAGGTTAAAATTTTAGCTTGGTCAAATAAAGGCTTTTTTTTATGTAATAAATTTAAACAATAATAAAAAATAAAAATTTAGTCCTTGCAATTTACTTACTTACTTACTTTACTTACTTAAAATTTATTCGTAGTGAAATACAGGAGGGTTCCTGTATTGAACTATCTTTTTGCTAATATTTCTCGCATTTTATCAAATCAAGCAACAACGGTCAAAGTTAAGCCAACTGTGCCGCATCGCTGGAAGAAATGGGGTGTTCAACCGAAACAATGCAAGGGAAGTTAATTGAGACCTATAGCGTGTTTCCGGTCACTGTATCGGTATTATTGCGTGTGCGTTGCTTGTGTGTTACTTATAAAATCATCGATTCCTAAAAGGTAGTCCGCGGAACCCTGTGGTTCTGTGGTTCCGAAAGTGATAGAAAACGTCCGTAGAATTAGACTATAATATTTACTGAACATTTATACATAATGTGTTCTTTACTCGAGTCTAGCATCAAAACCGACAATTTAAATAAACACTAGTTATCAAAATAGCCAGCTAGGATTCAGCGGAAAAAAGTATGATCAATAAGGGTTCCATAGCCTAATAAAATTGAGAACCTCTGAGTTAGGCAGCAGAGGTATAAAAGGATTTAGAATTTACCTACGCCGCATAGGTTTTCATTCATTGGGATTTCATCATATTATTATATTGATCTTGAAGTACAGTCTGTTATCTTTTAGAATATACCTCGGGCTCTAGAGTAGGCTTTGGTTTTTGCCGAAAGCACGGCTATTTCTTCTACACGAATATATCCGATTCTATCCGATAGTTTTTTTTACGTAGCCTCTCGTGTGTCCCACTGCTGGGCAAAGGCCTCCCCTCTTGCTTTCCATCTCTCCCTGTCTCCAGCCACCTCGCACCATCCCGGTAAGAATGCATTTAGGTCGTCCCGCCAACTTCGCCTCCGCCTCCTCATCCGATAGTAGCCGAGGTATATTTTAAAACAGACTATAAATAATGATTCACTTGTAAGTTTTTTAACAAAAACATTCTACGCACCAAACATTATTAACTTTATTTCGGGTACACTTATACTTGACTTTTTGTCGGAAGAGTCGCTCTGATTCGGTTGAACTCTGTAGGTTGCATTCTATTCCATTGCATTCACTTTGTTAAAACCCGAAAATACAAACTTTTATGCGTATACAATACAGCATTAGAGAAGTAAACAAGACATATTACCAAAAATACAGTCCACTAACGACATTTTTAGACGGCCTTACCACTACCACTGTTCTATTAATATTCTGAGTAGATACCATAATAAAGGAAATACAGGCAAACGATCTATAACTGTAGTGTAGCTACTGATAACTCTCATTAATTTGAATACTAATTAAAATACGATATTATTAATTTGGAATGAAGAGCCGCGTGTACGAACGACAATTCGTAAATGAAACAATTATTTTCGTTGCTAAAAACTACACTGCATACTTTTAACTTCACGTGTATGTTTAGTTGCTTTGTTTATTTCGCAAGATAAGTTTTAATCACTTCCTAGAAATAAACGAATTTGAAATTTTGCATTCTTTGATGACGGTGCACTAAAATGATAAAATACCCTGATGCGGCAGCCAGGATTGTTCCCTTGAGAGCACTAGGATGGACCAAGATAGTTTTCTAGACTAGAATATTTTTTTAAAACGCTCGGGATAATTAAAGAAGAAATGTTTGTAAG
Organism: Yponomeuta plumbellus; assembly: GCA_947310845.1. Classification (NCBI taxonomy): domain Eukaryota; kingdom Metazoa; phylum Arthropoda; class Insecta; order Lepidoptera; family Yponomeutidae; genus Yponomeuta; species Yponomeuta plumbellus. Next base: position 16,001,215 of record OX371194.1, read on the forward strand.
GTTGTGTGTAACCTCCGAAAGTAATTATAAGATTTAAAAAATTCTTTCTCCAGTATTTAGAATAGACTTTTAGGGTGGACATAGCCCAATAAGGCATTATAGACCACACCGTTGACGCAAACGTAGTCGCGGGCACTCATAATCTACTATAGTAGGTAGTTACAACCGGCGTTATATCTACATAAATACACGAACGATGAACGAAAGAACGAACGATCGTTTGCGATAGATTAAGTAGAAATCTGATACGAAAATAGGAGATGCGAATCTCCTAACTTCCTTTGACACCATCACTCAAAAATAAAACTAACTTTTTCATCGGGTGAGATGCATGGTCACGTACTATTTAACTTTTTCGTACAGATATTTTGGCATTATGATGATGAATTAAGACGGAGCGTTTCGTAGTATGTAAATACATCTTTTTATTTTCTAACTAAAGTAAATTGTCAAAAAGGATGGTGCTGGGTGTTATGCTTAAGGGATTAGTATCTATACACCGATAATTTACTCTGTAATTTACTCGGCAACTGAGTAATTGCCCAGTATACTAACCTATACTAGATAACTATACTAAAAAGTGTAATTTCACAATGGTAATAATATTATGTATACTGCATGCTCCAATAAGCGGTGGCAGGCAGCACGGTCGATTGAACGCTTCCCTTACCAGTTTTATTAAGTATTATTTATATTAATTCGTTTAAAGATTAGTTTAATAGAGTGTTACCTATTCAAGTTTTTATCGTATTGTATTCTTTGTATTTACTTTAAAAATAAATATCACTAATAAGAACAAGGAAAAAAAGTTTTACCTAGTTATTAGAAGTTTTTAGTTAACGTTTTCGATAGCTAAAATTCGAGTAGGCAGAAACGACAATTTGGTCTTCACCGTGTGCCGATCCTATATAAAGTCCTGTAATATTTCTTGCCTACATTTTTATTCAAAAATAGCTCTTCTTTTAAGGTTATTAAAACTCCTAATCCAGCACACAGCGGGATGTCGAGCGGCCATCTAATGGCAGTGACGTGGCAGCAATCGATCATCGCGCGTTACTGCGTGCACGCACAAAATAAATAGGGCAAAGGGACGACACTAGAAAAGGCTAGAGTCTGGTATTTTAATACCGGAAAAAAAATTTTCTATAGATACATATGTGTGTGTAGGCAGAATTCGCCAGAAAAGCTTGGGCTTTAAAATCACAAAGTGGTGCCACTTTTCCAATTTATTGAAGACTCAAGCGCATTCTTATTTTGTAATTTTAACTGTCCGGTAGGAAAGTGACAAAATGCTTCATGTGCTGAGGCGGTTGGTTTTAATTTCGGAATTAAGGAGAACTTTGTTTATCAACTTAGTCAGATCTGTATACATGTATAAGCCACGAAAAACAGTAACAGATTAGAAAACATGTTCTCAATTGTAGGTTGACCAGGTGGCTTCTTAGTGGTTGCAGAAGGGTTGCATAGCATGCTCTAAAGCTGCAAGGGTTATTAGCTTTCTCTTTTGTAATTGAGAAGACATCTCCTGGCTTTTGCAGTTCCAAAAGAATTTCATAGCCTGTTACACAGATGTACGTGTTATCTTTCCCTGTAGGGTCGACAAGACGCCTTTCGGCTTCAACAGTTACTGAAGGATTATATAAAGCTGCAAGAGATGCTGTAGGATCGACAAGACACCTCCGATTTAACAGATTGTAAAAGAACAGTTACATGGTGCGCTAGACAGCAGCAAGACATAGGTCGGCATCGGACCCTATCAGCAGGATAGGGTCGGAAAGACGCCAGGGGTTAACAGTTGCAGAACGATTACATAGAGCGCTATAGACGCGCTCTTTCTCGAAGGGGCGGCAAGGCGGTTGCAGAAGAGTTGCGGGTTGCAAGTGAACTAGAATTCTACTCCGTGCTACTTGGGTATAGATACACGAGTTGGATCTTCTGTTCTCTTCTATTTCTGTTGACTGTCACGGGTGAACTGCAGTCCGGCCCCGCCGCTTTTGTCCTTATTTTAATGGGATGATTGATAATAATGAACTTGTGTTTTATAAACGCTATACACCACTCACCTGGAGTGTTGATGTTCAACGTAGCATCTACCAGAGCTAACAATCCGTGTATTTTACGGGATAGCTAAATGATTTCCTAATTTTTCTTTTGCATTCATTTTTACACAAGGAAATAGGCGTTTATTTTAACCATCATTGTGATGTCACAAGTAGTGATAGCTCTAGTGAGTACGATGCGATACGATAGCGATAGCGAATACTATTAACGATCAGAATATATTATTCCATCAACATCGAAATTATGACATTGTTATAAGGACATCTCTGGCTGTTGATAGGATTTTGCATAGAAATGTATCGTACAAAATACTGTTTGCGTAGCTACTTGTATGGCTGGCGCGTTGCTCTGACGTTGGTAATCGCTCTTTCTACAAAATGTGTTGAAAATGTACTTTGGTAGGCGATGAAATGTGAAGTGCCGGAAATTGAAAAGCATTTGTATGCGATAGGTTTTAACTATATCGTAGGAAAATAGGTAAGGACTCTGCAAGCTCTAATTTAAATAAATGGACAAGTGCGAGTTGGACTCGCCCACCCAGGGTCTCGCACAAATTTGCAGGTACTCACTCACACATTATAAATAGTTAATGAATAAAAAGTTAATTAAGTAAGTAAATAGTTTAGATTTAATCTAGTCTTGTAGTTTTTTCCGAGCTTTTCCCGAACTGCAAAGATATTTTTTTATGATTAACAATAGTTTTCACATTTTCTTCATATGTTTGTAGCATAAGACAATATACCTAACTTATCAAAATTCATAGTTATTTTTTACTATAACTTAAAGTTTGATTTTTTCACAGCTTTCAGGGACTATAGACTTGAGTACATGGTTTTAATTTCAACTCGATAGCTCCACGCGTTCCCGAGATAATGAGACTTTTCAGACAGATGGACGTACGAACAGACAACACAGTGACCCTTTAAGGGTTACCTTTTACGATTTTATATAACCCTAAAAACGCAAAAGCTAAAAACAGTTGCATGAAAAGCTGAACAGCTGATTGAAAAGAAATATACATAATAATTATTTGCACACAACACAAAACTTGGCCTGGTGCCAAACTAGGATACCCTGTGCTAGGCAAGATCGTGGACACATGGAAAAATTGATGCGATTTGTACAATGTGCGGCGGCTCTCATTGGGAATCGAAACCATAACCTGTCTTGGTAGGTAAGCGCCAAGGATAAGCTCACGCCTGTAACCTAGAGGGGTAAGTAGAGACCAGGGACTGCAACTGGAATAAAGGCGCGAACTTATGTATGTATGTATAGAAATAAGTGTATGAAAAGCGCGAGTCATTAAAAAAATAACGAGCGTTTCCGCACTGCGCTAGTTTCGACGTTTATCTGTTTTTCTAGAAGCTTCGTAAAAAGTTTAAACATTAGATTAGAGAACGAAAGCACTTTACGGGTGAGTAGACGCGCTCAAAGGAAAACTTCAGCGATACTTACCTTATCGTTAAGTAAACAAGCACCTTAGGAGCAAAACTCTTGAAACTCACTTTAACACGCGACGTATAATTATTATATTATATTATATTATATTATATTATATTATATTATATTATATTATATTATATTATATTATATTATATTATATTATATTATATTATATTATATTATATTATATTATATTATATTATATTATATTATATTATATTATATTATATTATATTATATTATATTATATTATATTATATTATATTATATTATATTATATTATATTATATTATATTATAGTATTATTTTGCGTATTATTCATAACTTTGTCTTATTTTAATTTCCGTACGGCTGCGGTAGAAAATACCTACTTGTAGCATTAAGTCCGCCGCATTGCCATCGTAAATTTTACTTATAAATGCACTAAACGTATTAATAATATGTACTATAATTCCGACAAATAACTTGAACAAACCACTTAATTTGCATGGACTTTATTCGGGTGTAATTGGCGGAAACGTGGGACGAAATTCTTCGGACATTAGTTAACAAATAATAAAAAAATTTGCTCTTGACCTGTAGAATTTTTGATGGGCCGATCCGCTCATCATGTCAATATCTTTTTTGTTCTTTACAAGGTCATACATAACGTAACTAATAACCAACCCCCGCAAGCTCATCTCGACTGCGCGAATGTTCGTTCAAGTTGAATCAATCAATACTCACTCTAAATATCAACAATCATAATCGTCCACATAGTAGCGCAAGTGTGTAAAGGTGAACCGTTGGCGACTTCATTGATGCTGCATCGCGACTGCATCGATGCTAAAAGTCGCAGTGTGTAAACGGCCTAAATAGTCGTTCTCTTCCCACGTATGATTTTTGGACGCGCCAAGATAACCTTATTTATTTGGGTAAATAATAGGCTATTTGACAGTGTGAAAAAAACAGTATCTATTATTTATACGTATTCGTATGAATTATAAGTCTTAAAACCTCTTTAAAGCATTTTAACTAAAAAATAACAATATTATGATTTGTAAAAAACACAAGATAAAATTTGATAATTATGGAGCCATTGTATCGAAAACGGCCTGGATTGGCCAATTCTATGATGACGTCACATGTCAATAAAAATGGCGTCATCATTCATTCTTTTTTACGTTCATTGGTTTTCTGGGATGTGACGTCACAAGGCCTGTTCGACGCCATATTGCCCAAGATAGCATTTTGGCGGCTTATTTTAAAAATAAATTTTCGTTTGCCTTTTTTAGAAGACATACACGAAAGAATTTAAAATGACCACTTTCTGTGGACTCCACGAACACCAACAAAAATATGAGATGGTTTTTAGAAAACGGTCAAGTAGCCTATTCCCCGGAGGAAATAGAATGAGATTCCAGGCAAATTTTACACTCCGCAAAGTCTGATTTATTTCGGCACCATTGTTTTATTTATATTTTTATTTTCGCGCGGCACGGAAGGCAATTTCGGCCTGTCCCTTTCTTTTGTCATTCAGGAGGTGAATAAAATTTTTAGTGCGCCCCGCAAGGTGGCAGGAAACAAAGCAAAAAGGTTTTTTTTCGGTTACGTCTGACATTGCTGGGTAATCTGGGTATGGAGTTTTTCTATGCAATAGAAACATGTAATTACAGTAGGGCCTCGTTAATCCGGAGAGGCAAAAACAAGACCCTTTCCGGATTACCGAGGCGTCCGGATTATAGTATGGCATGTATTAAAACACATGTTTAACCTTAGAGTTTCTTTAATCAATTTTTAAATTGAAGCATAAAGACAAATATGCACATGTTCAAAATTACTCGAGTGCGCTAAATTGAGACTGTAGACAGAAGGCGGTAAACAAAAGACGGACGATGGTTTGGCTCATGGCAGCCCGTACCTACACCCGCTACCCCCGCACCTACACCCGCCAGCCCCGCAAACCCCATTGCCCGGCCGGATTACAGAGATCACCGAACAATCGGGAGTCCGGATTAACGAGGCCCTACTGTATTATGTTTGGTGGTATATACTGGGTTTGATTTCCACAGTTTCAGACAGACAGATAAAGGAGTGGTTATTTACATGATACTAAAGCAAAAAAAAAATTATTTTTTTAGTGAAAATCACCTAAAAATCATAAAGTTATATGGCTTAGCGTCTATCGTTTGCACTTGACGGGTCCGACGTGTGATTTTCAATAAAAAAATATTTTTTTTATTCTTGTTTTTGCTTCAGTATCATGTAAATAACCACCCCTGAGTCAGATGAAACTGTACAAATCAACACCCTGTATATTTTTAGGGTTCCATACCTAAAAAGGAAAAAACGGAACCCTTATAAGACAACTTTCCGTCCGTCTGTCTGTCTGTCTTGTATCTCGGAAACGCGTGGAGGTTGAAATTAAAACCAAGTACTCAAGTCTACTATTCTTTGAAGATTCCCAAATCCACCATTTCAATTTGGCAAACGGTGCACCAAACAACCTGTATATCGGCTCTACGAGGAAGAAATGTAGTAAGTCATTTTACGAATTTTACTGGAGAGCGAAATTAAAAATCTGTGTATATAAAACGAGAAGCTGACTGACTGACTGACTGACTGACTGACATATCAACGCAGGGCCTAAACTATAAGGGTTAGAAATTTGAAATTTTGCAAAAGGGTTCCTTTTGTAACGTAGGGGAGCACTAAGAAAGGATTTTTGAAAATTCATCCCTTAAGGGGGTAAAATGGGGGTTCAAAGTTAGTATGAAACTTTGCTGTTTGTGAAGTTATTCGAATGAAATTTGGTACGAAGGTTTTTTATTTAAAATTATGAAACACGTGTAAAATAGTTTTAAAAAAATCATCCCTTAAGGGGGAAAAAGAGGAGTGCAAACTTAGTATGAAACTTAGCCGTTTTTGAAGTTATTCGAATTAAATTTAGCACGAAGGTCCTTCATTGAAAGTCATGAAAGACGTGTAAAGTAGTTTTTCGAAAATCATCGCTTAAGGGGGTAAGAGATGGTTGCGAAGCTAGTATGAAAGCTCTTTCGCATGCGCTACAAGTATCCCTATCTTATTTGCAAACACTTTACTCAACTAAAGCCCACGCGGACGTAGTCGCGGGCAACAGCTAGTAAATAATAAAAAAATGCTTCATATCTTTTTCTTTTAAATGCCGTATAATTATTGCAGACATAGTAAAAATATAATGAGTTATAATATTATATTACTTTAAATTCAATATATTTGCTACTTTAGAAGTTAGGATGGCTTATGCTATAAAAAAGCCTGCATCCAATGGCTTGTTTAAGCAGCGGCAGCGGCAGCCGGCACCAACTGCTTCACGTGCCTTGCGAGGCACGGAACCGCTCGGAAGAATGCCACTTGCGTTAGTCATAGAACGGTCACCCATCCATGCACTGAACACGCCCTTTGTTGCTTAACCTTCGCGATCGTTTAAGATCACTCAGGCAGCCAGGGCTACGAGCGATTCATGTAGAAGCGTTCCTCAAGAAAAATCTAAAAATTTATTAGCTGCTTAAAGGTCATAGCCCACTTACACGACTTTGCTGCCACCCGGCAAAAATAATATAATTCAAATATGGGCTTTAAATATTGCTCTTTAGATATATTTTACATTAGCAGAACAGCGAGCAGACAGCTCGCTGTCAGCTGTCATAGCTCACATTTATGATGCCAATGTAAAATATATCTAAAGAGCAATTATTAAAGCCCATATTTGAATTATATTATTTTTGCCGGGTGGCAGCAGAGTCATGTAAGTGGGCTACGAGGGTCCTGTTTAAGACCGTATATAGGCTACATAAATTTAAAATTATACAAAAGCCGAACATTCCTGCCTACCTTAGCCCCGGATGAAGCTTTTATAGATTTGTTATCCTGAAACAAAATGAGTGAGTTAAACCCGGCGTCGCGACGCCTCGCTCGGGCAAATTGTGATTAATAACCTTTTAACTCTCTCTAAAAGAAACTAATGCACGCCAAACAACGGACCATCATTTATTTCCCTTCTCTCGTGAAAATTACGGCGTCCGCGATCTACAGAGTGACTTTGAATATCTTCACCGTATTTTAATGGGACTTTCTAACCATGATAGTATGGTGCTGATTAAAAAACAGTACGCGTCAAAACAGTGTTCCAATCTCGTGAAAACTTATCTCTCTAAAGCACAAATGGTACAACCCTAAAAACCCCGCAATATCTTAGAAAACCCCCTTAAAAATATTTTAATATATATTTTTTTATTAAATACAAACAGTAAATGAGTAAAAAATATTAGAAATAAGTAAAAATACAATATACATTAAAAGTAAAATACTTCATAAACAATACACTCTCTGTACTCTGTAAGACTTTAATATTTTTTTGTTGCTTATAATTCAAAGTACATACTTCGAATATATTTTCGTTTTCTTCTGCTCCAAATTGCTTTTTCAAATCATACATGTTAACATTAAACAAACTTAACATCTTGTGGATGAGTTGACTCATGCTACGTCATAAATAATCATGATTGGCTACATCCGGTTGTCCAAGTGCTAATGTTTGTACACCGTTATGTTCTTAATAATCAAATATAAATAAATATTCTAAATCGAAAATCACTAAAACTACCTCTAAAAATAAATACAGCCCCTAATAAAATCCCGTCCTACTTTTTATGTCCTTAATTTGTAGGGAAAACCCCCAGGGTTGGGAACACTACGTAAAAAAAATATACCCAAAATTACTTTTGACCTAAACATAATCCAAGTATCCAAGTATACTCCTTGCCATAAACAATGTGTTTTGAGCGTTTTACTGTCAGCGCCGGCCAACTCTATTGTTTTTTTTATTGTTAACGCATATCGGATGTCAGACTCTTAAACATTTACTCCTTAAATGCATTTTACGTCTTCTATTTTACGCTGTGGTTACGTCTTTTCCTTCTGAAATATCCACCATAGACTACTTTTATCTTCTTTTCTTTATCGGAATTGTTTTTTTTTATAAATAAACCGTTAACTGTATTAGAAAAAATTTTTCAAAGTCAAGTGCTTCCTACCATTTCCAATTTGGACTCACAGTTCGGAGCCCAAGGAGTTTTTGGATACACAAATATTTAACAAACATGTTTTATCATTACCGATAAATCGAAAACATTCCCTCAAAACACGGTGAACTAATTTAAAGTCACCCTGTAGTTAGCTGTTTGTTATTGTTTGTAATTGGTGGCCGGTTAGGTTCCCACCATTTAGGTGCTTGAATGTACAGAAAGGTTAACGAAAAGAGTCATCATTGTAACTTCTCACGCGTTTTTAGATTGTATCATAGAACAAGCGCTAACACGCCGATGTAGGTATGATCCGTTTGTATATACTTGGCATTTTTCTCAGACTTTAAACGACACTAAATCAAAAACCTTTAGCGTCAGAAAACTCGATACCGTTTGCAAATTTAGTACAAGCTGGCACTGAGCCCTCTACCGCTGAAGGCTTTTGATTTATTGACGTTTAAAGTCTGAAAAAAATGACAAGTATAGACAAATGGATCATAATGTAATGTTGACTGCCTCGTCTAGCGTTATCACTTCTGATTACTATGCCGGAGGTCGTGAGTTCGATTACTACTGAATGCCGCCGTACGACGTTGACGACCTCTGTGGCGTAGTGGTTAGCGCATCTGCTTACCATGCGAGAGCTCCCGGGTTCGATCCCCGAAAAAAAAACTCCAGGTCTTGGATGTTTACATGTTTGTGACGTCGCTGTTTCTGGTTCCCACGACACAGGGTATCCTAGTGTGGGGCCAGAAGCAATGTATGTGCCTGTATGTAAATGTTATGTTATTATATTTTATGCAACTTGCTACAAATGCACTGCGAAAGCATAAATTAATATGATTAAGGGCCGATTTCTGAATTGAGAATTTTTCTAAGTAATTACCTAACTGTATTGCTGTCTCGTAAATTTCTTTAGAAAAGAGCGTGACAGCACGTTACTTAAGTATTTACTTAGTGTAAATTCTCGATTCAGAAATCGGCCCTATGTCCTGAAACTGTCTCTTAAAAAACTAGATTCGAGGTTCTTTGCCGAGGCAGATCAAAAGTTCTTAACGAACTTTAAGTCCGCCACAGCAAAAGATAATAGGGAATGGATGAAAATATCAGAAGTGCTTGATTTTTTTTTGGTGATAGGAATAACCTTCTTTAACGCGAGAAAAAAGTTTCAATTTTTTTGGCCTCGTAGTTAATTTTTAAAATTTGCAAATTTTCTTTAATTAATATTTTCAAAACGTGACGTGCTAATTTTATTTTTACTTCAGTATCGAACTAAGGATGGTTTATTCTAAAGATACACATCACTTTCATGCGTGGGTATTTTTTGTTGTAAACTAGTGTTATTGGTAATAAAGAATATTCTATCTATCTATGTAAGATACAACATGCTGAAAATAAAACGAGGGTTTGTTTAACGAGCCTTTGTGTTAATGGCTTTGTCATTTTTCTTGTCTAAACTATTATGAATCAATCTAAAAATTTCTTAAGGCAACTTGGGTCAAGAAAATCCGTCGAAAGGTACTAAAATGACTGGCTTATTAAGACCCCCGCGATAAGACCACCGCATGCGCCCGAGGTTATAAAATATCCATGAAACTTTTTCTCTGTTCTCTACTCTACTTTGTATAAGCAATAGGGTATTTGGCAGATTTCTTAAAACCATTTCATATTTTTTTTGGTGTTCATGGAGTCCTCAGAAAGTGGTCACTTTAAATTCTTTCGTGTATTTCTTCTAAAAAACGCAAACGAAAATTTACTATTGAAATAAGCCGCCAAAGCGCTATCTCGGGCAATATGGCGTCGCACAGGAATTATCACGTCACTGGTCAGTAAACAAACCAATGAACGTAAGAACGACATGAATGAGACGCTATTTTATTCTGAGCTGTGACGTCATCATAGAATCGGCAGCCTTTTTTATAAATATATATTTGTTTTAATCAAAATTGCTTGAAGCCATTTTCGGACTCATAATTTATACGAATACGTATAAATAATGCTGTTTTTTTCCACTGTCAAATAGCCTATTGCCAAGAAGGAACGTTGCCCCTTGCGGAAACGCTGATTGGGTATTGCCAACGCCATAGTCATGCATTGCCGATTTATGCGTCGCGCGCTCGGCGATACGATGCGACGGCCAATTCGTGGGCTCGGCCGAGCCAAACGTTGCCTTATCTCGATGTCACAACTTGCTGGACAAAATAAATTCACACTTGGAAGAACAAAAAGAACAAGCAAAAGCTTCGAAACTATAGCCGTACACTGGAATTTTTTTTTTGTAGGTTGATAATAATCTGTAATTATCATTCACATCCTGTCTGACCATCTGCTTGACTAGTAGAAAATCCTTGTAGAAAGTCCGCTGAGTTATCGCTGAAATGTTTACTTAGCCTATGCGCACACTAGGCGACACGCGACAGCGACAGTTCGGCGACTACAATAGACGCGACGACAGGCTACGGCCGAAAAGACGCCAAGACGCCAGAAGCAAATGACAACGTCGTCTGACGCGGCGACTAGACACGACGACAAGTCGCCCTTTTTGCGATGGCTCTTACGTGCAATAAACGTATTTATAACAATGGCCCTGTTCACTTTACTAACCAATACTTTAAAAGTTGAGACTTTTTTCGTGAGAATTGTACAACAAACCTTGCGCTGCAATTATCTGTAGCGTCACAACCAAGGCACCGAGACAGACACAAAGAAATAGGATATTAATCAAGCTAACCCGCACTATTCCCACAAAGCGAGCATTTTCTCTCTCAGTTCTGCGGACTTACGTCCGCATTATTAAAGCAAAATATGCCAGGAACTACTAGTGTTTCACACACGATATTGCTCGGTGCAGTAGGCAGCGTCTCATACATATTGCACTGGATTCAAACCCCAAGAGACATAACCTAACATCGCTTCAGCACGTATGCCTATTCGTAGCCAGGGTTGCTGTCTCGAGTGCTGTCCTTGACCCGAGCTTCCGGAAATTAGCCGGGACTGTAATTGGCGCTCTATTTAGTCTTTCGAATTCGCGTTAAGAACAAGGAATCGATTGTAAATACTTATAGCATTTCGGGTAAACGGGTGTGCATAAAAGCTGTAACTTTTCCTTTTACCTATACACGACATTTACTGTTCTGAAAGTTGATCGAACACTGGAGCGTGGCGTACTTACGTACGTAGCTATTTCGAGGCACAACGACTGACGTCATTGGGCACGCCGACGCCTCCTCCTCCCCCCGAGCCCCCCCTGCGCCCCGTTCCAAAACCAAAACAATTCGTGCCATGCGCCCAGCGCACCAACGAGACCTATGCGAATGTAATTTGTTTGTTTTCCTTTTTCTAAAATGAATCTCGGTGCGACGACGCCCGACTGCGAGACCAAAGAGTTCAATACACTTTTAATAGGATCCAATGAATTAACCTTCGTAACGCAATACTGGCCGTAAAGAGGGGAACATCAGTTATGATAAAAACGAAACATAAATAAAACATGCTACATTGTTCTATCTTGTCGATGGTTCTATTTTTATTTGAGGAATATTCTTTGAAAGCCGATTTAAAATCAGCACCTTGGCAGGCAGGCATTCGAGTGCGGCTGTTAAATGCATAGAGCACTTGGGAAGTTACAACTACTTTTATGGGTTAAATTTGAGAGCCTTCAGTGCTGTCGAGTACCCGTGTAAGCTTTGGGAAAGAAAATTGTGCTTGGGAAAAATTTGCTTTATTTAGAGGTAAAAAACGTACTTTTATACCACGGTGCCGCCCTGTATAACCACAGAGACCCACATAATACAATTTCTTCTCTGAAAGTTTTAAAACTATAAAAGCTATGTACTGAGACTTCAGTGGACTTTGGAAAGCTTTTACCATTGCATTATAACTATTTCTTACAGTTCTAAAGCACTTTGCGATTTTGCTTGACTGGGCAAAACGATTTGATTGACTTTTGTGAGACCCTTTTGGGATTGAACTGTTTGAAATCATAGGTAGGTACCTAATATTGACGTAAAATGTAGTTTTAGGTATCGAGTGTGGCTTAATAATTTGTAAAGTAAAGATAGACTGACAACATTTTTGTCGCTTATTTGTACTGTTTTCGCGTTAATTTTCGTAAGGTAAGTTGTGACCTTTATTTAAAAAAGGTCTTATATTGAAATGTTATATACCCTGCACCTTTTGTGTAGTAGTTTTATTTATTTTACATATATCTTGCTCTGTAAGAAGTCACTTACTTCCCTGAATGCCGGGGTGTATGGATATCATTACAGCATAGGTTTCAAAACATACCATGTAACAGTGTTGCCAGTGGCAGATAGTCAAATATAACACGAGGCAGATCAAAAAGTAACATTTCCTCGTAACCTTTTTTTATTGTATAGAAACCGACACAATACTTTATTATGGCAGTATTACACAAAGAGAAAAATAAGTTTCTTGACCCATTCGAAAAAATCTTAATAATAGTTAATCAAATAATCGACTGGCGATGTTGAAAAAGAAAAAACATATGTACCAAAACCAACAAATTTAAGAATGTCTTTCAATACTATATAACCTGCTTTGTCATCAACGAATATGAAAAAACGCCATCATAAAATATTAATGGAGAAGAAGTAACACAAAAGTAACATATTGGGTCGGGTAACATGGAAGTAACATAAAGCCGGGTCCGCTGCGCCATGTTACGCGTGTTACAAAAACGTAACACGTAAATATAATAAAAATGGGGCGTGGTATAACACGTTACGTGTTACATAACGTTACGTTACGTGTTACGTAACACGTAAAGTGTTAATACCACTCCCCATTTTTTTTTAATAACGTGTTACATTTTTTGTAACACGCGTAACATAGCGCAGCGGACCCGGCATAAGAGGGGCAAAAGTAACGTAAAATTTTATTTTTGTAACATTCTGGCAACGCTGCCATGTAATGTTAACATTACAGCATAGGTTTTGGAATTTGAATAAAAAACTGTCATACTCATACTGCAAGAAGAATATTTTTTTAAAGTTAATATTTTTTTTCTCGGTATCGATTATTTACTCGAATTGGAATCGAGACAATTTATATTAGAATTTATGAAGATTTTATTTTAAATATCGAACTATTTGTTTCGCAGTCACATCGTATGTTAATTGAAATCGATTTAAAAATCAAACTGGCCAGCACGATTTGACGCGCTTGCATGCCATAAAATCGTGAAGAGTTAAAAAAGTCAGTCGACTAGCTAGGCGCGAAAGTAATTTTTTTTCGTGTTTTAAACTATTAAACCGGCTTTCTTGTTTTTTTACTTACCTAACAATCGATATGTAAAGCAGAGTGTTTACCTCGGGTGTAAGCATCAGATGCATACTCGGGCTAATTAGCGTAAAAAACCTCGTATGCAATTGATGTCATACAGCCCTTGGTTAACAATCTACTATTTCGATTTCTTTTGTCGAAATTCGCGGATACACGACGAGTCCACTAGTTCTAGAAATGCGGTTTCACCGTATTAAAATAAAATCACTCACTGTGTTAAAATTAAAATTACCTACTCACTGTATTAAAATTAAATACATACATAAGCTCACGCTTGTATCCCAGAGGGGTAGGCGGAGACCGGGGACCGCCACAAAAAAAAAATCACCTAAAAATATATTATGTAGGAAAAAAAACATACATTAACAACATAAACTCAAGTCGATATCCCAGAGCGGTAGGCAGAAACCACTTGTTTGTCAACGAACGTGACAACAGACATAAATCACGACATGTGTGAAAATTTCAATTGTCTACCATCACCTAACCACCCATGAGTCGGACTAAACTTTAAAATCAACATAAAATATACAAGATACTAGACGAAAACCCGGCTTCGCTCGGGTAAAATGTAGACGCAAAATAATATTCCACTATGTTTTTTTATATGGTGACGCCTCTGTATTTATCAACCACCAGTAGATATAAATCTCTTAATACATTCAGATACATAAGCTCACACCTGTATCCTAGAGGAGTAGGCAGAGACCACGGACTGTCACCTGCCACTATCCTGACAAATCACTTTCGCTTCATCGACATCCATTAGTCGTTGCATGTACCCACATCGGTTTCGGGTACTTTTAATCTTGCCCTTTGCTAATACATCCCCTATTTGGTCGAAGTATGTCCAACTGGGGCGTCCCTTACCGGCCCTTCTACTCACATTCACCCGATATATTTGCTTTGTCAGTCTTTCTTCGTTCATCCTCTTCACATCTCCAAACCAACGCAACATTCCTTTTTCCAATTCTAGTCACTCACTACATCCTCTTTCTCTACATCCTCGGTCTCTGATCACACTATTACGTATTCTGTCATTCAAAGTAACACCACACATAATTCATAAGGATCTCATTTGTACTGCACTAATCCTACTTTCATGATTCTTTTGCCATACCCAAATCTCGCTACCATGCTTACATCAGTATTGGAACCAGCACACTATTACGGATAGCCAATCTTGCTCTTTTGGACATGTTCTGGCTACTCATGAAGGAATGCAAGGCGAAAATCGGATACTTGTCATAACTTTGTCATGGGTACCTCATCACAAATTACTAAATGAGCTTCCTTCATAAACTTAACAGCTAGTGAATCTAATGACGTATGAGACGTAGAATACACTTGGCTAATCAACTAAAAACAGCTCCCTCTGTTTGGCTTTACAGCTTTTAGTTTTGTATTGACCACATGTTTTTCTTCATCATTTTAATTTTTGGTATTTTTCTTATCTAGTGGCTTTTTCATTTCAATAAGTTTATTGGTACCTAACTAAGCAAAACAATAAAGATCAATTTATGACTTTGATTTCCTTTTTCAATTATTTTTCAGACCCTTCCAAAACTCAATGTCAATTATTGTCTTCCCTCCCGCCCTCAGAAGAAGGACCTTCTGAGCTCCCGCCAATGAAAAACACCACAGATTACTTACTAAACCTTCTCAGTTGGCTGGCACAGATTATAATAACCTTTTTGGATGCCACGGTATTCCACACACCATGGAGTTCGCAAATTAGATCAAAGGGCCGGTTTAGATTATCTTAGTGTTTAGGAGAGTGCTTTACTTTACACTCTGTTACAACATTATGCTAAATCGGGCCCATTTTGGGGGCTCAACCTTTAACGACCTCTGTGGCGTAGTGGTTAGCGCATCTGACTACCACGCGAGAGGTCCTGGGTTCGAGTCCCGGCTGGGGACAAAAAAAAACCAAGGTCTTGGATGTTTACATGTTTGTGACGTCGCTGTTTCTGGTTCCCACGACACAGGGTATCCTAGTGTGGGGCCAGAAGCAATGTATGTGCCTGTATGTAAATGAAAATTATTATTTTCATGTTGTACAGTTTATTTATTTTTACGCTTTTTATGCTTTCTGTGTTATTTTTTTATTATTGTACGCATTCTGTGTGTGTGTGTTTTTTTGTTTTGTTTTGAGTATCAAATAAATAAATTTTCTTTCTTTCTGTCTGTCTGTCTTTCTTTCTTTCTTTCTTTCTTAAGGAGAGTGCTTTTGTAGAAACGTGTAAGCGCCACTTGCTTTAGTACGTTTTACGGTATAGTACGGTTCTAGTTGCCTTTCAATTAGAATCAAAAATAGAATTGGTTTCTATTGTTCTATCCAGTAAAACCTGAGCGCGTTACTATCCTCGTTACTTATCTGTGTATAAACTAAAAATTTAGTGAGAACTTTAGGAGAGTGCGCAAGGTTTTCATTAACTCGAATTATCAAACTTACTTATGTGTTCCATTAAAACTCATAGTATTTTGAGTAGGATAGCGCATATTTCGCGACGTCGACGAAGTGACACTCTACTGGAAGAAATATAAACGTTCACTCGAACGTCTAGTAGTGTACTTAATGCACGCGCCTAATTGTATTATAGCACTCTCCTAAACACTAAAATAATGTAAACCGGCCATAACAGTTCACAATGAAAACTTGTGACACTAACACAACAATGATGACATTGACATGTTTACTTAGCAACGCCATTGTTGAATTTAATAATTTTTATATTGATGCTGCTCGATAATACGAATTTTCCGCCCAACTATTTTTTTACGCTCTTTCATTTGGTGAGCATATCCGTTCGAGTCTACCGTAGACACGAACGAAATTATTAATATAGACTAGACGAAAACCCGGCTTCGCTCGGGTAAAATGTAGACGCAAAATAATATTCCACTATGTTTTTTTATATGGTGACGCCTCTGTATTTATCAACCACCAGTAGATATAAATATCTTAATACATTCAGATACATAAGCTCACACCTGTATCCCAGAGGGGTAGGCAGAGACCACGGACTGTCACCTGCCACTATCCTGACAAATCACTTTCGCTTCATCGACATCCATTAGTCGTTGCATGTACCCACATCGGTTTCGCGTACTTTTCATCTTGCCCTTTGCTAATACATCCCCTATTTCGTCGAAGTATGTCCAACTGGGGCGTCCCTTACCGGCCCTTTCACTCACATTCGCCCGATATATTTGCTTTGTCAGTCTTTCTTCGTTCATCCTCTCCACATCTCCAAACCAACGCAACATTCCTTTTTTCAATTCTAGTCACTCACTACTACATCCTCTTTCTCTACATCCTCGGTCTCTGATCACACTATTGCGTATTCTGTCATTCAAAGTAACACCACACATATTTCTTAAGGATCTCATTTGTACTGCACTAATCCTACTTTCATGATTCTTCTGACTTCTGCCATACCCAAATCTCGCTACCATGCTTACATCAGTATTGGAACCAGCACACTATTACGGATAGCCAATCTTGCTCTTTTGGACATGTTCTGGCTACTCACGAAGGAATGCAAGGCGAAAATCGGATACTTATCATAACTTTGTCATGGGTACCTCATCACAAATTACTAAATGAGCTTCCTTCATAAACTTAACAGCATTGAATTTAGTTAACAGCTAGTGAATCTAATGACGTATGAGACGTAGAATCCACTTGGCTAATCAACTAAAAACAGCTCTTTGGCTTTACAGCTTTTAGTTTTGTATTGACCACATGTTTTTCTTCATCATTTTAGAAATCTTCTTCTTGAAACCGGCCATAACAGTTCACAATGAAAACTTGTGACACTAACACAACAATGATGACATTGACATGTTTACTTAGCAACGCCATTGTTGAATTTAATAATTTTTATATTGATGCTGTTCGATAATACGAATTTTCCGCCCATATGTTGTCGACTCAGATCAACTATTTTTTTACGCTCTTTCATTTTGTGTGCATATCGTTCGAGTCTACCGTAGACCCGAACGAAATCACACTAATATTATAAACGTGAAAGTTTGTGTGTGTGTTTATATGTTTGTCAGTCTTTAGCGCTGAAACGGCTGGACGGATTTTAATAAAATTTTGTATGGAGTTAGCCGATACCCTGGATTAAAACATAGGCTACGTTTTACCGCGGGGAAATATCTTATTCTTACGGGAAAATCGATGAACCGCGGGTAACACCGCGGGGCACAGCTAGTTATTAATATAGATAACGATATATAAGAAATACCTGTGTAATTTCCTTTTTTATGTACAATAAAGTGTTCTATGTCTCTATCTATCTATCTATTTTTTTTTTCCTTTGGTGGCGCTAGTGAACCGAATGGAGCCCATGCTCGCTGCATGCACGGGCACAAGCCGGTTTCGTATACAATTTTTCAATTTATTGTATATCACATTGCTTAGCAGATAGCTCATTAAAAGAGACATGACTAAGTTTTTCGTCTTGCATAACCATAGACATAGATGGTCGAGATGTATCCCAATGTACGGGACTACAGCTGTACCTTACTTTTGAGATTGATTAGTTACGGACCCGTAACTTTGAAGGTAGGCGTCAACTTATTACGTTTATCATAATTCCCTGACAGTTCGTCTTAGCAACTTTGGTTGGCTCCTGCCAAGTACGTTGAATGATATTATATCGTTCTTGTCCTAATATAATTATCCGTATTTCATCCATCTAGATGAAATATTCATATTCCTAAGAAATTATAGGAAAAGAAAATGAGGTTTTAATCG
The DNA here is from genome assembly GCA_947310845.1 of Yponomeuta plumbellus. Classification (NCBI taxonomy): domain Eukaryota; kingdom Metazoa; phylum Arthropoda; class Insecta; order Lepidoptera; family Yponomeutidae; genus Yponomeuta; species Yponomeuta plumbellus. The sequence continues at coordinate 16,019,836 of OX371194.1, forward strand.
TAATTAAAATATTTAATTGCCCAATAATACCACGTTTACCACTAATATGCAACGTTGGGTATTGACAACAATTTTAGTTCTACGATTTTTTTTGTTTTTGTTTTTTAAACGTGGACCCAGTTCTAAAAGATTGGTGCCTCTGCCTACCCTCCCGTGGATAACGGGCGTGAGTTTATTTATTTTATATTTTATTTTATAGTGTTTTTAACTTAAAATTTAAATAATATATGAACTCTATTATCGACCACGATTTGCCACTTACTACGATCTTGACAAGATTAAACAAAACATGCCTCTTTTGCTACACCTATATTTATTAATTCCGCATGAGAGCACAATTTCGCGCTTTGAGTTTAACATTGAATTCCAAAACCAACAAACAGTTCATACTAACCATGTCCGTTTAAGGCTGGTTTCTCCACCTTAAATCAGGTGTTTTAAAATACATTTCTCTTTCAAATTATTTTCAGTGTACGGTTCATATAAATCCATTATCCAATCCATTAATCCATCCATTATAAAGTTCATAAAAACATAAATAATTTTTCAAACTATAGCATTAAAAAAAAATCGCGAACATGAGTCTAAATTATCACTATATGATAGATACATAGATAGAATATTCTTTATTGCACACTAAAAAAAACAAAAAGAAACACAAAAGGATTTGATTTGCACTGAGTTTTGGATAATAAAAAATATCCCAAAATCACTGAATGTGTTAATGACGTCGGGCGTCCAAGTTCTATGAACACAATTTGTACTTTTCTAAGTTGAAACATGTCTACTTTCCCCCCAACTATTCGCTTGTGGCAATAAGTCCCGTAAAAACCCGTGGAGTCGGAAAACCCGGCTTTGAGGGTTAAAGCGCATGCCGTGCCCTTACCCGACTCAACAAAGAGCTAGTAAAGAAACAAAACAATGTCGATCCGAAATATAATCGAAACTGCGTGATACACAATGAAAGCTTGTTACGGAGTATTCTATTCAGAGCGTTTGGAATAGAGAGACTGGGTGCACTCTTACTGGTTGACACTTGTTTGAGCTTGGATTTAAAGCTTTTGGTCTGTTTCCAACTAATTAAGGGAAAAAGTGTTTGTCTGCAAAAATGTCATGACGGAAAGAAACTTCCCTGAAGCATTGATAACTATTTCAAACATCAGAGAACAAACAACCCCAAATTAAATGTAAAGTTGACTGCGTCGTTGGTCGACCCGTTAAGGCGCTTAGCTACCAAGAAAGAGGTCGTGGGTTCGATTCCCACTGCGGGCCGCCGTATATTTGTACAAATGGCCTCAGTCTGGGTGCTTTTCGATGTTTGTAATGTCCTTGCCTGGTTACCATAGCACAGGGTCTCCTAGTTTGGGACCAGGTCAAGTGATTGTGATGTGTTATAGAAGTTATTATTATTATTAACGTGTCGACTGCAAATGCCTTTTATATACCTTTCTTGCAATAGATCCAATTCCTGGTTGTCTGGAAGAAATTGCTGTAAGCAATAAGACAGCCTTATGTTTTTTTCTTTAATTGTAACTTTTATTTGTCTCTTGTGTGCAACAAAGAATATTGTTAACGGATCTTATTCTGCATACTGTAACTTCTCGAGAAGACATACCTTGTTTATTACTACTTTATGAGAGACACTCAACGTGTCTCATATCGGCCCGTGATGAGACGGACGATGGCCATCTAGGTTTACGATCGGGCCTTATTTGTGACGATTGTGTTTATGTTATTGGGTATTTTACTGTCACACCTTGTGTGCTCTTGCTGAGACACCTGTCTTTTATCATAATATGTTAACAAAGAAGCCTTTTCGTATAAGCTATTCTTACTCATTGGGTAATGTTGCAAAATTAGTTGGTTTTCCCAAACCCACTTGTCAATGTTTTCTTTTACTTTAGTGGTTTTATTTTTTTAACCAGCACATCAACCTCTGCAGCTTATTGCAAAGTCGCCCGTAACGTAACGGAGTAAATACATTAATCTAAAATCAAAAACGAAGTTTTTTTTCAAAATGCCACAGAAACTGTGGCTCATTTTGGAGCAAGAAATGAAAAAAATACAAGGTTAAATTTCTGTAAAATGTACTTACTCTTTAAAACGTTGTGTTCAATATTGTTGGGAAACCCGTTTCTTTTAAAAGAATGCCTACTTACGACCCTACTTAATGTGGGACCAGATAATAGAACCAAGATCAAGAAAGAATATTAAACAAATTCCAAATGAAACACAAATGTCTATAGCTTAGCATACCTAATTACATAGCCTATTTATTTTAATATACAACTTACTACATTATGACTTTTAAAAATTGAAAAATTTATTTTGGGCTAAAAATTTCCTGAAATACCTAAGGTATAGCTGTGTTGGCGACAGACCGTTTTTAGATCACTCTGTTTTCTTTTTTATTGATTTGTTTTTTGGTATTGTCATTTTTTAAATTTAGTTTGTTTATTTACTTTTCTATTGATGTCAGTTAGTGTCCTAGTGTCTACTGTCTAGCTACTTGATTCTGTTATTATTTGTATTAGTAAACAGTGAATTCAGTGCAAGTCTTTTATTTATCAGAAAAGTAACGGCACTATTACGGTGCCCAACAAGCCAAATTCGTAGAACATGGTCTATTTGACCTCACCGGAAAAAAGTACTATTATTTTGTAATTCACCTCTCTAAACTACACTCCTACTAAAAGTAGAACGTCCATCATACGTTAAATATGCCTTTACGCCAACAAATTACCATAGAGATTAATGACTTCAATATATGTATTATAGTCGGATTAAAATATAAGTTTCTCGTTCACACCTCGTGCGAGTCTATTAGAAGAGTGCGTTAGGAAAGTGCTCTGAACTTTGAACGCATCTTTAGTTATTAGCTCAACTCCTTCCCCCGTACCATGAGCCCGTAGACCGCAGGAGAGAAAAAGCCACGCGTAGGGTATACGGTTCCATAGAAAGAGGGGATTTTTATCTGATTAAGGGCTGATTTTTCAATAGCCAAATAACTTTTATCTCAGGAATAAAAATAGAGGATTGACATAATTTTCTATACATAGCCGTCAAACCGCCATTTTTATTCCTCAGATAAAAGTTATCTGACTATTGTAAAATCAGCCCTTACAGGACTAACAACTTCATCAATGTAATTATCAATGGATTTTGTTCGAAGTTTTCCTTTTACATGGTGGTCGCCTTGTTAACCAGTGATAGTTGTCCTTAAAATTCATTAGGTGCTACCTCAATTTTTCACCTTCTGCAATCAACCACGACAGTTTAACCGGGAGAGGTGGGATGCGATATGGCGCGAGTTATTCTCGTTAAAAACTTAATACAAAATTGCATGTGGACAAAACTTTCCAAGGCACACCAACTAATGACGTCGTCGTTCACAGACGTGTGAACTTCTACTCAAAATAATGAACTTATATCCGTTCCTCGAAGAGGAACTACTCGAGACGAACTACTAAGGAACCAAGTAGGTTCTCGTATCTGATTGGTCAATGCGCGGCTAAAGAACCAAATACTCCCATGTCATTGGTCAATGGCTGATTTCCTTTAGGAGCTCTTTTGTGGAATGGAGTATAGGCACACGCTGTTTAGCTCTATTAATACTAAAACACGCGCTAGTTGGTAATGTGAACCGGGCCTAATGAAATAGGTAATATAACCGAGTCTTACCTAATAGAGGCGCTGTAAAACATTTTACACGAAGCTATCATTACGCTTTTTCATTTGTTATTCCAATTTGCCCTTTCGGTAGCTCAGTGATCCCTGCGAGGTCGTAATAAAAGCCATTTTGCATCGTCTTCTCGCTTAGCTGCCATATGAACAAAATGAAAAGCGCAGAAGCTCTGCTTATTGTTCCCGCGCTCTTAATTTCATTGTTGAAATAATCGTGACCTCCTCGCAGATATTCTATTGTGCTCCGATTCCGATAAACTTCCAAAGAAAGTGTACAGACTTTATCTTTTTTTATGAGTTGTTAAACGCTTGAAATAAAAAGTTTCAAGTTTCGTTTTTATTTTCACACACTGTGCAAAGTTCGAGGTCACACTTGACGCCATCAATTCGTATGATAAATTTTAGAAAATTGCTTATTGAAGTAGGCTTTCATTCCATCGCCGTTTAGAACTTCCACGTATGCATTTGCATTACATTTATTTTATTGCATCGGCATGTGTTATTACATTACAGTTCTTTTTTTGTAATTTCGAGAGTCGGTACATGACACCCTGTAAGGGCATTACAACATTTAATATTATTTAATAACAATAGAACATTTATAATAAAACATTAATAAATAATTTAATAATTTATAATTCGACATGCGACATCCATTTAACAAACAATATTTATAAATTTTTTTATTATTACACAAAGCACATTTAGGCAATCTCAATCTTAAACATCGGAAAAAGGAATATTCTTATCTTATCTATAAAACAATACCTATTTAACTTCTCCTGTGGATTTAAATTGATACTTAGGTACTTTCATATCAATAAAAAATTCTTGAAGTGTATAATAACATTTTTGCACCAAATACTTGTTAAGCACATTCTTAAATATTGTACTTTTCTTTATATCTTTTAATTGTGTTGGTAGTGAGTTGAACATTTTTGCTGCCATTGCGAGTGGACCGGAGTTGGCCATTTCTAATTTCGATGTTCTTGTGGCTAGGCATTTTTTGGGTCTTAGATTCTCAGGTCATATGTGCGGGGGGAACAAATGTGCATTTTTTTTTACAAAAATACATAACTCCAAAATGTACAATGATGTTACTGTGAGGATTTCCTATTGAATGTAGAATTTTCTACAGCTTGTCATGGAGTCTATATTTGCGAGAATCCGTATGCACTTCTTCTGAAGGATAAAAAGCTTATTGGCATCTGCACATGAAGCTGTTTTCAAGTCTGTAGTCCTTTTCAGCTCAGACAACGCGTATATGAAGCTCGACAGATTACTGGCTATCTTCAAAATGTGACTTTTCCAATTCAGGTTGCTGTCTATCGTTATACCTAGCATACAGTGTGATTCTACTAGCTCTATAGTAGTTCCATAATAAATGTAATTTATATCTAGGGGGCGCTTCTGGTATGGTCTGAATTGCATTAGCTTGGTTTTTTTATAGTTAATTTTAAGGTTGTGGTCGCTTAACCAAGTCTCTAGTTTATTTAAATTTGTATTTAATATTTGATTCATTTGTTCTATGTTCTGGCAAGGAAAAATAAGTGATATGTCATCTGCGATTAATGAGCATGAAATGTCAAAAATATTTGGTAAATCATTAATGTATATTAAAAAGAGCAAACTTCCAATCACGCTGCCTTGTGGGATAGATTTGGTAAGGTAAATTTTTTGTGAGCGTTTTTTACTAATCTGTCTAGTGGGAATGTCAAAGTTTTCAATATCTACGTATTGGATTCGACCATGCAAGTAAGACTCGAACCATTTGTATGCCATGCCTCTCACTCCTATTCCGTAAAGCTTTTTTAAAAGTGGTTTGTATAGTACTAATGTATCAGGTCGTTGAGGTCAATGTATTAAAAACATTCGTTACAGTCAGATGGTTTCACTTTAGTTTCGAATTATCATAATATTTTATTATTATTATTATTAAAATTGCTCTCATAAAATTAAAAAGTACTTAAAAGCATTAACTATGTTCCTGTTACCTTGGTTTTATCATACTTATACACATATATAAATTCAATTCCGTAAGTTCCGTATCCCAGAGGTAGGCAGAGACCAGAGTCTACCACCTGCCACGATCCTGACAGATCACTTTCGCTTCATCAACATTATTTAGTTTAACATCAATATTATACACTTTGTATCTTGCTTTGCTTTGGTTTTGTGGACTGAAAGAGGATGTAGTGACCAGAATTGAGAAAGGAATGTTGCGTTGGTTTGAACACGTGGAGAAGATGAAGGAACAAAGACTTACGAAGCAAATATATCGAGCGAATGTATGTAGAAGGGTCGGTAAGGAACGCCTCAGGCGGACATGAAGTCGATGAAGCGAAAGTGATTTCTCAGCATCGTGGCCGGTGGCAGTCCCTTGTCTCTGCCTATCCCTCTAGGATACAGGCTTGAGCGTATGTATGAATGTTCGGTGAAATTCTTCTGCACCTTTCCCTTTCGTGGAAAAGCTATTACCATGGCATTATGCTTTATTGCCATTCGTACGCGAACTTCCTGAGGCCAAAAATCGAAAATGTAGTCGGTTCCTGCAGCGCTCGTGTAAATCGTGGAGCCAGTGGGGTTATTCACAGCTCTTAAGACGATATTGAAATTGTTTGTAAAAACATAACGTCGCTGTCATTTCAAAAAGTCGTATGTGAAAACAGACTGTTTTCAGAAAACACAAAAAACTATTTTTTTCTGTGACTTTTGGACCTAGGAAAACATTTTTTATGGGATTAGCTTTCTGTTTCCTGTATCTATTTATGTATGATGTTATTGTAATTAACTTCAAGCTGCGTCATAGGTTTTTGTAACAATGCGACACAAAAATTTAACATTCGACTTTTTGAAATGACAGCGACGATAATCACTTGATGGTCCTAAATAAAGCGCCGCTTCCTTCTTTCTACGTCCATTGTCATCCAGACACTGCCAGCAATCCAGATTATTGGTCCAGTATGCAATGCATGACAGAGCATGCATTGCATGCAATATCAATTCTGAATGTCACAAAATTTACAAAACTGCGATAAAAAAATCTATGGAACAAAATAAAAAAATAAAGTATTAAAATACATAGGTCAATCAGGCAATAAAATTAGTAAACCAAAACTTAATCCAATACAACATATTGGCATACAGGCACATACATAATATTGCTTCAGGCCCAACACTAGGATGTATATGTATACCCAGTGTTGTGGGAACCTGAAACAGCGACCTCACAAACATGTAAACATCCAAAACCTGGGGTATTTTTTTGTCCCCATTCGGGATTCGAACCCGGGATCTCTCAAATAAAATAGTCAACACGCTTAAAAATTTACAAAGTCATACTACCAATAAACATTATAGCGAACTACTACTCGTAGTCAAAATTTTTATGCAAAACAGAATCCAAGCCCTGTAGAAGGATTATAAACTGTTACAGCAAGCAACAATACCGTTTGTTAGCATTCTGAATACGGGCAGCCAGACTAAATGCGAGACCTCATTGCGATAAGCTACTGTTTCCATGAGTTATATCAGTTGCAATTGCAAGCTAAACTCGTGCTGTGAACTAGTTATTTACCTCTGGATTTAGTATACTAAAAGTCCGTAAATCTCCTGTTAACAGCTTAGGGAAGAACGGGTGATCATGCTCCTTTCTATAGTGGTGACTCCTGACAGAACACTGTCAACCTTCGCCTTCGCAGAACATCCCACATACAATCAGTCTCAAAGCAAGCCAGCATGTACATACTTGTACATAATTCATCTTCTTCCCTCTCATTCCATCAGCTCCAATACAGTCAACACAACGACTACTGGTTCTGATAGTGATCTCCCCCAACCCCTCGGCACGGCAGCCACTCAGCAACACCAAGCGTTGCCAGTGGTACAGCAGCCTTCATCGGTTCCTACCACATGCGCGACCCCATGGTACTGCCGCCGGTAAAGTGACTGATAGCCGCCGAATACCCTTCAACCGCTAGTCGACTCACTGACTCAGCGTCCCCTGGCACTTGGGAGCTTTAGAGTACAGACTTCGATTCCTATAAGCTACGGTCTTGAAGGGGAGTGATGTGGCGAGCACAATGTCAACTCTGCGCGCGCAGTATAAACTTCAACATTTCTGCATAGCAAGGTATTACACATGACTTACGATAAAATTACAACGTCCAGCAAACAACAGTTGGATCGGCCGTCCCCAGGCAAACGATCTGCCTGGTGGGATTCCCTTTCTAGTGGAAGAGCACGATCACCCGCTATTCCCAGTTGGCCATCGCTCGGCAAGTGGCAGTCTCTGGTCTCTGACTACCCCTATGCGATACAGGCGTAGGCTTATGTATGTGTAATACTGACATAAAAAAACTCGTGTTACATATTTCCACCTCCGCAACTTTAGAAAAGAAACAGGCTCACTCAAGGCGAATTTTCCGCATTTGCAGATTACTGGCAGCATCGGCGGGCACGCAAATGTGATATTTCAGCGGGCACACCTAATACCTTACCCACCATGTATAATGCGGGTAATAAACGATCGCTAACCACGGCAAGCTCCATTTTTACCTCGGCTGGAGCATTTAGACCCGGCGAAGTCATTGACATAGTTAAATCTTTCCCACAGCGAAAGTTTTATATTTAAGTTCACTTCAAACTTGTTGTCTTTACAACAACTTTTTATCTATAAGTTCTTTACTCAGACTTATAGACTATACTTTTTAAAATATCAGAGTTTATAATTTTATTGAATTCCTGTTCTACTAAGCCACATTGGGATCGTATACTTTGCAACGTCTATTTTATTGACCTCGTAATATTTTAAGGCTCTTATAACAGTCAATTTAACTATGGGACCCTTACGTATTTTCGTAAAATCTGGTTAGGTTAATGTACGGTGTGGGTGGCCAGTAGCAAAGCCTGTTCTCTGCCTACCCCTCCACGATAGAGGCGTGAGTGTATGTTACATGTTTGTTTCGGAAAATGTTTGTCCCCAAACCCAAAAACCCGAAAAACCTTTATCATAAATGTTGAAACGCTATCCTATCTTAATAGGAAAGCCAAATTTCATGTTACTGAAACGTGTCTTACTTGTCATGTCTAATATACTTACAGGATTTTTAGCACCTATTTTCCATCAGTACCTTAACCTCTTCAGTCATGACCTTGAAAATTGTTATTTTATCGACACAGTACTGAGGAGATTAAAGAACTGATCGCCGCTGGAGGTAAAGTTCAGACCTGGCCAACTAAATGGTCTGACGACCGGGTTACGATGGGAGTCGCTGCATGCGGGCGGCACACGACCGGGAAACTGGAAAACCATGAGGGAGACTTATTTCCTGCACTGGGCGTCAAATGGCTGATCATGATGATAATATATTTTCATCCCATCTATTCGAAAAGAACGACTTGCTTTGCTTTTACTCGTTACTGCACCCAAAGGAGGTGTTTTCTATAATAAACTTTTAGCGTGCAGTACCTACATAATGAGTTTTAAGAGGAAACACAACGGCAGTTTTTCCATACAAACGTAGTCCCCTGTTTCCTCCCTGGATAATGCCAGTAGAGCAATTCTTTTTTTCCATAAAATCTACGGCTACTATACGCATGTCCCTATGTTTTTATTTTTTTCATAAATGTATTATTAAAAGAGATATGAACATTCAAAAACCTAAAAAATTGGCCCGATTTTCCGCTGTATTCAAAAAATCAGAAAAGCAATTTTACTAGATTATACAAAAAATGGGAACATAGGAGCACGGCCAAAGCCTTTCTTTAATTATTTATGAAAAAAGTAGTTAAATTGGTTAAGTTTTGGAGAAGAAATCAGGGGACTACGAATCGTTGATTTTGTGTATTTTTAATTGGTATTTTCGGTCCAAGCTGCAGTTGTCTCTATCGCGCTCTGCGGGGGGAGGCTTGAGCTTGGGGGGGCGCGGACTACGTATACATACACTAGTGACGTGACACGTAGTCGATAATTTTATCGATACTTTAGTGTTGTTCATTGATATCGATATTTCTAGTTAGAGTATTTTACGTGAAGTGCATTTAGCAGATTATTGTGTTGTACAGATTATAAACCTTTTATATTATTTACTGAAATGCTCAAAGCACACTAATATCAATACTGCCGCGCTAACAGTAAGAGCAATAAGTCGATTTTTATCAAAAACTAGATAAGTACATATCCTGAATCGCCGCGGGATGTTCTAAAAACTGGTCTAATCCCCGTTTTTCTAGATTCACTGGAACCTAAAAATACCATGAAGCATAACAGCAGTAAGTCAATGAAATGATTTTGTTTTCTTAGCGTAAAAGCAGGAAATATACTTACTTCACGTTAATTACTGTACATCTGAAATCTATGTTCTATTTTGCTAATAATAAAAACAGTCTGTAAGTGAACATTATTGTTGTGTAAATGAGCTTAATCAAAAAATTTTAACTTAGAATGTCAGCACTAATCACACTTACTGCTTTTATCTCAAATCAACTGAAAATCTCAACTGTCTAACGGACGGACGGACCATCAGCGGAGTCTCAGTAATAGGGTCCGTTTTACCCTTTGGGTACAGAACTTTAAAGGAAACTCAAGAAGTACCTAGTAATATGGATGGATTATTGTTGCGCCCAAAACAAAAATGTCGCTGTTTTCAGTTTTTTGGTGTACATTATTAAAAGACAGCATTTACATGCGATAAAAATTAAAATACTTTGAGCCTAGTCACTCTTTTAAATCAGTCGACAGCTTCCTACACCAGGTTGAAAAAGCTATGCAAAGAAAACAAAAACGTATAATTTTTCAGATTTTGTCGTTTCAGTACGGCAAGCAAACTCTAAAAGGGTTATTCTCAGAAAATGGTTCAAATTGCATAATTTCTTTGGCACATTTTGTTTCATATTAACTCAATAAAAGTAACAAATATTGTAGGTGTAATGGCTCCTGAAGATTGAATTGTAGCATATTTGAAGGTTTCGGGAAATTAAACGGTATTCACTTTAATTACGTACTTTCAGAGCCTTCTAGAAAAAAACTTTAGGTAATTTACTACATTTCAAGGTTTGTAAGTATAGATGTGTCACTAATTATCTTTTAAATTGTGATTACTGCTTATTAGATAACATCTTAGTTTTTTTGTACCCTAAAGTGACACGTAATTTCATACAAAATATTGATATCGAATGTATGGAATACTTAGTATTAAAGCAGTAACTGGGGTACTTACTGCGGTTATTCTAAGCAATCAGCACAAATAGATTTAACTCGTACTAGAAATATTATGAGTTTTCGTCAATTGAATAATATACTATAATAACTAAATAGTAATTTAGTTACTATAATTAAGCATGTATCATGAAAGAACTCCATTTAAGCTACATATTGAAAAAATCACACCTACAAAACTTATAAGCTAAATAGAAGTAAATAAAAATGTAATACAAAACTTTGTCCTCCATTTTCTCAACTTTGAAATTTCCGACTTACTGCTCTTACCCTTAGCATGGCAGAATAATGTTGAAAGTATATCTAAAGTTAGGTATAAAAAAACTATTCAGTGGTCAAACCGCTTCTCTCTCTCTCTGATCTATAAAAATGTACTATCTAATGGTCCGGAGCGTGCTAAATTTCGTGGTAGGTATACGACCGTCGCGGGAATGGGAGAATGGGGATTGGTTGAAACGGTTATTGAATGAAATGGGAATCGGATCAATAATGAACTTGGATCTACGTATAAAAGACGAGCGGATTATTTTTCGATCTGGTAACAGACAATCGATATAAAAAGTTTCTAATATCGGATCGATTTTCTGCCAAAATACATCGTCTCTTTTAATTTTTTCGTAAAGTAAGCCTGAGCTCCACAAAATAAAATATCCAGTAAGTAATAGCCAGAGTCAAACAAAGAGCAGGTAGGAAAAACAATAAGACGAAACCACACTCCGCACACGCCGAACGAAATCAACTTGCAGACTACGCCCGGTGGCGGCGTGTGCGGCGCGGCGGGTGTGCCACGCACACATTGACAGTCCCATTCACACTTTGATAGCTCGCTTCTTCGGGCATCGCGCGACAGCAATAGTTTTACAAATACCTATTTTTCAATTCTCTAGCCCGTGATGTTACCTCTTAATCCTCTTTATAAGTGCGCCAATTATCTATCCCGCGCAATTTTTGCATTAGGAACATCTTAGTTAGCACCAAAAAAACCCAACCCAAATATTTTTTGAATAAATACTGGCTGGTACGACGGCCCATAGTCGCGCCGCCGACTGAAAAAAAAGAAACCAAATTAAAAACGCGCGAACTACAGCCCGCGTTTTCGTTAATACGAGTATTGCTAATTTTTCATAGTTGCGAAAATATCTCAAATGTAAAGAAGTTTTTAGTTGTTTTATTATTAGATCATATTTAATTTCAATTTAGTTGTTACTATAGGTATGTATTATTAAATAATAATAGGTATTACAATAATATGAGGCGCTTTTTCTCATAGTGGGTGATGAAAAGGAGAGTTTATCACTCAGGCGAAAAATATATTTTTGGCTCGGGCGACGGTGAATCCCTCGCTACGTTCAGGATTCTTTTAAAGAATCCCTTGTTATGCCCGGGATTTTACTCTAGAATAGGTACCTCACTTCGCTCTAGATTGAAAAGCGCAATAAAAAAATATTATTTTACTCCCTTATGATACTATTGGAATTAAATCATAAAATAAAAAGTCTTCGAGGTTTGGAAAAAACTTACGTAAATAATTGCGCGGAACCATCGTGGTGCTTGTGACGCCATACCAACGTTGGTGGCTTAGCCTGTGTGTGTCTGTCTGCATTTGACAAAAAAAGTTCGTTTTCGAAGTCTAAAAATAAACCTTTTCAGCTCGCACGTGGGTTTGTGCCACGAATACAGATCAGGGGATGATGTTTTTTTTTAAATGGACTCACTTTTTATCCCCGCGCTAAGTGGTGCTTGGTGTTTCCAAGATTTGTGGGCGTGATCGACTTTTCTGGAGCTCTTGAAGACAAGCTGTTAAAATTAAACAAGATTAGACAAATTAGAAGGAGAAAGAGCTAGCGAACGCTTTATGGAATAAATAACTTCGGTATAACACAATCACTTGATCTATGGGCTCATTATGTAATTTTTGCAACGGATATGCATACGTCTTAAAAAGTCATGTATACCACTACTGTATAGCACTATCTTCTTTTAAGACCCTATGTTAGAGCGAGACAGTACTCCGTACGACGTCGGTTTTTGTGTTGACGTGACATGTTGGAGAACCCTCTCTTAAGGGTAAGCTATTTCCGTTTCACCCGTCCAACCTTCACAAACGTACAAAGACAATGAAGAAGCAAGACATGTCACTAGTTAGTTTTTCCGCCCCCACTAGAATGTAGGTTCAGAGATATTAAACCAATAAAAGAGAAACATTTACGTATGTCATGCATCATCATCATCATCAACCCATTATGTCCCCACCGAGGGGCACGGGTCTCTTCCCTAAGGATGGTATAGGCCATACTCCACCACGGGGGTTGCGTCCATACACCACCAAGTCCGAATTGGTGGAGGCTTGTAAGACTAGTGGCTGGTCTTACCTACTGTCACAAGTTTTCAAGCCGCCAAAAGGTCTCAGACTTGGCTTAACGTCTGCCATCTACCGGCGGCAGCCGGCACCAACTGCTTAACGTGCCTTACAAAGCACGGAACCGCTCGGAAAAATGCCACAAGCGTTAGTCATAGACGGTCGCCATCCATGCACTGAACGCGCCCTATGTTGCTTAACCTTCGTGATCGTTTAAGATAACTCAGGCAGTCGGGGCTACAAGGCTATGTATACATAGCCATACACACATACATACATATACATAGACATACAAGTCATAATTATAAATTAAATAGGAAAAAGTTTTTTCCAACTAAAACTCTCGTAAGCACTTCACATTCTAAAATATATCCAGATCCTCTTACTTGACTTTTCACTCTGCTCTCACTGAGATTTTAGGAAAACCAAAACTTGCAAATAAAAGAAAATGTACTGTTTGAGACGTGCAACTTCAGGAAAGAGGCCACGAGAAGGATCCAAATTGGTTGAGCTGCACTCGGAAAATTCCGCTAGGTTTTTTCCTTGGCTATTCCTTAGGGCCTAAAGCTATGACAGTCAAACTTTTGCGTCCTGACAGTATGACTTGTGGAACTGAAAAGTGGACACTGAAGGTATAGAAGTAGTCTACCGATTCCAAGTCGCTCAGCGTGCTATGGAACGGGCTTTACTGGGAGTCCCTTTGATCGATCATATCGGAAATGAGACTATTCTATGAAAAACTGAGATAATCGACATAGCCTTAGCAACTTGTAGTGGGCCTGGCTGGGCGGCACATCTGATCTTCTCAAAGCCCTGAAATCCAGAAATTTCCTTATCATTTATAGCCGACCTCATAAATAAATCGGATCGTTATCTTCTGTATGACGAAGATTGTAGTTTGTATATACCTATAAACTGTAGAATGCTATATAATACAATACTTTTATAAGAAAAAGATAAACATAGGTTTCGACTTCCTTTGACCTTTGTGGCGCAGCGGTTAGTGCATCTGCCTACCATGCGAGAGGTCCCAGGTTCTAAGCCGCTGGTGACAAAAAATCCCATTTCTCGGATGTTTATACATTTGTTATGTCGCTGTTTCTGGTTCGCACTGCAAAAAATGTGCCTGTATATAAATGTTTATGTTGATGTTTGTCCCCAGGGTCTGACGCTGAACCGGTGTGGAAGCTCCAAGACCCTGGCTGCGATCAGGGCTACGGCTCGGAGCGGTCACCAGAGGACGACTACGCTCCTCCGATCCAGCCCGCCATATCTTTGGAGGAGTACGAGGCTCAACTGAGGGCCGTGTACCCGTTCATTAATGATGGTGAGTTTTTAAGACCGTGATTTTGTACAGTTTTAAAAGCCGTGCGTTCTTTAAGTGCACTTTTGCAGAACGTAGATTCTGCTAATGCATTGTAGCACAATGGCAACTGCTTGAACATGGCGATTTAGTTTCGTTGCCGCTTCAAGTCTATGCGCGCACACATATCAAACAATCTATGTGTCAATGGTATGAAAAAATACGTCACGTGACCCAGCCGTGTATCTGTCATCGTACTATAATACACTAGCAGAATCGAGGCCCAGGTGTGGATTCAAGTAATAGCTACTTTGCTTTACACAACGATATATGACTGATTTGCACACATTTTTTCGTTGCGTGGGGTTCTTAGCATGCACCTCTACTACCTAACTGAAAATAGATCCATTTTAAAAACGATCACTTCACACGATAACTTAATTTCCGTACGTCTGTCAGTCAAAACTTTTTTTCCTGATTACGAAAACGAAGGGCTATGTTTTCTCAAGTATGAAAAAAGATCACAAATTTCACAAGGTCACAAACTTTTAACGAATATGGCCTTTAAACTCAATGTAGGTATTGTAGAAATATGTTTCGGTGCAAAATTTTAATTTCCTTGATCTAATAAAATTGATCTTTCCAAAAAGCAATAAGAACGGTTTTTGTAGACAAAAATTCACTTTTTAAATAATAACTAGACAAGTGTAAGTCGGACTTGCCTACCGACGGTTCCGTAGAAATTTCGTTTATTCCGTTGTAATCTCCATATATACATATAATTTTAAATAATCAGATCCCGCAGTTTTTTTCGAAGTTTTCCCCAACTTCATCGACATTTTTAAAGATTTAGTTACATAATGTATAGTTTTTTATTTTTTTCCTTTATTTGTAGTATAAGTCAACATCACTTGTCAAATTCCACAGTTCTGTATCAACGGAAAGTACCTACCCTATAAATGTTGATGTCCCTGAGTGTCAAAATAAACATTTTTCGTTGTATGAACGACCGTATCTTTTTTTATGTTAAATTGAAAGTTTAATGTTTTCACAGCCTCGAGGGACCTGAGTGTATGGTTTTAATTTCAACTCGATACCTCTATACAGGCATTCCCGAGATAAAGAGTTTTGACACACGGAGAGGGTTCTGTTTTTTCCTTTTAAGGTACGCTGAACCCTGAAAACAAATAATTATTTTTGATTTTTGTTTTAATCCGCTACACAATATGGAAACATTTAATTAGGAAACTGACGGTCAGATTTTTTATCCTGACACTATTATCTGAAGAAATTATTGTTCAGTGACACACTCTAAGATAACGCTAAAGCTAATGTTAGATAACACAGCTTCAAATATTCCATTAGTGGGACAACTTGGCTAGCGTAAAGACCTTAAGATTTTTCCCTCTTATCGCCCTATTCCTTAGACGTCACATTTGAGCCGTGACATAAACATACACAAGAAAAAAACGAGAAGAAAAGGAAAACATAAAACCCGACCTTTGACCCTAATCGCGAACATTCGACCTAATCCTATTACACAGCCGTCAACTGGACAGCTGTGAAAAAAATACATAACATAAGCAGCTTATAGACTTCCCACAGGCAGTTTAACCAGGGCAATCAGAGAATTGTGGCCAAGAACAGGACGATGGTCAGTGGGCAGACCTGTGGCCCGATGGTCGGACGATGTCGTTGAGTTGGCGGAAGGTCCGCGGATGCGAATAGTGAGAGATCGTCTGAAATAGCATTTGGGGGAAAAGACCTTATACCCAGCAGTGGGTAACGGTGGGCTGATGATGCTGATGATGATGATGATGTAACTTCCCACTGTAGGCACAGGCCTTCTCTCAGAGAGAGAGTACGTACCGCCCAACGCGGATTGTCTATTTCAAACACTTGGCTATCTGAGCACGTCAGACACTTGGGTTTGCTCACGTTGATTTCTTTCACAGCTAGTGAGTGGTGCTTTGCAATTGCAATTTTTACTGAACAGTAATAAAGGAATTGTACTACTTTGTTGTCTCTCTAAAGTCAGATTTTTAATTCTGTAGAATTCTGACAGTTATCATTTTTTGACATGTCAGAGATTAGAAACCTTTTTTGGCCGGGCACATTTTTCAATTCCAATACGAGTGTGAACATCTGAGTCTACACATTTAATTTGTTAGTGAATGTATCCATTTTATAAAGTGTGGAGCTCCAAATTAAAAGAGAATTTAAGGCGAGTGACAATTGTGTCCCTTTCCACCACACAAACAGTAAAAAAGTACGAGTAAAGAAAACATATTTTTATTAAAATATCTAATCATCATTAATACTCATATCACTATCTTCATCATCATCATCATCGCTGACATGAATTATTAAGAGAGCTAACAGCGGCATACTTCACTTTTCTAAAAAGGTTTACGAAACCTTGAATTCGTAGGCAGTGATGCCAGCTAAAGAATAAAATAAAGTAATTAAAGTTAATTCGATATATTGTTCGTGATATTGAAATATTTGTTGTTTTTATTAGGTCACTTGAGTAAGTAAATATTTAGATTAACCTTTTTTTAGGTAAAACATAAAAAATACGTAGCATTTTATTTTTTATTACGTAGAGTGAAATTTGTCCCTTTTTCGGTAGAAAACTTTTTCAGTAGCAACACTTATGAAATGTCAGAATTCTACGGAATAAAAAATCAGAGTATAGTGACAGATAGTCGCGCCTGTTAGTCAAGAAACGTGTTTTTAGAAACGGATACGCTTTTCCATTGCATTAGATGTCAGACGAGCTCTATCAAAAGTACGCAAAATTCAAGTTTTTACTTCAATGCAATCAATTTGTAAACTATCAAAACCTATAAGACCTTTCCTATTGATCTATGAGTAATAAATTACGCAAAATTCAAGACCTTATAACACGAATAAGGGCTTATTTTTGAACTTTTATCTGAGGAATAAAAATGGCGGTTTGACATAACTTTCATACATAAGCTGTCAAACCGCCATTATTAATCTATATATATAAAAGGAAAAGCTGACTGACTGACTGACTGACTGACTGACTGACTGACTGACATATCAACGCAGGGCCTAAACTATAAGGGTTAGAAACTTGAAATTTTGCACAGAGGTTCCTTCTGTAACGGAGGGGAGCACTAAGAAAGGATTTTTGAAAATTCATCCCCTAAGAGGGTAAAATGGGGGTTCAAAGTTAGTATGAAACTTTGCCGTTTTTGAAGTTATTCGAATAAAATTTAGTACAAAGGTTCTTCATTTAAAATTATGAAATACGTGTAAAATAGTTTTTTAAAAATCATCCCTTAAGGGAGAAAAAGAGGGGTGCAAACTTAGTATGAAACTTAGCCGTTTTTGAAGTTATTCGAATGAAATTCAGCATGAAGGTCCTTCATTGATAGCTATGAAAGATGTGTAAAATAGTTTTTCGAAAATCATCCCTTAAGAGGGGGTTGCGAAGTTAGTATGAAAGCTCTTTCGCATGCGCTAAAAGTATCCCTATCTTATTTGCAAACACTTCACTCAACTAAAGCCCACGCGGACGTAGTCGCGGGTAACAGCTAGTCTATATATATAAAAGGAGAAGCTGACTGACTGACTGACTGACTGACATATCAACGCAGGGCCTAAACTATAAGGGTTAGAAACTTGAAATTTTGCACAGGGGTTCCTTTTGTAACGTAAGAGAGCACTAAGAAAGTATTTTCGAAAATTCATCCCCTAAAAGGGGTAAAATGGGGGTTCAAAGTTAGTATGAAATTTGCCGTCTTTGAAGTTATTCGAATAAAATTTGGTACATAGGTTCTTCATTTAAAAATTATGAAACACGTGTAAAATAGTTTTTTAAAAATCATCCCTTAAGGGGGTAAAAGGGGGGTGCAAAGTTAGTATGAAACTTTGCCGTTTATGGAGTTATTCGAATGAAATTCAGAATAAAGGTCCTTCATTGAATGTCTTAAAACACGTGTAAAATAGTTTTTCGAAAATCATCCCTTAAGGGGGTAAGGGGGGGGTGCAAAGTAAGTATGAAATTATGCTGTTTTTGAAGTTATTCGAATGAAATTCAGAATAAAGATTCTTCATTAAAAGTTATGAAAAACGTGTAAAATAGTTTTTGAAAATCATTCCTTAATAAAGGTCCTTCATTGAATGTCTTAAAACACGTGTAAAATAGTTTTTCGAAAATCATCCCTTAAGGGGGTAAGAGGGGGGTGCAAAGTTAGTATGAAACTTTGCCGTTTATGGAGTTATTCGAGTGAAATTCAGAATAAAGGTCCTTCATTGAATGTCTTAAAACACATGTAAAATAGTTTTTCGAAAATCATCCCTTAAGGGGGTAAAAGGGGGGTGCAAAGTTAGTATGAAACTTTGCCGTTTATGAAGTTATTCGAATGAAATTGAGAATGAAGGTCCTTCATTGAGAGTCTTGAAATACATGTAAAATAGTTTTTCGAAAATCATTTCTTACGGGGACAAAAGGGGAGTGCAAAGTTAGAATGAAACTTTGCCATTTTTAAAGTTATTCGAATGAAAATCAGTGTGAGGGTCCTTCATTGAAAGTCATGAAAGACGTGTAAAGTAGTCTTTCGGAAATCATCCCTTAAGGGCGTAAGAGGGGGTTGTGAAGTTAGTATGAAAGCTCTTTTGCATGCGCTAAAAGTATTATTATTTGCAAACATTTTACTTAACTAAAGCCCACGCGGACGTAGTCGCGGGAAACAGCTAGTCGTCAGATAAATGTTATCTGACTATTGAAAAATCAGCCCTAAAGGAAAAAAATAGTTGCTCAAAAAAACTGCTATGTTTTTACAATTGTAAGCCTACCCTTGCATGGGATATCATTAAACTCGACCGAAAGTCAAAATTTTCGAAGGTTGTTTGAAATCCTCAGATTCCTGAGTAGTAATCTCATTTGCAATAAGAAATTATCACATACATAACTCACTCTGACTAAAAATAAATTAAATAAAACTTCGGACTGTAAAAAGATCCTCAAACTACTATTGCTTCTCATCACGATTTCATTTTAATCTCACTATGTATTAACCATTCGACCTTAGTTACTAAGATTTCCTGACGTCATTTTGCTTCACGGTATTTTCCGCACAATGTATGAAAAGAAAACAGCTGTTTAACTAAACTCCTACCGTCTGAGTCGTACTCCACCTTTTCGCCGCCTGATGAGTGTTGTTTAACTTCTACAAGCTGGGAGTTTGCCCCACCTGCTTTATTGATAATCTTTGAAGCTGTTTCGAACTTCGTTAGTCCTACGCATCGCAGGAGTGGCGAGCCGAGGTTGCCCTAACTTCTGTTTGGTCTTCAGTCAGCAGATGAACTTTGAAGCGGTTCTCGAACTTCGTTAGAGCTACAACGAGCCGATGTTCTTCCACTGCCGATTAGGTAACCCATGTAGGGTTTACCTTGGAGATTAACTGTTCAAACTTAATTAATCCTGTAGGTACATTGCTGCAATGATAAGCAAATTTCTTCTTTCGATTCTCTCAGATTTAGGACGCTAGGACGTGTGACCACGACATAGTCATGATTAGATGGTCATCATCAACATCATCGGTTCCTGTTTTTCCTCACTCATTATCAACCCATTATGTCCCCACCGAGGGGCACGGGTCTCTTCCCTGAGGAAGGAATAGGCCATACTCCACCACGGGGGCGAAGTCCGGATTGGTGGAGGCTTGTAAGACTAGTGGCTGGTCTTACTGTCAGAAGTTTTCAAGCCGCCCTAAGGCCTCTGACTTGGCTTAACGACTGCCATCTATCGACGGCAGCCGGCACCAACCGATTAACGTGCCTTGCGAAGCACGGAACCGCTCGGAAAAATGCCACTAGCGTTAGTCATAGACAGTGACCCATCCATGGACTGAACGCGGCGTATGTTGCTTAACCTTAGTGATCGTTTAAGATCACTCAGGCAGCCCAGGCTACGAGCGTTTTTCCTCATATCGCCTGTAACAAAAACATCATTTCGTCATCACGAGTCATCATGTACGCGTACGAAAGCGCGGGGAATATCTAGTACATTTTATTACGAATAACAAAGTCAACACCTACATCGAATTGGATTCTATTCTAGTTTTGTTTTCATTCCACTAGCCGGAACCACTCCACGCTTTTACTAGTTAAAAGTTTCGCCTCTTTATTCATCGACTAGCGACCCGCCCCGGATTCGCCCGGGTGGCAAAAACGTTTCCGTGGAAATTGCTATATTAGTTCCGTGGAAAATTCCTGAGGTAGAATTTTTTTACATCTTGGGTTACATTATTCGAGATTTCGTACGGAACCCTAAACAAGAAAATTCGATAGTGCCTTTGTAACTCACGAAGAATGTACCTTTCTAAAGGTGAAATAATTTTTAAAATCGGCCCAGTAGTTTAGTTTCTGAGCCTATTCATTGCAAACAACACACAGACACACACACGCACACACACACACACACACACTCACACACACACACACACACACACACACACACACACAGACACACACACACACACACACACACACACTTATACACACACACACACAAATTAAATCTTTCGTCTTTATAGTATTAGTATCGATCAACAATGAAAACGCAAGCCAAATATTTAATTCATTTTTCGATTTGTAGGATTACTCCAGTCAGTGGTATTTATAAAGCATACCTTTGTCGTTGGTGTAACAAAAACATCGGTGTATGTTGCTAGTGTATTAATTATTGAGCCAATCAGTCAGCTCGATTGGGTTGTCGCGCCATGTTTGCGTAGTTCGTGTAGCATTAATTAATCATGGATTGCAGTGTGTGTGGGATGATCGTCGCATTATGTCACAAATACAATTTAATTGTGATTTATTTGTGACTGCTGTTGGCGCCTATCTATTTGACCAGGGTGCAACATCCCCTATACACGCGAAAATGACTTGGTTGTAAAATTGTCAGTGCGAACCAGATTTTTCAATTTATCTATCCTGCCCAAAAAAAGCTCACTTGAGCAACGTATCTTCTGATAATAATATAAACATTGTATGTACTTTAGTTCATCATCTTTATAACAAAAAAAATACTGTCAGAAGCTTTCAAGCCGCCCTAAGGCCTCTGACTTGGCTTAACGACTGCCATCTACAGACGGCAGGCGCCACCAACTGCTTAACGTGCCTTGCGAAGCCCGGAACCGCTCAGAAAAATGCCACTAGCGTTAGTCATAGACGGTCACCCATCCATGCACTGAACGCGCCCTAAGTTTTTTAACTTCCGTGATCTTTTAAGATCACCCAGGCAGCCGAGACTACTAGCGACGGTTACATGTTTGTAATGTCGCTGTTTGTGGTTTCCACGACACAGGGTACAATCTGTTAGCTTTTAGAATATACCTCGGGCTCTAGAGTAGGCTTCGGTTTTCGCCGAAAGCACACGAGTGTAATACTACTTCCTGCTCTGTATAAAACTTTTCTTCACTTTTGAAAAGTTATGTAAACTTATAAATAACAATACAAAATAAACCTTACCTTATTGCAATATAATCGATTCTATCCGATAGTAGCCGAGGTATATTATTTAAATGCCTGTATGTAAATGT
The DNA here is from genome assembly GCA_947310845.1 of Yponomeuta plumbellus. NCBI lineage: Eukaryota > Metazoa > Arthropoda > Insecta > Lepidoptera > Yponomeutidae > Yponomeuta > Yponomeuta plumbellus. Next base: position 16,041,981 of record OX371194.1, read on the forward strand.
TTATAATCCCTTTTTTTCACGTTTCTACATTCAACCGATTAGCCTGGAGATGGGACGCTAGATACTCGAACGAAGTATGTGCTTGTTCTACCGTTTTAAGTTAGCTTAATATGTCGCACCCCTAAATGAAAACCCGGACAATATAACTCCCATAACGATACCTTCAACTTGAAGGAGGAGTTATATTGTCCGGTCCGGTATAAAGTCAGGAAGTCGAACAAGTATCTAACTAAATTTTCACTATTATTTCGACTTAGTGGGGTTTTCATCTAGGGGTGCGATGTATGTCTATACCAAAATTCAATTCTAGTACTAAACGTCTCTGAGTTAGCTCGCAGTCAGACCAATACAATACATCCAGGCAGACTGACGTATGCCACACTAGCGACACGCGACAGCGACAGCTCGGCGACTAGACGCGACTACAGGCTAGAGCCGAAAATTTTCATATAATTCAGATTCAAATAACAACTTCGCATCTGACGCGGCGACTAGACGCGGCGACTAGACGCGGCGACTAGACGCGGCGACAAGTCGCACTATTTGCGATGGCTCTAAGCCTAGGCGCACACTAGCGACACGCGACAGCGACAGCTCGGCGACTAGACGCGACGACAGGCTACGGCCGACAATTTTCATTTAATATTTTGTTCAAAGCTCCGCACACTTGGTGACAGAGTCGCGAGGTCGCGACGACAAGCTAAGAACCATCTCAAACAGAGCGACTTGTCGCCGCGACTAGACGCGGCGACAGTCGCTGTTTGCGCCAGATGCAAACGACAACGCTGAAGTCGCCCTGTTTGCGATAGCTCTAATAGATCCTTGTCGACTACGAAACCCTCATCATCATCATCATCAGCCCACGTCTGCCCACTGCTGGGTACAGGCCTTTTCCCCATCACGCCACATCTCGCGGTCTCTCGCCATTCGCATCCACCCCCCGCCAGCTTGGCCACATCGTCCGACCATCGGGCCGTTAAACAATCCCTAAAACGTAATATTACATGTAAATCTAATGTTATCTTTTACTTCAATAAAATCTAAAGATACTCGTACATCATTTCATAAAAAAATAAAGTTATATTTTTTATCGTCACTCCCCTTACTGTCTAAAAGGCGAAAATAAAGGAGGCCTTTATGTAATAGCAGAGCGCTCAGAATCGAAAATATCGTCGGTTCAGGATGGTACTAGAACATTTCAAAATGAGCTGGTAAGAGATAGCCTCATAATGAATTAGAAACGATCAAACATTTTTCTTAGTGCCATAGTGATTTTTAAGACTTATTGAAGTGTTAGAGCCGTTTTCGACTTATTCCGTTATTGATCTATATAGAAAATTATTTTTTTAGGCACACCGCATACTTAACTCAAAACATGTAATTTTGGAGATGTTCCAGTACCATCCTGAACCGACGATATACCTGGTAGACAGTCTATTGTTTCCTTTGTCTAGCCAAAACACGCGTATCTGCCACAACACAAGTTATGGTATCGATTCTTACTTTGTACGACATCTGCAATCTGCATACATGAATGGGTTTACCTACTTTGTTTATTTTTCTGTGATTGTAAGCAATAGTACTACGTTTTCCATACAAATAGGAATCAAAAAATTCATAAACCTTTTGATACAGAGGCGATCCATAATGTCGTCATTAATCGTGGGGTGTATTTGATTTATTTGATTTGATTTGATGTATTGGCTAAGTTCAAGATGTAAAGTACCTAATAGCGGCGTGCAAGGACCAATGAGTTACGTTGAAGCAAAAGAGGCTTTTCAGGATTATGGTAAAACCTTGTCTCTACCTGCCTGCTTGGGTTTACAGGCGTGAAATTATGTAATGTAATGTTTTGGGACCGACACATGTAATTTGAACTGTGTGCCCAAGCCCAAAGACACCTAATTATTAAACATGATAATAACATAAAACCCAAATTGCTGCCCTTTCATAAAAAATATCAGCTAACGTTGCGAAAAGCTTGCAAAACCATCATCCCGAAAGAGTTTTCCATTAGCAGTTATCGCGGAAATTTTTGGCCCTACACAGTACTCATCCAGCAATGTATTACGCTTCAATTTGTATGCACGGCTAAGACACCCCTGGGCTTGTCTCAGGGACATTGACGACCTTACTCTACTAGAGGTAGTCAAGAGTTTGACACGGCCACTTTGGACGGGCTTAGCTCATTCACGTCCTCATCAATGTTGGAATATAGCTTGACAGACAGCATCAATATTTTTACATTACTACAAAAAAAAGGGTTTTTTAACGAGTCTCATCGCAATACGCGGCAATATTGTACAATTAGACGTAGTTTTGCAAAAAGGTTTCAACCCATAACATGGTAATTTTAGAGTAAAATATATCAAAATTATCACTATGCTCCATATTTTAAGAAGCAAAGACTTTCGTAGCGATCTGATAAGTACGTGCCCAACCCTCAAATATAATATCTCAAAAGTCATTTTGTGTCCAACCCACACAAAGTGAATTTTGAGATAATCTTTTTGTTAAACTACTTCCAATTATTGTCATGGATACGAGCATGAGAGATCGTTTATTAAATAAAATGCAACGTTCACGTGTTATAACTACTTCAGTTAGGATTTCGCTAAGTATCTACTCTAATTCGACTACCTCTGTGGCGTAGCGGTTAGCGCATCTGCTTACCATGCGAGAGGGCCCGGGTTCAATCCCCGGCTGGGGAGAAAAAAAAACTCCAGGTCTTGGATGTTTACATGTTTGTGACGTCGCTGTCTCTGGTTCCCATGACAGAGGGTGTCCTAGTGTGAGGCCAGAAGCAATGTATGTGCCTGTATGTAAATGTTAAAAAAAATGTTTAACTAGTACTGTCTCGCCAAATTTTTCAGAAAAGAACGTGTCAAATTGTTACTAAAGTTTCGTCCACAATATCAAAGTAAAGTTTATAATATAAATAATAATCGAAAACAAAAATTAAGACAATGTCACAAAGCCAATCAATCGAATAAACCACCCCGAGACACATCCAACCCAAAGGTACCCATGACTCTGGCAGCATTAAATTAAATGATTGAATTAAACTAATTCAAATTAATTAAAAGAATGTTAAAAGAAGTGCTTATTTAGTGAAATTCTCAATATTGAAACCGGATCTAACTATTAGTTCAAATCTATTGAAACAGTGAATTTAACTAAGAGCTAACTTCCACTCACTCTCACATAAGCTTAATTAATCTCAAATATCATCTAGCCTCCTGATATATTGCAAACGCTAACACTATTAGACTAGAATTTAATTTAGTCAGCAATTGAGAGCTGATTGAACCATTGACAGAAAATATGCGAATATAGAAAATCTACTCAGTAGAAGCCGCTTAGGTATTTTGATCGTGACTTCGTATACATAATGCTTTGATAAAATGTCACAAATCTCAGTATTCGCAGCGACATTCGCTAAGTAAATTACTTAAATATGTGTACATATATTATAAAGTCTCACTTGTTTTTGAAGCACCTGAACATAAGAACGATCCCACACGTTCGAACGACGTTTACATATTTTATTTATTTATTTATTTACTAGAAACAAAACAGTGTTACGGACTTAAAAAATACACAATAAATGACATAAAAATACTCAAATCAAAACACCAAAACATGTGCATTCGACATAGATAAATATAAAAAACATAAACATTTACATAAGGGCAGGGCACATACATTGCGTCTGGCCTCACACTAGGACACTCTGTGTCGTGGGAACCTGAAACAGCGACATCATCTGGGGTATTTTTTTATCTCCCGGTATTCGAACCCGGGACCTCTCACATGTTAGGCAGATGCGCTAACCGCTGCGCCACAGAGGTCGTTAAGGATTATATAGATTACGATTATAGTTACAATCATTATAATTTAGAAAGCCCGTTACATTATAAAATTATAAAAGCCCGAATACGTGGACGTGGGCGATGGCTCTAAGACTTTGGTCGATCTTCTGTGTCCGAGATTGATATGTCTCTATCGGCACGATGATTACAATACCGAGGTAAGATGAAACCGCAGTGCTTGCCGCGATTATGGTTATAGCCTGGTGCAGGGTTGGCGAACATTTATAGTATAAAATATGCAGTTGCTGTGCCAACCACTAAACTTGATTAATGATGTCAGTTGCTCCTTACTACGACCATAAAAACCAGCTGGAAAAAAACTACAGGTCTTGGATGTTTACATGTTTGTGACGTCGCTGTTTCTGGTTCCCACGACATAGGGTATCCTAGTGTGAGGCCAGAAGCAATGTATGTGCTTGTAAGTAAATTTTTATTTTTATAAAATGTAGATTGTAATGTTATTCGTTAATATTTATGATTTATCTATCAGTACTGACCGCCATTGAGAGACAGATAGCATGTGTCGAGCAGATTGAAATTTTGCACAGAAGTATGTTTAAATTATTATTTATTAGGCCAGAAGCAATGTATGTGCATGTATGTAAATTTTTAAATAGTTGTAGGTATGTATAATGTTTAAATGTTCTGATTCCTTATAATGTTATAAATATTATAGTTATCGCCAATATTATTGTTATCGCGTGAAATTAGATACATTCTTATTATGTGTCTACACCTTTATTAGAAAACGTTTAGAGTTCATTGGAGATCCATAATTTAATAAGTTATTTTATTACTATTGAAAACCATAAAACCGTGGAAAATAGTCCACTTTTAATGTACGTTTTTGGAGCATAAACGGCCGTAACTTTTTTACGTCAACTCAGAAATTTGTTTATTCCACAGTTTCAAGGGACCGCAAATTTAGTATTGTTTTTAATTTCAACTCGAAACCTTAACGCGTTCCCGACGGACAACAATAAAGTAATCGAATAAGGCCCTTTCTGCACTGCTCCGGTCCGGCGTCGTAACCGGAATCAGTCATGAGAAAAATATCGGATGCCGGATAATGCTTCTCCACTTCATCCGATTATAATCGGCAATGGACGTGACGCAGTGCTTTATTAAAATTCCTGGGTTTTGCTATTCGAGGCAGGGGATGTTTTCCACACATTCTGTTAATCTAATTAAATAGTATGGGAACATTTTTGGGTTGTATGCGCGGTACAAAAACGTGTATTATTTTTGTACGTCGATCACTTCGGCCCGGTAAAATACCGTTCCGATCTAGCAAATTATCAGACCGTTAAAAATCGGATGCCGGAGTAGTGGAGAAGCTTATTAGTATTTTTGTGTGTTTCTAAATCGGACTGGTAATTAACGTTTGCCGGACCGGAGAAGTGGAGAATGGGCCTAAGGGTCCCGTTTTTCCCTTTTGTGGTACGGAATCCTGAAAACAACTCATACAGCCGGCAGCACATCAATCTTAACATAAGTGCACTTACTCAGTTACGAGACGGTTGACTTTGCAAGTAAAACTTTAAGTGGATATGCGGTCGATTGTACATCGATTTACATACGATTCTCCAATATGTAAACGTAGCTCGGCGCCAGTAAAACGAAAACGTTATTGAATCCTAAGCAATTTCGTAAGGTAGATAGCAGAAGCGTGTTCTCACTTAAGAGTCTTGAGCTAATGAAAATTGAACGCTATATTTAGATTGCCATTTAGGAATCGATTAGACGCCCGTAAATTAGTAGTCGATATGGTAAGGCTCCACTAGAGGAGCTACTCAATTCAATTACCTAACTACTCCTGAATCGTCGAACAATTTTATGCCAAAGATCATCTTTGCCGTAGAATGGAAAGCAACTTCGCTCGATAGAAAACAACGTGCACATTTTTTTAATAGCACTTTCTTCCGTGAAACGAATCTGAGTCATATCTCAGTGTTTGAATCGCCAATCGCGGTGGGCGCGTGTATTAATGAAGCCCAATACTCTCTTTTTCTAGCAAGAAGTGGAAGTGGTTTAACCTCTTAAGTCCTGACCTTGAAAATAACAATAGAAAACCAATGTCTTAGGAAGTTAATAAGAAAAAACTGTTTCAGGGTTTTGTTTATTAAAATGTTATGAGATTATTTATGGGTGACGAGACCACTTGGACCCAAGACTACTACCTGGGACATTGTTTTTTAGCCGAAGAAGTCTAGCCCAGCACCTATACCATACTGACAGCTTAGTCAGCCTAGCCCTTAGAAAAGAGAAGTCAATAGGTACCTACGGATCCAACCGAGCCGGGGGTTTCCTCACGATTTTTTCCTTCACAGTTAGCGTACGGTATTGTCACTACAAATTCGCAAATGTATGTAACTTTGGACGTTAAATAAACAATGTCGTAAGTACACAAGAATCGATTCTGGGGCTCTCGCTTCAGAATTCATTTTTCTACCAACTAAGATGTCACCGCTCATTTCAATAACACGTTGTATTAAAGTCTTTACTTTGTATGGTGTTGTAGTACACTACCTGAGTCTGATGGTGGAAAAGGGGAGCACTTCGCTGTAGCTGGGCTATAGCCCAGCAAAGCAGACCTAATAATATGGAGTTGATAAAAAACTCGAGTTAACACCGTCAGCACGTACCGTTTCGATACCACCCCCACTTGCCGGCTCATTCCGTGTTTTACATACTCGGCAAACATTCAATACAGGCACAATATCCCGGCCTCGATACATAGGATTATGGGTCTTGGGATAGTCTTAGATTAAACCGTTTATTCGCTGAGCAAGCTACATCTCGATGCTTTCGATGGAGTCTTTTTCTTAGTGTAATTAACTCTACTCGGAGATAGGTATAAAAAGATTCACAATACGATATCCCACAGTGCCTACGATCTGCTCAGTGTATAATAGTGTATATTATTCGTAGCAAAGTTCCATCGATGTGTTATACAGTGTGTCCCTGGATAAAGTGCAATCCCGAAAGGGGATGAAACTAGACCATGAATCATTGACTAGAAAAATATAAAAAAAATATATAAAAAATTATTGTAGGATTTATTGGTATTTTAAGATTTTCATGTTTCATTAAGGACTCTATGTACAAAAGTATTGATTTCTTCCAAAATAATGGGTCTATTTCTTTGAAATAAAAAAAAACAGTATGCCTAATACCTGGCGATGACCATGAAATAATAAATAGTCCGCAAAAAAGTAACTATCTTGGGTAAAAAAATGTATTTTTATGAAAAAAATGATTTTTTTAGACGTTTATTTTAAAAAACTTCAAATTACTAAAAAAATGTGCCCTATAACTATGTTATTTTATAGCTTACTTTTATTCTTTACCATTTTAGCTTCCAAATAAAAAAAAAACAATGTTCTAACTAAAAAAACACGCTATCTACGAACTTTTAAAGTGGAGCCTAATCGTGTTACCGTGCAGGTAGAGACCGTTTTTTCCATTGTTTCCGTCCTACTCTGTGCCCTTCGGCAGTCGCAGTCCTTTTGTTCTACACTCAGGTAGAGGGAAGGCGAGGGGAGGGGAGGCAGGGGGTTCGAAACAGGACTTACACAGTCGCTCCGATATTCTCGCCGCTGCTACTACTGTTCTCGTTCTCGCATTGTGTTCTCGTTGATTTGTTATTAAGTTTTTGTTACATTGTTGACTGTTACGTTTTCTACTGTTCGTTACGTTTGGACTGTTCCTGTTCTGCTGTTAAGTGTTGACGAAATGCCGCGATTGACAGAGTTCTCACCTCGAGAAATAGTCGACATGCATTATTATTATGGCATGTCACATGGTCGCACAACAGTCGCTCGGACTGCATACATAAATGCTTTCCCGGGCAGACTCATACCCTCAGCTCGAAATTTTCAAGAGATTCATAGGAGGCTCTCCAACATTGGACTTGGTTTGGCACGAGATCGCCGTGAGCAACCAGCTGTCGTTATTGACAATGCGATAGAAGATGCCATTTTAAACGATCTGTTTGCTGACCCTACAACAAGCATAAGACGATTAGCGTTGCGTCATGGCATATCGAAGACGTCTGTCTGGCGAATTTTGAAAAAGGAGGGATTGCATCCTTTCCATTACCAACGAGTACAACATTTACACGAAAATGTAGATAATCGTCCAAGATGCGTAATGTCGACGTGGATTCTAAGAAAAATTAGAGCTGACCCAAATTTTCCCAAACGCATTTTTTGGATGGACGAAGCGACATTTACCCGAGACGGCATTACAAACTGCAGAAATTTGCACCAGTGGTCTCACGAAAATCCACGATTGAAGCGGGCATCTACTTTTCAAGTAAAATTTTCAATAAACGTATGGGCAGTCTTAATCGACGACATTTTAATTGGTCCAGTCATTTTACCCAGAACCCTAAATGCTGAACGTTTTTTAGAATTACTACAAAATTTACCCATGTTGATGGAAGATGTTCCCCTGGCTACGAGACGGCGTGGGCGTATGTATCTCCAAATGGATGGATGTCCTGTACATTATGGGCGGGAGGTGCGGCGATTTTTGAACGAAAATTACCCGAACCGGTGGATTGGCCGAGGAGGGCCAGTAGGCTGGCCAGCGCGTTCACCTGATCTGACACCCCTAGATTATTTTTTATGGGGTGTCATGAAGCAAAGAGTATACAGCACGCCAATAAATACCGAGGCACAGTTGCACGACCGAATAATTCAGTGCGCAAATGACATTAAAAATGATCCAGGAATGATTCGCAGAGCCACTAACCAAATTAATATTCGTGCAGTAATGTGCTTGCAAAATCGAGGAGGCCATTTTGAACATTTAATGCATTAAATAAAAATGCAAAATTGTAAATTACGGATAATTTTATTAATAAAGTTATTGTGATTAAAGTCTGACTTTTATTACCTACTAAAATGTAAATAACACCTACCTAGCCAATTTTTTAGTTAGAACATTGTTTTTTTTTTATTTGGAAGCTAAAATGGTAAAGAATAGAAGTAAGCTATAAAATTACATAGTTATAGGGCACATTTTTTTGGTAATTTGAAGTTTTTTAAAATAAACGTCTAAAAAGATCATTTTTTTCATAAAAATACATTTTTTTACCCAAGATAGTTACTTTTTTGCGGACTATTTATTATTTCATGGTCATCGCCAGGTATTAGGCATACTGTTTTTTTTTATTTCAAAGAAATAGACCCATTATTTTGGAAGAAATCAATACTTTTGTACATAGAGTTTTTAATGAAACATGAAAATCTTAAAATACCAATAAATCCTACAATATTTTTTTATATTTTTTTTTTATATTTTTCTAGTCAATGATTCATGGTCTAGTTTCATCCCCTTTCGGGATTGCACTTTATCCAGGGACACACTGTATAATATACTCAGAGGCACAATTAACCGCCCACTTTAGATAGATAGATAGAGAACACTTTATTGTACATAAAAAAGGAAATTACACAGGTATTTCTTAATCTAAGAGTACAGACGGCGGCCTTATCACTAAAAGTGATCTCTTCCAGACAACCTTTGGATGGACTGTAGCAAAATATTGGAGAAGGAAGCAGTTGTACAAAATAAGTAAAATAATAATTACTGAGACATATAAATTTTATTATACATGCCTAGGCAACCAAACTGTTATAGTTATAAATATAATATATGTAAATACTATACTCGTATAATATAAATATGAACTATCAATAGATACATACAAATAATATACACTCAGAGGTACAATTAACTGCCCACTTTCATTTTCCGACGTAACTTGAAATATTAATTAAGGAATGATTTCCACTCGCCTTTTAAAATTGACACAAACGTGTTCGATAGGGTATACCCACAGAACAAAAAAAAAAGAGTAGAAATCATAAGTGGGCGGTGCCCGCGTGCCTCAAATTATCAATGTATTGCCTAAGCGTAGTCTATGACAGTTTTTCTTACCTCAGTTGCCGTGCGCTTCTAGTAAAGAAAACAATTGTGAAAACTCTACTAAAATGCCTTATTGTGCTGTGTTAGAGTGCAAAAATAAAAGTTGGGGACCAAAATGTATCGATCATGCCGTAACATTCCATCGGTAAGTAGTATTTCCATTGTATTTAATTTAATAGAAATTAAATTTGCAATGACATGAACAAGGAAAGCAATCCGAAAGTGAGAAAGTAAAACCACCTTTATTTACTGGAATATAATGTTCAATTTTCGTCGAAGTCTGTGTACTTTTTCTACAAATTTCTGTCAACATTTGAATGCTACTCAAATGCTACTCAATTCAGCTGGGACACAACATTATAAAAATCTATCGATAATATTTTGTCTATGACTTAGCAGTAATAAATAATTATCGGTACTTTAGGTAGAGTACCTGCGTCTTATTAGGTACTTTGGGAAAATAATTGTCGTTATTTTATTTTAATTGAAGACCGCTGTGGCGCAGTGGTTAGTGCATCTGACTACCATGCGAGAGATCCCGAATTCGAATCCCGGCTGGGGACAAAAAACAATCCCAGGTCTTGTATGTTTACATGTTTGTGACGTCGTTGTTTCTGGTGCCCACGACACAGGGTATCCCAGGGTGGGGCCAGGGGCAATGTATGTGCCTGTATGTAAGTGTTTATTATCATCTTTTATTATTATTATAATTATTTAACACATTTTTAGTTGCATTTATTTTTGATACTGCGCAAAATGTATTGATCATGTTCCTTGACGCTGTTTAGTTCCTTTGCGAGAATGTGGTCCTGACTGCAGTATCATGTCATTTTTGTAAACTTTTAATCCGGATCAACTTACCCATCCCATTTTGAGACGAGCAACCGAACGACGCAAGCTCCGTCTCTGCTCACCACCCACTCACTGCTCTGCGTATCGGGGCGAAACCTAGTCGGACTCGTCCGATAAAACAACACCCGTAAGTAGATCCGGACTAAATGTTTACAATGTGTTGTGCCGAAAGTTTTAGTTCAATAAACATGTCACTTTTATTAGTATAGATTGGCGTATTGTCATCAAAAACAAAACCAGCATGCATAATTTCAAAGTTAGATGATTTTATGTGCTCGTGTAGTAAAATCATCTGGGGGGGTCTAGATAATTTAATCAACGCTTACTCCATAAATCTATGGGGAAGTCTCGTGACTTTCGTTGGCAAATGTCATCTCCATAATATAAGTGAAGCACAAGCGTTGATGGATAACGACATTTTAAATAAAAAAATAAACAAACTATACATACGATAAGTTTGCTGGGCCTCGTTTCAAAAGCGACTATGGTTAGTTTCATATGAGAATTCCATATACGTTGCGTAGCCGATCATCCAGAAGGTAGGTTAATATACTAACAGGCTGCGTAATTTACATCGAAATTGTAATTAAATTAAATATCAACTGTCGCTTTACGAAACAATTCTATAATTTGTCGATAGGCCATCCATAGCTGAGAAGCACCATTGCACATACTTGTTTTTTAATTTTCGACTTTATGGTCTATCACATAAAACTTCTCGACGGCCAGACGCGGCGGGATTTCCAGCTAGTGTAGAGTAGCGGTACTACGAACAAAGATCTAATGACAAACTTAATTTCATCATTATCATTTGATTTTGATCGTTGTTTATATCACCAAAAGGTTCATATGTTACGTGGAACTTTTATGATGTAGACCTTTTTGGCATTGCCTTTATTTACCAATGGCAGCTTGGCATTCATAGTGTGGGTTTTGGCTTATGTGTGAGTTTGGTCACACTGGTTTTCCTGCTAATAGGTCATGTCACTCCTTCTACTCTTTTTTTCTGTTCTGTGGCAATCGAGGCTACGTAAAAAAAAAGAATATTCCTTATTGCACACAAGAAGCAAGAGACAAATAAAAGTTACAGTTAAAAAAAATATATACAATAGGCTTTCTTATTCTCTATAAATTGTACACGATAAGTTTGCTCGGCTTCGTTTCATGAAGCGACTATGGTTAGATTATGAGAATTCCATTATAGGTACATTGCGTAGCCAATCATCCAGAAGGACAGTTAATATGGTAGCCTGCTGCGTAATTTACATCGAACTGTGGTACAGTTTGGCAGAAGGGAATACACTATGTTACTTTGTCAATGTAGATACTAAAAAAAAAATGATTAAGAAACATTGTCATAACAAATTCATTTTCAACTGTCGCTTTATGAAACAGTTCTATAATTTGTCGATATGGCAATATGTCCCATCCTTAGCCTGAGTAGCAACATAGCTGATAGTTATTTTTCAATATTCGACTTTATGGCATAAAACTTAAAGCTTCTCGACGATCACACGCGGCGGTAGTTCCATCTAATGTAGAGTAGCGGTACTACAAAACAAAGATCGTATGTCAAACTTAATTTCATAATTATCATTTGATTTTGATCATTGTTTATATGATTGAAAAGGTTCATATTTTACTTGGAACTTTTGTGATGTAGACCTTTTCAGAATTGCCTTGATTTGCCAATGGCAGCTTGGCATTCACAGTGTGCTTTTGATTTGTGTGTGTGAGTTTGGTCACACTGGTTTTCCTACTGATAGGTCATGTCACTATTTCTACTCTTTTTTTTTGTTCTGTGGGTATACCCATGGCATCAAGGTACTACGTGAGTGGTCATGGCGAGTGCGAATTATTCCCTAATGAATATTTCAAGTTACGTCGGAAAATTAAAGTCGGCGGTTAATTGTACCTCTGAGTGTACTCGTGTTACCGTGATTCTTTATTATCGAACTCCTCTGAAACTACTTCACCGACTTTAATGTTTTTTTCTTTTTAGTAGGTCTGAGAATAGTTTGTAGACTAATTAACATGGCAAAACAACATTGGCCGGGTCAACCAGCAATGGATAGTTAAATAAGTGATTTCACTTGTGCCCTATCATTCTAGGGGTGATTTTCGGTTTTTCGATCATCAACCCATTTATGTCCCCACCGAGGGGCACGGGTCTCTTCCCTGATAAAAGTACCTATAGGCTATACTCCACCACCGGGGCCAAGTCCGGATTGGTGGAGGCTTGTAAGACTAGTGGCTGGTCTTACAGTCAGAAGTTTTCAAGCCGCCTGAGGCCTCTGACTTGGCTTAACGGCGCCCATTTATCGACGGTAGCCGGCACCAACAGCTTATCATGCCTTGCGAAGCACGGAACCGCTCGGAAAAAAATGTCACTAGCGTTAGTCATAGAACAGTCACCCAGCCATGCACTGAACGCGCCCTAGTATGTTCCTTAACCTTCGTGATTGGTTAAGATTACTCAGGCGACCGGGGCTACGAGCGATTTTCGGTTAGGTCTCCTTAAAATTTTGCTGACGACTTTAACGTAACCCTGTACTAAGTAACAGACGCCGTAAATAAATGCTTTTCCCAGACATGCTGATTATCGCTGTAAGGCGAGTTTTATTTCAAAACAAAGTAGCTTCATTAGACTCCCCTTGCTGGGGAGGTGGCGCCTTCGTGTCGATATTTCACGATTTTCCGCACTTTTCTCCGTAATAAGGAGAGAAAAATGCTCCAGCTAAATTAAGTGCCGCTTTGTAGGTGGACCAGGTGGATTTATGTTGCAGGAAGATGAACAAGACTATAAATCTTTGAACTTTTAATCTTGTTCCACTTGTATAATAGCAAAGGTCATAAGTAGAACTTTTCATCCCTGAAAAAAATGTACATGTACCTCGCGAAAATGTTAAGGGAAATGTATGTTACTGTTTTATGGCTTTCTTTTAATGATATGCGATGAGACCTTGGAAAGAACAAATTAAACATTGATACACTTACAAAGAATCAAGACTTTTTTGGTAGTCAAATTCTTGTTTGTTAACCCCCCCTCTTCGCCGTGTATAATCACCGTATATAATACCATGCCGATACCATTGCTAATTAAAAGTTTAGTAATTTTCAACTTATTTACAAGGTGTAGACGGAATGAGAACTTCCTTCTTTTATTGAAAATCAAAACAACAACAACTTAACTCAGACTTAATTTCTTTCCATAAGAGATAGAGATAGAAATAGAATATTCTTTATTGTACTCATAAATTACATTTACAGATTTAGGTAAGTTCACGATAGTCTGTGCAACAGCCGCCAAACGACGATTTCTTAAAAAAAGAAACGCAAATCCCACCAGTAGAAGTTTGCGGAGAGTTTGAGATTTTTCGGCAACCGGGATTTGGTTTCAGATACACAAAACGGATATTTCAGAATGTATTCCAATTCTCTTTGTGAATTGTTTACTACCAACTGGTTCTTTTAACAGCAAACTACAATAATAACAAAACTTTACCGATATTCTTGCCTTTGGCTACTCCGCCAGTCAATCCGTCTTCCAACATTTATTTAGGGGAGAGTATTTCGATACAGAGAAAATCTAGCCCGCTCTCTATCTACCCATTAGAGGTAGATACCTACCGACAAACACTGCCATAATGGTGACCTCTGACTTAATACTTAAAGCTAGAAGGATAGGCCGCCTAAAGTACCATCGTTCGCGTATATTGTGAGTTATTGAGTCCCTGTCTTTGAACACAGTCAGCTATAGCTGTTCAGCACAAAATTGTAAAGAGAGAAGGATCATTCAACACTGTGACTATGCACTCCTTTCACTGTAAAAAAATTCGAAAAATAATCCTTTTGTAATTCATCATCATCATCAACCCATTATGTCCCCACCAAGGGGCACGGGTCTCTTCCCTGAGGAAGGTATAGGCCATACTCCACCACGGGGGCCAAGTCCGGATTGGTGGAGGCTTGTAAGACTAGTGGCTGGTCTTACTGTCAGAAGTTTTCAATCCGCCCTAAGGCCTGACTTGGCTTTACGACTGCCATCTGTCGACGGCAGCCGGCACCAACGAACCTTGCGAAGCACGGAACCGCTCGAAAAACTGCCACTAGCGTTAGTCATAGATGGTGACCCATCCATGGACTGAACGTGCCGTATGGTGCTTAACCTTAGCTTTTGTAATTACTGTAGAATGATTACCCCGAAGGATTTTTTTAAAAATGTTTTTTTTTGTTTTATTTCTTTATCTGTGACATGTTTTTTATTTCTTGTCCAGGTGAACTTGGAAAGAGAGATGAGTCAACGGGAAGTACGCTTCTCTTTCTGATTCCTTTGAGTGTTGAAATATACGTTTTTTGCGGCGTAAACGGTTATATCGATTTTTAACTTAACTCTTTCAGACATGACCTTGAATATAAAAATAGAAAACTATTGTTAGTTTCAAGGTCAGGACTGAAAGAGTTAATTAGATGTTTGATTTTTTCACAGCTTGAAGGGACACTGACTTGAGTATATGCGCAAGTATATAATTTCAACGCGATGCCTCGACGCGTTCCCGAGATAACGGGTCTTGACAGACAGAACGGACGGACGGAGAACAAAGTAATCCTATAAGGGTTTTGGTTTTTCCTTTTAAGGAACGGAACCCTGAACAATAATGTTGTATGAATCGCTCGTAGCCTGGGCTGCCTGGGTGATCTTAAACGATCACTTAGGTAAAGCAACATACGGCACGTTCAGTCCATGGATGGGTCACTGTCTATGACTAACGCTAGTGGCATTTTTCCGAGCGGTTCCGTGCTTCGCAAGGCACGCTAAGCAGTTGGTGCCGGCTGCCGTCGATAGGTGGCTTAAGCTAAGTCAGAGGCCTTAGGGAGGCTTGAAAACTTCTGACAGTAAGACCTGCCACTAGTCTTACAAGCCTCCACCAATCCGGACGTGGCCCCCGTGGTGGAGTATGGCCTATACCTTCCTCAGGGAAGAGACCCGTGCCCCTCGGTGGGAACATAATGGGTTGATGATGAATTAGCATTTTTTCCGCGAATTACTTGCTGTGGATTGGAATATTTCTGCGTAACAAGGTTCAATTAAGCTTCTAAACGAACTAGAGCTTCTGTTCGCATTGTTAATGCATCTGACGTGTCGCGGCGGGGCAAGCACATCCATCAAGAAGAATTTATCGGCAAACATTCCCCGCCACTTCGTCTACTTAATATCCCAATAATTCAGCCGCTAGTATTCTTATTGGGCTAGGACCTTGGATAATAAACGGACTTGTGGGATAGATAGATGCAGGCATTATTTGAGCGTGTATAATGCTCAAATATACGATGTCTCAGGCATGGTCTGACGAGAGAAGGAAAGGGACATTTGACGGTAACATTTATTATGAGAACAACTCCGTATTATTTTTTGAACTAAAACTTTTGTAATTACAACAGACGACGAAGCTTAATCATGGTGAGCAGAGACGGAACTCGCCGTCTCTGCTCACCATGATTAAGCTCTGCGAATCAGAGCGAAACCTGGTCGGACTCGTCCGATAAAACAACACCCGTAAGTAGATCCGGACTAAAAGTTTTAATTATTTTTTGCGATATTTTATTTTTGGTCGCAAAACAAACCCAGAAATATCACTGTAACTTTCTGAAACACACACAAAGAGTGTCACAAAATTCTCATGTCTACCCAAAAATGTAAGGTTTTATTTTTCTTTTGGGTAAACTTCAAAATGTAAACATGAACATTTATATACAGGAACAAACATTGCTCCTGGGCCCACACTAGGATACCCTGTGTCGTGGGAACCAGAGACAGCGACATCACAAACACGTAAACGTCCAAAACCTAAAAATAAACCTAGAAAATAAAATCTGAAAATAGACCTGAAATATGACTTTACCATTGATTTTTTCCTTAGAAATCGCTTTAAAACGTACTATTAAATCCTGTACGTTATTTGAAGCTTTGTAGTTTGAGATAGGCATCTCCTTTTCCGAGTCAGTCGACACGCTTTGAACCCCATTTGCACTTTTTTTAATAGCATTGCGAGTTAACTTTGAACATGAAACAATAAATCTATTGTTAGTATGACTATAGTTGTGAAATAGATAAACCAAAAAAGATTGACACTATTTATAAGATAAGTAGAAGTTTTGAGGAAATTAAAATGATCGAAATGTAAAGAGCGTTTCATCGGTGATTATTCTGTAGTCGATGTTATTAAGACACTCTATTGACTCTCTTGTTGACTGGACGTAAAACAATCAATTTATTTATATGCACACTTTGTTTGTTTATTGCATGTCGCCATAAAAATGTTGACGAGCGATAAATCTGCACAAAGCACCTAGCTCTTACTTTTATAAAGTCGTACCACGCCGTTGGTTTATTAAGACAATTAAGATTACTATGCATTCAATTGTAAGATATCACTTTTAGTGGCAAAGCCGCCGCTATACAGTGTGGCCCTGGATAAAGTGCAATCCCGAAAGGGGATGAAACTAGACCATGAATCATTGACTAGAAAAATATAAAAAAAAATTATAAAAAATTATTGTAGGATTTATTGGTATTTTAAGATTTTCATGTTTCATTAAAAACTCTATGTACAAAAGTATTGATTTCTTCCAAAATAATGGGTCTATTTCTTTGAAATAAAAAAAAACAGTATGCCTAATACCTGGCGATGACCATGAAATAATAAATAGTCCGCAAAAAAGTAACTATCTTGGGTAAAAAAATGTATGTTTATGAAAAAAATGATTTTTTTAGACGTTTATTTTAAAAAACTTCAAATTACTAAAAAAATGTGCCCTATAACTATGTAATTTTATAGGTTACTTTTATTCTTTACCATTTTAGCTTCCAAATAAAAAAAAACAATGTTCTAACTAAAAAAACACGCTATCTACGAACTTTTAAAGTGGAGCCTAATCGTGTTACCGTGCAGGTAGAGACCGTTTTTTCCATTGTTTCCGTCCTACTCTGTGCCCTTCGGCAGTCGCAGTCCTTTTGTTCTACACTCAGGTAGAGGGAAGGCGAGGGGAGGGGAGGCAGGGGGTTCGAAACAGGACTTACACAGTCGCTCCGATATTCTCGCCGCTGCTACTACTGTTCTCGTTCTCGCATTGTGTTCTCGTTGATGAAACATGAAAATCTTAAAATACCAATAAATCCTACAATATTTTTTTTATTTTTTTTTTATATTATTCTAGTCAATGATTCATGGTCTAGTTTCATCCCCTTTCGGGATTGCACTTTATCCAGGGACACACTGTATAGCTACTTAGGTTAAAAAATATTCTGTGCAAATTCCTGTTTAGTGTACAATAGCTCGGAGCCCCGGCTGCCTGAGTGATCTTAAACGATCACGGAGGTAAGCAACATAGGGCGCGTTCAGTACATGGATCCATGACTAATGCTAGTGGCATTTTTCCGGGCAGTTCCGTGCTTTGCAATTCACGTTAGGCAGTTGGTGCCGGCTGCCGTCGATAGATGGCAGTCGTTAAGTCAAGTCGAAGGCCTTAGAGCGGCTTGAAAACTTCTGACAGTAAGACCAGCCACTAGTCCTACAAGCCTTCACGAATCCGAACTTGGCCCCCGTGGTGGAGTATGTCCTATACCTTCCTCAGGGAAGAGACCAGTGCCCCTCGGCGGGGGCATAATGGGTTGATGATGATGTACAGACGACCTCTGTGGCGTAACGGTTAGCGCATCTGCTTACCATGCGAGAGGTCCCGGGTTCGATCCCCGGCTGGGGAGAACAATCTCCAGATCTTGGATGTTTACAAGTTTGTGACGTCGCTATTTCTGGTTCTAACGACACAGGGTATCCTAGTGTGGTGCCAGAAGCAATGTATGTGCCTGTATGTAAATGTTTATATTTACAATAAACTGTTTTTTATCCCTTCTTTAATGTATACTGCCTCGTAGGTCAAGCCGTTAAGGCGCTTAACTACCAAGACAGAGTTGGGTTCGATTTCCACGGGGGGCCGTCGTACATAAAGTCGTTTACTGGGTTGTCAGTTTTTGACGAAATAAAAATAGTGTTGTGACAAAATGAATGAATGAAACAATTACATCAATCTTTTACTAGCTGGCGCCCGCGACTTCGTCTGCGAAGGATTAGTATTTCGAGTAGCTTGTTAGCGTAGCGTAGAAAAGAAACATTATGACATTAAAATTATTACATAAATATTTTTTGGGTCGCATTTGAAAAATATAACAGGCTGACAATGTTGAGATATTACAGTGTAAGGTCATTAATCATAGACCTATAGGTAGCTACTGCAGTATGCTCCTATAAACTATATTATATGGTTCACTGTTATGGCTCTAATGGCTTACACATAAGATAATAGACAAACACTGTGATGGGCTTTTTTGTAGGACTATTTACGATAAACATTTTAATCAAATTCAAATATTTTATTCATAGTACAAACAAAATGTTTAAATGTGTACCTAAGTAGACACTAACAAAGAAACTCCACGATTGTATTCTTTGCAAAACAGTTTTAGTGTAATCAACAAACTTTAAAACTTAAAAATTATTACCCCTGGATGTGTTGAACACTAGACACAGTTATCTGTTAGTTAGTTTCTGGTTAAATTTAATATCAAACAATATTTTTTATTATAGGCCATAATTTAATATTAAAGGCAATACCCCACCACGGGGGCCAAGTCCGGATTGGTGGAGGCTTGTAAGACTAGTGGCTGGTCTTACTGTCACCAAGCTTCACCTAACCACATTGTTTAATTTTGGGTTAATATATATTTGAAAGTTCACGCGTTATTTGACTTCAATAAACTCATCCTATCTTTGTCTGAGGAAATCAAACCAGTTTTTTTTTGTCCAAACTGTAAAATTTTCAAATAAGAGATAGAATTTTACCCAGAATTATTAAAAATTACTAATAAAATTAGCCAAGCCAGAGACAAGTGGCGACTTCTTGTATCAGAGGCCAAGATCCACTTCAGGTCGCTGAGCCATCGCAGTAAGTACCTAAGTAATAAAATTAGCCAGATCACAATCGACATATGAAATTGGTTCGTCAACAGTGTCTTAAAATAATAATATAGTGATTAAATTAGGTATATTAGAGCAAGAATTGGAAGAGACCCGTGCCCCTCGGTGGGGACATAATGGGTTGATGATGATGAGCAAGAATTTTACTTATTTATGCTAATTACCACCATTAGAAGGGATATTAGATAATAAGATAGATTATAAAGAGGAAAAGTTTGTATGTAAAGGGTAATCTCCGAAAGTAGATATCTTATTTCAAATATGGTTTCACGAGTGTTTAGGATGGACATAGGCTAACCCTGTGGCTCGAACAAAGTCGCGTGCACTGCTAGCGTAACATATAAATATCGAATAAAAAGATACCGGAAGCGGTGGATGACGTTCTTAGCCCACTTCATTGTGTATCATCAACCCATTATGCCCCCGCCGAGGGGCACGGGTCTCTTCACTGAGGAAGGTATAGGCCATACTCCACCACGGGGGCCAAGTCAGGATTGGTGTAGGCTTGTAAGACTAGTGGCTGGTCTGTCAGAACTTTTCAAGCTTAGGCCTCTGACTTGGCTTTACAACTGTCATCTATCAACGGCAACCGCCACCAACTGCTTAGCGTGCCTTGGGAAGCACGGTACCGCTAGGATAAATGCCACTAGCGTTAGTTATAGAACAGTCACCCATCCATAAACTGTATGCGCCCCTTATGTTGCTTAACCTTCGTGATCGCTTAAGAACACTTAGGCGGCGCCGTTGCTACGAGCGATTTTTGTTTCAATAAGGTAATGTTAACGAAGTATTCATTCATTCCTGTGATTGAACAAAACTGAACGCATCACTATTACATTGAACATGGCAACATTATTTTTCAAGCTACTGTCAGTTTACTCCGTTTAATAAAAAATACGACTGTAGGTACATTTGAACAAACCTGAACAGACCTCACTCTGGGCGTATTTAAATGTTTGTGATGTTCTTGGCTGGTTACCACAGCTCAGGGTAGAGTCTGTTAAATAATTCAGTTTACATGGGTTAATAATAGGATAATTGAAAAGTAGGATATAGCAACCCTCTGAAGAATCATTAAATGGATCAACCAAATTTTACAGTTTACATAAAAAGTTTTGCGAAAGTTTAAGAAATGCTAATAAAATCGCATTCCTACTTTTCAATTGTCCTAATTGTAATTAACCCATGTAAACTGACTTATTGAACAGGCTCTATCCTAGTTTGAGAGCATGTCAAGTGATTGTGTTATGTGGGAGTTATATTAAGATAAGATAAGATAAGAATATTCTTTACTGTACCAGGAAAAACAAATACAAAATATTATTACATCTTTCAAACCTAACCGACTTAAAAAAACAGCCAAGGCCGTATTGAGCCACGGATATTGTAGGGCTCCGTATTCTTCTTCTTCAGCCCGTCGATATCCACTGCTGGACAAGGGCCTCTACATGCAAGTGCCAGCCGTTCCTGTTTTGTGCTGTTCTTCTCCAGGTGTTCCCTACTGCCTTGTCGATGTCGTCACGCCATCTAGCTGGGGGTCGACCCACACTTCTACGTCCGGTCCTCGGTTGCCACTCTAGTAGTTTGCGACTCCATTTCTCGTCCTCCTTGCGACAAACATGACCTGCCCACCTCCATTTTAGTGTAGCGACCCTTCTAGCAATGTCGGTCACTTTGGTTCGCCTCCTGATCCTGAGGGCTCCGTATTGGCATGGATAATTTGCATTTATGCAAAGTTTCGTGTCCATGTTAATAACAGCTCAGGTTATTCAATCAGGATTTATATTATTGACCCAAGGACTTCATGAGAAAATAAAGTCCTTGGGTCAATAATTCTTAGCAAAAATCACGTTAAAATATAAAAATTAAACTTATTAATGTACTAATACATAATCAGCTCTACGCTGATGCATGTCTAATTCTAAACGAGCAAATTTTATGAGGAAAAAGAAAGTCTATTTAATAGGCTATTTGACACTTTCAAAAAACCAGTATTATTTATACGTATTCGTATAAATTATGTGTCTAAAAACCACTTTAAGGCATTTTAACTAAAAAAAACAATTATGATTTGTGAAAAAACATAAAATAAAATTTGATAATTTGTATCTGCCGCCATTGTATCGAAAACGGCCTGGATTGGCCGATTCTATGATGACGTCACATGTTAGTAAAAATGGCGTCTGTCATTAATTTTTTCTTACGTTCATTGGTTAGTTTACCGGGAAGTGACGTCACGTCATAATTCGGTTGTTGACACGACCAACAATAAATTATTTGATATGCTTGATTAAAACAAAAATCACAAAATATTTCGGAAAATGTACCTCTTTTAGTCAATTACTAGTTATTACAATTTTTAAATAGCTGAAAAATAAAAGAGTGCTCTGAAATATGACGTCATTAACCGGTATTTTCATACAAAATTCCGTTTTAAAAGTAACTTATTTGACATTTTGTCAACTACCGTATTCCTGTGCGACGCCATATTGCCTAAGATAGCGTTTTGGCGGCTTATTTCAAAACTATTTTCGTTTGACTTTTTTAGAAGAAATACACGAAAGAATTTTTAATGACTCCGTGAACACCAACAAACTATATGAGATGGCTTTCAGAAATCGGTCAAATAGCCTATTATGATAGCTAACCACGGTCATTACCACGAACTGATGCTGCAGCAGTCTCCTCATGAGGGACTGACTAGACTCCAGCAACGTTCAATACAAAGAGCTATACATATTTTGAAGTATTGAAGATAAATCTCAAGAAAACATTGTTTTACACGGTACTATCTCATTCCTGAAAATGAAGTAATTTCCGTGGAAATCTTGGTATCATCAAATACATTGTACCTAAGTAATAAACGACTATTACTGTTCCTCTATTTCCCACGGGATCTTTATTCCTCTGGAATATTATAGCACACTCTTAATTAAAAGTTTCAGCATTAACAAACAACGGAAACGGGGTCTATTAAGTTTATTCCAATAACCAGTAACAATAACAAAATAGTAAAACTAAGTGTTACCTAACACACGATTCCCTTACAGTTTCCAAAGCCAATATGAATTCAACTTTATGTTCAGTATACATAAGAAAGAACAGAGGCCAGAGTAGATATCGAATTTAATCTGTTGACATGTGTACCTTCCCAGTGAATCTACTTTGTTGTTATTACTGGTCATAGGAGGTATTAGGAGGTGTAGAAAAGTTAGAGCGTTATTACAACTTGTGTCTAGTCGTGTTCGGTCGAAATTACTTTTGTTTCACGACAAATAACGTCGCGAAGACATCGCGCTCCGTCAGGCTAGTGCCAAGAAATGTTCACCACAGAAGAATAACTTACAACAATGACTTTTTTTTTAACTTGAGTAAGAACAGCACTGTTTGCTCTCTTTAAGTAAATGTTAAAGTAACCAATGAATGTTTGACGAAGCGGCGGATTTTTGTCAGTACATGGATGGTCAGAGTGGAGTTTTTTTTGCTGCCTTTTTCTCCACTACATTCGGCCCTAAGGCAGCGGCTAACATTATAATTTCATGTACATTGACATTCAACAAGCAGAATGTAAATTCTTTACGTTGTTAATAAATTTCTGATTCTGATTCTGATTCTGATTCATGGCAAATGGTCAAATCTTGGTCTCTGCGTACGCCTTCGAGATACAGGTGTTAATTTATGTATGTATAAAAAGTACTTATATTAATTTGGTAACTTGCCGGATTGAGGCTGAGGCTATATTTGGCAGCGATTTGCAATGGGTTAAGAAGAGCGAAATGACTCTATAACTGAAAATTCAGAAAACTTATTTCGATGCAATGTCGTGGCTACATTATATAAGCTTTACAGCTACTTTAAGAGCAATTCACTGCACAACTATGGCCTGCTGTTAACAATACACATAGTACATAGTCATTAGTAAATTTGAACTAGACGTGCAAACTTTTTTACGAGAATTCACTTCGGCTATGCCGATAGGTTACTGTAGCAGATACGGTGATTACGCTAATGTTGAAGAGTCGAATAAAGAGATGAATAAAGAGTCACCATCATCATCAACCCATTATGTCCCCACCGAATGGCACGGGGCTCTTCTCTGAGGAAGGTATAAGCCATACTCCACCATAGGGGCCTAGTCCGGATTGGTGGAGGCTTTTAAGACTAGTGGCTGGTTTTACCTTCAGAAGTTTTCAAGTGTTAATGCCTTAATGCCTCTGACTTGACTTACGGCGGCTTGAAAAGGTGTCTTGCGAAGCACGGAACCGCTTGAAAAAAATGCCACTAGCCTTAATCATAGAACAGTCACCCGTCCATGCACTGAGCGCGCCCTATGTTGCTTAACCTTCGTGATCGTTTAAGATCATTCAGGCAGCTGGGGCTACGAGCGCTTCTTTTTATTTGACATAGGTAATGATTTCTTCCTTCAATTAATTTGACTCAGCGATTCACTATAACCCTTGAATACATAGTTTAATAAAGACGTTAAGAATCCAAAATTTTGCAAAGACAAAATTGTGAAAAGGGGGTGCCATAACAGTGTACTGGCTCTCCCTTCTGATAGTAGATAAATGTGACTTTGTGCAGTTTGGTCAAACAGACTACAAAGTTACGGGCACATTGCACCGGTGGTGTTTATGGCGTTTTTATATGTTTGTGTGCATTTAATCATGTTTCTCGTAGATTTTCATTGCGATCCGAGTTTATATCATTGTTGGATATACCACTTATCATACACAAGCGATCCGCCCCGGCTTCGCATGGGTGGCAAAATAATAAAATCTCTAAAAGTGGAAATAGCTATAGTAGAACCCTAAACTTTTTGAAAATCCAATATAGACTATGTTACTTACGAAGAATGTAGCTTTCTACTGATGAAAGAATTTTTAAAATCGGCCCAGTAGTTTCTGAGGCAATTCATTACAAACATAAACACGAAAATACAAACATAGATATAGAATAGTATAGCTATAACTGACGTAGCGTTTAACACGCTTCAAGAACAGAAGTAAGCCGTACTTTATTTATACAAACGGTGAGGAATGCATGGGTTTTAGGACAAGTCGCACCCTTCCTGTAAGAAACCGGTAAGTGAATTCGGCCAACTTTTCAGGAGCTTAAAAAAACTGTCCAAGATTGTTAAAAAAAATCCTAAAAATACCTTATTAGGAACAAAAGATGGCATTTGGCAGCGGCGAAATGATAGTGTTTCCGATTTTTCGTTGTGTTATATGTACTGTGAGATAAAGTTGAATTATACGGTTACCTAAATATTCCACGAAACTGTAACAAAAGATGCAGGTGTAAAAATGGATATTGCTTTGTTATGATCTTTTTTTTTATCGCAATGGTTGTGTTAAGTGTAGTTATCCCATTTTACATGCTACCATTTTAGGCTAGTCAAAAAGTGTAAGTATCAATTACACAGTTCTTGCACGAGAAATTCATGTAAGTAATCAGAAATACGTACTTAATGAATGCAGTATTTCGTTTTGCTGGAGTAACTGAATAAACTTGTTTTTTTATTGTAAAAATTTTCAAATAATGAAGTGTATCGTCGTAAACATCTATTTTACTGTTCACAGTTTGTCATGTACAAAAGTTGTATATTATATATTTATAGTAATTAAAGTTGGTACGTTTTTAATATTAATTGATTTAGATTATGTTTATATATGTGCAAAAAACAAAACATGCTATAGAAGCCGTAAGTAAGTAAAACGAAGTGCCCAAAAGTTAAAAAACGGACATTTTCTATCAATAACTTAAACACAGGAACTTTTACTGTTTTTAACGTTAAACCATTGTGATTCCAGTCTGTTAACAAACTTTAATGAGGTAATAGTGTTTGTACACTTTCATCACTACCTAATCCCCCCTCTATCTTATCTTGAGTAGTCGTGCGGGGGTCGACAAATTAATTAGTCGGCGACACTATTGGGATCTGTTGTGTCTGCCTTTGAACCTTGCACCTAAGCCTAGTCAAAGATGTAGGTACTCTCCAAGGTCGGTTACACTCTTTAGGGACTGGTGCCTGAAGTCTTCTGGTTTCATCATCATCATCATCAACCCATTATGTCCCCACCAAGGGGCACGGGTCTCTTTCCTGAGGAAGGTATAGGCCATACTCCACCACGGGAGCCAAGTCCGGATTGGTGGAGGTTTGTAAGACTAGTGGCTGGTCTTACTGTCAGAAGTTTTCAAGCCGCCCTAAGGCCTCTGACTTGGCTTTACGACCAACTGCTTAACGTGCCTTGCGAAGCACGGAACCGCTCGGAAAAATGCCACTAGCGTTAGTCATAGACGGTGACCCATCCATGGACTGGACGCGCCGTATGTTGCTTAACCTTCGTGATCTTTTAAGATCACTCAGGCAGCCCAGGGTACGAGCGATTCAAGAGCCTTCTGGTTTGGGGTACGCCATTCCCAGAAGACTCATACTTTTTCGGGCAAGGACATCGCAGTCACACAGTACGTGTACCATTGACTCCACTTTAAAACCGCATGCCCTGCAAGTGTCGTCTTGACAAAATCCCATTCTGCGGAGTTGTTTTCCTGTTAAGAAGTGTCTCGTGGTCCTCGCCGCAGTGTAGATAAACTCTGAGCCTGCGATTTCTTCATCAATTAAGTTTTTAGAATGTTGCAGTCCTTCAATGGCTGCCCATTCGCGTTTGTGCCGTACATTAGCATCAGCTTTGAAAGCACAATATTAATGGTGCTTAATGAGAACTCCACGCATGGTTCAGGGCCACGCAAATCTTTTTTTTTTTGTTTACGGGGTGAAATGCTTTGTGCACCATAACCGCCACCCTTGGGGGAGGGCGACGGCCGTGTGTCGGACTCTCCTCTCCTAATAATAGGAGAGGCATACCTCCTAAAACACCCCGGGGGCCGTCCTGTCGCTCGTGCAATGGGGCGCCGCCGGATCTCGCAAGTGGTAGACCACAGTGCGAATGCTACAGCGGCGCCCCGGCGACGTCGACCCGACTCGCAAAGGAGCCGGGCCCACCCTCACTGGAGAAGGGGCATGGGCCCCCCACCCCCTTCTCCCGTCACGATGTCGGACGGCAGGTCCTGCCGTCTGTGACCCTCACTCAACCGGCGGCTCAAGGTCCGCGTAGCGTCCCCCGCGCCACCGGCTCTCCCGGCGGAGAGGCGCGAGCTTCACAAGTCTCCAACTACCGAGGACCCGTTGTGGCCTTCTGCCCGGATCCTCGGCCCATCTAAATACCCTCCCATAAAAACACCCCTCGGCCAGAGACCATATGGGGTGCCCAGTCCCTGGTCCCTGCCTTACCTCCCTCAAAATCCCTCCCTCCCAAGCCCGGCTTGCGGAGCCCGCGCCCCTCCCCGCCCCTCCAGCCCTCTTCCATGCCCTCTGCTGGACAGAGGGACATAGAGAGGGCCCCCACCGTGTGTTTTTTATAGAGGTTGTCTCCTCGCGGCCCGAAGGCCCCCGGCCCCGCTCAATGTGGGGTTACGGGTGCGGGGCCCATGATGAACCCCGCGGGACATCCAGCAGCACCTGCCACTGGACGTCCCCCTCCCTCTGGTTTTGGTCCGCGCCGGCCGAAGCCGGTACCCCCCATATCTGGAGGGCGTTCCCCTATCCGCCACCCGGGGGACGCGTCCGATGGAAGACCAGAAACTCCGCACGGAGCCGCGCAAAGCCTGCGCAGATCCCTCTCTCACCAGCCGACGAGCTCGTCGGCTACCTCATTTCCCATGTGTCCCTCGTGGCTAAAAACTCAGACTAGTTGCACCCTGTTGTCGCAGCCCAGTTTATTTAATGTCTTAACGCAGTTAAGCACGAGCTTTGAATCTACCACGTGAGATTTCAGGGCCATGAGCGCTGCTTGGCTGTCGCTAAAAATAGGAAAAGTTTTGTTTTTGACATTCCTGTATTCTCTTGAGCACAGGCAATGATCGCACAGGTTTCTGCTTGAAACACTGTTGCATATTGCCCCCATGAACCTTTATTACGAAGTATATAGATCCGTGATTGCCCCAGACTGAAACTTCTTTTGAAGTCCTGTGCATGACAGCATCGACACCGACAACAGTTGACTGCTAGTCTGTGTAAGGCCTTTACCGCTTCTGTTTGAATAAAAATATTAAGTGGTTTAAGATCTAACACAACACGCGCGTTAGCGTCGTTGTATATACGCCTGTTGTCGCCATATACGCCAGTCTCTAACCTAATTCTCGTCTAGTCTCTAGTCTAGTCTAGTCTCGCATCGCAAGTCTATAACCTAATTCTCCGCCACCAAACAATTCTGCCGTATGTAAGTATAGGCCGAACAATGATGGTATAGATCCAGTGGACAACCTGTGTTCGCAGACCCCAGGTCTTGCCATAAGCAGATCTATGTATATTGAAAACACGAACTGCTTTTTCAATGCTCTTTTCCGAATGGGTATTCCTAAGCATCTCTTTATCCAGTATTACACCTCAATATTACACTTGTGGACCAATCCAGTTCCCGCCCGCACAGTCTTTTTAAGTCCCGTTTCCGTATGAAGGTCACGATCGTCGTTTTTGTCGGGTTTTAGGGTAATTGATTATCCATGCACTACCTTTCCATTTTATTGAGTGCCAATTGCATGATTTCCGAGACTGTGATGGAAATTTGCCACTGATCAGTCTTACTATGTAAATCGTCCGCATATCCTATAGTATAGAATTCGCCTTTTTGATGACCTCAAAGCTGGACCTGTCGAATGCTTCATCATGTCGAGATAAGCGCCAGCACATTTCAGCATATTTCTTCCACTGCGATTCGCCTTTGAGACTACGTCATATAGAGCTGTCTCCGTAGATTTGCCTTGTTGATAGATACACTGTAGGTCATGAAATGGCCGTTTTTTGAGCGGGCCTTTTCTGACACATTGGTATATTAATTTTTATAGACTTTTAAGCAGCAAAATGAGAGACAGGCCGATGCCTGTAACATTTGTCTAACTCAGAAGTCCACCAAGGCTCCCTTTGCCCATGCTCTATTTCTCGGGGCAGTTGTTTGTCCATGCCGAGCGAACAGCGTGGACTATTCTGTCAGCTTAAAATTCTGTGTCGAGTATAGAATTAAGCGTTCCTTTAGTAATACCTAGTTCAATCCCTAGGTCATTTTGATAAAATTCTCAGTTCGTGTAACGCGGGTTTCTCCGTGTCACGCATTGAATAGAATGTTCAGTGCAGTATCTGAAGCAGATGTGCTGATGGTCTGGTCCACAGATTTCATCAGATCCAGTGACGTTTTTACTCTCCTTGACTTGATAAAGGTTGGTTCATTACTTACGTTGAGAATTTGTAAAGGTCCATTGACCATGAAGTCAATTAGCTTCTAACATACCCTATTCACACCAGCACCCAGGTAGTATGGTGCACATTACTACAATGGTTAGTTAAATTTCTTACCACAGCTGAAGGGGGATCCTCTTGTTCTAAGGGCAGATGTGCAGATGCCATAACGTCTAACTTTTTATCTGCTCCCTGCCCTCCTGATATGAGATATGAGCTACACTGCCGTAAGATCCATGCATGCATTTGAGTCTGAGTCGCCACGATTTAAGCACTCTCCCGCGACGGTACCCAATCCACTGTCACCGAGACCCCTTCCGCCAGCTCTAATACAGGAGCGCTGCACGCTTCCAGGTTGGGAGTGGATGCAGTCATCAAGCCACTAGAGGCCCGTCCCACAGCCTCCAAGAGTTTAATAACTCTTAACATAACTCTTATTGAGGCCCGCACGGAGGCAATATCTCTGCGACTTGATTTACCTATTTGGCAGAGTCCTGGTCGAGCAGAACAATGCGCTGCATGGTCCCCTGCGTTTTATCCTCCTACGAGTTCACCACATTCCACTCGCGGGTCTTCAGCTCCGGGTTGTCACCCTGCATTAGAGCTGGAATACCTTGGAAATGTCCAAAGTATAGTTGTTCCTGGTCTTCCAGGCCAACTTCACTGGTTTGGGCAGATCCTTATCGTCAACCACCCGTAGCTTTACGTCCACAACGGTTTTTTCGTTAAGGCCATACATCCACTGTGTATCGCTGTCCCCTTCGCATAGGACATGCAGTGTCCCCGCAATGAGGCTACTGCCTCAATGTTAGGGAGCGGGTTCGGCGATGCTTCAATTAAATCAATGATTGCTACCTTTATTAATTGAGCCGCATCCGTGTGATCCTCGATGGATCACCATCACTAATTTTGGCCATCTTGAGCCCGCTTAGTGCCTCCTTATAAGAAGCCAAAAACTAGATTTTCTGCTTCTTAGAGACACTCGCGGGATCAGTGGCCTCATTACTGACTTCTCGTGCCCTCTTTGAGGACCCTTCCTCAGCGTTTTGTCACTCGAGCACACGCTTTTTCTGAGCCGTTTCTTTTTGGAGGTGGTCGCCATTACGACGGTTTGGTCCACAACCAGTGAAGCATCAGTGCCAGTCATATAAATCGAGCACTGAGAGCGACGCCTGGTCTATTGACATCCCCGCCACCAGGCTGCTCTGCTGTTTAATTGCCTTCCGGTGCCCATCCCCCAAAGCGTTACCATGGCCGCCCACTCGCAAGTGCAGTTCCAGACTTTGGTTTTAAAATCTAAAGCGTCTATAGGTAAGTTTAGAGGGTTACCGATCTATGATTATCGTTATAATATAATTTAACTACAGTTACACCAAAAACTTTCACTTGATATCTATGGAAAAACAAGTGTTCATTATTACGATTTGAATAAAACTGTTTTCTTCGTAGAGTAAAGAAGTAAGTGTAGCTACGTCTCTGGTATTTATGACAACTGCTTGGATAAACAACGTAACGATAGTAACGCAAAACAGTCCCGCGATAAGTTTCGTGGAAGAAGTAAGTAAGTGGACTTGTAAAACACGCCATCGCAATAGTATCCAAGAACAAATGCTTATGTTTATTTACTTCTATAGAGTTATTCTAATTCTTCGTGTTAGTTATGGGTATGTGTGTTTACGGCTTTATACTCAGGGAAATTTGTGAAATAAATTAATGTACTTATGCATACATCTTTATAACGATGGAAAACTATTTTTTCTTTTTTCGCAAAAATACACATTTTTTAGGCGCTAGCTTCATGAAAATTTGTGAGAAGGTGTATTAGAATACGCTCGATTTTTTGCAATAATAAAAAAAAATTGGCGCAAGTTGAGTTACACGACTTTTACATGGGGGGTGCGAAGTGTCGGTAAATTAGCACAACACCCTCGCAATAAATAGAGAACTCAGCCTGTTGTTAGTATCACTTCATATCACATAATAAACCTATGTAGTACCTATATAAAATGATTAATACATTGACGCAGAAAAACACTTTTTACAGAAGCTGTAGGTAGTATTACATCCTGTGTTGCACATGTAAAGCACTTTCTGCTATTATTTTTTATCCAATGTCGCAGCAGGGATATTACGAAACGCCACAGCGTATTTTTCCTGGGGATGATACGTTTTGTAAAATCGTGTGACATCATTAAACTGAATCCGATATCGGCATGAAATATTTCCGTTGGAAAATGTTTTTCAGAGATAGGTTACATATTTATTTTTGATTGAATTTGTTAACGTTTCTGAGATGATAGCCGGGTGTGTGTGGGTGTGTGTGGGAGTGAAAATGTGTGTGTGTGTGTGTGTGTGTGAGGGTGAGTGTGTGTGTGTGTGTGTGTGTGTGTGTTTGTGTGCGTGTGTGTGTGTGTGAGGGTGTGTGTGTGTGTGTGTGTGTGTGTGTGTGTGTGTGTTGTATGTGAGCGTGTCTTTTCGAAAAAATGAACACTCGATAGAATGTTTCTTATTATTCTATGCATAGTGGTCAGATGCGGCACTTTAAAGTTATGATATCCAAATGTCCATAACAATATAGCTAAAAGGAATTCGCCATTTTTGTGCAAGTTTACACCTAATACGTTTCAGATTGTGTTTTGAATTCCGTCTTATAATGCTCAAAAATAAATATATAGAACAATTGTTAAGAATACATACTTCAAATGGGATAATAAGGGATTAAATTGTCTTGTAACTTAATACATTTGCTCCGTTTATTACATCTCATAATTCACTGTAATGTTGCATCTGAAGTCACAAAGGTTGCTGCATAATCCGTACCGACAATGAAAAGCTACTGGAGCATCGACCCTAGCCACTAAACACCACTATAAATTGAACTTTATTCCCCTAAGTTACACGCGGAAAACACGGTTCACGAAACACCGGGGACTCCAACTATATAAAGTTACGTAATGGAACCGAAATATCCTTCTGGGAAGTAATTATCTAATTAGTCGTTCGAGAGACCGAAGTTTCGAAATTTGAGAAACTTTCGGCAGAAATGTTTTGTTTCAACGCTTACGATTTTCGCAAATTCCTCCCGTAATTCCCGCGTCAAAGGTCAGGTGTAATGGAAAGAAAATGACTGTAATTTCAAAGAGGTTTTCCTTTACAAAGCATGCGTATTGTAGCCGCTTTCTTGCAAAGAATTTTAAGGGTAAAATACTGTAGGCAGCCCGTGATAGCAGTGCGGCGGAGGAGACAAACAAAGTTTCAGGTCTGTAGACACCCCCCGTTCCGCCCACCGCATATACATATAAAGCTACTTGCATATTACGCGGAGCTTGTTACCTCCTTGTTGAGCACGTAAGAAGCTTACTGCGGAAATATTTTAGCCAATAGCGCATTCAAGTCTTTTCTTACAGTATAGAGATTCTTAGCAGAGATGATTCCGAAGAAATACATTTTTGGGGAGTCAACCTTATTGATTCGGCTGCCTGTAAAACTCAGACCAAGGTTTCATAAGAGCTTTAACCTCTTAAGACCCGAGGTACACAATTGAAAATCATTGTTATTTTCAAGGTCAGAACTCAAGAGGTTAATGCGAGTCATTATTTTTTTATAAAAAATAAAAACCGACTTCAAAATCCCAATCGAAGCTTCGAGCAGTGTAAGTTACCCCGATTGATAGAATTAAACAAAAATAAGACTGTAAATTGTGTCTAAAAATTACTGGTTTGCAATAAACAGTTATGTATCAATGCTTCGTCGGCTCGATGTCATCTCGCAGTTGGCCGGTTTCCTACTGAGAGTTCGAGCTGTCTAAGTTACCCCAATTGCGCGAATTATACCGTAAAATATCTCTGAAAATTACTGATTAATGTACTACCAAAAAAGTCGCCGCGAGTCCATCTCGCATTTGCCTGGTTTTTCCGCAGCAGCGTCAATGAAATAGCAGCTTAGCGTGGAACGCGACTTCCACCGCTTTATTAGTATTTGCCAAAGGTGGAACGAGATTCTGGGTTGACGCAAGAAATGGATCTACTTACACGAATATGGTACGATGAGCTGCGAAATTGGCTTCGGAAACATTTTTGCTCCCTTTTATCACTCACCAAGTAAGATAATCGAATAAAGAGTGTTCTTCTTTCTAAAAGCTTATATAACCTCGTGAGGCCCAATGTCTTCAAATGATCACAAAATCAATTGTTCTTTTCAAGGTCCGGCCTTATGAGGATATAAGTCACCAATATCTCCAACCAAAGTTCACAAGTTTACCCAAATTGTAGTTTCAAGGTCAGCTCTCAGAATTTCAAATACTTGTAAAGATCAAATAAAACTTGTTAAAAAAACTATAACAAAAACATGCCTAGATGACAGTGATGCTAATTTTATTTTGGAATTTAATTATTTTATTTTATTTAACCATTGTTTTTTTCATCAGGATTTAAAATCTTGAGCATCTTCTAACTGTCAACCTTTGGTATTGATAGAACCGCAGGTATACTACGAATTAGTCACATCGTCGGTTGATAGGAGAAACCATGGACATATAAAACAACAGTAAGTATTAGTTTCTTCATCAACCTATTATGTCCCCACCGAGGGGCACGAGTCTCTTCCCTGAGGAAGGTATTAGTATTAGTATTAATGATAATAAATTATTCACTATGTCACTCGGCGAATTCTGAGCCACTTTGCCAGTAACATTGGCGGCACTTGTCAGTCTGTGTAGTTTGAACATTAGCCAAGTTCACCGGTCACGCGTTCAAGTTTCGTATAGGAAAGTTAGTCCAATATCACCCTGTATCATCGCAGCTTTCATACCGTGTGACAAGAAGTTTGTAAAATGGAACTTTTTTTCATACGAGAGATTCATGTCTATACCCAGTACACAGATATGGGTCTGATCTAGGTAAAAGTCGACAACACGTCAACATTTACAAGAAAGCACTCAAGGTTTCGAATCACCAATCTGCTGTTACCGAATTGGAGATTTTTCAAAAAGACCTTTTTCACAAAGACAGAACAGTCGTTTTTTTGGCGATATTTCCAATTCAACGACCGGTGATTTTAATCGAATACTGCTGTTGACTTTTCCAATCATAACTTATTTAAAAGATTAAAAACAAAATTCTGAAAATGTCAGAAAACGCGTGACTCGCACCTACTACCCGTAGACGGTAAAGTCAAAAACCCCAAAATTTTGTACCGTACAAATAAAATATTTACAAAGATTCCGTGCCGTTTTACATTTACATTTTACAACATCAACGCTTTCTATTTTTTGAGTTGAATGCAGTAAATAAGGGTTACTTGTGCCTCTTACTGCCACGATTGTTTCCCATTATTAACCAGATATCACTAACCAAATAAAGGAAATATAATAACATACACAACATATACACAACTTCTATGGCGCAGCGGTTAGTGCATCTGCCTACCATGCGAGAGGTCCCGGGTGCGAATCCCGGCTGGGGAGAGAAAAAAAAAGAAACCCAGGTCGATGTTTACATGTTTGTGACGTCGCTGTTTCTGGCTCGTCTGGTATCCTAGTGTGTGGCCAGAAGCAATGTATGTGCCTGTATGAAAAAAAAAACTGACGCCTGCCCTGCATACCGGAGGAGTATCACTTGCCACGATCCTGACAAATCACTTTCGCTTCATCGATATTGATTAGTCGTTGCATGCACGCACGCTGGTTTCGGGTACTTTTTATCTTGCCCTTTGCTAATACATCCCCTGTTTGGTCGAACTACGTCCCCCTGGGGCGTCGTTTACCGGCCCTTCCACGCACATTCGCTCGATGTATTTGTTTCGTCAGTTTTTCTTCTTTCATCCTCCCCCCATGTTCAAACGCAACATTTCTTTCTCAATTTTAGGCTCTAATCCACTAACCAGCCCTCCCTTCCCTTCCAACCCTTCGCCGCAACTACAGACATGAATCTGTAATCGCATAGCGGGACTGTGAAGTGCTGTATCTATAATATTTCTCTGTATATTTCTATGTATTTTGGTTCCTTCTTAATTACATTATCCATATATATTTTTGTTATATTTATTAATTAATTTATACTTAATAGTCTTGTCTGTTTCTTGGTAATAAACTATTTTAAGTACTTAATCTATTCTGTACATAAGTATTATGTTCCTTATTTTTCTGTACATAAGTATTAAGTTTTTTAAATTCTCTCATCGCTGTACCACACCGCGGTCTGTGACGCTCGCGGAGTATCATTTGGCACTGACTGAAAATCAGCGCTGAAGGCTTGTCCTTCAGCATAATGCTGAGTCAGCTACCATTTATAACAGCAGTGACACGCCGTGATCTTTATTTTCCTCCTGGTTTCTTCTGATTCTTTGTTTTGTACTAATTTTATGGTTTAATTTTTGGATTTATTTTGTTTTGTGGCGTGTGTTTTGTTGTTATAATAAATTTTTCTTCTTCTTCTTCTTCTTCTTCTAATCCTCTTTTAGTTCACAAGGTTCTGTAATCACAAAGTATTTATACAAATAAAGTATTTTAGGTATTGGTGCCAAGATCAACCCCACATCGCAAAGGTATTTACAAAATGGTGCAGCTATGACCAAGTTACGTCCTATAACTTATATAATATGCCCCAAGCCACGAAGCACTTCAATAAAGTTGGGCCTGACGAG
Organism: Yponomeuta plumbellus; assembly: GCA_947310845.1. NCBI lineage: Eukaryota > Metazoa > Arthropoda > Insecta > Lepidoptera > Yponomeutidae > Yponomeuta > Yponomeuta plumbellus. The sequence goes on from OX371194.1 coordinate 16,077,614, forward strand.
ATGGGAGATTAATCATCGTCAGTTGCTCATCTCACTCCTGACTACGAGTTACGCCCCCGGTCTATTCATCTTCAGCCTGCCGCCCGTTTCGATGCTGCGTCTGAGAAATATATATTCACGTTTATTTAGAGGTTTATTTACAACTAGCGACCCGCCGCGGCTTCGCACGGGTGGCAAAAACGTATCCGTGGAAATAGCTATATTAGTTCCGTGGAAAATTCCCGGGGTAGTATTTTTTTTCCATGAGTTTAATTATTCGAGATTTCGTACGGAACCCTAAACTTTTAGGAAATCCAATATACGTACCTAGCCTGTGTTGATTAAGAAGAATGTAGCTTTCTAATGGTGAAAGATTTTTTTAAATCAACCCAGTAGTTTCTGAGCCTATTCATTACATACATACACACACACAAAAATACAAATCTTTCGTCTTTATAATATTAGTATAGACTATCTGTGCCAATGACTTTGATTTGTAAGTTAAGTAAATCTAAAGTTTTGCCTAACTCTAACACTATAAAAAACGAGCCTCCTTAACTAACATAATTTTCATTCAGAAATTTCTATGTCAGTAAATCTGTGAAGTTGCAGTAGCATTTTCTAAGTATGAGTGTCTGAGGTACATAATTCAACGCTTGAAACCGCCAATCCGCGGTGACCACGCGTGATGATTTAGCCCATACTCTCTTTCTGAAATAAGGCATAAAAAGACGACCTCTGTGGCGCTGGCGGATAGCGCATCTGAATAGCAAAAGATACCATAAATTTGTACTAAAACTATGTTTTTTTGTTGAATTTTTTTGTTTTTAAATAGTAGCCGTCTACCTGCATAACAGAAAGAAAATTCAACATCTGTCATTATGCCTATTATTGTAACTCCTTTACAAAATATTGATGAATTTAAGTTTTTAAATTGTTTTTTTTTTCACTTTTTACACAAACTCGAAACTCGCTACGGCTAATTTTTATGAACAGTAAAAAAAAATTGACATTTAGAATTTATTGGTACTTTCCAAAAACCAGTCAGTAGCCTCGGTCAGTAACCTCTAACAGAGAAATTTCCCGCCAAAATTCGGAATTTAGGACATCCCAAGGGGATTTTGTTTCATATTGAATATAATGCTTCAAATTAATCACTAATTTACTATTCCCAATAACTCTATCTTAGTTAACACTTGAACTAATGCATTGTTCCCAATAATTCCCACCTCTTGGGATCGTTGCCGGGAACGATCCCACGATAATTCCCACTTCTGGGATCGTTCCCGGGAACGGCACATCGCTACCCGTGCCCCTCGGTGGGGACATAAAGGGTTGATGATGACGTAACTTGGTGATAACGCTAGCTCTCCATTAAACCTTAAATTTGTAGAGCCTGTAAAATAATATTTTCTATAGAGAGCTCAAAATGTACCCCGGGGTATTCCATGTATAATTCATGTTAGGTCCTCTCTGACGCCCGGGCAAGTACCCTTAACTGACAGTGAATAGAGTGATCTTTCCTATTGAAAATTGAAATGAAAGGGCGGCAATTGGGAGCAATTATTTTGACGCGCGATGCCTTTTGTACCCAACGGGGTTAGCAGTGTGAAACTAAGATTTTTTTGTACGTTTGGCTCGAAACTGTAAATCCAAATATGTAGGAAGCACTGTAGTGGTAAAAAAGAATTAGTATTATGTTAAAACTTTAAGAATCTCTCGTCCGATAAGCGTAAATAAGTGAAAGAAAAATTGAGTTGGCCGGTGCCGACCGCAAGGCGCTCATAGCCAAAATTAATGTTGCTTTTCATTACTTTCAACCGTGATATTATTTATAGATGCCTAAGTAAAGTAATTTTGCATATATTTTCACAACTAGCCCATACGTTTCTAAATACTTAATACTACTTATACTTATTGCACACACATCATAAAACACAACATTTGTATCAGCGATAAGACCCCCGGTTGCTTACTATGCAGCTTTATTATTTAAGTTTTCCATAATTTCATGTACTTTTATAATGTAAGGTGTGCAATAAAGAGTATTAATCTAATCTAAAGTAACATTACAAAAAATTCAAGTGTAAATGGCGAGCTTATTTCAGCAGACATTTTCCAGCAACCCTTGAGGTGGCGATACCAACATTATAATAACATTGAATGAATAATTGAATGATTTATTGCCACAGATTATGCTTGCACAGTAATATTAATAATTACTATATTACGTAGTGCGTGCACAGTGCGTGTGACTATGATGCTATTTCCACGTTTGCTGTTTCTATTCGGAACAGCTCTGGTTTTCGAATAGCACCTTCACGCCTTATAAAAAAAAACACAGGTATAGCTTACATCTAAAAACTACATACAAAATTAAAAATGTATATGACTTACATTATAAATTATGGTTGGAAGAGTTGGGTCACCGTATAGAGCCCTAGGCAACAAAAGGGTACACAGTGACCGGGTAAAGTAAACGAGCCTCTAACTTTCTGTGAAACGCACCTGGTCCCTAATGCAAGCCAATACATTTATGAATATATTCTGTACGTTCGGAAAAATATTAAAGACTTCGAAACTCTTGGTTGCTACCAACGTTGATACTAGAAATAAACATTAATTGTCATTTCCACGATTTAGACTTGGAAAAGTTAATACTTCCTCTATGGGGCACTGTATAAGATTGTACAAAATACCCCAAGATGTATAAGAGTTACTTAATTATCAAATTTGTATTTGAAGTTCGGGGAAACCTCGGCAAAAAATGCTAGTACGAAAAAAATGGAACCCACGTTTATTGAGCCCGACTCGCTCTTGTCCGCTTTTAGAGTTTAACCACAACAACAAATAAAGTGTGTATCTACGTATACTAAATGTTAACAGCTGTGGTTTTTTAATTTGTGTCCGTCATATTTGCGCAGGGAACATAAAGGTTGGACATTATCAAGGCAAATATTTAGACAACAACCCTTTCGCAGCATCTGTTTTGTACTCACAATATACGGAGGCATCTGCAAAACACAAAACTAAGAGGGTTACAGAATATTACTTTGTCCATTTAGAACTGAAATAAACCATGAGAACTATCCCCGATATATTCTTTAAGGATTAATAGGTAAGGACACTTCATGTTCTAACCCAACGCGAACAAAGTCGTATAGTATTATTTCAGTAAAATAACAAGCACAACAGTTGTTATCTGCTTTCAGTCTACAGAGCAATAGCAGTACAATGTCTTTCCAGTGGTATAATCTGCGAAAATTAAATAGGGATCTCTCTTGAAGCGCACCAGACGCCGAGTTATGTTAGACAGGTTATGCCATTGAAATACGATTAGTAACAACAGCGTCAAGGAAACAACCATTACGCATAGTATTTCCGTAGCGTAATACAAGCACAACATTTCTTATCTGCCTTTATTGTAGTCTACAGAGCAATAGCAGAATAATGGCATTACAGTGGCATTCCAGACATCACTCTGGAAAGAGATCGAATCGCGCGTCATGGCGAGTTATGTTACACAGGTTATGCCAACAATTACCGTACTAATATGACTCCATTGAACAACTATGCTTTTTAGGCATGACCGTCCCTGAGTTTATGTACTCGCCCCCCTGGTCCCAAAGTAGGATACAATAATGCTATGTTAACAAGGCAAGGACAACACAATACTGTGTATTTACCCAGACTGAGGGAATTTTTACAAATCCAGTAGACAGATCGGCGGTCTTTAGTGGAATTCCATGAGAACCCACTGTAGTATACGAAGAAGAAGAATATTCTTTATTGCACAACATAGTACCATTCGACAGCACGTCAACCTTCACATTTTAGTTGCAAAGTCGCCCGTAATGCAACGGATTAGAGTGCATGGGTGTATGGGATGATGTGCTGTCTACTGTACCTTGGTAAAACCCGTCCGTTTAGTATACTTCTGTCGTTATTTTATATGTTACCAGTGAGTACATCGCAGAAAGCTTATAACTTTATTCCTAGGCCCGACTCTTTGATGCGAAGGCAAAGATGAAATTCAATATTTGAGATCAAAGAGTGGAATCTTTCCCAATGCCTACTTCATCTTTGGGTTTCAAGTCGTTTCCGATACGTGGTCGTGGCGTCGGAATTAATTGAACTCGTTGGGAAACTCCTTGCAGACAACCGATTTTTTTTTATTAAAAACTGATTCCAATGAAAAAAAAAAAAAAAAAATCCATACACCCGGAAAACATGAACGTTCGTCATTTGTCGTTTTTTCACAGCGCTCTTTGCAAAGTAAATTATGAAGCCTTGCATTAAAAGTGGAGTATTTTCTTTAATTTTCTCGCATCCTTCCTCCACTATTTTCAGAAAAAACATCGCTTCGGCTGTGTACGTAATAATAAAGTCACACTCAGTCTCTAAGGCACGTCTATAACAACGTACAGTCGGCAGCACGTCAACCTTCACGTTTTAGTTGCAAAGTCGCCCGTAATGCAACGAAGTAGAGTGCATGGTTGTATAGGATAATGTGCTGACGACTGTACGTACGTACCCGTGTCAATAACATAACCCATTTGAAAAGGCGCCATATCATACTTACTCTAGTTTTACGAATCAGAAGTGAAGTTATTTAAAAAAACAAACTGAATATCACAAACTTTATTTTTAGAGGTAATTAAATATTTCACAAAAATCAACAAACTAAATTATAAAATGCAACAGAGCTAGGTAGGCGACCGTCTGCGTCGAGCGAAGGCGAAAAAGTGAGCTCCGAGCCGCTGGCCGCTATCCCCGCCACGCTGCCCGACCGACACGCCCTCTGACGTCTTCAAGGCCGAACACGATGCCTGCCTTACTACTTTTTTCTAAGTGTCGCTCGTACTTGTTTCTAATACGGCCGTTCCTGATTGCGAGACGTCCTCGTCCGCTTCATCTTCAGCTGTAACAGAGATAACATTGGCCGCATTAGTTAAAGAGTGCCAGTGTAGCTTCAATCCCGCATACACACCCTTGCATCATAAAAACCCGTGAGCGCTCAAGCGTTTATGAACAAGGCTCTGTCATTATTCTCATCCACACATTTTACTTTGAAAATGTAAATCCAAACAAGTTCTTTCATACGTGAAATTCATACATCCACATAATAGTTGGACAAATACAACACACACAGAAAACACACACAGGAGGTACCATCCCGACCCACAACCGATACCCACATGAGGTACCTGAAGTGTTGTTGTGGCATAGCCACCCAGACATCACCCTTCCAACCTCAACAAACACACACATGAGCACAAACATGAAGCGTCTGAAGCGATCTAGGCTAAGTCTCCCAGGAAATAACATCCTGATACACAATGTGAGCCATCGGCTGCACATATTGTCTGCTACAGTACAACCATCCAGATATCACCATTTCAACCTCAACAAACACACACATAAGCATAAACATGAAGTGCCTGAAGCGATCTAGGTTAAATCTGCAAGGAAATACCACCGTTACACCTAATGTGAGCCATCGGCTGCACATATTGTCTGCCACAGCATAGCCAAACAGATATCACCATTCCAACCTCAACAAACACACACATGAGCATAAACATGAAGTGTCTGAGGCGATCTAGGTTAGATCTGCAAGGAAATACCACCTTTACACCTAATGTGAGCCATCGGCTGCACATATTGTCTGCCACAGCATAGCAAAACAGATATCACCATTCCAACCTCAACAAACACACACATGAGCATAAACATGAAGTGTCTGAGGCGATCTAGGTTAGATCTGCAAGGAAATACCACCGTTACACCTAATGTGAGCCATCGGCTGCACATATTGTCTGCCACAGCATAGCCAAACAGATATCACCATTCCAACCTCAACAAACACACACATGAGCATAAACATGAAGTGTCTGAGGCGATCTAGGTTAAATCTGCCCGGCAATACCATCTCGAGACATACTCACGCTGGAAAAACGCTGCACACGCCTCGGGCGTCCACTCGCCGCGCCACGGAATCATAAACTCCGCAGCATTTTGACTGCGCTTGCCGTATTAGCCAGCCACAAGCTCTTACTCGTATCGGTGATGAGGCAACTCCTTCATGACCTTATACGGGCCACGCATGCCGGAAGCAAGCTTTCCTGCAGACTGAGATCTTTTTATGACAAAAACATGAACCCCAACTTTGAAAGGGCGTGGCTGCCTGCGACCATCATTCACGTACTCGTCTTGTCTGTTTATTAAACTTAGACTATTAAACTTAGAGTAGGTACCAAACAGAGATATTAATATTAAAAACACGGTATTCTGCTATTAAAAAAATATATGGTCTTATTGCTAAAAGCAATTTGTTCCAGACATCCTGGAATGCACTAAAAACCTCTCGATTCGGGAAGTGGACCAAAACATCCATATGAACGGTAGGAAAGGGGTATCGGGTTTAGTCCACGACTAGATTGGCTGACGGGGAGCCCTTGGGTTATTCTTATGAGACAAGCAGACCAGACAAAGGGTGTATACTTCCTCACAAACTGGCAAAGGCCGGCGAATAAAAAGTGGCGAAGGATCAGATCAGCTGTCCTCTCAATACCAACATGATCGTGTTTGTCATGGAAGATACGGAGAAGACTGAGCCAGTGACCCTTCAGAATGAAATATTTGTCTGGTCTCCTCGCCTGTTGGAGAATACAGGTAAAACAAGTCGTTCTGCAACACATAGCGAGACGAATCAAGCTTACCCCGCAATGTAAGGACTAAAATAACCGGCAAGCCCTAAAAATTCGGAATATTTATAAGTGTCTCAATCTTTGCTGGGCTCGGCCGTACCTGACCCGGACCAATTACACATATCTACATGACGTTTGTCCACTACTCGAACGCGTGCATGTGACACGCTTGCTTCGGAATCTATTAAATTATATCTTCTTATGGTACACACCAGAAAAATAAGCAAACACATTAGAAACCTTACGTATCTAAGTTATAATACTTAAACCACTGTTTAACAACAACAAGCTGCAACAAGATGTCGACTGATACACCCTGTATAGCAGCGGTCTTAACTTAGGTATTATTAGATGGCAATTGATGCTACCAGCACAAGTTAACATTATTGGCCAAGATTGCTTACATTGCTACTGGCTTCTGAACGCTGTTTTACAAAGCATGAATCAACTAAATGACCGGGTTTTTTGCAATGCGTGCAATGAGGTCTGCCTTAGGGGCTAGGTCCAGCTACAGAAACCACTGGGTTGGAATTGGGCCCAGGTACAGAGGTCACTGGATTGAGTCTCTGTCGTTTTGCGCAATCGGCACTCTTATGACCGGTAGCACCGCAACCAAAACATTTCATGTTGGGTATACTAGCTTCGCGTTAACGAAAATCAACCCTACCCGTGCCTAGCTTCGACGAACGTCCAGGATCGCGGTTATGTCGGAAATCGCTTTTTGGTTTTACGTACACCGATAAAAACTCGACCAGCCCGTTTGGTTTTAAATTCGCGTTAGTTGCCACAGCCTTAATTTGCGGGTCCGCGATTCCTCGGATGACAATAGCGACTTTTAAATCATCAGACAAACCAGCCACAATATTAAGGCGCAACAAAGAACGACGAGCATACTCAGAGTATGTCGAGAAATTGAATCGGTGGACATAACCTCAAACAAAATGCTTGCGACAAATTCAAATTTCAAATTTTTTTATTTCAACGTAAAGAATTTACATTCTGCTTGTTGAATGTCAATGTACATACAGTTATGTATAATGTTAGCCGCTGCCTTAGGGCCGTCTGTAGACATCGATGCTTCGTGGGCAGAGTGACCTAAAATCGCGCTTAAAACTGCTCCACGTACGGTCACTAGTGACCCAGTCATTGAGCCACATGCGAGCATCACCCTTGAGGCAGTTTGCAACGCGCGAGAGGCATTTATTTTCATCCCAGCGATTTAATTCGCGGGCACGGTCTACCTCTGCACACCAAACATCGAAATCATGCACGTCTGGGTTGAAATTGGACACATAAAATGATTTGAAGTTCTTACTTGAACCAATGCTGATAACGCGCCAACGATCCTGTCCGTTACGTCGTCCCCTCGCGATGTCGATGCACGTCGTCGCTCCGACACAGTCACGTCAGCCGGATCCACGGTGTCCGCACCACCATGCATTACAACTTCGGCTCCCGAGCGTGCACGATCCACACGTGACGTCGTGGGCGTCGGTGGCAACGATGGAGGTGCTTCCAGCAGGGGCTCAGGCGGCGGCTGCGTCGACGATGCACCTATCCTATCCTCTATTGCATTTAGTCGAATAAGAATCGCATCTAAGGCATTAGATTCGGTGGTTTTCTTTTTTTTTGAATTTGTTATAAAACTTAGTGGAAATTTAAAGCAAAAAGTGTCGGATCAGAGCGGTAAAAGCACGTAAGCCAATCCCACTTCTGATTTTACGAATCAGAAGTGAAGTTATTTAAAAAAACAAACTGAATATCACAAACTTTATTTTTAGAGGTAATTAAATATTTCACAAAAATCAACAAACTAAATTATAAAATGCAACAGAGCTAGGTAGGCGACCGTCTGCGTCGAGCGAAGGCGAAAAAGTGAGCTCCGAGCCGCTGGCCGCTATCCCCGCCACGCTGCCCGACCGACACGCCCTCTGACGTCTTCAAGGCCGAACACGATGCCTGCCTTACTACTTTTTTTCTAAGTGTCGCTCGTACTTGTTTCTAATACTAGATTTACATCAATCTGTACCCAAACAATCTGAATTTATCTTAGAGCTTAAAGTTTTACCTTTAACATAAGTTGATTCATTTTCAACTGAGTTTTATAAACAGAGTTTTATAAACTGTCAAATCTGAATTTTGTCTTCAAATGCTAAGTTATTAAAATAAAGTAAAAAGTAAAAATTGTTTATTGCCAAATGAATTATGTTACATGCATGTGGATTAATAATTATTAATCTTTTCTGCTGTTTATACTTTTAATCTGTCCATCTATTCATATATGATATCCAAATATACAGACTGCCTCGTTGGCATTAAGGCTCTTAACGACCAAGACAAAGCAGTTGTGGGTTTGATTCTCATAGTGGGCCGCCGTACATTTGTGTAATCGCTTCAGCGTATTTCCATGTCTGTAATGCCCTTGTCCAGTTAACGCACCACAAGGTATCCTAGATTGCTAGGTCAGCTGACTGTGTTTTGTGGAAGTTATTTTATTCAACCCGTACAAGTGGAAGGCGTAGACCTCTTTGTAACACGTCAACCGTCTCGGGTTATTTGAATAAAATAAAATCAGGGTTCACGCCTTATAATCTACAAAAAGTCACCCAAACTTGGTCCTAAACTTCTTTCCTCTCTCTTTTCAGACAATACCTTCACGGTAGTGGTAGAGAAGGACGGAAGAGGTCTGGGCATGTCAGTCTGCGGGGGCGGAGGCCTGGTGAGGATCCGAAGGCTGTACCCTCCTCAGCCGGCTTGGCGGACTGGTCGGCTGGCTCCCAGGGACCTGCTACTAGCTGCGAATGGAGTGCCGTTAGCTGGATTGAGTACCTACGTAAGTGAGATAGGATTCATTTCGGCTTGGCGTCAATCAGGTACAAGGAGTGACCATGTTTCTAATTGGATCTCGAGGCCGTGATACTGGCTCCCAATGGAGTGCCAGGGTGAGCACATGCTTCAATGTGGTAATGTTTATTTTAGCTTAAGATCCAAAAACTATTGGATTCGTTTCAAGAAGTGATTGTGCTTCTGGTTGGACTTCGATATATTATTTATATTATTTTAGATAATACATCTGGCCGGCTAGTTTTGAGCGCTTTGCTATCGGCGCCAGTGAGGTTTTACAGGTATATGTTGACTTAGTTAAGATTTGAAGTACTTAGAAGAAAAAATACATTTATTACGGGACAGAACTATAGATGTACGTAGCCTGTAATGTGTCTAGGCTGCCACAAAAGGCAGCCGACCTAGCGTTGTGCTGAGCATGTGAATCCTCAGCACATTCTCCTGATTGTCACTTAGTGCCCACGGTAACTCATAATTGGACGTAGTTTAGCAAAAAGGTTCCAACCCATAATATAGTATTTTTTTAGTTATACCAACCAATGTAGGTGTACCAACGATTTAAATTATTTATGGAATGAAAATCTCAAAATTGCATAAGAGTGGCATCGTGTACAATTTAATATACAATAAGAAACGTAGAAATACTTACAACAAGTGAACAAAATAAAACCCTACAAATTAGTTTTCCTTTAGGCTTTTACAACATTTCAACCCTTCAATCCTCAGCCGCTTACATTTGTCCTTTTGCACACTCTAAGCTTAGACTCCTTTTATTTTCACTCCGCCATGTTGTCGGTAATCCTTCCTCAAATTGAATGACAATTTACGGTAAGCCTATTCGATTGTGTAGTAAGCCAACGCCCGCACAACGACAACCCGAGCGTGCCACTATCTCGGATATTAGCCGGAATTATTAGTTGGTGTTAGGTTACAAAACGCTTACGACTCACTTACTACAGGGGGTCAACTCATTATCGCGCTGCTATATTTTCAAGACACGCGTAATTTCCTCCTGGTGGTGCCAATTAAGTAAATGTCATTACTGGCATTATCGTATTTACGGTTATTTACGAGGGCAATATGTGGCCCTGTAAAGCGATAGTTTGTGGTATTATAATACTATTTAGTGTTGATAATTAGTGTATATTGTAATTGGCAACCCAAAATCTTAGCGAGCTGAAGATAATTTAGGAAGGGGCACTGCTACCAAGTTTTCATCATTCAAGTATCAAGTTGTTACTAGCTGTTGCCCGCGACTACGTCTGCGTGGGCTTTAGTTGAGTAAAGTGTTTGCAAATAAGATAGGGATACTTTTAGCGCATGCGAAAGAGATTTCATACTAACTTCGCAACCCCCTCTTACCTCCCCTTAAGGGATAATTTTCGAAAAACTACTTTACACTTCTTTCATGTTTTTCAATGAACGATCTTCGTAGTGAATTTCAATCGAATAACTTAAAAAACGGTAAAGTTTCATACTAACTTTGCACCCGCTTTTTACCCCTTAAGGGATGATTTTCAAAAAACAATTTTACATGTTTTTCATAACTTTTAATGAAAGACCTTCATATTGAAGCTCATTTGAATAACTTTAAAATCGGAAAAGTTTCGTACTAAGTTTGCACCCCCCTTTTTCCCCCTTACGGGATAATTTAAAAAAAACTATTTTACACGTGTTTCATAATTTTAAATGAAGAACCTTCGTACCAAATTTCAATCGAATAACTTCAAAAACGGCAAAGTTCATACTAACTTTGAACCCCCATTTTACCCCCTTAGGGAATGAATTTTCAAAAATCCTTTCTTAGTGCTCCCCTACGTTACAAAAAAAAACCCTGTACAAAATTTCAAGTTTCTAACTCTTATAGTTTAGGCCCTGCGTTGATATATCAGTCAGCCAGTCAGTCAGTCAAAGTTTCAGAGTTCATAGTTTGGTCTAAATTACGTTAACCATAGCTACATACGTTAACCGTTGATGTCAGACATCAAAATAGGAGAAGCAATTACGTTTATCAAGTTGTTTGCTCTTTTTGGATCATGTATTCATCTTATTATCAACCAGTTACATAATTTTCTGGACTTAGATATTATTTATTACCTTCATCCCGAATACACATACTTTTTTGTTTGTCGGAAGAGTCCGACCAGGTAGTAAACCAGGTTTGATAGTATTGAAATTAAAACCTGTTAACATGTAGAGCTGAATGAATCAAAATATATCTACTCCATTTCTTACCGGTCATAGGCTACAGTATATGGGAATTGCGACATATGGCCGAGCGTGAGTGATACTCTTTCCATTTATCTCCTGCGGTTGACTGGTAGAAAATGCTTATGGCATTAAGTCCGCCGCATTGTACTATATTTTTAACTTAGATGTAAGTGCAATAAAAGTATGAATAAATAAAAAATAGAAAAAATATTGTATAGATATTGTGCTAGGTAATGAGTGTATCTTCTGCAATGCGATTGACCATGCCAGTCGTCGTGCCCGCTTGACTGGGTGTCCGGTGTTCCTGATAGGTAAGCGTTATCTGTCGGTCGGGTCACCGGCAACGTTTGACAGGTCGGCACGTACGTTTACTATACCGGCGCTAGTCTAAAATAAAATAGCCAACTGAAAAGCTGAATTTTATTTTTGTTTCACCCTGTACCTATACATAGATGATGAGACAACTCAGAATCAGATGCTGGAGATGCAAGAGTAGGCTTGCAGAGAATAATCTTAAATGAGACCGTAATAATTATTATGATCTTTGGCTGTAACTAAGAGTCAGTAAAAATAGTGTTCTGTAAGTATATACTTACTATCTATTATTATGGAGTATATAAAATCACAAAACAAACATGACATTCAAACTACGTAGGGCATCGTAAAGAAATTTTCTTTTCTGGAAAACAAAGTATTTTCACTTCAAAGGCGAGGCCATAAAAGTTACATGAAAACTCCGCACAGTCCCGGGCGAAGTAATAAAGCGTGAAATCTAATTCTTTTGTAGGGAAGTCAGCCTAGTCTTTTGGTAGCCAATAGAAAGGCGAACGGCAAGGAATGCGCAGTAATTTTTATGACGCGATGCAAAGAGGGAAAGCAGCGTAAAGAGAACGCGATATGCCGGTATTATGTTATTCTCAGCGACATTTAATTTTTCCTGCTTTCTTGCGCGATTTATGTCACCTTCTCCCTGTATGAAACTATAAATATGCTACAACCCCGTATTTACGCTCCGTTTATTTGCCATATTAAAAAAAAAACATTTTTTTACCAACTGTCTTACAACTCATTAGTGCGCAGGTGGCAACTACTGGCTGGTGACGTTTCAACCAACGTCTTAGTCGCGGACAATCATTGAAAAGCTTTTATAAAAGCAATCTATGTACGTCACTCCAATCCGGACTTAGCCGCCGTGGTGGAGTATGGCCTATACTTTCCTCAGGAAGAGACCCGTGCCCCTCGGTGGGGACATAATGGGTTGATAATGATGTACGTCACATTCCGGCCAAATTCGAGATATTCTCTCAGAGATAGTATGGGCTTAGTCACTACGTGGGCTCATCGTGGATTGCTGATTCCAAGCGCTTTTGTGAAGACCATACTCAATCGGGTTTCGTAAAGATGTTTATCTTCACAGCGAGTGGTACTACCACCAAATTCACGCAAGTCATTACCGGTATCGACCCATCAAAATCATCAGCCATTTGATGTCCACTGCTCCTGCAGAATGCATTGCAGGAGGCTTCTTCATGGTTTTCCAAGATTACCGGCCCTGTGCCACCCGTATCCAGTGATCCCCGATTCTGTTAGCGCATTGTAGTTCACGTGGCACGTTTTAATATTTCAGTGACGACTAGAATTACGCATACATGCGCGCGTTGATCTGAAGCGGCGATGAAATTAAATCGACGCAGTCATGCAACTGTCATTGTCCTACAATGCATTAGTAGAATCTAGGCCCTGGTCGTCAGACCATCTGGTGGAGAATCGCGGATCCGATCGTAGCTAAATCAGAACCTTTTCGCCCCAAAGGTCATAGCCCACTTACACGACTCTGGTCCCACCCGGCAAAAATAGTATCATTCAAATATGGGCTTTAAATATTGCTCTTTAGATATATTTTACATTGGCATTAATGGCAGCAGACAGCTCGCCGTCAGCTGTCAGCTAATTTATGTAGCATGAACGTGCTCCTGTCAGTCGAGCTTACCTGTATACAAAATAGTCAAAGTAAGCCAAAGACTCACCTTAGCTTGTACCGCGCTTGACTTAAGTGCGAGTTCTGAACGGAAAGCTATCAATATTTTTATCCGACTGTACGAAGCCTGATGTGGATAGCTCGCTGACACGCAATAACATAAAAACTGATTTAAACTGAAACACAATTTAAATCTTTATTATCTTCAGTTTCACGACAGTCCCTTCGTAAATAAAGAGGTAGGAGCGAGAGCTGCTTTCGGCTCATTCCAAGGTGACGAGTGAGACATTTCAACTTACATTTTGTACTATCATCATCATCATCATCATAATCGGCCTATGCTTGTCCACTGCTGGACCTTAGGCCTCTCCCGTTGCACGCCACTGAGCACAGTCCTCGGCTATCTCATCCAGCGCTTGCCAGCCTCCTTGCGATGATCATTTGAACCATATTTCTTATTAATTTCAAAAATGTCTTGCAACTTTACCACAATATAATAAGCTAAAAATTATTAAAATATAAGATATGATAAAAAAAAGATAAAAATATCTTTACAATTTAATTCATAAATATATTTTTATCTTATACGGAGAAAATAATTTTAGTTTCTTCACCGAGAAAAATGTTACCTTTATTCTTTAATTCAGGGGTGTAATGGATTGGAGAAACTTTTTTAAGTTTCTCCAATCCATTACACCATATGCGAAGTCAATGGTTTTAATGGATTTTAAAACCTAAGTCCCATCTCACCCTGACAAACTTCACATAGAAAGAAAAAATCCAGACCGTAGTGGGACTCGGACTTACGCCTCTAGCTTAGGTACCCATAAGTTTTTTTTATTGGTGAGTATAGATAACCTTCGCCACCACCACCACAATTGTTTGACTTTTTAAAATTAAAATTTATTATTAATTCTTTACTGCACAAAAGAAAATGTACAAAAGGTGGACTTAACACACAGGACATGCCAGCAATTCTTTGCCTCCTGTCTTGCCTGATAGTAAACTAAGTCAGGGTCTCAGATTTGTTACACCCTGTATATTTTGAAATCCCTAAAGAAAGTAGCCAGTCGCCAGTATGCGACAGACAACAAACCTACAGTTTCCACAGCCTTCTCGCACCAGACAAAATGAGGGCCACTGTGCGCTTACTCGTCAATTTATCCTACAAAAACGTTAATGTTATTCTTCCCTCGCCGCCAAGGAAATATTGACCCTTTTGAAGGCATCGCTGCGAAATCAAATCACTCTCCTCCCGCTCGCCTCGGTGTGGCCAGCTTGCAAATTGACGTTAAACCCGCACCCACCCTTAATCAAATTCCCCGACGCGAAAGACGCCGCCTGATTTAATTGAACAGATTCAGCCACCGATTTTATTAGGGACAATTTCGCCGAGGAATCGATAATTTTCAAGCTTGTGAGAGAGACTTATACCCACCGCCGAAGCGTCTAGTCCGTCTGTGTGTGACTATTTAGTACTTACCTTCTCAGCCCAAATAACAATAATTGAAACGTTGCTATTTTCCAGGTCATTACTGATGAAGGCAATGAAAATAAAAATACCTACGCAGGGTGGTCATGAAAAGTGCTCAATTCATGGAAAATTTTTTTTAGAATTTGTTTTTACGACAACTGTAGGTATTATGTAAGATTTTTACAGATTGATATTTTGTAATAATAGAAGTGTTTGCGTAATTTTATGAAATTCCCACATCTAAATATAAGAAAAATGTAAGAAATCAGTTCATGTTAATAATTTCTAATTGAAGCGTTATATTATTATTCACTGACCTTATACATTTGAAATGAAGTATCATTTATAACCACTCCAAAGTCAAAATTTAGGTCGTTACAATCAAAATATAAATGTAGACCAACTGTCGGCTACACGTGTGTTCAATGTGCTTTACACGCTCCCAGTACACGACTTATTTCACACTGTGTGAACGATGTGATACGTCTAACTCTGACGCTAAATCGACCTGGGTGCATGTTGACACTGTTACGGCTTAGAACCAGTTCCTACTAAATAATCAATCTACATGCACCTAAATTTTACACTCCAATCCTACATACTTTAAATTCAGTCAGCACAGAAAATTCTGAATACAGATTTCTGAAGGTCTATCGCAAGCTTGACGATATGCCAAACAAATAATTTTACTTAAGCTAGAGTACCTCTAAACTAGAGTAAGTGACTACATCTTAGTAAAAAAAGTAGAAATGTCGATATGCTACTAACTTTAAAACTGAATAGCGCTTACCATAAGGAACATCGCTCCGTATGAAAATTATTCAGTAAAATAAATAAACTACATAAATTAATATGGCAAATATGTTTTGTCTACGACTTATTCGGAGACTTACTAAATATACTTACACAAAAAAAACTTAAAAATTGTTGAAGCCGTTTCGGAGGAGCTCGATAACAAACACTGTGACCAAGGAGTATTTAATACTCCTTGCTGTGACGCAAGTTTTATTTTATTCAAGATTTTTATAAGTTTTTATTTTTGATCTCGTTTCACAATCCTTACTATCGATCTGCCGTTATTCATATGCTTCATCGTAATCTCAATTCTTTGATAGGGGTACAGTGGCGGTACTATTTCAGAGGAACAATAGTGAATAGACAGACTATTTTTCAGACGTCAGTGGCAGAGCCGGCAATGGATGGCCGGCGCTTTATCAGTTTTGGCGCCGCTTTGTTTCGCATATTCTTCGGGAGTTTAAAATTGAATTTCAACGCCCCTGTAATATTTAAATTCAATTTTAAACTACATATTTTGTAATATATTAACTGTCAGTAGAGTCTTTTGACTTTGCTGGATTACAAAGGTTATCTAGCGGTGGTAGCCTAGCGGGTAAGGCAATAGACCCGAAAGCGGGAGACTCAGATTCGATTCCCAGTACAGACATACTATAACTTTGTTTTCTAACGTCTTGTCCTAATAACCTGTCTACAGAAAACTGACAGCTGTCAACGCGAGCTTTATATATATAAAGTCCTTGTAGGCCACACAGCAGGAATGAAAAACGGAACATTACAATATCGCGTTGAAAGCTAACTGTCAGTTATCTGTAGATACGGGACCGGGCATAAGTGATGTACATTTGTGAAGTCACTACGACTAGCCAATACGCCTCGGCAACGGTGAAGGAATAATCTGACCTATCTCATTTAAGACGTTATTTTCTAAGTGATGTAAAGTACCGCCTTAATCCCAACAGGAAGCCCTAGAGGTCCTCCGAACGGCGTCCCCCCGAGTGGAGCTCCGCGTGTGCCGGCCTCCTCTGGACGCTCTGGAGAGCGTGACCCCGCCCGAACCGCCGACGCCACCAGCGCGGACGCCCCACCCGCCGCCGCTGCCGCCGCTTGACCCGCTCAATTGCCACCCCATGCATGCCAGGTAAACTGCATCAGCTCAACTGATACTCCATGCATGCCAGGTAAACTGCCTCAGCTCAACTGATAACATAACATAACATTTACAAACAGGCACATACATTGCTTCTGGCCCCACACTAGGATACCCTGTGTCGTGGGGCCCAGAAACAGCGACGTCACAAACATGTAAACATCCAAGACCTGGGTTTTTTTTTGGCCCCAACCAGTATTCGAACCTGGGACCTCTCGCATGTTAGGCAGATGCGCTAACCACTGCGCCACAGAGGTCGTCACCCCCATGCATTGAATTTAAGTTCAATGGCCCATGCATGCCAGGTAAACTGCATCAGCTCATCTGATACCCCATGCATGCCAGGTAAACTGCATCAGCTTAACTGATACCCCATGCATGCCAGGTAAACTGCATCAGCTCCGGGAGTGTATTATTCAAAACCTCTAAGTTCCTTGTCTTGATCCTTCGGCATATTTTTGTTACATTGCATTAATTATTATTAACCTACATAACGTCTTGAATATCGTCAAATTATGTTAAGGATATTATTCATTTAAGAACGGGAAAATACAAATGTGATGCAACGATACCCACATGGCGTGACTTATGTAATTATTACCATGCTAAAAGTCCAGCATAGGCAACACTAGCAACGACTTTTTGTACTGAGCACCTGAAAAACCCATCCACTCCCGGTCCCCACTTATGTACGTACAATGATAAGCAAATGACACCCACTTGGGATTATCGCGGAAGGTATATGTCGCGGGTTCAGGAATTTCCCAATAATGTCCCGGACTCTTCATCAGGACTCTACAACAAAAATAGAACTAACGCTGTCTAATGATTTAAACTACTCATCATCGTTGTATGTCGTTTTCCGGATTTATAAATAAATCACTTCCAAACAACACAATCACTTGTCCTGGTCCCAAACAAGGATACCCTGTACTATGGTAACCAGCCAAGGACATTACAAACATAGAAAAACACCTAGACTGAGGCTATTTGTACAAACCCACGACCACTGCCTTAACGGCTAGACCAATAATGCAGTCAAATTATACAAATATTACATGGACTAAAATGTATAATATTAGGCTTTTTTTCCTGGTTTTTGGCCAGGAAAATCTGGATGCCCTACACTCCGTGTGAAACATTCCGTCCTGAGGTTTTATTTAAATTACACATTTGTATGAATAACATTTGTAAACAGCGGACACTGTTAGCACAGCGCTCCGCGCTCCGCGCTCTGTGCTAAGTTCAATGGCGTGGAGCGGATCTGTTTCTTCTTTGTCTTCGATAATCGCGGTTTTCACGGATAGTGTGATGATATGGACTGCTATCTTAATGTATTTTTCCATTTGGTATAAAAAACATCTGTGTGCTTAGTGCGAGTTTTTTTAACTACTCGATCGCGTTAACGTAAACTCATATTCTATAGGAGTGACAAAGCGCGCCACCTAGTTGTATCTCTGTCACTCCTATACAAATTGCAAACGCTCTCGCTATCGAAAGTGAATGAAAAAACTTGCACTAAGGGCCCAGAATGACAAGTTCTTTCGTCTTTGCGAAAGACTAAGAATACTTTTAGTAATAAGGCCTCCAATTGTACAGTACTATGTTATTGTCAAATCTGATGTTTAATTCCTTTGTACATACAATAAAGAATATTCTATCTATCTATAATAAAAACGGAGTTGACTTCTAACCTTGGTTTGGCTAGAGAGACATCACAAAAAATAGAAGAGTAAATAATAACCTTGTAGTATAGGGAGCAGAGGAGATGCAGTGAAACGGCCAATGTCGTCAAAGCAACTGATTTATTTATAAGTACCCTAGAATGTATTACATGGTAAGACTACCCACAACATCTTCCTTATCAAGGATAAGTTCTAATATAAACATATTATTATGAAAATAAATAAACACTGCGACCTTAAAATGGGCAAATTCCAGATAGAGCTTTAGTGACAACTAGCAACTGGATACATAATTCTATCACTATAATTCTACACCATCAGTCTTAAACTAATGTATCTATTGTACGTTTCTATTACTAAGCACCCTACATTGATTACCTTATTTACCCTCCACCAAATACTTTATCTTAAATTATGCTACCTTATACCTATCTACTGATATTGTAATATCATACTACATGTTTTAATTATGTAATTTTATGTGCACTGGAATTTTTTAGGGGGTATAACTCGTCTGCCTGACTTAGTAATGTACCCTGACGTGCCAGATTGTGGTGGTGGTGGCGCCGCCGGGGACGCACTAGCAGTAATACCTACCTGGGGCTCTAGCGTTCGTTCAGTGTCGCGTGGCCCGTCATCGACAAAATTATAACTCGGTGCAGTTGTAGCGCGTACACGCATCAGGTGCTGCCTGTTGCGCCGGAACAGACCGCCGGAGTCGGTACGCACCCAGTAGGAACGCGGCTCTGCGGCGGCGCGCACCACCCGCGCCGGCTGCCAGCCGCGGCCGCAGCGTATGTGCACGCGCTCGCCCGCCTCCAGCGGCGGCAGGCTGCGAGTGCCTACATCATATTGTTTTTTCATTTCGCTAGTGCTCCTGTTGCGTTCCTGACTGACTAACTTCAGGTCGCAATTTTGTGGCTCAAGTTTGCTATCGCTCACTGGTAACTTATCGTTCAGTCGCCTGCCCATGAGCAATTGTGCAGGCGAATAAGTTTCGCCTGTGATAGGTGTATTTCGAAAATTTAGAAGCGCCAAATACGGATCGTGGCCGTCCTCGTACGCTTTAGTTAAAAGGCGCTTTATAGTTTGAACATTTCTCTCTGCTAATCCGTTCGATCTGGGGTACAGTGGGGAGCTAGTGACATGTTCAATCTCCCAAGTTTGCGTAAAATGCCTGAACTCCGCAGATGTGTAGGTACCGGCATTATCTGAAATTAACTTGCTAGGTATACCTAACCTCGCAAACATATTTTTCATGTGTCCTATTACAGTTCCACTATGCATATTGGCCAACTGCACCACCTCAACAAATTTAGTAAAATAATCAACAACGAGTAGGTAGTACTGATTCCGCAACTCAAATATATCGGTGGCCAGCGTGTGCCAGGGACGCGGCGGCGGGGCGGGCGGCGCGAGCGGCTCGCGGCGCTGGGCGGCGCGCCGGCGCAGGCAGCACTCGCAGCCACTCACCACGTTGTCGATGTCGGTGGACATGCCCGGCCAGTACACCGCCTCTTTGGCTCGCCTTTTACATTTCTCCATGCCTAAATGGCCTTCGTGAATTCTATTCAGAATTTCCTTTCTTAAAGAAATCGGTATTACAACCCTTTCATTTCTAAACACTATACCTTCTTTCTCATACAGCTCATCTTTAACTGGCCAGTATGGCTTTGCTACTCCTCTAACTAAATGTTTTGTTTGTGGCCATCCGTTTAAAAAGTAATCTACGACAGCAATCAGTGACTCATCTTTTTTTGTCTCCTCCCGTATTAACCCGAGTTTATTGCCTGAGAAATTAACGCTTTGACATAAAACATTTACATGCACTTCCACTTTATTATGTACTTGCGAGTCATCGCCCGATTCTGTCGCGGCACGTGACAGAGCGTCAGCAATGAACATGTACTTACCGGGTACGTAAGTTAATTTTATGGTGTACTTTTGTAATAATAATAACATTCTTTGTAACCTTGCTGGAGTCTCATTTAAACTTTTCTTTAATATAGCCTCAAGTGGCTTATGATCACTTTCTACTGTCACGCGATCGTGTCCGTAGACAAACTGGTGGAACCTTGTGCAACCAAATACCACTGCCAATAGCTCCTTCTCGATCTGAGCCCAGCGTGACTCTGCCGGCGTGAGTGTGCGCGCGGCGTAGGCCACGGGCCGGCCGCCCTGCAGCAGGCAGGCGCCCAGCCCACGCGAACTCGCGTCCACCGACAGCGTCACCGGCTCGTCTGCTGAGAAGTATCGCAGCACGGGCGCGCCTACTACGCACCGTTTTAGTTTATCAAATGCGCTCTGATGTGTACTGTACCACACCCATTCCCGGTCTTTTTTCATCAGGTCGCGTAGGGGAGCCGACACTTCTGCGAAGTTCGGTATAAACCTGGCTAAATGGCTAAATAGTTTACTAGCCCTAAAAATCTCTCCAGTTCCTTACGGGATTCTGGTGTTGGCATTTTATTTATAGCCGTAGTTTTCCTTTCATCTGGTCTCATACCATTGCTATCGAATATATGTCCTAAATATGTAACACTGGTTTTATAAAACTCACATTTATCTTTATTAAACTTTACTCCGAATTCTTTTGCCTTCTCTAAAACTTTTTTCAAAAATCTATCATGTTCTATCTTACTCTTACCATAAACTAGTATGTCGTCGGCAAAAACTTCTACACCTTGACTTCTAAATATTTTTAGCATCTCGTTATGAAATACCTCTGGCGCACTCGATATGCCGAAAGGCAGTCTTAAATACCTAAACCTGCCAAATGGTGTTGAAAATGTGCATAACTTCGAGCTAGGTTCATCTAATTTTATCATCCAAAAACCCTTGTTAGCATCTAATTTTGTGAAGTATTTTGCACCTGATAAATTAGAAGCTATTTCATCCAAAGTGGGAAATTGAAAATGGCACCTTTTAACCGCCTTGTTTAACTGTTGAGGGTCTAAACGCACCCGCAGCTTGCCGTCCGGCCGCGCCACCAGCACCACGCTGGACACCCAGTCCGTGGGCCCTTCCTCGCGCACTATAATACCTAACTTTTGCATACGCTCCAGCTCCTCTTGAAATTGGAGCTGAAGTTTAATAGGTACTTTTCGAGTCGCGTTTACAGCTGGCTGAATAGACTTATCTGCAGCGATACTGTACTCGCCAGGCAGGCAACCGATACCCTCAAATAAATCTTTAAAATTGACCAAAAACGTTTTTTTTTACATAATCAATATTATTACACTCCATTCGTTTAATCAATTCGAGTTTACTACACGCGTTTCGTCCCAGTAAGTTATTACATTTTATATTTAACACAAATATTTTTTGTTTAATCATACATTCACCTTTACCTAGTGAGGTGACAAAGTAACCAACTACCGGTAGGGTTCTGCGGCTCACTTCACGCAACACAAATTTGCCTTTCAATAGAATTTCATCCTTAAAACCGGCTGACTTAAAGTTCTCATACGACATGACTGATGCATCGGCGCCACAATCAAGTTTGAAAGTGATAGACATACCGTTAACTGAAATTGTCTCATACCAGGCGCCCTCTGCCTCGGAGCCCTCGCTGGCAAGGGCGTCGACGATCAGCTCCTCACATTCCTCATAATCCTCGGCGTTCCCGTCGTATTCTGGCTCGTAGCCCACTTCTCTTACGCTTTTATTTTTCACAACACAACACTTTTCGAAATGACCTTTTCTATTACAATGGTAGCACTGCACATCCCAAGCCGGACACCTGTTTCTTGCATGAAAACGATCACATCGTGTGCATCGCTGTCCCGGCGGGCGGCGGCGCAGCGGCGGGGCGCCCCGGGCGGCGGTGGCGGGGCGCGCGCGCATTGCTTCCACGCTGGCGGCGGAGGGGGCTCCCAGGCCCGGGTCGGCCCGCACCTGCATGGCCTGCGCGCTGGCGACCTCAGCCGCCCGACACCAGCTTACAGCGTCTTCCAATTTCACATTTTTATTTCGTAGTAGTTGTTCGCGTAAATGCACATCTTTTACGCCTCGTATCACTTGTGTAAGCACCAAGCTATCACGGAGGTCACCAAACTCACACGTTTTGCTACTCATTTTAAGCTTAGATAGATATTTTTCAAATGGCTCTGAAGTTTGCATGGTTTCGAAAAATACATGTCTCTCGAAATTCACATTTTTCTCCGGGTCACACCGGCTTTGAAATTTTTTACATAATACTGCGTAGTTGTTAACTTCACTTGTTCGAAATTCGAATTCTTCATACAATTCACGGCCAAATTTTCCTATCACATGTAGGAATAGCGCACATTTTTGTTTGTCCTCTGCATCATCCCGTCCTGATGCAGATAAGTAGAAATCAAACGACGATTTCCACTCCTTCCAATTGAGCGCCATATTGCCCTCTCGCTGCATAGCGGCCGGTTGTTGTAGCGATAATGTAGCACTTTGTTGCGGTTTTTCGGTCGACATTTTACTTGTCACAGTTAGGACTTTTAGACTTGACACTGTTATATGCACACGCACGTAAGCTCACACCTGACACCATGTAGTATAGGGAGCAGAGGAGATGCAGTGAAACGGCCAATGTCGTCAAAGCAACTGATTTATTTATAAGTACCCTAGAATGTATTACATGGTAAGACTACCCACAACAAACCTAATCGCATTTAGACCCGCTAAGTGTATTCCTCTTTCGTGTCGAAAGATTCTACACGTCAGCGGCCTAAATACCAAATTTTGAGCCATTCCAATCGTCTGAATCTTTACGAAATCTTTCTGAAGGCTTTACGCGTAATCGTCATATGGGAGCAGGTCTATCGGAAATTGGAAAGACGACGCGTCGACGTGACTTTTCTAGAATTGGAAACACGACGCGTATTTTCCCCGCCCGCCTCCCTCATTCCTGTGTGTTTGTCCCAAACACCTCGCTCCTAACACCGCGTCAAAGGCAAACTAACCAGTTCTCGTTTGTCCATCAGGCTATCGGCTACTACCAGTAGTGCGACGACGTCCTCATCAGAGGGTCGGGGTCGGCGCGATGACAGTCCGGACCGGCGCCGCGACCTGCACTTGCCTGACTTGGACCGACCGTTACCAGTCTACGACGTGCAGTATGGGGTAAGACATAACATGACATAAATTCACGCCTGTATTTCTGAGGGGAGGCAAGACCAGGGTAAGATAACCCTTGAGGTTATCCTTAGGCTTCCACGCCTCAAAAGGTTTAATCGGAACCTTACTACGATCACTTTGTCCGAAAAGAGTAGCATTTTTAGTCGAGTTGAAATCCACATGAAAAATTGGTGCTTAGCGTACCTTGAGCGAATAAAAGGTTATTTCTAAAGTGCGTGATTCCTGAAACATGTCAGTTAGTGTGCTACAAATTTTAAAAAATCCATTTGTTTTTAATAGAAAAAATAAGTTTCTCCTTACTTTATAGTGGCGTAGTTTAGTTGATAATGTTTAAAAGTATAATAATACTGTCTTAAATTCAATTGCTCAATTACGCAGATACATGGAAACTATATTAATAGAGCGTAAAGCGAGAATTCAATAAATTATCTAAACGTTGATATTTAAAAAACAAGACTGAGAAAAATTTCGAAGGAAGTTTTGTAAAACACAAACTCTAATTGTGTAGATCAAGAACTGTGCCTTTTTTTAAGTAACCCTGTACCTAGTTTTGGTATATTTTACATCTTTGAGTGTTTGGTTCAACGATATTTGTGCACGCATTTGCTAGAAATTTTCTTCAAAAACTCCTCAGAAGAGCTTAGCTACTAAACGAGTTTTGATGTCTTCTTCAATAATGTAAGCTAATGTTTTGGAAGGAAACCGGGGTGCGGCCGTATCCCGGCAACGCCTAACCACTGTTACATTCATCATGTGGAACGCCCAATAAAATTGGGAAAGCCAAGCAAAGTTGCCGCGCTTTCTGTCTCCTGGCCAGCGAGCAAAAAATGTATAAAAGAAAAATTGAGAAAAAAAAATTTAATTGCAAAGAAGTTCACATAGAATTTCAGTTTGAAATAAGAACGTATTTTTCGTTGAGTAATATAACTGATATACTAGCAAACAGACTATAAAAAAACTGTCACTGCACTGCCCGCGGAGGATTATTATCGATAATTATGTCGATAAAGAGACGCATGGCTAGAGTCCTTAATTCAAACTTAAAGTATATTTTACTTTACAGGTATTATTTATATAACATAGTTTCTTTAAAATAGCTTGGAAGAGTGTATATTCTTATTTATGAAAAGTCGATCCCATTACACACTTTTAAGACTGAGACAAAGACGGTTCATAAGAGGAATTCCTATATTAAGCAGACGTCAGGCGGGTTTCTGAATTGAGAATTTCACAAAATAAATACTTAAGTAACATTATAGATTGTTTTATAGACTCACTTTAATTTAATTAGGTCGGAAGAGTCTGACCAGGGCCTCGATTCAGTTAGTGCATTATATTTTAACTAGCTGTTGCCCGCGAATACGTCCGCGTGGGCTTTAGTTGAGTAAAGAGCTTGAAAATAAGATAGGGATACTTTTAGCGCATGCGAAAGAGCTTTCGTACTAACTTCGCAACCCCCTCTTACACCCTTAAGGGATGATTTTTGAAAATATATTTTACCTGTGTTGCATTTCTTTCAATGAAGGACCTTCATGCTGAATTTCATTCGAATAACTTCAAAAATGGCTAAGTTTCATACTAAGTTTGCACCTCCCTTTTTCCCCCTTAAGGGATGATTTTTAAAAAACTATTTTACACGTGTTTCATAATTTTAAATGAAAAACCTTCGTACCAAATTTCATTCGAATAACTTCAAAAACGGCAAAGTTTCATACTAACTTTGAACCCCCATTTTACCCCTTTAGGGGATGAGTTTCCAAAAATCCTTTCTTAGTGCTCCCCTAGGCTCCCTAAGGAACTCCCATGCCAAATTTCAACCCCCTAGGTTCAGTAGTTTGGGCTCTGCGTTGATTCTAAGTCAGTCAGTCAGTTTCTTCTTTTATATATTTAGATTACAGTTACATGGTTAGGTCACATGAAATGTTTTCTAATTCCATGAACATGAATTGCGATGAATACGCGTGCGCGCGTTGATTTTAAGCGGCAATGAAATGAAATCGACGTAGTCATGCGACTGACATTGTACTACAACGCATTAGCAGAATATGGGCCCTGGTTTTGCTCTGATTAGCACAGCATAATCATGGCGACTCGGCAAACGTAGTGTAGGACGCCCTCTAACCAGGTGGGATGACGATCTGCGAAGGACTGCAGGCAGATGCTGGATGAGGCAAGCTGAAGACAGGGCGCTATGGCGCTCATTAGGGGAGGGCTATGTCCAGCAGTGGACTAATATAGCCTGATGATGATGATGATGATGAATCATGGTGAGCAGGGACGGAGCTCGCATCGTCGGTTGCTCGTCTCTGAAGTAAGTAAATCGGTAAAACAATCGTGTACTTAGTGCTTGCGAAAGTTACTTAAGTAAAACTTTCGTAATGCTGCAGTTGGTGCCGGCTGTCATCATAATATAACATAACATAACCTTTATTGTCATAAACATTTGTACAAGCTTATTACAGTGAAATGTATATGGGTAATTGGATAAAATTAACAATTTTAGTAATAGCAGTAAGATGACAAAACTACCCTCCGCGCTAGTTAATACTGTGTTGCGGCAAGGTAGTATTCGCCGTCCTCTACGTGACGAGTACTTATTAAGGTACAGACAAGTTTCGACTCCCACTACACAATGAAACGTGCAAACATGGTGGAAAATCGTTTGCAGTTGACAAATGCGATAACAAAAACAAGACATAGTGTATGGTAAAAACAGAGGAATGTTACACAATAATTAATATGAAGATACAAAAAGTAATTTGGTATATACAGAAACACAACGTACCAATTTAGGCATAATTTAGGTAACCGTTACTTTATAATAATCAATAAATGTGGCAAAATTTGGGTAAGATTTCTTTGCCATAGTGTTAGCGAGGAATTTAATTGAAAAAAAAAATTTTTTCATTTAAATTAATATATACAGTTGCATACCATATGAATATATACATACCTACACACACAAATACATAGAAACACATATACATACATACGTACACAGATATAATAAATACTTATTTATGTATTTATATAAGTATTACAACTATGATAATTATTTTTATATTACACCTTTAGTAATTGCTCAGTCATATTGTAGTCAAGACTTTTTAAGTAACTTTCGATGACCTTTTTACATTTAAATTTGTTCGACATCGACAGATGGCAGTCGTTAAGCCAAGTCAGAGGCCTTTTAGGGCGGCTTGAAAACTTCTGACAGTAAGACCAGCCACTAGTCTTACAAGCCTCCTCCAATCCGGACTTGGCCCCCGTGGTGGAGTATGGCCTATACCTTCCTCAGGGAAGAGACCCGTGCCCCTCGGTGGCGACATAATGGGTTGATGATGATGATGAATGCTGTCTCGGCAAATTTCTCAGAAAAGAGCGTGACAGAACGTTACTTAAGTATTTACTTAGTGAAATGCTCAATTCAGAAACCCGCTAGCCTCTCTCAGGTCGTTAATAATGCAGACCTGAAACA
Organism: Yponomeuta plumbellus; assembly: GCA_947310845.1. NCBI lineage: Eukaryota > Metazoa > Arthropoda > Insecta > Lepidoptera > Yponomeutidae > Yponomeuta > Yponomeuta plumbellus. The sequence continues at coordinate 16,105,033 of OX371194.1, forward strand.
ATCCCAATGTGCGGTGAAACTTTTAATGAGCAACATTTAATTAATGCTACGCTTTGTTCTGTCCACGCCGCCGTAACAGGATGATGGATCAGAGGTACGATTTTTTTATTATAAGCTTTGCTATTTTTTGCCTGACTACGGAAGCGAAGGTTTCGGGGACGTGTATAGTACACGAGCCCGATCTCAAACTAGGATACCTTGTGCTGTGGTAACCAGGTAAGGAGAGCACAAACATGGCAATATTTGCAAGTGTACGGCAGCCTCCAGTGGGAATCGAACCCATGACTCTCGGCATGGTTATCAGACGTCATGACACCGCCAGACCAACGAGACATTCCACTTTTCAGACACTAGTGATTTTTTTTTCTCAAACAAGAGTAGTATCGTTAGTCTTGATACAAAAACGTTGAAAGTCAAGCCATTCCGAGCATCCTTTGCGAACAAAATTTGTTTTTCACAGATTTGTTCATCTATTGCCCAGCAACATTTTATAAATGACTAGCTGTTGCCCGCGACTACGTCCGCGTGGGCTTTAGTTGAGTAAAGTGTTTGCAAATAAGAAAGGGATACTTTTAGCGCATGCGAAAGAGCTTTTATACTAACTTCGCAACCCCCTCTTACCCCCTTTAAGGGATGACTTTCGCAAAACAATTTTACATGTATTAAGTTTTAATGAAGGAACTTCACATAGAATTTCATTCGAGTAACTTGAAAAACGGCAAAGTTTCATACTAACTTTGCAGCCCCCTCTTACCCCCTTAAGGGATGATTTTCGAAAAACTATTTTACACGTATTTCATTAATTTTAATGAAGGAACTTCATATTGAATTTCATTCGAGTAACTTCAAAAACGGCAAAGTTTCATACTAACTTTGCAACCCCGTCTTACCCCCTTAAGGGATGATTTCCGAAAAACAATTTTACATGTGTTTCATGACTTTCAATGAAGAATTTTTATTCTGAATTTCGTTCGAATAACTTCAAAAACAGCAAAGTTTCGTACTAAGTTTGCATCCCCCTTTTTCCCCCTTAAGGGATTATTTTTAAAAAACTATTTTACACGTGTTCCATAATTTTAGATGAAGAACCTTCGTACCAAATTTCATTTGAATAACTTCAAAAATGGCAAAGTTTCATACTAACTTTGAACCCCCATTTTACCCCCTTAGGGAATGAATTTTCAATAATCCTTTCTAAGTGCTCCCCTACGTTACAAAAGGAACCTCTGTACAAAATTTCAAGTTTCTAACCCTTATAGTTTAGCCCCTGCGTTGATATGTCAGTCAGTCAGTCAGTCAGCTTCTCCTTTTATATATATAGATTTTATAGATACAATTGTTTTAGTTTCTAGTGTATTATAGCTTGCATTACTACATTTAATAATACATATTAGCAACTATAATGCAGCTATAAGTGAAAACCTTTTAATGACTCTTTGCTACTATATTGTACAATGTACAGTCGACAGCACGTCAATCTTCACATTTTAGTTGCAAAGTCGCTCGTAATGCAACGGAGTAGAGTGCATCGGTGTACTCGTATACCATTATGTGCTGTCGACTGTACCCTCCATTTTGTTACATTAGTCGATGGTTTTCCTAAAATCCAATTAATAAATAAAATAAATATACATTTAAGTCAAAAAATGTAATATGGCACATTAACATTCACATTTTGTACCTAACCGAATAGAGTCTATGGGGTGTAAAGGTTGACATACTGTCGACTACACCTATGCGAAATGTCAACTTTAACATAACATTTACATACAGGCACATACATTGCTTCTGGCCCCACAATAGGATACCCTGTGTCGTGCGAACCAGAAACAGCGACGGCACAAACATGTAAACATCCAAGACCTGGGTTTCGTTTTTACATATAATATACCTATATTTTATTTTCTTTTCCTCTTTCGATCTTACTTATGTATAACGGCAGTATGATTTTAGCGGCTGGGTTTTTTTTAATTATTTTTTTATGACCAACGTCTCTGTGATTTTCACCCCTGCTGACCGACCCTTGTCCGACCCGTAGAGTGAGCGAGATCACATTGTTCAAGCGAGTTATTTGCTTTTTTATCGTATGACCCCGGATTTGTTATGGGCGGAATCCTAATTAAAATTTTACGATCTACCCCCACGGGTCAACCGTATGTTCTCAAATGCGTGTAACACAGATTAAGTACACAGATGAAAACGTAAACGATGTTGTTGAGGGATTATAGCACGGATTCTTAATCAGTCTCAGTGTTCTAATTTCACAGTGCTCTAATTTTTTCGTGCGGGATATCTCGCACGCGGCCCGACGCGCATTAAGCTTATTTTGTCGGCACCGCACGGTCAATGAGCGTTTTTCTTTATGTCAAATTTAGTTTTAAAAGATTCCCTGGGTGGCGCTGCCGTACCGTAGTAATAATCGTCAGCAAACTAGAATTTTAAGGGACACCCTATAGGACCATGCAACAGTTTTTTTTTACATTTTTGAAAATCTGTAGTCGCTCCCCCCACCGATGAAAAGGTATATATTATATGACATTTTTTTCTTCTTATCATCTAAACTTCACAATCAAATAGGTCTCTATGACGCTCGAGTAAATCCCGATTTAGCATCATGGGCTTCCCCTACTATATGGTTCTGTGGAATTTGTGATTGATGGTTGATAACCTAAAAAAAAATGCTGTTGTTGTTTGGTGATAAGTGCGCTTACTTACTATTTGGATATTTTGGAGTCTTTACTGTGGATTGTGGGTTTGAATTCTATTTTTTATTACGAGAAACCTCGTCCGAATAGCAACCCTGGCTCCTTCTCTGGTTTAGTAATCTGTGGACTAACTTTGATATTGATTGCTACGAATCACAAATGTGTATGTAGAAACGAATAGCGCCATCTAGATTGCCTCAAGGAATTAAGAAAAAAAAGAAAGGAAAAACGCTCATTGCATTATCATAATGTGCGAATATGGAGTGACTGAAGACAAAATACAATAGCGGTTAATTTTTTTTGTAGCAGTTGCGAGAAAAAACTCATTTTCGAGGCAAACTAATATTTTGATCAAATATACAAATACAATGACATTTATTTCCGCGGGAAGAGAGAGCTTACGCGTCTTCATGTTCGTTCGATGTGTAGAGAAACCGCCAGTCTTCCCATTTTGATACTCTAGAGAGTTTAAAATGAGCGTTTTTCCTTTCTTTTTTTTTTCTCAGTTCCTTGAGACAATCTAGATGGCGCTATTCGTTTCTACATACATATTTGTGATTCGTAGCAATCAATGTCAAAGTTAGTCCACACAGATTACTAAACCAGAGAAGGAGCCAGGGTTGCTATTCGGACGAGGTTTCGCGTAATAAAAAATAGAATTCAAACCCACAATCCACAGCAAAGACTCCAAAATATCCAAATAGTAAGTAAGCGCACTTATCACCAAACGACAACAGCATTTTTTTAGGTAATCAACCATCAATTACAAATTCCACAGAACCATAGTATTCTTTTTTGCTTTGACGATTATTACTACGGTACGGCAGCGCCACCTAGGGAATCTTTTAAAACTAAATTTGACATAAGGAAAAACGCTCATTACAGTTGATAATAGGCAAATTGGCGCTCGTGCTACGCGTGCAGGATTTTAAATTCACCTAGGATGATTATGAGTACCTTACTACTAATCTTATGTACCTACAACATGTTTTTCCCTAATTGAAATAGTACAAAACCTTAATGTCATCAGTATTGATAGAAAATGTGTTATTCTGTTCTAAAGGCGAAAGGATGCGGAAATACGTAACATCTCTAGCACATCTCAGAGGTCGTTTAGCTTTCTTCCGCTTTGACAAAAAACTACTTGAATCGCCTATTAAGGTTTTTTTATAAAAGATCGTTAAAAATATATTTGCGACCGGTTAAATTCCTATCGTTTTTTTTTATTTATCAAACGATCCGACCGATCTTGATTGATCTCGACCGCGTCAAGTTTCAATATCGTATAATAAATAAAGTTTACTCCTAACTTTGCTTTTTGGAAATGGTTTACTTATGTTAATAGTCATAGGGCCAATTTCTGAACTGAGAATTTTCACTAAGTTACTACTTAGGTATCTGTAGTAACGTTACTTAAGTATTTACTTAGTGAAAATTCTCAACTCAGAAACCGGCCCTTACAGAAACACTTTTGCCTTATTTCAACTAAAGGTACGTATTGACAAAACTCTATTTATCCCGAACATGAGGTTTAATCATAAAACAAACACACAACAATTCATAAAAGAAACTTTAGGTTAATAGGGTCTTAAATGTATTAGCTCAACTTTGTTACAATTTGGCTTGAGTTTATAACCTCACAGGAGGGGTAGACAGAGTTCAGCTTCTACCACTTCGCAACGCAAAAGTTCACGTTTGCCTTGCAGAGAAAATTCTAGCGGAAATGTCCAACAACTCGCACAGCACTTGATCAAACCGTTGTCCCGTTCCAGGAGTTCGACATAGTGATGACGAAAGTGAACGGCTCCCTCGGGTTCACGCTTCGCAAGGAAGACCACAGCGCGCTCGGCCACTACGTGCGAGCGCTGGTCAGGGAGCCGGCGCTGAGCGACGGGAGAATACAGCCTGGAGACAGGATCGTTGCGGTATTTATTTTATTAGGCAAATCAACGGCACATCATCATCATCAGCCATTTGACGCCCACTGCAAGACATAAGCTTCTCTCATGGCTTTCCAAGATTCCCGATCTTGTGCCGCCGGCATCTAGCGACTTCCTGTCACAATAACCAGGTCGCCAGACTATCGGGTGGAAATACATTAGTAGGTATTAAGTAGGTAACGTCCACACCATACAGTTGCTTGTCATGGTCCCTAACTAAGGTACTGGGGTACCTACCCTGTTCTATGGTAAATAGTCAAGGTCATCACATACATGGAAATACACCCAGATTGAGGCCACTTGTGCAAATCATTTACGGTGGAAATCGCACCGAAAATATTTCAACATTTCGGACTAGGAGTCATAATAAAATTTCTTTGAATTGATTACGTATTGTTATTATTTAACATATAATTATAAGTAACGTAACATAACTTAAATTGAAACAAGAATACACCACATTTATTGTTAAACAACAATGAAACCGTCGCCCACGATACAGGCTATGCGTAGTGTGGGGACACTGTTACTTTACGAAGTTATACTTTGTACCATTCTACCTTTATCTTAATTCTAAGCTCTGTAAGCATCACAAATTTATAATCATGCACTTTCACCCGATTAAACATTTTGTACTTTACTTTACCTCTAAGTTTCATTAGATTAACTTTCGCCGAACCTTTCTGAAGTTTATTGTTTTCAAGAAAAAATCTTCATTGCTCAGGTGAACGACACATCGATGTCAAACATGTCCCACGCGGATGCTGTAGCGTTCCTACGGGCTTGTGGCTCTGAGGTCCGGCTACGTTTGTACCGAGACCACGCAGCCACGCCATTGTCGCCCATGTCACCAAAGGAGGAAGGGCCAACGGACTCGGACGGGCCTTGCAATAAACCGAAGCCCCCACTCAGGTGTGTTAGCTGGGTTTTTTATGCTTTTAACGGGACTAACTTCGTAAAATTTTTAAACATTATTATAATAACGAATGACGTTTATTTTATTTATTCAGCTCACACGCATGAGTTACGAGTAATTGTCACTAATAATTAGTTTATATTTTGCTCTTTTTCCTTAGGCTACCTTTCCGTGATTTATTCCGACTTCGTCAAGCCTAATTAGTCCGTTTTGGTCATGCCTGTAAATGACAGCGAAATTTGTCCGGAATGGTCAAGTCGTCAAATTAAAACACTTTTTTTTATTTTTTTATTTTTTTTAAATGACTAATTTTTTTTAAACATTTTAGGACTGAAATTTTGTCGTCGATGCAATTTTTTACTAACTTGTTGATTTCATTGTGTTTAAGAAGTAGTTTTCTTTTTCTTTTACTGGGTAAAATTTGGTAACCCAGTGATTATTGACCATTCCGGACAAATTTCGCTGTCATTTACATTCATGACCAAACTGGACTAATTAGGCTTGACGAAGTCGGAATAAATCCTTTCCGTCGCGAGGTCGTCTGGAAGAAATTGCTGTTAGCAAAAACCGCCCATTTTTTTTTTAATTGTAACTTTTATTTGTCTCTTGTTTCTTGTATGCAATGAAGAATACTCTTATCTTATAAATTGTATTGTTAAATCCTTGTATCCTATGTTTAAGAAAATAAAACTGATTGATTGATTGCCTTCTGGTTGTGTGAAGAAAGCGATTGGGGGTTCATTAAGTTCATGTACCCCCAGTGCACACTCTCTTCGAGCTAAATATAAATGTCTGCGTTTCAGAGCGGAAGCAGTTTCCATGCTGTGCGACTTAGCGGCACGCAGACTGACCCCCGATACCGTAGACGGCTCACGATCCCCTTGCCTCTCTCCGAGAAAGTTCCGGAAACTCACCAAAGAGAACCACTATGAGCAGCCTAATGGTAACGTGCAGTTTTTCGGGTCTGTTTCACAATCTGCAGATAAAGTTCCGGATAAGCTATCCGCAACCAGGGCTGCCGTTTGTTCTAAATTTGCAGCCATAAACGAACACACGCGATATATTGTAAACTTTTAGTCCGGATTTACTTACGGGTGTTGATTAAGCTCTGCGAATCGGAGCGAAACCTGGTCGGACTCTTCCGATATAACAACACCCGTAAGTAAATCCGGACTAAAAGTTTACAATGTGTTGACGAAAGTTTTAGTTCAAAAACACGCGATATAATAGGAAAATTTATTTAAATTTAGAACAAACGGCGCAGCCCTGGTTGCGGATAGCTTATCTGGAACTTTATTTTAACATTGTGAAACAGGGGCTAGGCTGCCGTTTGTTCTAAATTTGAAGCCATAAACGCACACGCAATATAGGAAAATTTATTTAAATTTAGAACAAACGGCAGCCTTGGTTGCGGATAGCATATATGGAACTTTATTTAAAAATTGTGAAATAGGGGCTAGGCTGCCGTTTGTTCTAAATTTGAAGCCATAAACGAACACATGTAAAATAGGAAAATTTATTTAAATTTAGAACAAACGGCAGCCCTGGTTGCGGATAGCTTAACTGGAACTTTAGTTGAACATTGTGAAACAGAGGCTGGTTTCACTGCTAGGCAAAGGCCTCTTCTTTACTCTCCACGCCTCCCTTTTTTTAACCATTATTTAAAGAACTTTGTACACAAAAGAAAAGAGACCATGTCGTCCTAGTAATGCTATACTTAATTCATTCATATTCTAATCTATACAAGTCCTTAGCATCTATAATACAGAATATATTTAGCCTTAGTATCTCTCAAAGAAAGTGACTTGAAATAGGCTCTGTATTGTAATCCATTTCATTTAAATATTACCTCTCTATTACAACCTATAACCAACTTTTCTAGTATACAGTCTACTTCTTTTATATGGTAACTACTGCTGAGTACAGATTTTATCTCTGAGAAAGAGAGGCGGTTTGTTGACGGCGAGTGATCCTGCAGTTTCCGACTTACTCCGTTGGTATAGTAATACCATCGACAGCTAATTAAATAATCCTCAATAGGTATAGACAGGGCTTGACGCCAAAAATCGATGACCTGAAAACAGTTACTTCAGTATTGATAATAATCAAACCACCCTTAATAAGCAATACTAAGGGTGGTTTGTTTAACGTCTCACAACCATGCCGGAGGACGGGGATTCGATTCCCGATGGGGGCCACCATACACCTGGTTACGGCAGCCTAGTTTGGGACTAGGACATGTAATTGTGATGTTTGGAAGTTTTTTTACTTATTTATTTAATAGTTCAAAATTGCAATACTTGTATTCAATAGTAACTTTAAAACTTGTCATTCGTATGAGATTTAAAAAGAAAAAAATCACTTTCGCTTCTTGGAAGTTCATACCGAAGAAACCGTTTTCATTCTATCAAATATTCGCGTCACACCATGTATAAGGAAAAGAGCGTCAGCTATTATTGTTCCCAGCGACGGAATTAAGAAAAGATATAACACGGAAATTAATCTACAACACAAGCTTGGGGGAGTATTTTCCTCAGTAAAAGCTTCATTAATTATGCAAATAAGGCCAAAGTGGTTCCGTACTTGTGCGTACGGAGAATGCGATACGTAAGAATGAAATTAATCCTGTATTTTGGTTAGCAGCTTAGAACGTTCGGATCCATTAGTATAATGAACTTTTGGATCTTTCCTCTTCCTTTTAGGATGAACCAATGAAATTTTATACTCACTTTTAGCTTCAGTCCTTCACGGCACTATGATACACAATGCTTTAATGGTATTCATCTCAGAGAGGTTGTGTGTAGTCCTACTCAAGATTCTGGATAAGTTTCGTCCTAAAACTCAGCTTTGAATAATCCGTTTTCCAAAGGCTTTTGTTTACAAGAGGAGTATCGAATACAGACTGTTGATTCTGAGTGCGTATACTGAGTTTTTTCATTCACTCTCGATAGTGAGAGCGTTTTCGATTTGCATAGGAGTGACAAAGAGACAACTAGATGGCTCGCTTTGTCACTCCTATGCAAATCGCAAACGCTCTCGCTATCGAAAGTGAATGACAAAACTCAGTATACGCACTCTGGTTCAAAGTTCAAAGTTAAATTTATTTTAAATTTTTCAAACCATATAACCCGTTAGGACCAAAGTCGTTCAGAATCAAGAGCAACAGAGAACCACTCTGCCAGAAGTCACAGTGCGAACACGTACACCTAAACACCAACACGCAACGCACTAAGCAAATGCAGGTGTTCCGCGCAGATACAAGTGCCAAGGTCACGATAGAGTCCAATCAAGTCGCTGGCGAAGAGTCGCGGCAACCAGCGCGCTCGCGGTCCCTCACGGCAAGCCCCGTGACGAGGGCGCAGTCACAAACTGCCAGCCCCACGGGACACGCTAGTAGAAAGCCAAAGTTAAGCCTGACAGGTGAGCCGTCGGCTCATAACCCGCTGTTCTTCTAAGCTTTGCGTTGGTGTCAAGACGCGTTGACTGATCGTAATACCGGCCCACGGTTGAAATTTACCGGGGCTGACAAAATAACTGAGGAAGGAGGCTTAAAGGTGGACCACACACTTGCTGAATATATGCGAGGCGAGGTGAAACAACTCAGAGCGCGAAATTTTTTGTCATATTTATGAGGGGTTAGATAGCAAAAGTTGGTAAAAACTTACCCGCTTGGTATTTTTACTTGAATGTCGCTTGAATTTTCTCGTAATTTCCAGGTCAAAGATTCCAAATAAAAATAACAAAAGTTTTAATTATCTACTGTAAATAACCCAACCTGAGATAGGTTTTCTCGGATCGCGTTCAGTCAGTACTATATACGCGGTAAAAACATGTAGATTTGCCTCCGGGACCATCGCTGGCTAAAATACGTGGAACACGAGCCATGCGCTGGTCCAAAGACACCCACGCAAAGCTCGTAGCTTGAAAGAAAAACAGAGCCTCTAGTCCATCGCTGTATTTCACCATTTGTTCACACTGCACCCGTTGGTAGCGCCCTGACTTGCTATCGGCTAACCATAGTAGTAAGACTATGAGTGACATGCTGTTTTGCGTCTTTGAATTAATCCCACACACTCACACACTGCCGCTAAATAGTTCAACACTAGGCGAACATGATACCATGGTTATAATCAGCTCAATTCAGGACAGAGTCAAAGAGGAATTGTTAAGTATTTCTTCCTTTCCAGCTAGTTGTAACTGCGGTATTATAAATCTAGCTACTTCATCTACACCACACAGTGTGCCGTTAATCCGTTACGTTTTGTTCTTGGTTCGTCAAGACCCCTGATGACAATATTCCTGTAACAGTCTTTGAACTTTCCAGTACCTCCACGGGGCTACGAGTTAAATAACCTGGACAACGAGGCCTTGGACGCACCAAATCTTTACCAGGAGGATGTATCGCAGCGCTTTACGGAGCCCGTTTTCCATGTGGACTCCAATGAGCCAGTGTCTATGCCGGTGGACTTGCCAGGGGAAGAAGCTAGGTTCAAACACGCGACTCCTGTCTACCAGAGCGCCGTGCTGCGAACTACCACGAGCGACGGAGGTGGGAGTAACAGTGACGGGCAAAAAGATGATGGTAAGTTATTGATTTATATGATTTTAGTAACTTAGTTACGATGCCTTAGGCTTTCGGGCAAGACGGACAAGAGGATAGCAAGTAGGGAACACAAAACTCCTCTGGCAACCTTTTTTTTGTTATATTATGTTCTGAAATAGACTATAAATACTAACGTCTGGCAGAAATCTTAAATGTGTATTTTATATTTTTGCCAAACTGCTAGACTGCAATAAAAAACGTTATTGAATCGTGTTGAAAGTCTAATTTTTGTAGACTTTTAAGCCGTCTTGTTTCATATGAAATATGTTTTCCTAACTTTATATCTTAGAAGTAAGGAGTACAAGCGAAATTTTTAATTCAGCAGATAAGTCGGCAAATTATTGAGTGATTTCGTCGGTAAACATTGTGATGAAACCTGAGTGTCTAAGGTTTTCACATGGTTCGTGGTCAGCACGGGGTAACTCGGTATGCTTTTGTTCTCTCTCTCTCTGTCTGAGAGAAAACCTATACCTTGCAGTGAACGGAGGTGGGATTTATCAATTTTCACTGCTAACGATAAAACAGTCCTCTGATAAAAATCTCAATTAAGTTAATCCGAGCCATATTTTACAGTGTGTAGTGCTTACGAAAGTTTTGGTTCAAAAACGGTCCTCGATTTTTCCTACAATAACTACGTACTTGCTTAAAAATATAAAAGCTATACATTTAATTTTGCGACTAAATATTTCGTAAGGAATACAATCACAGCCATTCCGGAAATTAATCGCCCCCGAATGCACTTGCCACTGACTTTATTCCGGATACACTTACTTGACTTTTTGTCGGAAGAGTCGGACCAGGTTTCGTTCTGATTCGCAGAGCTTAATCATGGTGAGCAGAGACGGGGCTCTGACGGACGGAGGGGCGGGCGGCATAAAAATACTAACCAAATAAGAAATACCTACTTATTTTTTAACTAAAACTTTCGTAAGCACTACACATTGTAAATTTTTGGTCCGGATCAACTTAGGTACTTTGCTTTTCCTTGGCTCCGTCTCTGCTCACTATGATTAAGCTCTGCGAATCGGAGCGAAACCTGGTCGGACTCGTCCGTTAAAAAGCCAGTTAGTAGATCCGTACCAAAAATTTACAACCTATTTATTTTGTTGTTTTCAGGTAAAAGTCTCAAGAAATGGAAAGGAGTCACACTCTCTCCAGACAACGAGCGAAAGTCAATAGTCCCGCCTCCCCCGGTTCCTGTTCCAATCAAAGAAGTCGACGCTACGGCTCAAAAGGAGAACATCAAGCCGGAACCATCAAAGATGGAAACTAACAGCGAACCAACGGTAAGGCCCCTTACCCTTGACCCCGAGACTTTCTTTCATTAAGAAATTGGTGCTTTAACTGCAACGTTACGTCGGTCAATAACATTGAGTGACTGTCGTCTAAATAATCTGATACTGTTTGAGAGAGCTGGCAATCAGGACAGAAATCAGAAATCAAAAATTTATTTCAACGTAAAGAATTCACATTCTGCTTGTTGAATCTCAATTTACATACAGTTATGTATAATGTTAGCCGCTGCCTTGGGGCCGTCTGTAGTGGAGAAAAAGGCAGCGAAAACAAACTCCACTCCGCCACCCCGCGCCAGCTCATTAGACTCACATTCTGAGTCCGTTTTGCTTATGGCAACTGCTGATATAATAGGTTCACCGAGCGAGAGACGCCTTGCAAGTGTTGATTGCACTCATGGGTTTCGAGCTTTTTAGGTACATAGAAGGACATTCTTAGCAACTTATGTATTAGGATTAAGGTGATTTGAGAAAATAATGGTCGGAGTTGAGTTTCGCTGCCTTTTTCTCCACTACATTCGGCGCCAAGGCAGCGGCTAACATTATAAGTACATAAAAAACAGGATATAAATTCTTTACGTTGAAATAAATTTCTGATTACTAATTTTTGATTATAAATTACAAGAAGGAATAAGCGTAATTTTTAGGAACCCTTATATTTCACCATTTCCATTTGTCTATATTTTATGTCAGTCTGCCTCTGCTTAGCACAGAGAGCTGATAGGTTGGAAAAGGCCGTGTGTACACCTGAGTATCTGAGCTATTAATTTTATACTACACCTGCTTGGAAAGTACCTTGATACTTTATCAAATTTACGGTAGAAAGTACGTCATTGCATATCGAACAAATATGCGGGGAGAAAACGCATCTGAGCGGGAGAGAAAAGTGTATGAAAATCCATTTCTTACGTGGTTTTTCTTTTTTAATTTTGGGTAAGACTATGCGCCGGTAACCTAAATATCAAAAGCCAAAAAGTTTTTACAGTGAGTTTTTATCTCCAAGTTCGCAAAATGACACTGGCCACTAGCAACAATTTCAATATAAATTTCAATTAGTAAAGATTTCGTTTTTTATTTTCCTTGTAGGTGTAGTATAAAGCACTATGTATCACTCGAGAGAAACTGCGATTCCCGATCTCAGGTGTTTCAAAGCCCTCGCCTACGGCTCGGGCTTCAAACGACACCCTCGACGGTAATCGGTCACTTTCTCCTCTCGGTGAACAATGTACTATACCTGAGCGCTAGAAATCGAGAATGAATCAGTAGGCACGGGTGGTGACTAAAGTCGCTCTCCGAGAGAAGGCCTGTGGCCATCAGTGGGACGTCAATGCTTGCAATACATCCCAGATCGTGACAGTGGAACTGAACCGCGGGTGGAATAGCCGGCTCGGGTTCAGCGTCCAAAGCCACCCGGACTCCGGGCAGAGCTACATCTCGGCCGTGTACAACGACAGCGTGGCAGCGCGGGACGGGCGTCTGCACCGCGGTGACGTCATACTACAGGTATCCAGTGGCGTAGCGTAGTGGGGGCGGAGGGGGCACTTTTAGGGGGCGGCAAAACTTCACATTTCATTAATTTTTTTTTTTTTGTACTCTTTTAAACCGATAGAAATAAGAGTTATTCTGTACAAGACGGAGACGCTGAATTAAAAATTTCAAATTAATATCACGGATACAGACAGCTAGCTACTGATTTGGTAATCTAGAGGGATAACATTTCTAATTTGTAAAAAAAATTGGTACACACTTTTATATAGGACTTCTGACATATTTTTTTGGTTATTTTCTGCAATAAGTGCCAATAATGGACTGGAATAATGAGAGGGCGGCAAATTCTACCGCCCCGGGCGGCTGATACCCACGCTACGCCACTGCAGGTATCCAGGCGGAATAGAGAACTTACCATAGGAAGGGTACAAGGCTAGAATGGTGAATGTCAAAAATTTTTTTTTTGTTTTATCTATCTATCTAATCTCTTTAAACGAGCAATTCTTGTATATATGTATATGTATATATATATATTCTGAATCTCGGAAACGGCTCCAACGATTTTTATGAAATTTTGTATGCAGGGGGTTTTGGGGGCGATTAATTGGTCGTCACGATCGATCGAAAACGTCGTTTTAACCGTGTTTTAAGGCAAAGAAATAACTGCTACACTACAAGAAGGTAATTTTCGCAACCATTTGTAAGGTTGTCATAGCTCAAGTGGGAAATAGGATGATACCGTAAACAGAAGACCCTGGTTCGAGACTTGATAATTTTTCTTTTTTTTTCAAGTTCCTTCTTTTGTGTGAAAACCTACATACCGAGCAAAGCTCGGTCAGCCAGGTACTTATTGTTTATGGTAGCACTTTTGGATCTCTATCATTTCGTCTAGGTATCATACACTAGAACGCTGTGAGTCAAGAGGGTTATCAAATAGGAATACTCAATACTCAATACTCAATACTTTATTGCATTCCACAAGTTGTAGGGTTGTTACAATTTAACTTAACAGTTATTTGATGAGATCTTTGTGGACCCTGTAGGTCACGCAACATTTTAAAGTGCTATTTGAAATATGCATTACATTAACTTACAATTGGAAAATATTGAATTAATAATCATGCAATTTTAGTTAATTCTATTTAAAAGATTATATTTAAATGTTATTTGTGAGTACAATAAAGAATATTCTATCTATCTATCTATAAAATTATTTATCTTGTTTCATCTATACTATCTTTAAAATATTCTTCTATGGTATAATAACATTTTGATATTAGATAGATAGATAGATAGAATATTCTTTATTGTACTCATAAATAACATTGACAAATTTTTTAGTATTTTCTTTAGATCTTTATTGAAATTGTTGTCGTTATTTAATTCTTTTAAGTAATTTGGGAGTTTGTTATAAATTTTAATAGCCATTATCAATGTACTGGAAGAGTGTAATTGCATTCGAGAGGTGGGTAATAACAATTTATTTTTGTGTCTTATGGGTCTTATAGAGACATCTTCTTTTTTTGTAAAAAATTATTTATGTTGTCTGACGAATTTTGAGATTTCTAGTATGTAAATAGATGGTAAGGTAAGTAGATTATAATTTATAAAATATAGTTTATGACATATTTGCTCGTAAAGTGGTTGTAATTACACCAATTTCAATATCGTAATGTATCTCATTACGTACTTGTGCGATAATGTAATGTAAAAGGCACGTGTTTTTTTTTAAATAAAGTTTTAAGATACTCCGTCTAAAAATGAACGATACTTTTAAAAATCTTAGCAAAGAGGTTTTATGTCAAGAAAGTGGTCAATATTTTATGAATAAAATTAACTTTGGGAAATAAAATATAACAAATAAACATTTAATTCTTTAATTTAATTAATTTTGACAATAAATTACAACCATTTATCTGTAACAAAAACACAAAAATATTAATTTACTTTATTAGTAATACTGGCTGTTTTTGTACCTTTGCCTAAAAAAAAAAAAGTTGATGCGCGCGCATCGCTTATTTGTGGACAAGTAAAAATAAATCCGCGCGCTTTTTCTTTTCGCTGTATTGTATTTATTGAAAATGTCGTCAAGTAGTGATGAATTTATTAATTTGACACCGCCACAAGCCTTAAACGCGGCGAAAAAGGCTACTCTAAGCCTCTTGCCTGAAAAATCGACCGATAGATACTTACAAGCCTATCAAAAGGGAGCTCAACGGTAAGGAACCTCACAAGTCAGAGTTTTATTAATTTCCTCGTAAATATGTTATAAAACGTCGTATGACATACGTGCGCTTTGAAAATTACAGCCTCTGCTTTCTTATAGCCCTCGCCGATGGCTCGGGCTAGTAATATCGCCTCGGCTGTAATTTTCAACTTACCGCACTTATATCATAATGTACTATTACAACTGTCTGTAGATACTATATTTGCTATTATCAGGGTTGGATTTAGGTACGTTGAAAGGGAGAGTACAAAAAAACAAAAAAGATAGTATTTTCAAGTATTTTGAACAAAATTATAGTGTTTTTGTTTTTCGACCATATCGCCTTTATTCAGACGTTTTTTCCTAGGCGTGGATTCTCTCGGTATTTCGTAATTTTCATCCCCGCCCCCAACTTTAGCCACCAACTATTCCTTTCAATTTCGATTCGAATGAACATGAAAAAATGAATGCACTCACACAAAAAAATGCACTCACGACGGGACTACTTTATGCACAATCGTACCAACAGAATAATAAATAAGAGGAAAGTATCGAAAGAAAAAAAAACAAGAGGCGTTTTGTACGAAAAATGATGGAAAATGGCTAATTATAGACTGTTCTAAAATTATAGTATTTTGTTGTACTCTCCCAAGTTATGGATAGTATATAGTACGAAGCATAAAAATTACAGTATAAATACTATAATTATAGTACGAAATCAAAGCCTGGCTATTATTCTAACTATTTTTTTTTTGTTGGGTGAAGAGTTGCGGTGCATCTGTACTGTTACCCCACATTATAATTCCATACGACAGCCAGGCGTAAGCGTATGTGTAATAAGTTACGAGTGCAGTTTGCACATTAGTGGTTTTTTTTACTTCTCGAAGACCGTATGCGAAGGATGGCAATTTTGATTTAATTTTTTGTATATGTGCTTTCCAATTTATCTATAATTAATCCTAACAGTGATATATTATCCACTTCCTCTATTTTAAATCCATTAAATGATACATCTACATATGTCCAATGAGCGTTTTTGATATGGGTGGAAAGTTATAATTTTGGTTTTTTGTAAGTTAATTTCTAAATTGTGTATATTTAGCCAATCATTCGTGTCAAAAAGCATATTATGTAATTTTGAATTTATCATTGTGCTATCTTCACATGATGTGAGCAGAGAGATATCGTCCGCAAATAAAATACATGAGTCGTCCAAAATTTTGGGTAAATCGTTGATATATATTAAAAATAGTAAACTACCAATAACACTGCCTTGTGGAATAGATGCATTAACAATTATAGATTCTGACCTTATATTTTCAATTTGTTTTAACTCGTAGTTGTAAAACTCTATTTCTACTGACTGGTCTTTTAAGTAAGAAGCAAGCCATGCGTGTGCTGCTCCGCGAACTCCTATGCCATATAGTTTGTTGAATAGGATTTTATTTTGAACTTTGTCGTAAGCTTTCGACATGTCGAGTAGTAATCCGACTGCATATTTTTATTATTAATTATTTCTAACGCTTCTTGGATAAATTTAAACACTGCTGTTATTGTAGATCTTTTTGCCGAAAACCGTATTGACACTCATTAAATATCTTGAACTTTTCTCAGAATGAGTAAATACGGTTAAACATAACTCTTTCGAAAATTTTTGACGCTGTGGGTAACAAAGCAATGGGTTGCTCCATAGCAGTAACACTGAGAGTTTAAACTTCAAACTCGATTATCTCGAAATGTTGGAAAAGGACATTTATCGTTCTAGCCTTGTACCCTTCATATGATAATTTTGTAACTCAGTTAGGTGTAATAAATTAATGTTGATGAAGCGAAGGAGGGGTCACCGTCTATGACTAACGCTAGTGGCATTTTTCCGAGCGGTTCCGTGCTTCGCAAGGCACGTTAAGCAGCTGGTGCCGGCTGCCGTCGATAGATGGCAGTCGTTAAGCCAAGTCCGAGGCCTTAGGGCGGCTTGAAAACTTCTGACAGTAAGAGCCGCCACTAGTCTTACAAGCCTCCACCAATCCGGACTTGACCCTCGTGGTGGAGTATGGCCTATACCTTCCTCAATGAAGAGACCCGTGCCCCTCGGTGGGGTCATAATGGGTTGATGATGATGATGATGATGAAACGAAGGAGGTTTGTAAAATCGTGGCCAAGAGACCCTTACATGCTTACCGCTCCGGAATACACGGCGTGAGTTTATGTTATGTGAAACTCCGAACTCCGTTTTTTTTATCGTACCTAACATTGACCCCAATTTTTATCCGCAGGTCAATGATGAGAACGTTACATCGATGAAGACGCCAGAGGTGATAGATTTGTTGCGGATCTTGCGTGGTTCCATCTGCATCACAGTTCTGCGGCCGCCCCAGTGAAACTGCGGCTTTATAAGCCGAGTCGGTTTCTTGCTACCTTCGCCCCAGGACGCGATGAGAGTGGTCCCTTAGATCTCAGGAGCTCTAGAGCAGTAGTTAAGTGCTCTAGAGCTCCTGAGATCTAAGGGACCACAAGTATTAACTCGTTCAGGGTGAAATCGAAATCGTTAGCAAAATAATAAGGAGGTTTACTTGCCATTTCTGACCTGTGGTTCTAGTCTTTGATAAAATAAGGCAATTTGTTTTCTTTTCACTTAACCTAAGCCACATCAGCATCATAATCATCACCATTGAGTCCACTGCTGGACCTCCTCCATGAATTTCAAAAAAGACCGGTTGGAAGCGGCTTGCATCCAGCGTCTCCCTGCCACTTGGTTGAGATCGTCTGTCCATCTTGTGGCTGGTTGTCCTACGCTGCGCTTGCCGATGTGTGGTCTCCATTCCAGAACTTTTCGGCCCCATCGGCCGTCAGTTCTGCGTGCTATGTGCCCCGCCCACTGCCACTTCAACTTACTCATCCGGTGGCTATGTCGACGACTTTCGTTTGTCTACGGACCTCATCATTTCCGATTTGGTCTCGTAGAGGATTTTCGAGCATAGCCCTTTCTATAGCTTGTTGCTCCACATCAGCATAAAAAGCTCCGTTATGACCGCTCGTTTATGCACACCGGATTTTTTTTACGCCGCCGTCCGCCCGTTCGAACCGTCGTCGAAACTTAGCTTTATGATTACAGTTTTGAAACAAATGCTAAAAATCTCGATTAAAAAAATCTATGTACCTAACTGTATATCAAGACGAAGAGTACACAACTACACATCCTTAAATATTGCTAATGGTTTCAGATTCAATCGTCTCCTGCTTTTGAGGCTCACAGGAACTGCTTTTTATATAGTGGCAAAAAAAAGTTGAAATCTTAAGTTGAACCAAACTCGTTTTACGTTATGAGTCTGAGCAAAATCTTACACTTATATTTCTACTCTTTTTTCTGGACTATAACCTGATCATAACATCGCTGTTCCTGGTTTTTTGAACTTGTAATGCCGATGGGGCAAGATCTCCTGTAATGTGGGAATTATGTTTCTTTTGCCTGACTAATAGTCATTATCTCTTATGATCTCTTAGATGTAGATAATGTCAGGTAGGAATCAAATACTGAACTGTTGCCCAAAAGAGGCGTTTCTCGATTAGAAAAGTGAAAAGGCATAGTGCTGGTCACGTAATATCTGGTGAAAACGGACAATTGATGAGTAAAGCGTTTTTGTTCGGGGTAGTTACTGAAAATAAACGCTACCAAAATCATTGCGTTGACTTGCTTGCATAATACCTCGAGTAACTTACCAAATTATTTATATTGTATGTAGTTACTTACTTCATATTTTCCTTGCATTATTATTCTAATACGAGTAGTAATAATGCTGATCGAACATTGAACAGTCACTGACGACGTCATGTTTTGTTTTATACTTGAGCCAATAGAAACGAGCGAACCGAGTCATAAAAGTACGAGCGAGAGTTCCGATATGCCTGATACCTATACCTCCTATAAGTGTAAGAGAGAGGTCTGATACAAATGTTAATGACTCAGTTCGCACGTTTGTAATGGCTCAAGTATAGTACAGTGAAAGGCAAAAGTACAATTTTGGTACTCGGGAGTTTCCGTGTCTGGGAACCAGGCAGTGCGGGTGTTACAAAAGTCTCTTAATTACAATTGTTACAAGTGTTACCAGACTATTATTTCCCAAGAAAAAAAACTAAATTCGGGCCAAATGTCCTTGTGTAAATAACTTTGTGACCTCCAGTAGTAAAAACAAAACTTGGATTAAGGAAAGTTCCTAAGTCGTAATCAGTGACTATTAATGGTATTACCTAAAAATACAAACCCAAAATCTTGCAATACGTTCGATAAGTAAACGTAAGAATTATATTATGAAATTGATCTCTGTAAAAAGAATCTCCAAAAGTCTTTTGATAGATATATAAGGTGTCTATTAGTAAATCTCCTACCACCTATCTGATAGGAGGAATAATCGCGCCATTGCATAAATAATGACCAACCACGAGCAACGAAAAGCAAGAATAAATAAAATTACCAAATAAATACACCGTTCACATATGAAATTCCAATTTTTACCCACCATAAAAAATAGATAATCTCAACCTTATACCAATAAACTTACGTCATAAACTTAAAGGAACTCCACGTACGATACGATATTGGAAAAAAAATTAAGGAGTATAAAATGTATAATAATTAGCATTCCACTTGTCTACTGTAAATTATGTAAAAAAGACACTAATTTTAATAGTCCTAGTTGGTGTTACAGCTTAAAAAATCATAACACTTTGAAAGTAAAAGATATTAATATTTTTCAATGTTTGATGAGAATAAGTACAAATATTTTTTGTCATATTTATAAGTTAATGAATTAATCATTTTGATTCACTGAAGAATTCTGTTAACTGCGTACAATAAAACTATTTATATAAGTAAGTGTACAATATTTCTGTAACATCATCGTGCGTACTTTTGCAAAAGAGGTACCTATCGGTTGTTTAAGTATTTATCATTATTTCGATGTCCTCAAACTTGTAAAAAAAGTCCATAAGGTCCTAAATTTTAAACATCTAGTCAAAGTTCATTTTAACCGGAATTACGTACATTATAAAATATAATATAACAAATATTCTGTGTAAAATGTTTGTATTGATAACGGAATAATACCTTATAATATACTATACTACGAACTATGCATGTTGATATTAAATGTACGTTTAAATATGAGATATTTTTTAAATAAAATTATTATAGCTGTTTGTAAACTTAAAAGATTTTATAGACAAATCTACTAAAATATTATATTTTAATATATTAGTCAATCTCCTATCTACTAATGTAGCAAACAAAACTCCTTATAAAATTACCCGAACGAATCATACAACTGATATTCTAAAAGAATTGTGATGGATTTGTGTTAGATAATATTAAATTAAAATTAAAAATATAGATACATACTTAGGTAAGTATTGCATCTTAGCCGAGCATAGTTTTTAGGGAAATTCATTTAAACACACTTGTGCAATTTAGAATAAAGTAAAAAGAGTTTAATGGGTATCTGTGCTAAGGTGCAAAATAATCAATTACATGATTGGTGAATTATTTTTAAGGTGCTCATGTCTATGGTGGATCTTTCAAAGCACATTACTTTGCTAGTCTTGCTTGCGTATTTTATTATCGAGAAAATTGTTAGAATACAAACGAAAGTTAATATTTATTGAGGTGAAGTCTTGAGTGTAACGATGCCTTACTTTAAGTTTTTATTATTGTAATAATTGTCAGTCATAGAGTAAAACATTGTAACAGAAGTATGATACCTACCCATGGAAATAATGTTAAAACGTTTAGAAATAAATGATATGACACATTTATTATGTTTTTATGAAAACGGTCCCCTTAAAGATATAATTTAGAATTCGGCGCAGAAAGAGAACCTATAGCTTACAGAGATATTAAACCTAAAAAAATTACATACAGGCATATACATTGCTTCTTACCCCAGTGATAGTGATAGTGCCAGATACCCTGTGTAGTGGGAACCAGAAACAGCGATATCACAAACATGGAAACATCCAAGAACTGGGGTTTCTTTTTTCTCCCCAGCCGAGGTTCAAACCCGGGACCTCTCGCATGATAAGCAGATGCGCTCACCGCTACGCCACAGAGATCGTCGTATTTTTACGTTATTTAGAGTATATTCAATAACAAAGTTAT
Source organism: Yponomeuta plumbellus (assembly GCA_947310845.1). Classification (NCBI taxonomy): domain Eukaryota; kingdom Metazoa; phylum Arthropoda; class Insecta; order Lepidoptera; family Yponomeutidae; genus Yponomeuta; species Yponomeuta plumbellus. The sequence continues at coordinate 16,126,331 of OX371194.1, forward strand.
CTGGTTTGGTTTTTTACTTTTCTAATGCAGAAAGTAGACTAAAAGATTATTTCTGTACCTATATGCATACTTGTTATACGACGTCTAGAATCTTGTAACATAATATGATTGTATTACGATACAGATCATAATATACGTATTATTAAGATCTTATTCTTGGACAAAGTCAAGTGTCATACGGAAGTAATTTTATTTTTACGAAGAAAACCTGCGGTAGTCGACAGCCTCTACATCGCATTTACTCTTCAGGTTCCGTTACGGCCCTACAGCAAAAAAAAATGTCAACTGTTGCCCGGTTCCAATATCCACAAAACGCTTCGTTTTTGCTTACGATCGGTTACAATTCCTACGAAATTCCTACGAACCGTCAATAAATTGTATGGAAAACGGATCGTAGCCGGTAGGCGTATATTATATGAACCGGGCATGTATCTGTACTAAGAAACAATGACCCCAACGTCCAAACGAACGTCCTAACAGTGTACAACAAAGGCAATAAGCGTATCCCAGCAACGGTATGCAAGGCGTATCGATCAGTCCGCGGTAGCCACTCGACTGGAAAAATCACTAATGCATATGCCGCACTCACCCGTGCAAGCCGTCTGTCTTATGTAATTTTGTTATCAGCCATACTATTACGGATATCTGTCTATTTTGTAATTACACCGCAGCTTTATTTCTTAGTTTCATATAAATTAAGGAATCATCTTCAACTCATTATGTCCCCACCGATGGGCACGGGTCTCTTCCCTGAGGAAGGTATAGGCCATACTCCACCACGGGGGCCAAATCCGGATTGGTGGAGGCTTGTAAGAGTAGTGGCTGGTCTTACTGTCAGAAGTTTTCAAGCCGCCCTAAGGCCTCTGACTTGGCTTAACGACTGCGGTCTATCGGCGATAGCCGGCACCAACTGCTTAACGTGACTTGCGAAGAACGGCACCGCTCTGAAAAATGCCACTTGCGTTAGTCATAGAACGGTCACCCATCCATGCACGGAACGGGCCCTATGTTGCTTAACCTCCGTGATCGTTTAAGGTCACTCAGGCAGCCGGGGCTACGAGCGATACTAAATTAAGGAAAGTTCATATAATAATATATTTACCTAATCATAAACAATTTTGTCCACACTTTTACTTTGCCTACTTTGAGGATGTCCATTATTCTACTTATTAGGTATACGTTCCCCAAAGAGTGTTCACGGTACTCTATTACTATATAAGCCTCTGGCTTATATAACTGATGAAGTCACTCCGGCCCATAAAAGGTCCTACAATAAGGTATGTAAGTATTTCGGAACTAAAACTTTTGTAAACCCGCAAATTTTGTTTTGCCGGTCTCTTCCGACGAAATAAAATTCAAGTAAGTCTATTTGAATTCACTTCCGGACTAATCTAATAGTTTATTACTAATTTTGTTTATTCTATTTATTACTAAGTTAACATTATATAATTTTCACTGAAAGATAATAATGTAACAGTTAATTATGTCAGTTCACAAATACCAGCTGCCATCAAAATAGTTTGTGGGACATTAAATATTTCATAAATATTAAATAAACTAGCCTCCAAAAGAACTGCAAGTCAAGTCAACAATGCGGCAGGTTTCCTTACGATGATTTCCTTGAAAGGAATTCAAACGCTGAATGATATGGGGATTACTAATAACGTAAGATCTTTTTGGCATTATGAACATAGGAGACTGTATAGTTAAACATAATTCCTAATGGCCGCCCTCTTTTATTTATTAAACGCTTCAGAATACAATTATCGTGCAAAAACCCGACCGTTGCTTTTCCATTACGCCTCAAAAATTTAACACGAGAAAAATGCTAATTAGGTACGTGCCGCCGCTTTCTTTGCCCAAATTTAACGTTACACTTACTAAAGGGGCTTTGGAAATAAACAACAATTTCACGGCAATATGCTGGTGACTGGTTCAGCAATAATAGAACTATACATCCTCAAAACTGCTTGCATTTACTGACTTAGAGCCAGTTTTTGAATTGAGAATTTCGTTAAGTAACTACTTAATGGTCTGGTCTATCTCGTCAAAACTTACTTAAAAAAAACATTCTTAAAAATACTAAAATTTTTCTGGTACAAATCGTTTGACACTCGTAATTTATCCGACGAGTTCGACTAACGCCCACGCGATCGGGCCGCCGGTACCAGCGCTATGACCATCATTTTTCTTTTTGTCATTGCGTACTAAGACCCCTTAAGGACCGCCATACTGTTACAAATGACCAAGTAATTTGTGTCACTATCTCCCGGTCTATTTCCTTCTAGATGACCGTAAGATTTGCTGGTATCGATATATAATAGGTGTTAGGCCACTTATCCACAGTATGTTTTATGGTCTGTTAATAAAGTCGCAGCTGAGTTCTTAGCCCCATATTTTATATTTATTCAAAAATGCAAAGCGCCTTAACAAATTGCAGTGGCTCGTAGAGCGAGTCGCAAAAGAGATGTAGCATATGGTTAGCGTCACGGTCAGTGGACGCCCAGCGGGTCCAGGCAACCACCTCGTCAGGCCTCGCTGCCGCCGACCGTTCTATTCCATATTCGAATTTTCGAAAACCATAAACAGGTAGAGTTGACTCTTACATACTGGCCTAAAACAATGAGTGATGGTTACTTTGTTTTAAACAATATTAACTTCCACTGCTTGTGGCTAACTGCTTTGCAGTTTGGCGAAATTGTGCAATTATATTAAGGACTTTTATTTTGAAAAAGAAACTACATAATCACGTGTCCTGCCCTTATATTACGTTACTTTCCACTCTCTCGGGTTAAGCATCTAGACAACTGGAAAGAGTCAAATTAAGAATGTAGGTACCGTGACTGTTCGGAGTAGGAGTATGAGACACTACTGGAAAAAAAGTCCCAGAATGCAACAGTGTGACATAAGGTGGAGTGACATACCGGGAAAAGGGCTAAATTAGACAACTCCATACAGTGGAGTCTTACGTAATTGCACCCTTGATTCTTAACAGGATATTCTGTGCTATGGTAACCAGGCAAGGATATTACAAGCATGAAAATACACCAGACTGCGGCTATGTGAAAATAAGAAATGTAAAGAGGCCATACGCACTCTCATGCTGAAATTGATTAGCCTGTTACGTTTTAAATTGAGTTTTTAACTAAATCCAATTGTTCTAGCTACATTGTTTAGTAATTTAGGAAAAAAAAATCTTGGTAAAGTCACGGGATACCATTGCAAATGCACTATAACATTTTGTTAGTAGTGCCAATACAAGTAGTTAGATTCAATAGAAGAACTACACCAAAGCACAGTGATTCTCTGCAAAAGAAGAGTTATACTAACAAAGCTTTAGTTGGAGTTTATTTCTATGTGTGTGAGGTTCTTGCCTCTTTACCATGGTAGGGTATCCTAGTTTGGGAACAGGCAAATTATTGTAATGTGAAAATTATTATTTGGAGATATTTATCTCTTGTGAATTCGGGCAGAAAAAATACGACGGCTTATCGATAGCATTAATGGTTTTTATAGAGTTCATATTGCTGGTGCAAATATTTTATAAGAAGAAAAAATAAAAGTCGACTGACAGAAAAAGTTAAGTTAGATCTATCAAGGAAGTTGTATACATTATGCAGGCGTAAACATTATTATTTAAATACATATTATATTGCATATTGCAAGGATATTGCACCCTACATAAATAAAAATAATAAGATACTCTTACATACTTAACATAAAGGGTATCTAAAGATAAACAAATCAATCTTATACGGATTTATTCTTCTGCCCTGTATACATTCGTAGTGTTGAGTGATAGTAGGTAGACCAAAGCACAGACAGTCGCGGTGGATCGTAGTGTGCGGACGCGGCACCTGTCACCACTTTTGTTCGTGACTGTATCGAATTACGTTGGTTGGCTCGCAAGAGGAAGTGCAGTGAATGACTGGTCGGTGGAAAATTGTTGAACTTTCAATTGTTTTAAAAAAAATTCAGCGATTATTGGTAAGTTTTAAAAAACCAGGCTGCTACGGCGACAACCATGGTTACGGTTTGTTAGATTGTATTGAATATTTACGAATATTTGTCAGTACAAATTTCTACGCATAATTTCTGGTCATAAAGTTGTATCCCTTACTAACTAAATTAGATGTATAAAATTAGGTCTTTTGTCGACTGAACTGGAAAAAGTTATCGCGACATTGAAATAAAAAAGTTAAAAAAACGCTAACATAACTAATTAAAAACATAATCAAATTGTTATCTTCACCAATAAACATAATTTTCAAAATACTACTCTTAGATGAATTTATTTAAATAACAAATGATTAGGTACCGACTGTTGAGCCAAAACAAAAATTGAAATTTCCAAAAATATTTCTGCCATAAAACCTAACCGCAAAAGTCTATAATTTATGTAACACCTAAATGTGTTTTCGCTTGCTTGCGTGAAATTTTATCCACAACATGATAAAATCGTCCGCACTTTCCCTGACTGTAATCATAAAGGTGTGTCTAGTCTACAAATAAATAATAATGAGGTGGTCAGATCGTATTGCAGCTGTAGTAGTACAAAATTATAATGTAGCTGATTACGGTGATTACTAGAGCGCGACAGATCTCTATAATATCAATATTTATGGGTCAACTGATTTGGGTATCAAAATTGAGCGTGATTGAAGAAAGTTTGATGAGAACAAATGATGGAATATCAATCTTATTGCGGATAAACTTATTACCGTAACTATTGGAAAAAGAAGTTTATTTTATTTTATATGTAACTGTTGATTATAGCCAGCTTATTTGAATACTCATTTAGAATTGAAATAAGTTTAAATTATTCTATATAATAATAATATAACTTTCACACAACATAATCACTTGAACTGGTCCCAAACTAGGATACTCTGTGCTATGGTAACTAGGCAATTAAGATATATTAAAAACATCGAAAAACACCCCGACTTAGGCCATTTCTAATATCATCATCATCATGTCCCCACCGAGGGGCACGGGTATCTTCCCTGAGGAAGGTATAGGCCATACTCAACCACGGGGGCCAAGTCCGGATTGGTGGAGGCTTGTAAGACTAGTGGCTGGTCTTACTGTCAGAAGTTTTCAAGCCGCCCTAAGGCCTCTGACTTTGCTTAACGACTGCCATCTATCGACGGCAGCCGGCACCAACTACTTAACGTGCCTTGCGAAGCACGGAATCGCTCGGAAAAATGCCACTAGCGTTAGTCATAGACGGTGACCCATCCATGGACTGGACGCGCCGTATGTTGCTTAACCTTCGTGATCGTTTAAGATCACTCAGGCAGCCCAGGCTACGAGCGATTCATTTCTAATATACGAACCCACAACCTCTTTCTTGGTAGCTATGCGCCTTAACGGCTCGACCAACGAGGCAGAAAAAACTCAAAAATCAAAGTTAAAAAAACGAATACTGTATTTTGATCTTAGCAATCGAACCACCCATTTTAATAAAGAGCGGCCATAACATCAATTCGTAGCTTATTACAACTCGATGTACGTTGCGTGAGAGAGTCTACTTGTTTATCTGTCGGTTAATTGACTTCGCAATGTAAATCGATTTGTCATAGTAAACTACGAATTGTAACTATAATTTTATTTATTTATTTATTGGATACATACATACAATACATACTGTTACATAGAACTCTATGTAACAGGCTCTTGGTCGGGCCGATGAAGCGCAATGATATTTTTTTCAAACACTTCGACGAAGTATTCTAAGTGCAAAGCACTTTACAGCCATTAAAAATAAAGAAAACTTAAATTATTTTTTCACTCCATCTGCTCGATTCTTAGTTAAAGCCCTAGCGAAGCGAGCAAGAAATGCAAGAATCGCCTCAGTTCGCTCTGGATTCAATTTCACAACCTCGACGCAAAAATTTTGTTTGCGCCTTTGGTCTACTATTTTTTTTAAATCTACAATTTTTCGCGTTAAATGAAGCATTAGCACATATACCCAGATCGGAGGCTATTCTCATTTTAGCCCTACTTACGTCTTTTTTACAAATCTCGGTTAGTATGCACTTAAGCCGCGCGAAACTTAATCACGCGAAAAACGTTGTTTCTCCGCGTTACCTAATTGTTTTACTTTCGCAAATTGTGCTCCCATGGTTTTACTACTATTATGTTGATATAAATAAAATGTGACGTGCTTAATCTCAATTAAATCTTTTCGTGAGTATCGCTACCTATGGCTCTTGATGGTGAGAAATAAGGTTGAAGCGAAATGACTAGTTCTGAAATTAGCATGTAACTAGTACCTACATTTTTATCTCTCAAAAGGAAGACACTTCGAAATAGCAAGAAACATGATCAGTTCTTCCAACATGTTTATATATTAAGTCAAGACATTATCTCATTGTCTCCCTTTCCGAGAAAGCCTTACAGCAGACCGTACATCAACTGTTTAGATTGGAAACTAATATATATTGAAAATTAGGCTGTATGGAAATTATTATTCTTTCGTTTTATTTTAAAGGGCATGGATTGATGTAAAAGTTCAAACAACAATTTAGAATAACCTTTTTAATCCTTACCGAAGATCCCGAAATGTACTCGTATTAAACACCCGATATTTATAGAGATCTCAATTAATCAAATAGCTTCATTCTCTACTTTAAAAGGAATTCCTTACAAATACAACTGTGGAAGAAAACATCGTGAAGGAACCTAGACACTCAGGTTTCACTCATGTAGACCCACCGGTCACACGTGTCACCACGTAAGCCCATTCTCTCTTACATTCTGTTTGTTGAATGTCAATATACTTATAACGTTAATGTTAGCCAAGTAGATACAATGTAGAGCGATTTCCCTCGTTTTCAGAGTCAAGTTCAAGAAAAAGGTTCTTTACTTTAAAGGCTCCTGCAATTGTATGGTGCCGTATCGATACTATTGTTAACGATTGTTCTGAGCCGTTCTTATTAGACTGGAAATCGTGGGAATCCCCGACGCCTCTCTAAAGCGAGCTATTTATCGTTTAGAAAATCATCTCACACGATTAATTATCTTATGATTGCATGCCTTGGGGTGAAATTGATATGTTAACAATTAAAAATGATATATCATTAGTTGAGTATTAGTGATCTGATAACAAATATAGTTCATACTTGTTAATCGTTATCGCATACAAAAGACATCAACGATATCGAAGAACTTACAAAATTGACAATTGACAAGTTAAAATTCTATCTTCTAAGCACTGAATATAATTGAGGAGCTGGCGAACAAAACTAGGTAATATGTTCTCATTAAAGTATTTTTTTTTAATAATTTTTTCGGGCTCTTCAAGTACTCATCTATGAAGTCACGAAATATTTTTATTCAAAACGATTCAATCATTAAACCATTCAATTCATTCAATCCTACCTTTAAAAAATAACGAAAACTGACCTTTTGAACAAAACCAGACATGTCTTCCTAACAGTTGAATAAAACTAAATAGAAAAATAAAAAAATTAAATAAAAAATAACCAGTCAATTTTTAAAAAAACGAAAACCAGTCCTATGTTTAAGGTTTGATAAAATGTTCATGTGAAAAGAAAGAAAAAACTTGTCTCTATCTAGGTAGTTCAGTTATTTACCTGTCCTGTAAAAAACAGTTAACGGGACTAGTCTGGTTTTTTTCGCCAGCTCCTCAATTGTAATAAGTGCACCACCAAATTTCCTATGAATTCCTTCTTTACGGCGGCCACAACCACACAGGTGTTGTAGCTTGCGCAGGGCGGCGTGGCGGTCACTGGAGCGTAGAACCCTATCCTTGGGCTCCTGCCTACTGTGGAGCCCCCTTGTAGCACTATAGGTACAAAGCTAGAGGTCAGGAGAGAGTGGACGGTCGGTGGTAGTCTGGAACCTGTCACGCACGACCCTCGATATCCGACGTCCGGTGTCGTATTGCCGCAAAAGCAAGGGCTTTTTTAACCGGCCAAACATTGTAGGTATTTGAAAAACGGATGCACCGTTTTCAAATACAATATTTCGTTGACCACTGCTTAGGTAAAGTTATACCTCAAATAATGTAGTGTATTTATTGCTGTGTATTAAGTAGTGTATTTGTTTATTTCATTTTTCTTGATTTATTGACTTTAGTGTATTTTGTTTATAACGTACTTGTGTCTAGGTACATTATGTTTTTGGGACAATTCTAATAAAAGTCTTCTTACTTTCTTTCTTACTTTTTTTCTTTCTTTCTTTCTTTCTATTTTCTTTGCTATTCCGTACCTGCAATATCAGCTTACTCACCAATAACTTTAAATTATGAACTTTAAAAGTGGACGACAAAGATAAATAGCAGTAAATTATAGTGAGGCGTTACCATCACCTGTGAAGTACAAAGGCACGCGTCAACAAACTTTCTCATATTTCCGTCCGAAGACGTTAGAACTTTACCATCGCGTGTCAACGGTAACAAAAGCATTACCAGGGACCGGATTAGCGGCTTATTTTAAAAACCCTTTTAACTGGTAACCGTTTCGATCGGCTTACCTTATGTCTAGGTTACCCTGTAAAATGGTTAAATGGTTATCCAGTGAAAGGCTAACCCTATCAAGTTATGGTAACCCTAACCTAACGATAGGCTAAGTGTTTACCAAATCATTGAAAGGGTATTTTTTCCCGTTTAATTGACAGGGTTTTTGCCCCTCCTATTGGGTGCGGCGCGAAGTGAGGCCTTTTTGTTTGTTGGTCAGATCACACTCATTATGCATCTGCTGTCGTTGCCCTATACGCCCTTTTTTTCTATTTTAGCTTTAGCTACTTGCTACAATTTCTTCCTTGCGAAGTGTAACTCTTATTGTTTAGGCGCTATTGTTTGTAAACTAAGTGTTCTGGAAAATTATGGAGCAAGATAAAAAAAATACAACAAAAAAGTGAGTAGGTACCTATTATTGTGTCTTATTCGCTAGAGCGAGAAAGGTAGCCTTAAGAGGGAAGAATAGCTTCGCGATCGTAGCGAAATAGGTATTTAGGAAAACATTTGCTGTCGCTCGCGCGCTCTTGCCCCCGGGCATCGCGCACAGGCATACAAAAAGCCTCACACACACATCGACGGACGCTGCCAGTTGGCGAGAAATTGCGACCGAAGACGGAGTGTTTTCTTACGAACCATATTGCTGTGGCGTGCCCGAAACTCCGATACAAAGAAATTGAAGATAATAGAAAGAATTATAGTGATCATTTCAAGTGAGTATTTTATTACGTAGGTATGTGATTATTAGTAATGAGTATACACTAAATTGATTTTAGATAAATCGGCTTGTTGCCGATATGCACCCTAGATGACTGACATTTTGTATTGTAAGGTTATATAGATATTTGCAGTGTATATGTCGCAGTAAAGTAGTTAAATCAGAGAGTCAACTGAATCTCTAGACAGTCAATCAAAGATCGATATTCAATCAAGTCGCTAGCATTTTGATTTAAATAAAGCAGCGTCGAAAACGTTTAACTATCTAACTGACCGAAAGCCAGCATGTTGATTAATAATGTAAAACAAGATGGCGGTCACGACAACAGCTGATTACTTTTAGAGTCTTTCTTTTGGCAAACGTTGTGCAGTGTGTGTGAGTGGTGTTTTGTTTCAAATTGTGGTCTTTCGTGAAATCATAAACATGTTGTCGACTCCGCCACGATTATTTTCATTTGTTGTTGTTATTTCGGTGTCCTCGTGAAGAAATTCCGTGTTTTGTTTTGTTGTAAATGGTTACCTACTCAGCAAAATAAAGAAGAAGAGTCTTGTTTTCGTAGCGAGTTTTCAATCAAATATCTTGGTCACCCAACCAAAGTTGAAATACCTACCTAGGAACGTTTAGGAAACTCGTCGAACGTTTCGTTCACTCACTTGTCTGACGGAACTTTAGCGACTTGATTGAATATCGATCTTTGATTGACTGTCTAGAGATTCAATTGACTCTCTGATTTAACTACTTTACTGCGACATATATACAAAACATTATGATATTAATGAAAAAAAAAAAAACTATTTTTGACTTTATACTGACTTCGTGACGAAACACGAATGTGATTTTATAATAATTATACTTTGTTCTCATTGTTTCGGAGTTAGGTATGTTGAGTTGTCTTAGTAAATCATATTAGGGTGGGGAGAAAGTTTCTACGCATTTTATATGAAAATTCAAAACATTTTTTAATATTGTTATTTACATTTACATAACTTCACATTAGGTATTACTGACCTATAATACGACATGTGTTTACTGTTACTTTCTTATGCATGTGTATAGTAAAAAGAAAAATATAGAAAATAGAGACCGCGGTTCAAAATATTATATAAAGATAACGTAAAGACCCTTCCTTTTGTATTTTTAAACAGTATCCCAAAAGTTCCCATCGATACATGTGCCGCTAAAAATGTTGCGTGGGGTTTTGACCCCAGTTTTGACGGTCACGATAAACAATTTTTTGCGAATATCTCGTTAACGGTTACCTATATCGAAAAAATTGTTGTAATCAAATTTGTAGCTCAAGAAATTGCCTACAAAAAACATTTCATTCCTTTTTTTCGTTACACTAACGATTTTCGAGAAAATTTGATTACAAAATGGAAACATATGATAATGCTGATAATCCGCTACTTGACTCTTTTTTCAAGTATGTCTTAAATGCTAATATCTCTTCCATTAGACCAAAAAATATTTTAGTATATTTTTTGAGGACCTAAAAGCAACAAAAACATTATTTTAAAACGTTGCTTTGCTGCGTCCGCCATTTTTGTCTATGGTTTGAAGTCCTCTACGTTTGTAAACAAAGTTTGACATTCAACATAGGTAGAGTTCGTGCCACGAAAGAAGTTTGAGTCACAATAGAACCTACGCACGCACGACTGACAGATGTTTGTTTACAACCAAAGGTGCTTTCAAGATGGCGGATAGTGTTTTCACCGTTCCGATTTAAAAGCGAAAAATATTTTTTTTATTTGCAAATTTTGCAGCCATCCTGCATATTTAGAAGAAGAAGAAGAAGAAGAAATACATCGCCATACAGACACATATAACATACTACCGAAACAGAAAGCAAAAAAACTAAATAAACACAACAGAACACAACAATTGGGGATGCAAAGTTTTTTTTATGATTGGATTTTATTTTATATTCTGATAGTAGACGTAATTTTAAGAAACTAATTTCATTTTTTTCGTGATTAATCGAGTTTATCATTGTTAATTAATTAAAGTAAATATTATTCGTCGTGACGTCATATGCTACTTACTGTATGTGTAGGTGAGTTCGCGATTGCATTTGCGTGTGAATGGGCCAAACCATCTAGATTGTCTGTGGTTTAGTGTCAAAAAAAATCGTGTTTACAGCGCCACCAAGTTATATGTACAGGTGGGCAAAATTGTAACTAACTAATTAATTATTTATTCACTTACTAAGATTTAAAGATATAATTTTCATTAAAATTGAAAAATGGGTGAAAATTTTCGCATTTTTCTAGGTAAATTTCTTAAATGTTACGTTATTACTAAATTCTCCACTAGCGCCACTATATTATCTGTTCAGTTGAACAGATAATATAGTGGCACTATAATATCAATGTGTTTGACAAATGAATGCATCAGCCTTACGCAGCGTAACGATCTGCGCACGGTCAGACAGGTAACTGTCAAACCACTCAACCGCGGCCTTGTCCATGCCGTTATAACTTAGCCGTAATAATATATTTACTTAGCAAAGTCAATATATTTCGGTTTCTTACGTTAGATACTACAGGAAATATCCATTTATCACGTCCAATTTGATACGAGTCAAGTAGCGTATTATAATTGTTTTGACTTTTTTGAAAGTTTAGCAGACAGCATGGCCAATTTTTATATTAATATTTTTTCGAGCAGGGTGCGAGGTGTTAGTTGTACTAGATCTTAATGTGTATAAAAAATATATTTTGTTACAAAGTAATAGTTTTTAATTATTAAAGTTCCGTAAATAATTGCTATGAGCTTTGTTCATTAGACGATGATTTCTTTTTTTTATAAGTTGAAAAAATTCTGTTTATTGTTGTGTAAATGTCAGATATCTCTTATTTCTTTGAATATGTAATGTCTAATATATTATGCTGACACCTAAAGATGACGAGAACGAAAATTGACTTTAGTTGACTTGACGTGACTTCTAAAGTTGTGGTACAATTGACCCAGGCTAGGGGTCATTTGTACCAGTAGGAGTAGCTGAACAAAAACTTAATTTTACAGTGTTCTACTATTATCTGACAAAAGCTAACTTCAACAATGTATAGAGTATTAATCCAGACTGTGCTATATTTATTCACTTTTAATAAAAAACTGGTATGTTCTGAGCTACACGCCTTTATATCAATGCTGTTACCATTGCCCCCGGTCTCCCCTAGTTTTGGCAGTCCTCTCGTGATATTTAACCTGACACTGCCTAAAGAATTCTGAAGTGACCGAAACAGATGGAAATCTGAAGGTGCAAGGTCAGGACTATACGGGTGGTGGATTTATCAATAGGCTGAGTAGGCTGGAGCCTAGGGCGGCAGATTTTAGGGGGCAGCAAAATTGCCCCAAAAAAATATATTTTTTTTGTTTTACAGAATTAAAAAATAAAATATACCTGAATGTTATTAGATTTCACAATTTAACTTAACCTGAAAAGTGGGAAATTAGACGTTTGCCAATATGATAATACATATTTTTTTAAATTACATAATATTTGCGTAGTTAGATTTAGGGGGCGGCAAATTTGCCCCAAAAAGTTTTTTTTGTCTTATAGAAATTTAAAAAATAAAATTCCTGAATGTTATTAGATTTCGCCATTAAATTAACCTGAAATGTGGAAAAATTGACGTTTGCCAATCTGTTAATATACTCTGATTTTTTTATTCCGTAGAATTCTGATTATTTTTATTATATATTTATTTTTACAGGGCCTGTACGAAACTTTAGCCCTAACGGATGTTCGGAAAACATTTGTTACAAAAAATTGAACTTTACGCCATGATGGCTGAAAATGGAATCCCGTAGAATTCTGACATTTCATAAGTGTTGCTACTGAAAAAGTTCTTCACCGAAAAAAGGACAAATTTGATTTAAGGGCAATAAAAAATAAAATGCTACGTATTTCTTATGTTTTACCTACAAGAAGGTTAATCTAAATATTTACTTACTCAAGTGACCTAATACAAATATAACAAATATTTAAATATCACGAACAAAATATCGAATTAACTTTAATTTATTTATTTTATTCTTTAGCTGGCATCACTGCCTACGAATTCAAGGTTTCGTAAACCTTTTTAGAAAAGTGAAGTATGCCGCTGTTAGCTCTCTTATTATTTCATGTCAGCGATGATGATGATTATGAAGATAGTGATATTAGTATTAATGATGATTAGATACTTTAATAAAAATATGTTTTCTTTAATTGTACTTTTTTACTGTTTGTGTGGGGAAAAGGGACACAATTGTTACTCGCCTTAAATTCTCTTTTAATTTGGAGCTCCAAACTTTATAAAATGGATACATTCACTAACAAATTAAATATGTAGACTAAGATGTTTACACTCTTATTGAAATTGAAAAATGTGCCCGGCCAAAACAGGTTTCTAATCTCTGACATGTCAAAAAATGATAACTGTCAGAATACGCTACTTGCCTCGTATCAAATTTGACGCGATAAATGGATATTTCCTGTAGTATCTAACGTAAGAAACCGACTTATATTGACTTTGCTAAGTAAATATGCAGGATGGCTGCAAAATTTGCAAATAAACAAAATATTTTTCGATTTTAAATCGGAACGGTGAAAACACTATCCGCCATCTTAAAAGCACCTTTGGTTGTAAACAAACATCTGTCAGTCGTGCATGCGTAGGTTCTATTGTGACTCATACTTCTTTCGTGGCACGAACTCTTCCTATGTTGAATGTCGAACTTTGTTTACAAACCGTAGGGGACTTCAAACCATAGACAAAAATGGCGGACCGCGTTTTTGGCTGTTTAGCAAAGCAACGTTTTAAAATAATGTTTTTGTTGCTTTTAGGTCCTCAAAAAATATACTAAAATATTTTTTGGTCTAATGGAAGAGATATTTAGCATTTAAGACATACTTGAAAAAAGAGTCAAGTAGCGGATTCTACGGACTTAAAAATCAGACTTTAGATACTTTTTTATATTACATATTTGCGTAGGTAGTTTTAGTGGGCGGCAAATTTGTCCCAACATTTTTTTGTCTAACAGAAATAATAAAAAAAAACCTGTATGTTATTAGATTTCACCATAAACCATTTCAACCTGAAAAGTGGGTGACGTTTGCCAATCTTCAATACATACTTTTTTATATTACATATTTGCGTAGGCAGTTATTTTTATGGTGGCGGTGCGGAAACAAATGGCATGGTCATTCGCTAAAAGTATTGGCCGGAATGAACGCTGCGACATCAGTTTATCCAAACTTGAATAAATTTGGGTAATTTTTTTGTTAACTTAAGCATTCAAGCTTTTTGTGTATGTACTAATTACTCACAAAAAAAATAATTAAAACGTGATCACAAATAATCACCTAATCAGGATCAACTTACGGGTGTTGTTTTATCGGAGGAGTCCGACCTGGTCCGACCTGGTCGGACTCCTCCGATAAAACAACACCCGTAAGTTTATCCGGATTAAGTGTTTAAAATGTGTTGTGCTTTCGCAAGTTTTAGTTAAAAAATGATCACCAATAGTTTGATTTAGAGCGGTTTCATTAACTGAGATTGAAACAGTATTAATGATAATAGAGAGATTTATTTTGTAATTTTTACAATTTTACTATTTGCACTAGCACTAATAAAATTCTCTTTACACAATAAGCCCTCGTTGATTGGAATAAAAGCAATCAGTTGTTTAGTTCCTGGAACTGTGATGGCGGACGCGAGACTCTTGTTGAATATTTTCTTTCAAGCATTAGTAAAGAAGTCTCAGTCAATGATGACTTGGCCCATTCATATAATGTTACAGGTGTAGTGATAGCGTTATTCGTAGACTGTAAACTTGCACGGGTTGCCAAACGTTTCAGGTTTCCGCAAGACCATGGACCTTATCCACGACCGGTGGCATGGAAGTGTAACAGTGCGTCTTTCCTAAAATCTTGTGTGTAGTAAAATAGGTTCACGGAACCTATTCTTAAAATGTTCGGGAGCCCCCTGTGATGTATTTCATGACAAAAACCGCAATTCTATGCTCATCAAGGTGATGGTGCACTATTTTTTTTAAATCGTAGAATGTGGTAGTATCATGCTTTAATTAATAATTTGAAACCATGATGATGCTACTATCTTTATAATAATAACCTATACCATTGAATTCAGATACCAATGAAATAATCGGGCAGCACGACAAAACTACTAAACTCTTGTACGATAAAGCTATAATTTCTTATTTTCTTTTCTTCTAATTTCAACGTGCTTTTCCTAAAAAAAAACCCTCGGCAAAAATTATATTTCTCAAGTTACCAAACTTACTTACTGAAAACTCAACATTAAAGTAAATTTACAAACTAATTATCTTTTTTTGATGAGAATACCAATTATTATTATTTAGAAACTGTACAGTTATTTATGTAATCCCATGGTGTTACATATCAGTATCTTGCTTACTAGAAATTCGTATGCTGCTGGTACTTACGTATTTATTGATTTCATGGATAACAATTTAGAAGCTCAGGAAATTTACTAAAGTGGTTTGCAATAAATATTATTAGTTTAGAAAATTTAATAATAATGAATATAAGTAATCAGTTCTTAATTTTTCCTAAGATATTAGATTATTTTAAAGACAATAAATATTTTTTTGTCTTTTAATTCTAAATTATTATTTTTCACCTTCTTTTGTCGAAATGCAGAGGTCAGAGGCCCGCCGAAATCAATCAAATCATTATAATACTAAGGTATACTTTTGCATGGCGTCGCGTCGCGGGTCGGCCAGTCCGAGTCAAAGTTTTGAGCCTTTGACTACACGCCGACCCGCCCCGCCACGGCCAGGAAAGCGCTTCGTAAGGGTTAGCCTATAAGATTGGGCATGATGGGGTTACCCTATGAGAAATGGTTTTTATAAGGGTAAGGTAATTTGCCTCATTAAACAACTTATTTATAGGATAACCTATTTAAAGGGTTTCCATATCATATAGTTAAGTCGATCGAAAGGTAACCAAATCAGAGGGGTTCCTTAAGCACTAAAAATATTGAACCCTATCAATTAAGCCGCTAAAAATAAAGGTAGGGTAAGCGCTTCCTGTCCCTGAGCATTACCTACCAACAATTTATTGCTAACACTTTTCAACGTAGACAAAAATAATGATAGGCTCTTGGCTTTATTTGACACAAAAACGGTGAGCACTTAGCTTAACATCTGTTTCACATGACATGTTTATTTCCCAGCATCCGCGATGCGTAGAACTGCGGTTTAGGGCTGCTCCATAATAGTAAATTTTATGGGAAACTGAATAAAAGCTAGTATGGAACAAACAAGGATATGTTGGTACTCGTATGCGACTGGACTGTTCTCTCAATAAAGTGGCTGTAGACAGTGTAATTTTATTTTGTATTTAAAAAGATATTTATAGTAACAATCTCGTCCATAAGTACTGTATTATAATTTGATGCTTATACCTCTAAGCTTATCTCTACGGTCTACTGCCTAGCAAGCATTTAAAATCTGTTAACATCTGCTTTATTTGATGGGCCAACGTTTTTATAAAGTCTTAAGGATGTACAAGAAAAGCGTATTATAATCAAATGAAACAAACTCACTTTTTTCCATGTATTTTTTACATTATACATCTTTGTAGTTCGTTGGCACGGGCCGCAGAGGCTACGCATCCGACTAGCTTATAATTGAGTGTAAATGCTGCGGCGAGACCCAGATAGCTGGACGCAAAAACTTGGTCATCCGTGTTCCACGTTCTTCCTTTTACTCTGCCTTAAGATTAAACTAAGTGGGTAATTATCCACTTATGGGAATTTAGGGTAACATGGGTTTCAAACATCGATAAGGCTAACTTTACGACCAATGAACATAATAGTAGGGGAGCCCATGATGCTAAGTCGGGATTTACTCGAGACCTATTTGATTGTGAAGTTTAGATGATAAGAAGAAAAAAATGTCATATAATATATACCTTTTCATCGGTGGGGGGAGCGACTATAGATTTTCAAAAATGTAAAAAAAAACTGTTGCATGGACATACTCGAGCGCGTCAGATACTGATAGTACGTATGTTAATCTGATTGTTTCAATGATAGGCGTGGTCGTAAGTAAGGGTTGAAAATGAAAAAAAAAAAATTTCATCGAGCGCGTCAGATTTTCTAAGGGGATGTTATTTGCACCTAAAAAAAACTCTTATATAATAATCTGACGATTTGGATGTAACGCAAACTCGCGGCCATTATTTGAATGTGCAAAAAAAATTCGCCATTTTTAAATACTCGAGCGCGTCAGATTAAGATATATATGGTTATTCTTAATGCCCTAGACGTGCTGTCCCTTAATCTGTTGATTATCTAGAGGAATTCGCCTAATCTGACACTTAAAAAAATTTTTTTTTTTTTTCAAATCATTGAACTTAATTAATTGAACAGCTGAAGAAATAGCATGCAAATAAAAAATTACAGGTTTTTTAAGTATAATGCTTGTATTTATAAGAAAATAATTATAAAAAATTAAATTTTTTTGCGTACTTTTTTTTTTAATCATCATCTTCTTCATCGCATCGGTAGAATCATATTCGTCCTCTGGCTCTATTCCATCCTCATCCTCCTCATAGCTGCACGCATTAATCTTTACATATAATTTTTTCTTACTTCGGCTTATGGAAATCGTCAGATTTTATATTTTTTATTATCCTTGAATTATTTTCTTCAAAATAAAAAAATTTTAGCCACGCTAGAGAAAGTCGAGATAACGTTTTTTTTTACAAGTTTGTAACCCTCTTACTTCTCTACGTCTCTGACGCGCTCGAGAATTTCTGATGATCGATTTTTTTTTACTAATCTGATCCTTTATCCTTGACAGGCGACCATATATATGGGGCTCATATTTGGTGGAGGTACTTTACCTGGTACAAGGTATCTCCCTGTATGTTAATCTGCCGCGCTTTAGTAACTCCCGAAATCCCCTCTTGGGCTCCCCTACCATAATTAGAACTGTGAATGTGAAACTGTTAATCTGATTGAATCTGTATTGCTTTAGTACCAATATTATTGTTTGTATACAATACATGAATCGCTGGTAGCCCCGCTCGCCTGAGTGATCTTAATCGATCACCAAGGTTAAGCAACATAGACAACGCGTTCAGTACATGGATGGGTGAACGTTCTATTACTAGTGTATTATTATTAGCTAGTGGCATTTTTCCGAGAGGTTCCGTGCTTCGCAAGGCACGTCAAGCAGTTGGTGCCGGCTGCCGTTGATAGATGGCAGTCGTTAAGCCAAGTCAGAGGCCTTAGGGCGGCTTGAAAACTTCTGACAGTAAGACCAGCCACTAGTCTTACAAGCCTCCACCAATCCGGACTTGGCCCCCGTGCTGGAGTATGGCCTATACCTTCCTCAGGGAAGAGACCCGTGCCCCTCGGTGGGGACATAATGGGTTGATGATGATGATACAATACATGTTTGTGATGTGGCTGTTTCTGGTTCCCACGTTACAGAGTATCCTAGTGTGAGGCCAGAAGCAATGTAGGTATGTGCCTGTATGTAAATGTTTATGTAATATTTTTGTATAAATAGCTTTAATCTATTTGTATACGTACCGCAAAAAGTCTATATGTTAACAGTCTTACTGAAATGGAAGAGAGGCCCAGCATTAGGCCACAATAGAATCTACTTTTTTAGTTTCATCCAATTCATTATCATTATCAACCCATTATGTCCCAACCGAGGGGCACGGGTCTCTTCCCTGAGGAAGGTATTATAGACCATACTCCACCACGGGGGCCAAGTCCGGATTGGTGGAGGCTTGTAAGACTAGTGGCTTGTCTTACTGACAGAAGTTTTCAAGCCGCCCTAGGGCCTCTGACTTGGCTTAACGACTGCCATCTATCGACGGCAGCCGGCACCAACTGCTTAACGTATCAACTTTTTATCCTACCTTTTGTTAATACAGCCCCTATCTGGTAATAAGTATAACATATGATAAGAAACGTGGGCAATCGAAAGAAAGGCCGTGATATATTTAAAAGAGCCTTGTTTATCATTAGGCGTACACCTGGCTATCCGAATACCATTAAGAGACTCATCGCAGTTTTACTTTCTGTTTTTGTTACTTACTTAGATACTTACCTACTCTAAAGATGTGGTTACGATACCTACTATTGTTAGTAACGATTGATGGCATAAATGAGTAAAATAAACAATCAATTTGATAGACTATACCGAAAAGATCAAAAGTCATTAATTTTCATTGTTATATTACGTAGCAAAACTCAAGCACCTGTTAGTTATTGCCGACTTTGGTCAAAATAAAATTGAGTTTGGAAAATAATAGGCGCGACCAAAATCTTGCCATGATGCTTGACCTAAAAACTTAAAGTTACTGATTTCACATACGATGCGGTAAACAAAACCTCTTTGATTCATCACGGCTCTATACGTAACAACATTTAAAGAAGAACAGAAAGACCAATTTATCGTTAAAATATATCAATATTCAAGTAAAGTGAAAATAATCGCACTAATATTATAAAGGCGAAAGTTTGTGCGTGTGTGAGTGTGTATGTTTGTTACTTCTTCACGTCTAAACGGCTGGAGGGATTTTAATGAAAATTGGTATGGAGTTAGCTGACACCCTGGATTAACACATAGGCTACGTTTCACCGCGGGAAAATATCTTATTCGTATGGGAAAATCGATGAACCGCGGGTAACACCGCGGGGCACAGCTAGTTCTAAAATAATTTTTCATGTCATTTTTGACGAAGCTATATGTGAATTTTGATTGTTTTTGTAATGTAATTTTTATTCATGTGAAATAACTAATTGTAATTGCTTTGTAATATCAAATCCGGAATAAAGTAAAGTAAAGTGAAGTGTAGTGAAGTGAAGTTAAATAAGGTAATAGTGAAGTTGCCAAAATTGCGCGTTATAGAGATAACCTTCCTTTATACAATATATATTAGTAGAGTGAATACAATTTTGTCTAAGATGGACCTTAAAAATCTTCTTGCATATTCAGTCATTGTACTATGGCTGTCGTAAGAGCTAACTGGCTGGGAATGTACTCCATGACAGATTCCAATTTTCTATTAACGTTACGGAACTAATTTTGGGTGCTTTCGTAACATTTATTAACTTTTTTAGCATATGGCCAACTCAGACTCGAGGTAAAATGCAAAATTGTTGATTTGGTAACAAAAAACCATATTATGTAGTCAATAAAGACGTAGTTTTATTTTTTAAGAAGAAAATTCATTTATTTGACGTTACAAAAAAAAACACACAAAACGATTACAATATGCATATGATACATCATACAACAATTAACACAGAAAGCATAAAAAAACGGGTAAAAATAAATAAACGATACAATTCGAAAACAATAATCAAATACATAAGTTTTAAGTATTATGCGCCCAAAATGTTGCATAATGTTGCAACAGAGTGATCCGTTGCAACGCTAATTTTCAGTCGAGTCCAAACTTCTTCTTCTTCCGGTGCCATCTTCTATCGGAGGTCGGCTATCATTTTGGCTACACTGTCACGTGATGTAGCTGCTCGCAGATGTTCTATATTTCTGGTGTTGAACCACTCTGCTATGTTTTGGAGCCATGATGTTTTTCTTCGGCCAGGTCTTCGCCTTCCTTCAATTTTCCCTTCTAGAATAATTCGCAGCAGATTATATTTGTCAGCTCGCAGAGTCCAAACTGCGGTTATGCATTCGAAAATATGTATTTTCTTTTATTCAATTCGATAACATTATCGATAGTCCGACTAGCAATCGCCTTTTTTAGTATTTGTTGTTATACTACCGCTATAGAGACTGCATCATCGGCTTGAAGTTTACCACTTGAACAAGTATGTACCGACACACACATCAACAAACCAAAAAACAATACGTTTCATCAGTCATCACATCACAGAATTGTGTCACCACGGCCATTCGCCGTGAACTCGTCTTGAGGTAGTTCATACCTACTTAATATATTACTGAAGAAGATGCTGAAAATGACACATGTACTCCTGGTTTTTCGTGCAATAACAAGCTGTTAATCTACTGTTAACAGCTGGCAATTTTTTTTTCGTATGCATTTTGGCCAACTAACAGCTGTTAGCAGTAGATTAATAGCTTGTTAGTGTACGAGAAACAGGGAGTTATATTAGTTAAATAAGATCCATCCAGATCTCCAACAATGACAATGAGATCCGTACCACACTGCAGACACAGGTAGTTAAACTTTATTAACCAATGTGGATACTTTAACTAATTAGAAAGTAGCCTATTTGACTCCCTTACAATAAATATAACAGTTTAGTCCAATTAAAATAGTCATTGACACTAATTACACTTTTATTTTCCTAATTGGCTCTTAAGATTAAAATAAAACTGTCACTTACGCACTTTTATGCTGACATAAAAAGTCACTTATTCATTAATCCACCTAAGTAATCTGATTAACCTAAATCCGATGAACTCTATCATGAGTACAGCGAACGTTCTTTTTTCTTTCGCGCCAATTTTTTTACACTCGCTCTATGTTATTCGTTATAAAGGCTATTGTTGCGAATACACTACTTTGCTGAGGTAATGAAATGTGGCATCTAAGATGAACTTGTTAATGCAATTTGGTACTTTTAAAATTATTACTCACACAAGTAATTGGCATTAGGTTTATATATGTATATTGTAG
Source organism: Yponomeuta plumbellus (assembly GCA_947310845.1). Taxonomy (NCBI): domain Eukaryota; kingdom Metazoa; phylum Arthropoda; class Insecta; order Lepidoptera; family Yponomeutidae; genus Yponomeuta; species Yponomeuta plumbellus. The sequence goes on from OX371194.1 coordinate 16,148,201, forward strand.
AGTTAACAATATGGATGTATTTCGTCCACCTCATACATAGTTTCTAAAATATTCAGTTACAGTACCAACCATTTCAAATGCTAACAAAGGTTTACCTATAAAAGATCGTTTTTAATTATGTGAGTTTTGATTATTTTTGTGATCGATAAAGCATCGAGCTTGGCGACTCTTAACATCCAATTTGAGTTGAATGATATGATAGCAAGCAAAGACTTTCTACCAATTTGGCGATACACTCCTCTCGTTATTAGTGGTTTCGTAAGTCACGCTTATTGCACAAACTTTACGACGTAGGTCATTCATTACTTTGATACAATGATTGGCACTAATACTATGATTGTACCGAGAATATGATTGTAGAATATGGATTGAATTCACTGACTTGAAGTTACTGACTGTATGTATTTCATTGTGTATGGTAAGCTTCAAGTACCTTATATTGAGGAAAGTTTGTCACGTTGACATGAAATTAGAAAGATTGACAAAGAAAACGCGGTGGTGGCGTAGTGGGGTTGACCCTTGCTTCTCGATCATGAGGGTCTCGGTTCGAACCACGCATGTACCAATGACTTTTAGTTACGTACATTTGTTTGTTTGTACAGCAACACCATTCGCTGATAAATTGTTCCCGGATAACGGCGACAGGCTTGCGACTTGTCACGTTTGGGACCTAATAAACTCGGCAAAAAGTGGGCCTAGCTCTAGTGATTGGTGCCTCTGGCTACCCCCTCGGGGATAACGGGCGTGAGTTTATTTATTTTTTTATTTTATTTTATTTGACAAAGAAAATGTGGCTGGAAGGGAGGTAACGGACGTCCCAGGCAGACATACTTAAAATATAAGGGATGTAGAGCACCCGCCATCACTCACGACTCACAGAGAAAACGTGATCTGCAATGAAATAAAGATGGAAAGATCTTAACGAAGACTCTATTAGCGAAGGACATGATGTTTGCTAAATCCAATTTGTTGAGATTCTATTACTTTTTGTTGGATTTTTTGTTAATTGGCTTTTTTGGATTAAAATCTCCATTGTAATGAAGTAGGTCATTGTCACCGCTTCAGTCCAATCACCTAACTCGTCACTATAATAAGCCTCGTCATACGTTGCACACATGGCTGGTCTTGAGCTCCCCAAAATAACAATAAAGGCATGAGCTCTAATAAAAATGGAAACTAAACAAATGGAAACATACAGAAATACTTGTAGTATGATCAATATATTTTCACTTTTACATGCATATAGGCGACTCAGAATCACACCAAGTTTTACCACAAGATCCTGACAAGCTCTTGAAAAGATCCTTTGCATCTCATGAAATCCATGAAGATGAATAGTGGTTTTATAAATATGTAGTATATATACATATATTATTGTACTGTTAAACTGCAAATATATAATCATATTTAGATTTGATTCTGTCCATTTTGGCTCTATGTTGTAAAAAAGTTGATATAAAAGTATGCCAATGCCACATACTTTTTTGGGCAAAACATGGGCCCAGTTCTGATGATCGGTGCCTCTGCCTACCCCCTCGGAGATAACGGGCGTGAGTTTTTTTATTTAATTTTTATACTTTTTTTTATGACACTATTTCTCTGACGCGTGACTTGGTCTCTAAACCTTTGTGTCATGTGAGCGCCTAACTAATTTACACAAAGTAGGTAGAGCTTCGTAGCTATTATGGGACCAGTGGTAAAAGGTCAAAATTCTGGATGTCCCATTCGTCACAATCAGCGCGCCATCGTGTCACACATGGCCTTCATCCGCGTTTCGGTGTGTGACTCTTTTGTTTCAAGCCAGCCTACGGGATGCCGGTTTTGCCGCCAAATTTGACGTCAAACAGCCAACGACACCTCTTGCCACAGATTACGCATATCCGGCAAAGGCTACGAGGTCATTTTCAAATTGTTCCTTTATGTAATTTGTCAATTGTTTCGCCGTTGCGCGATACGTGCGAATGAACCTCGTTGCAAGTTGATTCAACTGTTTTTAATTAGAGCCAGATTTATTAAAGTTTTCGGCGCAACTTCCTATTGTAACTTGGTGAAGTATTAATTCGCGTGACGCCGAGTTGCGTGTGGCCTCTATTCCAAATAATATGATCAAGAAGAGAAACAGTTCTCATTCCCGCCTTAGCCTGTTTTTCTGAGACTGGCCTAGAGAGAGGTAAAAGCACAATACCGTCTAAAGATTTGATACACTGTTGTACCAAGAGCACGTACTGACTGATCTGTCCAAGTACCATAATCTTAAATACTTTTGTTGCGGTCGCAGCAGAGCAAGATTTTTGTACCTTTTTCCCCAAAATTCGTTGTTACAGCAAGTTACAGCTTAGTGAGAGGTACCTAGCGTAAAATTTATCGTTTACCACAACAACGATTTTTATTTTGTCTTTTTACTAACAAACCTTTCGGCAATAAATTGTTATCGCAATGCATTGCGAAACGTTATGCAATATTCAATCAAGCTATTCTCAATTTTTATATTTTTTCCACAAGGCTTAAAGACTGTTAAATCGCTAAAGTGCGTGCTTTCGCCATATCAACATTTTTGCATCAGTCATTTTAAACACAATAGTATCTCCACGATTTCGAACTATGAGTCTTCTCGCCAACTACTGATCATTAAAATAATCAGTGTCGTCATGGCCTTTTAGTTTCATCTCAACAAACATTCCTTAATTCGCAATTGTGAATTCCCAGAACGTGTTAAAAAGATTTAAAAGAACGATAAAAACAAGCTTCAGTGACCGCTTAATTAGAACTACACAGGCGGATAGCTACAGAATAACGAATTGAGTTTAGATTAGTAACCAACGACACAAAGTCCAAACTATGGTGTACGTCATATCATAACATAAACTCACGCATATAACCCGGAGGAGTAGCCAGAGATCACGGACTGCCATTTGCCACGATCCTGACAATTTTTGTTTTATCAATTTACACCACTTTTTCAAATGTAGTAATTAGATGTAAATAGGTATATCATTTATATCTTTATCTAATCTCTTTAAACGAGCAATTCTTGTAGATATATTTATATATAATCAGAATCTCGGAAACGGCTCCAACGATTTTCACGAAATTTTGTAGGCAGATGCTTTCGGGGGCGTTTAATTGATCTAACTAGGTTACATTTTTAGAAAACGTTGTTTTATCCGCGTTTTAAGGCAATTGAAATTTGCTATGATACCATACAGAGGTAAATTTCGCGTCTATCTGCAAGGTTGGGATAGTTCCGACGGGACAACGGGCGACCCGTTTCGAGCCGATTTCAAGAGACCCGGTTCGAGTCATGATGTTTTTTTTCCAAGTTCTTTTTTTGTTGAAAAAGGATTATTTTAATTTTATATTACATATTTTATATTACAAAAAAAGTACCAAGCAAAGCTCGGTCACCCAGGTACTTATAATTATGAAAGGTAGATTTGTCGTGAAAAGGTAGATACGGTACGTACAGTATGGTAGACTTACTTAAGTCTACGGATAGACTCTAAGGAATAGGTAAGATACTAGATACTTTCCTTTAAAGTCCTTATTCGAATAGGTACTTCGAAGGGAAGTTGGACCTTACCCATTACTAATTAGGGATTGAACGGATTAACCTTACCAAAGACCTCGTGTGGTACTTCTTCTCGTATAGTTAGGCATTACTTAGAAGGTAAGCCCTAGGACATGCACTAGTTATTTGCTGTCCGGATAATCCGCACGCTGAGCAATGAGAGCGCGAAACTCACAAACTCGAATGACGAGACCATTCGAAAGCAAATAAGCTCCAGATAAAGACTTTTTGATTTTGGTGTAGATAACTGACACAGTTATAGATAACTGACAAAAACTTTATCACACAAGTTTGCCAAAGGCCATGCGAATGGTGGCGCGGTGGCCGGGTCGCCTATCTCCCTCTAATATGGTTGAGACTGGTGATGGCTGACCTCTGCGTTACGCTCGTGAACGGGTGCCGTCCGTGTGTCTGGCCGCAGCATTGGTGTTTTATTACCTTTTAAGAATATTAAATGATGTTTGACTTTGCAAGTATTGATTGCACTCATGGATCTTGAGATTCTTGGTATACGAATACTCATACCTAATTTGTATTAGCTGTTGATTTGAGAAAAGATGGTCAGAGTGGAGTTTTTTTTCGCTGCCTTTTTCTCCACTACAGACGGCCCTAAGGCAGCGGCTAACATTATGCATAACTGTATGTACATTGACATTCAACAAGCAGAATGTAAATTCTTTACGTTGAAATAAAAATTTTTGAATTTTTGAATTTTTTTGAATTTTTGGTGGTCTAACCATGTAGCTAGTTGCGATTTCAACTTCTAATGAAAAACGTGTCTTGCTTAAAACGTGACTCCCAGTTGACCCAGTAAATAGTTTTGAGGTATCCAGGGTTCGTATAAAAACAATGCTTAGAATGATCACGTATAACTACTTGTCAAGCTAAGTCAGGCGTCGTCAGTCATATCCAGGTTGATCAAGGCACTTTTTGTGTGAAGTATATTTAAATATATACGGAAATAGATGCTTAGTTATCACAAGCAGAGTGTTAAAATACACCACCAAACCAAAAACGCATAAGTATGGGAATCAAAAGTTGGAATCGTTAAGGGAAAGGAAAAAATACAGGAAGCATTTTTGCAAAAAAGTTCATAAAAACTATGGCCATTGAAAATTCATCATCATCATCATCAACCCATCATGTCCCCACCGAGGGGCACGGGTCTCTTCCCTGAGGAAGGTATAGGCCATACTCCACCACGGGGGCCAAGTCCGGATTGGTGAAGGCTTGTAAGACTAGTGGCTGGTCTTACTGTCAGAAACTGATTGAAAATTCATTAATAATATCTTAGGCCGTTGATTTTCGTTGCATTAATTTGAAAGAATTGAATCATTACTAACGATGCAGTAAATACGCGGCTTTCGAGAAGTTAATACCACCTCGTACACCTTGTAGATACCTACCCCCAGCTAAAGCTTAGCGTTGACAACTTGTTTCATTTTTTATTAGCATGAAGACTATCCTATTCAATCTTCTAGACTACAACTCATCACCATCATCATCAGCCATTTGGCGCCCACTGTTGGACATAAGCATCCTTCATGGTTTTCCATGGCTTGGATGGTTTAACAACACATTACAAGACAATATTATATTCATGTCAATGCGAAACCAGATTATCAACCGAGAACCTAACCCAACTAACAGCATTTCGTCGTCAAGGTAAAGAGAACACTGGTCACTTTTCACAGATGCCTGCCGACCGCGTCCGTCACGTCAACAACAATTAAATCGCTACAAGGAGTCAAGAGCGTGAGGTGACGACACTTTCACCGGCAGAGCACGAGCCAGCGAGCTTCCCACGGTGAAACCGTGCGACGGAAAACCGCGGAAAATGCGCACCATAGACAAGAAGAGTAGGGTGCTATGTGCCAGATGATCGAACGCCATGGACGGGAGGGTGCGTTCGAAAACGCACGGCGTTCCCCGTGTGCGATTAAAAATAAAGGTCCAGTCCTACTGGCCAGTACTCTGGGGGCTGATTTTGGTGTCCTTAGCAGGGGTAGTCTATGCGAATCGCCCCCCGAGGTTTCTGATCGATGGACAATCAGAAATAGTTGTAAGACTGAAAGAAGGCCCTGATACTCCAGTAGGTAAGTTTTCTTTGGTTGTCTCTTGCTTGTCTCTTGTTTCAAAGCTTAAACCTACTTATCTTAATTACACCATACAGATCAGGTTTGATTCAGCTCAGTAGGAAGTATAATAGGCTCACCGGTTTACAGTGTGTCTATGTGCCAAGCCACAAGTTCAGCTCTCTTTAATGCTCTGATTAGTTACAATTGTAACCTACGTAATACATTAATTAAATATAATAATTAATCAGTAGTACTGTTAAGCCTTTCTTATTATTATTTTAATTTTTGATTGGTTAGCGACTGAGTAATTAATCAGTCTTAGTAAGTTTCACTTATTTTTGGAAAATATTTTGTGTGCCCACATGAAAGTTGAGTACGAACCCTAAGCTGATTCAACACCATCCCCAGCTATTTTAAGTCATCAGCATAGGTAGTATGTACGATGATGCGAGTCACGCGTTTTGTAGCGCTTAAACGTACTGGAAAGTCGCGACTTTTGACGTTATGGCGCGCGACTCGCGTCCTAGTAGGTACTACCTTTGCATGGTGTTTTCAACTCTATATTCAACTCGGTTTCCCTGTTTGAGTCATCGCATTGGCTACTACCTAACCTGACGACCGGAAATTAGTATTAGCCCTCCAAAAGCTTTTAAAAGAGGGCTCCGTGTCTACATCAGTCCCGCTAGCACGCACTCAATTAACACTATTTGTGTTACAGTGTGAAAAAAACTGTATTATTTATACGTCTTCGTATGATTCATAGAATTCGAATGAGATTCATCGATGATATAATTATGAGTCTTAAAACAGCTTTAAGGCATTTTAACTAAAAAAAAATACTTGTAAAGAAACACAAGATAAATTTTATAATCATGTATATGCAGCCATTGTATCGGAAACGGCCTGGATTGGCTGATTCCATGATGACGTCACTTGTCAGTAAATATGGTCTGTCATTCATTCGTTCTTACGTTCATTGGTCGGTTTACTGTCAAGTGACGGCCGAATGCCTGTGCAACGCCATATTGCCCAAGATAGCGTATTGGTGGCTTATTTCAAAAGTAAATTTTCGTTAGCCTTTTTTAGAAGAAATACATGAAGGAATATAAAATTACCATTTTCTGAGGACTCCATGAACACCAACAAAAAATTTGAGATGGTTTTCAGAAATCGGTCAAATAGCCTACTTTGTAAACTATTTAGAACAGGTGTCGCTCGAGGTTCTCCTGCACCCTCCTCCACACAAGAATCAGATGCATGCTAGGCATATAGGAGTCACCATGGCAACTGCCATTGAAAACATCCTTGTTCAACGATAACATCGTTGTTAGGGAAACCCCATCTGTGGGGTTGATTCGCTAATCTATCTGTACTACGGTGTGTGCTCTATAGTTTTGGAACAAGACCTTTGTCCTCTGAAGGGCCAAAATAGGTGCAAGTGCCATTAACGGGAGCGGTGGGAACGTTCCCGAGAAAATTTCTAATAACTGGAAATAACGGAAACTGTTCAAACTAATTTTGGTACCAAAATTTTCCTAAATCTGGAATAAGGTAATTTTGTTACCATTGAAATCCGTTGAACGGAAAAAAACGTCTGGGAATTACAATATATACTCACGCCTGTATCCCAGAAGGGTAGGCAAAAACCAAGGACAGCCAATATAATACCTATAACATTATAACAAGGAACATCACAGAAAAAAGATATGATCCACTTTTCAAACCGATGGGTTATCTTACGATCGACGGCGACCAATTCAATTGTTCTTTCATTTCTTGAAACGCAAACTTAATGCAAGTATGTTAAATGTCCATGACTTTGGTTAAACCACATTTTGACGCTACTGTACTTCCTATCAGTTAAAGTAGATTATTGCATCATTAAAGATAAAAAAATACTAAGTAACTAAATACAGTCAACAACGCCTCATCGTTTACGTTTTTGTAGCTAAGCCGCCAGTAACAAAACGGAGTAGGTAAAGGTTGATTTGCCTGTTTCATTTTTGTAGGTGAACCTCAGATTCGAAGCACCTTTACTCTCTCTCGTTCAAGAGAAGGCACAGGCCTTACAGCGGGACATACATAATGTCCAAAAATAAAACAACTTGCTACAAATTCGGGCCCAAGGGCGGTGGCCTACATTATACTTTAGGCACATTGACATTCAACATGTTTGTTGAATCTCTGATTTCTGCTTTCGACTGAATGGATAAATCGACTAAATCCATGTTTGATCTTCCGATCTGATCGGCACCACAATTCGGTATTTGACATTATCAAAAATAAATTATTTGATATGCTCCATTAAAACAAAAATTACAAAATGTTTCGGAAAATGTATATCTTTTAATCATTTACTATTTATTACAATTTTTAAATAGATGAAACACAGAAAAGTGCTCTGAAATGTGACGTCTCTTAAGCAAGTACACTTTCATACAAAATTCCGTTTTAAAAGTAACTCATTTGACATTTTGTCAAATACCCGCCGCCGCCAACGTGCGAAGTGAAACCATTTGTAAACCCCTCTTTAGTTTCCGTTTCCTTTTACAACTACCCTTCAATATTTTTATATTTAATGCTTGTCAATTTAAGGTTAACATACCCCACAATCCACGACTCTCTAATTATATGGTGACGGATGCTACTATTATTGGGATGATGGTAGGTAGCTAGTTCAAAAGACAATGGACGAAGAATAAAGTTAAATATAATAAAATAAATAAACTCACGCCCATTATCCCTGAGAGGGTAGGCAGATGCACCAATCACTAGAACTGGGCCCACGTTTTGCCGAGTTAAATATAGTTCAGGAAAATCATTACATTGGCTACGGCCGAACGTCGTTACTTTATTTAAGTACCTAGGTAAGTACCTAATTGTATAAATTAATTAAGTGAATCTGTTTATTTTGCAGGTAGCTTAATTTACCGGCTGAGGGGCGTCGACCCCGATGGGGATCCGTTAAAATTCGGATTAAGAGATCAGCACGGTAGTGATATTATAAGATTAGAAGCCATTTCGTCCAACGAAGCAAATATTTATTTAGTTAAGGAATTAGATAGGGAGGTAAGTGTTTGTACTCATTAATTTACTTACGTTAAATTATAACCGTACCTATATAGTATATTAATACAAATATCACATATATTCGTGTAGCCATGCGGTGTCTAAGCATATTTTTTATAGGTAGGTACAAACTGAATCATACAGTCTTATTTATAAAAACACCATTCCTCTAACAAACTCCATAACGACAGTATAAATAAGGGTGACTTTAAATTCGTTCACCGTATTTTATAGGGTAGGTACAGTGTCCGTTTTATTATTTACTATTATTTAGAAACATGGCGCACGAAGTACGAAGGGTTCGTAACATTATAAAATTGGAAAAAAATCACGTTTTTTGTATGGGAGCCCCCCCATAAATTTAATATTTTCTTTATTTTTGTTTCAGGCTCGCGATGAATACGCTTTTGTGTTGACCCTCACAGATGGGCATTTAGGTGAAGGCAATTTCGTTACCCAGAGCCTTTTAATACTAGTAGAAGATGTAAACGACAACGAACCAATATTTAAGCCATATCCCTCAGCAATCATTGTGAAAGAAGATGCTTCCACTGGCGTCTTGGCCACAGTAGAAGCAAAAGATTTAGATGAAGGTGCTTACGGCCAAGTAAGTACATACCTAGTATAGACTACTACTGGCATAGATATATTTTATGGTGGTGATAGCTACGAGGCAAATTAATGGCAAAAAATAATGACGAGAAAAAATATTAATTGTTATTTATTGTTACTGAAAAAGGGACGTAATTTAATTTGCGTAGAAAGGAATAACCAATACTCAAAGTTCCGTTTTGTACCAAATTGTCCGTTTTGGTTTTCAAAATAAGCACCGAGGCAAAATATTTATCACTTTAAAATATATTTATTACGTTAATTCATTATTTTGAATGCTCCGTTTGGATCTGAGGTGTGGATCGTGTGGATCAAACAAAAAATTAATCATAACTAGACATGCAAAGATGTCCAAGTGTAAAATACGGAACTAAACTGCTGTCAGCTGTCATAGATGCACACAGATAATGAAGGAGATTAGATGTCAAAGTTGTCAAACACACTGACTGATGCCGACTGATGCTCTCTATTTAATTGTTTTTACTTTTACTGTTGTGCATCCGATAAAAATAACACGAATTGCAGGTGCTTTACCACCTTCAAGAACTAGACGGGGACGTGAAGAACTTCGCCATCCAAACTGTGAACGGTAAAGGCGTCATCCGCCTAGTCAGCCCTCTAGACTACGAAAAAAAGTCGCTCTACCAACTTCGGGTCTTGGCCGTCGACCGAGCCAACCAGGGGAGGGTGAATACGGGCACTGCTGCAATACTAGTGAAGGTCCAAGATGTGGAAGACCAACCGCCGGAGTTTGTTGTGGCTAGCCCCGTCACGAGGATTAGCGAGGACGCCCCTGTTGGAACCTCTGTTTTGCAAGGTTAGTTGAGGAACAGAGGTTATTCTGAAGTACATTTTTGAACTATAACTTTCATAAGCACTACACATTATTAACTTTTATCTGGATATACATACAAATTTGATTTTTATGTCGGAAGAGTTTCACCAGGTTTCACTGGATTCGCAGGGCTTAATCATAGGTAGCATAGACGGAGCTCCCGTCGTCGGCGGTTGCTAGTCTCTGAGGCCTATGACCTCAGACTGTTAACTACCTACATACTTGGTTTGAATGTATTTATTAATTTTATCTATTTCTCCAGTTCGGGCTGTGGATGGGGATCGCGGCATCAACAACCGCATCTCGTACAGCATTATTTCGGGTGGCGAAGAGCACTTCGACATTGATAGCAGCTCTGGCATTGTGTACACCGTTAATCCTCTCGACCGGGAGGACCCGGGGAACAGCAATGGAGCTTACATCTTGGAGATTCTGGTAAACATAAACTCGCCTGGTTGTTACTCCCTTACTCCAGACTAGCTATCTGCTATATAAGCTATCTCCTTTTGGATGGTAGTCTGGACTATGGCAATCATGTCATGTTGTACAGAACCATGTCACCTAGAGACAATGTTGTGCATCCTATACCAGGAACCTCTGCATAATTGTAATTATATACAAGCAGCTCACCTTTAAGCTGATGCGTCTATATCACTTTCACATTTTATTATTATTTATACAAATTTATGTGACAGTTGCTGGTGCTAGGTTATGACTGTCAAGGTCAGAAGGCTGTCTTAGGTCTAGGCTGTCTTAGAACACTATTAAGATTTAATGCCCCTTTTCCACTTCTGTGATAGCAAAAGTCTATGATAATGGTGCATCACTGATATTTCTTAAAATGAAACTGGTTTAGTATTCTCCTAAAACTCCTTCCAGTGAGGTTCCTGGTGATTGTCCTGCACCTCTTCATTAATATACACATATAATAGAAACTTACATAGCTCCAATATTTACACCAACACCCAAAGACAAAAAAAAAAAATGCAAAACACTAAAACAGCCATTTGACAACATTGAAACTACATAATTCAAACTTGTTCAATAAATTGTAAAGAATCTGAAATACATAATGTGGATGTCATAAATTATCACAATTCTCCGATTATGGTTACAACGTACCAAAGTAGAACCCATCTAGCCTCACGCACTAAATCACTGCCACTGTCACCCCCTTTTTGCAATGTATATACGAGCATTTTTGAATTTATCCCACAGGCCACAGAAGAGTCGCACGTCATCTCGCCAATGCCCAGTACTAGTACCGAGGTGACGGTCATAGTGACGGATGTCAACGATGAGACACCACAATTCCGTAGCGAGCGTTACATTGGCGAAGTGTTGGAGAACGCTCAGCAAAATACACCGGTTACGTTCCTGCAGGACGCTATACCGGAGGTCTTTGACTTCGATCAGGTATGTTACAGGAGTGGGTATACGACGACGGACGGGTTAAATATAGTGGCTCTCCATTACATTAAGTAACTGTCAAATTATGACATTTTAGTGCCTCAAAGCACAAAATTTTATTTTTATTCCTTGTTGCAGGTTTTTATTTATTTTTTGCTTTCTGTCTTTTGTTTCTATTAGTTATTTTAGACACAAAGGTATTTAATTTTTTTCGTTGTCCCAAGGCTCTCGAACAGATGGCGCTACATACATAATTTCTTTATTTCTATATAATATTTCGTGAGAGCAAGTAGCGCTCCTTTAAAAAACGCTTTTGCATTTTTCTAAATATACAACTAGGTATGATCAGATCGTATGAAGATCACTTGTGTTCAGATGCAAAATAAGCTAACTTTCCATTACTTTCAGGGTAAAAATGGTACCTTTCAGCTGTATCTTGAGGGCGATAACGGTGTGTTTGACGTAACACCCTTCAAGGGAATAAACGAGGCCTCCTTCCTCATTCGAGTCAACGACCCTTCATCACTGGACTATGAAAAAGTCACTGTCATGAACTTCAGCCTTGTCGCTAAGGAAGTTGTTGCGAAGGATCCGAAAATGAGGTACGTAACTTTTACGTCTTTGATAATTTAACATCTTTTTCAAAACATTAAAAACACTACTCTGGAATACACTTCTCAGAAGCAAAAAGTACTATTACATCTTGAGAAAGTACCAACACCAAACTTTCCACACGGCCGAAGTCGCTGCAACAGTAAAGTTAATTAAATATAATATTCTCGTCTTACACAGCATCGTCCCCATAATGATTCACATAAAGGACGAAAACGACAACTTTCCTGAGTTCACGGAAGACCTTTACACAGTCTCAATACCGGAGAACTGCGGTGTGGGCACTACCGTGGCTTGGGTTCAGGCCTTGGACCAAGATTCTGATAACTATGGCACGAGGGGTATCCGGTATACCAATCTCAGTGGTAGCATTGCTAATCTGTAAGTACCTGATTAGTCACTGAATTTTGTTTTTATTGAATGAAAGGCCAATTAGGGCAACATTACTGCAAGCCTAAGGTACGTAGCAGATTTCTAAATACATTTCATTTTAAATTACATTCAAATTAATTTTTTGTTTACAATAACATGTATGTTTACATAATCTAGTGTAAACTTTGGTAGAGACAAGACGTGGTAGGCATAGGCCTATCCCTATAGGATACAGGCTTGCGTTTATATTGTAGGTATGTACAGAGCCTAAAAAAGCTGGTCTTACAATGAATATCAGCAAAACAAAGGCTATGACAAATAACACCAAGGAACATATAAAGTCCAAAACGAGAACATCCAATATGTAGATGAATACATTTACCTAGGGCAACTAATATCACCGAAGCAACAAATGGCAAAAGAAATTGACAGAAGGGTGAAAAGTACATGGAACAGATATTGGTCACTGAAAGAGGTATTCAAAAACAAAGACATACCTGTTGCAGAAAAGGCTAAAGTATACAATATGTGCGTCCTCCCTTGTTTAACCTATGCATGCCAGACATGGTCGCTGACAAAAGAACTTTAACAGAAACTTAAAGTATGTCAACATGGAATGGAGAGAAGCATGCTGGGTATAAGAATAAGTGATAAACGGCACCTGGAAAAAATTAGAAAAGCAACAGGTGTATTAGATGTCATAATAAAGGTTAGACAACTCAAGTGGCGATGGACGGGACACATGATGAGAGATACAGCAGAAAAATGGACCAAAGACTTAGTAGAATGGTACCCGAGAGGAGATAAAAGAAAAAGAGGCAGACCAGCCACCAGATGGGAGGATGACCTGCCCAAAGGATGGAGGAGACTGGCGAAAGACAGGAGGATGTGGAAGGCGCTGGAGGAGGCCTATGTCGAGGGACAGCCTGATGATGACGCAGTGGTGGCCGATGTCGGCTAAAATTTTTATTTAATTTAATTTTAATCGAGTGATTTGATTTTATTTTATTTAATTTGATTTAATGGAATTTGATTCGATTTAATTTAATTTGATTGTGATAATAATAAATATAATGCAAATTGATTGAATATTGTACCTGTGTCAAGTCAGTGGAATAAAGGCTATTTTTATTTTTATTTTATTTTTTTATGTACAGAGCCTGGTACTAAACCATGCATTTTGGTAAAAAAATCTAACATCAAAACCGTACAAAATAGCAGCTCACAATAGTAGTATAAGGCTAATCTAACCCGTCTTGCCTAATAGTTAATAAATTGATTACTGCTATTTTAGTTCTAAATTACTTAATTCATATTTTACTCATGCTTTATATTTTAGATTAAGTGCTGCAAATCACACTTCCACTATAGCAAGCTTATGTCTACTTATCTTGGACAACAGTTTATTAACAGTTTATTTTGTAGTACCTACAATCGACTGTATTCTGTTTCGTACAATATAAGAGCGTCGATTTACATCTATCTCTATGGATGGAAAACACTATTCTACGACCAGAATAAAAACCAAGTGATTTCTTATGCCTAGTACCTAATGGTATTCACTTTGCGATTATACTTGGTGTTTATTTGTACAGTTTAATCCGACTCAGGGGTGGTTATTTACATGATACAGAAGCAAAAAAAAATATTTTTTTTTAGTGAAAATCACCTAAAAATCATAAAGTTATATGGCATTGCTTCTATCGTTGCACTTGACGGGTCCGGTGGGGGTTTCGCGGGGGAGTGCGGCCACGCGCTCGCCGCTGGCGCCGTAAAACCGGGGATTTTAGGTGATTTTCACTAAAAAAAAAATATTTTTTTTGTTTCAGTATCATGCAAACCACCTCTGAGTCAGATTAAACTGTATAAATCAACACCCTGTAGATAACTGCTTTTCTAAAACATAACAACAACTATTTTATTTGTCTGTCTATCAGCCTCAGCCTGAACCCGATCTCGGGCGTGATAACCGTGAAGCAGGCGGGCGGAGACAGCTTCGACCGCGAGCAAGTGACCACGCACTACCTCACTGTCGAAGCCCGAGACGACCTCGGCCGGGGGAATAGGAACACCGCCCAGTTGGTGATCCATATTGAAGATGTGAACGATAACGCGCCGATGTTCCTAGCCAATAAGTACGAGGCGAGACTGCTGGAGAACGAGAAGCAATTTGAGAACACGCTGATGCTCGAGGCGAGGGATATTGATTTGAATGGTAAGCTTTTTGTGTCATTTATTATTTTTATTGTTCTTCTTCGTCTTCATCTAGCGTCGACTCTTCCTCAGGCACTAGGTCCCAAAACCGTGATGCCTTAGAGAGATCCTGCACTCTTTATAAATAACATGATACAGTGTTTAACTGTGTCACAATTTCAAACATTATTTTGCGGTTTGAAGCGAGGCCACTTAGTTTGCGTGTTTCACTCACTTTTTCTCTCTGTCTGACTCCCTCTCTCTTTTTCGCACGGTCGAACGCATTCACACATACACACGCGCACACAGACACATACTCTCGCAATATTCTCGCAAATTATTCGAGAGGTCTGCCATATTTACGCTGACCCTGCGTTAAAATTGTTCCATTTCCATTATTTCCCCCTATTCTATCGATGCTCCTTGCGTGTTTCATGCACTCACTTTTTCCCTCTGTCTGACTTTCTCTCTTTCTCTCTCGCAAACACCAACGCATTAACACACGCAGACACATACACTCGCAATATTTTCGCAAATTATTCAAGAGAATGTCCGCCATATTTACGCTGACCCTGCGTGAAAGTTATTTCAACGCTACTATTTCACCCTACTCAAACGTAGTTTCGATAGCCGATTTAGCGACAAACGCTGTTGCGAATTTATTTCCCACTACCTCATAGGTTGAAATAAAAGAGTTATCGATACTCTTTTATTTCAACTAAAACTTTCGCAAGCACTACCCATTGTAACATAGGGTCCGCTACGTAGTTTCGATAGCCGTTGTTGCGTTGTTTCGAACCTATGAGCCAGTGGGAAAAAAATTCGCAACCGCGTTTGTCGCTAAATCGGCTATTGAAACTACCTAGCGGACCCGTAATACATGTTCCGGATCAACTTAGTGCAATTGACGACGCGAGCAGAGCTCTGTCTCTGCTCACCAATAACAAGCTCTGCGAATCGGAGCGAAACCTGGTCGGACTCTTCCGATAAAAATCAAGTAAGTACTATCGATACTCTTCTATTTGCAGGCACGAAGAACAGCCACATCGAGTACTCGATAGTCGGCGGCGACTACCGGCGCAACTTCTCCATAGACCCCAACCTCGGCATCGTGACGCCGCTCGGCGAGCTCGACTTCGAGCAGATACCGGGCGACAACACCAACATCCGCCCGATACATCTCACTGTGAGTTTCACACTCACGCCTCACAGTTTGAAGTTTTAGCCTAACATTCATATATGAAGGTGACGACCTCTGTAGCGCAGCGGCTAGCGCATATGACTACCATGCGAGAGGTCCCGAGTTCGAATCCCGGCTGGGGACAAAAAAACTGGGTTTTTCTCTGTCCCCAGCCGGGAATCCCGGCTGGAGAAAAAAAAACCCAGTCTTGGATGTTTACATGTTTGTGACGTTGCTGTTTCTGGTTCGGACGACACAGGGTATCCTAGTGTGGGACCAGAAGCAATGTATGTGCCTGTATGTAAATGTTATGTAATGTTATGAAGGAAAAATGAGGTGAACACAAAAGATCCTTCTAAAAAAGTAAAACACTAAAAAGCTGGTAATAAAAGAAATGTAAAACTTTTTCATTCGTGTGATAGTGAAACTCCAAGCATCAACATTTCGACACACACGTATACACACAGACACACACAGTAGGCATCATCATTATTCAGCCACAAGGAGTCTACTGCTGGACATAGGCCTCCTCCATGGATTTCCAAAAAGACCGGTTGGAAGCGGCTTGCATCCAGCGTCTTTGTGCCACTTGCATGAGATCATCTGTCCATCTTGTGGCTGGTCGTCCTACGCTGCGCTTGCCGATATGTGGTCTCCATTCGAGAGCTTTTCGTCCCCATCGGCCATCAGTTCTGCGTGCTATGTGCCCCGCCCACTGCCACTTCAACTTACTAATCTGCTGGGCTATGTTTTCAAAAATTCAAAATTATTTATTTACATAACTATTTCTCTCAGCAATATTCCATCGTAAGGTTGTGTAGAAGAAATTTCTTTTAGTAATAAGGCCGCCAATTGTACCATGAACCTTTGTAAATATTTTGTGTTTTTTTTTCTATTGTGCAATAGGTAAAGAATATTCTTATCTTATCTTAACTAATCAAATAATAATGGTGGTTGGGTCTCTCCATTTAATCCATTTATGTCGACGACTTTCGTTCGTTTACAGATCTCATTTCTGATTCGGTCTCGTAGAGAAAATCCGAGCATAGCCCTTTCCATAACTCATTGCGTGACCTTGAGCTTTCTTATGAGGCGCATAGTGAGAGACCATCTTTCAGTGCCGTAATTCATCGCTGGTAACACACACTGGTTGTATGAAAATTAAACTAAACTGTCCCTTCTCCAGGTCCGAGCTCGAGACTTCGGAACGCCATCCCTGTCATCGACAGTGCCTGTGACGATTTACGTGCAGGACGTGAACGATCACGCGCCGATGTTCCAGCAAATGATGTACAAGCGATCCATACCTGAAGACATGCCGGGTGGGACCAGTGTCCTTGAGGTAGGTTGCTTGTATGGATTATGTTGTGCCTCTGTGTAAATGTTTATGTTTATTGAAACAGGCTGTTGATTTGTACAGTTAAAAAAATTTTTTTTTAATATATTTTATAATCACCTGTATTTTTCTGATAACCAATATGACTTGCCTTTTCACCCGACTCCGGCTTGACGTTGAGTTTTGGGACACCCGATTTAGGAAAGAAGACGCTGGATGCAAGCCGCTTCCAACAGATCAATTTGGAAATCCATGGAGGAGACCTATATCCAACAGTGGACTTCTTGTGGCTTGATGATGATGATGATATGATATATATTTGTGCAGGTAAAAGCGCGAGACGCGGACGGCGCGGCGCCCAACAATCGAATAGTGTACCGAATACAGCGTGGCGCCAGTGACAAGTTCGTCATAGACTCCGCCACCGGGGTGGTCTCTGTTGCCAAGGGCTCCTCCTTGGATCCTGACAAGACCAACCCTAAGAGCAACCGCTACACGCTTACAGTGGTAAGTAACCAGTCTTCGTCAACCCATTATGTCCCCACCGAGGGGCACGGGTCTCTTCCCTGAGGAAGGTATAGGCCATACTACACCACTGGGGCCAAGTCCGGATTGGTTATTGGTATTGAACCTAGACTTACCACAGATTATATCTATGGTTTTGTTTTAATTTAGGTGTTTGTTTCTTTTTGTCTGTTGCGTGACATATATTATGTCACTTATTTCTTTTGTTTCTGCGATTTGTCTTGTTGATATAATAAAATATGTTTTTATTCTTCTTCTTCTTCTAATAAATTGTCCAGTCCGTTTGGACAAACATCCAAAAAAATAAACCGAGTAAAAATGTATATTAAATTGGGTAGTTGACAAAATGTCAAATAAGTTACTTTTAAAACGGAATTTTGTACGAAAATAGCGAATTATGACGTCATATTTCAGAGCACTCTTTTTATGTTTCATCTATTTTAAAATTGTAATAACTAGTAATTGACTAAAATGGATACATTTTCCGAAATATTTTGTAATTTTTGTTTTAATCGAGCATAGTTATCAAATAATTTATTGTTGGTCGTGTCAACTACCGAATTATCACAATCATTAAAAAGAAGCTGACTTGACAAATCATGACATGTGCGAACAAATAGAATTATGAAAATCCGTCGTTTTGCTGAGGGTGTGAATCCTCAGCACTGATTCTCAGTCCAGTCGATCGAATCGATCGAGTCGATCGAAGGCCGCCTTCTGTACTGTTAGGCTAAGAAATATCTGTGTAGTTTCCATTTTTATATATCATAAAGTCTATCTAACTTTTAAATGTCTCATTATCATAGGCCTTCGCGTTCCGTTACGGATGATTCAAGCAGTGCATAAGGACACAGATCTTGACTTTTTTTCGAATGTCTGCCGCTGTCGAATTGAACTTTTCATCCAATGCGAGAGCGGCAGCCCCTTCCGCATGTAGGACATATGAAGAGAAGGTCCGGAGTCGGGTCTGGGCCCTTAGTGCGAGTTTTTTCCATTCACTTTCGATAGCGAGAGCGTTTGCAATTTGTATAGGAGTGACAGAGAGACAACTAGCTGGCGCGCTTTGTCACTCCTATAGAATACTAGCTGTGCCCCGCGGTGTTACCCGCGGTTCATCGATTTTCCCGTAGGAATAAGATATTTCCCCGCGGTAAAACGTAGCCTATGTTTTAATCCAGGGTATCGGCTAACTCCATACCAAATTTTATTAAAATCCGTCCAGCCGTTTCAGCGCTAAAGACTGACAAACATATAAACACACACACAAACTTTCACGTTTATAATATCACTCCTACTATAGAATATGAGTTTACGTTAACGCGATCGAGTAGTTAAAAAAACTCGCACTAAGCACACTGTACGGATTTGTTGCCTCCTGGCTCTTTTGTCCGGCAATGCCGAACACCATACTTTGTCGGAGCTCTTGCGACGAAGTATGGTGCTCTTCACTCTCCAGGCTTCCCTGTCGATCCCAAACGCCGCCATGGCATGCTTGACTGTCTTTAATGTCTATGAGTTGATTAAACGGAAAATTTCTTCCGCAGGTGGCACTGGATGGCGGAATAGGTGAGCAACAACTGAGCGCGGCAGTGTTGGTCAACATCAGTATCGTCGACGTCAATAACAAGCCGCCAGTTTTTATCGAGCCAAACGCCGTCACTATCAAGGAAAATACGCAGGTAAGATTAGATTTATAATCGTTAATTGATGCCGAAAATGATCGCACAATACAAAAATATACGTAGTACTAAAACCATCGTAGACACAACATATTATTCGCTTTATTCCGGATATACCGTAATAACCGGAGTACTTGTAGTTTTCCTACTTTTACTTTTTGCCTTCAGAACATTAGTATTGCTTGATTCCAAGTTGTATGGTGGACTACCCTAACTTTGTTACAGGATTAGATAATTTTTATTGTTTATACAGCCAGCGTTATGGGAACTTTTGTATCAGATATGGTCCGGGGCGAATAAAAAAGTAGTTTTGCTTCATTACAAGCATAAAGCTTGGCTTTTACAATGTGACATATTTATTTAATTTTCTTGACGAAGCCCGTGGTGAATTATTATTATTTTTAGTATTATTAGTTTTGAGACATGTAAACTTTTGATTAAATATTTTTTTTTATAAATTTTTGTTGGTTATGTAAGTAAATAATATTGAGTTTTGAACTCATTCTATTCAATAAAAAAAACGTTTTCGTTTTTGTGTAGTGCATATGAATCTTTTCTTTGGCAGTATCGTACTTACTCGATCCTCGCCTCGATCATAAATTCATAACCCAAGACTAGCTGGAAGAAAATACTCATCAGTATTAATCCCCTTTGTAAAAATATGCTTATTGTGCAATTAAGAATCATCTTATCTTGTCAGGTTCGAATCCCGGCTGGGGGCAAAAAAAAACCCAGGTCTTGGATGTTTACATGTTTGTGATGTCGCTGTTCCTGGTTCCCACGAAACGGGGTATCCTAGTGTGGGGCCAGAAGCAATGTATGTGCCTGTATATAAATGTTTATGTTTTATGTTTATCTTATGTTGTCCCCAGGTGGGAACGCTAATCTACCGCGCAGAAGCACATGATCCGGATGATCAGCCAGTACTGCGGTACAAGATAGACAGGGACAGCAGTAGTGCGCGGGACGAGGACGGAGTGCTGGTCTCACTCGCCGACTACGACTATCTAGCGCTATGGGACTTGAACGCCGTAGACGGGACGCTGAGGATTGTGAGGTGAAGTATTTATTTGTTTTACAAGAGACTAACAATATAATAGAAAAGCAGGAACATAGGAAACCTAAGGTAAATTGCTAGGCTTCACTGTAATTTTTTTTTTCCGGATCAACTTAAGTTTATTTTTTATCGGACGAGTGCGACCAGGTTTCGCTCCGATTCGAAACCTGGTCGGACTCGTCCGATAAAAAATAAACGTAAATTGATCCGGACCAAAAAATTTACAATGTTTAGTGCTTACGAAAATTTTAGTTCAAAAATTTCTAAATGTAAACTAACTTCAATACTTAATTTCAACATTTAGGTGTGACATAAATGGAGTAGATGATATTTTTTGTCTTTTCATAGTAAATGTTGTTCGAGTTGATAAGTAGAGTCCCTCCTTCTCTAAATAAATATAATAAAATCTGCTAAGCTAGCTTTCACACAGATACTATCATAGGGTATCTAATACGGCAAACTGAACCATTACACTTCGCGTGAATATCACACAAGTAAAATTTCCAGAAAATCACCATAAACCCATAACGTTTTAATAACGGATAAACCCATAACGGAAATAAATTTAAATTTGTTATTAAAACTGCGCTGTGTAAAAAGGCATACTACAGAATAGATGACTTCATAGATGATAAAAACCCTTGGCAGTAAACCAATTCCACAACGAGCTAGTTATTGCTATTCTAATAATATATAGGGTTTAATAAATTTCATACATATGTACAGACGCTGTGATTGCATACCAAAACTATGCTATTATTATAGATAACTGACAAGAACTTTATCACACAAGTTTGCCAAAGGCCATGCGAATGGTGGCGCGGTGGCCGGGTCGCCTATCTCCCTCTAATATGGTTGAGACTGGTGATGGCTGACCTCTGCGTTACGCTCGTGAACGGGTGCCGTCCGTGTGTCTGGCCGCAGCATTGGTGTTTTATTACCTTTTAAGAATATTAAATGATGTTTGACTTTGCAAGTATTGATTGCACTCATGGATCTTGAGATTCTTGGTATACGAACACTCATACCTAATTTGTATTAGCTTTAAGTTGATTTGAGAAAAGATGGTCAGAGTGGAGTTTTTTCTCCACTACAGACGGCCCTAAGGCAGCGGCTAACATTATACATAACTGTATGTACATTGACATTCAACAAGCAGAATGTAAATTCACTACGTTGCAAGAAAAGTTTTTGAATTTTGAATTTTTGAATTTTTATATGGCTCTACATCCCTGACCATGGTGCTAAATTCCCGACCTCCTCAGGCTAATAGACCGCGAGCGCGTAGAATCAGTGCGTCTGGTCCTCACCGTGGAAGACATGGCCGCCGTGGAAGACAGTCCTCCGCAAACCGCGGCGGCCGCGCTCACTGTGAACGTCGCTGATGAAAACGACAACAACCCCAAGTTCCGGAAACCCTACTACAGGTATTTTTTATAGAACGACAAAAGATGGTAAGGCTTTCCTTACAGTGGAAGATAGTCCTCCACAAACCGCCGCCGCGCTCACTGTGAACGTCATTGATGAAAACGACAACAACCCCAAGTTCCGGAAACCCTACTACAGGTATTTTTTATAGAAGGACAAAAGATGGTAAGGCTTTCCTTACAGTGGAAGATAGTCCTCCACAAACCGCCGCCGCGCTCACTGTGAACGCCATTGATGAAAACGACAACAACCCCAAGTTCCGGAAACCCTACTACAGGTAATTTTTATAGAAGGACAAAAGATGGTAAGGCTTTTCTTACCGTGGAAGACAGTCCTCCACAAACCGCCGCCGTGCTCACTGTGAACGTCATTGATGAAAACGACAACAACCCCAAGTTCCGGAAACCCTACTACAGGTAATTTTTATAGAAGGACAAAAGATGGTAAGGCTTTCCTTACCGTGGAAGACAGTCCTCCACAAACCGCCGCCGCGCTCACTGTGAACGTCATTGATGAAAACGACAACAACCCCAAGTTCCGGAAACCCTACTACAGGTATTTTTTATAGAAGGACAAAAGATGGTAAGGCTTTCCTTACCGTGGAAGACAGTCCTCCACAAACCGCCGCCGCGCTCACTGTGAACGTCATTGATGAAAACGACAATAACCCCAAGTTCCGGAAAACCTACTACAGGTATTTTTATGGAAGGACAAAAGTTTTTTTTTAATTCTTTATTGAAGGGTTTGGTCACATAGTGATCATGTCACAATAATTGGACACATAGTGATACTAACAAAACAATAGAATTAATTACTATTACACTATAATTTTACTTCTTATTTTAAGTGCGATCTTAACTAAATCAAGTACGGACTAAGCCTCAGTTGACTTTGGGGTGGCCAAACTTACAGCCACCTACTTCGAATATATGTCTGCAACATGGCTGGCGTCTCTGAGTCTCGTTCCGCACACACCATCATTACATGGTATACATCTTCTGGGATGTTGCATTCACTGCAGTTTGGTGTGTCAACCTTCCGCATCATGTGTCCAAAGTTGTTCAGTGGAATGTGTCCAGAACATAGTCTAAACATTAATACTATATCACCTCTTCTGCTATCACCGTTATCGAACCAGGGAAAACGAAGAGGACAACATTGAACTGTTTAAGGACAAAAGATGGTAAGGCTTTCCTTACCGTGGAAGACATGGCCGCCGTGGAAGACAGTCCTGACAACTTTACATTACATAAGTGTACTTATTGCATACGGTAGGTACCTATTCAAAGGCTCACATACTTAGTATCAAGTTAGCAACCCTCCGAACACATTTTAGCAAAATGTGCTCGGTAATAGGTTAAATAAAACACCTACCCAACCTAGACATACAAAGTTGTCAAAAATGGGCCAGTCTCAGCATAATGCCAAAGCATGGATTACAACTTTACATGCATGATTAAATTATTTTTTATTTTTTCGTAGAGCCTCCATAACTGAGAACTCGAAGAATGGTGTGAACATTGCGACAGTGGTGGCTGACGACGCTGACAAAAACCGCACCATGACATATTTTCTTGAAGGTAAGTAAAAACTGTCTTAGACGGTGACCCATCCATAGACTGAACGCGCCGTTTGTTGCTTAACCTTAGTGATCGTTTAAGATCACTCAGGCAGCCCAGGCTACGAGCGACTCTAACGAGCGATTCGAGCGACTAACGCTAGTGGCATTTTTCTCGCAAGGCGCGTTAAGCAGTTGGTGCCGGCTGCCGTCGATAGATGGCAGTCGCTAAGCCAAGTCGGAGGCCGTAGGGCGGCTTGAAAACTTCTGACAGTAAGACCAGCCACTAGTCTTACGAGCCTCCCCCAATCCGGACTTGGCCCCCGTGGTGGAGTATGGCCTATACCTTCCTCAGGGAAGAGACCCGTGCCCCTTGGTGGGGACATAATGGGTTGATGATGAAGTAAAAACTGTACCTTTATTCAAAGAGAGAACGTATAATTTTGTCCTTAAATCCAGCTCACATGGACGCAACTCACATTCACTTGGACGTATTTCAAAGGCAAGACACTTGAGATGTAACTTCCTCGCACTTTTAATTTAACAAGTTATTATTATTTTCTCTTGTTTTTACAATAACAACAATACACCAAACTCGATAAGTCAGTCGTACTTTCTTAACAAATAAAAAAAAAAGCTCTCAGCGTAGTAAATTCAAGTTTAGCTTAGAAGGTAATATTATACAAGCGAAAGGTAAATAGTCGTCCAGTCCCTTTCTTTAGTTAACAGTGCTATAGGCACCCATCCCTAATTCTTCTGGATGTCCAAGTTATAGATAACTGAGAAAGTCGACTACTTTAAATAACAAAGTCAAGGGTCTCCACTTGCCAGAATGCCTCCAATCGTGTCAACTGTTGACGGATACACAGACACAAACCTGACTGAGATGAGACAGCTGTCTCATATTACACGTCTGACACTCTTCTCAGAAGTCGCTAACGTCTATTTGCGGACATTGACCTAGAAAGTGTGTTTACGCGCCGCCACTCAGTCGTTACAAAAATAACTTCTTGTTAAAAAATACGCAGTAAAAATAAGGCAGTAGATGCAGATGACAAGGAGTTCCGATTTTTGTTTCCGGACTCGAATGAATTACCTTCCCATCAAAGGTTGTCCGGAAGAAATGGTTCAATAAGGCCGCCCATTGTACTTTTTGAAATTGTAACTGTTATTTTTATCGCTTGTTTCTTGTGTGCAATAAAGAATATTCTTATTTTAACTACACTTTTGGGAATTATCACACCCTTCAATTCTAATAGAATGCAAAATATTTCATTTGGTGATCAAAACAGGTCGCAACCATTACACGATATAATAATTAATACTATGATTTAAGTACTAAGTTGTGGTCTAACTAAGCAATAAATGTAAAGGAAAACATTATAAGGAAATATGTAATTTCAATCTCACTTGGAATAAATTGTAGATTATAACTTAGACCCATCTGTTTATTTCTTATCTACCAACTACAGAGTGCAACAAATGCAAGATAAGATGTTACCTCACCTAATTATCAATCGTTTATTTTTGAAAACGTTTTGTCTCCCCAAATGTTCTAATAAGAATGACACAGATTAACAATTTACGAAGTGAACTTAATTCTGAATTCGACGCAGAGGCAACCTATAGCTTAGTGATATTAAACAGAAACATTTACATACAGGCACATACGTTGCGTCCCGCCCCACACTAGGATACCCTGTGTCGTGGGAACCAGAAACAGCGACATCACAAACATGTAAATATCCAAGACCTGGGGTTTTTTTGTCTCCAGCCGGGGTACGAACCCGGGATCTCTCGCATGGTAGGCAGATTAGCTAACCGCTACGCCACAGACGTCGCCTAAATATACAGGGTCGAATTTTGTGATGCCACCTGAAGGGGACGTACTCTTAATACTGTAGATAGAAAATTTTACTCAAAGAAAACATTCCTTTATTTTTGAAAATAAAGTAAACTGCATTCAAAGATTTTTAAAAATTCGCTTGCCTCACCCGGTAATCGAACCGACTAAAATCTGTGAAAGTTGTACCCTGTACATTTATTGCCTCGATCGTTAGGGTCAATTATAAGGAAGAAATATCTCTAACAAACTTCATAAATTAAATGAAAGGAAAACAATGAAATCTTAAATTATTAAGTCAATGGGTCAAGTTAAAGCACTTTTACTCAAATATCCGTTTCTTTATGTTTACTTATGTTATTATTAATAATTGGGTATTTGACAGGATGTCTAATGAGTTACTTTTAAAACGGAATTTTGTATGAAAATACTTGCTTGTGACGTCACATTTCAGAGCACTCTTTTAATGTTTCATCTATTTTAAAATTGTAATAACTAGTAAATGATTAAAAGAAATACATTTTCCGAAACAATTTGTAATTTTGGTTTTAATCGAGCATTTCAAATAATTTATTGTTGATAGTGTCAAATTTAGGACGATTGCAATTTGCACGTGTTTGTAATGCAGACTCCTTTCTTAGATGCGACATAACTGTGACGTAGTGTAAATATGGAATGTTACATTTGAAAATAGAATTTCATCTGTTAGTCACATTTGATTGTTTTCACAAATCATTTCATATTTGTTTCACGGTAAAAATGGCTTAGGAAGAACAATTTGATTTAATGGAAGCTTATTTTTTAAATAACAAAGATGTGAATCGTGCTCTGCGGTGGTATGGAGAGAGATATCGAAATCGACAGGCACCATCTCTGTTTGTACTGAAAAGAATGGTAGAAAAGTGTATCCAAGAAAATGGAGCCCATTTCGAGCAATTAATATTAGTTAGTTTACCATTTTTTGTAAATAATTAAAACAATTGAAGATTTCATTGTTTTCCTTTCATTTAATTTATGAAGTTTGTTAGAGAGATTTCTTCCTTATAATTGACCCTAACGATCGATGCAATAAAAGTACAGGGTCCAAATTTCACAGATTTTAGTCGATTCGATTACCGGGTTTTTGAATGCAGTTTTTTTTCTTTTCAAAAATAAAGGATTGTTTTCTTTGAGTAAAATTTTCTATCTACAGTATTAAGAGTACTTCCCCTTCAGGTGGCTTTACAAAATTCCACCCTGTATAATAACCCTGTGCATAAGAGAGTGAGAGAGAATGCAGACGTATTCCTTCCACGACGACCACGATTCGGGCAATCACAAGTTTTCTCCATTCAGTCACACGTACTACCTCACCTTTGACTTACCTAAGACAATATTCTGTTCATTTTCTCTACACTAACGCTACTTGCGATATTTTCCCAATCGACAGGTCCAGAAGAACTAACGTCACTAGTGCATCTCGACAGCAAAACGGGCGAAATTGTGGTGGCCAGCAAAATTGACCACGAGGTCTACCCATGGCTGAATATGTCGGTCAAAGCCGAGGACAGTGGCATTCCACCCCGGCATTCTGTGGTCGAGCTGTTTATTCAGGTCTGTACTACGAGAAGCCTCCGATTTTTTTTGTTTTCAGTAAACATAAACATTTACGTACAGGCACATACATTGCTTCTAGCCCACACAGGGTCTGTATCGCGGGAACCAGAAACCTTGAAGAAATTTTTTGTCCCCAGTCAGATTACAATTTTGACTTCTGGATCAATGTAATGATATGATTAAGTGACTTGTCTTTCCTGTGGGCTAGGCCGACTAAGCTGTCAGGGTAGTATACTGGAGCTAGGCAACCTACTTCATCTAAAAAGAACAATGTCCCAGGCACTATACCAGATATGACTACCTGTGGAAACAACATAATAACTGGCAGGTTCCAGTTATTATGTCTAGGTAAATGAACGTAACTTAAAAGAATATAGACACGTTTTTTCTTGCCACACATGAAACCAAGTATTTAGCTGATATTTTGCACTAACTCTACGGGCACCCATAGTAAAATACCACGTTTCAGTGCCATAAGTCATAACTACATTTGATAATAATTAATACATTTGTTTGTACAGCAACACCATTCGCTGATAAATTGTGCCCGGATAACGGCGACAAGCTTGCCACTTGTCACGTTTGGGACCTAATAAACTCGGCAAAACGTGGGCCCAGTTCCAGTGACTGGTGTCTCTGCCTACCCCTTCGGGGATATCGGGCGTGAGTTTATTAATTAAAAAAATAATATTTAAAAAGTCATAACTGGTAACACACAAAGACACACTTCGCGCGAATCTAAAGTAAGTAAACTTAGTTATATAAGTCTTATAATGTACTAGCTGTGCCCCGCGGTGTTACCCGCGGTTCATCGATTTTCCCGTAGGAATAAGATATTTCCCCGCGGTAAAACGTAGCCTATGTTTTAATCCAGGGTATCGGCTAACTCCATACCAAATTTTATTAAAATCCGTCCAGCCGTTTCAGCGCTAAAGACTGACAAACATATAAACACACACACAAACTTTCACGTTTATAATACATATTAGTGTGATTTGTTTGTTTTTCTGGTGTGTACAATAAAGAGTTCTAATCTGATCTAATCTAATCTCTCCACCACAGGTCCTCGACGAAAACGACAACAACCCGTACTTCGAGGCTGGGCCCTCCGAGTTTACCGTGAGCGAGGCCGCCCCGCCCGGTACCGTGGTCGCCATCGTAGCAGCGCGGGACGCCGACAGCGACCAGTTCGGTCACGTCACACACCTGCTGGACCGGCTCTCCTCACAAGTATAGTACATTGTTCACCGAGAGGAGAAAGTGACCGATTACCGTCGAGGGTGTCGTTTGAAGCCCGAGCCGTAGGCGAGGGCTTTAAAACACCTGAGATCGGGAATCGCAGTTTCTCTCGAGTGATACATAGTGCTTTTTACTACACCTACGAGGAAAATAAAAAACGAAATCTTTACTAATTGAAATTTATATTGAAATTGTTGCTAGTGGCCAGTGTCATTTTGCGAACTTGGAGATAAAAACTCACTGTAAAAACTTTTTGGCTTCTGATATTTAGGTTACCGGCGCATAGTCTTACCCAAAATTAAAAAAGAAAAACCACGTAAGAAATGGATTTTCATACACTTTTCTCTCCCGCTCAGATGCGTTTTCTCCCCGCATATTTGTTCGATATGCAATGACGTACTTTCTACCGTAAATTTGATAAAGTATCAAGGTACTTTCCAAGCAGGTGTAGTATAAAATTAATTTTGAATTAATTCGGTAGTTCACACGACCAACAATAAATCACAGTCTGTTAGCTTTTACAGTGCCACCATCTTATCTGTTCAGTTGATAGCGGCGCTAGTGGAAAATTTAGTAGTAATATTTAAGGAATTCACCTAGGAAAAAGAGAATATTTTAACCCGTTTTTAAATTTTAATGAAAATATATCCAGAAATCTTAGTAAGTGAATAAATAAAACAAAAAATGGGGAACAGGATTTACAATTAATTAGTTAGTTACAATTTTGCCCACCTGAACAGATTACTTGGTGGCGCTGTAGAATATACCTCGGCTACTATCGAATAGAATTGGATATATTCGTGTAATAGAAATATCGGAAATAATATGACACTTAACTTTACATAATATTTCAAAATAGTGAAGAAAAGTTTTATACAGAGCAGGAAGTAGTATTACACTCGTGTGCTTTCGGCGAAAACCGAAGCCTACTCTAGAGCCCGAGGTATATTCTAAAAGCTAACAGACCTCATTGATATGCTCGATGAAAACAAAAACATTGAATTTACAAAATATTTCGGATAATGTATGTTTTTTAGTCAGTTACTAGTTATTATAATTATTATTAAATAGGTGAAACATAAAAGAGTGCTCTGAAATATGACGTCGTAATTTGGTATTTTTATACAAAGTTCCGTTTTAAAAGTGACTTATTGGACATCTTGTCAACTACCCAATTCTTGCTTGAATTTTGTCGGAAAAGTCCGACCAACCGACGACGAGTGGCGAGCTCAGTCTCTGCTCACCATGATTAAGCTCTGCGAATCAGAGCGAAACCTAATCGCACTCTTCCGACAAAATTCAAGTAAGGGGCCGTCCATATATTACGTCATTCTAAATTAGGGGGGGGGGGGGTTGGTCTGCGGATGACGGTAAATGATAGATGGGGGGGGGGGGTGTTTCGAAATTGACGTCATTCTTATTTATTTATTTATAGTTTATTTTTCACGTACAAAAAGATTATTTCTAAAAAGAAATTTCTTCCAGCACACCTAGTAAAATACTAGCTGCCCGCCCCGGCTTCGCCCGTGGTACTTACATGTATTATACATATAAACCTTCTTTAAGAATCAGTCTATCTATTTAAAAAAACCGCATCAAAATCCGTTGCGTAGTTTTAAAGATCTAAGCATACATAGGGACACACAGCGAAAGCGGCTTTGTTTTATACTATGTATTGATAATAAACACAATACTTAAATAATAACTACAACATTACATAATTAATAAAAGTACATATTAATACTATACTTATACTTAAATACATGTCTCATACTAAGGAAAGATAATGTTCTTGTGATATTTTACAAGTATTTAATGGTATTAATTATTGAACTCATTATTTATTTATTGATTACAAGGTCAAGGCATGTCTACATTATTTTTTTAAACTATAAATAACATCGTACCTATGAAAATAGTTTGTATGCGACACTGTGTTTATTAAACGAAGATTGGCGGCGACTCGGAGAATAAAAGAAATCGGCGCTGTTTAAACAAAGTCGGCTTCCTTTGTCTTTGGCGCGCACCGCCACAGCTGCGGACCTGCGGCCTGCGCTCTAGACTTGCGCAAAGTGTGTCCTTAGAGGGAGTTGTTATATCTCATATCTTTGATCACCGGGACACATTATATCCCAATCATATCTTACTCACCGTTGTATCCTAGCTCATACGACGTACAACAGAGTGTGAGTGGAGATAAGAGCCGTGCGACACAAGTGATGAGTCTAGTCTACCTATTTCCTACTACGAGTATATCCAGCTCACAATTTCTTTCATAATCACAACAGATTGTATCTACTATTATTTTCAAATTTTCTTCATAATTTACAGACTTAGGACTGTCAACCTGAACAGAGTTAATATAAAAGTATCACTTTAGTAGCAAATATACGAACATATTAGACTGTGAAACATGTTGAGGTGGGCATATTTAAAAGTTGAAAATATACAATGATTAAACATATTTAAAATCACTACAAATCAGATCGCTTGATGACCTTCAATCGCAAACTAACTCAAAACAAGTATTTACGTAAACAATGCATTCGCATTTGTGCCTAATTTTAATTGCTTTTTTAACTTTACCGTCTGTGACCTACATAAAGACTAGTTTTGACTTTCCCGTGCTATGCACCAAAGTAAGATATCGATATTCACCAAAACCATATAATATTTAGTATGAATCTGGTGACCTCCGTTTCACAAATCGGTAATTAAAGCGTGACAAACATATATGATTATCTTCTTAACCGTTCATCTTGTTATATTATATCAATGATTATTGCCAAAGTAAAAATAATAAAAGGTGATTCTATAACCAAGTGTTTTAATCATATAATACCCTATTTTTCTCAAATCTGCAATGTTTTATTTTGTCAAACTAGTAATGACGTCAATTTTGGGAGAAGGGGGGGGGGGTCATTAAGAAATGACGATAGGATGATTATAGGGGGGGGGGGTCTAAAATCTGAAAAAATCGATGACGTAATTTATGGACGGCCCCTAAGTGTATCTGTAAAACAATCTGTAATGTCTATACTGCGCTTCATTTAAGTGTCCCGTCCTAGCCTCGTGAGGCCCAATGTCTTCAAGTGATCACAAAATCAATTGTTCTTTTCAAGGTCGGGCCTTACGAGGTTCTATGTATGTAATGACATCGTTTTTTTTTTACACACACAAAATACAATTTCATACAATTCTATGCACTATTTGCAAAGGACGAGCATAGACCTCACAATATAGCAATTTTTGGTCCGGACAGTCACTCATCCATGCACTGAACGCGCCCTGTGTTGCTTAACATTCGTGATCGCTTAAGATCACTCAGGCGGCCCAGGCTACGAGCGACTCTAACGAGCGATCCGAGCGACTATTCATATCAATTCTATTAAAAAAAGAAAATTCTTCGAATAACGCGGAATATGTAACTTATTGATAGTTCGCATTCAGGTAAAACTAAAGTCCGTTTCTTAATTCGATGCAAAAAATGACGCTGTGTTACCGTTATACAATATAGGTTTACTCGGTAGATTTTTTTTTACCGTGAATAGAAAACTCGTGTGACCAAAATCCTTATCACATCAAAGACATTAAAGTTTAATTCCTCATAAGAGCAAAGTCTAAAAAAAATTGTTTGTGCTACGTAGGTGGTAGCACAAACAATTTTTGTTTGTTTGTTTGTTTGTTTGTTTGTTTGTTTGTTACGCTTTATTGCACAAAAGAAATAATACAGAAAAAAATAATTTAAATTTTTACTTGGAAGTAAAATGGGGCAATTTGGTTTTTTGTGTACTAGCAACATTCAGACATTGGATTGTATTGAGATGTCAGTGTATTTTTTTGCATTGAACTAAAAAACAGACTTTAGCTGATGATCAACACGATAAGCATGGACAGAGTCTTGAAAATGTTGCTGTCCCCAGGGCAAGTTCCTAATAAACGCGGAGACGGGCAGTCTCACAGTGGCCGATTGGTTGGACCGGGAGACAGAGGCGACGTACAACTTGGTTGTCGAAGCTTGGGACAACTACCAGTTCGGCTATCTCAGCGGGGAGAGCCGCAACGCTTTCAAGCAGATTGTGTAAGTTATGTTTTTAATTTGTACTTATGACTCAATATTAATTGTTATTGTTATTATTACTCGCAAAGTTCTAAGTTTCGTCACTTGCTTTAGGCCTTATTGCTGATATACAATCTGTTAGCTTTTAGAATATACCTCGGGCTCTAGAGTAGGCTTCGGTTCACGCCGAAAGCACAGGAGTGTAATACTACTTCCTGCTCTGTATAAAACTTTTCTTCACTATTTTGAAAAGTTATGTAAAGTTAAGTGTCATATTATTTCCGATATTTCTATTACACGAATATATCCAATTCTATTCGATAGTAGCCGAGGTATATTCTAAAAGCTAACAGACTGTAACTGTCTTATTGTCATGATGTTCAATCTTCCTTATCCAATTCCAATATCTTAAAAAATATAGACTTTATAATAAAATATAGACAAATCTGATTAATAGAAATTGTACTGTAAGCATAATTCTCGAAAAGTTTTGAGGTTTCTGGTCTTGTTCCAAAATGTATCATGGCCAATTATTATTGTTTAGTCATTCAAAAAAGTCCTAGGCACCGTTTAAATCGTTCGTTACGGGCTCAAAAGGGTGATTCTCAGAACTGCATAATTTCTTTAGCGCACTTTTTTTTCATAATACTCAATAAAAAGTAACATATATTGTAGTAGATGCCACCGAAACCTACAAATAAACCTACAATACCTATGTTACAGTACAATCTTCAGGGGCAATAAGCCTACAATATATGTTACTTCATATTGAGTTAATATGAAAAGAAATGCGCCAAGAGAAAAAGTACCCGAAACCGGCGTGCGTGCATGCAACGACTAATGAATGTCGATGAAGCGAAAGTGGTTTGTCAGGATCGTGGCAGGTGGCAGTCCCTGGTCTCTGCCTACCCCTCTGGGATACAGGCGTGAGGTTATGTATGTATGTAAATGCACCAAAGGAATTATGCAATTTGAGCCATTTTTTGAGAATCACCCCCTTGTGCATTCTTCCCGTGCAGCGTCCGCGTAGAAGACGTGAACGACAACCCGCCGGTCCTCCAACTGCCTGCCGACTGCACGACCATCACAGAGTTTCACAAGACACGGGAACCCATCACGGCCGTCCGCGCCACCGATAGGGACGACTCCGCCACTCCCAACGGTCGCGTGCAGTTCCATTTGGTCGGTGGGAAGGGACACGGTAAGATGACATTACGGTAAAAAAAAACCCGAGGTCTTGCATGCTTGCATGTTTGTGATGTCCCTGCTTCTGGTTCCCACGACACAGGGTATCCTTGTGCGGGGCCAGAAGCACTGTTTGTGACTGTATTTAAATGTTTGTGTTGTTTGTTAAAGTTGTAAGTTCGTGATCTCGTAAAAATGTAAAGTAGGAATGGATGTCCAATGAATTCTAAAAAAAATATAAAATTTAAATTTTGATTAAAAATTGTGGACAGAATGAAATAAAATAGAGAACAGAAATAAAAAAAATGTAAAGAGGTTTACACCGTCACGACTTTTTTATGGAACTGCATTCGATCAACGTTTACATAGAAAATGTTTTGAAACAATTTTTTTTGTAAGCACTAATTGTATTAACTTAATTCCGGTTTTATTTTCTTGCTTTTTTGTCCAGCCGAGTCTGGCCAGGTTTCGCTCTGATTCGTATACCTTAACCATGGTGACTACAGTCTGGCTCGCGTCATCGGTTGCTCGTCTCTGACTCAGCCGATTATTATTCACCCTTACTACTCACCAGCTCTGCGAAACGTGGTCAGACTCTTCCGATAAAAAAGCAACTAAATGAATCCGGAATTATGTTAATAATAATAAAAAGAGATTAGACGCCCACTATCTCCCCCCTCAGAACTCTTCCGCTTCGAACAAGTCGGTGGTGACGCGAATACAGCGCGTCTGTTTGCTCGTCAATCCCTCAAGGACCGGTTCGGGAACTACACTCTCACAGTGGAAGCCCGCGACCTGGGCACGCCCGCAAACGTAGCCCGCGGCGACCTGCGACTTTGCGTCAGCGACTACAACGATCACGCGCCCGTTTTCGTGCACCCGCCACAGAATATCACCATTCGTGTGCCCGAGGTACGTTTAATCCTCGGATTTGTCTGGTAGAGCCGAGTCTCGATATCTAACCCCTGTCAATATGCTTCATTACTTTCCGACGGCTTTGGTAAATTCTAGTCGCGGTACAGCCTACCGATCGTTTACCAAGCCTCGGTCACCACTCTGTAACCGCCTTACCGGTTAGGGCTTAGTCCACCGACCGGCCTGCCGCTTTACGATATGATTGCTCTCTTTCAATCAATATTAGGTACCGTAACTAAGCTCAAGCCAAAACTAAATAAAAGAAACTAAATAGAAGAGTTTTTTGCATTTGCAGGCACATTTTATTTACTTTAACCCATAAGGCTCTGTACCATATATGGCCACCATAATTTAAACTTTATTGCATTGACATATAGTCCAAAACCAACGAAAATTTAAGACTAGCTCTGCCGTATAAAGGTTTAATAAAGTAAGAGCAAAAATGCGAAGTGTAAATCCTCCCTCTAACAAATAAAGACATTCGTATTCACAGAATTCACTTGAAATGTGTAGATACAGACTAAACCGTAATAAATGGAATACCTTTTTAAAAAAAAACCCACACCGTCCCCCACCAGAGTGCGTATACTGAGTTTTGTCACTCACTTTCGATAGCGAGAGCGTTTGCGAGTTGCATAGGAGTGACAAAGCGCGCCATCTAGTTGTCTCTTTGCCACTCCTATGCAAATCGCGAACGCTCTCACTGTCGAGAGTGAATGAAAAAACTCAGTATACGCACTCAGAACGCGACAATCGGCACGACGATCGTCGAAGTGCGCGCCATAGACGCGGACATCGGCCCGAACGGTGCGGTGCGGTACCGGCTACGGCGGGACGCCGGCGGGGGCTGGCGGGCCTTCTCCGTGCAAGCCACCAGTGGCGCTCTGCGGACCTCGCAACCTCTAGACCGGGACAAGCAGACCGTCTACCAGGTGAGCTGCCTTGTCCGACGAGGTGGACAGGTCGCCGTACAGTCCATGCAACTGCTAGACGGAGAAGCTAACCGTCTACCAGCTGAGATGCCTTGTCCGACGAGGTGGACAGGTCGCCGTACAGTCCATGCAACTGCTAGACGGAGAAGCTAACCGTCTACCAGCTGAGATGCCTTGTCCGACGAGGTGGACAGGTCTCCGTACAGGCCACCGCTGAACCGGGACAAGCAGTTAGTCTTCCAAGTGAGCTGTCTTGTGTGATAAGGTGGGCAGGTCTCCGAACAGGCCACCGCTAAATCGGGACAAGCAGTTAGTCTTCCAAGTGAGCTGTCTTGTGTGATAAGGTGGACAGGTCTCCGTACAGGCCACTGCGGACCGGACAAGCAGACCGTCTACGAGGTGAGCTGCCTTGTCTGACGAGGTGGACAGGTCTCCGTACAGGCCACCGCTAAACCGATACAAGCAGTAAGTCTTCCAAGTGAGCTGTCTTGTGTGATAAGGTGGACAGGTCTCCGTACAGGCCACTGCGGACCGGACAAGCAGACCGTCTACGAGGTGAGCTGCCTTGTCTGACGAGGTGGACAGGTCTCCGTACAGGCCACCGCTAAACCGAGACAAGCAGTAAGTCTTCCAAGTGAGCTGTCTTGTGTGATAAGGTGGACAGGTCTCCGTACAGGCCACTGCGGACCGGACAAGCAGACCGTCTACGAGGTGAGCTGCCTTGTCTGACGAGGTGGACAGGTCTCCGTACAGGCCACCGCTAAACCGAGACAAGCAGTAAGTCTTCCAAGTGAGCTGTCTTGTGTGATAAGGTGGACAGGTCTCCGTACAGGCTAGTGCGAACTGCGCAACTGCTAGACCGGACAAGCAGAGCGTCTACCAGGTGAGCTGCCTTGTCTGACGAGGTGGACAGGTCTCCGTACAGGCCACCGCTAAACCGAGACAAGCAGTAAGTCTTCCAAGTGAGCTGTCTTGTGTGATAAGGTGGACAGGTCTCCGTACAGGCCACCGCTAAACCGGGACAAGCAGTAAGTCTTCCAAGTGAGCTGTCTTGTGTGATAAGGTGGACAGGTCTCCGTACAGACTAGTGCGAACTGCGCAACTGCTAGACCGGACAAGCAGAGCGTTTACCAGGTGAGCTCCCTTGTCTGACGAGGTAGACAGGTCTCCATACAGGCCGCTGCGGACCGCGCAACTGCTAAACCGGCCTAGCAGACCATTTTCCAGGTGAGCTCCCTTGTTTGACGAGGTGAACAGGTCTCCATACAGGCCACTGCGGACCGCGCAACTGCTAAACCGGCCTAGCAGACCATTTTCCAGGTGAGCTCCCTTGTTTGACGAGGTGAACAGGTCTCCATACAGGCCACTCCATTGTGTTAGTTGGAAGTAATTTATTCCTTTTTATTTTCTTTATGGTTATTTTTGGTTTTTATATGTGCAATAAAGTATCTGTCTGAACATTTTAAGACCCCCCGCTCCTTTCCAGCTCCGGATCGAGGCGTACGACCTCGGAACCCCAACGCCGCTAAGTTCCGACCTGGACCTCACAGTTTACGTCCGCAACGTGGACAACTATCGGCCCCGATTCCCGGAAAGGGAGACGCGCCTCAACTTCACAGAGAACGAACCGGAAGAGGGTGTATACTTACCGAGTGTTATCGAGAGAGATGAGATCGACCGCGGGGACGAACCGCCGCTGCCCGCTTGCTACTACCTCGTGGCTGGAGATGGTGCCCGCCATTTTGAACTGCTCAGGGATACGCACAGGTAATGGAGTATAATCATTTGCATTTACGCGCACGCGCACGCGCACACACACACACACACACACACACACCCTCACACACACACACACACACACACACACACACACATGCGCGGCGCGCATGCAATTCGGTTCGACGAGGTTAGTTGATGGAACCTCCATCGTGTCGTGCTTTAACAATGCTCCATAAAATCAATCTGTAATGGTTTCCGAGTAAAACCTAAAATAATGTCACGTCAGGGTTACCACTGTCGGGCTTATTAAGGATCGTTGTCTGATATGAAATTAAACACGTATAGAAATTAAACACGTAAATGAACACGAAGAATAAGGCACGAAGAATAACAATACTATTTATTGAACACAAGAAACAAGAGACGTAAACTAGAGTTACAATGAGAAAAAATGAGTTCTGAAGAATATGATTCATCCTCGTTTCTTTGTTCCAGACTTGTCCCCGTAAAGCCACTCGATCGGGAAGAGAGAGCCGAGTACACACTAACCGTTCTAGCCACCGAGGATTGTATAACATTGCCGAGATACGACGAGGCCAAAGATGCCGTCAGCTCGCTGAAAGTCCACATCCAGGTCAACGACGTGAATGACAACGCACCGACTTTTGTCAGCAAGATCTTCACGGGCGGCATCACTACTGAGGCCGACTTCGGGATCGAGTTTATGCATGTGAAGGTGAGTCGAAGGGGCCAGGAGGACAATGGACGAGATTAGAGATTTTCTATTTCTATTAGTGGAGGCCGGCTATTGGCGTGACGGTGAAAAGCCTCTGCCCAACAGTCTAGGCTCATGAAAGCATGAAACTGAAAGTGGAAATAATTTAATTACCACAAATTTAATACTACAATCTTCTAATTCAATTTCTCTACAATTCTCGTGTCACAATGTTAGTGCGCATACCTACTACTCCGAAACGGCTCGGCCGGTTTTGACGAAATGTTGTATATATAATCGGTAGGTCTAAGAATAGGTTGTTATCAATTTTTCATACCCCTATCTGGCAAAACAACGTTTGCCGGGCCAGCTAGTAAACAATAACCCCCTTATTCATAAAAAATTTTAAGCATTGGTTAAGTAAACAACTGATTATATGTCATTCTGTCCTTTATATTTCAATGACATCTGTCAAGGACAGCATGACATTTAATCAGTTGTTTACTTAACCAATGCTTAAATTTTTTTATGAATAAGGGGGTATGTGTTCTTACATTCACACCTTTGTGGTAAAAAGGAGTGGGCTCAGCTTTATTACCGTGACTGCATGCGTAGTCGCAGCGCTGGTTTTCAGACCGTCCCTTTTGAGCTGTATAGATAGGTACAATAAATAATATTCTTATCTTATCTTATCTTATAGATAGGAGATTAGTAGTGGATCTAACACCGTCTGTGGTGTGGCATCCAGGTGGTCACACAAACATTGAGTTGGGCGTTTTTGCGTTATCCGTCCACTGGCAGACGGAGCAAGCAAAAGAAAGCGCGAAACAAGTGCGGACTCGGAGTCGGACTCGCCCACCGAGTTCCGTACTCACAGTTTTTTTTATTGATTTTGTTTAGTTTTCAGATTTTGTACTCTTAGACTCTGTATTCTTAGTACAAGACGATATTACCTACTTGCCAAATGTTATAGTTCTAGGTCAACGGGATGTAACCTATAAATTTTGATTCCCTTGAGTATTGATTTATACGTTTTTTTTGCGGTATAAACGGTATTAGAAGTTTGATACGCGTTCTTGAAATAAATGGTCTTGACGGACAGACCGACTTTCGTTTCGTTTTTTCCTTTTGAGGTACGGAACCCTAAAAAGGAAACCGCCCAGATAAAGTGACACGCACGAGCTAACAAATGATTCAAAACTGTTGTTAAGAGCCTCGCCTTTTGCACTTGAGCATGACTTGAACAAATACGCCCAATCAAGTTACCAGCCAAAAGCGGCTGAAATCCCGAAAAATACTAATACTAGAATTCTCTGTATGAAATCCTATGAAAATTATTATAATCTTTTTTAGACGTCATTGGAAGGCAGAGGAACCTAATTGAGCCCACGTAAAAGTTAACTAGTGGAACCCATTTTTTACGAGCTTGGTCTACCTTCGAGAACAACAAACGATTATTGCCCAAGTTCACTGCAATAAACCTCTTCCAAGATGAGACCAAATTTTTGAGAGAGCTTTCTATACTTGTCTCAATATTTACCGATATAGTGGTACATTCTGAAACATAATGCCACAGCCTAAAACTCCATTGCATCCTTTCACAGGCCACCGACTCAGATGAAGGTGACAACGCCAAAATCAGCTACTACCTCATAGGTGATGTGAAGAGAACCCTCACAGAAGGGTTGGAGAATTTGGCAGTTGCGCCTTTCCTAGTCAACAAGGAGACTGGAGCCGTTTCCTTAAACTTTGACCCTCAGAAAGGGATGAAGGGATACTTTGATTTTAAAGTAAGTATTGTCTAACAGACATTACTGTTTATTGTATTGTTTATGTTGCGTTATGTCGTTTATTATAATGTGGAGTATTTGTTACGTACAATAGCCCAACGTATAATCTTAGGTCTAACTAACTCTTCCGTTTACGGTCATCATTTTGGACATAGTAAATTTAAATACTACCAGGAATAAATTTTGATCGCGGCAACAGTCGGTCAAACTTGTTGAGAACGGTACATACATACTAAAAAATATTGCAATGCGCTACTGAATCTATTGTAGCAATTATATTTCTACTAATACCTTGTTAACTTATAGTTGCACTAAAATTAAATAATGATGATGAACTCCAATTGGCAGTGCTACTTATTTTTCTTAAAATTTATTTTTAAAATATTGCCCGTTTTAAGAAATTTTTCCTTTTTCTTTTAGTTTTATTCATTATGTCTATTTTTAATATTTTTCCAACATTTTGGTCTTTTTAACGTCATCAGATCATGATTAAAGAGATAGTCTTTGACATAAAAAAAACAAATGTCATTTATCGTTTTTCTTTAATTAAGGCAAAGGATTCATACAAACGCATACTGTGTTGGCAGACGTCATATAAAAGTAATTTAATGTCAAGGCTTTTTATTGAATATCTTAAAAAATAAAGACCTTCACGATAAGTTACATTAATCGCGACGTCGTCGCGAGCTATGACTGGTGTACATGCCCATTAATATGCTATCTATCTATGACTGCGATATTGAATCTTAATCAAAGCGACTTAAACTAACTCCGAGCCTTCCCGCCAGGTCCTAGCGAACGACACGGGCGGTCTTCAAGACGAGGCGCACGTATTCATCTACCTATTACGCGAAGACCAGCGCGTGCGCTTCGTTTTGCGCGCACACCCCTCAGAGGTCCGCGACCGAGTGCGCACGTTCCGGAAACGCTTGGCCACCGTCACTAAATCCGTCGTGAACGTTGACGACGTTCGCGTCCACGAGAATAGGGACGGCTCCGTTGACAACACGAAGACTGACTTGTACATGCATCTGGTTAACGGTGACGATCATTCGGTGCTCGAGGTCGATCAGGTGCTGCAGATCGTGGACAAGAACATTGAACAACTGGACGACTTGTTCAAGGTACTTTTTGTTTAGGGTGGTAAATGATCTGGATACGAATTGAGTGGTTTGCGTAGACAACCTTGAAATTGGAAATATGGCTGCCTCATGACTCTTCCTCAGACACGAATTTTTGTTTAGGGTGGTAAATGATCTGGATACGAATTGAGTGGTTTGCGTAGACAACCTTGAAATTGGAAATATGGCTGCCTCATGACTCTACCTCAGACACGAATTTTTGTTTAGGGTGGTAAATGATCTGGATACGAATTGAGTGGTTTGCGTAGACAACCTTGAAACTGGAAATATGGCTGCCTCATGACTCTTCCTCAGACACGAATGTGCGTATGTAGCATGAATTTGGACTCGTGTCATAGTTAATGTAGTGGCGCAGAAGGCACGGGTCTTCCCTCAAAGGGGCGGTATTTTATTTTGTCCAGGGCGGGCTAGAAAAATCCCACTGTCCGCCTCTGTTTACAATGGGGTACCCTTTGACACAACTTATTCCGATCTTTCTAACCTCCACCCCTATTGAGGGCGAATGACACTTGTTTTAGGTATGTAGTAGTTGGTAGTAGTAAATAATATTACATAAGATAACATTTCCATACAGGCACATAAATTGCTTCTGGCCCCACACTAGGATACCCTGCGTCGTGGGAACCAGAAACAGCGACTTCACAAACATGTAAACATCCAAGACCTTTTCTTTTTTTCTTTAAGTCCCCAACCGAGATTCGGACTCGGGATATTTACTACATTGTGTTTTAATATCCGCCCCTGTAAGCTTGTTTTCTGCAAAAAAATAAACGCTGGTCATTCTTTTGCAATCCTTCGCTGTGATAGCTCTGACTGACACATGTAGATAAGCTTTCTTTCTTTCAAGGAACAACGAATTGTAATCATAAACTATGAATTATAGTTTTATGAAACGCGACTTAGGTGGCAGTTTATCGTGTAATGATTCTATAAATTTCTTAGCGAACACGAAGCAATAAGACGCTGCCTCAGTGTAGGTAAATGACAAGTATTCCCTAAGCACACCTAATTGATTGTTACCGCTAGATGCGCGGGCCTCATGAATAATGAAGGAGCTGTGAATCTTTGCCGAAATAAAACAAAGTAGGTAGTCATTGTGACGGAATCAGACCGCAAAGTCCTTTCACCGAACCAGCGGAGCTGATAGCCACAAATAGGTGGAGTTAATTGCTACCTTCATTCTCGTTAAGATGATGCAGTGATAGGTACTCTAGCGATTCCTCTTTATAGTAACTGGCTGGCACAGCCGTCTACTATGAATTTAAATATTTGAAAGAGAATCGCTACGTTTTTGTTGAGAGGTCAGTCAATGACTAGCTAGGATCTTGATAAAAAGATAATGAAATAGTATTTTTGCTAAATAAGCATCTTTCAATCAAGTAGCGCTACATTTGGTGTCTTTTTCTCCACTACAGACGGCCCCAAGGCAGCGGCTAACATTATACATAACTGTATGTACATTGACATTCAACAAGCAGAATGTAAATTCTTTACGTTGAAATAATTTTTTTATTTCTGATTTCTGTTTTCTGATTTGGTGTGCTACAGTACCTACCTTACTTGCTGTTACGTTTGTCGAGGCTTCGACGCTTTACAAAGGGTGGCCCAGGACCCATTCGAATAAAAGTAAAGTAAAGTAAGTAAGTAATAAACTCACGCCCGTTATCCCCGAAGGGGTAGGCAGAGGCACCAGTCTCTAGAACTGGACCCACGTTTTGCCGAGTTTATTAGGTCCCAAACGTGACAAGTGGCAAGCCTGTCGCCGTTATCCGGGCACAATTTATCAGCGAATGGTGTTGCTGTGCAAACAAATGTACGTAACTAAAAGTCATTGGTACATGCGTGGTTCGAACCCAGACCCTCATGATCGAGAAGCAAAGGTCAACCCCACTACGCCACCACGATTTATTACGATTTTACGTCACCTACGTTTTATTCGAATAAAACTGCCACATATATCGAATGATCCCGTGAGTTCAGTCTAAAATAACTAACAGATATATGTAAATACTCGTTATCTGTAGCTACGTTTCGCAATTTGAAAGTTGGCGTGAAATTAAAACTCTATGTATCGATCACACTTCTAGCGTATCGACTGATAATAGAGACTGTTATGTATATATCTAATATAGGTATAATAAAAAAGTTACATGTAGGAATTAAAATATTCGTAGGTATATCATCATCATCAACCCATTATGTCCCCACCGAAGGGCACCGGTCTCTTCCCTGAGGAAGGTATAGGCCATACTCGACCACGGGGGCCAAGTCCGGATTGGTGGTAGCTTGTAAGACTAGTGGCTGGTCTCACTGTCAGAAGTTTTCAAGCCGCCCTATAAAGGCCTCTAAATTAGCTTAACGACTGCAATCTATCGACGGCAGCCGGCACCAACTGCTTAACGTGCCTTGCGAAGCACGGAACCGCTCGGAAAAATGCCACTAGCGATAGTCATAGA
Source organism: Yponomeuta plumbellus (assembly GCA_947310845.1). NCBI lineage: Eukaryota > Metazoa > Arthropoda > Insecta > Lepidoptera > Yponomeutidae > Yponomeuta > Yponomeuta plumbellus. The sequence continues at coordinate 16,191,305 of OX371194.1, forward strand.
CAGTGACCCATCCATGGACTGAACGCGCCGTATGTTGCTTAACCTTAGTGATCGTTTAAGATCACTCAGGCAGCCCAGGCTACGAGCGATTCTCGTAGGTATATGTTAACGGATAATTTTGCATACTATTGCTGACGTAAGCAAAATTAACGGACGCTGTTATCGAGAACGTTATAATATACTTAGGTACTCGACATATGCCGGATTGCCGATCGTCAGGTTGTCGCGTGGTCAATATAATCGTGGATCAATGGATCGTGGCCGTGACGGTCCCTGGTCTTTGCCTACCCCTCTGGTATACAGACGTGACTTTGTGACGACCTATGTGGCCCAGCGGTTAGCGTATCTGCCTACCATGCGAGAGATCCCGGGCTCGAATCCCGGCTGGGGACAAAAAAAAGAAACCCAGGTCTTGGTTGTTTCCATGTTTGTGACGTCGCTGTTTCTGGTTCCCATGACACAGGGTATCCTAGTGTGGGGCCAGAAGCAATGTATGTGCCTGTATGTAAATGTTATTGTTATTATGCATGTATGTATTTCTCGAAAGGTCATAGATAGGGGAAGGTGAGGTATAATAATCTCCTTAAGGGAAACACTTAACTGTGGCTAAAGTTGAAGGCAAAATCTCAAGATTTCTATTGTTGGGGGTAGTGAATTTACTTAACTTTGTAACTGCATACTTATTTTTTATTATAATGTACGTGGTTTTTTTGTATTGGAGGTTTTTTGTTAAAGTTTAGTACCTAAAGGATCATACTTGTGTACACTGTCACACCTGTCCTCCCGGTCAATTGAAATTGAATTGCCACCCTCAGCATGCTAACCTCGGTTCTCACAAGACCCTGTCCTTCCGCCCGGCAGGAGTTCAACGTCTTAGACACCCAGCCAGCGGAGTACCAACTTCTGACAGCGGAGTCCATCTCCTCCAACCAGACAGCGTTCTGGCTCGGATGGACGACGCTGTTCCTGGGCGTGTTGCTGCTGCTTTGTGTCATGATGTGCCTCTCTCAGCGGGCGGACTACGCGAGGAGGCTTAAGGCGGCCACGGCTACGGCCTACGGTTCGTTCGCTTCTTACCTACGGTCCACCTCCTGAGACCACCTGGGTGAACCGTGGGGATTTTTTTTACAACGCTTCACCTCTCCGATAAAACATTTAAACGTTATATTTTTTTATTGGTGACGGTCCACCCCAGAAGTTTGATGCTGGCCATAAATAATATTTATGGAATTTTTTTGACGTGTTTTTTACTAAATTTCCGTCAGCAAAATGATAACATGACCTCTTATTTCGACTTTGCTATTAGCCAAGCGACTTTGAAGAGTTTCGACATCAAGGTGTACGCTGGAAAAAATATATTTCCCAAGAAACACATAGGTGGACAAAGGTCTGTTGAAAAATGAAAACCCCACGGTTCACCCAGGTGGTCTAAGGAGGTGGGTAAGAAGGGGGTTCGTTGCTCTAAAACTGTTCATAAAATATGTGGAGCATGCCGTCCCCCACGCACATTTTTTTAATAATAAAACAGTACGTCGGTAGAATCGTTTACCTACGAGCCAAATCATAGGCACTTTCACGGTCTGTATGGTTAGAAACCATTTACAGAGTCATTCTGTCTGACAAGATAATTTATTGCATTTAATTGTGTCGAAATTCACAACACAATAAAGTCGAGAGTAGAGGGGTTGCCGCTTTATGCCCGGTCCCAATAACCTACCGACGAGATCCACCAGTTAGAATGTTAACTAGTGATAGGTCACTCGATAGAAAAGAAGAACGGAACATTTCAATATCGCGTTGACAGCTAACTGCTAGTTATCTGTACCTACAGATAACTAGCAGTTAGCAGGTTATTGGGACTACGCATTAGAGAGATAACTGTTTATTGCACACTAGGGGCCTGAACCGCAATTCATAGAGCCGGTTTCTGAATTAAGAATTTCACGTAAGTAAGATAAGATAAGAATATTCTTTATTGTACACGAGGAGAAACACAAACATAAAATATTTACAAGCTAACAGTACAATTGGCGGCCTTATTGCTAAAAGCAAGTAAGTAAATACTTAACTAACGTTCTGTCACGCTCTTTTCAGAAAAAATGACGATTCGAAGTCGGTTACGATTAACAAGTAGACGCTACGCAATGAACTTCGAATTGCTACAAATTGCAATTTTATGAAACCCGGATCAGGGCCACCTTTCATAAAACCACCATTTATAGTTTCGACAATTGCGTAGCAGTCTTTCTACTTGTTAAGCAGAGCATCAATCGACCCTGCAATGTACTTCCATAGTCGTAGTAAATCGGGAATTGTAGTTCTATGAAACAGACTCCAATATTTACGTTATGCACATAATGGTGGCCATACCTACACGTTAGGGTTTGCATGATGGTTTTAACCTTGCAAGCATAACCGACAGGCATGCACTGATAGATAACTGTAGTTTTATCACATGCACGCTAGGGCTTGCCAGTCGGTTTAGCTTGTACCATCATAACCATCATGCAAACCCTAGCGTGTATGTCCACCATAAATGTGCCTTGCAAATGTAATGCAGTGGACCCAGTGATAGTTAAACAGGTTTTTTTATTCCTATAATGGACCTGCGTTAAATGTCTATACTAACAGGACTCTTCTCTGTTACAGCTTCACCGACTCCCGGAGAATCAGATATGACGCTACGCAGCTCAGGCGGCCGCGTACCCAACACAAACAAACACAGTACAAAAGGCTCTAACCCTATCTGGCTCCACGCCTATGAAAACGACTGGTACAAATCTGACGACCAACTTAGCCGCTCCGAGCGCGATTCTCTCGATGAAAACGCCGTCGACCAAGACATCTCCAACGAGAAACCCTACTTCATAACCACGGCCGCCTACCCTTCCATCGAGTCAACAGACGCCGATGCGCAGACCAACCAGGCCACCTACGACTTCTACCAGCAACTGGAACAGATGAAAAACGCCAAAAACATGGAGACTACTGAATTGTGATGTGTGCACTTGCTTGTACTTCTTACAGGTGATTAGTTTGTATTTTCGTACGGTAGTTTTGATTGAAGTCCTTAGTTGTGTAAGTGTAACTGTTGTAAATATTAAAATAAAATACTAATTGGTATTATATGAATCAAGTATAATTATGGATGAACTATTTGATACAAATCCTCGAGCATGAGTTTTTTTTAATAAAGCGTGATGTTGAGATGAAGACATTTTTATTTTGATTATAATAGCAAGGCCATGCCTGGTCCAACTCCCGCCCAGTAGAGGTAGCAACTAGGTATGTAGCAACGTAATAAATGCATATCGGATCAAACAAGGCCCAGGGTAAAACTAGACGATTATTTATCTAATCTTATATCATAGGTAGCTAACAGTAGAAATAATTCACAATGCCATTACCCCCAACAATAATAACTACTGTCGCATAAACGTTCAAGAGGTATTGTTTCGAGCAATGAGTATGTGTGGGTGAAACCTATTATGTTTATGAGGAACTAAACTCAATGGCCAGGGGTTTCAGACCCATGCATGGAAGGAAGTGTTCGCTCGTGACTCATTTGCCTGTGTCGGTCCATGACGCTGACGAGTGCAACTCCCTGATATTGTATGTGATAAGTGAGGAAATGGATCATTCCCACTGGTTCTATCGGACAGTTCGATGATAGAACTAATAGTGACAACACTCAATTTTTTATGAGGTTACCCTTAACAAACGAAGGCTAATGAAGGGTATATAATGTAGTGGCTGCTGCGAGTTCAAAGTTTCATAACAAAAATTTTTAGGTATTTGGTCAGAGCTGCGGTCACAGGGCAAGCCTAAATAAAGCTTCGAGTTTTTATTTACATACACAATAATTTATTGTTTCTTACAATTTAGTGAAGCTAAATACAAGTTGTTTGAGAGTACAATTTAAAAGCCATGAATCAATCTTTTCCCTGTGTTAGAAGTGAATAAGTAGAAGCCTCGATCTTGCAGCTGTAACACATAATGCCACTTGCGACTTAGAATTACATTCATTGAGACTATTGAAGGAAATGAGGATGTGTTGGTGGATGTGGATAAATTCGTGGAAATCACAACGCAGGTATCCTTACAACCACAATATATATTAGATAAAATTATAAAGAACGCCGTATTGAAAGAAAAACTAGATTAATCGTACGTAACTTATGAGATACACTGTAATTTATAATGTTCAGCTATTGGAGCGTTTTCCTTCTTTGCATTCAAGATATTGTGGATGAAAGAAAACTGATCACTTCAATTGTGTTTCATAGAAGTTCAGTCTGATTGTAGCACGCTACATTTACTAAAACTTAAAAACAGTTTCACTAATATAAAAAAATTAAATATTGCTCACTCGACTCCGTCAATTAGCACATTTTGTATACCACTTATTATTAGTAGATTACTCAAAATGTTCATAACACTTTATGAGCTGTAGGTACTCACAATTCATTGACAAGATACTATAATAGTGGACAAGTGGTAAGCAATGAACACGCTCCAGATCCTAAGATAGGCTATTGTACAGTTTCACGATGCAATTTAGATCTAGTTAAAGTACAAATGTTTAGGAATACATTATTTCAAATGATTTAATTAACTAATCTTAACTTCAACTAACTGAGTGTACGAAAAATGACATCTAAGGACACATCAATGTAAGACAGAAACACACTGTCCATCATAGAAAGTACATCTTATCAGACAAAAACAATGTCATGATTACCAGTAAGATGCAACAATTTTCACATTTTATTGAACTGAAATTACAAGACAAGTGACCATACAATTTCCAGATAATTTTGTTCTGCAGTTGAGGATATGAGAGGGATAGGCGGGGAGCAGGAGCTGGGAAGGAAAGAATGGAGCCCGGGCGGTGGCAATGTGTGTGTGTTGCTGTTTTCACGACAGACTCATCACATGGCATACTTCCGTGTCCACTCGCGGGCTAATTCATTGTACTTTTCTCTGTCTGTTTTGTAGATCCTAGCGATTTCTGGCACCAATGGGTCATCAGGATTTGGATCACATAGCAGTGAACAGATTGAGAGCAACACTGAAATTAAATAAAAATTAAGTTATTTACCTGCATTATAATTCAAATGGAGTTCATTAGTTAGATATGAAAAGCACTGATTTTTCACCTTTGGATATGGTAAGTGCAGGAGACCACTGTGCGCGTAGAATATCGAGACAAATGGACCCATTACTGTTTATGTTGGGATGGTAGATGCGCGTTGTGAATGCAACCTTTGGTGGTTTGAATGGATAGTCTGTTGGAAAGTGTATGGTCAAAAAGAACACTCCTCCTTGATAGGGACTGTCGACCTGAAATTAAAAATTCACATTTAGTCAACTAGCTCTTTGTCAAGAAAAGTCATTCTTACTGCTAACAGTACTTACTGGACCCATGATTGTGGCTTGCCAATGGAAAACTGTAAGGGAAACAAAACAGCTTAGTCATGATACAAGACTAAATTAATGTGTTTGTACAGAAAATATCAGTCTGCACTAAATTGGAATGAGGTAATCAGATCAGATATACAGAGATAAGAGGTAAAAACAAATTATGTAGATACCAAAGCATCAAAACCAAGTTTTCTACATCTCTGTGAGGAACATGTTCACAAGGAAACCCATTGGCCAAAAGATTGTAAAGTATTGTTTTTAAAATACGACGCAATGAGTCACTATCCAATCGCGTAGGTATTGTAATGTACTCACGATCTTCGCCGTGTGGACCTGCCGAACATTGTGCTGGTGGATCTCTACCCAGGTCTTGTAATTCCTGCAAATATACAATGTCACCTGTTCACAAGAAACACAATACCACCATAGACAGGGGACTGTCATGTCACATCATCACAAAATGGAATGAGGACGAACACCTAGCATCAAAGCAACAAAGAGACAAAAAAACAGTTTGAACACTTTCCATCTTCACAATAGGTTTGCTAGCTTACTTTAGCAGTAAAAACAAGTTACTGTAATCATTCCTGCGACAAGAAAACCTCAAAATTAGCACAAATTTCCGACATTTTATGTACGCCGTGTGCACCATTTGTCATACAATAACCCGTAAAACATCGAATTTTTTCGAGCACCCATGTTTTACTTGGGTTGGTTTCAAGACACGTTTGCAGTTTTAGGCACCATCACGCACTCAGAAATATCCAGAAGATTTCGATAATAGGTATTCACAATGACGAAACATTCACTCTCCAGTCCAAGTCTGTCTCATGATTTCCAACACTGGCCACTTACTGCACCAACTAGATAAAAATAAGCAATCGCAGGATGAATACGTACCCTATTAATTCGTTTTAACGCCATTTGATTATTTTATATTGGAATAAACTGACTTTCAACTAGACAACGAAATTGTGAACCAAGGACCTTTGATTAGAGATTGCAAGATGGCTTCCGTCTAAATGCAAAATGTACCACCTATATCGTTTTATGTAATATTTATTGAAAACACAACATTTGTGCTAAAAAATTAAACACTTTAACAAAAAATATAGTTAATAAATATTGCAAATTAAATGGAAATAGAACACAGCTCAACAATCAACGAAATTAACGCGGTCTCGTTGAACGGAGAACGGCAAACAGGAAAATCGACCATTTATAGAAAACGTTCGTAAACCGTTCAGATTTTATGTTAATGCCATGTGTAAAAACTTTGGATTTTGTATTTTAGCAGGTAAACCACTCGTTTTCTAGTAATATAAATTCACAAAATTGTTTCAAAATATATTTTCTCAAACGTTTCAAGCTAATTTAGGAATTATTTCTACGAAACTTAAATTATGTTCATAGTAAAAAAAAATCAATAAAAAAAATTGGTTTTTGATGGTAACCTACCGTTTACCAAAAGGAAATGACGTCACGACCTTTACAAGAATTTCCCGGTACTATTTCTGGATGGTATGGCTATTTTCAAACCCATTTTTGCAATATGAAACTTTTTCCCAGGTGTTTTAGAGAACGCAATAGATAAAGGTGCAAAGCACGTTACCTCTTCGAGTGTTCTGAGTCAAGCGACTAAGGATAACATCATTTAATTTTTTTTTTTGTGAAATAGCATAATTGAGTTTGGATAGTTTATCATCTTCTCATTCTGCTGCTACGAATTTCATTTTACAGTCTCAGGCTTATTGGATTAAAAAGTTTGTATTTTATACTGTATAATCCTTTCATTCACCGGGACTGACACCGGGACAAAACTAATTGTGTATGTAGGTACTGTACATACATACAAAATCTGACGTCTGTATTTCGGAGGAGGGGTAGACAGAGACTAAAACCGACTTCTATTTGCTGTTATTACACACTTTCACACATGTACGTAGGTATTAATAAGTTATTTACTATAATTACTTCTATGAATTAAAACAATCGACAGTCACTGGATAGGGTAAAAAGAGAAAAACTTAAAATAACATTTTTATAATTTTGGTGTTGATTTTAGAATACGCCATACTCAGACATTGTAATTTGAAGCTTAATATTTTGTACCTAAACTCGGGACCGGTTTCTGAATTGAGAATTTTGCTAAGTAGGTAACTAGGTACTTAACTATAGTTCTGTCTCGTCAAATTTCTCAGCAAACAGCGTAATAGAACGTTTCTAGACCCACAACTCTCAACTCAAAATGAGTTTATTTTTATTTTATTTTATTAATTGGTTTATCAACAGTTGTGACATTCTTACGTGCAAAATTGAGAAAAAATATTGTATTAAACTAGATGTACAACTAATAATTAGTTAATTAATACTGACAAACACAGCATGCATAGACATAAACAAGTATGTACCTACAACTAGTATCCTAACAATATAAAGCTAGTTACTATATACCATTTACAGATTTTTTAGCATAACATGTACAGCAATCTTTTTTCGCTAGCAATATCGAGAGTCGGTTGAGTTGGTTTAGTCAGTGCCGGATTAAGTCAGCGCGGGGCCTGTAGCAAATTCTGTCAAGGGGTGTCGTGACGATACACGAATTATGAGCGGGTAATGTTAGCAACACTGGCTGACAACCATAAGGCAGGTAGACGAATGAGGAGGGAAGCGAAATGTCAAAGAAAAAAAACGGTTGACTTTGCGCGTGGCGGGAAAAGGAAGAGGTAATGTGGAACCGAGGAGACTCTGGTGAGTGCTTGATGACGGTATCCTTTGATCTTGTATGTTTCTGAGACCAGGGTTTCAACCAATGTAAAGTGATAGTGCATCCCGAGGCAAGCAAGGGTTTTAGTATACAACTGTGACGGTTTTGACCGAGGTAGTATTGTAGTTGCTAAAGCTTGCAAGGGCTGGAGAACTAGACCCTGGAGTCTCTCGCGCGGAAGCCCAAGAGGGAGCGGACGCGTTCCCTATGTGGTGACAGTCGGAACGACTATAATGATAGTCGGGTTTGACCGACATAAGAGGTATGTGCATTGTTAGTAGTAATAATGCATAGTTGGTACCTAGTGATATCCATGGTAAAGTGTTCGGGTGCGCGAGAGACAGTGGAGGAAGTTTGGCAGGGTGTATGGGGAGTCAGAGGAGCCCTGGGAAGACCCGGGCATTGCCCGGGCACAGTGTCACCAGCTTAGCTCGGCTAAGGTTATGGGAAAGTTCTCCGGTCATTATAACGGTGTGGGATGGAGTCTACCCTGGTGGACTCCTCGGAGCGCTAACCTCCGTGCGGGGCGGCCCGACCACCGTGCAGAGAGTAAGACGGTTACCTTCTCGATTGTAGAAGCACTACCCGTTCCGTATGCGTATGGCTCTCACATTAAGATACGGACACACCGGTGTGGGCACGTTGTATATTGAGTAATTTTACTTTAATTAATTATCACTATGTTGGTTGAATCTATGGTGGAAGAATGTGCAGTATTGCGTGTGCAACAAGTTCTATGTGTTTTGTGCTATCGACCCATGTTTCTTATGTCGTTGCGATATTTATCCCCCTATCAGGTGATTGAATCATCTTCGTCGCGACGAGGGGCCCTTGGTTTGCTTAAGGTTCTCAAGTTTACGGTATTAAATAAAACAAAACTTTTCTGGCTTTAATATGGGCAAATTTATAGATAACACTTTCAATATCGACTTCTTTAAGCAAATAATGCTCTATATTCAACAAAGTGAGATGATTAAGACGTTCTTGGCCCATGGTGCTCCTTAATTCATTTTTAATACGTTTTAATATTGAAAAAGAACGTTCGCCTCTGCAGTTGGAGATTGTGAGCAGTTTATGAAATTGCTGTTCCACATGCTCCTGTTTCTTGCTGTCAATAAAAGTAGCCACTGTTTTCAGCAGCTCTGCGAACTGCACTAATTCGCCTTCTAGGCTGTTCTCCAAATCATCTTCGTAAGCACGGACCATAAGGACTTTTCTAAAATCTGTTCTGTTGGAACAGATTTAAGCTGTCGAAATACTTTACTTTGAAATATTTTATGCTCCTATCTAAATTAATATATTTTTATTACGGTCAGACAGGCGTTGGAGCGCGGGGCCCCCAAATGTGCGGGGCCCGTAGCATTTGCTACTCTTGCTGCGTGGTTAATCCGGCACTGGGTTTAGTCCTCACAAAGAGGACCAATATAGATCTTTAATCCCTAGAGAGGAAAAGTGATTTTAATTAATTGTTAATTTTTAATAATGGGATTATTCTAGTAAACTTACAATCACCGAAGAGATCAATCACGGAAATTGTATGATAATTGTTCGACCGTTGGTTGACTGGTTGTATTAAAATAAAATGTTTCAAATTAAAGAAAAATATTGTGAAAAAATAAAAGACGCTGAAAGGGATTCTAACGCCTTTATTCGTGGTTATTTACATACTCAAATTAGGATTTTTACTAAGTGTGTATAAAAAATGACTGTGTTGAGGTGGTGAGAATGAAATATTCTATTATTGAATCCAATGGCACCCCACACTAGGATACAAGCTAACAAAATTGAATGTTTTAGTTGTTTAGTAAACTAAATTTTGTCTCACCGTTCTATCGGCGTAGTATATATTATGCTACGCATATCCACGTTAAAACATTTTGTTTTGCAAAATATTTAAATATCGATGTTTGGCCTTCGGTACGTAACAAAGCGCATCCCTTTATGAAACTACACAGAATAACTAGATTGTTTGACCCATTCACAAAACAAACGCAATCACGCGAGTATGCTTATAGCATGAGTGAGATTTTTTTTTTCGGCCGCAACCTCACCCCTTGCCCCACCCTCACCCACGACCATGGATGTAATAATCAAAGAGGATTGAGTACTCTGACAAAAAAATGTCCTGACAAGGAGGCTCGAACTAGTGAATGTCATCTCTTTCTAAGTAGGGTGACCTTGATGTCAATGAAAACCGGACGAAACATAGGGGAAGCCAGCCGGAAGGAACGAGCGAAGTTCTCTCTTTAGGAGTAACTTGGGCATTTACTTCCATAATGGGCGACACAGTACCTAGTGGTAGGTATATTCATTGACTGAAAAACTTTAATTTATACTTATATTTGCATTTAACGAAGTTTTAACATTATAAAATGAAAGCCAAAATCAAGTCATAAAATTAGCTTTAATCCAAAAAAAACACAAAGAAATAACTCCAAGTCCAAGTTGGCCCCCGTGGTGGAGTATGGCCTATACCTTCCTCAGGGAAGAGACCCGTGCCCCTCGGTGGGGACGTGATGGGTTGATGATGATGATGATGAAATAACTCATTTAAATGTATAGAATTTACAACTTGCTTATTGAGTGTTAATGTACAGTACATTACATACTGCCCTCAAATAAGGTTTGTAGTGGAAAAGAAGAGTAGAGAGAAGAGTAAAGATAAAACTCAACTTCGACCATGTTAAAATACGTTTTTAAAACCTTGAGTGGTATTGCTACAAAAATTACTTAGCATACATTCATGGCTCGATTCGAGTCTGGGGCTTTAATTTGAGAATAAGTAAAGTTCACTATATTGCATGGATACATGGATACATGCAAGATAGTGAACTTTACTTATATTCACAGTTATTAATAGTGAACTTTTCTTATATTTCTTATCATCAGTTACAGTAGCCTACTTTTTATCGCGGAAATCGCACTTATTCTGCGGAATTAACTTAATCATATTTTGATCTACATAAGTTTACAAATTATTTTCAGTGAACCAATTTAGAACTTTATATCATTATGGTACTCTTGGTCTCGACAAGGGTTAAATTAAAAATTAAAAATGTTGTTGCAGACAAATTTTAGTGTACAAATTGTAAATTCAGATAATAAAATCTAACTTGCCAATACGAATAAAACTCTCTAGCCAGATTAATGACAAACATTTGAATGTTTTTTTTTTACATTTAAAATATGCATAGAAGCTTATATACATTACAAAATAGAATAGAATTATTAAGTATAAAATTAAATATTCTATTATACCTCCTGTTAATTTTTCTATTCAAACATAATATTCAAAGCTTCTTCTTTTGGGGAATGCATTCAGTCAGTTTGGACACCTGCATCGAGCTGTGGTTGCTTCGTTGGTAGTTCTTCCAGTTCAACATTTTCTTCCATCGCTTAGTACCATTACTTTTTTCGCCACAGGCTGTAAATATTTATTTATTACTTAAATAAAATAAAATAAAATAAAATAATAAACTCACGCCCGTTATCCCCGAAGGGGTAGGCAGAGGCACCAGTCTCTAGAACTGGACCCACGTTTTGCCGAGTTTATTAGGTCCCAAACGTGACAAGTGGCAAGCCTGTCGCCGTTATCCGGGCACAATTTATCAGCGAATGGTGTTGCTGTACAAACAAATGTACGTAACTAAAAGTCATTGGTACATGCGTGGTTTGAACCCTGACCCTCATGATCGAGAAGCAAGGGTCAACCCCACTACGCTATTACTTACTATTACTTATCACTATTTATTACTTACTTTCTAATAAACTTCTTAGCAAACAAAACACAAAGGTAACAGAAAAGTCCTGTGCAACGTACCTAAAGGGGTTGGTAAGCAAGTCAATAAAAAGTTAACTAAGTGATACTTTCTGAGTTATTCCCGTTTGAAACTATGAAATATAAAAAAAACAATTTAATTCATTCAATTGTCCATTATCATCATTTTAAAGTATTTTGCGTTACAACTAGTAATAAATTGGGGACATTTTGTCAAAGAGTATTTGTTGTTTGTGATAATTATTTTTTCTATCGATTGGCATAATGTACACCAAACGGCAACTTTTCATGTACGAACGTACAAACTGTAGGTATGCTACAGAGGTTTGAAGCCTTTTACTCACCACTACAAATGGTACAGGATCTTCCTTCAACCTAGGTAAGACCGTAGGTTTAAAATCTTATTTTCTAAAATACCGGCTTTTGCAGGCTTCACAAAATGCAGGATTTTGTGATGTCGAACCAGAGCCTCATATACTCGTAGCATCCATCCATTTTAAACGTAAGCTTTCGTTTTTAGTAAAACTGAAAAGAGACCATTGGGTAATCAAACACATGGCCTACATTTTACAACATCATGGTCATAGTATTCCACATAAATGAGTAAGAGTAAGACATACTCCTTCAGTTTGTGGCTCTCGCTCTGGACACTTTACTCTAGTTGCATACTTATACGATTTTATGTTTTATTTGAGAAGACAAAGAGTTTAGTTTTCTATGGAAGGTTTTTCGTAGTGCTCTATCCTCTTTGATTATAACATCCTTGCCCACGACGCTCACGCACTTGGTCATGCATGACAGATGACAGGTCGAATCAGTCGAATTCATATCTCTTCTTAGTCTGTGGAATAGTTTGCCAACTCTAGTGGATGCGGTGGTCGCTTTTTCCGTTTTACCGTGTTCAAAAATTTCATCGAATTATTGCCCGACGTAATTTTTTCTCGGTTGTCGTTTAGGTTGTTCTCGGTTTCTATAGATAATTGTTAACTTGTTCAGTTTCATCAAGGATTGTGTTGCAGCGATTTTTAAGAACATGCAGTGATAATTTGAAAGTGTTTTCCAAAACTAAATAAAAATAAACACGATGACTCTTACGATGACTGAGAAAGTAAATGAATGTCAAGCGGAGACTGTCCAATTTATGTCAATAGAAAAGGTATGTGTATTAAAACATTCTAATCTTCTAGGACGGTACCTGTGTTATAGCAGATCTTGCACAATAAGACAAGGAAAAGTGCTTGCCAATAAACTTTATCTGTGTCAAACCAACTTCTATACTGCCTTCATGCCTGCCTTTGTTCCCGAAGGAGCTTCCAGGGGCCTATGAGTCCTATATGTCAGTGCTCGGGTACATTGTGAATAAGCCAAAAAATCTAACAATTGGTGTAAACATTTAAAACTCAACACTTATGACTTAAACCAGGCTTTTAGATGTAAATTTATTATTTTTCATGCTGTCGTCTGGTATTCAGAAACCAATAACTACTTGTGGCCTTATTTAATTTCCTAGATGATTGGAAGGCCTAAAGGGGCTTAGATTGGTCTACAAATATTATATTCCTGTTGTCTACCTGTGTTTTAACAGACTTCTAAAAAGGAGGATGTTGGTTCTCAATTTGGCACATATTTTACTTTTTTTTAACTGAAATTTGTGAAATTATTAAGTTAAAACCTAATTATATTGTACCTACAAAGTGTAATAATGTAGATACTTTAATAAATATTGGAAATAGTAATTTCTACTTATGTACTTGATAACTCATAGGGTGACAGATACACAATCTGGTACACTATGATTTGTTTTCACTAGTGAACTGCAGAAATGTACTGATAATTTTTATTGTGGATTTTTATGTCTTGTCAGGAACCATCTACTTACAATCCCTGTAGAGAGTTTTAGATACAAGAGTGTTTTTTATTGCCAAGAAGAACTACAGACTATGAAAATATGGTACAGAAGTAGGGACACACAAAAATTCTTGCATGAATAAAATTTATTTATTTATTTACTTACTTACATAAATATTGCAACATAACATATTTTTTTTTAATGCAGATAAACAAAAAAATTAATTAAAAAATTTATGCATATTGTATTGTCATTAATGGTACGATAGCAGGGCGTCTCATTTAGTACCTAGCAGTAACTAAATGAGACGCATTGCTATTGCTTACCTAGGTTTCTAGGTTACCCAGGTCTTGCATTCTGGCTAATTTACTGAGTGATATGAGCTCTGCTGTTTGTGCAGCGAGCGACGTTGTATTATTTTAAGTTTAAGATTCTTATTTTTAAATTGTTTACTATAAGTGTGAACCTGTAATTGGCTTTCTGTATCCCTACACTATATACTATTTTATTGTAATAGCTGTTGGTTCACCATAGATCTCTAAATAAATAAATAAATAAATAAATAAATAACAGTAATTACACCAAAGCGTTTCAATATTATAACTGAGCACTACCTATCAAACATCTTCTAGCATTCTCTTACATACCTTCACCACACTTGCAATCCCATCCGCAAACACATCACACTCCGGTGCTGCAGCGAGCAGGGCACAGAGTAGCCGCAGCGCACGCGCGACTGGCGAGTGCTGGTACTGGTTGGTGCGGGCTTCTATTTCGGCGAATAGTTTGTGCCTCCGCGCCCTGTAATACCTATCAGGTACAAATAGTCGGACGACCTTTTCAACTAGGTCGATGGCGTCGATTTTACCTCTTATTATATTTAAGACAAACTTTGCAAGAGCCAAATTTCTCCTCAGTTCTAATGAATCAAACCCAAGATATCCCTGTAAAAAAAGGGTTGGATATAGAAAAGGGTAGTACTCATACATTTTTTTATAAAGATATCTTAAAAATATTTTTTGGACCTGCTCCACCAAAAGAATATATTTTTTCTCATGTGGGGCCCACACCATAGCATTCTTTTCTAGCACGCTGCGCACCAGCGCACCGTATAATGCCTTAGTGGCGGCGGCGCGCATTACGAACCCCAGCCGCCGCAGCGCCGCCGCCGCCACGGCGTGCGTTTATGTCTACATCTGTAGTAAAGAACATTTTGTGAATCTTTTTGATATACATAGTTAGTAAAAAACTCTTGACTTTAAGAATACTAATCAAATCGTAAAAACTCACAGGATGCAGAGCATGAACCAGAGGAATACTGCACCCGCAACCGGCGTGGCAACACACTAGCTGAAGATAACAACAACCTGACAAAAGAGGATGTTGAGTACATCAACTACCGGCAGTTGTTGAAGTATGAACAGGCTCCGGAATACCTCCAGCACAATCCCTTTATCCGGGATGGCTACCGTAAGCTGTTGCCTACCAAACTGTGCTGGGAAAGGTAGGCACTGCCATTTCTAAGAATAGTAACTAGCATAACTTAGTTTTCGTATTTTTTCCATATTTTCTCACCATTTAAACCTCCCCGGAATTCCACGAATATAAAAGACCAAAAAGTGGCCAAATCGATCCAGCCATTCTCGAGTTTTAGCGAGACTAACGAACAGTGATCCATTTTTATACAGGGTGGAATTTTGTAATGCCACCTGAAGGGGAAGTACTCTTAATACTGTAGATAGAACATTTTACTCAAAGAAAACATTCCTTTATTTTTGAAAAGAAAGAAAACTGCATTCAAAGATTTTTAAAAATTCGCTTGCCGCACCCAGTAATCGAACCGACTAAAATCTGTGAAAGTTGCACCCTGTACTTTTATTGCAGCGATCGTTAGGGTCAATTATAAGGATAAAATCTCTCTAACAAACTTCATAAATTAAATGAAAGGAAAACAATGAAATCTTATATTGTTTTAATTACATATTTACAAATAATGATAAACTAACTAATTAATTGCTTGAAATGGGCTCCATTTTCTTTCATACACAAATTTATTCTTCTAACGAGTTCATTTCTAGTAACCTTTAATAACGTGTTGTGGTGAATGTAATAAATCGTATTCTGAACTTCAACTCTCAACTCGTTTACATTCTCATAAGATTTAATGTAAATTTGATTTTTTACACTTCCCCACAAAAAAAATCTAAAGGGATGAGATCTGGTGATTGTGCAAATTGCAATCGTCTTATCTAAATAGTAATTCGTCATTTTAATGGATAAATGACGTCAATGATAATTATTAATTAATTACATAAGTAAACATAAAGAAACGTATCTTTGACTAAAAGTGCTTTAACTTGACCCATTGAATTAATAATTTAAGATTTAATTGTTTTCCTTTCATTTAATTTATGAGGTTTGTTAGAGAGATTTCATCCTTCTAATTGACCCTAACGATCGATGCAATAAAAGTACAGGCTGCAACTTTCACAGATTTTAGTCGGTTCGACTACCGGGTGAGGCAAGCGAATTTTTAAAAATCTTTGAATGCAGTTTTCTTTTGTTTCAAAAATAAAGGAATGTTTTCTTTGAGTAAAATTTTCTATCTACAGTATTAAGAGTACTTCCCCTTCAGGTGGCATTACAAAATTCCACCCTGTATATAAGAAAGAATAGATGTGGAAAAAAATCCTATTTGTCATTTCTGTCTGAGTAGTTATAAACTTTGATTACAAATAATTAGAAGGAAGAGATCGCTTTTAGCGAAAAGACCGCCAATACGCTACTTGCCTCGTATCAAATTTGACGCGATAAATGGATATTCCCTGTAGTATCTAACGTAAGAAACCGAAATATATTGACTTTGCTAAGTAAATATGCAGGATGGTTGCAAAATTTGCAAATAAAAAAATATTTTTCGCTTTTAAATCGGAACGGTGAAAACACTATCCGCCATCTTGAAAGCACCTTTGGTTGTAAACAAACATCTGTCAGTCGTGCGTGCGTAGGTTCTATTGTGACTCATACTTCTTTCGTGGCACGAACTCTACCTATGTTGAATGTCAAACTTTGTTTACAAACGTAGAGGACTTCAAACCATAGACAAAAATGGCGTACCGCGTTTTTGGCTGTTTAGCAAAGCAACGTTTTAAAATAATGTTTTTGTTGCTTTTAGGTTCTCAAAAAATATACTAAAATATTTTTTGGTCTAATGGAAGAGATATTAAGCATTTAAGACATACTTGAAAAAAGAGTCAAGTAGCGGATTGTATACGGCAAAACTTAGATATATAAGTCTCATAATGTGTTTGTTTTTTCTGGTGTTTACAATAAAGAGGTCGAATCTAATCTCTTAGATATATAAGTCTCATAATGTGTTTGTTTTTTCTGGTGTTTACAATAAAGAGTTCGAATCTAATCTGATATAATCTAATAAATAGTACTTTTAAAAGTTTCGTGCATCTGAGTCTAGATAGTCTATGTATAAAAATTAATTCCTATTTCCCTTGGTCAACACATCTTTGCTTTTGCTGTTTCTCTTTGTATTTTGTACTGTCAGAAAAAGGTTCTTATTATAAAAGAAGAAACAAAAAATAAAAAAAATATGTATGTTGTGACAGCTTGTGTGCAATAAAAACGTAAACTATTCATTATTATTAAAGAAGATGTAAGTTGTTAAAGTTATAACCAAGAATTTGGATTGATTCTGTCCTTGTCAGTAAAAGCTCATTTCATATTTAGCATACTAGCATATCTTCTTGCTGTGCCCCTTGCAGTACTTGATAGCCAACCTTAACAAACATGCATGCTATTCATTTATTAACGACAATTTTAATGTCCACCTGCTGTTAACTGTGTATAATTCAATGACCACAATTAAATTCTTGGAATAAGTTTTGTAAGTGACCAAGTTATCAAATGGTTGTCACTCTTCTCTTCTTTAAGTTCTTGATTGTTTTTCAAGTTACACTGTGAATAAGGAGCTTGTTTTCGAACCAGACGTGGTTACAGCAATTCCTTTTTGTGGAGATATATTGGCCCATTATTGTCATCCCACTTATTTATTATGTGATTTTTTGTGATCGATTGTTTGTCTAGCAATCTGGTGACAACAGTTAAATCAAGTTTCACATGTAGAATAAGTGTTGGCTTAGCATGTTATGCTTATATGTAATGTGTTTTGGAGGCAAAGACGTTATTTAGAACCATTTCATGAATAGCATACATTTAGCAATTAGATCAATTTGGGGGTATATTTAGGGTGTGCTGAATCCAATAAAAACGGTAATTTTATGGCAACGGTAATTTAACGGTAATTTTACATCAATTGCATTAGTGATTCATTAGAAAATTTCTTTCAATGGAGGCCAACAGTAATGTCACAATTTTCCGTAAACTCCGTAATTACCTAGCTCGGTAATATGAAACCTTCCTATTAGGTACTGGTTTCGCTGGAAAAAACAGAGCTTAGTTCTGTTACATAAGTCTACTTGACATACATACATAGCCAGTGGTACATGACATGCAACATTGTAGAACGGACTAAAACTATGTCTTAAAAGAAACGGGACTATTACCACGATTAGTAATTTGTCTGTCTCGTTGGTCTAGCGCTTTCACGTCTGATTTCCATGCCGGAGGTCGTGGGTTTGTTTCCCACTGAGGGCTGCCGTATATTTGTACAATACAAAATGGCATCATGAGTAAAACCAATTTCAGGCGTCTACGTGTTGCCGTTATCAATATCCAGGAAGAAAAATACATTTGTTGTATGGGTTAAATATTTTTTATTTATAAATATTTTATTTTGCCTTAAATATTTACTTTATTCTGTTTTTTTAGTATTTGTTATTTATAGCGGCCACAGAAACACATCATCTGTGATAATTGGAATCATTCGTGAGATACAGCCTGGTAACAGACGGACGGACGGACGGACAGTGGAGTCTCAGTAATAGGGTCCCTTTTACCCTTTGGGTACGGAGCCCTATAAACAAATCGGGCAAACGTAAAATCATAAGCGTATCGCGCGACAGCGTGGATTATTGTTCAAGTTATCTGTCGTGCATTATGTAGGACAAAATCGGAACTCTTTGGACGTGAGGGAATTACAAAGACGCCAAAAAAGAGGAAATAACCGCCCAAGTAGCCATTGACCATGAAGGCGTGAAAAATCAACTGGACGGCATTATAGGGAAACTGGGATCTCTTCAAGAACCCTGCAGTGACATCAGAGTACAGCTGGGTTTCTGGAAAGAGAAAGCCTGACTGGAGTAAACCCACATCATGAGGCGAAGTGCGGAAATCTCAGGACTGACTAACAAACTGTCTTAAACTGTGAAAATTACGTTGCTAAATTGAGTTAGTTAATGTTGGCGGAATTTAGCAAAGTCGTTTTCACATTTTAATGCTATTATGGATTTCCGTAAAGTAACGCCTGATTCCATATAATATAACAAACTGTCTATTTATCAAAAGCACGCGCTTCAAATTCCTTCCTTCTTCCAGCGTCTTCTGGTGGACGAACGAGACGATGAACATCTGGACTCACCTGTTCGGCTTCTTTCTCATCTTGGGGCTCACCATCAACGACCTGGTCATCATCAACATCCATGCCACTGTGGTGGATAAGATCGTCGCCGCTATACTGCTGTCCTGCTTTCTGGTGAGTGACGACAGAGACGAGAGATGTTTGCACTTGCTGTCAATTACTCTTAGGATCTTTGTTGGATGGCAAAAAGTTTTCGAACATAGTACAATACCAGCTACCCAGCTAGTTTTTGGTAGCAGTTGTGGTAGCAGCAACAAGTCGACTTTTGTTTAAAGTAGATAGGTACGTAAGCGGCCTAGGTGCGTCCCACTGTAACGCACAGGCCTTCTCTGAGAGAGAGAGAGTATGGGCTTAAAAAAATATATTTATTTTATTTTACACTAGCGATCCGCCCCGGCTTCGCACTGGTGGCAAAAACGTTTCCGTGGAAATAGCTATATTAGTCCCGTGGAAAATTCCCGGGGTAGTAATTTTTTTACACCTTGGGTTACATTGTTCGAGATTTCGCACGAAACCCTAAACTTTTTGAAAATCCAATATAGCCTATGTTACTCACGAAGAATGTAGCTTTCTAATGGTGAAAGAATTTTTAAAATCGGCCCAGTAGTTGCTGAGCCTATTCATTACAAACATATACACAAAAATACAAATCAATACAAAAATACCTGTTTATAATATTAGTATAGATAAATTCAGTATAAAGTAGCCACCATCCCGCCACTGTTGCATAAAAAAAATTAACATAGATGTAAAAGGCATATTATTATCAGATAATAGGGCCGTTAGGTGCAAATCGTCCTATGTTTGTTAGTCGGTTAAATTAGTTAGTTTATTTATTTGGAAGACTACGTAGTTGGCAGAAAAAAACAAAACATAGGAAGAAACATGTAATGCTAAGACTGTATATAATTATCTAAGATCTCAGGTAGAAAAGAGTTAACGACGATGTACAATCAACGACCCCAGGATCGCTAGCCAGTGGCTTTATTTCGAAAAGCATAAGTGCGATTTTCGATTAAAAAGTCCGGTGTCTCGGTGTCCTCGTTTGAGACAACCGAAGTGGAAGTCAACGTAAACTCATAATTACAATAATTGCATTCCACGCTGACTACAAGCAGTGTCTGTTACATAATCTAACCTCAATCACCTGATTTGCGACCGTATTTTCTCTTGCATAAGTAGGAAAATATTTTTGCAAACAACGACGTATTCGTTTAAAATTGAGGTTCTGTGTTATTCTTGTGACAAGGGATCGTGTTACGCTTTCGTAAATATGACTTTTTGTCACGCATAAACCTTGATAATCGCGAAAAATATCAGTTGTTCCATAATTACAGCTGATAATGTTCTCGAATAGTTAGTACCTACTATATATTTTAGGTTAGACGTATTTTTGTCAGCAATTTTTCTTCTATGAGTTTTAATCACATTTTAAAAATTTTTCTTTGCCTTTTGTTCAGATTTTTTAGCATGTTTATTTGTGAGATTTATCCGGGTATTTATTGTTTTAAATTTGGGCTTTGTGCACTCTACAATGTCATAGTTTTCGGTAAATCTACATTTATCAACCTAAATTTAATATAATAATGCTTTTGAGCATTTTCTAAGCCTTAGAAAATACGTATGTTCATTGGGAAAAAAACGTAGGCTAAACAGTCGTACAAAAAAAGTTGCTGTAAATGAAAAACTCTAACGGACGCTTTAGAAATAATTTTTAAAAAAGCTTATAAAATTACCGTAAACGTTAGTCAACACGACACCATTTTCAAGCATATTATTTTATTAGGCTGGTAACAATTTTAATGTAAAAATTTTTAATATCATACGTAAAATTAACACCGAAAGTATACTATAGTTTGTAAAATATAGCTTGAGCTCCGCGACAGCTGCCATGGACATTTGCGTCCATGAAGTTGAATTTTTGTTTGAGTTTTGTATTTTTCCCAGAATATTTGCACTGTGAAAACTCCGTACTTACTGCCATCGAATAGTGTGCAGTAAGTACGGAGTTTTCACAGTGCAAATATTCTGTGAAAAATTCAAAACTTCATGGACGCAAATGTCCATGACAGCTGTCGCGGAGCTAAAGCTATATTTTACAGACTATAGTAGTTCTTTTCGTCTTCTAGCAAATCATCTCCGTGTCTATGGCGTGTTGCGTTACGAAACGGACACTCGAAAGTCTCGGACATGCGACCTGCTTTTCATCGCTTCGTCTGCTCGCCCGGGGCCAGTGAAAGTGTGCGCCGCGTCTTAGGGTTTACATTACTAAATAAAAAAACTCAACTGTTAAAAAGGCCTAGATGAGGCTGTTGAATTTTCAACCGTTTCGGGCGGCGGGACCTGACGTTTGATTTTTTGTACGTAAAATAGTTTTGGTAAGATCGAGTCTTCCCGTTGCTATTTTGATTGAACAACTTTCTACTTGGTAATTATATTTTGTTTTCTGTCTTACCGATTTTATCACTTATCATCGAAATGAAACCACAGTTCTTTGAAGTCGTAAACATTTTTATTAATCTATATCAAGAATTCTATAAACTAAGATGACTAATAAGACGATAATTAAGACTACTGTTCACACTTCACTCTCTTAATACTCGCACGATCCTCGCTCTTAGTAATGTGAACCGGTCATAAAACGACGAGTTGAACGGACATCAGTCCCGCCATCATAATATAATATTAACTAATATTATTATACTATAAAAATCTCGTGTCACAAGCACAGTGTTTTTTTATCGACCGAACTCCTCCGAAACGCCTTTACCGATTTTAATAATTGTTTTCGTACATAATTTGGTAGGTCTGAGAAAAGGTCGTAGGCTAATTAAAATGGCAAAACAACGATTGCCACGTCAACCAGTAATTTATACGATGACAGCCATACGGTCGGGTCACGTGACGTGTTTTTACATACCATTGACGCCTAGATTGTTTGATATGTGTGCGCGCGTGAACTCAAAGCGTCAATGAAACTAAATCGCTATGTACCTATATACTCGTACACGCAGTATAGATCGTCGGACCATCTGGGCCTGCAGTCTCGACAATGATAGCGATCGTTAAATTATCGAAATCAGTCGTAAAGTGATAAAGATACGATTTTAACGATTTTTGGTAGTCTCGACCGCCAAAATTATCGATTGAAATCGAACGCGTAACGAATTCAACTGTCATTACAACGATTTTTACGATTATCTTTGCGACAGATTTTGACAGCTCGATAAGTGACCGATTGTTGTCGTTGAGTATATTTTGTGATTATTGTCGCTTATCACCGTCATCATTCAGCCACAAGAAGTCCTCTGCTGGACATAGGCCTCCTCCATGGATTTCCAAAAAGACCGGTTGGAAGCGACTTGCATCCAGCGTCTCCCTGCCTCTTGTATGAGATCGTCTGTCCATCTTGTGGCTGGTCGTCCTACGCTGCGCTTGCCGATGTGTGGTCTCCATTCAAGAACCTTTCGGCCTCATCGGCCATCAGTTCTTCGTGCTATGTGCCCCGCCCACTGCCACTTCATCTTACTCATCCGGTGGGCTATGTCGACGACTTTCATTTGTCTACGGGCCTCATCATTTCTGATTCGGTCTCGTAGAGAAATTCTGAGCATAGCCCTTTCCATAGCTCGTTGCGTGACCTTGAGCTTTCTTATGAGGCCCATAGTGAAATACCACGTTTCATTGCCATAAGTCATCACTGGTAACACACTCTGGTTGTATAATTTTGATTTCAGTGTTTGAGGTATATTGGAGGAAAATATTTCTTAGTTTCCCGAATGCTGCAGTAAGACTAGTGGCTGGTCTTACTGTCAGAAGTTTTCAAGCCACCCTAAGGCCTCTGACTTGGCTTAACGACTGCCATCTATCGACGGCAGCCGGCACCAACTGCTTAACGTGCCTTGCGGAGCACGGAATCGCTCGGAAAAATGCCACTAGTGTTAGTCATAGACGGTGACCCATCCATGGACTGAACGCGCCGTATGTTGCTTAACCTTCGTGATCGATTAAGGTCACTCAGGCAGCCCAGGCTACGAGCGATTCTCTCATAGTACACAAACACTAACCATAATGGCAAATTATACTCGTCAGTCCGATGGCAGTCGTTAAGCCAAGTCAGAGGCCTTAGGGCGGCTTGAAAACTTCTGACAGTAAGACCAGCCACTAGTCTTACAAGCCTCCACCAATCCGGACTTGGACCCCGTGGTGGAGTGCCCCTCGGTGGGGACATAATGGGTTGATGATGATGATACTCCTCAGTCTTCTGTATAATTTGCGGCAACGTGTAGATGTGGTCTATGGTAGGTACTAAAGCCCTTTCGGGAAACTGGCTTGCTCGGGAGGCTGGAAGTCATCAAACCTGCGTTCGAGACGATTTGTCAGGACCCTCAAAAACAGCTTATAAACATGGCTCAGAAGCGAGATGGGTCGGTAGTTCTTCAACAGAGTGTTATCCCCTTTCTTGTCGAACAGCGTTGCCACGCTTCTGTTCCATGCTTCTGGCGTTGTTCCTTCGAGTACGAAGAAATTGAAGAGCCTATTTCCCTTCAATTCGAGGAAATTTCGTATAGGGTATCATTTTGCCTTCAAAATAACATGACTATGAATACGGATTATCGCTAGCATAGCGACGTCTCTGATTACGATTTTGCACGCTTTTATGGCAGTAGAGACTAGCATTTGTCGTTAACATCGTTACGGCAAACGATATTTTTCGGTATTTCATAACGATCGGTAGCTAACGATCTTATCGCTATCATTGTCGAGACTGCAGGCCCTGGCCTGCTCATGCTACGTCGTCCGGTTCGCGGTCGCCAGGTCGTAACTGCTGCTGGTTTCTGCCCCATTGGCCACCGGTTCTCCGATCTATTACATTCGTCTAATGCGGGATATTCAAATTATTTTGGTGATTAGAGACTGCCTCGTTGGTAGCTCTTGATACTACTGCCATACGTTCTAGTTTTGAACAACAAAAGCGTCTGTAGTTCTCGCTAACAGTCCGTATTGAACGGTATAGCCACAATTAACAGTTGCAAATGTTGCTGTACTGTCGTCCGAACGTGCGTTCGGGGACGTCCAGTGAGGTGCATGAACTAAAGTGATTGATGTATATCTCAAATTTTTAATTCGAAATCTAATAATGACTGCCCGGTTTCACTTTGCGAATCTCATGAGAGGGAGGGACATCTGTCTGAGTTTTTCACATACGTACCTTAGCGCGACGGAAAGGTGTCCCTGAAGGTTTGAAGATTTATGTTTTGGAAGGACTTGAGCTTCCGGTGGATGTCTTAGATCACCGCATCTAATGGAATGTTCATACAGCCGTCAGCTCTTCAACAAGACCTGACTAGAGTGCACTAAAACAGCAAACTGTATAGACTGTATCAAGACAGGTTCTACAAGACATCAAGCATTTGATTAACCGCACTTGTGAATAATTAGACGTGAGAATTGAGAGGCTTGCGGCGTAGAGACTTTCACTGTCAATAGCACTGGAAATAAGAAGAAAGTAAATAATGACACTACAGATAGGTAGGAATACAGAGTTTGTACCGTCAGACATTCACTAACAAATTTCTTGCAATAATAGTCAGTGGCTTGATGTAACTTGAAGAGCACATTAAACTGTAGATTGACGTGAGATATTTAAATATGAGTTTTGTGCAAATCTGAATTGTTTCTTAAAAAAAATATCGTAACAAAATATTTCAGATTTTCTTAACAAAGGTTTTCCAGCGGAGACAAACTAGGAATGACTATCCATTTTATTAAACATTTATATGGTTTCTAGAATTATCACACAACGCTACTACAAAGCACTAAATTCGTAAATTTTGCAAATATAATTTCTGCGTACAATCAAGTGCAATGAAGAATATTCTGTCTATCTGTAAAAAGTCAATTCAATTCAATACTGGCGTAAAAAGTCATAAAAACTATTTTTTGTAATAAGAAAATTTTAAAATGTTTCGTAAGTACTAAAACAAATTAATGTTTAAGATGGACAGACGATCTCATCCAAGTGGCGGGAAGACGCTGGATGCAAGCCGCTTCCGACTGGTCTTTTTGGAAATCCATGGAGGAGGCCAATGTCCAGCAGTGGACTTCTTGTAGCTGAATGATGATGATGATGGATGTTGTTGTAAAAAAAAATACTCATGCCCGTTATCCCCGAGGGGGTAGGCAGAGGCACCAATCACTAGAAAATAATTCTTGTAAATTAATGACGATCGCAAACGGACGAATTTTTCGACATCAAGATTGATGTAAATTTTGTGGCGTGATAAAATTATATCTGTAGTATAATATGATGTACTCGTACAAGTATGTGTTCGATTTAATAAACAGAACTACAGTACTATAGTATTCTGTCTAACAATCTACGATGTCTTTAATCGAGCGTGGATGAATAATGTATTGAGCACAAACACTCGCAAAGAACCCAGTCAGGAGATTTCTACTTAAAAATGTTACAGATATCACCACGGGTGTGCAGTACAATATCCACACAATACTCGATTCTATTACCTTAGAAAGTAAAAGTTACGATATAAACGTTATTTAGTCAAAGGTACTGTATTCTTAATTTTATTTTGGATTCACTTACTCGAGTTTTTGTCGGAAGAGTCCGCGGCAAGTAGGTCAGTATATCCGGATTATAGTTAAAACGATAGTTTTACTTAAAAAAGATACTGTTCCTTTTATGATAGGATTACGTGGCAACTGGAACCTTCTATTTTCAATCAATCAATCAGCCCATTCTTGTTAACTGCTCGACATTTAGAGTCTACCCGAGTGTAGTCCGTTTAATAGTACCTACGTCGAGCGGCTTTGACTCAGTGGATTGGTTTCTGTTTTATATATCAGAATATGTTTTATGTTGTGTTATTATGTTACTTTTACTTAAAAGTTCACATGTTTAAATATACGGATATAAGATAAGATAAAAATATTCTTTATTGCACACAAGAAACAAGAGACAAATTAAATTATAATTAAAAAACATACAATAGGTCTTATTGCTATCTAATCGCGTAATTTGAACTTACCTAATATAATCAAATAAAAAATCGCGCTTAGACCAGTTTAATATATAAATACATGTCGTAAAAATATGCACATGGTATGTTAGCATTTAACATTAAGGAATTGAGTACAAAAAATTACTAATAATTTTTGTGTAACTTTTGTTGTTTCTTACTATACGAAATCAAATCGAAATAATTTATTTCAATGTAAAGAATTTTCATTAAATTTGCTGAATGTCAATGTACTATGGGGCCTTGGGGCCGTTCGTAGTCGAAAAAAAGGCAGAAAAAAAAAACTCCAGCTCCAAAACTCCAAAAACAACTAAGTTACTTTTGTTGTTATCGGGTTTGTCATTAGTAGAATCATCTTTGCTGGCGAATAGCCGTAAGTTAGAGGTCAATAAACTCCTACTCACTATTGAAACTAGTTTTTAATTTTGTTGGGAAACCACGTGGACTAAACATTCAGGACGAAAAAGGCTTACCCTTGGTGACGTGGTGCTGGTAGCCCATGTTTTTACAAACGTGTAATCCCAGATGAATGAAAGGCTCCAAGAAATATCCTGAAATCTCCTATCCCGATGACGACGACGTGATAAATAATTTAACTCCCGCACGACATCTCAGGAAGGCAGTGGCTGAAAACCAGCGGTACCCGGCTGCCCCGGGCAGCATCAGCTGAGCATTTTGCCTTATTATCCCAAACCTAATTAAGTCTTAATTTGTTATACATTTTATTTTGATGAGGCAATAAATATATACTTTTTTGTCTTTATCTTATCTCTTTATTTGCGTCATGCAAGATACCAACGTTTCTGACTTTTAAGTTTGGCTCGCTGGTCTACCGGTGCCATGCTTGATTACTAACAGGGGGAGGGCATGGGTTCGATTCCCGTCGTTCTTTTTATTATTATTATTCTTTATTTGACACAAGACGCATAATAGGACTTTACATTACGTTTATAAGATTTTCTCACTCGTCTCTAGTACGTTCCAGTGTAACCGTAGCAGTAGTAACCAACTGTCAGTGTTAAGGTACCTCAAGACCATAGATATCTGAGATGTCTGTGCTCAAGACCTACCGTGAAGCCTCCTAGAAAAAGAAAATCGTTGTATTGGTAGCACCCACTCGAGTACACTTGAAATACTGGCCGAAAATACTGCCTCTACCTCCGTTGAGTAAGGAGACGTTGAAGAACGTCTTGGAATACGGGTGTCAGCCGCTCTCGTAATAATCTCGAGCCAATTTCTTACTCGACTCTAGTAACCAACTGCATAAATTCAAATTCAATGCCAACTGTCAGTGTTAAGGTACCTCAGGACCTACCTTGAACCCTCCTAGAAAAAGAAAATCGTTGTATTGGTTGCACCCGCTCGAGAACACTTGAAATAC
Source organism: Yponomeuta plumbellus (assembly GCA_947310845.1). Taxonomy (NCBI): domain Eukaryota; kingdom Metazoa; phylum Arthropoda; class Insecta; order Lepidoptera; family Yponomeutidae; genus Yponomeuta; species Yponomeuta plumbellus. Next base: position 16,219,095 of record OX371194.1, read on the forward strand.
TGACTGATAATACTACGAGTACCTCAATGAATGGACATTATTTCTAGGGTCACGAATCAAGAAAGTTCCTTCTAGGATATGGATAGGAGCAGTCACTAAATAAGAATATATTTTTTATTTATTTTTAGGTGCTGTAGTTTTTGAGAAAATAATTTCTTTATTTAATTTCGCTCAGTGATACAAATCATTACGCCATTACAGATTACTACAAAGTCAGAAAGTATCATTTATTCGAATCTGTCATAAGTAACTAGTCTGTTGCCTTTAAAAAATAAATACTGAAGTAGGTACAGCGCCACCAAATTATATGTTCAGGTGGGCAAAAATGTAAGTAACTAATTAATTGTAAATTCTGTTCCCCATTTCTTGTTTTATTTATTCACTTACTAAGATTTATAGACATATGTTCATTAAAATTTAAAGACGGATTAAAATATTCTCGTTTTTCTAGGTAAATTTCTTAAATGTTACTACTAAATTCTCCACTAGCGCCGCTATCAACTGAACAGATAATATGGTGGCACTGTACCTATATAAACACGTCAAAGCAGATATCACTGACAGAGCAGTGACTGTTTTTTTTAAATGCTTCAACGTTGGATGGCGTGGATATACGACTATGATTCCGTTCTGTTTTGCTTATACGCCCTTTTAAAATGAGAAGGTTTTCAAAACCAAAATCATGAATGAAAATTTTATCTGAGGTGAAAACTAAGAACGTAGCTTAGCTTCCTTTTCATATACAGCAAAGGAAAAAAATCCCGAATTAGTGTCCATTGCCGCCGCCTCCGTTGAGTAAGGAAACTTAGAGGAACGTACTGGAATAAGGGTGTCATGTCAGCCCCCTCTCCGCACTTTTATAATAATGCGCGCTGCATAAAAAACTGGATCTTAACGTCAACCGTACCCTTGATTTCCCCAACAGATCTGCATGGCGCTGTCGGCTCTCTACCACACGTTCTCCTGCCGCTCGGAGCCGGACTACCACACCTTTTTGATGTACGATCTCTTCGGTATAGCCTTGTCACTGCTGGCCATATACACCAGCGGCGTCTACTACGCTTTCTGGTGCCATTCGGTGAGTAAAAACATACTTTTTGGGGTCCTCTATTTTACGTTTACCCGATTTGTTTTAGGGCTCCGTACCCAAAGGGTAAAAGGGACCCTATTACTGAGACTCCGCTGTCCGTCCGTCCGTCTGTCACCAGGCTGTATCTCATGAACCGTGATAGTTGGACAGTTGAAATTTTCACAGATGATGTATTTCTGTTGCCGCTATGTCAACAAATACTAAAAAATAGAATAAAATAAATATTTAAGTGGGGCTCCCATACATTATACGAGATTTTTTTGCCGTTTTTATAGATAAATGGTACGGAGCCCTTCGTGCGCTAGGCTGACTCGCACTTGGCCGGCCGATAATTATACGTTCCACTGCAGGGCACACTCCTCTCTCAAAGAGAGTATGCCCGTAAAGACCCGTTGAATGCATAGGTATTTGTATGTGTAAGCTACATATTATATTTTTGAACTAAAACTTTCGTAAGCACAACACATTGTAAACTTTTAGTCCGGATCTACTTACCTGGTCGGACTCTTCCGATATAACAACACCCGTAAGTAGATCCGGACTAAAAGTTTACTTACTTACTGCGATGGCTCACCGACCCGAAGTGGATCTTGGCCTCCGATACAAGAAGTCGCCACTTGTCTCTGTCCGGCGCGGTCTCCTGCCAGTCACCGGCCTGGAGCTCGCGCAGGTCCTTGGCTACTTCGTCCCTCCAACGATGTCTGGGGCGGCCTATCGGTCTCTTAACTGCTGCTAAAAGTTTACAGTACATATGTTTTATTCATGAGTTCATGTCGGTAGTTATGTCGTAGTAGCCAAGTACAGTACTGGCGCAAGTTAACTCGTCACTGTACTAATGAGGAGCAAACATTCAAACGGTGATTTGTCACATTTTCTGGAAAAATGAGCTGGCGACACCAATTTGTAGAGTTGATAAATACTCAATTTTAGCTTATTCAATTTCGTGCAAAACATTCTTTGTCATCTACGCTTTCATATTAAAATCTACTATTCCAAACAAACAGTGTTTTCTCTAAAGGTCCGTTTCATTTTTCCATTTACCCAACAATCTAAGCTGGTGGACAAATCACTATTTGAATGTTTGCTCCTTTATAAGCAGTCTACATACGTTCCACTATGGAGCACAGGCCTTCTCTCAGAGACAGAGAGTCCGGATATAATCACTACGCGTGCCCACGGCGGATTGGAGATTTCAAGGATGATGTATGTGAATACCTCAGACACTAAGGTTTCCTCACGATGTCTTACTTCACTTACCGAGTGATAGTGCTACTATAACTTCACAGATGTACATTCTTATCCTAACATTATAAAATTCTCGTGTCTCAATGTTAGTGTGAATATTCCTCCGAAACGGCTTAGCCGATTTTGATGAAATTTTATATATACAATCGGTAGGTCTGAGAATAGGTTTTTATCTATTTTCTTAGTCCTAACTGAAAAAAAATGGCGAAACAACGTTTGCCGGGACAGATAGTAACTTATAAAAGAAAGTCATAGGTCCATGCCCGCACTGGCCATCGAACCTGGATCTCCCGCTTCTGAGTCCATTGTCCTTCCCACTAGGCTACCACCACTTATGTACTAATTGCAGTGTAAATCGGGCTTAAGGACAATGCTCCATAAAACATGTAGTGCGTTGGTTAACCGTAGCCTACGCGTGTCATGTTAACAAATAGTTTCTTATGTTGTAATGTAAACAACAACATGAGAAACTATGCTGGTGGTAGGTACGAAAAAAGTACGCCAGATAGTCCTCTTCAATTCAACAGTTATCGATAGCTATAAAACAAATAAAGCATGAACCTCTTACATATTTATTTTGACTCCAATTTACCTACATTTGTGGCGACCCCCAGTGGGCATCGAACTCACTACCTCCGGCATGGTAATCAGACGGTAATAGTAAGTTCGAAATAATTCTGGAGAAAATGTAAAAACTGAAAATAAATTGCGAATTTTATTTGCAGATATTGAAAATAAATTTCGCAATTTATTTGCGATGAAAATGCGAAAAAATATCGTTGTAGGTTTACCTCCGCTACGATTGCTCTCGTACTCACTAAATTAGCTCACAATTCAATTCCTTGCGATCTTCTTTTTTTTCCCAATCTATATCCGCGCTGACCAATACAGCAAAGCTTTTCATCCGATTATCGCCGTTACGGCAGCCGCCACAAGACCTATAATGCAACAAGTATCAGTGCAAAATACTGCTTAGCATAATGTAGAGCGTCATTGACCTTCCTTACGCGTGCGGTGTTATTACGCTATTGAAGGTCTAACGAATTACGATCGAATGGTGCTGAAATGTATACTCAGAGTGTGACACGTCCACGGGATGTAAATAAACTGTTGTTGTTTTTTTTTTAATATTTAAATCGGAAGTTGTCTTGAGCATTAACTTCTAAGCAGGCGGAGCCAAACTGGGTTCAATGAGTTGAATTTATATCCGGCCTGCTTGGTGCATTAATGCATTAAAATGTGTTTTCTGGATGTTGTCGTAGCGCCTTTTAGTGCCCAGAAGCAAGATTAAACAGTAGTAAGATGTAAAAAGCGAAATCATAGTGACTAAGGTCTAGGAAGCGTGTCCTAAGGACGAACGATGAATAAATTCTGACCTGGGAACATAGAATGAAGACTTTGGTAACTTACGGTGACCCCAAATGTGCCAATAGTAGTGTTACGATATACTGGATTGGTATTGAACTGGATAATATAATTTGCTTGATGAAATGTTAGTCGCTCTATTACTCAAGTTTGTTAATACATGGAAAATACTTTTGCACCTACCTATATCGTTACTTTATAGAAGTCTTTATAGGTGTTAAGTTTCTCTACAATCATTTATCTGATCTGCCCTTAATTTTCCATTTTTTTTCAATCTATCAGGTCAAGTATTTAGACAACTCCAAAGTATCAAAATATGTACGTATTTGACAGTTCGGAGTAGGATAAATCAGACAACTCCATACAGTGGAGGACTTACGTAATTGCACCCAAGTTCCTATCTCTAAAGTGGCAGGTGCAGGTCTGGGATTTTGTTTCGCTTTTGCAAGAGAACTTCATACGAAAGTAGTGATATCTTTGCGGCAAATGCGGACAAAATGCCAGCTAGAAGTTAAAAAAATACTTCGAGTGTATTATGATGGGCGCTGGTCAATTTTATTGATCTGTTAATTATGCATATCGGACGATAGACTCTTACTTGGTAAGGACATCATTTGTCAACGTCACAATAATCCTACACCTTTGATTTGGAAGTGCAGTTTTAAACGAAACGCGTTGACAAAAAAATGTATATACAATTTATTTAGTGGCCTTGAAAAGGTCAATTAAAAACCGGCCAATTCATGTTACTGTAACATAATGCATGTTAATGTAATTGTATATTTAATGTCATCGGTTATTTGTGATGTTAATTTTATTTAACCTGCTGTATTGGGTGGAAAACCTGTAAGGGCGGGGTCTTTTAAGCAATAAAATAAATAAATAAATAATAGCGAAGAGATTCATTATTAACTTTATTCAGGATACACTTAAGTCCTTGACTTTTTGTCGGAAGAGTCCGACCAGGTTTCGCTCTGATTCGGAGAGCCTTAAGAGCAGAGACGGAGCTCGCGTCGTCGGTTGCTCCATTTCAAATTCACCCTGTAGATACACGATTATGTTGACATTATAACAACAGGGCAGTGCCAGGGAGACGCTGGATGCAAGCCGCTTCCAGCCGGGCTTTTTGGAAATCCATGGAGGAGGCCTATGTCCAGCAGTGGACTTCTTGTGGCTGAATGATGATGATGATAACAACAGTCCTGAGTATTCGTCGTGGGTATCCGTGAATGTATAAATCACCCTTGCATGCTCTATTTACAGGAACTAAAGACGTTCTACATGACGTCAGTTACGCTGATATTCATCGTGGCGATGGTGGTGCAGGCCCCGAGGCTGGGGGTCCCGTACCCTGTGAAGATGGGCATTTTCATCGGCTGGGCAGCGTACGGGGTGCTGCCCACGCTGCATTGGACCTATGCCATGGGCGGCTTCGAGAATCCTATGGTGCAGGTAATAGGGAATGGATGAAAATATCAGAAGTGCTTGATATTTTTTTCGGTGATAGGAATAACCTTCCTTAACGCGAGAAAAAAGTTTCAATTTTTTTGGCTTCGTAGTTAATTTTTAAATAATCTTAATATTTTTCCATTCGTAGTTCTGGGCTCATTGCGGCTTAACAGACATATTCCTTGGTCCGCTACGTATTAAAAAAAAATTCTGTGGTGACATTGACAGCTTTTCAAGGTGGATTTTTTTTCATACGTAGCGGACTAAGGAATATGTCTGATATGCCGTACTAAGCCCAGAACGACGAATGGAAAAATATTAAGTATATTTAAAAATTAACTACGGGGCCAAAAAAAATTAAACTTTTTTCCCGCGTTAAGGAAGGTTATTCCTATCACCAAAAAAATATCAAGCACTTCTGATATTTTCATCCATTCCCTATTGTGATTCATCATCAACCCATTATGTTCCTACCGAGGGGCACGGGTCTCTGAGAAAGGTATAGGCCATACTCCACCACGGGGGCCAAGTCCGGATTGGTGGAGGCTTGTAAGACTAGTGGCTGCTCTTACTGTCAGAAGTTTTCAAGCCGCCCTAAGGCCTCTGACTTGGCTTACGACGGCAACCGGCACCAACTGCTTAACGTGCCTTGCGAAGCACGGAAGCGCTCGGAAAAATAACACTAGCGTTAGTCATAGACGGTCACACATCCATGCCCTGAACGCGCCCTATGTTGCTTAACCTTCGTGATTGCTTAAGATCACTCAGGCAGCCGGGGCTATTGATATTTGAATATTAAATTAATTATAATTATTTGTTGCATGGTAGAATTTAAAGATTGTGCTTTCCGAACACAATCTTACAATTCTACCATATTAGTGTTACGTGTTATAATGATTTAAATTTTATTAACACTGTAAAGAATAATGTATTCCTAACAATTACATATTATAGGTTCGTTAGCAACCAATCAGTTTTAAGTGATAGCAGCTTATTATTTAGATGTTATTCTTATTTCAGATGTTTTTCCCGAGAGTCATCGGCATGTACGTGATAAGTGGCAGTGCCTTCGCTATTTACGCCTTCAAGGTGAATATGACAGAACTATTACTAAGCCCCCCCTTCTCCGTCAGCTTTTGCTAAGAAAATATTGAAAAAGACGTGTGAATTGGGTTGGAAATTGTGAAAAACTAATCAGTCACTTCCTTTATTAATTTGATAAATCAAATCCGTATATAGTCCATCGTAAATTAAAAAGACACACGAGCGTTTGTCACACATTTTGCCACCTGAAGTTACACAAATCCAAAATTTTACAAACTTCAGGCGCCATAATGGATTAGATTTGAATGCGAGTCATTTATCAAAAACTATTTGTGAAGGAAGATACAAATTTCTTCCTTCATGGCCGTGTTTCGTAAAACTACAATTCGTAGTTTATTAGAAAAAATTGAGGTACATTGCGTAGTAGAGTCTACTTCATAATCTGTGGTTAAGCGACGTGTACAAAAGCGAATGTACAAATTGTACGAATTGTCATAGTACGAAATTAATGTACCGTGCCACCATCTTATCTGTTCAGTAGATAGCGGCGCTAGTGGAGAATTTAGTAGTAATATTTAAGAACTTTACCTAAAAAAATGAGAGTATTTTAACCCGTCTTTCAATTTTAATGATAATATATCTATAAATCTTAGTAAGTGAATAAATAAAACAAAAAATGGACAACAGGATTTACAATTAATTGGTTAGTTACAATTTTGCCCACCTGAACAGATAACTTGGTGGCGCTGTACAATGTACGAATTGTCACTGTAAACTACGAATTTCAATTCTATGAAACAAGCGCTCTGTTTTTCTCACACCGTTCTAACACCGCTGTCCCTTTCCTAACTCTCAACGAAAAAATTGCACTCTCGATGTCTCTCAATGTTTGTCCATCTATTACAAAACTAAATCACGGGATAGGAAATGCCCGTCATATATCTGGAGTCGTGGCAAACGAATATTTGAACTCAAACCAGCGTAAACAACAACTTCAAATTTATTGTTCTAGTTTTATCGGTCGGCATACCTACCTTTGTAATAGATACAGTCCACAGCCGGTAAACGTTAACATTTTTACTGCAATCCCCACATAGTCCCCAGTAACGATATTGAGGGGAAAGCGTGCAAGTAAAGACTGCCTGCTTTGCAGGTTATTTAAAGACCTGCAGCTTGTTATGTAATGTTTATGAAGAGTTGTTGTGGAAACCCAAAGTTCTATTGTGTTTATGATTCGATAAGGAAAGTCAGTTTCGCGATAAAATTCTAATGCAAATTAAAAGGTAACTTGCTGTGGCTTCTTGACGTCATGATTATAATTATATTGTGTACTTATTGATACTATTTTCGGAGCTGGCATCTTGACGTCATTATTTTGGTTACATTCAGATGTTGGGGATTTCAGGGGAAAACTAGGAAATAATAAGAAAGCCTTTCTACCGTTTTATGTCGTTAATATCCCACGGGAAAATTAGTACAAAAGCCTCTCGACGCAAGTCTGACTCGCTCTTTTCCGGTTTAACAAGACATTTTGTTCCTGTACTTGCTTCGTAATTGGCATGAACCTCGAACATTTATGCATATTAATGATTTCATTGTCTACGGTTGTATTAAAAACAATTACTGCGTTGTTAATTCAAAGTCAAGCACTTGGAAACGCCAAAATATAGTGCTGCCCTCAGTAGCATAGGGTTGCCAGACCTAAAAATACAAAAGCCGGACTCGGGCGCCGAGTCTACCGAATTTCGGCGCGAAAAAGTCTGATGTCCCCTCCAGACTACTCGCGAAGGTCCTCGACAAAGTACTCGGGAAAGTTGACCGAAGTACGTAGCTACACAATCGAGGTTGGACGAAGTAAGACGAAGTGCCTCTCCACAGCCAGCGTATTCGCTCAACTTCGTTCAACTTCGCGAGCAGTGTGGAGGCCACATTAGATTTTGACGTCAATGTCGGATAATATTGATCAGCATATTCCATAATAATATAACAAAAATCTAAGATTACTTAAGGCACACCCATGAAAGTGTACCGCCTAGATGCCTAATTATGCGCAAAAAATCCTATCGGAATCATGACGTTTCCAGCGTAAGGATGTCTGGAAGAAATTGCTTTTAGTAATAAGGCCGCCAATTGTACCATGAACCTTTGTAAATATTTTGTGTTTTGTGTTTTTTCCAGTGTGGAATAAAGAATATTCTTATGTTACCTATCTTTGCAAATATAGATAGATAGATAGATGCCTATAGATAGGAGTTTGGTAAACTGTACATACTTTAGGTAGGAATAGGTGTTCATTATTAATAAGTAACCATTCCATCAAAATTTTTCATTGTCATCATAATCTTTCCTTGTCACTGAAAATTGTTCGTCGTAAACTTCAATCAGTTGTGTCCTTAGTGGGATACTCTAAGGGATGTGTTAATTTACTTTATTAATTTGTGTACTTTACTATAACATTATTTTAATGTGTAACTCATCCTGTTGTAACCCCAACAAATGAAATAAAAAAAAATAAAAAAAAGGCAATTCGCCATGCTACCATCTTGTTTTGGATGGATCGTTACAAGTGAACCTTATCATCGGCCTACCCTTCTCTGATACATGTATCGGTTAAAATATAGTTTTCTTTTTCCCCACAGATCCCGGAACGGTGGGTGCCCGGCAAAGTTGACTATGTTGGCCACTCGCACCAGTGGTGGCACGTCTTAGTACTTGGGGCCCTGTACTACTGGCACAACTCTGGTATGATGTATGTCCAGTACCGCATGAACCACGGCTGCGCCAACACTATGCGGATATTTTAGAACGTTCAGAGACCAAGTTAGACTGACTGGACTTCAATAGAATAAAAGTAAGCATGTGAGGTATATACTTTGATAATGATAACGTCTGTGAATAAATGACGATGAATTATCTTCTGTGATTCAGCCACATTCATCCTTACTTAATATTTTTTTAAACCTATATTTAGTATTCAGCATGCAACAACTTATGGCCTATCCACCCTCAGGGAAGAGACCCGTGCCTTTCGGTGGGGACATAATGGGTTGATGATGATGATGATGATGATGCAGCAACTTCAATCAAGTTGATTGCTTGTCCTAGATCATTCGCTCGTCTCTTTAATCCAAGATATATCACCCGTTATTATTATTTAAAAAAAAAATGTTTGCACCCAGACCAAAGTTGAATGAAATATAGGTTCAGCTGAATCACAGAAGATAATTGATCGTAAGTTAAAAATGATCTGATACTCGGGTGCAGGAATTTTAAGACTGAGGTAACCTTTACAGCGCATCGTAAGTGAAATATAACCAACATTCGGACAACTTCTGACTGACGGGACGACCTCAGTGGTTAGTGCATCTGACTACCATGCGAGAGGTCCCGGGTTTGGATCCCGGCTGGGGACAAAAAAAATATCCCAGGTCTTGCATGTTTGCGACGTCGCTGTTTCTGGTGCCCACGACACAGGGTATCCTAGTGTGGGGCCAGAAGCAATGTATGTGCCTGTTTGTAAATGTTAATGTTAACTACTGGGATGATTAAATAATTAATAAAAAAATAAATAAATTAGGAGTTCTTGTTTACTCCTTCATGCTCATAAATACGACTTAAAGCTTAGACTCTTTGTATTTTGACTTTGACTCTTTAAATAGTAGTTTTTGTTAACGCCTATCCATTTAATTAATTAATGCATTTGTATTTAACACTGCTGTTACGTCTGCCATCCGTCTCATTCGCACATTGTAAAAATAAAATAAAACTCACGCCCGCTATCCTCAAGGGGGTAGGCAGAGACACCAATCACTAGAACTGGGCCCGCACATTGTATGATTTTAAATTGTACTGTAACAAATATAAAATTCCCTTAAATGTAGTCGGAGGCTTTGGTCGATAATAAAATTACGCATATTTTCGATATAGGTTTGTTATGATACAATTACTTTTCGATTGAGATTTGTTACTAAAATTAATAATACCTAGTTATTAATACCAAACTACTTTTTTTAAATACTTTAATTAAAAATGTTGGAATGTGCGAGCGAGACGAAATACCAAATGTAATAAAAGCCTTAAGGGACTCCAAAGAGTAACACTAGGAAAAAAAAAACATATTTTTTACGGATCGACTTTCCAAAATGTGTCTGTACAATCTCTATTGAGAGATCTACACGATTGCATGTAAGTGATTTTTAGGACCTATGACAATTTAAAAACATTATGGTTTTTTCCTCTGCGTCGCTAGTATTACTCCCTGGAGCCCCTTAAGGTGAGAGGGGACTACTATACGAATGTAGTTAAAAAAAAATATGATGAAGAAGAAAAAACATTTATTATACCAACAACACATCACAGAAAAAAATAAACAGTCAAGTAAAAAAATAAACATGTAACGCAACAGACAAAAACACAAATAAATTAAAACAAAACCATATAATTATGGTTTATTTTGCTTGTAATTTAATAGGTAAAGTGATAGCAAATACACTTCGCCAATATTCACTACAGGAAATATGTTTATAGGGCTCAAGCAGATATTCGACCGTGACGCTTTCCTATAGCATATATTTGTCCATTAACTCTATAGTATACATATAAGCCTCTCGCAAGACGTACCATTCCTTTCTCTACTTTCTCATAGTCTTCTTTATAATAAATATTATATTGATTCGTAATTCTGTACATCAACACAATTATCTCGATTTGTGATGTATTAGAAAATTTTCATTCATTGCGATTTGTAAATTAACACTAAAATACTTTATTTATTGAAATTTCATATTATACTGGAATTTTATATTACTTACTACTTTTGTATAGGCGTCCCCACGCACTGAGCATTGATAAATAGGATCAATTAATGACATTCCAACCCACTTAAATAATTAGCCATAGAAAACGTTGCTCAAGTCCGAGATGCCTAGTTAAATAGTCCTACAATTTTACATAATGTATCATGTAAATATAATTGTGTAAATACCAAATGCCTTTCTGTGAAAATGTGGTTTAAATCCACTCTTCTAGATAATCTGTGATCAATTTTATATTTTTTTGTTTAGAAAGATGGATTAAAATGTAAAATAATGTTAATTGCTCGAGTATTGTGTAAAGGAAGTGAAATTATTTTCTATAAATTATTTTAAAACATTATTATGCGGTTTTTTCTGGAAATTTAATGTTGATTCGGTGCTCTATTGTAGTCTATTATTTTATTTTCTAAGTGTTTACTATTTTGTTTGGCAATGGGTACTTATTAGAATAAATTAAACAATTTCGCAGTTATCGTATTTTTATTTTTCTGATTTTAAATTTCTTTGAGTTGAATTTTATAAAGATAAGCATGTACCCCCATCTAGCGGTGAATAGTATAACTACTAGAGATACTACTTGAATGTTCGCTATTGCGTACTAGATGGCGCGGCACGTTTCAAAGTCGCGGGTTGTTTTGCTTATTCACCTTACGCGTTTTAGCGGTTTTTTAAAAGTTGGTGTACTAATGCCCGGTTCCTATAATATACGCCTACCGGCTACGATCCGTTTTTCATACAATCTATTGACGGTTCGTAGGAATTTCGTAGGAATTGTAACCGATTGTAAGCAAAAACGAAGCGTTTTGTGGATATTGGAACCGGGCATAAGTAAAAACAGGCCAAATGTCAATCGGACACGCGAACCTCTCGCTCGGTTTCTAAGAGCGATCAAAATGTTAATCTCACGTCAAGTTAATTTCGGCCAATCACGTGCCGGTATTTTGAATTAATCTTAGATTAATCTATTGTTACATTTGAACACTCTTTCAGCAACTGAGGCTCTATCTTCCTATCATAAGTATTATTTAGAAAAAAACGTGTTTTCTTTTGATTCTTTTCCGGCCCTTTGGACTCCCCCATTCACACTTGTCTGATTTTTGTTATTTGTGGTTATAGCTATAGGGCTTACTCTAAAATCGTATTAAAATTTTACATTGCCTATACAATTAAATTTTTAATAGGTACGAACAAATGAAGATCGACGTTTTTCACTTTTCGTATAATTTTTTTTTCGAAACCACTGTGTTATCCACTAAACGAAACCATCAAACGAAATATTCCGTCAACTGTCCGTGGGTACTGTACAAGGATGTAATAATCAAAGAGGATTGAGTACTCTGACAAAAAAATGTCCTGACAAGGAGGCTCGAACTAGTGAATGTCATCTCTTTCTAAGTAGGGTGACCTTGATGTCAATGAAAACCGGACGAAACATAAGGGAAGCCAGCCGGAAGGAACGAGCGAAGTTCTCTCTTTAGGAGTAACTTAGGCATTTACTTCCATAATGGGCGACACAGTACCTAGTGGTAGGTATATTCATTGACTGAAGAACTTTAATTATACTTATATTTGCATTTAACGAAGTTTTAACATTATAAAATGAAAGCCAAAATCACGTCATAAAATTAGCTTTAATCCAAAAATAAACACAAAGAAATAACTCATTGAAATGTATAGAATTTACAACTTGCTTATTGAGTGTTAATGTACAGTACATTACATACTGCCCTCAAATAAGGTTTGTAGTGGAAAAGAAGAGTAGAGAGAAGAGTAAAGATAAAACTCAACTTCGACCATGTTAAAATACGTTTTTAAAACCTTGAGTGGTATTGCTACAAAAATTACTTAGCATACTTTCATGGCTCGATTCGAGTCTGGGCCTTTAATTTGAGAATAAGTAAAGTTCACTATCTTTCATGGATACATGGATAAATGCAAGATAGTGAACTTTACTTATATTCACAGTTATTAATAGTGAACTTTTCTTACATTTCTTTTCATCAGTTACAGTAGGCTACTTTTTATCGCGGAAATCGCACTCATTCTGCGGAATTAACTTATCATATTTTGATCTACATAAGTTTACAAATTATTTTCAGTGAACCAATTTAGAACTTTATATCATTATGGTACTCTTGGTCTCGACAAGGGTTAAATTAAAAATTAAAAATGTTGTTGCAGACAAATTTTAGTGTACAAATTGTAAATTCAGATAATAAAATCTAACTTGCCAATACGAATAAAACTCTCTAGCTAGATTGATGACAAACATTTGAATGTTTTTTTTTTACATTTAAAATATGCATAGAAGCTAATATACATTACAAAATAGAATAGAATTATTAAGTATAAAATTAAATATTCTATTATACCTCCTGTCAATTTTTCTATTCAAACATAATATTCAAAGCTTCTTCTTTTGGGGAATGCATTCAGTCAGTTTGGACACCTGCATCGAGCTGTGGTTGCTTCGTTGGTAGTTCTGCCAGTTCAACATTTTCTTCCGTCGCTTAGTACCATTACTTTTTTCGCCACAGGCTGTATTTATTTATTACTTACTTTCTAATAAACTTCTTAGCAAACAAAACACAAAGGTAACAGAAAAGTCCTGTGCAACGTACCTAAAGGGGTTGGTAAGCAAGTCAATAAAAAGTAAACTAAGTGATACTTTCTGAGTTATTCCCGTTTGAAACTATGAAATATAAAAAAAACAATTTAATTCATTCAATTGTCCATTATCATCATTTTAAAGTATTTTGCGTTACAACTAGTAATAAATTGGGGACATTTTGTCAAAGAGTATTTGTTGTTTGTGATAATTATTTTTTCTATCGATTGGCATAATGTACACCAAACGGCAACTTTTCATGTACGAACGTACAAACTGTAGGTATGCTACAGAGGTTTGAAGCCTTTTACTCACCACTACAAATGGTACAGGATCTTCCTTCAACCTAGGTAAGACCGTAGGTTTAAAATCTTATTTTCTAAAATACCGGCTTTTGCAGGCTTCACAAAATGCAGGATTTTGTGATGTCGAACCAGAGCCTCATATACTCGTAGCATCCATCCATTTTAAACGTAAGCTTTCGTTTTTAGTAAAACTGAAAAGAGACCATTGGGTAATCAAACACATGGCCTACATTTTACAACATCATGGTCATAGTATTCCACATAAATGAGTAAGAGTAAGACATACTCCTTCAGTTTGTGGCTCTCGCTCTGGACACTTTACTCTAGTTGCTTACTTATACGATTTTATGTTTTATTTGAGAAGACAAAGAGTTTAGTTTTCTATGGAAGGTTTTTCGTAGTGCTCTATCCTCTTTGATTATAACATCCTTGACTGTAGCACCCAGCCCGATTTCGCTACGGCTGCGTTCAGTTTAAATTAATTTGCACAGAATACAGCTGATATTAGATTAACCGGTAAATTTCCCATTATTCTGTGTTAAATTCTCCATCTCTATGTTCAACTGGCTACCTATTACAGTCTAGGAGATAACTAAAGCCCTTTTGCCCATTTGAGTCAAGCCCATTACACAATAAAAAAAAAAGATATAAGAATAAGAAATAAGGAATAGCACAGAAATCAATTGTTTTCCTTATTCTTGAATTGTGTCTTGCTCAACGGTGCTGCCATTGCTGGATTCCGCTATTCCTTATTTCTTGTTCCTTATTTATTATTCCTTATTCTTATACCTTATCTATCTAATCTCTTTAAACGAGCAATACTTGTATATATATTTATATATAATCAGAATCTCGGAAACGGCTCCAACGATTTTCATGAAATTTTGTATACAGGGGGTTTTGGGGGCGATTAATTGATCCAACTAGGTTTCATTTTTATAAAACGCCGTTTTAACCGTGTTTTAAGGCAAAGAAATAACTGCTACACTACAAGAAGGAAATTTTCGCAACCATCTGTAAGGTTGTCATAGCTCAAGTGGGAAATAGGACGATACCGTAAACAGAAGACCCTGGTTCGAGACTTGATAATAATTTTTCCTTTTTTTAAAGTTCCTTCTTCTGTGTGAAAACCTACATACCGAGCAAAGCTCGGTCATCCAGGTACTTTTTTTTCATTGGCTTCAGGGCAGACAGACAGGCATACTTAGTGATGGGGTCCTTTCGGGGACGGAACCCAAAATTGGGTATAAGATTTAAGTTAAATAAATTGGAGGAAGTCGTCAATTTATTTTATATCTATCTTCTGTATATTCTATTCTATTCTACATAATGTTATTACGAACAGTTATTTAGGTACAAACAATCAATTCTGCCAAGAGCTTATCTAAAGTTTGTAAGCTGTATTTGACTGTATCTTATTTAGTTTTAGTGACCAACAATTTTTTTAAATCAACTTCAGGGAATACCTAAGCCAAAAAGCTTTTTTCAATCCATAGTTTTCAAAGTTTTGTTCACTATCACACAAACTTTTTAGCTATAAAAAGCAAATAGTCTCACGCACACTCGTTTACAATGAACTACGTTGAAACGAAAATATTTGGCGACGCGGGAATAAAAAAAAGGCAATCAAAAGAGAAATCCAAATTCGACAAAACTAAAAACCCGATTGAAAAAGTAAAGAGGTCCCTAATATTGACAAATAAGTTGAAGAAGAAAGAATACATTTAATATTTATAAGTTCCACACAACACAGTCATTTACCCTGGGCCTCGATTCTGCTAGTGCATTACAGTTCAATTCCAGTTACACGGTCGGGTCACGTGACATCTTTTTAAATTCCATTGACGCCTAGAATTACGAATACGCGTGCGCGCGTTGATTTGAAGCGGCAATGAAATGAAATTGACTCAGTCATGCAACTGTCATTGTACTTCAATGCATTAGTGGAATCTAGGCCCTGGTACCAAACTAGGATACCCTGTGCTATGTTAACCAGACAAGGACATTGCAAGGTCTTGTAATGACATGGAAATGCACCCAGACTGAGGCCGTTTGTACGAATGTACGGCATCCCCCAGTAGGAATTGAACCCGCGACCTCTATCAACCAACGAGGCAGTCAAAAATTGGTGTTGGAACAAAAAATACTAGTTTTCGGCAAACTATTACGTTATAGTGTTTTTGGTACATCGTTCAGCTAGATCGATTGAGATGTGTCTTGAAATATAGAGTCGACGCTCCGTTATATTTTTTTCGTGACGTCACCTAGTGACACAAACCACACATTTGAAAATTGGAGCCTTTACTCGAACTACTACGAATAGATTGAGATTCGCTGAGAGCTGCTGAGATTTTTTCAGGATTTCGAAGTTTTCAAATTAACCCTATATTTTCGGATGTTCAGAGCTCGAGGAATGAGAGGGAACAGATTTTGACCCCTAAATTACGCGTACCAATTCCTGAACGATTCCAATATGACAGTTAGACGATAGGTATCACACAAGATTTGCTGCGCATAATAAGGGTACAGTGCAAGTTCTGAACTTAATAGGTACCTAATTAATTAGTTTATTAATTATTTTTTTATTTTATTTGTTACGTGAACGTAACAACGTCCGTCAAGCTGTGGATATGTCGCAATAAGTAGTTAAATCAGAGAGTCATTTGAATCTCTAGACAGTCAATCAAAGATCGATATTCAATCAAGTCGCTAAAGTTCCGTCAGACAAGTGAGTGAACGAAACGTTTAACGAGTTTCCTAAACGAAATTGAAGAAAATACCTTGCTAGGCCTGCCTTTGTCGGATCGATGTATGTCACGTCTATCTTAGGCGTCGTCGTGCCCACTTACTTGGTAAGAATTTAGCTTTTAAAGGGGACCAAGATATTTCATTATTTAAGAAAATGAATAGCCAATTAAAATGTTTTTTTTTTGTTTTATGTTTGTTTAATTAGAAAAAATAAAACCTGCTCTGCTGCAGATCACAATGAGATCACAAACAATATGTTAAATACTATAAAACACGTTAGATAACTTGAATGAGATAAAAAAAAAACTATAAAAATATAATAACACTTTAGTAACTTCAATGAGATCTTAAGTTATATATTTTATATATTAAACTAATTATTTTAAATATTATTTTAATATGTTTCTTTGAACGAACGTGTCGAGTCTTCTAAAGCCATCTTTGCAACAAGAACTAACTACAAAAACAAAACTCTTCTTCTTAATTTTGCTGAGTAACCATTTACAATAAAACCAAACACGGAATTTCCAAGCTCTCAGTTCTTCACGATCACACCGAAATAACAATAACAAATGAAATAATCGTGGCGGAGTCGACAGCATGTTTACAATTTCACCAAAGACCACAATTTGAACAAAAAACCACTGCCACAACAAACCAACGTTGCACAACGTTTGCCAAAAGAAAGACTCTTATAGTAATCAGTTGTTGTCGTGACCGCCATCTTGTTTTACATTATTAATCAACATGCTGGCTTTCGGTCAGTCAGATAGTTAAACGTTTTCGACGCTGCTTTATTTAAATCAAAATGCTAGCGACTTGATTGAATATCGATCTTTGATTGACTGTCTGGAGATTCAATTGAATCTCTGATTTAACTACTTTACTGCGACAGATACATTACCCGCCTCCTCTTCTCAGTCGGGTGAAAGCCGGCAAACAAAAGAGGAAAAAAAAAATAAAGCGCCAGCAATATTTTCATTGCACCGATGAATGGGCGCGTGTTGACTCGCCCTACTGGAAAATATGATTCCATTTTTGTCGCGTCGTTTTTTATCTGTCGCTCGGATCAATCCGTTATTCGAATGGAAAATAGAGAAATTAATGTGTCGCGACGTGGAACCGGGTATGGATTGACTAAAGGGAATGTGAAAAAATTACAAATGGATTAATACGGATACGAAAACTAGGATACGGCCGACGCCAACGCTAATCATACCAGACAATAACTTCTTGGGGCAACGGTAAATTGTTGTTGCTGTAACTAAAACTTTCGTAAGGACTTAACATTATTAACTTTAACATAACAATGTCATAACATAACATTTACTTACAGGCACATACATTGCTTCTGGCCCACACTAGGATACTCTGTGTCGTGGGAACCAGAAACATCGACGTCACAAACATGTAAACATCCAAGACCTGGGTTTTTCTCCTCAGCCGGGATTCGAACCCGGGACCTCTCGTATGGTAGTTAGATGCGCTAACCGCTGCGATATAGAGTTCGTCAAACTTTATTCCGGATACACTTATATCGAAAGAGTCCGACCAGGTTCCGCTCTGATTCGAAAAGCTCAATCATGGTGAGCAGAGACGGAGCTCGTGTCAAAGTCAAATAAGTGTATCTGGAATAAAGTTAATAATGGGTTTTTTTTTACATACTTACGCAGCTTACGCCTGTACCCTAGAAGGGTAGGCAGAGACCAGGGACTGCCATCATCTGCCACGATCATGACAAATCACGTGCGCTTCATCGATATTAATTAGTCGTCGCATGCTCGCACGCCGGTTTCGCGTATTTTTTGCCCTTGAACTTTGCTAATACATACCATTTGATTAATAGAATTAAAAACCTGCTGACACGTAAGATCAGCTTATATCTGCGGAATAAGAACGCTGAAAGTTACGCGTAAACTTTCATCGTTCTTACACCGCAGATCGCAACAGGCTGTATTTGAGAACTGATCTGAATTGAAATCACAATTTTGTTTTCTAAAAGAAAACTTGAACATTTCGCTAAAGTTTCCTGCGAAATACGAAACATTAAGGATGTTTCATTTAAAAGTTAAGGGCAGTTATTTATCATCATATCATAAACCCATTCAGTCCCCACCGAGGGGCACGGGTTTCTTCCCTGAGGAAGGTATAGGCCATAGGTACTCCACCACGGGGGCCAAGTCCGGATTGGTATTTATGCAAAAACATTAATCAATCAGCCAGTACTCGTTCACTGCCGGGCATAGGCCTCCCCAAGGCACCCACTTCCTTCTGTCCTCGGTTATACTCATCTTGTTTTATTTTATTTTATCACAGAGGGAAAACAGAGGGAGAATCGCTCGTATCCTGGGGAATCGCTCGTAGCCTGGGCTGCCTGAGTGATCTTAAACTATCACTAATGTTAAGCAACATACGGCGCGTTCAGCCCATGGATGGGTTACCGTCTATGACTAACGCTAGTGGCATTTTTCCGAGCGATTCCGTGCTTCGCAAGGCACGTTAAGCAGTTGGTGCCGGCTGCCGTCGATAGATGGCAGTCGTTAAGCCAAGTCAGAGGCCTTAGGGCGGCTTGAAAACTTCTGACAGTAAGACTAGCCACTAGTCTTACAAGTCTCCACCAATCCGGACTTGGCCCCCGTGCTGGAGTATGGCCTATACCTTTCTCAGGGAAGAGACCCGTGCCCCTCGGTGGGGACATGATGGGTTGATGATGAGGGAAAACAGAATTAACAAAAATTAGTTAAATATAATAAATTAAGTACTTAGCCTAAAGCATTTTGTTAACTCCTAAACATTCCTCACCTCATCTAGCCACTGCCATCTGCCTCAGATCGTCGGTTCATCGAGCTAAAGTGGAGAGCTGGTGGCTGCAAAAACATACATATAATTTTAAACGTCAACTTCCTAGCCGTTGATTTTCCTGACATGGTTCCTGGAGAAAAGGTTCAAAGAAAAGTATTTTTTTAGTCATGTCTAATAACCTCTACTGAGCTATCCATAAGATACCTACGTTATAATTATAACAAACAAGCCTGTAAATCAGCTATTTATATGAATGAATGATTTTTGCCTTAGACTATGTTTTATTCGTACCTACTTCGTACATGAACGACATAATACTACCTACGACTCGCTTACAGAAATTAATATTTTTCTGTAAGCCTAAAATAGCATGAATATTATTCTTTTTTATTTATTTGTTCGTCTTACCCTGGATACGTATTCGTCTACTTACTTACCTATTCATTCATGTGGTCCAAACCGCCCTAAGTTAACACTATCCAGTCCAAGGACGAGAAAAGGTAGAAAATATATGAAACCTTTCCCATTGAAGATAGATTTAAAACAAGCTCGTTTACAGCGCGAATGAATACACACTGTTCGACGGCTGGTTTTTGGATTTTTTTTAAAAGCACGGGTATTTAAAAAGAAATCTTTCCTATTAGTGTTTTGACAGTTATTTTTTTTAATTTTCCGTTTACGTTAAGAGCTTATTTACTAAGAAAATTTGTACCTTATTTGTCGACTGTAATACTAGGTAGCCCTTTAAGCCGATATCCACTTAGCTAAACAATCAAACGGTAAATTAGCTCTCTCATCTCGGGCACGTGGCAAGTGGCAACTCCCCCGGGACCTCGCTGACGGATTGGCGCGCGCGCGACGCTGACGCGTACGATATGTGATTGTCAGTGTCTACTTCGTTTTATGTCACGGGGTGATAAAAACTTTTGACGCGCGAGTCACTTTGGTATTGACTCGCAGTTTGTACCTATGGTAGAGGCAGCGCCAGTTTCAATGTAAGATATGAACTCGGTTTGCTGTTAAGGGGAACTAGAATGATGCTTGTATCGCTACTTCTTTTTCTAAATGAATGCATCACTTCGCTAATTTCTGTTTTTTGTAGACGCGTTTATTTTCAAAGGTGAAATTTGGCTAACGACCAAGTTATCCCATAAGCTTCACTCTTTTAGTAAGAGATAATAGTGAATATGGTAATTAGGTATATCACCATCAGATTTCCTGACGGAATAGTGGTTGTATGATATACCAGGCTATTCCCCTATTTTATGTTAGTATAGGATGCAGATCTTATACCTACTAATAAAGTTAATAATTGATATAACACTGTATCAATTATAAAGTTAATAAATTGATACAGTACTGAATCGCTCGTAGCCTGGGCTGCCTGAGTGATCTTAAACGATCACTAAGCTTAAGCAACATACGGCGCGTTCAGCCCATGGATGGGTCACCGTCTATGACTAACGCTTGTGGCATTTTTCCGAGCGGTTCCGTGCTTCCCAAGGCACATTAAGCAGTTGGTGCTGGGTGCCGTCGATAGATGGCAGTCGTTAAGCCAAGTCAGAGGCCTTAGGGCGGCTTGAAGACTTCTGACAGTAAGACCAGCCACTAGTCTTACAAGCCTCCACCAATCCGGACTTGGCCCCCGTGGTGCCTATACCTTCCTCAAGGAAGAGACCCGTGCCCCTCAGTGGGCACATAATGGGTTGATGATGATGACTGTATCAATTATTAACTTTATTCCCGATATACTTACTTACGTAACCTATTGTCGGAAGAGTCCGAATAGCTCGTTGGAGACAAGTAACCGACGTCGCAAGTTCCGTCTCTGCTCACCATGATTCATCATCATCGACCCATTATGTCCCCACCAAGGGGCACGGGTCTCTTCCCTGAGGAAGGTATAGGCCATACTCCACCACAGGGGCCAAGTCCGGATTGGTGGAGGTTTTGTAAGACTAGTGGCTGGTCTTACTGTCAGAAGTTTTCAAGCCGCCCTGAGGCCTCTGGCTTGGCTTAACGACTGCCATCTATCGAGGGCAGCCGGCACCAACTGCTTAACGTGCCTTGCGAAGCACGGAACCGCTCGGAAAAATGCCACTAGCGTTAGTCATAGACGGTGACCCATCAATGGACTGAACGCGCCGTATGTTGCTTAACCTTCGTGATCGATTAAGATCACTCAGGCAGCCCAGGCTACGAGCGATTCTCTCATAGTACACAAACACTAACCATAATGGCAGATTATACTCCTCAGTCCGATGTCTCAGTCACCATGATTAAGCTCCACGAATCAGAGCGATACGTAGCCCTAATGCATTGTAGTAAAATGACAACTGCAGAAACATGGCGACTTAGTTTCAATGCCGCTTCAAGTCTACGCGCGCACTCATATCAAACCTTCCAGGCATCAATGGTATGAAAAAACACGTCACGTGACCCGACCGTGTATCTGTCATCGTACTTTAATGCACTAACAGAATCGAGGCCCTGCGGTTGGACTCACAAAAATTCAATTAAGTAAACAAACATTTACATACAGACGCATACATTGCTTCTGGCCCCACACTAGGAGACTAGAATAAATGTATCCGGAATAAAGTTAATAATGTTTAGTGCTTACGAAAGTTATGGTGTTGTATCAAATCCAGCCTCTTCACAAGTTATGTGTACCCCTTACACGCAAAGCGTTTTACCCCAGATGTTTTTTTCCATTACAAAAATATGCAAAAAAGGTTCAATTAATTTCGCTAACTAACATTAGCTAATCTCTATAAAAGTGCAGCAAGCTCGATTAGCATAAACCACGCATACATCGCGGCAGCCCGCCCATCGACAGATGTCACCATTACCGACCTTTATATGGCCTTTATCTTCTTTTAATACGAACTCTATGCTAATCCGAGGAAGAAAGAACCAGCCAGTCACTTTGTGAACTATTTTTTGTGAATGAAAAAAAAAAATCGTGGGCACGCGCAGCGTTAACTTTTTTGACATCTCTTTGACATTAATTAGTTTTTGGCCATAAATGTTAAAGGGGTATGTACCCTGAAAAAAAACCTATTATTTAAAATACATTTTTCTAAAAATTAACTTCACGAATTTCAGACGTTTGAGTATTTTTTGCAAAATTCGACCTTTTAGAACAAAATTCTAACCTTTTCGCGGGGTTAGATTAAAATTATAGATTCTTGCCCCCAGGTGCTATAAGTTTTCAAAATAACAATTGAATCTTCTGATAAACATAATCTTTTTGCAAAAAGGTATTAGGTGCAAGGAGAATTCTCCTTGTTAGTTGTTTTTTTTTTTTAATTTATTTTATACCATTGGTGTCGGAGCTGCGCTATTTAGTTCCGGGCAGCACATAATGCTTTTCTCTCCATGATGTGCGAAGCCGTTTTTTTTACATAAATAAAGATTGTAAGTCTGGGGATTTAAATCTTAGATAGAAGCAAAAGACACTGAAACAAATTCCTTAGTTTGTGTAAGTTTGTGTAACCTAACACTTTAATTATGACAGTTTTAGAATTAACTTAAGCTTATTTCCACCCTGAAGGTCCATTTAACTTCTTATGCTCTACAGGTGTAAGAAAAACAAAAAAAAATTCAGTCATATCTGAAATGCTGCTGCTGTATGTACGATTTTTTTTATATACATAACTATGTACGAAAGTCTACATGCTGTGTAGACAAATCTTCTTCGTTATAATATTAGTTTCGTTAGGTATGAATATAGATGAGTGGGTAAACTAAGGGTAAGTTGGAGTAACTGAAAAACAAAAAGTCCAATAGTCGAAAGGCGAAACCCGCGAAGACCGAGGAGATTTTATATTAGGTACTTTCGAGACTCAGATCTAGTACCATTTGTTTAACACTAATACACCAGAAACTTCACTTATATAACATACATTCGCGGGTTCGATTCCCACTGGGGGCCGTACATTTGTACAAATGGCCTTAATCAGAGTGTTTATCGATTTTTGTAATGCCCTTGCCTAGTTACCATTCTCAGGGTATCCTATTTTCCAACCAGGGCGTCAATTCCGTTAGTGCATTATAGTTCAATGACAGCTACTCGATCGGGTCACGCGACATGTTTTTTGATACCATTGACACGTAGAAGGTCTGGAACTTTTGCGCGCGTAGATTAAAAGCGGCAATGAAATGAAATCAACGCGTCATGCAGTTGTCATTGTATTACAATCAATTAGCAGAATCTAGGCTCCGGTCAAGTGATTGTGCTTTGTGGAAGTTATTATTATTATGAAGTCCGCTGCATAGTAGTTACATACTATTTTTTGAAAATATTCGTGATTAACTACAATAAAAGTATCCAGGGCAGGAGACCGTGCAGGGCAGAGAAAAGTGGCGACTTCTTGTGTCGGAGGCGAAGGCTCACTTCGGGTCACGGAATAACGCATTAAAGACGTCATTGATATGACCTTGAAATTACGTAATTTAAACGTCCACAACATCACTTTATATATACGAGTACATCACAATCTGACCTTATAATTACGTCATTGAGACGTACTATTTATCTCAACATTGGGGTCGTCATTACATGACCTTATATTGACGTCTTTTTGTCGTACATTGGTGACCAGTTCAGGACCGAAAAATGACCAATAAAAGACGTAATTTGTTACGTCTGCGACGTCATTTTGCAACCTAGGTGAGCCAGCCCAGTAGTAGTAGTAATAAAAGTGTGTATGTGTACGTAAATGAATAAATATATTCGAGATTTTACATCAAACATTATGGACGATGTAATAATAACAAACAGGTACGTTGGCATAGCTAATTAGGACAGCGCGTACATGAATAATTCCCCTACGAAAGATGTCTACCGCGCTCGCGAAATAATAAGAACATTAAGTATTTTCCCTGAAAATTACTGTAATGTAAACATAACAAACCCGTCGTATGATTTCGTTAGGTACAATTTCTTGAAACTTTAATTATTGTAAAGTAAAAGTACTTTATGTTATGTATGTGCCTGTATGTAAATGTTTATGTTTATGCTTTATGCCACAAATATACAATTTGTGGTGATACTAGTATATCTTATTTTAGTGGTCAACCATACACCCGGTTTCAGAATTGAAAATTTTACTAAGTGTAACTATTTTAGTATCGTTTTTATTTCGTTCTTGTTTAAGTAATCTGAGGCAACAGAATGAGTTTTCTTGACCTAGTCATGTGCGAAACACGTGTCGTAAGTATATCCACTCAACTAGGTACATTATCGTCAACTCTACCTTGGTTTTGAAACTATATTTTAAAGAATTGCAACAGATTTTCTTTATGTTTTACCTACATTTTCATAAAAACTATTTTTGTAGCAAATCGCCATTAAAATAACACAATCAGAAATTCACTCCTCCGAGAAAATCTACGATCATCATTAGCCTACCAACGCCCCCTGCTAGGCCTTTTGCCAAAATGCCATATCACACGGTCTCTTGCCAACCGCATCCACCGACCTTCAGAAATCAGAAATTTATTTCAAAGTAAAGAATTTACATTCTGTTTGTTGAATGTCAATGTACATACACTTATGTATAATGTTAGCCGCTGCCTTGGGGCCGTGTGTAGTGTAGAAAAAGGCAGCGAAAAAAAACTCCACTCTGACCATCTTTTCTCAAATCACCTTAAATCTAATACAGATTTGGTATGAATGTCCATCTACAAGAACCTCAAGACCCATGAGTGCAATCAATACTTGCAAAGTCAAATATTATTTAATATTCTTAAAAGGTAATAAAACTCGATAAATATAATATCTAAAATATGTATATAAATACCCTAATAATATAATAAAATATAACTCGATAATAAATATCGTCCGACCATCGGGCTACTGGTCTGTCCACTAAGCGTCCTATTCTCGATCATCACTTTGTTATTGTCCTGCCGGCTGACCGCCTCACAACGTGTCCTGTCCTTTTAAATCTTGAGATTCTTTCTCCTAGCGTCGATCTATGTCCGGCAATGGATAACGATAATATACAAAAAGTAGGCTGCTGATTACTTAAGCGCGGAGAATGTGTAAGGGACGCTTTGTGTAAAAGAGTTTTTTTATACCTACCGCGGAATGTTTTCTAGAATAAAGCCAGATGAAGCAAGGAATTAATTCTATTGATTTTTTAGAATTAAGAATATATATTTTTTAATATGTACCTACGTAATGTAAGTAAATTAAGATAACATAATTGACGTTAACAGTTTTTTCGCACAAATCTCGACGTCGGAAGCATCGGAAGGTCGGATTCGTTATTGTGATACTTTACATGAGAGCGTGCCTACAAGTTACTATAACCCTACACTACATACATACAACATTATTGACCTAAATAATCTCAGCGGTTCTGGAATGGAGACCACACATCGGCAACCGCAGCGTAGGACGACCAGCCACAAGATGGACAGACGATCTCATCCAAGTGGCAGGAAGACGCTGGATGCAAGCCGCTTCTAACCGGTCTTTTCGGAAATCCATGGAGGAGGTCTATGTCCAGCAGTTGACTTCTTGTGGCTGAATGATGATGATGATGAATCGCAGTGGTATGTAAGATAGAAATGTGTTTCTCAGATAGTTAGAAAAAGCTCGACGAGGTGCCGATTCTGTGTCCCACTGCTGGGCAAAGGCTGCCCCTTTAGATATCCACTCCTCCCTGTTCCCGGCCAACTCTTCCCACCCCGGTAAATATTTTGTCAGGTGGTCGTCACACCATCTTCGCCACGGTCTTCCGCGTCGCTGCTAGCCATGGCACGGTTTTTGCCCACCTTTCCGGGTCCATACGTCTGACATGGCCAGCCTAGCTCCACTTTAGTTTTGACCTGAGGTTAAATGTATAAAAAAGTAATTTTCGTCGGAATCGAACATACAACAACACACGACCATATGCTTATGACGACAAAATTTACTCAATATTCGCAGTTAGTTTTCAACTCCCTACTCCGGAGCGAAACCCGCCACCTCCGCCTAGTCTCCCGCGCATGTAATGGCGAAGGTTTATGTGAGCTGATGATTAATCACGCGGCATGAATATGCATGAGTGTTAGAGCTGTCAGGTGGAACCCCGGTACGGACCGCCACAGAAGTGATAGTGCAAAAGATCGTCTCGCTAAGGCTTAGATTTATAGGGCACAGAACCGCAGTCCGGGATTCCAAAGAAAAACAATTAGATAATTAGCATTCTAATGCTGGCTTCCCACGGTCCGCAATATCGCGGACGGACGCGGACCAGCTCGCATGCACACCGTGGGAAGGGTCTCGGTCCGCGGTAGCACATACAGACGACACAGGTCAGTTGGAAGAGCCTCTCGTGGTGCGTGGCTGTCCGTGGTCGTCGGCCGTCCGCGTCCGTCCGCGATATCGCGGACCGTGAGAAGCCAGATTTAGAGTAGTCTGGTTATCAGTGTTGCACTACGAACGTCACAACTTACTTTCAGTATTTTTGTGCAAATCTGTGATCGGCGCGACCGATCTTGAACAATTTTTGGTGATACGATCGGTTCCCTATAACAATGGTTTTTAAATTGTTCTTTTCAAGTTCACGATGCAACTGATTACGCGAATAAATCATAAGTTAATTGTGTCATAGAGAAATCTACTTAGGTACTCATGGTATGGGAGAGTAGAGAGAGGTATTTTTTTACATAATGAGTTTCAAAAGATTCACTAGCAACTGTTAGATATCAAAAATTTGTTGTTTTTTAACTTTATGTTAACTTTTAATCTATCTACTCCATTTCCTCAGTAGGAAACATAGGAACATGTACTCGTACCTACAGTTGCCCTTTTCACACTTTTGTTAACTTCTCAGTGAGTTGTTCAGGATGTAAGAAACAAAATCTTCATCAATTCGTGATACTATAATTCAAAGCGATGCCAGGTATGAACAATAATTTGCGATTCAACGTATTTTTACATTACTACCAAATACGCGATTCAGGTTAAGTGCTCAACTGATATCCCACTGGGCTATCTGGCGCTGTCGTCGACTGCAGGCATAGGAAGTGAAGCAAGTTTTAAACTACTTAAAGGTGAGCGCAGTTTGATACATTGTAGTTTTAATTTCAGATGAGATGTTGCATCTTCTGTACCTTTGTAGCGTGTAACTCCGCGTGTAGGTATGTAAGGGGTATATATTTTGCGGCTCGCGAGCGTAACCTTTGAATATATTAAATTTAAACGCCTGAAGAGAATCGGTGTGGTATTGTGTTGTTTCACTGTTTAATTTTGTTTACATAATGGGGACTAGTCTTTGATCAACTGTTTGCTATGACGGAATTGACAGATAGGGAGATAAATAATTTATTTTTCAAATTTTTAGAATGAAACCATTCTAAAAATTTGACTGGCGAAAACCTCTGACTTGGCTTAACGACTGCGATCTATCGACGGCAGCCGGAACCAACTGCTCAACGTACCTTGCGAAGCACGGAACCGCTCGGAAAAAGCCACTAGCGTTAGTCATAGAACGGTCACCCATCCGTGCACTAAACGCGCCCTATGTTGCTTAACCTTCGTGATTGTTTAAGATCACTCAGACAGCCGAGGCTACGAGCGATTCAAAATCAATGTACGAGTGATAACAGCGGAAGATAAACCTCTAATAGTTTTCGCCCGCTGATTCGTAATAATAGTAAAAAGAACTATAGTTATTAAAATCAGAGGACTATATAACAATAACCAGAGGGAAAGAACTAGCCATTTCTACCACTCCAGCCTCCGCCACGAATGAACTGCGAGGAAATTACACTCCGACCATTATTATTTCGTCCGGGACATTAACATGTACTTAAGTAGAGACAGAAAGTCGACTTAGCGACAATTTTTCGATTTAAATCGACTCTGGTTGCTTTGATCCATTGTCGCTTCAGGGTTTCATTGGTACTGGGGAATGTATGAATTCCTGTATTTTTGCACGTCACAACGGCACAGGTACGCATTTTTGTATATTCAAAGAAAGTTCCTAATTTACAAGGTATGTATCGAAACCAAAACTAAAAGTAAAGTAAGTAAAAACTTACATACAGCAGTGTAACAAAATTACAGTATTTCCTACTTAGTCTGTGCAGTCTTCTAGGGGCACGGAAGCGCCCTCGCCAAGACGCGAGAAGATGGATGCACTACCTACCTGGGTGAATCTCCTCGAATTGTCGCTAATTCGTCATTGTTGTCATTAATCTCTCACAGTTCTCAGCACAACAGAAATATAATAAGTATACAGTTATTGTCGTTACAGTATGTAAGATTGTCAGTCAACTCCAACTAATATAGAAATAAAAATATCTTTAACAACCTGTTGCACTGACAAAATATAAGTGTGACACTTCCAAGGACAATGACGCCGTCAATTTGAGTAGATTCACCCAACTACCTCTTCTTGAAGTGTTTCGTAGATTAAGTACCAATCCTACATCATACCATCTAATTTTGCTGTTGATAGGGATAGAAAGTGTATGGGGCCAAAATAGGTCAGATTACTAGAAAAGTCAGAAAGCGACGAAAACTTTTGTATGGAATAAAAACACAGCCCGAATAAATAAACCATCCTACAAAAAAACATTTCATAAAAAGGATGACAAAACAAGCCCTAATTTTCAATTACCAATCATACAATCATCATGGTAAAGAATAGGGCTTGGCCGTTTTACAATACCCAATTTCTTTCCTTAGTTAAGAAGTAACGGCCAAGCCTTAAGCTAAGGTAATAAATAAAATGATAATAAAATTATGTAACATAGATAGTCATGCATGAGTTCTGATAACTTTTTAAACTGTACGCATACATATCACATCATGAGCTTGTGTCTTGGCATCCTTTTTACATAAAATGTTTTGTCGGGTGGATTTGACAGATATACTTTTCTGACTTTCACGCCATCTAGTAAGTGTTGTGGAACTAGTTTTTTTTTTTAAATCGCCTCTTTCTTTATTTTTGTTAATTTAAATCTAGTAGGTTTACTTAACCTCCTTGATTTAAATTTACGAAAATAACGAGTTATTATCTATTAAATGGTGTCAAAATAGGAAACTTCTTTGAAATAAAGTTTACTCTAATGGTATTCATAATTTTTTTCATTAAGAGTTTGTGTATTACTGAATAAAACTTTAATTCTGTGAGTTTCTCTCCCACATATGTAGATATTTGTCGAAATATAGTTTCTTGAAAAGTACCCTAAACCGACGTGAACGAGTTATGTTGTGGAATCGAAAGATGTTTGGTAGGATCGTGGCATCTGGCAAACCCTGGTCTCTGCGTACCTCTCCAGGATACAGGCGTGAGTTTATGTACGTAGTGTGTGTGTAAGGTCTAACTTGCTGTATTACTGCCACCGTTTACTTATGAAAATGGTAAATATGATTTGATTTTTTATGATTCGATGCCACTAGTCTTACAAGCCTCCACCAATCCGGACTTGGCCAACGCGGTGGAGTATGGCCTATAGTCCTATACCTTCCTCAGGTAAGAGACCCGTGCTCCTCGGTGCGGACATAATGGGTTAATCATGATGATGAAATATTATTTATAAGATTTCATCGTCTGAGAAAATTCTCGGAGGTAATTTCTAGTCTTTATGTTATACTGACATTAAGGCTGCTCTAACGTGGAGGATGATGTGTCTCACTCACACAATTTAACATTTGTTAATAGATAGCTTAATTATTATTGTAATAAAATGAGAAAACTTTTGATGAATGTGGTCTGAGGGATGATGCACAATTAAATTACTTACAGACATTTTAAAAATAGTTTTGTTTTTCTATATGAAGATATTAGTAGAGAAAAATAGTAGTTTTGAAAACTTTGTATATACAAGTGTGGAATAAAATTTTCGCATTGAAAAACTTAGTACAGGAAAACTACGACCTGAATATCCACAATTTTAATATCCCCCATACCCTCAGACTACATTCATCGAAAGAAGACTTTTTTTTTACAATCACTAATAATGTCAGCGATTTGCATGTTTGTCCTATCGTTATTTTTCTTCGTTGTCATTGTGTGAATTAAGTTATTTTCTTATGTGTGTCTTTGTGGCAATGTTAATAAATGCTTTCATTCCTTCTTTTTTTCTTTTTATTATTAGTTTTTTTAAGTGCGAGCGAGACAGTAAGCTCCACGTAACATCAGTCTTAAGGCCCATTTTGCACTTTCTTAATTAAACGCATTAACGTCACGTCATTAAAGCA
This sequence comes from Yponomeuta plumbellus, assembly GCA_947310845.1. Lineage (NCBI taxonomy): Eukaryota > Metazoa > Arthropoda > Insecta > Lepidoptera > Yponomeutidae > Yponomeuta > Yponomeuta plumbellus. The sequence goes on from OX371194.1 coordinate 16,249,774, forward strand.
ATCAACTAAACTTCTTCATAGAAAAGTCGTTGCGAATAGCGACTTAACTGCATTTAGTGCCCTGTCTCACTGGGACGCCATGGCGACGTCGCGAGCCACGTATCCAGGCAGTTAATATTGAAATGTATTTTCAATGTTAAATGTAGGACACTTAGGTCGACTTGCATAACTTCTTAAGTGCCCTGCCTGACTAGGACGCCATGGTGACGTCACCAGCGACCGTATCCAAGCAGTTAATATTGAAATGTATGGTGCCTAACTCACGTGGCGACGGTCTGGCAACGTCGCCATTCGATACAAACTGCTTGGATACGGTCGCTGGCGACGTCGCCATGGCGTCCTAGTGAGGCAGGACACTTAGGTCGACTTGCATAACTTCTTAAGTGCCCTGCCTGACTAGGACGCCATGGTGACGTCGCCAGCGACCGTATCCAAGCAGTTAATATTGAAATGTGTGGTGCCTAACTCACTTGGTGACTCTCTGGTGACGTCGCCATTCAATACAAACTGCCTGGATACGTGGCTCGCGACGTCGCCATGGCGTCCCAGTGAGACAGGGCACTAAATGCAGTTAAGTCGCTATTCGCAACGACTTTTCTATGAAGAAGTTTAGTTGATTGCTTTAATGACGTGACGTTAATGCGTTTAATTAAGAAAGTGCAAAATGGGCCTTAAGACTGATGTTACGTGGAGCTTACTGTCTCGCTCGCACTTAAAAAAACTAATAATAAAAAGAAAAAAAGAAGGAATGAAAGCATTTATTAACATTGCCACAAAGACACACATAAGAAAATAACTTAATTCACACAATGACAACGAAGAAAAATAACGATAGGACAAACATGCAAATCGCTGACATTATTAGTGATTGTAAAAAAAAAGTCTTCTTTCGATGAATGTAGTCTGAGGGTATGGGGGATATTAAAATTGTGGATATTCAGGTCGTAGTTTTCCTGTACTAAGTTTTTCAATGCGAAAATTTTATTCCAAACTTGTATATACAAAGTTTTCAAAACTACTATTTTTCTCTACTAATATCTTCATATAGAAAAACAAAACTATTTTTAAAATGTCTGTAAGTAATTTAATTGTGCATCATCCCTCAGACCACATTCATCAAAAGTTTTCTCATTTTATTACAATAATAATTAAGCTATCTATTAACAAATGTTAAATTGTGTGAGTGAGACACATCATCCTCCACGTTAGAGCAGCCTTAATGTCAGTATAACATAAAGACTAGAAATTACCTCCGAGAATTTTCTCAGACGATGAAATCTTATAAATAATATTTCATCATCATGATTAACCCATTATGTCCGCACCGAGGAGCACGGGTCTCTTACCTGAGGAAGGTATAGGACTATAGGCCATACTCCACCGCGTTGGCCAAGTCCGGATTGGTGGAGGCTTGTAAGACTAGTGGCATCGAATCATAAAAAATCAAATCATATTTACTATTTTCATAAGTAAACGGTGGCAGTAATACAGCAAGTTAGACCTTACACACACATTACGTACATAAACTCACGCCTGTATCCTGGAGAGGTACGCAGAGACCAGGGTTTGCCAGATGCCACGATCCTACCAAACATCTTTCGATTCCACAACATAACTCGTTCACGTCGGTTTAGGGTACTTTTCAAGAAACTATATTTCGACAAATATCTACATATGTGGGAGAGAAACTCGTAGAATTAAAGTTGTATTCAGTAATGCACAAACTCTAAATGAAAAAAATTGGTAATTGAAAATTAGGGCTTGTTTTGTCATCCTTTATATGAAATGTTTTTTTGTAGGATGGTTTATTTATTCGGGCTGTGTTTTTATTCCATACAAAAGTTTTCGTCGATTTCTGACTTTTCTAGTAATCTGACCTAATTTGGCCCCATACACTTTCTATCCCTATCAACAGCAAAATTAGATGGTATGATGTAGGATTGGTACTTAATCTACGAAACACTTCAAGAAGAGGTAGGTGGGTGAATCTACTCAAATTGACGGCGTCATTGTCCTTGGAAGTGTCACACTTATATTTTGTCAGTGCAACAGGTTGTTAAAGATATTTTTATTTCTATATTAGTTGGAGTTGACTGACAATCTTACATACTGTAACGACAATAACTGTATACTTATTATATTTCTGTTGTGCTGAGAACTGTGAGAGATTAATGACAACAATGACGAATTAGCGACAATTCGAGGAGATTCACCCAGGTAGGTAGTGCATCCATCTTCTCGCGTCTTGGCGAGGGCGCTTCCGTGCCCCTAGAAGACTGCACAGACTAAGTAGGAAATACTGTAATTTTGTTACACTGCTGTATGTAAGTTTTTACTTACTTTACTTTTAGTTTTGGTTTCGATACATACCTTGTAAATTAGGAACTTTCTTTGAGTATACAAAAATGCGTACCTGTGCCGTTGTGACGTGCAAAAATACAGGAATTCATACATTCCCCAGTACCAATGAAACCCTGAAGCGACAATGGATCAAAGCAACCAGAGTCGATGTAAATCGAAAAATTGGATGGAACATGCGTAAACATTCATGTATTTGTTCGGATCATTTCACCCCAAACGATTATATGACACGTAAGTACGAATTTCTTCGTTTAATTTCAGTAAAATAAAATATTAGTGAAGTAGATGTAAAATATTATTATTCAATTTTGCTTTTCTCTGTTTTTAGGTGGCAAACTAAGAATACTAAAGAAAACAGCTGTACCATCCATTTTTCCTTGGACGGCAATGGCTTCGACTTCATCGAGTGATATTGCCGAACCGAGAGATTCGGAACGGTCGACCTAACCAACACCCAGTACATTAACTGTCAAATTCTCGCGACTTTTGGCGTTGTCGCGCGCGACTCACGTCCTCGTACAGTGCCACCATCTTATCTGTTTAGTTGATAGCGGCGCTAGTGGAGAATTTAGTAGTAAAATTTGAGGAATTTACCTAGACAAATGAGAATATTTTAACCTGTCTTTCAATTTTAATGAAAATATATCTATAAATCTTAGTGACTGAATAAATAAAACAAAAAATGGGGAACAGGATTTACAATTTACATGTTAGTTACAATAGGGAATGGATGAAAATATCAGAAGTGCTTGATATTTTTTTGGTGATAGGAATAACCTTCCTTAACGTGGGAAAAAAGTTTCAATTTTTTTGGCCCCGTAGTTAATATTTAAATATACTTAATATTTTTCCATTCGTAGTTCTGGGCTTAGTACGGCATATCAGACATATTCCTTAGTCCGCTAAGTAAAAAGTATCCACCTTGAAAAGCTGTCATTGTCACCAGATTTTTTTTTTCATACGTAGCGGACCGAGGAATATGTCTGATATGCCGTACTGAGCCCAGAACTACGAATGGAAAAATATTAAGATTATTTAAAAATTAACTACGAAGCCAAAAAAATGGAAACTTTTTTCTCGCGCTAAGGAAGGTTATTCCTATCACCAAAAAAAATATCAAGCACTTCTGATATTTTCATCAATTCCCTATTTTGCCCACCTGAACTAATAACTTGGTGGCGCTGTACTACCTTTGCTGCGTCAAGAAGCGAGCGGTCACAACCACAGATTAAATAAAAAATGCTACGTTAATGACAGAACTATTTTCGCCAACTGAGCGCCATCTATTGAGTTTTTGTGTTATTAACTCTTTTTTTTCTGATAACGGCTCATTGGTCTACGTTGCCAAACCCGGTCAAGACCAGTATGAAAGCAACAATAAAATAAAAATGCAGTCATAAATTACTTTGAATTCCATGGCGTCAAAAGACAAAGTTTCTATGGTTCAAGATGCTGCCAGAGAGAATAATCGATCGGACCTTCTTTCCTGGACGCTCCTATCGGGAGCGGCATTATCATCTAAATCGCATCGCGCCGACATTACGGTGTTTAGGTATTTGCGCACTATTGTTAGTGGCGTTGTGTATAAAATAAACATTTGTTATGGCCCGCAGAGGGGACGGACGCCGGGTGGTCCCGGGCCGATCGGGGTTGGATCTTGCGCCCTGTTGTACGAATATTTGTTGACGGCACTACGATCTTTATGCTAGCTCTACTTCATTGGTAATTATTTATTATGTGCCGTAACGTCACACTACATAGCCCTCTCTAATACTGTAAAATACTAGCTGGCCCGGCAAAGTTGTTTAGTTGTTTCACCGTAAATTATTTCTTGGAATTATAATTAAAAACAATTTAGGGTGGACCCCCCTTATCACCTAGGGCTATGAAAAACAGATACCAAGCTATTCTCAAATCTACCGAATATACCTACATATAAAATTTCATAAAAATCGGTCAAGCTGTTCTGGAGGTGTCCGCATACTCCTCCGAAACTGAACTAGCACACTGATACGAAAATTTTATATATTAAAAGAAGAACGTACGTATACTCTATCCTTAGTTTAATTGTCTTGATTTCTGCCTTAATTTTCTTAAGTTTTTATTATAACCCAAACAACACTTAAATACTAGTGTAATTTAGTAGTCCAAATCAATTGTGGGCATAATGACATTGTTAGCGACTATATGATTATGGTTACAATTACATAAAGTCGAGATTTACAGAGACGTAAAGCTTACTGTCTTTCTACACCTCGACTTTGAACCGTTTTGGAGAAGCTCGTGAAAAATATGTCATCGAAAAAAAAGCGAATTAATTTAGCGTTTCAATGCTCCGTTGAACCTACTTCTACTCTCAAAGGGGTCCAGTCATCCTATCCCTTCGAGTCCGGAACCCCGTGAACAATAGAGCGCGGGCGTGCGCTCCTATATCCCACATTACCATTAGAATCGTGGTCGCCTGATGTATGGCGCGCGCAGCTCCAGCTCCCGCCCTGCGGTAGCCGATACAGAGTTCCCTGGATTCATTAGGATACCCATTTAGGTACTATAGTAGGACCATCAGTCGCTGGATGCCCGATCTGAGGCAGATAGCTGGTAGCGGCTGGGTAAGGAGAGGAGCGGATGTATAAGGTTTCTAATGAATTTATTTCTTTCTGGTGTGTATAATAAAGAATTCTAATCTAATTTAATCAAATCTAAGGAGGCCCGAACATAGAAAGAAGTGATGTGCCTTGGATGAGACTGCTGCTGGATTTGATTGGATCATAGCTCTTAGCTTAAAACTAGTTTGCTTGCTACACTTTGATCTTAAGAGAATAAACATAAACATTTACATATAGGCACATGCTTCTGCCCCCACACTAGAATACCCTGTGTCGTGGGAACCAGAAACAGCGACATCATAAACATCCAAACCTGGGTTTCTTTTTTGTCCCCAGCCGGGATTCAAACCCTCGATAACCGGCAGATGCACTAACCAGTGCGCCACAGAGGTAGTCTTAGAGAATTAGATGGTCGCTTTGTTTAGTTGTATTAAAGGTAACTAAATAAAATCTCCAAATTGTAATGTAGAGCAAAGACAACAAAGCGAACGTTTCCCACCGGGCTAAGATCATTGTTTGCCCAAAGCAAGGGCCCTCGAGCCAATAAAATAATAACGCAATCCGCAGCTCCGTATTTGCTTAGTTAACGGCGCTTACAGCGGAGGCTGATTAAATCTAAACTGGATCTGCAGAGGCGGCGAGATCACACGTCGTCGGTGCGATACAAATAGGGTTGCCAGCCACAAGAATACAAAAAACTCGGCGGCATATGAAGAGTAGTTTTGAGCTAAAATACAGAGTCTGTATTTTTTTTTTAATTTTTGTTATTCAATGTCTGATATTGATACGGTCATTTAAGAATAAATCGTTATATTCTTATCTAATAAAAAAATCGCAGGGACTTGAAGGTTTAACAAACAGCCCTGTCAGCGTACCGACCAGGGCGTAGAGTCTGCTAATGCATTTTAGTACAATGACATCTTTCATTGCATGTTCAAATCAACGCGCGCACTCGTATACATAATTATACACGTCAATGGAATTGGAAAATTATGTCACGTGACCCGATCTTCTAACTGTAACTGAACTATAATGCACTAAGAGAATCGAGGCCCTGAACGTAGAATTTAGGAGTATTCGAACTGAAATTTTGCTTGAATTTGACCAAATTGGATGCTAGACTGGCAAAGAAAACATTTAGCCTAACATGACCAAAAAAACCAAGCATGTCGGCTAAATCCGGATGCATGGCAACCCTAGATAGGAAGATAGCGGAGGATAGACATACAATAAGTGAGTACAGAGGGACCGGATTTTTGTACGTGGTTACGTAATTAAAATTATTTTTACTGACAATTTCAGTTCTTTTACTTTAAAAGCAGTTTCCCCCCAATATTTTCTTCATAACTCAACTACTAGTCCTGATTCTAAATTAACCAGGTAACCAGGAAAGAGCATTACACAGAAACTCGTCTATCGAAGACAGTACTGGAACATATCCAAAATTTTGAAAATCCAGTTATTTTACACCAAACGTTTCAAAATAGACTGCTCTAAACCGCTGCAATCTAGTGCAGTATACGAATACATAGGCTGCTACTTATGTATGTGGTATCTGGGATTCCAATAATTTTAAACGCAATGTCTGACCTCCATGGTCAAATTCGTTCTTTTTTTAAATACTGGCCGCTAATATTTTTCTCTTATACCGGGTGTCCCAAAACTCGACGTCAACCCGAAGCCGGGTGAAAAGGCAAGTCAAGCTGGTTGTCAGAAAAATATTAAAAAAATCTAAGTTGTATGATTTCAAAATTATAGGCATTTTTTAAAAATCGCAAAATTACACACCCTGTGACAGTCTTTTTACTCCTGTTGCCACAAATCTTTACTTTTTCCAAATATTTTTTTTGCTGTGTAACCCTGAATAATGCTTCTCTAAACTGTAATCAAAATTTTGAAACCAGCTGCTCTAGCTTGCATAAAAAATAGGACTTATTTCCTAGAAAAACTTTCAAAATAAAAAATTGCCTAGTTTTAACTGACTGTTTTGAAAAAAAAATCATACAACTTAGATTTTTTTTTTTTTTTTCTGACAACCAGCTTGACTTGCCTTTCCACCCGGCTCCGGGTTGACGTCGAGTTTTGGGACACCCGGTATACGTTAGTGTTTTGTTTTTGTTGGGTTTAAAATGTCATATCGCTGAAAAAATGGAACTCACTCGTGAAAATATTCGTGCTATGATTTATTACGATTTTCGACGTGGTTTAACGCAACAACAGTCATAGATCAATTAACTTCGACTTTTGGTGGTGAAGCTCCATCAAAAACGACTGTGTATCACTGGTTTAGTGAGTTTAATCGCGGGCGCAGTAAGCTCACGGACGAAGTTAAAGAATGTCGCCCGAAATCGGTGGTTGTGCCACAAAATAATGAAGCTGTGCGAAAACTAATAATGCAAGACCGCCATGTTCCGTATCGCGAGATAGAGGCTATTCTGGGCATATGTATGACGAGCATTCATAGGATATTACATGAACATTCGTCTGTAAAAAAAATTTGTTCGCGTTGGATCCCGCACAACTTAACTCAGGATCAAAAAGATGCTCGAGTCGAATGGTGCAAGAAAACCTTAAAAAAATTCAACGGAGGCGACTCAAAATCTGTTTATAATATCTAAACAGGTGACGAATCCTGGATCTACGCGTACGATCCCGAAACTAAACAACAATCAACAGTTTGGGTGTTTCAAAATGAGCCGAACCCTACGAAAGTGGCTCGTGCAAAAAGCACTGTAAAGCAAATGGTGGCCTGCTTTTTTGGTATTAATGGCCATGTGGCTACAATACCACTGGAGAATCGCAGAACGGTTAATTCGGAGTGGTACACGACCATTTGTTTGCCGGAAGTATTTGAAGAAATACGCCAAAACAACCAGCGACGCAGAATCATACTTCACCATGACAATGCCAGCTGTCATACATCTCAGGAAACAACTACATTTTTGGATGGTCAAAAAATAGAATTGATGGGTCATTCACCGTACAGCCCTGATTTGGCTCCCAATGATTTCTATTTATTCCCAAATGTAAAGAATAAATTACGTGGTCAACGATTTTCGACCCGTGAAGATGCCGTAGATGCGTTCAAACAGCACGTTTTGGAGATACCTCAATCAGAGTGGAAAAAGTGTTTTACAAATTGGTTTCATCGAATGCAAAAGTGCATCGATCATAGTGGAGAATACTTTGAAAAACAATAAAAGCATATTTAGCCATATACATTTGTTTATTTTTTCTATTCCGCATATATAAGTAGCAGCCCTCGTATCTCGACCACTCCTTTATTTATTTTTTAATTACTAAAAACCATTACAGTCCTAAAAGATCAAAACTTTGATTGCCCATTACTAGAGTATAGTAAATTTTAAAAGTACTGTCTCCGATAGACGAAATTACCTACAAACAAAATACGGCGGTCTCGGGGGCGGCATATGTCCAGTAGTGGATGAATACGGGACGGGCTGATCGATAGAGACTAAGACAAGGGTTGGCTACTCACACAATTTTGACGAACCTCTATCGATTATCGATACCTTACGGCATTATTTAGGTACAAAAACCCTAAAAAAACGATTACACTAACACGGCACACACCCACGGTTTCTCGTACGCTAACAATCTGTTAAAATGCTGTTAAATGCATCTTAACTAATGTAATTATTTATTAAATTAAATTAAAGTGAGAGCATCCTGCAATAAAATTTCGTTAAATGTCAACGTATTTTTTTAAACAGTATCTTTAATTTGTGGTGTGCCGGGTGTGCGCTCTGTATGCGAGTGAACGAATGTCAAACATGACAGCTGTGTCTGTTAGTGCTGCCAGAATTACTACGGCAAAAAATTGCATGAGCACGCACTTTTCTTCGTTTTAAAGAGGTATAAACTCGTTTGTTTTTAAGTTTCGTGTTTTTAAGTTTTTTTTTTTCAATTTAACCTTGAGTTTTTAATCGCTTTATAACGCTAAATTTTACCGTTGCATTCGCAAAATTTCGTCAATTCTATTTGAGGAATTTACAACATTACTGACGCAATCACAGATTACATAAGAGACCTGGAGACCTGCCTGAGGGGTTTAAAAAACAACATTAACAGTGTTTTAGCTTAAACTTTTTATAAATTAAGGAAATTTAATACGACCACTAAGATTAACTAGAGTTTTAATTAAAGAGATTCTAAGATTAATTACTTTTCTATTTTATAAATAATACCGTAGTCTCCAGTGGCAAAACCCCAAGGCGACTTTCATCTCATTACATTCTACTCTTCGAACGGAAGATAGTTGGAGAATAAATACCAGTAGGATGACGGTCCCCGGCCCCGTGCCGGCCGCGTGTCGGGCGTGCGCCACGTGCCGCCCCCGATTGCCTCGCGCCTCCCGTTCGGAGAGAAACACCATTTATAATTCGAACAGGAAATATTACACGCTAATTTCGTCGCCGAAATCGGGGTTTAGATTGATTTCCGCGGCGTGTTTGTTGGATTAGACGATTGTTCGGTTTCCCTATTTAACGGGATTTGAATGTTGTGGTTTGGTTTGTCGTATATTTAAGTGTTGTGTACTCTGTAGGTAATGTCTCTGTAAATGAACATAAATATTTACATATAGGCACTTAAATTGCATCTGACCCTACACTAGGATACCTAGTGTCGTGGGGACCAGAAACAGCGACATCACAGACATGTGAACATTATCAACATTGAAATGTCCTTTATATAGGAAAATCTTTCATTTAAAAATGAACCGTCTCAAACTCTGTATTGTTTACTTTTACATAGCTAGACTGAACAACAATCTAAAAGTAAAAGTTGTTTGTTGCCAAATGAATTATGTTACATGCATGTGGATTAATAATTATTAATATTTAACATATTTATTATAACGTGTCACAAAAAATAACTTTCGCTCACAAATTATTTAAAAATTGCCATATTTTCCGAAATTTACAAGACGAATTGAAGTAAGTTCCTATTTACTTAATAATATTTTTATTTTATTTTATTTATTTAGGATTACTAACAACTTGTATACTACAACATTTACAAAGTGCTTAAAGCTAACTAACTTAAAGATAAGTATACAAGCCAATTATAAGTAATCACTGCATGCAAAATTATACAAATACAAACATCGTCTTTTATTTAAATTATACAGGTGCAAAATATAACATCGTCTAACTATGTTTTGGTGTTCAATTAGTCCGTAATAACTTTTTTATTTTATTTATATTGTCCGAAAAAAATATCAATGATATCACTGTAGTGGTTTAAAAGCTTACATATTCTAGGAATAGTTGAATTAGCACCAAGTACTGTCTTACGTAAAGGAGGAGTGAAAAGTGTGAGACGTTTGCGGGGATAGTTTTTAGGAACTCTAAATTTAAATTTTGTTAGAAGTGGGGGCAGTCAATTTTATTATTTAATATTCTATGTGCGAATGTGACATCTAACATATTGTATCGATTTTGCAGAGTCATTATTTTGAAGTGATTGAGTCTATTATTGTAAGATTTTATTTTATTTGCAATTCCTAATGAGTATGACAGATGCCACAGAAATCTTTTCTGAATTCTTTCTATTCGCATCATATGATTCGCATAATGTGGTCGCCATACCACACTTCCATATTCTAGAACACTGTGTACCAGACAGTTATAGAGCATAATTTTTGTTTTTGGTTTTTTAAACATTTTTACATTTCTAATCACTAAACCTAACATTCTGTTAGATTTTTTCACAACGTTGTCTATTTGTGGAACAAACGTTAATTTCTTATCAAAAATTACTCCCAAATCTCTTACAGTTTCTAGGTCTTTTAATTCTGAGTTATCTATTTTGTAATTCGTGGGTATTATTTGGTGTTTGCGTGTGAATTTCATTTGGTAACATTTATTTGCATTGAGTTGCATTCCGTTAGTGTCTTCTGTGTCTTGAGACTGAATCTTCTGTGCAGTGGACTTCTCGGGCGATTTTTAGGTCATCGGCGTATAGAAAAGGAGTTGAATTTTGAAAACATAGTGTTACGTCATTTACAAAGAGATTGAAGAGGATCGGACCCAGGTGTGATCCTTGAGGGAACCCAGATTTATGTGTTTTTTTATACAAAATAATACACATATATCGATAAATTAAAAGTCAATAAAGCAATTTCACTTCTAATGACATCAAGGCAGGTCCTTTACACAGACTCCTGTTTAATCCCTCCGTAGTTTCCTTTTGTCTTAGCAATAGTAAACACAGATTTAATTGCAGTTATATGTAGTGGAAGTAACTACCGTCTAACTAGTGCACCCGGGGCAACTTTACGACCCGTGTGATATAATCGCCACCCTGTAGAAGCTGAAAGCGCTTTGTCGATATGTCTGTATGAAAACGCTGATTAGATTAAGAAAGAATAAGAAGCGAAAATACTGAGGAAAAAAAAATTATCACCCACTGGGCGCATTACGCCTGAAATAAAAAATAATTATTTTCATTTTTGTCTTTGTTACTATATCATATTGTACGAGTATACTAGTTTGGTAACAGTAATTATTAATCATGTAGTAATTTAGATTAGATGCATTTAGTAATTCCAAACCTGAGACCTTTTCTCCACTACCTATACCAAAGCAAAAGCTTAAAATTTAAATTTTATGTATTTTTATTTATTTTTCACGCATACTAATTTATTTATCTCACATGTGTGCATGGATGGATTGGCGTGAAAGAGAAGAGGCCTATGCCTATTTACGGGCTGATTAGATTTGTGCATGAATGTGGCTGATCTTGAGGCAAACTTGAGTTGATCTTGTGACCTCCCTCCCCCTGCCTTCGCTTATCACACGATTTCATTCCTTGACCAATGTTTATGGATGCTATGTCAAGCTATACCAATGAAAAAGCTTAACGAATTCCTTGATTGATTGAATTGACTATCCTAGTAAACTACACAATAGGAAAGATGACGCCTTGAGTCGCGCGAATGAAATGTCAAAATTCTGATATTTTGCCACAAAACGCATCCATTGCGTCATCACACTACATCTGCAGCTAATCTCACTGGACGAAAACAGCGCTTTAAACACTGCGAGGGGTTTCAGTGAACAGTCGAATTACCGTCTCGAACTGTAACTATTCCATTAAATCTAAGGACGTCTGCTTTATTGGTTCTCTTGGAGTAATTAAACTAGTCTATCTGTTGAGATGTTTATCTGTTTGTCTAGAGTTAACTTAATGGCTGTTTACTATAAATGATCCATTGATACATAAGCCTAGGTACACACAGTTATCCGTGTGGAGTTTCTGGTCTTCCATCGGACGCGTCCCCCGGGTGGCGGATAGGGGAACGCCCTCCAGATATGGAGGGTACCGGCTTCGGCCGGCGCGGACCAAAACCAGAGGAAGGGGGACGTCCAGTGGCCTGCGCTGCTGGATGTCCCGCGGGGTCCACTATGGGCCCCGCACCTGTAACCCCACATTGAGTGGGGCCGGGGGCCTTCGGGCCGCGAGGAGACAACCTCTATAAAAAACACACGGTGGGGGCCCTCCTCTATGTCCCTCTGTTCAGCAGAGGGCATAGAGGAGGTTGAACGGAGGGTCACAGACGGCAGGTTGGGGGACCTGCCGTCCGACATCGTGACGGGAGAAGGGGGTGGTGGGCCCATGCCCCTTCTCCAGTGAGGGTGGGCCCGACTCCTTGCGAGTCGGGTCGACGTCGCCGGGGCGCCGCTGTAGCATTCGCACTGTGGTTTACCACAAGCGAGATCCGGCGGCGCCCCATTGCACGAGCGACAGGACGGCCCCCGGGGTGTTTTAGGAGGTATGCCTCTCCTATTATTAGGAGAGGAGAGTCCGACACACGGCCGTCGCCCTCCCCCAAGGGTGGCGGTTATGGTGCACAAAGCATTTCACCCCGTTAACAAAAAAAAAAAGGTACACACAGTTACAATTTGACAGTTCTTCCATAGAAATTATTTATTATATGATTAGTTTTAACCGTAAATTTGTCTAACGACGTATCGATCATATCAAATGCAGTAATGGCTATTTTCGATTGAGATAAGATAAGAAAATTCTTTGTTGCACAATAAGTGTATTTGCGGGGAATGGGGCGCAGTATTTTAGGTGTGAAAATAATTTTATTTTATTAGATATGTATTAGAAACACGACGCGGAGCTCAAAAACTAAAACTACAGATGTTATCATTATTATGTATCATTAGTAAGGTATGGTAGATGTTTTAAGGATTTTTCCTTATATTTATTACACAGATTTGTACAAGCAAAATGTCAAAATGCGGCTGCCTAGATTGCACCATAGATTTATAAGTAATCTATCTAAATTAAATCGTTCAGATTTTTTTTATTAAAAAAAGATAAATGAAAGAAAAAAAAGAACGTGTTTATGTGAACGTGGACTTTCTTAATAAAAGTTTCTTACCTAAAAAAATATATTTTATAACAAAAAAATCTGAACGATTTCATTTCATTAGGGTATAGTAAGTATACTACAGTTTAAGAAGTGGCAAATAAATGTCATACAATGTATTATTACTTAACCTACGTGCGTGCATGCAGCGACTAATGAATGTCAATGAAACGCACGTGATTTGTCAGGATCGTAACGTGGTAGGGGGCAGCCCCTAGTGCTTTCCCCTCAGGGATACAGACGTGAGCTTATTATGTATGTATGTACTGTAGATGTTGACTGAAAAACACTTTCCTATACTAACGAGATGTACTTCCAGGGCGGAAAACTAGCCAGTTTATTCTATAGAAATGGAACACCAGGCCGCTTGTAGGATATAACTTATATATTAAATTGTATCTGCAGCGGCTTTCGAGTGGATTCCCGCCACGAGAGAACACAGGAATAAGAGACTTATACACGCATAGTTGTTCAATAGAATGATATAAGCATAACAATGGTTGTCATTTACCTCTATTTGATAGTCTACAATGCAATATCATTCCGATGGTAAGTAATGCGCGTAAATAAATAGGCATCTCTCGTGAAAAATAACAAATCGCACAATGTACCATTGGAGTGCGATTAAGTACTACTCGATCAACATTTTCAATGAAACAAGCATGCAAGCAAGCATACATACATAATCTCACGCCTATATCCCAGAGGTGTAGGCAGATACCAAAGACTGCCACCTGCCACGATCCTAACAAATCTCTTTCGGTTCGTCGACATTAATTGGTCATTGCATGCATGCACCCCGGTTTCGGGTACTTTTCATCTTGCCCTTTGCTAATACATCCGCCACAAGTATGTCCGCCTGAGGCGTCCCTTACCGGCCGTTCCACTCACATCGAAACAAGCAATCCGGTACTAATATAACACTATAGAATAACTATGCATGTTAGCCGGGACCTTGCGCTACAGAATAAGAAATCGTTCGCTGAGTAAAAAATTTAAACCGAGAAATAAATATTCATATTTGTACAAGCTCTGATGTCAGTGATTGTATGCACGTGTGGTGTAAATAATAACTGTATTTAAGTGTAAATAATAAAATAAGGGATTATTACGTGCTTTAAGAGGATTTGCATGTGACAGATAAAATATCTCAGATTTATGAGCGACACTGAAAAATAAATTGCGTAATGGCTCACAATCAAAAGGCTTTTTAGGGTTCCACAGTGGACAAGGACTCCTTATAAGTATTATAGTTTTGCCATGTCTGTCCGTCCCTCAGTGTATAATTTAATTTCATTTCATTTATTGATTTGCAGCAAACACGTACATTTGATATAATTTATAATAGCTAGGGACATGCGTGATGCGCCATTATCTGGCAACCAAAATTGTTTGTCGTTAATATTGTACTTGTTTTTACCTATAGGTATTTAAGTATCAATATCAACTTATTGTATTCTATATCCGTCGGTCCGTCTGTCGGTGTGGTCGACAATAATCTCATCTGTCGATGGGGTCAGTGTTGTGAGCGGTGGTGCTGAGAGTTCAAGCATTTCTCTCACTATCAGTTAGAATGGTAGGTTCAGGTTATTGCTGCTGAGTTGAGCTGATTTCTCCATGTCCGCTGTGGCAGCGGGAAGTGCAGAGTGACCTAATTTTGTTATGTAATACATGTCCTTATACCTACATATTCATCAGGAGGAAATATTTGTATTTTTGTGTGTGTGTATGTTTGTAATGAATAGGCTTAGAAACTACTGGGCCGATTTTAAAAATTCGTTCACCTTTCGAAAGCTACATTCTTCGTGTGTAACAAAGGCTACATTGGATTTTCAAAAAGGTTAGGGTTCCATATGAAATCTCAAATGTAACCCCAGGTGTAAAAAATTACCACCCCGGGTATTTTCCACGGCACTAATATAGCAATTTCCACGGAAACGTCTTCGCCACCCGTGCGACGCCGGGGCGGGTCGCTGGTGTATTATATTCTGTTAAGTATTACGCTCTATACTAATGTTAATAATACCACTGAATACATAATCATCATCATCATCAACCCTTTATGTCCCCACCGAGGGAAACGGGTTTCTTCCTTGAGGAAGGTATAAGCCATAGTTCACCACGGGGGCCTAGTCCGTATTGGTGGAGGCTTGTAAGGTCAGTGGCTGGTCTTACTGTCAGAAGTTTTCAAGCCGCCCGCGCCCTAAGGTCTCTCTGACTTGGCTTAACGTGAGCCATCTATCGACGGCATAATACATTCAATTAAATACTCTATTTAATATCTTGACTTGATTCGTGCTTAGGAAGAATAGATTAGGTCATGCTGGAAGAGCTTAGGCTTTCTGGGAAGTTAACAAATATCCTTTAAGTTTCACCTTAAAGGTATACTTGCTGGTAAGGACTTGGAGAAGAGGAGAAAAGTCATTCCAGAATTTAGACACCGCGAATCTGAAGCTATTAACGCCCCAGGACAATGATTGTGCTAAGGATGGAATGAATTAGTACTAATATCATCTACTTTAACCTGATAAATTCGTTCCCTAATGAAGCACAAAAACGTAAACCAATCAAGGGGAACGTAGCCATCCCTTTCCCTTTCAGATAAGATCACAATTTGCGGAGTTCCTTTAGTCGACCAACAAACAGCGACGGCTGAAACATCTTGGATGAATTAATTAAGACGGCCCCGTTGCTGTTAGAGCTACGAAATTTGATTAAAGCCCAAATTCACCTTTCAAATTGTGCCCTATCCGGGCACGGCGACAGGCTTGCCATTGTCACGTTGGGACCTAACAAACTCGGCAAAACGTGGGCCCAGTACTAGTAATTGGTGTCTCTGCTTACCCAATCGCGGATAACGGGCGAGAGTATTTTTTTCACATTTCAAAACAACTTACAAATATTTTCCACACTACGTCGTGACTTAATAAACGTCAAAAGCAATTAACTTTGGTACTGTCAATTTCAGATTACAGATTATAATGTGTTTGTGAAGAAAAAACTGACAAAGAAAGTAGGTATTCATTTACTTTTTTGAAAGAGTTCATGTCGTTATACGAGTTACAAACTGTGAAATTAGAAACCAGCCCTAAGGACTAGTTTGATAATTGATAAACTTGAATAATTTTAGACTTGAGTGTGATGACAAGAATTAAGCTCGCTCTAGCTAATATAAATTTGCCTGGAATTCCTCGTATATAAAATAATCTAACCTATACAAATGTCATCAAACTCAGACGAATTGCCATCACCGATACTCATGATTTTTTTGGGTTTATCTGGTAGGTTTGAGAATAGGTAGGCTAATGAATATGACAAAACAACATGTAGCTAAGCTAGGTATCCCTGTTTAATGTACTGCGGCCCGGAGTGGGACCATTCTCACTGTTTCGCTCCAGTTCATCCAAAGGTTGTCTGGAAGAGATCACTATTAGTGATGTGGCCGCCGTCTGTACTCTTAGATTAAGAAATTAATGTGTAATCTTCTTTTTAATGTACAATAAAGTGTTCTCTGTCTCCATCTGTCTATAACATTTCCATAAGAAAACTTATTTCTAAGCGGCTACACACCGAAATTTCGGACAAAACGGCGAAAATAATTTTATGGAAATCGCATTGTTTGCTCAGGCAGTAATGAATTCTTCGGCGGGTCTGAATAGAGGCATTAGTCCCTGTTGCGACGCTATTTAGAAGGTGGAGTTTGAGAAGGACGATAAAGAGAGTTTTATAGATATATTTCGGCACTTTTATCAATAAGGTAAAGCTAATGAGTAAAATGGACAGAGAGCGCGGCGACGACTGACGAGCGCATATGCAAAAATACGAATAGCGCGCATGGTAACCACGTAATTTTTTTGTCAATGTGGTATAGTTTAAGAATAACAAATATAACAAGATAAAAACTTAATTAACAATCTATTAAACTAATCTACTATAAACTAAATCATATAAATAATAAAAATAAAATGAAAAAATAAATTTACTCACGCCCGTTATCCCCGAGGGGGCAGGCTGAGGCACCAATCACTAGAACTGGGCCCACGTTAAAAAATTAAATAAATAAATATAAATAGTACTTTACTAATAAAAGTAATATAAACTAACAAAAAACTTGCCCCGGGTCGGTATCCATGTGTATAGTCCATATCTCTATGTTTCCACGACACAGGAATTCTCATAGTTACTCAATCTTATTTTCTCATAGTTACTCCAATTTGGTTAGGTAGCAGCTTGGCTTTGGCTTGGCCAGCGCTTATATCATCTATGTGTCTGTGGGCCTTTTCAAACCTTTACAGCTTCGAATTAAAACGTAAAGTGTATGTTACTAAGTGAATATTATAGTGTATTCACTAATTTGTAATTTTGGCTAAAGAGTTGAAACGAGTACAACCTCACTCAGGTTGTTACAAATTAGTAAATCCGGACATTAATTAGGTACCTAAAATATTCACTTAGTAACGTTATAAATTTAACGTGGCTTACTACCACCATCAGTCACCCCAAAGAATGTCAAAAAATCTCACAAACCCTCAGAGAAAAAAAGATAAGCTCAGCGTTGTACATGTATTTTCTCATGTCATTTTGTTCTATTTTTTTTAATTTTTATTTTATAAGGAAAACTTACAGCTTATCACTAACACATTAAAATTTACACACATAGAAACAGAAAGCCATAATATGAGCAAATGGTACAGGTGGAAGAAAAACAACACAAGACAGCAGAGACAGCTAATCCAAGAATAAACGAGGCACACCGTCAATAAGTTGCATCGGTAATAAAGCCTACACCGAGTCACAAAATCTGGAAGCTATTACTTTGCGAATAACGGAAATGCTGTCCGTGAACAAATCAATGTCTACATTTATTTATTATTATTTTCTTGTATTACGTTTTCGTGTACAATGGGTAATAGGTCAGAGTGGAGTTTTTTTTCGCTGCCTTTTTCTCCACTACAGACGGCCCTAAGGCAGCGGCTAACATTATACATAACTGTATGTACATTGACATTCAACAAGCAGAATGTAAATTCTTTACGTTGAAATAAAAATTTTTGAATTTAAATTTGAATTTTTTGGTACCTACTTTACCTTCTACACATTTCTCTTTATACCAAAGGAATTACTATCGAAGGCTTTATCTTTCGGCGCGAAAACGCCTCCATTGTGATCGCTACTGCGAGTCTGCATAATTTTGCTCCATTTGGGCGCAGAAATGATTAATTATTGGGATCTTTGACTCTACTTCCTTTGTTGGGTGACAATGCTTTCACGTTGACTGTGGAATCTTTTTATCTGTTACAATAGCACATCTTGCTCCTGAAACCGTTGTAAGCAGTTGACAAATATGAGAGAAGTTACACCTGATTGAATATATCAAGAATATATTAAATAGAAACGTTTGATAATTTATGAGTATCCAATAACTATAGACACTTTTTTTGTTTCTAAACTTGTACTCCCGTAGAGAGCTAAAGATAAGATAAGAATATTCTTTATTGCACATAAGAAAAAAGAGACAAATAAAAGTTACAATTAAAGAAATATATACGATAGGCGGTCTACATAACACAATAATTTGTCCTAGTCCCAAACTAGGATCCCCAGTGGTGTGGTGACCTGGCAAGGACACCAAAAACATGAAAACCCGTCCAAAAACCAAATTTTAAAATTACTTAAATAAATTAGTGCAAAGGTGAGCTTAAAGCTACATAGTAATTTCTTCTAACTTACCCACGTTGATGTGTAAAGTGAAAAGGGTCAGTGCCAGAATAAATAAAAATGGCTTTGCTGTATTTAATAAACTATACGTTGTCATTGATGCATTTTTTTTATATATGCCTTATTGCACACGAAACATTACACAGAAGATTACATTAAAAAACATCCAATCAATCAAACAATCCTGAAATATAACATAACATTCAACATAACATACATTACTTCTGGCCCCACACCAGGATAGCCTGTGTCGTGGGAACCAGAAACAGCGACGTCACAAACATGTAAGCATCCAAGACCTGGGTTTCTTTTTTTGTCTTTAGCCGGGATTCGAACCCGGGACCTCTCGTATGGTAGGTAGGCAGATGTGCTAACCACTGCGCCACAGAGGTTGTCGTCCTGAAATATGAAATCCTGAAATATGCCTCATACTTTATGATAAATACCAAGCAAACTCGAACGCTTGGTGAACCTAGACACAACCCTTTCCACTGAAGTACGATTCCGGGGAAATATTATCCCGGCGCCCTATATCTAAATAAGAAATTAAAGGAATACTGCTAGAGTTAACGCTCTGAATATTCAAAGGGAATAAATTAAACCAAAGTTGGTTGGGGTGTCTACTTAGGATACGATGGGCAGAAATTTATTTCAACGAAAAGAATTTAGGAGCTGTAGTAGCCTAGTGGGTAGAACAATGGAACTCGAAAGCAGGAGACCCAGGTTTGATTCCCAGTGCGGGCATAGACATGTATTTGTTTTCTAAGTTATGTAGATTTATGAAGTTATAATCCTGACTTGGCCCCCGTGGTGGAGTATGGCATATTATGCCATACTCCACCACGGGGGCCTCATGGAAGAGACCTGTGCCCCTCTGTGGGGATATAATGGGTTGATGGTGATGACGTTATAAGACCAATACCACTCGCTAACAGCGAAAGAAAACATGGTGAGGTTACCTGAGTGTCTGAGCGGTTGGAATCGCCAATCCAAGATTTTTAAGTTACGATGTTTTCAATTCCACTTCGAAATTTGACAGTTACGTTTTTTTTGTTCATTTAAGTTAGTTAATCCCTTATGACATTTTCGTTTATTTCGTTCTGTCAAAGTGATCGTTGGAAACTTTTTAGGATCCCGTAACTCTGCGTTATATAAACTTAACCCCCGGTTTCTCGTACACTAACAAGCTGTTAATCTACTGTTAATAGCTGTCAGTTGGCCAAAGTGCATACGAAAAAACGTTAGACAGCTGTTGACAGTAGATTAACAGATTGTTGGCATACGAAAAACCGGGGGTAAGCTAACCAACGCAATCAAAAGTTAAGTTTGAATAGTACGGGTTTCTCGCGGAGGCTAGTGTTAATCGCACTTGTACGGTTATATTTTCCTGTACTTTCAGAGTAGGCAGGCTAATTTTACAAAGGAAAGCAAGACAAATTATGCCAAGTAACGTCGCGGCTGGTTTACGCTTCATTACGTAGATAAATAACGCGTTTTAAGTACTACGGTACGCTGAAGGCCTGATGGAGCAATGAATAAATGAATGGGTTTTAAGAGGGAGCTTTCTAACAGAATATGTTCTTAAAAGTATGTTTTTTTTCCTCATGAAAAAAATACCATCTGCCAATTGTAAGTGAAATAAAAGTAAAGGTGAAAATGCGTTTATTGCGACCAACAAATAGATAGATAGATAGATAGAGAGAGAACACTTTATTGTCCATAAAAAAGGAAATTACACAGGTATTTCTGATTTACAAAAATAAACATTAAATTACTAAGTTACTTTGGCAACTAAAGTTGAGTGCTTAGAATGCGCTGCCAGAGACATGTCTGTCGACGGCGCTGTTTTTCAGCACTCACCTGCTTAAACACTAACTATAGATTAAATTCTTATCGTAAATTGTGTATTCTGTGTCGTAACTAATAAATGTGACATAATAAGAGCTGTCCAGTGATTTAAAATATGACGCCGCTATTTTCGGCAGTCATCTGAAAGATTTTAATTTTATTTTATTAAGTATGAGAAGTGTGTGTGTGTGTGTGTGTGTGGATGCGGCAAGTTGAAGACAGGGCGCTATGGCGCTCATTAGGGGAGGGCTAAATAGGGGTCCACTGCTGGCAGTGGACTAGTATAGCCTGATGATGATGATGAAGTGTGAGAAATGTAATACATTCAGCCTATTACTGAAGTGTATCGGAGGCCAGAATGAAAGAGACGCGGTAGTGGCTTCACTCAATATAAATTTTATGGATGTAGGTGTATTCAAACTTTTCTATCCGAACCTTTTTCTAGAGAGGCATTGTTAATTTATAACTTTGTTAGAGATAGTTTACTTGAGCGTTGATTTAATATATAAAATTATATGTACTTTGGTAATTTTAGAATAAGTTACTATGGGGCTGACATGCATCCTTAAGGTGCTACGGCACCTTAATAAAGAAAAGGATGTCCTTGTAAAGCTTGAAATTCTCGAATGAGAAAAATCTGGAGAAAAAGTAAAAACAACAAAATACTTTATCTGGTCTGTTATGGTCTTCCTAAAAACTTATAATTTTGTATTGTATTACCGAGCTGAGTATCAGTAACGTAGTACGTTTAATCAGGTTCTAAACTATGTATGATAATTTTGTATTGCATTACCGAGCTGAGTATCAGTAACTTAGTACGTTTAATCAGGATCTAAACTATGTATGATAAACTATGAAAATAAGTAATCTTGATCAGAATATTCTCAATATAATCTCATTCAGAATGTTCACATGGCAGAATATGCGCCGGGTCAAGGTGACACAAAGAGCTATGTTGCGAGCCATGCTAGGCCTCAGACTAGTGGATAGGGTACCCAATGTCGTCATCCGACGTCGGACGAAGGTCCACGATATTGGTGACCGAATCTCAAGTCTGAAATGGCGATAGGCAAGACACCTGGTTAGGCGGAAAGACGGCAGATGGACCAGGGCAGTAACGGAGTGGCGGCCAAAAAGCGGCCGGCGGTCAGTCGGTAGACCAACAGCTCGATGGTCGGACGATGTGGCCAGGTTGACGGGGGGGCCGTGGATGCGAATGGCGAGAGACCGCGAGATGTGGCGTAAAAGGAAAAGGCCTATACCCAACAGTGGACAGAGGTGCGCTGATGATGATGATGATGATGAATATTTTATTTAGGATTGCTGTCATATATTGTATAGAATCGGGCGTTACTTTGCGGAAATCCATAATAGCATTAAAATGAGAAAATTACTTTTCTAAATTCCGCCAATATCCCACAAGCACCATACGGTTATTTTTTCGGTGGGGATATTTGCGGAATTTAGTAAAGTAATTTTCTCATTTTAATGCTGTTGATATCATAATATGTTTAGGTTTGCACAGTCCGCTAATAGACAGGTGAAATTAGCATTAGATCTAGGTAGTAACTATATATAAATTATCACTATGAAATGGAACTCGGTAAGGTAGCTTATTTATTTATTGTGGCACTTTTACTTTTCTGATTTCAACGAAAACACTCGTTTTAACTGCTATCTTGTTACCTATAGAAACATTGTTTTATGACTTGATTGGGACGATCGAATTTGGTAGCGAAACGAATGTAATCCGGAAACCACTCCTATCAGCTTTATCGGTCCTGTGTGCCTGCATTCCAATACATGGTTGCCAAAAAATGCGCGATCCTTAAAATACCCCAGTGATAGTTTGTATTTTACAACAATTTTTGTACTTATTATCTTTATTCTGGACCTTATCAGATCTTTAGATAAAAGAGCAAAAAAAAGAACTAAAATATCGCACGAATGGAGAAACATTTTTTAAGTCGGTTGATGTCGGTTTACGGCGTCGGTTAACGGCTGTCAATGATAAGGAGTTTAGTCATTGACAGCCACTTTTGTTTGAACTTAATTCAGGAATCACCCATTTTTAAGGTTACCCTGTATAGTTTATCACTGTATTATCTATACGATTAGCGCATAATAACTCGATACTACTGAAGTGACAACTGTATAGGTACTTAATCATAACAAAAATTTACCTAAAAATGGTGTATATCTGTGAAATCAAAGTTTTTTCAAAGCTTTCCAGTTAATTCCTCTTGTTATTTTACAAAAAAATATACGACTTATTGACGCTAAGAATTTATACAGATCGGATATTATTATGTCATTTGAAAAATCGGCCCTGCCCCAAAATAATTATGATCCATATTTGTGAAGCCATTGTGCAGATAATTTAACAAAAGGATCCTATTTTCCACTGTAGCCCCATTAGTTAGTCCAACGAATGTCTTGCGGATGTTTATACGTCAATAAAAGTACTTATTGAAGTAGTCTTACCTAATTTATTAAAATAAAATAACTTTCACACAACACAATCACTTGTCCAGTCAATATGTGACATGTGTGATTAGATTATTTCAAATTTTATTTTTCTGATTTTATTGTATTTCGCACTTCACTATTGCAATAGGCCACCCTATAATGATAGTTGTAAGTGTTATGAATCCTCAGCAATTCCAATTGTCAAACTATCAAATTAGTATGGAATTAGACAGATAGACGATTGAAATCGTCTATTTGTCATCGAGGTCACAGGAAGGTCTTAAGCGAGGATACCCTGTGCTATAGTAACTATGCGAGGACATCGGCACTACCTCTTTCATTGTCCACATCAGCGTGGGTTAGCTAGAAGTAAGTAGGTACTATCTAATTTTTAGCTCACCTTTGTACGTAATTGTTTTAGTGCAACGAACCATTTTCAATTCGATTTAACTTTGTGTCTAGTGGTAAATGCGTGAATTTCAAAACATAGGTCGTGGGCGCGACTCCCACTGAGGCTGCCCCGTACTTCATATATGTACGAAATTACTCAGTCTGCGTGTTTCATCATGTTTGTGATGTCCTGGCCTGGTAACCATAGCACATTTATTTTATACTAGCTGTTGCCCGCGACTCGAATCTCATTCAAATAACTTCAAAAACGGCAAAGTTTCATACTAAGTTTGCACCCCCCCTTTTTCCCCTTTAAGGGATGATTTTTAAAAAACTATTTTACACGTGTTTCATAATTTTAAATGAAGAACCTTCGTACCAAATTTCATTCTAATAACTTCAAAAACGGCAAATTTCATACTAACTTTGAACCCCCATTTTACCCCCTTAGGGGATGAATTTTCGAAAATCCTTTCTTAGTGCTCCCCTACGTTACAAAAGGAACCCCTGTGCAAAATTTCAAGTTTGTAACCCTTATAGTTTAGGCCCTGCGTTGATATGTCAGTCAGTCAGTCAGTCAGTCAGCTTCTCCTTTTATATATGTAGACATACAATACCGTCAACGCCACCTGTTGTTAAAATTAGCAAACTACGCAATCCGGATAGACGGGCCAGACTTGTTACCGGGTGGCCAGAAGACGGACCTTGGAGTCGAGGCCGGCCTAGAAGTTGGATGGAGAGGCGATCTTGCTCATTATCTGCCGGAATGGCCTAAGGTGGCATAGCAACGAAAACTCTAGACTGAAGTGGGGGAGGCCTTAATCCAGAAGAGGAGAAAGTATGAAGGTATGTTAGTTTAAGCCTCCGTAGGCTGCATGAAAAAACTGACTTTGAAGATGGTTTTGATTTCATTCTATCGACTGGTGACATTGATTACATTACAATTGTTCACTCTAACATAAATACCAGGGGCAGAGGGGCACTATCCATTATCCCGTCCTGGGCTGGGGTCATGCCCTCGGCTCGATCATGGATCTACATCGGCCTTAAGCGGCCCTTTTTGTTTTTGGAAACGGAACATCTGTGACGCTCGATTAATACGCTACTTGCCTCGTATCAAATTTGACGCAATAAATGGATATTTCCTGTAGTATCTAACGTAAGAAACCGAAATATATTGACTTTTCTACATAAATATGCAGGATGGCTGCAAAATTTGCAAATTAAAAAAATTTTTTCGCCTTTAAATCGGAACGGTGAAAACACAATCCGCCATCTTGAAAGCACCTTTGGTTGTAAACAAAGATCTGTCAGTCGTGCGTGCGTAGGTTCGATTGTGATTTGGATTGGATTTAGTGTTTTTGCAAAAACTCTTCTTGTGCAGTTAGTGTCTTATCATTTTATTGATAAGCGCAATCATGGACGCTGGATTCGTGGAAGCAGATAGTACCGATTTGCCAAATCCAAATCAAATCAAACCAAGCATTATTACAGCTAAAAACAGTTTGTGTACATTGATGTTACAGTACTTACATTGAAGTGATCTTCACATAAATACACCCAAGTTTCAGTCGATAAAGAATCGGGGTCTCTCTTGGCAAGTTTGAGCCAAGTTTTTCGTATGTTTATTTCACTGGGTAGTCATCCGCGACTTTCCGGCGGTCTTTATTGACGTGTTTTTGCATTCTCGAATAATGTTAATTGATATATTTTGCATGTAAACTCGATGAAATCATGAATGCGTTGTTGTTATTTCACTATGCTCACAGATCGCTAACAGGTTTTAGGACTAGGTAAAGATCGTTTCACCAAAAAAGTCCCACGGTAAAATCCCTAAGGTCACAACAATAAAAGCCATTCATTAACTCCTACTTCTTTCGTGGCACGAACTCTACCTATGTTGAACGTCAAACTTTGCTAGTGATGAGACTCGAATCAACTTTGATTCGAATGATTCGAATCACGACGGTAAAAACTTGATTCGAATGAGAATTTAAGTTGATTCGAATCATAGCTTGATTCGAATGGTCAAGTTGATTCGAATCAGTAGTTGATTTGAATAAGATCGCTGATTCGAGTCAGTTTGTTGATTCAAATCAGATTGTGGATTCGAATCAGTTTTTTTACTCGAATCATTCATTGCGCGGCAATCTTACCTGACCGATGAGACAAGTAGGATTTGTTGAAGTTTTTTTTTTTAAACAGTTACTGTTTTAGTTTTGTCTTGCTTCTATGTTACTGATAAGGTATTAACTTTTTCTTATGTTAAACTATGAAGTTTTTTAGAAAGTGGTTAAAGTGAATTGGTATTTAAAGGGCTTATTCCACTCTGACCAACCGAACTTGTCAACTGGTTCTTTCCATTCCACATTCCACTGCATTATTGTTACCTACTTTCGATTATAACTTTTTGTTTTGATCGCTTTGAAATGTGTTTGGGAGGTATTTTTTTTTTTTTAGGATGTGTTTAGATCGTTTTGAAATTAATTTAGGATGGTTTTGGGATGTGTTTGATAATTGGGATAGTTTTAGGATGTTTGTGTTAACCTCTAGTATGCAGTATTAGAAAAACAATAGAAAATCTATTGTTTTGTGCAAATATGGACATAGCCGCAGACGACCGCTTAAGGCGTTTTAGTATGTATTTGGAATGGTTTTGAAATGTGTTAGCAATGATTTAGGGATATGTTTAGGATGGTTTTGGTATGTTTTAGGATGGTTTTGGGATGATTTTGGGATGTTTTTTTATCGATGATTTCTAAATAATACCAAATACAGTCCAAAACCTTGCTAAACATTATCTCAAATCAAATAATGTGCAAGGATAAATTATGGTTTAAGAATATTCCAATACCATCTTAAACACATTTCAAAACCATTCAACACAAATACTTCCCAAAACTACCTCATATCTCTGTTAGAAATAAAAATAGAGTTTTAGTTCATAGTTCAGTTGGTCAGAGTGGAATAAGTGAAAGAGTTGTGCTGGATAAGTTTTTTCAGAAGACATTTTAACACGGTGATAACGAAAAAGCGTTGAAAAAAAAAAGCAAGTAGTAAGCAAGTTGCAAGTAGCGGATTGACGCCTAATGTTTTAGCTCAAATGATGCCGTTGGAAACCCGGTTTTCACTGAACGGACCATTCTTTAAATACAGGGTAAAATTTTACTGTGATTAAGTTTGAAGTAGTGAAATGGTTATTATTAGAAGATTTTGTATTAACATAACATAACGTTTACATACAGGCACATCCATTGCTTCTGGCCCCACACTAGGATACCCTGTCTCATGGGAAACAGAAACAGCGATGTCATATAACACCCTATGGTTCAATATAAAACTATGTGTGAGCCTCGGAAGTCATTAAAAATGTTCAAATGTTTAAATATTTGAATCGCTAATTTTCATTATCGCACTTGTCCAAATTTTTTTTTCTTTTTTATTATGGCCACACACTCATTTGCCCCAGCCGCATCTTCTTACGAAACCATACAGCATTATGCAGCATTAGTCCCACTGAAAGTATGAGATCCTTCGTTTTCGTATACCTTTTTTTTCGTTTTGGAGGCCTATCTGGTGATCCAAGCTCATTTTCCAGATTTTATTGTTCCATTATATAGAAGCTGGTCCAGTAGAAGCTAAGCTGGTGCAATAGAAATAACCGAAGAAACTGTCAAAGTAATTTTTGACACTGACACCAAAATGCATATGTCCCGGACAAGTGTACACGTTTAGTTACCAAATAGCACATGTCCAAATTTTGAAAACAAAATATCTAAGAAAAGGCAATAGCTAGACAATAGTTTCTTCTTAGATTATTTTAGTTTTATTTTTTAGACAAGTAATATTTTTGCAAAGCCTCATGATAAACGGTTTTTTATGTCCCCTGTAAAAAGAGCTTTTTGGACAAGTGCTATAATGAAAATAAGCAATTCATTTATTTCGTAACTTCTAATTCACGAATTCTAGTTCGTAGCGAAGAATAAGGAGAATTTGGTACAACCTGTAAGGTAAGGAAATCACCTACGAGCTTCCAGTTTTTGTTTCCAACGAACTTTGTTTTAATTCTTCAGTCAAATTTGGGGTTACTTAATAAATTAACTGGTGATAAATAAAAAAAATGCGTTTTTTCTTGGGAGAGACACAGTGGTTTCGTTTTATACTTTTTTGGACTTTGTGTCAAGATTCCTCAACACTTTAAAATCACTGTCATTCACCATCCATGGTCTATTGCAAGAATGTAACCAGTAATTTCAGTGTTTAATAAATACACCTGAAATTTAATTTAATTTTTTAAATAACCTTGGAGGTACTGAGGGTTTAAAGAAACACTTTGAGTATTCTTTAGTTCAAAACAGTTTAATTTCTATATCGATAAATAAAAGCAGTTAATTATACACAAAAATGGAGAATACTCAGGTAATTCTAATTCTAGAAGTACAGACTGTGGCTTTATTAATAAAAGTGATCTCTTCCAGACCACATTTGTAGTAGACTAATGATATGATTTTGATGATAGTGTTAGACATAATTGTAAAGGAAACGAGTTTATGGCCACGTTTATGATTTACCACAATTATTTATGTAGAGGCATATACATACATTGCTTCTGGCCTCACTCTAGGACCCTGTGTTATGGGAACCAGAAACAGCGACATCACAAACATGGAAACATCCAAGACTTTTTCTTTTTGTCCTCAGCCGGGATTCGAACCCAGACCTCCCGCATGTAGGCAGATGCGCTAACCGCTATATAACACAGAGGTCATCACTATTAGGTACTATAGTGATTCCTCCTTATAGTAGGTTGCTGGCCAGCAAAGCCGTCTAAGATGATTTTGTGAAGCAATGTATGGGCCTGTATGTAAATGTTTATATTACCCGAAACTTACTTAACATAACAATAAAAAAAAATACTAATTTTATTTGTATCTGTACATATTTTATTGTAAAGAAGTTACATGCAGTCATAAAAAGGCGTTAAGTCCTGCAATTTAGATAAGCAACGGTGACATAGACCTACTTTGTTTGTAACACAGTGGTATGTCAGAGTTGTAAAAATAATCTAATAATAATCTTTAACAAATGAAGTATTTATCTCTGCCTACGTATAAGTTAGTGCAAACATAAACACTAAATTATTATTTAAATTCAGTAGGCATGTCTATTTTCTAATAGGATTGTTCGAAATACTTATCACATTTTGTTTTGTTTGACTATAATTTAATAAGTAATGAAACTGCTAGATGATTTATAACTATATTAGTGTAGTTATAGCATATTAGTGTACAATAAAGAATATTCTATCTACCTATCTCTTAGTGAGACGCTGAAGGTACCAACACTGGATAGGTTTAAGCATAAAAATATTCCTAACTTACTAAGAACATGGTACATTCTTGTAGTTTTAAACAGAAAATACCTTATTATGAGTTGTGATCTTCCGCAATTAGTGACATTTTTTAATTTTGCTAGAAAAATTCTTAAATCCTTATAAAAATATTTAAAAAAACTATATAGGGACAAATACAAAGATAAACAAATTACCTACTTTAGGTATTGCACACTAAAAAACATATGTTTAATATAAGACCGTTTTTAATATTAGGTACAGACTTAAACCTAATTTGTATACCTATGTAAGAAATTGTTCCACAAACTACTTTGGTTCATAACGATAATGTAAGTAGCTTTTTTATTATCTCTATTAACACAATATTTATATTCTACCTACCTGTTTACTAACACATGTACCTATTTGTAAAAGAAATACTTTATGATACGTTAAAATAAGGCTTATAGATACTTAAAATAAGGTCCATCACATGACTTCACAAACAACACCACTGTTCGAAATCCGCCGTCGGATTTTCTCTGGAAATGGCCGTCGGCATGAGCGTAGCGACCTACGTCGTAGCTCGTAGCACGCACGTAGCAGCGGCGTAGCGGCATTCTTGTCGTCTTTAGAATGCCCTTTTTCACACTCGTTAGTTTAGAAAAATTAGTGAAACACTCGGAAACAGCATTTTGAGAGTTGACGCGAGAAGCGGCGGGCGGAAACAGGCGAACGGCCTGCCGCGCCTGAAGGAACGCCGCCGCCATATTGGTTCGCGCCCCGCCCCCTTCGTCCCCATTGGTCAACACAGCCGAAGTGGGCGGGGCGACCCAAGTTCAAATGTTGCCAGCTTTTTGAATAAATAATTTCTGTAATTTAAGTAATGAAGGCAATTATGGCGTTGTTTAGCTAAGTTCGCGCGGCAGCGAGTGGTAACTTTATATTTATATCGGTCTTTATGTACGGCGCGGTTTAATGTGCGCGATCTGTTTGCCGGTGGGCCGTCGCGAGCGCTGGCCTTATTTATTACATGCGGCGCCCGCTCTGCATAGCAAGCGATTTAAACTGCAATTATTTTGAATAAGAAACACAGGAGCACTTTCGGGGAATATCGTTATTTATGGTCTTTGTTTGGAGTACGTAAAGATGTCTGAGTTTTTAGTTGTTTTTTTTGTAGTCTAGATCTATATGCACTTAGAACTGGAAATATGAAGTCACTAATTAGATATGCATTTGCTGTGCTTTTAAAACAAACTGTCACTAAATTACGCCACTCAATCGAATTGTTTTCCAAATTCCGACAGACCGAAACATCGTCACTCAGTCAAAGGCCGGCTGTCCGCAAAGTTTCCGTAAACAGTGACGTCACGCGACGCGTCATAGCGACCCGATAAAAAGTCGATTTTCGCTCAAGTTCTGCCAGCTGACTGGCCCCCCGCGCGCCCGCGCTGAAGTTTCAGGCGGGGGGTTTGGCTCGTGGGTGCGAGCGGGACAGCGCGCCGCGTGCGAGCGAGCGCGCATGGTGGGCGGGCGCCGGATGATGTATGGAGTGGTGGAGTTAGGTTCAAATTGCGTCGGGAAGTGGCCGAGATTAGAGCGAGCGCGGCCCGCACGCCGCTCCGGACGTAAGCCCACTTAAGACTGTTTTTAATACTAGTATTTTTTACGCGATCCCGACAGGATTTAGCGGATAAGCGACGTCGCCGCGATCGTGCTCTTTGATTTATCGGTTTCGGATTCGGATTCGGATTGTTTTTTGGTGTTTACGTTAGTGGTTGATGCGCCGCGGACGCGCCTAATCCCGGCTTGTACTAGATTATGACGGCTATCGCGGGATTTGGTGCGTACACACTGTGAAGCCTGCCCCCAGAGGAACTCTCTGTCCCGTTTCTGAACGTTTCCCAGTGAAAAACACTCGATCAAGATTAAAGCGGATTTGTGTGAGTAATTCTGTTTATGTAATATTTTTCAGAGTGATATTGACCTTTCAGCGTACGTAATGTGGTAACACTGGCCATTCAGAAAATCGACCAAGAACGAGTGTTCCAAATTTGAGTTTGTTTATTTTTTTATTAGGTACCTCAGTCATTTGTTTTTTAGTTTTTTAGTTTTGAAGTTGTAGTTTCAGAAACTTTTATACCTGAAATAAGTAGGTACAGATCTAAAAGTACCTAAAAAGTAATAGGTATGTACCTTTCCAAGTTTTTTTATTAACATAATTGAAATTAAGTGGCTGTACTGAATTTGAGCAATAGACGCCTAGGTTATTGAACTTCAGTTAATCACCATATTTAATTATTTCTGATGTCTTCTTAGAGAGAGTACGTTTTAAATTAAATTAATTTATTTGTTTATTTAATTTAAATTAAAAAAACAAAACTTGTTCATACCAACTGCTTAGTGCCCTACACAAAAATCTATTTTTGATTTGAGTTGTTACGCGATTGTTAATTAATTTTATAGGTACCTTAACCTAAAACTGATCTACGTGAATATCTATCTATAACATATATACTAACACTTTTTATGTATACTTAGGTAGGTAATTATAATTTACTTAACTACAACTTCAACATACGGTGTTATGAAATAGACTCTATAAAATCATTCAAAAGATATACAAAAGATTTATGTTTTTCATTGCGTTATATTTTTTATAAAAGACGGACGGCTTTATAAAAAAAAAACTCCGAAACCATCTTACATTTACATTTAACATTTACATACAGGCATCTTGTAATTGACACTTGCGCACTATCAAAAGGTGCTCTTCGAAACAAAATAGCAACTTGAATAGAGTTTCCCTCACCAATCTTTGTTTGGCAGTGCCCTATTAATTTTGTTTTAGTATACCTACAGCCACTAGTCTTACAAGCCTCCATCAACCCGGACTAGACCCCTGTGGTGGATTATGGCCTATACCTTCCTCAGGGAAGAGACCCGTGCCCCTCGGTGGGGACATAATGGGTTGATGATGATGATACCTACATTTGTACAAATATCTATCGGAACAGCCTTTTCTGTTAATTTATAAATACAAATATTAAGGTCCGCGCTAATAAAATGTCATCATAGCTGAGATTGAAATTGCCAGTCCACTGTGGGCACGCGTGGCAATAACCCATACCCTCTCTCTCTCTTTGAGAGAAGTCATGTGCCCTATAATGGGACGTATATTGGCTGGATTATTTTAGCTGAAATTAAACAGCAATATGGCACCGTACTCAACATCGATATTGGCCGATAAAGACTCCAGGTTACTTCGCATAGCAAAAATAGATAAAGTTACGTAAAGTTAAAGAAACAAGCAGAATGTGAAGATTTGATCTTTTATTCGAGTCCAGTTATGACGACAGATGATGATGATGAGTTTTGGTGATGGTTGTAATTATTTAGTAAAATTGCCCAACTATGTACTAATGTAAACAATAAAATAAATAAACTCACGCCCGTTATTAACTAATGTAATAAACAGATAATTACGCTTAGGGGAGGACGGGGCTAAAACTAACTTTTTCTGGAAAGGGGTAATCACAAGGTTGTAACTCTAGCGGTGGTTTTAGGTACAATAAATGAATCGTGATCTCAAATGGTTTTTATCTGCCTTTGTACGTTTATTTATTCAAAACTGTGCAATAAAGTATTTTAATAATAATAATGTCACATTTACCTATTTATATATTTTTGTAAATGTCCGTCTATATATTTTTATTAATATGACGCAAAAATATCGCAAATTACGAGGTTGCCATTGTTAGATCTCGTAATTTTCGGGATTCTTGCGCCATATTTGTTCACGATAAAGAAAACATCATCATTGTCATAAGATAGAAACCGCAATTTATAATTCTTTCGGTACCTCGTTATTTATGAAATATTTCATTGTAATTTTTGTTCAAAACATTATGTGGATCAAAGCTAAGACACAATAAAATATTTTTTTGATTCTGTTATTTAAGAAACAATAATAATACAGCTTAATGTTCCACGCATGCCCACCGCAGATTGTCAATTTCTAGTGCTAAAGCATTTAAGCACCTCAAGCACTCAGGTTTCCTCAAGAGGTTTTTCTTCACGTTTAGCAGGTGGTATTGCTAGTAAAAATCCCCAAATGTTTCCCCATAACTTGGAAAGCAAAGTAATTTGTTCATGCACCGTAGCTTGAGTCTACGATCTCCCGAATGTGAAGCCAGCGTTCTACCACCGCTCAATCCAAAAAGAATTACAAATATCTTTGAGACTTTACTATATGACTTAGAATTATTTAATTTTTTATAAGGAACTTGTAAGTATATTTTCATAATTAATTCTATTCCTTTAAGTGAACACGTACCTTGGTTCAACTTATTATTAAAATTACCCTCTATGAAGCCTCCAAATATAATTAAAATAAAGCACATTTTTAAAAATAAAGTTTCTCAGTTGACTAGTGATGTTTATTTTCTGGGAACCATTAAAAAGGAAACCTTAAGTACCTATAAGATCGACTCTAAAATAATAATTTTTAGGTTCAGTAACGAGATGTTACTTCTTACCCCTGTTATTATTATCCCCGTCCTCCCCTAACTATTAAACAATTTCCGACTAAGCTGAACAATGATTACTTGTCATTGAATGTATTGTAAGAAGTATTTTAGGAACAACCGTACAAACTTAGCATCGAACCGCCGACAGTGAACACAAAAATGTACCTTATCTCACGATAGAGCAGATACAAACTGTGCGACAAGCGATAACAGACATTTAGCGTGTCGATCTCAACAACAGTGTCATGTTTTACATCGTAATTTTGTGATAACTTTGAAAAGATTCGTGTGTTTGTGATCCCAGGTGATATTGACAACGATTTTGGGCCTGTGAAAAAGGATAAAGTGTGTAAAGGCGAGCAATGTACTTATTTCGTTGATAGACATACGTATGGCTCGATGTGACGTATACAGATAAAAGAGTTGGGTTGCTCCATTTGTGTCGTAAATTGTTGGTTAAGTGAGTAATTTTTATACAGAGCGAAGGCATATGTGCCTTGTGTGGTTTGACAAACACATCATGAAAAATCCACTACATGTATTCTCATCTGCACTTAATATTATAAAGAGGACAAAATTGTAAGTGTACGCATTTACAGATTGTTTGTCGGGGGTAATAAATCTCTGATGATACTTATAGGATTCCGAAACAGACTTGTTTTTTTTTCAAATAGTTCCACACACTACAATGACTCGATCTGGTCCCAAACTAGGATACCCTATGCTATGGTAAACAGGCAAAATTAAAAAATTAACAGGATATGAAAAACATGTAAATGGGTACATCAGGATTGCGGCCAATGGTGCAGCGGCCCCATTTGCCAAAATTCGAAGCCACGAACTTTGTCTCGGTAGTTAGTGCCTTAACGAGTATACCAACGTGGCAGTAATTTCTTTCACCAATATTTAGAATGGACCTTAAGAGTGGACATAGGCTATAGGCTAATCCGTTGACGCGAAAGTGATCGCGGGCATTGCTAGCTTAAGCATTTTGTAACTGGTATGAAACACAAGATCCTTTTGAACTGTGCATACAAGTAACGTGTTTTTTCTTAATAATGACCTTTTGTGTACGTTCTATGGCTTTAGTGTAAAAACGATATTAATAAATGCTAATGTTAAGCGTGATGCTATAATAGTACTGTCCCTATAAGCTTTCCAGACGTCACTTGTCAAAGTAGGATACCTTGTGCCATGTATAGTATATGTAGGTACGTTACTCTCTCTTTGAAAAAATGTGTTGTATGATTCATTATTATTGATTGGCTACAGTCAGGTACTAATATAATTATCAAATCATTTATGCCCCCACCGAGGAGCAAGGGTCTTTACTCGGAGGAAAGTATAGGCCATACTCTACCACGGGAGCAAAGTCCGGATTGGTGGAGGCTTCTAAGACTAGTGGCTGGTCTTACTGTCAGAAGTTTTCAAGCTGCCCTAATACCTCAGACTTGGCTTAACGACTGCCATCTATCGACGGCAGCCGAAAAAATAGCCACTAGCGTTAGTCATAGAACAGTCGCCGATCCAGGTACTGAACGGGCCCTATGTTGCTTTACCTTCGTCATGGTTTAAGATCACTCAGGTGGCCAGGGCAACGAGCGATTGAAATCGGTACATAACAAAAAACGCAGACCACAAAAGTGCCTGTATTTGCTGAATCTCAATTTGCTCACGACGTTTCATTTGACCTTTGAACTAAAATCAGGAGGTGTGGTAGCACCTATTTTTGAAAACAATCATAAGTCTATTCAATTCGATTGTTGGGGATACCGCCGCTTAGCCAAAGTATTTTTCACCAAATTGTACTTCCCAATAAACTTATGGCATCAGTTTCATTTCCCAAATGAAACTTTAGCAAGTTTTCATTTCACATTTTATTCATTTGGTCAAATTATCATTTCGCATAATTTTACTGCGTCAAGTTTTATTAAGACAAACGTTTATTATGCTAACGTTTTATTTTGGCAAGTGTTATTTTCAAATAATGGAACGGGGGGTCGGCGATGTAAAGAATACGTGACAACAGAAATATAGGTGCGACGACGCGCGTAGCGAAGCGGAGCTTCTCTATGTAAGATCGAAAACTGACTCGACTTTGATGCTTTCTTACCTTGCCTCTTGTTGCCTCTTTGGTAAAATGAATTTTGACCAAGTATTTATTTGGTAAACAATAACTTGCCATAATAACTTTTGCTAACTGTTTATTTGCTTTAAGTTGTTTTGAGAAATGTTTTTTTGCCAAGTGATAATTTGCGGAAAATAGTTTGGGAAGTAATACTTTGGGAAACGATTTTTGGCAATACATTAGTAAACCCGATTGTTGTTGCAAAATAATTTAAAGACTTCTTTTCTCATAAATCAAGAACCATTGTGTACATTCTTTTAATTCCCTAAGATGAAATTGCGCGTATTGAAAGAAAGTGAAAAAAAAAACTTTCTAAATCGTGTGGTAAAATTTATTGTACGACAAGTAAGTATCAGATGCATAGGCAAGTGTTTGAAATGTCGGATTACTTACAGGAAGAGCTATATTTCAACAGTATCGGGTATATCTATCTGATCTAATTTGTCTGTGCTATAAATAGATCCTGATAAATAGTCCCGTAATTTTGCAATCCATTTAAGACTTCATACATACATAAGCTCAGGCCTGTATCCTAGAGGGGTAGGCAGAGACCAGGGACTGACATGATCCTGACAAATCACTTTCGCTTCATCGACATTCATTAGTGTTTGCATGCACACACGTCGGTTTCAGGTACATTTCGTCGTGCCTTTTGCTATATTATCACGTATTTGGTCTAAGTATGTCTGCCTGGGGTTTCCCAGACCGAGTTCATTGATACCTACATTTTGCCTTACAAAAAAATAAACAAAACGTTTAAAAAAATTCAATCAAACCAAAAGTCCCGCAATCGAAAGCAAAAGATCTCCGGCATCTCAGGCTCCAAGTAAAATTCGAATGAGATGGTATTTTAATAGAGCGCGGCAGTTTCACCAACTTAAATCTTAGGCTTAAAAAGGCTTTGCATCGGTTTAAAGGGATAACTCCGGCTCAGCTCCCGATTGCTGCCTTCGGCTTTGCCCAATTACTCAGCGACAAGTCAAGAACGTTGTCTCTTTCTCTCTCTAACTCGAGACTGAAGGCGAAAGTCGATTAAGATTTCAAGTGAGAGATGCAGAAAGAAAGGCGTAAATAAACGATTGATTTCGCCTTAAGGCTCCCGTTACATTTGGCATTTCGTCTCGCTCGCGTATTCTACATTTTTACTGACTGTGAAAAATTGTATATTTTTTTGGAATTACGTTATAGATTGTTATTTTATATAAATTTGTTATTTTATATTTATTTTGTTGTAAAATTTTAATTAAAAATGACGTCCAGAAAATATGAAGAAAGAAGAAGACATACATTTATATATTTATCTAAAGTGTGCGTAACTCTACACTTAGTTTAGCGAATCCTCCGAAAACATTTTTCAAGAGTACATTTTTTTTTACAATCATTAAATGTTATAATGTGCGAGCGACTCGGAACGCCAAATGTAACAGCAGCCTTAAGCAACTCAGCGATTTTGTCAACAA
Organism: Yponomeuta plumbellus; assembly: GCA_947310845.1. NCBI lineage: Eukaryota > Metazoa > Arthropoda > Insecta > Lepidoptera > Yponomeutidae > Yponomeuta > Yponomeuta plumbellus. The sequence continues at coordinate 16,287,022 of OX371194.1, forward strand.
ACAACGCTTTGTTTTCTCTACTTTTTGGCGTAGAATTTTCACAAAAAGCCGGCTATAGGCCGTTAGCGAGATTTTAAAAAAAGAACGTGGCGGTTTCGACGCTGCGGTTTTGTTCCTTTTTAAACGGATATTGAATTCCGCACACACCCGCTGCAGATATGTAAAAGGGACAATTAAACCTATAAATCACATTCAGGTTTCCCCACCTCCACTGTTATGGCGCTTTTTTTATGTGCACTGAAAGCGATAGCTGTCCTGACACATCCATTTGAAATATGAAAGCTGTAAAGTGCTATATATTTTCCCCGTGACAGCGTTAGTTTATGGTGGTTGTATTTTTTTACTGCCCAAACAATGCTCGTGTGTACCGGCCTTAAATCAAGAGTATGCATGATTCAAATTACGAGAATTTGGTGAAGTTTGCTCTGGTGATTATTGTTACTTGTGCAAATCTGCAACATTTCTGTGTACGAGTATATTGTTTGCGAGTTTTGATGTAGTTTTCATAGTAAATATTATTCTTATCAAGGCGAATATCCTTGAATATCGAATAACAGGAATAATAAATTCTTTCGGTAAATTTTCCCGCACAATAAGTATAATCTAACTTATTGTACAGAGTATAACAAATTCTCTCTGAGTTATTAATCGGATTTGCTTTAACCTCCTGAGAACCGACCTTGAAAATAACAATGGTTTTTGTATTTCTCTTACTAAATTGGTTCTCACGAGGTTAAATATTGATAAGGCTGTGAAAAAAAAAGACTAGTAGCAATAGATTGATTTAAAAACTAATGGGCTTAAAAACAAATGTGATCGTCAGATTTAAAATGTTCAGCACACAACCTAGAAGAGCTACTAGGCCTTAGTGTCTTTGGGAAAAAGATGATTAACCTTGTTTTTGCTAGGAAAAACTGATGGATTTTGACAGATATTGTAGTGCATGAAGCAGTGGCTTCATCTGCAATGAGCAAAATTGTTTTTAAGGCTATTGATAAGAAATTGAAAATAAAAACTAGAGTAGGCAGTACCAAAATACAGACCTAATGGTATTTTACTGAAATTATATAACTTTAGTATAGGCCCCGCAAATGGGGACGTTATGGTCTAATATCATGTGTCACAGTATTTGTCCTTTGAAACGGCTTTGCCGTCGTGATATTCGATTTTCATGAAATTGTTGTGTACGAGTTTATGTGGTAGGTGTGTGAATAGGTTGTAGGCTAATTCATATTTTATTATTTTATTTTTATATCTTAGGGGTATCTTATAATATGGCTAAACAACATTTGCTTGATCAGCTAGTAATACATATGTCTCTGTGGCATTAATTTGTGGACTTCGTTTTTTATTCGTTTATTAAAGAGCTAAAGATGTTTCTTAAAATCAAATCATTCTCCAAACTGCATGTGGTTTGTTGGCAAATTATAGCGCACGTTTATTAATTTATTTCTATCTTATTCTAAGGCTGACCTGCTCCATTTTCCCAAACGTAGACGTCCAATTGGTTGATTTTTGTTCAATTCTTGTTCAATAATGACATTTGAGAAGCTACGAACGTAGGGCAGTCAAGAATAGAACTTAAATTTAGATCTTAAGTTCTATATTTCACTACCCTCCTACGTATTTTTCTTCTTCCTTCCAATTATCTCACTAACGTTCACCTTTCCCTTCACCAGGCCCGTCGCGCGGCAGTTTCACCCGAAGTCCACGGACCGGCCCCACGATTCATCTCCGGGTGTACAAGGAGGCGCTAGCCGCCGGCATGGAGCCTCTGGGCGAGAGCGGGCTCTGCCTATCGGAGCTGGACCTCCACGGCTCCCACCTCCACGAATCGGTGGCGGCGTCAGTGGGATCCGCCATATCCAGCCTCATGGCACCCCTGCATCACGAGCCGCAGCACGCCCCGCTGCATGGACACCCGCCGCCACTTCATCACGAGCCTCTGGAGAAACTAAAATGTGAGTGTTGTTTTTTTTTTGCTCTATATTTGGAGTGGGGAAGACTCATGATTCCCGCGGACCCCAGCTCCCAAGCGGACGGATTGCTTCCCGCTGGTATGCCTTTCGTTTACACGTTTTTAAGGATTTTGTTGTAACCGAAGACACGAAATTCTTTGAACCGAGAGTTTTAAAAAGTGTCGGTGCTATTTATAAATACCATTACAATTAACATTTTTTTAACCATTTACAATTTTTATTCTAATATTTAAAAAGTAATACTCAATTTCAAAAGTGTACGTATTGTTTTACGATCATAAAAAATGTGCTAATGAAAGGGACGCCAAGAGAGGAAACTGTAATAGTATCGTAAGCTTCGTGAATAAAGCAGTGGAAATGAAATAGGGTTGGCGGGTAGAATTTTTTCAACATTTTAACAATTTTAACATGCTTTATTTTTAACTTTGCAAATAGACCTCTACTTTGGAAAATACTCTATAACAAAATCTAACCCAATTATGTCAATGAAATATGTCAAAAATTTTAAAGTCAAGAATTCGTTGCCGAAGAAGAGGCTTGAAGGAAACATTTTTGTAGTTATTGGAATATTGCGCTGCGATCCCGTTGCTAACTGTTCACATATAATTTGTTCAGGTCTGGTTTATGATGTAGGCAAGTACTTTACTTTACTTTTATTGACACATTCTTGGCAATATTTATCTTACATTTTGTTACACAAACACGACGAACTAAATCGGGATGTCTTTCATAAAACTGCAGACAAAACAAATTGAATAATGTTTGATACAAAAAGTCAACAATACTCCGACGACAAAGGGCTATAATTTGATGCACGTGCTCGACAAAACGCGATGATGTCTCTGTCCAGACACTTGTTACGATTACCGCCGTGACGATGTGGGTACCGCATCTGTGCCAAGCCCCTCCCTAGCTCGATGTTCTGTAGGTAAAATATTGTAGGTAAGTGTAATTTAATACTTTAAAGGCAACTGGAGCTAACTAGCGCCACCAATAAAAAAAAAACCGGCTTCGTAATATATTTTTTTAAAGATAGGAAACAACACAAGTCTTAAAAAATGGTGATAGTAATTTTTGGAAACATTTAGGCTAAAAACAGCCGCTAATAGTATCACAATAAAGTGACACTATAAGCGTAAAAACATCTGACAGTAAGAACAGCCACTTTGCCATGATCGTGACATGCATGATCTCTTATCCCGTGCGCTACAAGTAGAGAAATCCTGCCCTCAAATAGCGGACGAGAACGGCATGGCGCGAGTCTTTGTCTATTCTCGTGCGCGGGATAAGAAATCATGCTAAGAGGGGGCAGGCTCAGCGTCCCGAAAGGGTAGGCACCGACAGGCGCGAGTTAATGTTTTATTTTATAATTTATGTTCTTAGTATCTCTAAATGAAAATGTAGAGACACAGTCTTGTTTTAGAATATAATTCAATCGATCACGTTCACGTCAAAAATATCATGCATGTATCAAATATTTATACTTTGGTACCATCATGCGGAAACTAGAGTAACCTTAGAGTACGTACCATACCTTACATACTTTGAAATCGCCATTTTGCAGCGCAATACACTAAGATTTGGGAGATTTGTAAGTAATTAATTCATGTCAATAAATAACCTTATTTATATATTTGACTGTTTTAAATATATATACGAGTATATGTATTTATTTTGCTGTGGTACTCACCCTCTCTCTGACAAACTCACACATTTACATACACTCACTCATTCACACTCCCATTCATTTACTCACATAGTAGAGGGAGGACAACAGAGAGGGAGGACAATTAACACTGTACACTTTTACTAAAATACTTCTGTTTTTAAATAATAATTTATAGATTTTTCTAAGCCATCTTAGTTAGGATTTGATGAAAATTATTTGTAAACGGAGGAAGTAGGCGCTGTCAGCTGTAATACAGGATATGAGCCTAGCACAGCAGCGAATGCTAAATTTCAAAATTTTAATTTCAAACCAAAACATTATGTAATCGTCATGTGTAATTCCTGGTGTACATACAATAAAGAATATTCTATTCTATTCTAGGTAAAATTTTAATTTTAGTCTAGTATAAGTTTTTTAAGTCACAAGTAAATTACTTACTTACTAAACATATTACAAAAATTACCATTGAGTCTTCATACATCACATCGCGAGGAACCAGTGGGGACAAATTGCAAACAAATCGGCAATGGCGCAGCCTGGGGAGTCTAATCGGATAGTTTTTACAAACACATCAATATCGGATTACGCGCCCCCGGATGTTTAGTTGCACAATTAGTCATGGCCCGAGGGACCGGGGTGGGTTTTGGACAAACAGCTAAGCGACTGCGTATAAACATCTATCTTTTAGTATTTTTTGACAATCTTGTTTAACTTTCTTTGGAAAATGAAATGAAAATGAAATAAATAAGTACTTATTATTAACTATATTCCGGATATACTTACTTTCCTTTGTCAAATTAGTTGGACTGTTCCGACAAAAAAGTCAAAAAAGTAAGTGTATCCGGAATAAAGTTAATAAAGTATAGTGCTTACGAAAGTTTTAGTTCAAAAATAATTACTTCCATACAATACGATCACAAAGATCTAAGTCGCAAACTAGGATATCTGTGCTATGGTAACCAGACAAGACAATCATTGTTAATATTTTGATGTCTACAGTTAGTTAGTGTAACTTATGTGATTGACAAAGAATGAAGTCCACACATTTTTTGGTTAAGTTGTGTCTATCGGCGAGAATCTGTTATTAGCTCCTAGTTACCTATTTTTTCCACTAGATTAATTTTATAAGCTGATGATTCTCCTGAATAAATCTACCTATATTATATATATATATACATAAAATTCAAAGTCCTGACTGACTGACTCACTCATCAACGCCCAGCCCATTCCGTTTGACCTAGAAAGATGAAATTTTTCACAGAGGATCTATATATAATGTAGGCAAGGAATAAGAACGGATTTTTATTCAACCCCTAAGGGGGCGAAAAGGGTTCACAAAATTTGTATGGGAGGTATAAAGAAAGTTGTCTGATTTTCTTGAAACTTGAAATAAATACTCTTCAACACAATTGATTGAATACGTGTTTCACCGTTTTTCTAAATCTAACCCTTAACGGGAGTTACGGGAGTGAACGGGGTTGCAAAATTTAAAATCCACGCGGACGGAGTCGCGGGCGAAAGCTAGTAAATAAATAAACATAGAAATTCTCCCAGACTGAGTTCAATTGTATAAGCTAAGGCGGTGTCCAGTGAGAGTCGGACTTAAGGTCTCCATTCTTAACCGCTAGACAACCGAGGCTGTCATCTTCAAATTATTTAAGACCGGGCAAGAAAATGTAAACATTTTATTTCATAATGCACTTTTATTTATACTTGCATAAGCTCACGCATGTATTCCGGAGGGGTAGGCAGAAACCACGGCTTGCCACTTGCCACGATCCTGACAAACGTCCTTTGCTTCATGAATCTTCATCATAGCATAAATAAAACTGCCAACATGTTATACATGACATTAGTATTGACGTGACAAAATGTATTGGCCATTTACACACTGCAACTTTTAGCATCGATGCAGTCGCGATGCTGTCGCGATGCAGCATCGATGCAGTCGCAAATGGTCCACCTTAACACACTTGCGCTACTGCTGGAGTCGCGATGCTGTCGCGCGTTTTAAAAACGCATAGATTTTGAGTTTTTTTTATCATTAAGATAATAAAAATAATAATTATTTTTTCTGTTTCAATCTATTAATTCTCAAAAGTTATTCGTTCTAGTGATTGGTGCCTCTGCCTACCCTCTTTATTACCACATTTGACAGCTATCTATATGACGGTCTCTTTTAAAATATTTGTATGCCTACAAATGATACAACCTGCAGGATCCACACATTTCACATTGTGCATATCTTTACTATTTTATCACAGTACAACAGCTGTTCTTATTGAGTTATGTTGGGCTCGTCTTCTTGCGCCACTGTTGGTACAGTCGGCACGTGGAAATTGTTCTGCTAACACTTTGTTTAGATGGTCGTTGATTAAATTTTGTTTGATACATACAACATACAGTCGAAATGGGAAAGGGCCTGGAAAGCGTCTTAATAGAAACATAATGTGTATAACAAGTTGTTAGTTTTCGTAATATAAATAAATAAATAAATTATAAATCACATTCATGGCCGTAGATCAGCAGCATGAAGAGTTCTCTGTCCGAGTTCTTTCTCTTATGGAGGCCACTTGGGCGAGCCAGACAAAGTCTTACAGTCACAATAAAGTGAAATGTAATATTATACTCGTATGTATGTAGATCATAGATATCTGTCAGATGTCTGTGATGTAGATAATAATATGTCGACGGACCACGGTTGTAGTTCGGGTCGAATATATTGTAAAAAAGGCAATGAAAAAACACTATCTTTTATCAAATCATAATAATACTCCACCACGGGGGCCTAGGCCGGATTGGTGGAGGCTTGTAAGTGGCTGGTCTTACTGTTCGAAGTTTTCAAACCGCCCTAAGGCATCTGACTTGGCACCAATTGCTGAACGTGCCTTGCAAAGCACAGAGAAGCTCGGAAAAATGCCACTAGCATTAGTCATAGACGGTCACCCATCCATGCACAGAACACGCCCTATTTTGCTTAACATTTGTAATGGAGGGTGGCTCTCTATACTCGTGAAAAAACATTAGTTAATTACTATCCTAATAAGTATCGGAAAACATGAATGCTGCAGCCAGCATTACAGCAGAAGCAAAGGTAAACAGTGCTATCATACTATTCTACGATTCCAAGTTGTTTTTTTTTATATTTTTTTAGTTCCTGTCTGTACAAAATATCAGCGACGTAAAACATAAAGATTCTCGATCCATCACTCACCGAGGCACAAAAAGAGCGTCGGAGGCAATCATTTAAAGTCAATTCCAATGAATAGACTAGGACGTATCTTCCCTCTCTGTTTCTCCCAGAGTCAGCAAGTGGCGAATTCATCTTCTGTCCCTCTCTCTCTGCTAAAAAAACATCCCCTCGAGATCAGCGAAGCATTATATTGCGATGATTAGGCTTGCACTTGCCGCTTTTGTCATTGAATTTAAATGGGGGATTAAAACGTGCTGCGCGTTTTATTTATTAAAGTCCTATTGTGCTTGAGTTCATTAGGCGGGAGCTGTCATCGTGACAAAATATTAGTCGTTTACGTAGTCTCCAAAAGTTGTCTCTCATCAACAAGGTTATCTACCTTAAAATGGGCAATTTTTAAAATAAGTCCATAGAGTTTGTTATGGACCACGGCTTGAGTTCAACGACTTTGGATTTTGTTTGTCCAAATTTCCTTTTTTCAATAAAACAATTCTGGTTTTCGGTTTGTTTTGTGTGCATTTCAGTAGTACATACGTTTGTTTCAGAACAAAAAGTGACTAAAAAAGTGTAATGTAGGTTCGATGTCGATACACCAACTTCATTAATTAGACGCAATGGTTAAGTAAATGGTAAGACTAACGTCTGTATGTAGTCGTACTCAGTTACGGGTATTAAAATATACAGGTTGATCAACTGTTTACAATATATAGGTTTACAGTAACCTACTTCACAACCAAAAAAGAAGGCGTAATTTTGTCTTATTTTGTATGTCGTATTCACATAAAATAGTAAGATATATACTTTTTTAATAAAAACCAACATGAAACCCTCTATATTTTTTGTGGTGCAGTGTTTTAATGTCGGTTTTGATTTTTGATTCAATAAGGCCTACGGGATAGGTCGACAAAAAGATGTCGGGATGAGAACCTATGACCTCCTGAATGTGAGGCCAACAGCTGCACTAACATCACAACAGTTCAATCAGTCAATTTTTTTTAAATTAATTTTATTAATAAATTTTCGTACATACGCCATGTCCCGTGTGACCTATCGCTGTCTCAACTTTTACGTTCAGTGGGTCGCACCCTCACTTTCGCACATGTCGGCTATTTCTGCTGTTGTATGGTTCCTACCGAATAAATAATTCTTGTATATTGACTCTTTCTACTTATGGTAGGGGAGCCCAAGAGGGGATTTCGGGAGTTACTAAAGCGCGGCAGATTAACATACAGGGAGATACCTTGTACCAGGTAAAGTACCTCCACTAAATATGAGCCCCATATATATGGTCGCCTGTGAAGGATAAAGGATCAGATTAGCAAAAAAAAAAATTGATCATCAGAAATTCTCGAGCGCGTCAGATTAAGGTAGGGTGAGTTAATTACATGCTAAAAAGTGTATATTCCACTAATCTGACAATTTTCGCGTGACGAAGAGAAGTAAGAGGGTTACAAACTTGTAAAAAAAAAACGTTATCTCGACTTTCTCGAGCGTGGCTAATTTATTTTTTATTTTGAAGAAAATAATTCAAGGATAATGAAAAATATAAAATCTGACGATTTCTATAAGCCGAAGTAAGAAAAAATAATATGTAAAGTTTAATGCGTGCAGCTATGAGGAGGATGAGGATGGAATCGAGCCAGAGGACGAATATGATTCTACCGATGCGATGAAGAAGATGATGATTAAAAAAAAACTACGCAAAAAAATTTAATTTTTTATAATTATTTTCTTATGAATACAAGCATTATACTTAAAAAATCTGTACTTTTTTATTTGCATGCTATTTCTTCAGCTTTTCAATTAATTAAGTTCAATGATTTGAAAAAATATTTAAAAAAAAATTTGTATTGTCAGATTAGGCGAATCCCTCTAGATAATCGTCAGATTATGAGACAGCACGTCTAGGGCATTAAGAAGAACCATATATATCTTAATCTGACGCGCTCGAGTATTTCAAAATGGCGAATTTTTTTTGCACATTCTAATAATGGCCGCGAGTTTGCGTTACATCCAAATCGTCAGATTATTATATAAGAGCTTTTTTTTAGGTGCAAATAACATCCCCTTAGAAAATCTAACGAGCTCGATGAATTTTTTTTTTTTCACATTCTACCCTTACGTACCCCCATCATTGAAACAATCAGATTAACATACGTACATTTTCAAAAATACACAGGATATAGATGCTATCAAAATCTGACGCGCTCGAGTATGTCCATGCAACAGTTTTTTGTACATATTTGAAAATCTATAGTCGCTCCCCCCACCGATGAAAAGGTATATATTATATGTCATTTTTTTCTTCTTATCATCTAAACTTCACAATCAAATAGGTCTCTATGACGCTCGAGTAAATCCCGATTTAGCATCATGGGCTCCCCTACTATTAGTCATTAGAGTCTTCTGAGCAAACCAATGTGTGATGGCTCAGTGTGCGTGGTTATATTATATCCGTATATCTGTTATCCGTATCCGTATATCTGGCGTCTATATGCTCTTAAGGAAAGCTTCTCTCAAACATACCTTATTGTCATGAAAATCGAGTTCAGATTTGTATTTTAATAAAACGACGAGAACATATCCAATGTCGACACCTGACGGCTTACGCGACGAAGATTGTTCCCATATCCCCGCGATTTTTATAAAATAGGCGAAAAACACGTTTCGTGGCTTTAATTTTAAATTGAGAAGGTTTTGCGGAATCTTGCTAAAGCCTTGCGCTCGTTGATTTTGTCGCGGCTGCTTTTTTATCCGAGCTAATACAAAAGCGGGTCTGAATTTTTTTCTCGCGCGATAAAAATGAAAACTAATTATGTGGGATCGAGTCGGGTAGACTGAAGGGGTTTTGATTAACAACAGCCTGTACCCAATGTCTTTACAGGCCTTTTTTATGTGCTCTTTACGTAGGGAATTTCGGAATTTCCTCATTTTGTGCACAATAAAAAAAAGTAGAGCAGTATGCTTTTTTTCACCCCACATATTTTCGTACTTCGCACCTATATAGCAATTCTTACCAGTAGGTGAGCTTTGTGACTAAGCCCATACTATTCCTTTATCTCTCACTCACTGAGAAGTATGTACCCTGTGCAGTGGAACGCTTAAATAAACAGCCTTTATTCCGGCCACAGCAAGCCCAGGCCAAATGTGAGGTCAGCGATTTGCCGATGCGCTACCTCTGTTTCTCGACTACCTCAGAAATGGTGGTGTCGAACCTATCAAATTGTATCTAGGCTTAAAGACTGTCACACACACGCTAGCACGATCGTACAAATCGCAACTGGTTTTACCCGCTGCATGTTACCGCGACGAACGTTGTTATCTTCCTATCGACTAACGTCTGTAGATAATAACGTTTATCGAGGTAACGTGGGGCAAACTATTATATTATAAGTTTGTATCGGCCGCCGGCAAACATATCGCGTCTTGTTCTATACAAAATTTGACTGCAGGACGAGGGTTGCATGTTGGATATTTAAAATTGTAACACTTTTACTTGCAATAAAGATTTTTTATTTCTTATTTAAGAAAAAGAAGAAGAAGAAGGTGAAGAGCATATTAATTTATATTTTTTATTTGCATTGATTCCAATGAGATCAATACCAATAAAAAACATGATATCAAAACAAAAAAATAACTATATATACAACAGAAATTTCTTTCACATTGCATTACTCACATGCACTTGATGAAGCAGCTAAAATTGTCGAAATCACAGGAAAACACGAAAAACCAAATTCCTGTAATCAAGAAAAACTAAATGTCTTTATGATTGTGTCAAACCTCACATCCAAGGTTATCAACACCAAAGTGTTGCCAGTACGTAAATAACTAATAATTCCATTTTAGGGACCGCGACGTCAGCCGGCGGCGGCCACCGATCGCGCTAGCGTGTGGCGAGCTTTACAACTCACACAGTTCCTTGATAAAAATTACAACGGTGCATAGCATGTCTCACCGCAGGATACAAGAGGACACTCGTAAGCTCGCCGGGCAAATATTTGTGCTGTTAGTTCATCTTGCGTCAAGATTACCCCGTCGCATTATCTATCTGAATGTTAACTGACCTGTGAGCTAACAGATAAGCCGCAGCGGGTTTATATTTTAATCTAAAGTATGGTCCCGCAATTACAAGGTGACTTTAGACCTTTAGGCAACTGTGTTAGGATTCAAGACGAATTAGATTTTGGGAAAACTGTTCAGTACACGACGGATTCACATTGTGAGGGTTTCGACTATACCGTTATTAGTAGAAAATTAAAATAACAGCTTACGATAAAATTAAATGAACGTGGCAATAACGACATTTTTTGTGTTGATACGAGTTCTTATTTCAAACAAATAAGCCGTATGTAACTGTGTCCCGTGGTTATTTGTAAAGCCATTGCAATTTTTGTTTCGTTTTTTGAGACTGACCATGAATTTATGTGTATTTTTTTTTTATGTATAATAAAGTGAGAATAACGCATAATTTAAAATGCATTTTGAAAGTCATATTGGTAAAAGGGCAGACTAAAATACCGATTAAAGACTGAGACCGATAAACTGGTAAAAATATATACTTTAAACTTTGTTACATAATATGTAATTATCTTTTAGTATCGTGAAGTAGATATTAAAGTATTTTTTCGTTTTTTATGTGTGACTTTCATATAATATATGAAAGTCACACTTAAAAATGAAAACATATTTTTATTTAAAAGATAAAAACATATTTTTTATAAATTTTACTCTCACAATATATTTTGATGCAATGAAGAAATGAGCTATTGAAATATTTATGGTAAAAAGAAAACAAATACAGATAATTTTATTAAACTGACGTCTGATTGGATTGATGTTAATTACACAATAATCCAATTAATGTGGTTTTTAATACAGAGTGACTGTATAAAGTTTGTTTTACACTGACCAGTAATCAATTACAAACTAATCCAATATTACCGTAGCATTCATAGTAACTTCTAAGATTTTTTTTAAATAATTAAACCGCTCTTCACTCGCGTTACAATTTAAGGCAGCAAAAAATAAGAGCCAATTTGTCAATTCGAATGAAAAAAGTCGGTGCCAGACAGTCTGCCAATTCTCTGAACGATAGCGGTAGATCTCGCTTTGTTTTTTCTGTATTTTTTCAATAGCTTTTTTTCTTTGCGAAAATGGCAGAAAAAAGGTCATGTCACACCCATTTTGTTGTAAAAGCCCGTGCCGCCAGCTTCAATGTTTACGAGGGGTATTTTAAAGCTATATCACTACGTTTTTTTCTAGCGTATTGTGTAAACTAAAATTAAAGTTATGGCTGAAGATAGCGTAGCCCTTTCTTTGTTTAATTGAATAGATGCGGGCTTCTTACTGAAAGTGGCAAAAAAAGTCACTTTACGCCAGTGTGAGTTTTGTTGTAAAACTCCGATATAGCTATGTTTTTTCTAGAGTGTTATCTTGGTGTGATTAACTAGAATTAGTAATAAAGTATATTTTTTACTTGTTATTAATACCAAACAAAATAATAAAGTCAAGTCACCATGGGGATAAATATATTCATTCTAAACAAAAATAAAAGATATGGCCGATTCCCCTTTTTTAACAAAATTTTATTAAAACTAAATGAAAAAGTTTATCTTTGGTACGTACCTATAAAAATGATCCTCAACGTTTAAATAAAAATTGAGTAGCGCAAATTGTTTGCAGGAGAAATCTTTTCAACACCGTTCGATTTTCTCCTTCCTAATAGGCAGGAAAGGAGAACCGTATGATCACAAAACATTTTGGCGTCTTAAAGATAATTTCTTGTATGAACGGCCAAATTAATTTGAGTCTCCGTTTATAGTTTGCCGATACCGGCTTGTCAAACAAAACACAACACGCATTTCGCGATAGAGGGCGGCGTCCGAACAGCTTGTCCCAGTCTTTTTTACACCCGGTATGTTTTAAGGCAGATGGCAAAGCATCCGCCCCCCGTTAGAAGCTCAAAAAAACTGTCAGGGAGGCGTGGTTGTCATAAATTTTGTCAAAATATGCTCTTCTCATTGCTCACCCTATTAGAATAACAGGACCGAATTGCCTTAATTTGTTAACAAGCGTTCCGAATGCGTGTCATGTGTGTCTTGGGAGCCGCAGGCGCGTACACAGAAGGTATTAGAAGGACATGCAAGGATAAGACCTTTTTTATGACCACTTGAAAGGTTTATCTACTGTAATGTTTAATATTATTAAACTGCTTCGATTGCGATTATTAATTATTGTTGTTGTTGTTGTTACACTTTATTGCACAAAAAAAAACATAATATAACTTAAATAACTGGTTTGTGATAAAAAAATACGTGCAAAGGCGGACTTATTTCTAAAGAAATTTCTTCCAGCCAGCCTAGAAATTTTGGAATGGTCGCATCGAATATTTTTATGATCGCAAGTCATTAAAAAATACTAAACTCCTTCCAACAAAAGAAAGGAGAACATTAATTCCAAGAAGGAAGGAAAAAATAAAATTAGGTCCTGATCTGATACAGAAGAAGAAAAAAATATTTTAATTCTAATAATTGTTAATAATTTATTGTAAAACAATACATTTAAAAAAAAAGAAAGTGAACGAAAGGTAACGGCTCCGGCTTGTCACTGTTACTATAAATGGCAACTGACTTAGCAGTATGCGCAGGAGCAAGTCGTCAGCGCTGATTTTCAATCAAAGCCTAAACTCTTACTCAGTTTACCTACCTCAAATTAAAACTTACTTATTTAAACTGAATGGAATGAAACTTCTGTGTCTACACCGTGCGCAGGCGCAAGGTACGCATTCCCTAAATTATTGAGTCCCACCCTCACAAATTTACGGTGACAAAATTTTATGGTTGCGCGCACATGTTAATTCCTAATCCGTCTCGAAAATGGGGAAGATGAGTGTTTCGGATGTTTTTGTGTTGTTCGATTGATTGGCGCAAAAACAATACCCTCTTGTGCGTGCGCAGGCGGGTGAAAACTAGTGTGTACCTACTATTATACATGATGTTGATTTGTACAGTTTAATCCGACTCAGGGGTGATTATTTACATAATACAGAAGCAAAAAATAAAATAAAATAAATATTTTTTTTAGTAAAAATCACCTAAATATCATAAAGTTATATGGCTTAGCTTCAGCTATCGTTTGCACTTGACGGGCCCGGCGGGGGTTTCACGGAGCGGGGCGGGAGAGTGTGGTGATTCAGGTGAGTTTCTCAAAGAAAATAATATTTTTTTATTTTTTTGCTTCAGAACCTATCATGTAAATAGCCACCCCTGAGTCGGATTTCACTGTACAAATCAACACCCTGTATATCAATGCAGCCTATATTCGTCCCACTGTAGAGCATTCTCTCAGATAGAGGGGGTGGGCTTGATCAACAGGCACGACCGACGATTGGCGATTTCAAGCGCTACGGTATTATGTGAACACCTCAGGCACTCAGGTTTCCCCACGATGCTTCCTTTTACCGTTAGCGTTACTACTGTAACTGCATTACTACTGTATTTTTTACTTCTGCGCTTTAAACGTATTAATAATACAAATAAGAGGTTTTCAGAATCGTGGCAAGAGGCAAAACCTGGTTTCAGCCTACCCCTCTGGAATGCAAGCGTGGGTTTATTAAATGTACTGTAGTGACTAGTATTGCAGCCAAATATCTGAGCGTTCAACTAGTATACCGTGCAACAGAGCTACTCGTATAATATTTCATATTGGTATCGATACAAATAGGAGTACTACGAGTATTTGGTTCTGTGCAAAAGATAAAAAAGTAAACAAACGATAGCAAAAAAAGCGAGTCAAGTAACAACAGATCGCAGCGTGAAATCGAACCTATTTGCGGACAACAATAAACCCAAACTATACAGAACGGTACAGTCGTCATAAGAAAAACCTTTATGTATTCGTTGCAAACTCACCCCTAAATCGATTGTGAAGAGGGCAGTGTATAAAAATGTTGCTTTGATGTCGACTGTATAAATACACAATATTTACTCTTTGGGTGATTGATAGTAGCCAACAGATGTCAACTGGGCCAACCCTTAAACTGCTAGCCGATGCATCTGTCAGTTTAGCGCTGAGGATGGCCCGAACAGGCCACTATAGAAAAAAACTTATTGTAGAAGAACTACACACCAAATTCAAAAACACTACTAAGTAAGTTCTCTCAAAGAATACTAGATGCTGTCAGTAAAGTAAACCGCATAACTCTAAGGTAGTCTGTGTAGCGTTCCGAAGATAAAAAATATAAGTTCAGAGTTGATCGCATTTTATATTAAGATCGCATTTTATACTAAGAGTATAGTGTGGTCAAATGTTCGATTAGGTATGTTCTTTGGTACCTAGTAATGGCTTTTAACTTTTTTAGTTTGTAGAGCACTGCTATAATACGTGCTTATTTATGAGTATCGTCGCAGTTGTCTAATTTTAAACTTATATTTTTTAATTTAATCAGTAGAACTTTCATAGCATTCTGTGCCCATACGCTGTCTTAACTTAACCCTTTCCTGCATTTTGGTGCTTAATATCGTCAGCAGGGGCCCGGTAGTAATTTATGTGCAAATTGGTTATTGATGGTTTATTTGTGTCTCCGGGAAGGGTCAGTTGGTCTTTTCGTCGATTCTGGTGTGATAATTCGATGGATTCATTCGATATTAAACGGGTTGGTGAAGCTGAAAGGGAATGGTAGAGACTTTATGGTTATTTGTAATCTCTACACCTTTCGGTCAACATGGAATTATAATTTGAGGAGGCCCATGAAAACTGCCATCTTTGTAATTCTTAGATTTTACTATTTTTTATTGTTGTCTCAACTCTCGCGAGAATTTATGAGATCAATATCACTAGGGGTGGGTTAAATCCCTTCACATCTGATTTGATCTTAGCAATGTAGAGTCAAAGTACAAATAAAAAAAATACATGGTTTACAAGTACAGTTGACAGCAGATCGTCCTATACACCCATGCACTCTACTTCGTTGCATTACGGGTGACTTTGCTACTAAAATGTGAAGGTTGACGTGCTGTCGACTGAACGTCCCATCTGTTTTGGGGTAGAATAAAAGTAAAGTAAGATTCGCTCTCAGATTACAAATTCCATTAAAAAAACATTATTACAATTTTACAAACGAATTTTACGACACACGCAATAACAATCGGGGGCCTTGCAAAGTCACAAGTCATAATGCTCTTCTATTTTGTGTAAAATTACCAGACTTTATTCGGCCTTTTATTTGTTGCCATAAAAGAGGGAAGGTATAACGGCTGATGAAGAGCTGTGTGTACACACGGCGACGGGGCAATAAATCTCTTTATTTTATGACAAATTGTTGTCAGAATGCGCCTCACCCTCGGACCACAAAGGAGCTAGAACAAACACTCACATAATGGCCAATGATGCCCCAATACCGCTATAATAGAACATATTTGTAAACAGTCCGCGCGATACTGCCTGTCTGGAACCGCGCACAATGTGCCGGAGTTATTTATGGCAGCTAGGATTCTCTTTGAGTTAGACTACCAATACTCTGTGACGATTGGTTCCTACTTATACGGTACGTAACTTTTCCCGTGGTTAACCGGCAACCACCTTACAGAAAATCGTTGTCTTTCATTTGATCTAGTTGTCTGAAAGTACTGTGGTCTGGTGGAAGAAAACCAGACGTATTATTTATTGCAGATTGCAGTGATATTATTTCTTTGAGAAATTTCGCAATAGTGTGATCAGAGAACGCTGTGGAATGAAAGAAGATTTAGTGACTAGAATGGAGAAAGAGATGTTGCAAATGTTTCAAAGATTTTAGTGATTAACTTGTATTTCAATCAGTATTGGTTTTTAAGTATACAAAACAGATTTTTTTTCAGTACTGGTTTGAACTATGGGTTTCCCCTTTTCATTTAGAAGCATTTCACGACGTTTTTATTTTTAATTTCCACGAAAATTTCCGAAAATAAGCAACGTACAAAACCAATACAAATAAATGTCAGTAGCGCCATCTGTAATTAATTTCGTGTTGCCATCTTTAATTTCTAACCAGCCAGCAAAAAACTAAAAAAGTTATGTAAGTTCAAATTGTAGTGGTTTTAAAGTGGTAGGTTAAAGAATTTTTTGCAAAAAAGTTGTGAAAATTTAAAAAAAAACGATATCCTGTATACTATCCTAAATTTTAATACAGTTCGTATCAATAGCGACGTAATGAAAGGCGCGACATTCACCAACGTGTCACGTGATATATGAACCGTCAGCGTACAATGGCGAGAGACGCTTAGCAGACAAAGCGGACTGGGTCTATGGGACCCCGCAGCGTAATTATAATATTATGACTTCACATTATTCCTCGTTGATGATACTGGTTGGGTACGTAGGTGCCATTTCATTGCTATTTTTAGTCTGATACGGGAAAAAATTTCAGTTGACCTAAGTACATCGTTAAATAGTTCACGTAATACAGAAAATTTAATTTCCATAACTTACTACTCATTTTAAGTCCGGTACGGAAACGTTTTTCTGTTGACCTAGGTCGTAAAATAGTCCACATAATACAGAAAAAATATAAATCATTTAATTTTCATAACATGCCACTCATTCGCATAAATTCGTCTTTGCAAATATATTCGGATCCAGAACAAAGAACATGCTTAACACACATAGCCACATAGTTGTGCCATTTTACATACCTATAAGATAGGAAGTACCTCAGACCCTAGGATTTCCCACGATGTTTCCCTTCACAGTTACGGAGTGGTATTGCTCCTACAACTTTACAAATGTACTTAACTTACAAAACAAAGGCAACATGGTACATGTGCACATGGTACATGCCAGGATTCGAACCCATAACCTTCCAAACGAGAAACCGGTGTTCTACCGCTCCGCAGCTCTCCAAAGAGGGTTGCAAATAAGAAATGTTGAAGGGATAAAATGAAAACAAATCACATATTGCCAGAGTAATAAAATCTTTTATAGACTCACCCCAAAGAGCACATTGCAAATGGCATAATTTTGTAATCACCATAAAATCTGTATCACCGCCGCCGCCGCATAATATATTTATGACATTACAGCACCCACTAATACTTATGCAAATTGAAAATGAACCAAATGAGATCGTTTACGCTGCTCTAATCCCTGAATCTAGTTTCACTACCAACAGATATAACTAATGGTCAGTGATCGAATAGTGTACAGTTAGCGAAGAGTTATTAAAATGGAGTTGGAGCAGTGGTAAAGCAGGTACTTTGTTTATACATTAGGGTTCATTTATAGAAATCTTTAAAAAAAATTGAAACTGTCTTTAAAATACAACTGTACTAAAAAAAGAAATTTTAACAAATACGACCTTCAAACTAGATGTAGGTATTGAAGAAGTATAACTGAGAGCCCATGCCAAGTTACAAGACCAGCACATATATTTTGGGCACCGACTACAATTCATATGGTGTAAATATATAATTCCAATCCGGACTTGGCCCCCGTGGTGGAGTATGGCCTATACCTTCCTCAGGGAAGAGACCCGTGCCTCTCGGTGGGGACATGATGGGTTGATGATGAAATATATAATCAGACGATCTCATCCAAGTGGCAGGGAGACGCTGGATGCAAGCCGCTTCTAACCGGTCTTTTTGGAAATCCATGGATCCTCCATGCCAGGCCTATGTCCAGGAGTGGACTTCTTGTGGCTGAATGATAATGATTATGAAATATATAATATATAAGAATATAAATAGGTATATATTTTGTGTTATTTGTTTTTTCCAGTGTGCAATAAAGAATATTCTTATCTTATGTAATCTTATAAACGATGTGGTGATTTTAACAATTTCATCTTGGCCCCAACTTTAGTCATGTATTTTCAGCATGTTCCGATCAGTACTAATCATACCTACACCTTTTTCAACATTTTTGTTTTCTCCATTATGCAAATGCTGAGTCAGCTACCTGTTTGTGGCTGCGGAGATACAATGCCCTTCTAAATTGTAAATGTTTGTTTTAAATCGTATTCTTTGTTTTATTATATTTTTCTTTGTTCTGTCTTTTATTATTTGTCTGTATTATTATAATATCGTGTTACATTGAGTTATGTGTATTGTATCTTTGTGGCTGCAAATAAATGTCTCTCTCTCTCTCTCTCTCTCTCATTACTCACCATATTCATTAGCCAAGTCTCGCAAACAAAAAGGCTACCATAAATTAAAATACAATTTCGCAAGAAAAAAACAATGAATATAAATTTCATATAGGGGATTCCCTTGCTTGCAAATTCTGACCGTATGCGTCGCATTTCGCCCCACATACAGCTTGTCATCTGCCCAGAAATCTGTATGGATAGAAAAAGTAATTTGCACCCATATGGGACCCGTGATTGCCTTGGACTTCTCTCGGGGTCAATCCGACCCCTAAATGTGGGTGATCTCTTTTAGTATTGCGGTGGGTTAAGAATGACGGGGTGGCGAAAGATAGTTTGTTTTGGGAAATAGGGTTAGCCCAAACAGTATATAGATAGTAGACACTGCTAGTTTCTAATTAAGTGTTTATATATTTGAAATAACTATTATTATTTTGTTTTATCTACTGATGGTTAGCTATTTTCTTTTAACATTGTATCAAATGGGTTTGTATCGGTGGGACTTATTAAATTATAATTTTGAGTATTTTTTGGCAATTTATTTATTACTTTTTATTACATTCAACGACATAAACTTACGCCTGTTTCATATGAGAGTATTTACAGTACCTTTACAGACATAAAATTTTACAGGTTGTTATTCTTTACCAAAACAAAGGGTCATTCTAATATTTTTCGAATCCAATCTTATATTTCTTCCTACAAAAAACTAATTTTATCCCGTCTTACGTAATACCAACAGCAGTGTTA
This sequence comes from Yponomeuta plumbellus, assembly GCA_947310845.1. Taxonomy (NCBI): domain Eukaryota; kingdom Metazoa; phylum Arthropoda; class Insecta; order Lepidoptera; family Yponomeutidae; genus Yponomeuta; species Yponomeuta plumbellus. The sequence continues at coordinate 16,306,731 of OX371194.1, forward strand.
TTCGGGTAGCTCTTACAAACAGCACCATAAGAGCGATTATTAAATAAAACGGCTTACTTTCTTGTTAGCCTATTGCTCATGTTACACGGGCGGTTCGAACGCCGCGGTACAAAAACGCTCTTATAAATCGGGCACAAACTGTGATGACTATCTTAGCCACCTTTATGAAAAGTTTTTAGTGTTTATTACTAAACAATTAGAATTCATTGGAAGAACTACCTGTATAGGGTATAAATACAATGTCATACCAATCTTATTGTGCGGCCTGCCCAGTCATATCTGCCACCGCCAACGGCGGGTTTCCGCTGCGCGGCTGAACAACCGCTCGTGTGTCGTACAGCTCGAGCCTTACTAGGCTCTGAGTTATAATTTCGCGGGGTATTTTTACAAGTCTCAGGTGGCGGGTAATTTGCCGCGGGAAGGGTTGCCAGTTGCCGGCGCCGGGGCCGCCAGTTGATTTATCTGCGCGGTAATATGCGCCCAGGGACTGCCAACTACTGCTTAGTGGTCGCGTCTAATACGACGGTTTGCTCAAAAGACCGCAGTTTCATTAAAACATTCGCGGTTGATTTAGTGGCATTGTTCGTTTTTGTGGGTGTTTGAAGACATTATTTTAATAAGTTTTTTTACTGTTTTCAACATAAGTGCTAGGTGCACGTAAAAGATTTTCTCTAGTAAGTAGAACGGAAAATATAGGTTTTTAAGAAGAACCTAGCGATCGTGAGAAATTCAACACTGCTATTACTCTTTCTCTCCAGCTCTTTGAGGGCGATCAAACCGATATAAAAGACGTTTAAAGCCTTCGTTTACAGTATTGAACTCCATATCTAACGAAAGCACAAATGCTGCGCGTCTTCATCATCAACCCATTATGCCCCCACCGAGGGGCACGGGTCTTTTTCCTGAGGAAGGTATAGGCCAGACTCCACCACGGGGGTCAAGTCCGGATTGGTGGAGGCTTGTAAGACTAGTGGCTGGTCTTACTGTCAGAAGTTTTCAAACTGCCCTAAGGCCTCTGACCTGACTTAACGACTGCCATCTATCGACGGCAGCCGGCACCAACTGCTTAACGTGCCTTGCGAAGCACGGAACCGCTCGGAAAAATGCCACATCCATGCGCTGAACGCTTAACATTCGTGATCGTTTAAGATCACTGAGGTGGCCGGGGCTACGAGTGATCTGCTGCGCGTCTAGCATATTAATTTAATTAAAAAAGGTGCATTGAACTTATTTATGGACTGTATGTATATTGTGGGCACTTAACCTTGTCACAAAATTGAATGAAATGAAAAAAATGTATTTCAAGGGCGCGAGTTATAGATTTTTATACACTCTTATTGACCGCTGCTTCTTTCAGTGCCTCTCCACTACTGGAAGTTCTCTCTCTTCTTTTCTCCAGGCGAAATAGATCTTCGACAATTGCAACTCCAGTCCAATATCTGATGTCTGGGTCATGAGTTTCTTTCTCTGCCAACGCACCTCTTCCCCTTAGTTGTGAATTCGTGACCACAACCATGTAGTTAAGGGCCTCCATGCGGTTCACTAGCGCCATGAAGGGAAAAAATTACCTATATCTCTTTTTAAAGATTATTGCAAGATTAAGCAATTATTGCAAAAAGTGTGTGTACAATCTCTGACTCATGTTAATAGAGATTTTTAAAACACATGGCTGTGAACCTAAAGCGAAAAGCTATGAAAGCTATAAAAATGACTAGATAAAAATGACTAGGCTAAAGCTATAAAAATGACTAGATAGCATTAACGCCAAAAACGGCCGTTTGGACACAAATGCTAAAGCGTAAATTTCACCTTCAGTAGTAACGCAATTTAGTCTTGTTAACGTGGAGAGTACCTACGGGCAAGGTGCCCAAGGAAAATGAGAATCGATTCCTGAAAACGACATATTAAAGGCCGATTATGCCAAAAGGTCGGCAAAACTTGCGCTGACCTTGAACGTGATAGATACACCTAGAGGCAATAAAGCGCCGGAATTCCCGAAGCGTACGTGTCACACGCCGCTCTCTACAATAACGAAACATGAAAAATTTCCAGACGCCCGCATCAGACTGATAAATGGCTTCCGAAAATCCAAAAGGAAGTTACAGCTTACTTGGGATTTGGTCTAGAACCTCTCACGTCCCATAACTGCTGCACTCCGCTTTATTACAATTACCATAAGCCTCAAAGTCCCGCACTCGACGCCCCGGGGGCGGCGAGTCTATCATTTTGAACCTACTTACAAGCGCGGTAAGACTGTTATTGCTTGGGTGAAATAGAAACCGCGTCTGGGACCGACTCTCGGTATACTTGCGGACAACTTTGGCACTTATCCGGGACAGTTTAGGATTGAAGTTCGCACAGTGCGATTCGGGCGCGCAGAAGTTATGCGCGGTTCGTGCCTCCGACCGGTCCACTCTTTACATTTTATGTTCGTGTACGATATGTCGGTGACTATTCGGAATACTAATTGGGGATGCCTCGACGACCGCCACTGAATACTACTTACTTTTTTGGCCGTCGAGGGAGAAACATTTTCGCAAAATCGTAATTCCTCTAGGACATTGTCTCTCGAAATGAGTGCGCTATTCTTGCGTCAAGAAGTTACTCGTATTGTTACGAGCTGTCTTACGTTAAATAAATAATTCCCACACAACACAGTGACTTATCTAAGCTAAGATACCATGTGCATAGTGGTTAGGCAAGGACATAACAAACATGGAAATAAATCCGGACTGAGGGCATTTGTACAAATGTGCGGTGACCACCAGTGGGGATCGGAATCAGCATGGTTATCAGGGATAATTGGACGTAGTTTAGCAAAAAGGTTTCAACCCACAACATGGTCATTTTTGAGTTAAATATACCGAAATGATGACTATGCTCTATATTTTAAGAATCAATGACTTCCATAGCGATCCGATGAGTAAGTATGTGGTAGTCCAACCCACATGTAAGGAGAGCGTAAATCAGCTTTAAACTAAAATCTCAAATATCTCAAAACTCATATTGTGTGGGTTGGAACATGTTTGCTACACTTCGTCCAATTATGTTTCATAAAACTACAATTCATTCAAATAGAATTAGCGAAATCGGTCCAGCTGCTCCCAAGATTTGAGCTTAGCAAGACATTTAGCGATTCATTTTTATATTTTAGATTAGCAAAAATTGGCTACAAGGGGTTTCACGTTGCTGTTTATTAACTACATACACTAGTTACATCGTTTCGCACTCGACGATAACCGTAACGACACGAAATTTAGTTTCATACAATTACATATTATAACAAACTTGGTCAGCCGTTTTATGACAAAAAAAAAATTTCCATAGAACATAATCACTTGACTTGACTTGAATCCACAACCAAACTAGGTTACCCTGTATTCTGCAGTTAACCTTACGATATCACGCAGTGCGGAACCGGCACCTTCTGACGACCCCAACAGTTTGGAAAAGTAAATTAATTATAACAACATTTGGAAAATAGCAATACCTAGGTATTTGATTGGTGCATGCTCACAAACCGAAAATTTGGAATTACCTAATTACTGTTCCGTGATAAGCCTCCATAACATACCTTTATCGAAACATTGATAAAGTACCCTATAACAGTTTTGAACTCATACACTGAAAATAATCAGCAAATTTAGTATAAATTAATCAGCCGGCATTCGTTAACAGCTGGACATAGGGCCGGTTTTTGAATGGAGAATTTCACTAAGTAAATACATAAGTTACGTTCTGCAACGTTCTTTTCTGAGAAATTTAACGAGACAGCACTACAGTTAAATACCTAGTTACTTAGCAAAAATTCTCAATTCAGGAATCGGCTCTCTGTCACGCTCTTTTTTGAGAACTTTGACGAGACAGCAATAGTTAAGTAGTTACTTAGCAAAATTCTCAACTCCGAAACCGGTCCATAGTCATGATACTTTGTTTTGTCCTCAGCCATCCCTATTCAGCCGCTGTTGCTGAAAAAAGGCCCCAATTCGATCGAACAGGGCATTACTTCCGCAAACTTGTAAAAATGCGTGTCTACATTAGGATTTAACTCGGGAAAATTTTCGTAGTATGATTTTCTACGATTTTAAGTGTAATTTGACAGCTCAATAGAGCATCGCTCGGCTTCAATCTGCTTTTGGTGATGAAGCACCATACAAGGCGACTATTTATAGCTGGTTTGCAGAATTTAATCGCGGACGTGTCAATCTCAGTGACGAAGGTCGCCCGTCCACCGCTGTGAACAACAAAAACATCGATGCTGTGCGCCGTATGATTGAAACAGATAGGCATGTGACCTACCATGAGATTCGCGCATTCTTAGGCTGACATTCAGAGACGAAAACTAAGCAAAGAGTGGTCTCAGAAATGTCAAAATAACGTACTTAAAAACATTTCGTATTCAGAATCGAATCTTAGCAAGTTTAGTATGAAATGGTGCTTAGCTAAGTGTAAGTACAGCGCGTCAAGTGTAAGTTGGCGTGTGGCAAAAAAAACGTACTAATTTTGTCGGTTGTGTTGACAGTTTTCAAAGCTTGATGGTCTCACATTTAGTGTGTAGGAGGCGCCGCCACAGGAACGCCAACTTATACTTGACAGTCTGTAGTCAATATCGGTGACTTTACGTGAACTTAATAGAACTGTCAATTCTAAGCCTTTTGTTCACAGACTACTCCAAACGACATTTCACTGATGTTCTACGAGCATTATCTGTGGGATTTTTTTATTCACTCTGACATATATAAAATTGTATGATGTTGTCCTGCTCTCGTGTAGCAATGTCTAATTTAAAAAACCGGTAAGAACTACATCACTAAAAAATTATAGACAATATAGATGACTTTCTTAAGGACTGTGAATACGAAAATTACGGCGCTTTACTAAGTACGACTTTAGTTTACTTTGCTAAGTCTGATCTAAGCGTGAACTTAGGATTCGTCTCTGTATGTCAGCCTTAGACATAGACATGAGTCAAATACAATCAATTCTACACTAATATTTGGGGGTGAGAAAGCTGTACTCGCGGAGGATCCAACACAATTTGACAGAGAATATTTTAAGATACAATAAATTCATTTTTAACCTTTAAAAGTATTTTTTTCTTATTCATTCCGGAAACTCTTAGTGCGCCCCACGTATGTATCATGAATTCGACTAACAAAAAAAGACGCATTTCGTCTATGGGTATGGATTGGGACCTTCCATGCGCCGCTTCAATTAGCCTGCCATTGTCCAACGACTTGGTGGGAGTCTCGCTGTGTGTACTATTTTTTAAAAATGGCCTCTTTTGAGTCCCACTACTGGGCAAAGGCGTTCCCTCTGCTTTCCATCTCTCTCTGTCTCCAACCACCCCACACCATCTCGGTAAGAATGCATTTAGGTCGCCCCGCCATCTTCGCCTTGGTCTGCCGGGACGACGTTAGTTTCCATTTTGCGGAACCCAGCCGGCTTCGGTTCGGAGTAATTTTATAAATAATAATTTATTATAGAAGAGGCCTATGCTCAACAGTGGGCTCTGTTTCTGGGCTGATTAGATAGATAGATTATAGAAGAATCGCAACTGCTGTTATAATCGCTCCGACTATTCCCGCATAAAGCTATTTGTTTGAACGACCTTAGTAGCGCAGCGGTTAACTCATCTGCCTACCATGCGAGAGGTCCCGGGTTCGAAACCCGGCTAGGGACAGCAAAAAAAAACCCAGGTCTTGGATGTTTACATGTTAGTGATGTCGCTGTTTCTGGTACCTACGACACGGTATCCTGGTGTGGGACCAGAAGCAATGTATGTGCCTATATGTAAATGTTTATGTATGTGTTGATAACACTTTCTCACACTTTTTAATTATCTATAGCTGGATACGTCTATTCTAAGAATAGGGCAAAATACAACATGTGACTAATAAAACGTTGGTATTCGTCGACTTCTTTTACATAGTCGTCAATAGTTACGACTGTTCATGAGTGTTATAGCTTAACACGATCTGCGTCTTGGTCATATTCATCTCACCATAGAGTTTTGGCCTCAAAACTCGTGACCGTTATAATGGCGGGACCATAATGTTAAAGCCATGAGATTTGAAATCCGTCTATCTCATAATTTAGTACCTTTTTCGTACCTATTCGTACCTCCAATAAAAAAATTCTACCTCTTGTAGCCTACCTACAATTTAACGAAATGCGTGGTCCCGCCATTATAACGTTGGATAATGGCGGGACCATATGAAAATACTATAGTTATGCAAAATCAAAGCATTGTAGGTTATACTACCTAATTTCTACATCCCGAATATCATCGACTTTTAGTTTTACAATCAATGTGAGCTTTATAACAGCGAGAAGAACATTTTTAAGCCAGCAGAATTTAAATCTGTCTATGTCATAATTTCGTACGTTTTTCGTACCTATTCGTACCCGCAATAAGAAATTTCTACCTCTTGTAGTCTTCCTACAATTTAACAAAATGTATGGTCCCGCCATTAGCACATGGATGATGACGGGATCAATGAAAATACTGAAGTTATTCAAAATCAAATCATTGTAGGTTATTCTACCTAATTTCTACCTCCCGAATATCATCGTCTTTTAGTTTTACAATCAATAGTAATGAATATATTGCACAAAATCCGTAGTTCAGAAACACTAATTTATTATATACCTCGGTCGCTGGGAGAATACGCTCCTGACACCTATCTATTTCATGTGACTAGTGATGGGAGATTATCAACGTTAACATTCCTTACGTTATTCGCTTAGCTAGCTTTTGCCAACGACTCACGATTTATATTCAAATGCGTAAAAAAAAACAACAAAATTATGTTACTTTACTTTTTATTATACAAAACACTAACACTAAAACTTAATTAAATGAACTTAACCTAAGTGAACATAAAATAATTACGTTCACATTGTTATGCACGTTATGCGTTCGTATGAGCGTTATTATTTTCGTTATTTTTGGTACATCACCAGAAAAAAATACGGAACCTTGGTACAGCGTATACCACGGATTTTATGCACGAACATTAAATATTGATTCCTTTTTTATCTAACATTTAATTACCACGCAAAATATAATATTGGTTGTAAGTTTACATAATGGTATAGTTTCAATCATAATTATTTGCTAATAGGACAAATAGACCTTAAAAATATTTTAATCGAAAATTCAACGCCACTTCCAAGTTACGTCGTCCGTTCTATCGCGACCTGTCAGGATCGTAGTCTCTCAGCGGCTGGACTTTAGTAATAAATAAAATGTAACACCACAGACTAAGTATAACCTGCATAGACCATCTTAGGATGCATACAGGGTGTCCCAAAAATGACACGTCACAGTGACAACGGGACGAACCAATGTAACAAGACCTCAGTTAAAGTTGCACGGTTTTCGAAATATTGCCAATAAATTTTTTTTCTAAATCTTTACGATTTTTAACAAGTAGAATTATATAAATGTCTTATCGTAGCGTGAGGCAATGATTTTTACCTGTTACCGGTGGCTTTCTGAGTTCCTAGTTTTAATCGAGCATTAAAAATTCGTACATTACTGAATTAAGATGCATGTGTTAAACCATTTTGGATTGGTATAATACACGCCCGTTTTTGGAGTTATTTGTTCGTAGTAAATTTTTTTTCACGGCAAGTGGTCAAAGTTGAAAATAATTTTTCAATACAATTTTTCAAGTTTAATCCAGTATTTTTCCATATTGTACATAGGTAGTTATCGACAAAGGGTCATCTTATTTAACTATTTGATTCGTGCCCGAATACAGATAACAAAAACAAACACGAGGGCTATCTAACTTAATGCTAGTACTCAACTTGTTAAAAAACCAATTGGCAATATCTCGAAAACCGGGCAACTTTTACTGAGGTCATGTTAGGTTTTTTCCATGCCTCTTGAGCAGGTCTACCTTCTTTATCACTGTGACGTGTCAATTTTGGGACACAATGTATAATAAGTGAATATTAACAGCTGTCAATAATCTATTCTGTGTTTATGAGCGAAATCACGTTATGTAGTCACGATCTCTTCTCAGGTCGATATAAACCAGTTTGATAGCACGCGCAAACCGACTTACAAACAGAACCGCAAAAATCTATGTAAACCGGGATGAAACAGAGTTACAAGCCACAATGAATTACATAGTCGATGCGAGGCTGCGATCTGCAGTGGCACGGTTTGCGTCGTCTTTAACCGATTCGGCGCACCTGTGCGAGGGTTTGCACCGATTTGGCACTATCGTTCGGTTTGACGACGTAAACCGTGTCGCCGCGGTCCGCACGAGCTGACGCTAATTTGGTTTCACGACGATACCGGAATTATGAACGTTAATTTAACTCATACGCTTAGTTTCGTTTTCACTAGAGACAAAGAACTAATTACAATTCAAAATCAACTTTTCCAAGTCTCAGAACTTCTTTTTCATAGCCTTCATCATCAACCTATTATGTCCCCACCGAGGGGCACGGGTCTCTTCCTTGAGGAAGGTATAGGCTATACTCCACTACGGGGGCCAAGTCCGGATTGGTGGAGGCTTGTAAGAATAGTGGCCGGTTTTACTCTCAGTAGTTTTCAAGCCGCCCTAAGGCCTCTGACATGGCTTAACGATTGCGATCTATCGACAGCAGCCGGCACTACTTAACGTGCCTTGCAGACCACGAAACGGAAAAATGCCACTAGCGTTAGTCATAAACAGTCACACAACCATGCATTGAACGCGCCATCCGTTGCTTAACGCTGTTTAAAATCACTCAGGCAGCCGGGTTTACAAGCGATTCGTTTCAAAAGCCTTGAGGGAGTTAAAACAAAGAAATAATATTCTCACATGTATTTATATTCAGATCAAGAAATATTAAATAATTTGTAAGTACTGAAAGTAATTGTATCCGTATTCTTGGCTTAGAATATCTCCTGAAATATTTGTTCTAGCTAATTGTGTCTTGTAGCACTATTAGGAACTATTGATACACAGTTTGGCGTACTTGAAATTACTGAAATTGACCACGTGAAAGTTACTACGGACACAAGTAATTACTAAGTAAGTTACTAACTTTATGTCTAATCGACTAATTTAGTCATAATCGCGCACTTGCTCAACCACAACTCGGATTGATTTAAGACGGCGCGACGCGACGCAAGTTCCAATCCAAAGTGCAAACCTTATCGCCCGCGCGGGGCCGCGCTCTCCACAGGCGGCAAGTCTCGCGACACAACGAGCATGAGTGAGAGAGAGTCAGCAATATCAACAAACCGCTCGCTCGGTGGGCTCAGCTCGTTAAAGATCGGTTTGATGTCGGCCCAAACCGAGTTATACGGTTTGTGGCTCAAACCGGTTTGGTAGATCAAGCCTTTACATCCCTAATGGACATGCCATGGCACCATTACCTCAGTATGAAAGAAATTTTTAATGGGAACTACGGATTTTGTCCGATATATTCATTACTATTGGTTGTAAACCTAAAAGACGATGATATTCGGGAGGTAGAAATTAGGTAGTATAACCTACAATGCTTTGATTTTGCATAACTATAGTATTTTCATATGGTCCCGCCATTATCCAACATTATAATGGCGTGACCATGCATTTCGTTAAATTGTAGGAAGACTACCAGAGGTAGAAATTTCTTATTGAGGGTACGAATAGGTACGAAAAAGGTACGAAATTATAACATAGACAGATTTATATTCTGCTGGTTTAAAAATTTTCTTCTCGCTGTTATATAGCTCACATTGATTGTAAAACTAAAAGTCGATGATATTCGGGAGGTAGAAATTAGGTAGTATAACCTACAATGCTTTGATTTTGCATAACTATAGTATTTTCATATGGTCCCGCCATTATCCAACATTATAATGGCGTGACCATGCATTTCGTTAAATTGTAGGTAGGCTGCAAGAGGTAGAATTTTTTTATTGGAGGTACGAAAAAGGTACTAAATTATGAGATAGACGGATTTCAAATCTCATGGCTTTAACATTATGGTCCCGCCATTATAACGGTCTCCAAAACTCGTGCAGTTTTGTGAGCAGAATCTGGATACAACGGGCCACGTTTTGAATTGAGAATTTCGCTAAGTAACTACTTAACTTTAGTGCTGTCTCGTCATATTTCTCAGAGAAGAGCATGACAGAACTTACATAAGTAGTTACTTAGTGAAATTCTCAATACAAAAAACGGCCCAAAGTGCACGCGAAGACGCAGATGAGAAAAGCAACTTCCGTTATTTTACGCCAGTTAATGTCACGTTTTTGCATAATTACTACAGATTTTTTGGAGTGACATATTTGTTGAGTTACTTTACTTAATTCGACACTTAAAAGACATAATAAAATACATTAAAATTTGCAAAAAATTCAACAGTACGTGGCAAGCTTATTTAAGCAGAAATTACAAACAAATAACGAACATTATGAACGAGGAGGGTAGGGTTTCACTAATTAGTAAGTATTATACAGTTAACTCGAGACAATTGTGCAATATGTGACTTAGATAAAACCTAGTCAAGGATCCAATAAAGGTGCTTGTTTTGTGAGAATAAAGTGTGAGAATTGACACATAAAATCTAAACATTTGATCTACACCACATCAAACTCTACCACGTAGGTAGAGCTACGTAGAATCGCCAGCTATATTAAGGGCAACTTTGAAGCAAAACTATAAAGGTCGACCCGCCGTCGACTATACACACCTACATGCCAAAACGCAAGCCCTCACGCCTCCCACAAAAAGGCGCGACTTGAATGAAAAACCAGCCGACCGCGAAATGAAGACAAATCGCGCCGTGAAAAGGGGTCGCTAGAGAGAGACGGCTAGTTCTGAGACTGACGTGACAGACAAGGACGGCCACTCGGAAAAATTAGCGGATGCTCCTGTGAATTTGTGTACATTTTCAATAGGTAAAATAGGAATAAAACGGGCGCCCTAATCTCATGACCATTTATAACATACACGCCATTAATTTGAGTGATAAATTGATAACTCGTGAATAGCGACCTGATTGTTAATGTGGCTATTACACTGAAACATAAGTATTATTTTACTAAAATTGAGATGTTATCGGTTCGGTAGCATAAAACGGCCCGAGTATATCAGTAGGTATATCAAAGTGAGGACGTTGATACGAGTTTTATTTTAAAGTACGCAATGCAATCTATTATAATCTATATATATAAAACGAGAAGCTGACTGATTGACTGACTTAGAATCAACGCAGAGCCCAAACTACTGAACCTAGGGGGTTGAAATTTGGCATGGGAGTTCCTTAGGGAGCCTAGGGGAGCACTAAGAAAGGATTTTTTGAAACTCACCCTCTAAAGGGGTAAACGGCGGTGTTAAAGTTTGTATGGAGGTATAAAAAAATGTTGTCAGATTTTCTTGAAACTTGAAATAAATACTCTTCAACACAATTGATTGAACACGTGTTTCACGGTTTTTCTAAATTTAACCCTTAACGGGAGTGAACGGGGTTGCAACATTTTGAACTAAAGTCCACGCGGACGGAGTCGCGGGCGAAAGCTAGTAGGTATTATTTATGGAAAAAACAAAAGGCGTTGTGTCTCTGTTAAGGCTGGGTTCTCTGAGAGCACGGTTTTGTATGGGACTTATTGCGCTGTGCGAGAAAAAAGTTAGGGGGAAAGCAGTCATTTTCGAAATAAAAGAAATACAAATCGTCTATGTAATAAATTCTAATATTTGCTAACTAATATCGCAAAACAGCGTTCGCCGGATCAGCTTGTAGTAATAAAAAATTCACGACCGATGCGTCACTAACACATTCAGTGATAGTCATTTTGGGATATTTTTTTTATCCAAAACTAAGTACAGCTCATAAACAAAAATTATTACAGTGATAATTTGGACTCATGTTCTCAATTTATTTGATGCTATAAATAAAGTTTTAAGAGTCATAAAAATATTCACTCCTTCACGGCCCTAGATATTAAATGATTTCGTTTTCAGATTTTGAATACTAACCATGATGACTAAAATCCATTTTTAAAATACCTGATTCAGGGGTAATGCCAAAGAACCGAGCCTTAAATCAGAACAGTTTTTAAAATTTGTGTTATGGAAACATATTTTGATAAATCTCCGAAATACATATTTTTTCAGAGTAAAATAAGCCATTTCATACTTTTTATCAAATAAATATCATGCACCGGTGTACTTTTAAATGTAACAACCACTCATATGAGGTCACTTCCTGGCCGGCCACCGTCGCCGAATATCACGACAAACCCTTACCGCCTTTAACAAGAGGACGTAAAGTTAAATATCGCTTAAACAAACACAACTAGTTACCAGGAGACCAGGAAACGAGCACTCGCGCCTGTCAGTGGAGCTTCCGCTGGCCATCAGGATTATGGTATTAAGCAGACACCTCACTGTGCTGGTGGCCTGGTGATAATTGAACGAGGATTAACATTCCATCTTGAAACAATTTCGCTTATCTCGACGCACCTTTAATTGCTCGCTAGGTAATAATGATGGAATACTATTTGTTTGTTTTGTATCGTGATACTTTCACGCAAAAGGTTGTTAATATAGAAAGTTAACAAAATCAAACTATAAAATATTCGCTAGCAATTCCTCTTTTGAAATTTTGAATGCTAATGTAAGTATGGTTCACACTCTTTAAGTGGGTTTAAGTCGAACTTCAAGTACGTGGTTTTTAAGATTGCGAACTTGCTCGGCGCGACGCTCGGTGACACACGTAAAGCGTGTATCGCGATGTCGTCGAGAGAAGAAGCTTTGTGTTATTTGGGAATTATATTATTTCAATGGTTTTTTCGAATTATTTCTTATTAATTTCGAAGTTTAAAATTTAAAACTTTTTTTTACTTACCTACTTTTTCAGGCAGTCTTCTTAATAGCGGATTACCCATAGCAAAAAATTTGCCTAATTTAGAAGTTTGAGTCTTTTACCGAAATGTATGGAAAAAGTTTTTCGTAATTTCTGACATTTCTAATACTCAAACCTCAGTCGCTCCTGTAGAGACTTTTGATCCTTATAAGAAACAGGATTGATTGGCATCAAAAAAAGTTTTGTGTAAAATTACCATTTTCTTGCTGACTATAGGTAATTGTTTTCCAAAATCTGTTAATGCAGTTCAGAATATCTTAAAAAAATATGGATAATCTTCTAAAAACGTCTTCCTATAACTACAACGGTTAAGGTACATGTCCTTACTGTCCCGTCTCTAAAACTCACCCTGTATATCTTAAGTTACATTTACATAAGTTGTAAAAGTTAAGTTATAGAAACCTGTTTTTTTTTTGCAATACATGGAGTTTACACTGTGCTAAGGCCGCCAGTACTTTTTATAACTTTTTAAGTTTCACATGATCCACTTAGGGCAACTGAAAAACATTCTTTAGTATTATGATATTTTTTTACGGGCAATACTGGCCCGTAAAAAAATATTGTCGGATCTCTTTGCAATTGTCCGTTTTTTTTGCTAAAAACACTAGTGCATGTTGTGCCCGCGCTTTTCCGGGTGACTTTTTAAACATATTTTTACTTCTTTTTGCTACATTTTTTATGGTGCTAGTGCTGTAGGGCTGGCAGCTAACAGAACAAATAATAAAACCGACCACGACCCGAGCTAGTGAGAATCGTAAATTACATGCAGTTATCTGTATTTGCTCCCACATATCTGTCCTAGAACAAATACAGCATTCGTTTTGTTTATACAAACTTCACGCGTTTTTTAACTTGTAGTTGAACTTAGAAAGACGTTTCGGTAGGAGTTGGTTGACCCTAGATCGTTGTTTTTATTAAAATTTGTTTGGCAAATACCTTAAGCCACAAGAGTTTTTTTTTAATTTCAGTTTCTTATTACTTGACGTTCAGGAAAAGTTGAATGTCGACGTCCAAATTAAGTTAATGTCGAATGAATGCTTTACTGTTAATAATATTATTCGAGTGTTTAGACTAAAGCCAATATGCGTCACTTCTTATTGTCTCTTCCTAGCGTCAAATAGGTAGGTACTTAAAACACAAGTGTCTACTGTTTTTTTTAATACGACTTTCGTATTACCTAGTTGACGTCCAGGAAAAGTTGAATGTCAACTTCAAATGAAGTTTATGTCGAATGAATTATTTACTTTCAATAATAATTAATTGAATTATTTTAAAGTCTATTTGCATCACTTTTTAACTGTCTCCTCTTTAGTGGCCATTTAAATCGAATTTTATATGTTTTTTTTTTTAATTTAAATGTTTATGATAGATACTCATGGCTTTTAACCTAAAACCATCCGATTTGTGCGAGTAGGACATTCGTCCACCGTTATTCCGTAACAATTTCCTACAAATTAAATTCACTTGTGCTATAAAAATCTTGCTTCTTGCACATTGTCCTGATTATGTAGGCAAAAAAGAATTATCCTGTAGGTTTTGATTAAGTTTGCATAGAGATTGTGACGTAAATGGTTGAATGGTTGCAATAGCATTCACAAAACATTTACATACAGGCACAACGGTTTAGACATAAAGGTTTGACTTTTGGATTAATCATTAAATATTAATATGTAGATACTCAATCGTACAATTTGTTACTGATTTCTAGGATCCTGATCACGGTTATAAGTTTTTTTGTGTTGTTAGGCGGACAGACGGACAACAAAGTGATATGATATAAGGGTTAAGTTTCTTTCAAGTAAGGAATTCTCGTATTATTCAACTTTAGTTCTTGTTGTGAAAGTACAAAGTCGAATTCTGTATAAATATGAAATTAATAACATATGAAAGTAACGGATTACACAGTGTAAAGATCGATTCACTGTTATTACGAGTAAATGTGTGGTACTAAATAAAATACTCAGAAACTCATTACAACGTGACGCGGACTGAAAATAAAAGGCGTCTACGAGTATCATAAAACAAACAAGACGCGACTTTACAACGGAGTCAATCAGTTTATCACCGAGTGCAACGTATTTGTTTCAAAAATAAAACTGTAAACGTTCACCATAAAAATTATGCCGCGTCGTATACAAACGGTTAGACAATTACTGTGACATTTCTGTATAATCGTGAGCATCAAGGATTATACTCTAAGCTCGCGGATTTAGGGATTCCGAAAAATCTCAAATCTGATTGTGTCGATACCGACTGTTTATTTTTAGGTAGTCTATTGGAAAGCCCTGGGATTGTGATAAGTTTTATCCTGTTAAGCTCTACGTAAATAGGTGACGGTTAACAATAATTATGCGGCAACTTCTGTTAGGTAAGTATTCTATTCAATTTTGTCATAGATTTTCATTATCTAGTTGAGTTACTTAATAAGAATATCATAACTATTTGTATAACTACGCTTCACAGCAATGTAGAGATCATGTTTTACACGTGCCGTCTCCTAGCTCTTGATGAGCTCAATTAAACTATGAATGAGAAGAAAATAGTGTTTCGGATCGATCACACATCTCAAACACGACGATTTAATTTTATGCTGACGTTGAAGTAAAATAGGGCCATCATTTCATTATTTTTATTCCGTTCATGTTTTAACCACAGCCAAGTCAGATGCCTTAGGGCGGCTTGAAAACTTCTGACAGTAAGACCAGCCACTAGTCTTACAAGCCTCCACCAATCCGGACTTGTCCCCCGTGGTGGAGTATGGCCTATACCTTCCTCAGGGAGGAGACCCGTGCCCCACGATGGGGACATAATGGGTTGATGATGATGATGATGATGATGACCATCAGGTCTAAGAACCTCTTCACTTTACTGATATCGGATAAAAATCGGACTCATTTAAAGGATTATGGAAATAATGAAAATAACTAGAGAATCTAATATGAATAATGCTGCGTTATGAAAAAAATATTCATTGCGATTAGATAAGAAGCCATATAAATTATTTTCACTACTCTGATACTGCCAAAAATATTAGGAAACTCAATAGGTTAATTCTCTATTATCAGCGCCTGAAGAACAATTTTCCACTCGAGCGTCCGCGGTCTGCTGCGGCCCGCGTGGAGCACGTGGTTTAGGGCATCCATAAAACAATAAGCGGCTGTTATCGCCTTATCAAAGCAGCAAACATTGAAACGTGTTTGTTGTACTCGCTCGTTCGCTGGGTTTACTCCGTTTGCTCGCCCGACGCCGCTCGCTGTAGAAAGTTGACGGAAAGTCTGCGCGATGTACAGTTTGTCCAAAAATACAAGAAACCTAAAGTGAAAGTTTAGGTTCCAATTGTTTTATGGAAAAATCTAAACAGTAAATGTTACTATTTATTGAAGCACAATACCTTAAATTTATCTAGAAGCTCAAGTTTTTATTTTATATAATGCTTGTAAGTGCCAGCTATTAACAAACACAGACAAAAAGTCCGAGCACAACCGTACTCTTTAATTTCTGCATGTTCTGTACAGGCTGTAGCACGGTTAACTGAATAACTATTTACTTCTCCCTCGAGCTATACTACCATGGGATCATCTAGGAGTTGATCAAGATTAGAGCTGGAAAGTGATACACACGCAATACTACCGTCTACGTTGTGTAGTCATCTAGGAGTCGATCAAGAGTAGAGCTGGAACGCAATGCACAAAATGACGAAAAAACGAAAACGAAAAATTATTTATTTCGTCCAAAAATAATTTCATACAAAAGGATGAAGCCCAAGTTTCCACACTTGGATTCCCTGTGTTGTGAACTAGTCCCCTCCGCTTAATGAATGACAATAATAAAATAGGAACTTATAGCATTAACAAGTTAGTTCTTATTGGTCGTATAAGAGTAAGAAAGATAAAATTTATAAAGGTCAATCAAATAGAAAATATAGACAGAAAATACTTCTGTCTAAGTTGTATGATCATCTAGGAGTCGATCAATATTAAAGCTGAAATGTAATACACACAATACTAGTCTGCTACTGAAGTAAAAAAAGTAATACGCATATCTGTATTCTTTCTTTCTATCTATCTATCCATAACAAGGTTGTCTGGAAGAGATCGCTTTTAGCTATAAGACCGCCAATTGTATACGACAAAACTTAGATATGTAAGGTTTCTAATGTATTTACTTCTTTCTGGTGTGTACAATAAAGAGTTCTAAGCTAATCTAATCTTTTTGTAATGTTTAAGCACATTCAAAAAATTATCTAATGGTAAAAAAGTACAGCCGACCAGTTTATGATTGATAAGATTAAACATCAGTTTAGCTTGTGGCATTGGGCCTACATAACGTGTGGCAAGAAATGGGCATTCTGCCTATTGTTACTCTATGACAATGCAGTTGGACTGAAAGTGATGCGGTGTTATTGTACTGTAGTATACCAGGTTATCTAGGCTTCATATGCCGGCGAGCCTTTAATAAGTCGCTCCATTGATGTTTGTTTCAGGAACTTAATCATTAGCACTCTTTATTGGATAATATCAAGTCATGCAGCTAGCAAATTACAGCAAAGTATAATATAAGTTTTCATAAAGTACATTGGAGTTTTTTTACTCCGATTACTGGAAGACGCGTGGACCGATTTGGAGTAGTCACCAAATCATGATCCTGGAGAAATCGAAACTATTAAGGCACATTTAAAGATTATAAAGGCACACTTGAACCGATTTGGGTGTTTTATTCTAGTGGTTCGGGCTTTGCTTTTGCTTTCGGAAAATACAATTTGGCGGAGTCGTAGTGACATTCACAAAAAATCGTGATATATAGCTAGATTGATAGAGATAGAGAACACTTTAATGTACATAAAAAGGAAATTACACAGGTAAAAAAAAAAGATACAAGAATATTAGTGTTAATATTTGTAATAAATTTTAAAATACAAAATAAAAACTGACTTCAAAACACTACACTAAAACAGAGAAATACCTAATTTAAACAAATATGGTTCATTCAGTGCAGGTTGTAGAATTATACTATTTTGGAGTCAATGCCCAAATGTAAGAGCTAGTCCTGCAACTTGGCACCGGCCCCAAACTGTATTTCTACAATACCTTCACTGAATTTAAAGGCCGTATTCGTTTAAATTGTTTGTCTATTTTTAGTGTAGTCTTTGTCTGTAGTGTTTTGAAGTCGTTTTCATGTTTTATTTTAAAAAAATACGTACTATGTACGCTAACATATCGGTAATTTCTTAACAAGGCTAGAATGATGAATGTCCAAAAAAAATTTGTTTATTTTATTATTGTTTATGGTAGCACTTTTGGATCTCTATCATTTCGTCTAAGTATCATAGACTAGAACGCTGTGAGCCAAGAGATGTTTAAAAAGAAAATATTCCGCTCCATAGCAGTAACGCAGAGAGTTTAAACTTCAAACTCGATTATCTCGAAATGTTGGAAAAAGGACATTCATCGTTCTAGCCTTGTACCCTTCATATCGAAAGCATTAAAAATTCTGTACGAAACTACAATGGAGTTACATTAATACTGTTTTTACCTATACATTCACGAAATATTTGGTAACAAACAAATCTAATCCCTCTCGGATTGAATGACAGAATTTATTTATAGAGAAAAAAAAAACGTTGCACATTTCAAAAGTTTCGCCCGGCCCGTTTTATCATCAGCCAGGCATTCCCAACATTCAATTGTTTTAGTGCGTGATTTTTTCCAAAACAGCCGGCTCAATCTGTCGAATAAAAAACTGGCCGGAAAATTCATTAAAAAGTAAATTAGCAATTTGGCGGGAAGAGGGAACGTTCCGATTGTGAAATTAAGATTGTATGTACGACTGGGATTGTTTTATTTACTTAAGGCGTTCTGTAGATATTTTTTTTCTTTTTCAATAAGTACAAACAGTTTTTTATGTCTTAACCTCTTGAGTCCTTAAGTTTTTAGCACACGGGGAAAAGCAGGGAAAGCCTGCTTTTAAAAAAACCATTTGCTTTGCTTTCCATGCATTGGTTTGTTTTTTATATAAACATCCTGATGTGTACATAAAAAACAAACCAATGCAATGTTTTTTGCTACTGACGATTGATTTCGACGGATCGGAGAGTGGACGTAACTTTAAAAATACCTTTAAAAATGCGTACAGTACAGTTAACTAAAGCTGGCACGTTCACAGTATAAACACTTATGCAATTTCACTATACAGTATGTTTAAAAATAAATGATTTTCATTTAAAATTAAGTGTAGACTAGTTAGGTTTTAGTAAGATGGGTGCGTTGTAGATAAATAAATACAATATGTGTTACTTGTTATAATATATTTTTAGCAAATTCGAGCGAAAAGTATTAAAAACAAGGTGGAATAAATGGTCACAAAATAGTTTTAATTTTCAATAAATTTTCACATGAACAAAAATAATTTCACCTCAGAAAATCTTTACCAAAACAGAAAATAATTATCCCAGAAATCCTCAACAATTTAATTATGTAACAAAGGGTCACGGACGCTCAGTGGTCAGTTACTGGATGAATTACCCTACCTTTTTTTCTTATTGCTTTCCACAGATAAAAACTTTATTACTGTTCTGTGATTTCATCGACTGGAAGGAATCTGTGATCAACTGAGCAACATCATTCGGTTTCTATTGTGGTTACGCGAATGTTCTATTCTCCTATTCTTCTTCTTTTTCTTCAACGTTTTTTCCATGATTTTAGCACCATTAGCAGTTGTCCGAAGTCCAATCACAATCAAATGCAAGAGCCAAAAGAAAAGAGGAAAGACCACAGAATAAACTGGCAATTCCCATTAGAAAAACAAACACCCTCTCTTAAAAATTCCATCTACTGACTAATGAGCCGTTTTCAGAAGAAAGAAAAAACGAATGGCTGTCAAAGGAATGCAGTTTTGGACCTCAGCCCAATAGTCATGTGTGATACATCATCGAATAGGTCTCAGCGAGCTGAATAAAAGTTACTATGACGTCAACAGCCAAATGTTTGTACTTTCGGAGTTATATTGTATTGAAAAAAAAAACTAACATTTTCAATACAGTATAACTTCAGCTCGCTGAGACCTATTTGATGATGTATCATACATGGCTATTGGACTGAGGTCCAAAATTGCATTCCTTTGACAGCCGTTCGTTTTTTTTTTTAGTTCTTCTTAAAACGGCTCATTTGGAACTACTTTTCTTAGCTGTCAGAAAAATCCCTCATTGAAACGCACATACGGTTGAATACCAAAAAGATCACGCTGTATTTATAAAAAGTAGCAAAAGTAAAACTATAACTGTCCCTTTCACACTCATAAGCTAGACCGCGCGCAAGAGAGACGGGCAGACTTTCCATGATGCGCATGCGGTACGACGTCACGCCGCGCGCTTATTCACAGACACTACACAAGCGCAACGTGTAAATGTGTTGAACGTGCCAGCTTTACTTAACTGACCTATAGTGCTTTTGAAAGATTTAATCTAAAAGATTCTGCAACAACACACAACGGACGAAAAAAAAATCTTGTTCTTTATTCTTGAATGACTTAGGTTGAAATGTATTTATTTTTAGAATAAAAAACAAAGTGTTCTTTGTTAGTGGTGTGAAACGATTACAATTTTTAACGCCGGAATTTCTCAATTACTTTTATTTAAAAAAAAAGTGTCTCCTTTAGTGTTAAAGCTACCGTCTGTACTCTTAGATTAAGAAATACCTGCGTAATCTCCTTTTTTTTGTACAATAAAGTATTCTCTATCATTTATTATTATTATTTTGTACAATAATTTTTGACGATTGAATAACCATGTATGTTTCTGAGATTAACTCATCTCTCCATATTAGCTCCTTAGGGTGCACACACGCCTCTCTATCACCGGTGACTAATTCGTTAACAAGTGTTCAGGGACACTTTAATTGCCGTCGAGAGCGACGGGGCGTCCCTCGAACTAATACATTATTTTAAACATCTCCGCTCTTTAGTTAAATAATTTGCTCTGAATAACGGCTTCTGGGAAAGGGGTGTATTAAATTAGTTGTACATGTTTTACTGACTTTAATGTCGAATTAAGTTGTTTGATTAATGAAATGGATTAATGAAGCGCTTCGTACGTATCTAAGTAGCGTACGAGCTCCAAAATCGTCATACTAATAAACTAATTAAAATTTGTAGGCCAGCTTGATGGTACATTATATAGATTAAACAATCATAAACTAACTGTTTCATTGGTGTAGCGATTTTATAGCTGATTTTTTACCTTGATAGAGGTCGTGGACTCATTGATGGCCACCGTACGCTTGTAGGTACAGTCTGTTAGCTTGTAGCATATACCTCGGGTAGAGTAGGCTACGGTTTTTGCCGAAAGCACACGAGTGTAAAACTCCTTCCTACTTTTTCTGATTTCGAAATTAAGTGTCATATTAGTTTCGATATTTCTATAACACGAATATATCCGATTCTATCCGATAGTAGCCGAGGCATATTCTAAAAGCTAACAGACTGTACCCACGTCGTTTAATGACTTGTTTGTGATGACCGTGCCTTGTTACCGCAGCACAGTGAATCCTAATTTGGGATAGGATAAGTGTTTGTTTTGTATGGGGTATGTAATATTGTATGTTACATTGTATGTAATATTATATGTTTTTTTTAAGAAAAAAAAACAACATTATTATGAACCCAGAGATGGTTATAATCATCAGTAGATTAACATAACTTTTTGTTCGACTTATCGTTGACTTGAAATACCGACTGTATTTACATGGCAGACGTTTTGTCTGCACTTGCCGAATATTACTTTTCAACTACCTCTTTGGTCCAGCGGTAACACGCCTGATTACCATGCCGGAGGTCGTTGCAGACGACTCGTGGGTTGGATATATCTTTGCACACAATGGCCTCAGTCTGGGTGTACTTCCATATGATTTTGACCAGGGACCAGGGACCAGAATAAGTGATATTGATGTGTCGAAGTTACTATTATTGGTATTTTAGATTTAGGCAAGCCTAAACGCTTGAATTGCTCGTAGCCTGGGCTGCCAGAGTGATCTTAAACGATCACTAAGGTTAAGCAACATACGGCGCGTTCAGTCCATGGATGGGTCACTGTCTATGACTAACGCTAGTGGCATTTTTCCGAGCGGTTCCGTGCTTCGCAAGGCACGTTAAGCAGTTGGTGCTGGCTGCCGTCGATAGATAGTGGTCGTTAAGCCACGTCAGAGGCCTTAGGACGGCTTGAAAACTTCTGACAGTAAGACCAGCCACTAGTCTTACAAGCCTCCACCAATCCGTACTTGGCCTCCGTGGTGGAATATGGCCTATACCTTCCTCAGGGAAGAGACCCGTGCCCCTCGGTGGGGACATAATGGGTTGATGATGATGATGAAACATAAGCACAATCTTCGTCCATCGTCGTCTAAAAACACGACGAATAATCTGCTGATGTGGAGTCCTGAGTGCTATATTTTTGAGTTTATACCCCATATGATCTAATAGAAGTGGCTGACTCTTACTCGCAATCTTATGCTGGTTTAGAAGAATGAAAAATATTTAAATGATCGTAATGCATTCTACAAACGCGAGGGTTTGATCGCGTGGGAAGTAACCACTATTGCAGTCGATTGTCCAAAACTTGACAGATTGTCATCATCATCATCATAGATAGATAGATAGATAGGATATTCTTTATTGTAGGTACTTATAAATAACATTTACAGATTTTTATAAATCTAAGTACCATTGGCGGCTTTATTAATATAAGCAATCATCATCATCATCAGGCTATATTAGTCCACTGCTGGACATAGCCCTCCCCTAATGAGCGCCATAGCCTGTCTTCAGCTTGCCGCATCCAACATCTGCCTGCAGTTTTTCGCAGATCGTCATCACACCTGGTCGGAGGGGGTCCTACACTACGTTTGACAGACTATCATCAGTCTGTATTTTATTTACTTTATATTACAATAATATTATTTTTGTCTTTATTTCTAGTATGGGCAGAGACTGGCGAGTTCCGGGACAGCGGGCACTCCTCCTTGACTTCGGGAGGGTCAGGAGTAGAACAGAGTTCATTGTATGCCCCTCCTCGACAGCGGCGTGACCGTAAACACACGGATGACAGTGAGTAGACATCTTTAAACGGTGCATTAACAATCATAAGGATAAACAGCCTATTCAGGCTTATACACGCACTGCAGGTTGCAGGTCTTCACTCAGGGGGAGTATAGATCCGCGTCCGCTGTGGATTGGCGATTTCCCTATTATTATTTCCCAATTACTAGCTGACCCAGCAAATGTTGTTTTGCCATATTAATTGGCCTATTTTCAGACCTACCAAATAAATAACAAAACATAAAAATTGGAGAACCCGTTTCGGAGAAGTTCGACAACAAACACTACATATGATTTTTATATTATTATATTACCAGTGATTGTTATTTTCAAGGTCAGGACTTAAGAGGTTATCAAAAAAAACTGGCACATGCTGGGATGAGATGGCTTCAAACCTCTCAAATATGAGGCCAATGTTCTTCCTGTAGAATATATCTCAGACTTTTTTCTTAGACACTTAAGTTTCTTAACGATGTTTTCCTTCACAGTTAGCCAGGGGTGTTGTTACTATAAGTTCCCAAATATACGTAATTTAGAAAACCAAGTCATTGAAACATGCCGGGATGCAAAGCCATGACCTCTCAAATGTGAGGCCAGCGTTTCTTCTTTAGCCTAATTTCTTGTTCTTGTTCTCAATGTTTTCTTGAATTGATTTCATTAGCTAAAATCGCCAATCTGCTGTGGGCAAGCATGGTGATTGTGTCTCTGAGAAAAGGCTTGTAGTGGAACCTATAAAAAACTGCTTATATTCAGATTAAGTCTTGAATTCGGATAAGATTTGTAAATAAACTTCACCCTACTTATGGACTGGACATCTAGAAACACAATTGCATTGCATTCCATTCCAACTTTCATGAAGCAAAATCAGCATGTCATGACATGGAATAACACTAAGTGAGAGCCTAATTAGATTAGAGGTATAAATATTGACAGAGAATTATTCTAACAAGCTTAGAATTACATGGACAAACATAGTTAGTCACACGCCTTGAACTTCTCGCATTCCACGCGTATCATTCTATCATGTGGAGGGAGCGCATTTCGTAACAGCGCGAGAGACCACACAAAGTGACAAACTTTAAACTGAAAGCAAACTCGGTAAAGCGCCACAAAATCTATATCAAATACGGAGGAGCGTTTGCTCTAATGCTTTCACAAACAGCCGCGCGCGAGCCTGCCTTTCTAAAACTGTTTTGTGATTCAATACGCCCGCTGCGCTAATAAAACTGAAATGAAACCTTTTCGGAGTGTATGGGACCAGATTTGTGGTTTACTTTTCGAAGAAAGTCTAGACGCACGCAGAGTGTTTATCGTCTCTCTGCTCTATACTGTAAATGGTTTTTTTTTTGCTGTCTGTGATGACTTTATTACTTTGTTACGTATTGTGAAGAGTTTTGATTTTTTAGTATTGTTAGTATGTACAGTCACCAGCATAAATATATGACGGTGGGCAGTAGTGCCAAAATATCTGATTCACCATTGAGATCATAAGAATATGATGACACTTTGCCGGTAAAAATATGTGATGCTTTGTGGGCGGTATAAATATCGTATCTCACTAATTGCATAAATATCGGACCATGTCGCTTAAAAATATGTGATCACTGCTAAAATCAAAATGATGTGACTGCTCTGGCTGGAATATTTATCTATTAATTAGGAAGGAATAAATATCGAATAATGGCACGCATTTCGTATTAGTGCGTGTCGGTGCGTGTAGTTCAGTGTCCGTGTAGGTACCGATATCTTTTTTTTTAATCGGGGTTAATTACTGAGATGATATTTATGTTAACCTCCTTGCACGCAAAACTTTACTGACATCGTAAAAAAACATTTTATCCGTCAAGTTTGTCACAATAAAATGAACATAATATTTTATACCTACACCATTTCATAATTCGAGTCAGTAAAATGATAATTAGAACTGTCATGTTTTGAACCCATGTCTTGGTCTCATACCGACCAAGTGCGAGTCGGACTCGCGCACGGAGGGTTCCGTACCATTATACAATAGGAAAAAAATCACGTTTGTTGTATGGTAGCCCCCATTCAATATTTTGTATTTTTTTGTGTAATATTTTATAAAAAATATAATTACTCAGTATCTGCAGAGTTTAATTACAATACAATTGTAATATATTGCAGCATGTAGGACCACTCAGTACAGGAGAGAAACTGACCAACTTTTTAGTTAGTCATATTTTCTTATCCAGAAGAAAAATAGGTATTATTGGGAGTCAAGGTTTTAAATAGAGACGTGATTTGGGATGAGCAAGAATTCTGATAGGTATATTTTCCAAGACAAGACAGAAACCAGCCGGGTAGCTCGTTTTTGTGACAAAGTCACATATTTTTGCTTGTGTTTAAGTTATACATATTTATTATGCCTGCCATCATTCGATATTTATTCCTTCACAGTGAATAGATATATGTTCCACCAAGAGCAGTCACATTATTTTGATTTTAGCAGTGATCAAATATTTTTAAGCGACCTGGTCCGATATTTATGCAAATTAGTGAAATACGATATTTATACCGCCCACAAAGCATCACATATTTTTAAGGGCAAAGTGTCATCATATTCTTACGATCTCAATGGCGAATCAGATATTTTTGCACTACTGCCCACCGTCATATATTTATGCTGGTGACTGTACAAATCCAAAAGCTACGCTGAAGCATTCATTTGTTTGTGGCTGAAAAGTATTTAGATGATCAACTTTCATATAGTGTTTAGTGTTTTAATATCAGGGCCCTGTTGTACGAAAAAAATTAAATTAAAAGTGATTTATTATGTAACGAAATAATAATGATTAGAATAGGTTATATGACAGGTTTCTGAAAAGCATCTCAGATTTTTTTGGTTAGTGGTCACTGGTCATTGAGTGCTCAGAAAATGGTAACTTAAAAAAATTCGTGAGTGTATTTCTCCTAAAAAATGCAAAAAAAATTTTAGTTTTAAAAAAGCCGCCAAAATGCTATCTTGTTCAATATGGCGTCGCACTGAAATGATGACGTTACTGGTCAGTAAACAAAAGTAATGAACGTAAGAACGACATGAATGACAATGCCATATTTACTGACCTGTGATATCATCATTCTCATAGATTCAGCCACTCCAAGCCTTTCGATAAAATGGCTACGAGGGCTGCTACTTATGTATGCGGAATAGAAAAAATAAACAAATGTATATGGCTAAAAATGCTTTTATTGTTTTTCAAAGTATTCTCCACTATGATCGATGCACTTTTGCATTCGATGAAACCAATTTGTAAAACACTTTTTCCGCTCTGATTGAGGTATCTCCAAAACGTGCTGTTTGAACGCATCTACGGCATCTTCACGGGTCGAAAATCGTTGACCACGTAATTTATTCATTACATTTGGGAATAAATAGAAATCATTGGGAGCCAAATCAGGGCTGTACGGTGGATAACCCATCAATTCTATATTTTGACCATCCAAAAATGTAGTTGTTTCCTGAGATGTATGACAGCTGGCATTGTCATGGTGAAGTATGATTCTGCGTCGCTGGTTGTTTTGGCGTATTTCTTCAAATACTTCCGGCAAACAAATGGTCGTGTACCACTCCAAATTAACCGTTCTGCGATTCTCCAGTGGTATTGTAGCCACATTGCCATTAATACCAAAAATGCAGGCCACCATTTGCTTTACAGTGCTTTTTGCACGAGCCACTTTCGTAGGGTTCGGCTCATTTTGAAACACCCAAACTGTTGACTGTTGTTTAGTTTCGGAATCGTACGCGTAGATCCAGGATTCGTCACCTGTGTAGATATTATAAACAGATTTTGAGTCGCCTCCGTTGAATTTTTTTAAGGTTTTCTTGCACCATTCGACGCGAGCATCTTTTTGATCCTGAGTTAAGTTGTGCGGGATCCAACGCGAACAATTTTTTTTTACAGACAAATTTTCATGTAATTTCGTATGAATGCTCGTCATACATTTGCCCAGAATAGCCACTATCTCGCGATACGTAACATGGCGGTCTTGCATTATTAGTTTTCGCACAGCTTCAATAGTTTGTGGCACAACCACAGATTTCGGGCGACCTTCTTTAACTTCGTCCGTGAGCTTACTGCGCCCACGATTAAACTCACTAAACCAGTGATACACAGTCGTTTTTGATGGAGCTTCACCACCAAAAGTCGAAGTTAATTGATCTACGCACTGTTGTTGCGTTAAACCACGTCGAAAATCGTAATAAATCATAGCACGAATATTTTCACGAGTGAGTTCCATTTTTTCAGCGATATGACATTTTAAACCCAACAAAAACAAAACACTAACGTATATAAGAGAAAAATATTAGCGGCCAGTATTTAAAAAAAGAACGAATTTGACCATTTGATCAGACATTGCGTTTAAAATTATTGGAATCCCAGATTCCGCATACATAAGTAGCAGCCTATGTACAGATCCAAAATTATAAAATGTTATCCTGTTTTTTTTTGGATAAATCATTACTTTTCTCAAAAAATAAGGAGATTTTAAGACTTATAATTATTACAACACCACCATTTTTGTGAAAAAAAAAAATTTATACGAATAGTATAAATACTACTTTTCTTTCACACTTTCAAATTGCCTATTAATAGGCAATTATTAACATGCTTCAATTTAAGTTTATATTTATAGTCTTATATTAATATATAGTTTATGGTTATATTTATGGGTATTTTATTTAATTTCTTTTAACCATTTTTTTGCAAAAGCATAATCAAGTATAGGCACCCATACAGTGGTCGATGTGCTTTCGTCTGTTCGTATAAGTTGTATTTTATAAGTTACCTACACGCTTTTATGAATTTATACTTCCAATAACACGGGGTAACGACGAAAGAAAAGATAAAGATTTATTACATAGAATTGTTAATCGATCTTTCGAGTAATGGCCGGTTCCTGAATTCAGAATTTCACTAAGTAAATACTTAAGTAACGTTCTGTCACGCTCTTTTCTGAGAAATTTGATGAGACAGCACTACAGCTCAGCTAAGTAGTTACTTAGAGAAATTCTCAACTCCGAAACTTGCCCTAAGTCCACTCCTCTCTCTTTAAGAGAAAGTCTGTGCACTGCAGTTACCGTTAAACGTGTAAGAGGCTATACTCCAGCCGATAGCATAAAATTACCGGTCAGCTCTACAAACAGTCCGCACACACAAGTAGCTTTAGCTACGTAGCACAGAGGATCTTGTAAGTGTTTAATAAAGGGACCACATTAAAGGAGAGTAAGCGGTGCGTTATCGCCTAGAGTGGCGCGTGAAGTGGCTTCGTGTTCTGATACCGGCAACACATGTTACTGCGCTATTTACACGCTACGCAGCCGCTATAGAGGAGGTGTAGTCTATTGACTACGTTGTAAGGCACTGTTAACAGCTCATGACTTTTTGAAATTGGAATAGTAACTTGTGTATTAGGCTTCGAAGCAGTATTCCGTATCCAGTCCAGAGGCCATCGGTTATTTAGTTTAGATGGTTTGGTTACTATCTAAACTTTTTTCCCGCAACGTTATCCCCGCGCGCGACCTCTGTGGCGCAGCAGTTAGTGCATCTGCCTACCATGCGAGAGGTCTCGGGTTCGAATCCCGGCTGTGGACAAAAAAAAACCAGGTCTTGTATGTTTACATGTTTGTGACGTCGCTGTTTCTGGTTCCCACGACACAGGGTATCCTAGTGTGGGGCCAGAAGCAATGTATGTGTCTGTATGTAAATGTTTATTTATGTTTGTTTTGTTTATAACCCTCTAATTGTTCTTAATGTAGCTCATCCCAAATTACAAATGAAACAATTTGTGTAGACGTTGAGTTAAAGGAAAGTGGATAACTTTCGCGAAAATGCTATGCTGAATCTTCATTTTAATGAAAAGAAACGGCTTTTGTATCTAGTAATTTAACGAGACTATTGGGCGGATTTGCATTTGATTGTTATGAAAATTAGATTGTTGTTGGCATGTTGGCATTCCTGGGCACAGGACACCAATACAGGTGACCGACGGGAAGGCAGCTACTGCAACCCCTGTAGACTGACGCTTGTATCGATGTGTCACGTCGGCCAATCGCAAAGGTAACGCGTCCAATGATGGATGGCATCGGCGGCGGCCCACAAAGCGTATCGCCGATACCGCGTATCACCGTATCACTGTTATCGACCCATATCGCCTTCGGACCGATACGCCGATAGAACCGAGGCCAGGAGCCGCGGCACTTCCTAAACATCAACACCCACAAGCCCTGCCTTGTCCAATATACGGGCACAGGATTGGCCACCGACCAGATTGATCGCTCTATAACAGTTATTAATTTCACACTGTCACCAAACAAATGATTATCTAAAAAAAGTACAAGATAATTCATAAATTAAGTGTCAACAAAACGCTCGATCAAGATATGGGGCAATAAAACTGTAGCGCTGTAATCCTAGTGTGTGTACTGATCGAAATATCGATGTGTGCATCAATATTTCGAGGAATGAAAGGTCTAAATTATGACAGAACCTGATTGGTTGATGTTCGTATAATCCAAGTATATGCAATCTAAAAGGCAACACCATTATGTAATAAGTAATGAATCAAGACACAATTTTTTGATCATATAGTAATACTTTTTGGATCAAGGTACATTTTTTATTATATAATAATACTTTTAACTGATTGTCTGGGATGTTAGCATACCTCAACGCTTGAAATTGCCAAGCGGTGGGCACGAGTAGTAATTAAGCCCATAATATCTCTCTGGGAGGCGGTTTGTGCCCAGAAGTGACGTATATATCATCATCACCATCATTCAGCCACTAAAAGTCCACTGCTGGGCATAGGTCTCCTCCGTGGATTTCCAAAAAGACCTGTAGGAAGCGGCTTGCATCCAGTGTCTTCCTCCCACTTGGATGAGATCTTCTGTCCATCTTGTGGCTGGTCATCCTACGCTACGCTTGCCGATATGTGGTCTCCATTCGACAACTTTTTCGCCCCATGAGCCATCAGTTCTGCATGCTATAAGCCCCACCCACTGCCACTTCAACTTACTCGTGAAATGGAGTCCAGAGCGAACTGAGGCGATTCTTGCACTAAAACCCGAGCGAAGAGAGCGCTTTAACTAAAAATCGCTGAAGGAGCGAGGGATCCAAAACCACCGAGACCAAAAATGATATGCGCCCGTGTAGAACACTCTGCTTTTCACTACCATCTGAGAGGAATGAAAATGCATACTTGCGTTCCAATTTCAAATATTTGACAATTAGGTACTTAAAAGTTTTGCAGCAAAGAGTTTGGAAGTTCAGTAAGTAGTTCCAAACTCGGTTTTAAAACTTATTGCTTGGGTTGAAGCGAAATAGATATACGACGAATCTTCAAGTGTGAAAGAGAAGTCCGACTTCTTAGTAAATGAGTGCATTAGTATATAAATTCAAAATTGGATTTTGAGTCTATTTACTTAAAGGCACCTAAAGGTACGAGTAAATAGATTCAAAACCCAATTTTGAGTCTATTTACTTTGATATGCATCTTAGCTTGAATAACAATAGCGTGTTTTGTGTCCCAAAAAGCTGAAATATGGTTTAAAAAAAGCGGTATTTTTTTCTGTTTCAAAATATGAAAAATCTGCTCAATTCACAATCTGGGAGACGAGAAATCTTAAAAACAAGTTTATTGCATTGATCAAATAGAGTTTCGATTACTGTGAATGATTTCAACAATTATTATTGAACATAAAAACACTCTCATCGAATGATGGATTCAATCAAAGTGAACAAAATCAACGGAATAAATTATTATATTGTCAATAGTTTACAATAAAACAGAATATTAACTTTAAAATCGATTCTCGTAGATTCTCGTTTACAGATCGATTTATTACTTTTTATGTTTGTCAAATGTATTTAATCTGTGCTGACAGTGACAGCTCCCGGATTTTCAATCTATGATCATGATGGGTCACTATATTGCACGGACCGAGAATTTACGGCACGAGAATGTACAACCCGGGAATTCGTGCCCAAATGACCATCTATAACTAACGCTAGTGGAATTTTTCCTGAATGATTTACGCTTCATGGAAATGAAGCACCACTCTGTCGTGTCTATGGCTGTACACGGACTCTCGCCCGTATCAATTTTATATAGCCTGATATGATAACGCACGACCCGAGAACGTACGGACGGGAATCCGTGTACATGTGCACGGATTCCGTGGCTGTACATTACCGGGGCGTCTCCCATTATCGTCTCCCATCATGATCACCGGACTACCTACCTACTCGTCTTGTATCGGTTATCGTTGGCGTATTTTAATTATATTCCTCGACCAGTGCTTTTGCTCTACGGACTTCTAGTATATTGTTTAACTTGTACGACTGTGGCATACCGACTTATCGATGTAATACACTGGGCCGACGAGTTTTAGAGGATGAAATGACACAAATCCTTGTCTTCCCTGTCTTTTAATCTATTTGTGAGTTTCGTTACATTTTCCCACTCAATACAATAAGAACTACAAATAACTGTCTATCATATGATCATAGTTATAAAATCAGCTGTTAAGTACCTATAGGTTATTGTCAATTTGTTGCATAGCCTCACTTTTACTAAATCTCTTTTAACTTTGCTCTCAGATTGCTAAAATCCGCAAAATTTTCAAAGATGGTTTGGCAATATATAAGCTGTTTATTGACACCACTCTCGTCTTTTTACATCTGCGCCCAAGAATATATGGAAGCGTTTCCGTCTCCTTTTATTGACATTGTATTAAACAATTACGGCCCAGAACTTTGTGACGGTGACTGCGATACTTCTTGCGATCATTAGGTCGGCCTTGAGGCATGTGTCAGGACACGCAGGCCATGATAGAAGATAGTCCATCGTCTGAGAAGTACCACTCAGGAGTTATACTATTAAGTTAGAGGTATGCTGGCCAACCGCCAGGAGCTCCGGAGCGCCGCCTAGTCCCTCAGTAGCTATACCACTTTCATCAGATATTTCACTAGAATTACTTGCGTAAATTCACATATTTTATTGCATTTTCATACAAACACTTTGAATACCAGGCGACATGGTAAGCAAATTAAACATCTATAAAACAGCAAAGATTTATGTCTGTTTTAGTATTCTGGGAATGTAAAAAACACTCACCAGGTCCGGAGTCGGCCGTCGATAAAATAAAAGCTAGAAACAAGATTCGGTTGCCAAACAAATATTCTAGACTTTTAGTGGATGCTGTAGGAACATGTCTCACTTGACTCAAGTTGCCTGAAGGTTCTGTTGTTTAGATTCGCATAAGCGAAGTGTTCTCCGACAATTTATCTCAGCGTAGTAAAATTAATAAATAAAAAAATGTACAGAATTTCACACGATAACTTACAAGAAATATTTTAGTTATCTAATTATCGAACAAACAATTTTCGTTATTTAAGTCCCTGGAAGCAAGACGAAACTACAAACACTCTTTCACCAACAATATACAACTCTTTATATCTCACGAAGACAGGTGATTTTAATAAATTAATTTGAACCATAAAAGAATAAAAAGCAGTAAAAATAAAAAGTAAACTGTAGTCAAGGCTGTAAGTTATTAGTTTTTTAGATTTTCAATTGCACCGTGTGTAAAAAAATATAATACATAAAAATCATGTGACAGTATTTTTTAATGAATTCCTCCGAAACGGTTTCACCGATCTTTATGATTTTTTTTGTGTTATTTGGTACGTCTGGGACGTGTACGATCGACGTAGACTAATAATTAATATGGCAAAATAACCTTTGCCGCGTCAGCTAGCATTATATAAGATACTACAAACTCTTCAACGATAAAATTAAGTAGTACTTATAGTAGAGCGCAATGCCAATAAACTACACCACAGTTTGGCAACAATTGTAAAGTAGGTAAAGTTTTTATAGTCGCAAAAACGCGCGGATGCGGATGGCAAGGGTTTGTGTGATATACCATCTGCGAGTTCCGCAATGTCTACAAACAGACCAAGACTTAAAACCAGTGTTGAACCCGTTCTCACATGTGGAGCCGAAA
Organism: Yponomeuta plumbellus; assembly: GCA_947310845.1. NCBI lineage: Eukaryota > Metazoa > Arthropoda > Insecta > Lepidoptera > Yponomeutidae > Yponomeuta > Yponomeuta plumbellus. The sequence continues at coordinate 16,339,711 of OX371194.1, forward strand.
CTTGTACGCTCACAAAGCAGAATATGCACCGTATTAAAGTAGCACAAAGAGGAATGAAGCGAGCCATGCTAGGCCCTGCTAGGTCATGTCTAGACCGTCGCCGGCCAAAGGTAGATGACATTCGCGAAAGAATCTCAAGACTGAGATGGAAATGGGAAGGCGGGGAGACGGCAGGAGGACCAAGGCAATCACAGAGTGGCGGCCGAGAACAGGACGATGGTCAGTGGGCAGACCTGCGGTCCAATGGTCAGATTGGTCAGTCGATGTCGTTGAGTCGGCGGTGGGTCCTTGGATATGAATGGCGAGAGACCGTGTGAGATGGTATTTGGGGGAAAAGGTCTATACGTGCAGCAGCGCGTACGCAATCGTTGTAACCGGTAGCGGGGCGTAAAGCGGGCGGATTAGGGCGCAAGCGTCGGTAATGCTTTTACGACAGTGCTGTAAATAAACTGATCTCGATAGGACACGTCGAGCCGGCCGTAAATTACGTCAGGTGCGATAAAAAATCTTCGGCCAAGCGTGAACACTCTAGTTTTGGGGATAGATATGGTTTTGAAAATTATGCGGCTTATTCCCTCGCATCGTAAATTTGTCATAAAATTTTGAGACATGGCTATTTCTAAAAAGCGCTGTTCCTGATACACCCCTTCTATAATTTGCGTTTTTTTCAATATTTTTGGTTGATTGACTTTTAAAATTCAAATTAATACATTAAATTATTTTTTTCGAAATATGTATGTTTATGTAATGTATAAAAATCTTGCGTTTCGTGTTTGTTCTCCAACTCCTCCTTGGCTTAACTGATTTTTATGTTTTTTTTTTGTATACTTGGTAGGTCTGAGAATTAACTGATGTAGCAAAACATCGTTTGTCCAGTCAGATAATTGTTTTATTAAATTCTCGCTTTACACGCCCCACCAATGTCGCCGTTATCAATAAAAATATTTGTCCTATAGAAAATTTTCTCGTCTATTTAAAACTTATGCTTTTGAGCATTATTAGACTGCATTGGTATAGTCTCGGCACATAAATTGACCAAAAATCCAGCAGTTTTAATTTCTTTTATTGTGTGCCATAAAATGTTCTCTTAAATAAAGACATTTCCACCTTTTGTACAATAAAGAATTAAGAATAAATATCTTAACTAAAATCCGAAAAAGACCTTCTCCTCCAAGCCACATCCCGCACGTCCATCTCCAATGAGACTAATTTATTTGCTATACATCCCAACCCAACACCTCTCGGTTGTGAGGTAAAGCATTCTAACTTCCACAACGTGGAACTAACGTTCCACAAAAGTCAACAGTACTAACAAATAGTACCTCTGTGGCTTAGTGGTTAGCGCATCTGCTTACCATGCGAGAGGTCCCGGGTTCGATCCCCGGCTGGGGAAAAAAAACTCCAGGTCTTGGATGTTTACATGTTTGTGACGTCGCTGTTTCTGGTTCCCATGACACAGGGTATCCTAGTGTCGGGCCAGAAGCAATGTATGTGCCTGTATGTGAATGTTATGTTAAATACATCAAACTCACGTTAATAATAAATTCATTAAGGTACCTTAATTAATTGTAGTGAAACACAGCATGCATTATTATTATTGCTAAGATATGTTAATGTATATTTTAAGTGCTTAAATATCTAAAACAAAAATTATTTTATTGATGTGAAAGTCGCATCTAATTAAACTTTACCGCTGCTTATTTCAATTGGATACGAATCACTGAAAACGTTAATCGAACATTCCCTAATACTAGCATATGTTAGCGGAAGATACCTAGTGATTGTGACAAAATTTTGGTGTGCCAACAAAATAGCTCTGATACCAGTGATACTCACAACAATAACTGTGAACGTCACAAAACTTCCAACTTATGTCAGCGGTTATCTGCTCGGCATATTATTATATCCATTTGCTAACTAAATAATAAATAATTTGGAAGCTGTATGTAATGTAAATACTAGACTAAAGAAACGATTTTCAGTGTTCATCTTTGTCCAACCCTCTTCCCAGTTCAGCTGGGATCGGGTGTCCTTGTACATCTGCGCCAAAGAGCTCTGTTCTGTATTGTGTAAATTGTTCTCTTGTCTCCTTGCTGATAATAATTTTCCCAACACTATTGGTCGTAAACCATTTTTATTTATAAAAAAAAACACTCGATAAACTCCAATTAAAATAGTCTGTGGAGGAGATTTTACAAAGAAGAGGGTATAAGCACAGATTAAATAATCTGAGGAGTGCTTATGAAGAATATCATTTTAATAAAATGTATTCTTGCATTTTGACTGCTTATTGAAAGAGTACAGGTTGGGTTTGTCACAGGTTGGCGATTTCCTTTCCCTCGTTACCATAGCACCAGTATATCCTAGATTGGGACCAATAAATTTCATATGTACATATAAGCTCACGCCTGTATCCCAAAGGCGTAAGCAGAGACCAGGGACTGTCACTTGCCACAATCCTAACAGATCATTTTCGCTTCATCGACATTCTTAGTCGTCGTACGCCGGTTTCGCGTACTTTTTAGCCTGGCCTACAAGTTATTATTATTAATATTAACATTTATGAGTCTTCTACGGGCTTGTTCCTCCGTTCTTTTCCTGTTTTGTGGCGTTATTATTACACCAATTCGATACTGATAGCGTGCATCGCAATCAAGGCGCACATATTGGATTTGAAATCCTTGTGTCAACGCGCGTCGTTCCTGTAATTATATGTAGAGGGGAGCTGGCTGGGCTGGACTATATTGGGCTTATTATCGTGAACTTGAACTGTTACTTCAATGAAGAAAAGCTGGAAAAGTTTATAGTATTGGTATGTAAGTAGGTTTTTTATCAGGCGAAAGTTATGTCTCTGTTGGGTGTTATACAATGTTGCGAGATTAAATAATATAATCGAGTGCTCTACAACTCTAACTATGTTTTATTTAACCAATAAACAGAAAAGTTGATAAAAACATAAGAAAACAGAATAAAATATAATCAGCAAGTGGAAAGTTATCAGTTCATGATTTCGTCAAAAGGGGAAGTCGGAATGAATGTCAAATGAAATCTAATTTTGAATTTTAATTTAGATTTTTTGCAGAATTTAAAGAAATATAAAAAATGGTGTAAAAAGTTAACACACCATTACAATGTAGTTGCTCAATCCCGTATTATGGAGCTACAGAACTGTGTGGGGTTTTCCGAATGCAGTTATTTTACTTAAAAATATACTTGTCCGGTTTGAGAATAAAGGAAATGGGATAGGATAATAAAACTGTATAATCTCACTATAATTATCAATGGAATATTTTTAAAATCGATTCGTCTGGTTTCATCTTCTGTGCCTTATCAGCTGCCAGCGAAATTTTACACAAGCATTATGAAAAGCCAAAAACCCATAACCAACCCACCATCACTTTTCACAGACAACCGACAACTGAACTCAGAGCCGACCATCAAAACGGAGTCCACCACGCCGGGCGTCGGTCCCGACGAGCCCCAAGTCGACGACAAAAACGACAAGAAAAACAAGCGGCAACGTCGACAAAGGACACACTTCACCAGTCAACAGTTGCAGGAGCTAGAAGCTACATTTGCGAGGAACCGCTACCCCGATATGTCCACCAGGGAGGAGATTGCGATGTGGACTAATCTTACAGAGGCAAGAGTCAGGGTGAGTTAAGTTTTATTATATTAAGGAATCGCTCGTAGCCCCGGCCGCCTGAGTGATCTTAAACGATCACGAAGGTTAAGCAACATAGGGTGCGTTCAGTGCAAGGATGGGTGACCGTCTATGACTAACGCTAGTGGAATTTTTCCGAGCGGTTCCGTGCTTCGCGAGGCACGCTAAGCAGTTGGAGCCGGCTGCCGTCGATAGATGGCAGTCGTTAAGCCAAGTCAGAGGCCTTAGTGCTGCTTGAAAACTTCTGGAAGTAAGACCAGCCACTAGTCTTATAAGCCTCCACCAATCCGGACTTGGCCCCAGTAGTAGAGTATGGCCTATACCTTCCTCAGAGAAGAGACCCGTGCCCCTCGGTGGGGACATAATGGGTTGATGATGATAGGACCTTTACAAGTAGGCAGGCGTAACCTTATTGCTTCCGTTCTTAGCGTAAACGAAATTCAGCTTGATGTGACCATAATCAACCGGCCGTTTTGGAAACTTTTATGTCTATGCCGTTTCGACATCCTACCACGGAGCTTTATATGAAGGCTAAAAGTTCTTACAATACAAAAACTTTTTATTTATCGATACGTAAGAAAGTCCCATAAAACTGTTATTCATTCGTTTTGATGGGATGACGATTTGCGATAAACTGCAGGCAGATGCTGGATGCGGCAAGCTGAAGACAGGGCGCTATGGTGGCGCTCATTAGAGGAGGGCTATGTCTAGCAGTGGACTAGTATAGCCTGATGATGATTCCTTTTGAGCGTTGGCGGGTTCCTTTTACTTCGGTTACTATTACTAATAACAACAATAATTCCCCAAAAATCATTATTTAGTTTCAAATAAAAATAATATAATGTAAAAAAGGCTTTACCAACACACACACACGTACACGCACAAAATTGCTAATACTTTGTTACTTTTGAATTGCTTAGGTAATTCAAAGTTTTCTGTTTTGCTTTCTTTAATACTAACTTTTTATCTGTTACACTTTTTAGCAATAATTTGCATTCAATTGTGACACTTACCTCCGATTTCTCATACGCTAGAAATATGTTAAACTACTGTTAAACAGCTGTCAAACGTTTTTTTCGCATGCACTTTGGCCAACTGACAGATGTTAACAGTAGATTAACAGCTTGTTGTACGAGAAACCGGGGGCTAGTTAAGGGATGAAACATGCTCCTGACACACATTTTATCCTAGTTCAAGAGTAAGGGCTTCAAGATTCACTTGACGATAAACCGAGGTAAAAAAAATACACGAAAGGGCGTTGTTCTATGTGCGATTTTTTTCTTTATGAACGTAAGGGACTTCACACGGCGGCTATAATATACATTACATCCCAGGATGTATCATTTACCTATAAGATACGAAGATGTACATTATAGCTGTTGTGTGCGGTCTCCTGACGATTTCTATGGAAAGATGTAATGAGATATATCGTGTCGATATAGACATCTTTACCTTATAGCCGCCGTGTGTGGAGTCTCTAACTCTGGCAAGATGACTACTACAGTCTGTAAAACATAGCTTGAGCTCCACGACAGCTGTCACACTGACAGGGCTAGGTTACGATATTGCTTAGACATCGAATATTGTGCAGTAAGTACGGAGTTTTCACAGTACAAATATTCTGTGAAAAAATTCAAAACTTCATGGACGCATTTTCGATGACAGCTGTCGCGGAGCTCAAGCTATGTTTTACAGGCTATAGTTCATGAATCTTCACAAGTACCGCATGGTTCTGTCAAGTTTGGCAGAAGACGCTACATCACAATATTAAGGGCTGATGTTTAGGCTAATCGCCGCATCCGGCGCGTCTTCGGTATTTTTGTCGAACGGAACACGGGATCTCTTAATCCCCGGCGTTCAAGCCGTCTATTTCGGTCGATTCATAATCCGAGGCTTAAGTTTGATCGCACCCACACTCGCTGTCAATAGTTGCCGAGTCTCCCGTTAGATTCTGCGGTCGAAAGTAGTCGCGTCTCTAAATAGTGCTGGATTCGTCGAATGTTTTCGGTTTGTTCGGGGCGCTTAAGCTTCGGCTGTTGATCTTTCGTTTTTAGGGAGTTCCGATTGAATTTTTGTCGCTAAAAAAAACCAGCCAAGTGCGAGTCAGATACTCACAAAGGGTTCCGTACCATTATCCATACAAGATTTGAATATTTCACGCGTCTACATGTTGCCGTTATTAATATATAGCAAAAAACGGCAAAAAACAAGGTTGTTGTGTGGGAGCCTGTTTTAAATATTAATTTTATTCTACTTTTAGTATTTATAATAGGGTAGTTTCCAGGGTCAAAATAATTTAATTCTATTAAGTTCGTATTTTAGATTATAAAAAAATATTGGATACGTATTTTTTCTTTTTTCGATTAAACAAAAAATAACAAAGATATAGCCCATTGAAGTTACGTGTGAAGTCACTCAGTGCTACAAAATGCAGCACGGCGTGACGTCACACGTAACTTTAATGGGCTATATATTTGTCATTTTTGGTCTAATTTACAAATAAAAAAATACGTGTCCCTTATTTTTGAATAATCTAAAAGACGGACTAATTACATTTTTTTGGGAAACTAGGCTATTATAGCGGCAACAGAAATACATCACATGTGAAAATTTAAACTGTCTAGCTGTCACGGTTTATGATATACAGCCTGGTGACAGATAGATAGGCATACAGACAGTGGAGTCTTAGTAATTGGGTTCCTTACCCTTTGCGTTCGGAACCCTAAAAATGAAGTCTGTTTTTATAAGATAGGCACTTTGTAAGCGAAGACCTTACATTGATATTCATCACAGAGGTGTAGGTGTAAATCGATACCGATTTAGATTTTAAGTGAGGACTCAAGTGCTAAGATATTGGTACACTACGTTACTGTACTTTCGTTCTGACCGAAATAATTTAGCTATCGAAAGAGTTATTAACAGCGCTTCGTTTTTATACTTATTTAAAAATAAACATGTGTATAATTAACACAAAACTATGTTCCTTTAAGCGATTCTTACAAAAGATATTTGCAGCTGCAACAGTATGCGAGAGAAAACAATATCAATTTGTAACGCTCTAGGGTTGTGCAACTCTTAGTTCTGCTCAAATATAATTAGACATTAAAAAGCCACTTAATTATAGACAGTTACAAATAGCCAAACATTTGTCGAGTGATAAACAGCGCGCAAGGAATTTAATTTCACTTTTTCACTTTCGTATTGCCGTTGGCAACCCTAATTATTGGGGGATTAGCCCCGAGACGCTCCCGCGCCTCTCGACGGGCATGTCTAATAAATCTGTGCGCGCGCGCATCCGAGATCGCTAAACATTATTTTTGTTACCAACTCATTAGGGTCATTGCCTGTTTATGAGTCAATTTACGCTCCCAAAGTATGATGTGTTGTTATTGTAAACGTTTTGTAGTTGGATATTTCACGCCTCAATGACACGCTCGATTTGTTTAGCTTACCACTTGCCGAGGCGGGAATTGTTAAGGTGATCCGAGTAAAACTGGCGTTCCACCGAGAAAGAAAAATTGTATCTTCTTTGGAGATTGAATTTGCAAAAAGTGTCTCCACAATCCCTCAATCATGTTAATGGTGAGTTTCAAAACCCATAGTGGTGAATTTTAGACAAAAAAACCTAAGACTAGCAAAAACGGCCGTTTTTGGCATAAATGGTATCTAGTCCCAAAGTCGTGAAACTAGGTTTCTTTGTCGTGGGTCCCAAAAATCACTGTATACGCAATTGAGAGATTGTACAAACACTTTTTGCAAATTCTATTTTAAATTGTTTTTTTTTTCTCGGTGGCGCTAGTGCTATCCACTGGACCCTCTTAAGACTGTTAAGACCTGCTCTGGTTGAAAAAACTGCAAAGCAAAGCAATCTATATGTTAATGAATATTGCATTAGTGTGGACATCTTTTGAAGATGAAGGAAGAAAGATCGATTCAAAATATGTATCGAGTGAATGTTGGTGGAAGGGTCAGTTTGGGACCGAACATCCCTGACGGATATACTTCGATCGAATGTCTCCTGTCGGCTGATAGAACAAGAAAAAAAGTACCCGAAACCGGCGTGCATCCATCTAGCAGTGACTAATGATGTTTTCTAGGATCGTGGCAAGCTTCAAAGCTGGCGGTCTCTGCCTGGCCTCCCAATATACAGGCGTGAGTTATGTTATAAAATATGATTCCTCATTCGTGTTCTATGTCTGTTGTTGAGTGAGTCTGTCATGAGTAGCTTTGAAACACAATACTTAATAGTGAGTATGTAGTAATTAATAATTAACTTACTTTGAAGTGAATTCAGCATTCTATCTGGGAATAGAAACTATAAATCGGTGAGTCGCATAATTTTTTCTCGAAATTACAACAATTTGTGCGATTGTCATTACGGATAACATTCCACGAATGATTTGGCAGGTTGCTGAGTTTCGATGACTATGAACAATATCATCTTAAATCGCTTCATTTGTTCCTGTTTAGACAAGTGTTAAGAGTGAGATTGTTACAGTAACCTCAACCTAATATTCATGTGTTTACGCGTGACAGTAAATCGCAATTTCTTTGATTTTTGAGTTGTTTGCTATTGTGTGGCATCCTTATTAATTACTAAGTGGTTGTTGGTATGATATCAAGCCTGTATCTGTCGTCAGTTAATTTTCGTTTATTGCTAGATCTTAATTGCCGCTTTAATCTAACGGTAGTTGCTTGTCTAGGTTTGGCTATCATATAGTTATTTTAATTAATCATCGTCCACTATTTGTCATTGGCCTCCGTTAAGGCACACCTTTTGGTATTCAGCCATCCTCATTGACCCGCTGCCCATCATCTTCGTTAGTTGATCCAGCGACCTGTCCTTGTATTAGGTACGTAACTTTCCACTCTATCGGGTTAAGCATTTGGCCAACTCGAAAGTGTCAAAATGTATTTTTCAGCTCGGAGTAGGCTAAATCAGACAACTCCATGCAGTGGAGGACTTACGTAATTGCACCTCTAGTGTACGATCTACGCTGCGTTTCCAGTTCGCAGTCTTGCCTTTTTACCCCATCGACATACGAGTACATTTGTTTGATCCGATTAAATCTATTAGCTCACATTTGCCACCTTTGGTATAAATTTCTGGCGTACTTGTGGTATAAGTTTCTGGCGTACTGTGCGTACTTTTTGTGGGCGTCATGCTATTTAGTTATCTGGTCTAGAGGGACAGCGGATTCTCCGCGGGATTTTTAGGTTCGTACTGTCTTCTCAGTCACTTTTTGGATAACAAACTCTAAAAATAAAAGTATGGAAGCCTTGGTAGTGTAGTTGTGTTTGAGGCTGACCTATCGATAGATTGTGGGTTCGAATTCCGGATTATACCACTTTTACAGATAGATGGGACAGATAGAGAACACTGTATTGCACATAAACATAAAAAACATAAACATAAACATTTACATACAGGCACATACAATACATCTCTAAATAAATAAAGTAAAATAAATTTGGCCCTTTGTAGCAATACCAAAGCTAACTTTGAAGGAAAGCATTGTTAGAAAACGTGATTTCTAATAATAAAATTATACTGATTCCATACATTAGAGCTTAAAAACGCCAATCCGTGGTGACGATGGGTGGTTATTCAACCGATCCTCTCTCCCTCAGTCTCTGTCTGGAAGAACGCCTGTACTCTGCAGTAGGACGTATAATAACCTGCACAATTACATGCTATCTCGAATTACGAATTTAAAACAAATCGAACAGTATATTACCAAGAAACTCGCGCCATGGCCGTCAGTGCCAATCGTCCGTGAAACGGCCCCTGACACATTTCATCTCGCAGTGACATCCCGCCCCGATTGCGTGACGTGGGATTAGAACGTCGATTACTGCGAATCGATGCTCGCTGCTGCATTTTTATTTACCTAGCAAGACCATAGAGTTAGGTAGAAGACGCGTTAAAAAAAAACTTAATTCGGGAAAAGAAAGGCGACAAACACCATTCGAAATTATAATGCTGTGACGGGGATTAAAATTTTTATTGCTGCGAATTGATGTTCTTGCTACATTTTTGTTTGGGTCGCTAGAGCATAGAGTTACATAGAAGCCGCGTCTTAAAGGACTGTATTAGGGAAACCGAAACTATAATGCTGAGACGTTAGATTAGCCCCTCGATTATTGCGAATAGATATTAGCAACTGTATTTTTTATTTCATTACCTAGTTAGACCATAGAGTTAGATGGTATCCGCGTCAAAAGGACTTTTTTTTCTGTATTTGTAGTAGAAGATTAGATGCCAAATTTCAAATTTTTAGGTAAACATTACGTACCCTAAAATGTGGTTTCCTTTGAGTATCGAATTATACGTTTTATTACGGCGTAAGCGACCGTCCCTTTTTTAACTTAGAAGTTTGATTATTTCACAGCATCAAAGGACCGTAGACTTGAGTACATGGTTTTAATTTTAACTCGATAGGTACCTTCATGCGTTCTCGAGATAAATGGTCTTGATAGACGGACGAATGGACAACACAATGCGTTCCGTTTTTTCCTTTTGCGGTAGGGAACCCTAATTCACTTGATGAGCTCTCTCGTGTACTTGTAATAGCCGGCTAAATAAAACCAATATATTTTTAAAGTATGTTCAGTTTTTGTAACGAGCATCTAATAAATTTTTTTGTAAATACTATCCTTGAGACAATATACGTCTCGTAGTTAGCACTCCCGCAACTGAGTACGCAAATTTTGAAAAACTCGAAGAAACATACTGCGTGTGATCGCGGATGTTTGACCTAAGTAGAGATAAAGGTGGTCGGCTTGTTCACTGTGGGCCCAGTTAGTACAAAATTCTCAAGCCAAACTCTGACCTAATCCAAATTCAATAATTGTAACAAAAAAATCGCGCTGTTGTCCATTATATAGATAACAAAATTTTCTCAAACATGCTTGGAAATGTGAGCATTATTTCGACATCCTTCTTCGAGATAAATTGAAATTGCTGTACTGGCTAATTACACGCGAGCAGCGGCCGGAAAAAGTTCTATGAAAATTCATAACTGTCGTGTTTTGCGGCCAAATAAATTACATACTAAACTCATATCTGTCGTGTTATTAAAAAATGGAACGATCATGACAACCAAGGAGGTAACTTATGAGAGGTTTTATTTAAATTTCGAACTGGCTTGCGATAGAAAGCTGGATATACCTATTGAAAAAAAAGAACACTTTAACGCGCAAAAATTATTGTTTGCAATCGCATTATTTGAGAAAAATCATATACAAGCCTTGGCCACAACTATGCATTGATGGACTCACGTATGTGTGCCTCAGCTTCGCCTCGGCCCACGTTTCCACAATGCCTCTTTTGTTGGCCGCTGCAGTAATGTACTATATTCACATTAGAACATTCCCTCATGAACATAATTGCAAGAAGTCATAGCTAATTACCAAACAGCCTGTCGCTGTTTTGCCATCATCGTCAATTTCCCTGATAGACCTTCTGATACGGAGGGAATTTTTCAGTGTAGTTATTTGCAAAATCTTTTGGCCTGTGCTATCATCATCAACCCATTATGTCTCCACCGACGGCCACGGGTCTCTTCCCTGGGGAAGGTATAGCCCACCGCGGGGGCCAAGTCCAGCTTGGTGGAGGCTTGAAGACTAGTGGCTAGTCCTACTGTTAGAAGTTTTCAAGCTGCCGTAAGGCCTCTGACTTGGATTAACGACTGCCATCTGTCGACGGCAGCCGGCCCCAACTGCTTAGTATGCCTTGCAAAGCACGGAACGCTATGTTGAAGTCTATGTTAGAAAAAAGCCAAGAAGGAGAAGGATGTTCTGGTTGTGCTACAACAAGGAGCGGACCGGTTTTAGTTCCGCGGAAGCGCTGTTCAGAATTGCACTGAACAGAGACCGTTATAAAGAGGTGACTGCCAGTGATGGAAGAAGAAGACATATATACTTATCACCATACATATAAAATAGAAAATAAAAATTGAAATAGAAAACCTAATAAACTCGGCAAAACGTGGGCCCAGTTCTAGTTACTGGTGCCTCTGCCTACCCCTTCGGGGATAACAGGCGTGAGTTTATTTATTTTTATTTATAAATAGAAAAAAACAGACAAGGCAAAGTACAAAAAAAGAAATAAAGCAACAAAGAAATTGACAGGGCTACGTCCATGCCGTGGATGGAGAGAGACTTTAGGAAGAGTCTCTCTACCATGATGAGGATGAAGGTCTGAGTCACTATTTGCACTTAAATAATGGTTTTCAAAACATTTTATTTCATAGCTTTGGCTATGTGGAAATGGTACCTGTACTAGCAGCCGCCAGTAGAACCACAGTATTGTTGTTGGTACATCGTGTTAGGCGCAAAAAAACATTTTAGAGTGCATTTCACACAGCATCGAACACGCCCGCCGACGGGCGGACGGCACGTAACATTATTTATTTTACGTGTAAAAAGCCCCAGGCTCAGGCGGTTTTTGCACCTTTTTGCGTCGTTACAAAACTGTTTGTGCAACTACCGTGTTGGTCCGCGGGGCGGAGATAGGTTTTCTTAAATCTGGTAAGGCTGGTGAGGATTTAAACCGGCATTTTTCAATCATTTTTTGTAAAAAACATCAGTTTTCAGTGATCAGTAAACAGGAAATTGTTGACTGAAGCTAATTTATATGATTCAGTATTTGTATCAAGATGATTCGAACAAGAATGGGTTAAGAATAAGAAGGCATATTGACAAAAAAAAAAATATTGTACAAAAACAATTGTAGAATATCCTATTATTACAATATTAAGTTTAAACCAGAAAAAAGTAATAATTTTATGTTAGCAACACATGTTACTGTAAAATAAAGTATGATGTTTTATTTCCTAATTAGGTATGTCAAGTTCAGTGTAATCGTTTGAAATTCCAACTGATTACTTACTTAGTTTTATATGGACGTATAGAGCCGCCACTTTTCGCATAATTATACTCAGCTTTATCCATCTATATTAGCAAAGAGTATAGCAGAGCAGAGCAGTACTATTCTAATATGGAATGTTAAAGCTACCATATAATTATGATAGAACTTCTCTTACTGGTAAGTTCGTTTAATCATCAATTTGTACGAGTATGGGGCTATTATTCCATCCTGTTTTCCTCTGTGATCTAGTATAGATTTGCTTCAGGTACCTCAATATACTGGCTCTAGTTAAATTCACCTTTTGCTCCCTTGGCTCGCCTCCAAACGGTAATGCACTATTTCACTAATCATAATCCACTCCAGTGAGTTCGCTTCAGTAAACAACAACTCTGTACCGGTATTTGCGGGCCTCAATCACATTACGAATTATCTCGATTTCAACCTCTTGCCAAGAAATGTTGTTGTAGGAAAGTGAGCTCTAAGCCCACGGGTTATGAAGTGTTTTCTTTGGCATTTGGGCGGTCTGTAGCCGCTAAGCGGCTAGCACCTTAGACATTGATGTTGTTATCCCTCACTTGTTTTGATAGGCTCTCTATCTAGTGTTGTGATCGTAAGGATTTTGTTCGGTTTTAGTGTGGAATGTATTTCGATGAATGGTTACGATTTGTTTTGCTAATACCGGTATCTCTTCGTGTTGCTAAGACTCGGGATGTCTTCAGTTTGCTATTTCTGGGTCGCGGAAAATAGAATGAACTTATCGATATGATGATTCCGCTGTATCAACGTTGTGTAGCTCTTGAATGAAAATTGAGTTCGTTAATTATTGTAAGATATTTACATACCTAGTGTATACTAAGTGGAATTTATTCCCATACACCACACAATGCACTTTTACTCAATGACATATCGAACCTAAAAATAGTTTAATCTCAGATGTTTGGTGGTATATTTAGATCTTTTTAAACAATCAACCCCTCAAGCCTCGGGCACCCGCCCTCTGGTCCGATATAAGTTACGGCCCATTCCGTTTGGTCCCGTATACCGGCCGGCGGGTCGGTCTTGCAACTGTATTTTGAAACGAATTTTGAAGATTATATAGACCACAGTTGTATGAGCATGTATTATTCTTTGAAACCTGTGATAAATTTCAAATTACACTGTGAATAACTAAGTTAGCTGTGAAAGAAAAAGTGTTCTAGGCCCGAGGTCTTAAGAAAGTGTTATAGCAATGATTATTTTGGAAAGGATTTATTGATTTTGGTGAAAATCTATTTAGAGTTTAGTTAAAGTCTGAAGTTATACTCTCTACAGCTTATGATTTCAGATTTAAATGTTAAAATTTAATTATTTGCTAAATTAAAGTCGTTAATATTCGATACTGTCAGGAATCGGTGTAATTAAACTAATAGAGTAGTGTCAGGCGGCGTATGCTCAGACCGCACGACGCGCGCCGGCGCAGCGGGGCGCCCCCGATAATCCACCCCCGGCTTGTAACTATTTCTATAGTAAGGTCACGTCATTTGGGGAGAATGAAGAATAGGATATAACCTAACCTAACCCAGTTTACAAAGGAGAAAGACGGGCGGCTGAGAAAAATCACTTCCTCACAGAACACAAACTGAAAACTGTGTTAGCGAGATTGAAAATAAGTAGATGCCAAATCCTTTTCTTCTCAGTTTATTCTATAACTCAACCATCTTCTTCTTCTTTTTGGGTGTAGTGTTATTGGGTCGTGACTGTGGAACGATTCCATCAGCAACGCTCACTTCTCTGTCCGATAATGCGCCAAATGTTTCTACTTCTCGTTGCTTCGGTTATGTCTGTGCATAGCATTAGTGCTTCGTTTTCTGTCAGCGTGACATAAGGACGTTAAAGCCCACTCCGGACGGAGACCGAAGAACTTCAGGATTCATTGAGTGCGTGTTGCGAGAAGGCTTGATTTAGCCTCGGTTTCTCAAACGTTAACAGTCTGTTAATCTATTGTTAGCAGCCCACTTGTCAAAACTGCTGTTAACAGTACATTATCAGATTGTTACGCATACGAGAAACCGGGGGTTAGTTTATCTACTTGGAATCTTTCCACTAAACAATCTAAGAGTGACGTATTTTTATATTTTTCATGAAACAACGATGACTCTGCAATACAAATAACTCATTCGCTTTCTCTATTATGTACGCCAAACAAATATAATAAAATAACTAGTAAGTACATTAAGTATCTAAAATAGTTGTCACGATATTTCTCAAAGTGTTTTTTGGCCAGAAAAAGCGCCATTATCATAAACTAACATCGTTATTTGAATAAATTCATATAAAACCTTTGCGGAATAACAAGAAGAATGAATACGCGTGGCCACGGCGGGGGGCTTCGCTAATACACCCCCGACAATGGGGTTGACTCTGTCATACGATTGACCTTAGAATGGTAAGAAACAGAAGATCGCGTTTGGGCACGGGTCTCTTCCCTGAGGAAGGTATAGGCCATACTCCACCACGGGGGCCAAGTCCAGATTGGTGGAGGCTTGTAAGACTAGTGACTGGTCTTACTGTCAGAAGTTTTCGAACCACCCTAAGGCCTCTGACTTGGCTTAAAGTAAAGTTTTGCTCTGGCGAATGTATATAGTTTTTTACAGGAGTGTTTATAAAATAGAGGGACTGAGTAACTGTTTGCTATTCGATCACAGAATATAGGAGGCAACTGTATCAGCGAGAGGCGCATAGACACTCTTTCTCCTATCAACAGATATAATATCGAGAGATACTTAACAGTTTATTGCAGGGTTATACAACAGCTGATATTTTTTTGAAATTGTTTTTGTAAATGTAAGGTTTTTACTTAACCTTGACTTAAAAAATTGGGAAAGGGCTCAAATAGTATAACGCAGTATAATTTGAAACAACTCTTTTGAGACTGGAAAAGCGGGTTTCAATTGAGAGAGAAAAGAGTAGTGCAGCTAGTCTTCTATCTCTTTTTATCCTTTTAGGGTTCTCATACATGATCTAATCCACCATTTATACAGCGATACGCTGTGTTAGCATTAAATTATACACGCCTAAGATAATGGCAGCTGTAAAATAGACAAATAGCAATAGACTTCGTTGTAGAACTTGTTTACGGCAGGCAATAAACATTGAAGATTAGGACGCCTTTCCGAAAATAAGTCACCTTCAGTCTAGACGCTGTTTTTATACTGTTAACATTATTCCAGATACACTTACTTGACTTTTTGTCGAAAGAGTCCGACCATGTTTCGCTCTGATTCGTCTCTGACGAGCAACGTCGTCTCTATAAAGCCCTACGAATCAGAACGAATTCCTATAAAAAGTGAAGTAAGTTTATCCGGAATAAAGTTAATAATAACATAACATAACAAACATAACATTTACATACTGGCACATACATTGCTTCTGGCGGCCCCACACTAGGATACCCTGTGTCGTAGGAACCAGAAACAGCGACGTCACAAACATGTAAACATCCAAGACCTGGGTTTCTTTTTTTTTTGTCCCCAGCCGGGATTCGAACCCAGGACCTCTCGCACGGTAGTCAGATGCGCTAACCGCTGCGCCGCCGAAGATAATGCACAACTGTTTTCATACATTAAATGCCGAATCATCGATACTTGTGAAAAACTTAGCAACTTTGCAAGCAAACAATCTACTCTGAAACTCCATCACAAGAAAACAAAAAAGCATAGCCTCATCATCATCATCGACTTCATCAGCCCATCGCTGCCCGCATTGCACACTCACTGCTGGGTAGGTACATGCCTTTTCCCCCAAAAACGAGGTCTCAGGTCCCTTGCTATTTGCATTCACCGACCATTCGCCGGCTCATCGATATCGGTCAACATTTCACACGATCATATTTGCCTAATCACAGATGACTGCCCTTTTTCTTTTTAATTATTTATTCAACAAATTTCACAAATACATATTATAATACAAGAAACCGTCACTCAAACCTGTTTAGGTTTATCTGTAAGGTTAGTTACTCTTTGTTACAACTACTTACATTTTAATCAACTTAGGAAGTATTGTTTTATGGCATTTCGGAACTTATTTGGTTCACACAAGATCTTTTCAACTATTTCTGTAGGTAGATCGTTTAAAATCAATGGAAGAATGTATTCCACTGTACGAGTCCCGTAATAGTTGTTGTGTTTCGGTAAAATGTATTTAGGAAGGTACTGCAGATTCCGAAGTTGATTAGGACGGGTTCGTTTCGTCACGGAGTCTATTCTGCCGCATTCCTCACTTACATACTATGGCCATCTTGACTTTATCGAAAACATTTACTATTAATATTTAAAAGAGTTCTAGCGCTCACCTGGAACCCTTGATAGTCTTCCACTATTGCTATATTGGGTCTGCATTGCGAGTCTTTTACCCTTTTTCTTTGAGCGATCGCAACTCTGGTACAAGTCCCAAGTGGTTTGGTATTTAGCCTGTCCGTGTTAGCAAAATCAGGCTGACTCTGTAATGACTCTCGACTCTCTCTAAGCTCGATAGTGTGCATAAATTTTAACTTCAAAACGTCTCGTTTATACGAAATCGTAATCAATAACACGACATATAACATCTATTTTAATAAGTTTATTTTGTGTGCTTATGCTTAAAACGGAGCACGTGGCTTTATTTAACCAGAAATTTCCTCCAGATCCATCCCATTTATATGAGCAACGTTTATTAGACTTTATAATAGTATTTAGTCAACATCCAAGCGAAATTAGACCTAAACTGTTATGGCTAAGGGCCGTTTTCGTTCACAGAGCGACTGAGGATATCCGCTTAGGCAGACCCGTTGGTTGATTGATGATCCTAATAAAGCTGTGATTCCAATTTAATTTAAATTTGGAATATGGTGACCCTAAGGTCCGCTTGTTAATTATCTGCGATGTAAATTTAAGCCGATTAATGCAGTAGCTATTGTTAGGTATATGTAGCTAGATACGTTTTTGGAAGACTGACTTAGAGTAATTGACTACGGCGTAGCGTAGCGACAAGCACGGAGCTATGCTACAGAATAGTACCAGATCAATAGGTTTGGGATGGTTTTCCTATTACGACTTTTAATTGTTGATTGACTTAGAAAGTGAAACTCGTAATCAAACTAATGCTAGGTACTTGTCACCTTATATTTAGATTAAAAATGATTTGAGAATCAGAGAGGAGATTTTGCGTTGCTACGTTGCTTAACCTTTGTGATCAGACGGCCGGGGCTACGAGCAATGCATATATTATAGCCGCAATACCACTTGCTAACTGTGAAGGAAAATATCATGAGGAAACCTGAGTGTCTGAACTATTCATACCTCAGAACTTGAAATCGCCAATCCGCGGTGGGCACGCGTGGGGATTAAAGCCCATACTCTTCCTCTGAGAGAAGGGCTATCCCCTATACTGGAACGTATATGTGCTACTTACAAATACTAACGGGTATGTAACAAAAAGTTATCTGTTCGTAGCCAAGACTGTGTTTCGTATCAAAGCGTATCAATATCGTATAAAACAGTGCCGCATCTACCAGCAAGCAATGCCATAATCGAAACACAGTAGAACAGGCGTTGGGTATTGTAGACTTTACATTTTATAGCGATTGTCACGTGCCGCGCGATAACCGATTTTATTGCGATCATGCAATAATGGAGTTGCCTGTGTAAGCCTGAGCTTGTTGCTGTCTCGACCTTTCTAACTTTGTTCTTTACTGTGCGCCTTCAATATCGGGTTTGTTGACCTAATAAAGTTAAGGATATGGTGGTCGAGACATCTGGATAAATAAATGGATGGAAGACAGGTATCTGTGAGGATAGGTAGACTATTTATAGCAATAGCGTTTTTAACCACATTTTTCTAATTAATTTATACTAGAGCGATTTTTTCGGAAATATCAGGGTTTGCATAATGTTATGATTTTTTTGTTGTGCTGAGCCACCAATGCCTCCGATAAAATATCGTGGTCTTAAAAATAATTTTAATTTGACTCTATATGGGTCGAAACGCTGTTATCTATCATACAGCGGATACTAACTGAAAGGCAGAAAATTTATAAAATTTCACAAAATAATAAAATAAATAACAAAAAGTAAATTTCGTAGAACAAACAAAAGCTTTTGAGCATTTTAGCGTTAGCCCTTTACCAATAGAAACTTTAAACGAGATTTTTTTTAATTATTACATCTAGCTCATGAATAAATAATTTCTACAAACATTAGTATCGATTGTGAAGCGTTAAAAAATATGGAACTCGGAGGGTCGTCGTGGGAGGGTGCTGGGGACGTCGCAGAATAATATATTTAAAGGATTAGCCGTCGGGGGCAATATCGCGCGACCCTCCCGCGGTCTCGCGCGCCGCTATTCAAATAATGGACATTACTTCCACATATGTGCGCCTAAATAAATGTCATTCCACCGTCATCATTACGGAACAGACAGCCCGCTCCCACACCTTTCCTTACCCTCTCTTTTTTGGGGACAAATCTACGTGCGAAATGAAAAACACCTGAAATAAGTCACTCGCATCCATAAACAAGCGATACACAAAGCAAATGTCTCGAAAAAAACACAAAATAATCTCCGGCGCATGGGGGTGGAAATGAAAACGACCGTTTATGTTCACTTAACCGGAGGAAAGAGGGTATTATTTACCGTTTCGGCTCGGTGAACCCGCCGCCCTGAGTGAGACAAATAATAGCGCCGGCGCGATATTTATTGCAGTCGCTACGTGGATTGCGCAATTTATCGTGCGAGGTGTCGTCGGCGCGGATCGATCGACGGCTGACGGACTGTGTGCCATACATCAGCGCGCGCGTTATCTCCGCTCAGCGCGACTTATCGCTGGATGCCGGCATCGACCGCCGCCGCCGCCGCCGCCGCACGGCAGCGCGCAGCCCGCAAGCGTGCAGCCGTCCGCCCAATCGCACCGCTCGTTTATCTTCATTTTGCGGTCGCAATTAGACGGGTCGTTGGCTGCGGCGGGCGGGGCGCTACGTGGCACGAATACCCGCGCGCGCCGCTCTGTCAACTTTGTAATGAGTAAAGTTAATGGCTACGCAACGCGTTTCGTGTCCCGACTCTCAATTCACTAACTTTGCCGAGCGCCTGTACTGAAATCTGTTCCTCTCTTTTGTCGCAGGTGTGGTTCAAAAATCGGAGAGCGAAATGGCGGAAGCGCGAGCGGAACGCGATGAACGCGGCCGCGGCCGCCGCCGCCGACTTCAAAAACGGCTTCAGCACGCAGTTCAACGGCCTCATGCAGCCGTTCCCGGACACGGACGCGCTGTACTCCTCCTACCCTTACCAGAACTGGGCGGCCAAAGTGCCCAGTCCGCTCGGAACGAAAAGTTTCCCGTGGCCGGTGAATCCTCTCGGCTCCGTGGTACCCTCGAGCCACCACCAAAGTTCCGTGAATTGTTTCAACACGGCGACGTCGATGGGTGTGGGCAGCGGGGTGGGCGGTGGTGGCATGGGCGGGGTAGGGGGCGCGGGGCACGCGGGTGGTGGCGTGGCGCCGTGTCCGTACTCGGCGCCGCCGAATCCTTACAGCATGTACCACCGGGCCGCGGAGCCGTGCCCCGCGATGTCGTCGAGCATCGCCTCGCTGCGGCTGAAGGCGAAGCAGCACTCGACGGGCTTCGGCGGCAGCTACGGCACGGTGTCGCCGGTGTCGCGGGCCGGCTCGGCGCCGCTCTCGGCATGCCAGTACGCGGCGGCGGCGGGCGGCGTGGGCGTGGCCGATCGCATGCTCTGAGAGGAGATGCGCGCGCGCGAGTCCCCGCCGCCCGCGCCGGCGCTGCTGGCGACCGCGCGCGCCTCCTAGTCGCCACCCGCGCACACGCCCGCTCCGCACGCGCTCTACCGCCAGCTCTGGGACTGGTTTGACTGAACCCGCGTGGTGTGCGAGTGCGCTGGACGCGACGAGACTGACAGTTGTGTGGGAGCCCCCTCCCAGTGGAGTTTCAGGCAATAAATCACTTTACCTATTCTTCTTTTTAGACGTAAGACGTTGTAAATACTGTAGCTATGGACGTACGTATACCAAAAAGATGTGTGCAATTTTAAAATGCTTAGTATCGTATTGTATCTTAAGACTTATAGTGTTGCTGTAAGAGTGAACAGTGCTGTAAAGTTTCGACGGTTGTAAATGCTTAGTTGTAATGGAAGCTTTCTTCAAGGTCGAGTAAGCTGATACATAAATTTTACCTATCTACTTACCCAAAGTAACCAAAGTACATAAACCAAAAACTTAACATGTAACGATTCCGACAGACTTGTCAATAAAAAAGAAATGAGAAATGGAAATTTTGATCATCAAATTACCGTTAAGAATGTACTTAATATTTATTTTAGTGAACTTTGTAAATATGTAATTAATTCATAAATCATGTCACCTTTAAATTTAGTGACCAGCATAAGAAATAAATGAAAGTACTAGTGATTTTTGTATAAAAAGGACGGGAAAACGGCATTTAAGCGTAGTTTTTTGAATTCTATAATATTTATTACGTGCGGTAACATAAAACTATGCCACATACACAAAGAAACGTCGATCGACCGCCTGCTAATGAGATTAAAGAAACCGGATCTCATGTTTATTGTAGTAAAGTTATATTTATCAAATGTTAATAGTTTATTTACCAAGCCAAACTGTAATTTATTTAGCAATGTTTTACGAACTACCATTTTTATTCATGTCCCACGTAATTTTGTATATCCCGTTTGTTACCTGTGAAGACTTCAGACAGATGGCTGTCTGTAGTTTATTGACATGTCTGTAATGTCTGCATTGATGAATGACTATGATGTTCCTATACCTATAACACTGATATATAAGAAAATCGACACTTAACTGCGAAATAAAAGTCCAGTGCGAAATTCAGATTTTTTCCAAGGCTCTTGGTTTAATTAATCAAAGACCGCTTGATTCTATACCGCGCATCAACGAACGATTCCCAGGCATTGCTCAGACAGAAATTGAATGAAAATGTGTAAAACAGATTAATAGCAGTTCCCTATTTCCAATAATTAATACATCAATTTTATTATAAGTCAGTTGTTTGGTTCTTCCGTTCACCCAAGTTGTATGAAATAAAGGGAGTAACAAAATTCCATCTTAGATGCATAGCGCGGTAGAAATGAAAATTTGTTTCTAGTTGTACGGTCGGTCTGTACGGTGGCAGTCGGAAAATGTTTATTACTATTTAAATTATAATCCTCATCCCTTTTTTACTAATAATAGTAAATGTTATTAGCAAAGAAAGGGATGTCTAAATAATACAAATAATTTGTAAAATGCCATAATTTAATAGTTCCAATAATAAGTTCGGTGCAATTCACCTAATCTGGTGCAAAATTTGGTTGGCAAAAAAACAAACCAAATTTTGTTAATCTGACAAGGACTTCACAGACGCCCAGACCTTTTTACAAAATGTACAAGGAAGGCCATTTGTACAAAATGTACATAAGCACATCCCATTTTACAGAAATTCATGTTACCGCTATACTAGTCCAATTTACAATCGCTTCTACCAAAAAAAGAGCAGGGTAACGGCTTTTTAACGTTTTAAATTGAATGTAAGTAGGTATTTGTTTCGTTATTTTCTTTTTGTGAATATTACTGTGCCAGTAATAATCACAAAAAAAATATGTTAATCAGATCGCAAGGTTTACTTGTATAAAATATGTGTGTAAACATTTATGATCTTTAGTCTGGTGCGTTCTATCGGCACCGATTGGTACCCTTCCAGTAATGGTTTCATATTTTAAATTTTCATGGTCTTCGAGCTACATATTATAGCGATAAACAATTTCTGGCCGCGACTGAACATAACGTATTGTACATGTCTGTAGATAAATATTTCATTGTGCCTACATCAGTGAACAAAACCTTCTAGATGTAATATTTGTAAATGTAATATTTTAATTAAAAAAAGGTTTTAAACTTATCGAACATTGAAGAGGACTTGCTGTTTTCATTTTAAACATATCATATTGGTGGAATGTCACTTGAAAATTGAAACGCATTCTCTGTTGAATTGTTTTGTAACTATAGTTAAAAGGAAATAGTTTGTTTTTGTAAGTTAAACAAACCTCTAGTCATAAATAAAAAATATCACGGAATGAAACTTCTTTTGTTTTTTTCTACTCAATCAATATAACAACATACAAAGTCCCCATAAATATCAAAAGACGGGTGTTCCACTAGTCAACATGAATAAAATAATATACAGAGCGTCCCAAAATTATGGGACATGAAGGGAAAGTACCTTAAATATCGTAGGGTGTTTTGCTGAAACAAGACTTATGTTATTTTTAAAAGTTAGTAATTCTGCATTCTTGCTAAAAGATTTTCTAAAAATTACTTGCCTCGTCTGGGAATCGAACCAACTTAAATGTAAAAAAAAATCCACCCCTACTATTATTTAGGCAATCGAAAGAATGGCCAAAAAAGAATAACTCTTCTTATGTCACAAAGTATTTTAAAAGAAAGGAACAGCGTGAAATTAATCATTGTAATCAAATCAAAAACATACAATGATACTTTCTACTTTCCATTCATGTCCCATAATTTTAGGACGCCCTTTATACTGTTCCATAGATTTTACACAAGTATATTAGCGCATGGAATAAGTAATCTTTTTGTCGTGATGGTTTTTCCCATCTAGTATTTTTTTCCAATTAACTAGTAGGAACCCGTTACGTATTATTGGTTGCTGGCCAAAACCCACCTATTGATTGTTAAATAAGTTATACGGTCAGAGAGGAGAGCGTGTGCCACTCTTGTTCTGCTACACAGTACATAATATGATGGATGGCGATACAAGGATGGTTCAGCTTGAAGACGGTTCTTTCATTACATTGCTGGTAAGTTTTAACGGCGAGTAGCTCGAGCTGATTAATTTTACTACGGTCTCGCCGCGTGCATGAAGCATTGCTTCGGGGTTTGTCAGCAGTACGGTAACCTAGTAATTATTGTATGTACATTGCTAGCGCGTAATACACATAGTTTTTTTTAAATGATTCATTATGCTCCCACTATTTACGATAATGGTCTGTACTAATCACTTTAATGCCCGTGACTATAGTACATAAGTACATTATTGACGATGACATTTCTAAAGTAATAAGCTTACAGGTGACCGTTATAATGGCGGGACCATAATGTTAAAGCCATGAAATTTGAAATCCGTCTATCTCATAATTTAGTAGTAGTAGTATCATCGACTTTTAGTTTTACAATCAATGTGAGCTTTATAACAGCGAGAAATTTTTTTTTAAGCCAGCAGAATTTAAATCTGTCTATGTCATAATTTCGTACCTTTTTCGTACCTATTCGTACCCGCAATAAGAAATTTCTACCTCTTGTAGTCTTCCTACAATTTAACAAAATGTATGGTCCCGCCATTAGCACATGGATGATGACGGGATCAATGAAAATACTGAAGTTATTCAAAATCAAATCATTGTAGGTTATTCTACCTAATTTCTACCTCCCGAATATCATCGTCTTTTAGTTTTACAATCAATAGTAATGAATGTATTGCACAAAATCCGTAGTTCAGAAACACTAATTTATTATATACCTCGGTCGCTGGGAGAATACGCTCCTGACACCTATCTATTTCATGTGACTAGTGATGGGAGATTATCAATGTTAGCATTCCTTACGTTATTCGCTTAGCTAGCTTTTGCCAACGACTGACGATTTATATTCAAATATTGAAAACAAAAACAACAAAATTATGTTACTTTACTTTTTATTGTACAAAACAGTAACACTAAAACTTAATTAAATGAACTTAACCTAAGTGAACATAAAATTATGCGTTCGTATGAGCGTTATTATTTTCGTTATTTTTGGTACATCACCAGAAAAAATACGGAACCTTGGTACAGCGTATACCACGGATTTTATGCACGAACATTAAATATTGATTCCTTTTTTATCTAACATTTAATCACCACTCAAAATGAAATATTGGTTGTAAGTTTACATAATGATATAGTTTCAATCATAATTATTTGCTAATAGGACAAATAGACCTTAAAAATAATTTAATCGAAAATTCAACGCCACTTCAAAGTTACGTCGTCCGTTCTATCGCGACCTGTCAGGATCGTATTCTCTCAGCGGCCGGACTTTAGTAATAAATAAAATGTAACACCACAGACTAAGTATAACCTGCATATACCATCTTAGGATGCATACAGGGTGTCCCAAAAATTACACGTCACAGTGACAACGGGAGGTAGACAAGCTCAATAGGCCCCGAACCAACGTAACAAGACCTCAGTTAAAGTTGCACGATTTTCGAAATATTGCCAATTAATTTTTTTTCTAACTTTTTACGATTTTTAAAAAGTAGAATGATATAAATGTCATATCGTAGCGTGAGGCAATGATTTTTACCTGTTACCGGTGGCTTTCTGAGTTCCTAGTTTTAATCGAGCATTAAAAATTCGTACATTACTGAATTAAGATGCATGTGTTATACCATTTTGGATTGGTATAATACACGCATGTTTTTGGAGTTATTTGTTCGTAGTAATTTTTTTTTCACGGCAAGTGATCAAAGTTGAAAATAATTTTTCAATACAAATTTATTTTAAGTTTAATCCAGTATTTTTCCATATTGTACATAGGTAGTTATCGACAAAGGGTCATCTTATTTAACTATTCAATTCGTGCCCGAATACAAATAACAAAAACAAACACGAGGGCTATCTAATTTAATGCTACTAGCATTGAGTTAGACTCAACTAGCTCAACTTGTTAAAAAACCAATTGGCAATATCTCGAAAACCGGGCATCTTTTACTGAGGTCATGTTAGGTTTGTTCGATGCCTCTTGAGCAGGTCTACCTTCTTTTCACTGTGACGTGTCAATTTTGGAACACCCTGTATAATAAGTGAATATTGACAGCTGTCAATAATCTATTCTGTGTTTATGAGCGAAATCACGTTATGTAGTCACGATCTCTTCTCAGGTCGATATAAACCGGTTTGATAGCACGCGCAAACCGACTTACAAACAGAACCGCAAAAATCTATGTAAACCGGGGTAAAACAGAGCTACAAGCCACAATTAATGACACAGTCGATGCGAGGCTGCGATCTGCAGTGGCACGGTTTGCGTCGTCTTTAACCGATTCGGCGCACCCGTGCGAGGGTTTGCACCGATTTGGCACTATCGTTCGGTTTGACGACGTAAACCGTGTCGCCGCGGTCCGCACGAGCTGACGCTAATTTGGTTTCACGACGATACTGGAATTATGAACGTTAATTTAACTCATGCGCTTAGTTTCGTTTTCACTAGAGACAAAGAACTAATTACAATTCAAAATCAACTTTTCCAAGTCTCAGAACTTCTTTTCATAGCCTTCATCATCAACCTATTATGTCCCCACCGAGGGGCACGGGTCTCTTCCTTGAGGAAGGTATAGGCTATACTCCACTACGGGGGCCAAGTCCGGATTGGTGGAGGCTTGTAAGAACAGTGGCCGGTTTTACTCTCAGTAGTTTTCAAGCCACCCTAAGGCCTCTAACATGGCTTAACGATTGCGATCTATCGACAGCAGCCTACTTAACGTGCCTTGCAGACCACGAAACGGAAAAATGCCACTAGCGTTAGTCATAAACAGTCACACAACCATGCATTGAACGCGCCATCCGTTGCTTAACGCTGTTTAAAATCACTCAGGCAGCCGGGGCTACGAGCGATTCGTTTCAAAAGCCTTGAGGGAGTTAAAACAAAGAAATAATATTCTCACATGTATTTTTATTCAGATCAAGAAATATTAAATAATTTGTAAGTATTGAAAGTAATTGTATCCGTATTCTTGGCTTAGAATATCTCCTGAAATACTTGTTAGGAACTATTGATACACAGTTTGGTGGCGTAACTACTTGAAATTACTGAAATCGACCACGTGAAAGTTACTACGGACACAAGTAATTACTAAGTAAGTTACTAAGTTTATGTCTAATCAACTAATTTAGTCATAATCGCGCAGTTGCTCAACCACAACTCGGATTGATTTAAGACGGCGCGACGCGACGCAAGTTCCAATCCAAAGTGCAAACCTTATCGCCCGCGCGGGGCCGCGCTCTTCACAGGCGGCAAGTCTCGCGACACAACGAGCATGAGTGAGAGAGAGTCAGCAATATCAACAAACCGCTCGCTCGGCGGGCTCAGCTCGTTAAAGATCGGTTTGATGTCGGCCCAAACCGAGTTATACGGTTTGTGTTTCAAACCGGTTTATTAGATCAAGCCTTTACATCCCTAATGGACATGCCATGGCACCATTACCTCAGTATGAAAGAAATTTTTAATGGGAACTACGGATTTTGTCCGATATATTCATTACTATTGGTTGTAAAACTAAAAGACGATGATATTCGGGAGGTAGAAATTATGTAGAATAATCTACAATGATTTGATTTTGAATAACTTCAGTATTTTCATTGATCCCATCATCATCCATGTGCTAATGGCGGGACCATACATTTTGTTAAATTGTAGGAAGACTACAAGAGGTAGAAATTTCTTATTGCAGGTACGAATAGGTACGAAAAAGGTACGAAATTATGACATAGACAGATTTATATTCTGCTGGTTTAAAAATGTTCTTCTCGCTGTTATAAGGCTCACATTGAGTGTAAAACTAAAAGTCGATGATATTCGGGAGGTAGAAATTAGGTAGTATAACCTACAATGCTTTGGTTTTGCATAACTATAGTATTTTCATATGGTCCCGCCATTATCCAACGTTATAATGGCGGGACCACGCATTTCGTTAAATTGTAGGTAGGCTGCAAGAGGTAGAATTTTTTTATTGGAGGTACGAATAGGTACGAAAAAGGTACTAAATTATGAGATAGACGGATTTCCAATCTCATGGCTTTAACATTATGGTCCCGCCATTATAACGGTCACAGCATACAGAGCCACGGAGCTTAACTACGGTGGGCACGCGTAGCTTTATCTGAGAGAAAAAGTATGCCTTATAGAAAGATGCATATAGGCTGCTTATGTATGTTGTACGTAGATGAGGCTTAAAACAATTACAGTCAGATCTGATAAAGGGACAATTAAAACAAAAAATACAATTAAATGCATATGATTTGGTGTGCAAAATAAAGTGAAAGAATTTTTTATTCTGAAGCTGGTCTATGCCCGTACCAAATTTCATCCGGGCATTTCTCCACGGGGTCCGAATTTGACGGCCCGGCGCATAACATGTCCAGATTATCAAAATATACCCCTGTAAAAAATACTACAGTGTCCTCTAGGTTCTCGCCTATCTGGAGAGCAAGCAAACTTTGCTGAAAACCGTTTGCAACTTACAGAAAAAAAATCTGAAATGGCTGAAAATGACCTTTGGTGGCTTGTCCCCAACCTGAAACTTGACAATTTATAATTATTTCTATAAAACTCAGAATGTTTTCCGGGAATCTATTTATGTTCACATATTGTCAGATAGTTAAAGTACCTCTCATTTAAATATCATAAGAATCTAATCAATAGTTCGTCTACAATAGCAAGATGTTTGAGTGTCCCTTGCTTCTGCCTGAATTCGGTGGCACTTATGAACCAAGCGTTTCTTCGGTCGTAGATTACTCTAGGAATTTACGGTGTGGGCGAGCCATTAGGTCAGTCACCCCGCAGCGCCCGAGGTCAACGGACGGGTGATTGAATGAAACTCTTGCGAAATATCAGGGTAAGTAATTCATTCTTCAGATTTGGTCCAGGGCACACTTTGACTTCGGTGGAGGTATTCTTAGGAAGAATACTTATTGACTGTAAAATGTAGTGCCTACTGCATAATTTATCTCAGTGACTACTTTATAGTGCCTTGAGCTGGGGTTGATACGTGGGGTTGTATAACAGTGAACTTGAAAAAACTATCTTTTCTGATTTCGGTGTGCTTGATTTCGGAGGCTTTTTGAGCACCGAAGTCAGAAAAACTTCCACCGAAGTCAAATTTGCCTAACTTCAGTGTATGTCGTTCGACTTTAGAGAACCGAGGTCAGATTCCTTACTTGTAAGTTTCAAGTAGGATATGCGCATTTGTTTTTTTGGAAAAGTAATCGCTAACTGTGAAAGAAAACATCGTGTGGAAACCTACGAATAGTTTTAAACGTGTAGATATTTTCTTTACTGTTAATAATAACGACAAAAATATGTTGTTTCTGTCATAATTGATTTCAGTCAGATTAAAAAGTGCTGCAGCAGGAACTACAAAAATACGTTGTTTCTGTCATAATTGATTTCAGTCAGATTAAAAACTGCTGCAGCAGCAACTACGTGCCTACGTTAACTTGAAAATGTGAAACATGTGTACCTATACGTGTGTAAATTTTTTCATGTGCATGTGTGTGTTTATTATGTCTGTGTTTGTGAATTATGTGAATGTGTCAACAATGGCAAGTTTAAAGTACCTACAAGAAAGAAAGTGCGTGTACATTTTCTTTAACATAGTTTTCTTATAGGTTGTGGTCAGTCGGTGTGTACGTTTATGTAGGTATGTACAGTAGGCTCTACATCAACCTACTCTACCTACCATTCTATTCTCTTTGACAAGAGGTTGTGTAACGGACCAGGTTCCGTACATGTGCTCACGATCGATAATATAATCTGAATTGTTTTTTGTCGAGAGGTTTTCGAATGGAAGATAGGAGGAACCGAGACATAGCTTAGTTTATTTACTTTTCCTAAATAAAATACAGCTAGTTATATTTTGTTCTTTCATCAACAGTATTTAGTTGTGTTTAAATGGTGCAATAAAAATTTGGGGATGATAATTGGGGTTTGGGAACAACATCTAGTGACGAGGAGGCACACACAACTAATAAATATTGATCGTTGGAAACTCGGCAACTATCGCTAAATCGCGACACAACAGTTCACCACAACGTGCATACCTAGATGGCCTAGGTTGAGGCTAGGAAAGCTAGCTATATATATATACATATACTTAAATCTCTAAAATCACACTCGAATACTTCCCATACTTTTAATTGACTGTTAGGTGCAATTACTGGTATCAAATTGTGACATTGGCACGTTAAATGATTCTCTGGTCATTTTCTGATTCCAGTGAATTATTGTCTGATGTCGATGCTTACAATCTGATTTCGGTGCAGGTAGTCAGATTTCGGTGTACAGTTTTCTGATTTCGGTGTAGTCTGATTTCGCTGATTTAAATATTTCGTTACATAACCGAGAATCTGGGTACCCAAAATAGATCACGTTTTACAGTTTTTAGCCCTTTATCCAAAACAATCGTTAAATTCCCGAAAGACGAAAAAAAAAAACGACCACCGAAGTCAGCCATCCAAAAGATGAAACCATTCTGGAGAAATGCCCATCCAAAACCTCACAAAGTCGAGTGTGCTTACAAACATCTGAATAAATATGGTTTTATTTTGTTCTTATTATTAGGAAACTGTATAAACGGACGATTACCACAAAATACCTACCGCACATCTGAAAGAGCGATCGAGCTGGCGGAGGAGTACAATAAGTTATTTCGCAATAAAGATGTCTACGTAACTGACGGCGTAGCGGCTACGGAGATAGATTGCACGTCGTATTCGTAGCCCGTAGCCGCGTAGCGCCCTCGTAGACTTGCAAATGCATGGCTCTCTATATAAAATCTTCATCCCTATTGTTGTGAAAAGAAAACGTTGTTTGGTTGTTCTTAAGGCTGCTTTTGCTGTCCGACTGAAGCAAAAGATACTTACGTCAGGAAAGTATGGGTAGGTAAGTAAGTTTTCTGACAAAAATCGATAGAATTATTAATTATATTAGTTTATATTGCAATACAAATTGCCTCTCAACCAACAGACAGTCAATGTTTGCATTAAATCAATAAGTAGATGTCAAGATCATTGGTTAATACATAATGTTATCTACGAAGGGAAACGTCGTGAAGTATGTTACTGCTCAGTTGGCTCCGCGCGCGTTTACATAGACTTTCCTGTTAATTAGACCGACAAAGCTGAGAGCATGGTGTAGAAGCTGAGCAAAACTAATTTTTATTATGAGTATTTATTGTTTATTTAATATGAGTTTATTGCAAATGAGTAAAAAAAGTTAGACTGATGTATAGCAATGAGACTTGCGTATGGCAGAAAAATCATGAAAGTAGGATAAATGCAGTAGAAATGAAGTCCTTCACAAACATGATTGGTGTAACTTTGAATGACAGAATACGTAATAGTCTGATTAGAGAATGTTGTGGACAGAAACAGGATGTAGTGACCGAAATTGGAGAAGGAATGTTGCGTTGGTTTGGACATGTGGAGAGGATGTAGGAAGAAAGACTGACGAAGCAAATATATCGAGCGAATTTGAGTGGAAGGGATGGACAATTGGACATACTTTGACTACATAGGGTATGTATTAGCAAATGGCAAGATAAAAAGCACCCGAAACCGGCGTGCCTGCATGCAACGATTAATAAACGTCGATGAAGCGAAAATGATTTGTCAGGATCGTGGCAAGTGGCAGTGCCCGATCTCTGCATAGTCATCTGGCATACAGGCGTGAGCTTATGAGCTCATAAAGAACTTTGGTTAAACAAAAAAAATCTAAATAATAACAGACACATTTTAGTTTAGGTAGAGACATTCAGCTGCTCCTATATGCTACAGTTATATTCTATTCGATATATTTTTTCCAAAACCCGAACTTGGCCCCCGTGGTGGAGTACTGCCTATACCTTCCTCAGGGAATAGAAACGTGCCCCTCGGTGGGGACATAATGGGTTGATGATTATAATATTTTTTTTCGAACTTCAAAAGGAAAAAATGTAACCCTTTTAAGATCACCTTTCTTGTCCGTCCGACCATATCTAAATAATTAAATTAATTACAAGGTAAAATTACCTTGTATTTCCAAACCAGACCCGCTTAACATATTAAAGTCAAGTGATTGTGTTGTGTGGAAATTATAATTATTACTATTACTTTTTTGATCATAATCACAATAAGATATACTGAATAAGAAAAATCTAACTGAACATTAACTTATTGAATCCATGAATTAATAAACGTACCGACAGAAAGATATATTTTAGTTAGGTAGTATAAAGACTAAATAGTCAAATAGCATTTACAAAATCTGGTGACCAATCAAAATTTAAGCTATTTACTGTAGTTTAAAAACACATTTTAAATCTACTCTAGTTAATTTATGCCAAGCCCAAAAGCATCTCCTAACTATTCTGCTCTTGATAGATAAATGACCTTTGAGACGCCATGGAGGTATATTTCTACAAGGTAGGCAATGGCATGCTAAGACCCGGTTTCACCAAACTCTGTTTGTTAGTGGTAAACGCGGCATTTATAAATCAGCCGTCAAAACTAACAAGGATGTTAAAGCAATGTTAAAATGTCCATGTCCTATGAGCTAAATTTAACACACCATTAGTAAATCAAGCATTACGTGAATGAAACGCAAACCAGTCATTCAAATTCCTGTCATACGTTAAACATTTGCGTCTGTGGTTCAACGCTTTTGAGGTTGTGAAAAGATTTTTCTGGTTTGTTTTGTTGTGATTTTGTTAAATTCGTGCGTTTTATAAATTAAATTACAAGGGATGTCTAAGAAAACACAATAACCCAATTTTTCTGCTAACGAAAAGGATATCCTCACCCATTTAGTGTCAAAGAACAAAGATGTAGTGGAAAATAAAAAAAAACAGACGCCGTTACGACTTCTATGAAACACGAAGGATGGCTGCAGAAGTCCAGGGCCTAGATTCTGTTAATGCATTGTAGTACAATGACAACTGGATGAACGTGGCGATTTAGTTTCATTGCCGCTTCAAGTCTACGCGCAAACTCAAATCAAGCAATGTAGGCGTCAATCGTATGGAAAAAGACGTCGCGTGACCAGACCGTGGATCTGTCATCGATCTATAATGCACCAACAGAATTAAGGCCCAGGTCAGCGTATTCGTCAAAGTAGTCACGCTGTGTTTTGAAAATCTTAGGACGGCGTATAACGTGCTTAATTATCCAAATTTTCTAAAACATCTTCATTTTCAAAAATAATATTGTAGGCAGCGTCCATTTTGACAGTTTTGACGGAACTAAATCGACTGTTAATGTTTTAACGGACCTCCAATGCCAGGATTAGATTTGATGCTTTGTTAAAGAAGTTAACGGTCCATTAGAGCGTGGTGGGACACTCGACAGCATTTAACAGTCCGTCAGAAGATGTAACAGACTGTTAGACCATTAACAGAGCTTGGAGAAACTGGGCCTTATTATATCTTTATTGATTCTTGATAAAGCAATAAATTATTGTTTTTGTTAAATCTCCTTTATTATAGCTTTAAGTTAATATTTGTTCTATTCATAGATAATAATAATAGTAACTCCCACTCAACAAAATCACTTAACCTGGTGCCAAATTGGATACCTACTCTGTGCTATGGTAACTAGGCAAGGCATAACAAACATGGAAAATCACCCAGACTGAGGCCATTTGCACAAATGTACGGGGGTCTCCAGTGGGAATCAAAGCCACGAGCTCTGGCTTGGTAAGTAAGCTCCATAACGGCAAGACCAACGAGGCAGTCAAATATCATCTAATCATAAGTGAAACAATAATTGACAACAATAAACAAAAAAAAACCTGAGAAAGAAACTTGACATAATGTGTCCTAATTTTTTTATGTAAGTGCTGTTACCTTACATGTAAAAATTATCTATACTCCATATTTTTAGTTACTTAACTAAAGGTGAACGATCTGGATAAGTCTTTTTATTGAATCATACACTTTTTAAATCAATTTTTTTACGATTTAGGTTAATGTGTTTTTATGAATTTACATTTCATATGAAATTGGTAATGTGTAAAGATTTTGGTTTAATAAATGTATACATTTCAATAAAAAGGCGTATCAAGTATATTTAACTTTAGTTAAGTACCTAAACATATGAAGAGTTACCTGTTACCTAGAACCTAAAACAAAATTCTAAAAAAGCCTCAGCGTGAATGTATCACCACATACAATTGATCCTCCAAAATCAGTGATAAGACCAGCAAATAAGAAGTAATCCAGTGGATGATTATCACACAGACACCAACACACGCGGTGCTAAAGTCACCCGAAGCGCCCTGAGCAAGGGCCGGATCCAGGTGCAGGGCTTTAAGGCTTTAGCTCAGGATTTGCTTTCAATATCGCCACTGACGTGGGAAGGTGCAGAAGTTACAAATCGGGAAACTACAAAAGGTGTTTTTAATTCTAACGCCCATTTTTCTTGGCTTCTTGTGGAGTAGATGAGGAATTTTTTTTGTTTCTTCCTATTATTTCGTTCAGACAACTTTGATATAGATAGATAAAGTTTGATAGATTTATCAAATACCTATCTAGGACAGATCAATTTTTTTTCAGTACGGAGATGCAGTGAGACATAAAGGCTCCTAATTTGCTTGGAGATTGTTCATCAGTCACGTGAGAAATATCACAAGGAGAAGGGATATCACGTGTATTATATTATTTGAATCACTCGTAGCCCCGGTGGCCTGTGTGACCTTAAACGATCACGAAGGTTAAGCAACATAGGGCGCGTTTAGTGGATGGATGGATGACCGTTTTTGCTACGCTAGTGGCATTTTTCCGAGCGGTTCTGTGTTTCGCAAGGCACGTTAAGCAGTTGGTGCCGGCTGCCGTCAATAGATGGCAGTCGTTAAGCCAACTCAGAGGCCATTATTGAGCCATTACAAACGTGCGTACAGAGTCATAAAAGTGCGAGCGAGAGTTCCGATATGCATGATATGCCTCCTATAAGTGTGAGAGAGAGGTCTGATACAAATGTTTATGACTCAGTTCGCACGTTTGTAATGGCTCAAGTATAGTGACAAATCGTTAATATACTACGTGGATAGACTCTACACTACGGCAAGTGCCAAGCCGACCTTCTTCCTCCTTCCATTCGGCGGCATTAGCCTCCGGCTACCGGGCCGTTCCGCTCCGCTTTTTATTATTTTGTCGCATCGTTTTGCCTCCGAATGGAATCATTCCGGCATCTACGTTTTTATTTTTCAATTGGCCTCCGATTAGTGGGATTAGCTGGTTTTATCCCGAATTGCTTTCCGATTCCTCGGCGGGCGTTCGCGGCCGGAGCGGCTCTGTGTCGGAGCTAATTGCTTCAAATGGACCATCGGCCAGTTGCCACGTCGGCCATTGGTTCTTTCCTGTTTGAGGGCCAGCGTATTTAGTAAGTTGAAGTGACAGTGAGTGGGGCACATAGCACGCAGAACTGATGGCCGATGGGGCCGAGAAGTTCTCGAATGAAGACCACATATCGGCAAGCGCAGCGTAGGACGACCAGCCACACGATGGACAGACGATCTCATCCAAGTGGCGGGAAGACGCTGGATGCAAGCCGCTTCCGACCGGTCTTTTTGGAAATCCATGGAGGAGGCCTATGTCCAGCAGTGGACTTCTTGCGGCTGAATGATGATGATGACGATGATAGCTGTATTAGACATCCACGAGTACCTGGAATAGTATATAATAATTATGTCGTAGGCCATTTGTATGATTCCGAGGCTTTCATACAGCGTCGTCCGTTTATAAACGCTCCCTGTTTTGAAATATGCCGAAGGCAAATTGCAAGTTGCCTTGCGACTCGTTCAATTGTTAAAATTTCGATATTGATCACTATCACAGGGTGACTATGATAAAAAGAGGTGGGACAGTTTACACTTTACTTCAGCAATTACGTGCCTATTCAAATACTTTAAATAGTATATTAGGCACTCGTAATGGGGCTTCTAGACGGGCCATCTTTTCACGAAAATGTATAACTGCAAGGGTGTAGCTGGTAGCACAGCCAGCATTTACGGCTAGACTTTGCAATACTCTGCAATATTTTTAGTATGGCCGGGATATAATGCCAAATATTTTTTGTATATCCGATGAATGTTAATATATCCGATGAGTGTTTTAGCCGTATAGCCGAAACGATCGCTTTGCAATCGAAAAACTGCAATATTTTTCAGCTTTATTATTCCTGTCTCGCTTTACGGCCTAAGTGCGTCCCTTTTTCAGGCTACGTGATGTTTGCCACAATGAGTTGAGTTCGTCCGCCATTGCAGCTAGCCAAGCCGCGTAGGTATATAGACCGTGTAAAGACAAAATAATGAGCCACAATGAGTTGAGTTCGTCCGCCATTGCAGCTAGCCAAGCCACGTATGTAGACCGTGTAAAGACAAATTAATGAGTCATATACAGTTGCAGAAATATTGCAGAGATATACATTTTTCAGCTATGTGCTACATTAAAATGTTTTTTTCGGGATATAGTCAGCTATGATGTAGACACATATTTAATTAAAAGTGTAGCCCGTGTAGAGGCGTGTAATAAAAAAATTGGCATAATGACATTGTCGCTGAAGTCACCTCCGGGTTGACTCTTTTCAAAATGATCTAGCCGTTAAGGTGCTTACCTACCAAGAAAGAGGTCGTAGGCTCGATTCCCACTGGAGGTTACTGTACATTTGTACAAATGGTTTGGGTGTATTTCCATGCTTGTAGTGTCCTTGCCAGGTTACCATAGCACAGGGTATCCTAATTTGGGAACAGGTCAAGTGATTGCGTTGTGTGAAAGCACTGTGTACAACGCCAAACGAAGTTTGTAAGCTTAATA
Source organism: Yponomeuta plumbellus (assembly GCA_947310845.1). Classification (NCBI taxonomy): domain Eukaryota; kingdom Metazoa; phylum Arthropoda; class Insecta; order Lepidoptera; family Yponomeutidae; genus Yponomeuta; species Yponomeuta plumbellus. The sequence continues at coordinate 16,375,916 of OX371194.1, forward strand.
ATCTTGCGTGTACCCACGTAAGCACGTACGATGGGCGCTATGATACCTAAAGAGTAGAGGTACTGTTGACGTGTTTTCTTCCATTGTTTTTCTTGATAGTGTAAGTTGTGGACATTCGAGACACTGATTTTCATAAATTATGATCTTTGGATATTCACGGTTGCGTTGAAATTGTTAGCAAAACTTTAAGGGGTTTTAATAGTTTAAAAAAAAGAGTAAATAAAATTATTTTGTACAAAAATACACATCATCAGAACAACAAGTTATAAAAATATCTATATAGGTCACATATCCCATTGTTACCATATATATCACTTTTAAGCATCATTCAACAATATTACAGTGCTTCGCATATATATGCAATACTTCTTACCAATTTGATTTGAGATTGAAGCTTAGAACATAAAGTTGCAAATAGCGGCTACTAATAAATCATTAATAAAAGTATTTACCAAGACCGAAACATCATACCCTTAAACATAAACTAACAATTTAAAATTCACTGCACAGTGAGCTAGTGAGATGACAAGACAATTTAAGATATCACGAAAAAACAAAAAAACAGCGCATTGCGTTGACGTCATTGGATTGACGTCATTGGAGGGAGAGATTAGGAAGCTATTGTCATTGGCAACTACAAACAGGTACACGTTCAGCACGACTGGACTGCATGTATCATTCAATTATTTCACTCTTTCAGTCTCAGAGAGTCAGACGCCGGTGACGAGGATCCAGCTCACTGTTTGCTACCACTATCTCCAGCCATTCAATGTCGACTTTTATTATTCAATGTTTGCTCTACACCTACATACTATTTGCTCACGACTCTGCTCGTTTCTCCTTACGTCAGAAAGCGCTGAAGGTGGCCCGGCGCTCGTAAGAACATATCTTTACGACTTTGCATGGCAAACATATTTTTTTGTTAACTCACGGAACTTTATCGGCTTCCTTCCTCACTTGGTCGTCTCGTGTCTTGTAGAAGGTTCTTAAAAGGGGTTTGCCGTGAATGACCTTTGATGCCCTACGTCTGATTACGTTTAAAAAAGTATATTTTGGGCATGAAAAAAAATTCCCTGATCTTGGATGTTCACAGGTTTGTGATGTCGCTGTTTCTGGTTCCTACGACATGGAGTATCCTAGTGTGGGGCTGAAGCAACGTATGTGCCTTGCTTACTACCACCCGCAACTTCACTTGCGGGAATACTCTGATGTGTATTTTTCCGATCTAAAAAGTAGCTAGTAGCCAATTTCAGACTAGAACCTATCTCTGTGCTAAATTTTAGCTAAATCTGTTTAGCAGTTTAAACAATTAAAAACCATTGTTATGGTTAGCATTAGAACGTCACTACTACCGTCAATCAATCAATCAGCTCGCTCAACTTGTCCTCTGCTGGACATGGCCCTTCTTATAGGCCTGCCTACGGGTCACTTCTTTCTGCCCTCGGCCATTCCCATCTAATCGCAGCCAGCGAGCTGCAAACGTAACCAAGATTCATCATTAACCCATTATGTCTCCACCGAGGGGCACGGGTCTCTTCTCTGAGGAAAGGAAAGTATAGACCATATTCCACCACGGGGACCAAATCCGGATTGGTGGAGACTGTAAGACTAGTGGCTGGTCTCACAGTCAGAAGTTTTCAAGCCGCCCTAAGGCCTCTGACTTGGCTTGGCAACTGCCATCTATCGTGGGAAGCCGGCACCAACTGCTTAACGTGCCTTGCGAAGCACGGAAGCACCAAGATTATTTTTTTATAATATCTAACACGTAATATCAGCTTCTTATTCTGCAGAAGAAAGGTTGTCCTGTCGCCCAATCAAATTCCAAGAAAACCGTGCACATCACGATGCAAACCATGGAGCTAGTGGCTGAGGAGCGTCAAAAAGGGGCACGTTTGGGTGGAAAGGATCAAAACGGATTAGAGGAACGACAACCAATCAAGGGTGACTGGACGGTTATACCTACACTAGATAAATGTGAGGCATAAAATGGAGGCTGTACTGGTGCAATTCGAACCTTATTTCATGCAGGCTAGGGTGTGTTCTCGGTTGCAAGCGAGAGTTTATTGATGTTTTGTTTCGTTGGGAGGGTAGAGGGCCGAGCGAGGGTAGCGCGCCAGCCTCAGACAATCTTACAAGTTAATTGTGTTCTCTGGGAGCTGGTTGCTATCAAATAATATCTCTCTCTGAGTGGCAGTCGCTTTTATGATTCCGTCTGCCGGGTGTATGGCTGCTGTGTGTAGATATGTGCTAGAGTAGTCGGGGATTTATGTCGATCGGAGAGTTTCAGTTTTAGTGGAGGTTTGAGAACGATTGCAGTTCCGTCTTAACAAAACGCTGTTCTCTTAATCAGTTGCGGTATGATATTGGAGAGAACAAATAAAATGCATTGTTGTGGTGAGGCGATTGGCCTACCAAAAACTCTACACGTTAAATAAAAGGGGTTTTAAAAACAAAATTTAATAAATAAAAATTTTAACGAAAAAAACATACTTTAAGTAATAAGGCCGCCAATTGTACTGTATCTTTTTATGTTTTGTATGTGTTTTCCTGGTACAATAAAGAATATTCTTATCTTACCTTATACTTCAAGCAAAAAAGTTGAAAATAATTGCGCATTCTTATTTACTTGCGTTACAATTATTGCTAGTTTTGGAGTTGTGTCAGGCAAGGAAACAATACAATATACTCGTACCTAATCATAATGACACCGACTTTTTTGAAGTCGGTTAAAAATGAGTACGAAATATCGAAATATTCTTGTGTAAAACCCAACGCTCCTAACGCTCCAAACCATAAAGCTGTGACTTGCTTGTGATTTTTCTCTTTTTAAAGATCTGTACAAAGACAAGGAAAAACAAAACAAACGAATACACGAATCTAATACAAATAGAAATGCAACTTAATAATCAAAACCTTCAAAATACCAGACCAGACTTTAAAATTACAATTTACGAAACATTTCTCTCTTCAGAGGGTTTGTAGGGCGGGGGCGGGCGGGCCGCCCAGGGGTGCGGGGGGCGGGTAAATAAATAGACTGGAAATCGGATTTATTGCACGCTCCGCGTATGTTGTATGCACATATATTTACTTTCTTCAGAGACAGTCGAAGCCAACGGACGGGATTCTTTGTTGCGCGGTTCTTGGAAAATGGTTGCGAGTGCATCTATCTACTTCATATCGCAAAGTGACTGGAAAGCCATAGGTTTTGGTGATGATTAGAATAGTTTAAGCATAGTGTATTCTTATTAACATAAGCCATATAATATGTACTTATTAGTACAATAGCAATGCATCTCATTTAGTACTAGTAACTAAATGTGACGTATTGCTATTGCTTACATATTACTAGCTGATCCCGCAAACGTTGTATTGCCAGTTAGGGGTATGTTAAATAGATAACAACCTATTCTCGGACCTACATAATATACATGTAAAGTTTCATGAAAATCGGTGAAGCCGTTTCGGATACTCCATGCGCAGATGCGCACTAACACTGAGACATGAGAATTTTATATATTAAACTAGGGGGCGAGCCCCCTGCGCGCTTACGCGCGCAAAGCCCCAGCCGCTGCGAGCTTCGCTCTCCGCGGCGCTCGGCCTAGGGCCTCGCTAGACACTATTGGTTGAGATTCGACGCGTGGGAACACGTGTGGTCTCGGCCTTCGGCCTCGGCCTGAACGGAGCTCGGCCTTCGGCCTCGCCGCGGCGGGGTCCCTCGTGCCCGCTTCGCGGAGCTCGGCCTTCGGCCCCGCAAGTTTGTCCACTTTGGCTTTTGGGTTGTTACTTTTCCGCCGGAGCACGGAACATCTCGGCCTTCGGCCTCGGCCTGGACGGAGCTCGGCCTTCGGCCTCGCCGCGGCGGGTCTCTCGTGCCCGCTTCGCGGAGCTCGGCCTTCGGCCTCGCAAGTTTCTCCCGTCTGGCTTTTGCGTTGTCACTTGACGCCGGAACACGCGACGTCTCGGCCTTCGGCCTTCGGCCTCGCAAGTTTGTCCCATTTTTATACTGAAATCAGTACTATAAGTGGATTTTCAGTGAAAAATCTCCATAGAAAATTGGGCAATTTCAGTCATCGATATCTCTGCCGCCATCTTAAAATCTTGAAATGTCAGATATTTCTGGTACACCTGGGTTTTTTGACAAGACTATGTCGTTGAGAACATGTCTCCAGCATTCGCCCAGTTGGCTGCCGACTTTTTTGCGCAGAGGTCGAAAAATGGCCGATTTTCGGGAGGCTATATATAGCTCAGCCGTCATTTTGAATTTTGAACATACAAAATTTTTTTTCTCAATCGGATCGCCCAAAAAATCTTGTTTCAAAATTTGATCCAAATCGGTCGGTAAATATCAAAGTTAGCATATATGTATAAGAGAATGCGTTCGAAATTCAAAAATCGGCTCCATAGGATGGCTGTATATCGCACCGTCCCTACAACTTTCTCATACATTTTTTTTACGTAGCACCTACCGTTTCCGAGAAAACATATAGATGATTAATCAGTCAGTCAATCAGTCAGTCAGTGAGTATACCGGATTGCAGCTTTATATATTAGTAAAAAGAAAAGAAGAAAGATAGAAGAAGACTAGCTGCCCCGGCGAACTTTGTTCCGCCATATATTTTTTTTTCGCTTAGGGCTATGAAAAATAGTTAACAACCAGTTCTCAGACCTACCGATTGTATTTATAAAATTTTATTGAAATCGGCCAAGCCGTTTCGGAGGAGTATGCGCACTAACATTGAGATACGAGAATTTTATATATTAGAAGAAAGAACAAAGAAAAAAAAGATGAAGATGTACCTAGTACAACAATACATAGTACAACGGCAAGGCGTCTCATTTAGTAGCAGTAACTAAATGAGACGCATTGATATCATCATCATAATAATAGTATGTGTCTCACTTGCATATTTTATAACTTAATCGACCTAATTTCGCTGATTAGAATCGCTCGTAGCCCCGGCCGCCTGAGTAATCTTAAACGATCACGAAGGTTGATCCGGACTAAAAGTTTACAAGGTTAAGCAACATTTGGGCGCGTTCAGTGCATGTATGGGTGACCGTCCTACGGATGTCAGGAGATCTATGTTTACGCGCGTCCAGCGTAACATAAGGTATAATGTCTTAGACAAATATTTTTATTTATCATTATGTAGGTATAATCTGTATTTTTGTGAATAAGCGTAAGACAAACTCAACCGTCTGACTTTGTGGCACACTTCAATGATACATTAATGAAAAATATCAAGAAATTGACATCTTGGTATTAAGTAAAAAAAAACAGATCGTATTAGTTCTTTTATATAAAGAGTCCTTGTAGCTCGTCACTTTGTAGCTTGTAGCTTAACAACTAGGTTAGATAGACAGCTCGGAAGCAGACATTTTCAGTTTCGTAGACCCTACCTACTTTTTTCCGCCCAAATCGAAAAAAAAAACAGCCTATAATCTCAAAACTATTTGCTCAAAAAAAAACAACAGAACTTAATGAGGAATTTTCTTAGAACTCATTAAAAAAATATATAGTTCTTGAAACTGCGACAGAAATTTTTTTTACAGTAATATATGGGCCATACTTAAAGTTTCTGGATTATGGTAAATAAGACTACCTATTATCTTTATAACACATTTATTGTTTTTCAGAGTTTAAACCCTCACTATTTACGCATTTTTGCATTCGCTGGAACTATTGTGAAAAGCAGTGGGCCAGTCTTCCTTAGGGACCTCTTCGATGGCTTTGTGAAAAGCATTCACCGCCATTTCCGGGCTTGTGAAACGTAAACCTCTGAGTTTATCTTTAATATTCGGGAGCAGAAAGAAATCACAGGGTGCTAGATCTGGACTGTATGGCGGATGAGTTATTAATTCTACTTTTAAAGCCTTCAAATACGCATTCGTTGCCTTAGCGGAATGTGCCGACGCGTTGTCATGATGAAGGACTATTTTGCTCAGGGGACGCTTTTCGCGTATTTTGTCAAACACTTCAAGCAAACACGTATTAACATACCAATCTGTAGTTACGGTTCTTTGGTTTTCAAGCGATACAGTGATGTAATGGCCTGATTTTCCGAAAAACGAAGCAACCATTTTCTTGCCAGTGCTGCGGCTTTTTTTGACTTTCGTTGGCAACTCTTCAAAAGGAAAGACCCATTCCGCCGATTAACTTTTCCTTTCTGGTTCAAAGCAGCACACCCAAGTTTCATCACCTGTTACAATGTTATACACAGCCATTGATTGTCCTCCGTCATATTTTTTTATCATTTTACGGCACCACTCTACACGCAGTCGTTTCTGATCTTAGGACAAATCATGCGGTATCCATCGAGTGCAAAGTTTCCGAACCTTCAGATGCTCATGCAATATCTTTTGCACTTGGCTCATTCCAATGCCTAAGGTAGTGCGGATTTGCTGACAGGTAATTTTTTTATCCGTTTCAATTAGTTGTCGCACAGTATCAATATTAAAATCGGTAACCGCGGTCGCCGGCCGGCGTTCACGTTTAACGTCATAGAGATGGTCCTCGTCTACATTCACCAAAGCACGAATAAATAGAGCTACGACATGGGACTTCATCACCAAATGCTAATTGAAGTCTTTGACAACTCTCTTGCTAAATTAAGCTATAGCGAAAATCGTAAAAAATCATAGTACGGAAATTTTCTCGACTTAAATTCATTGTAATAGCGACACACTAATTTCAAAACAACGCCACGATGAAAAAACAAATGACAGACTCACAATTTAAAAATAAATGTACTGACAGAGAGTTCCTTGTTCAACCCCTATCAGTGTTTTTTTTATTTTCCTTTTGTAACTAGTCCGTTCCAGAAACTTTCAGTATGGCCTAAGTATCTGTAATCTGTGAACGGTGAGTACCTGCCTTTGTAGGAAATTTTATCGCGCAGTATTTCTCCATTATTTTCGAAAATTTCTTGATGCCAATCGTATTTGGAAAAGGTTCGAAGTCCAGTTACCAGTACCTTCATGACAGATGACGATGACAGTGATGTACCAGCACAGATCAATGAAGGGCTCTCAGCTGTATTAAAAAAAAACTACCTATGTAGACACCATCGCCATCTAGTAGCGAGATTGGAACCATTTTTTAGGAGCTGTCAGAAAATTGCTCGTTCTCTAAGGACAATGTCAACCAAGGAGAATTAAAGACTTCTCCTTGTGTCAACTCATGACACCAATAAAGCATATCTATCTATCTTTCTAATCTATCTATCTAATCTCTTTAAACGAGCAATTCTTGTATATATACAGGGTTACAGGGAAAGTCGTACACAATATTAAAGGAGGTCATTATTTAGGTCATTTCTTATGGATTTTATTCTATTATAAATGTCCGAAAATTAGCCGTTATGGAGATATTGACTGTTAAAGATTTAAAAAAAATATGAAATTTTTTTGGTCTTTTGATTGATTTTTTTCTCAGAATTGAGCTCGTAAAGTGTTTTTTTTAATATTTTTAGTTAAAAAGCATGTCAATTAATAAAAAAATATCAGCAAAAGCTGCACCTACTACTAACAGCTTTAAAAAACTGCTCGGCAATGGTCAGAATTAAATATTTTTTCTCTAAATATTTTTCACGTATGGAACTTATTCTGCAAATAATTTTAAAAACTTCTAAGACTCTTTACCTATTCAAAAAGGTATAACATTTAATAGGTATCTGCATGAAATATTATAATAATGTTATTTGAGTAGGCTCTAGTGGTAGTACCGACATAACTGAACTTCGTAGGCTTTTCTGTGCTCTGGAGACATGCCGTCTCAGGTGTTCAGGTACCTACCTATTTCAGTATTTCTTTTTTAGAATATTCTATCTATCTATTATTTTTGTGTTAGTCTGCTCGTGTGATTCTTTCGTGGTAGATGTGTTAATACGAGCTCTGCAAATGATTTGCATTTTAGAAACTTCTACGTCTCGACATTCTAGGTATTAAAAAACGTATATCAGTTGCTATTACATCGAAAAAACGTTAGCCAAGTGTCACTTAAGATGACAAACGGTAAATTTTTAGTTGAGGTAAATACGTGCTCTTTGATAATTTCCCGTAAAACGCGACTTAGTTTGGATTTTGGTATTTATTCATCTTCATTGTGTGACGTGACTTGGATTTTGAACTGATTCATTTTCATACTGAGACTTGGCTTGGATTTTGGACTGATTCATTTTCATTCTGTGGCTTGTATGGCGAGACACATATGAAAACTTTTTGAGGGAGGAGTTACCCTTGTTGATGGACGGCATTTCTATTGCATTGAGACGAGACAATATTCGACATGATGGCTGCCTAGCGCACCACGGAAGCATGGTTGGACGAGAACTTCCCAAACAAATGGATTAGAAAAGACGGTCCCATTGCATGGCCGGCTAGGAGCCCTGATCTAACACCAATGGATTTTTATGTATGAGATCATATTAAAAGCATAATTTAAAACAAAATGACGCCAATTGAAAATGTCGAAATTTTGAGACAGAATATTTGCGGAAACGGCTGTGAAAATAAGGAGAAACCTGCGAACTTCTGTCGTGAAGAGTAATAAAAAAAAAAGAATGTGAATTCGTATTAGAAATAGAGGCAACCATGTTAAAAACGAAGATGAATCAGTTCAAAATCCAAGCCAAGTCACACAATGAAGATGAATAAATACCAAAATCCAAACTAAGTCGCATTTTACGGGAAATTATCAAAGAGCACGTATTTACCTCAACAAAAAATTTACCTTTTGTCATCTTAAGTGACACTTGGCTAACGTTTTTTCGATGTAATAGCAAGTGATATACGTTTTTTAATACCTAAAGAGACGTAGACGTTTCTGAAACGCAAATCATTTGCAGAGCACATCTACCACGGAAGAATCACACGAGCAGACCAACACAAAAATAATAGATAGATAGAATATTCTAAAAAAGCCTATCTGACCTTTTTACATAGTTTAAAGGTGCCAGGAAGTAAAAGATTTTTTTTTGTGTCGAAGTTCAGTTATGTCGGTACTACCACTAGAGCCTACTCAAATAACATTATTTTAAAATTTCATGCAGATACCTATTAAATATTATACCTTTTTGAATAGTTAAAGAGTCGTAGAAGTTTTTAAAATTATTTTCAGAATAAGTTCCATACGTAAATTTTTTTTAAGAGCTTCAATGTGAAAAATATTTAGAGAAAAAATATTTAATTCTAACCGTTGCCGAGCAGTTTTTTAAAGCTGTTAGTAGTAGGTGCAGCTTTTGCTGATATTTTTTTATCAATTGACATGCCTTTTAACTAAATACATAAAAAAAAACTTTATGGGCTCTATTCTGAGAAAAAATCAATCAAAAAGCCAAAAAAATTTGATATTTTTTTAAAATCTTTAACAGTCAATATCTTCATAACGGTTAATTTTCGGACCCTATATAATAGAATAAAATCCATCAGAAATGACCTAAATAATGACCTCCTTTAATATTGTAATATTGTGACTTTCCCTGTAACCCTGTATAATCAGAATCTCGGAAACAGCTCCAACGATTTTCACGAAATTTTGTAGGCAGATGCTTTCGGGGGCGTTTAATTGATCTAACTAGGTTACATTTTTAGAAAACGTTGTTTTATCCGTGTTTTAAGGCAATTGAAATTTGATATAATAACTGTATACAGAGGTAAATTTCGCGTCTATCTGCAAGGTTGGGATAGTCCTGACGGGAATACGTGCGACCCGTTTCGGGCCGATTTCAAGAGACCCGGTTCGAGTCATGATGTTTTATTTCCAAGTTCTTTTTTTGTTGTATAAGGATTATTTTAATTTTATATTACTTTATATTACAAATAAATAAATAAAAATAATAAATATAAATATTACAAAAAAAGTACCGAGCAAAGCTCGGTCACCCAGGTACTTTTTTATGACTTGCGATGCGGACACAGAGATGTTGGTAACAGGTATAATCGTGATTATTTATTAGATAATCTAGGCACCTTAAATCCCAATCCTCCAGCGAGTCCGCTGAGATTACCCATGATCATGGCAACGTTTGCCATGATCACGGGTAGACTCAGCAGTTTGTTTGCATTTTCTCATCAGTCCAGGGAAAATGTATCTAGAGTGAGTATACCTACATCGAAGCTGTTTGAATAACAATCGCAATTTCCACTGGCAAGACGTTCTATTCCGCCGCTGTCAACACCATTCCTCGACTACCCCTTGCAACAATATTATGATAGGTGATGTGGAGCGCGCTTCAATCGGAATCAAGAGGAGTGACGAGGCAGGCTTCGAAGCTGCGTTGCCGTGGTTACCGGAGGTACTCGAATGCAAATCTACCTTTTACAGAGTTCTCGTATTTAGAAATATCAAATTTTGAAAATACATATTATATGAACTGATTACAATTGTCAAAAAAACTAACACTATTAACTTTCGGAAAGTCAAGTAAGCGTATCTGGAATAAAGCTAATATACTTGAGCCATTACAAACGTGTGAACCGAGTCATAAAAGTGCGAGCGAAAGTTCCGATATGCCTGATGCCTGCCTGCCTATGTCTGATGTAAATGTTTATGACGCAGTAATGGCCAATTTTAAATTCAGCAAATAAATTTAAAATGTTCATTAAAAAGGCGCTGTGTAAAAAGGCCTATTATAGAATTAATGACATGTGGGAATGTTATTTGAGAGATCTAAGCAGTTTTATTCTTCGTGCCGCTGCTGAAAAAATACCGTCCCGAAATTAGAAACATCGAGCGCCATAGTACCGCGCCGTATTGGGGAATGAAGATTTACGACGGAGGCATAACGAGCGGTAGATGAGGCGTAAAGAGGCGGAGGCTGTAATGGAGGCCTTTATCTGCCGCCACTATTAACATCGCTGTACAGCCCATGACGAGGCAAATTATTTTAGGACGCCTTAGAATTTATTCACACTAAATTTTACACATAGGAATACGTCCTGATTACTCAAACTGTACATATTTTGTGTTTTGATAGGTACCTCTGTGAAAAGGAAATAAATAAATTACTTACTTCGTAGTGCCGTTGGAGAATTTGAAAGAAGTTAAATTGCTTTACTGCTAAGTAAGTGGTACTGTAGCGCTTTACTTTATTAAGGGCCTGTTTCACAATCTGCAGATAAAGTTCCGGATAAGCTATCCGCAACCAGGGCTGCTGTTTGTTCTAAATTTGAAGCCATAATCGAACACACGCAATATAGGAATATTTATTTAAATTTAGAACAAACGGCAGCCCTGGTTGCAGATAGCTTATCTGGAACTTTATTTGAACATTGTGAAACAGGGAAAAAGTGCTTATTTAGCAGAAATACTATTTTATTATCCTGTTTTCAGATAACTTCTTATCCAAGCTAGTCATCGACTGACATCCCTACAAAAACGTAGCGATCCCCTTTCAATCAATTAAAAATCATTCCAGACTGATGTGCCGGCCAGTTACTGTAAAGAGAAATCGCTACATTACATTCTGTCTATGCTTTACAGAATCTACTCGTAGCCTAATAAAGGATTAAGCTGAGTTGTCCTTAATATTTTAAAAGTTATATTCAATATATATAGGTAATTTAAGTGAAATTTAATAAGAAAAGCAATATTTCTCGTCAGAAGTCAAAAGCATTTGGTCGGATTTGTCATTTTTATACTTTACAGGAGAGCGGGCCTACGAGTTACTATACGCCTACATACGACATTATGTACCTGAATTATCCCAGCGATACCATAAGGTATGTTTCTCAGATGCTTACAAAGAACTCGACGAGCTGAGAGTGAAGGTATAAAAAGTAATTTTCGTCGGAATCGAACATACGACCATGTGCTTCTGACTTCGAGATATTGAGACTTGCGACCGGCTCCAGTTATTTTGCGAATATTGCGATAAATCTACTCTATCTACTATATTCGATTGTGTCAAGATATGTTTGTACCCATTCGTGTGATTTCTCATAGAGAGGCAATTACTGTCTTTATTTTGAGATTCGAATGGACTTGCTAGAAATTACTTAGATTGTAACACAATGGAAACAGCAACCACTAATAAATAGTACATTACTGCAGCGGCCAGCAAAAGAGGCATTGATGGACGAACGTGGAAATGTGGGCCGAGGCGAAGCCGAGGCACACATACGTTAGTCCATCAATGCCTAGTTGTGGCCAAGGCTTACATATGATTTTTCTCAAGTAATGCGCGGAAATTAAAACTGATTATTACCACAGAATACAAGACTGACTCCGCAAAATCAGTTAAAGAAAAAGGGACTCAAGCAGTGAAACAATTAGGTGCAATTCAGATCGCACGGCGCTAAAAAAGCTACGTTATATTCACCTACATGTTGCCTCTCTTTCTACCGCGTAACCCTTACCTCTTCTGGCGCCTGAATTCCTACCTATTTGCCACTCCGGAGTGGTCGCCGCATGTACTTACGCGTTCGATACCGACACGCGTAGTGAAACAGGCCTGGTATTACTAAGGCAGAACTTTTTAATTGAAATCCTAAGTGTTCTTTTTTTCAATAGGTATATCCAATAGCTTTCTATTGCAAGCCAGTTCAAAATTTAAATAAAACCTCTGATAAGTTACCTCCTTGGTTGTCATTGTTCGGAGTAAAAGATCGTTCCATTTTTAAACAGCACGACAGGTATGAGTTTAGTATGTAATTTATTTGGCCGCAAAACACGACAGTTATGAATTTTCATAGAACTTTTTCCGGCCGCTGCTCGCGTGTAGTTGGCCAGTACAGCAATTTCGATTTATCTCGAAGAAGGTTGTCGAAATAATGCTCAAATTTCCAAGTATAATTGAGAAAATAACGATATTTTTTTTCCATTTGTCTTCAAATAAAATAGAGCCACCGAAAAAATAGTCTAGGGGAATTAGGACCAGATAACTGAAAATTAAACCGAATTAATCAGCACAGAGCCAGAGTAAAACCTATCTCACCCCCAGTTTCTAGTACTAACCCCCGGTTTATCGTACATTAACAAGCTGTTAATCTATTGTTAACAGCTGTCTGTTCGCCAAAGTGCGTATATACGAAAAAACATTTGGCAGCGGCTCACAGTAGATTAAGACTGTTAGCGTACGAGAAACCGGGGTTAAGAAGCTGTCAATCTTCTGTTAGCAGCTGTCAAATGTTTTTTCTGTATGCACTTTGGCCAATTGACAGCTGTTGGTTGTATTGTCTTGTATAGAGTAACAGTTTGTTAGTGTATGAGAAACTGGGGCTTATAGTACTTGTTTTTTTAAGAGATTTTTCAGGATTGTGGCAAGTGGCAAACTCTGGCCTCTACCTGCCTCTTCGGGTTACACCCGTAGAGGCAGGTAGAGGCCGTAGTTATATAAACTTTTGTCTAATTTCACTAAGGCCGACCACTAAAGAACCACTTCTTAAATGTCACTTAAATTGACATTTAAATCAACATGTGTATGAAGCATAATAATATGTACTTTTTGTAACCCTTGGGCCGCACTCATCGCGATAACCCGAAGATTCGGGCTACCGTGATGTGTGTAGCCAAGTATTCGCGTATACTTCGGAGCTTCGTCAGGACTTCGCGTAGCTGTCGGTAAACTTTCACAGATCAAAGAGTTTTATCACGATGAACTTCGCTTGAGCGGCCACACTTCAGTCAGCGTGCACCTGTCAAACGTGGCGGACGTGTTATTTTACAGAGTAGATGCATAAGCTGAAGCGTAAATGTAAAAAAATCATTATTTGCTGCCATAAAATACAGAGCAACCGCGGCGTCCATTTTGTTTTTTTTGCATTTGACATCGCTTGCACATCGCGATAAACTTTACATCGCGCATTGTGTGGCCGCGAGGATTCTCCGTAGACCGAAGACGAAGTTTATCGCCCGAATGTTATCGCGATGAGTGCGGCCCAGGCATAAATGTAATTGTGGTTTGTGTAAGTTGTATGCAATGTCTTTAATGTTTGTATTTTTATATTTGAAATATGCCTGATATAAATTAATTTGCTTTATCTTAACATGTACAAAGAGAAAGTGGTGCAGGCCGGCCTTAATCTTCTTCTAATATAAAAAATTCTCATGTCTCAATGTTAGTGCGCATACCTACTCCTCAGAAACGGCTTCACCATTTTTCATGAAACTTTACATGTATATTCGGTAGGTTTGAGAATAGGTTGTTATCTATATCAGGCAAAACAACGTTTGCCGGGTCAGCTAATATGATTATAAGATTATGGTACCGATATACCTATAATCGCGTATAGCATACGACAGAGTATCGATCAACGTTGTTTGAAAATGGCATCTCCAAGTGCAGCCCCCGTAGGTATTTGCTTATGTAGCCGTCGAAGTAATTCAAGGGTCGTTCGGTGGCAAACCGACAGAGCCTTTTTAAGCGATTTAAGCCGCTACTACACCTGAAATAAGAACCACAGGGGGTTCACAGCAAGGGGGAGGCGCGGCACGTAACTAATTTGTGGATTAAACACGTTTGCAAATGTAATTTGTATTCATTAAAACAACGGAACCTCGCACTCGCTAGCGTGCTGTGTCGAATCCCAAATTAAAATAGCATGTTTAGATTATTTTCCCAAAAAACTACAAACCGTACTGTACAACCGACGTTTCAACTGTCTAACGCTTATAAACTGCAAGTCAATGCGGTGCTGCAAAGGTAGTATGAGGACGCGAGTCGCGCGCGACAACGTCAAAAGTCGCGACTTTCCAGTACATTAACTGTCAAATTCTCGCGACTTTTGACGTTGTCGCGCGCGACTCACGTCCTCATACTACCTTTGCTGGTTTGGCAAGACTAATCTCCGGTTTCTCGAACGCTTTTAATAGTCTGTTAATCTACTGTTGCATGAATAATTTGATAAATGATTGAATTTTTTTATTTTTTATTATTTTTTATTATTTGAATATGATTAGATTTTTTATTTTAATTATTTTGATTGAATATTTAATTGCGAATGAACTAATAATAATTATATTTTTGTATTGAAATCAATGTACTCCGAAATTAAATCAATAACATTATTTATAATAAATATATTTGACTAATTAATAATAATTTAAGATTTCCAATGAGCTTTAGGATCACATTAATTAGATTTAATTAGATTTTGAAAGTTCTTTTATATTTCAATTAATTATATATAAGACACGTTTGGAATGTATAACCATACAAACTGTTACCATATTAGTAATAGAATAAAGGCTTTTTTTTATTAATCTACTGTTTTTTCTGTTTTTTATTAATCTGTTGTCTACAGCTTTGTTGTTTTTTTTACACACTTTTCACTTTTATCCACTGACAGCTGTTAGCGTTCGAGACGCCGGCGGCAAAGAGGTTACTTTCTTAATCTGTCACCGAGCACTTTTCCACCGATTAAGAAAGGAACTCTTTCCTCTGTACCTTTCTCGATGGCCAGCCCACAAATTTCAGAATAAGGACTTCTTATTCTGAGGGCCGATTCGACCAAACTAAGAGTAAATTTTTACTCTAGAGTAAACTACTTCTTAGGCCGACTTGCACCACTGACTTAAATCCATTTAACTTTAAGTTAAACAGAATTTTGACAGTCTCGCCATGCACTATTGTCAAAATTCTATTTAATTTAGCGCTAAATGGATTTGAGTCGGTGGTGCAAGTCGGCCTTATTCTATGATTTTTCATTTCGTGTACATCGCAACATTAAAAAAAAGAAGTATGGAGAAGGGGATAATACGCAAATAAATAATTACACGGTGGATTTTGGTGGAGTAAAAGCTTAACCCGAGAGTAATTCTAGTGTCAAAAATATCAACGCATCGACCAAACAAAATTTTAGAAACGCCACACACAAGCGTTTTTTGAGCGTCGTCGTCGTGCCAGCGTCCGCACAGCGTCGACGCAACGTCGATGCCGCGGCGAAGCGACGCCGTCGCTGGCCATCTACCTTTCCATCCGTCTTTTTTTTGGCATTTTTTTCTAACTTCATTCAAAAATTCTGTTTGTAGTTGAAATAATGCGAGCCGCTATCACATGGTCTTATTATTCTGTTTTCCGTCGATAGCTCCAATACAGTTGGGAAAAAGATGCCAAACAAAAACGTTACGCTGGGGCCGCGGTAATGCGACGACTCTCGACGCGAGCGCGACTACGGTGCTCGATAAACGCTAGTGTGAGAAAAGGGCTGTAGTGAAATGTCAAAGTGTTGTCTTGAAGGTTCACAAATTAATCTGTGAACATACAAGACAACACTTTGACTTTTCACTATTCTCCGACCAAATTAAGTTGTTACTTTATTTCAAGTCAAGTTATAGGAAAGAATGTCGTATTAATTTTCAAGGACTAAATTTATTCCCGTAATAGTTATCTATATATATAAAAGGTGAAGCTGACTGACTGACTAACTGACTGACTGACTGACTGACATATCAACGCAGGGCCTAAACTATAGGGGTTAGAAACTTGAAATTTTGCACAGGGGCTCCTTTTGTAACGTAGGGGAGCACTAACAAAGAATTTTTGAAAACTCATCCCCTAAGGGGGTAAATGGGGGTTCAAAGTTAGTATGAAACTTTGCCGTTTTTGAAGTTATTCGAATGAAATTTAATATGAAGGTTTTTCGTTGACAGTTATGAAACACGTGTAAAATATTTTTCCAAAAATCATCCCTTAAGGGGGGTAAAAGGGGGGTGCAAAGTTAGTATGAAAGTTCTCTGATTTCCAAAGTTATTTCAATAAAAAGAGGTATTTGCATTAAAAGTTCTTAATAATGATTATTTCCGATATCACTTTTTGTGAATTCACCCACTAAGGGGGTAAAAAGGGGGTGCAAAATTAGTTTGAAACTTTGCCATTGTTGAAATTATTCGAATGAAACTCAGTATGTAGGTTCTTCATTGAAAGTCATGAAATAAGTGTAAAATATTTTAGCGAAAATATCCCTTAAGGGGGGGGGGGTAAAGGGTGTGCAAAGTAAGTATGAAAGTTCTCTGATTTTCAAGGTTTTTTTCAATAAAATGTTGTATTTGGGTTATAAGTTCCTAATAATGATTATTCCGACATTCCTTTTTTAAATTCAATCCCTAAGGGAGTAAAAGAGGGGTGCAAATTTAGAAAGGAGAAGCTGACTAACTTAATTACCGATATATCAGCGCAGGGTCTAAACTAGAAACTTGAAATTTTGCACAGGAGTTCCTTTTATAACGTAAGGGGCACTAAGAAAGGATTTTTGCAAATTCACCCCCTGTGGGGGTAGACCGGGGGTGCAACGTTAGTATGAACGTTGTTTAAAATTAATTATGAAAATTATTTAAAATGAATGAATGAAATCCAGTACGAAGATTCTTCATTGAAAGTCTTGAAAATCGAATAAAATAGTTTTTTGATAATCATCCCTTTGGGGGGTGAAATGGGGTGCAACGTTAATATGTAAGTTCTCTGATTATCAAAATTATTTCAATAAAATGCAAATTATGTTATAAATAAAATAAGATAAGAAGATAAGAAGATATGAATGTTTTTGAACACAAATTTTTTTGTTTTAATTATTTCACATGTTCTAAAAGTATACGTGACTTATTTGCAAACACTTTTTTCAACTAAAGCCCACGCGGACGAAATCGCGGGCAACAGCTAGTACTAAATCGAGTTTGGTCGAATCGGCCCTGAGCCACAAAAACGTTTTTTTCTTAATCTGTCAGTGAGATCGCGCCATGAGTGGAGTGATTTTCGACCTTATGTCAATGGACTAAAAACTGTACAAATTGTTTTTTTTTTTTTGATTGTTCGTAACTTTTTCTTTGGATGTTTTCCGCTCATTTACATCTCGTATCTCGTATAGATCTGTGTGACTGTTGGTGCAATAAATGTTTCTCTTTCTTAACTAAACATAACTAGGTGTAGCTAATCTTAATTACTCTTTAAGATTAGCTACCTAGGTGTAGCTAATTACATTGCAGTAGGTATGTTCAGCAAAATACTTAAAAGCTATACTTTATATCTAAACTAATCCTTATACTCTAGATAATTTTTTATAAGATAGGATAAAAATATTCTTTATTGTACACAAGAATCAATAGATAGAAAATAAAGTTACAAAAAAACCAAGAACTAAGAAAATGAACGGTCTACAAAATCTTCAGCGTTCCTTCTTTATCAAACAGTCGCTACTGCCACCAAACAATAAGCACGAGTTTCAATTATTTCCCGTGTTTCAATACGGGCGCGGAGGCCGAAGGCAGCTGACAGGCGGGCGGGCGGCGTCGCGTCTCAAACAACTTTATTGTCGTGTCGTTCAAAAGCGACAGAACGTAATAGAATTAAATTGGGAAACACGCTGCTTGGCTGCGTGGAAAATAATAACAGCGGAGGGTTTTCACGCGCCGATGGCAGGGGTCGTCGGCTAATAGAAATCCGGCCAATGATAATCTGTTTTCTACACCATTAATCCTGAACTAAGACTGCTGGAGCCGCCGCTGCAGCGCGAGTTTTATGCCCTCGTTAAGGTCCGCAATTTGTGGACTCCGCCCGCTAAGTGCCGGCCGGTGTTGCCTCATCCTTGTCGACTAATAACGCAAAAAGTTCGAAGAGAAATTACCCTAATACCGCCTCAGATACCGTAACCCAAAGCACCTAAATTTTCAGCCATGTAGAAGATAATTATTTGAAAAATAATTATAAGTTAATAACTCTTTGTGACGTGCTTTTCTTTATATTAGTCCTTAAAAAGACTTAAATAACAGCGCAATGTTTATATTTGTTGAAATTTTGTAAGGCCTCGATAAAATCAATCACGCATCAACGAAAATATGTATAAATATACTGTTATACCTTGCTGAAACAAATTATTGAACCATAAGTTCGTTGACAGCGTAAGAAATACCGAAAAAAATTAAGATGCTATCCAATCGACAATGCAATTTTTGAGAGCCATTTCACCCCCCAAGGTAAAATGGCTACCTAATGGTAGGGATAAAA
Organism: Yponomeuta plumbellus; assembly: GCA_947310845.1. Taxonomy (NCBI): domain Eukaryota; kingdom Metazoa; phylum Arthropoda; class Insecta; order Lepidoptera; family Yponomeutidae; genus Yponomeuta; species Yponomeuta plumbellus. Next base: position 16,394,854 of record OX371194.1, read on the forward strand.
TGCCTAATCTGGCAATACTGGCAGCACTGGTGCTAGCCGGGCTCAATCCTAAACCCTTGGACTGTCTTAATCTTGCGCCGCGAAGATAGTTAGACGTAATTGTTTTGGTTGACTGTAAATTGAAGACGTTACTCTTAAATGGAACGAGTTGGTTTGGCTTAATCACCTCTGTTGTTGTGTTGAGAGCCATTAAGAGTCCCTAGGACTGATCACTTGTGCCTGAACTGAATGAAATGCGAAAACCTTGATAATAGGGGTATTTCTTTCACAAAATGAGGATGCTTGCCGCATTGGATGCTAAGCACCATTCGATTCGGCATTGTTGCGGTACTTTAGGTACCAATATTATTGATACTGAAGCAACCGATTGACGACCTCTGTGGCGTAGCGGTTAACGCATCTGCTTACCAAGCGAGAGGTCCCGGGTTCGATCCCCGGCTGGAGAGAAAAAAAAAACTCCAGGTCTTGGATGTTTACATGTTTGTGACGTCGCTGTTTCTGGTTCCCACGACACAGGGTATCCTAGTGTGGGGCCAGAAGCAATGTATGTGCCTGTGTGTAAATGTTTATGTTTATGTTTATATTTCAGCAACTCAATAGAAAGAAATATCTGTTCTCTTTGAAAGTTTTAGCTTACAATTACGCTTTGAAGTTCAGACCAGATTTGAAAATGGCATTTTTTTGCACCTACTACGACGCCGTCAGTCTTAGCTCTCTATCGTCGGCCACACTCTCTGAAGCAATCAAACGCTGAAATAATTTGAATAAAAAGGTCATCCTATAAAACGCGGCTTTAGCAAAACACATCCGTCACCATAATAGAAGGATTTAAGGCGGGCTCGTCTCGAACCAATATACTTAAGCAAATAGAGAGCCACCACGGGCCGCTCGAGGAACATAATAAAAACGAAAGTAATCATGCAAATTGGTCGAAGGAGGAGAAAAGTTGAATTAAAAAGTGGAGCCGGCGGCGGGGCGCGGGCGGGGGTAATGTGTCTTAATGACCGCAATGGATGAGCGGCGGTATCCGCCCTCGACCCCCGCCCGCCGCCCCACCCCGAACATTCCGGTGGCCGTTTGTTATCCTTAACTTATGTACCGGACGCAATGCGACCGAGGTTTTATTCGCATCTCTCTAGCAGTATCCAGCAAGCAATACAATCGTCGAAGCAAGGGCAAGGTAATGAAAGGGCGGGCGGCGGGTCGCTGGCATCGGTAATAAAAGTCACGGTCCAGGCCGCGCCGCGCGTGGAGACATCATCAAATCAACATTTGCAGATTCGCGGAGCTTTCCTTCGGAGATTTAGAGGTGGAAGGAAAATAAAAAAGTTCGTAGAGGAATCCGACTTGATCCCTGTTGCCTTTATGGTAATGCTGGGATGCGTGTATTCGACTATTCAATTTATTTATTTTTTCTCTCCCTTCCCGCGCCTTATTTTTTCCCAGCTTCGAAATTATCTATCCTTCGAATTTCGCTTCGCACTGTATTGTGTTGGGGATTCGATTTTTGTGAATAAGGTACGACTTTGCCTGAAAATATCGGGGATAACCGCGGGGATTGCCTTTGTTTGCGACTTCAAAGAACTTTTCCACGAATGTGTGTATGAATTCGCTCGCGCCGTCAGTGAATTGAAGGGAAACTGTTGTCAGCCCGTGAAAATATTACCATTTTATATACGAAATGTTCTTTCGAGTGACGAAACTTCATCGTCGATTAGGCAGAGCCTATTTTTCTGCTTCAATGCGGATGCCAGCTGAAGAGAATTTAGTGCCAGCGAATGTTGTAGGTATCTCGTTATTAATTTCACTTTCAAATAGCTTCGAAACTCCTCGCCGCGTACCATATTTTAACTTCTGAACTCTACGTACTTATTGATAATTCGACGATTCAAAAAACTTTCTTTGCTGAGCGCTTTTCTCGCTGCCTAGCGTAGGTACCTACCTCTAAATTATTACACGGCAGCAAACTTACTTACTTACAAAGCTGTGTTTGAGTTTGACGGTGCCTACCAAAACTAGCATATTTTAACCAATATTCTGATTTTATTATTATAAAACATAATTTACTATAAAATGCATGAATTAATTAGATACTACAAACCCAAATGTTTCGTCGATAACACAGATAAAATAATAGTTTAATCACACACAAAAAAACCCCTACCTAACCTAACGATTCTCTCCGGAACACCTGATATTGCCATGATGCACCGCCGAAGAAATCCTTTGACCAAGAAATACCTCCGAGCGGCAGTCAAGCCCCCGGTCCCTCAAACGACGCCCCAACACCCTAACAAAAATCTTGGCCTGTGCCCCCCAAGCCCCCTATTTAACCAATGTGACAGAGGATCGAAGGTTGGTCCGAAGCACCGCAGCAGAATTTACTTACAGCTTACGTTGTGGCTGTGACCACAGAACGAAAAGTTTACCAAATGCGGGAAAAGGCAGGCATGTTAAGTGTACATAGTTGTAGAGGTTAGGTACGAGAATTTTGCTGACAGGAGAGCCATAATTTGGTGACATCTCAAAAAGTAAAATCTACCATTCCTCCTGTCCTGTTCCTTCTTGGATGTTTACATGATTGTGATTTCGCTGTTTCTGGTTCCCACGACACAGAGTGTCCTACTGTGGGGCCAGAAGCTATTATGTGCCTGTATGTTTATGTTATGTGTATGTACTAATTTAACATGCTTGACTACCAAAACAGAGGTCATAAGTCGATTCACACTGGCGGTCGCAGTGCTCGATTTGTACAAATGGTTTTTACAAGTTTGAGAGGTTACGTTTAGTTTGGGACCGACACAACTGATTGTAATATGTGAATTTTATTATTAGATACTTATTGGTCTATGGTATTACTAAAGAGCTAAAAATATTTGTTGTCAAAATCAAATCTTATTTGTTGCTAACTGTGTTAGCCGCGGCCTTCGGGCCATTTTGTAGCAGAGAAAAAGGCAGGGGAAAAAACTCCAATCTTTTCTCAAATCATCTTAAACCTAATACACTAATTGTTGCCTATATGATAGGATTCAGCTACATAGGTATTATTGTCATCCACAAGTGCCACACTAATTAAAATTAGTTTTAAAGTGGAAAAAAGCAAATCAAATTTATATTATATGAATGGGGACAGCAATCCTGTGTTAACTATTCCCAAAACAAGATAACCTATATACTCACATGCAGCCGCGAGCAGCAGTTTTAAATGCTCGATCGTAAGCTATATTCTCGGAGCTGATTCCACGGCAAGAAGCCTATATATCTGCCCTCATGAATAAATCATAAGAAGTAATCGCGGGCGCCTGCCTTTATAATTCTACATAATACATTAAAACGGGCGTACCGATTGCCTGCAACTTTAATATGAACTTAATGGGCGTTATGTGTCTCAAAAGTCTCAGACATTTTGGGAATTAGTTGGCAAAGGTTAGGGAAATATTCGACCCTTTGGGGAAAGCGATATTCCAAATATTTATGGGAGAGCGGAAGTAAAAATATTTTTTTTTTTAATTAGCCCTTTCGGTGTCCCACTGCTGGGCAAAGGCCTCCCCTTTTGATACCCATTCCTCGGAAGAGTTGGCCGAGTAAAAAGATTAAATAAAAAAAAATATATTGACTTTATTCCGGATACACTTAGCTACTTGACTTTTTGTCGGAAGAGTCCGACCAACGACGACGAAGCGAGTTATTTCTCTGTTCACCATAATTAAGCTTTGCGAATCAGAGCGAAACATGGTCGGACTCTTCCGTCAAAAATTTCGTTTCAGTTACAAATTAATGTGTATTGTAGTAATTACAAATTAATATCTTTTTTTTTTTTCAAATCGTACTAATACAACTATGATACATACCTACTAAACATGTAACGAGTTCTATAAATTTGCCACTCTAAATGTAATCTTTGCTTTGTTTAGAAGTTAGCTTATCTTACACTAGAAAAAACTTGCATCCAATAGCTTTTTCAGCTTTAATACTGTAAAATGAAACTAAAATCTAGGTAGACATTTTTTGCAAATTTGTGGAAACGAGATATACAAATAGAAAGAGCTGGAAAGCTAAGTAATAAAATTAATTTTACTCATTTAAAGTTCGTCTTCACAAAAAATTGGCTTTTACGACATTTTTATCCTCAAAGGGCTTAAATATTATTTGGAAATGTTGCGTGAATTTGGTGCATACTTACTCAAAAATTTACCAACCCAAGGAATGAATTAAGCTGAAATATTTCAAAGCTCAAAGTATCTTCAAAGGGTAGATTTAACGTAACACTTCAGCGCATAGTAAATTAAAGTATCAGTCAACATCAAAACTCCGTGGCGAACCACTCAATTCAAACAAACCAATAAACAGAAAAAAACCTCGTTGAGAAACCTCCACGTCGACTTTTCCAACGGAAAATATTTACTCAGCAAAACGGCTGAAAGAAGTGGCCCTTTCAAATATATCGAGTTGTCTCACTGCACTGATATAGCCTGCTTGTTTACAGTGAGGGTGTTGTTGGGGGCCAGGGGGCGAGGGGGTCGGAGGGTGGAGGAGGGGGGCAAGATGGCGTCGTAGTCAAGGCAACGCTGCACTCGCTTCCTTAATCGACCGTCGCAGCCTCCCTCTCGCGACCACAACTCATTTATGTATCGCGCACTGCATTTCCTAGACTCGGCGATCTATACGTAGCCGGGTATGATGTAGGTAGTTTTATCGCGTTGTGTACATTAGCGAGATGAGTTTTGCTTATGTAGAGACCGGTAGACTGTAGTTTTCAGTAAATACCTACTAGTGTATGTTTTACTGCTTCCAGATTAAGTGGGACGCTGTACGGGATGGTGAATTTTGTTTAGTTTAATTCTTGTATCACGTGGCAAAGCTCAACTTGATAAACAGAGTAAATAACTGTAACGGAATAACTTTAACATTATTCGGCTTCTCGACGTCTTTGGCCTTACAATATATTTTACAAACCATTGTTCCACAGTTTATAAACTGCGACACTTTTAACTACCTATCATATCACTGACACGGTTGCAATTGACGAACTGACGAACGACGACAATCAATTGAGACGGACACCGCGTCTAAAACTCCTACTTGAAAGTAGCCGCAGTAACTCCGGGGCCACCGTCTTAAGAGGCGTTCCCGCTGAAATATACTCGAGCAGAGTAAAGGCAGGCCAAAGTCGCGAAGTTCCAAGCAGTTAAGGGGAGATTTGTCGCGCGGCCCGTGGGCTAATGCGGGCACACTCGTGCGCTTGTAAGTAAAAATTATGATTATCGCCGCCTCCTCTGAGCCCTTGATCCTCGAGTAACGGGCCCCGAGGTGTCTGCCGACGACCGTCTTCTACTTTCCTTTTCTTCTCAACTAACTATAACTCTTTTTTATTGCCCGCTCGGTGCAGGCCACTGGATTACGGCTGACCTAACGTATAGCCTCGGTAAGGACTCTCGAGCGAAGTGATTTTGCTGGTCTATGGCGAGTGCGGTAATAATTTGCGCTTCGATTCTTCGGCAGCTTGGGTTGGAAGGTCTCAGTCTGAATTTGTGCTATATGTAGATATTATCCAGTATATTTATACAAATAAGTACATTTAGTTACCTACATTTGTTTGTTTGTACAGCAACACCATTCGCTGATAAATTGTGCCCGGATAACGGCGACAGGCTTGCCACTTGCCATTCTAATGGAGGTCAGGCTTAAGAAAGTTTTAAGAAACTGATTCATCGATATTTATGAATATTTTTGTGTATATTAAGTAAGGTGAGGTCAGGCAAGTCTGAGAATAGGTCGAATATAGGTATGCGTTTGCTTGAAAAGCCTTTGGGACGCATTTTAGATATTATTGATAATAGCCTAGATAAAATTGATAGACGTAGAGTTAGAGAGATTTAATGTTTGTGTCTCTTGCTGCAGCATGTTTTCTTAATTTGTTGCCTATCTGTTTAACTTAATATTTAACTTAAAGTTGATGTTTTTATTTAAATTAGGTAATCCCGTAATTGTATTAGGTCCCAACTATTATTTGAGAAAAGTAGTTCAAAGTAGAGTTTCTCCGCTGTCTTCAATCCCTGCATGTACCTAATAGGCCCGTAGGAGGCTCATATTCTGCCTTGACATTCAACAAATATTAATTAAATTCTTTGAGTCCTACCTAATTATATTCTGTGTTGTACTTTGCATTCTCCTTTTAATTAGTGCCTACATTAACAACTTCTTAGTAAACGAGAAACTGACTTTTAATGTATATGCTTGCTATGATTAAGTATAAAACATCCAAATATTTTCACAAAATGTTACATTTACAGTTAAAATTGATAGACTTCTCGTTATAGGTAAGTATTTATCTTTTTATCTTCCATGGTAACGATACCACTTACACTAAATACTCAATAATAACTCGATATCCTGGTGGGTTAGGCCAAAAGACCAAGAATAAAAGTCATAAGTAGGTACTTGGTTAGCTACTCATAAGCTCTTCCAGAGTTGGGATCTCTTTTGCAAATTATATCAGTGTTCAGCCACGAAAGTCTTAAAAAGGTAAACACAATGTGTAATACTCGTAAGTAAAAGTAAGTAGGTAGTTAAGTAAGTAAAAAAGATTTTATTGCCAGCAACAACAAATTAACATAGGTACATATTTTTACAAGCTAATCTTAGCGAGGTAACAATTTACAGACTCATTGGCACTTTCTATAACTTCTTCTAATCTTCTAATATATAAAATTCTCGTGTCTCAATGTTAGTGCGCATACTCCTCTAAAACGGGTTGGCCGATTTCAACGAAATTTCATATAGGTATGTAGGTACAATCGGTAGGTCGGAGAATAGGTTGTTATCTATTTTTCATACTCCTATCTGGCAAAACAACGTTTGCCGGGTCAGCTAGTTCTAATATATAAAATTCTCATGTCTCAATGCTAGTGCGCATACTCCTCCGAAACGGCTTGGTCGATTTTGGTGAAATTTTGGAAATACAATCGGTAGGTCAGCGAATAGGTTGTTATCTATGTTTCATACCAATATCTGGCAAAACAACGTTTGCCGGGACAGGTAGTGGTATATTAAGAACAGTGACCAATGAGATCAGCCTGCTATTTGACAGTTGGGAGCAAAAAGTACAGTGCTCATGCTCAGCGCGGGCCGTCAGACCGGGGCGTGAGATTCCGCCGCGTAATGTGTTTATCCCAACTAACTTCTGAATGCTTGATTGAATCTATTTAGAAATCATCATAATTATCTGCCATTTGACTCCCACTGCAGGACCTAGGCTCCCTTCGACTTAGAAATGAGTTAGAAATCCTTACCTAGTTATAAAATTAACGCCACAAAGTGATTTATTTATTGGCTAAAATTTAGCTAGGTATCTTGAGCCATAATTACCCAAACAAACATTCCTTAAATAAGTTATATTTTACCTAAACAAAGAATAAAAAGTCGCGTGTTTTTTTAACAAATATATTTTTTGTACTAAAACGTACCGAGTTCAAGCTACTCAACGGGTGTCCAATAACGTAGGTACCCTACCTACGTCGACCTATACAAATGTGCACTCTGTGCATTTACGTTACGGGGGACTTGCTTTCCTTGTTGATAAGTAGGTACGGGACATTATAGATGGATTTATGAATTCACTTACTTGAAACTTCGTTTCAAGAGTCCAACCAACCACCTACGATGTGTAGTGCTTACTTTCAGTGATATGATAGCTTACTTTTTTGAACTAAAATTTCAGTTCAAAAAAGTGCGGGGCGTAGGTATTTCAGTAGCATAGTATCAACACTTTTTCCAAATTTGATTAAAAAAGATTATATTCCTCGGTTGCGCTAGTTTTCCCGGTAGCCCCTTAATTACTTCACAATCGATACCATTAAAAAATATGTTTTTACACCCAGACCAAATTGAAGTGTGAACGAAATTTACACGACTCCCGAAGCGCGCGCGTCTCGAGCGAGACCTCCTGAAAACGTAATTCGTTCCGCTTTTGAAAAGTGCCAAAACAAAATGTGGCAATACGTAAAAACTCAATGAAACTGAGTGGACTGGTCCGAAGTCGGTCGCCGAGATCCGACCGGATTTGTTTTACGCCGCGACTTACAGGAGCGACCGTTGGAGGATTCTTCTTTAATTTTATTACGCGTCGGTCGGCGGGTCGCTCCTAATTGTGTCTTAGGAGGAAACGGTGCGCAGATAGATATCTGGGGCCTTTTTATGTAGGTTAAGGTATCTTGTGTGTTAGGTGTGGCTTGTTTGTGGGTACGTTATTGAAGGCGCCTCGCGAAGGGGTAGGGGCTAGGGGTTCGGTGAACAATACCGAAAAAGTTCGCTTTTTATTTATAAACGACGTGCTGGATCGCAAGGAAACTTAACCAACATATTTAGAGATCACAAATGGAGGTTTGATTTTGCTTAGGTAAAATGGAATATTAGGTAGATATATACCTATATATGTAGATATGAATAAAAAATTGGACAAGAGCGAGTCGGGCTATAGCCCAATCATTCCGTAGTTTTTCTCGAACCTCAAATTCAATTATTTTAATGCGCTAATTGAAAATGTATCGTTTTCTGATTTTTCCCGATATCTACGCGCGGTCCTGAGATAAAAGGTGTTGACAGACGGACGGACTGACAACAAAGTGATTCTTTAAAGGTTCCGTTTTTACCTTTTATTGTAGGTAAGTATATGCAGAACCGAAAAAAAATATTAAAGCCTCACAAAGCCTTCTCTTAGAAACTTCTCAACTTATTTTTAGTTTATTTATTCGCAATTCAAAGGTGTCTGTGCCTTCTGCTTGTGCCCCACCAGCTCATTGACAAAGTTACATTCGGCTTATTAAATTCCAGCATGTCCTATGAAAATTAAAACCAAACTACGTGAGTGTGCGAATCACCTCGTGGCCTCCTAACGTAACAAAGTGACATTTGCAGACACGTACACAGTTGCATAGTGCAACACTGATAGCTGCTGGCTATGCTAAGCATACCGATTTGGCTACCAATTACTTAATTGCCTTACCTACTGTATAATAGAATCGATTATTTCAAAAACAACATAAGTCACATTGAACTAACTTTTCAGGACAGCCAAAAAACTTTTTAACATTAAACCAACAATGAAAACATGTTTTTTCTTATTTACTGTAAGTACCTATAGAAGTACATTTTACATCCAATATTACAATAATTTTTACATATCAATTTAGCATTTTAGATATATTTAAAATTTAAAACTATGGACATAATATGTTGTTTTCACAATAAAGGTGGACATATGTTGTTTTTACATTAATTCTGCAAAAATGGGGTCATAGGATTAGTAAATGAAAATATATTTCACTTTAAAAAATCATACAAAAATAGTGTCTACAACTCCTCAATCTCTTCAGTAACTGTAGTTGGCCAAGAATAAATCTCTATATATATAAAAGGAGAAGCTGACTGACTGACTGACATATCAACGCAGGGCATAAACTATAAGGGTTAGAAACTTGAAATTTTGCACAGGAGTTCCTTTTGTAACGTAGGGGAGCACTAAGAAAGGATTTTTGAAAATTCACCCCCCCCACATTTGTCCAGGACAAAATGTTGTTTCTGTAATAATCCTCCTTTTCAAGTCGTCATAACTCTATGGATATTACCCGGATTTATGTTGTTTTAGCACCGATTGGTACGTTTACAGCCGGAGAGGACAATACAAAAAAAAATAGTTTTCGAAAAAAATGTGACAAATGTTGTTTTTGAAATAACCAATTAGCTCTATGGTTTTTGTTGTACCTAATGTTGTTTTTGAAATAACCAATTAGCTCTATGGTTTTTGTTGTACCTATAGTCCAACATAAAGATGGCGCCTCACTTGACCACTCGTGTTTGGCAAATTAACCAACCACTGCCGGGTTTTGTGACGATATTTACCTAGCACTGATTTTGTGAAACCTGCAAATCGCAGACGTCAATTCGCAAAATTATATTAGCAGGTAATGTGTGAGAGTAGTAATGCACAACACTGAGGTACATTAGAAAACCTATCCTAGCTACTCAGTACTGACGTTTCCACTAGGTACCTTTACAAAAATTAATTTAATTAGCGTTCCTGAAAGTATGTTTGGTAGGTATACTTACTGAGGCACTGAATTAAATTGGGCTGTTTTGATATTAGGGGGCTCTATAATCGTTAGTGAGGATAGAGTATAAGCTTGGAAGTTATTACCTATATAAAATAACCTGATTCGCAATAGAAAATTACAAAATATTTTGTAAAATTAACTTTCGCACTTTGAATGTGTAGTGCCATCTAGCGGTGAGTAGCTACATTGAGTTTTATTCTCTAGAGTCACCTGTAGATGGCGCTGTATCAACCATAGACATTTTTTTTTTCTTACCACAAAATGACAATGATAATGTTTTATAAACAGCCATTCTTTTACTCGATTGATCGTGTATGCTATACATTGCCGTGGAAACTACTCTACTGGCTGCACGGACGAATTAAAAAAAAAAAGGAAACTACTCTATGGCCTGACTTGACAGTGACACTGTGACAGTATTTTGTTTTTGACAGCCGCTGCTGCCTGACGTACGTTGTTTATGAAATCGAATCGATCCGATACGCAATTCACTGAACTCACACACAACAAAAGTGAAATTATTTAGTGTTTCTCCAACCTTGTACTTGTTCACTACTAGGCGAGGACGAGTATCACCCTCTGCGAACATTGCGGGCATTAAAATGACAAACACGTTAGCGGTTTGTCTGCTATCAGCGGCACTGCTTTATTGTGCTGGTAAGTGGAATCTTTGTACAACCTGTTTTGCTCTATGATAATGTCCTTGTAGGTATGTAACGTTTAGGAATTCTACTTTTATTACTCCTTATGGTACTGAGTCGTGAAAAAGTAATTAATGTATGATCAACCAGACGCATTACGTTCTAACATTCTGGGGTAAAAAGATATAATGTCAGAAAACGCTGAATGCGGTCTTAGAAATACAATTAGATTCGCATTATACTTAGCTACTTCTATTTCTTTGTCTATTTATGGTATGTTTTGTTCACACATTATCACATGCTAAGCTATTATGTTTTAAATCTTGGCAATGTTTTAGGACATCCTAAGGAATAAAAACAACAAAGAAACTGTGCCTGGTTCCTCTTACTAGCCAGATTTGCAACAGAACACTAGACTTCGCACACTTATAGACATTACATGCATCTACATCAAGACAAAAAAAAATGATGTACCCAACATCAAATCTCTTAACCTCTAATCTACCGCCATACTGAAGACTTTAACCTCCCAAAAACTCATACTGAAGAACAGAAACCAAAGACGTGGCAGCATGGTCTACGACCTTAGCCGGTACCTAGCGGGACGAACTAAAAAAAAAAAAATCTAATCTACCTCCCTTTTTCCTGTGTTCATGAAATATTTTGTGTTTGTACACAGTACTGTAAATATCTGTAATTAGAGGTATTACTCAATTACATTCTATAGCTGATTGTTAAATATGTAGGTACTCATTAAGCAAGCAAGTTTGTTTTAGAGAAGGAAGGCAAAGAATATTAAACATAACTTCTTTAATATTTCTTTATTAAAAACGATGTATAGGAAAACAAGTAAATTCAAAATGGCTGTACTTAATTTCATTAATCATAAATCCCTCGTACTACTACTCATTTTATTACAATAATTAAAAATATTAATTTGTGCGAGGTGGACATCATTCTTCACATAAAGACCTGTCTTAAGATTACTTCATTGTTATCAGCTATAAATACACACTAAAAGTCATTACTTTGTATAATATACTTCACACTTACACATTTGTGATGTATTCTTTTCTAAGAACCATAATAATATGCTTACAGCTGTAAATCTGCCACATTACCATTGTATTTTTATTTATGTGCAGTAAACAAATTAACTATAATAATACACAAAATTAAATTGTTATGTATACTATAATACCTATAATTTTATGAATAAATTGTATCTTATCTTGTCTTACACAAAAAGTATATCCACATTTTCATTCTAATATATTACCAATGAAAAAGTACTATGTTGTCTGTTGCTTTTTCACACCTAAACTGCTAAACAGTCTTTGATAAAATATGGCAAAGAGATTTAGGAGGACTTAGGCTAGGTGCCTCAGCAAAATCCTTTACCTAAATCTATATCATACCTATCTATGCGAAGTCGCAAAGTAACAATCTTTAATAAGTTATTTGTCAACCCATATTGAAAATACCTTATTATTCAGTTTACAAAGCTCATTGTTCTAAGTCACTGATAAAAGGCAAATTTGTGGTGACAATACTCAGCTAATCTATAATGTCAAATGGGTTATCTTTAATGTGACCCCATCTCGCTTTCTTGTGTGTGCATGATTTCTCGGAAAGGTTTAAACCTACTATACTTCCATTGTTTCTGTTCTTTAATATATATTGTGAAATAATCAGTAGCGTTAAATGTTAAATGTTAGCGTTGAAAAGAACAATTAAAAACCATTATTATGGCCGAAGGGCCCACCAAAAATTGTATACGTAAATATTATTCACATTATTATTAATGGCTGTTCTTGCTAGATTTGTTGCATTGTAGCCCCTAATATCATAAGTACATGTAAGGATGGTTCTAAATAGAAATTATAAGATAAGATAATGAGATATAATGGTTTATTTTACTGTCCACAAATTACATTTGTATACAAAATAACATAGAATTAATGATACAATACAACAGAATGCACTATTTGTCGATAGACTGGAGCGTAAACTACATCAAAAGATCTGTATCTTAGGTTCCAGGCCTCCCAATCTACAAAAAAATGGTATCATATTCGACCTGTCACCAGCACAAGGTGCACAGTATTATACATTAGTATAAAAAATGACAGATATTCGCAAAACTTACAGAAAAGAAAGTAAAATGTATGTATGTAAGTGTGTGCGTGTCTCTGCTCATGCTCAGCCCTACGATCGGAGTTGTAGTTGTATACCTCCCATACAGACCCTTTCTCAGAGAGAGAGAGCTAACCATGTTGTTATAATTATCACCGTTAGTCCTGATGATTGATTTATTATAAAGTCATACAACCTACAAAACAAACAAGATGCAACAATTTTTATAATTCAAGTATTACATCAACATTCGTATTCACTGTTATATACATAGTTGGTTAGTAACTGTTATTAATGTTTCCAATAATGACTCACTGCCTAGGCTCCCCTTCTGCCTACGATAATCACCACTCTAGAATTATGATGATTCACTCAATCAAACATTATTTCCCACTGTCCTCTGCACTTAAATTTTAGATGATATTTTTAACAGACTTACAAAAGAGGTTCTCAGCTCGCCGCATATAAGTAAATACTAGGTAATCTAGGTACACATATCAGTAATTTTAGCATTATTTTGTACCCAGTTGGCCTCAAATTAATTGAATGAAATGGTAAAAGTATTCAAAATAAATAAAATATAGTTATTTAAAAAAACATTCACACAGTAACTTTAAATTGCAAATTGTTATAAAAACAAAGTCACCCCAACTGAAAGCAAGATATGGTAGTAATTTGTCATGCCTAACTGAATAGTTTTGAAATATACCAAGGATGTTAAAGAATCAATCAACATCCTTGGTATTCTTATTAAAGCTAAAAATAAAATAAAGAATGCTAAAGTAATGAACTGCAAGAGATAACACATGACCCTAACCACTGAAGCTTGTCTTTGTTTGTGGAGTTTTATTATCGTATTAAGCATTTCATAAATTAATACATTTACTGTAAATTCTGATACCCTCTGAATTTAAATGTTTTGCCTTTAAATAGCACTGTTACATTTACAATGCTTAAAACAAAACGTGTTAAATAGGATGGGCATTTTTCTATGTAAAACAATTACTTATTTACGGAAAGCTGCATTGGTAGAGTGCGTTAAGCGCATTCAATTAATTAAAAAATGCACAAGCGCTGAACTCCAATGAAAAAAAAATTGTTGTTTCTTTTTTTCATATCATTTTGAAAAAAGTTATACAGTATTCTTTGAATCATCTTAATAGTGGTCCTTGACCGTACATAAAAATTCGATTCTTTACTAATTCTATCTGAAATCAGAAATTTATTTTAACGTAAATAATTTACATTCTATTTGTTGAATGTCGATGTACTCATAATGTTAACCGCTGCCTTGGGCCGAACTTAGTGAAGAAAAAGGCAGCGAGAAAAAAACTCCACTCTGACCATCATATCTCAAATCACCTTAAACTATCAACCCTACACGCTTCTTAATCGTTACAAGCGTTTGGAAGTTATGACGGAGTAGAGAAATTGCCAGACATCATCATCATCATTCAGCCACATAAGTCCACTGCTGGACATAGGCCTCCTCCATGGATTTCCAAAAAGACCGGTCGGAAGCGGCTTGCATCCAGCGTCTTCCCGCCACGTGGATGAGATCGTCTGTCCATCTTGTGGCTGGTCGTCCTACGCTGCGCTTGCCGATATGTCGCACCTCCTCTAGAAAACTGTCATATCACAAAAAAACATAGTTTGAGAAAAACGCAAATTAAGTGATTTACGTCTTATATTTTTTTGCCACTGTAGTAAATATTATATTTACCACAATGTAATATTATAATAAATTTACCACAGTGGCAAAAAATGTAAGACCGAAATCACTTAATTGCCTTTTTCTCAAAACTATGTTTTTTGTGATATGACAGTTTTCTAGAGAAGGTGCGATGTGGTCTCCATTCGAGAATTTTTCGGGCCCATCGGCCATCAGTTCTGCGTTCTGACAGACATACATACAAACCAACTCATTACACTCCGTTTTGTTTGCGTTTGCGCAATCGAGTGAAAAAATGTATGTGCATCGATAATACCCACTCCGTATTAAAGACATAGCTCCTATATCAACGTACATCTACATTCCGTACGTACCTACGGTAATAAATTGGTTAGAACAATTTTCAATGGCTCGTTCAAGATAAAGCGCATTATTTTACGTCATGGATAGCTTATTTTCAAATGCAAATGACTCTTCTTTTGAAGGAGTTAAAGCACATTTTCCTCCACCGCGACTTACAGATGTTGTTTTTGTCCAGATTTGTCGACCGCGCGACAGCTGCCGAGAGAATGCAGTAAAGGCCCCTCCTACTGGTGCCAAAGCCTCAGGTAAGATGCGAAACACCTGGTTGGTCTAGCGGTAACGCTTGATTTTCTAAGTTACGTTATTTGTGAAGCCGCCCTAAGGCCTCTGACTTGGCTTAACGACTGCCATCTATCGACGGCAGCCGGCACCAACTGCTTAACGTGCCTTGCGAAGCACGGAATCGCTCGGAAAAATGCCACTAGCGTTAGTCATAGACGGTGACCCATCCATGGAATGAACGCGCCGTATGTTGCTTAACCTTAGTGATCGTTTAAGATCACTCAGGCAGCCCAGGCTACGAGCGATTCGTAGGTTGCTTACTGACTCTTAATTCCTACTGAGGGCCGCTTTCCTTCATCTGAAATATCCTCAGATCAAGTGTATTTCCATATGTGCGATGTCCTTGTCAGCCTACCCTATGGTAAGCTCAGGGCATCCTAGTTTGGGCTCAGGACAAGTATTATTATTATTATTTATTTATTGCATTATATTTCACCAATAGAAGGAATCGATGGTCTTGTTTCAACAAACACAGCAATATCTGCTGTTAACTAGGTCAGTCAAAGAAATGACGTCGTTAGATTGTGTTTTGCAACAACTTTAGTTCTATGAATATTTTTATTGTTCCGTACCTCGCAAGGAAAATGCGAAACCCTTATACTTTGTAGTCCTCTATCTCTAACTAATCTATCAATATCTCTATTATTTTTATCTTTATCTAATATATAAAATTCTCGTGTCTCAATGTTAGTGCGCATACTCCTCCGAAACGGCTTGACCGATTTTCATGAAATTTTATGTGTATATTCGGTAGGCTTAAGAATAGGTCGTTATTTACTGAAAAAAATATATTTTAATTTTTTTGCGGAAACCTAGATATTTTTTTATCATTTTTTGTTATTTATATTATTGTTATTTTTGTGAATGGTCATTTTCAACATGATTTTATTTAATTTATGTCATGTTATCCGCTGTACAAATCTCGAAACACCCTGTAAATCGTTGCTCAGCTTAGTAAGAAGAATCAGAATCAAACATTTATTTCAAAGTAAAGAATTTACATTCTGCTTGTTGAATGTCAATGTACATACAGTTATGTATAATGTTAGCCGCTGCCTTGGGGCCGTCTGTAGTGGAGAAAAAGGCAGCGAAAAAAAAACTCCACTCTGACCATCTTTTCTCAAATCACCTTAAAGCTAATACAAATCAAACTTACAAATAATATCTTGGATGTGTTGAATACTAGACACATTTATTCTCTGATTAAATTTAATATGAAACTACTATTTAATGCCATACGTCCTTGTCTTCTAAATAATCGTTGATTTTATAGTAAGCTTTTTTGCAAAGAGTGTGCTTAACACAATTCTTAAATCGCGTTGGAGGTATCTCTAATATATCTTGGGGTATCTTGTTGTAGAACCTTATACAGTGCCCCGTAAAGGAAGTATTAACTTTTGCAAGTCTAAATCGTGGAAATGACAATTTATGTTTATTCCTAGTATTAACGTTATGATGGCTACCAAGTGTTTCGAAGTCTTTAATATTTTTCCTAACGTACATTATATTTTGATTTCTTTGAAAAAATCTCTTAGTGAGTATAATAACTACATATATCCATAAGCTCACGCCTGTAACCCAGAGGGGTAGGCAGACATCAGGGGAGTTGCCACGATACTGGCATATCACTTTCGCTTCCTCGACATTTATTAGTCTTTGCATGCTCGCTCGCCGGTTTCGGGTACTTATTATGGAATAATGACTATTCCATTCTCTATACCTTCACACTATACCTTCCTCATGGAAGAGACCCGTGCCCCTCGGTAAGGACAAAATGGGTTGATGATGATGACTATTCCATTTTAATACATAATTTGTTTTGAGCATTATCCATCAAACACCGTCATTACAATGCAGGAAAACTCTAAAACTATTTAAAAAAATCATAGAGGCGTAGAAAAGTCTAATGTAGAATAAAGTTTTGTTAATCAATTACTACCTAACTTATCACTCACACAATAACATAACATTTACAAGCACATGCATCAATCATACATCACATACAATATTGCATCGGAGCAAAGGACAAGTAGAAGCGCCGCCATGTTCAGCTCTAGTAATTTCTTTAAATTTTATTTTATTTATTAAGGTATAAAAACAGTGCGTAGCGCATTTTTTTCTTAATCCATTATATCTAGGTATTATTCTAGTACATGCGCCTATTTTAATCGACCGAGTGCAGTGTTTTCTTCGCTATAAAGTTAGCTTTGTTATTCTGTACGTGTAAACATTATTAGTACTATCTGACGGAACCTTCGTACATCTACGCTTAATTGTTTATTTATTTTTATTAAATTGTGCAATAAGCGTACAAAAAAACGAAGGCACGAAGACTATCGAATAATCTCTGTTTCTCTGTATTTTTTTGCTCTGAACTATGTGAAAACATCCGTCAGCGCAATAGTAAATATGATTAGAGACAAACGGGACAATTGCGTGGGATTGTTATTTATTTTCCGTTCAGTTATGCCAGAAATGTGTTGGTACTCGTAGCTTGAACAAATCATTGCCTGCAATCTTAAGTCCAGTCTAAATTCCTGCCTACAAACCACGACGCGAGTCGCACGCCATAACGTCAAAAGTCGCGACTTTCCAGTACATTAACTGTCAAATTTTAGCGCCACAAAACGCATAACTCGCGTCATCGTACTACCTATGCTGGGATGTAGAAAACTACTTTTGTGCACATTAAAGAATTCTGATATACCTACATTAAAAAAACTATATTTTTTTTAAACACACTAAATCAATTCCTGTCCTTCTATCACGTTACTTAGGCCAAACATAATTTAAACAATTCAGAGCACGCTAAATCAGACAACTCTATACAGTGAAGGACTTATGTGGTCGCACCCCTGGGCCTAGACTAGGATGCCCTACAGTAACCAAGACCTCACAATAACATACATACATACGTATATAAACTCATGCCTGTATCCTAGAAGGGTAGGCAAACACCAGGGACTGCCCTTGCCAGGTCTTGATTGATCATTTTCGCGTCATTGATATATTCATTAGTCGTTGCAATAAATCATAAAGAATTATAGATTGTGCAATAAAAGTTCCATATTGTGACTTTTGACCAAGTTACGTAATTTGTAGAGATAAGGGAAAGTACCGGACAGTGAGGGAACTCCAGTGTTAACTTGGACATTGAACTCCATTTTTGTACAACCCTCATCACCATAAAGATCATGAAGCGAGTGGACTATGAGTGCAGACACTAGGATACAATATAAAATTTGGTCAGCAATGAGATGTTTTCTGTCAGTGATTAAATTATTTTGAGTTGCAATTAAACTAGTCGGTAACAAACACCAAATTGAGCTGCAAAATAATTACACTATTTTGCCAAACTTCTTCTTTATCAGCATAGAAGACGAGGAAAACGCAAAATAGAACAAAATACTTTGTACTGTGTCGTTCCAGTACCTAATAATTTTGCCAACCAAATAATAATACACAGCCAACCAAAACAAAGTTATTTGCTAATAACGTTTTTTTAACCAGTACAGGCAGGCAAAATTATTGGGTACTGGAACGACGCAGTACCGAGAATGTTGTTCTATTTTGTATTTTCCTCATCTTTTGTGCTGATAAAAAAGAATTTTGCTGACGACCAATTGTTTGCTACCAAATGTTAAATTTTTTAATCAGTCTGTACCGTTTAAAAAAAACGTTGTTAGCAAATAACATTGTTTTGGTCGGCTGTGTATTATTCTTTGGTTGGCAACTTATTCATTCTGCTGACAAAAAAAGGCTACTGAAAACTATTATTTTTCTTCGCTGGTGAATTTTGACCTTTGCGCGCACAGAATTAGGTTACAGTTGGGATTTCGGAAGTAATTCATCACTCCCCCGTTTATGCGTCGACTGACTCATCGGGTACTTACCCCAACAGGGCGGCGGCCGACTGCGGTGCTGTGGGTCACTGCACGACGACCGTCTGGGAGACCAAAGAGGTCGAGGTGCGTCACAATGAGGTCTCGGACAGGATCGTGCGCCTCTTCAGGCAGCTGAAAGACATCAAGGACATGATCAATGAGGTATGTGAGATATTAACATTAACATGTTACATACAGGCACATACATTGCTTCTGGTCCCACACTAGGATACCCTGTGTCGTGGGAACCAGAAACAGCGACGTCACAAACATGTAAACATACAAGACCTGGAGTTTTTTTTTTCTTCCCAGCCAGGGATCGAACCCTGGCTAACTAAAAGTCTAGACCCTTTAAACATTACCCACTGTTGGGCATTGGCCTCTTCTCTTATACGCCAACTAATCTGGTCCTTTGCTAGTCTTGTCCAAGTCTCCAAGTCGCTTTTACTATGTCATCGGTCCAATAGGGCTGGTGGTGTAACGGGTCTCACACTGGATAATTTTTAATTATTATTATATTTAGAATCGCTCGTAGCCCCGGCTGCCTGAGTGATCATAAACGATCACGAAGGTTAAGCAACATAGGGCGCGTTCAGTGCATGGATAGGTGACCGTCTATGACTAACGCTAGTGTCGTTTTTTCCGAGTGGTTTCGTGCTTCGCAAGGCACGTTAAGCAGTTGGTCCGGCTGCCGTCGATAGATGGCAGTTGTTAAGCCAAGTCAGAGGTCTTAGGGCGGCTTGAAAACTTCTAACAGTAAGACCAGCCAATAGTTTTACAGCCCTCCACCAATCCGGACGTGGCCCCCGTGGTGGAGTATGGTCTATACCTTTCTCAGAGAAGAGACCCGTGCCCCTCGGTGGGGACATGATAGGTTAATGATGATATTTAATTGCAAGTAACATTCGTACTAGTAGATTCTTGGATGTTTTATGTTTGTGATGTCGCTCTTTCTGGTTCCGACGACACAGGGTATCCTGGTGTGGAGCCAGAAACAATGTATATGCCTGTGTATAAATGTTTATGTTTATTCATAGTAGAATTAAAACTGCGTATTGTTTTAGTACCTAAAGAACATAAAAGTATAAACATAAAAATATTTATTTAAACCACTTTACACAAAGTTACAAAGAGTGTGAGAAGGTTGAGAATTAATAATCGGTTTATGTTAAGAATACAACGACAATGTTTACTGGAGACCCCCACACTAGACTAGTCTGTACAGTGGGGGACTGGACCAGCAAATTAACATTTTAATATTAGGCGACGGCTAGAAAACAGTCTCAAAATATAGCTAATGACATGATCAATTAATCAGCTCTTCCACTGTTGGACATAAGGCCTCGCTCAAGGCACGCTTATGCCTTAATTGCCTTATGTCCTCGGCCATACTCATCCTGCCAATGACACAATATTTGTTATAAATTACATTAAACATTACACATTAGAGGGTACATGCAGATAACATATACATGTAGGAACTTTATATATCTCGACGTCAAAAGCATAATAAAATGGTCGTATGTTTGATTAGGACGAAAATTACTTTTGTATACATTCAATCTCGGCTCATCGAGCTCTTTCTAACCATCTGAGAAACAATTTCTATTATATTCGAGTGCTGGGATAATTCAGGTGCATATAGGCGTGAGCTTATGGATATGTAGTATGAGAATATTGGCTAAGGTCGTGGTAAATGTATGAAACTAGGTGTCGTATCGTTACAGATATCTCGAACTTTAAGCATTTGGTCGGATTTGTCATTTTATAATTTACAGGAGAGCGAGCCTACAAGTTACTACACTCGAGAGCAAAAGTTTCGGGTCACTAGCATTTACTTCAATATCTTGAAAACGAATAAAGCTATCGTATTGAAGTAAATTGAGCCTTATAGACAATTTAATAATCCTTCATTACACTTATAAAAACTTTTTGGTTGGCGGGAAGTAATGGCATTAAAAAAGTTATAAACAGAATGATCTCTTTTTTTCAAATCAGAACTTCTAATTTTCGCAACTGTTTTTGATTTTGTTTTTGTTCTGTCATAAAATGTATTTATAAGAAATCTTCCAGGTATCCAATAGTCATTATTAAAGTAGTAATTATGTCACTCACACCTGAGGAATGTACGAGAATCCTCACGATCCTGGAAAATGGGAGCAGTCAGCGAGAAACAGCAAGAATAGTGGGTGTATCGTTGTCTACAGTTCAGCGTGTTCGCCAGCGGTTTCTAGAAACTGGTTCGAACCTACGCAGACCAACAACAGGCAGACCCAGGTGTACGACGCCACGGGAAGATCGATATCTAGTCAATTCTATGCTGCGAAATCGGTTTCTTACGGGAACAGCACTGACTTATCATTTTTTAGGGCTTGGTAGAAGCAACCCTTCTGCTTGGACTGTAAGACGGCGACTTGCTGAAGGTAATTTGAAACCATTTAGACCCGCAAATGGTCCGAAACTCGAGAGGCACCATCGTACAGCAAGACGAATTTATGCACGCGAACACTCGCATTGGACGATTGAAAATTGGTCAAATGTCGTGTTCTCGGACGAATCAAAATTTATGCTGTATACACACGACGGAAGGGCAAAGGTGTACAGAAGACCAGGAGAAAGATTTATGCAAGCCTGTATTGAAGAAAAGGTGGCATACGGTGGTGGCTCGGTTCTCGTGTGGGCTGGAATTTCTGCGGAAACCCGAACAGAGCTTGTATTGATCGAAAACGGTACTCTCAATGGCGTAAGATACGTGGATGAAATCCTCAACGAGCACGTCGGTCCATTTATGGCAAGACTTGGTGAGAATGCCATCTTTATGCACGATAACGCCCGTCCCCACACTGCTCGTGTAGTGCAAGACTACCTTGATGAGGTGAATATTCATCCTATGGTGTGGCCAGCACGTAACCCCGACCTCAACCCGATCGAGCACGCCTGGGACGAGCTCGGACGACGTGTAAGACAACGAGATCCTCCTTTAATTACGCTTCGTGACTTGAAACATGCATTGGTAGAGGAATGGGAGAACATTCCCCAACAGTGTTTTGGTTCGGTCCCAACAACTTGGTGTACAGCATGCCGAATCGCATTGCAGCAGTCCAGACAGCACGTGGGGGTAATACCAAGTACTAAACTGTGTTAAAACTACTTGTAAAAATAAAAAGTTCAATATTTTCAGTTTTGGTTTTGCAAGCAAAATGACGCCATTTTTAATTTGTCGTTTTAAACATAATAAAATAAATGGTCAGTAGTTAATAAAATAAATGGTCAGTAGTAAATGTAATGCATTTTATTTGAGTAACATTAAATTGTCTATAAGGCTCAATTTACTTCAATACGATAGCTTTATTCGTTTTCAAGATATTGAAGTAAATGCTAGTGACCCGAAACTTTTGCTCTCGAGTGTATTAGCCTACAAAGGACACCTCCTGAGACCCAAGACTAAAGTATTCAACCCACATTTTATGTGTGCTGCTTTTTAAAGCAAGGTACCTAGTTGTTACAAAAATACTAGAAAAAAAATCCCCCCCTTCCCACTTGGCAGTAGGGATGGTATCACGAGTGATACCTTGGGTTCGCATTAGTTTAAAACAAGATTGTTCCTCATATTATTATGTTTAATTTTAATTTACATTTACAAATACAGAATGAATATTATTAAGTCTTTATATTTGAAATCACGGGGAAGAATGTCTGATTGAAAAAGCACTGGTTCTTGACACTGGGTTTATTGTATGACATTAGAAATTAAATTACAAAACAGAGCACCTCCAAACACGTCTAATTTACTGATTGACCGGGAACGAAGAGAGCGAGACAGAGAATGAGATAACAGATGTATATTTATTAGAATAATAAACATTCTCGCCCCATTTTAAAGTGCAAAGCTTATTATCTAAGTTTACACAAAAATAAATGTTGACTTTAAGAGTCCAGCTTTTTATTAAATTGGTTAGAACCTGTGTCCAATAACTAATCTAATAGGTAAGTATATAAACAGCAAGGTTGAGTATGTATTAGGTACATAGCCCCACTAACTAAAACGGTACCTACCTAAAGTAAGTAAAGTAAGTGACTATGTTAAGAAGTAAAGTTAAGGTAAGTAGTTTGTTTTACATTGCATAATAGGACTATAGATATGTAGTTAACAGTTGACTTTATACAATAGGCAAACAAAATTAGGTACCTAAAGGTAGGTAATTAATTAACTATTTATGTCATGTCATCAGACTTACTTGGTAATAAAATTAACTTATGTATAGGTCTAGTATAGGTACCTTTAGAAGTACGAACCAGTACTGACCTGATTAGGCCATCAGTTTTGTTCAAATTCGTAGATATAACTCTGCCTAGGGGCCAAAAGGTAGGAGGAGTAGCCTCATCTTTTATTAGAACTAAATCTCCAATAGTTAAGTTTTTTTTAATTCCTAGCCATTTATTTCTGGTTTGTAGTTCCGACAGGTAATTACAATAAAATTGTTTCCAAAATCTTTGCTTGATTTGAATTATTCTTTTGTAAACATTTAATCTAGATTCATTAATATCTAGCTGGTTAGGTTCAGGCAAGTCAGTCAGTGTTGCCCCTATAATAAAATGAGAAGGAGTTAAACATGTTAAATCATTAGGTAAATCAGTAGTAGGATATAAGGGCCTGGAGTTGAGAATCCCTTCAATCTGAACTAAGACAGTATATAGTAACTCATATGTTAACTTAGTATTAAATAAGTATCTCTTAAGTAGTGATTTAACTGACTTTATACCAGCCTCATATATGCCACCCATATGGCTCGCTAATGGAATAGAAAACTTGAACTCAATGTAGTTTGAGGCACAAAAATCTGTTATTTCACTGTAACATTTTTCATTAAGGAACATCTTATATAAATCATGAAGCTCAGATTTTGCACCCTTAAAATTAGTTGCATTATCAGTATATAAACAAGTAGGTATACCACGTCTTGAGATAAATCTCTTAAGAGCACAAACAAAAGCCTGAGTAGAGAGGTCAGTGACCAGCTCTAAATGAAGCGCACGAGTAGCTAAACACACAAATAAACATAATTATGTATCCTTTAGAGTACCTACAGTTTCTAGTCATAGAACTTCTAATGGCTACGGCGCCACTGAAATCAATCCCTACATGGGTAAATGCTCGAGTCAATGTGACCCGGGGTGCTGGCAGGCCAGACATTTGTTGTCCACAGACCGTTCCTAGATACCTAATACATCTGGTACAAGAGTGAATACATTTTTTAACTTCACGCCTACCATGTATAGGCCAGTAGGTAAGTCTTATATTGAATATTGTGTTTTGGAGACCAGAATGTAGTAGTTTGTAATGATAGTGACGAATGATAAGAGCAGTTATATGATTTTTGCTTGGTAGTATGATAGGGTGTGCTTGATTGTATGGAATGTCTGAGTGATGTATGCGATGTTATTTTGATCTAGGAATGGGTTTAATTTTTTGAGAGGGCGTGAAGTGAATGTGAATAGTTTATGAGTGCTTGTAGGAGAATGTGTGTTAGTGTTTGGTTGAATGTTAGATAATTCTTGTATTTCTTTAGCATATGAGTAATATTGTGTAGTTTGTATGATGAAGTCATGAGAGTATCTTAGTTCTGGCACACTCAGATGAGAAGTATTTCTGTTGTTTTTATTTTTTAATTTATGTACGAATCTAAACAAGTAACCCATTGTTCTTGTGAAATTAGTTAAGTTTGAATGTTTGCAAAAATAATCATAGAAAAAACAATAATTAATACCTACATTGGAGCAGATATTAACCACTTTTGTGTCAGGTGAGTGAATAGTATCCGGTTGTATGTCTGTATCTGTAGTAGCTGTAGCAATTGGCCAATGTTTTAGGTCTTGTCTTATCCACTGGGGCCTTGCCACCAAAGTGAACAAGTGGGTAAAATATTAGGCATAACTCCACGTGTGATCAAGTCAGCTGGGTTTTGTTTAGTATTAACATAGTACTAATCCTCACTTCTAGTAGTGTCGATGATGAGCATGAGTCGTTGTGTGTCATATGTATCATGTTTGGTTTTGAAGGGTGATTTGATCCAACTCAGTACAATAGATGAGTCAGTAAATAAATAGACATTATTAATATTTATTTTATTTTTTGTGGCATCCTGGAATCTATTTACTAGTTTAGATAGGAGAAGAGCTCCACACAGTTCTAATCTGGGAATAGATTGTTGTTTTTTAATAGAAGAAATTTAGATTTAGCAGTCACAAGAGTACAAGTGGGTTTACTATTAGGATATGTCGCTCTTAGGTATAAGCAAGCACCATAGGCTTTTTGAACCTTTACTGAAACCAAGTAAAATAATATGTGTAGGTATGTCTGAGAAATACTACCTAGGGATGTTTATTGATTTCAAATTATGAAATTGAGAAATAAACTTGTTCCAAGTTTCTTGTAAATCAGAGGGAATTAGAGAATCCCAATCAGTGTGAGACGAGCAACCGACGACGCGAGCTCCGTCTCTGCTCACCATGATTAAGCTCTGCGAATCGGAGCGAAACCTGGTCGGACACTTCCGATATAACAACACCCGTAAGTAAATCCGGACTAAAAGTTTACAATCCCAATCAGTGTTTTGCTTCCAGATATCCTGCATGAGTATCTTAGCTAAGATAGTAGAGGGCGCTAGAATACCTAATGGGTCAAATATTTGGGCAATTTTAGATAAAACACCTCTTTTGGTGCAAGGGACATTTTCTTCAAACTTTGGAATAGAAATAGTCAAAGTATCCTGTGTAGGTAGCCAATGCAAACCTAGGGTTTTTACCGATTCATTTTGTGTAAAACTGTATGAATTATTTTCAGTTTGTTGTGTAGGGTTTTGTGTAATTGCTTCTAAACTCAATATGTGTGAGTGAATCTGGGGGTGGTTAGCTGACCACTTATGTAGTTGGAAACCTGCTTTACTTAGTAAGTCAGTCAGTTCAGAACATAATTGAACACATTCCTGCAGGGATTGTGCACCACATAGATAGTCATCCATGTAAGAACTGGACTTTATACAGTCAGCTGCTCGAGGGTGAGTGATCATATGTTTGTCAGCTAAGTCTAACATTGTGCGACAAGCAAGGTAGGGTGCACTTTTAGTGCCATAAGTGACAGTATCTAACTCTAAACACTGTAGTAGGTCAGACTTAGATTCTCTCCATAGGACTCTTTGGAGGGAGGTGTGTTGTGGGTTGATCCAAATATTTCTGAACATTTTAATAATGTCACAAGAAAAGGAATATTTGTAAAGTCTGAATCTGAGTATGATATCAAAAATATCATTATAAATATTAGGACCTTCATGGAGTATATCATTCAGAGATAAACCACTGGAAGTTTTAGCACTTGCATTGAAGACAGTACGCAATTTAGTTGATGCACTATCAGGTCTAATCACAGGTAAATGAGGCATGTAGTAAGCATGTGTGTCAGCAGGAGAGAAGTCATTTACATAGTGAGCATGACCGAGGTCAATGAACTCATTGATGAAAGACCTATATTGAGAGTAAAGGTCAGTATCCTTTGACAGTCTTGATTCTAATTTTAGTAGGCAATGATAAGCAGTATTAAATGAATTTCCTAAACCGTCAAGTTTGTCTGTCTGTATGTAAGTTTACAACATATTTACCGGTGTCATCTTGGGTAGTAGTAGAGGTAAATAAGTCTTCACAATATTTGTCATCGGGGGATAGCAACTTTTGTGTTGGTAGGATTTCCTCCTGGTTCCAAAAAGACTGAAGTATGTCATCAGAGGAAGTATGAGACAAGTGCATGCTAACATGTGTGTTGTTGTTAGATGTGTGTTCATTAGTGTCAGGGACGAAAGAGCCTGATACAACCCATCCAAAGGTAGTTTCAATTAAGAAAGGTAAACTTGAACCTATTTTCAAACGACCTGTCTGTAAAATAGAATAGAAAAGTTCAGCCCCAATTAATAAATCAATTGAACTGGGTATGAAAAATGTCGGGTCAGCTAGTGAGTTTGCTTGCTTTGTAGGTATGTGCCATGTGTGAGTAGGTATGTAGTTATGAGGTAAGGGAACAGCAATGTTGTCCATGACAATGAATGTGAGATCAGCTGAGTAGTTGTTATATCGAGATGAAATGTGAGTATGAACACTTACTTGAGAATGTTTTAGCGTATTCCCAATACCAGATATATTATTATGATCCTGCTTGAGTTCTAGCTGTAGTAATGAGGCCAGTCTGTGGGTAACAACGTTGACCTCGCTGCCTGCATCCAGAAGAGCTCGAGCGTTCACCCACTTTCCTGCCGCAGATTGTATTCTGATGATAGCTGTGGAAAGTAATATTTGTTGCTTGTTAGTGTTAGACACTAGTACCGCAGAAGGTGAGTTTTGAGATGCATGTAGTGGCAAATTAGTATTAGGTGCATGTAGTTGCATTTGAGCAGTAGTAGAATGTGGTTGCATTTGAGCAAGTGGTGCATGTGGTTGCAATAGAGTGGTAGGTGCATGTGGTTGCAATAGAGAAGTAGGTGCATGTGGTTGCGATAGAGTGGGTGTACCCGTAGCCGAAACGTAATTTGTAGCATGTAGTTGTGGGTCAGCAATGTAATTTTGCGTGGTGGGTTGTGAAGGTAATAAGGTGCTAGAAGCAAAGCTAACCTGTGGTTTAGTTTTATCCATATGTATACTTGTGTGATGTCTGCCATTGCATGTTAGGCACTTATATTTGGAACACTTGTGATTGGCTTGATAATGCTGTAAGCAATTGTAACACAATGATTTAGCTTTAACTAAGTTCACACGGTCATTGACAGATAGCTCAAGATAGCTCGGACACTTATGCAAAGAGTGTTTGCCTTGACATAATATACATGATGCAGTTGCTTCAATAGAAGTGACATGGGAAGACTTTACATTAAGTTTATCACTCGGTTTATCGGCGTTAAGCATTTCAAAGGCAGTCCTGCGTGCATTAAGGAATTCGAGCAGTTCACACATAGTGGCAATAGTATTTTCCTTTCTGTTTAGCTCCCAGGCAGCTCTCAAGGAGTTATCTAATTTTTGTGATATAAGGAATACTAAAAGAGCGTCCCAGCTGTCAACTGCTAGGTTGACTGAACTGCTAGACTTTGCTGCAAAGTGACTAAAAAGTCTTTCAAATTGTACCTAGTAATAGTGACAAAATTAGTAACCGCTTTTAAATGAAAGTTTACAATAATTGTTTTGTTCTCATACCTCTTAGTAAGGATTTCCAATGCTTTTGCATAATTTTCCTCCGTGATAAGCAGTGAAGAAATGAGCCCCGCTGCTTCTCCAGTTAGGGATGACTTTAGGTACTGTAGTTTGTTCACCACGGGAAGATCTGTTCCGTCTACAGAAGCCATAAAAATGTTTTTAAATGCCGGCCATTTTCGAATATCCCCGTCGTATCTAGGGAGTTCCAGTTGCGGCAACTTTACGCGTGGTTTCCTGGAAGTGCAGGTATCGTTACACATTATCGTGCACAGCGGATCGTGTCCAAATGACGATCGCGAAGTAGTTACAGGCGCTAGTAGGGTAAGGACGCTACCTGTTCGTCTTCCTGACTATGCATCGTGGTAACAGTCGCTGGATGAGCGGCGACGTATTGGTGGAATATGCGTGGATTTCACTTATCCAAATGTTATTGTTAGATTTGCTGTATGCAGCTTCAAAATGTTTGGTGTGTACACCGAGATCACTTTTGATTTTTTTTGTTTTTCACACGAAGAAATGCGGTGTTCCGCCATATTCCACAAGAAAAAGAGTGAGTGGTTTTTGAACGAATGCTTTATGACGAATGAATGACGTATGCGTCAATGTCGATAAAACAGTATGGAACGAATGGAACAGTTGTACACTTTTGTCGATAGATGGCGTATGCGCCGCGAAGTAGTCAATCAATGAGTCAATGTTGCAGTGGCGTGTGCGCCGAGAAATATGCCCGTAGGATGGCAGAAAAGTATTGTAGGTAGGATGGCGTGTGCGCCGCGTAGTTGTAGGTAGTAAACACTGTAGTTGTCGTGTGCGCCCCGAAGCGGTGTAGGTGACGATAATGTAGTACGTCTCGTAGTTAGTAACACAAAATGTAGATGTCGCTGTGTAGGTTCGACTTGTAGGATGCTTCTTCCCGCCCCGGCCAGAGTGCAGCACAAGAACGATGAATGAATGAACTGAATGTCCGTGGCACGGCCGATAACACGTGACGATCTCCTTGAAGCACAAAATGGCGATCTTGTTCACGCGCCGAGCACACTTTTTTACAGGCGACGAAGGACCAAAATTATAAATATTATTAAGTCTTTATATTTGAAATCACGGGGAAGAATGTCTGATTGAAAAAGCACTGGTTCTTGACACTGGGTTTATTGTATGAACTTAGAAATTAAATTACAAAACAGAGCACCTCCAAACACGTCTAATTTACTGATTGACCGGGAACGAAGAGAGCGAGACAGAGAATGAGATAACAGATGTATATTTATTAGAATAATAAACACAGAAAGATTGAAAACTTTATAACAAAAAGTTATTGAGAAGTATGATATTCATAGAAGCAATTTCTATTAACATTAGAGCATAGAAATATATTACATTCCGAGCATTTAACGAATGTCAAGTTCCTACAGCCTTCATTACGATATTTTGATCTGTTATTGGGTTTCCCTAGCACAGGTTGGTAAATGTTTTGCTTCTTTCACTCTTTTGGCCGCGTGAGGTAAAGACTCCACGAGTCTTTGTTTTCTGGTAGAAGTAGAAGGTCTCTCCTGTATTAAGGAAACAGGACTAGCACCGTTTCGGGCGCTTCGAATGGAACCAACGCTGGAAGTAGGGCTATGCTGCATATTACGTGTCACGCGTGCTAATTGTAGGCTCAATAGTGGCTCTGATTGGTGTGGATCTGAGTAAATGAATTTCTTTGCAAAGTCCAACTTGAAGTCCAAGTATTGGAGTATATCTTTTCTAAGGCATCCTGATTGTGCAGCATCTTGTCGATATTGCACCCATCCTGCTGCTGCTGCAAAGTCAAAGAAGTGAAATATTGTTCGGATGGTCCATTTTCCGGTTCTTCCTCGCATGGGATACTTGCCAATTATACGATCTAGCAAGTCGATGCCTCCCATAAATTTATTGTATTTTTTTATGGCGACAGGTTGTGGCACTTCGATATACTCCCCTTTCTGTTTGCTCCAGCGACGACATGTTCCTAATGGTGGGACAGCTGCGTCAGTTGATGTAACATAAATTGTTTTCCTGTTTTCCTGTTCCTATCACGCTACAAACATTTGTACATTCGGCCATAATTTCAAACAAACGGTTATCAATGTAATGAGAAAAGTAATCTAAGGAACTCTTGACAATGAAGCTAGGGTCGAATGATACGTCCAATTCTTCATCTGGAGTAAAATCGAAGTTTTCTGTGTGTTTAAATCGTAAACTCAGGTTCCTAGACGATTGAGGAAGTGTGCGTAAAGATGAAAGAGGTTCGTCGTCCGAATCATTCCATTCCTCTTCATTTTCGAGTGGAATTTCCTGGTCGGGTATTCCCTCTCGCCATTCTTCAAGGTCTATTTCTTTATCACTGTCTTCCTCTTCCATATCTGACACGTCGAAATTGATCATCTGCACTATTTCTCGATCAGACAGAGGACCTGTAAAAATATTTCAATAATAATACTGAATGCCCAAAGTATCACGTATGATACTTGCAGAAAAACTCGAACTATGTACAAAATAATCACACTTTTCCACATAACAGTTTTGCTAAATGTAAATTTAGTAAAACTGTTATGTGGAAAAAATCCAAAATCAATCTCAAGTAGCTCTTAAATATCCTTACAAATGTTGGTGAGCCAAATGGTACTAGTATATAAGTTTAATTGTTAGAATTAGTCCTTAGTGTTAATTTGTGAGTGCTGTGCGCACCTGTAATTGGCACAAACGCCAGCCCTCTGTTGTTAATTTACGATCTAACTTGTAATGTGTTTGTGCTGTTGGTGTGCCTTAATAAATAAAATAAATAAAATAAACTAAATAAATTTACAACAGATTTAACAAGATTTAAACAAAAAAGCACGAAGATTTAAACAAAAACTAATATTTACCTTTACGCGATTTCGCCATGACGGCTACTGCAGAATCTTCAAACTTGCACTGACCGCAAATAATTTAAATAATGACACCTAGCAAAGTAGCGGTGATGGTAACAATAAACGAAACCCTACACTTACTTTTAGACGAGGAGTTACATTAGTATGTATTGCGACAGATGTCGTCAAAAAAAATTCTAAACTAACCTCGTGAGGCCCAATGTCTTCAAGTGATCACAAAATCAATTGTTCTTTTCAAAGTCGGGCCTCACGAGGCTAAAGGTATCACTGGTGATACCGGGGGTCTCAGGAGGATATCCCAGAGGGGTAGGCAGAGACCAGGTGCTGCCACTTGCCACGATCCTGACAGATCACTAGTGTAGTGACTACAATTGAGAAAGAAATGTTGCGTTGGTTTGGACATGTGCAGAGGATGAAGGAAGAAAGACTGACGAAAAAAATATATCGAGCGTATGTGAATGGAAGGTCCTGTAAGGGACGCCCCAGGTGGACATACTTATATCAAATAGGGGATGTATTAGCAAAGGACAAGATAAAAAGTACCCGAAAAGACATCTGAAAGTCGATGAAGTCAATATTTCTGTGATAATACAATACAAATACAATATTTCGGTCGTAAATCACTTTTTGGTCCGTGAAAAGCGAATAAAAGAACAAGAAAAAAATGACTTTACGTTTCTGAAGTATATATAACCCAACCTAATAAAATTTGATTCGGTTTTATGAAAATGTCTTGATCATTCAGGTCTACATTATTTGTGCGCATATTGATGCTAAGTTTACTTTGAGGCCATGATCATCATGTCATGATCATCGACTCCTTCGACTTTACTAAGCAAAGTGTAGGTTATTGAAAGTAAAGTAATGGTGTGACAGGGCTATGAAACATATATTTGATTGAAAGTCGATCTTTTCGTCAAAGTAAAGTCAAAGTGCAGTTTAAGAATCTCAGCCTTAGCGTCCAGTGTCAATCTATCCGATGGGTGTTTGTAATTATGTAGGTACCTACAGACAAACAGATAGCAGTGCATCCTGGATTTAACGCAATGCTGGCGGACGCCGGACGCTGATGTGCCGTTGTATTTATTTTATCAACAACCGTGCCTCCTGCCAATCAAGCTTCAATTAGACATACAAGGTCAACCTGATGATTGTGATGCCTGGGCCGCACTCATTGCGATAACATTCGGGCGATAAACTTCGTCTTCGGTCTACGGCGAATCCTCGCGGCCACACAATGCGCGATGTGCAAGCGATGTCAAATGCAAAAAAACAAAATGGACGCCGGGGTTGCTCTGTATTTTATGGCAGCAAATAATGATTTTTTACATTTATGTCGTAGTTATTATTTATTTATTCGTAGTTTGCAATAAATTCTAAAATTTTATCATTACTCCAATCAATGTTACGCTTCTATGCACATACTCTGTGAAATAACACGTCCGCCACGTTTGACAGGTGCACGCTGACTGAAGTGTGGCCGCTCAAGCGAAGTTCATCGCGATAAAACTCTTTGATCTGTGAAAGTTTACCGACAGCTACGCGAAGTCCTGCCGAAGCTCCGAAGCATACGCGAATACTTGGCTACACACATCACGATGGCCCGAATCTTCGGGTTATCGCGATGAGTGCGGCCCAAGGGTAATCGTCACGTCAATAAGACGTTCGTGACTGACTGTTGCTTATTATTTAGGGAAACTAGGGGTAATAAGTCTGTAATTGATTACTTTATTTTGTTCATAAGACAGTAGAGCGTTAGGGCTCCATGTAAGACGGACATCGTGCATGTTATAATATTCAAATCGGAGATAGGATGAAACTATTCTTAATAGTACAGTAGATGTCTGAAAGTCTGAAATTGATGTGACAAATAATAAATAATTTAAGTTACCATAAGATTTAATTAGTTTCCTTTGATTCATTGTGCAAATTCGTCCATATATTAAAGAAATATATTTTTCTTAATTAAAACATGTAAAATTGTTAGAGGCACTTATGTAACTAACTCATTTTTTTGTTCACATTTTGGACTAGTTTAATTCCTGTAACAATCGTTTAGGTATTGAATAATTTTATAAATCCTTAAAATTTAACAACTTTTTTACATCAAGTTACCATGCTTTTATAAATTTCATAACAATAAATTAAACTTGGTCCAGGGAATCAATGTCAATCAGTTGTTTTAAGTTTCGCGCAGTTAGCTTTATGTGGGCCCTCAAGTGTATCATATAGGACATTTGCACTAATCAGGGCAGCTTAGTGGTGACCCAGTACGCCAAAGACAATAATAGGCTATTTGACCGATTTCTGAAAGCCATCTCATATTGTTTGTTGGTGTTCATGGAGTCCTCAGAAAGTGGTCATTCTAAATTCTTTCGTGTATTTCTTCTAAAAAAGGCAAACGAAAATTTACTTAGCAAATAAGCCGCTAAAACGCTATCTAGACGTCACTTCCGGTAAACCAACCAATGAACGTAAGAAAGAATGAATGACTTTTTTACTAACATGTGACGTCATCATAGAAACGGCCACTCCAGGCCGTTTTCAACACAATGGCGGCAGATACTATTTATCAAATTTTATCTTGTGTTTTTTTACAAATCATAAATGTTTTTTTAGTCAAAATGCCTCAAAGCGGTTTTTAGACACATAATTTATACGAATACGTATAAATGATACTGTTTTTTTCACACTGTCAAATAGCCTATTATGACCCTACCTCGTTTCTCCCAGGAATACCTCAGCACTCGCGTCGCGTCCGCCTGCAAAGATTTGCCGGTAACAGCCGCGGCCCAGCTCTGCCGAGAAGGCACGGCCCATATGGACACCTACCTTCTTCACGTCCTCGCGTCCAACGCCTCCGCTGAGACGATGTGCCGCATCGTTAGTCTGTGCAACAGCGAGAAGTTGGACAACATCGTTGGACTGAATGTGAGTTCCAATAGAGCATTTACTTTTTATTAGGAAATATTAGCAGTTCTGTATTAAGGACTTTAGTGTTTTTCGTAAATGTACAGACGCTGTGACTGCGCACCAAAAACTGTGCTATTGTTAATGTTTTGACATAGAGACATAGAGAGCTTAGGTATTTAAGTATTTGTATCAACTTATTTTATTTTTACATTTCGGAGATCTTACAGCAATTCTTATAGTAATTATATAAACCAAGTAAAATTGTGGCACAAAAAAGCCATGGGTTAGTCTCACATGTAGCACAAAATTGTAAAAGGGTTCTATTTAGTAGGGTTAATGGTTCATATTGAAATAAAATTGATACAGTACTAGTTAGCACAGATTAGGAAAAAGAAAAAAGTTTCATTATACAGAGTTGTTCACAGCCTCAACAAAGTTGTTTACAAAGAGTTTGATTATATCATTGCGTTATGTATTAGGTAATAGACGACCTCTGTGGGGCAGCGGTTAGCGCATCTGACTACCATGCGAGAGGTCCCGGGTTCGAATCCCGGCTAGGGACAAATAAAACCCAGGTCTTGGATGTTTACATGTTTGTGACGTCGCTGTTTCTGGTTCCCACGACACAAGGTATCCTAGTGTGGGGCCAGAAGCAATTTATGTGCCTGTATGTAAATGTTTATTGTTCGGCCGCTGGGAGTTTACGATCCTGACGCATATGACTAGTGATGGGAGAAAATCAACGTTATCATTCCTTACGTTATTCTTAACTAGCTTTTGCTACTGACTCACGATTAAGTAGTTTTGTTTTTTACACGACCTTCACTCAGTCATTTCTTGTGCCATTTTCGCAGGCATTTTAGAAGGGTCATCATCTTTTTTGTGCCGAATGGCGGTGAAGTGTTGTGGCGAGCTGTGCGACCTTTAATTTGAGCCCAGATCAGCTCAATCGCTTTGTACGGCAGTGGTACGGAGAGATTCTGAGAACGCGATGATCATTTTCTAAAGCCTGTTCATCAACTTCGTATCGCTAAAGGGACCGTTATTATTTTCGTTATTTTTGGTACGTCACTACAAAAAAATACGGTTAACATAACCTTGTGACAGCGTAGTAAGGATTTTACGCACGAACATTAAATATTGATTTCTTCTTATTTCACATTTAAATCACTGTGCAAAATATAACATTGATTGTAAGTTTACAATGATATAGTTTCAATGACAATTATTTGCTAGTAGGATAAATAAGGCATAAAAATATTTTAATCGAAAATTTAACGCCACTTCAAGGTTACGTCGTCCGTTCTAACGTGACCTGTCAGGATCGTAAACTCCCAGCGGCCGGACGGTAATGTATAAACTGCCTCTGATCGTCGGTACAGCCGACCGACGGGTGCATGCACTAATGTTGTCTTCTCTTTGGATCATAATTTTTCTATCGTGTTATATTTACCAATGGAAGCATTTGAAAAATGTTGAGTAGGTAATTAACACAATAGTGACATTGGGCGACTTGCACCTCGATTTTTAAATATGTATGGCGGCTAGGCGTACTTAAGTAGATGTCAAACTATAAAAACACGTCACATTTAAATAAAATTAGCAACTAAACAAGTTCAATGATTTTGGTGCAAGCATCACTTACGCCGACTTGCACCACCGACTAAAATCGATTTAGCGTTAAATTAAATAGAATCTTGACAGATAGTGTATGGCGGAACTGTTAAAATTCTGTTTAACTTAAAGTTAAATGGATTTTAGTCGGTGGTGCAAGTCCGCCTAAGTCACAATCTGATTACTTACTTTATTTAATAGCATAACTTTTCTTTTACAGAAGAAAATTAGCACCACTGCACCTAAGCAAGCCGCTGGGAAGCCCAAAAAAGCTGGTAAATTCGCACAACCAAGTATACCTTTATACTTTCACTTCTACTCGGTAATAGAAACCACCTTATATATGAGACTAGAGTATCGAAAAAAGTATCGGTCGTTTCGTCGATATTTAGTATAAAACAGCTGATAGAATATTTAAAAGTCGCCAGGAAAGCTGAGTGTCAAACCTGTGTACCGTTGTGGACGAGCGTGGCGATTAAGCCCATACTCTGATAGGCCCAGTTTTTTGAGAATTTGAGATTTGAAAATTTCGCTAATGCTGCGGCCACACTTGAAGGCGAAGATTCGTGTTCGCGTTGTCGCGACAATATTTCGTGTTCGCTCTACGGCGAACAGCTTGACCACATCAATTAACCTTCGCTACGTCGCGACAATCTAGAACTTTGCTAAATTCATTTTGCCCTTTGATGTGCGGTATTTTACCGACAGCAGCGCGAAGGGTGTTTGTATTCGCGATGATGATTCGCGATAGGACGAATTTTTTGGCCAGAGATGTCGCGACAACGCAAATCTCCACGTTATCGAGATAGTGTGGCCGTACCATAAGTAACTACTTAACTGTAGTGCTGTCTCGTCAAATTTCTCAGAAACGAGCGTCACAGAACGTTACATAAGTTAAAAAAAATATTAACTCACGCGTGTTATCCCTGAGGGGGTAGGCAGAGGCACCAATCCCTAGAACTGGGCCCACGTTTTGCCGAGTTTATTAGGTCCCAAACGTGACAAGTGGCAAGCCTGTCGCCGTTATCCGGGCACAATTTATCAGCGAATGGTGTTGCTGTACAAACAAACAAATGTACGTAACTAAATGTCATTGGTGCATGCGTGGTTCGAACCCAGACCCTCATGATCGAGAAGCAAGGATCAATCCCACTACGCCACCATCGCTTGTTTTACTTAGTGAAATTCTCAATTCAGAAACCGGGACTTAATCTCTCTAAGATAAATTCTGTAATACTTGTAATGTAGTAATGGTTTCTGTAGTGTAACCCCTAGCTATCTTAGTTTGGAACCAGCGTATTCATTAAGTATCTTTTGAAGGAAAACATAGCATCTATTTATCACCCTGTCACATTAGTATGTGACTCAATATCTGTGTCACACCTCGAATATCCGCTAAAACGCGATATCCACTTTGTGTGATGCATAATAAGCCTACTACGAACTAAATATTGCACTTTGGCATACATAAGTATGCGTAAAAAATCATAATAAAGGCATTTGATTCTCTTGACGTAACAATAATTACATGAACTGTGTAATTCGAGCCATTATTGGCAATTCACTGCCTTGTTGGTCTAGTGGTATCACGTCTGATGACCGTGCCGAAAGTCGACGATTCGATTTCCACTGAGGGCCGCCGTGCGCTTGTACGAATGGTCTTAGCTTGGGATCATGGTTCATGAGTATCCTTGTTTGGGCTCAGGACAAGTTTGTCTTGTGTGTCAGACACATGGAAAAGTTGAGACAATAATGGGTCCGAGGCTTCATTAAATCAGTGGTTCTGCACTGGTTTGGTACACATTATTTTTTGTTTTCATCAATTTAACAGCTCATGAACTAATTTAGTCATTTAATATTGTGCCAAATAACTGCTACTTCATAGTAACTACTAAAGCTCAATGCACACTAACAGTGTTCACGTATTTCACGTATCCCTCGTAGCCCCTGCTGTCTGAGTGATCTTAAACGATCACGAAGGTTAAGCAACATAGGAAGCGTTCAGTGCATGGATGGGTGACCGTTCTATGACTAACGCTAGTGGTATTTTTCCAAGCGGTTTTTTGCTTCGCAAGGCAAATCAGAAGCCTTAGGGCGGCTTGAAAAACTTCTGACAGTAAGACCAGTCACTAGTCTTACAAGCCTCCACCAATCCGGACTAGGCCCCAGTGGTGAAGTATGGCCTATACCTTCCTCAGGGAAGAGACCAGTGCCCCTCGGTGGGGACATAATGGGTTGATGATGATGGTCTATATAATTATGTAAGCTCACACCTGTATCCCAGAGCGGTAGGCAGAGACCACATGCTTCCATTTTCCACGATCTTGACAGATCACTTGCACTTATCGACATTGCACTTTAGGTACTTTACTTATTTTACACTGTTTATTTATAGTTCTTGTTGGAGGCGAACGCTGCACTTGGGGACCGTCCTACTGGTGTTCCAACATCAGGTATGTACAATTAGTACTATTTTCCACTTAATAAAACAACGCTTGGCATATACCTTTCTCAGGGGGAGACTCGTGCCCCTCGGTGGGAACGTAATGGGTTGATGATGAAAAACAACGCTTAAAATAACTCCTACGCCAAGGCGTTAAAGTGCGTTTTCTTATGTCGTGATAAGTACAGTTTCTGAACAACGTTATCCAATAAATTCTGTGAAATAACAACCAAGGGCCAGTTTATGAATTGAGAATTTCGCTAAGTAACAACTTAAATGTAGTGCTGTCTCGTCAAATTTCTCAGAAAAGAGCGTGACAGAACGTTACTTAAGTAACGTTCTCCGTTCTCCGTTCAGAAACCGGTCCTATTAGTTTGAAATAAAAGGAAGAGACGACAAAGTGACAATACTAAAATATCCCAGTAGCAATTATTCAATTCTCACCAAGTGAGTTATAATAAACTATGAATATTATAGTCGATAGTTGTTTTCGCAGTAAATCCAGATACCATACATAAAATATTGTAGACTATTTGTACAGCTGTACATCTGCATACATAGTTGATTATTTTTTGTCGTTTTCTCAATCGACCTATGTTGACGATGATCAACACAAAAAGAAAAAATAGCGCGCAATTTTTTGATATTGATCTCTTACAATTAGCAATAAGCAATGCAATGTACGAACATTGCAAACGTCTGCCGTGTTGGTGTAGCGGTAATACATTGGCTACCATGCCAGATTTCCCGGATTCGGTTCCAGCTGGAGGCCGCTTAGTAGTACAAATGGTAAGAATAATTCCCTTGTCTGGTAACCATAGCACTTGGTATCTTATTTTAGGACCAGGGGTACAATTACGTAAGACTAGTACGTAAGACTGAGTTGTCTTTTTTTCCCGGTATGTCACACTGTTGCGTTCTGGGACTTTTTTTCCCAGTAGGTATCTCATACTCCGAACTGTCATATACACTAACATTTTTGAGTTGTCTAAATGCTTAACCCGATGGAGTGGAAAGTTACGTAATATAAGGGCAGGACAAGTGATTCTAAAGTGTGGACGTTATGTATAGGAAATTCATGTCGTATGACTTTCCATGGTTTTCCAAACTTCCCGACCTTGCGCATCCAACTACTCCTTGCCAACGTAACCAGGTCGTCAAACTATCTGATGGGGGGCCTACCTGCCCACGCTGCATCGTTAGGATCGCGGTCGCCAGTGGTCAAAACTTTGAAAACCATGAGGGAAGCCTACGGACCGCAGTGGCCGTCGAATGGATGATGACGATGATGACTTTCCTTTCAAAAATGAATTGAATAAATGAACATAAACATTTACATACAGGCACATACATACATTGCTTCTTGCCCCACACTAGGACACCCTGTGTTGTGGTAAACAGGGACAGTGACTTAACGTCCAAGACATGGGGTTATGAGGCCTTTGTCCCCAGCCGGGGTTCCAACCCGTCTGGGAACGAAATCGTCTCATATCATCGTTCACTTAACGCTTAATACTTTTGTACTCAAAACTATTTACTAGCTACAAAGCAACAGTGAACCCAAAATGTACCTATAACCGGATTACGTCGATACCTACATCCGAGGTTAAGTGTACAGAGCGACGACCGCTGTTGCATAACACTCAACTCTGGTTCCAATTCGCCTGAACGTAACAATAGATTTGCAATGGGATTGTGAAAACAAAACCGTTAAAAGCGATTGGTCTTGGCTTCGGAAGGCAATCGCATTTTATTAAGTAGCCTTTTTCGCTTCATCAATATTATTAACCTCTTTCATGCTATCTGTACCTTTTGTCTTATCTGTGGGAGAACTCAATAGGAGTATGTTGAGACGTGTAGGCTCTCTTTATACTACTTTTAATTTATATTGTGAATGGTGGAATCGTTCGTAGCCCCGGACCCTGATTGATCTTAAACGATCACGAAGGTTAAGAACATAGGGCGCGTTCAGTGCATGGATGGGTGACCGTCTATGTCTAACGCTAGAGGAATATTTCCGAGCGGTTCCGTGCTTCGCAAGGCACGTTAAGCAGTTGGTGCCGGCTGCCGTAGATCGATGGCAGTCGTTAAGCCAAGTCAGAGGCTTTAGGGCGGCTTGAAAACTTCTGACAGTAAGACCAGCCACTAGTCTAGCCAAAAGTCTCCACCAATCCGGACTTGGCCCACGTGGTGGAGTATGGCCTATACCTTCCTCAGGGAAGAGACCCGTGCCCCTCGGTGGGGACATAATGGGTTGATGATGGAATCAAAAGGCAAAGGAAGATCAATAACCTCACCGGCGAGACGCCTACGTATTTGAATAAAATCAAATCAAAAATGTTTTATTCAAACTAGCACAGAAACTGCGATAATGAACGTTTCAAGTTAAACTGTAACCCGTGCCGGCTATAAGTAATACATGATTGATATAATATGTAATGTTGATTTGTACAGACTCGCTATGTTTTCCTTTTGCCATGACTCATGGCATGAGCAACGATTCCATTAATTTATTTATTTGTTATCTCTGCCTTGACGACTATGCTTTGTGTCACTTACAAACGGTTCAAAGTCGAACATTTTGTGACTATATTGTAGATTACCGACCTTGCTAGCTGTGTTGCACTACTGCATTGTAAATGCTATTGTTACTGCGTTCTTAAAGCTAATGCCATTGGTGCGAAAATTGTTCGCCAATGTTACTGCCTTTGTACGCCATTGGGAAATACATTCTAGTACTTTCGATATTTAGTACATGCATTAGATCCAGGTTATGTACCAGAATCGCTCGTAGCCTGGGCTGCCTGAGTGATCTTGAACGATCACTAAGGTTAAGCAACATACGGCGCGTTCAATCCATGGATGGGTCACCGTCTATGACTAACGCTAGTGGCATTTTTTCCGAGCGATTCAGTGCTTCGCAAGGTACGTTAAGCATTTGGTGCCGGCTGCCGTCGATAGATGGCAGTCGTTAAGCCAAGTCAGAGGCCTTTAGGGGCGGCTTGAAAACTTCTGACAATAAGACCAGCCACTAGTCTTACAAGTCT
Organism: Yponomeuta plumbellus; assembly: GCA_947310845.1. Taxonomy (NCBI): domain Eukaryota; kingdom Metazoa; phylum Arthropoda; class Insecta; order Lepidoptera; family Yponomeutidae; genus Yponomeuta; species Yponomeuta plumbellus. The sequence continues at coordinate 16,436,086 of OX371194.1, forward strand.
CCACCAATCCGGACCTGGCTCCCGTGGTGGAGTATGGCCTATACCTTCCTCAGGGAAGAGACCCGTGCCCCTCGGTGGGGACATAATGGGTTGATGATGGACCAGATTTGGTTTTTCCATTCCATTGAATTCTAAATGCGACAACGACCGCCACGTTGCTCCACGTAACTAGAATAGTTTTTGGTCAGCTTATACTATTAAAGTATAATAATATTATACTTTAATATAACCTGACCAAAAATAATAATTATTATAAATAATCACACTATCACACTAATATTATAAACGTGAAAGTTTGTGTGTGTGTTTATATGTTTGTCAGTCTTTAGCGCTGAAACGGCTGGACGGATTTTAATAAAATTTGGTATGGAGTTAGCCGATACCCTGGATTAAAACATAGGCTACGTTTTACCGCGGGGAAATATCTTATTCCTACGGGAAAATCGATGAACCGCGGGTAACACCGCGGGGCACAGCTAGTTATATTATTATAATAATAACTTGCACACAACACAATCACTTGACCTAGTCCCAAACTAGGATAACCTGTGCTTTGGTAACCAGGCAAGGGCATTCCAAACATGGAACACACCTAGACTGACGCCATTTGTACAAATGTACTGCGGCCCCGAGTGGGGATCGAAACCACTACCTCTGTCTTGATAGGTAAGCACCTTAACGGCTAGACCAACGACGCAATCTAAATTTAATTAATAATACAAAGGCAACTGCGCTCAAACAAACTTTTCATAATTAAAACGGATAGATAGAGAACACTTTATTGTACATAAAAAAAGGAGATTACACAGGTATTTCTTAATCTAAGAGTCTCTCTTAGAAGTAGTACTCTTAGAAGAGTACAGACGGTGGCCTGGTGGACGGTGGACAAAGTTACATACTTACTTTATTTATTTATTTATTAGACACAACCAACAGATGTTAGATATTTGAGTCTTCAACTCCACAGTACCGGCCATGAGTGCCGCGCCACCCACCACTGCATCGAGCGCGTTTGGTCCAAGATGCAGGTGGCAGCGGACACCGACAGCATATGCAAGATCTGCACCGACATGGTCACTCAGGCACGCGACCAGCTGCAGAGCAACGAGACGCAGGTAACTTGGACCACCCGCTTAAAGCTCGAAGCCTTATGACGCTCGATCGCACTTTGCGGAGCTAGGTGGAGATTCGGGTGGGCGTGCCCCAACCCCACAGTGGTCTAGATTTATTCGGGTGGGCGTGCCCCAACCCCACAGTGGTCTAGATTTACCCCACTCCGGCACGCGACCAGCTCTAGAGCAAAAGACGTAGGTAACTTTTACTACCCGCTTAGATCTCAAAACCTTATGACGCTCGTTTGTCATTCGCGGAGCTAAGTGGAGTTTCAAGTGGGCTGTGGCCCAACTCCACAGTGGACTTCGTTCACCCCACTCAGACACTCGACCAGCTGTAGAGCAACGATACATATTATAGAAACTTTTACTACCTGCTTCTATCTCAAAGTCTTATGACGCTCGATCGCCATTTGCAGAGCTAAGTGGAGATTCGGGCGGCCCATGCCCCAACCCCACAGTGGACTTCGTTCACCCCACTCAGCCACGCGACCAGCTATAGAGCAACGAGACGTAGGAACTTTTACTATCCGCTTAGATCTCAAAGCCTTATGACACTTTATCGTCATTTGCGGAGCTAAGTGGAGATTCAGGTGGGCCGTGCCCCAACCCCACAGTAGTTTAGGTTCACCCCGTGATTTTGGGTTTCATAAATTTACGTGTGGGATTCAGCATTGTAAGAAAACGCTTCACTCTATGTCCAGCAGTGGATGATTATGGATGGGTAATTGATTGGATTGGCTTATAATTTTTTTTCTTCAAATACAGTTATTTTATTTTTTAACATTGGAAATTCAAGGCGGAAACCATTAAACTTCGACTTTTACTAAATGTAAAATATTAAGCATATCAAGCCTACTGAAACGGCGCCGTGAGCCTCAACTTCCCAACCAAAACAAAACCTTATTCCCTCGCAGGAGGAGCTAAAGGAGGTGTTCGAAGGCTCCTGCAAGCTGATCCCCATCAAAGTTGTCGCGAACGAGTGCATAAAGATGTCGGACGAGTTCGTCCCGGACCTTGTCGAGACGCTAGCCTCGCAGATGAACCCGCAGACTGTTTGCTCAGTCGCTGGCCTCTGCAATAGCGCCCGCATCGACAAACTGCTTGAGGAATATGTAAGTGGGACTGTTTTACTTTTTCTTCGACGCGATTCTTCATCAGACACTGTTTTGTTCATCAAAAATGCTGGCATGGGCGATGTAGTGATCCAACTAAGAGGATCATGTAATTAATTTTCAATTTAAATGACCTATTACAAGGTAGACTTTTCCGCGTGTCGATTTATTCTGCATTTCCAACTAAAGTGCATCGAATCGATACTGTTACACGATACCATTATACCAATGTTATTAGAGATTTCATGAAAAACCAAACTCTACAAAGCATAACTCTTCCAGCCCTAATTCTAGAAACCCTACATCATGGTAAACATTTATGACGTGCCCTGTTCCTTTTAGCGGGGTCACTACGGCGCCCACGCCCTCTGAGACTGAACTACAAAAAATAAAATGCTTGAAGAAATAAGCTGATTTCACGCAAATCGGTAGTTGACACGACCAACAATAAATTATTTGATGTGCTCGATTAAAACAAAAATTACAAAATATTTCGGTAAATGTGTCTTTTTTAGTCAATTACTAGTTATTACAATTTTTAAATACATGAAACATAAAAAGAGTGCTCTGAAATATGACGTCATAATCCGGTACTTTCATACAAATTCCGTTTTAAAAGTAACTCATTTGACACGGCTAACATTATACATAACTGTATGTACATTGACATTCAACAAGCAGAATGTAAATTCTTTACGTTGAAATAAAAAATTTTGAATTTTGAATTTGAATTTTAATTTTGAATTTTGACATTTTGTCAACTACCCAATTCTTACAGAACGCTGAACTCAAGAGGCGTGTAGAGTGCAGGGACTGCTACACCGGAGTCGGCGCCCTTCGCAGCCGCTTGGAAAAAACATCCGACGAAGACTTCGTGGTTGGGCTTCTGAAGGTAATTACTCGAAATAACACCCACTTTTATTACTTTTAGTTTGCACAAATGTCCCTAAAGATATCATAACTTAAATAGCTTGTAGCCTCGGCCGCCTGAGTGATCTTAAACGATCACTAAAGTCAAGCAACATACGGCGTGTTCAGTGCATGGATGGGTCACCAACTATGACTAACGCTAGTTGCCACTAGCGAGCGGCTTTTCCGAGCGGTTCCGTGCTCCGCAAGGCACGTTAAGCAGTTGGTGCCGGCTACCGTCGATAGATGGCAGTTGTTAAGCCAAGTCAGAGGCCTTAGGGCGGCTTAAAAACTTCTGACAGTAAGACCAGCCACTAGTCTTACAAGCCTCCACCAATCCGGACTAGGCCCCCGTGGTGGAATATGGCCTATACCTTCCTCAGGGAAGAGACTCGTGCCCCAAAATTGTTTATTTTAAAAACCACAAAATTAATGTAAAAATGACGACACTCGTTTGGTGCTTAATTCTAGTGTACAATATTATTGTCGTTGCGTCCTGTCTCCTAAACTAGGCTAAAAAACCTGTATCTTAGGAGAAGGTGAAATGAAGTTAAAACGTTAAAAATGTGCGTACATACGTAGTCGAGATACATTGAGATACATTGACAGACGTCCGTCAGTCAAGATAACAAAATTTAATTAATAAAGATAATGGGTTGATGATGATGTCATAACTTTAAATTTCACCACCCTCCACCGGCTATTTTCGTCCCAGGCCTGCCGCCAAACCGGCTCGTTTTCCGACGCCTGCTCCACACTCATGTTCACACACTACGCGGAGATCCGTGCCACGGTAGAAGCCGACTTCCGTCCCGCGGGCATTTGTGGCTTGGCTGGCGTCTGCGCATCCCTACAACACGACCACGGCGAATACACCTTCCCCGAGGAGGTCACCGATATGCGGGTGAAAAAGTAAGTCCCTAAAATGCATAGTTGTGAATGTAGAAATGCCTTTAATGCGACCAAGGCAGAGCTACTTCTTATTTGTGAGAATAGGCCACTTAACCGTTTTCTGAAAACCGTCTCATATTGTTTGTTGGTGTTCATGAAGTGCACAGAAAGTGGTCATTTTAAATTAAACTAAACTTTACTTTTCAAATAAGCCGCCAAAACGCTATCTTGGGCAATATGGCGTCGCACAGGCATTGTGACGTCACATCCCAGATAACCAACCAATGAACGTAAGAAAGAATGAATGATAGACGCCATTTTTACTGACATGTGACGTCATCATAGAATCGGCTAATCCAGGCCGTTTTCGATACAATGGCTGCAGATACATAATTATCAAATTTTATCTTGTGGTTTTTACAAATAATAATTGTTTTTTTAGTTAAAATGCCTTAAAGTGGTTTTAAGACTTAATTGTTTTTTTCACACTGTCAGCCTAGTGAAAATGGGCAGGCCATATAAAATATGGCAAACGTGAGGTTGTTGCCAAACCACACATACGCGGAGATTTATGCCGCGGTCGCAGCGGATTTCCGTCTCTCTCTGCCTATTTCATTTGTTATACTATACCGTCGGAATGGCATTGTGATGCTATTGCTCAGTATACTACGAAATTGCGTAAATTCGTCTTGATTAGAGTTTCTATGCGTAAAATTACAGTCCATTTAATTTAAACATCATAAAATATAGTTGAAAATCTCTTATTTTAAGGTGCATTTATAGTAAAATTAAAGTACATTTAAGTATACCCCATATAAAAGTAAACTCGTTTCCAGTGACGACGTGCCGTGCGAGCTTTGTGAGCAACTGGTCGTGCACTTGCGTGACGTCATCGTCGCCAACACCACCGAGCTGGAATTCGAGAAGGTTCTGCAAGGTTGGTTTAGTTTTTATACTCTTACATGACTCGTCAATCCTCTATAAGCACCTCATTTGCCGTATGAGATAGACCAACTATAGTTCATACTAACCTCCTTAATATGAACTATTTTGTTAGTTTGACCTTGAAAATAACAATTAAATAAGTTTTCGACTACTCCCACGTCCTTGTCACATTTGTGAGGTCCCCCATCCTAGTGTGACGTTCCATATTTTGCAACTTTACATAATATAGAATTGTTAAATTACAACAGCAGTTCCGAAATTACTTTTATTTCCATTTAAAATCTATTTTTTATTATCAACACCATATCAACATTTGAAAAATAGAACAAAACTTTAAGTAATAATTTATTGATTACATTTTTAATTTCTTAATATTTTTTATTTCAATAAATGATATTTTTTAAATATGACGTCATGACACGAATGTGTAGTTAACTTAACGTCTGACGTACTTTATGCATGGTCCTTAAGAAGGCTAAATAGTTTTATTTATTTATTGATACTTTTATTACACTTGTATTTAAAAAAAATACATAGTACATTGCGGCGGACTTAACGCCATAAGCATTCATAGTTCATACGTAAAAAACAATTGTACTCTAGGATTTATCCTTATTTAATAAGACGACCTCTGTGACGGAGCGTTTAGCGGATCTGTCTGTCCCGGGTTCGAAACCCGGCTGGGGACAAAAAAAACCCCAGGTAAGATGTTTACATGTTTGTGACGTCGCTGTTTCTGGTTCCCATGTGGGCCAGAAGCAATGTATATGCCTGTATGTAAATGTTTATGTTTATAATTCGCCTTCAATCCCATAGGCCTCTGCCGCCAGACTGGCAACTTCAAAGACGAGTGCAAATCCCTGGTCGACCAATACTACCCCGTGTTCTACAACTACTTAATCGCCGAGCTTGAGCCCCAGGAAATATGCGCGATGATCGGCGTTTGCGGGGAAAAATTGGATGTGACAATCGCGCCCTTAGTGCCTAAGGAATTAGACGTGAAATTGTTTCGCGGTCCGCTGATTGGCGCTGAGGAAGCGAAGATTAACAGCATGGCGGTGAGTATCGTTGGGTCTCTTTTCGGGTATCTACAGTGGAGGAAAAGAATATGCGTTTTCATTTACCAAATCATTATCATAAGTCATCTGACGCTCATTACAGGACATAGGACTACCAAATAATAATGCATACTTATTGGATAAGAAATTCTTAATGATTTTCTTAATTTGACCGATTTCTGAAAGCCATCTCATATTTTTTGTTGGTGTTCATGGAGTCCTCAGAAAATGGTCATTTTAAATTTTTTCGTGTACTTCTTCTAAAAAAGGCAAACGATAATTTACTTTTGAAATAAGCCGCCAAAACGCTATCATGGGCAATATGGCGTCGCACAGGAATTATGACGTCACTGGTCAGTAAACAAACCAATGAGCTAATGAACAACCTGAATGACAGACGCCATTTTTACTAAGCAGTGACGTCACCATAGAATCCGCCAATCCTGGCCGTTTTCGATAAAATGGCTGGAATTACATAATTATCAAATTTTATCGTGTGTTTTTTTTAATAAATAATTTTTTTTTAGTTAAAATGCCTTAAAGTGGTTTTAATATTCATAATTATACAAGTACGTATAAATATTACTGTTTTGCTTCACACTGTCAAATAGCCTATTTAAAAATATATACAATGGGCGGTCTTATTGCCTATATTGTTATTTGAGTTAAAAAAAGCGAATGAAACGAATCAAACAACTTGACTTCGACAATTTACATTTAGATTGTAAACTATAACTACGACTGACTCTAGGTAGTAATAGCACGTCTGATTTACTTGCCGGAGGTTATTGATTCGATTCACTGGGAGCCGCGGTACATTTGTACACATCGCCTAATCTGTCGGGTCGTATTATTAAGTTATTATTTAACCAAAACTCACGGAAAACAATAACAATCGTCAAAACAATCACCCACAGACCCCCTCGACTAACGTTCGCGTGATGGATCCGGAGTCGGCGGCGCTGCCGATAGAGCGAATGTTCGTGAAACTGCCGCAAAGCCCCGCCGTTTGTTCCTTCTGCGAATACTTCCTGCACTATCTGCAGGTGGAATTGAGCGACGCCAGGACGGAGGTGAGTCTCAGATTGATGTCTATGAGTCTAAGATTTAGACTGAGTGATGCTTTAACAAGATCCAATTGATGTTCGTGCGTCCGATCTCTCCGGGCACTTACTTCGTGGGCTCACATAGTCCGGAAGTACTTAATCCGGACTCTGGAAGTTCTTAATCTGGAGCCCAAGACCCAATCGTGCTAATCGATTGTGCTAAGCTTAAGATTTAGACTGAACGACGCTGTTGCGTACTTTCCAGAACTTGCAGGGGAATTTTTGGTACTTCAAAACGAAAATGTTTCTTATAACAAAATAGTACGAAAACGCCAGTCACCTGAAGCGACCGCTCGTGTGTATTGTAATTATGAACTAAAGTATTTTCATACAAATCGGACACATTTTAGCCTCTGTGGCATGGTTGCCGCGTAATTCGCTTGAACAGAACCTTGGCTTTAAAAAAAATATATTCCTTTCTGTTCTTATTTAGAAAAGATGACCAGAGTTGCCTGTTTTTCCACTAAAAATAATTTTATACATTAACATTAACGTTCAATGTAAAGGCTGCGTCCCCAGTTCGCAAACAGTTTGCCGCCGACTGAGTTAGCGGCGTATCGGTTAAGTATGCCCTTCCATATGATTTAAATGGAGTGTTCACAGTTTGCTAGTTTTGCTCAATCTACAGGATTGAAGGACTGAAGAGGTTAATGTGGTTTGGAGTTTTTCTACGTAACTCGGTTTCACTGTTTACGGTGAAGTCAAGTTGTCATTTCTGAGTTATTATCCCTTGCCCATGTGAGGGGTATAAAAGCAAACTCAACTCTGTCCACTTTTTGAATATTCTAACCTGTGAATGTAGTTTAGTTTGTACCTGCGTATATTCGGATCTTATAAGCATTTTAAATCAGCTTTTGAATATCTTAGACTTTATTTTAATTCCTTAAATAAACAAACTTTTTCTGTGACCGCTGTTGACTAGAAAAACCGAATTTCGCTTTAAATAACTCAGTTTGACACTTCATGGACAGAGGCGGCTTTTACACCCCTCATGTGGAGTGCCTATGTCCTGCAGTGGGCGTGGAATGGCTGATGAGAAGGATTATCCGTGTTCCAGGACCAGATCAAGGAGGTTGTTGACAAGGCCTGCGACAGACTGCCGAACCAAGTGACCGACCAGTGCAAGCAATTTGTCGTCGAGTACGGGCCCGCCGTCATAGCGCTGCTGGTACAAGAAATCGACCCCTCTAGTGTAAGTTGCAGGAATTCGGTTGTTGACACGACCAACAATAAATTATTTGATATGCTTGATTAAAACAAAAATCACAAAATATTTCGGAAAATGTACCTCTTTTAGTCAATTACTAGTTATTACAATTTTTAAATAGCTGAAAAATAAAAGAGTGCTCTGAAATATGACGTCATAAACCGGTATTTTCATACAAAATTCCGTTTTAAAAGTAACTTATTTGACATTTTGTCAACTACCTTATTGGGTATTTGACAGGATGTCAAATGAGTTACTTTTAAAACGGAATTTTGTATGAAAATACTTGCTTGTGACGTCACATTTCAGAGCACTCTTTTTATGTTTCAGTTAGATAAAAAATTTAATAACTAGTAAATGATTAAAAGAAATATATTTTCCGAATCATTTTGTAATTTTTGCTTTAATCGAGCATCTCAAATAATTTATTCATGATAGTGTCAAATACCGTATTTGTGTGCCCATCACATCAATGGAGAACTGGCACTAAAAATGTTTTAATTAAGTAGGAGAGGAGGAGTATGGCCTATACCTTCCTCAGGGAAGAGACCCGTGCCCCTCGGTGGGGACGTAATGGGTTGATAATGATGAGAGGATACGCAAAATTTACTAATAAAATTATTCTTTTTTGGGGTTCCGTAACCAAAGGGTAAAACGGACTCTATTACTGAGACTCCGCTGTCCGTCTGTCACCAGGATGGATCTCATGAACTGTGATAGTTGGACAATTGAAATTTTCACAGATCATGTATTTCTGTTGCCGCTATAACAATAAATACAAAAAAACTGAATGAAATAAATATTTAAGGGGGCTCCCATACAACAGACATGATTTTTTCCCGTTTTTATAGATAACTAGCTTTCGCCCGCGACTCCGTCCGCGTGGACTTTAGTTCAAAATGTTGCAACCCCGTTCACTCCCGTTAAGGGTTAAATTTAGAAAAATCGTGAAACACGTGTTCAATCAATTGTGTTGAAGAGTATTTATTTCAAGTTTCAAGAAAATCTGACAACATTTTTTTATACCTCCATACAAACTTTAACACCGCCGTTTACCCCTTTAGAGGGTGAGTTTCAAAAAATCCTTCTTAGTGCTCCCCTAGGCTCCCTAAGGAACTCCCATGCCAAATTTCAACCCCCTAGGTTCAGTAGTTTGGGCTCTGCGTTGATTCTAAGTCAGTCAGTCAGCTTCTCCTTTTATATATATAGATAGAAGATAGAAAGATAGTACGGAACCCTTCGTGCGCGCAGATAACCAGTCGAAACGTCGATATAGTCACGTGGTACAAACGCGCGCCAAAAAAATCGGCCTTAGAACGTCACTCCCTCACGCCTTTTAATTTGTTTATCAATATTAAAGTTATCTCTTAAAATAATGTTTTTATTGTTAGTAGTGCACAGATTAGGCCTAAGACTGTTTGTTTTATTAAATAATTATTGTTTTATCTGTAAACTGCTAGCGTGTCTAATATCAATAAAAACCTTGCGGGATAGCACAGAAAAATAGAAAACATGCTTGATTATTTATACTGCACCTGCTTGGAAAGTACCTTGATACTTTATCAAATCTACGGTAGAAAGTACGTCATTGCATATCGAACAAATATGCGGGGAGATAACGCATCTGAGCGGGAGAGAAAAGTGTATGAAAATCCATCCTTACGTGGTTTTTCTTTTTTAATTTTGGGTAAGACTATGCGCCGGTAACCTAAATATCAAAAGCCAAAAAGTTTTTACAGTGAGTTTTTATCTCCAAGTTCGCAAAATGACACTGGCCACTAGCTGTGTGTTGGATGGTGTCGGGCTGGCAGTGCGACCCTGCGGCGGCGGCGGCAGGATAAACAATTTGAAAAAAGAACATGTGAAAATTGCAGACGCCATTGGCGCCATTTCCAATTTGTGTGTTGTTTGTTCAATTAGTAAAGATTTCGTTTTTCCTTTTCCTTGTAGGTGTAGTATAAAGCACTATGTATCACTCGAGAGAAACTGCGATTCCCGATCTCAGGTGTTTTAAAGCCCACGCCTACGGCTCGGGCTTCAAACGACACCCTCGACGGTAATCGGTCACTTTCTCCTCTCGGTGAACAATGTACTATTTTCTTCCAGGTATGTCCGGCCCTAGGCCTCTGCCCCCAGACTCATGAAGTGCGTCGCGTGTCCATCAACAGCGAGAAACCAAACTGCTCATTCTGCCTGTTCGCCGTCGTGCAGCTCCAGAGTATGTTATCGAATAACCGCACCGAGGTAAGACTGTGTTTATACTAGACAAGCCGTCCAATCGAAATCAAAACTCCGACACTATCTTGTTGGGTGTATAGAATTGGGTGTAATATATTTAATGGAAAAAATGCAAGTTTCTCACGTAAATAGGTATTTAGTTACAGTGACGTCGAGAAATGTACGTTTAACTAAATATTAAAAACGGTTCGAATAAAGACTATTTGTTAGGTAACCTTAGTTCCTTATTTTTTAGTATAACTACCCCTTTAAAAACAGATATTGCATGGATGTGATGTACGGAGTTCGGTTACTTTTAAAAGTTGTGTTGTCATGGAAAAATTCTATGCTACCAGCGTGCTGTGGACCTTTGGTTCAGGTGTTTTTCGGAGAGATTGTTAGGTTAGATTAAATGTTTTTTTTTTGTGTGTGCCCAAACTATTATTGTATCTGTGTTGTCGATGAAACATTTGGTGGATATTGGGCATGTGTTTGTAATAATTCATTAATGCAAATTAAAGTAAACTCTATATTAGTTAAAAATTTCAATTGTCTAAAACAACTTTTATTGTTTATCTTTTTACATATGGCAACTTTACCGAAAGCCCCTCGATGTCTGTAGCAATACTACATTTTTAACATGGACGGAAATCTCAAAAACATTTCTAAAATTATGCTTTCAGTACAATTTCTTTTTATCAGATTTGTGATTAAGTCTATATATTTTTTAAGATATTCATTAAAAAGCCTTTATTTTAAATGACTTTTCTATGACGTCAGCAAAGACAGAAACGAAAAAAACCAAACCAAATCAACTGACGTTAATGACATTTGTTTTTTTTATTTAGGCAAAGACTGTCTCCTTGATCATCCTTTTATGACGTCACAAACACATAGACATAATGAATAAAACTCAAAAATATCGAAATTAGTTTCTTAAATGGGCAATATTTTTCAAAATAAATTATAAAAAACATCTATCAAAGACCAATTCAGACTTGGCCCCCGTGTGGGGCCTATACCTTCTTCAGGGAAGAGACCCGTGCCCCTCGGTGGGGATATGTCCCCACGGAGGAGCTCGGGTCGTCATCAACCCATCATAATGGGTTATATCAAAAATAAGTGTAATATATTCCCTCATGTCTCCATTTCCTCCGTAGGCTACCATCCGCCAAGCTCTGGACAGCCTGTGCACCCATCTCTCCACCAAACTGCGCACCGAATGCACGGATTTCGTCGACACGTACAGCGAACAAGTCATCGGAATGCTCGTCGCTAACATGGACGCGCAACAAATCTGCGTCTTCTTAAAACTGTGCGATGATAACGTGAACACTGACCCACTAAATCTAAGCCACGGCGCCATCGATAAGTTCCACGACAAACCGCAACTGATGGCTGACCGGAACAACTTCAAGAAGCCGATGCTTCCCAAGCAAATGTTGGAGACCGGAATGGGCGGTGACATCGGTAAGTTAAGCACCCGTTCAACTTATAATTACTTGCCGCATGTTAATACAAACGGTAATAGTATCAGACCTGAAATTTACACACACCGCCCAGAATAAAAATATGCCGTAAGTTTAGAAAATAGATGCAGTCGAAACTATAACTTAGCGCCACCTTATGGATACGAAATTATGGATACGAATCAATAATTGTACTTATTAGTGTCAATACACAGGTACAATAAACATAAACATTTACACACAGACACATACATTGCTTCTGGCCCCACACTACTATACCCTGTGCCGGGAACCAGAAACAGCGACATCACTTTCGTAAGCACTACACATTATTACTCTTCGATTAAAAGCGAAACATCGGTATATTCTAGAATCAAGTTAAGCCAAAAAATCTCGTGTCCCATTGTTGGTTTGTTATCGAACTCCTCCAAAACGACTTCACCGATTTTCATGACACTTTCTCTATAATATTCGATCTAAAATCACACATATGTGAGTGGTTGACCAAAAAGGGACCTGTAGGGATTGGAAACCGTTTTTTTTTTATTTGAAAATTTTAATCTGTGGTATTTTAGCTTTGTTTTGGTCTAACCAGAATATTTTAGGTGCCGTAGTTATTTTTTTATGATTTTTTTTTGTGAGCCGAGCCGTGTCGAAACCTGTCTATACACGAAACTTCAAACGCGATTTTCTCGAAATCAATTATTTTCCCTTGAGGTCCCGTTTTGGTCAACCACTCACATATTACGTGTGATTTTAGATCGAATATTCGATATTGTAATTACTTTGCTAACAGTTGTATCTAAAACGTTCTCTTCCAGAAACCAACGAGATCCCAGACAACACTGTGAACGGTCGCCCCGTCCGCACTAAGCTGTCTGCGAGCGGCGCCTGCGTAGTGTGCGAATTTGTGCTCAAAGAAATCGACGACCAGATCAAGGATAAGCATAACGACGTGAGTTTCAGACAGCGGTGGTGGCGTAGTGGGGTTGACCCTTGCTTCTCGATCATGAGGGTCTGGGTTCGAACCACGCATGTACCAATGACTTTTAGTTACGTACATTTGTTTGTACAGCAACACCGTTCGCTGATAAATTGTGCCCGGATAACGGCGACAGGCTTGCCACTTGTCACGTTTGGGACCTAATAAACTCGGCAAAACGTGGGTCCAGTTCTAGAGACTGGTGCCTCTGCCTACCCCTTCGGGGATAACGGGCGTGAGTTTATTTATTTAATTTTTCAGATTTCGCTTTCTGAATTTTTTAATGACCTGCGGTGCTCATATGTACATGTATCATCATCGTCATCAACCTGTTATGTCCCCACCGAGGGGCACTCCGTTTTCTCGTGACATATTGGGACAGACAAAAATAGGTCTCCCAGGTGGTTCTACTAGTAGGACAAATCAGTAGAACCACGAGAAAACCCTCGAGGGGCACGGGTCTCTTCCCTGAGAAAGGTATAGGCCATACTCCACCTCAGGAGCCAAGTCCTGATTGGTGGAGGCTTGTAAGACGAGTGGCTGGTCTTACTGTCAGAAGTTTTCAAGCCGCCCTAAGGCCTCTGACTTGGCTTAACGACTGCCATCTATGGACGGCTATGGAGTCTGCTTATCGGACCACATTTCTTCAGGACGAGATCAAGCGCGTAGTCCACGGCGTCTGCAAGCACATGCCGAAATCTGTGCGCGCCGACTGCGACCAATTCGTCGAGAAGTACTCTGACCTAGTGATCAGTCTTCTGGCCCAGGAGTTGGACCCTTCGGAAGTCTGCCAGGAGCTGAAGCTGTGCCCCAGTCCGAATGGTGACCAGTTTGAGCATGTTAAATGTAAGTAATTTGGACTAACTTTCATTCGCATCCGATACCTTCACTCTTAGTTTCTATAGTGTTTTTTCCTTTTATATTTGGACGGTCCAATTCGAGAAATCGCTGAGTCCAATTTCATACATTTGCAAAACGACGTAAGTCCACCTCATGATTTTTGGTCCAATTCGAGAAATCGCTGAGTCCAATTTCATACATTTGCAAAACGACGTAAGTCCAACTCATGATTTTTGGTCCAATTCGAGAAATCGCTGAGTCCAATTTCATACATTTGCAAAACGACGTAAGTCCAACTCATGATTTTTGGTCCAATACGAGAAATCGCTGAGTCCAATTCCATACATTTGCAAAACGACGTACGTCCAACTCATGATTTTTGGACTTAAGTCGTTTTGCAATTGTATAAAATTGGACTTAGTGATTTTTTGAATTGGACCATCCATTTGCTTATTTCCTGATAAACTTTAAAAATATTTTACAGAAGAGAACTCGACGAAAATTTATTTACTACTGATTTTATTAATCACTCATTCGCTCGCTCATTTTTGCTCATTTCCAACAATTATTTTTTCTCAATCCATCACTCTCAGCTCCTTCATCCATCCTACCCATTCTCACTCGTTCCTTATACACCCTTAGATACACTATAATTATTTAATAGAAGAAAATCACGATAGAACATTGTTCGAATGTTGGTCCCAATAGATAATTTATTTAGTACTTATTAATATCATGGACGGACGAACAAACAAATTGGAATAATGGATTCTTGACTTGGCCCCCGTGGTGGAGTATGACCCATAATACCTTCCTCAGGGAAGAGACCCGTGCCACTCGGTAGGGACATAATGGGTTGATGATAATGGACTTAGATCGGCTTTATCCGAAAGTCAATTCTTCCGCCTGCCTAATAAAGATACTTTCTCTTTTCACAGCGGATGTTCTAGACTGCGCGGTGTGCGAAACGGTCGTAGTTGCCGTGAAGAAAGTTATCTCCAATGACAAAATGGACCGCAACATCGTCCACATCGTGGAGAAGTCATGCGCGCTTCTGCCCGCCAAATACTACAACAGGGTGAGTCTAAAGCCGCGTATCACTAGGCAACATTTGGCGCGCAACACGTGCCGCTCAACATGTTCGGCAATGTTGCCAGCGGGCGCGCAACATGACGCCCGTCTAACTAAAGTCGTATTTTTTATCAAACGGAGTAAACTGACAGTAGCTTGAAAAATAATGTTGCCATGTTCAATGTAATAGTGATGCGTTCAGTTTTGTTCAATCACAGGAATGAATGGATACTTCGTTAACATTACCTTATTGAAACAAAAATCGCTCGTAGCCCCGGCGCCGCCTAAGTGATCTTAAACGATTACGAAGGTTAAGCAACATAAGGGGCGCATACAGTTTATGGATGGGTGACTGTTCTATGACTAACGCTAGTGGCATTTTTCCTAGCGGTACCGTGCTTCCCAAGGCACGCTAAGCAGTTGGTGGCGGTTGCCGTCGATAGATGACAGTTGTAAAGCCAAGTCAGAGCCCTAAGCTTGAAAACTTCTGACAGTTAGACCAGCCACTAAGTCTTACAAGCCTACACCAATCCTGACTTGGCCCCCGTGGTGGAGTATGGCCTATACCTTCCTCAGTGAAGAGACCCGTGCCCCTCGGTGGGGACATAATGGGTTGATGATACACAATGAAGTGGCCTAAGAACATCATCCACCGCTTCCGGTATATTTTTATTCGATATTTATACGTTACGCTAGCAGTGCCCGCGACTTTGTTCGAGCCACAGGATTAGCCTATGTCCACCCTGAAGGTTCATCCTAAACACTCGTGAAACCATACTTGAAATTAGATATCTACTTTCAGATATTACCCTTTACATACAAACTTTTCCTCTTTATAATCTATCTTATATCTAATACCCCTTCTAATGGCGGTAATTAGCATAAATAAGTAAAATTCTTGCTCTAATATACCTAATTTAATCCCTATATTATTATTGGAAGACACTGTTGACGAACCAATTTCACATGTCGATTGTGATCTGGCTAATTTTATTACTTACTTACTGCGATGGCTCAGCAACCCGAAGTGGATCTTGGCCTCTGATTCAAGAAGTCGCCACTTGTCTCTGGCATGGCTAATTTTATTACTAATTTTTAATAAGTCACCCAGACTTCCTATCTCTAATTTGACAATTTTACAGTTTGGACAAAAAAAAACTGGTTTGATTTCCTCAGACAAAGATGATAGGATGACTTTATTGAATTTGATTAAAATGTTTTTCGTAAATAGTCCTACAAAAAAGCCCATCACAGTGTTTGTCTATTATCTTATGTGTAAGCCATTATAGCCAAAACAGTGACCCATATAATATAGTTTATAGGAGCATACTGCAGTAGCTACCTATCGGTCTATGATTAAGGCTCTGCTTAATTACCGTATTTCTTATGTTGACAATATTGTTACCTTACACTGTAACATCTCAACATTGTCAGCCTGTTATATTTTTCAAATGCGACCCAAAAAATATTTATGTGATAATTTTAATGTCATAATTTCCTTTTCTACGCTACGCTAACAAGCTACTCGAAATACTAATCCTTCGCAGACGAAGTCGCGGGCGCCAGCTAGTAAAAGATTGATGTCATTGTTTCATTCATTCACTTTGTCACAACACTATTTTTTATTTCGTGAAAACCTGACAACCCAGTAAACGTCAGTTTACTCCGTTTAATAAAAAATACGACTTTAGGTGCAACAAATGTCCCGCGCTGTCGCTCAACATGTTGCGCAGCATGTTGCGCAACATGTTGCGCGCCAAATTTTGCCTAGTGGATACGAGGTTTAAAGGTCCACAAACTTTCAGCGCATGCTGGAGTTTTTAGAATTTCTCACATGTTATTGTTATTATTTGTGTTGGAGTTTTCCCCAAACTTTGAACACCTGCTGAGTCGGCAATGTCACACCTACATTGTCAATTTCTGCAGCGTTAGGTATTATGAGTCCACACATGTGGACTCGGAGCCCATATGCCCACCTACCAACAGTAGGCGTGTTTCATGCGCGATGTATATAAATATAATAATACTCGTGTAATGATATAGTTGGTATATTTGTCGTTTCCGATGTCCTTGCCAGATTACCATAGTATGTCTGTTGGATTAGATATTCAGAGGCGGCGAGACGGCGATAACTAGTGCCACCAAGAGAAAAGAACATTAGTTATATACATAATAATGTAACTTCCACAAAACCCAATCACTTGTCCTGCTCCCAAACTAGGATAGTGTGTCTGGTTTGGTAACCAATTGGTAAATCACAAACGCGGAAATATACCTGACTTACGTAAGTTTCTTCAATTAAACACTAGTAATAATAATATTAATAATAGTCTATCCTTCATGGGTTGCAGTGATAATCATCATCATCAACCCATTATATCCCTACCGAGGGGCACGGGTCTCTTCCCTGAGGAAGGTATAGGCCATACTCCACCACGGGGGCCAAGTTCGGATTGGTGGAGATAATACTGGCATAGTTAATACTGGCGTTTGATTGAAGAGCCACCAATCGCCAAAATCCTCAATGCGCAATAGGCACGCGTGCTGATCTAGCCCATACTTTCTCTCTAAGAGAGGGCTTGTACTAGGGTTGTTGAGGAACTTATTATGAGGAAGAGGATGAGGAATTTTTTAAAGTCGATTTTGAGGAAGAGGATGAGGATGAGAAATCTGGCAGACTAAGAGGAATAAGATGCTAAAGACGAAGAACAAAATAACATTTCGTAGATTACGCTAGTATTGAACTTCTTTACCTACACGTTTCCATCTCTGTCTTCCTTTAACTTTTTAATACGGCGAGACTTCTCTCTCTCTCTCTCAAACACATTTCGTTTCAACGAAACTTATAACTCTCCTTCCTCTTAAATTCCTTATGAGGAAGAGGAAGAGGATGAGGAACCTCAAAAATATGAGGAAATTCCTCATTTTGAGGAAGAGGAAGAGGAATCCTCATCAACCCTAGCTTGTACCCTATAGTGAGAAAAATAGGCTCCTGTTCCTGTCAACCTACCGGTCCACCATTGAAAGCTGTTATGCCTCAGAGCCATATTCTTATTTCTCAATTTTCTCTGTTCAGTGTCACACTATGCTGGAGATCTACGGCGTCAGTGTGATCAACCTGATAGAGCAGTTCGGGACCAAGGCCGTTTGCCAGAAGATAGGCCTGTGCACCGAGCGTGTCGGCCAGTACGTGGATATGTATAAGGAGAAAAGTCAGCATTAGTAAGTTGATTTTTTCAATCACAGTACTAAAACTTTCGTAAGCACAACACATATAGAATGTTTTACGGATTCTCTTGAATTTTGTCGGAAAATTCCGACCAGGTTTTGCTCTGATTCGCAGAGCTTAATCATGGTGAAAATTCAATTAAGTTTATCCTTAAAAAAATCTGTAAAATACCTTTAATATTGTTTAAAAAAAATGCGACACAGTACAAATAAGTAAACAATTATTATATTAGCTAATATAAGAAAGTAAAAATATTTTGTTCGCAATTTCGTGTGGCGGATTTTTTTTAAATCTCTGGAATAAAAAATTGCTATTAAAATATAAACAGGCGTTTATATTTTATTGTTTCGTTTCGTTGCAAAGTGAAAATAGCTAAAACTACTAACTTGATAAGCACGCTTTTAACACGTAAATATTAAACAGTATTCGTACATCAGCTTTCATAAAAACCAGAACAGTCGACAGCACAACACAAATGCATTCTACTCCTACATCCTTTCGGGGTACTTGGTCCATATTATCAAAATGACAAATATATTAAATTGTCCATTGCAGGCGACCAACTAAAATGTGAAGGTTGACGTGCTGTCGACTGTACTATGTATCAATCCTGAGTACTTTTTCTATGTGGCTCTGCCAGAGAGCACGCTCCGCAGCAGAGCCACTTTCAACGTACATTATCCCGTTAACCTGTATACGTACTATATTCAGTGCATGTACACTTTGTACGTTGGACAAACATTGTTTTATGAACAAAAATACCGAAAATTATGAAGGTGGGTCTACTGGAGAGTAAGTCACAAGACAATACGTGCGCAGCCAAACACGCCGCGGGTTTCCTGACGACCAGTGCCACTATCAGTAAGGATATTAACGATTTTTCTATATTTTTCAGATGCTGCTGTCATCGCCAGTAGACCGCAGCAGTTGATAGGAATCTCCACTTATTACTTAAGCCATGATTTTTACCAAATCCTAGGTCGTAAGTTTCCTTTTTCAATGGCAATCAATGATTATGACTATTCCTTAAGTGTTTGACATCCAGAGATTATTTCGACTAGTTCATTCCAGCGTGTGTGTGAGAGTAAGAATTGGCTCTATTTTTTTTAGAAAAAATGTAAAGAAGTGTACTTACAGTGAGAAATAGTCATAAGTCGTGACATACTTTTGTCTTAATAATTTTCCATGTAGTTTGTCATTATAACCTTAATAAACAAGCTAAGTTTGTTTATATCGATAGCCGATCATATCGAGGAAGCAATCTTCTATGTATCTTAAACGCGCTAGCCTGTGATAGCTTGCTAATTGATTTTGTACGTGTTTTTTTCTTATATATCAATAAAATTGCATGAAAGCAACAATCAAACTTGTTATTACTGGTTATACAATCGTACCTTATACAATGTTTGTTTCATGAAATGCTAGCCAAATTCTACAGTTGTAATGGGCGACAGAGATCTGTGTGCTTAGTGCTAGTTTTTTTAACCACTCGATCGCGTTAACGTAAACTCATATTCTATAGGAGTGACAAAGCGCGCCACCTAGTTGTCTCTCTGTCACTCCTATACAAGTTGCAAACGCTCTCGCCATCGAAAGTGAATGAAAAAACTCGCACTAAGGGCCCAGAGTGCGTATACTGAGTTTTTTCATTCACTCTCGATAGTGAGAGCGTTTGCGATTTGCATAGGAGTGACAAAGAGACAACTAGATGGCGCGCTTTGTCACTCCTATGCAAATCGCAACGCTCTCGCTATCGAAAGTGAAAGAAAAAACTCGGTATAAGCACTCTGAGTGCGTGTACGGAGTGATTATACTGAGTTTTTTCATTCACTCTCGATAGTGAGAGCGTTTGCGATTTGCATAGGAGTGACAAAGAGACAACTAGATGGCGCGCTTTGTCACTCCTATGCAAATCGCAAACGCTCTCGCTATCGAAAGTGAATGACAAATCTCAGTATACGCACTCCGGAATGAAAATCAGCGTAGTCTGTAACGGATACATAAGTTTTTTTTTTAATTTCTACCCCGGTTTATTTTCTGGCAACATTCATACTTGCGTTTTTATTGTGATTAACTGCAACATAACTTTGTTTTGGTTCAATCACAGAGCAATAACAAATATATGTCTCCATTTCTGAAATAGCCGTAGGTATCAAAGACGTTATCGTAGATAATTTTAAGTTCCTTCGAAAACTTTTTTATTACCAAACTGCGTCCATACCGAGAGAGATATAAAATAAATCACGATGTTAAATCCCTTCTGCAGTATTTGTTACGTTTAGCTCTGCTTGTGAAGAAGTGAGCAAGTAACTGCAATCTATACGTAGAATCAGGACAAGCCTAAATAAAAAACACTTAGCGCCGCTGTGAGACTGCAGTCAAATCGACCTCTCGAGATAAACTTAACAAATAAACCTTAAACGTTCAGCGTCCATAAACGTTTAACTCTGCTCGTGAACTCGTCAAGTGAGCAGGGAACTCCAATAAATTCGTAGAGTTAATCGTTAGAGTTAATTCGTAGACAAAAACTACATTATGCTACACTTAGCACTGCGAGTAGGAGACTGCGATCAAAATGACACAATCGAGGAAATCAACGAGGATTGAGACAGGACAAGATTCTTCAAGATATTACTCGTGTTACCTACGAAACAGTTTGAAACAAAAATGTTTTTCTACATGGAACAACGTCATATTTAAATTGGCCCAACTAGGTTTAATTCAGCTCAAACTATATTTTTTTGAGCTGAATTATAATAAACGTTTGGATCTGCTTCGTGAAGAAGCGAAGAAAGATCACAAAAATATTCTGTGAATCCTTCCTTTAACCTCCTAAGGCGTGTTCAGCTTGTGCCTTCGGACGTGGTCGGCTAGCCACAGGATTGAGACATAACAAGATTCTTCAAGATATTATTAGAGTTACATCGTACATGTCAAGAATAACATGGAATTGGCTCATCTACAGGTAGGGTAAGTGTACCAGTGAATGAACACACCCCAGTGAATGAACGAAACGTGGTTTTTGCTCCAAAATAAGAAAACAAGCCATTTCTACCAGAGACTTTTATTTTTTTCATAGGCTACACTATTTCGAAACTGGGAATATTTTATTCAGGTGCCGTGAACTCCTCAGTTGTAAAATGTCGACGACGAAAAGTTAGTGTGGGTGAAGAAAAATCTTTTATATGAGTAAGAATTTAGGAATTGGGTAAGACATTGCTTTTCTTAACGAACGATTTGAGTGATATTTTAAGGTTTTGCATAGGTTTTTTGTAATATATAGGTTATAGACGAATCAATGCTTGCATATTGAGATTAATGTATCTATTTTTGTGAGTAAATTTTAAAATAAAATAGGGGTTCATGCAATGGTTCAAGAAATTGCCAAAATCCTAGTGAATGAACGGCCGTTCATTTACGGACATTGGCTATTTTAAAGATTTATCAATAATATAACTTCGGCTGATTGTATTAAAATATTTTCTTCCAAAATATGTCCCAAAAATGAATTCCGATCTTTTGGCCAGTATTGGAACATGGGTGTTCATTTATTGGTCTTAAAAATCCAGTGAATGAACTATGAAAAAAGCGTTCACGACGAGGCCTGATCTCTTTTATTGACTTAACTTTTAAAGACATAGAATGAGTAGTAGAGATAGATACACCTGTCGAGGAAGTAGGTAAGTTAATAAAAATATCTTTGTAATAAATACTGTTCATAATGTTGTCCCTAATAATATTATGTTAATAATTAAGTCAAGAATTATGATGCTCTGTGAGTTAATTGTTAAAAACTAAAAGTTTTAACATAATATTTGTGAAGTCTGATTGCTCTAAGTTACTTGGTACAATTTTAAAAGCAAAGAATATAAGTGAGAATAATAAATCTTTGCAGTCACTTGATAATAATTAATTTTTTGGTGACTTATAACAACTATAATTTTTTTTAAATAAATCTCTTCAAATAAGTATTATTAACAATGTTGCTTCTATATATACCTATTTGTTACAAAACTTTGTAATAAATTGAGTATCGCAGTTGTGCCACGAGTCCGATGAGAGGTTTATAATTTTTAGATTTTTAAAAATTTTTAGACTGAAATTTTCAGACTAAATAATGCTTTTATTGTCACAAATTACATTACATAGCACATTAAATATTTGAATCGGACAAAACACTCGAAATACATTAGCAAAAGAAAATAATAAAATGAATGTCACATTATATTATAACTAATTACACACACACAAAACAAATAATAATTAAATATGTTAATAATTTAAGTGAAGAATTATGATCCTCTGTAAGTTAACTGCTAAAAACTGAAAGTTTTAACTCAATTACTTTGTTTTTCAAGCAAATAGTCTTTCAAATCATTTATTAATAATACAATCACGTTGATGCAACAAAAAAAAGGTTCTTAAAAAAATTCTTTAAAATAAATAGTGTTTTTAATGTGAATCCTATTATATTTGTTCCAAAACATTTTGATATTGAAATTTTCAGATTTAATAATTATTTTAATAATTAAGTCAAGAATTATGATGCTCTGTAACTTAATTGTTAAAAACTGAAAGTTTTAACATAATAATTTTGAAGTCCGATTACTCTACTGTTACTTATAGTTATTTTTTTAAAGGAAGAGTACGTCTTTGCAGTCACTTATTAATTTTAAATTAATTGGTGACTAAACTATAACAATTTAAAATGTTTAAAAATTTTTAAATGTGTTAATGACATTATGTTTTTAAAACTTTAATGAAAATTATATTTGTGTTCATTTACTGGGTTTTATTGCGTTCATTTACTGGAAAATGCCGTTCTTTCACTGGTGTTTTAGGGTATTTTCGGATATTTTTCCCCATATCTTGATAACTGTGCTAAATACGACTCTAAAATTTTGGTTTAATAAATCCAGAATAGTTAATGGTGACCTTGATATACTTCAGAATGTCAGAATACTATAAATCTATTTTTTATTAAGTTTCAAAGTTGAAAATTTTCTTAAGGGTTCATTTACTGGTACACTTACCCTATAATTCACTTTATGTAACAATACCGAGAGAGATATAAAACAAAGCCCGATGTTAAATCCCTTCTACTGTATTTGTTACGTTTAGCGCTAGTAGCGGTACTCATGACAAAACTAGAGGCTACACTTAGCGCTGCGAGTAAGAGACGGCGGTCATATCGACTTCGGACGGCAGCGGCGTGTGGCAGAACTTGCCCTCTTCTCGCTGTTCCACCGACGTGAGGCCGACCTCGGGCTCGTTCGGGTTGTGCCTTCGGAGGTAGTCGGCTAGCCACAGGATTGGCTCGGCTGGTTTTTCGTGCGCAAGCGCAGTCAGCGCCGGGAGCAGAGTGGGGGTTATTTGCTTCTGGATGTAGTCTTTGACTTGCCATTGGCGGAGAAGGGGGCCGACTATCACTGTTGGATAAGAGGGTTTTTAGCTTGGTAACTACATTCACAGGAATCAATCTATTATGTCCGAGGGGCACGTGTCTCTTCCCTGAGGAAGGTATAGGCCATACTCCACAACGGGGGCCTAGTCCGGATTGGTGGAGGCTCGTAAGAAACTTGAATAACTTTAAACTAACTAAATCTATCATCATCATCATCATCAACCCATCATGTCCCCACCGAGGGGCACGGGTCTCTTCCCTGAGGAAGGTATAGGCCATACTCCACCACGGGGGCCAAGTCCGGATTGGTGGAGGCTTGTAAGACTAGTGGCTGGTCTTACTGTCAGAGTTTTCAAGCCGCCCTAAGGCCTCTGACTTGGCTTAACGACTGCCATCTATCGACGGTAGCCGGCACCAACAGCTTAACGTGCCTTGCGAAGCACGGAATCGCTCGGAAAAATGCCACTAGCGTTAGTCATAGACGGTGACCCATCCATGGACTGAACGCGCCGTATGTTGCTTAACCTTAGTGATCGTTTAAGATCACTCAGGCAGCCCAGGCTACGAGCGACTAAATCTATATATATATATATATATATAAAATTCAAAGACCTGACTGACTGACTCACTCATCAACGCCCAGCCCTAGCCGTTTGACCTAGGAAGCTGAAATTTTGCACAGAGGATCTATATATAATGTAGGCAAGGAATAAGAACGGATTTTTTTTAATTCAACCCTTACGGGGGCGAAAAGGGTTGCCAAAATTTGTATGGGAGGTATAAAAAATGTCTGATTTTCTTGAAACTTGAAATAAATATTCTTCAACACAATTGATTGAACACGTGTTTCACCGTTTTTCTAAATTTAACCCTTAACGGGAGTTACGGGAATGAACGTGGTTGCAAAATTTTGAACTAAAGTCCACGCGGACGGAGTCGCGGGCGAAAGCTAGTTAGGTATAATATCAATAATTAAATAACAACAAAATCGCAATCCTACTATTCTAAAATACTCTGCCCTCCTTTTCCAGACACTGCCTGTTACTGCTCATATACGATAGCTTTATCCGAAGATCCATACCTACTAATACTATCCATAAGTTAAAATGTGTGTCTGTCTGTTAGTTCTTCACGCTTGAACCGCTGGACCGACTTAGATGAAATTTGGTGTGGACATAAATTGAGTCCCGGGGGAAGGACATACGATACTTTTCACCCCGTAAATCATATTTTAAAGTGGTGAAATTGGGGACGAAAGGTAAGCCGAACCAGTCAGTAAAATAGTCCTGTGTAGGTACTTAACGTAGGTACAACAAAGACAAATCGTCCCTTAGCTAACAACACCGCTTAAGTCATTTTTACCAGCTTTACAGGTGTGACCAATGGCAAGACGCGCAATGAGCAGCTCCATCTAATGGCATTCAAATGTGAAAACCGCCAATTTTCGACTTGAGCGGTGTTGTAAGCTAAGGGACGAAATTATTTACTCCCTGCAGATGAAATCGCTGGAAAAAGCTAGTAATTAGCATCAGTAGTGAATAAACCGTACTGCTAGGAAAGAAGAAATGTATCTCCCTGAGGGCCTCGGCGTGCGTCTCGCTGCCGTGCAGTCCGTTGAAGAAGTCCCCGTACTTGGTGCGGCGGCCGTAGCACGCGCGCAGGCTGTCCGGCCAATAGGCTTGAGCTTCCACCACCCTGCACCGGGAAGGCGAAAGTCACTGGTTATATCGTCGGTCGGAATCATTACCGGAACATTTCCTAAAATACGATTTTTGAGTTAAGTATGCAGAATGGTGGAAATTTTAAAGATATTTCCGAATCACTAGGTAAAAATCAAATCATTTTTCATCAGTCACAAAATGACTAATTCCAGTAGATAAACAATGATTTTACTGTAACATAATTATGAAAATTTTCGAAATCTTTAACCTCGCGTAGGTATGCTTGACCTTGAACAAAACAATAAAATCCTTTGTTCAAATATGCACTCTGCACTCCAAAGGTCAATTACTCAAAACAGAATATTTTGAAATTTACCATTAATAGTAGGGGGAGCCCATGACGCGCTCGAGAATTTCTGATGATCAATTTTTTTTACTAATCTGACCCTTTATCCTTGACAGGCGACCATATATATGGGGCTCATATTTGGTGGAGGTACTTTACCTGGTACAATGTATCTCCCTGTATGTTAATCTGCCGCGCTTTAGTAACTCCCGAAATCCCCCCTTGGGCTCCCCCTACCATAATGATTCCGACCGACGATATACATACATAGACGTATATATGCTCACGCCTTTATCCCAGGGAACTAGTCAGGGACTGCCACGAGCCTGACTGATCAATTTCGCTTCATTTGCATTAATTAGTCATTTCATACAGGTACTGGTCATATAGGAAACAAAATGTTGTTTGGGGTGTGTAAATAAAACATTATGTTATCTTATACCTACGGCATTTAAGAAGTGAGCCGAGGCGATCTGCTTCGAGCATACAGACGTAAGTTTACACAGTGTAGAAGCGAAACACCAGTAAGCGTGCGACTACACAACGCTGTAAGTAGAAGGCGAAGAGGGATCAGGGCAATCAAGTCAATCAGAAATCAGTTAATTCATCTTGAACTAAAACTTTCGTTAGCACTACCTACACATTATTAACTTTATTGTGGATACACTTACTTGACTTTTGCCGCAAGAGTCAGACCAGCTCTTATATTACGTAACTTTCCACTCTATCGGGTTACATTTAGACAACTCGAAAGAGTCAAAATAAGAAGTTCGGAGTAGGAGTAGGTATGAGATACCTACTGGAAAAAAGTCCCAGAATGTAACAGTGTGACATACCGGGAATAAAAGGACTACATTGGACAACTCCATACAGTGGATTCTTACGTAATTGCACCCCTGGTTTCGCTCTGGTTATTCTTTCAAGCAGAGAGTCCTATTTGATAACACTAGGTACATGACACCATGGCTTATAAACTGTCACGTAGGTACTTATACCATGGGTTTTATCAGTTGCACAATGATTACATATGTAGGCAATAAACGCTTGTTTATGTAGTGCTGTAGGTATTTAATGTGTTCATCTTTATGATCACAATCTTACACCTTGGATGTAGCCAAATTAAAAGTTGCGCTGTCATGTAGAGCCATCTCAGAAACATATGGTCGTATATTAGATTCCGACGAAAATGACTACATCTTAATATCAGCTCGACTAGCTCTTTCTAATAAAAGTCTACAATAAACAATACAAAGAAGCAACACAATTACAAACTATTATTAACTTAATATTTGAGTTGCGGCCTTTGTGAACTCGTTCAGCGTACAAGTAAATAAATCAGCCGCACTTCCTCCAACACGGCCGGGTTGTGGACCATTCCTCGCAGCACCCGAAGGACGTATGCCGCAAGAGATACATCTCGTCTTACTTCCAACTTATTGTACCCAACCATGCCCACTACAAATAGAGTCGGATATAATAGTGGGTATCCTGGATACACTCCATACATCTTCTTATATCTTTTCGAGCATATTTTTATATTTTAATTCATGAGGAGACCACATGACAGATATGATATATGTCTTATTCTATTGCTGAGATAACTCAGGTGCATAATGTCGTATGTAGGCTTCGAGTAACTTGTAGGGACGCTCTCCTGTAAAGTATGAAAATTACAAATCCGACCAAATCCGAAAAAATCGGTTTGCTTACCTAGGAGGCCCCATTAGTGTACGCCACTTGGCTACGGCGTCGGGCGCGGCGAGTGCCATGGCCAGGACTGGCCCGCTGGACATGTGCGCCACCAGGTGGGGGAAGTGGTGGCGGCCGTAGTGGCCCTTGTAGAGCTCGGCCGCTTGCTCCGGCGTCAGGTGGACTTGCCGACGCTGGGAGGAAGACGAGTTCGATGGGAAAATGGGGATTACAGAAAAAAGTTTTAACAAGTAATTATCCTATTTTAACATTTCGCACACTGAAGACATAAATGGCATTAAAAAAAAATCTTCATTTGTCACTATGGCCGTTTCAAGATTTTTTAAATGTTCTGGTGGGCGATGTGGAACCGTAAGAGTTGTCAGTAAAGCTTTGTGGATTAGTCGCAAAGCTTTACTGACAACTTTTACGGTGAAAACATAAATGGCATTTATGTTTTCAGTGTGCGATTTGTAAACAAAGTAATGTACTTACATTAAATTAGTGATGATTTGAACGTTGGTGTCTGTCCTAGTTATAAAAAACTGTATGACCGACAGCAGCGTCTTCCTTCCGCAAGAAGTAGCTATTTTATTACATTCCTTCTTGAGTATTTACTAAGGGAGGCTAGTTATAAGCTAATAAAGATTACATTCTTTTGTATTTGTGATACACTTGTGTGTGTGTAATTAACAGTAATGCATACATACATAAGCTCACACCTGTGTCCCAGAGGGGTAGGCAGAGACTGGGAACTGCCATTTGCAACGTTACGATCATTACAGATCACTTTCGCTTCATCGACATTTGTTAGTTGTGTGTGTCGTTCATTTAGATATGTATGTGTAGATATTCTATGGTATTATAGATAGATAGAATTTTCTTTATTGTAGGTAGTACACCAGGAATTACACATGAAATTTGATAATAACATAGTTCAGTATAAATGGCGGCTTATAGTGTGTGTATAGCATTATTACGATAGCGTTATGTATAAATCTATACCTACATGGGCCAGTAGCCAGTTTAAACCCAAGAATAGTATTTTAAACTTTAGATACCTACTTGTCAGAAGCGTCGACCCCACTCGAAATTTAATGTGAATTTATAATAGACTTTTTTTTATGGTTTCGACAGATAACAGAGCGGACACTGCAATGGTACGAGTGTGGAGAGTAGGGTGCGCCGAAGTGCGTTCGGGGGCCAGGGTTGTTACATACTCGTACAAGACTAGTTAAATAATTTTTCACTTTGAAAATTTGGTTATTTTGATAAATTTTTCACCATAAAAAAATATACATATTGTGAGCAATATCAAAAAATTTGTGAACTTTTTGGATTTAAAATTTTTCTCCATAAAAATCGCTCTTATGTTGAATCTGGACCGATTACGTCGATGTTTTAGTTTGTGCGCTATAATGTTGACGACCTCTGTGGCGCAGCGGTCAGCCCATCTGACTAACATGCGAGAGGTCCCGGGTTCAAATCCCGGCTGGGGACAAAAGAAAAGATAAACCCAGGTCTTGGATGTTTACATGTTTGTGACGTCGCTGGTTCTGGTTCCCACGACACAAGGTATCCTAGTGTGAGCCCAGAAGCAATGTATTTGCCTGTGTGTAAATGTTATATTATGTTAATGTATATATTTACGCAAAACCTGAGTACCTCCGTACTACATCCGTATAAATAAATTATACCATCAACAGACTTATTTAGAACTTTGAAGTCTAAACGCTTAGAGAAGCTGGTTTAAATTTGTTAATACAGGAGAAACGGTTTTCTGGTTTTGCGTTAATCTCAATAACAATAATTTATTTTTATTTTTTTATGAAATGTACATATCTATATACAAAGACGCGATAGTAACGTATTAAGATATATGTTTTTTTTTATAAATTCAAAGCCGAACGACCTAAACCTACACTTTATATTTACTTAATAAAATGTTGTCTCACACTTGGTTCATAAGTAGAATCTCTAGAAAATTAACTTACTCGTACTTGAAGCCTAATTTATTTACGTTCACGACTGTTTGTTCTTGGGTTACTTTTTTCGATGGTCAAGCAATTATAAAAAAAATGCTATTTATAGAATTTAAATTTTTAAATGCTATTTTGGATTGCCATCGACACGCCAAGAAGATGCACGTACATTTGATTGAAATTTATAATTGAAAAAGATATAATTCATTATATTTTGTATATTTTGAGAGGCTTTGGCGAGGCCATTTACCTAAACATATTTAAGTTCGAAATCGATAGACATTGCGCAGACAATAATTGTAAAAGAAACGGGATTCTTGTCGTGATTATTAATTAATATCTATGCACAGGAGTTTTAAGACGATCACACAATCGACAACCTGCATGTGCCAACCCTAAGCGTCCCACGACCCCTCGCGCTTGGCGCGTGGCGGCCCTGACGGGCGGCGGCGAATTTTGCATATCGTTAGCTTCCCTAACTTGTAGATGAGAGCGGCTGGACCGCGTCAACTTTTGGATAATCGCGGAAAAGCTCATTCAATTCACTGGCCGTATAAATGTGGAGATCATTGGTTTGGACGGACTAGATTTTTCAAGTAATTTTAACACAGTTGTTTTCATAAAAACTCACGAAAGTTGCTTATAAACCTCAGTTAGTTAACTTGTTTAATAAGCCCTAACATGCTGCTAAAGAGTTCGTTAAAAATATCTATTCATAAACGCACGTTAACCGTACATTAACTAGCGGACCTCTATAATGTGAACGATTTCCACAGATTATGGGAAGAAATTAATGAAAACTTGGCAAATACCGTTATTTTCGTAAACAAGACAGTCTGTGGTATAAACCAAAGACAGTATATTCGACATTGACAACTGAAAACTAATTGACGCGCCAAATATTTTTTTGCTGGACTAGAACCAAAAAGTATGTAGATGCATATTATGTAGTTTCATTTTTACCTAATAAAACGGTTTTGCAGAGTGAAGAAAGGAAGATAAAAACGGATGTTGCCGAATGCTCGCCATTAAGCGGCAAATAATAATATCTTTGTATGATAAGAATTTATTCATTCATGTCAATAAAAAACTTGAAAAATGCATAGAAGTTTTATTTTACATTAGTAAAAATAACAGTAAAAAAACTAGCCAGAAATTGAAAACTGAGATAGTGTTTAATCCTACTAATATTATGTTTGCGAGAATTTGTAGATTTATGTTTGGATCTTTGTTACTCTTTCACGTAAAAATGGCTGAACGGATCTGGATGAAATTTAGGGACAGAGACAGAGTATATTCTGTTTGTTTGTTACGCTTTATTGCACAAAAGAAATAATACAGAAGTCGAAGAAGAAGAAGAAGAGAGTCTGGCGTAACAATAAATTTTTTTTACTCTACTCTTATTTCTGGGGTTGAGCAGTGGTGTGAACAGGTTGGCGGTAGAGGGTAGCCCGAGTCTCCCAGTAGTCGGCCTCTATTTTAGACCTTTATTTTATTTTAGCCTCTATTTTGGCCATTTTGGCCATCTTCAAAGCGTTACTTTATATTACTTTCATTGAAGGTACGGCTATTGTGAGTACTCCCCCTTCATCTAGCCACAATGTCCATGATCTTGAGGCTAGCGGCACAAACAACCTAGAACAGAATAAATAATATTATTTAGGTATTATATGTTATGGTAAACAATCATTAAAGTAAATTACCTAATCAGTTATGTACTGAAGTATTTAGGTATCACTGTATTCAGGTACATTAAAGGAATAATACCATTTTCTATTTATATAATATTGAGCTTGCTCTCCACCTGTTTTTTTCACTTTTATGTGTGTGCAATCAATCGCCCTTATCACAGCAGGAAAATTCTTAATTTGTCGGAATTTCGCCATCACTGACTCTTCCTCTTCTAAGCAAGCTGGCATCTTGTTGAAAGTTGGAGCTTTGGCCGCAATAGCACGTGCCACCTTGGCAAAAATACGACTGACTGTGGGCTGGCTAACCCCGTGTAGTTTCCCAGCATCGTCTTGAACCTGAAACATTTTATTATATTAAGACACTGGAAATACCTACTTTACTTCCATAGAAATGCTTTACTTGCTTTTAAACAGACATTTCATATAATCTCCTGTAATTCTGTAATAGGTATCTTCTAGATATTACAGAATTACAGGAGATTATAAGAAATGAATGTGACTTACTTCACGTCGTCCCCAACAACGGATGGCGATCAGGACTTTCTGGAGAAACGATTAATTATCTCCCGAATGGTATCTTTACAGAATCTGAGTGCTTATACCGAGTTTTTTGTATCGAAAGTGAACGACAAAACTCAGTATATGCACTCTGTAATCTGCGTTTTTTGAACGTGAGACCTCGCAATACATTGGGTTTATTCTTTATTATAAAAATTTCTCCGCCTTTGCGCCTCTTCCGCTTCTTGCAAGCGGCCAATTGAATATATTGCGCGCAAAGCATTCATTTTTAATGTGTAAATAAACGCAACACTCCGAAAACACTAATGTCAATTTCCCGTTTTGAGGTTATAATCAGTATGTTATGGACACTATAAGAGAGATAAACAAGTGGACTGCGGTTGGTAGCTTAGCAAACCTTTGTTAAATAGCTAATGAACGTTTTAGGCACTAACTTACGTTTATGAATAGAGATTTTTAGCAAACGTTCTATAAACCCTTTATAAGCCTCTTTTAAGAAGTGCAAAATTTTTATGAATACAACCGACAGTCTTTAATAACAATGTAATAATGTACCTATTTAACACAACACAATCAATTGTCCCGAGGGTTCATTATGTAAATAGCAACAGTGTGGATTTTTATATTTTCACGTAGTCAGAACTGTTAAAAATACAATGTCACATTAGCTTAGATCTTAGTTGAACAAAAACAACGTACGGACCGAGGGCCATAACCGTACCCACCGGTCCTAAACAAGGATAACCTGTATTGTAGTAACATAACATAACATTTACATACAGGCACATACATTGCTTCAGGCCCCACACTAGGATACCCTGTGTCGTGGGACCCAGAACAGCGACGTCACAAACATGTAAAAATCCAAGACAGTTTGTTTTCGTATCAATAAATAAAAATAAAAAAAAGACCTGGGTAACCAAGCAGGCGCGTCACAAACATAGAAAGTCAACGACTACTTACGATTATTTATTGGTTAAAGTTACTGCTTCCGTATGTACACTTAGCTACACTATGATGGTGCAGAACGAGTAGCTTCACTGACGGTAGGAGGCCTATCTCGCCGCGAGTAGGTAACCACCCACCAGACTCACCCCGTTTGTTAATTTACTGTTAACAGTTGTCGGTGTGCCATATTCCGTATAAAAAAGTAACTGACAGCAGGAACAGCAGTATAATTATTAACTTAATTCCGGATTACTTTACTTACTTTTTCGACGGAAGAGTCCGACCAGGCTTCGCTATGAATCGCAGCACTTAATCACGGTGAGTATGTCAATGCGAGTGTTTACGAAAATTTTGAAAAAAAGAAAATTTAGCGTACGAAAAACTGGAGAAAATACACGCCGATTCGTTGTAATCACTCGGGGGTAATAACAGTAAGGCTATAGAATTCAACAGTGTGAGCCTGAAGGGTTCTTTTATAGGAGGGTCGTTTTGTTTCGTTCTCAGGTGACGCTGCTCCCAACAAACAAGCTCGTAAGTCTTCACTTTAATGGCATGTATATTTTCAATCACCAAAATTTATATTTGTCATCAAGTTGTATCACCTAATAAATAGATCTATCGCCACGAAATATTTTCGTTCTCAGATAAACAAAAATTGTTCCCAGGTATGAATTATCAAATTAATGTTAATATATGAGGAGCAAGCATTCAAAAGCGGACTTGTCCATGTAAATCGTTTTTTTTTTTGGAGATTCGGATTTTTTGAGGTTCGTTCTCTGATGTGTCGAAATATTTTCATTTAAATCCGGTCCTATCCTATAGAAAATGAGCTCTAAAAACAGCGATTTCGATCAAAAGCATACTCGTTTCGGTCGCCTTCAATTAGTTTTTCGCCTCTCCTGTAAAAAATTACCAAGTCCGCTTTTGAATGCTTGCTCCTCATATGTGTAAAATAAGAGATCGATAACCAATAAAATTATATTGCATTACATAAATATAAACTTCGTTCTTATAATAACAGTTTTGTTACTTAAATAATAGCTCTGTGCTCAGAATGGTAGATCTGTCACCAAATAAATCGTGTAAAGAATACGTGACAACAGAAATATAGGTGCGACGACGCGCGTAGCGAAGCGGAGCGCGTCGGAGCGTTAGGTTCTCTATGTAAGATCGAAAACAGACTCGACTTTGATGCGTTCTTACCTTGCCTCTTGTTGCCTCTTTAACATAATATGATTTATTGGTGATCTCTTTAAATTAGTTTGCTTAAATACTTATTAGGACACACCTATTATAATACATACAAAAACATTTATTTGGTACTAGACCTTATATCTCAGGATTTTAGGTGATTTATTGTGGAACTGATTTTGCATTGTTTGGTGACTACATTTTGGCGACAGATCTACTATTTTGAGGACAAACGCTATTATTTAAGAAACACAAAACTAATTAAATTGGTGATAGCTTAAATGATACCCCACTTTAATCAGCCGAGACGGAAGTCAAGTTCGAGCCTTTTATTTATATTATTTATTTATGATCTGTATTACATTAGCGGAGAGCTGAATTGGATTGAACATACTTGTTTTTTTTTACAAAAATAAAGCAAACTACTATTTTATTTTTGTTTTACAGAACAACAATTTGACTTATGTGCTTTAGCCTGCCGAGAACTATAGTTCAAAGTGGTTTTTACTTTTCAATAAAGCCTTTCTTCAAAGCTATTCAGCCCATATAGGTATTACACGCACCAGATCCTTCACGATTCAAATCGTGGGTTAAGAACCAGAGTAGCGAACGGGTAAAAATTGTAAAAAAATTTTTTTTCGTCATTCGCTTTTAAATTCTTTCGTATTTTTTTAAAATTCCTTCGTATTTTTATGTGCCAAAAAACTGGATCGATATTGTGAGTCGATTGCTTAGTACAAAAAAACGTATCCAAAAAAATGATTTTTGTTTACTGCCAAAATGAAGTTTGTCTGCTTGCAATAATTTTGACTTTTTTCAATTTTTGCCCTTACGCTACTCTGGTTCTTAACCCACGAAATCGTCTGTCAAATTAATAGGGAATTCCAATCAGCAACCGACTTTCAGCAAGGGCCTAACATAGCATAGCAAAACCAAACGTAATAGCTGACACGAGAAGAATGTTGCTTGTCCACGACATACTATAGTCTGTAAAATATAGCTTGAGCTCCGCGACAGCTGTCATGGACATTTGCGTCTATGAAGTTTTGAATTTTTTCCCAGAATATTTGCACTGTGAAAACTCCGTACTTACTGCCATCGAATAGTGTGCAGTAAGTACGGAGTTTTCGCAATGCAAATATTCTGTGAAAAATTCAAAACTTCATGGACGCAAATGTCCATGACAGCTGTCGCGGAGCTCAAGCTATATTTTACAGACTATAACGCCCTCTCAAGCGTGTGGATGACGAGGTTTGTATGTCAATAATTTACCAAGTATTTGTAAGGGCTTGCGATTTGCGGTAAACAGCAAGCGTAGGTATACAATCCCAAATTATTTTAGGATGAATTAAAAAGGAACTTTGATTTATTGATATCATGTTTCATCAATTAAGTCATGATTGCTGACTATCATTTTTGTTTAATTATTATATTTATACCCACAATATTTATCCACAAATTTATTTCCGATTCCGCATTTAATATATAATCGCTAAGTATTTTATAGATCGTTGCTTAACTTATTGCAAAAGATACGATGCTTTTTTGTAAACAGAACTTACGAAGAACCTTATTCATTTCAGCTTTTCTATACTAATTTATATTTTTTAACGTTTACAGATTTTATTAACACAAAAGTTCCAAAGTTCTCAATACAACAGTGCCAAAGCTCTCAATACAACAGTGTTACGAGCCTTATCTGGCTATTTCAGATAATGTAGATAAGCCGCCCTCTTTTATTTGCTACGTCAAGAGTCATGTCCGCGTTCAATACGTTCTAAGTTGACTAAAGTCATATTGAGCCAAACGGGGGAATATATCACACCAAATGTGATGGGCAACCCTAAGTAAAGCTCTAAACTATCATAAAATTACTTATTACAAGTGCGCATATAAAATAATTACCATAGCTTGCCACTTGTTTCAATCCTGAAAAAATGTCTTTCTTTTTCTGATAAACAACCATAGTAGATACGCTTGTATCGAATAGACCTTTTCAGTAGTGACAGACTTGTAAATTGGAAGCACAAACGCCGAAAATATGACCAGAAAAAATAAATACGTCCATCATCATCATCAACCCATTATGTCCCCATCGAGGGGCACGGGTCTTTTCCCTGGGGAAGGTATAGGCCATACTCCACCACGGGGGCCAAGTCCGGATTGGTGAAATACGTCCACTTACGCTCAATATCGCAAAGGCATTCTTCAGAATAGCGTTCTCTATCGCCTCAGCATCCTCCATGGCTTCAGGTTTGATGATGCAGAGCGTACGCTCGGAGAATGCCATGGAACGGGCGTCAGTGTCGGTTGATGCTACTGACATCTCAGCGCTTATGATCTAACAGCGATAATTACGGCTGAAAATGTGAGTTAATTGTAGTAATAGAGCATAAAAGCGCAAGGAAGAAGACCAAAATATTGAATTCAATTCTGCTTCGTGGACTCACTGCACCACATATTAGATCAATGAGGAAGGAGGTCTGTGTATTAGAGACTTCACACACGACTGCTGTAATATACATTACATCCCGGGAGGTATAGCTTTACATTATATTAAAGTATCACACACGGAACAGGTAACGTAATGTATATTTCGCTTCATTTCGTTGACATACGTCTCGACCGACACACGTTCCGGCTGCTAAGGCGTTATACAGGGTGTTATGGATCTGTCGACTTACTACTAGATTTAATAGATAGGTAGTTCATCAGAAGATGATTGATCTTTTGATGCGCGTATGCGTTGGCACATGTGCCAAAAATAGAACGATGTGCATTGAACATCATATAAAGTAAGGAAAATTCCGAAGAGTTTAAATTATATGCGGAATTATCAGACATCGCCAGCAAGTGGACAGTCATGATATTATTACAAAATTGATGACCACTATGTTGCTACACTTTTTTTTCTTTTCTTGAGGTAGATTGATTTTGTTACTATCCTTCATGTTAAAGGCAACTTTAATGTTATATTCCATCACTATATACAAGTTGTAACTTCCTATGTTATATCTATAAAATCATAGTTCATCAATTATTATTATTATTATTATTATTGATATGTTTATTGCACATAAGTAAAAATTACAATGGCAACGCGGCGGACTTAATGCTACAAGCATTTTCTACCAGTCAACCGCAGGAGGTGTATCAATCGACTGAATCGAAGAATTGCTCGCAGCCCTGGCCGCCTGAGTGATCTTAAACGATCACGAACGATAAGCAACATAGGGCACGTTCAGTGCGCGGATGGGTGACCGTTTATGATTAACGCTAATGGCATTTTTCCGAGCGGTTCCATGCTTCGCAAGGCATGTTAAGCAGTTGGTGCTGGCTGCCGTCGATAGATGGCAGTCGTTAAGCCAAGTCAGAGGCCATAGAGCAAGACTAGTCTTACAAGCCTCCATCAATCCGGACTTGGCCCCCCGTTTCGGAGTATGGCCTATACCTTCCTCAGGCTTACGAAACGTAGCTTACGGCCGATTTCTGAATTGAGAATTTCGCTAAGTAACTACTTAACTCTAGTGTTGTCTCGTCAAGTTTCTCAGAAAAGAGCGTGACAGAACGTTATTTAAATATTTAAGTGAAATTCTCAATTCGGAAACCGGCCTTTAGCGAGACTATTTATATGGAGCAAATTTATGTGGAGCAAATGATTTTTTTGAGATAGGACTCTGAATACCTATGTCGTTTAGCGACATAAGACTAATAGTGGAGTTTTTTGAATCACCAAGAAGCTTTTTGAACACCCTTTACGAAGGAAGATATATCGTAATATACGGAAAGGTATTGGGAGGTATTGAAAGGTATCGAAAGGTAAATATACATCTTCGTATCGCTCAGTACCTTTAAGGTACGAAGATGTAAGGATGTATATAGCTGTCGTGTGTGGTCTCCTGACGATTTCTATGGAAAGATGTAATGAGATATATCGTGCTATAATATACATCCTTACCTTATAGCCGTCGTGTGTGGAGTCCCTTAGATAGACAAACTGTACAATTTTACCTATGTCAAATGTCACGAATTTCAAAATGACACACGTTTTTTTAAAACGAAATCGCAAAGAGGTAGAGCACGGGTAGAGCTCATTAACAAAGCATTTTCTCAATTCGGTATTCTAAACATTTTTG
Source organism: Yponomeuta plumbellus (assembly GCA_947310845.1). NCBI lineage: Eukaryota > Metazoa > Arthropoda > Insecta > Lepidoptera > Yponomeutidae > Yponomeuta > Yponomeuta plumbellus. Next base: position 16,473,804 of record OX371194.1, read on the forward strand.
TGTCTTCCCGATTACACCGCAAACAAACACATGAATATTGAAAAGAAGTTTAGGTTTTTTGTCATAATATTTAGCTTTTTTATTTGCAAATGAGTCCCCAAATTATGTTTTTATTCGATTTCAAGCAAAGAAGGGGAGAAATTACCATTATTCCATAATTTTGTTTGCATTGCTCTCATTTTATCCCATAAACCACTCCCTAGAGACCGAGCGATCTAATAAATTTCCGCCACTTTATTTGCCTTCCGATGTAATACAGAAAACGTTGCCGTTATAATTCATTCTGTCATGTTTCCCTTCTCGATTTCTATTCATCGATTCTTCCATGAAGTTTGCATTGACTAAAAACTGTTGCTAACATCGTGAGTAAACCTGAAACCTCTTTTAGTTGTATGAACGGACCGCAACTGGTGATAAATCATTCCATAGTTTTTCATTGAGACGAGTCGATTTTTCCCTGGTCGTTGCTCAACACAACTATTGTCGGTCCAACGGTTTATTTAACTTTTGACAGCTCAATTTAGTGATGTTCTATGAAGTTGCCGATTCGATTTTTATGACATAATCGATTTAAGTTACGTTAAATTGAATCGATTCGTTGCATTGCTATTTTATTTTGACATTTTTATAGTTTGAGCGAGATGATCTTAAAAATTACCCAACGGGTTGTCACAATTATTTTCTACTTATTTTATTAAGAAAACTAATTTCTTATAGTATAGATCTTTGTAATAAGGTTTATATTTTTTGTCGTCTTCGATACATCAATCATCTCGTTAAAATATCCTAGAAAAATAATAACATCACTATTGTGAAAAAATAAAGGTGTCCATGATGTGGTACATTTTTCGCCTGTGATTTTCTGTCAAATAAATAAGAAACTTCATGGGTGTGCATATGTCAAAAGTTAAATAAATTATTGGACCGATTATATATGACCTATACATGAGCAATATGCTGCTTATGATGACTATAATAATATAAAGTATTATATTATATTGTCAAAAGTAACATACTGCCGCTGTATCGGTCATTTAGTTGATTTCTATCGGTGTCGACGAATATAGAAGCCCAACAGATGTTGTAGTTCTTGTTGTTACATTTTATTGCACAATGAAAAAAATTACATAATACATAAACTTATATATGTTATTAACATGTCTGTGATAAAAATTACGTGCAAATTCTTATTTCTAAAGAAATAAGTCCGCAGATCTCGGTTACAGTCAGCCAATTACTACTGTAATTACAGCTGAGCTTTCATTCCACCTAAAACATTACAATGTCCGACAATCACCTGCATCGGAAGACAAGCGCGCACCGCAACAATCATAACCCGCCATCTTAAAGCGACAAAAACTACAAAGTCGATCAATCGGCGGGCCGCGCAAGCCATCGGCCGGGGGGCGGGAGCTCACGCGTGTTCCGGGGAGACCCCCCTCGGGGGGCGCCGGCGGGGGCGGGGGGGCGCGAGGGGGCGGTGGTGGCGCCGCCGCACTCCGCTCAGACGGGGCCGGACGCCTCCCCGAGCACCCGCGAAATGCCTTAACCGTCACCCTACCGACTCCACCACCGCCGTATACATGGACAACGCCTGCCTCCTCGACCTCCTTATCCGGTGCTTCGCGATGACCGAACCCGAGGACCTGAACTTCACCGCGTTCACGGACCTCTGTCGGCTGTGCTCGCTCAAGAGCGGCCCGCGGCTCCATATCTTCGACAAGGAGTCGGAGCAGCGGCAGATTCTCTACAAGCTCCGGAGCTGCCTACCGACCATGGTGAGTTGAGATACATTTTAGTTTGTGTATTAATGCAACTTAATTAATGTCGAGGTCAAATAAAAGCTTTGTTCGATACTTTGTCAATAATATGTATTCACCAGCTGCAGTTTTTAGTCCCTGTAACTACTTAAAAATACAAGAAACACAGTGAAATTCCAAGGGTGTTTTGTAAACATAAGGTCAAAGCTATATTCGTAGGTGCTACGGTGTGTAGCACGGTGGAATGCCGTAGAGTTACGTGCGCGCTTGCGTGCTACGCCGCTACGAAATCCGGGCGCTACGAGGTTTATTATTGTGTTACGTTTTCATTGCGTTATTTCCTTAGTTTTACTTATTAAGGTAGCGGGAAACGGTGACAGATGTAGGTAAACAATGGTTTCAATTTAGTAATACAACGTGGTATATAGGTTCAATCGTGGTATATAGGTTTAGTAATACAACGTGGTATATAGGTTCAATCGTGGTATATAGGTTTAGTAATACAACGTGGTATATAGGTTCAATCCGGACCATCTAAGTCATAAGCCTGTAAACGTAAATGCATAGCTCAAAAGTTTGAAACGCTTAAACTAGTATTGTCTCTGCTTTCTTGTGTGCAATAAAGAATATTCTTATCTTATCTAGTACGTGTAGGTACCGATTTATTAACATGCATTATTTTCTAACAGGATCCACTAAGAAACACAAATCATTAATACACATGAGCGCGCAAAAAAGAAATACTGAACTGACTGATGGACGGAAATTAAGCTTTTTTCATATCGGAATATTATCTTCCCCATTGCACGCGCTGTCGACCTCAATTTGGTGTCCCTATTTTTCTATCTGCCAACGTTATCTGGTACATTATATTGTTTGAAGTATATTTGTAAGTTTTCTAAGCACACAAATGCATCCCAATGTCCCAATGAAACCCCTAAACATACATAATCCTCGCAAATGAGTTGTGAACCCAATTGGGTCAGCAAATACTATGAGAGGATCGCAGGTACGGTGATCGCTCTAGTGATGTAGATTAATCCTTAAACCCAGCGTAGTAAGAATCATTATGGTCTGCTGTTACAGTTGTAGCCCTCATCTCACAAACAAAAAAAAAACCAGAAGAACGGTGCAATAGACACAGCGGACAGCAAGATAAAGAAACGGATTCAATCCCGTTTTTAAATTTACCTCCATATTAACATTACATACAATGTCTGCATATTTTAATTGAAGACAACAACATTCATATATTTAAAAGAAAAAGAAATCCCGGTAATGGATGTTTACATGTTTGTGACGTCGCTGTTTCTGGTTCCCACGACACAGGGTATCCTAGTGTGGGACCAGAAGCAATGTACATATGTGCCTGTATGTAAATGTTATGTTATATTTTTCAGAGAGCTTTTTGTGTAAGAACGAGTTTAGAACAAAGGTTAAGGAGCTATGGAATGACTATGGAACGCTGTTGTTGACTGAACTATCCTAGTTTGAGCTGATTGATTAATCAAAATTTAATTCAAATTCATTCTGTCTAAATTTATAACTACAAGGAAACACTTACATGACTTATCAAAAGTCAAGTAAGTGTATGCGATAAAAAGATAATAATGTCTATGTAGTGCTTACGAAAGTTTTAGTTCAGAAAAAAAAATGTAACAAATTACAATCCGTTAGCTTTTAGAATATACCTCGGCTACTATCGGATAGAATCGGGTATATTCGTGTAATAGAAATATCGGAACTAATATGACACTTAATTTCGAAATCGGAATTAATACGAGTATGACGGAAATAAACTAATACAGAGCGAAAACCGAAGCCTACTCTAGACCCCGAGGTATATTCTAAAAGCTAACAGACATACTACACCGCCACGACTTTAACACTGTACGTAATCGTCTACAAAGATAAGGCTGCGGGCCTTCTGGGCAAAGCTACTATTTCGAACTCTGAAGTTGAGATGAAAGAGACGCGTGCTAGCCACGTGCCGCTGCGAGCCGGACAGGCCGGGAAAACGTGATGGTGCATGTTTGTGATGATGTTAATAAATGGTTTAGACAGTAAGAACAATATTCATCTGCATTAGAGTTAGTTAGCGGGAAAAAATGGTTCGGTTCGAATATTTGGGTCGTATAAGATAAGATAAGATAAGACGTTTATTAGCATTCTGCGACTGTTGTAAATTAAAAATAAAATTAAGAATTTAGTTACAATATTAACTTCATTCCGGATTTTGATCTTGTATCCGGAAGTTAATAATGTGCAGTAAAAGTTATAGTTCAATTTTTTTTGTTACACACTAACTAATTACTATTGTATTACCTTCTCAGTTAACCTATTTACCTATTTATTTAGGAGTAGGTAGAAAGGATGGAATATTTTTCTATTAATCCCCACTAAGCTTTCAATGAGTGTCTCCTAGATATCTGTGTACAAAAATACCAGTTTTAATTAGTTTATTGGTTATCATTATAAGACATTACGCAGGTTCCTATGTTACTTTTCAGAACGCGCCTGATTTATATGGCGTACTAGCTGTTGCCCGCGACTACGTCCGCGTGGCATTACCCCCCTCTTACCCTCTTAAGGGATGATTTTCTAAAAACTATTTTATATGTGTTTCATGACTTTTAACGAAGGACCTTCATATTGAATCTCATTCGAATAACTTCAAAAACGGCAAAGTTTCATACTAAATTTGCACCTCCCTTTTTCCCCCTTAAGGGATGATTTTAAAAAAAATATTTTACTCATGTTTCATAATTTTAAATGAAGAACCTTCGTACCAAATTTCATTCGAATAACTTCAAAAACGGCAAAGTTTCATACTAACTTTGAACCCCCATTTTACCCTCTTAAGGGATGAATTTTCCAAAATCCTTTCTTAGTGCTCCCTTGCGTTACGAAAGGAACCCCTGTGCAAAATTTCAAGTTTCTAACCTTTATAGTTTAGGCCCTGCGTTGATATGTCAGTCAGTCAGCTTCTCCTTTTATATATATATAGAAGAATTTGTGAACCACGAGATGGCCAATGAAGATTGAGATTGGACGAGTTATTTTATAAAAACTATAATTTGTAAAAAAAAAATCTAATATTTCTCTATTAAAATTTTCTATAATCTTCACTCCCCACTCGTGGAAAATTTAGTGGGGATCAGTGGAACGTCCCGTCCTATTCCCCCAAAGTAAGGTTTACTTTTCTACACAGGAAATGTAACTATGTATTATATCTTACAGTAGAAAACAGACGACGACTTCCTCAACTTATCATAGTCGCAAACAACGTAGCGTTACATTTCCCAGCAGGTAATAAGTGACGATTTTGCATGATGTCCATTCCCTTCTTGTAGGAACCAGTAGGACAACCTACTTTACTCACCTCTCAATAAGGATCACTTTGTAAATTGTTCTCCGGAGTCCTACCAGGTTTCGCTCTGATTCGCAGAGCTTCATCGTGTATTGTCATCATCATGTCAATCATTTACTAAGTGCTCGATAGTCCTTACGAAATTTTTAGTTCAAAAAGCACATTCCTTATACATCTCATCTAATTTAGCGTTGCGTTCTCCAGCAGATAACAAAGGACGACTTCCTTCCGAAGAAGATCTGCGAGCGCTGCGTGACCCGACTGGAGCAGCTGTACGAATGGCGGCAAAGCTGCATGAGCACAGACAACGTGCTTCGGAACTATGCTGAGTCCATGCGAATCGTGACCTCGACTATCAACTTTCAGGTGAGGAGATAAGCATTTCTTTTGGGGGTCTCTGCTGGGGTCTACGGAATTTTCTACAACATTGATGCGCCATTATAATGTTGCGTGTTTGCTTGCCAAAAAGGCGTTTTCTTTAATACACATTTAAGGATTTGAGTCTACACTCAAGTAGCAACAAAGGCCAAACTGTTTTTTACATAACTCTTAGAACTGTATTGTAATCACATTTTTAAAATCATCGTAAGACACGTCACAAGAAAAGCTAAAAAAGTTCTAATATTTACGTAAATCATCAATTATTTCAGATGTAAGCATAAACAAGTTTTTTCTCTGCTATTGTGAACGTTTTGCATTGAATACAAGTTTGCACTTGGGGTACAAGATATATTAAGTTATTATTTTTGTCTATTTTTAGCATAATTATGTTGTTATTCAGAAACAGAAATACAGTATCTGTGAAAATTTCAACTGTCTAGCTATTACAGTTCATGAGATACAGCTTGGTGACAGACAGACAGACAAACAGTGGAGTCTTAGTAATCCCTTACCCCTTCGGGTACGGAACCCTGAAACAGCATCTATCCGGCGCTCGGCGCCAATGCCCTTGTAACCGTTAAATGGTATATTTCGCTTTCATCGACGTTTAGATTGAATTACAAGGCCCTTTATGAAAAGGCCTGTCATAGAGAGTCTGTTTACGAAGGCTATTTTGACTCCATGTCGTCGCCGGTGCGTTGGCATGCAGCCGGGAGCGATGGCATGCGGCCCCCAACCAACACCTCTATTGATCGCACTCCACCGGCAGTATCGAGCGCCTCCCACCCCCCTCTCCGCCACCCAGACGAATTCACACTCTATCAACTCGGGCACAAAGTCGGAATAACAACGCCAACTCGCGACAACACAGTCCAAACGATTCGCAACCCAAACGGAATGCATCAAAGGTGGCTATCGAACGTAGCACCTCACATTCGAATGGCCGGTGAATTATCCGCCCTAACTGTAACGTTATAAGGTTGTCACAGCCAAGATGCGCGACGCGGCGGCCGGGGTAGCGCTGAATTTGGATAATACGCATGTCCAAAGATTTTTTTGTTCTCCTCGTCTTAATTGTCTGTCTACGGTTTATTGATTTGCTGTGTCATGTGATGTCTACCTAGCCGTTTCCAACATGCGATCTTTGTTACATTGCTGCTTCATATAGTACATTTTTATATGGAGATTACGGCATTGTCGCTAGTGTTTCCAACCCCATGGAAAGCATGTAGGTAGTCTCCCCGAAGCTAGGAGTGCAGGGGATGCGAGCGTAGGTGCGCCCCCCTGACGTGGAAGGTTCAGCGTCTCCCGGCCCGGGGGTGCCGTTAACCCTGACCCAGGCGACGGGAGGTGAAGGATACTTCTACTACGCAGCTGAGGGTACCAGAAGCCTCATTCCAATCTATATTGAAACCGATCATGCTCGTTTATTGATATTAAACTTTTGAATTCGTGAACTTCAGTTAATTCGGCATAATATCTTTAATTTTAACGCGGCATTTAAGTGCGTTTTGCTTAGGTAACTCGGAAATCATAAATAAATAATTAATTTCCACGTAAGGAATTTACGTTCTCTTTGCTAAATATTTATTTTCAATGTCAGCTGCTGCCTTCGGGCCGTTTGTAAGGAATAAGACATTACTTCTTATTCTCTCTCACACACACTTACCCTGATTCCAATATAGGATAATCTGTGCTATGGTAAAGACGTACAAACATAGAATTACACTCATACTAGGGCGATATCAAGTACGTTGGCCGCCATTGGAAACAACTAACAACCTCAAGTTTGACAGTTGTCGACACACGACTATAGTCTGTTTGAATACATGTTAACCGCTAGTCGGTAACTTCTGTGGCTTAACATGCCGTGTTTGTACTACGGCCTACCCCCGCCGGTCGGGCTCCCGCGCCGCGTCACCCTAGGGGGACCCCCGCCTGAATCATCAGCTGCATTAGTGGGGGTCGGTTTTTCCTGGACTACCCATGGACGGGTTGAGTCACACTTTTTCCATCGAGAAACTTTTCAGGTGCTTATTTTGTCTTTAATTTCGGAAGGTTAGCCCAATGGGTTAACCCTCGTATTTGAATGATGTCATATGACATTATTTTGACGAGACACTAAACTTGTCTCTCACCATTTACGGCTTCCGGAAGACGAGTTTTATGTATTTCGTAGGCTCAAATTTACTGTCATATCCGTGCAACGAAATCGCTTTAAGTATGCGTAGAAAATAAGAATAACAATAATTTGTTTTCAAGTATGTAACTTAACAATGTTAATTCAATGTAAATTAAAAGTAGTTTATGAATCAACTTAAAACTTGTACAGGTGTACAGCAAGCATTGCCAGTTCTCCAGTGGATTGAGTCAGTTTATATTTACAGATGAAGCCGTATCTTTAAAACTCAGAAAAGAAATTTAAGAACATAAAGAAGGTTCTGATGAAAGTTTCGAAACACGCCAATAACCTCGAGGTGTGTTTGTTTGCTAATTCGCGTCGTAGCGGACGGACGTAGCTCGTAACCACGTTGCGCCTACGAAGCCCCGTCTGCTACGAAAATAGAATTTTCAATCTAAAATTAATCGTAGTAAGGCAACCGGCAAGTAATCAAAACAATTTGTCAGCATCTTGAAGCATGATCGACGTTTCTTGGTGGTCATACTGGCATGTCATACTAATTATGACCAGTGAGAATTGATTGTATTGGTGGTCATATTATTTTTATAAACATTAGGTAATATAGAGAGTGAGTAAGTGCTCACCTTCTCTCTCTCTCTCTCTCTCTCTCTCTTTCTGTCGGTCTCACTCTCTTACACTTTTTGTTGTAAGATGTATTAGTCAGTGAGCAGTTAAAATATTGTAGTCATTATGCTTTAGAAAGCCAGTAGATTATTATTACATAATTATTTCTACCCAACACAGGAAACGTTATTTTGTCATGTTAATTAGCCTACGACCTATTCTCAGACCTACTAAATATACACATAAAAGTTCATGAAAATCGGTGAAGCCGTTTCACACACTGAGATACGAGAGTTTCATACATTATATTTAAAAAATACATTGAACCTTAGTTATTCACTACTAGCAGTACCCATGACTACGTTTGCATGTACTGCTTAACGTATAGCCTTCATCATCAACCCATCATGTCCCCACCGAGGGGCACGGGTCTCTTCCCTGAGGAAGGTATAGGCCATACTCCACCACGGGGGCCAAGTCCGGATTGGTGGAGGCTTGTAAGACTAGTGGCTGGTCTTACTGTCAGAAGTTTTCAAGCCGCCCTAAGGCCTCTGACTTGGCTTAACGACTGCCATCTATCGACGGCAGCCGGCACCAACTGCTTAACGTGCCTTGCGAAGCACGGAATCGCTCGGAAAAATGCCACTGGCGTTAGTCATAGACGGTGACCCATCCATGGACTGAACGCGCCGTATGTTGCTTAACCTTAGTGATCGTTTAAGATCACTCAGGCAGCCCAGGCTACGAGCGATTCGCGTATAGCCTATGTCTATACTAAAGAGCCATTTTAAATTCTGGTGAATATAGTTTACAAACTTTTTCTGTTTATAATATTTAAATTAATACATACAGGGAAATTCATTGCTTCCGGCCCCACACTAGGACACCCTGTGTTGTGGGAACCAGAAACAGTGACATCACAACCATGCAAGACCTGGACGTGAATATTGGTGCAGGTTTAACTATTAATCCGTTTATAAACATAGACTCCTAAACAATGTCCAAATGTACTGTACTATGTTATTGTCAAATCTCATATGTAATTCCTGGTGTACATACAATAACGAATATTCTATCTATCTATCTAATGTCCCAAACTTACTCCAACCTGCTAGCGAGTATTTTCAGGGCACTTTAGTTAGAGACTGGTCCATATCCTGCAGAGCAGTAACTCGCAATGTTTGCGCATGGTTGTATGAGGCAAAATCGGGCCAGCCGGATCAATTCCCTGAATAATGGAGTAGTCCATTAGATTGCACATTAACGGCGCTGCATTGTGTTTGGGTGTAATGCGTCCACAGATTTCCCGTACATAGAGAGATACAAATCCGGCTCCAAAGACAGTCATTTTTACCTCCCTGGAGCTACGAGCGAACCTTCGAGCGATGATGTTACCTCTGACAGACCTCCTCTTCCTCCTCCTCCGCTCTGTCTCTATCAGCATTGTCATAAATGATGAAATTGCGTAACTATGTAAGATTATTTAACTGCTTTCAAAACTGTCCCAGACCGCCTAGCCGGAATTACAAAGGCCTCAAAGACCATGAATTTGCTTTTAAGTATTGTATACCAATCCACACACACGCGTATTAACCCACTTGGCGCATACGTTTTATCGTTGTACCAATATTTAAGAATAAACGTTACAGTAACGGGCACCTTAGCTTTGTCTTACTTTACTTGCAAGAGAGCTCTTACTGTTTTACTATAAGTAATGTATGTACTACTTGAGTTTCTTTAAGGGATAAAATTGTAGTGTTTGTAGAAAAACCTAATGGAAAACCAAATTAGTTGTCATGAGTGTGTAGCGAAAGCTCACGACATTGTCAAGTATTTACGCATGATGATGACCTCTGTGGTAAAGCGGTTAGCGCATCTACCTACAATGCAAAAGGTCCCGAGTTCGAATCCCGGCTGAGGTCAAAAAAAACCCCACATCACATGGATGTTTACAAGTTTGTGGTGTCGCTGTTTCTCATCCCCTCGACACAGGGTATATTAATCTAAGCCCAGAAGGAATGTATGTGCCTATGTAAAAATGTAAATGTAAATTATTCTACACGCTATTTCCTGAAGCGAACGAGTAAGTGTCAACATGTCAAAAATTTGTTTTTTCAATATGCCACATTTATAACACTGCATAGTAAAGTTATACAAAACGATATGGCTAATAAATTCCAATAAGCAATAAACACAATAACACTGTTATTACCTGATTTATCCCTCATTCGCCGTTTATTTAACTAAATATTTTATTTTATCATGAAAATACAATTTGCTTATGAGATCTATGACCCAAAAAATACCTAAAATTTCAGCGGTCCTCAAATAAAGCGATCCTACTGCTGCCAAATGTTCGCAACCAGCAAAGATGTAGGAATTTTGTTTAAAGGCAGATTATGATCGATTATTTTATGCTAATGCGCTACGCGAAATGTAGGAAGAAGTGTGGAGAGCTGACTACGAACCTCTTTTTTAATTAAAGGCAAAAAAAAGTAAGATAGCCACCCCGACGCCATATTTACTCACGATTGACGTTGTTGATGGGAGTGCAACTTCTCTAAACTATTTTATTTTCTTTAGTGTTTGTGTTGTCTGTCTGTTTTCCTTATACCACCTAAACAATACCTACCTAAACCTATGTGGGTATACGATGCAAGCAAAGCTGCGTGCATGAGCTATTTTGAGTGACATGTAAGTTTGAGAGATTTTTGTTTACCTTTAGTCGTTCGCTTCAGTAAATAGATTGTAGGCGTAGTGATTCATAGTGATAACCTTTACATCTCTTGACTCTATAGTTTCCATCAGGGATTTCCCAATTATACGAGTAACATTTAAATCAGAAATTGTGGTGTCGTAAATCTTGTTTCTTATCTTACTCTGGTGCCTACTCTAGAAACACAACAATGAATTCAATAATTTGTCTATTTATGTATTCAAATAATTTTCAATATAATTGCGAAAAAATGTCGGCCGCCGTTTTGTGTTAACAGATTTACTTTCTTTATTTTAGAATTTTTATATTGAGGAGTAAAACATGATCTTTGAAGACTTACAGATGTTGATTTAGTGACTTTGCAATTTTTATATAATTCTCTTAATCCTGTGATTTGGCTCGTTGGTGTAGACGTACGAGTATTACGTGATCACTATACAGTTTTGTAATGTTACCCATATACATTACTTTGTACAAATAACCTCAGTCTAAGTCTTTTCCAAATTTCGGTGTTCTTTCACTGTGTCGTGGATAGATATTATGATGTTTGAATAAATTAATTCTTAAGATTTTTGAAATAAAACTTTCATAAACACTAGACATTATTAACTTTATTCTAGATACACTTGACTTTTTGTCGGAAGAGGAATAAGCTCAGCGAATCACAGCACAGTCTCGTCGGACTTTCACGTCAAAAAATCATATTGTTCAAGTGGACCGGAATAAATTTCATCCGCGTGGCAATCGGATTAACCTAGACTTTCATCCTGAAGATACTAATTAAATACTATAGAGAGTTTTTTTTAATAGCAGTAATCTTTGAAAGAAATTACCACTTACGTATGAGTAAAAACTTTGGCTTTTTTTCTTTATTAGTTCAAAGTCGAGAGTTTGCTATTTAACAGTAGGGTACCCCGGTGTTTTCCATTATTGGGTATTCCCTGCGACGCTTATTTGATTAACAAAACAACTCTTTATCAAACAGAGGCTATCAGCCTATCATAAGGATGCCGAAGACGTTTCTTTTGACATTCGTAGCTACCTAGATGAGGCTTCCTCTGGGCGTCAGCGCCATCTGACGGCGGCAATGTTCTAAAGCTACCGTTCGGCCGCTGGGAGTTTACGATCCTGACAGGTCATGTTAGAACGGACGACGTAACCTTGAAGTGGCGTTAAATTTTCGATTAAAATATTTTTATGTCCTATTTATCCTACTAGCAAATAATTGTCATTAAAACTATATCATTGTGTAAACTTACAATCAATGTTATATTTTGCACAGTGATTTAAATGTGAAATAAGAAGAAATCAATATTTAATGTCCGTGCGTAAAATCTTTACTACGCTTTCATAAGGTTATGTCAACCGTATTTTTTTGTAGTGACGTACCAAAAATAACGAAAATAATAACGGTCCCTTTAACGATACGAAGTTGATGAACAGGCTTTAGAAAAAGATCATCGCGTTCTCAGAATCTCTCCGTACCACTGCCGTACAAAGCGATTGAGCTGATCTGGGCCCAAATAAAAGGTCGCTCAGCTCGCCACAACACTTCACCGCCATTCGGCACAAAAAAGATGATGACCCTTCTAAAATGCCTGCGAAAATGGCACAAGAGATGACTGAGTGAAGGTCGTCTAAAAAACAAAACTACTTAATCGTGAGTCAGTAGCAAAAGCTAGTTAAGAATAACGTAAGGAATGATAACGTTGCTTTTCTCCCATCACTAGTCATATGAAACAGACATGTGTCAGGATCGTATACTCCCAGCGGCCGCACAATAGTTGACAATGACGTTGCACATTCCGCGAACACCACCATCACTAGAACATTGGATTTTGTAATTATATATTATTTCTTATACACTTTCCCAGGATGCAGGTCGTTGCCAAAATTCATTAAAACACGATCAAAGAATCATGTGTCAGGAACTCAGTAGTTACCTAATTGCCGCATCCAGGTTTTTCACTGATATCGTTGATGCTGCGATAACGTATGGAATGCTTACGCGTACAATCCTTTGGACGCATTATAACTATCTGATAGATTGTCTGATTCAATTTTTTCTTTCTCCTATAATGAATAGAAGCGTGGACACTATTCCAAATTCTGTGTAAACGAAACGCTTAAAAGCTCTCGAAATGTGGATTTACAGTAGAATTTTGAAAATATCTTGGGCAGATAGATTCAAAAACGATACGGTTTTACAGACAATGCACAAATTACGTTTGAAGCTGATGAAGACCATAAAAAGAAGAAAACTGCAAAACATGAGTTATACAATTCGAAGTAATAAAAACTAACTATCTCGTCTAATTGATATTGCAGGGTAAAATAAAAGGCCGCAGAAGACCTGGCCGAGAAGAACTCACTGCCTACAAAATTTTGCTGAACTATTTCAGATAGGCGTCATCAATTTATTCCGCCACATCATGGGTCTAGTGGCCAAAATGATAGCCAACCTTCGATAGGAGTTGGCACCTTCAGAAGAAGTCTCCTAGGTCTAAAGGGAAATTTGGTACCTAATTAAGTTCAAAAAATCATTTGTGTATCTTAAGAAAGTATACGGCAATTCGGGAAAGTATGCGTTTACGTTTGACGTAGTTGCTTGCAGTGCTGAAATTTAAATTTACGTTGTGACGTAAATTTAAATTTCAGCACTGCAGGCTTACTTTCTAATATGGATACATTATAATTATCTGAAAATATCGTCTAAGGTACCTCCCTAGAAAAAGAAAGTACCTAATAGGCTACCTACTCATATTAAGATACTTCTCATATAAATCTTTATGACATTATTTCTTACTAACTGTATTACAGTGCTCTTACAGGGCTCATTTTGAAGACTAAACTAATTTTACTAACCACAAATATGTAGTACATAAGCATTAAGCGATTGAACTTGAATTTGAAGTTAATGCAAATCATTAATCCATAATTTAGATTTTTTGATTACCTGACTGTTAAACAATTGTTTGTTTACAATCAGAGAAAGTGTACCTGGAATTGATGTAGATACCTATGTTCACATCTAGGTTCGAACCTAAGCCTTGCCCCTTATTTGAACGCATTATAAATATCTGAAAGATTGTCAGAGACATCTTCAATAGTTTGGGACTAGGACAAGCGATTGTATTGTACGGAAGTTGTTATTGAAGAAATACTAATACTCGGCAAAACGTGGGTCCAGTTCTAGAGACTGGTGCCTCTGCCTACACCTTCGGGGATAACGGGCGTGAGTTTATTTATTTATTTTTTATTTTATTTTTTACTAATCCGTAGTTTAAATTTCTGACAAAATTTCTTGAAATAATTTGTTTATATCAAGGGATAACGTGACTGAAACTAAATGTAGAGTTCTATGTCTACGTCTGCGTTCGCATCTAAGTAGTGCATTACAGCTTGTCCTTAGCTTAGATGCATTGTAATTGAACCAACCTTTTGTTTAAATTCTTGACGTTGTTGATCGAATTCATCACATAATTGATTTGCATCCATGGAAACTCAAACTGAAATCAAATATAGAGTTCTATGTTTATATCTAATTTTGAACCTAAGCGTTGCACTTCCGCCTTGCCCCCAGTTTGGAGGCATTATAATTACCTGAAAGATCGTCTGAGGCACCTGGCTTGAAGGGGAAAGTAGTATCGATCGCTTCAGGCTACCCACTTAGCGACGGAGGCTTGCACTCGGTGCATATCGGCGGCGGAGCGCGCCCGCCCCGCGGTCGCGTCTTGGAAGCCCGCTTTCACCTCCGAAGGGAATACGAGACGGAAACACAGGGTTATTTTTTAAATACACTTTACACATTGAAAAGGATCTATATGCGATTATTTATCAGGCAAACTTAAAAGTCGGGGTAAAGGTAATTAAGTTTGCCAAATAAATAGTCGCGTTTAGACCCGTTTAATGTGGAATTAGGTATGAGCATCGCGGGTCTTTTAAAAATATTGTGTGTTTTAAAACAACTTAAGAGTTTCTTTTTTTAATTTTTGTTGTTATGAAATATTGTAAATTATAATATTTTTTAATTGATATTCTAACATTGATAAAAAAAAATCAAAACTTTTTTCAGGCCTGTTGTAAAGGGCAAATTCTTATAGAAAAGTTTTAGGTTTATCAGTATTTTTAAAATAACGCTGTACAAGGAAACTCTCAGACGTGGCGCCGTAAAAGGTTGTGATTGTGTACCTGGGTAGTATTGCTACCGTCGCAAACTTAAGTTAACTTGAAAGAAACTACGTTTAATTTTTAAACAACTGTTGAAGAATGCCAAGTGTTTAGCCTTGGAAACAAAGAAGGAGTTGGAGTAGAGGAACTATAAATAGTTGAGTTTGTTCGCCACTTAAAGTTTCCGGAAAGGACAATGCAGTTTCCCGCACAACTATGGAACGACGTAAGTTTAGTTTAGTTTCTACCTATAGTTTAGGGAGTTTAAATCTCTTACAAAGATAAGCTCGCCTTTGCACGTGCTATTTCTTATGTATTACTCTGTTAATTGTTTTTTGTGCAATACAGTATAATAATAATAAACTTTAAGTGACTAACTCCGATTAACTTTTCAGTCAAAGAGGTTTTGTGTGGACACTTATCGCTTAAGTCGATAAATCAAAATATGATTCAATACCAATTATGCTTGTTTCTGTGGGGCAAATGCTTTTACTTCTCGTTATATTCTGAAAACGTTCATGCTTAAGAATGGTGGCAAATCACTAAAAAAAAGCCCCGATTGTTGAAGTCAGATAAAATAAATCCTAGATAAGAACACTGTATTCAAATACCAAACACCCCATGCAATATGCGTCCAGAAACTATCCTAATCCTACCCTATTCCTGCGACCCTAAATTTGCGCCCTCCGTAGGTGAGTTTTCTTTTAATCAGTGCATGAACGATAAGGCCCCTCGAGGCAAAGACCCTCCACTCTCTCATTAAGGCCCCAAACAGGGCCCTTGTTTTTAAGGGGGCGGTCGGAGACATTTGCATTTCTCGGCCCAGACTCCCGTTTCAATTGAGGAAAAGTGTTTTGATTTTTCTCCGTTTAGTTGCGAACATTGACATTTACTTGAATTTTCTTCCTACCGTTTTTAGAGCGATGAACTATTTAGAGGAGATTTTTGATTTAGATCATTATTTTTGCATTCATTCCGCTTCTTATAAACTCCAATTTACTTCCATGACGTTTACAGTCATGTAAACCACTAACTGAAAAATTTCGTGGGTTCAATTACCTACCACTCCCGATCACTTAGATTTGTACAAAACTCGATCTGAATAGTTTTCTCCGTGTCTGTGATGTCTGCCTATACATGCTATCCAAATTTAGAAACAAAACACATTATTATGTAGTAGGGATGTGATTATTATTGAGGAAGCGGACACTACCCAAGTTCTACAAGCAGGCGAAACCGTTCAGCAAATCCTAAAAAAAAAATGCAATCGGAAACTAGATCGTAATGAATTAGATTAAAAAAATAGCCTGTAATACGTCCCACTGCCGGGACACATGCCTTCTCTTTGAGAGAGAGTGTAAAATTAACCTCAAATATTGTTTATGTCAAATACCTATTACCTGCTAGCGCAAAAAAGCCCGACTATGTGCTGCTGACGGGCAGCCGATGTAATGTAGTCTCTACCTTAACAACTATTTAATATTGAAATTGTGCCGCCCGCGCATCGCCGGCCGTAACGTGGATAGACTTTAAAAGCGTAAAACAAACAAGAAACCCCTCACTTTCATCGCCTAAAGTCGGCAAATGATTAATGTGACTATCTGCCGAAATCACCCGCGTTTCTATGCCGCGATGTTGTTCGTCCGCTACCGGCGGTCATTGACCTCGGTGCTTGTCGAATTCGGGCAATTAGATAGACAGAGGGTGGAAAGTTAGACACCCCTGTCTAGTTTTTTTTTTTTGTATAAAATCTATGAAGATCTATTACTATGAAGTGTTACTTGAAAGCCTAATTGGGTGATAGTCAGAATCGCATAATTTCTTTGGCGCATTTTTTTTCATATTAACTCAATAAAAAGTAACATAATATGTTGTAGTAGATGCCACCGAAATCTACAAATATGTTACAATAAAATCTTCAGGGGCCAATAGACCTACAATATATGTTACTTTTTATTGAGTTAATATGAAAAAAAGCGCCCAAGAAATTATGCAATTTGAGCCATTTTCTGATAATAAATGTATAGAGTGGTGCAAGGGATTCTGTAGTAGTACTCATTATTAAATCCAACTTATATTAGATCAGATACCTATATACATAAGTTCACGCCTGTATCTCAGAGGGGTAGGCAAAGACCAGGGTTCGCCGTTTGCCATGGTCCTGACAAACCTGTTTTGCTTCACGGGTACTTATTGTCAAGCCATTATGTCCCCACCGAGGGGCACGGGTCTCTTCCCTGAGGAAAGTATAGGCCATACTCCACCACGGGGGCCAAGTCCGGATTAGTGGAGGAGGAGGGGGAAATCCCCTTACTAAAATGTTATCTAAAGCCGGCCATTCACGATCACTCAACTCCACAACATTCCACGCCAACACTCCAAAATATGACAAAAACCTTCCGTGTGTGCGAAATCTCACGTGGATTGAGCGGAGTGTCAAGAAGTTTTGGATATCCAATCATTCAAAAATCCACCGTTCCATCGTTCCAAACTCCAAATTCAACACTCCAGTCTGTGGCCAATCGCGGATTGGCGTACACGCGGAGTTCTATCACTCCGTTTATTCCACTCCACACCCGGTCGTCTATGGCCAATCTGCAATCCATTTTACAATACATTTTAGTCTGTGTATTTTCTGTAGTCTGTGTTCACAGCTGAGCCTCAGCTGAGCCACATAAAAAAGTCGGTCGTCAAACGTCAAATAAAAATGTCTTGCGAAAGAGAAGAGAATTTCTGAAAATTCAGAAGCCAGTTTTTGGTCCACTGGCGTTTAGATTGTTTCTTCTCTTTTATGATGATACAGGCTGCAGCTGCCGCAAGTAACAATTGATCTTCGTCAGGATCCATTCACTAAGCACATGTGGTAGGGGGCAATCTAGGCGTAGAATGGAATGGAAGACATTTTGGAAAAATGGAGTGGAGCGACGCGAATGGAACGTTCGTGTATTTGATCAATTTTTGGCCGTTATCCACACCGCGCCGAGTGATGGAAATGGAGTGATCGTGAATGGCGGCCTTTACACCTTATAGCATACCAATTACCATTTGTATTCTTCATGAACCTTCTTAGATTTAGTAAATAAGTATTTTGGGTATTACGGTTTGATAGAAGCGTGCAGAACGACCACTTAAAGTTCTAATACCTTTGCCTAACTTAGGCAAAGTCAAAGTAAAAGAAAAATTAACACAAAATCTGTGAGTCACACAGATATTTAATTAGATTTTTTGTTTTTGATGTATGAACTTTGCAAATTGAACATATTGTCCACTTCATGCAAGGAGGTCGTTGTGGAGAAAAAAATGGACAAAATAACTCCGAACCTGCCAATAATTAAAGTTGTTTAACGTCGAGATCTCAGGTGCTTCGTGGCTGTATCCACACCTCAGATCCACACAATGGTAAACAGGGAAACAAAAGATATATTTTTTCTGTACGTTTTTTTTCGCTTGCTTAATAACAAGAAATAAAAAAATGTCCATATATAAATAAATACCTTGAACATATTGGTAAAGTACTTTTTGATGTCTAATGATGACACAACACTATCACTATAATAATACTCTTCTTGCCATTTAATAAGTAAACCGAACCTCCTCCTTACGATCTACGCTTCTTAACTACCAACATTGATTGAATAGAGTTTGAAAACCAGCATCAAAGCTTCATAACGCTTTCCAACCCACTTTTTAAAATTTCCAAAGTGTTTCAGGCATCTCGAGAACCTTTACTAAAAAGATTCATCACACATCCCAGGCTGGTTTCCGTCGTTAAGAACTGCTTCCAAAGAGGTTCATCATGCATTCCAGCCTATTTATTAATTAGTCCCGAAATCGAACTGTCGCCACTAGCAACTTTGGTCCCCATAGCGAGGAGAGACTCAAGGCTCTCGCTTTCGGTGGGGTGAATGCACTGGGGGCGCCCCGCCCGCCCCCCGGCCGCGTAGGCTAAAGGTGGCGGGTTTCTCACGTGACGGGGGACGCGAGAAAAAAGTGACATTCCGTGCATTCTTAGGCCTTGTACTTACGCACTTTCGAATAGGAACTGACGCCGCGTGAATACAGATGGCTGTAGGTAAAAGCTTCGTGATCCGTATTTTTTCCGTATTTATCCGTTTTTTTTATAATTTAGCAATTTAGCAATGTTTGATTAACTCAGGTGCCAATAAAGTCACGCGTTGTAAATAAAAGTTTTTTTTTTGTGGAAAAGATTACTCGCGCAGGATCTTGTTTTATTTATATCATACAAAATCTTACAGCATTACAGCCGAATAAAAACTAATGCGCTATTGATCTACGATTGATATTGCTCACTGTAGATTTTTTCATTACTTAGATTGGAACTAAGTAATGAAAAAATCTACAGTGAGCAATATCAATCGTAGAGCTATAATCATCGATATATTAATCAACGTTAACAAACACATTTAACGCATTATTGTGAAAATTCTCGCTGTTCGCAGCTTATTGATATATAATATATTTTTTTGCAAAATCGTTCACTGAAATATTCTGCCTTAATTATGTCCCACTACTGGGCAATGCCCTCGCTTTTACAAGTCCACACCCCCCTGATTGCGGCCACCTTCTGTCAACCCGGTAGAATAGTCCTGAGGTCGTCCAGCCATCTCCGTGTTGGTCGGACACGTATCAAGAATATTTTTCAAAAAAACATTCTTCTTTCTTGTCAAATAATAAAAATAAATTTTTTCATAGACTTTCCACTGAAAACTTTCTTCTTCACCCAGGATGGCACCGTGAACATGGACAAGATGACGGAGGCCCAAAAGACCGCTTACCTCGAGGCGCACGTGGCCGTCCAACAACACATGGCCCAGGCCGCGGCCGCGGCGAGACGTGAACAACAGCAGCAACAACAACAACAACAACAGCAGCAGCAGCAACAACAACACCAACAACAACAGCAAGTGCAGGTTCAGCAAGTTCAACAGACTCAGCAACAAGTTCAACAGGCGCAACAACAGGTTCAACAGGTGATTGAGATGTTTATGTCTCATTCTGGTTTACTCTGCATCTCAGCTTTGACACTTAGCTTCACTTTGATAGATAGGATTGTAGTTCGATTCCCACTCGAGGCTGCCGTATATTTGTACAAACGGCTTCAGTGAGGGTGTTTTTCGATGTTTGTAAAGTCCTGGTTACTACAGCACAGGGTATCCTAGTTTGGGTCCAGATCAAGTGATTGTGTTGTGAGGGAGTTATCACTATTACGTATAATAGTATGAATTGTATATTTTTTATTCGGTGACAGGTTCAACAACAACAACAGCAGCAACAACAACAGCAGCAGCAACAACAACAACAACAGCAACAACAACAACAACAACAACAACAACAGCAGCAACAGCAACAGCAGCAACAACAACAGCAGCAACAGCAACAGCAGCAGCAACAACAACATCAGCAACAGCAACAACATCAAAACACAAACAATGCGACAAGGCACCATCAAGAAATGCAAGTGAGTGTTTGATCAATCTTGAAAATCGAAGAACACGTTTGATATTCAAATGACGGGATTTTTTGCATTTGTATTGTAATAAGTTTATTGCAATAAGTATTTCAAGGATTATTTTAGATTGAGATAGTGCATAAACCTATGTCTTATGGACTCCACACACGGCAGTTTTAAGGTAAAGATGTATATCTCTTTACATCTCTTACATCTTACAAGCACGATATATCTCATTACATCTTTCCATAGAAATCGTCAGGAGACCACACACGACAGCTATAATATATTTCTTTACATCTTCGTGTCTTAAAGGTACTGAGCGGTCTCTAAGCTATACATCCTGGGATATAATGTATTTTTGAATTGAAAATTTACACTAAGTAAATACTTAGGTAGGTAACGTTATGTCACGCTCTTTTCCGAGAAATTTGACGAAACAGCACTACAGTTAGCGAAATTTTAAATCGGCCATTAGTCTAAATAGTATTTTAAATAACCTTAACCCAACAACAACCTCTTTTCAGCAACAGACCCAGCCTACCAACGGGGCTCACCAGGGTCACCCATCCCCGCCCACCGTCAGCTCCACTCAGCACCACTACGCGGCCATCAACTCCCCCATAAAAGTGAGATCACTTCACTTAGACAGAGTGTGGTATTACCAGTCATTATTAGGAAAAATATAGATAAGCAACAGGAAAAAAAAATTGAACATTTTGGTACTTACAAAGGTTTCGCAAGTGAGCTCGAGCACCGGTGGTCCTGAAACTTGGACAGATCCCTCTTTTTCCAGTGTTAAGGACATTCGACTGGCCGATATTCCACGGGATGTCCAAGTCCTTCTGTAAATTACATTCTCAATAATAATTCTTAGATTAATTTAAGTTGAGAAAAGTAGATGAGCAGCAGGAAATCTAATTTTGAACACTTTGGTACTTTTAAAGGTACCGCAAGTGAGCTCAAGTACCGACGGGCTTGAAACTTGTTACATAACTCTTTTTTCCCCGTCATTGTTAGGAAATGCGATCAAGCGATATTCCACGGGATTTCCAATATTATTATGTAAATTATATCCTCAATTTATTAATTTCAAAACTTAAAAACTGAAAAGAACTTATGAGCAGCAGGAAAAACAAAACTAATCTTGAACAAAATTTGCAAACAGATACTCTCTGGCACAGCCTGATACTCCACGGGATGGCCGATATTCTTCCACTGGAAATCACATTCTCAATATAACAACATAGCGTTCGATGATCCGAAGTATTAAAATAGGATGATACAGTAAAAGTATAAGTAAATTTGAACACTTTGGTACTTGTACAGGTCCCGCAAGTGAGCTCGAGCACCGGTGGGCCTGACAGCACGTTCACAGTGCCCGATGACGTGGGTATGGGCTTCGAGGGCGGCGTCAGGGTGCTGCAGAGTCTTGGAAACTGGTAAGCGGTTATGCTGCGGCCACACTTGAAGGCGAAGATTCGTGTTCGCGTTGTCGCGACAAAATTTCGTGTTCCCTCTACGGCGAAGAGCTTGACCACATCAATTAACCTTCGCTACGTCGCGACAATCTAGAACGTTGCTAAATTAATGTTGCCCTTTGATGTGCGGTATTTTACCGACAGCAGCGCGAAGGGTGTTTGTATTCGCGAAGATGATTCGCGATAGGACGAATTTTTTGGCCAGACATGTCGCGACAACGCAAATCTTTGCGTTATCGCGATAGGGTGGCCGTACCGTTATAATCATCGGTCATGGAGCTACAGTCTGTTAGCTTTTAGAACCTTTTAGAACATACCTCGGGCTCTAGAGTGGGCTTCGATTTTCGCCGAAAGCACACGAGTGTAATACTACTTCCTGCTCTGTATAAAACTTTTCTTCACTATTTTGAAAAGTTATGTGAAGTTATAAATAAATATACAAAATAAACCTTAACTTATTGCAATACAATCGATTCTATCCGATAGTAGCCGAGGTATATTCTAAAAGCTAACAGACTGTACTAATCCTCTTAAATCCTTGTTCAGGCTATATGGTCTGTAAATTCAAAAATACACCAGGTTTTTGATAGATTGTATCATTTTGTCGTCCACCGTATAATATCACGTCCATCATATTAATGTAATCAATATCGAACATGAAAAGGGGTGTACCTAATTACCCCAAATTGATTGATAGCAATTTTTATTACTAAACAATTTCCTGTCGATTGTTTAAAGTTCTTGAAGATTATTTTGACTACACTCAACTCTTCTACAGGTGTATAATGACTTTGCAATTTATAAGCATTTCACAAATCCGTATAGTCACAGAAAATATGACACTGTGTATATTCTAATATGTTAGTTAATATCAAATAGAAAGAGCCTCTTTTCAATATATTTGCATGGAACATCTTCCTTTTTGCTTAATTTTCGGGCAAACTATGAACTTTGATAACTTTGATACTTAAGAGAAATTCACTTTGCAGGTCGCCAGAAGTGACGAACAACATCCCACGACCGAACTTGATACCTTTCACGGAGCCCTACGCGGAAGGGGGCTCCATGCACCCCGGGACGCGGCTGAAGGCTCTCCAGACCACTACTGTTAGAAAACATCCTGCCATCAAACCCACCAGCTCTACCAATGAAGGTGAGACCCAACACAAGATGACAGCTGTTATTGCAAACTAGTTTAAGCGTGCACTCACCCCGTGATTCCTAAAGGGCGTCACACACGGAGAAGATACGATATAATTTTATCTTAGTATGCAACATCGCTTGCCATACAATTAAATAATCGTCATCAGACATACGAAAATAAGAATAAGAAAAAATTATTGCAAACTAGATGTCCCGGCAAACTCCGTACTGCCAAAGTTTTCGTAAATTTTCCCTATTATCTCACCACTTAAACCTGGACTTTCACAAATATAAAAAACTAAAAATCAGCCGAATCGGTCCAACCCTTCTCTAGTTTTAGTGAGACTAACGAACAGTTTTGCAAACTCGCATATTTTTTCCCTATTTTCTCACCATTTAAACATTCCCTGGACTTCTACAAATATAAAAAACCAAAAATCTGCCGAATCGGTCCAACCGTTCTCGAGTTTTAGTGAGACTAATGAACAGGAATCAAATTTTATATTAAAAAAAAGAAGAAGATAAAAGTGTTATAATTTGTCTCCTGACTCCCAAACTGGGATAGATATCCCAAAATATATATAATCTTCGTCATCTATGATGGTCCATTATTAAATTGTACAGCTTGCGATATTGTATCATAAGATAGTATCTTCGCCATGGATGGCATCCTTTAATTGCGTTCCGCGGAAGCCACAAGTTCCGTGGGGTTCTGGGGTTCCGTAAAACTCGCTGAATTTTTGGATTATTACGTAAGATACTAGTTGACCCGGCTAACGTTTTTCTGTCATGTTAATCAGCCTATTATAGACCTATATTCTAGGCCTACCAAATATGCACAAAAACGTGACTTCTGATTTTTAATTAGATATTTCGATACGGGGTTCAGTAAAATAAGAGGTTAGTTCCATATCCTTACGGGTGTCTATGCAACAAAAATTTAAAGTTTTATCAGTGTCAACTGTTGGGAAGCCAATAGTGGCGCCCGTTCGCGTTATTTACATTAAAGGCAAAAGAGTGATAAATCAGAATAAAAAGGAACACTTCGTTTTTCCTTACACTCAATCGTCATTACTTAGAATTCACCGAACATTACATTACGCTTTGCAATATGGTAATAATGTTGTCATAGTCTCACAACACTCGCACTACGATCGTGCTATCTCCTTACAAATTCACTGTGGATTGTAAAGAAAACATTACATTTTTTTTAAACATTTTTTTAACATTTACATACAGGCACATACATTGCTTCTGGCCCACACTAGCATACCCTGTGTTGTGGGAACCAGAAACAGCGACGTCACAAACATGTAAACATCCAAGACCTGGGTTTCTTTTTTTTTTGTCCCCGGCCGGGATTCGAACCCGGGACCTCTCGCATGGTAGGCAGATGCGCTAACCGCTGCGCCACAGAGGTCGTCACATTACAACCGATCTCACATCATATTTTATCATCTGTCTGTTTTGTCGCACCTATTTATTTTTTATGTTTACCCAAGTTTCATTCGTTTCATTGTTCTTTTCTTGTAGGCACCAAGGCGTTCGAGTGCACCGTGTGTGGGAAGGGATTAGCCCGCAAAGATAAACTGACGATCCACATGCGAATACACACAGGTAAGCCTTATCTTCATTATTATCTAATTTGGGGGCTTTAGGTACGCAGTGCTAACTAGCGCCACCAATTTTTCGAGACGTTTTTGTAAAAAGAGAATATCATAAATCTTTGTGGAGTAAAACTTTCGTAAGCAAGACATTATTAACTCTATTCCGGATACACTTAGCTACTTGACTTTTTGCCGGAAGAGTCCGACCAGGTTTCGCTCTGATTCGCGGAGCGTCATTACGGTGAGCAGAGCGTCGTTGGTTGCTCGTCTCTGAGTGCTTAGTGCGAGTTTTTTCATTCACTTTCGATAGCAAGAGCGTTTGCATTTTGTATAGGAGTGACAAAGAGACAACTATGTGGCGCGCTTTGTCACTCCTATAGAATTTGAGTTTACGTTAACGCGATCGAGTAGTTAAAAAAATTCGCACTAAGCACCTAGTCCGGACCTAGTCCGAAAGTGGATCCGGAATGAAGATACAGTCTCTAGACCTCGGGCTCTAGAGAAGGCTTCGGTTTTCGCCGAAAGCACACGAGTGTACTACTACTTCCTGCTCTGTATAAGTGAAATTAAGTGTCATACTAGTTCCGATATTTCTATTACACGAATATATCCGATAGTAACCGAGGTATATTCTAAAAGCTAACAGACTGTAAAAATATCATAAATCTTTATAATAGTGGATTTTTTTAAACTGTAGTCAAGATAGTCTAGAGAAGCCATGGCCAAGAACCCAGACCTGTTAATCATTTTGGCAATAAGGGTCATAATGGCCCTTAACAATCATTGTTAGCCGTTAATGACTAAAAAGACTAGACTAAAAATAGCAGAAGATATTATTTTCTGCACATTTCTTGATATTAAAAGCGCTGAGGGCCTACACCTGCCTTTTGCAGCAGCCGGTTACACACCGCGACAAAACTGTACGAATATAAATGTATTTCTTTATGTCGCACCTCCAAAATTAAAGTGACCTAACTCAAAATTTGGGTAAAATGAGTTAAGTACTCAGAATGACTCAAAAAGGTATACTCTTTCATGCCTATATTAAAAAACTGACTTTATTTGGTCAGAGAGAGATGGAGGAATATTTTGGTCTGTTTTTTCTCGAGCAACTCGCTCAGAGCGCTGAATACATTTTCGTCTTTTCCCAAAAGTTGCGAATTTTGAGTTAGGTCACTTTAGTTCTGGATGTGCGATGTGTGTTTGTACCTTTTTGTATCTTTGATGTTTTCTTCTCATTTGTATTTCGTACTTTTGTTGTGTGTGACTGTTGGTGTAATAAACGTTTCTCTTTCTTTCTTATATTATGGCACTAATTAGCACCGAGTCGTTCCAACGACTTCTGTAAATAATAATGATTCGTAGTTACCATCGAAGACTTAAAATGGATAAGTATAATCGTTGATTTATTGCAAGTCATGTTAATAAAGTTTATCTGTTTAAATTATATTATACTCATATCAGATTATGTGAAAATAGGTATACAACACAATGACAAAAAAAAGTTACAATTCTAACTACTTTATTAATGTAAGCATGTCGAAATTAATGTTTCATTGTTTGAGGTTTAAACTTCGTGTCTGCAATATGTATGACACGACCGGCCACGTTTTATAAAAATACAATCCATAGCTTTTTATATAACTTCGACGTGCATTGCGTGGCCGAGCCTTCCTATGCCTCACGCACCAAATTCTTAGCGATTCCAAACTCCAAACGTTCTGTCTAATACGGTATTTGACACTATCAACAATAAATTATTTGAGATGCTCGATTAAAACAAAAATTACAAAATTATTCCCAAAATGTATTTCTTTTAATCATTTACTAGTTATTACAATTTTTAAATAGATGAAACATAAAAAGAGTGCTCTGAGATGTGACGTCACAAGCAAGTATTTTCATACAAAATTCCGTTTTAAAAGTAACTCATTTGACATCCTGTCAAATACCCTATTATTATGAAATTAAAATGTGAAATTACTTTGCTAAATTCCGCCAAAATCGAAATTAATGTTTCATTGTTTCAAGCACCATGCGTTTAGTTAATGCACCGCCCTCCCTCCCACTTTTTCAAGCAGAACCAAGACACGAACGTAACTATCACTTACTACTTGTGTGACAAAATGCGAAGCGTTTCGCCTCTGACACGAGGCATCTTCAGGGTCACAAGCCATTATGAAATGAAATTCATTATGAAATTTAACAGTTAGACGAATCGCTCATGATTTGAAACTGAACTTTTTCGCCCTTCTCCCACCAGGAGAGAAGCCTTACGTCTGCGAGGTGTGCAACAAGGCCTTCGCGCGGCGAGACAAGCTGGTCCTCCACATGAACAAGCTCAAACACATCACGCCCTCCAACATCGCTCCGCTTGGCAAACGTACTATCACTATACCGCGTGAGTTAGCTTTAAGATCCCACCTCCGTTAGAACTCCCAAGGTTAAGTATGGTTAGGGCTGCCATCCGTCCGGAATTCCCCGGATTTGTCCTAGTATTATAGCTGGCTTCCCAAGGTCCGGATGCGGACCACCTCGGACGACACACCGTGGGAAGGGTCTCGATCCGCGGTAGCACAGACGTCTGTGGCGGTGCGCCGTACCGGTCGTGGGTACGTGGTCGTATCGATATCCGCAGAATCGCGCACCGTGGGAAGAGCCTCGCGCGTGATCCATGGCTGTCCATGGTCGTCGGCCGTCCGCGTCCGTACGCGATATTGCGGACCGTGGGAAGCCAGCTTTAGAGCGTCCGGGGGCCGTCCGGCAGGGGTTTTTAAAAAGGATAACGATGTTTTTATTTTTGTTGCAAAAATACTTTTTCAGAGGTGTCCGGGAAAAAACCATATTTCCCCCAAATGTCCGGGATTTTTGCCGTGGTTATCCGGCGTCCGCAATTCGGGTGATGGCAGCCCTAAGTATGGTCCATTACTCCCTTCTACAGTGGCACCCAAGCTGTGCATCGTCTCCTTGCGTAAGGCGCGAGACGATACGCGCAAAACACCTGCTGCAGCAACGGACTGATAGGTATCTAATTTTCGAAAAGGCGTCGCAAGTATAATTAAAGTCTCCAAAGGTTTATAAACTCCAAAGGTAAAAGATTGGGAATCTCTGCTATACTTCGTGCTTGCCGTGAACTCGATACTTGATTCATAGAAATATATTGTGTCGCGCTATACGAGTATTAGCGTGCGTGGGAATTCTTTGTAAAACTCATCCA
Source organism: Yponomeuta plumbellus (assembly GCA_947310845.1). Classification (NCBI taxonomy): domain Eukaryota; kingdom Metazoa; phylum Arthropoda; class Insecta; order Lepidoptera; family Yponomeutidae; genus Yponomeuta; species Yponomeuta plumbellus. The sequence goes on from OX371194.1 coordinate 16,501,865, forward strand.
GTCTGCGGGCTCGAGTTCATGCAATTATGCATAATATAGTCTCACTGACCTGCATCTAGTAATATGTTAAGATCCATAAAGGTCTTAAATACATTCGATGCGTCAGTGAAAAAATACATTACTTATGGAAGAGGTATTTCGAACTTAAAAGGTATCCTAGTAAAAGTGTATTTTAGCAAAAGTAATGGTTGCCCGATTAAAAACATTGATTTGTTTTTTTCCACATTGCTGTGGCAAACAAAAACCACTGTAAAGAGAAATGTAACTAAAATTTGGTTTTCTGAAAAACTTCACTAATGCGATCAAATTGCAGATTTGAACAAAGTAAACCTACCATAACTGAAAACTTTGAAAATGATAAAGACGTTTATAGGTATAACATATTAAAAATCAATAGTAAGCATGAGATAGCCATTTATTTTATTGCTTTATTGATCTACAATTAGGTTTTTGGGTGACATAGTATGATTAGATATCCTTAAGAAGCAACGCAAATGTTTAAGGAAAGTTGTTTATTACCTACGCACCATAAAGATGCGGCAACACGAATTTAAAGAAAGGCCCTTAATACGATCACGGATGGAACCTTTATTACGCTCATAAGTGGCCTATATTGAAGTTTCAGTTTTACGAACCTACAATGCAATAATGTATGTGATAGATACTACAATATCACAAACATATTTTTTTTTCTAAAACGGGCGTTGAACTAGCATTTGAAACAAATTAACAGAGAATAAACCAGAGATATAGAATACTTTCAAATGCGTTGACATAACATTGGCTTGTAAGAATTTGCTGCGGTCTGAGCGTAAATAAATAGTACCTGGGTGACCGAGCTTTGCTCGGTACTTTTTTTGTAATATAAAATATGTAATATAAAATAAAAATAATTATTTTTCAACAAAATAGAACTTGGGAAAAAAAACATCATGACTCGAACCGGGTCTCTTGAAATCGGCCCGAAGCGGTCGCCCGTTTTCCAGTCAGAACTATCCCAACCTTGCAGATGGATGCGAAATTTACCTCTGTATGTTATCATAACAAATTTCAATTGCCTTAAAACACGGATAAAACAACGTTTTCTAAAAATGTAACCTAGTTAGATCAATTAAATGCCCCCGAAAGCATCTGCCTACAAAATTTCGTAAAAATCGTTTGAGCCGTTTCCGAGATTCTGATTATATATAAATATATATACAAGAATTGCTCGTTTAAAGAGATTAGATCTATTCGGAGCACTTGGATCGTCTTGTTTCTGTCTGGCTTAACACCTAAATTGTCTATGCTGCAAGCTAATAGGGGCGTCTTACGCTACGTTTGCAAGTATCTACTCGATCGGAACGGATCCGATCATCGACAGACAAGCCCTTGCAATTGTATATCTATTAAACATCAGGCGTGCACACTTCGCTGCCGGCAATCAGCTTCAGAAGATTGCTGACAGCGTCTGAAGGGAAGACCGAGGATAGAAGTGGGGTGCCTTGGGGCAGGCTTATGAGCAGTGTACATAAGCCATAGGCAGCATCATCATCAGACAATTGACGCCCACTAGTACAGACTCGTTAATTTACCGATGACTCCTTTCTAGTGGCGCTAAGCGGCGTTGACTTCTGTCAACACCGTTTAGCGCTAAAGTCGCTTCTCCCTTGCAGCGCTCAAGCTAGACGACGTAAAGCCACAACTGACGAAGCAAGAGGACACGAAGCCAAGTCAAGCGGAAATCGCGGCCGCGGCGGTGGCGGCTCAGCAGCACACCCACCAGCAAATGCAAGTCTGCCAAGTGCAGGGGCATAGCTTCACGGTAAGTCTACTTGAGGTCTTCACTTAATAATTGCAACTCACACACATACACACACACCCTCACACACAGACACACACACACACACACACACACACACACACACACACACACACACACACACACACACACACACACTCACACTCACACACACACACACACACACACACATGAATAAATGTTGATGAAACGGGGATCTGTCAGGATTGTGGCAAGCGGCGGTCCCTGATCTCTGCCCCCTCTGTTTGCTGAATGCTAATGAATTAATACATTAGTATAGTTCTAAGTTAGCTGCTGCCTTCGTGCCGTATTTGCAGTATTTGCTGCCGTTCGAACCATTAATGTTTACCTCTAGAGTGGTACCCACGATACACGCTTGCCTAGTGTGGGGCCAAAGTGAAAATTGTATCGCTAAATATTGCTTAACTACTGTTCTACAATTGTCTATAGATACTTTAATGTGTCACTTAAAGTTAATAAAGATTTATTTATTTATACTTAGGTCTGATGTAATTTTAGACAAAATGGTCTGAGTGCAGTTTTTTCCGCTGCCTTTTTCTCCACTGCAAATACGGCACGAAGGCAGCAGCTAACTTAGTACTATACTAATGTATTAATTCATTAGCATTCAGCAAATAGAGGGGGCAGAGATCAGGGACCGCCGCTTGCCACAATCCTGACAGATCCCCGTTTCATCAACATTTATTCATCATCATCATCAACCTATTATGTCTGCACCGAGGGGCACGGATCTCTTCCCTGAGGAAGGTATAGGCCTTACTCCACCACGGAGGCCAAGTCCGGATTGGTGAAGGCTTGTAAGACTAGTGGCTGGTCTTACTGTCAGAAGTTTTCAAACCACCTTAACCCTAGATTCATAACCTTGTCTAAGAGGAGCATTATTCATAAACATTCATCTCACAGACGATTAAATTTATGTGACGGGTTTTGGGGTACTTGTAAATAAAATAAAATAAATAAGTATGGCACTCTTTAATATGTTTAATTAGGTAACAAAAAAAATAGTAAATTATTTAAAATTAAATTTCATCGGCACATTCCACACACATTAGGCCGCGATGGTCCATGCACATATACTTTTTGCATTGGGACCGTATCAAACGCCGTTTTTTATAATCACAATAACTTCAAACTTTTTTTCGAGTACCACTTGGACCAGGTGTACCAATGGTAGGCGTTTTACCTAAAACTTCGGCGATTTTCCTTTTTAGGCATCTCTTCAAAGTTGGCATTTCATATCTTTTTACGTAACCACGTTTCGGTCAGCTTCTCCGAAACATTCTTCACGAAACATCGTCTCTTTTGTTGGTTTTCGCCCTAATTTCACATTATTGTATACGTATTTGAAATCATCATCACAAGAATCAGATAAACGATTGAAATACTCCTCAATTTGCCTCAATTCTCAATTCCCAAAATAAAATAAAAAGATTTGATGTAAAATACACACAATACAACACTTTGAACAATAAAATAAATTGTAAAGTTAAATAATAACTTATATAAAATAATATCATATACTTCCTTTTACTCCGTATGACCAGAACTCCTCAAAAACAATGTTTTCAAAATAACTTGCAGTCTCATCAAAAGTAACACTATTCATAAGCATTCGTCTCTCAGACGTTCAAAGAACTATAATTTGTGCACAAGACGTCAGTGTGAGGCAAGTGCACCCGCATTACTAAGGGTCAAGTGTTTTAGGAAGGTACCTGAGAAGTCATAATTCTATGTCTTTCACTCGAGATACTAGAAACAAATTTACGTTTTGCGCGGTCTGTGGGACGAATGGTTATGAATCGAGGGTTAAGGCCTCTGACTTGGCTTAACGACTGCCATCTATCGACGGCAGCCGGCACCAACAGCTTGACGTGCCTTGCGAAGCACGGAACCGCTCGGAAAATGCCACGGCCATCCATCCATGCACTGAAAGCGTCCTATGTTGCTTAACCTTCGTGGTCGTTTAAGATCACTTAGGCAGACGGGGCTACGAGAGATTCATAACATTCATTCATAAATAAATTATTAACTAGCTAAACCAGCAAACATTGTTTTGCCATATTGATTGGGTTACAACCTATTCTCAGACTCATGCTCAAAGAAGTCACAAAAATCGGTGAAGCCTTTTCGGAGGAGTTTCATAACAACACTGTGACACGAAATTTTTATGTAGTTATTAGACAATGGGCTAGTTGCCCTAAAAAATTTAATTAGTCCGTCTTTTAGATTATTAAAAAATAAGGGACACGTATTTTTTTATTTGTAAAGTAGACCAAAAATGACAAAGATATAGCCCATTAAAGTTACGTGTGACGTCACGCCGTGCTGCATTTTTTAGCACGGAGTGACGTCACACGTAACTTTAATGGGCTATATCTTTGTTATTTTAGGTTTAATCGAAAAAAAAAATACGTGTCCAATATTTTTTTATAATCTAAAATACGGACTAAATAGAATTTAATTGATTGGACCCTGGAAACTACCCTATTGACTGACGCCCCTCCTCAGAACGCCGGTCTGGTCCACGCGGGCGCGACGGGCGCGACGGCCGGCATGGTGGTCTCGTGGTCCTGCGAGCTTTGCGGTCGCCTGTTCGCGACCCGTGAGGAGTGGTCGAACCACGCCAAGAGCCACCTGCCCGACACCAAGCTGCTGCAGGACAAAATGCAACAGACCACGCACCAGGTCGGTGTGTTTTTAAACGTGTCGTCCTATTTTTATAATATTCAGACTAAGAGTGCACCCTCTTTATCTGGTGGTCATTTGTCTTATGATGATATCGGGAGTACTGATCATGTGGAGTTTTCTTAGATTTAATCTATGCCGCTTGTTAGTGGGCTTGGCTTGTAGTTGATGTTGATGTCAACAACTTCATCTGTTTTTGAAAAAGAAAATTGCCCACTAAAATTATGAACTTCTTACGGCATCATAAACGCCTACTTACTGTCGAAAATATGAGTAATTTTATTCTTAAGTGCTGCTACCACATTTTGTCATAGATCTACTCAATGTTACTCATTCAATGTTAAAATATAAAGTTTTGTATTTACTAAAAAGAAATTTGCGTAGTTACAATAGGTACTTGCAGTTACAATACTAGACTTTAAGTCGCGGTAGGTATCGCAGTGACCTGAGCGAGAGAGATGCCATTGCCAAAAGCAGCCTTCGTTACCATCACTAACAAGAGCAATAACTTCACAGCAACAACAACAACAACAGCAACAACAGGAGAAGGTGCACCTCTCGAACCAGCAAAAGCTCGAACTCCTGCACCACCACAACCAGAACCAGCAGATCCTCAACGGCCACGGCATAGCAACGGCCGCCGTCTCCACGGCAACGGTCGGCAACGAGAACAATGGCGGGAACACCTACTTCACGCACGGGCACACGCATTACGCGACGCAAGAGAGGCAGCAGCACTCGCAACACGCGCATCACCTCTGCCTGATGTGCCGCCAAGAGTTCGCGGGGAAGGCGGAGTTCATGTTCCACGTCAGAGGGCATTTCGAGGGTAAGGTGACGGATATAGCGGCCGCTGATGCCCTGGCGCGGTCTTTAGTGGATAACTCGGGACTGTGCACCTGAGCCGCGGCCCCCGTGGCGTCGTTCCAGGAGTGCAACAAGGCCGTCCTACACGACGACACGATACTGTTGAAGTTCTGAGACGAGCTCTTTATGGATTTGTAAATGCGCAAAGTCCGAGTGTAGTTTTAAGAACAGTGAAGCGTTTTGTGGTGGCCGTCGGGGTTAGCAGAAAACCGAGGGTGGTCGTGATAATTTTAAGGTACCTACCTACGATATACATCTATCTCTATGTGAATTACTACTTCCCAGATCTATGTAACTTATGATGTTTTCTTGTTTCCATTATTGTTACGTTTTGACTCTGTTTGAACTGGTGAATTCAATGGAAAATCACTGCGAGTTAATTAAGACCACGAACATGTAGCGTTCAACTTGAGTCCTAAATTGTTTTTTACTGTTTTATTTCGGTTTTGTATTTTTATAGCTTCGTGATAAGTAAATTAAGTACAACTTTAGTAATAAGTACATAGGATATCGTAAAATAATTATAGTGTATTCGCGAGTTTTGTGAACTAGCGAGAGTCATTCATTTTATTTATTTTCCATGTTTTAGACACAGACGGATATCTACTAAGTGTAACAAAACTCTCATGTTTTTGCGAAAAGGGAAGGAAGTTGTAGTAAAAGTAGGTGGTAATTTTAGCCTGGAGCTAAAGTTACCATCTACTTTTTCGACGTTTTTCGTATTGACGAGAAGAGCCTCCTATTTACGGATAGCATCGAGATTTAGCTACACCGTGTTTAATCCGGTGTCAAAAGAGTGAATCTAGTCATTGCTTATATATAATGTACCCAAAGTCAAATATAGGGGCATTATGTATGTAGGATAGTTAAGTATAGGGAACAGATGTAATATATGTAAGTATAAAATTGTACATTGTGATTTTTATACCAAAGATAGTGACGTAGTAATGACGAAGAATGTAATTCTTCGAAGATTACTATGGATTACCATAGAAATCGGGTTTTTAGGAATCTTATCGAATTATTTAATTTAACCAATTCAATTATGGAGCTCTCTGGAGACAGCTTATTTCTGTATCAAAAACTATTCGACTGAATTTCCTAGATTAGAGCTGTCACGGTAAATCTACGGTTTCCTAAATATTTACTGTAAGGTAGCTCCATTCTGTCGTAGAAATTCTTTACTAGGAATAGTAGGTAGTTTTAGCTAAGACTGTATTGTTATTATGATTGATTGGCAAATTATGGTGGAATAGAATGTTGGAAGGAATGTAGTTTCGATGTTACAAGCCGGATGAAAACTAAGAACCTTTGTCATATTATAAGTACAAACCTCTTATGCATGAATTCCTTATAAGTAAGCTAGTAATTCCGTAAATTCAAATTAGAAGATTCAATCTGTGCCTAATCCCCCTGTAGCATCGAAGAAACATAATCATAGACTGTAAGGTTGTCCTAACTGACGTTCGGATACTACTTTGCACCAATTTCACAAGTTGAATAACAAGACGTTTATCTTTAACCCGAATTTAAAGCAGTCCTAAGATTAAGAAAATTCAAATTAGGTACTTTATTAAAACCACATAGAGACCGGATTATATGCAGTTGCATACGCTTTTGCATATTTAGGCCCACTTTAGCGGTTGTTGCATATAACTGTAAAATCTCCACCAATCCGGACTAGGCCCCTGTGGTGGAATATGGCCTATACATCTTCAGGGAAGAGACCCGTGCCCCTCGGTGGGGACATAATGGGTTGATGATGATGAATCATGTACATTTAGAAAGGTAAAATATATATTTCATTGAAGAATATACTTTTTAATTTATATTTCAGCAGATATGATTGATTGCTCCCCAGTTTCTCGTACGCCAACAAGCTGTTAATCTACTGTTAACAGAGCAGCTGTTAAATTATTATTCTATATGCAATTTGGCCAACTTGTTAGTATCAGAGAAACAAGAGGACTGTGAAATAATGGCTTTTTAAACTAAAACATAACTATTTTACTACTTCATGTTGTATATTCAGGCCCCTTCTATGGATTTTTGTGCATACTTTCGCTATTTTTCTCGCATATTTGCATGCATTTTATGGGCTTTTTATGATGCACATAATCAGGTCTCTACATAATATACATACCAAACCAAATAAGGAGGTGTTAGCGAAGGTATATATTATCCGAATGAATGTCGATGAAGCTGATCGTGTTTGTCAGGATCGTGGTAATTGGCATAGGTACCCTGGAGTCTTCCTACTCCTCTGGGATACAAGCGTGATTTTTGGAATTTATTGTTGTATAAATAATAGTGCCCACTCGCCAAATCTGTTTGTTCACGTAAAACACTTTCTGAACTAAGCTTCTATAATAATAATAAACTCACGCCCGTTATCCCCGAAGGGGTAGGCGGAGGCACCAGTCACTAGAAATGGGCCCACGTTTTGCACGTTTTTTTGTTTTCTAAGCTTCTGTTATTGATAAACTGTGTTTAGGATTGATGAAATTGGTGCTTGGTGAATTAAACTATTCGTAACTTAGGTAAGGATTTATTTAAGTCTTTCTATGTCATCTGGCGGAGTGCAATGAATACTAAGTACTTAAATTGCGTAAAAGGCACATAACCACCTTGACTTTATTGTAATTCTTCTCATAATGATATCTTGAATGTACACTGGCCTGCAAAAGTAAGTATCACACTTTTAAATTATTGTTTTTTTCTAAACTATGGGAGTTAGAGATTTAAAACAAAAAACGTTTTATAGCAATTTTTATCAGCTTTCTTTTAAACTATAGTAAACTGTACATTAGTAACATTTTTAATAAGTCGTGCTGCAACTCCAGTTACTGGAGCGCCATTCTGTGTAACCTGTGCTTCCCGTAACATCGCTTAACTTGATTTCTCAGCAAGTCTATCTAACTTATCGTAACAAGACTATCGATCAAGGAAAAATTTGAAAACAAAAACAGAAACAAAAAAAAAATATGGTAAAACGAATAAGGATTGTTTTTGTTATTAAAGTTTTTTTCGGGCATATCTTACAAAAAGGTTATCGACTATGAAGTTTTTATATGCAGTATTAAACTCTTTTTCGATTCCATTTTATTTCAAAAGTATATCTTGTGTACTTAAAAAGTTATTGCAATTTTAAGAGTGTGATACTTAGTTTTGCAGGCCAGTGTATAAAGTACGACCTCTGCGTCGAGATTCAATGTTGATTTTTTTAATGTTATCTTAAATACATAAACTATTTACGAGGTAATACTAATCATATCGCTAATATTATGTATCACAAAATTAACCATATCGGTGCAGTGTGCGGTATTAACCGATACGCCAATCGGTATAGATTTCTAGCCTCAAATTCTAGACATTGCGGGTATGGATACACCAATTACTTTGTTTCTTATATTTGTGAATTTATAGTAGCAATACCACTCACTAACTGCAAGAAGAACATCGTGAGAAAACCCGAATGTCTGAAGTGTTCACACGCCCGAGTTCGTTAAAATACCCATCTACAGAGGTCGTACTTTGTACTCGACTATACGAATTCTGTCTATAACAGAATCTGTCGTAAATAAAATCTGTCTTAAACCGAATCCGACTTAAACAGAATCTGACTTAAACCGAATCTGTCGTAAACTGAATCTGTCTTAAACCGAATCCGACTTAAACAGAATCTGACTTAAACCGATCTATCGTAAACATAATCTGTCTTAAACCGAATCCGACTTAAACAGAATCTGACTTAAACCGATCTGTCGTAAACAGAAACTGTCTTAAACCGAATCCGACTTGAACAGAATCTGACTTAAACAGAATCCGACCTTAACCGAGTGAAGGATCATGATAACCCCATACCTCTCTCTCTCTCTTTCTCTGAGGCCTACTCGCTACAGTGGGATGGGAATGGGTTGGTTGGTTATCGCTTGCAACGAACACGTCACAGTGATTATATTCGGCACTACGCACTTATGATATAGAATGACGCAAAATACAGAGCACGATGAAAGTTACAAAATTGGCTAGGATATAGATAGATGTAAAGAGAGGCGCGACGCGCTACTTTCGTAGGTGGGACATGAATGCAATACGGATCTTAGTTGTATGAGTGTACTGATAACGTAACGTGGTAATTGATAAATGTGTAACAATATAATTGGCTTTCGAATGATCTCAAAATCTAGTCGTTAAAGAGATACGTACGTTGGTACGTAAACCTGGTTCCTTGTGAGGAGGGTACTGGGCTACGATTCAAGAAACTATACCTATAAAGGTATAGTTTTTTTCCCCTCTTTAGTTCCTTTACCTCTTTTCTTTTCCTACTTTACAAAGGCGCTCACAATAACAAATTGAGCTGATTGGCTCTTAATTAAAATGTTTTTTACTGAAAACTGGTTAGTAGGTACATCTTATTGATAAAAGTATACGTTATTTCAGAATATTTATGAAAATATTTTAGTCTCCAAAGTGTATATTGTCCTTTTTTTATTTAAGGGTAACATTGACAGTAAATAAATACCCTATAATATGATTGCTGATTGGTTAAATGAAGGAGTGACGTTGGCATTTTTTATCGAAGGATTTAGGCTAAGCGCGCACTGCGATATAAAATCGTTGCCAAAAAAATATCGCAAGTGAAAATTAATAAATTGCGATTTAAAGTCGCACGTGCGAAATTCAACCCATGAAGTGGTACGGAGCCCCGCGGCTCTTTTGTTTTGTAAATCCACGTTTCGATGGTCTCCGCTTTTCGCAGCAAATCGTAGTGCGCGTAGGAATTATAGTCGTTTGCGATTTTATTTCGCACTTTAAAAATCGCTACGAGTGAATTTCGTAGTGCGCGCAAACCCTTATACTTATTGCATTTGCAATCGCAATCGAAATTCTTCGATAAAGCATGCGAATTTCCTTGAAATTACCTAAATTCGCAATCATATCTGATATTTATCGATATCACTCGGTAGTAAAAAAACATTATCTGCTTATATTTTTAACCGACTCCAAAAAAAGGAGGTTCTCAATTCGCCAGTTTTTTTTATATATCTTCAGAGATATATTCATGGTAACCCATGACCATGACATTGTGTTTGTAAGATGGGGCAAGCAATTATTTATTAATTGGCTAACTATTTATTAAATCCATTTTTTCCCTTTTTAGTGGCATGACCTGCCTTCTGTCATTCTATTCAATACCGAGATGTGATGAATGAGAGTTGTGTGATAGACTCTTAAGAAGATCTACTGAGTAAAACTAGCGCCACCAAAAAAAATAATCGGATTTTTTCACAGATTGAATATGCAAAAAATATCTCTACAATATTTTAATCCTATTAATAGTAATTATTAGAATCTATGGCCGTGAACCTAAAGCAAAAAATCTAGGACCAGATAGCATTAGCGCCAAAACGGTCTGTTTTGAAATAACTGCTATATAGACCCCGGTTTGTGATCCTAGGGTCTTCGTTGTGGGTCCCAAAAATCACTGTCTACAAGATTCGGAGATTTTACACACATTTTTTGCAAATTCGATCTGTAAAAAAGATATCATTTTTTTCTTTGGTGGCGCTAGTGCTACACCGCCTTGATCACTTTAAAATTTCAAGCTTTCAGTCTTTAATTTCTGATTATCTATCCCGGTACTCTACACACGTGGAACATAGGATATCTTAATTTAGCGTGTTTCGTTATTTTGCTTCATGGAAAGTCAAGTTGATTATATTGTTCTGTTGCGATTTTTTCAGTCGATTAGGGAAGTAGTTAGTTACATAAGTTTTGACAGTAGAGACAAATAGTTGGAGATAATATATGAAATATTGTAAATTAAATTATATGGATATTTTGTAGTCCATCGAGAGTAGTTTGACCTTTGCGTTATTGTTGCAAAGTCGCGCGCAACGTAACTGAGTAATAATTTATGCTTGTAAAGGTCGATGTGTTGTCGACTGACGTCAAGATTTATTGGTACTTACTTTCCTACTAATGAGATTCCTCGGCCAAATTGATTTATCAATCTATCATCTTAAGGAGATCCCCTGAGTGAAACTAGCGCCACCTAGGAAAAAAAGTCATTGCAAAAGGAGTCTATACAATCTCTCAATCATGTTTTAATTGGGATTTTTAGAACCCATGGCCGTGAACCAAAGGCAAAGATTACCAAAGACTAGACAGCATTAACGTCAAAAACAACCGTTTATGACAAAAAATCTATCTAGTACCAGGTTTGTGTTTCTAGGTTCTTTGTCGTAGGTCCAAAAAATCACTGTCTACATGATTGAGAGATTGTATAGAATTTTTTTGGAAATTCGATATGTAAAGAAAGATATGATTTTTTTTGCCGTAGTCGCGCTAGTTTACCCCTTAGATCCCCTTAAGGGGCGGGCTGCGGCTACCTAGCGCCACCTATCGGAAAAACATAATATATCTTCTCTTACAACGGTTTTGCAAAACAATAAACTGCATAATTTTGATACCTAGGTATTTTTAGAATCTATAGCCTATTAAGTATTGCATAATTCTATGACTGTAATGGATTTTCGCTGAAACGCCAGTTTGTGGAAAAAAAATACTTGAAGACCTAAGTTCTTGGCCTTAGATTCTAGGCTGTAGGTTCTACAAATAGCAAACGCAATATTAACTTTATTCCGGAAACACTTACCTATTTGATTTTTCGTCCGAAAATTCCAACAGTAATCAAGAAAACAACTAAGTGTATCCAAGATGAAGTTAATAATATATTGTGGAGTGCTTACGAAAGTTTTGGCAAACGCATATATTGTGATTTAAAGAAAATTACGCAGACAACTTAGGGCTGATTTTTCAATAGTCAGATAACTTTTATCTGAGGAATAAAAATGGCGGTTTGACAGCTTATGTATGAAAGTTATGTCAAACCGCCATTTTTATTCCTCAGATAAAAGTAATTTGACTATTGAAAAATCACTCCTAAGTGTCATATATGATGTTAACTTTTAAAACCTATCGATTACAAAAGAAGATAATGTTTTTTTTTACTGCCTAGTAAGCTCCGAGCTGTCCCTTAATCCAAATAAAAACATAACTTTAAAACATTGTAAAAATGTAGAGCAATAACTCTGACATTGCATATCGCTAGACCTTTGCTACTTCAGAATTTGTATTAAAAGAAATACCTATTGTAAAAAAAATTAAAGCAGTAACAAGCTTTTGGATTAAAAAAGTGAATAAAATATTAAATGTCTTTCCCTTCCTTGATTGAATGTCAATGATACAGTCCACGGTAGACCAGACTACTGCAATGATTCTTATCTGCACGCCATAGAAGCGAATACCGAGCAGTAATTAGTACATATTTCTATTATCTTATTTATTACACGCGTTAAGATAACATATTTTATCTTTACCACAGAATAAATTAATAAAGCTTAGAACAAACATTTTACCCGATTCAATAAGAACGATAAGAAATACATTTCCGTAGTCAACACAGATGTTATCAGAGTGCAGCAAAAAGTTAAATACATAGAATTGTCGATAGGTGTACACCTCATTTTAAAGACCCGTTAACATAACTAAGCAGAATGCACCCTTGTAAAACAAGTCAATAGTAGATCAAAATTTAAATTTTTCTCTCAAATAATACAGATGGTAATCCGCTACTTGACTCTTTTTTCAAGTATGTCTGAAATGCTAAATATCTCTTCCATTAGACCAAAAAATATTTTAGTATATTTTTGGAGGACCTAAAAGCAACAAAAACTTTATTTTAAAACGTTGCTTTGCTAAACAGCCAAAAACGCGGTCCGCCATTTTTGTCTATGGTTTGAAGTCCTAAATATTTGTAAACAAAGTTTGACATTCAACATAGGTAGAGTTCGTGCCACGAAATAAGTATGAGTTATCCTTTACCTAGTCCTAAAATCTGTTAGTGATCTGTGAGCATAGTGAAATAACAACAACGCATTCATGATTTCATCGAGTTTACATGCAAAATATATCAATTATCATTATTGCATTATTCGAGACTGCAAAAACACGTCAATAAAGACCGCCGGGAAGTCGCGGATTGTGCCTAGTGAAATAAACATACGAAAAATTTGGCTCAAACTTGCCAAGAGAGACCCCGATTCTTTATCGACTGAAACTTGGGTGTATTTATGTGTATTTACTTTCATGTAAGTCCTGTAATATCAATGTACACAGAAACTGTTTTTAGCTGTAATAATGCTTGGTTTGATTTGGTTTGGTTTTGGCAAATTGGTACTATCAGCTTCCACGAATCCAGCGTCCATGATTGCGCTTATCAATAAAATGATAAGACACTAACCCCCTTATTCATAAAAAAAATTAAGCATTGGTTAAGTAAACACCTGATTAAATGTCATGCTGTCCTTGACAGATGTCATTGAAATATAAAGGACAGCATGACATTTAATCAGTTGTTTACTTAACCAATGCTTAATTTTTTTTATGAATAAGGGTGTAACTGCACAAGAAGGGTTTTTGCAAAAACACTAAATCCAATCCAAATCACAATAGAACTTACGCACGCAAGACTGACAGATGTTTGTTTGCAACCAAAGGTGCTTTCAAGATGGCGGATAGTGTTTTTACCGTTCCGCAGCCATCCTGCATATTTACTTAGCAAAGTCAATATTTTTCGGTTTCTTACGTTAGATACTACAGGAAATACCCATTTATCGCGTCAAATTTGATACGAGGCAAGTAGCGTATTGTATGAAGGAGAGACACATAATTATATGTCCAGTAGTACTTATACAAACTTCTGTTTCTGATCTGCCCTTGTATTACGTAACTTTTCACTCTATCGGGTTAAGCATTTAGACAACTCCAAAGTGACAAAATACGTATGTATTTGACTGCTCGGAGTTGGCTAAATCTAACAACTCCATACGGTGGATTACTCACGTAATTGCAACCCTGAAATAGAATATAAGTAGTGTCATCATCATCATCAACCCATTATGTCCCCACCAAGGGGCACGGGTCTCTTCCCTGAGGAAGGTATAGGCCATACTCCACCACGGGGGCCAAGTCCGGATTGGTGGAGGCTTGTAAGACTAGTGGCTGGTCTTACTGTCAGAAGTTTTCAAGCCGCCCTAAGGCCTCTGACTTGGCTTAACGACTGCCATCTATCGACGGCAGCCGGCACCAACTGCTTAACGTGCCTTGCGAAGCACGGAATCGCTCGGGAAAAATGCCACTAGCGTTAGTCATAGACAGAAACCCATCCATGGACTGAACGCGCCGTATGTTGCTTAACCTTAGTGATCGTTTAAGATCACTCAGGCAGCCCAGGCTACGAGCGATTCAAGTTGTGTATTAATGATATAACCTCAGAGCATTTTGACATAGTTAATTAAAATTAAAATAAATAAACTCACGCCCGTTATCCCCGAGGGGGTAGGCAGAGGCATCAATCACTAGAACTGGGCCAACGTTTTGCAGAGTTTATTACCTAATTATCTATGAATACACACAACCATATTTTTCACGTCTGTCTGTGGTTGAAATAATGCCACAAAATAATTAAAAAGAAACAAAGTTTTCAATAAAACCATTGAGTCCCGCCTGCTGTCACATTGACAATGATTTTTTTGTAATAACAGACCATTTTGGAGCAAAATTCATCAAAATTTTCGGTAATACTATGATTTAACTTCTTATTATAATATAAAGTTATGTGGGGGAAGTAGGTGCATTTAAATTGTGAGGTGAGTAAATCACAGTATTTCGATTTCAGAAGTTCTGAATAAGTAGTTTTATCAGTACCCTTTGGTTCTGCGACACGATGTCGAACTTCGTTCAGCGCAATGATGCACGCATAGCTACTTAGAATGAGTTAAATCACATTTTAGCAAGGTAACACACAACTTACACCGGTACTTAGAGAACTTCAGAAAATTTCATGAGGAACTTTGTTAGGCTAGAGCGACGATTTCAACTTTCTTTACTTTTATTTATTTTCAATTTTCATTTTATTTTTTCAGTAACTAAATTGTGATAACATTCCTTGAAAAGGTGTCTGATCATGAATCCTGCTTGCCTTAGTATCAAATTTAGACCGCTTGTGAAGACGGTTCACCAAAAATCATTATGCTGTCTCGAAATCGTACCAGAGATATCTGGCTTGGACAGCCTAGATACTGTCAACTGGCAGGGTGACGAATTGGAGTACAGCATCCCGTTGGTTTACAAAGTTGTTCTCAAAAGACGACATTTGAAGGGCAACAGCCGTAAGAAGGTCCCTCCTACAGATAGTTTGAAGACTTACCACTCCTGCGTGGATCTACTCAACACGGACTCAGCGCTAGATATCACTTATTCTCAAGGCGATTGCTCAAGAATCATTAGCGATTCCTTTATTTTTGGCAAACTTCTGACAGATATTCAAAACTTCCGTAAGTTCTTAAAGAGACTTGATAATAGCAACTCGTTGACGGCGCTACAGTATAAATATAAAGATTGTTTCGAGACCAGCGCGAGAGACACTTCAAACACAGCACAAACCACAAATGTTATAGAACTTCGTGATGTTGCCACAGAGGACAGTATAGTAGACAAAAGGCCAAATCTCATAACGATAACGAACAACACTGATTTGACGAGGCTATCTGTAACGCCCATTTGTTCATTGAACACAAGCTCACTGGCAGACAAACAATTGGACATATCAGCCGGTACCCACAGCTACCTTATGATGTTTGAGCCCTCAATGTTGTCTACATCAGTACAAAAACCACCTGCATATACCGATGATAATAATATCAAAGTTGTGGTAAATGGGTACGACCTAACTAAATCAGAAAAATCTTCTATGGAACTAAAATTAAAACGCAATGCTTCGAAGCTCACAATTCAACAGGCATTAGCTCGATATCGAATTACACAATTTCGTATTCAAATGAAAAAAGAAATCATGCCTTTGAATGAAATGCTCGACAAATTGATTGAAAAATGCATCTACCTGGGCATTAAAAAGCAAACTATTGAAAATGATGCACCTGCGTGGAAATTGGGGAGTAGTCGATCATGGTCGAATCGTGTAGTGTATACCATTGTGTCTGAGGGCTAAAATGTTTTATAAATTATTTGTTTTTGTCTTAATACACGAGTTTATTTGAAATTCACTCTCTTTCAATATTCTTTCCTAAATAGGTATAATGAAATGTTAGCATAGCCTAATCACTTATGGATTTTTTTTTCTAGGGCAACAATGGCAAACCAACATACAATAGATAAAATAGCTAGAAGTATATCGTTTGAAGTAGAAGCCATACCGCAAGATAATACCATTCAACTTACTAGTACAGCCAACACAACTCCTCTGAATGTCAGAATTAAAGTTCGAAAGAAACAGGATGCCGGGGCCGCTCAAAATGCTGTTATATCAATACCCAAGTTGGATTCGCCAGGAGCTGCACCTGAGAGGGTGCGCCTTGTCAGTAGTGACCAGACAATAATGTCGTTCAATGTATTCATGGAAAATGAAGAAGGTGACAAGGCGCCACGAAAGGTTAAAAAGGGCTTCTTCGACTTCTTCAAATCTGGTAAGAAGGGTTCTGTATGTAAAGTAACGATCAGATTTTTCAATACTTCGGTTTTTTTTATTTTATAGGATTTTCAATAATTATTTCTGAGCCTACTCCATCTGAAAAAAGAACAACGTTCCATATTACTGCAGTGTCCCTTCACCCAGTTAGTATGAATGGAGGTGCCACTGAACTTTTTATAAATCATCTCATTACATAGGTAGATACAAAGGCCAAAAGTTTATTACTAAAGTCACTTCCGATACAGGTACTCATAGCGAAGTTGAACACAGAAGTCGTTCAAAATCACCCACTCCTCAAAAAAAACACGACAGTGTGAGTAGAGTAGCTGATGAAATGTGTAGCGAACCCTCAATGCGAACGGAAAATATCTCTAATAAAAGCAGTCATGCAGAACGAAAGGCAATCAAGAAAGGAATTTTGGGTAAATACAAGCCAGGTAAGGCCAAAAACAATATTTTGAGGTTTAATTCATATTTTACCTATATTCCACTAGTCCACGGACCTCCACGATGCCATTATTGCAGAGCAGCCCTTGGCGCTTGTCTGGTTTTTTGCAAGTTAATGTTCATTATTATATTTCAGGGGGCTGCTTAGATCCACCTTTTGGGGAAGATAAATATGCATATGAAAAAAAGATACTAACGGCACCCGTCCAAAGTATGCCTGCAGCAGTATCGTATTCTGAAGATCTCAAAATTGTTGGCGAAAACCCTACTTATATGTACAAAACAAATGTACATGGTAAAAAAATAAAAGACAACGTTGATGATGGCATTAATATGCAGCAACAATTTAAGGATATTGACTCTTCAACTCATACCAGCTTACTTCAGGAAGAAAATTATACAGTAACAGAATCATTTTCAAACTTTCTCATAACTTATCCTCCCTCTGTTACTGTTAGTGAGCAGAAAATTCACGATAGGATAAACGAAAAAAATATGAAGAACAAAATCTCAAACGCTGAAAATAATTACAGAAGTTCCGTTCAAAGCTCTGCAGAGATATATTACTGTCGCAGTGATCGAAAAAGTAGTACTAGAAGCACCAATGAAAAAAGTAAACAAGATAGCACCGTTGGGGCAGGTCGTGCTTTAATTAATACGTCAAGTAGTACAGGCGATGATAAGTTACTGGCAACGAAAACTATGACCTGCTTGGAAACAAATCATGCGGCTATTCCATCAAGCATAAGACAACTAAAACTTAAAGGACAACCATTGTTTCCTTCTCAGTCGTCAAATCAACTAACAGATTTTTTTCAAACTATTGTTGAAGAACTAGTAACTCAGGGTAAAATAACTCCAGTTTCAGATTCTCAAAGATATCTCCGCAGTGCCCGGATCAAACACAAAGATTCTGAAAACAAATATAAGTTTGGGTCTCAAATTTCCTCGCTCAGCGGGAATACAATGAAAACCACAGACATGTTTTATGACATCAACAATAAATCAGAATTACTTGCAAAAAGTAAACTTAGCTGTGAAATTACGGATAAGTTGGCGGCGTACAGAAATGAAGAAGAATCATTAAAGTCTTCAATAAAAAATCAACCATTTTTGTCCGATGACACTTTTTTGAATCCAAGTGGAATGGAGACTCAACCTTACTATATTGTAGAGAAAATGACAAGCCTAAAACATCCAGCGGAAGAAAATCTTGTACTTACAGGATCAAACAGTTCAGTGAAAAGTAAACCTACTTATATCGATTACCGTGAACCGTTCTCCAGTGAACTAATTGAAAGTGCATCTACAATTGCATCAGAACCATCTTCTGAAATGAAAGCTACTAATGTAGATGATAGTATTATTATTTCAAATGAGATGTCATCTGGAATACCTTTATTAGTATCCTCCAATACGTGTTCCAAAAATCACCCTATTTATTTTGATAATGAATCCAACATTGATTCATTAGCAAAGTCTCATGAGCCAAAATTAGATGCATTGATAATATCCATGAATGGACAAGCCTCATGTACCGATGACAGTGATTTGATCTCAAATGAATTGACCACCAAATTTCTACCCGACCCCTTAGTCCATCTAAGGGCAGAACTTTCACCTAAATTATTAGCAACATGTAAAACTAGTCACGTTGAAGCGAGCGATTCCAAAGTTATCGCAAATATTCCTATAATTTCACCGAAAATAACAGCAAAAAATAAAGCCGATTATATCGATAAAAGTTTGGTAGTACAAAACGATATGAAAACAGAAATTGTAATGCCCACAGGAGTAACATTGACAACGTCTACAAAAAGCCAGTTTTGTTATGCTGACAATGCTACGTGTAAAGAACGTAATTTTAATATTAAATCCTATTCCTCAAAGGACTTCTCAATAAAATCATCTCTTAGTCATCACTACCTCACGAAAAACTTCAATGAATTCAATGATGAAACGCCAGCAGAAATACTTCTGACGCAAGACATTTCCGTGAAAACGACTATAGACAATGCACCTTTTTTCTCCAATAACAATCAATTTACTGCAAGTAACACGACGGCTAAAAATGCAACCTCAAAAAGCTCTACAAAAACTAACTATATTTATCAAGACGATAAAGAGACAGACCTTAAAAATGAGATACAAGGAAAAGTAACAACCACAGTTTTGAATGAATTGGCTACAAAATCTCATACAGATACAGACGATGTTTTAAAACAATTTTTAGCAAAAGTAAAACCAAACCGAACTGATTGTAGTGGGACAATAATAACTAATATGCAACCAGACACCCCTATAAATAGAATAGTTTCATCAGAAATATCTTTGAAAAATCGATCTGAAAAAAAATCTATACAGAACTATCGAATTTCAAAATACCATCTATCTCAAAACCATAAGTCTTCAAAAACTCAACTTCGTGATACCAATGACAGTTTTAAACTTTGCGTCACAAAAAAAGATCCAGACATAATATCTGCAGAGACTGGTCGAACTACTGAAGATATTAATATAGAAAATAGAATAGATTCGTCGAAGATTTCTGCTAATTATAAATCTAGTTACGAGTCAATTCTAAGGCAACTGATAGAAGATACGTTACTTACATCGAACTTGACCTCGAAAAGTAATTTTTCCGGTTCAAGTGGCAATGAGATATTACAAAGTGAGATTCATGATGTCTCAGCATATTCTAGTGAGGCTGTTGCTGAAAAATCAATCGTTGATGAAATTATGACAGCGAATATTCCTATTACGAAGGACGTTTTGCAGAAAATATCTGCAAAAAATAAACTCAGCTCCTTTGATGACAATAACCAAAACAGAAATGAACTGAACTTACAGACCCGGGGATCATCATCGGATATTCTTAAAAAAAGTGCACTTGTTTACTCTGAGGTCAATGAAACAATCCATGATGAGATTTCTGAGTTTCCTTTCACGGGAAAAATTGTAGCAAAGACTCTAAGAACGAAACCTAGCTCTAATTTTGACAAAGGTCTTATTTCAGTTGAAATTATCGGTAGTACGGTACTTCCTATCTTAACAAATCCGGAAGATAATGAAATAGTCGAAGAAGACAACGAGATTTCTCCAAATACTGCAAATACAAAACCTAGCTACGCCAGTGGCTCAGAGACCATAATACCAATCAGATCTAATAAACAAACTCATCCAAGTTTTGATGTTTCATCTAAGTTGTCAGGCAAAACGACACCTTACTATGGCATTGAACCGATTTCGGGAGAGATACCAATAATTTCATCGAAAACCTCAATTACTATTCAACCAATCCATCCTTATGATAATGATGCTGTGCAATATAAAGAAACAATATTCACACCAGCTGGAATTTCAATTAAAACGGAATGTTTACCTTTTATTGCTGACGATGATAAGTCCATTCAAATGAACACTGAAAAGCCGTACATAAAAAGTAAACCAAGCTACACCGAGGATAATAAGTTTATTTCTCATTCACGGATTGCTTCCTTAAATTTGGGAGAGAAGGATGAATACTCTGCCAAAATTAAATTGATCACCGAAGCCTCTGTCAATAGAGATGTTTCATCAGAAGTTGCACCCGAAAATGAAGCTAGCCACATGAATGCCATTGAATCAGCACTAAGTAAGCTAACTACTGAAACCTTTTCCTCGCATGAAGATGAAGAAGACAGCAATTCAATTTCTGTTGAGTTGATGGCTGAGGGTACTTTATCAAAGGCTTCTGCAAAAAGACTCCGTAGCTACGACAAATCCAGTGATACAAATAATGTAAAAACTAGCAGTTTGTCGTCGAAAACATCTAATAAAAGTAAACCAAGCTACGCTAGTTATAGAGAGTCAAACGACGACACAAAACGAAACGAAAACAGTGACAGAATTAAATTAATTCAAGGTACGAAAAAGGATTCTTCGAAATCATCTACAAAAAGACTGTTTAGCTACGCCGATGCACGTGATTCAATCCAGAATAAATTGATGGCCCTAGTTTCATCAAAAAATGCTGAAAAAAATAAACTTAGTAACGCTGGTAACAGAAAGTCAATCCTAGAGAATTTAATATCAATGACTCATTTACATGGAAAAGATGATACTGCAAGGGGCAGATACAAAGAATCAGCTAAGGAATTTGGCAAAAGTCAAGCTGGCTTCTCCAATATCAATAAATCAATAGTTGATCGATTGCCTCAGTCTAGAGAACTGTTTAGTTTCGATTTATCTGTTGAAAGAACATTAGAAAGCAAGAACAAAGTTGAAAAAGGTAGTTCTATATCCACACCATCTTTACATTCACGTGAATTAATTGAATCGGATGTAAAAGAAGTGCAACAGCATAAAGATTCCAAAATGTATATCGTTGATTCTCAGACAAATGGAAGTATAATAGAACTGAAAAAAGAAGCCCAATATGCTTATGTAGGAAGCACTGCATCAACAAACACTAAAATAGAGAAAAATATATTTGAACCCAATATGCTTGCAAATATAATCTCAAATTCAGATACTCCAAAATATTTAACACATGCTATAAAACCACCAGTAGAACCTCTGATCATTTTGGGACAAGAATCTGATTTATCTAAGGATAACACAATTCCGAGCCTCCTTGGCAAAATAGATGATACGCTAAAGTTTAAGCAATCCCAACTTTTATTAGAACCTGAGATAAGCTTATTGAAATCAAATTTTGATGATGGCGTTAGTGGATCAAGCAAAACATTTGAATTAGTACATGATGATTTAGAAAACTCAATTGAGCTAATGCATGGCTCATACAAAATGCTGTCAAATATATCAAAATCTGTTTTAGATGACCATGAGTATGATAAAGTAATTGCCAGTAATACACCTATTGTTTTTTCTCCTTCTGAAAGTAAAAAAAATGGCAGCTATAAATTAAAAGATGCTACCACATCACAGTTCTCAGAAGATTCGGAGAATAAAAAAATCCTGAAGACCGACACCCAAACAATTTCTTTTGTAAGTATAAGAGAATCTGTCAATTCATTTGTCAAGGATGGTGTTAAATCGAAAATAAAACCTCAAATACCGAATATTGAACTTACACAAGGTATTATGGAAGATAATACAACGGGCACCAAGAATTTTGAAGAATTATTCCAATCCAGAGATAGTCTTAAGTCTCCACTCTTATTACATAAGTTAAAAACAGACGGTGAAGATTCGGAAATACTATGTCAGTATGATTTTCTATTAGAAAAATCAAAAGAAAACCATTCTGAAGTGATCAAGAATAAAGACATAGAAAAAAAATTGCCAACCACTATTCACGCACTTTCTGAGAAAGAAACAAGCAGGAAAGATATTTTAAAAGATACATCTCCTTTCAGTCAGCCTGCATCCGTAATTATTACAGAAAGCGCAAAATCCTTGAATTTGTCTAGTATTTCTAACGTGATTACAGATCCTGTGGAGTCATTAACAATCTCAACAAATGGTAATAACATTAAAACACAATCTGAAATACTAGGAACTGACACGAAACGGAAACCTGAGAATAAACTAAAAATAGAAGTATTAAAATCCTCAAGTGATCCTTTTCTAGATAAAGTCTATTACAAACAAGTAACTGAATTAGAAAATAATGGAAAGATTTCTGAACCTTTTGAATTTCAAATGAAAAATTTGGAGCGAGTTAGCAGAGCAATTAGCCGTGATGCCCCAAATCAAACGCTGAAGATAAGTGCAGCGAAAATTGACAATTTTTATTCAAAACAAGTAAGTCCATTGCAAAGTACAAATTTCTTAAGTTCTTTGAGAAAACCAGAGGACTCAAACACATCTCTATTATTTAACGAAGATGATAGACGTTCAAAGCTTGAGTCCGTATACAAAATCAAATCAGGTGATAAAGACGATAACTGGTTAAAACCTGTAGAAAATAACAAAATAATTGCGCAATCGTATACTTCTTTGAGTGCAACATCGATATACCTTACAGATAAAGGTGAAGACTTACAAAAAGAATTTGAGGACCCCTCACATGTTTATAATAATGCAAGATATGCTAACTCCATTTCGCAATCTGATATGGATACTTATTTCCCAATCTTAAAATTGCAAGATACAATGAAAGATAAAAGTATTGAAAATAAAAAATATCCTTTCAAAACACCTGAAATAAGAGAAAACATGAAAATCAAAAGTGGTTCAGTACTAAGCCCGTCAAATTTTAATATAAGTATGAGAGGTGATAATAATAAGAAACCATTTGATCATGAATCACAAAGAAGTGTAGAAATAAATCAACATAATCATAACCTGGCTGCAACGCCTCTTTCTTACTATAGTAATGGTGTCACGCAACAAGCAGGAAAATCGCTTTCCTCAACCAAAATTCAATTAGATTATGTAAACAGTAAAATAATGGCACAACAAACAGAACAAAGAGCAAAGATCCCAAAGGACGAAAAACTCGTTTTTTCAGAAGATGAATCACCAAATTTAGACGACTTAAATATATCTGAAATCGACAAAAGTCTGCTTAAATTATCGATTCCTCATTCCCTTACATATATGAAAGAAAACCTTGAACGTGAAAAGGACGTCAGCGAAAGTGGAGTAGTTGTTATAGATGTTTCCTTCCAAAGCTATCTTAATAGCAGAAGCGAACGAGTTATCAAAAGCTTCAACTCTGGTGAACCCAAACACCATCAAGACAATACGATATCGACTTTTCGATTCGCACTGCGACCTTCTGATCCTTCAATAAATATTGCAATTGATTCCAGTACTGATTTAACAATAGGCATCAACAGACGTGGTTTAGTACTCAGAGAATCGAATGAAAAATACAACATGATGTCTAATAACGAAATACAAAGTCATATTTACAAAGGTAAGTGCGGAACTGCGAAATACTCGTAGATTGCCTGATATACTTTAGTTGGTGGTGTTGACCAGATCGTGATTATGATGATGCATGAACTTAGAACTCGGTTGTTGTTGTCAGTGTCAGTCGACACTTGGTAGCCATCATAACGTTAATACTAGGAATAAACATAAATTGTCATTTCCATGATTTAGAGTTGCAAAAGTTAATACTTCCTTTATGGGGCACTGTATAAGGTTCTACAACAAGATACGCCAAGATATATTAGAGTTACCTCCAACGCGATTTAAGAATTGTGTTAAGCACACTCTTTGCAAAAAAGCTTATGATAAAATCAACGATTATTTAGAAGACAAGGACGTATGCCATTAAAAAGTAGTTTAATATTAAATTTAATCAGAGGATAAATGTAGTGTTTAACACATCCAAGATTATTTTGTAAGTTTCATTTGTATTAGCTTTAAGGTGATTTGAGAAAAGATGGTCAGAGTGGAGTTTTTTTTTCGCTGCCTTTTTCTCCACTACAGACGGCCCCAAGGCAGCGGCTAACATTATACATAACTGTATGTACATTGACATTCAACAAGCAGAATGTAAATTCTTTACGTTGAAATAAATTTTTGAATTCTGATTTCTGATTGGTGGTTGAAGGGTGATTTTACTCTGCACTGCACAACATTGTTCTAAGATGATCGCTGATTATGAAATATTCTTCTAAATATTATATTTTTTGCGATTTGAACCGTCTTAAATCGCGACTTTTTTTCAGTATATTTAATAACCAGATGTGGATCCAAAGTTGAGCAGAGACACAAAAGAAGAAGAATACTTTCAGAACAAAAGTTGTTCAATTCTAAGATGAATAAAATCACCCCTCATCAATCACTTCATTACTTCGTATTACTAGCGCCATACATACTTGCTCAGTACTGATGGTGAACGTAGTTGATGTGTTGAGCTCGATGGCAAAATCTGTCTGTGTACCCTACAGAGTGCCGGTGCTGCTGGTGATTTAGCCTGAAAGTTAAAACCTCTCTGATCTGCAGTCAGCATACAAACAGACAGCAGGGCTGCGTTTCGTAACTACAATTATTTACTAGCTAAAGCAATGTACAATGAATAGTCACAATAAAACTATGATTTTTATATCTATGAATCAGGTTCCAGGTACCTAAACGTAACATTTTTGTAGCCAAATTCGCCTATAACCTAACTTATTACTGCACATATCTAAAGGTTCATGACCCGTCGGCTGTACGAAGTAGTCATAAAATCATGAATTTCCTTTTCAGATCACGCAGAAATTAAACCGACACTGATTCCGTCCAAATCAACTGCAGGCGACACTAAGCAAATGGACAAGCTACAAAGAGTTCTCTCAACGGTCTACAACAATCACATGGTGCCGCTACAAGACATAATTCATCAGCTAAAGGACGATATCGACGCCTTGGCAACCCAACAGGAACTCTTCAGGCAAAAAATTATGATTAACAAGAAGTCAAAGTCTACCAGAATCAGTCACACTGTCAAGAGATGCGGATGTCTTCGAAAATAATTATTGAAAATTATGTCACAAGATGAGCCTAGTAATCTAAGACCATATATGACATAATTAAATGGTACCCGTTTGACTCCTGTTTCTTGTTTCGTTATGACTATTACCTATTATTTTGTTAGTCAGGCCCCTTGCCACCTTGCCAGTCTCTTTCAATGTTCTCCAGCAACTCACAATGTTGACGGCTCACCGGGCTTCTGTCTGCCCACCGACCGTCAACACGTTCTTGGCCACCACTCGATAGCTACCGTAGTCCACCGGCCATCTTGCCGCCTAACCGGATAGCCCTGGATGGGCTCACCACTTGATTCGTGTACATATTCACGCCCACGTGTACATATAGGCGCCCATAGCCCATCCATCACCACTTTATCTTTATGAGTCTAAGCGATGCGTAGGCGCCTTTAACTCTAAAGAGTCAAAATATGTATGTATTTGACAGTTCAGAGTAGGAGTGTGACATACCTACTGGGAATAAAAGTCCCAGAATGTAACAGTGTAACAAAAGGTGGTCTGTCTGACATACCGGGAACAAAGGGGCAAGCGGTTAGATCTCATAGACAACTCCATATAGTGGATTACTTACGTAATTGCACCCCTGGTCTCAAGCTAGGATACAAGCTAGGATAAGTTGTAGGTTATTACTATGTATTTATTTATTTATTTATTTATTTTAGTATGTATTTTTCTATTACTACGTATATATTATGTATAGTAGAATTCCCCTTTGTACTATTATTATTTATTTATTTGTTTATATACCTACTAGGACTAAGAAAGTAAATAATTTATGTAATATTTAAGTTGCACTACCTGTAATTGTTTTCATAAATAACTAGGTAAGTTGGAAGAAAATGCTACATAGCATTAAGCTCGCCTATGTGCAAAATCTGTGTTTAAATGCAATAAAGAATTTAATAATAATAATATGTTTACTAACATTCCAAAGTTCGCGTTTTTTCAGGGCTTAGCCTTCAATGGTATCTACAGATGTCTATAGTATCTATGTATATCTGTCTTTAGAGACCAAGAAAAACATTGAAATAAACATTTTTTTTATCTGTTTAGGTATGAGTAAATTATCGCACTCTCCAGTGGCATGCTCACTCCAATATTATCTAGGATTCTAGGCTGACCCTTCTCATTTCTTTGATTAACGTTACTCCATAGAATCACAAACTGATGAGATTCGCTATGAAGGCTGTCGCTTTCAAAGGCCTGCTTCCTAAAAATAACCCTAGATACGCCAATGAGTGTACGTAGAGCTAAAAGTAATCAACGGGAACATTGCTTAGCGATAGATAACAACTGTAGTTTTGCGTTAATGTAATTTTAACGTGCATACCTTTAGAGTTATGTGTTACTCCAGGGTCTGTTTCATTATACTACAACTCATGGTATACTTTTTATTTATGAAAATAATCATAAACATTTACACACAAGCACATACATAAGTTAAGTTACATGTTTTTTATCATAATAGCCGGTCTCGGAAACCGGTTCGGTTTATCTGTTAGCGGCGGTCGTTGTTAGTTTTAGCACAGAATACATAATAGTACAGGTACAGAGGATTCACTCCGCAAAATCAATTAAAGAAAAAGGGACTCTAGCAGCGATACAATTAGGTACAATTCAGATCGCACGGCGCTAAAAAAGCTACGTTATATTCACCTACACGTTGCCTCTCTTTCTACCGCGTAACTCTTACTTACCTCTTCTGGCACTTGAATTCCTTCCTATTTTCCCCCCCGGCGCGGTCGCCGCACGTACCTACTTACGTCGTACTTACGTCGTTCGATACCGACACGTCTGGTTTTAGTTTTTATTGGTATAACTTTAAAAAGGCCTTCGCTACGTATGTTTTGGCACGCTAGATTATTTAAAATTTATTTCAATAAACAGCAGACATCTACAATTCGATGTACATTGCAAAGTCGATTAACCCATAGAACAGCGAAACGATTCTGCTACGCAATGCACATTAAATTGTAATGAACAACTGATAGTCACTCAAGGTTAAGCAATATACAGTGCGTTCAGTCCATGGATGGTGACCGTGTATGACTAACGCTAGTGGCATTTTTCCGAGCGGTTCCGTGCTTCGCAAGGCACGTTAAGCAGTTGGTACAGGCTGCCGTCGATACAAGTCAGAGGCCTTAGGGTGGCTTGAAAACTTCTGACAGTAAGACCAGCCACTAGTCTTACAAGCCTCCGCCAATCCGGACTAGGCCCCCGTGGTGGAGTATGGCCTATACCTTACTCAGGGAAGAGACCCGTGCCCCTCGGTGGGGACATGATGGGTTGATGATGAGAGGGGCACGGGTCTCTTCCTACGGGAGCCAAGTCCGGATTGGTGGATCCGTACATCTAATAAACAGAAATCTTGTGTCTCAGTACTTGCTACCCAACTCCTCCGAAACGACTTCATCGATTTTTATGACATTTTTGGTTTTTTTTCATAGGTATAGGCACACGCAACATAACAACTTAGGTAGGGTAGAAGTTCCGGTTTTTAAGTTTTATTTTGTTTGTTTGTTTGTTACGCTTTATAGCACAAAAGAAATAATACAGAAAAATATACATTTATAGAATTATTTATATAGTAATTTGAACATAAAAGTGGCCAAAAAGGTACACTGGGCACAAACGGTACATCTAGCCTACCTTTTTTTTTGACGGGGGCGCAAAGATACCCGACTTCCTGGGGGGAAAGATGGGTTATGTGGAGTTTTTACCGACTAAAACCCCCCCGGTGGCATTCATCCGTGCTTTGTGGGGAGCACCGGGTACTGACTAGAACACTTCCAGTGCTCCTCTGCACCGTGCGTGCACCCTGCTCTGGACTGGCTCGGCCATCCCAAGTGCCATCGCTACGGCAACGAGGATCCACTCCAGGTGGCCGCCTTCCCGGAGTCGCTTGATGGACGGATCGAGCCCCCACTCTCACCGGCCACGACTCCGAGGTCCCCTTTTAGTCGCCTCTTACGACAGGCAGGGGCTACCGTAGTCCAATGAGCCGTTTTCAGAAGAACTAAAAAAAAATATATTACGGCTGTCAAAAGAATGCAATTTTGGACCTCAGCCCAATAGCCATGTGTGATACATCATAAAATAGGTCTCAGCGAGCTGAACAAAAGTTACTATGACGCCAATAGCCAAATGTTTGTCCTTTCGGAGTTATATTGTATTTAACAAAAACTAAAATTTTCAATAAAATATAACTCCGAAACGACAAACATTTGGCTGTTGGCGTCATAGTAACTTGACGTTCAGCTCGCTGAGACCTATTTTATGATGTATCACACATTATTTTAATAGTGGTTTTTAAGATCAGTTGTACATATTTGTAGTTAGATAAAGTAGTTTAGTTTTATTAATTGTTCGTGTATATATTTTTCCACTGCATTGGTAAGTTTTTCCATTTTTTCTGTCGCCGCATGGAGGAGCCACCTGACCCGGGGGGTACAGTCCCCCCGGTAGGTGAAAATATTACTGTTAGAAGTTTAGACTCCAGTAACATGGATACGGATGCATCGGAGAGATCCGAGGGAAATAAGAGAAAGCGTACAAGAGCTACCCGTAGGATCTGTAAACATTGTAATAAAAAGAGGAAGCGCCATAAAAATAAAGACGACAATAACATTCAAAATTGTTCATGTGATAGTGATAAATGTATTAAAGATGATACACCACATAATGCTTCCACAACAGCTACACCATCTACAGAAAACATTGATTTGGTACATCCATTATCCCAGCAGCAGCCGCAGCTTGGTAGGACCCGGTACGAGTCAACCGATGTTCAGCCCTTTATAATACATGTGCAGAGAGATTCCGATGATTCCTCTACGACCACTCTTCATCCAATCTCCTTTGGTCAATATCGGAAAAGGAGAGGATACAAGAATATTATAAATGGCAGTGTTAAACGATTAGGAAGAAACAAGTTGAGTTTATCTTTTTGCGAGTACAGTGGCGCTAATGCATTTCTATCTGACTCAGACTTAATAAAACAAAAGTTCAAAGCCTTTTTTCCCACATTCAACATAACTAGGATAGGCGTTGTTCGTGGAGTTCCCACTGAGTGGTCTCCCCAAGAAATAATCGACAATATATCTTGCCCCATTGGATGTGGCAAGATCATCAAAGCTAGGCGGTTTAACTACAAGGTTCATGGTCCAGTACCCGAGTGGAAGCCATCACAAACAGTAGTCCTTACCTTTGATGGTCAGGTACTACCCAAACGGGTTTTCGCTTGTTATAACTCTCTTCCGGTGGAACTGTATAGCTATCCGACTATACAATGTTTTAATTGTTGTAGGTTCGGTCACACGAAAATTAAGTGTAATTCTAAACCCCGATGTTACAAGTGTGGTCAGGACCACTCTGGCGATGCTTGTAACATTGAGTCTGATGATGCTACTTGCCTTTCATGCAATGGTAACCATTTTGCGACAAGTAAGGCGTGCCCTGAGTATGAAAGACAAACTAGGATTAAGACCTACATGGCACAAAATTGTACCTCATACTCTGAGGCAATTAAATTACACACACCAGTAACCAAATCTTTCCGTGAGGTTGCAGCATCTGCCCCAGCCATCCATGTCCAACGTCATGCCATAGGCCCTTCTCCAAAATCTCACAAAAAAACTGTATTTTTAAAGCCACGTTCCCCTCCGAAAATTGGAAATGGTTACGATAGGGCTACACATCAATCCCTTACTGCTGAATATAATGCCCCTCCTCCCCCAAATGGTTGTATGGTCTTCCTCATGTATGGTCTTCCTCATAAACGCCCTGAAACAAATATTTTAGAAATTATCGCTGCACTAATTAAAGCATTATCCCCTGTCGATTCACATAATTCACAACCGTCCAACGTTGCCGCACTGCCTTATTTTATAAGTTCTTTATCTCCCCATGGCCAATCAAGCCAAGATTGTCCAGTGGAACTGCCGTAGTATAAGTAGTAAAAAGTCTGACTTAATTAATATTCTTAATAAACATAATCCAATTTCTGTTGTTCTCTCTGAGACATGGCTTAAACCAGGCTCTCTTTCGAGTCCCTGGCTATGCCTGTCTTCGAGACGATAGAGATGATAGGTATGGTGGAGTTTCCATACTTATTAAAAACTCTATCCCCTATACTCCTTTCACCCTCCCATCACACAGGGACGACATATCTGTCGTCGCTGCTATTGTAAATAGTATCTGTATAGTCTCTTTATATTTTTCTAAGCCAAATGTAAATATCCTTTCAGATGTAAATAATATCATTTCAGTCCTGCCTAAGCCTTTTTTGTTAACGGGAGATTTTAACTGTCAACATCAATCGTGGGGAAGCTCTATATCATCCAACTATGGCACACAACTTCTTGATATAATTCATATACACAACCTTTGTATTCTTAATAGTGGGTTACCAACTCGCATAACAAAGCCTAATGAGGGTATTAGTGTTCCAGATCTCTCAATTTGTACTCCTGACTTAGCGCTTACTCTATCTTGGACTCCCTTAACTCACGCATATGGTAGTGATCATTTACCCTTGATCATTTTGTTTCCATTTCAATATTCTTTATCTTCAAAATCCATTAACAAGCCACGCATAAAACATAGAATTGGCAATGCCGACTGGAATAGTTATAGTCAAACTGTAGAACGAAAACTTTCAGAATGCAAACATGAATGTTTTGATGATCCTGACCTTTTTGCTAGAGTTTTGATTGAAGCTGCAGATCAGACTTTTCCAATAAAAAATGGTGCGTCTGGCAGAATTCCCTCTCCGCCTTGGTGGGATGATGAATGCTCGGAGGCTGCAAAAAGGAGAAAAAATGCTGAGAAAACTTACTGTGCTGCTATGACCCCTGCGAATTTCGACGAGTATTTAGAAGTCTCTCACACTACTACAAAACTCTTTAAAAAAAAGAAGTATGAAGGATGGCAAAATTTTTGCTCATCCATGTGTCCTAGCATTTCTGCATCTGTTGTTTGGAAAAACATCAAGCGTTTTCGAGTTTAAAAAACATCAGGCGTTTTTGGCGGGTTATTTCAAACGTAAATTATTGTTCGCCTTTTTTACAAGAAATCCACGAAAGAATCTAAAATGACCACTTTTTGAGGACTCCATGAACACCGACAAAAAATATGAGATGGTGTTCAGAAATCTGTCAAATAGCCTATTGTGTTGTGATCGATACATTTTCCTATAATTTCCTTAAGTGTGTAGATGATTTAGTAATGTTAAAGTTAAAGATACTCATTATTATTACTATTGAAATTACTGAATTATAGTTATAAGATTTTTTTTTGTTTTGCTTAAAAAAAATATATCTTATAACTTTATAAAGATATCAGATATGAAAATAACATGAAAAGCCGCAACTTGGAAATTACGGCTTTCCACGTTAAGGTTTGTTGTAATTTAAAAATCTTTGGATTCAATTACGGCCTTTCATACAGTCAAACGTGATTTATAATGTGAAAAGCCATAACAATCAAAATGCGGCCTTTCATTTTAAAATTCAAGCGATTTTTGTTGGAGGATGGCTTTTTACGCCCTGTTATTTTCGCCTAGGTAGAAGTTAGACCTTATTTACATAGACCGAAAGATAGATTTTTCTTTGCTGATTCCAAATTAGTACTTAACTAAATTTTGCCAAAAACTCAAAAACTTTGATACGTAGCTCGGACGCTTTGAATCTGGGATTGAAATGGACTGAGGTTGATGGTCCATTTCTTCGCGGACTGGGTAACGTCCCATACTTGCCAAAAGGGAAAACATACGCAACGATAGAGGTACAAGGAGTCGTAGAGAAAGACGTTGAGATTTTCGTTGTCGATGACCGTCTAATTAACTATCCTGTCCTACAAGGACAAAGTTTTTCAGAGCGACCTAATGTTCGGATTACTAAGACAACAAAAGAATTGATTTTTGAGAAAGCTCAGGATCCAGAAGATAAAGTACAGTTGATTGCAAATTCTGACACAGTCATTAGTGTGGGAGCATTCACACTTGTACGTGTAAAGGTCAATAGTAGTAATAATTGCAGTATTTATGTTGCTGGTACTGTCAGAGGTTACCCAAACAGTGAATATTACTTGCTACCTGGTGAATATCAGATAACAAATGGTGAATGTATTTTATTGGTGCAAAGTTTAGCTTCTAAACCCATTACTCTTCAAAAAGATACTTTAATCACTCGAGCCTGCATTATAGATACAGGTTTAAGAGTTAATGTCGTCACGGAAAATAATGATTGGACAGAAGTCCCCTTAAATTACGGCAGTCAGCTTACAACCGAAGACAAACACAGATTAGAGACATTGTCGAGTCGCTTCAAAGAGTGTTTTTCGTCGGGTATGCATGATTTGGGCTATACATACGAAACTGAGATGGTTATTCATCTCAAAGATTCTGACCCTGTGGTTTATCGACCTTATAGGTTATCTCTTAGTGAACGAAAGAAAGTACAGGCTATGATTGACGAAATGTTAGAGTGTGGGATAGTCCGTGAGTCAAGTTCACCTTATGCCAGCCCTATAGTCTTGGTACACAAGAAAACTGGCGGAACGCGCCTTTGTGTAGATTATTGCGCGCTCAACAACTAAACTATCCCTATCACTATCCACTTCCAAGAATAGACGATCTTCTCGATCAATTGTCGGGGAAATCCATCTTCACAACTCTCGATTTAGCATCTGGCTATCATCAAATACCTTTAGCTAAAGATTCCATAGATAAGACCACGTTCGTCACACCGGACGGTCAGTACGAGTACACTCGTATGCCGTTCGGCTTGGCAAACGCGCCAGCTGTGTTTCAGCGGCTAATACACAAGGTTTTAAGTAAAGCCAATATTAAACATACCATTGTGTATATGGACGACATTCTGATACCTTCCAGCTCCATAGACGAGGGTTTGACTCGTCTAGAAGAGGTACTTCAGGCACTAAAAAACTGTGGATTGACGTTGAAGTTGGAAAAATATAATTTCTTTAAGGAGTCTCTTGAATTCCTCGGGTTTGAGATCAGCAAGAGTGAGATCAAACCTGGTTTTCAAAAAACTGAGGCTATTGCACGGATTGAGGTGCCAACGAATCAACACGAAGTTCTAAGGTTCTTAGGTCTCGCTAGCTTCTTCAGAAGATTTGTTAAAGGTTTTGCATCTATAGCAAGGCCCCTCACAAATCTTTTGAAGAAGGATGTTAAGTGGCGGTGGACTAATGACGAGACTTCTGCTTTTAACAGTCTAAAACAAAATCTTATGAGTCGACCAATTCTGGCACTTTACGACCATACTGCAGAAACAGAGGTTGCATACTGATGCAAGCCAAATTGGCCTAGCAGGCATTCTGCTACAGAGAACTGGTACTATGCCTTCCTATGCAGACAGGTACTATGCAGACCTGTGGCATACTTTAGTCGACAGACTACGACAGATGAACCAAAATTCCACTCCTTCGAGTTGGAGACAGCCGTTGCATGTTCACTCAACAAGTTCAGGGTATATTTAATTGGCATAAAATTCACAATCTTTTCCGATTGCCATGCTTTACGATCCACTTTTACAAAAAGAGACCTTGTCCCCCGAATCTCGAGGTGGTGGATTCAATTTCTTGAATTTGACTGTACTATTGAATATCGCCCCGGCGACAAGACGGCTCATGTAGATTGCTTAAGCCGGAGTCCAATACAAGTTGAATGTGATGACGTGCACATTCTTGATATTTTGGCAGTCAATACCGATGATTGAATTACCACCGTACAATCAGGAGATGAGGAAATAAAACGGATTAGAGAGATCCTCGAAGACCCAGAAACGGCAAGAATCGCATCGATCCGTAAGGAGTTTAAAATAAAAAACGGACGCGTATTCCGAATAATTGATGAGGACACCGAAAGATGAGTTGTGCCACGAGGGGTTCGTTGGCAACTATTGAAGGCAAACCATGACGACGTAGGTCATTTTGGGTTCGATAAAACGCTCGAGCGAATTCGTTCCTTCCTTTGGTTCCCCAATATGAGGAAGTTTGTTAAAAAATACGTATCGTCATGTTTGGGATGTGCCCACCATAAATTGCCAACAGGTGCGAAGGAAGGTGAGCTTCATCCTATCCCAAAAATCGAGATTCCATTCCACACTATTCATGCCGACCATCTGGGTCCATTTATTCGGAGTAAGAGGAAGAATACGTATCTTCTGGTTATTGTAGATTCGTTCACGAAATATGTGAACTTAACCCCAGTACGAAGTACCAAATCTAAGGCCAGTATCAAAGTATTCCGACATTATTTCAGTTTGTTTGGCGTTCCAACCCGTCTTGTCACGGACAGAGGCACTAGCTTTACGAGTAAAAAGTTTAAATTGTTTATACAATCCCTGGCCATAAAACATATACTTAACGCGGTTGCCACCCCGCGTGCAAATGGCCAAGTAGAGAGGTATAATCGCACTATTTTGTCGGCTTTGGGAGCTATGACTCATAATAAAGTTGCTGACACCTGGGACGAACATATCCCTGAGATTCAGATTGGAATAAATACCTCAACGCATGCAGTGACAAAGAAAACAACAACTGAGCTTCTTTTTGGGCGGAAAATTCCCAGCACATCTCAGGGAATTCTCAATAATATAATTGAAGATGTGGGGAATGGCGTTGTCGATAAAACCCTAGATGAGGTCAGAAGTTATGCCAGTAACTCCATAAACAATAACCAAGATGTGAATAAAAGACGGTTTGACCGACATAGAAAACCAGCGACAAAGTATAGTGAAGGCGATCTAGTACGGATAATTAGAGCCATACCATCAGGATCAGGGCTATCAAAAAAATTAGAACCCAAGTGTCAGGGCCCTTATAAGATAAAGAAAGTTTTGCCTCATGATAGATTTGTTGTTATAGACACTCCCCTCACTAGAAAAGGTAGGCGATACGAAGGGATTGTCTCATCTGATAAAATCTTCCCATGGCTAAGTTATGGTGCCATCTCCTCTTCTAGTGAAGGCAGTGACGAAGACTAATTCAGATACCTAGAATATTATTATTTGGCGTAGTTACTTAGAAGTTTCTGTTGATTCGCTTTTGTGTTCACTGTATAATAAGTCACTGCAGTACCTATAAAGAAAAGTAATTAAAAATGTATGCTGAGTTATCCAAGTAGAGGCAATGGTAATCAGAGATACCGTTGTTAGTAATCCATGTCATTAGAGATGACATCAATGAAGGCCATTTGAGATGGCAAGAGTGAGTCATTTGAGATGACATCAATGAAGGCCATTTGAGATGGCAAGAGTGGAGTCATTTGAGATGACAACAGTGAACGTCATTTGAGGTGGCAAGAGTGAGTCATTTGAGATGACAACAGTAAATGTCATTTGAGATTGCAAGAGTGAGTCATTTGAGATGACAACAGTGAATGTCATTTGAGATGGCACGAGTGAGTCATTTGAGATGACAAAAATGAGTAATGTCTTAGCGATATGTAAAGAGTGAACTATGTATAATAAATGATATAACATGAGATGACACTTCAGTAGATTAAAAGATTTATTTTGTTATGTTAACTGTTACATAGTCATGTTTTGCATATTATTATTATAAAACCTAATTTTTATTCTTTATTATTAAGTTAAAAAAAAGTGTATAGGTTGATTACGATTACATATTTTAATTATATAATGTAACCAGTTAAACGAGAGGACTCGCTTAGGGAGGATGGCCGACTGTAACACTCATTGTCTAAATGGCACAGTTTGATTAATATTGTTCGATTATTTCAATTACTATTTTTATATGAATAAATTATGAATTAATAAACCTTACGTTTATTAATTCATCATTTATCACGTGATAGTGTGTTCTTCAAATATCCGTCTCCGGTCTACTGACGGTTCCTGGTGGTAGTGGGGGAAGTGTCAGTGGATTCGAGAATCAGTTTTGTTTGAAACGTCATGGAGGTTAGATCATAAGCGAAAACTCTGTCCGATTACAGTCTGATTGTGAACCTAATTAAGTGAATAATCAAAGTGAATATATACCAAGTGTTATCAATACTTCGGTCTTTTATTAGAGACTTATCTTTCTGGAGCTACAACCTCAGTGGCGGGGCAAGACCTAAATTTGGTGTGGGCAAGACAGATTTTGCGTGGCCCTGTTCTGTGGCGACTTGAAGACGGATTTTATAAAATAACTAGCGACCCGCCCCGGCTTCGCACGGGTGCAAATAACAGGATTTTATTTAAACTTTTCTCTTTAATCACTCTTATCTATTAAAAAAAACCGCATCAAAAACCGTTGCATAGCTTTAAAGATTTAAGCATACATAGGGATATAGGGACAGAGAAAGCGACTTTGTTTTATACTATGTAGTGATAGTGATTTAAAAAAAAGAAACAATTAACACTGCCAAGTTTTTATTCATAAAAATACAAATTAGATTATTCATCATCATCATCAACCCATCATGTCCCCACCGAGGGGCACGGGTCTCTTCCCTGAGGAAGGTATAGGCCATACTCCACCACGGGGGCCAAGTCCGGATTGGTGGAGGCTTGTAAGACTAGTGGCTGGTCTTACTGTCAGAAGTTTTCAAGCCGCCCTAAGGCCTCTGACTTGGCTTAACGACTGCCATCTATCGACGTCAGCCGGCACCAACTGCTTAACGTGCCTTGCGAAGCACGGAATCGCTCGGAAAAATGCCACTAGCGTTAGTCATAGACGGTGACCCATCCATGGACTGAACGCGCCGTATGTTGCTTAACCTTAGTGATCGTTTAAGATCACTCAGGCAGCCCAGGCTACGAGCGATTCTTATAGGTAATTAGATTATTATTAATGAAAAAATACAAATCGTAAATATATAGGTAGAGATGACAATACCAATTTCAAAGGATGCTTCCAGTCGAAAAAACAATTAATTCAATTCCATTTTTTTTTCTTATGGCATAGTACTGACGATGATTCTGCCAGTGATATTTATGAATCAGGACAGCAGTCAGGACATAATTTTAGATTTTAAATATTTTCTTCATACTGTGTACGGTACCACCATTGGGGTCAATGATCTATGCATCGGTAAAATATCATGTTAACATATTTTAAAATATTGACAGTTTCTAATTTATCGATTCGGTGATTATTTTTAAAGGGATATTGCGTAATTACGCCAAAAAATTATGTTATAAAAAATTGGGTTATTTATTTATTTATTAGGTGCCAATTAATTATTTCTTACCGTATGTAAAATAGATGAGTACAGGTACCGTTGTGTTACACACCACAAAGAAAACAATAGTTATTTGTTATACAAGGCTGCAAAGTGGTTATTTGGCGCGAGTGTTGAAAATGAAAGATGAGCAAGCGAAGGAAACTAATATTGAACCATGAGCGAAGCGAATGGTTCAAAAATAGATTCCTGAGCGTAGCGAGGCTTTCAAGAAACGAGACGACAAATAATTTTGCACCTATGCGGAACACACAACTTTTCACCTCACATCAGCGAGGAAAATGCGAGAGGCAAGAAAAACAATAAAAATAAATACTTATCGCGCGATTTTTCAGGAAGAAACTCAACTCGGCATTTTGTAAACGTCCATTAATTCTGTATGTGTTGAAATCATATCGTCATCGCTGCTATAATCACTCATTTTTATAGTTCACATAGCTTAGCACAGGACGAATCCGACAAATGTACGTGAATTTAGATAACATAACCCTCGGGTATAACGGGCGTGGGTTTTTTATTTTATATGTTTATAACTTTCAAATTTTTAAATTGTTCTTCTTTTTTTTAGAAATAACACTCTTATGTTTCAATTTCTATATCAAATAAACATTAAAATTGTGTTTTATTTCATCGCTTAATTCCACGCTAGCGGATAAAATACCTAGGCTTTTCCACGCAGCTTTCGCGCTATAAAATGTTTTAAAGGTTTTCCAAGCGAGTGAGGTGAAAAAACCATTTATTAAGTCACTGTTTTTTTAATTTTGGCTCAGTTTACAGGAGCAATCAATCAACATTGAACAAACACACTATCTTTTTTTATTTTATTCTCGCTTTGAAGCAATGCATACAAATTTTTGAGGCGCGAGGCCCCTTGTACCGCGAGGCCGTAGGCGGTGGCCCACGTCGCCCACGCCTTACG
Source organism: Yponomeuta plumbellus (assembly GCA_947310845.1). Lineage (NCBI taxonomy): Eukaryota > Metazoa > Arthropoda > Insecta > Lepidoptera > Yponomeutidae > Yponomeuta > Yponomeuta plumbellus. Next base: position 16,540,811 of record OX371194.1, read on the forward strand.
CCGCCTCTGTACAACCTCAATATTCACATTAATTTCTCTAATTCCAGATGCGTCGTAATGAAGAAAAAAATAAGCGACTAACTCAACGTGCAAGAAGCAGCGCAAAAAAATCAAACGTTTCAATGATAAAGTGTGCAAAAGAAATAGGAAGTTTGCACTTTTACATGATATAATGAAGATTAAAAGAAAGGAAATAAAATACTATTACCTGCATATAATTAATAAGTCCTTCTGGTAATCGAAATCTTTACTTTCCAATGATAAAAATAAATATTCAGAATAATTAAATGCAAATGATTTGTATGTGTTTTTCCTGGTACAATAAAGAATATTCTCCTAATGTGTGTGCCGGTATGTAAATGTAAATGTTAATTTACAAAATATTAAGTGCCTTTCTTATTTAAATTATTTCTTCAATCCATGGACGTACTTTTTGTTAAATATAGAAGTATCTGTGAGTCTGCGACGATCTACTTTACGAATTATCACCTTTGACAAAACCACAAAATAGTAATTCTTACAACCCGAATTTACTTCAAAGCCGCGGTCTTGTAACACCAACACCACAATTGTATATTTCGTGGCTAATAATCGGTAAACATTAATTCCCTACTCGTGACAGTGCTGCTTGAGCACTGCTGATGATGCAGGCGCTAATATCGATATCGATATTTTCGATAGCTCCGGCGCGGCACTAGAAGGCGGCCATTTATTACGACAACTTTTTGGCACCCTTTTTCTGTAGGTACAACGGGTCCATATATTTAGTAGGTCTGTGATTCCAATAGTGTAACTGGCAAATTCCATACCTATTTGACCGGTACATGATTGGTGCGTAATGGTGGCAGACCAGTTCTCAATACTGGCACACCTGACATTGCATCATGCAAATCAACTCGCTGCAGGCTACGCGTGACACGTACACAAACTCACAGGACGTAATCGGACGTTGCCCCTCTGTTTCTGTGAGATTCTTATTTTATTTTTACTTTCTTGATATGTGTTAATTTGTTACCAGAATTTATTTTATTCTATATGCTGGCTTTAGTGCTGTCTCAACGTGATCTGTTTTTCTTTTGAATTGTAGGACTTTAAATTTTAATGTAACGGCATAAAGTCGATTTCAAGGTTGATAATGTCGTTCATACGCTCTACTTAGTTACAATACAATACTGGCGCCCTCATAAAAAACTGAAATACGTAAGTTTAAACAAAATACAAAATCAGTGGGCTGTACTCTGAATGCATGCTCTACATTCTTGGGCTGCCATTCAGTAGAGTAGATCCGAATGCCCATTTCAATAAAAGTCTATCCAAGGGCAGCGACGCGTCATGCAGACGGCATTATTGCTATCTAAAGCAATCCTTAATTAGGTACTGTTTTATTTATACATTTTGCTTCATGAAAATACTTAGAGTGCCAAGAATAACATTTTAGACTTAGATCTTTAAGGTAACCTATACACCAATAATAACGCATGTGTATGAATCCTAAATTAAGACTGGTTTCTTTTACATACGGATTACATTAAAATATGAAGTGCAAGTGAAAAGGCCGCCCGACTATACCTAAGAGCAAAAACCAACCACGCGCATTGTAGGGTTCCGTAGAAAGAGGGGATTTTATCTGCTTTACACTTCAACACTTGACTTCATGAAAGTGACTTTCAATGGATTTTTTACGAAGTTAGTTTTCCTTTTATAAGTTAGTCAAGTACTCGGTAACTTGTAAAGCCTAATTGATGGTTTTTCTTTGATGTTCTTCATTATACGGGTGGTGAATAAAACGATGTAGGTAACTTGGGTAATGGGTATCGGAAGAATACCAGCGCTGGAGTTTTCTTTTTGAACTCTCAGCACATGCTGAGTCGAAACCCGTTTGCATTTGCCACACAAACGCTGCCATGTTTGTTATTATTGTTTTTCTCCTCTTTTCATACTGTCAATCTGTGTTTGTATCCCTTGTGTATGTTTCTGTATTGTCTATGTTTGCTATGTGCTGTTGATGTTGTGTTGCTATGTGTACGTGTGTGTGTCTTGTGGAAATAAACCTTTTATCTATCTATCTATCTTATATGTATATAACTTCAACGCATGGTTTTACTTAGACGTTCTCACAAGTTACAGGTATTATTTGTGAGCGTGTGGTTGTTGACGCGAGCCAAAACAGTATGTGCTCTTTCATATTTCTGAAATGAACCATTTAGATAGGAGAGGGCAGAACGCCCTACTTGGACAAAAATTCGCGGTTTAAGGCTTAATTTTTCGCAAACGGAAATAACTAAATCGAAAAATTATTTTCGCACACCCACAAACGATAAATCGAACGATATTACACACTATGCATAGTGGGATGCAACCCTGTTATAAGTGTAGGGGGGTGCCGCATAAATGTTTTTTTTAAAGATTTTCTTCCAACCTTTTGTCGCCGTAAATAACGTGTATGCCTATGCGAAATCCAGGTTTCTAGTACTAATAGTCTCTTAGCTAGGCCGCAGACCGACAGACGGCCGGACATGGCAAAACTATAAGCGTTCCTTGTCGACTACGGAACCAGGGCAAAAAAAGGCCCCCGACTGCAAGTGCAAATAGTACAATGAAGTACCTACAACTTTCGTTAGCACTAGAGATTATTAGCTTTATTCCGGATACACTTACCCTTACCCTTTGCGTGCGGAACCCTAAAAAGGTGTCTTTAGTAAAAATAAATAAATAAACTCACGCCCGTTATCCCCGAGGGGGTAGACAGAGGAACCAATCACTAGAACTGGACCCACGTTTTGCCGAGTTTATTAGGTCTATTTAGGATTGTCTTTAGTATCTAGGTAAAGGTATCTAATTTGGGACAGTAAGTGTTTGTGTTGTGTGGAAGCTATTTATTTAGGTTTTGTTTTGTATTTATTGCGCCCATATGTTAATTAAATTACAGTGTGCATTATTCTGAAATCGTAAATCACTAATTAGTTTGATTAATGATCTGCTAAAGTCATCCGATTGTACATAGTTACAAAGTCAACAACCCATCTATTTTTACCTGCAAAATTTTTTGCAGGCTATTCGGTAACGATAAGGGTGACTTTGGAACAAAAATGTTTAACCTTCTGTCGACGGTACTAAGCCAACAAGTAAACTTTTCGCATCAATTAAATAGGTTCGTTCACACAGCTGTGGCTAAAGCAAAATGTACTATAAGAATTAATTACCTGATGGTACCACCACAGTACCATTGTGCAGCTGATACAAGACACAAAATGTTTTTTTGATGGTTATGCCTTTCCAAGCATTTAAGACATAAAGCGATTACGACCTTACGTACTTATCTCTCTCTCCTAATACTGACGTAGTCGGCTTAACCGCCTCTATCAGTTTCTTACAACGGCTTAGACAGTTGAGTTGTCTTCAGTGCCCACGAAAGTTTTCGTGTATTTTTCGAGTCCGACTTAGTTTAATTAATAGCTCGGTGTCACCAACTGTCTTATTTTTATAAAAAGGTTATTTAGGTCAGGACAGTTTATTTACATACAATCTTCGTTTACCATCCTTTGGCAGAATGTTATCGTAATTTGTGTAAATTGGGCTGATAATTGTTAGTAAGTAGGTAATAAATAAGTGATATAAAATTTGTTTGACGATGGAAAATATAAAAACGGTGTCTGTTGAAGTTTCTCAAAAGGAGAGAAAAGTGTACGAATTGGACGAAGCGTTAGATATTGTAGGTATGTAAGGCTTTTTTACGTAAACAAATATGAACACAATAGACCTTTTAAATCCATGTTCGATTATTTATTGCTTGTTTTAAGTAAAGTGACCGCACAGACGCTGGACACCTGGAACATTTTTGTACATTGTTTTTGAAATAGATTTACCCCCGGTTTCTGGAAGGCTAACAGTCTCTTATATAATCTTAGTTGTCAGTTTTTGTTTTTTTTGTATGCACTTTTGCTGTTAACAATAGATTAACAGACTGTTAGCGTTAGAAACTGGGGGTTAGCCTTGCCTAGCACACAAGTAAAACCTTAACAGCTTAATTGGTTGAGGGCTGCTTTCTGAGTTGAGAATTTCACTGAGGAAATACTTAACTAACGTTTTGTCGCATACTTTTCTGAAAAATTGGACAAGACAGCGAAATTCTCAATTTAGGAACTGGACCGTAATACACAGATTAACGGTACTACGTACAAAGCCAACTAGGATGCGGGTTTTCTCCAGATGTTTTCTTTCAACGCTAGCGAGATGTTTAGACACCAAAGAATGACGACCTCTGTGGCGCAGCGGATAGCCCATCTGTCTGACTACCATGCGAAAGGTCCCGGGTTCGAATCCCGGCTGGGGACAAAAAATAATAATAAATAAACCCAGGTCTTGGATGTTTACATGTTTGTGGCGTCGCTGTTTCTGGTTTCCACGACACAGGGTATCCTAGTGTGGGGCCAGAAGCAATGTATGTGCCTGTATGTAAATGTTATGAGAAGTAATTAAAAAGTGAGCAATTATAAAATTTGGTCAGCCACAAAAAACAGCATTTCAATAAATTGGTCAGCATACAAAAATTTTGTTTGCAATATAAAAAATCAGGCAGCAATCCTTGTTCGGCAACAAATTTTGATAATGGTAAAAAAATAAATCATAAATAGGCAGCTTACAATAATAAGAGTCAGCATAATAAACATTCAGTCCGCAAAATGACTACTTGATCAGCAAGATTTCATGATTGATCAGCAGATAAAACATGTCTATAAGCAGTGTATTTGATTGGTATGCATATTTAAAACATGGTGAGCAAAATAACTAATTAGATTGCGATTTTGTTGAAAAATCGGCAATGTTCGTTATTTATGCATGCGGTATCTATCTGTAATTGGAGGCACATTAAGCAAGGATGAAATTAATAAAAATATACCTATTATAATAATTTACGATTTAATGTAACTTCTCTTGATGGATCAAATAAACAAATAAAATAAAAAATAACAATAAAATAAAAGTAGGCGGAGCAAGTGCAGATAATTTTCGCTATGTCTGTATTTTAAGAATAAAGATAATTATAGTTTAAGTACTTATGTACCTACTTAATAGATTTTTTTTATTTTTTCTGAATTATCTATATAAATAAAGTTCAAAGTCCTGACTGACTGACTGATTCACTCATCAACGACCTGCTCAAGCCGTTGGACCTAGGAAGCTGAAATTTTGCACAGAGGGTCTATATATAATGTAGGCAAGGAATAAGACCGGATTTTTTTAAATTCAACCCCAAAGGGGGCGAAAAGGGTTGCCAAAATTTGTATGGGAGGTATAAAGAATGTTGTCTAATTTTCTTGAAACTTAAAATAAATATCTACTCTACAACACAATTAATTGAACACGTTTTTCGCCGTTTTTGTAAATACTTAAAGGAGTTAACGGGGCCGCAAAATTTTGAACTAAAGTCCACGCGGATGGAGTCGCGGGCGAAAGCTAGTTTTTTGTAAGAATAAAAAAAATATTAATTTACACTTCTATAAATAATAAAACATACCCAAACAAACACATCCACTCAGAGAGTAAATAAATTAAATAATCTTTGTATGAAATGCATCCATTTTGCGCATGACAAGTAAAGTATTTTTGCTACCTTTATATATGCAGCACAAAATGATTTTTTTTGCTTACACTCTGAGTGCTCACCAAAATGTTATTAAACAGGAGCAGCTCATTGCAGCTTATGTAATTAATATTCTGTACAAAAATAATTACAGCCATCCAGAGTGACATAAATTGCTGATTGATTTTAAAATGTTTGCGGGACATGAGTTGCTGATCAATTAGCTATTTCTGCTCACAGATTATATTTTTCTGCTCACAAAAATACCAATACTATGCTACCAATTTAAATAACACCCAAATGTTATGTTATTATTATTATTTAATATTTCTAAATCACTTTGTGGAAGGTCTAGACTCCGGTAGAACGTTTTTTATTATACAGATTATATGCATAAATACCAGGGACGCTTTCCTAGGTATATTTAGTTTCAGTCAGCTTTTGTCGAAAGGTAATGGTTTTTCTTTCAATCCTTTACTGGATTTTTTTAAAACGTAAAAAACACTAAAGTAGTTATTGTTGATAAAGTTGTTTGGTAGTCCTACTCAATCGTCTCATTAATTCAATAAATCTCAACTTATGTTCTCTCTCTCTTCGATTTATTAACATTTCTAGTACCTACTACAGAGTAAAAATTGTATTGTATATCATCATCGTGGAAAATGGGGAAATTCACTGACTTAGCACTCAATTTCTATGACTTTAGCATTCAATAGGCTATTTGATCGATTTTCTAAAAACCGTTTCATATTTTTTCTTGGGTTTCATGGAGTCTTCAGAAAGTGGTCTTTTTAAATTCTTTCGTGTATTTCTTCTAAAACAGGCAAACGAAAATTCACTTTTGAAATAAGCCACCAAAACGCTATCTTGGCGTCGCACAGGCATTGTGACGTCACATCCCAGAAAACCAACCAATGACCGTAAGAAAGAATGAATGACAGACGCCATTTTTATTGACATGTGACGTCATCATAGAATAGGCAAATCCAGGCGTTTTTGATACCATGACTGCAGAAACATAATTAGGTATAAAATTTTATCTTCTGTATTTTTTTGCAAATCATAATTGATTATTCAGTTTAAACCGCTTAAAGCGGCTCATAATTTATATGAATACGGTTTTTTTCACACTGTCAAATAGGCTAGATAATAATAAGAATATTAGATAAGAAGAAGAAGATAATAGAATAGGCTAATAGACAGTTCTATTTTTATGGCAGGCAAGCAAGTTGTTTTCCCCTGAAACAGTCAATGCGTCAGTATCTGCACTGTTGAGAAGCTTATAACCAAATTTTAAACAAACCCTATAAGACAATACATAAGTAGTCTATTGCGAATAGGTTTACTTCCCAATAAACTTATGGCATCAGTTTCATTTCCCAAATGAAACTTTAGCATTCGGATTTTATTCATTTGGTCAAATTATCATTTCGCATAATTTTACTGCGTCAAGTTTTATTAAGACAAACGTTTATTATGCTAACGTTTTATTTTGGCTTTTATTCATTTGGTCAAATTATTATTTGGCATAAATATAGTTGACGATTTATTTATTTTATTGAATGTATCTGTTTATTATTTATCTGATAAAAATAAATCTAACTTAAATAACATAACATAACAATTATAGACTAAATAATAAAACTAAACTAAATATTAAAACTAAACTAAATATTAAACTAAATACATATTACATAAAAACTAAATATAAAAGGATTAGGATTACGATTAGGTACTAATTATTATTGAACGGGGGGTCGGCGATGTAAAGAATACGTGGCAACAGAAATATAGGTGCGACGACGCGCGTAGCGAAGCGGAGCGCGTCGGAGCGTTAGGTTCTCTCTCTATGTAAGATCGAAAACAGACTCGACTTTGTTGTGTCATTTACACACATTGCCGGCAGCGTATTCGGTATTGTATGGAAAGGTACTGTTTGCCAAACGATACTTTTGACTGAATAATGCTTGGTAAAATGAATTTTGACCAAGTATTTATTTGGTAAACAATAACTTACCATAATAACTTTTTCTAACTGTTTATTTGCTTTAAGTTGTTTTGAGAAATGTTTTTTTGCCAAGTGATAATTTGCGGAAAATAGTTTGGGAAGTAATACTTTGGGAAACGATTTTTGGCAATACATTAGTAAACCACCTACTTGAAGTCCATAATTTTATATTAAGTATTACATTTAATAAAATCACATAAAACTTTAATAAAAGGAGAAAGTACAAGGGGTAACACCGAATTGCACATTTGTTGGAAGAGAAAAATCTGGTTTTGTTCCGTTAAATGCTCAAATTGGGTATTTGACAGGATGTCAAATGACTTATTGTTAAAACGGAATTTTGTATGAAAATACTTGCTTGTGACGTCACATTCCAGAGCACTCTTTTTTATGTTTCATCTATTTAAAAATTGTAATAACTAGTAAATGATTAAAAGAAATACATTTTCGAATCATTTTGTAATTTTTGTTTTAATCTAGCATCTCAAATAATTCATTGTTGATAGTGTCAAATACCGTATTGTCATGTATCTAAATGGCGCTAAAGGTGCCATCTTAAATGGTTTGCGAGAGGTTTTCGGCATATTATTCACACAGTTAACGTCATTTGATTGTTTCTCCAGTGATCGGACTAAAATCCTCCACGAACCAAATACCTAATTTACGCTTACGACTTCCAGTAGAAAGCACTTGTTTGAAAATATTTTATTTGTATAAAAAAAAATTGACAGACAGTAACATTATAACAATAACATATAATTAAATCAACATTACGTTCTTGTAGTTAAAAATGGTGAATACTGCGCGCCAGATAATTTGATCAAAAATCCTCGCATCAGTCGCAATGAACTTTACGATAGACAATTGGGCACGTCATACATATAATACAGGAAAATAGCATATTTTTGGAGGCAAATTATGTACATCATTGAAACTTTATTTATAATACTTCATCTTGGTAGTAGAAATAAGAATCTGCAGAATCCTAAAAAAATTTAGGGGTCCTGGTATGGTCAGGGGAGTTTTTTTTTTTAAATGCACATTTAACAAACATGACGAGTGAAGTATCATTTTCTGTGTATTTTTTTGCGCTGAATCAAATGAGACCTTACCCAAACTTGTAGGATTAATATTTTGGGAGATATGAAGGGTTTTGGTTGAAAACAAATCAAAAGAAAAGACATTTCAAGTCAAAGTACACATTGATGTACCTACACAAATCACCTCCAAACTGGATTTTTTAGGCTTACTTTACCTGTACTAATAGCACTTTTCTTTAATTACCTATTTCTTTTTTTTTCTAAACTACGATCCAAATAATTTTACATGAAAATCGTCGTTCCCCGCGCTTACGATCAGAAATTTCTCCATAGACTTACATATTCGATGTAGACGAATTTCTGCAGACCAAAAATGACTTAGATGTTCGGCGATATCTAAGTCATTTGGTCAAGTTATTTGTCGGGCTTTACCACTAAACCAACATTGTTTTTTAGATATACCGGTCTTATTTCAGGTCTAGGCATTTGTAACCTGAAGTACTGCCTACTCTTTGCGTGGTTCCTAATCGCGTCCATCATAGAGGCCATTGGGTACTCTTTCATACTTCCTGCAGCGAGATGCGACCTCAACATGAGCGACGCCCAACGAGGTGTCATCGGCTCATTACCCTACATAGGTAAGGAGGAGTCTTTGACCGATAACAGACTGGTAGGCATTTTTTTTTTATTTTGATCTACAACTTACTTAAATACTAAAATAGAATAGAATAGAAAAAAAAAATGTTTTTAATCATTTAATTTACATGCAGCAGCGGCAGCACACGGAGCGCTGGTAGCACACAATATAAAATGTGGCTTTACACGAGTGACGTCCTGGGTTCGATTCCCGATACTTACCATAGGCTTTGTATAGGTCTGTTATCTAAAGCTGGCACGTTCACAGTACTCACACTTATGCAATTTCACTATACAGGATGTTTAAAAATATATGATTTTGATTCAAAATGCGACTCTAGTTTAAGTGTAGACTAGAGTTAGGTTTTAGTAAGATAGGTGCGTTGTAGATAAATAAATACAAATATATGGGTTACTTGTTATAATATATTTTTAGCTAATTCGAGCGAAAAGTATTAAAAACAAGGTGGAATCAATGGTAACAAAATAGTTTTAAATTTCAATAAATTTTCACATGAACAAAAATAATTTCACCTAAGAAAATCTTTACCAAAACAGAAAATAATTATCCCAGAAATCCTCAACAATTTAATTATAATTTAATTATGTAACAAAGGGTAACGGACGCTCAGTGGTCAGTTACTGGATGAATTACCCTACCTTTTTTTCTAATTACTTGCCACAGATAAAAACTTTATTACTGTTCTGTAATTTCATCAACTGGAAGGAATCTGTGATCAACTGAGCAACATCATTCGGTTTCTATTGTGGTTACGCGAATGTTCTGTTCTCCTATTCTTCTTCTTTTTCTTTAACGTTTTTTCCATGATTTTAGCACCAGTAGCAGTTGTTCGAAGCCCAATCACAATCAAATGCAAGAGCCAAAAAAAAGAGGAAAGACCACAGAATAAACTGGCAATTCCCATTAGAAAAACAAGAATCCTCTCTTAAAAATGCCATCTACTGACTAATGAGCCGTTTTCAGAAGAAAAAAAAACGAATGGCTGTCAAATAAATGCAGTTTTGGACCTCAGCCCAATAGCCATGTGTGATACATGTTATTTTTTTGAAACTGAAAATGTTAGTTTATTTTCAATACAATATAACTCCGAAAGGACAAACATTTGGCTGTTGACGTCATAGTAACTTTTATTTAGCTCGCTGAGACCTATTCGATGATGTATCACACATGGCTATTGGAATGAGGTCCACAATTGCATTCCTTTGACAGCAATTCGTTTTTTTTTTAGTTCTTCTGAAAGCGGCTCATTTGGAACTACTTTTCTTAGCTGTCAGAAAAATCCCTCATTGAAACGCAAATACGGTTGAATACCAAAAAGATCACGCTGTATATATAAACAGTAGTAAAAGTAAAACTATAACTGTCCCCTTCACACTCGTAAGCTAGACCGCGCGCAAGAGAGACGGGCAGACTTCATGATGCGCATGCAGTACACGTCACGCCGCGCGCTATTCACAGACACTACACAAGCGCAACGTGTAAATGTGTTGAACGTGCCAGCTTTACTTAACTGACCTATACCTTATATACGTAAATTCATGAATTTGACAGACAGACCGACAAAAACATTTATTTAACGACACAATACTCAAAACTTGACATATACATTTTATACATAAAGCAATAGAAATATAAATTTAAAGACACAGTAGATATAGTTTGACCAGAAAGAGTAGAAATTAAAGAGTGCGACTTTGCTAACTCTTATTTTCCATACCCAAACTTTTAGTACTAAAAGACATAGTCTCAGCAAGGAGAAATAACCTTGGTCTCAATTACAATAATTGTGCTTAAATTAGAATAGATGGTGGCCTGAAAAGTTTGTACATTATTTAGTTACACTTCGTCAACCTATACATGATCGTTTTAAGAGTACTCGAAACTGATATAATAAATTCTCCTAGTATTAACAAGCAATAATAATGATAAAAACATAATGAAGGTTCATCAAAGGATAATTTATAAATAACTTGCAAAAAATTTCCATGCTAAAAAGAAAACAATAATACTTAAAAAGAAAATAAATACAAACATGCTCATTCAATAGTGCTCATGTTTCAGTTCAAAGTATTGAGCCCCTAAAATGGTCCCGACTCAGCATGTGTTGGGGGAACCGAAGTACCTGCCTACAACGCTGATATTCTGTCGGGGCCGCTGCGGTTAGTCGCGGGTGTGGGGAAAAAATGTGAGAAATAAAAATGACGTTCAAAACAATTATTGTTACACTTACAAAACGCGTGTATTTTATCGTGTGCAGTGTAATGAATATGGCGTAGTGTCTATGTGGTTGCTTATAAGAAGAAGAATATATGAGGAAAAACGTGAATAAACAAAGCGTACTGTGGCGGTATTTTGTATTCTATCCACTAGGACCAAATAGACGCAAAAGGACCGCTGCGCTTATGGTACGCAAGCCAAGGAACTGTTATTAGCAATTTGTGCCTGTAATAAATACGCCTTATAACAGTTTTTGAAAGTAAACTTGTTTTTGCATTCACGGAAAGGCGGTGGAATATTGTTCCAACACTTGGTTGCTGCGTACCTAAAACTGCCCCGAAAGGCCGCTGTCCTATGCTTTGGGATACTTAAGGGTACAGTTGCCGCCCTTATCCCTTCGGCGTGACGGGATTTTCTCCAGGTGAGTTTAAGTAGGCAGGGACTTGCGTTTTTATGACTCCGAATAGAAGAGTAGCCAACTGAAGTTTTTCTCTCGTGTCTCGCTTGCATTTTGAGAATATTAGCGCTATTAAGGAATGGAGTGACGTGAGTGCGAGGTGGTATGTGGAGGCAATACCGAGCACAGGCGTTCTGCACTCTTTGGACCAAGTTTTGCGTTTTCTTTAGCAGACAGGGGCCGTACAATGTGGCACAATAGTTTAATTTAGACAATACTAGCGTTTCACATAACCGAGTTCGTAGCGAAACACTAATAAAATTACGTATTCGATACAGCATCTTTAAGCGATAAAAGCAATTTTTAACTACCTCTTGAATGTACCTGTACCCGGAAAAAGCGACCTCAAACTCATCGTGTTTAGTTCCGAGTGAGCCTGCATTGAACAAACAAATCTTAAATCCTGTCTTAACCGCCTCTGTAGTTTCGGTTCAAAATGTTGTGTGAGATAAGATTGTTATAATATATTAAGATAATATTACTTACAATAAATAAGGGGATAACAAGATTTACATTTAGATACGATAATAAAAAGGAAGAGTGTATACCGGGTGTTATTGTATAGTGTTGTAGTACGTTTTTTGTGCAACTAGTATGCAATATAAAAACGATAATTTCTCTATTCCGCTGGGACTTAATACTTATTAAGTGAGTTCTCGGGTACAGGCAATGCGACATCATATACACAAATGACCTAATTAGGCCTTTACAAAATTTTTAATGTCCGCCTCACTACGTAGCACACATCGAGGTGAATTATTTTCCTTTCGAGCGTAGACTCTTCCGTCCCTTGTCCAAATAAAGCGCCATCGTGCCGCCCGATCAGCGTCGCGAGCCATGGCGAATAGAGCTCGATTGGACTTGGTCAACAGCTCGTTGACATAGAAACGACGCGATTCGTGCGGCGGCAAGCCCAGCCCAGCAGTAGTGGCGCCGCGGCGCACACGCGCAACCTGCAGTAGCCCGTCGCGGAGGGAACGCCGCGTCAGCCGCACCACAGTGGGGCGCGGGGTTGGTGCCGCGGCTCCCTCAACCATGCCGCGCCTAGGTCCAACTCGCACCGCACTAACAATGTCGCGTTCCTCTAGTGTCATGCCCAGTTTGGTTGCAGCTGTCATTACAAGGTGACCTAACGCTTCTCCTTCGTGCTCTGGGATGCAAGTTATTTCCACATCGTTTGTGAGGAGGTCCTGTTCCCGATCATTCAGCTGATTGCGCAGGTCGCATATGGCCTCCGACATTTTAGTAACGTCCGAAACGCCGACGCTGCGCTCGAGGGCAGCAAACTTCTCCTTCAGTTTGGAGTTTTCATTGCGGAGTGCCACCACTTCTTCGCGGAAGGTTTCTCGAAGTTTCGCGAGTATAACGTTAAACTCAGTCGTTATGGAGGTTCTGAAATTGTCGAGCTTGGCGTCAAGCAGCTTGGCAAATAGGTCATATGTTATGACTTGTGCACCTGGGGTGGGATACGCATCCATAGCGGCCTTCTCCTCTGTCGCGGGAGACCCTTTCGCCAACTCAACCAGGGGCGCCGGCGGAGCCGGGCGCTGCTCGAACTGTTTCCGAGTCGGAGTTTCATCCCCTCTTCTGCGACTGTTGTCGCAGCCCGGGCACTGCCAAACCTTTTTGTTCATCTCCCTGTAAGTAGCGGAGGTCATATTTAGACATTTGTAGTGATATCCCTTACTGCATGAGATAAAGATAAAGATAAAGATTTTTATTTGTCAAACATGCGTATTAAAAGTTGGTACATTTTATGTTGTGTCCTACATGCTTTGCCATTGTAGACATACAATTTTTTGGTGAGAGACCGCCTTGTGGGTATAGACTTGTCTTAAGTTTCCATAAGACACATTTATAAGTCTCGGCAATAGTTTGTCATAGTAAATAAAATCATGTCAAAGAATAATATAAATTAATTAATATTAAGTACACAAGCTAAAATTATCTCAAAGTCAGGTTAATACAAAAATGTCTTAAAAATATATCTGTAGTCAAAATGTAAAAATTAAAAATGTCTTTCAGTCAAAAATTCTATCACACTATAATAACATTTCTCAAGTAAGATTTTTTTCAATTTATATTTAAACAAATTGGTTCTCTAGGTATTTGGTTATAAATTGTAGCCCCCATGCAAAATATACTTTTTTGCAGTAGAGCAGTATTTGCCCTGCGAACACAGACTCTACTTGTATCACGTTGTACTCTATTAATTACATGGGAAATCGGTTTAAAAATATCTGGATTACATTTAACAAATAGTGCTACTTCTAATATGTACATTGAAGGTAACGTCAATATATTGTGTTTCTTAAAATATGGCTTACAGCTATCGATTGATTTTAGTCCAAACATGGCTCTTAAGCATCTTTTTTGTGATTTAAAAGCCGTCTCCTTGTCTGTAGAGTTCCCCCAAAATAGAAGAGTGATAATAGAGAAGCATTTAAGAGCCTTACTAGCGACTGCATTGTTTAGGCAAGCTTCACACTTCATTTTGGGAGCGTGGTAACACAATTCTCCGAGAGACAACTCGGCCGGCGGCACTAAGTTTCGTGCCGTATCTTTTCTCGGTACTCTTTGTCAAATCACCAGTCACCGTCGAAGAATCACCGATCATACGCCACCCGAGATTCAACCGTATGTCGCGGCTAGAACCGCGAGATTCGCTTACAGGGCTTCGTTCGCACGACCGTTAGGCACAACACTGTACGATTTAGATTTCGCCGAGATACACTTTGTAAGATTGTTTTAAAGGCTTAATTTTATGTTTACTACGAACACTTGCACTTCTTTTTACTAATAAGCAGACTATAAAGTAGACTTTCACTGTTTTAATATTTTAGGATTTAACTTAGCGTGACTAGCAATAAATCTGTCGTTTATCAGCTGTTCGTCAAAGACTAACTCCAATTTGCTGTATCAATACTACTGCAAAATAAAACCGTTTAATTGTTGATCCTTGAAATTGGTACAAGTTAAGAAATCATCTAATCCACATTTAATCGATTATTTCAATTATTTCTCGATTGAAAACAATAGACAATTTATGTCTTCCTTCATTGAGTAAGCAACGACAATTAAATTTATTAATAGTATAACTACATTGTATTAGCTGTTGATCAAAGTGTAGAGTAAAATTGATAAATACCTACTCCCATTGATCTTGAACGTTATGATGTTGCATGCACCACGCAATATCAAGGTGATAACAATGATTGCTCAAGATATACAAGTAATAAACATCAGTATCTACATACCTTATGTCCCTGTCGACGAAGCCTGGTACTGCTGGGAAGTTATTGAGAACATTTGATGAGCGAGAACATTCTCGAGAAGTTCCCCAGAGAATGTTCTTTTGACATAACTTATGAGAACTTACACTGTCATAAATTTCAGCGTTAGGAAGTAGTATTGATATACGCGAATTTACGAATGTGAGTGGTGGATTTACCACCAGGCTGAGTAGGCTGGAGCCTAGGGCGGTAGATTTTAGGGGGCGGCAAATTCGCCTCAGGTTACCAAACTTTACTTACTGGAAACTCATTAAATTAAAGTAAATGTACAAACTATTATCTTTTTTGTATACTTATTTGTCATGAGAATACCAATTATTTAGAAACTGTGCAGTTATATTTGGAATCCAATGATGTTAAATATCAGTATCTTGCTTACTAGAAATTCGTATACTGCTGTTAGACACAGCAGTATACGAATTATTTATAATAATTTAATTAATAATGAAATTTAAAAACAAAGAATCATTTTTTGGTCTTTTCTAAAATATTTTCTTTTACCTTCTTTTGTCCGTTTAGGGTATCGAAATGCAGAGGTTAAAACAGGCGGCAAAAATTGAATAGCCTACTGGCGGCAAACGTGTTAATCCGCCATTGAATGTGCCTAATTCTAATAAATGCTAACAATGTTCTCGAACAAATATTCGATCCAATAATTTTGAAACCCTACGGAGAACATTCTCGTCAGCCCATCTCTACCTCGTCTCGAATCGCTCGTAGCCTGGGCTGCCTGAGTGATCTTAAGCGATCACTAAGGTTAAGCAACATACGGCGCGTTCAGTCCATGGATGGGTCACTGTCTATGACTAACGCTAGTGGCATTTTTCCGAGTGGTTCCGTGCTTCGCAAGGCACGTTAAGCAGTTGGTGCCGGCTGCCGTCGATAGATGGCAGTCGTTAAGCCAAGTCAGAGGCCTTAGGGCGGCTTGAAAACTTCTGACAGTAAGACCAGCCACTAGTCTTACAAGGCTCCACCAATCCGGACTTGGCCCCCGTGGTAGAGTATGGCCTAAGCCTATTCCTCAGGGAAGAGACCCGTGCCCCTCGGTGGGGACATAATGGGTTGATGATGATGATCTCTACCTAGTTAACTAGACCCACTCAATTGTAACGGAAGTTGTTGAAAATTTTGGGAAGTCTTTTAAAACTCAAAATTACTCTTACTATGTGATACTATAACCAGACTTAATTATTATTATTCAATGCGGCTTATCGTATTATTCACAAAACCGCTCGCGTAACACTGAAAGATAATTTTGTTTCATTTTACTTTGTACAGTTGACGTTTTACCAAATGGAACCTCCAGGCAATATTGGTCATATCGGAATGTTCCCCTACCGGGCTATGATAACAAAAAATGAATCCACTTTTCAGGCATCGTAACAACGTCTTTTCCATGGGGCTACGCGGCTGACGTGCGCGGGCGCAAGCAAATGCTTGTCCTCAGCGCAATGGTGGGTAGCGTCTTCAGCATTTCCGCCGCCTTCATGCCTGAACTGATCAGCTTCGTGCTGTGCAAATTCATTGCTAATATTTGGTAAGATATGTTTTAAGACTTGTAAAACATTCGTTCGTAAAACTCGTTGGGAGATATTATTTAGAATCTATCTCATCTTCAACCTTTACCTTCAGGCATGAAGTAAGAAAGAAGGCTGGACAGGAACTCCCCTGAATCCATCTTTTCTCAAATACCTAATCTTACTCTATCTTACTCCCGGTTCTACGTAAGCTGTCAGTCTGTTAATCTACCACTAACAGCTGTCAGTTGGCCAAAGTGGATACGAAAAAAAACATTTGACAGCTGTTAGCAGCTGATTAACAGATTGTTAAAATACGAGAAATCAGGGGTTAGTCTTGTAAATGTTTGAATCTCCTACGAGTTGGGCCAACTCCTAATAATACAAACTACCTACTTGCAACTTTTCCTAGCCTAGCCTGTCCCTCGGCGATCCCGTACGCCTTTATCGGAGAGGTGCTCCCGCGCAGATATCGGGACATAGCCCTATCTGTCACCAACGCTTTGCAGATGTTTGGCTCCGTGCTACTTCCACGTGAGTTCCTTTTCCTCGCCATGACCTTGTAACAATAATCGGAAGACATGTAGATGTCTACCATAAACACCGTATAGTCTGTTATGTTTTAGAAAATACCTCGGCTACTATCGGATAGAATCGGATATATTCGTGTAGTGTATTTTTTTTTAATAGAAATATCCGAACTTATATGACAAATATGATACTTATCTCGAAATCGGAACTAATTTATGACACTTAATTTCGAAATCAGAACTCGATCATCAGTACGATATAAATATAGGTACCTACAATCTATTTACTGAAGCGAACGACTAAAGGTAAACAAAGACACAGCATCTCTCAAACTTACACGTCACTCAAAATAGATCATGCACGTAGCTTTGCTTGCGTCGTATAACCACATAAATTTAGGTAGGTACTGTTTAAGGAAAACAGACACACAACCAAACAAGACAAGACAAACACTAAAGAAAATAAAATAGTTTAGAGAAGTTGCACTCGCATCAACAACGTCAATCGTCAGTAAATATGGCGTCGGGGTGGCTATCTTACTTTTTTTTTTCCTTTAATTAAAAAAGAGGTTCGTAGTCAGCTCTCCATACTTCTTCCTACACTTCGCGTAGCGCATAAGCACATCATCATCATCATCATCAACCCATCATGTCCCCACCGAGGGGCACGGGTCTCTTCCCTGAGGAAGGTATAGGCCATACTCCACCACGGGGGCCAAGTCCGGATTGGTGGAGGCTTGTAAGACTAGTGGCTGGTCTTACTGTCAGAGTTTTCAAGCCGCCCTAAGGCCTCTGAAGTGGCTTAACGACTGCCATCTATCGACGGTAGCCGGCACCAACTACTTAACGTGCCTTGCGAAGCACGGAATCGCTCGGAAAAATGCCACTAGCGTTAGTCATAGACGGTGACCCATCCATGGACTGAACGCGCCGTATGTTGCTTAACCTTAGTGATCGTTTAAGATCACTCAGGCAGCCCAGGCTACGAGCGAGCGAGGATACGAGCGAGCTATGGCATAAGCGCATAGCTTAAAATAACTGAACATAATCGGCCTTTAAACAAAATTCCTACATCTTTGCTAGTTGCAAGCATATTTGGCAGCAGTAGGATCGCTTTCATTTGAGGACAACTGAAATTTTAGGTATATTTTGGGGCATAGATCTCTTAAGTAAATGGTATTTTCGTGATAAAATAAAATGTTTAGTTAAATAAACTGCGAGTGTGGGATAAATCAGGTAATAACAGTGTTATTGTGTTTATTGGTTATTGACATTTATTAGCCATATATTTTTATATAACTTTGCTAAATATTATGCAGTGTTATAAATGTGGCATGACATGTTGACACTTACTCGTTCGCTTCAGTAAATAGGGTGTACCTAAATACGGCGAAAACCGAAGCCTACTCTAGAGCTCGAGGTATATTCTAAAAGCTAACAGACTGTATTTTATTGCAGTATTGTGTAATTATGTTATCTTTATGTTATTCTTCCTGGCGCTTTGGAATAATAAACACATCGTTGAGCGCCTCTCAGTTTCTCCCTCTGCTTTTGGACCGTTTCAATTTTTTTTTGTGTTTAACTTTAATTTATTTCTACCATTCTATAAGGCCGGAAGATACGTACAGACGACAGCACGTCAATCTACACATTTTAGTTTCAAAGTCACCCGTAATGCAATAGAGTTCATAGTTGTATAGGATGATGTGCCGTGGACTGTACTACGAAAATCGCTGTCAGCCTCCATCACACAATGACAATACATAAGATTTGTCACGACATCAGTAAATACCGTTTTTGGCATATCAAATTACAGATATTTTGTGTTTTGTGAAACACTCAAAACTTAAGTACCTATATGCTCAGCGCTTGATAGGGAGACAGGCGATATGTTAGTATCAGTAGTATACCATACCATTGATGGTACTATCTATGGTAGGTAGTTAGGTACTAAGGAGACGGAGGGAAATAGAACTACCGTTAATTATTGGATCAAACCTAGAATACTCAATTCAGAAATCAGCCGTTAATATCGTAACGATGTATGACAGAAGTGATAGTGAAGAAAATACGTTTGCACCTTCCAGTCCTGGCTTGGGCTATCCTGCCTCTGGACATCAACGCCAACTTCGGCTCCTACCAATTCCGATCTTGGCGTCTGCTGACGATCGTGTACTCGAGCTCCATGCCCATTGCTGCACTCCTGATGCTGCTCTGTCCGGAGAGCCCTAAGTTCCTCGTGGCGCAGGGCCGCCACGACGAGGCCTTGGAAGTCCTCAGGAACACCTACGCCAAGAACAAAGGGAAGTGGCCTGACGAATTCCCTGTGAGTGTCTAAGTACAGTCACGAGCAATAATATATACACTGTCACATTTTGTACGACGCGTACACATTTTGCTTTGTCCTGCAATGTGTACGACAATTGTCCTAAATTATCTAACCATTGGTTACATAATTTAGGACAAATTGTTGTACACTCCTTTCTAGATTGTTTTAAGTTAAGATTTTTAGAAAATGTGACAGTGTATACAGTGTGTCCCTGGATAAAGTGCAATCCCGAAAGGGGATGAAACTAGACCATGAATCATTGACTAGAAAAATATAAAAAAAAATTATAAAAAAATATTGTAGGATTTATTGGTATTTTAAGATTTTCATGTTTCATTAAGGACTCTATGTACAAAAGTATTGATTTCTTCCAAAATAATGGGTCTATTTCTTTGAAATAAAAAAAAACAGTATGCCTAATACCTGGCGATGACCATGAAATAATAAATAGTCACTATCTTGGGTAAAAAAATGTAACTATCTTGGGTAAAAAAATGTATTTTTATGAAAAAAATGATTTTTTTAGACGTTTATTTTAAAAAACTTCAAATTACTAAAAAAATGTGCCTTATAACTATGTAATTTTATAGCTTACTTTTATTCTTTACCATTTTAGCTTCCAAATAAAAAAAAACAATGTTCTAACTAAAAAAACACGCTATCTACGAACTTTTAAAGTGGAGCCTAATCGTGTTACCGTGCAGGTAGAGACCGTTTTTTCCATTGTTTCCGTCCTACTCTGTGCCCTTCGGCAGTCGCAGTCCTTTTGTTCTACACTCAGGTAGAGGGAAGGCGAGGGGAGGGGAGGCAGGGGGTTCTAAACAGGACTTACACAGTAGCTCCGATATTCTCGCCGCTGCTACTACTGTTCTCGTTCTCGCATTGTGTTCTCGTTGATTTGTTATTAAGTTTTTGTTACATTGTTGACTGTTACGTTTTCTACTGTTCGTTACGTTTGGACTGTTCCTGTTCTGCTGTTAAGTGTTGACGAAATGCCGCGATTGACAGAGTTCTCACTTCGAGAAATAGCCGACATGCATTATTATTATGGCATGTCACATGGTCGCACAACAGTCGCTCGGACTGCATACATAAATGCTTTCCCGGGCAGACTCATACCCTCAGCTCGAAATTTTCAAGAGATTCATAGGAGGCTCTCCAACATTGGACTTGGTTTGGCACGAGATCGCCGTGAGCAACCAGCTGTCGTTATTGACAATGCGATAGAAGAGGCCATTTTAAACGATCTGTTTGCTGACCCTACAACAAGCATAAGACGATTAGCGTTGCGTCATGGCATATCGAAGACGTCTGTCTGGCGAATTTTGAAAAAGGAGGGATTGCATCCTTTCCATTACCAACGAGTACAACATTTATACGAAAATGTAGATAATCGTCCAAGATGCGTAATGTCGACGTGGATTCTAAGAAAAATTACAGCTGACCCAAATTTTCCCAAACGCATTTTTTGGATGGACGAAGCGACATTTACCCGAGACGGCATTACAAACTGCAGAAATTTGCACCAGTGGTCTCACGAAAATCCACGATTGAAGCGGGCATCTACTTTTCAAGTAAAATTTTCAATAAACGTATGGGCAGTCTTAATCGACGACATTTTAATTGGTCCCGTCATTTTACCCAGAACCCTAAATGCTGAACGTTTTTTAGAATTACTACAAAATTTACCCATGTTGATGGAAGATGTTCCCCTGGCTACGAGACGGCGTGGGCGTATGTATCTCCAAATGGATGGATGTCCTGCACATTATGGGCGGGAGGTGCGGCGATTTTTGAACGAAAATTACCCGAACCGGTGGATTGGCCGAGGAGGGCCAGTAGGCTGGCCAGCGCGTTCACCTGATCTGACACCCCTAGATTATTTTTTATGGGGTGTCATGAAGCAAAGAGTATACAGCACGCCAATAAATACCGAGGCACAGTTGCACGACCGAATAATTCAGTGCGCAAATGACATTAAAAATGATCCAGGAATGATTCGCAGAGCCACTAACCAAATTAATATTCGTGCAGTAATGTGCTTGCAAAATCGAGGAGACCATTTTGAACATTTAATGCATTAAATAAAAATGCAAAATTGTAAATTACGGATAATTTTATTAATAAAGTTATTGTGATTAAAGTCTGACTTTTATTACCTACTAAAATGTAAATAACTCCTACCTAGCCAATTTTTTAGTTAGAACATTGTTTTTTTTTTATTTGGAAGCTAAAATGGTAAAGAATAAAAGTAAGCTATAAAATTACATAGTTATAGGGCACATTTTTTTAGTAATTTGAAGTTTTTTAAAATAAACGTCTAAAAAAAATCATTTTTTTCATAAAAATACATTTTTTTACCCAAGATAGTTACTTTTTTGCGGACTATTTATTATTTCATGGTCATCGCCAGGTATTAGGTATACTGTTTTTTTTTATTTCAAAGAAATAGACCCATTATTTTGGAAGAAATCAATACTTTTGTACATAGAGTCCTTAATGAAACATGAAAATCTTAAAATACCAATAAATCCTACAATAATTTTTTATAATTTTTTTTATATTTTTCTAGTCAATGATTCATGGTCTAGTTTCATCCCCTTTCGGGATTGCACTTTATCCAGGGACACACTGTATATATTATTGCTCGTGACTGTACTTCTAAATAGTTACCTAACTTACTACTGAAATCAGTGCTGTGGGCAATAAGCCCGCAGAAATTACTGAGTCTGAGGCCGTTTTACCGCCGCATGGACATAGCTGATGTCCCCTACTTGTTGTGTTGTGTTATGTTTATGTATGTCTTTTTTATATGTGTCTATGTGGGGGATACCGCCGTTTAGCCAAAGTATTTTTCGCCAAATTTTACTTCCCAATAAACTTATGGCATCAGTTTCATTTCCCAAATGAAACTTTAGCAAGTTTTCATTTCGCATTTTATTCATTTGGTCAAATTATCATTTCGCATAATTTTACTGCGTCAAGTTTTATTAAGACAAACGTTTATTATGCTAACGTTTTATTTTGGCAAGTGTTATTTTAAAATAATGGAACGGGGGGTCGGCGATGTAAAGAATACGTGACAACAGAAATATAGGTGCGACGACGCGCGTAGCTAAGCGGAGCGCGTCGGAGCGTTAGGTTCTCTATGTAAGATCGAAAACAGACTCGACTTTGATGCGTTCTTACCTTGCCTCTTGTTGCCTCTTTGGTAAAATGAATTATGACCAAGTATTTATTTGGTAAACAATAACTTGCCATAATAACTTTTGCTAACTGTTTATTTGCTTTAAGTTGTTTTGAGAAATGTTTTTTTGCCAAGTGATAATTTGCGGAAAATAGTTTGGGAAGTAATACTTTGGGAAACGATTTTTGGCAATACATTAGTAAACCCTATGTGGCGATAAATAAATGTATTTCTTCTTCATTTTGATGTGATTTTTTCTGTGTTTTTACAATCTTTTTTTACAATCTTTGCTTATGCGTGGTGAAACATTGGAACGTTTGAGAGTACGCACTATTATATTTTACACTTGCGCAAACTGTTACGCATCTGCAAACATCATTCAGTGCTCTAAGATTACTTCATTTGAACGCCACTTTAATAGGCCTGTTATCGCTCTGTTATTGGAGCGGTGGCAGAACAATGGGTAGAACAGTGGACTCGAAAATAAGAGACCAAAGTTCAATTCCCAGTGCGGGTTGTATTGTACCGATGACTTTGTTTTCTATGTATTTTGTTATTATTCTATGACTTTGTTTTCTATTATTCGACGACCTTTGTGGCGCAGCGGTTAGCGCATCTGCCTACCATACGAGAGGTCCCGGGTTCGAATCCCGACTGGGGACAAAAAAAAAACCCATGTCTTGGATGTTTACATGTTTGTGACGTCGCTGTTTCTGGTTCCCACGTCGCAGGGTGTCCTAGTGTGGGGCTAGAAGCAATGTATGTGCCTGTATGTAAATGTTATGTTGTATGTAGATGTAAATGTTATGTTAAGTACATTTGTGAAATTATATAGTAGCAACACCAATCGCTAAAGGTGAAGGCGAACATCGTTAACTTGAGTACCTATCAGTGGCGTAGCTTGGTAACCAAGGGCCCTGGGGCAAATAAAAAAATGGGGCCCCACTCCTATCTAAACTAGTTAGGTTTTATCAAGTAAAAATATTAAATACCTATACAAATACTTTAAAAATCCTAAGCTACTTTATCAGAAGCTCTTTTTTGTGCACTGCAGGGTTGGTAATAAAAATATTAAACAGTAACAACATAAATTACAATGAATAATTGGTGTATTTTCAAAAGTTCAGTTCGAACAACATTTTCTGGCGAGGGCCCCCTGAGCCTAAGGGCCCCGGGGCACTGCCCCGCCTAGCCTCTCGGTAGCTACGCCACTGGTACCCATTCATATACCACAGCCTCAGCCCTTGAAATCGGCAATCCGTGGTGGGCATGCGTGGTGATTGAGCCCATACTTTCTCCTTGACAGAAGGCCCGTGGCTTGCCGTGGAACGTATACGCTGCTTACCTCCTTACTTGTTTTGTTGTAGGATTAACCTTAACCTCATAATATAAGAACCGTATGTGAAGAGATACACTACTCGACTAATTAATGTGTTTAGCATCTCATTCGAGAGGCCATGATACCTAGTAATCCGCGCTAGTAATGACGCAATTTTCAGTCGACAGAATATTTCGATATATTTTTGTTTCGAAGTGGCTCGTAACTTATCTGCGTAGGTGGAATTGTTCATCGTCTATAATATTGAGCACCATATTAGTACCGTTACTTTTAACATCTTCAGTCCTGACCCTGAAAATAACAATAGAAAACCATTGTTATTTTCAAGGCCAGGAATGAGGACGTTATATTATATACAATAAAACTTTTGGACTGTAATCTAGTTATTTATTACATTTCACACTTTTACTGACATATGGATATTATTATGTGGACACTATTGCTAAGAGTACTTCTCAGAATAAGAATTTATTCTGAGGAGTACTTAAAAAACTAAATTTAACAAATGACAATAATAAAAAACAATATCTTTCAAAAAGAAAACTTAAGTAACAAGGAAGCTGTCGGGAACAGGTAATATATATCTATACTAATCCGTACTAATATTATAAAGAGGAAAGATTTGTATTTTAGTACGAGTATTTTTGTGTGTGTAGGCTCAGAAACTATAGGGCCGATTTTAAAAATTCTTTCACCATTAGAAAGCTACAGCTACATTCTTCGTAAGTAACAAAGGCTATGTTGGATTTTAAAAAGTTTAGGGTTCCCTACGAAATATCCAATAATGTACCTAACCCAAGGTGTAAAAAAATTACTACTCCGGGAATTTTCCACGGAACTAATATAGCTATTTCCACGGAAACGTTTTTGCCACCCATGCGAAGCCATGGGGGGTCCTTAATATAATTATATTTTACTTCTTTTCAGGTGAAAGCTCTGATAATACCTGCCAATGATGGCAATAAGCCGACCAGTTTCGTGTCATCACTAAAGAACCAAACTCTGCCAGTTCTGAAACCCCCATATTTGAAGTGGCTGTTGTTGAACGGAACTTTGCTGTTCGGAATATTTTCCACGTAAGTAGAGAAGGAAAGTCTCCACCAATCCGGATTTGGCCCCCGTGGTGGAGTATGGCCTACACCTTTCTCAGGGAAGAGACCGTGCCCCTCGGTGGGGATATACTGGGTAGATGATGCAAGTAGAGAAGGTCTCGACGACCATCATGGTCATCATCATCGTCAGCCCACCTCCGCGCAAAACCTTTCAAATTCATGGCTCAGAAGTCAGTATGATGTCAGACGTCAGTAACAAACTCTAAGTTTATTATTTGATGTGATTAAATGTAGGTAAATAAGGCCGATGCGCTAACGCTATCGGACAGAACCATTTATCTGGTCATCCAAGGGTAAACTCTAGCTTTGTAAGTTGCACGGAATAAACATTATAAGACCGCCAGTTGTATATCTAAATTTCACACATGAATATGAAAATTCATGTACCGTTGCTACTTAGATTGAAGTTGAAATTGGTTTATTGATATAAGATTAATTCACAATTAGATTACATCATAACATAACACTACACTATCAATTTTACATCAGTTTTCAGTCTTAATTAAACATTTAATTTGACGACCTCTGTGGCGCAGCGGTTAGCGCATCTGACTACCATGCGAGAGGTCCCGGGGTCGAATCCCGGCTGGGGACAAAAAAAAAAGCCCAGGTCTTGGATGTTTACATGTTTGTGACGGCGCTGTTTCTGATTCCCACGACACAGGGTAGTGTGGAGCCAGAAGCAATGTATGTGCCTGTATGTAAATGTTATTGTTATAGTGAATTTAATCAATTGATCAGATTCTGTGGTAGATAAAAATCTGTGATACAGGCGTCAGTACCTTATGTACATGTTTAAAAAATATAGTCTTAATAACAATAGATAGATTTCGAATAGCTTTGATCAACAGATATAAGTGAATAATTAGTTTTATGCTCAGTGATATTTACTGCGTAAATGTTAATGATAATATGTAGTGCAATAAACGGTTCTAATCAATTACGTACCTATTGCTGCTTACAACAAGTTATAATAAGTTGCAGTAACCTTTTAATACTCATTTTAAGGACTATTATTAATACTAAGAACAACTATGTCCATACGAGTACAACTAGTTAACACAAAATAAACGATCGAACTTGAATTAAAATAATTACTCTAAAGTAGGTTCAAAAACGTCTTGCAGAGCCACCCACTCATTAATTCGATGACTGGCTACCCTGTCAATCAGCTTTTATTCGATTATCCTTGGATCCATGTTTATACTATAGTTACTTACAGCTTACAGTGACTTGGCGCTAGCGAGACACTCGGGGGGTAAAATAATTAGTAACTCACTGTCTATCGTTTGGATACAAATAACAAGCAGGGACCCTTTTCATAGAACTAAAATCACTATGTTGACAATCCTATGTAGAGCACGCACCTCTACCTGTTCATGTCTCAAGGAGAATACCCTTGTCTGCATTGAAATAAGGACGAAAATGTCCTAACGCAATGGACTTTAGTGACGGCGCCGACTCTACATCGCAAGGCCGAGTATACCACAGATTAACAAAGTACTTAGATAGATAGGTTCTAGACAAATAACTAAGTAGAACTTTTCAATGCCTACCGGTCTGCGTTTCTTAAAATTACAATTCATGGCTTATTACTTAGGCCCCTGGTCCCAAACTACAGTAACAAACAATGAAGGGGGCTGTTCATAGAATTACTATCACATTTAGATGTACCTTGCAAAGTCGATTAACCCACAAATAAACAAGTAGATTCTGCTGCGTAATGTACCTTGAATTGCGATAATTAACTAAGAGTACTGTTGTGATTATATAAAACAGGCCCCTCCCTTGCCTGGTTACAGTGGTTTGGGCCCATAGTAAACTATTAATTTTAATTTTAAGAAACGTGGCCCTGGTAGGCCATGAAGATTTCAGTGTGCTTATACTGAGTTTTTTCATTCACTCTCGATAGTGAGAGCGTTTGCGATTTGCATAGGAGTGACAAAGAGACAACTAGATTGCGCGCTTTGTCACTTCTATGCAAATCGCAAACGCTCTCACTATCGAGAGTGAATGAAAAAACTCAGTATACGCACTCTGAGTGCGCATAGGAGTGACAAAGCGCGCCATCTAGTTGTCTCTTTGTCACTCAGTATACGCACTCTGCCGGCCTGTTTCACTACGCGTGTCGGTATCGAACGCGTAAAAAGTACATGCGGCGACCACTCCGGAGTGGCAAATAGGTAAGAATTCAGGCGCCAAAAGAGATAAGAGTTACGCGGTAGAAAGAGAGGCAACGTAAGTGAATATAACGTAGCTTTTTTAGCGCCGTGCAATCTGAACTGCACCTAATTGTATCGCTGCTAGAGTCCCTTTTTCTTTATTTGATTTTGCGGAGTGAATCTTCTGTACCTGTACTATTATGTATTCTGTGGTTCAGCTTACCTATCTATGTATCTACTACCCGTCGCTCTTTTTCCTTCGGCAACCTTTCACAACTCGTGACAACGTTGTCTGGAAAAAATTGCTGTTACAAAATTTTGCAGGGCCACCCGCCCATTGTATTGTTTGATAAGTAGTGCTCAGTTATAATAAAACTTTGGTGTAATTACTGTTAGGTTGTAATATTTATGTAAATAAATTGTAACTTTTATTTACCTCTTGTTTCTTGTTTGCAACAAAAAATATTGTTATCTTAAGTTATGTTATCTCATTTTGTTAATCCGTGGGTTAACCGGCGATGCAGAGTCAGCGCCACCACTGAAGTACACCGAGTTAAGACATTTTCGTCCTTATTTCAATGCAGGTCGTCACAAAATGACCAAACACACCAAGACTGCAGTCATTTGCACAAATCAGGTACTGCGGCCTCTAGGCAACTACCTAGAACGCTAGACCTCCGTAGACTCCGTCTCATGCAATTGTGTTGACCGCTACACCAACTAGATAATCGAAAGATATCAACGATCCTATTGTACTTTTCAGGTTGAATGGACTAACAATGTGGGTGCCAGACGTACTGAACAGAGTTCTGTCGGGTAGCTCTGATGAGGCGATGACAGCTTGCGCTATCATTAGGCATGGGCTCAACGAGGTAATATGATATCTGTTAAATATTGGTAGACCAGCCACTAGTCTTACAAGCCCCCACCAATCCGGACTAGGCCCCCGTGGTGGAGTATGGCCTATGTCTTCCTCAGGGAAGAGACCCGTGCCCCTCAGTGGGGGCATAATGGGTTACACTTAAACTTTAATATAAATGTATATTTCATATTGTAAGTAAGTATTTTATAGCTGATAGCAAGGAGAATTAATTCTCCTTGGTGATAGTATATGGGATTATATGCCTGAAATAAACGGTCTATAATTATTATTTTTCTCAAATTAACAAATAGAGAAATAAATGGCATTTTGTTTCCGTCTCCAAATCCTGACTGCGCGGATTTTAAGACGAATTATCGGCCGGACACGGACATTATGCAAAGTCCATAGTAAAGCGCTGGAATCTTAGCACTTGCAAGATCATTTAACTCAGCACGCTTTATACATACCTATACAACACAATCATTCTTGCATCGCGGAAATACCTACTTAACTGTTTCACATGACATCACATTCCGTAACGATAAGGTCCGAGTGTAAATTTGAATGTGATGTAGACTCTGTCAACCCCACAATCTAAAATTTAGTACTTGATAGTTACTATAAGTCATAACTACAGAATAAACAAATATTTTATTTACTGTATCGACACTACTATGTAACCTAACAAGCAAGGTTAAGATGATAAGATGAACGGTTGACTTAGGCCAAGCTGATAACTTGGCAGCTCGCAGACTTCACCGTATAATGACCATATTACGCATGGTACAGTCGACAGCACGTCAATCTTCACATTTTAGTTGCAAAGTCGCCCGTAACGCAACGGAGTAGAGTGCATGGGTGTATTACCTTACCATGATTGTGCTGTCGACTTCACATGCCTCTGAAATTGGTCCGGCTTTTTGGTCGCCACTTTTCTTGTATGGGAATTGGTTTTCTTTATCTAAATTCAATGCATGCATCATGGTATTGTGTTATTGCATACAGGCTTTCATGCGACAGCCCATCACCCAGAGCTAGCCCATAACAACTACGATAACAATAACGATATATTTTATTGCTAGTAAATGTATGAAACGAATGTCATGTCGTTACAGTTATCATACGGCGTGCGAGGCGGGAGGCACATAGAGCCAACACCAAGTATTATACAACAAATTAAATTAAAGTAATAACATACCTACATAGCAAATTCTGTAAAGTAAATCTCAAAATCAATAATCATCATCAACCCATTATGTCCCGAGGGGCACGGGTCTCTTCCCTGAGGAAGGTATAGACCATACTCCACCACGGGAGCTAAGTCCGGATTGGTGGAAGCTTGTAAGACTAGTGGCTGGTCTTACTGTCAGACGTTTTCAAGCTGCCCTAAGGCCTCCTACTTGGCTTAACGACGGCCATCTATCGACGGCAGCCAGCCGGCACCAACTGCGAAGCACGGAACCGCTCGGAAAAATGCAACTAGCGTTAGGTAGTCGTAGACGGTGACCCATCTATGGACTGAACGCGCCGTATGTTGCTTAACCTTAGTGATCGTTTAAGAACACTCAGGCACCCCAGGCTAGGAGCGATTCAATAAAGTCTAGCAATAATGAATCGCTTCAGTACACCCGTAGCATCAACTTTTACATTTTGGGTGCAAAGTCACCCATAACGTTACTGTGTTGCGTGCAGGTGCCTATGCACGGCTGACTGAACCTGTGCCTTCATTTCATTATTAAGTCACTTTTATACTAGTATACTTTTAAATAGTGAATTGAAAGGATCACCCGCTTTCACACCGTGGCTCCCGATTCTGTTAGTGCATTATAGTAAAATGTCAGATGCATGACCAGATCACGTGATGTGTTTTTACATACCATTGACGCCTAGAAGTTTTGATTTGTGTGCGCGCGTATCCTAGTGAAGCGGCAAAGAAACTATATCGACATGTTCATGCAGTTGTCATAGTACTACAATGCATTATCAGAATCTGGGTCCTGGTCTCACGTCCTTCCTACATATGTGCCCCACGCTCGAAATCATCTAGGTATTGGCAGGACCTCTCGGAAGTGATGATTATTTCATTCATATTTTTATTAATTAATATTTACTTCTTTCACAGTCAAGCGCAGAAGAAACAGTGTGCCAAGACACGATAGAGCCATCGACGTTTGTGATCAATTCAGTAGCCAACACGGCCTGTGCCGTTCTCACATTGGTCATAAGCGCCTCCCTTAGAGTCATGAGCAAAAAGATCCTGCTGCATCTACTGTTCTTCGTACTGGGCACATGCAGCATTCTGATTAACTTCATAACGCAAGAGATCCTCTTTGCCGTGCTCCTGCTGTCGATGCAGATCACTGCGACAGGCATTGGACCCATCAATGCGTTCAGTGTGGATATATTCCCGACACACTTGAGGTAATAAACTCGGCAAAACGTGGGTCCAGTTCTAGAGACTGGTGCCTCTGCCTACCCCTTCGGGGATAACGGGCGTGAGTTTATTATATATATATTTTTTTACACTTGAGGTAAGATCTGAAGAAAGAGAAGCTCACCTTCGAATCAATTTAGTACTTTTCCGTACAAATCTAGTACAATGTGTCGGTATTCTACACTTTTATACTTAGCTATTCTACACTTGTATACCTACCATTGAACGTACCTGTTATCTTAGGACCAAATTCTCTCTTTTAGTTTCGTTTTTTAATTTCATTGTACTAATTGCTATCGCAAACGTCAGGATCCCAACAGAATTTGGGCGCTTAATGTACTTACCTACAATATAGATACAGTTAACTGAAGTAAATGTGATTGGAGTTAGAATCGTCCCAAGCTAGGCCAGTGCCAAGGCAATCCGACATCTTCTTTCATCGTCTTGTGGCTAAGCTGTCGTAAATAATAGGTACAACGTGTTATTCAGGTATAATATTGTATTCCTCACGATGCCTCGCCTCGATGTTGTAATCCTATATCTGTAGGTGTAGTTATTCATACAGCACCTTTGCTTTTCCTTGTACCCCGATACATTCACTGAAGTTGTTGTCACGTCGTGAACATATAGCCTGAGTAAATAGACGTTGTTTGTTGCCAAGTTCTTTAAGTTTAGAAACATTAATAAGGAACTCTGTCAGAATTTTTCATCAAAACCATATAATTTCCGAAGCGGCTATTTTCTTATTCTCGATTTCACGCGATGTCCATCAAGTCATTAAAAATTACGTCTAACTACCAGAATGATTCATCAGGAACATCAAAAGACATCTAAACTAAAGTGGGTGATCGACGGGCGAGTAAGACCGCGGTTTTATGTCTCGTCGATAAAGCTCGCCGGTGTATCATTGCAAAATCGCGGTGTTAAATACCACCGAGCCTAGCTTGCGGCTCGTCTTCATGCTATATTTTTTACTCAGTTCGCCATGCAAAACCTGCTTCAAACTCGGAACAAGACATGTTTGCGAGTGTTTTGCTCGCTAGTCTATCAGCGCCAACGAGCCGCCAGCCAAGTTCATCGGTATTTAAAACAGCGGTCTTACTCGCCCGTGAATCACCCACTTAAGAGCTTTTGTACGAACATAAGTACGGCTGCCTCTACAGGAAATAATAATCGATTACTCCCCTACTCGGTTTCCTAAGAGGATGACAAACGTCGTGTACCTACTCTCAAAAAATCTATCTAACTAGGTATACTAATATTAGCGGGCAATCTCCGAAAGTAATTTATCATATTTAAAAAATTCTTTCACCACTAGGTCTTTAGAAAGGAACTTCAGATTGAATAAGTCTAATTCGTTAACTCCAACGTAGTCGCGGGCACTGCTATCTCTAATAAAAAGCTTTTTTTACAGAGGAATGGCGGTAAGCCTTTCACTAATGATAGGAAGGACTGGATCAGTATTTGGAACGAATGTTACCGGGGTGCTCATCAACACCGCCTGTGAAGGGACATTCTACATGTATGGCGGTCTACTACTATGTAAGTTGCTGAGGAACTATAGTACAATACGATTAAAATCAGTTAACACTTCGGCTTTTGACAGAAATGACACGAAATACATTACCACGTTTTCTTTTAGGTAGCATTCAATTTGAAGTATCATAAACGCAATGTATAGCACCTGCCAAGATGACATTACTAACAGGTAGACCTAAGAAATTATTATGCAGAAGCGACATGAATTTGAACATCCATTATTTGTTGAAGATATTTACTTTCTTCTTAATTAAATAAATTAGCTTCTTTTCTAAAATAGTTATAAACATTATTTACAATTTCACGAGATTGTTGTTGAGAACAATTTTTTACCACGCTTTAAATTTGTTGAACCCATGATACATAACTATTAAAACATAAAACATAAACATAAACATACCCTGCGTCGTGGGAACCACAAACAGCGACGTCACAAACATGTAAACATCCAAGACCTGGGTATTTTTTTATTTTTTTTTTATTCTAAGTTAATTGTGATAAAATTTGATAGAATCGAATATTTTCACGAATGAAATTAGCGTTCATAAACATAAATGTATCATAACGTCAAACTGGTTTTATTGACACTAAGAAGGCAGACTGTGAAAATAGTAAATAATTTTTCTTATTTCAATATAAAGGTTGTGTTAGTTTTGAGCTACAAAGGAGGTTTTGCTGCTCATATCGTTCTTGTATTGTATTAAATAAGACAACGAGTAATATATATCAGGTCATATCTGTAAATTGATAACTCTATGTGAGAGACGAGGGATTCACGACAATAATCGAGGTTGGCCGAAGTGTTAACTGATTTTAATCGTATGGTATCTACACTTTATTTACTGAAGCGAACGACTAATTGTCAACATGTCAAAAATTTGGTTTTTCAATATGCCACTTTTATAAAACTGCATAATATTTAGCAAAGTTATACAAAACGATATGCCTAATAAATACCATTAAGCAATAAACACAATAACACTGTTATTACCTGATTTATCCCTCACTCGCAGTTTATTTAACTAAATATTTTATTTTATCATGAAAATACCAAGACATCTATGCCCCAAAAATTACCTAAAATTTCAGTGGTCCTCAAAAAAAGCGATCCTACTGCTGCCAAATATGTTCGCAACTAGCAAAGATGATGGACTTTTGTTTAAAGGCCGATTTGATCGATTTTTTTATGCTAATGCGCTACGCGAAGTGTAGGAAGAAGTATGGAGAGCTGACCACGAACCTCTTTTTTAATTAGAGGCAAAGAAAAGTAACATTGACGTGTTGTGCAACTTCTCTATGTAGGTAGGCTATTTTATTTTCTTTAGTCTGTTCATCATTGTCAATAAGGTATTGGTACCTACTTTTTTGGTCCATCGTCCAGTTGTTGTTGTACTTTTGTGTTTGTTATTACGAAACGGAAAATATGGGCGAGCCGGGACCCAACGCTGATTCTGCCAAACCTATGTATACGATGCAAGCAGAACTGCGTGCATGAGCTATTTTGAGTGGGATGTAAGTTTGAGAGACGCTGTGTCTTTGTTTACCTTTAGTCGTTCGCTTCAGTAAACAGAATATACGTAGTGTGGTGAGAAATACATTATTTTGGAATTTTTCAATTTTTTTGCCAAATTGGGCTATTATTATTTGATACAGTAAAACAGTGGTAGGTACTCTCTTTCATATTTGTTAGAAATTAACAATAGTACCTAACAACACAGACTTACATGGGTTAGGGGGTCATTCGTCATTTTCCCTAATTAGCAGAATCGATTCCGCGTCTAGCGATCAAAATTTCATTTCGGTAATGGGATTCCGACATAATAAGCTTACGTCTAACTTAGATTGGACTAACATAGCTTTTATACCACAGAAGACACATAAAAAGTCAAGATACTGAAAAAATAAACCTATTTAAATATTTTAGTGCAAGTTCCCCATTAGGTAGGCTAAGGACTTATACAGGGTGGAATTTTGTAATGCCACCTGAAGGAGAAGTACTCTTAATACTGTGATAGAAAATTTTACTTAAAGAAAACATTACTTTATTTTTGAAAAGAAAGAAAACTGCATAAAAGTTGTGTTATGTTATTTATGCCCCGTATACCCGTCTAGTTTTCTTTTTATCATAAGGTGTCATTAAATAAATTAAGCATAAACTATAATCACAAACTTAAAGAGCATGACACAAATTTGTTTTAAATTGATTTGCACGGCGCTCTGTGTCCGATGATGACCACTCCGAAACGTTTCATGCGAACACTCCTAGGACAGTCCTAGCTACTACAATTATGTCAGCAGGATATAAAATAAAATGCATATTTTGTTTATTTTCCAGTTTGTGGCGCGCTGACGTTTCTTCTGCCAAAAATGAAGAGAAAATAATGTACTTAACAAACGTATTTTTAAAAATTATAATCTCAACTACCTATTGTCTACTTTTTTATTATTTCATTGTGGAGACAAGACTGAAAACTGGAAGTTCGTGACGTGCCACGCATTTTTCGAGATGACATAAATATGACCACCTTTGTGGCTCAGGAGTTAGCGCATCTTTCGAACCCCGGCCGGGTAAAAAAAAATCCCCAGTTCGCTTCCCCGCGCGGGCGCCCCGTGCCGTGCACCCGCTTAAGCAGCCGGACGCCCTTATATTTTACATTACCTACCTACTAACCTACCTGCCTGTACTGTTCAATAGAGGTTTTACTAAGTATTCCCTTTATAAGTAGGTCGACTATTTTTTTTTTTTTACATTTACATACAAGCACTTACATTGCTTCTGGCCCCACACTAGGATACCCTGTGTCGTGGGAACCAGAAACAGCGACGTCACAAACATGTAAACATCCAAGACCTGGGTTTCTTTTTGTTTTGTCCCCAGCCGGGATTCGAACCCGGGACCTCTCGCATGGTACGCAGGATGCGCTAACCACTACGCCACAGAGGTCGTCTATTACTAGTTAACTTGTGAAGCCTACTTTAACCGTGAGAGTATTCCTTTCAATTTTTATGGGCATTGTTCTAAATACTTATTAACGATAGTTATGGCACAAATGGCAAAGATAAATTATAGATAAGCACAAAAAAGACTTCTAATAGTTTTTATAATTTTGTTTCAAAACTGACAGCTCATACGATCTCATTCCTATGAGCTGTCACAAAGTTGAGATGCTGTCCTCATGGACGTAGTCCTTGGCTCTCCCTCAGAATCTATACAACTGTTACTTTTTATTTATGGCTCCTTTTATGGTTTAAAAGTTCTTATTCTGAGGGCCGTCCTATACTCTTAACACATCTCAGTTGTGACGTTTTCCGTGCATGACGTAGGTACTTCCGTTAACGTAATGGACGTAATATTACCTCCATGGTTAACGTAGACTCAGATTTTTATTTTTCTCTTCAAAATTTATTAAAACACTCTGAAAAGAAATATTTGGCCCAGATTCTCAAAATTACCTATATTTTTGAAAGAAATATAAATCCAGAAAATTAGTTTTTTTAGGATAATGAATGCCAATAGGTAGGTAACTTTTACAAAAAATACCGTTTTTAAGAAGTTTTTAGGAACTCGGGTTTTTTTATGTTATGTTTATATTATGTTAATTAGGAAAATTAATGAAAATGCACGCAAATAAACTAAATTGTCTACCATGTGGATTAAACTTAAAATCATCACTTTAGTGTAAAAATACGTCATTTGCCTTAAATATTTTGAAAATAAGGGTTTTATCTCGAAAATCAACGTGAATTTTCTGTTAGACGCCTTTTATAAATTACACCGATTATCGATTTCATGAACTTGAAAAGAACAGTTAAAATTAAATACTATTGTTATTAGCCGATTGGCTTTACGTTAAACCGGTTTTTCTTAGGCTTCTTGGAACCGGTTTACATCACTATTATTATGGACTTTTTTTTACCGAGTTCTGGAAACACTCAACGGTGCTGCCATTGCTGGATTCCGCTATTCCTTAATCGTCAAAAGTAAGTTTTTGCTCAAAACTTTGTCAGCGTGTAATTTTATTTTTATTACGTTTCTATGGATGTGCCATATTTTTTCATGCGCAGCGGCTCTTTTAAGATTCATATTGAAATAGGGTTTTTCTGGTTACGCTTCATGTTTTGAGGTAAAAAAGCATAATTTAAAGCAAGTCAGAATTTAAGCATCCGGGGCGAGTTGTAACAGCTTGTTACAACTCACCTCGTTTTTTTTCTTTTTTAACATATTAACGCATTTTGTTCGTTATTCGCATACTTAAAGTAATTCAATATTATCTCAGAATGCCAAATAAATATGCAAGAAAAACTAATAGGGGTTTGTCAAGTAAAGATATATACGAACTCGCCTACGAAGAGGTCACGCACGATGTCCTCGTCAACCAGTCTTAGAAGTGCCGCATATTCCGACAACCTGAATTATGTGTCGTTATACAGAATAGATACATGCGAAAGAAGAAAGCATATCAGGATGGTGTTGAAGAAAAGGAACCATCTGTCGGTTATGCCGTTCAAACAATTTTTGATGAAAGTGAAGAAAACACTCTTTGCGAGTATTTGCTGACTAGCGCTGCAAGGATTATGGCTTAACAACAAAGGAGACTAGGAAACCAGCTTTTAGCTTAGCTAAGAAACATGGAAAGAAAATGCCACCGTCGTGGGAAGCTAATGAAATGGCAGAAGAAGTGTGGTTTGAACAATTTGAGACTGATTTCATAAGCATCAAACACTGGTTTTGGCTGTAATAATAATTATTGATAGTAAGGATTAATTTTGATTTTTCACAACTAAAGCCGTTTAATTTTTATATCTGTCCTTACATTATTATAAAAAAACACTGTTGTTTCAACTCACCTTGACCCCTGTTACAACTCACCTCGGTACGAGGAGAGTTGTAACAGTGGGAGTCGTCCTAGTTTTATCGATTTTTTCCTATGTTATGATTACTTTTTATTATTGAATAAGCTGAAATCGCATAGACTATAGATCTCGTTATCATCCGTTAAAAACATTTTTAACTTAGCATTTCATTTGGCTGAGATATTCAATGAAATGTAAAAATTGTTACAACCCTCCTCGGTCTCCCCTATTGGCCTCGTGTAAAAGGGCCATTATTTCTTGTTCCTTATTTATTATTCCTTAAGGCTGTGCTACACGGTTTTAAACGGCAGTTTAAAACAGAAAAAAAGCGACCTGCTCTTTGCTGGCTACACGGCTTAAAACCAGCAGTATTTAGAAGAACGTTGCGCGAACAGGACGTTACCCGCTGATGGGATTTGACCCTTGACCTATATGTATGTTGTAGTATGAATAGGTGAAAAAACCGTAAAATAGAAAAGTAGGTAGTTAGATGGGCACACTACGTAATTTTTATTTAAACCTAACTGGTGATAGGCAACTTTATTATGAATATAGAGTTATAATATAAGTAAGTACATACGACCCTTCTCAAATTCCCGTGTTATGGAAATCCTAAGATTGTCAATCTTTTTTTTTGCAGACACAGCGTTAGCCGTTGGGTCAATTTCTTTTAATTTTGTGGCAAAGATATCCCACGCATTTTTTTAATTGCATGATTCACATGTTCAGTCCCAAAGGCAGGGCAAGTCGTTGTCGTCGTGCCTATACGTCTGCGCTCGCCGCTGACTGAATGGCGTTCGCATGGTTTTAAGCAAGCGGCTACACGGTTTCAAACAAGTTTTAAACCAACTCCTCTGCCAGTGATTTGCAACGCAAGCCGCGCTGCCAAGGATATACCAAGGTCAAACGAAATTTGGCATAAAAGAATCGACTACACTGTTTTAAACCTCTGTTTCAAACTGCCGTTTTATACCGTGTAGCAATCGCTTTATTCTTATACCTTATTTTTTTCATTGTGTAATGGTGGTGTAATTAGGTTTCCTTCCTCATTGGTGTAATGGGCTTGAAACTGTCTCTAAAAAAAAACTGAGAAAAAGCGCGGGAAACCATTGAAATAACCAGGCGGGATTTTCGAAGTTTTTATTAATTTCATCGATTATTCGTGTATCAATAGGGGTTTTTAGAAAGAAAAGGCGTCTGGAGACACAAATAAAAAAAGCCAATCATGGGGAAGGAGCGAACAAGGAGAAAACGGAAAAAACATGAAGCTGAAGAGAAAAGTGAAGGAGACTTGTCGTCGTCGTCCGAGTCAGAGGTCGAAAGCGCAGATAAGTACAAACCTTATCTGGTAACAGATTATAAGAGACGATACCCTGAGGATTCCGGTGCTGCAGAATTTGTAGCATTCGTAGAGTCTTCCAATGTGGATATACCTATAGGAACCCGAGATCTTATGTCCATATCTAACTGCATCAAAAGGTTTAATAAAGGGATCAAATACCTTAGGTCAATGAACAAGTTCAAAATTGCCTTATACTTCGAAAAAGCCAGCCTTGCTAATGCCTTCTTGAACAATGCTACATTTCTAAAAGACTACCAATTTAAGGCCAATATAAACATAAACATAAACATTTACACACAAGCACATACATTGCTTCTGGCCCCACACTAGGAAACCCTGTGTCGTGGGAACCAGAAACAGCGACGTCACAAACATGTAAACATCCAAGACCTGATGTTTTTTTTCTCTCCAGCCGGGGATCGAACCGAAAGCACTGAAATTACTGGTATAATTAAAAATGTACCCACCAACTTGACAAACAAAAAGATATTCACAATGCTATCAAGTTACAAGAAAATAATATCCGTTCGAAGATTCACAAAAAGGATCAAAGTTGATGATAACTTCATTCAACAGCCGCTGCAGACAGTAGCCATCACCTTCGCGACGTCAGTTCTTCCAGACTACGTGGATTTGGATGGTTGGCGGCATGACATCTCAGCGTATGTTCCACCAGTCAAACAATGTTTCCGGTGTCTGAGGTATGGCCATTTAGCAAAGTTTTGCAAGAACTCCGAACGCTGCTCCATCTGTAAAGATGATCACTCATATAAAGTTTGTACAACTCCGATCGAACAGGCCAAACACAGGCTTCCATTGTGATGGCAATCACGTTAGCATTTCAGCTCAGTGTCCAATTAAGCAAAAGAAAATACAAGAAAACAGACAAAAAGTTCAGACACCATCATTCGCTGACATATTCAAAAATGGAAATTTCCCACCTCTCGGTCCTAAGAAGCCTCTTGATCTTTTGACATTATTAAAATCAAATGACAAGGCACTGAATCTCTTAGTGCAAAGCATTATAAAAATTATAACATTAAATAAGACCTGTTAGCTGAATAACCTGTTAGCAAGTCTATGAGTAGGTGCTTACCTATCTTGTAGGCTGTAGCTTGTAGTGTGGTACTTATCACTGACGTGTAGTAGGGTACATCAGTCCGTGGCTGGCTATCGAACCTTAACCAACATCAAATTTCACATAAATAAAGTAATCTAAGGATATGAGCCAGGATATTCGAGACAGTATAATTTTCTAGGTTCGACTAGCCTAATAATTATAGTTAACATCTTCGTTCGTTACAGCTAATTGCACAATACCAAATACCTACCCTAAAAATGTAGTCAGCTCAAATATAACCAGTGAAATAACTCATTGAAGCGTAAGAGAAATTTTCGAAAACTCTGTGGTAGGTATTGAATGTGGTAGGTCTTACATAGGTAGGTATTTTACTGGGTCGGCGAAGGTGAAGAGTGCACGAGATCAAGACTACCAAATTTTCTTGGTAAATGGCCGCCGGGGACGCAAATGGCTTGCTAACCCCTAAATATTACCACAAATTGTAACAGGTCGTATCTTTTCTTTACGTAGGCCAGTTTAGGATAGGCAGGTACATTAAATTCAACCACGCTGCTACATTGGAAAGGTAAAAAAGTGACTTTACTTACGGTTTGATCTAAAGATTCCAGATGTCAAGTCGATATTCCACCGATTGATGGTCACAGAAATTCACGTGTCGTACCACTTTACTTGCTGTAAATATTATAAAACTGGACACTTACTTATCACGAAAAAGGGTGAAAAGAAAATGGCTACCACTGTTCAACTTTGTTCGAAACTTAGGGTTTTTTTTTTTACTCAACTCAAAGACGCCGCTGACGCCGGAACAAACAAACGAAATTTTTAATGCAGCAATGGCCACCGGATACGGACGGACACGACCGTCCTTACCGCATATCACATTGTCCATGGTATTATTAAGTTTCTATAATCGCACTTATGTCTTCACATCAAGAGCGACTCTCCCTTGGAACGTAGGGACAATGTGAATTTAACTCGTAAAATGCGTTTCACTTCCTTCTCTTTTTTCATACACCGTATTCATATGAAAATCTTTATCAGGATTTTTTGTTGCATAAGCAATTCAACGAGTTAGTTCAGTTCAGTGATCGTAAGTAAGTACCTAAAAAAAAGATCTTAATCAATGCCGGCAGTGGTGCTGTCGTCCGCCATTGTTCCCCACTTTGCGGAAGTACGTATAAATCAAAGCAGATTATTGCTAAAGAAATCGTAGCTGAATGTGATAAATTTGTACGACAAATACGGTATCATTAATAATTCAAATAACCTTGACTTAATGTGCTAGTATCAATTTAAAAATATCGAGATGCAAAAACATTACATAGGGGGAGAACATATGTACAGTTTGACCAGAAAGAGTAGAAATTAAAGAGTGCGATTTTGCTAATACCTACTCTTATTTTCCATACTCATACATACTTCTCAGCAGGGAGAATTAACCTTGGTCTCAGTTACAATAATTGTGCTTATATTAGAATAGACGATTACCTGCAAAGTTCGTACAATAATTAGTTACACTTCTCTTCCGTTTTCTAGACTTTATGGACAGTCAGTACCTATTATTTCCCTCGAAATTCAATCACTTTCGGTACCACTAGCGCCATCTATTGTACCGTTGATGTTTCACAACGACAAGATCTAATCAGGCTATCAATATTCATACAATAATTTTACTTTTCTCCATGGATGTGGATGGATCCCAGCTCCTCCACCATGTCGCGATGCCCTCTTCTCCTAATATTGGTTATCAATGTAGACATAATTTAGATATGGGGGAAATATAGAGCATCGCGAATGGAGAAGTTAAAAGAAAAATAAAATTATCATACCCCAAGTGAAGTAAGCCGGGCAGTTGGGCGGCTCCTTTGCTCCGCATCAACTGTGGCCCGAAGAGCAAGGGTACCCATCCACCTCCTGTGAAATACAGTCAGATGACTGCGACTGCCTCGGTGTCACCTGTAGTGGCCGCTCGGGAGTATGTGCTATTGTCATCTTCATAGCACATACTCCGAGCAGCATCTTAGCTATACCTACTTCCATCACACTCACATAGTCTTTCATAAAGGTCATACCAACTGTTTTACATAACTAACAAGACTGTTAGTAACCCGATGACC
Organism: Yponomeuta plumbellus; assembly: GCA_947310845.1. Taxonomy (NCBI): domain Eukaryota; kingdom Metazoa; phylum Arthropoda; class Insecta; order Lepidoptera; family Yponomeutidae; genus Yponomeuta; species Yponomeuta plumbellus. Next base: position 16,582,473 of record OX371194.1, read on the forward strand.
CTTAGCCTACATCAACGGTTGAACTCTCATTATTCGTAACATATCTTATACAACTCTGGACCTGCTGATCTTGTCTGACCCAGCAGGGCTCTTAGTGACCCCTCGACCCTCTGCCTATATCATCGGCCGGGCAGGGCATCACTCATATTCTCTCTCTCGTAAGTCTCTTGACCTGCTGATCCCCTCCTGGAACCAGTAGGGCTCTTAATGACCCCTCAACCCCCTGCCTATATCATCGGCCGGGCAGGGCATCACTCATATTCTCTCTCTTAAGTCTCTGGACCTGCTGATCTCCCTCCTGGAACCAGCAGGGCTCTTAATTACCCCTCAACCCTCTGTCTATATCATCGGCCGGGCAGGGCATCACTCATTTTCTCTCTCTTAAGTCTCTGAACCTGCTGATCTCCCTCCTGGAACCAGCAGGGCTCTTAATGGCCCCTCAACCCTCTGCCTATATCCTCGGCCGGGCAAGGCGTCACTCATCATCTCTCGTAAGTCTCTTGGCATACCTCATTCATACACAAGCTTATTGATACTAGACAAAGAAACATAAATGGAATACCGAGAACATTTAGACTACTTAGCTTCATTCCTGGCGACCACCTCACACGAACTTTTTCTTCCTCCGTATTACACACACCACCTGTTCAACACTTCCCGCAATACTCACCGATCTGTCATGGCGGCGTCTCGTGGAACCCCATTTCATCGCCTTTCCTTTTCCGGTGTTGCTATGTACATTTTTATAGATTTCGCGACCCTTACGTCGCGACATATACAAAGACTAGTATTTATTTATAGCTTATTGAACATTTACAAAGAAGCCCTGGATATCCCGCGCTCTATTCAGGATCTCCTTAAGAATATAGAAGCATTTTACCCTATTTATAATTTTATCAAGAATACCATTGGAGATATTTGAAAAATAATAATACACCAGAACAGACCTATTTTACCTGATTTGACTGTGAACTCGGATGTGACCTGAAATTACCCTGATTTGACAACACGGATTGACTTAAACATACTGGATTATGAAGTAAAAGAATAAATACGTTAGACAAGGCTATGTGCCTCGAATATTATAATAAAGACTGAAGAAAATACCTACGGAAAGACAAGGCTTTTAGCCTCAATCAATATGAAGAGAAGAAGAAACTAAAATAAGACCAGGCGGTATGGGCTTAAGCTCTTAGCCTTTTCCTTAAAGGAAAAAATATTACAAAAAAAAAACCTGAAGCTGCTGTCAGATTTGTTTACGATGTGAGATTTGATCGAGATAATTCTGTCGGATTGTTGCTTCTGTTTTTTCCCCTGAAAACAAGTGTTAAATTACAGAAAAATGCATAATATTGAAACTGATAGTGAAGACGAATTACCTCCTGGCTGGGAAGAAAAGTCTACTGAAGACGGAAACGTGTACTTCGTAAAGTAAGTTGACAAGTTACCATAATCTATAAAAACTCTTGTAACTTTTATGTTTACCGATTTATTCGTTCCATCTTACAGTAGTGGAGTAAACAAAACCCAATGGACCCATCCTCGCACTGGCCGCAAGAAAATAATACCCAAGGAGTTGCCATTTGGGTGGTCAAAATCGACGGATGGAGAAGGCAAAACCATTTATGTTCAGCAAGAAACTGGGAACAAGACCTACACAGATCCTCGTCTGGCGTTCGCGCAGGAAGAAAAGAAGCACGTCCATGATTTCAGACAAAGATTTGATGCTTCATCTACTGCATTTCAGGTAAAATCCTGCTCATATTATAAAACTACTAACTAACCTGCCAAACGATATTATGCCATATTTATTAGCCTACGACCTATCCTCAGACCTACCAGATATAAACAGAAATTTCGTAGAAATTGGTGAAGTCGTTTCGGAGAACTTGAAAAACAAACACTGTGGCACAAGATTTTTATGTATTGAAGATTGTCTCTCTGCCCGGGGTGCCCCTTACCGGCCCTTCCTCCCACATTCGTATGATGTATTTGTTTTATCACTCTTCCTTCATCTTCTTTACATGTCCAAACCAATGCAACATTTCTTGGTGACTGCCTTGTTGGTGTAGACGTTAAGGCGCTTAACTACCAAGAGATGTTTTGGGTTCGATTCCCACTGGAGGCTGCCATAAATTTGTACAAATGTCCACATACTGGGTGTTTTTTTCGATGTTTTTGATGTCCTTTGTCTGGTTACCATAGCACAGGGTATCCTAGTTTGGGAGCAGGTCAAGTGATTGTGTTTGTGGGAGTCATTATTATTAAGTATTCAATTCTCAATTTTAGTCTTTACACCCTCTTACAGTCAACACTGTTCTCTAATCATACATTGCATATTCTGTCGTTCAAAGTAACACCACACATATTTCTCAAGGATCTCTAATACCTGAAAATTAAGTTATAACACTGCTGAATGTCCTGATTGTTTTTTGTGTTTGCCATTGTTGTCATGTTTTGCAGGTGTTGCATGGCATTGACCTGCATGGCAAATATGCCCTAATTACGGGATCTAATGCAGGCATTGGATATGAAACAGCTAAGTCGCTTGCCAGACATGGTTGTAAAGTTCTCATGGCCAATAGAAACATTGAAGCAACTCAAGAAGCCATTGCAACCATTATCAAAGAAACCAATGCTTCAGAGGATAATCTTAAAGCTATCCATTTGGATTTAGCATCGCTTCAAAGTGTAAAGAAATGTGCTTTGGCTGTAAAAGCAATGTTCTCCAAGTAAGTGGCAAGAGGAAATTTTTACATATTTCTGTCAAACTCTGATTGATTTCGTCTTCAGTTACCAGATACAACTGACCGATAAACAAACTACATTTTTATTAGAACTCTAGTTTCTAGTTCAAATTGGCAGTCTCAAAAGCTAGATATCCGAATGAGTCACCAACCAATCACAGTTGTTATGGCAAATAAGGACGAAAATTTGATTGAAACGTATGAAACGCTGAAAATTTAAGAAAACGCGTACCTAACTTTGAGGAATCTTTTATTATACCTTGATTTTTAATTAGGTGGACTAAACTGACAGTTCAAAAAGATTTTTTATTTTTTTAAAATGTTGCCAGAGCAAGATCATAGTGATGTGACTTGATGTGTTCATTGAATGTTCGATTTCATTCAATCATTCACTCTTCAATTTTATTTCCTTTATTTGGGGAAAATAATTTAACTTAATCCTAATCATTAAATACCTACCAATTAAACAAACATACCTACATCTGAAAAACCCACAAACTTTAGGAATTATTTCGTTTAAGTAACGAGATGACAACCCGACTAGACATAATTATAATATCCACTTTTTTTTTCATAAGGTTTACATGATAACTCTGTAGTTAACCGTTTTCAACAAATAATATTTTGGCTAGTGATAAATTCGTATACCATATTGTGTCGTGTCTACTATGTACAGTATCTTCTTTATATAGTAGGTATTTATTGGTCACATTGTAACACCTCAGCCTTTAACGCTTGAATAATAAAGTTTTGCCTTCAAAACATACTTTATTCATTCATTATATCTTGAAGGATCAATACAATAGAATCATGGCTGGGTTCCTCATCACCAATTAAAAACAATAAATAAATTTATAAACCTAATAGCCAGTGAATCTAACGACATAATAGGCGACTTAGACAATAATCCACATGTGCAATCTAGGAAGAAGGAGAAAGCTGTTTTCTCAATGTAGAATTACAGCTTTCATTATTGTATCGACCACATGTTTTTGATCAGTACTTTTTTTTGTTTTTTTTTTCATATTATCTATTTGATTTTCCATTTCAATAAATTTATTAGCTAAGCAAAACGAAGCTTGCACCAAAATCTTTAAACGTGTTTAGTTGCTAATTTTATTTTAATGTGAAGTCTTTGTATAGTTTGACAATACAAAGCGCTAACGCATTTTAAAATCGAGGTGCAATTCGTCCTAAGACTTTAAAAGTGATTAAAATTTTAAATCTAGTTTTTATTTTATTTTTTCCTATTCCAAAACAGAAAGGAATGAATATGGTATGTCTGTCATGTTGTTAAGTTATAAATGTATAATTTTATCACGAAATCCTCTAACTTAAGTATCATTTAATTTTACAATTTATTCTATCTAATCAGCCCGTAAATAGAGCCCAGTGTTGGGCATAGGACTCTTCTCTTTCACGCCAACCCATCCGGTCCAGTGTCTCCCAGCCGCTTTCATCCCAGCCGCTTTCACAATGTCGTCGGCCCATCGGGCTGGTGGTCTGCCCACCGACCGTCGACCCGTTCTTGGCCACCACTCAGTGGCTTCCTTAGTCCACCGGCCGTCTTCCCGCCTAACCAAATATCCCGCCCGTCTCCATTCCAGCTTAGTAATTCGTGTGCGTACGTAGAGTTTATAATGTAATTTAATTTGTTTATTGGAGTGTAAAACAGGTAACAAACAATCAATATGACATACAGAGAGAGATAAGATAAGATATAAGAATATTAAGAGAGCTTAATAGAGTAGATTTAGAATGTCACCCAAAGCATACACACGTGAGATCAGGAAAATGTAAACAGGCTTACATAACCAGACGACGTTTTAAACTTATCTAGCCTCAGATTTAACAAATTTTTTTAAACATTTTTAACAAATTTGAACAAATTTTAAGGTTTAGGAATATGGTTAAAGAATTACCAAAACTAAATCTGAAATCACTCAGGGCCGGGCGAGCGAGTTACATTACATACACCAGTCTGCAATTGAATGAACGAATGATTGAATGAAAATATTTATTATTCGATCACTCTGAGCACAACACTATTTTTTATTTTCCCTTACGTGGCAACCCACCAACTGTCAGTTTAGTCCACCTAATTAAAAATCAGAGTATAGATGTTTTCTGAAGGATTCGCATTGACATTCTATTTTAAAAATTAGACATAGCATAAAAGGAACAAATATAAAAAACACCATTAAAAAAGGTTTATTGGTCGGTCGGCAACATGGCCCCAAGCGGTGTGGAACACCAATAGGGAATGGATGAAAATATCAGAAGTGCTTAATATTTTTTTTGGTGATAGGAATAACCTTCCTTAACGCGGGACAAAAGTTTAATTTTTTTTTGGTCCCGTAGTTAATTTTTAAATATACTTAATATTTTTCCATTCGTCGTTCTGGGCTTAGTACGGCATATCAGACATATTCCTTAGTCCGCTACGTATGAAAAAAAATCCACCTTGAAAAGCTGTCAATGTCACCACAGATTTTTTTTTAATACGTAGCGGACCAAGGAATATGTCTGTTAAGCCGTACTGAGCCCAGAACTACGAATGGAAAAATATTAAGATTATTTAAAAATTAACTACGAAGCCAAAAAAATTGAAACTTTTTTCTCGCGTTAAGGAAGGTTATTCCTATCACCGAAAAAAATATCAAGCACTTCTGATATTTTCATCCATTCCCTATTAACAACCTAGTGGCACCAGCTTGCGGACCGGCCGACGCAACACGCCCCCTTTAGTCGCGACATTCACTACGCGGACAATATTGTCCTTACCCTGAAATAACTCGGTGACTCGTCCAATAGGCCAGCAGTTCCTCGGTAGATTGCCGTCCGCGACTAGCACCACATCACCCGATTTCACATCTTTATGAGGTGCAACTGATTTTCGTGGTATCAAGAGTGGCAAGTATTCTTTAGTCCACCGTTGCCAAAAATGTTCTGCAAGTCTTTGGGCCTTTCGCCAGTCTGCGCGTCGTGATAGGTCGGCTTCATTGAATTCTCGAAGACTCTGGTCATGACTTGATGTGCCAATCAGGAAGTTGAAGGGCGTCAGTGCTTGTTGGCTGTCCTCGCCCACGGATACGTGGGTCAGTGGTCGGGAATTGACAATGGCTTCAACTTCTGCAAGCAATGTGTTCAGGACTTCTACTCGAGGTGATCGGTCTTTTAGAGTGATTTTTAGTGCAGCTTTCACGCTACGTATCAGACGCTCCCAACAGCCCCCATAAATGGGGCTGACGGTGGAATAAACTTCCATCTTATTCCTCTATTTGTCGAGAAGTCGTACAGCTCGTGTAATAAATTCGAAGCGCCAACAAAAGTTGTCCCGTTGTCCGAGTAGATGCATGTGGGACAGCCACGTCGTGATATGAATCGTCGCAGAGCCAACAAAGCTGAGTCTGTTGATAGCGATTCCACTACTTCGAGGTGGATAGCTCTGACCGTCAAGCAGGTGAAGAGTGCTACCCAGTGTTTCATGAACCGTCGTCCTGATGTGACATTCAACGGACCAAAATAGTCAACACCGACGTAAGTGAAAGGACGAACGTGATGAGCCATCCTGGCTTCAGGTAAATCTCCGATCGGCGGCACCTGTGGCTTGGCCTTCATGTTCCGTCAGAGCTGGCAGTGTGTTGCTACACTTCTCACAGATGGTCTCACCCTAATGATGTAGAAACGTTGTCGTAATTCGTTGACCACGAGTTCGTTGTTGCCGTGGGCAAACTTGACGTGGTAGGAGCCGATCAGTAGGCGAGTAAGCGGATGCTTTCCGTCCAAAACAGCTGGTTGTGGATCAATGGCAGTGGATACTCCCGTGCGGCCTTGATAACCGTAATAGCCTATCATCTCCTATTATTAACGACAAGTTTTTAAGTCTACTCTCCTTAGAAACAGGGCGTGCAGCGTCAATCGCGAGATATTCATCTTTGAAAGAATCTAATTGTATATGCAAAAAGGCATGGCGTTCTGCCGATAAGATAAAAGCGACATCCAAGGCTGCTAAGCCACGTTGCGGAAATTTTTGAGATAAATGCCGAAATTTCGAGGCACACTGGTGCGCTCGCGCGGTAGCTCGAATAAAGTTGGTCGCACATTTATCCGCACCGTACGCGCCGCACTCGCCGAACGCGCTGCATTTTAGAATTCGTTGTATGCAATGATATGAAATCTTGCATATTTATCCGCACCGTACGCGCCGCATTTCGTAAAATACGGTAGGCATCCGAACTCCGAAGGAAGAATTCTGATGACGTCATATATTGCGGCGCGTACAGTCGACAGCACATCATGGTATACACCCATGCACTCTGCTCCGTTGTATTACGGGCGACTTTGCAACTAAAATGGGAAGATTGACGTGCTGTCGACTGTACGGGCGCGTGCTGCCACTCAGTGTTGCCTCATTCGGATCCGAAGAGCTGAATATGTTCCATATAAGTTCCTTTTTGAACACGGCAGAAATCGAAGTCAAATCCAGTCTCTCGCTTAGCGTACACCCGTGTGTACGCTAAACAGTTGGGGCACAAAAAGGTAACGTACACACGGGTGTACGCTAAGCGCTTAAGGGGTACCCTTATGAAGCATGGCGTGAATATTTTGTTTATACTTGTTAGCATAGTCAGGGTCTTTGTTCATTTTGCATTCTAGAGTTCTAAAACGACGTAGAGCTAGTGGGCGGCTATCGGGAACTCGTTCAATATTGTCACGCCACAGTAGTCCTGTCTGAAATTGTCCAGATGGTAGACGCCTAGTAGTTTCCTCTAGCAATGACAAAGCTCTTTGGTCCTCAACAGAACGGCAATCTTTTTTCTCTATACCTATAGAATCTAAACTATAATAGTCTGATGAGGATATCTAAAGTACGGCTAGCCCCAAGAATATCTTCTGCGCACTCTGTAATAGTATGGTTCACGAAATCGACAGGCTTGGGCATGGTTAAAGTAGAGCCGTATAGAACCCAACCTAACGGAGTCAAAGACGCTGCTGGTTGCGACAGCTTACCGCGCCGTATAGTTTTCGAAAAGGTAAGATGCCAATTATGAATCCCAAGCAGAAGCATAGGTTTAGCGTTCTCGTAGCATAGAACATCGGATATATCGCGTAGATAATCGCAGTTTTTGATTTGGTCTGAACGAATACACTGCTCAGCAATTGTCAAATTTGGAATAGACCTGGCTACAATGTCATGAGTTTCCTCGTTATGTCGGCCTTTGACTTTGATGTTCACAAAATTGACCTCTACATTTTTACCAAGACCGCCGATACACTCGACTTGAATATGTTTTTTTGGGCCCGGTAGCACCTATCAAGTCAGCTACCGATTTATCTATAAAAGAAGCCGTAGACCCATCGTCAAGAAGCGCATATGTATCAAAACTAGCTTTAGGACCGGTGATAGTGATAGGGAGGACCTTTAATAAGGACCTTTGCGCTGACTTTGGGTTAAGGGAGGCACTATGAGATACAATAGCAGACGGTACCTCCTCAGACGGACGCTCATCGTGTTCATTCATATCAACATGGGCAGCGGTTTCTACCGTAGGTCGATGCAGCAAGGTATTGTGTCTCCGACTGTACCTGCATCCCGTGACTTCGCAACGGTTCCTGCAAGCTAAATATTTATGTGAACCTTTGGATAAACATTTGTAACACACCTTATTTTCAGTAACCCATTGCCAACGTCCGTCGATAGGTAATGAAATAAACTTTTCACATTAATGAACATCATATATGCCCGTTTTACAATACCTACATGTTGCCAAACTCTTTGGTTTCGTTGACAGTGCCGCATGAAAAACTTTTGCGGGTTGCTTAGCGACATTTTGTTTGACAACCTGTGAATTATTTGTCGTGACAGTTTTTCCATACAAATTTTCTGAACCAAAAGAACAATATTTTGCTAGCCGTTTGGATTCACCATCTAAAAAGTCTGCCAATAGTTCTAGCCTATGTTTTTTAGGGACATCATTAGAAGATGCAAAATCAGCCCATCTATTACGTAAAAGAGGGGTCAATTTCCCTATAATTGTATGAACAAGTTCGGGAGAGGCTAGATACTCCGGCTGATGTAGCTCCCTGATCACTTCGACGCAATTTCGAAGTCGGCAAGCGAAAATGTTCAGGTCCTTTGAAGACTCGTGCAGCGGCAACCTAGCTAAGGACCTAATGGATGAGAGCTGGTGGAGGATAATGCATTCCGGCTGGCCAAAGCGACTCTCCAGGGAGCTCATTATCTGCGCTGGATCCACGGCGGTCATGAGAAGAGCAGACACAGCTTCCTTGGCGGCTCCACACAACGCAGTATCGAGCCTGGCCAAGTTTTCTTCCGGGCTGAATCTAGCTTCAGACCTCGAGTACGTCTTCTTGAACATGAGCCAGCCAGAGACGCCACCATCGTACAAAGGAAGTTTAATACTCACGTTTTTATTTTTGCATCCAAGATCTGCAATTACTTCCGACAGTTTAATAAACGAGTCTTGTGTCTGCACATTACTAATCGTTTTATTTCTGTCGTCAATATTACAAATTGCAGGTGAGAATTTATTGTGATGTGTGCCTACGTGTGTAGAGTTCATTTTGTCGTTGAACTGTAGGCACGCGTTATGGGCATTATTTTACACTTTTTTTTAACTTCTGACACCATATGAAACGTATGAAACGCTGAAAATTTAAGAAAACGCACACGTAACTTTGAGGAATCTTTTATTAGATGTTTTCTGAAGGATTCGCATTGACATTCTATTTTAAAAATTAGACATAGCAAAAAAGGAAAAAATATAACAAAAACCATTAAAAAAGGTTTATTGGTCGGTCGGCAACATTGATGTTGACATTTAAATTTTTTCCAGCCATCTTGACATGCTAATCCTCAACGCTGGAGTCTTTGGTCTTCCCTACACAGAGACTGGAGACAATCTGGAGACTACATTCCAAGTGAATCATCTTAGTCACATGTACCTCGCTTTGCTACTGGAACCTTTGCTGAAACGGGGCTCTAGAGTAGTGTTTGTCTCATCTGAATCGCACAGGTATAATATTTTATAGTTTACTCAAGCACTATTTATATAAATAAAATTCAGTGTCCTGACTGACTCACTCATCAACGCCTAGCCCAAGCCGTTGGACCTAGGAAGCTGAAATTTTGCACAGAGGGTCTATATTATACAGGGTTACAGGGAAAGTTGTACACAATATTAAAGGGGTCATTATTTAGGTCATTTTGATGGATTTTATTCCATTATATAGGGTCCGAAATATACCGTTATGGAGATATTGACTGTTAAAGATATACGGTTGTATTCATAAAAATTTTGCATCTCTTAAAAGAGGCATATAAAGGGTTATAGAACGTTTGCTAAAAATCTCTATTCATAAACGTAAGTTAGTGCCTAAAACGTTCATTAGCTATTTAACAAAGGTATGCTAAGCTAACAACCGCAGTCCCCTTGTTTATCTCTCTTATAGTGTTATAATCAGTATGATTATAATCTCAAAACGAGAAATTGACATTAGTGTTTTCGGAGTGTTGTGTTTATTTACACATTAAAAATGAATGCTTTGCGCGCAATATATTCAATTGGCCGCTTGCAAGAAGCGGAAGAGGCGCAAAAGAACAAACCCAATGTATTGCGAGGTTTCACGTTCAAAAAACGCTACAGATTCTGTAAAGATACCATTCGGGAGATAATTAATCTGGTGGAAGACGAGCTCATGGTGGATTCTAGAAGTGCTGGCGTTTCACCAGACAGTCCTGATCGCCATCCGTTATTGGGGACGACGTGAAGTAAGTCACATTCATTTCTTATAATCTCCTGTAATTCTGTAATATCTTCTAACTTGTCTGTTTAAAAGCAAGTAAAGCATTTCTATGGAAGTAAAGTAGGTATTTCCAGTGTCTTAATATAATAAAATGTTTCAGGTTCAAGACGAGGGTTCAGGCTGGGGAACTACACGGGGTTAGCCAGCCCACAGTCAGTCGTATTTGCGCCAAGGTGGCACGTGCTATTGCGGCCAAAGCTCCAACTTTCATCAAGATGCCAGCTTCCTTAGAAGAGGAAGAGTCAGTGATGGCGAAATTCCGACAAATTAAGAATTTTCCTGGTGTGATAGGAGCGATTGATTGCACACACATAAAAGTGAAAAAAAACAGGTGGAGAGCAAGCTCAATATTATATAAATAGAAAAGGGTATTATTCCTTGAATGTCCAGATACCTAAATACTTCAGTACATATCTGATTAATTTACTTTAATGATTGTTTACCATACCATGTAATACCTATATAATATTATTTATTCTGTTCTAGGTTGTTTGTGCCGCTAGCGTCAAGATCATGGACATTGTTGCTAGATCAAGGGGGAGTACTCACGATAGCCGTATCTTCAATGAAAGTAATATAAAGCAACGCTTTCAAGATGGCCAAAATAGAGGCTAAAATAAAATAGAGGTCTAAAATAGAGGCCGACTACTGGGAGAATCGGGCTACCCTCTACTGCCAACCGGTTCACACCACTGCTCAACCCCAGAAATTAGAGTAGAGTAAAAAAAAAATTATTGTTACGCCAGACTATACTCTGTCTCTGTCCCTAAATTTCATCCAGATCCGTTCAGCCATTTTTACGTGAAAGAGTAACAAAGATCCAAACATAAATCTACAAATTCTCGCAAACTCACTATCTCAGTTTTTAATTTCTGGCTAGATTTTTTTACTGTTATTTTTACTAATGTAAATTAAAACTGCTATGCATTTTTCAAGTTTTTTATTGACATGAATGAAAAAATTCTTATCATACAAAGATATTATTATTATTTGCCGCTTAATGGCGAGCATTCGGCAACATCCATTTTTATCTTCCTTTCTTCACTCTGCAAATCTGTTTTAATAGGTAAAAATGAAACTACATAATATGTATCTACATACTTTTTGGTTCTAGTCCAGCAAAAAAATATTTGGCGCGTCAATTAGTTTTCAGTTGTCAATGTCGAATATACTGTCTTTGGTTTATACCGCAGACTGTCTTGTTTACGAAAATAACGGTATTTGCCAAGTTTTCATTCATTTCTTCCCATAATCTGTGGAAATCGTTCACTTCACTCCATTATAGAGGTCCGCTAGTTAATGTACGGTTAACGTGCGTTTATGAATAGATATTTTTAACGAACACTTTAGCAGCATGTTAGGGCTTATTAAACAAGTTAACTAACTGAGGTTTCTAAGCAACTTTTGTGAGTTTTTATGAATACAACTGTTAAAAAAATATCAAAGTTTTTTGGCTTTTTGATTGATTTCTTCTCAGAATAGAGCTCGTAAAGTGTTTTTTTTTTTAATGTATTTAGTTAAAAGGCATGTCAATTGATAAAAAAATATCAGCAAAAGCTGCACCTACTACTAACAGCTTTAAAAAACTGCTCGGCAACGGTTAGAATTAAATATTTTTTCCGCTACATATTTTTCACATTGAAGCCCTTAAAAAATAATTTACGTATGGAACTGATTCTGCAAATAATTTTAAAAACTTCTACGACTCTTTAACTATTTAAAAAGGTATAACATTTAATAGGTATCTGCATGAAATTTTAAAATAATGGTATTTGAGTAGGATCTAGTGGTAGTACCGACGTATACTACTTGCTATTACATCGAAAAAACGTTAGCCAAGTGTCACTAAAGATGGCTAACAGTAAATTTTTAGTTGAGGTAAATACGTGCTCTTTGATTAATTTGGTTTTTTTTATTAATTCATCTTCATTTTGTGACTTGGTTTGGATTTTGAACCGATTCATCTTCATACTGAGACTTTGCTTGGATTTTGGACTGATTCATTTTCATTCTGTGACTTGAATGGCGAGACACATATGAAAACTTTTTGAGGGAAGAGTTACCCTTGTTGACGGACGACATTTCTATTGCATTGAGACGAGAGAATGTTCTTTCTACATGACGGCTGCCCAGCGCACCACGGAAGCATGGTTGGACGAGAACTTCCCAAACAAATGGATTAGAAAAGACGGTCCCATTGCATGGCCGGCTAGGAGCCCTGATCTAACGCCAATGGATTTTTATATATGAGATCATGCTTTTAATAAGCATAATTTAAACCAAAATGACGCTAATTGAAAATGTCGAAATTTTGAGACAGAGAATATTTGCGGAAACGGCTGTGAAAATAAGGAGAAACCTGCGAACTTCTGTAGTAAAGAGTAATTAAAAAAAATTATGAGAATTTGTATTAGAAATAGAGGCAACCATGTTAAAAACGAAGATGAGTTCAAAATCCAAGCGAAGTCCCACAATGAAGATGAATAAATACCAAAATCCGAACTAAGTCGCGTTTTACGGGAAAATATCAAAGAGCACGTATTTACCTAAACAAAAAATTTACCGTTTGCCATCTTAAGTGACACTTGGCTAACGTTTTTTCGATGTAATAGCAAGTGGTATACTTTTTTTAATACCTAAAGAGACGTAGAAGTTTCTAAAACGCAAATCATTTGCAGAGCACGTATTAACACATCTACCACGGAAGAATCACACGAGCAGACCAACACAAAAATAATAGATAGATAGAATATTCTAAAAAAGAAATACTGAAATAGGTAGGTACCTGAACACCTGAGACAGCATGTCTCCAAAGCCCAAAAAAGCCTATCTGACCCTTTTACTTAGTTTAAAGGTGCCAGGAAGTAAAAAGATTTTTTTTGTATCGAAGTTCAGTTATGTCGGTACTACCATTAGAGCCTACTCAAATAAAATTGTTTTAAAATTTCACGCAGATACCTATTAAATGTACCTTTATGTAATTACCTTTTTGAATAGTTGAAGAGTCTTAGAAGTTTTTAAAATTATTTGCAGAATAAGTTCCATACGTATATTTTTTTTAAGAGCTTCAATGTGAAAAATATGTAGCGGAAAAAATATTTAATTCTAACCGTTGCCGAGCAGTTTTTTAAAGCTGTTAGTAGTAGGTGCAGCTTTTGCTGATATTTTTTTATCAATTGACATGCCTTTTAACTAAATACATTTAAAAAAAAAACACTTTACGAGCTCTATTCTGAGAAAAAATCAATCAAAAAACCAAAAATATTGGATATTTTTTTAAAATCTTTAACAGTCAATATCTCCATAACGGTTAATTTTCGGACCCTATATAATAGAATAAAATCCATCAGAAATGACCTAAATAATGACCTCCTTTAATATTGTGTACGACTTTCCCTGTAACCCTGTATAATTTAGGTAAGGAATAAGATCGGATTTTTCGAAATTTGTATGGGAGGTATAAAGAATGTTGTCTAATTTTCTTGAAACTTAAAATAAATACTCTTCAACAAAATTGCCGTTTTTTTAAATTTAACCCTTATGGGAGTGAACGGGCTTGCATAATTTTGTACATAAAAATACATTGTTTTGCCACATTAATAACCCTACGACCTATTCTCTGACTTACCAAAAAAACACAAAAAAAAGTCATAAAAATTGGTGAAGCCATTTCAGAGGAGTTCAACAACAAACATCATACATAGTCGGCATAGTTCAGGTCCACATGTGATGGCAACTAGGATATTAATATTACCAGAAAATATTTTAGAAGTTACAATATTGTAAATAAATTTAAAATAGTATCTTATTAAGAAGTCCTTTTATTCAACCAAAGAATTTATGGAAAAATGAATAATAATAGATATAATTTATTAGTAGATAAAGCTGGTGTAATAAATGTAAACAATTCTGTTAGTGTAACTTATAAGTTAGTTTTAGATTTTAGTATTATTGTAAAAATAAAATAAAGTTTATAAACTCACGCCCGTAATCCCCGAGTGGGTAGGCAGAGGCACCAATCACTAAGAACTGCGCTTTGCCGAGTATTAGTATTATTGTGTTTCTGATAAATAAGTTATTAAGAACTTATGTATTGCAGTGCCCTTTAGGGCTCATGTTGAGGACCATTGAAGTATTAGTTATTTATTTCACCTTGGTGTTTTCTTTCAGATTTGCAAGTCTAAAGAATGTGTTCTTGAATCAGAGCATTGCCATGAATAAAGAGCAATATAGTTCCATGATGGCTTACAATAATTCCAAATTGTACAATGTGATAACTGCCAAGGTAAGATGATTTAAATACTCGTAACAGCTTTCTAAATTTTTCTGAAGTTTGAACAATTAAGATAAGATAAGAATATTCTTTATTGCACATAAGAAACAAGAGACAAATAAAAGTTACAAATAAAGAAATATATAAAATAGGCGGTCTATTAATTAATTAATTTATACTTTTAATTTATTTCAGGTACTAAGTGAAGAATGGAAGTACAAAGGCATCAGCGTGAATGCCCTACATCCTGGGAATATGGTTTATACAAACTTGAGCAAATCATGGTGGCTATTCAGACTTGCATTCCTTCTTGTGAGACCATTCACCAAATCTATGGTAATTTTCGAATAATTCATTATATTCTTGGGAACTATGTTAATACAGGCTATACAATACATAAATATCATAATAAAAGCACGGAGTTGCAAGGATCGCCAAAATATTTTTTTTTGTAACTTTGCATAATAGTACTTTGCCGATAAAATACTAAAATATTTTGGTTATCATTTTATATTTATACTGTTAATAGCAAAACAAAAAATCTTGTCTTACATTTAAAAACTTGCGATTTTTTTTAAGCATAATTTTGGAAAAAGTTATCTTTTAAGGGCTTTTCTTACAAAATAATAGTGACTATTATTTCTAATAATTTAAAAATATATAGGTACCTACTAATATTATTAATCGATAATATTTTTGCTGGTCTATAAAATGGGCGCTATCGCTATTCGCTATTAACAAATAATTTCCTTATCACTAGTTCAAAAACATCCCCTTCTTCCCCTCGTACATTCGTAAGGTCAGCTTATTCGAGATTCCCTTATTAAAAAAAAACAAATATTAAGCAATGTCTTTTTAATTTCCAGCAACAAGCAGCCAGTACTACTGTCTATGTGGCAACAGCAGCTGAGTTGGAAGGTGTTACGGGCTTGTACTTTAACAACAACTTCTACTGTCCCGAGTCTGCCTTGGCGAGAGATGAAGATATCTGTAAAGAAGTGTTTAGTATATCGCTGAAAATGATCTCTGAAATCATGGGTTCGGAGAATATTAGTGCGTATTTAAAAAGATATGTGACTACTACCACTAGAACCAATGTATCATAAGATTTTTAATTTTATTAAGTACCTAGGTAGGTATTTGGAAAAATAAATAATTATATTGATTTTACGCTATTATTCTAATGTTCATTCTGAAGCTCCTGAGTAGAGAGTAGCTAGGACAAAACATTCTGTTTACAAGATTTACTGTTTACTGTAATTTTCAGAACAGAACTTTTAAAGGGTGAAAGACCAACGCGGTCGCAGTCGCGGTGGTGGCGGTGCATACAAAATACCTAACTAATTAGCGCCAATGCAACCGCGTTGAATGTGTTTTATCCGTTCCTTTTCCTTGATAGATTGCGATAGTAGGTAGTATTCTGGACTAAAACCAAAAGTCTGAAATTGTTAAATAACGGTTTTACTGCCGCTTGATATATTTATCATTGTACATTAGGTATTTATTATGAATTATCAAACCCTTTAGCTCAAAAAGTAAAAAAACATAGGTCACAAAATCCAACTCACGGTATTATTGATACGAATAAAAACCCAACGTCTTTCTAAGCAATAAGTTCGCCGGATCGCCGCATTGTATTACGACTTATTAGACTTTAAAAAAAGGAGGTTTTCAGTTCGTATCGTACGTTTTTTGTATGTTCTCCGATTAGGTAGGTAAGTACTTGAAGTGAAGACGCCGCGTGGTTCGATTTGAAAATTCATTTTTTTAAAGGGTAGGTAGGTAGCTACTTATACATCACTAGTGGCTCCATAGTCAGGATGACCCATCTAGGCATTCATCATCCATTTGATGAGTTCCCTCGATCTTATGATCCTGGAGAAATCGGACGAACCCTTCATCAAAACCACACTTGAGGTGATTTGGGTGGTCTTAATGGCCTGCGCAGACGACGGACTTTTCTCGGCGGACTATTTTATCCGCTAAAATAGATCGCTTACATGAGTTTGCGCTAAATCCGCGGAGGACTTTTTATTCGCGGAGCGGACTTTTCTCCGACGCGACGCGGAGAAAAGTCCGTCGTCTGCGCAGGCCATTATAGTGACTTGTGCATTTACTTTCGGAAAATAGGCGGCACAAATAATACAAAGTACCTAGTATTATTTGCGTCTTAAAATAATAATCGTGCCCCACGTTGGGCGCCAGTGTCGCACTTAGGTTAAGTAGGAGTGCGATCCGTAGTAAAAGATCCAGGGGCAGCAAAGTTTTGGTTTATTTATAATATGGTAAAATGAAGGCACCTGTGAACAATACAAAATAGAAAAGCTTAACTACAGTCTAAAAGATAAATATAAAAATACAATGAGGAGTATAAAGGAACACTTACATTAATTTTATTAATGTGCCTTTTAAATAGTTGTGATTTCGTAGATAGATGATATAGGTCCGGAGAATAGAGGAATCGTAATAATAAATTAAGTCGGTTGTAGTAAAATAGACAGACGTTCTCGTCCACTTAGTTCGGAGGCTGAGGAATATCTGTGCCAAATACGTCCGAACACTGCGGCGAATGTCATAAAATAGTTAAATTTGGAATTGATAAAAGGCCGAAATGAATTAAAAAGCAACGAGGCGATTACCTCGTTACAAATTAATCTCTTTTCAAATCAAGTTGCAAAACTATAGGTAGGTAGGTACCTACCTACTTAGCTCCACTACACATACTTAGTTTTTATCGTGAAATATATTTTTAAATATCAAATATAAAAACTAATCAAACAAAACAGAGAATATTTTATATCTATCTAATTTCTTTAAACGAGCAATTCTTGTATATATATATTTATATTTAATCAGAATCTCGGAAACGGCTCCAACGATTTTCATGAAATTTTGTAAACAGGGGGTTTTGAGGGCGATTGATTGATCCAACTAGGTTTCATTTTTATAAAACGTCGTTTTAACCGTGTTTTAAGGCAAAGAAATAACTGCTACACTATAAGAAGGAAAGGAGAATGATCAATTTACTATAGGAGTTCGTCTATTTTTGCGTCTTCTTGCACATTGATGAAACCAACGGTAAACTATAAGAAATTAGCTCTGGATTATGCAGGAAAAATATTATGAAAATATTAGATGGGAGTTTCGAGAAATCTTAATTTTGAGTCCATGTTTTGAGGTTATGACAACTTTAGTGGTTTGGTGTTATTTTGGATTGGCATTGACACCTTTTAGTTTTAATTATAAGTATAGGTCATTATCAGTTCGTTCCTCCCTTATTCTGAGGTTCGTTCCTACGGAAGAAGTTTGTGCTTTATGCCACAGATTATTTATGCTTTTAGCCAAATATGCAGGCGTTTACATACTGCGACTTTTTGCAGATAGCGTGTGTGTGTGATGGACGATTTGCGAGTGTAGCCATGTACTAGCAAATCGTCTAAATCGCGACTATATCGCTGCAAAAAGTCGCAATGTTTAAGGAGCCTAATGGGGGACAAAGAGATAATTTCTGATAAGCATAAACAGTCTTAGGTCCTGCGCACAATTGAGACAAAACTATCCTAAGCCCACAGTGGCGGTTTATTTTAGTTATTTATTCCACATATTGTTCATACATCATCATCATCATCATCATTTCAGCCATTGGACATCCACTGCTGGACATTTGAATCTCCTAACGATTTCCAAAAGGGCCGGTTGAATTGTTTATACACATTACACATGGTCATTTTAACAATAAACTACATTAACTAAACAATATCAAATCCACTAGGATCAATTTGCAAAAATAAAACCGTAATAAAACCGCTCGTTCGAATTCCCGTCAAAAACTCCCCGTTTGCAGTTTGCACTTTCGCAATGTAGTACACAGTACACCTTTTGCGATTTTTGCAATAATTTAATCTAATCTGTATTGAGTGACTGAAGTGGGTTACTATTGCACGGACCGAGAATGTACGGCATGAGAATGTACAGCCCGGGAATTCGTGCCCAAATGACACCAATTATCGGGATGTGCATTCCTGCCTGTACATTCCCGTCCGGTCCGTACCGGGAATGCACGAACGCGGAACGTACAGCCCTGGAATCGGTGACCATTCGGTGCCTCGTTCACATCACAGAGAATACAATCAACTACGTTGTTCAGATCATAGGTTTTGCGCGTTTTACTGGAGTGTGTGAGGTATTTCTTTTGGGATTCGTTTAGAAACGCTGATAACGCACGACCCGAGAACGTGCGGACGGGAATCCATGTACATGTACACGGATTCAATGGCTGTACATTACCAGGGCGTACGTTCTCAGGATGTGCATTCGCGGTACGTGCATTATCATCTCCCACGGAAGTTATACAATCAATACAGATACTTTTTAATTTTTACTTTTAAACCCGTGATTCTTTTATTTTATCAAATAGAACTATGAAATAATTTTTCAAAAGAAACATTTTGAGGTATAAATGCTTAAAGCGCAACGCAAAAGCAACATAGACTGGTTTTGGTCATTCTCCTTTTCGCAACCGTCTGTAAGGTTGTCATAGCTCAAGTGGGAATTTGGATTATACCGTTACCGTAAACAGAAGACGCTGGTTCGAGACTTGATAATAATTTTTTTTTTGTCAAGTTCTTTTTTTGTGTGAAAACATACATACATACCGAGCAAAGCTCGGTCAACCAGGTACTATACAGTCTGATTTTTTAACCGGTACAATAAATTTTACCATATCATTGGTATCGATAATAGATTACATTTATCGAATAAAATTACCATTTTTTTTTTCATTTTCATTAATTTATCATTTATCCAATTTGTAACTCATGGACACCCATTACAAGGTGTCATCGCGGTGCAAGGCAGAGGGCGGCGGGGTGGGGTGCATGAGCGGGCGGCGGGCTGGCCGGCGCACGATTTGGCCGGCCGGTCATTCAGTCCGCGCGCATTGACCCAGGTGAGTACACGTGCGCCGTTTCCGCACTTCCTGCAGTCGAAAATTACGCGCGCACGATGTTTACAAACCGCGAGTATTACGAAATGGTTCGTAGTTACTTTCTCAGTGGGGAAAATACAGTGCAGCTCGGTGGGTCTACGCTGAAGAAAGTTTGCCCCGCCTGATAAATGCCGGTTTTATTTAACCTCAAATACTCAACACCAGGACATTCATGAGAGTGACGCAGCATTTGCTAGACTACGGACAGTTCACTGCACCAGCGCACGCTCAAGGCCGAGGAGGGAGACCTCCCTTGGCCGTGGAGATCGAGGAACAGATATTCGCGTTCTTCGAGGAAGACCCCAGAAGGAGCACCAACGACGCGGTACGCACGGCGCACCTCGGCGTTAGCCAGTACGTGGTGTGGAAATTCATACCACTACCAACCAGTGCAAGCATTCCACGCCGGTGACGGTCCTAAGCCAGTGCAAGAATGAAGCAAGAATTGAAATCAAGTAAGATTTTTTTTTGCTACGTCATACATAAGTCATACCTACTGGCTGCGCCGCCGCCGCCGCTTCTTTTCCTTCCCGCAAGCCGCGCGCAGTGGCCAGTTCGTGCGTTTAGTTGTGCTCATGCGTAATGAGTCCATATTTCTTTAAGATTTGCGGATAAGTTCAGACATTGGTATTTTTGTTTTTTTGTACCAATGGGGTAGTAACAAAAAATGTTGGTATTTGTATTTTGGACTTAGTATTACGTATGTTGATTTATTGTACCGGTGAAAATGCCACCCTGTACCTATGTACCTATAATCAACTAACACAATCATTATTATTGTTGTTATTGCAAAACTTGGTGTTAATACAATGAATAGAATAAAAAGTAAGATTCCTTAAAGCAAGGCGTGTGGGACACGTCAGGAAAAAAACGTCTTCGCCAGCCCAATGTTTCCTTTTTTATTAATTTTACTGCGTTAAGAAACAAGGCATTGAATTTCTTGAATCAGATTTTTATTTTGGTTCATCATCATCAACCCATCATGTCCCCACCGAGGGGCACGAGTCTCTTCCCTGAGGAAGGTATAGGCCATACTCCACCACGGGGGCCAAGTCCGGATTGTTGGAGGCTTGTAAGACTAGTGGGTGGTCTTACTGTCAGAAGTTTTTCAAGCCGGCTTAGGGCCTCTGACTTGGCTTAACGACTGCCATCTATCGTCGGCAGCCGGCACCAACTGCTTAACGTGCCTTGCGAAGCACGGAATCGCTTGGGAAAATGCCACTAGCGATAGTCATAGACGGTGACCCATCCATGGACAGAAGCGCCGTATGTTGCTTAACCTCAATGATCGTTTAAGATCACTCAGGCAGCCCAGGCTACGAGCGATTAATATTAAGCGAGAATTAATAAATGTTTTTAAGTTTATGTGGGGCATCTTTATTATCCCTGTTTTTGGTGGAGTGGAAATGTTGGTTTTCATGTAGTTAATGTTTTCGTTTTGCTTATATTTATGTTTGGACAAAATTCATTGGAGACTCCAAACTAATTACATTAATTAAACAAATAATCAAGTTAAGCAAAAGTATCAAGATTGTCTAAAAGATTTTTAAATTTCCCGCCAGAGGCTTGTGCCACGACCTCAGAAGAAGGACTATAGTCCAGTCATTTCATCCGAAAAAAGGCAAATAAAAGAAAATGAATTTGCGGATCTAATTTTTTGATATGTTGTAGGCGATACCTAGAAAAGCTTAACTAGAGTTTTTCGACCAAGCTTTCCTATGAGTTTTCGCCGCCATCTTGAAAAAAGGGGTAAAATTTGTTTTTCGGCAATAACTCGGCTATCCGGTGAGATTCGAAAATTTTTGTAAGACACTTTGTAGCTTTTTTTGTGCTCTACAATAAAGTCCTGACCATTTTTAGGGTATCATGAATCGTTATCGAGATATCGATCGATAAAGTCAAAAATGTAGGACACAATTTTAGTTTTTTGCATTTTTTTTGTTTTGGACATAATAAATATAATGTTGGAGGTAGAGCGGCTGTGGGCGGCCGCGACTCGGACTTGACGGACTCACTCACGCATCAGAGGATCATTTTTTTTACTCCACGTTGATTTTCACAGTTAAATCATCCGACATTTTGGAACATTTTGATTGAGTGTTTAAAGTCACGTAATTGTTTATCATTGTTCAGTATTGATGGTCTAACATATGTTTTAATCTGTGATCTTTATTTTGTTACCGCGTTTATTACGGCCTAGCCACGGGGAACGGCGGCGCGAACGGCGGTGCGGCAAGCGGGACGAAAATTCGCGCGGCGCGGTTTGCCGGCCACGGGCAGGCGCGTTTGCCGCCGCGACTAGTAGGGCTGAGTAGGGCAGGCCGGTCAAGAGCGAAATGTCTTTATCTCAAAGTAATATTTTTTTTTGTTCCATACATAATATTTGGAAGAGCGTAATCTACTCCATAGATTTGAATAGGAATCGAGGTATACTATGGAGAATTCCACCGAAACATTTTTCGAGTCTACTAGAATTATTGTCGAATTATATTCTTCAGGATTGGAAAAAAAGTCAATGCAGCTAGAGTTTTAAGTGCCGCTGAAAAATTGATCTAATACATAGGTGCCATTTAATTAAGCTGACCATATTTTGGAGAATGATAGTAGGTATCAATGATTTTTTTTCATAACTACATTTTTTCAGAAATATCGCTGCTAAAATATGGTCAGTTAATTAAATGTTACTCTGTATATTAATGTTTCATGAAATTAAATAACTTTTAGGTAGGTAGGTAATTATGTTCTTTATCAAAGTGACAAATATACCCCATTTTGTTAGTATTTCAGCAATAACAGTCTCGGTATTTATTATTCGCGGCGAAAACAACTAAACTCGTTTGATCTCTGCACTAGTCGCCGCGACTGCCGCTCGACGCCGTGGCTTGCGCCGTACTTGTTCATGTGTTTGTTTCACTCGCCGGCCGCGCCGCCAGTCGCCGCCAGTCGCCGCTCGGTACATTTCGCCAGTCGCGTCGCCGTTCGCCGCACCGCGTGGCTTGCTCCGTACATTTCTATGAGTTTGTTTCAGTTTGCCGCCCCGCCCGCCGCACCGCCGTTCGCACCGCCGATCCCCGTGGCTAGGCCGTTATTAAGCTGTCAAACGATTGGATGGATTCGATTACTCTGTGATTTTCTCCTCGGATTTTGGTGGTTCGGAAAAATTGAAAAATAAAAGGAAAAATCCTTTCCCATCTGTTGAAAAGCTAAGTATTAGTCTAAAACATTGGTTATCTTGTTCAAAGGTTAATTGTGGCTGTGTTGGAATGCATAATTCCAGGTTTTGTTTGAATATTGTTTCACAAGTAAAGTTTTGTAATTGGCAGTGAATTTAATCTGACTGCAGCTGTAGGAATCCTCATTCAATGGTTCTGGAGTACATAATTGTTGTTCTTTGGTGATTCAAAACTAGTAGTATGATTGCTGATCGTTAAAAGTAAATACCATTGTTAATTAGACTAAGACTGTTTTGAAAAGAATAAGTGTGGAGTTTCTTTGTCAGTTTCTTCTTCGCATAATCTATTAATTGTGAAACTGACAACTTTGAAGTTAATAATGCTTGAATCTTAAATAAAAACTTTTGAGTATGAGTTGAGGTTATGTTTTGTAGTTGTCCTCTAATCCAAATGTGACCGTAATCTGAGGCAAGTATAACAATAAAAAATTGTAGAGTTCAAACTTGTAGAGCATATTCAGACCTACAATTTCCTTCTTGGAGTTTTTTATGTTGGACAAAAATTACGATCTCCAGCGCGCCGCAAAGTCGGTGAATCTACATCTATCTATCTCTTTTTATATTTATTATGTCCAAAACAAAAAAAATGCAAAAAACAAAAATTGTGTCCTACATTTTTGACTTTATCGATCGATATCTCGATAACGACTCATAGGTAGAGCACAAAAAAAGCTACAAAAAGTGTCTTACAAAAATTTTCGAATCTCATCGGATAGCCGAGTTATTGCCGAAAAACAAATTTTACCCCTTTTTTCAAGATGGCGGCGAAAGCTCATAGGAAAGCTTGGTCGAAAAACTCAAGTTACTACAACATATCAAAAAATTAGATCCGCAAATTCATTTTCTTTTTTGAATGTACGTAATGACTGGACTACTACGACTCACTTGTCACGACTACTTTAACATTTTGAAGTAAGTTTTTATTTGTTCATGTTCATTTTCCGGTTCGCAGAAAAGCTTTGAAGACCGAATGAATGAATGATGTTGAGTGTCAAAACTATAAGTACTCTGTGTGCACTAATCAAAATGGCGGTGTTGTGAACATTTTGTTTGACGTTTGATCGTGTCAAGCGAGGCAACAATTTATTACATTTTCCATTTTGTGGATTATTTGAAAAGCAAATTATTTAAAAACACTTACGAATACAAGTAACGTTACAATTCGAATCGTGTAAGTAAAAAGTTTCGTAAGAATAATGGTTTTGAACATTGATGGTCGCCATCAAGAGACACTGGACTAATTTTATCTCATTTTAGTGAATTTGCTTTGTATTTCGGTTTAGCCATGAGAAGAATAATCCCGTTTGTGTGTGAATTGTTGACTTTCGAGAGTTAGCGCCTGCCCTGTGATTGCAATGGGTGATAATTTGAACAGGGAGTACCTGGAAACGGGAACTACGCCCTTCAACTTTAATAATGTGGTAAGTGTACTTTTATACCTCTATATAATTTATTAATATGCTACGAAGTAAATATCACACAATCAGTTCCATTATGACCTTGAAAAGAATTTTAAAAACCATTATTATGGTGAGCCGATCGGCCCAGCAAAAATCCTGCAGGTTAATTAAATTCCACTCTGTCTTGCATAAACAAACATAAACATAGACATTTACATACAGGCACATACATTGCTTCTGGCCCCACACTAGGATACCCTGTGTCGTGGGAACCAGAAACAGCGATTTCACAAACATGTACTTAAACATCCAAGATCTGTAGTGTTTTTATTCTCCCCAGCCGGGGATCGAACCCGGGACCTCTCGAATGGTAAGCAGATGCGCTAACCGCTACGCCACAGAGGTCGTCAATCTTGAGCACTAATTGTTAGAGCTTTGTTGGTATAATCAGAACAAACTAATCATTAAAACTCCCTAGCAATGCAAACATGGGCTCAGTCACCTAAATTACTTTGTACCTCAAAAGTTGTAATCTGGATGTGGCCTAATGAGCTTTTTATCATCGGCACTTATTAAAATGCTTTATGATAAAAAGGTAAGGTGCATTGTTAACTGTTAGCTGTCTGCTGTGCAGCTGTCACAAATCAAACGTCCTGTATAAAATGTTAGAGGTGTGTTTATCTTCTTTAGTTCTTACATGAAGTATCAAATATTTCTCTTAAAATTATTAAGGTAAAGATTTAAATGATAAAGATTGCAGAAAATATGCTGGATATTACAAAACGTGGTGGGATAAAGTTTTGTATCAATCATCAAGTAATTTAAGTGGAATAAACTGTATTAATAATAATTTAGAAGAATTAGGAATTTACGAAAAATAGTTTTCTCCAGTGTTCAATTCAGAGAAAAGCTTGATCAAATAACGAAATCTTATTGCTTACGACAACCTGCTTTGGTGGATACCGAAATGTTGTTGAATAACATTTTGAATACCTATCTGTGAAGGTCAAAGAGCGCAAAAATTGCTGATCTCTGAGTGACATCGTGTTACCAAGGTGGATACCCAGATACCTGAGAAAAATCATAAAAAATTTAGAAATTTCAAGTTAGCCATCAACTTATTGACGATTTAATAAACGCTATATGGGAATTTCGTACTGGAAATCTATTTCTTCATAGAGACCATTCGTTTGAACTGCCACAGATAGGAGTCAATCCCGGACAATCCACTTTGGTTAGTAGTAAAAAAAACATGGTCTATGAAGTAGTTAGTGAAATAACATGACTATGTATTCAAGACTTTGAAGAAGTTTCTGCAGTAAGCTCATTCTGTACTCCTGTTCTTAGTAAGTATGACTGCCGTCAATCGACAATATACAACGCGTGACGTGGATTGATTAAACACGCCAAGAATACTTCAAGTTGAAAAATGTAAATTTCAAGTCTGCACATGTAACAATCGCGGCGCGTTATCACCAGCATCAACGCGGGAACCTCGCAGTTAGAAGTTATGAAGTTGCAACTAGTCGCGACTATCATAAGTGGGATCGGCGACGAATGCTCAGTTCCTGGAGAGGCGACGAACTGTTGCGCCTGCGACACTGATGCATTATCGCCGAGCCAACCACACGACTGCACTTCTTACGAAGCAAGGAAAGCGAAGTGAAACTCGAGATCCGCGATTGTGCGTTTGCGCTGAAACGGCGCACGTCCGTTTGACTGTGAAATTCTAATAAATTTGAATGTGCTTTATTAAAATAACAAAAGTACAGTGCGTGCAGGACATGCGTCAAAATTACTGTATTTTTTTCAAAACTTAATAACTAAAATAAAAGTAATTGTCATATCAGTTAGCAATTCAACTATAACAATTTCACACAAAAATGGCATCAAAGTTAAGCCAAGTGCGAGTCGGACTCGCGTACGAAGGGTTCCGTACCATCTTCTAAATATAAAATTCTCGTGTCACCGTGTTAGTGCGCATACTAAATATTCAAACATTTGCTTCGTGTTTAAATATTTGTTTTATTTGCTTTTAAAGATATAACTTTTAAATATGTAACTAATTATTATGGGAATATTTCAAGTGTCTGCCTGTTGCCTTTCTCAAAAACGAGCAAAAAAATCACATTTGTTATATCCTCGTGAGGCCCAATGTCTTCAAGTGATCACAAAATCAATTGTTCTTTTCAAGGTCGGGCCTTACGAGGATATGGGAGCCCGCTTAAATATTTATTTTATTCTGTTTTTTAGTATTTTTTGTTATAGCGGCAACAAAAATACATCATCTCTGTGAAAACACAACAGTCTAACTTTCACGGTTCATGAGATACAGCCAGGTGACAGACGGACAGACGAACGGACGGACGGACAGTGGAGTCTCAGTAATAGGGTCCGTTTTATCCTTTGGGTATGGAACCCTACAAAGAGTTAAATTATACCTTGCAACTAAATATACTAATCCTCGGTTTTTCTTACATTAACAACTAATTAACAGTAGACAGTTGGCACTTTGACATCAGTTGTTATTAGTTTTGTAAGGAAGCTATAATTATTATTTATTAGCCAGCTTAGTAATAGCATTTTCACAATAATATGGGTCTCCAGTAGTAAAACTAGCGCCATCGAGGTACAAAAAAACTTTTTCCAGATGTAATGCATGTTATTTAGGTTATATTATAATGGTTTGTTGTGCAATAAAGTGTAACAACAACAACAACAATCCAGATGTATGTAATTTTGAAAGTGACTTTTACGAAACTGTTCTGTCCACTCCGAAGTTTAGATATTTCACAGTTTGGGGTAGGTTAAATAATTATTGTTATTGTTATAGTACCTGAAAATAAGTGCACACCACTTTATGCACATACTCCGCTAATGTTTGCATGGTAATCTGTTACAATACAATACATATTTAATCTAGTCACCTAGGCAAATCAGCAAACTATACATGCGTTATACAAAGCTCTGGATCATGTGAAATTATCTAATCCATCGCGGTCTTTTTTGGCGGCAATATTATTTATGTCTCCTTGTTCCGCAACATATTGGCGCGGGAAGTGAAAAAATAAACAGCCAAAGCATTGTTCGCCGGTTTCTATTTAGCCACCGGGCCCGCTCGCGATGAACAATCATAGTTATCTGGATCCCACGTCGAGACAATGCGATGTGGGGCAAGCAGTCTGACACAATTTACCACGCGCGAAATGCACCGAGCACCTGTATTAATTAAACCTATAAGTAATGTACGCTTTTTACTCTCACGCTTCCACTTATGTGACAACGAACGTAAGTAGTGTTTTAGTAAGACGCTGCATATGAGAAAATCTAACAATGGTCGCATGCGAGTGGATTTAGAAGAAACTATTAATTTAATTGCAGTTCATTATAATACACAGTATAATTTAATGAAGTCACGTATCTGAGCTACGCTATAGCATATTATTCATTAGCGTTGACCGGTAACAAAAAGTAACAAAATAGGTTTGGTTGTAAAAAGTCGCTCGATGGAGGTGGCATGTTGAAGTGAAGGCTGCATCTGACGGTGCGGCTGTAGGGGTGCCAGGGACAGAGTGGTAGCGGGTTGCGTGAACCGAGTCTCCCTTCCACCCGTTGATAACCGCTGCTGTGCTTTTGACAGCCTAGTACACTCCACAGTATGCCGAGTCTTATATTTTCATTGCAAAGTCACCCGTAACGTAACTAAGTAGGGTGTACTACAGATATAAGCTGTCCATTGTAGAAAATTAGATACGGCAGCAAACCGACTGACAATCAGAATTTATCTCTGTCCCTTTTCAATTAGGACCTAATTAGTGTTTTAGTATTAATTAGCCTAAAAGATAAAATATTGACCAGCTATCGCGTGAGTCTCTGCGTCGCCGTCGCGTTACACGTCAATTGGTTGTCTATTGAAATTGCCTACACTGTGTGAATTTCACGTGACTCCTGCGCAGTGTTCGTCCATATTTAGCTACATTTGCATAAATTACTTACACCCGTGTAAGTGATATATTTTTTTCGTACTTTCAGACTCTAGAATACTGCTCTAGAAGGTATATGGGGAAAACTTGAAAAACCAAATCTAACGAGTGAAAGTAAGATTTAACCATGCATGACACAGGGTATCCTAGTGTGGGGCCAGAAGCTATGTATGTGCCTGTATGTAATGTCATGATCACAGTATATTATAACTCGCAAAAAAATAAATTGTGTCTCTACTTGTATGGCCTATCCTACGTTTTTCAGAAGCAAAATCAATATCAGTGTCGTTCGTGTAGTCCCGATATTACGTTTTATTGCTGTATAATTCCGCTAGGTCGCGTGCCTGCGGTGAATCTTGAATTCTACCAGTCGGCAAAGCTAACCTAGTGCGGACAGGTACCTAGATGCCCAAAACGCGAACTTTTAGCAAAATGAGAATGAAAAATACTCCAGTGGCCAAAAAGAAAATGATAATAGTGGTAGGTGCTCACCAATTAGTAGATGCACATACCTACTATTGTTGCTTTAGAGATAAATACATTAACTGATCTATTTCATTTTTTCGTGACACATTCCGTAACAATCGCATCAAACCGCATGTGTTCTAGCACCTTTGAGGAAGGTAGGTGCTGATTCTCACAAGTCATCATCAAGCCATTCGTCGGCTTACGTCATCTTAAGTAGTTCTGCTCCAATCTATTTTTTATTTACCATAAAGTGTTACGATTGCATCAAATCATTCTGTGTTACATCGATACGTAGTGACACGTAGCTGCAATTTTTTACGTTGAGACTTAATTTAAAAATTGTATGTGTGTGATGAAAAAATTGTACTATAATGGTAGTTTTGATTGTGCGGCGTTTCATCGTGAGCTGTCGAATCTGCCCGTATTGTTGCGTTACCGACCCGATGCCGGAGCCCCTTCGAACGTGTGGTGGATTTCTAAACGACTACCCGCATTTCCCGTCACGCCAACTGCATACCCGTGTCGCTATTATGTAGGAGGGACTGTTCTACACTGTTTTCTATCTTTGCTGGCGCCAATTTCACCGTGTTTTGTTGTTTGTTTTAGAATACTTAAGTATAGTGTACTCTTGCGACGGTTTGTCATTTGAAAGCAAGGTTACCTGGTGTTGACTATTCGCAGTTGCAGCGGATTCCAAATATTTGTGAGGGCGTTCATGCTCTTTGCCTTGAAGATTATTGCAATGTATGTCAGTTAATCTTAGTGGGCTAGGTTCTCGCAAAATTTTAAAGTAGGTAAGTAAATAGGTCAAATAGAATGGGTCTCTTTTGGAAAGCAAAAGGTTTTAATTACAAGTCACCATAAAATATCACCCGCAAACCTAGCTGACTGAAGCACCCTTCAGGTCTTATCATATACGGATATAAATCGATATAAAACCTTAGGCGTTGTGATGACACCACGTCAGGAAGAGGACAAACTTCCATCCACATTATCATTTATCATACTAAAGCCTGATTTAAAGCTTTACTGTCATGCTTTTTAAGCATGCTTCACATAGAGGTAGAATAGAATATAGACGTCAACTCCTTTTAGAAGTATATAAACAAATATTAAATCAGTAATGGTTAGTTGCTTACCATGTATTTCAGTTTTTTTTTAATGTTTTATAATGATGCAATAAAAACTATGAATCTGCATAAGTTTTTGTCTTCTCTATTATACTCTACCGCTATGGAAAGCATGCTTAACAGCATGAAAATAAAGGAAATGTAAATCAGGCCTTATCCAGAATCTGTTAACCCCAATAATTGCTGTAACACTCCATCTCTACGTAAACATAAGAAATTCGTATCAACCTACTTAATTCATGTTTGCTAATTGTGCGTGGCGTGTTGTTATGTCATACGTAACGATGCTGTCTTTAGATATAATTACCGTAGCTCCTGCTACAGCTAATGTTTCCGTATTAATCACAAACTGGTTCACCGGAGAAACCTGGTCATTAGTAATTTCTTGCTATAATTTCGAATGAAAGTACACAAAGCAATTTGATAACGACATTATGTAGGTACAATCAGAAATATACGGTAACCAGTTGTTATGATTGCTAACATAATTGATGTAACTACAATTCGCCAGTTTGCGGACATAAACTGCTCTAAAATTACATAAGTTTATCATAATGTATTTAACTCAAGTAAAACGTATTCCAAATTTTAAACGTCCTATGTGACAAAATGAAAGCTCTCAATTCATTATGACAAGTCTTGACTTAACAATGGCCATTAGTTGCGCAATTCAGTTACCTACTGTTTGTGCGATCCCAATATCTGCATTTAAATTAGGCAGCGATACTGATCGTTTAGTATTCTCATCCATCATGTAATGGCGATGTGCTAATCTCGTATCATCTCAACAGGAATAATTATTAGCATTAGGCTAATCTAGCATCTTGCATTACGAGCCATCAATAGTTGTGATCGTTTAGAGTAGACCTCTCATCTGATGATTGAATGCTGATAAGAGATTGCCATTTGAATTTCTGCTTCGCCTGTCACACCCTGTGCGTATTGCCTCACTCGCTAAAATATTGAGTGTTTGCTGCTCTCTTTTTGAAAATGGTTTGTTTCGTTTACATAAAAGAGATCTTCTTATTTATCTGTTTATTTTGTTTCTGTCTTGTGTTGTCTTTAGGGTTCCGTACCCAAAGGGCAAAAAAATAAAAATAAAAATTAAACCATATCAAAACACTATAGCACTAAAAACATAATGAGACATAATTTCAACGCATTAGACTTTAAATTCGATGTAGGTATTGTAGAAATATATTATTATATTAAGTCTGCGCCCAAAATGTATGTGATTGTCAATCACACAATCTTCTACGTTATTGAAAGTAACGTAGAAGATTTTGTGATTCACAATTACACATTCAATAACGGAAACACGTACACGCTCGCCTTTGTACATGCTGTTTCTATGTAATGTTCTGTTCAATGTCTCGTGTGCAATAAAGTATATATAATATATAATAATACACTTCAAATGTTCACGGAATATTTAGTTTTATATTCGCTTTAAAAATAAAATAATTAACGTGATTTTTTTGCCGTTTTAACTCGATATTAACATAATATTATAGTGTCTAATGTTTATGGTATGGAACCCTTCGTACGCGAGTTCGACTCGAACTTAGACTCTTTTCTTTAATTATGTTACATCCGGATTTGAGGTGCTATTACCGCATTTACAGAAAAAAACATTGTCGTCAACATTCAACATATCCTGGGGCTCGTGAGCATAATAACAGATGATCTAGTTTACTTTAATAAGCTTAATCATGGTCGTTAAGTTTTACTGTCGACATGCTGACCCATTTGCTGACTATTGGCGTGCAGTTAACACTTGTCAAGTCAGGGGGTAGCACTAACTACTATTTTCTGCGTCCACACCCTTAAGGTGTGTCATGGCGAAAATGCGCATCAAATGAACGGACCTACCCTTAACTGGCATGTGACCGTGCGGGTAGTTTAATTAACACAGACAGCAAACTGAACCAAGTGAACGCTTGAATGAACATCCACCGTCCACTTATTTATTTCCCAACGAGGGAAAGTAATTTCAGTAGTTTTATTTTCCACAACAGAGCCGACTGTCGTCGATTATACCACCGATCGTCTCTTTTTGAGAAAGTGATCCGTTTGTGTTTAGAAAAAGGCGGTTTAGAGTAGTACCTACTCATCTCGATTTCGCACCGATCCGCCCGACGTGCAACACTCAGCGGTCGGTTTTTTTGTCGCCGACGTTGGTGACCGAAGTTGCGTTCTCGTTGCGCTCTACTTGCCCCCTCCGCGCATAGCGCAATACGCTAATTAGAAAACACTAACAGGTTCTTTTAATAAATGCTCCAGAGTGTTAGAACCATCAATGATTTATGTCCACTTTCCCTTAAATAAAACCCGCTGGCCAATAGTTTCTCTTATCCCACCTCGTCGTTTCGCAAACACTGCCGCTACTGGTGAGATTTATTCGATAACAAATCTGTTTTAAAGATCCCTAGATGGTGTGTCAGTTTTGCTTTTATTAATAACTCGTCACTTCCACATTGAGGTCCGTGCTCTTATCAAACAATAATCAGGCTTACCGCTTACATAACCTGCGGCTTAACAAAGGCTAAAGTTTAAGGGGCTCTAATATCCGAGCACGAGAGCACACGAGTATCACGAGCGCTGCAACTAATTTATCTGATACTATCTGTGAGCCGTCAGGCGTGTGTTGGTATTATCAAATCCTCGAGCGAATCCGCTTGACTTCAGTCGTTAGGCAACGCTTACACTTGCAAGGAATAATGAAGTCTTGAAAATGGCTTGTCATTACACGTTACATTGTAAGTGCATAGATACGAAGTGCCGATATAAAAACCTAATTTAGATAATATTCAGGAGATCGACGCTAATCGCTGAACTGCAGTCGACTAGTGTAATTACTCCTTTATGGCGACTTTCGCATCCACCGGCCACTGATTGGTTTTCTACAGCGATTTTACTTTCAAAGTCTTTCGATCTAGCGGCAAAGCTCTGGTTTCTACACTTTATTTGATCGAGTCTCTTTGTATCGCTTCATTGCAACAAGTAATTGCTGCAAATCTGTTGCAAAAGCAAATCACATGCTCTTACATTTCCTCTACGCCATAAGTTACGCATTTAGTGTAGTTTCGATCAGGATAATAGTTACGTTGTTGCAGTTATTATGTTACGGAGGTCGTTAAGCTTAAAAGCAATAACTATGGCAGGGTTTTATTGCTGCTCCGAAAGGAAAGTTTACAAGCTTTCAAAATTATCTTAATCACAGACGAGTGGGATCTACCGGCTAGTTCGCTTTAATGTGTGGTTATTCATAATAATGTAATAATCTGCCCCAAGTTAGATAGGTGATCTATTATGAAATATCTTTCGCTTATTTAATATCGCTATCTTATTGTAACAATTGGTCATCGGTCACTAACTACGGTTATTTTTAATATGTCCTAAAATAAATTATTACTTCTTAATTTATTTTATATGGTAAGTGGTATTACTTATATAATTTCCGTAGCTCTTCGTTAATCAATATCATCATCATCATCAGCCCACCTCTGCCCACTGTTGGGTGTAGGCCTTTTCCCCATCACACCATACCTCCGCGGTCTCTCGCCATTCGCTAATCAATATAGGTACATACATTCATAAAATCTTTTGGTACGGGGATCTTATATATAGCGGAAAAAGGATAAGACAAAACTACTAAATCTATTCTATATAGACCTTGTAGGGACTTTGCTAAGATAAGAGTTCGATTGAGGAAGAGAAAAAGAGCCTGCTGTTATCGGTCACTCCAAATCGGTGACCGATTTGATAGAGTCGAGTCTATGAAGCCATTCTTTCGATTTGTTGTTACAAAAAAATGTACAACATAGCGTTTTTATTTTGCGTTTTGTTAACGACGACTTAGTATAGGTTGGTTAGCCCCGATATTACGCGCACCAAATCCTCAATAAATTCAATCGCCTAACTGTCACTTTCCATGCTAATTGCTATTGCAAACGTCAGGATCCCGACAGGATTTGTTGGGTATAATTAGGCCTCAGGTCATCAGGTCTGCTAAGCTAAGCAAAGATGATCGACGACTGTACTCTTAATAGTATACAGGGCGTCCCAAACTTATGGGGCATGAAGGGAAAGTACCCTAAATATCATAGATAGGGTATTTTGCTGAAAGAAGACTTTATGTTATTTTTAAAAGTTAGTAATTCTGCATTCAAAGATTTTCTAAAAATTGCTTGCCTCGTCTGGGAATCGAACCGACTTTTTACATTTAGTAAAAAATAAACACCCCTACTTTTATGATGCCAATCGATAATATGGCCAATAAATAGTAACTCTTCTTAAGTAACATAGTATTTTAAAAGAAAGGAACAGCGTGAAATTAATAATTTTAATCAAATTAGAAACATACATGAAACTGCCGTAGTCAATTGAGTAGGTGTTTTGAGTAGGTGCAAATTAATTAATTAAATGCTCAAAATGTGATTTGCGTAAGACAAGACTGATCACATTTTTTTTTACATTTAAATCGGTTCGATTCCCAGACGAGGCAAGTAATTTTTGGAAAATCTTTGAATTCAGAATTAAAAGCTTTTAAAGATAACATAAAGTCTTCTTTCAGCAAAATACCCTATTTACGATATTCAAGGTACTTTCCCTTCATGTCCCATAACTTTGGGACGCCCTGTATACTAAAAGTTTTTATATAAATGTACTGCAGACCGCTAAGCTATCTTAACCTATATTTTGTGCAATAAAGAATTAATTACATAAACATTTACATACAGGCACAAACATTGCTTCTGGCCCCACACTAGGATCCACTATAATTATTATTATTATTACTATTGTCTTATTTTGTGAAATCTGAAGAGGCAAAATTACATTAAGATGTATTTTTTGGTTGTCACCACCACAAAAGCAGTTTGCATTGAATCCCAGTACAATGCCGCTCCGTTTAGGGGACAAGGTAGTGCCAATCTGTCTCACGTTTCGTCCGTGATACAAGAATTAAGTAAAAAGTGATTTTTTATCAGCGGAAGCGGTCGCCGTGTCGCTTCGAGTCTCCGACCGGTCGACGCGTCGTCGGTGAAAGTGATGTATCGATATCGGTGTACGCCCTGACGCCATAGTTCACGAGTCGACCTACAAGCTTTAAAATAACAATGACCATTGCTTTTAAGGTTCCATACTTCTGACGAAAAAATGAAACCCTTATCACTTGGATCCTTTGGATCACTTGTCTGTCCGGCGTTTAAAACTCTCCAAAAATCATTAGATAGCACATTATTTTCAAAATTGAAGACGTGAGTAGATGAAGGTGATAAGTGATTTTTTTTAGATTTTGCGTAAATTGAAGTTACAGTTTTGCAGTTTTGAATCGCTCGTAGCCTGGGCTGCCTGAGTGATCTTAAACGATCACTAAAGTTAAGCAACATACGGCGCGTTCAGTCCATAGATGGGTCACTGTCTATGACTAACGCTAGTGGCATTTTTCCGAGCGGTTCCGTGCTTCGCAAGGCACGTTAAGCAGTTGGTGCCGGCTGCCGTCGATAGATGGCAGTCGTTAAGCCAAGTCAGAGGCCTTAGGGCGGCTTGAAAACTTCTGACAGTAAGACCAGCCACTAGTCTTACAAGCCTCCACCAATCCGGACTTGGCCCCCGTGGTGGAGTATGGCCTATACCTTCCTCAGGGAAGAGACCCGTGCCCCTCGGTGGGGACATAATGGGTTGATGATGATGAAGTTACAGTTTTACTACAATTTTCTACAATTTTTTTCCACACAAAAAACGCCGACAACCGAAAATACGACATAATTATCACCTTCATCCACTCACCTCTTCAGTTGTATTTCATATAATGTATTTCGGAAAAACCTAAGTGAAAAGTCTTAAATTTTCCATGGGTAACTAGTAAATATTCGTAAAACTAATTGCTATCGCAAAATAACCGCTAAAGTCTAGCTTGATGCCCGTGATTCTAGGTACTCGGCCATGTGCCTGGCCCAACAATGGCCTAAAAATCACTGTTGAGAATCTGTCAAAGATATGATTATTGGATATTTCATGGTGATGGCGCTAGAGATCCTCGTGGATCCCCTAAAAAAAGCTATACACAGGTACTTGATCATAACCTTTTTGTTCATTCATTCGGTTGAGTAATAGCCACTATCCATAGTGGCTAACAAAATGTAAAGGTTGATCGGCTGACGACTTTATACTTTCATTGTGCACGCTTATAGCTTTGTTTATTCAATTAATGGTCTATTGTGTGTGGATGTATATCTGCGGCTCAGTTGTTATAAAGAAAAGAACAGCGGAATGATGACGAAGAACATCTCAGTCTTGTGTTACACTGCACGTGTAATTCCCACTAACTTTCCATGTTATTAAGACACAGTTTATGGATTTGGACCATCCAAAGGCGCCCCCCCGCCAGACGAAACTTTCAACATCTTGCTTCTTTTATTTCTGCTCCCAAAACCTACCGGTTTTTTGGTTCTGTTTAATCCAATCAGCGGTGGTGGCCCAGTGGAGGGAACAATAGACCCGGAAGCGGGAGACCCAGGTTTCATTCCCAGTAAGGGCATGTACCTATATGACTTTGTAAAATGTGGCCCGGATTAACTTACTTGGTTTTTTTATCGGAAGAGTCCGACCAGGGCCTCGATTCTGTTAATGCCTTATAGTTTAATTACAGTTGCATGGTCGGGTCACGTGACATGTTTTTTAATTCTATTGACGCCTAGAATTACGAATACGCGTGCGCACGCACGTAGACTTGAAGCGGCAATGAAACTAAACCGCCATGATCTTGCCTTTGTCATTGTACTACAATGCATTAGCAGAATTTAGGCCCAAGTTTTAGTTCAATGACTTTTAGTTACGTACATTTGTTTGTACAGCAACACCATTCGCTGATAAATTGTGCCCGGATAACGGCGACAGGCTTGCCACTTGTCACGTTTGGGACCTAATAAACTCGGCAAAACGTGGGTCCAGTTCTAGAGACTGGTGCCTCTGCCTACCCCTTCGGGGATAACGGGCGTGAGTTTATTATATTTATTTTATTTTAGTTCAAAAATACCTTTGACTTTGTTTAGGTACTTTCCACACGCTGTGAAGGAGAAAGAAAAACATCGTGAGGGAACCCGCGGCTTGGTTGATTCTGCATTAAGCTTTCGGGATGGTATTCAGGTGGCATTCAGGTGCTGGGCAAGCCTAATCCATCTTAAACAATGTTCCAGGCGGGGCAGCGTCCTTTCACCCATCTAGTGTGACAGAAAGTGACACTAGACGCTGTAAAAAATATCTCATTATGTATATGTAAAGTTTATCCAATCAAGCTCCCGAGGTGCGATTTGCTTTGCCATTGAAGGCAGAATCATACTGATTACTGTAACGCATGTAAACTTACGTGGGAAGATCAGTGTGCACATTGTGTTCTACGTGCGTGACGTGCGTTTTCACTTCTTGAAGCGAGCTAGTATTCTTTACAACCTGGTTGTAAAGAAGAACAAAACGCAAAAAAATAAAAATTATAAATTACGGCTGTAAAAACGTGTATATGATTTTATGGTAAATTGATTGACGACGTCTAACGGGGCTCGAGATGTAAATTTTGCAGACTCTTTTATGATACTACTATGAGTAAGCCAAGTCAGAGGCCTTAAAGCGCCTTGAAAAGTTCTGACAGTAAGATCAGCCACTACTAGTCTTACAAGCCTCCACCAATCCGGCCTCCGTGGTGGAGAATGGCCTATGCCTTCCTTCCGTGCCCCTCGGTGGGGACATAATGGGTTGATGATTAACGTATCATACTGCAACTTTTGACACCTTTTTCTATCTTTTATAACAAAATTAGAACGATTTTATCCATACATTATCTATCCATCCAGTTGTCTACAGCGCACACCAACCTGCGCTACGTAGGTAATTAGAATGAGTGAGCTAGCGTATTCGCGATCATACTATACACATTAACTGTCTGACATGTACCTACATCTCTCTTGCACCGGCGTTTTTTTTAAATCGGCGAAAGTAGTTGCGTGATATGCACGGGCAACGATTCGATCGCTAGCTCGTTGCTTCGATTATCTGTGCTGATAGAACTCGTCTCCGATTTAATGCGTTTTCAGAAATTCGATTCGCTGCTCGCTGATCTCACCGTCTCGTAAATCGCTTTTGAAGTGACGTCATACATAATACCAATCAGGAATACACGTGCTGAAGAGCAGTCTGTCTCAGTGCTGTTCTAAGGCCTCCCTCCAGTTGATGACCTAATGCCTTCGTCTATATGCGGATGGTGAATGAATGCAATTCTAAGGTAACTTCTTACCTAATCTTTCCAACCTAATTATTATTGTCAACATCGTCATAATATCTTGGTATCTGATAATTGAGACATTTAAAGTCCTATAGTGCTTAACATTGTTGTTTTTGAGCCTAATATTGATATAAGAAAGTGTATGAAACTTGCAACGTTCATCCATAAGTGCAATCATGACTTCTGATGACCTTCCGCAGCATTGAATTGCGTCACTCATTATTTTGGTATAAATTTGTGGGACCGTTAATAGTATAGGCAAGTCATGACTGTAGCCCATAATTGTGTTCAATTTTATGATCACAAACATAAGTGCTATTAATTGGTCCACATTTTCACGCGTTATAAGTTATAACTATTATTTGCGTTACCACTACCGCCCTTGCTCAATCGAACAATGTCAGTGCAATTGCGAAAGTCAATTGCAAAGGCCAAATTGGTTTTCGACATATCTCCGAATGTTATACTATGTTGCCATAATAATAAACCTCTACGAATAACTGTTAGGATTTGTCAAGGTTCGCATTGGCTTTAACTCAACATCGTTCAACATGGCGCATTCAACTCATGAATTTTATACTCGATAGAGCCTTGTTTGCGTGTATGGATTTTTTTTGTATTCATAACTGTAATACAAATCGCGATATTTTTGGCAGTACGTGTAATGGATTCTCTATTGATGACAGTGAGTCGGACTAGCTTCCTAACGAAGCCTAAACGCGTGTCTATGACCCCTTCATTAAACTAATGAAACACCACTTTTGAAAATTACTTTTACTCGAGCTTTTAAA
Organism: Yponomeuta plumbellus; assembly: GCA_947310845.1. Lineage (NCBI taxonomy): Eukaryota > Metazoa > Arthropoda > Insecta > Lepidoptera > Yponomeutidae > Yponomeuta > Yponomeuta plumbellus. Next base: position 16,621,595 of record OX371194.1, read on the forward strand.
CAATTTTGCCTAATAATTCACAACCACGTCGATCACTCTCGAACTTCTCTGCAACCGCTTCCATCACCGTTTGAATAGATGAATAACTTTTCTATAGGTAGTCGAGTTCTAATACTAATGTAACATTAGTAATGTTAATTGATTTACCCATGGGTCTTGAGCTTCTTGAGTTCTTGAGATATTCGTACCAAGATACGATGATAAGGTGATTTCTTTCGCTTCCTTTTTCTCCACTACATTCAGCCCCAAGGCAGCGGCTAGCATTATAAGTACTTACTTTCACATTCAACAAACAAATAATTGTGTATTTTAGTGTAAATTCTTTACGTTGAGATACATTTCTGATTCTATCCCCATTAACCGAGCTCAAGAACTTTACTTCTTTAGTTGACTTGATAGAGGTCTTGTCCGCTATGCGAGTTGTCTCGTTGATTACGTGGAAGGTCATCGTAGACCGTCGGTCAGATAGAGCGACGGCCAGTAGGCCGCATCGACGTCATCTATCCCATTACTCTCGCTTCGTCCCTCATTGCAGATGTAAGCGGGTCAATGTGTCACTTTCCTTCAGTGACTGCTCGCTGGCTCAATATAAAATATTCTATATCACACGCACAGGCGTTAAAATAATCGAGCAATTACAGCTTCAAACACGCTCTTAATAAGTTCAAATTTAATACGGCGTCATACGAGTAATCTCCTTTAATCAGTCTCGGCGAGACGGGTTCGCAGAGCAAACTTTCTTCGTAAGTGCATTGTCAAATTTCTCCGGCAATTGAATGTGTGCCTGTCATTTTATACAATAGCCAAATTAGTAACCCTCCTTTCGCCTATTGTTTATCGTGCGACAGTATGTCGGAAGGAGAGATGCTGATAACAAATGTTTGTTGTATGATCAGTGAAAAGACGCTGAAGCGAAAGGCTTAGTCATTCGAATTAATTAAATTAGGCTTCGTTACGCAAAGAACTATGTATTCAGATCACCTGATGTCTATTATGTATTGTCATTCCAGTTTCTTTTCAATACCCAAAATCAGAGCAGCCCCTTACATTTATAAATTACGTTCTTACTGATTCAAGTGGGTCAGTATGCCATAATATGCAACTTTTCACCCTTACGTAGGTACAGTGCTGGCGTGGTGATCGATTTGTATTGGCAAATAGCTGATATGCAGCATGGTCTTGTAAGTTGTAGACTGGCTTGTTAGTCTCGTAGTCTCGGGCATTCTTTCGACCTTGCCACAGGATTGCGTGCAATCTTGACCCCATCAATCCGTTATTATCACCCAGGTAACAGCTACATAATTGGCTTTGGATATGTTACTGTCCAATAATATACAGACAGATGCTGTTTCAAGCCAGTTGATTGTCAGGCGATGGCTCAAAGCTTTACAAAACTTGTCTAGCGCCGAATAAGCGTTTTCATAATGACTCTATAACCATTTTTGTTCCTCTCAATGCTGAAATTGAGAGAATGTCGTAGGTTAGCTAGATGTGTGTCAATGTTAATCACAGCTCGCGAATACCGCCCATTTAATGCTATGCCAACTAAGGTAACAGTATTGACGGAGGCGTAGGCATACTTAGAGTACTAAGCTCTAGACTTTGTGCACTCGATGTGTGCGAATTCTCGTAAACGAATTAACTAACTGATTTTTTTCGAGAGATTGTACATTTCTGTCATTTTATTATGGCAGTTACTAACAAAAGAACAGCCAACCTGAGCTATACGGCTAATTATATTTACCAATACATCACGCACTGCTAACTAATCTATGGTTGTCACAGCCTGTTATTTTAGCAGAGACTTTCACAGAGTTGTTCCTGTCTTTGTTATATCATTCACGCCCTACGAGCTTCCCATAAAAACGGGGAAAGTATGCAATCGCTGCCGGCTGGCGTCCGAATGTCCGAGGCACGCCCAACCTACGCCGCGAGTCTAAAGAAAGTGAAACTTTTGTCGAATGGACGCCTCAAATGTGAAAATATTACAAGGATGGGCGGCGTTGCCTCCGGGCTAAATGTAAAACTAGCTCTTCTAACAGTCATTACCGATACTTCAATGCTTCATCTTAAAGGTGCTGTGCTGACATTATGCGAAAGTTTGTCTGCGAATCACTACCCGGTGACCATCTTTACGTAAGTTTATTTGTGGTGTGTGGTCAGTATTCAGGTAGTAGAAGAACCTTTGTTACGTGTGTTGTCATTGATTACAACGTACAAATTCGCGACAAGAGGTAGCTTCGAAGTTCATTTTATGATTTCTTGCAATCTTACAATATTAAAAGCGGGCAAGTTTTCGTACAAAAACAAGCTCTTACGATTTTTTATTATTGTGTTGAAGGGCACATAGTAGAGCCTTCACGGTCGGTCGGAGACTCCGCCCTCGTGGATTGTGAACCTGAACATAGTTTGTAATTGAACCACCAATTCGCTTAGTATGGCGTGGTCTGGCTATAACTAAAAGCTTTACCCTTCTAAGTCTTATTGAGTCCGCAGCAAGTGCTATTATTCAACCAGTCTTTTTTTTAAACAGCTCGCATTGTACAAGATAGGTAGGTATTATAGTAACATCGTTTGTGATCAAGAGGGCTGTCTGGATTTAATTGAAGGTTAACTTAACGTAGTTATCGCTAATGTATTAAAATGTTAGCGATAATAACTGATCACTGTTGGAAGCAAAGCAACCAAGTCCGTGAAACCGAATTAGGTAATCCTTGAATATGAATGTATTGTAGGTACTATTGCAGCATTTACAATGATTTGGATTCACCGATATGGATCTTATAGGCCAGTCGAATTAGACATTAAAATAGCAAAGCGTGATATGTAGGTATATTCACACTTGTCACTCACTTCACTGAGCAAGCAATTTACAATCTAATAAATATAAAACGTTTTTCACATGAAAATCAACAACTACACAAATTACCGAAACTGCTAACTTTATCGGCAAGCTCTTATTAGCACAAGCTATCATAAATCCGGACTTTAGAAGATAAGGTTGGAATGCAACGATGTAACAATATTATTGGAATATTCAGTAACATGTAATTTAGATTGATGATTTCTGCGTCGTAGAGGAAACCCGTAGCTTATGAAATTCGTCCCTTTCTCAACTTAATAGCCTTGCTTTATACTCGTACAGTTATCTTATAATACCTCGGCAGGAATTACTTTATGATCTTATTGGTTTCCTTTGACCTATTTGGACTTGCATCCTTGCATCTGTATACCATTTATTGCGTAAGTTTGATCATTATCTGTTCCGTTACATTGCCGATTACCGATATGTTACATTACCGAGCACTTTCGAATAACGTGTGGGTAATACGTAAAATTGCGGAATTCGTACCGTATAGAATTTCTCACCCCATGCCTTGCTTTTCTCACCCCATGAACCAAAAACAACGTTATCACTTTGTCGTAAACAACCTATATACATACATCCCAATGTTGGCCAGGCCTTCTCTCATAGAGAGAGTGTATGGGCTTAAATCGCCTCGCGTTCCCACCGCGGATTGGCGATTTCACCGGTATGTGATTAGCTCAGACACTCAGGTTTCCTCACGGTGTTTTCCTTCACGGTTAGCGAGTGGTATTGGTGCTATAACTTCATAAGTGTACATAACTTTGGAAACAAAGGCACAGGTATATGCCCGCACAGGGAATCGAACCTGGGTCTCTCTCGCTTCCGAACCCATTATTCTACCCACTGGGATACCACCGTTCTTTGTACCTCGAACGATTTGACGGCCTTTTCGCGATTGATGGCGGAGATAGCGAAGACGTCGTCGCCTGGCACCAATATTCCAGTGTTCCCAATGTCATCAGATAAAGCGATACAGTTTACCTGAAATGCCGACTTTAAAACAATCGTACATGGCGCCGGTATGAAACTGTGACTATGACATAATTAATTAAAGATTCTTGTTAATTAATACATACATTGATGTCAGATTTTAGATTCGACATAGAAATTCCTTCGAAGCGACCATTTCATTTCCGCTGCAATAAAATTAAAATTTAATTTGTAATCAAAATTTGATATAATCACTCTACTTCCCCGGCTCAAAACCACTAGTGGACCATGCGGATGAATAAAAAGTTGCAATAACAGGTAGAAGAATACGCGTAAAGTTCATTCAAACATAATCAGTTATCCACGGCTCGTGTGACTGTAATCATAAGAAACGTCCACTCGAACGGATGGAGCTAGACTATGCCCTGATTTAAATAATTCCTCCACACATCATTTAACTTGGACATGCCGTGTTTAACTGTCATCAGAGTCGGACTCTTGTTACTACATCACTTGAACACATTTGTGAGGCTCCTTCTGTTTGCTTATGCAATGTTATATTATTGTAAGAAGTCTATCACATTAAATAAAAGTATTTGCTAATGTTTTGCAACGTACCAATGTTATTTGAATATTGCCTTTTATAGAATTTCGGCGTCGGTTTGATCCGAATACTTTTATGCAACGCGGAAGTCTAGTGTCTGTTATATGCACAACTCCTGACAAAAGAGCTTGGTAAAGAAACTCTAATTCGGCAGCTGTTGTCTTGTCTATCGGTGTACTTTCTTAACTAATTCCGCAATGTGCGATTACAGATGATATAACCTTTTATGTTGACGTGTTAATTGCATATTGTATTGTGTGTGCGCTTTATTCAAAAAAGAACTATTTCAGAATATCTATTGATTAATGTTGTACAACCTTCACTCCGCAACTCTTTTGAAAAATTGTAAAGACGTAACGCACAACGCCCTCAAAAGAACAAACCATTTCTTCTGCAAGAAAAAATATCTTAAACGTGATGAAATGTACCTAGCAAATATGCTTAGTCATCGTAGTTTTTTGTTAGCGAGATTGAAATGTGATATAGATTATTTAATAACAAGCAATTAATGATATAATTGCTTTGCAGAATCAGATGAGCATCGTAATTCGAGATGGTGGTCATAAGCTAGTAGTGTTTGATTTTATTCAATGATCTATAGATGTCCCCACGGGTTAATATCGTATTTAAATTTTAAAAAGTTTAAACCAAACTGTCTTCATTACCTAAAACGTTCGCCCTTATAAGCATCATTATAACGTCTCTGGAGTATTTTATTGGCTCCTTGCTATTTCCTGTCACTATTAAAAGCCATCGTCTTCCTGCGTCTTTCTCTAAAAACATTCCCATATCAAAGCGAAGATTATTCCTAGTAGGCACTTATTTAGGTAAAGTAACTTTTCTCCTTAGTTGGGTGGGTTTTGATGGCGAGTTCAGAAGAGAGGCCATTAGCATTACGGACATTGTTCCTTTTAGGGTTAAGTACAGCATCGTAATATTGGTCTTATTAACATAAGAAACGTGGTTTCTCACACGGTGATCCCCGTGAGGAATACTAAAACATTCGTGCTCGATGCTCCTACACGATGTACGACGCTCGCCACTTGTCAATTGCCTTAATCGCCAATTGTCCCCAATGCATTGTGAACAGATTACTTGGTGCCTTAAGTATCCATTCCCTATAGCCTCGTAGTAATCGTCTTGCGTTGTGTGCGAGTGAATTTCAATCGGTCTGGGGTGTTTAGTTTCGATTTCTAGTTACATCAGTATTAACAAGTTAATTTTCTCTTTGCTGTGTTCCATGGAAGTCGTAAAGTTTGCTGTAATTTCAACGAAGTGTGTTGAACGTTTAATATCCTTTCTACAGTTTCTTTCTGCTAAGTATTTCTTCAAGGAATGTCATTTGTATTGTGACTCACGCCTAAGCTATTGATAGTTGAGTATTAAATTAAGTTTTTTGGTCTCTCTTTAAAGTTAATGTCACAATTCGAGTGGCAGCTGTAAAACATATTAAAAAATAACATAAGGCACTTCACATTCGCGATAAAAATACATTTCATCCTAACCGGTTAGACGGCATTCTATGACATTTACATTAGGTACAGCAGACTTGTTGGGTCGCCTGCGATATCTTACAAAAAGAAAGTGCTTAAATGTGCAGTACATTTTGTGCACCTGGTCTTTTTAAAAATTCTCTGCTTCTCTTCTAATTTTCAAAATTCAATCTTCCTAATTTAATTGGTCTTTGCCCTGTTTCGGTTTTTTCTTTTATCATAAATGTTTGGTATATATTTTTCAATATTCATTTTCTCATGATGGAACAAAACACTGTAGCAACAACACGTCTGTGTGGCGACTGGATGCAGTGAAATCCATTCTTGGTCATTTTCTTTCGTATCATTGACTGTTCGATTCGTCGTTGTCTCAAACGGATGCCGCTCGGGTGAAATCTCTGTTTACGATCCGATGCCGGTTTTTAGATCCGTGTGCCACACTCTATACTGGTTGGCAGTGTCGGTATTTTTATTCAACTCATTCAGATTCAAAACTATTCCCATTGGCTCTCCGAAATCTTTAATTACCGACTCTAGCGCTGCTTCACCGTTAGCTTTAAACTATTTGTAACATGTTCGACGTAATGGAATGTTGTGAGATCTGAACGCACTTCTGATCACTGGTGCATAGGCATGCATGACTGTATGTAGATGAAGACCATGCAAACTAATGAAATTCTTCGTCGTTCTCCGAAAAGAGCAAAATGAAGAAAGTCTTACTAAATACTACTAAGTAATTTGATTAGGATTAGTTGGGTGTTGATAATGCCAAAAAACGGAAACAGCCTCTCACAACATTTTTTGTAGTACCATAGAGAGCATTCTACTCTTAACGACCATAATTTATTACCTGCAGATAGCGCTTCCGACGAAATATGGCCGAAATGACGTTCCACGATGGATGATGATGAATTGATAACTTATATTTGTAGTAGCTTGTAGGCCATCAGCTGTACCTTTCTTGTAATTTTATTTAAATGAAATTGTCACAGACATTTACTAAATATTTATGGCTATCTTGGTAAGCGTTGGAATCCGGAAATAATATCTACGCCTTATCATCTTATCATTAACAGTGTTATTTTAAGAAAAATAAGAAATCTCTATCAGAAGCTCTTTAAGTAAAACGCAGTACAGCTTAAAGTTACTCTACCATGTGTTGGTGTTACATCAGGAATAAATTGGAGAGTCTAACTTTATAGATAAAGTTAGCGAAATCCTGATTTAAAACCCGTTTACACCCGAGCCTCCATTTTTAGAGTGTTTAGGGTATCGATTTAACTCTGTAAACCTTTAGAAGATTTAGAAGATTTTCATTTTAAAAAGATGTGGCTCTTTTTCAAATCTATACAGGTAGACATTTGTGCGCCGCGCGCCGGGCCAAGTTCTCGATCGGTCGTTAATGTATTCTATGACTGTAAAAGACAGTTATAGAATAGCCATTAAAATCTATTAAATATCCTCTATAAAATTACCAAGTTTGGTCTGTAAATTTAAAAGTGTCAATATTTATCCATATCTGTCAAATACTGCGTAAATAACCTATCCCGTGTAGGCAAGGAACTTGGCATTGGCATAGTCTGCATATCATATAATATTTTTTTTAGACGAGAAGTTGGCCTCTTTTACCTGTGTACCTGTTTTTGGTGAGATATTTACGTCAGACTGAATAACATTCTATTTGCATTTGTAGAATTCTAGAAATTACTCATGCTCACTGTTGTGCGATTTCTTATGTCAAACAGCATAATGAGTATAATGATAGTCAAATATTAGTGACATCCATGTGTGTATCTCGGCCCTAATTAATAGGGCCAACTGCAGGCGGGCGGTTCTAAACAGAGTGCATTAAACCTACACTCATAATATTATCTACTCACGTAGGCACCCACACCGTCTAGGCTTCGCGAATCGTGACGTGTGGCGGCCTTGGCGTTCGGCAACCTTCGGGCTCTGTCGCCAGCACTCGGCTGGTTAGATTATGCTATCCTTGTCTTTCTCAATGACTGACTGTTCGCCCGTTACGAATTTCCACACGTAAGGTTCGAGGAAACTGACTCAGCTGAGCTCTACCGTTGAACAGCTGGCAGGAAAATTGAGCTTTACACCGAACGCAGTAAGGTTGAGTTTGTTTGCTAGTCGTTGGTTAGCTCCAGTATACGTCACACTAGCTCTTTCTCTTTTTGTCGGTCCCGCACAGCTGCCGCTCGGGCAGTGTGGTAAAATCGTTCGAGCACCGCTCACGTCACTCAACGTTCCCACGAAAGCGTCAACGACAAATACAATACAACCACTGCAGTCTTGCCTTATTGTCACAGTGTTTACATCAGTTTTGTTTTTAAATTAAGAATAAACAGTGATTAAATAATTGCTATCGCTAAGAAAAAGTAAACGAAAAACAATGTGAGGTTAAACGTTTTGACAGCTCAACGAATCGATTAACAACATTTCAACAATAAACGGGGTCTATTGTTTCCAAAACACTGTAAGCGGAGTCCCGACTGACAACTTACAGTAGGTACCATCGGTATGTAACCCCTCGCTTTTGGGAGCGCTTGGTGACAGTCACGAGTGAACAGTACAGGCAGTGCGTCTTGTCGGATTGGTAGTGTGATTTCGGCGGGAGTGTTGGGTTGGATCCTAGTGTTGTGTCCGATGGAGACGGCCTGCGATCTGGCAGCGAGGAGCCAGGGTCATGCAGGCCCCGGATGGAGTGACTAGCGTCAGAGAAGAAGCCCACCAGCAAAACGGCGACCGCTGCCGAGCAGGCGCCCGTCCACACGGCCCAGGTAATTGGAACACCTGTAGAAATGGATCACAAATACCATATCTTGTCTCTTCAGCTCATAACCAACAGAGCTGTTTAGGATATGTACTAAGTTACTTTAAGTCGCGGAAATACACATAAAATGATATCAGTACAATCAGATTGGATAACTATTTGTAGAGATTACTAAATTTTCCATGTCACATGCTAGGACTTAAATTACAACCTAAGTTTATTTTTTGGAGAAGGCGAATTGGACGAGATTAATAATAATTACTGTACATACATACAGGTTAGCTTAAATATAAGGAGATGCTCTCTGTGGACAACAGATACAGACAACAAATGATCATAGTCCGAGGACCAATTGCAAACTTTATCTGAATAGAAAAAATAAGGTTACCAGACCGACTCCGGACCTGAGTGTACTATAATTTTGTGCTGAAGTTTGAATTAAAGCGCAAAACTGAGAAAGAGGACTTATAGTCAGTCTTACATCCTATGATTTATAATAGAAAAAAAAATTATATACAGGACGCAGATCTCTCTCCAAAGAATAAATTCCTCAATGAGTCACCTAAGCTGAGGAACAACAAAAACTAGTAAGATTGTTGTTTTATAAGAATGTAATCGCCGAACCGGCATACGATTAAGTACCTACTTCGTATCTTGGTAGATGAGTACCTACAGTTACTCATCTACAAACATATGAAATAAGTAGTTTAGTTTGTAGATGAGTACCTACATTAGAGTATTTCATTTCAATAACTTAATTCAACGTCTCGGCAATCAAGGTGAATTGTGAAGGGAGTGGGCAAATCGTTTGTTAATATGTATTTTAAAAGCATTAGTCTGTAGTCGGAGGTCTAAAACCAAAAGACCACTCAATAGTGGCAATCGTCGTATCTCTAGTTTGTAGTTGTTTCAGTTTAATCTCCAAACTCAGCACTACTAAGTGTAAAATGTATGGTAATATTGTCGGCAAGTCAACTTTTTGCGTCAATAGTTTGCAGTTGGGATTATGACTTCTATCTAATGCCGGCGCCAGACCTAGCTTCACATATTTTAACACATCTTTGAAGACTTTGCAAAGATTTGAAAACACATTTGAACACATCTTTGAAGACTTAACAAAGCTTTGAACACATGTTTGAACACATATTGGCGCAACCTGCCAGACATGCCTCGAAAACACTTCTCTCCACAGTATGAAACTTTGAACGCTTTGATGTTCGCTAAAAAACCGACACCGCATGGCAAAGCGCAAATGTTTCTTCAAACTTTGCAAGTCTTCAAAGATGTGTACAAAGATGTATTTAAAGATGTGTTCAAAGATGTGTTCAAACATGTGAAGCTAGGTCTGGCGCCAGGATAACACAAATGTTGTATTGGTTCCATCACATTTAATATTGGGCTTTGGCAGTTCATTTAAAGTCGAATTGACTACTTCTATCGTTACTAATTAGTAGCTAAGCTGTATTCAATTTGATTAAACATCTGGTAGGTACAAAAATAAGTACTATACCTCTCCCAAAGCAAAAAACAAACAAAGGATATGAACAGATGCTCGTCCCACGTTCGGACGCAGCTTACTTGCAGAATTGCACCTTGCACCGGTGATGTCCTTGTCTGTCTGATCTTTCGCAATGAGATCTTAAACCTACTTGAGAATACAAAACTTAACATGAGAGTTTTTGCGATAAATTCGACATGAGAACGCTAAACACGACGTCCTTTGTCGTTAGTCTGTTTTATATTGTTTAGTATTTCGAAATTTTATATTAATGAGACTTGTTAATAAACAATAGAACCAACATCATGTTATGATTTTGTTGACGTCAAATTCATGATATTTCTCGGTCTGATTGTCGTCCTTGCCTGCTTACTAGACATCATCATTACTGGACAATACTCTGATTGTGTTGTGCAGATGTTCTCATTCAGGTCGGGCTGGGCGGTTATTCAATAAATATGTAATTCCTAGTGTACATGCAATACAGAATATTGTATCTTTATATTCTATCTAATGTTACGCGAATATAGGTACTAGTAACATTATCTATTGATTACGAAAGTTTCAGTCCCTTTTCCTAGTCATGTGACTAATGTTTCGGCCTGTCGTCATCTATAGTTCTGTTTGTTGATTGGTATATTACAGGATGTGACGTAAATTAACGATAATCTGGAAATCCTATCTCTAGTATCGATAATATTTATACAAGAAAAAGTGTTCAATATTGTCTTTTATATTTTCATACTATTTTGAAAATTGACATATTATGGTGCATTCGTGTGGTTAAAAAAAATTGTATATTAAGCAGTTTAAACTTTTGATGTTACTCACACAAATTGTGGTTAAGTTTTATACAGCGGGCCTTGTTGAATGCCTTCTGGGTTAAATAATAACACACACACAAGTGTATCACAAATACATAAGACTGTAAACTGTTGTAGCTTATAACTAGAATCCATTAGTAAATACTCAAGCAGTAGATAGTACAGACACCATCGTTCTAATATAATCATCATCATCAACCCATCATGTCCCCACCGAGGGGCACGGGTCTCTTACCTTTTTTTTTTGTTAACGGGGTGAAATGCTTTGTGCACCATAACCGCCACCCTTGGGGGAGGGCGACGGCCGTGTGTCGGACTCTCCTAATAATAGGAGAGGCATACCTCCTAAAACACCCCGGGGGCCGTCCTGTCGCTCGTGCAATGGGGCGCCGCCGGATCTCGCAAGTGGTGTAAGACGACAACGCGAATGCGACAGCGGCGCCCCGGCGACGTCGACCCGACTCGCAAGGAGTCGGGCCCACCCTCACTGGAGAAGGGGCATGGGCCCCCCACCACGGGTCTCTTCCCTGAGGAAGGTATAGGCCATACTCCACCACGGGGGCCAAGTCCGGATTGGTGGAGGCATGGACTGAATGCGCCGTATGTTGCTTAACCTTAGTGATCGTTTAAGATCACTCAGGCAGCCCAGGCTACGAGCGATTCTCTCTCCCTCTAATATAATCACTAGATTAATATAATTATAAAATAATAATAATAAATAATAAACTCACGCCCGTTATCCCCGAGAGGGTAGGCAGAGGCACCAATCACTAGAACTGGGCCCACGTTTTGCCGAGTTTATTAGTTTATTAATATAATTATATTCTCTAAAAATTATAAAAGATGAAGGAAAAGTTAATTAAAAGAATTTGCTAAACTTTTCTGTAATAAATAAAAAAATTATCAATAATGATTTTAGTATTATGTTGGTACTGCCGCGGTTCTTTGGCGAAGATTACATGCGAACATGAGTTACTAACTTAATTATGTATGTGAGCCTTTGAGAGGCGAATGTGTACCTACCGTATGTAATAAGTAGGTTACATACGGTAAACACTTATGTAAAGCTGTCAAATTAAGTTTATTTGTTATTCTGAAAGGATCTGAAAGCATCATAATATAAAAAAGAACCTTTATTTATTTGGCTTGATCTCACTGTCCAAATCATTTACCAATTAATCTATTATGTTTTATCTAAAATAATAACCGCTCGGAAGTGATTGATATGCTGAAAAAACTAAAATATAACAAAAACTCATGGCTTATGGCGTTTGGCGTATGGCCTATACCTTCCTCAGGGAAGAGACCCGTGCTCCTCGGTGGGGGCATAATGGGTTGATGATGATGATGAACTCATGGCTGTGTACCGGAGCTCGCAGTGGTAGGCAGAGACCAGGGCGATTTGCCACTTGTCAATGAAGAACCTTTATCCAGGCCGCGTTTCATAAAACTACAATTCATACTTTATCACAATTCCATGTACATTGCGTAGCTGTCTTCTTAATCTGCGGGTCAGTCTTCGCAACGTACAACGAATGGTCGTAGTAAAGTAAACTGTTCTATGAACCAGGCCCCAGATTATCTATTCCTTAAGCCTCACTTGATGTTCGATGGTGAGCGACGTGTCATGTTATTGATAGAAGGTTGTAGCTATTTCGTTGTCCTGATTTATTCGGGCTGTTTTATTCTGAATTCGTGACTTTTACTATCAATTGGCTGAAAAAACTTTCATATTGATCATGTTTAATCCGATATTTCACGAACTAATCGATTTACAATTTTATCAATATTCTTGTTTTTATCAATGCTTTCTAGTTCCAGTCACGTATTTAGAGATGGTTTCAAAATCAATTTCCAGGCATAGATATTAATCATTTTAGGATTGCTAAAATAACCACGTCTAATGTCATTCTAATAGAAATAAAATACCTTACAGTCTAGTCCACTGCGTAAACATGTGTTACAAATATTTGTTCTTCTGCAGCGATTCCAATAGAATAGAATAGAAACGTTAGATACATAGATACCTTATTAGACATTTGTTGAGTATCTAGTTCCTCAGTAATCAAAATGTAGGTAGGCACTCGGGTTTGTGATTATATGGCTGGTCTCTCATAAAGAAAATTTATATTAACATTGAAAAAAAAAATGGTGTACCGTCGACAGCATATCAAGTTTTACATTTTATAATGTGCGCTCTAATCAGTTACATTATGGCTGGTCTGTCATAAAGAAAATTCTTGCTGGACATTAGTACCTATTGGAAAAATTAGAAGCTGTGGTAGTAGAGCGGCAGAACGCCGACTTCATTCGGGAGGTCGTGGATTCGATTCCCGGCATGTACCCAATAACAACTGTGAAGGAAAACATCGGGTAACCTGCGTTTACCTCGGCGCTTGAATTTTCCAAGCCGCTGTGGACACGCGTGTTGATTAAGGCCATACTCTGAGAGAAGGCCTGAGCCCTATAGTGGCACGGATATATGTAGTTGTTATTCGTATTGAAAATAACATAATCTACAGTCGAAAGCACATCGACCTTTACATAGTACAGTACCTACACTGTCATCAGTTCCGTTACGGACGAATTTACAACAAAATGTAAAGGTTGACCTGTTGTTGACTGCTCCAATATCGATCCACATTGTAACCATATCGCACCGTGCTTGACTTGTTTAGCCCATAAGAAATATCTAGAACAATAATAATATTATCATATCGCGTAGGTACAAAGAACAATCCATATTTCATGAAGCCTGTCATCTAGATCTCAATGAACCCACAAAGATATTTCACTCTATAACAATTCGTAGATTAGATAAAATTTATTTCACCACACAGTGCATTCCATGCTGTCAATACTATCTTTGCCCTACAAAAGGTATTGTCTCAAACATGTAAATCTGATTATTTCCTGCCCCGGATAATGTTTATCCCAAAGGACAATGTTTAACCTAACCTAACAGTTCAGACGGTTTGTTGCAGCTAGTTCCCCCGAAAGCACTAGAAATTTCTGGAAGCTTTGTGTTTTGGATGGTGTGTTCGTCTAAGTAGAGCGGTCGATAGTTCGTTGACTCTTCTCTAGCGACTTCTCTCTGCAGGTCTCAGATCTCTCTGATATTGAATAATTCTTAATAAATTACGATTTGATGAGGTCCCTCCAATTAACCTGCGATTTTATGCAACGTTTTCAGCATCGCGGTAAAGGCTGCCAAATGGGACGTCCATTAATTACGTGAGGTCAAAATCCTAGAGGTGTCCGACTAAATTTCTAATGCCCGAATTTGCCGAGTCTTAAGACCTACTTGACCCGTTTTAAGAGCTTATTTTGGTCTCACCACTCTAAGACGTTTTTGTCAAAATACCGGTCAAGTGCGTGTCGTGTCATGCGCATAGTAGGGTTCTGATCGTCAAAATAGAAGAAGGGGCTTAGAAGGGCTGCTTGGTTGATATCAGGATGTAATGTTTTAGGGTTCCGTACCCAAAGGGCACTAGAATATTGCAATAGGAAAACTATCCATAGGTCTTAAAACAGACTGAAACACTCTTAAGACGGAGTTAAAGCCGGCTTATGACAGGAATTCCTCTCTTAAACCGACTTTAACCGCCATTCTTAACAGTGTTTTAGTGGTATTGACTTGTAAATAAGGCTGCGAGTCCTTATTTTAGTCCACATGTGGGTTGCCGTACCCTTGTTCAAGTATTTGTACGGGCACGTCGAATTTCAGAATCGATATGCACCAGCTAGTTCGGACCATTCAGATCATACAATATGTAGAATTTACGTCAAGAAAATTTAAGTGATGGAGTTTTTCTTCACAGTAAATACTTCGTATTGCATTTTTGGGAGCTGCTATACTAGCTGTATGTTATGTACCATGCATCTACCATCGTCAACCCCTTACCCTTGAACTAACCTAGTCATAATACCGCCAACCACCAACACTTTCTCAAGTGTTGCGTCGTGAGTGCCAGAGTGACACTGATGTCAATGATATCGGTGCGGTTGCGAATGCATAGTATTAGAAAGATTATGCTACTGTTGATTGAAACAGTTCCCAGCGCCATTGTTGCCGCAGTGACCGCGGACACGTGAGCCAGACCCGTGCCGTTATATCGCGATAAGCGTCTCTCAACGTGATCGATTAGGTGTTCGGTTTCAGACTTAAAGGACGCAGAAGTCCAGCCGTTGGGCATACGAATATGCTCAATAAATTGTGGATTGCCCACGAGGGTAATGATTCCATTCCAGGGAGTTGAAATAAGTTTCCATATGACTGGCAGAGCAGTCAAGGTTTCTCCAAATCTGTGACAGGGACCGGAGACAGAAGTAAAAACCGTCGAACTTGTGGGGGCTCTCGCAAATCGTATTTGTCGTCGCAGTCGTGAATTTCAATATCATCATTCTGGTAAAGTGTTAGGGAAACGGTAAAGGTTCTGGTAAAGCCAGTTTATATTTTTGGATCACACCCCATGAAATGTGACGTTGTGAAACAAACGTTTTTAGTATTGATAAGAAAGCTGTTCTCAAATGTATACGTAATACGGTATTTGACACTATCAACAATAAATTATTTGAGATGCTCGATTAAAACAAAAATTACAAAATGATTCGGAAAATGTATTTCTTTTAATCATTTACTAGTTATTACAATTTTTAAATAGATGAAACATAAAAAGAGTGCTCTGAAATGTGACGTCACAAGCAAGTATTTTCATACAAAATTCCGTTTTAAAAGTAACTCATTTGACATCCTGTCAAATACCCAATTACGTTGTCGTGTGAGCACAAACGAAGCTAAAGTTGGTCTTTTGTTGTAGGTTTAGTTTTGCAGTTACGGACTTGCAGGGCTGCTTGGTGCAAAAGGTCTCGGGAAACTGGACTGGTAGTGCTGGTTGATTAGTTCGATTTCTAGTTGCTTTACTTCCAGTGCGTTTTCTTTCAATGTCATCGCAACAAGTCTCATTGATAAATGAAAGAACTATGATTGATGACTTTTAATTTCGCAGACATTGGTTTGATTTGTGAAAACGTAGACGTAAATATTCGATCATTCATTGATCAAGGAATTGTTTATGGTAAAACGCCGGCCATTGACCGCCACTTTTTCCTTTAAGTACGTCTAGTTACTATGCCCCCATCAGCGTAGTTATGATGATTCAAAATTGTGCGTCATGCAATAATGATTGATGTTATTCGGTTGTCACACCGTTTGTTCGAGTGGCAAACAAATTTACCTACACTAACGTTGCCGAACCAGACGCCAACCTACTTTAGTCTATGTTGATTATTACCTAGTAACGTAGTAATACGATGGAATGAGTCAAATGTATTCGCGTAGAAAATCACAGACATGCTTTGTCTCATTAAATACATTGAGTGATTAAGTGTATGTGGATGTGGATATGACAATGTATTGTACGTTGTAGGGTCAGGTAGGTACCTACATCCGTGCGGAGTTTCTGGTCTTCCATCGGACGCGTCCCCCGGGTGGCGGATAGGGGAACGCCCTCCAGATATGGAGGGTACCGGCTTCGGCCGGCGCGGACCAAAACCAGAGGGAGGGGGACGTCCAGTGGCTTGCGCTGCTGGATGTCCCGCGGGGTCCACCATGGGCCCCGCACCCGTAACCCCACATTGAGCGGGGCTGGGGGCCTTCGGGCCGCGAGGAGACAACCTCTATAAAAAACACACGGTGGGGGCCCTTTCTATGTCCCTCTGTCCAGCAGAGGGCATGGAAGAGGGCTGGAGGGGCGGGGAGGGGCGCGAGTTCCGCAAGCCGGGTCTAAGGGAGGGACATTGCGGGTGGTAAGCCAGGGACCAGGGACTGGGCACCCCATATGGTCTCTGGCCGAGGGGCGTTTTCTTGGGAGGGCATTCGATGGGCCGAGGATCCGGGCAGAGGGCCACAACGGGTCCTCGGTAGTTGGAGGCTTGTGGAGCTCGCGCCTCTCCGCCGGGAGAGCCGCTGGCGCGGGGGACGCTCGCGGACCTTGCGCCGCCGGTTGAGAGAGGGTCACAGACGGCAGGTTGGGGGACCTGCCGTCCGATATCGTGACGGGAGAAGGGGATGGGGGGCCCATGCCCCTTCTCCAGTGAGGGTGGGCCCGACTCCTTGCGAGTCGGGTCGACGTCGCCGGGGCGCCGCTGTAGCATTCGCACTGTGGTCTGCCACTTGCGAGATCCGGCGGCGCCCCATTGCACGAGCGACAGGACGGCACCCGGGGTGTTTTAGGAGGTATGCCTCTCCTATTATTAGGAGAGGAGAGTCCGACACACGGCCGTCGCACTCCCCCAAGGGTGGCGGTTATGGTGCACAAAGCATTTCACCCCGTTAACAAAAAAAAAAAAAAAAGGTAGGTACCTACATGTGTTAAATATAAAGCATCAGAACGAATTGTTAAGAATCGCTAATAGAACGATATCAATTTGGCTACATACCCGGAATTTCCATTGGTCTAATCGCATGAGACTGCCTGTTGCTCAGCAGTTTGATTTGACCGATGTAAGAGGCAACCACGACCTTGCACCACCGCTGTCTGACATTGGGCTGGTGATTTCGCATCGCGTTTTGTTGTACGATCTCATTCCACAGTGCAAACGCAACAAAAGTACAGGCTCTATTCGGTTTCCCTTTTTAACACGTTTCTATTAACATTTCTATTCTCTTAGTCTGTATGTAACTGGCAAACTGAGAAAATAAAAAAAGGAAATTTAGTTTTCTTACTGTCAAATCGACTTGTTACTGAACAATTCGGATGACTATACAATTTTGGTATCGTAGCCAGGAGTGGTTAGTGAAATTATTCAACTCTCCATTGCGACATATATTTTGTTTTTGTCAATTTTAGGCAAACTTCAATACCAGTGTTGTTTATTTTGTGACATAAAACCACGTTAATAACGACTAAAATCATTCGATAAATTATGGTTTAAAACAACTCGCTTTTGTTTGTTAATATATTGTTAACAGCAGCTGTCCGTTGGCAAACGTAGACAGACTATTAGCGTTCGAGAAACGCCTGTCATTAGCGAAAGAGAACCTGGGGTAAGAAATGAAACACAAATTTTCTGTTCATGCCTTTAATTTAAGGTATCAAAATATCCAGCTGAATTCAATGCCTAAGGTCTTTTATTTGAGCCAGGTTATACGTTTCGCCTGAACTAAGGGATCAAATACCGAGTACCTTAGCCGTTTATTCAGATTACTTTTTTATCAATGTTTACAAGTTTATACCTACTTCTTTGTGGACTTCGGTACCTCTTTGCAGATCGCTACCATGAAGTTGCGTGCACAAACCACTGCCCTGCTAGATATTTTATTCTCCTACATTACAGACCTATTAACTCGGAATTGCGCTCAGTTTCGACATGCCTAATGACTTTATACCTAACGAGTATCTTTGCCCAGTGCCTGCCACTATTAGTTAAAGGCCATTCTTGCAACATAAATGAAAATTGGTCAGATAACCTCAGACCATATCTGATCTGAAGAAGTCAACACTGAATCAAAGTAAAATATTTTAGCCTTCTTTACAGTCGGCTCTGATTCGCAGCTTGAATTAAGTACTTCACATGTCTGTTTTATGGGGTCCTGCTGTTTGACCAAAAGTCATTTGGCAAAATTACACTCGACAAACAATGTTTGACAAAAAATGCTTTCGCCAATTGATCATTTTACTACTAATCATTTTACAAATGACTCACTTATCCAAATGATCAACACTTAAATTTACATTTTACAAATAATTATTTTACTTAATGAACATTTAACAACTGAGTTATCAGACAAAACTACTATTGGTCTAAAAACGTTTGATAAAATGTATTATTTGACAAATGTTTCGTTTATTAATCAATCTTACGAACGGGGGGTCGGCGATGTAAAGAATACGTGACAACAGAAATATAGGTGCGACGACGCGCGTAGCGAAGCGGAGCGCGTCGGAGCGTTAGGTTCTCTATGTAAGATCGAAAACAGACTCGACTTTGATGCGTTCAACATTTTGTTAAATGACATTTGGACAAATGCTTCATTTGCGAAACATATTATTTGGTGAAATTAAAAAAGGTCAATTGACATTTTAATATTCAAAACATTTAACAAATGTAGTGTTTGCTAATGGATCATTTGCTAAGTGAGTTTTTGTAAGATGATACTTTTGTCAAATGTCTCGTTTGCCAAATGAACATTTGGTTAAACGTTGTTTGTCGAATGACCATTTGTCAATAATTTTTTGGTCAACCATTAGTAATCCCTGTTTTATACCTTCGGTTTCCCGTGCACTAACTGTTAACAGCTGTCAGACGTTTTTTATAAACTTTGATCAACTCATATCTTTTACAAGTAGATTAACAGGTTGAAGGGTAATGAAGCAACGTATACACGTCACACTGTAGAACACAGGTTTTCTCTCAGAGAGAGAGAGAGAGTATATATTATTATTTTATTCCGGAGAAGAGAGCGAGAGAGAGCGAAAGAGAATATGGAGTTAATTACCACGAGTGCTTCCCATGTATTGGTGATTTCAAGCTCAGAGTAGGCGTAATGTTAATGTTGACGCCTAACGCTTGATCGAGCATACCAGAATAGCTTTATCTATCTACGAGTATATCAAAATGAAACGAATCTGCTGTCATGAATTTGTGATGGCGTATCTCGCTATCTGCAGTTGTCTGGATTACGCTTATCCATACCGGTCGATATTGCACAATAAATTGAGAGGTACCTCTGGGTCAGGCTGGGATTAGCATTTGCTCAGCGCGCGTAACCGCGGTTGTTGGCTTCCCAGCGGGCTTTCTGTTACGGAAAAATTGCCACAAAAGTACCAAATGTAGAAGGGTGATCTGTCATAAATTTAGTAATGATTAGAACTATCCAATTTGCTTGTTTGTGTATTGTTTATATATGAATCTCACGGATTAACCTGTACTTTCTTGTGCTGTTTTTTCTTTGTGTATTCTCAAAAGCAGGGGAGTAATTAATCTCGTCCGCATTCCCAAGAAGGTAACAAAGGCTCTTTGCACTAGTAATTTTATATTTTGAACTGATACTACCACCGAAGAGGGTATAGGATATATATATAGATTAGAAGTCAACATGCAATACAAACCAAAAGAAAGGCGTTGACAAAAAAGTGGGTAATAAACTAGCCGAAGCAGAGCAGCTCTTCTGTTAAAAGTAGTCATTCGCATTTCAGCGGCGTTGCAGTACTTTCTACCCGCTATCGTACGATCTCTGCTTCACCTCGTCAGCATCGGAAGCCGATTGCTATCTCTTCATTAACTGCCGATTTAACCAAATAATCCGATTATCAATTATTATTGTTCACTTGCTTACGAGAAGCTTTTGAATGCTGGCGCAATAGATACTTACTCTGCATAGCCAATGCTTTCGTTCTTTTTTTGAGAATGAAGATTCAAGATTGACAAATATCTATTTAATCATTAGTGTTATTGAGAGCGGTCGCTAATTGTGTTATCTATTGATTCTCCAATGACGCAGACACAGCTTGCCGATGCTTTATTGTTTTAATTATGTGAAACCTGCTCAGCCGTATCTTGGAAGTAAGCAGGCAGATATTGTTCGATAGGTGAAAGTCAAACACATGTAAGTTTCAACGTATAATTCCTGGTATTTCTAGAAACTATCTACTGTGGTTACCCTTGAGCTCTCTGGTATGGCTCTATCATTTTCCTCACCCCGAGAAAATGCTACTGGTCCACCGCAAGCTACTCCATTGCGGTTCGACCGCCATCAACGGTACGTTCATAAATTGCAAAGAACCGAAGTACGACTAGATTTCACGACTCCAATCCTGTTCCTCTCGAACGAATAATTGAGTAATAGCATAACAGGGGACTGATGGCCCTTTGTGAGTGGCTGTAGCCAGTGTTTTGTTTGCTCGATCGTTTTCATTGTAAGTTAAGTGATGTAGGTTATATTACCCAGAATTCCATTGTCAGCTATCTAACCTACATCAGTTGCACAGCACACCCATTTTTTTGGTTTTGTTTATATCAAGAAGACGACCGATATATAGAGTTCAAAAAAAAATTTCTTAGTCTTAGCAATAGTGATATTTCTTGAAGTACGTGAATAAACATATTTTATTATTTTAATTTATTTTACATGAATAAATTACCTAAATAAAATCTATGTAATTTTTATAAAAACTTGAAACAGTCGTACCTATGTATTTGTAAAAAAATACTCGCTTATAAAAAGTTCTTTAAATGTACAGAGTTACGCAGATGAACATTTCCTGAAAGATGTCTGCTAAAGTTTTTATTTTACAACAACATCTGTGCTATGACTTTTGAAACTTTTTTGTTAGATTTTCCAATTCTTTTCTTTTATATGAATTAGAGTTTTGTGGGCTTTTCTAGGCCTACAAAACTCAAGAAATGCTTAGTTGACACTGAAGTAACAGTTTTCAATAACAAGTTGTACTATAGAATGCAAACATAATTGACACCTGTTGGCTGTTTGCTGAAGCTCGTTTTACTTAAACTCTGTCAATGCCTCAAACTGTAACCTGGATGGTTGCTGCAAGTAATACTTCTGACGCATTTGCTTACAAGTGGCCATTCACGTCAGTTCACGCTCCAGCCAATTTTACTTGAGATCTGCACATTTCTTGAACATAGACGTTGCGGCAGCAACGGACCGGAAATGTTAAACGTTAGGTTTGTTTCTTCATCACGAAACTAGATTTTATTCATTCAATGTAAATAATTCATTATCTAATTCGTTCGTAATTGATGTCAATCTAACTAAACGGTGTCACGTTAGCGGGCGGGCTGTGGAAATAGAAAGTGTCAAGTGGCTGAACTAGCGGTAGTAACACGAACTGAATACTGACAAGCTATTGAATCTTGCATTCCTTGTCGTTTTGGGAATCTTTCTTTCGTATCTTTAAAGCTTCAAAGCTGATTTCAACGTGAGGAACGTTGACATTTGACGTTTTTGAAGATTCGCACAGATTGTTGGGATTACTTTTTATTATTGGGATTCTACCAATTGTCCGTACTTCGACGATTCTCTAAGCCTTTTTCGCTAATAGCGTGTCTGTTGGCATGAAAGTAGAATGTATTACTACAAGGGAATTGTAACCCCTGCAATTTTTCGCCTCGCCTCTGTCCAGCCAGCACTTGCAAACACGGAAGCACTGCTTCTCCAACCATCCGAGCGAGATGTATCAGTTGCACAAACGCACGCCGATTTCGAACGCGGAAACTTTGTACATTTTGCAATGGTTTCCGTGGCTGAAAGAAATCCGACTGGACACTCCGGTTGCGCCTGAGTGGACGCGTCGAGGATGCCGCTCAAGTGGAACGGGCGTTGGTCATTATTGATTCGATAGCACGGACTAAAATGTGGATGCAAAATCTCTGCGCAAACTTAGCGAAATTAAGAAATAAGGCATTTATCAAAATTGTTTCAGAAACACTATGCAAACAAGTAGGTAGACAAACAAAATACACGAAAATCAACAAAACAAAAATAAAAACAAAACAATAGTGAAGAGATGTGCAAACATTAACTTATACTGAGATCAAATTCGTCTCATTTCGCGAGGATTTGCTTGGCCATCCCCTTATGGATCGAACCTTGATTACTGTCGAAACCAAAATTGAATTCGAATTAAGCCGCCTCGCCTTAAGCCGCGCCTCACTTGGCTACTCATATTATTAAGTAAGTATAAACTATCCATTGCCGGATTTCCTGACGAATCCATAGCACCTTCTAACATTTCATTTCATTAGTGAAAAGGGCTTAATATTTAGTAAAATGGAATGGGTTCAGTGGTGGTTTTTGGGAATCTCCAGCCATGTATTAAACATAATTATACCCTCAAAACATAATTAAGATTAAGAGGGTAAGTATTCTTTACTAATAATCTGATTCGGGATCAGACAGGCCGACTTACTATTTTCTTAGGTGGGGATTAAGGGACATTTACATACGTACATTTTTTTTATACAAAAGCTGACCTGCGCAACTTAAACAGCTGATTCACATTAGTTTGCCACAGTATGACCAATATCTGCCTATAAGTCGTACCGGTTCCCCCTACGCTAACAATCTGTTAATTGTTAAGTTTTAAAGAAATTTAAATAAGTCTCCTTTTTTTCGTAAGCACTGACAAGCTGTTAACAGTATTAACATGACATTGACAACATGTTAGTGTACGAGAAACCGGGTGTAAGATTTGATTTACATTGCTTCTGGCCCCACACTAGGATACCCTGTGTCGTGGGAACCAGAAACAGCGACGTCACAAACATGTAAACATCCAAGACCTGGAGGTTTTTTTTCTCTCCCCAGCCGGGGATCGAACCCGGGACCTCTCGCATGGTAAGCAGAAGCGCTAACCATTACGCCACAGAGGTCGCCGGTAATACTTATATGTCACAGTGTTAGTTCGCATACTCCTCCGAAACGGCTTGACCGATTTTGGTGAAATTTTATGTATATATTCGGTTGGTTGTTATTTATTTTTCATAGCCCTAAGTGAAAAAAAATATGGCGAAACAACGTTTGCCGGGTCAGCTAGTGTTATATTAAACCAAAATAATGCTTATTGAATCTACTTAAAAGTGAGTAGTTTTAAACAGAGATCATTAAGAACCTTAGTAAAAATGGAAAATGGTTTACTAAGATGAACTAGGAAATAATTCCATTATCTGGGAGATCTTTTTTGTGTAGCACTATTCTTGGAAATACACAAGCAAAAGCGAATATAAATGACCATGCTATTCGTCCGACTAACTTAGTAGGTAACTACGTATTGTACTTCGTACTAAAATTACTTTTCCTTTCTTTCCAGGTAAGCATTGAGATGTAAATTTCACAAAGAGAAGCAATTTGCAAGAGCATCTATGTTCGGACGTAATTTATTAGTAAGTAATTTGGCTGATGATGTTGGGGTTTCGTTCCTTCCTCTTAGCTTATCTGGCACATACTCGTAATACCTACACTGAAACGTTGTATTAGGAATTAGAATTTTTGGGAATGTTTTCAGAAGATTGTCACAAAATCGGAGGCTAAAACACATGTCATGACGCGATAGTTCACTAGGAGAAAACAAAAGAGGTACAAAACGTATTATTCAACATTTCAGTGTACAGATTAATGTTTGCACTGTCGATTTCACAAACAGTTGTTTCCAATAACAGAGGAGTGACGTACTATGTGTTTTCCAATAATTGAATTACCACCTTTTAAATGGGTTAGCGCTTTGTTTCTATATGACCTAAAAGAATCAATAGCATTTTTCTCTTCATTTCTCTGTATTTTACCTGCAGTGAAAATGGTTATTGTAAGCAAAATCATAAACATGAATGATGCGGTATTCGATTTTAGTTTTTCATTCAATCATTGGGTTTTAAATCTAGACAACAATACTAAGCAAGCAAGCGAATCTGGTTGGAGTTGGCAGTAGGTATTTGAAGTAAATCCGAGCGTTTAGGTTCTGTATTACAATTACAACGCAACCAGATGGGTGACGGAAGTGACCTATGTAGCCAATTTAGGCCCAAAGTAAATAAATACTACCACAGTAACATGATTGTCCTGTTGTCACTGTGCTGCCTACACGCTATACTCTTTGCTACCTTGTCAGCATATTTCTTTTTTGTTCGAAACATCGAGTCTAGTATGTATAGTTGCAAATTTTATTAATTAATACACTCATATTTTTCAACCTTTT
This sequence comes from Yponomeuta plumbellus, assembly GCA_947310845.1. Lineage (NCBI taxonomy): Eukaryota > Metazoa > Arthropoda > Insecta > Lepidoptera > Yponomeutidae > Yponomeuta > Yponomeuta plumbellus. Next base: position 16,646,310 of record OX371194.1, read on the forward strand.
TCTAATGATTTAAAGGTTGGAAAGCGGGGGAGCAAGCAAAATGGTTGATTTCGAGTTGCGCAACGCTATTCTTTCTCTATAACTTGTTACGTTTTATCGTATTTAATTGGGATGTATTCTGCTAAATCGCTCTACATGGCGTGTCGCGTGCACGTGCGCTAAATGTCTTGCTCCTCAGCTCGACGTATACGTGATGCCTCAGACAAACGGATGCCATTCTCTGACAATACACTCTTCACCAATTCGATAGACTTTCTACTTCTGGATACTGTCATATGGCACGATTCGAAAACACCTTGACGGCTTTTGATAGTACGATTACCATATTCTGTGACTTATTGCCTTCTAATAAATGAATGTCAGTATCAGGTGGTCTAGTAGTTTCAATAGGTAATACTGTCTCTTCCGAAAGTTTCAAAAGTTGTAGAATTAGAATATTAATTATATATAAGACTAGGTGTTGCCCGCGACTACGTCCGCGTGGGCTTTAGCTGAGTAAAGTGTTTGCAAATAAGATAGGGATACTTAAAGCGCATGCGAAAGAGCTTTCATACTAACTTCGCAACCCCCTCTTACCCCCTTAAGGGATGATTTTCGAAAAACTACTTTACACGTCTTTCATGACTTTTAATGAAGGATCTTCATGCTGAATTTAAGTTGAATAACTTCATAAACGGCCAAGTTTCATACTAACTTTGCACCCCCCTTTTTACCCTGTTAAGGGATGATTTTCGAAAATTTATTTTACATGTTTTTCATAACTTTTAATGAAGGACCTTTATATTGAATCTCATTCGAATAACTTCAAAAACGGCAAAGTTTCATACTAAGTTTGCACCCACCTTTTTTCCCCTTAAGGGATGATTTTTAAAAAACTATTTTACACGTGTTTCATCATTTTAAATGAAAAACCTTCTTACCAAATTTAATTTGAATAACTTCAAAAACGGCAAAGTTTCATATTAACTTTGAACCCCCATTTTACCTCTGATGATGGGATGAATTTTCAAAAATCCTTTCTTAGTGCTCCCCTACGTTACAAAAGGAACCCCTGTGCAAAATTTCAAGTTTCTGACCCTTATAGTTTAGGCCCTGCGTTAATATGTCAGTCAGTCATGCCCGGTTTCTGAGGTCCATTTAAACCTAGCTTATCTATTCCATAACGCTATTGATTCAATAACTTGACATTTTACGTTTCTGAACACCTATGCAAAAAATAAACTTGGTTTAAACTTCGTTCAACTTAACCGCCCGGATTTGGTCGGTTATCGAATCTATAACTTTATTTGACGTTTCAAGGTTTCAAGTGATATTAGTTAGACACATGACAAAACATAACTATCATCTGAATTTTTTTTTTCTTCACAGTGGCTAAGATACATTATTGGTTTAGGTTGTGAAAAAGTATTCTCATCTATTTAAAAAAATGAAATCTTACTGTAAGGTGATTTAAAACTATTATTTTAATTATTTTATGTATGAAAAACCTGAATCTGCAGTAGAATACAGATGAAATGTGTATTTTAATAGTAGGCTTCCAAATAGTTCCATCTAGTGGCGGAATGGTGAACTACTTATCGGTTCGATAACTATACGACCGTCCTGCGTGTACTCAGAAACGCATTGACAATTAACTGATGTTTATGGAACTGATAACTTTATTGATTCTATAGCTAATGAACCATTAACTTTGAACCTCAGAAACCGGGCATCAGTCAGTCAGTCAGTCAGCTTCTCCTTTTATATATATATAGTTCTAGCAGAACTAACTACTTTTAATAGTTTAAGAGAACTCTTTGGTTCGTGGCGTAATTTGTGCAATTGAATGTTGTCTTCTAAATCACATATTGAAATGAAGGCATCTCGACAAGACGAGAAAACTTTAAATGCATCGCATTCTGCGAACTGCTTCTTTGCAGAATGTCGCTGAAAGAAAGCAATGTCAACAATGTGCTAGCTCGATGATACGCAGATATTTTTCTATCGTTTTGTAATTAATTCTAACCATTTAAACATACCCGATCACTTGATAAATTAAATGCAGCAACGACGCACGTGTAGCTTCGATTCAACAAAAGTGTCCAAATTAGTGGATTCTATTGAGACGGCATCGGCACCGTAACATTAAAGTTTACATTCGTGTTTGCGCAGGGTTCCCGCTTACTTTCAGACCTTAGTATGGACTTTAGTGCCATACCGCCTTATTACAAAAACCTGAATAAGTCCTGGTTTAAACCAAGACTAAAAGATCTAGGTTTGTTACGGTATCAAAGTTAGACCCAGATCAAATGTGTGTCGTTATTACAAATAGAAGACTATTCGAGGATCAGTTAAACCAGAGATCAGCTATGGTTCAAATAATATTCACTGATTCGTTCATTCAGCTTTCATTCAATGCTGCGTTCCGTTTCACTAAATGGATATTATCTTCACATTTTAAACGCAAAAATATTCATTATTGCGTTTAAAATAACCTATACATCGTAAATTGTTCTTTGTTTAGGTTCCAATGTAACTAAAATGAGCACTATTAATTATTATATTGTTATTGAAGCGTTTTTATAATGAAGTGGCTACTCTCATGTGAAATGGAACGATATATTCGAGCGCGCGCGCCGATCCGAGACGTCAAAAATGTTTAAATCTGATTATGGCTGAATAGCTGATGGCAGATAAAAATTGTGTCAAAAAAAAAGTTTTGATTTATTTATTACTACATTTTGTCCGCTCAAACTTTATTAAAAGCACTTTTATCCAATATCTTGAGATTATAGCCTCAGTGTAAATCAAGAGTATAAGCTATCTATATTCCAAATTTCATCCAAATCCTTTTAGTAGTTTTTGCGTAAAAGAGGAATAAATACCCATCACACTCACAAACACAAACCCGTGGAGGGAGTAATCAACGCACAAACCAAACAAATTCAAACGTCAATTTGGAGGTTAGTCCATAGATAAACTAGGGGTATCAGAAGTTTAACTTTAGTACCATAGATAGTCCATGACGTAGCTATAAACTTCGTTTTGTAATAACATTTTTGGTTTAAACCTGGTAACAATCCCAGTACTAAATTTAGACCGAGTTTTGGAATAAGGCGGATAAGGTTTATGCACTGGGTAAACACCGGCGTCGGTCACCCGTTCCGCATCGTGCATCCGAATGTAGAAAAAAACTTTAAACCTTGTAGGTACAGAATAGAAGTTTCTGGACTTGCATTATGTATAAATTAGCGGCTATTTCATTTCCTATTCAATTTGCTTGACGGACGCCTTAAAAGTGATTGTTGCAACCTGCCAACAGTTACATTCAGAGTTCGACTTGATGCGCTGGCTGCAATTGTTTTATATGCTATGTTAACACATCAAATAATTCCCTTGTTCCGATGCGAGTGAATGATTACCAAAGCTTTCCACATCATTTTTTCATGTTGTTCAGTTTCACTGTCTAAACTGGATGGAATTTCTGTACAGATGCATGCATGTTTTACATACTTCATTATGGAGTACCAGAGAGAATTTGTTGGTTGACGATGGCAAGCGCATTGGATGCAAATATGGGTTTTGCGACAGGGTAATTCTGCTGCAATTGAATTGTAATGCCGCAGTTGGATTTACATATTGAAAGATGAGGAATATGGTTACCGGCCTAGAGCGGGTACTATTTATTATAAGAGACCTAATACAGGTTTGGCTGAACTATTGAGGTTTTCGTAGCTTTGTATATTATAATAATTGTACTTCCCCAACGCTTTTAAATTTATTTTCAGTTCTCACAGAACTGGATGTGATGTTCATAGTAAACGACTCGCCTGAAATAATGTTTTACATTTTTGCACACGTTGAAATAAAGTACACGAAAAAGCGGTCAAGTGCGTATCGGGTCACGCACGCGCGTTATAAGGTTCCGTAGTTGGCCGTCTATATTTGCGGAATTAAGAGATTTTTGCTCCGCTCTGGTTAACGCTCTAACTCCTTAATATTCCGCAAACGGATCCCTGAATAAGATTCATGGATCCGTTTTCTTACACCCACAATATTTTTATCTCATTTATAATTGTGAACAAGCTTTCTGTACTAATAGTAGGGGAGCCCATGATGCTAAATCGGGATTTACTCGAGCGTCATAGAGACCTATTTGATTGTGAAGTTTAGATGATAAGAAGAAAAAAATGTCATATAATATATACCTTTTCAGCGGTGGGGGGAGCGACTATAGATTTTCAAAAATGTAAAAAAAACTGTTGCATGGACATACTCGAGCGCGTCAGATATTGATAGCATCTATATCCTGTGTATTTTTGAAAATTTACGTATGTTAATCTGATTGTTTCAATGATGGGGGTGGTCGTACTGTTATACCCTTAGCCTCTATACACTATCGCTGAATCATCCCCCTTCAATACCCATACTCTCAAGTCAGCATTAACTCATTATCAAGTCCTTCAGACACGGCTTGACTCAGTCTCAATCCATACTCCGTCGCGTAAACGCTGGTCCTTTTTATTTTCCTGTACTAATTCTTATTTTAAATAAAGTTCTATTTCCGTGTAATTAAAAATTCTTTTTTTAAAAACCAAATCTTGGGACCCGTTGTAACATTGGTGGCAGCGATAAGGGATCTCGCACAGGTCCCTGGAAACGTCTCCCAATAAAATCTAAAACTTTTAAGTGATACCTCTGTGACCTTTTGTGAAGTGCTATATTCTGGACGTGACAATAGTGTTTCCAACCTTCTACATCTACTGCGCAAAGAGTCATCGCCATCAGCGCGATTCCTACGGGAGCTCTTTGTCTGCCCATCGTGTTCATCGTGCCAGTTCCACTGAATCCGCCGTTCCTCATGTTCATCGTGCCAGTTCCACTGAATCCGCCGTTCCTCATGCTCATCGTGCCAGTTCCACATCGTATCAGTCTCACTGAATCCGCCGTTCCTCGTGTTCATCGTGCCAGTTCCACATCGTACCAGTTCCACTGAGTCCGCCGTTCCAACACCAACGAGTTCATCGCACTAGTTCCAGTTCCAGCTTTGGAGTTCCAGTTCCCGTCTGCAATGTTCCAGTTAGTAAACCTGCCAGTCCTGTGAGTTACAATATCTTTTCATATAAAACAATGCAGTGACTATTTTAAAGTGAAAAAACAATCGTCGTTCTGTGTTAATTATTCATAGGTACTTTCTAGTGACAACATATTATTAGGTACTTGCCTAAGATCAGAACGCAAACTGCTAACTCATTATTCCAGCGAAGAAGTTCTTATCTCGTGTTTATGCAACGCCGTTTCTCGGACTTGTTATTGTCCCGCATAGCTAACAATAATTTTGTCGTTGATAAACAATTCAATTCTTAGAAATGTCGAAAGATTATAAGGACGCCATCGAAGGCGCAGGTACTAGTGGTACAAGTGGTACACGCAGTCCACTGGTAACCGCACCAATCGAAATGAATATTCTAATAAAATTCATAAATAAATTCGACGGCAGCAGGGACAGATTAAGTCCATTCCTGAATAACTGCCGCAATGCCATGAATCTCGCAAATGCGTCTCAACAGGACCTTCTACTAAAATACATTTTGAGTCAACTCGAAGGCAGAGCCGAGACTGCCTGTTCTATTAAGGAGTTTGAAAAATGGTCCCAACTCGAAGATTTCTTAAAGTCCCAGTTCGGAGAAACCAAACATTACACACATTTGCTTTCTGATCTTCAAGATTGTAAACAAAACTTCAATGAGACGGTCAACCAGTTCGCGCTTCGAGTTGAGTCTTGCTTGTCGAAATTACTCACCGAAATAAATATATCGATACCAACTAAGCGCAAACTTGAACTGACTGGCCGTGTCGCCGCAATGCAAGACTTAGCCTTGCATGTTTTCTTGACAGGTTTGAATCAGCGCCTGTCAATGATTGTCCGATGTCGTAATCCTAATTCTTTAAATGAAGCAATAAATATTGCTGTCGAAGAAGAAAAAATGATGCAACATGTTTACAGGAGAAATGTTACGCCGTCTTCATCCAATGTAATTTCCAAACGTGATCAATTCAACCAGTCAGGGTCCAGAGATAACAGTTACCGACAACAATATTCTCGCGACCAACATGGGTCAACAGGCACAAGGGTGCCTACTTATTACAGGTCAAATCAGGCTCAAGTCACTCCGCACCCTCAGCGCTCTGCTCAATGGAATTCAAACTCTAATGAGGTCATCTGCCGTTACTGCAGAAATGCCGGGCATACTATCGAAAATTGCCGTAAGAGGGAGTACAACAATAATAGAATGCGCAACGCCCCTAATACTTATTCACGCGGGTTTTCCACATCCAACCAAAATCGTGAACGTCAGACGCATAACGTCGAATTCTATTCCGAAACTGAAGAGGGTGTCGATGAAGTAGACACCAACAATGAAACATCGAACATAGATCCGAATTTAAACGAGTAGGCTTTCCCGGCCCGTACCGCCCGGGAAATGACCCCCCTAAATTAAAAGCCGGTACCACAAAACCCACTAAATCCACTGAATCGCTAGCAGCACACGGACAGGGTAACCAGCCCCAAACTCACCGCTCTAGCATACTTTCTAAATCAACCGTATCGACGAAATCCGCTGTATCTACTAAATCGCTAAGCGCAAACGGACAGGGTTACCAGCCCCAAACTCACCGCCTTAGCAAACTTTCTACATCCGCTGTATCTACAAAATCCACTGTATCTACTAAATCGCTAAGCGCAAACGGACAGGGTAACCAGCCCCAAACTCGCCGCGCTAGCATCACTACTCCATCCACTGTGTCTCCTAATTCAACAATTCAAAATCCAAATCCGAAATCTCGTCCCTCACAAAACAATATTGAGATCTATGAAATAAACAGCAATACAGAAAAAAGGTATCTACCTCACATTAAAATTAAAACATCCGTTAATTCTCGTCCACTATCCTTATTAGTCGACACGGGTTCCGCAGTCTGTATCCTCAAACAATCAAGTATTCAAGATCCCGTCAAAATCCAGACCAATGATAAAATCAAAATAAAGGGAATCGATAATACCGATACCCCTTTGACGACCTTGGGATCCTCCCAATTAATAATGACAGTAAAAAACGAAAGTCTCACTTACAAATTCCACGTCATTGACACAATCCAATTAAACTATGATGGCATTATCGGAAATGATCTATTAAAAGACCTTAAGTCGAATATCAATTATAAAGAAAATACATTAAAAATCGGAAATCACTGTATCAACATCCAATTCGCAAAACCAATTTATACTCTGTCTCCTCGAAGTGAAACAATCATAGAGTGCTCTGTATCCAACCCAGAAATAAAAGAAGGTCTTATCTTAGATCAACACATCTCTGAATCCTTATTGGTGGCAAACTGTATAGTTACAGTAAAAAATAACAACAGAATCAATCTGTCTGTCGTAAACACATCCGATGAACGTGTCACGCTTAACTCAGACCTAAAATTAAAAATTCAAGCACTAAATGACACATCAACCTCCCAAATCAATTATGTTGATAATAAACAATTAAATTCCCTGCGACGCACTGATCAAGTCCTTAATTTATTAAGAACGTCACATCTAAACGATGAAGAAAAATCTAATCTCTACGAAGCATGCACAGATTTTTCTGACATTTTCCACCTACCCGGTGAACAATTATCTTCTACTTCAGCCATTAAACACGAAATTAAAACAACTAACGAACAACCAATCCATGCAAAATCATACAGATTCCCTGAAGTTCACAAAAAAGAGGTAGAGTCTCAGATGAATAAAATGATAGATGAAAATATAATAAAACCTTCTACATCCCCGTGGTCCGCCCCCATATGGATCGTACCTAAGAAGCTAGATGCTTCTGGACAGCGCAAGTGGAGAGTCGTTATCGACTACCGGAAATTAAATGACGTTACTGTCGGAGACTCATATCCCATTCCAAACATATCAGAAATTTTAGATCAACTCGGTAAAAGCAAATATTTCACAACACTAGACTTAGCTTCCGGATTCCATCAAATTGAAATGTCCCCCGAGGACTCTCCAAAAACTGCCTTTTCCGTACCACAAGGTCATTACGAATTCAACCGAATGCCCTTCGGCCTAAAAAATGCGCCTTCGACTTTCCAACGTTTAATGAACTCTGCTTTGTCCGGCCTTCAAGGCATCAAATGCTTCGTCTACCTTGACGATATTGTTATATATTCTTATGATTTACCATCTCACGTCAAAGACTTAATTGACGTATTCCAAAGACTCCGCCATTTTAATTTGAAGCTTCAGCCGGATAAATGCGAGTTCATGAGGAAGGAAGTTTCCTATTTAGGACACCTCATTACCGACGAAGGTGTCAAACCAAATCCTGACAAAATAAAATCAATCGAAGAATTCCCAATTCCAAAATCCCCAAAGGATATTAAATCCTTCCTGGGCCTAGTCTCGTACTATCGTAGATTCATTCCGGATTTTTCAAAACTCGCCAAACCACTAACAGCCCTTTTGAAAAAAGATACTATTTTCTCATGGCAAAATGAACAGCAAACTGCCTTTGAAATCCTAAAATCAAAACTTATTTCTGCACCCTTATTGATCTACCCCGATTTCACAAAACCGTTCGTGCTCACGACTGATGCCTCAAACTACGCTATAAGCGCCATTCTCTCCCAAGGTGAGGTTGGTAAAGACAACCCAATAGCATATTCCTCGAGAACATTAAACAAATCCGAATGCAATTATAGCACCACAGAAAAGGAACTGCTGGCTATCATCTTTGGCTGCAAAACATTCCGCCCCTACCTTTACGGGCGGAAATTTCAAATTGTCACGGATCACCGTCCCCTAAAATGGTTGTTCAACCATTCTGATCCCAGCAGTAAGCTCCAGAGATGGAGACTAAAACTTGAAGACTATGAATACGAAATCATGTATCGGAAGGGTAAACTGAATGCCGCAGCAGACGCGCTTTCAAGGTATCCCTTGCATCCAGTTGATATCAATGAGCCAACCCCTTCTACTTCTCAACAAAATGATGAAGTACTAATCGACCTACCAAGTCCGCCCAGGTCCTGCGATATTGATCTACCAACTCTAGATACGCAAAGCGATGACTCCGAACTCCCAAACACTCCCTTTAATCCACAGGAGAACCCTCCTAGTCCATTAGATCCACAAGCGAATCCGCAGAGTCCACCTTTAGACCCATTGGCATCCCTCGAAACAATGGATCATTCTTATTCCAAATGTCTAAAGACAACAGGACAAAAGAACTTTGTCTCTAATGCCCAAATCAACGAAAGTAATGACAGTGTGCTAAAAAGCACAAACAAGGTCATAATCATCCCAAGTTCCATTGACCTGGATGAATCAAACCTATACGTAGAGGAAATACTGACTGACTTAGAAAATAAAGAAGAAATACTTTCCAAAGAGAGAACACTGCACTCGCATTTATCCTTTAATAAAAAAGGACAAACCGTATACCTACTTTTTACAAAGGTTCATTATTTTGACACAGCCAGTTACGAAGATATTTACAAATGCCTATTATCCCTGAGAAATGAACTAATTTTAACACCCTGTACACAAGTCAGTATCTCTGATTTCAAAAACCCATTTGAAAGTCATTTGTTTATCAAAGTGTACAACATGTTTCTATTCCTGTTCAACAACAGCAACGTAGCTATAACAATACACCATGACAACATAAAGATCCCTGAATCTCATGAAATTCCTAAGATCCTAAAAAGTAACCATGATATTCCCATCGCTGGCCATGTAGGCTCCACGCGAATGCTGAAAAGAATAAAAGAGAAATATTGTTGGAAAAATATGCGAAGCGACATAGAAGCCTACGTTAAAAAATGCTCCCTATGCCAAACTAACAAAGCACTGCGACAAACCAATCGAGCTCCCATGGAAATTACCACAACTTCCACACGCCCATTTGAACGTGTGTCCCTCGATGTAGTTGGACCTCTGCCTGAAGCTGAAAACTCTAAACTTAAATACATACTTACCTTACAAGACGACCTAACGAAATTTTCAGTAGCTTATCCCATTTCCAACTGGTCCGCTGAGGAGACCTGCTCCTGTCTTCTACACTTCATATCCATGTTTGGAATTCCCAAAATGATATTAACAGATCAAGGCAGCAACTTCACGTCTGACCTCTTCAAACAGACCTGCAATTTTCTGAAAATAAAAAATTTGTGGTCTTCGCCGTATCACCCCCAAACGCAAGGCGCGTTAGAAAGGAGCCACTCGACGTTAAAGGAATACTTAAAATCTTACGTTAATGACAATCAGAACGACTGGCCTCGCTATGTATATACGGCCATGTTAGCCTATAACACTAACATCCATTGTACAACTAACTACACTCCTTATGAACTCTTATATGGCCATAAAGCATTCATTCCTGATAGCATATATGATATGAGCAAGGCTGCGACTTACCACGATTACATCAAATTACTTCAACACCGTCTCAGATACTCACGAGATGCAGCACTTGCTAATATACGAAGATCTAAAGAAATGTCGAAAGTATACTATGATAAAAGAACACGCGGTATTTCATACAAGTCAGGTGACTTTGTTTATCTCAAAAACCACTTGAGGTTAAGGAAAGCCCTTTCTCCAGTGTGGAAGGGTCCTTATAAAATAATACAGGTACATGGCAACAACACTCTTACCCTCCTGATTAACCGACGCCATGTAAAACATCATTTTGATGAAGTCAAACCGGTTTAACATAGTTCGCTTTAACGTTTCAGGATGATCCTGTTAACGACCCCAGCACTAAGCATACAAGACTTCATTCAACCAATAACAAATAGCCCTGGTATTTATTTTGACCCAATCGGCACTGCTAAACTAATCAGTGGCCAACTTCAAGTAATTATTCCCGTAGATATACAGTTTATTAAGCCTCACATTGAAAACATTAATAGCGTATTTGGAACCGTTAGATATTTATGTCAACAAAATGAAGCAATCGATGATGTCGAGTGCCACAACATGATTCAACCATTAAAATCACTTTTTGATGATATCATTAGAGATTACAATTCCATATCCCATCTTATACCATCAAAATTCAAACGATCTGCTTGGTTCTCTGGAGTCGGTACTGTTTTCAAGCATATATTTGGAACAATGGATGAAAACGACGCAATAACATATAATAACATAATCCAAAATATACAATCTAATGAAAAAGATTTGGCAAACCTAGTAAAGCAGAATATAATTTTGTCCAACTCAGCAATCTCCAATTACAATGATACCCTTCAAATTATAAATAAACATGAAATACAACTGAATGACGCCGTTGAAAAACTATCAATTTCAATGAAAAATGTTTCAGTGACACTAAACCATGTAAATTTCAAAAATAAGATTAACAATGTGTTTAATATTTTACAGTCTGCGTTATTAACGTTTTCATTCAAATTAGAAGATTTGATAAACTCTGTCCTGCTTGCAAGGAGTAATATTTTACATCCATCTATTATTACTCCAAAACAACTTTTTGATGACATCAATACGAAATTTAGATATATGCCTAGTTTTAAGGAGTTTCCTGTAACATTAGATATAAACAATATACATTTAATTATTAATATGTCTAGTTTAGTTTGCTACTTTATAGAAAGTAGGATTGTGTTTGTCCTAAAGGTTCCATTAACACGTCACACCTTATTTAACGTTTACAAAAATGTACCCATTCCAATACCGCATGACAATAAAGCCCCAAAATCATTTGCTATGATTATACCTGGTAATAAATTCACAGGATTGAGTGACGATAAAACTCTTTATTTTGAATTAAACGACTTGCAACCTTGTAAACATGTAACGCAACAATTGCTGTTATGCGAACAGAACATCATCTACTCAACAGTTTCTAATCCCAGTTGTGAAACTGAAATTATGACGAAAGCTGTATCAAAATTACCAGTACAATGTGTAACTAAATTTATCTACGGCGATATCAGTATCTGGCAACCACTACAACAGAACATCTGGATGTTCATACAGTCTGAAACTACTAAACTTGTTATCAAATGCAACGAAGATACCTACGACCTAAATATCCTAGGTGCAGGACTACTTAGCCTGCAACCTCAATGTATTGCCTTCTGCAAAGAACTCACTATTATACCGAAGTCAAATGTAACTATCAAAGTAAATAAAGTGAATTCTGATTTTAATCTGATAAAAGACACATGTTGCGATATAAACAAATTAAAAAGGTTGAATTTTGATAATATTATACTGGAAAAACCCAACATTAATTTGGAAAATTTTGGTAAGCTAAAAACTATGTCATCGGAACTAGAAAAGGACTTAGATAAGACTATTGATAAGATGAGTACTGATTTAATAAGGAACCATATAAGCTTTCCTATATTAACTATAGTTTTAACCATTCTATTTGTGTGCTCTATATCTTATTACTTTTATAAACGGTTAAATTTGAAAAAGTACATTGTTAAAACACCGCAGCTTCAGGACCAAGGTCAATCAGCTGACCAAGAACTCAGTAATATTAATGTAGAAGCTGCTCAACCACCGCGACTTAGGATGAATTGAGCTCAGATAAACTTCACCCTTTAGGTGTAAGTTTACTCTTATGCGGGGGGTTGTTATACCCTTAGCCTCTATACACTATCGCTGAATCATCCCCCTTCAATACCCATACTCTCAAGTCAGCATTAACTCATTATCAAGTCCTTCAGACACGGCTTGACTCAGTCTCAATCCATACTCCGTCGCGTAAACGCTGGTCCTTTTTATTTTCCTGTACTAATTCTTATTTTAAATAAAGTTCTATTTCCGTGTAATTAAAAATTCTTTTTTTAAAAACCAAATCTTGGGACCCGTTGTAACAGTACGTAAGGGATGAAAATGAAAAAAAAAAATTTTCATCGAGCGCGTCAGATTTTCTAAGGGGATGTTATTTGCACCTAAAAAAAAGCTCTTATATAATAATCTGACGATTTGGATGTAACGCAAACTCGCGGCCATTATTAGAATGTGCAAAAAAAAAATCGCCATTTTGAAATACTCGAGCGCGTCAGATTAAGATATATATGGTTCTTCTTAATGCCCTAGACGTGCTGTCTCATAATCTGACGATTATCTAGCTAGAGGGATTCGCCTAATCTGACAATAATTTTTTTTTTTTATTTTTCTTCAAATCATTGAACTTAATTAATTGAAAAGCTGAAGAAATAGCATGCAAATAAAAAAGTACAGGTTTTTTAAGTATAATGCTTGTATTTATAAGAAAATAATTATAAAAAATTAAATTTTTTTGCGTAGTTTTTTTTTAATCATCATCTTCTTCATCGCATCGGTAGAATCATAATCGTCCTCTGGCTCGATTCCATCCTCATCCTCCCCATAGCTGCGCGCATTAAACTTTACTTATTATTTTTTCTTACTTCGGCTTATGGAAATCGTCAGATTTTATATTTTTCATTATCCTTGAATTATTTTCTTCAAAATAAAAAAAAATTAGCCACGCTCGAGAAAGTCGAGATAACGTTTTTTTTTTACAAGTTTGTAATCCTCTTACTTCTCTACGTCACGCGAAAATTGTCAGATTAGTGAAATATACACTTTTTAGTATGTAATTAACTCACCCTACCTTAATCTGACGCGCTCGAGAATTTCTGATGATCAATTTTTTTTACTAATCTGATCCTTTTATCCTTGACAGGCGACCATATATATGGGGCTCATATTTGGTGGAGGTACTTTACCTGGTACAAGGTATCTCCCTGTATGTTAATCTGCCGCGCTTTAGTAACTCCCGAAATCCCCTCTTGGGCTCCCCTACCATAAGCTTCGATTAGCTAGCAGTGCCGATGGACATGCGGTCATATCGAAACTATAAGAATTCCTTGTTAACTTTAGAACCCGAACAAAAGTAAGCGTAGATGGCTCAAAATACGTCTTACGTCCATCAGATCCTAATCTTACTTAGTTAATTATTTTTCGGCCCTTAATTATTCTGCTAATCTAAATGTTAATTGTTAATTACGGGTTTTCTCCGCTGGCGTTATACTTATTTCTCTTGTCTGACCCACTGGGTTTCCTGTGGTGACGTCATCCCATGGGCGGCTTAGCCACAAAGTACCTGTTCCACACAGACACAGAAGGTATGCGTGACAAGGAGCTCACGTGGAAAGGAAATGGGGACGATGTAAGTGAATAGTTCCCAATTCCTTTTCATTATACTGGTCATCAAAGGACATATTAAGCAACTCATGGTCGGCAAATAAATGATTTATTGTCCTTAATAATGATTTTTGTCAACAGCGTTAATGCGTTGGCAGCAATACGTGGTTAGCGAACGATTCAATTTTGATTCTGGAATCACTTACTATTTTTTTTTTACAGGAAGAATCCGACATGGTTTCGCTCTTATTATTTTAGAGCTTAATAATTAATTCGGCGAGTAGAGATGGATAAATCATAAGTTGCTGATGATGCTCTGACTTTTTTTGCTGATTAATTAAAAATGTCTGCTGCTCAATTTGATTACATTGCTATCTGCCGACGACTTGTTGTTGCTCAAAATACTTTCAATGCCACATTCAGGAAGAAAAATTCAACGAGTGGAAGGAGGATTTTGCTGGATGCAAATCCAAGTCAGGGTCAATCAAAGCAGACCTTTTCTAACTTCCTACTCTGTGGCCTGAGCCCCGTGGACCATAACATGGCTTCCGCTCGCCGCCACGTTTCCGTCCTCCAACACGAAAATTATGTCAACTGTTAAATCGACTTTTTATAATTTCGTAATTTACCTCACTTTCGATCGCATTGCCTCAACCAGCCGATGATATAATTGGCACTTCATCGACACTTAAACTATGTTACACAGTGCGTGAGTTGAATTTGTTCATGAAAGCACTTTTATTTTAACACTTATTCGCACTTTGCACAATCGTATCAACAATGGGTGATCTTGTAACCGAAATGTAAAAACTAACATCAGAGTTGAAGTGTTAACAACCAAAAAGTTTACTACAAGTAATTTCTCAGTTTAAAAATGGGCAGTGACTTGGCTTTCCGCACCTCTACGTTTAATTATTTAACCCCGGTTTCTCATATTATACTAACAATCTCTTAATCGACGGTTATCAGAGGTCAGTTTCTTTTTTGAATGCACTATGACCAACTGACAGCTGTTTACCGTAGATTAAAAGTAAATTTACAACTCGTACTTGTTCAGAGTTACATTTGAGGTTTGTCATAAACATTATAACAACTTGAGGCACAGCTTAAGACACAGAAACAGCATATACTATAACTAAAGTCCGGTTTCTGAATTGAGAATTTCACTAAGTAAATACTTAAGTAACGTTCTGTCACGCTCTTTTCTATGAAAAACAAAGAGACAGCACTCCAGTTAAGTATGTAGTTACCTACTTAGCGAAATTCTCAATTCAGAAATTGGCCCTAAGTGAGTCATTCTAACAGAGTTTTATTCGAATATCCGACGATACTAATAAGTAATAAGGGCGCCAATACTTGTTCCATGAACCTTTGTAACTATTTTGTGTTCTTTATTTTTTCCGGAGTGCAATAAATAATATCGTTACTTATATTATCTTACTATTTAATGTTCCTGAAACTTGCCATGATTACCTACATCTTGTCTCTTTACAATAGCAATTTTGCGAAATTGATGTTTCCATCACACTACCATTAAATATACACACACCTTCAAAGTGAAGGCATGACAACCACAATCGTGTAGTGTAACCCCAGCCTCGGTGACGCGGTCGTGTCGTGTGACACGCCCGACACCCAACTCCTCGGGCCGTCTCGGGTGTCACGTGGACCTTAATTAGTGCATAGAGAAATTATTGCCGGATCATAATATCGGTGTGCAGTTTCGCTCTTGTTTTCTGATGACATGCAGGTACTAGAGCCGGCTATCTAGATTGTAAGTGGCCGTAGAAAGTGTTTTAAAAAACCGACCTAGACAAGTAATTGTCAGAAACACTACGAACTAAAAACGACATACTTATCGTTGATATCCAGCCTACAACACATATGTATCGAGCACACACGAATCGAGCCCAATTTCTCCAGTCTATTCCAGTAAGTTAACTTATTACAGATAAGGTTACTGAAAAGTATCTCTGCATGCACGTGTGGGTCAAAATCCATTCATTAATCAAACTATCTCAGTAAAGTCGTGAAATCGCGCCAAAACATATATTAGCTTTTCAGCTATATGTTTTAGCGCGATTTCATGGACATTTTCAAACAGCCTCAGCTCTCGTTTTAACATTACATTTATTTATTTATTTATTTATTTATTTATTTATTTATTTATTTATTTATTTATTTATTTATTTATTTATTTATTTATTTATTTATTTATTTATTTGACATACAATAGGGAATGGATGAAAATATCAGAAGTGCTTGATATTTTTTTTGGTGATAGGAATAACCTTCCTTAACGCGGGAAAAAAGTTTTTTTTTTTTGGCCCCGTAGTTAATTTTTAAATATACTTAATATTTTTCCATTCGTAGTTCTGGGCTTAGTACGGCATATCAGACATATTCCTTAGTCCGCTACATATAAAAAAAAATCCACCTTGAAAAGCTGTCATTGTCACCAGATTTTTTTTTTTCATACTTAGCGGACCAAGGAATATGTCTGATATGCCGTACTGAGCCCAGAACTACGAATGGAAAAATATTAAGATTATTTAAAAATTAACTACAAAGCCAAAAAAATTGAAACTTTTTTCTCGCTTCATTCTTAGGAAGGTTATTCCTATCACCAAAAAAAATATCAAGCACTTCTGATATTTTCATCCATTCCCTATAGGACATACATGATCGTCCGTGGAAATCTTTGGCGGTTGAGGGAAGTTGGTAATTACTTTTAAAATAGATTGGCATGTTTTTACATTTATTGTATGTTTTGGTGTGATCTCGATATTATTTTCACCGGTTAATGATCTGAGTAAGGTGGCTGCAACAGTAGTTTTCACCAGCTGACTCAGCAACTTAGTTCTTGGAATAAATATAGAAGTTACGGTATAAAGTTTGAATGCGCTGCACTGGAAGACAAAATATAATAGATATACACACGCGAACAACATTGAAACAATTATAAACTAAGTTCGTGAATAGAAAGTGGTTCCGCTGAATAATAAAGTTGCAAATACTGCCGCCAAACGAGGTGTCTCTAACCTTTTGAGCCTCGGCCGTGCATACGAATGGATTTATTGTATGCACGCTGATTTTAATCCGACATTGAACACCCGGTT
The DNA here is from genome assembly GCA_947310845.1 of Yponomeuta plumbellus. Classification (NCBI taxonomy): domain Eukaryota; kingdom Metazoa; phylum Arthropoda; class Insecta; order Lepidoptera; family Yponomeutidae; genus Yponomeuta; species Yponomeuta plumbellus. The sequence goes on from OX371194.1 coordinate 16,663,623, forward strand.
CCACGACGCGCACCAACAGCTTTCAAACCGACTTCATTCCGTCAAAACGTCTGCCTTCTTATAATGTTGATGAAACCCATATTTAGGTGCCGGTGATCAAATTCCACATTTTTACCGCTGTCATCCATTAGCTTTTAAACGTCTTCGTTCCAATGAAACTGGACGTTCTTGCTATAGTTACAATACGCTACTTGCCTCGTATCAAATTTGACGCGATAAATGGATATTTCCTGTAGTATCTAACGTAAGAAACCGAAATATATTGACTTTGCTAAGTAAATATGCAGGATGGCTGCAAACTTTGCAAATAAAAAAAATATTTTTCGCTTTTAAATCGGAACGGTGAAAACACTATCCGCCATCATGAAAGCACCTTTGGTTGTAAACAAACATCTGTCAGTCGTGCGTGCGTAGGTTCTATTGTGACTTATACTTCTTTCGTGGCACGAACTCTACCTATGTTGAATGTCAAACTTTGTTTACAAACGTAGAGGACTTCAAACCATAGACAAAAATGGCGGACCGCGTTTTTGGCTGTTTAGCAAAGCAACGTTTAAAAATAATGTTTTTGTTGCTTTTAGGTCCTCAAAAAATATACTAAAATATTTTTTGGTCTAATGGAAGAGAGATTTAGCATTTAAGACATGCTTGAAAAAAGAGTCAAGTAGCGGATTGATTCAATGAACCCCAATTATTGGTGCCAACTGATGATAAATGTCGTATTAAATACCACATTTGCTAGCTTACACATCTGCAAGTGTGCAATAGCTAGATTGAAGACGGTATAACAACCGACATGGTAGCGTAGTAAATATTGAACTGGATCGCACAGTTTTGAATTAAGAACCGTGAGGGAGGTCTGGTGAAAGTGTCCCAGACTGTGACAACCTATTGTACTTCCTCGAGGTGTCGCCAGAGATATATCGATGATAGATCCAATGATTTACTTACGATTTACCTTTCCATTGCCTATTGTGGGTGAGAATCTGAAGATTTACAGTGGATTATATTCCCCTGTAGGTACTTTATTTATTATTGTCTTTTATTTGTCGATAACATGGTGTTTGGTTTCTAATCTCTGAATACATGGGTACATTACATAATAATAAACGACATGAACATCGAAGCATAGATTTACATAATGTCATAACTTTTCACAATGTTTTAGTTCTAAATGTGCCACTAACGCCCTCCTACAAATCTCTAAAAAGTAAATTTAGACAACCAAATTCTAAATTTACCCCCATCGTTGCTCTGTGTTAGTACATTGTTTTATTTCTGTTACTCCATTTCTATCGACGGATTGCACTCTTCCTGGTAACAAAACATCCACAATAGAAGAGTGCACTAATAGCTCAAACCGCTCCAGCAAAGGTAGTATGAGGACGCGAGTCGCGCGCGACAACGTCAAAAGTCGCGAGAATTTGACAGATAATGTACTGGAAAGTCGCGACTTTTGACGTTGTCGCGCGCGACTCACGTCCTCATACTACCTTTGGAGCAATGTAGTTCGCGAGTTACTTTAGGGCGAGAAGAGTAGAGTAATTTTATGTCTCTGCACGTAATTTTATATGTCTGTCACGCTAAGGACTCATGATGAAGTACGATGACTATTTCCACCCGTAACGGCTCCTGTGGCAAAAAAAATTAAAAGGTGAAATTTCTTGATCGGATCATAAATACGAAAATCCTAAAGAGAACGTAACTGCCCGACATAGACAAGGTGATTTTCTAAAAGAATAGGAGAGGTATTTATACAATCAAGAAACTTGATAAAATTGTATGAAAAATAAAGAAAATAATAATTTCAAACCTAATTTGGAAGCGGTTTGATCATAATGAAAATTATCATATTGCCATAGACAAGACAAGCGGGCCTAAACGGCAAGCGATTTGTCTGCGCTTGCCCCTGAGATATCACAGTGGTCTTAAGGTGGTCTCTTGGGCAAGCACGCTTGCTAAGTTAAGGGGCCTGGACGATAAAAAAAGGCAGTGGCAGAAAAAGACATACGTAAATATCAAACCAAAAGACGTGCATTGACATACTCAGCGTTGAGTCGATATTGGAGGAAATTGCGATCAAGTATTTGCAGTAACAGCAATCAAGTAGAAATAGAAATAGCAATGAAGAACTTTAACGAAGAATAATGTTTTAATAATCTTAGAGGCCATGTTAAACGAGAAATAAACGCAAGGTAATTTTTTGCCTCTACGACTAATACTTATGATAATGGGACCTGTCGAAAAGTCATTCTAATCACGTGGTACAAAACGCGCCTTACACTTCGGACTCAAATTATGACGTCACACACAACTTGCACGTAACACCTTATTAAGTATGAATCGTTTATCAATATTCGATTTATCTATAGAGTAACTTGACTTTTCGCATTTAGTGGAACCCTGAAAATTTTACTTTTATTATTGATTTTTTGATGTATGAATATGGTATAAAGCAATGACAATTCAATCTACGTTTGAGCAATTTCCCAATTGATTCCGGTATACCGTTGTGTTTTCATATTCGAGCCGTACATAGATTCGTTTGTCGATTGAGTACCAAATCATGTGAAAGTTAAACGAGACCGTCCCTATGTTTGTGGATCCCTATGTTCCGAGTGCTCCACGTTCGTGGGAGGTGAATGAATTATGCTAAAAACGGCGTAATGCACAGAATTCGACCCAGATGTTGAGCGTACGCCCATGTGTTGTAATGGAAAGTTTGACTCGAAAGCGTGAATGCTTAGTTTACGCCTTTGCAGCTTGTTTTCGTAAATCTTATCAGTGCTCTTTATTATTCATGTCTTGCTTCATTATCTTTGGGTGTTTATCTTCAGTAAACATAATTTTGGAGTGTTCGTTGAATTCTTTCTCTTTGAATGTTAAAGTTCACAGAGAACCTATGTCTATTTCTGTCTTGAGATCAGCGACCCGGCATGTGTAGAAAATAAGTTTAGTGGTACTTCTCTCGATGAATCACTCGGGTATTGTCTGCACCTACACTTGGGTTGGGTCTAGCCCAAGACATGGGGAGTTACAGAAAGCCATTCTTTTATCATTGAATATAATATAATAATCTGTTGCCGTGAGCAAAATATTTGGCCTACGTGAAGTGTTGTTATCAACTTGGGCTCAATTTAATGCACATATTTACTAACACTTAGACATTAATGTTTAAATTAATGTCTCTGTACTTTATTAAAATACAAAAGCGGAACACATACATATTAAGGCAGCCTTTCTTTGTCTTAATTTTTGCTTATGGGTATTGAAATTACATAGTCTCTTAAATAAATCTTCTGTTTGCTTTCATTGATTTGGTGACTAGGCCGCGTAGTGACTGATATCGAAAAGTAACAACTTAGTATTGACCCAGTTTAAGTTAGCCGTAAGCGATATCGAGTGGAATAGAATACTGCGGACATTGTTCCATTGTGACCTTAAGTTGGGGAGAAAAAACTGAATAGTATTTTTGTGGACGTTTTTATAGAGCGGCACAAGAATTTGTTGCACTGTCATGCAACATAAAATACTTCTATCTAACCCGATGACATTTTTATAGATTGACGTAGTGTTTTATGTAGTCGATCTATTAATAGATTGACATACGTAGACCAAGTAAAAAAAAACAACAAACATGGTCTTGATTCCAGCCGAAGCTGTATATAAAATCACTAATCCTGGTGAGGTATAATTCTTAAGTGTGGTTAGCACCACGATCAACCTGTCAAACCAACCCATCCAAATTATGTTCAAAGAGGGCCTTGACCCAGGACGGGAAATAGTCATTCTTATTGTTTGTAATCTGTCATCTGCAACTATTCAATAGATCGAAAACTTTATATGGTGACATAGTTTGACTCGCCATATCCTAGCAACTCTTGGATCCCCAGAAACCATTGTCGGTACCACTCGGTACTGGCCAGACTGGTGAACCACTGGTTGGGACTTCTTGTTTGCTAACTGAAGCCACCAAGTTATACGGCACTGCGACGGCTTTCCGCCTCGTATAGCCCGGTACGGACATGGCAGACCTCATTAGTTCCGTTAAAGTCCCCCTGAGCGGATCGCGGGTCCTCCTACGTCCGTCATCGTATCATCGCAGCAATAAGCAGGGGTTTTAATATATTTTGTTGACAATCAGTGGTTACTACTGGTTACATGTGTTTTCAAATAAGGAGAGTTAAGTAATCAATTTCTTTGAGTATATTTATTGATTTGTGAATTCCTGGCGGAAGTTTAGTTTGACATAGAGAGTATATTACTCCAAATTTGTTAATGTTCAGGGCTACTGAGCTGAACGGTAACACGGTTGTAGAATCTACTCAACTAGAATCTAGAATAAAATCCACAGCATGACGATGATCTTAAGCGCAACATCTTACACGTAATAACCGTGCCAACGAACTAATTGAGTGCGCTGCTAAGTCGTTCACTCTCGTACCCTCAGCAATCTATTATTTCAATTGCTCTTATCTCGTGTCGAGAGCCGTTAGTGCAGCCTCCCCGCCCTCGCGTTCAATAAAGTAATGATTCACACCAGCTACTGCTGCACCATGAATCGGGAGGTTTACTCCTCTATGGGCTTCCGTGTGTTACTGGGTGGCAGAGTGGTTTTACACTTCAAGGTTTTTACAAACTCAAACGTATAAACAATTGTGCCATGATATTTTGATATTTTTGGTTATGTTTTAATTTATTTCTTTTATTTTTGTCTGTTGTGTTACTTGTCTGTTTATTTTGTTTCTGTGATGTGCCTTGTTGCTACAGTAAATTTATGTTTCTTTTGTGGTACTTATGGAACATTTCCATCCAGCCTGTTCGTATGTGCAAAATCTATACCAGTTTATCAATTAGTTAAGCCAACAAATTAACGCCGATGTCCGTTCTCATTGTAATCAACGTTGGTTGAAGTGAGAGGATGTGTTTGATTAGCCAATTATTTAGCGGTTGTCAAACCGTTTTACTGTAGTAATTTTGTGTGTGCTGAGCGTGATTTTGAATTCATTACCAATATTTTGAGGGAATATACCTTTCATTGCGGTAAACATAGCTCGAAACTTTGGATTTGTTTAAGCCTAAGACTGACACCGGCTGATTATGATGAATGTGTGTTTACGCTTAAGTAATATAATTTTGGGACTTTGGGTCACAAAAGCTTAATATTTGTGTACGCGGCTTTTTTTTTTTTCAAAATTAGTGGCATGTCATTGATTACTTCAGTAGTTGAACTTGGTAGTAGACAAACATAAATTAGGTCTAAATTATTTGTATGAATAGACACCGGAAATTATCAGCTTGTTAATGTGGATTTCATTCAGCTCGTGGTTGTAGCACTGCTCTACCGTCGAGGCTCTCTCATTTAGAACGCGGATTAACTTTATGTTCCATTCACTTCTCACTACTTTATATTGGAGCCACTGTGTATTGTTCCCTTGCTTTTCAGTTTTTGCTGTTATTTGGTTTTTTATTAAGTTTCCTGGGTATCTATGATGACCAGTGTTAGTTCTTTTTGGGATTGGCTTAATTTTTCATGCGCTAGATTCTATTGTGCGTCTTGGAGTTGGAGATAAAAATGCCAATGACGCTTTCTCGTGGTATTCGAATTCGACCTCCTACGAAGCTTGACTGCGATAATTTGACATGGGGCCAACAATTGAATTCATTGCTTTGACTGACAGAGTTAATAATATAATAATATTAATAACCCTCTACCAATCCGGACTTGGCCCCCGTGGTGGAGTATGGCCTATACCTTCCTTAGGGAAGAGACCTGTGCCCCTCGGTGGGGACAAATGGGTTGATGATGATTAATAACTCTAATCTTAGAATGATTACAACTAATTTAGTTTAGTTGATAGCTACTGGATCAGGGCACGAACTGGTGTAAATAAGTGGCTTTATCTAACCGCACCAGTTAGCACTTAGGGTGTGACTTAACCTCTGCCTGGGTGACGCATTTAGTCAGGGTAGTGCCCATGTGGCCCCACTGTTCCGTTATCATTGTGAAATGCACATCGAGCACTGATTGCGTTTGCGGCATTAAGTGGGAATATAGGTACAGAAGCTTCGTCTATGTGTTATCGAACGCTAAGGCCGACTTGCACCACTTTGTTAAATGCGGCACAGCATTTAACTTAAATTCTTCATACAAAAGTCGATTTAAATGGCGTAAATCGCCATTTAAATCAAAAGTGTCGTTTAAGTGGAGAACTTCCACACAACACATCACTTGACCTGGTCCCAAACTAGTCCAGTGACTATAATATCCAAAAAACCGACTTAATTTCCAAAATATCGATCCTAGAAGAAACATTGTGAGGACCAAACTTGTAGAGAATCAAATTTCCTGCAATTTTTGTCGTCACGGTTTTACTGTAAAATCAAAAATGGCCGAGTTATTCAAGAAACACCGTTTTTCGAATATACACAGGAGCCTGTCATCAGTCTACTTTTCAAATTTACACTCCCAGTGACCCCCCCCGAGGGACCTACGAAAAAAATTTCCAAGAACTGATTATTCACCGGTCAAAATCTATAATGACTGAACTAAACTAGGATACCCTGTGCTATGCTAACCAGGCAAGGACATTACAAACATGGAAAAACAGCCGTACATTTCGTACAAATGGCCTCAATCCATTTTTACAAATTTACTGCGTCCCCCAGTAGGAATCGAACCCACGCCAATGAGGCAGTCAAAATCGGCTGTATTTGTCGACTAAACAATTAATAAAAAGAAACTTCCTAACCACTGCAAACACAAGTGATTCCTGAATAATATTGGTTCTCGGTGCCCAGCTTTGGGCTTTCTGTCCTCGCGTTCAAAATCCGCAGTCAGTGCAGCGCAACGCCTATGCTCGCCCTGTTCCGCTGGATGCGCAGGCGCGGGCAATTGTGGTGAACTACCGTTCAGGCAGCACAGGTAGATGCAGGCATTCGAAACCCTGTTATTTTTTTACTTTTCTTTGCTTGCTTATGCAGGCTATGAATACAGGCAACTCAACAGTTGCCTGTAAGCTGGTCGGCTCAACGGCCTAACTAGGAATTTTCTCCTACTACCAAAACTAGTCGAATCGGATAATTCGAGGCCCTCAGGGTACTTTAGGTCAAATTCTCGGCATGCCTCTCACTATGCATACAAAATTTAATCATCCTGAAGAACTGCATAATTAAATTGTATGGAGTTTTCTAAATTTTAAATGATTGAAAAGAAATCTCTTTTCTTCACTCTTGCAAATTTAGGCTGGCTTATGATAAAGTGTTATTTATTGTAAAAGAAACGTTGCGTAAGGCGTTGTACCCAAATACTCCGTCCCACGAGTCGAACTCCTAGGGAACCAAAATACTCGCATCTCATTGGTAAATGCGCGTGGTTAGAGGTAAGCTAAACAATACCCTAAGACGGTTCGTTTCAGAGAGTAGGGGCAATGGAGCTCGTTTCGTGGATTAGAGTAGAGTACACTATAAACATAGCAAATAATAGAAATCCGCTAAGTGTGACTCTGAATTCCGCCCAGGGTCTCATTTAGGGAACGGAGCCCTCGGCGTACGGTGAATCTGATTCGCACTTGGTTGTTTAATTACTTTGAGATACAGACCAAAGTTGGTATCAGGCGTTAGTTCCATAATGAAAACTTCTCAAACGAGTTCTATTGATTGTATTTCTATTTAGAAAAACAAATTCGGTCAATTTGGTGCCAAAATTGGTAATAAATTACATCTCACAACAATCGACGTTCTTTGAAGGCTTGCGGTTTCATGACACTTTCTAAGTAGCACCAAATAAATTGAATTCAAATGCTCATTCCTAGAAGACGCCTCTGAGGGTAAACAGTAACTTTGCTATTACATTGCAGCTCTAGTAATCGTATAATGCCAATAGGTGGGTTGAATAGAGTAATGGGTTTTACAAATCGAAGCGTTTATTTATACCTGTGGCAATTCCACTGATTCAGCGTTGTGTCTTTTTGCGTAACGTAGCGTATGAAGTTACACGTATATTAAAGTTATATATTTAGTATTATTGTAGAATTCAGGAAAAGGGATCCATCTAGCTAAGTACCGCATAAGTGCACTTCTAGCCTATTAGATTAGATATTAGATAACTCCCACACAACCCAATCACATGATCTGGTCCCAAACTGTGATATGGTAACCAGACATGCAAAGTAAAGACATTTACAAACATCGAAAAACACCCACACTATTGCTGGATATGAGTCGCTTTCTTGAGCAACACAATCGGCACTAGCTATAGACTGATCCGCAATGGGCATTGTCCTAAACATTGACAATGATTCAAATGATAATTCATTTTAAAGGTATGTGGTCAGAGAATGTAATGCTACAATTCATCATCAACCCATCATGTCCCCACCGAGGGGCACGGGTCTCTTCCATGGTATGGTATAGGCCATACTCCACCACGGGGGCCAAGTCCGGATGGGTGGAGGCTTGTAAGACTAGTGGCTGGTCTACAAATATAAGTGTACAAATATAGAATACCTACCTTGAAAAAACAATTAAATGTAAGGTTTTATATTATGTGTTTTCTTAAGCTTAAGAGGCATGCCTCGTATATAGAGCAAGATCACTTGCTAACTCATACATTAGAAGAAATGTGCCACAAAATTTGTGATTTTAATTGATGTTAATTCCACTGCTTTATTTTTTGCAGTGCCATTAGCAAAAAAGATTAACACGAAATTGAATTTGGTATGAGCAATAACAATGTTTTACCGTAACGCAACAGGTAAAGAAATGTTACTTTCTTCGCAAAATCCATGGAGTATTTGCTGATGTGTTGTAAAATTATTTCTTGATCTAACACATTTTGCTTGCCAAGAACGATTTCCTGATTTCTCGTCGCACTTTAGATTCGATTGAAAGTGCATTTCCAGATTATGAATGTTCCTCTATTTATTTCATGTAGTTTATCTTTCTTGATTTAATCCACTCGGTGACTCAATGAACACGGATAAAATGTGATGTTTCGAATCAATTTTCCAGCATTATTAGGTGAATGTAATAAAAAAGACATTCGCAATTTCGCAATATTACGAATACGGAAATGGTGACAGCTTTGATCGCTTCTGATATTGTGTAATCTTTTAAATTAACATACTATTTGGGTGAACCGGTGTCCGAGTTATACTTCATGCTCATTTCGGGCAACGAAACAAAACAAAACTGTTTACAAGAACAAAATATGCACCAGAATTACGCTTAGCTTCGTTGAAGAAATCTCATATTCTTCATGAAGAATTATTCTTTTATGTTTTTTTCAATCGCTCGTAGCCTCGGCTGCCTGAGTGATCTTAAGCAACATTAGGCGCGTTCAGTGCATGGATGGGGGACTGTCTATGACTAACGCTAGTGGCATTTTTCCGAGCGTTTCCGTGCTTCGCAAGGCACGTTAAGCAGTTGGTGCTGGCTGCCGTCGATAGATGGCAGTCGTTAACCCAAGTCAGAGGCCTTAGGGTGGCTGGAAAACTTCTGACAGTAAGACCAGCCACTAGTCTTACAAGCCTCCACCAATCCGGATTTGGCCCCCGTGGTGGAGTATGGCCTATACCTTCCTCAGGGAAGAGACTCTTGCCCCGCGGTGGGGATATGATGGTTTATGATGATGATTCTTTTGGGGGAAACCAGACGGCTGTTTTCGTGTGTAAATTATTTTCTGCGTAGTTGTGAATGAAATTAGTAATGCCTGCTTACCGGATACAGACAGGCGAAAGAGGGGGGTTCACGCGTCGTTGTTCGCAGACCTCGAATTATGGCGTAATTGAGGCAAATTAGAACCGTTCCGAGCTCTGCGAAATGTATGAATAATGCACGCAGCCATACGCGTACATAAACATAATATGAGCATTAAAATTTAGCGCAAACGGTCAATCACAGCAGGTCAAGGTGTACTAATTTTCTCCTGTACTGAGATACGCTCTGTTGGCATAAATTCTTTCACCTAATGTCGCAGTCGGGTTCACAATTGGGTATTTGACAGGATGTCAAAGGAGTTACTTTTAAAACGGAATTTTGTATGAAAATACTTGGTTGTGACGTCACATTTCAGGGCACTCTTTTTATGTTTCATCTATTTAAAAATTGCAATAACTAGTAAATGATTAAAAGAAATACCTACATTTTCCGAATCATTTTGTAATTTTTGTTTTAATCGAGCATCTCAAATAATTTATTGTTGGTAGTGTCAAATACCGTATTATCAAGTCCGTGTGTTCTGTCTAAGGTGTCATGCAAGGCGATAAAATTGTATATGATAAAAAAATTGGCATCTAGGTAACCAAATATATGTGACCGACCATATTGAAATGATAATTTCCGTAAATTATGTGCATTTTAACATGTTACCTTGATACGGATAATAATTGCACTGGATATAATATGTTTACCACAGAGTAAGTAAGTAGATAAAGTGTTGTTGGAACGAACCCTTTCATTTCATTAGCATAGTTTCGTTGCTCGCTGGCTGAGAACGAATTGATATAATCACTAGTTTTGCGATATAGTGTACCGACCGAGCAATCAATTCTTAACAATTATTTATTGATATTAACGTTACCGTTTCGATTGCGCGGCCATGTTCTGTTTTCAAAAAGTACTTATGTCAGGATTTTGTCGAAATTTGTCAAAACTGAATGGTGAAAACCAAAAATTTGTCAAAGCAGTAATAAAGAAGTTATTGAGGTTTGAACATGGCCGCGCGATCCTCCCGCGGAGAACTGCGCGGCCATGTCAGATCTCGGCATCTACAGGGTCTACAGGCCTGGTTTTTTTGTCAATGCATGTTTGAATTTGTCAACAAATGTCGAAGAAAGAAAATTCATTCTATCACCATTACTTCCGAAGATATCGACGCCTGAACGCCATGGCCGCGCAATCCTCCGGTTCCGATTTCTTAGGTTGTGTTTTTTCGTAATCAGGCTTATCTAAATTAGTCACGACCGATGTTCAGAGCTTAGTCTTAATTTGTCAAAGCCGATGAGGTATGAATTAACACTCGTTTTCTCATCAGACAAACAAAATTACTGAAAAACCTAAGGACGCTGGCCGCGCAATCGAAACGCTTTTTCATATGCCGATATCTAGTAAACAAAACAAGTCTGGGATATGATTTATGTACCAAATTCTTTGATATTTTAGGCTCCTTCGATTAACATATCGTTTCACCACAAAAACCTATCGTAACGAGAGTTATCTAAAAAATTATAACCTCTCACACAATGTTTGGATAGGGTGACCATAATATCAGGTTTCACGTAAATTCACGTAACCACTCATTGGTACAGTGACATATTAATCGACTCCTCTTTATATGCCGGTCCCTCACACAGGCATAAACTTGTGCGGAAGTTTACGCCTACTCTTGTGCGTACCAAAGCCACCCAAAAGCCGTCACTCATATGTGCGAATTTGTATGCACATTCATTTGAATAGGCCGGTCCTACACTTGTTCACAAATGTACATTATGTAGTGTACAAAGTGACAAAGCAATTTACATTTTGACTTCGGTATTTTTCAAAACAGTGAACGTTTGTAAACAGACGACGCCGCTTGTAAACCACGGACCCATACAATTTGCCTGCGATATTATGCTACGCGATGTCAATATATATATATATATATTTATATATGACCAGTTTACATAATCATAATTATAAGGGTCCATATATTGCTCAGTTCCTCAAATTCCATCCAGCTCGCTTAGTACTCACGGAGTGCGTTAGATCAAAAGATTTTCTAAGATCGAGTTCCATTATGCAAAAAGGATTTTAGTTACATTTGGTTCACCAAGTTTTCTTAGGTTTTGGTTTTTGCAATAACAAGCAATAAAAAATAGTTGAAATTTATTCTGCAGAATCATGATTTCAGTTTCAATAGCTGTTAAATGGATGATTTTAAGGACACATCGCATAATAATATTGTAGGACACATGTCATTATCAACGTACCTTATTTGACATTGTTTTTTTTTTATCCAAAATTCAAGCTTGTTTTCTGAACCATCACTGTTGAATGTAGGTAGTCAGTTTCACAAGAAGTTATCTTGAATATTGTCCACACAACTGAGTTAAAGAGTCGGAGTCCAGAGTAATAGTTCACGACACGACGAAACGTAAAACAAAAAAATACGACACTTCATATTCTTATGTATTTTGGAAGAAGCCTGGCTACCCATAGCACAGGGAATCCTAGTTTGGGAGCCAGTAACTATTTACTGTAACCGTTTTACAATAAAGTTTTTTTAATTTTCATTTCATTTCACTCATAAGCGCAAGACAGAGACAGTCCGAAGTAGCCAACGATCAGGTCGAGACTGGATTTTTCTGAACTTTGAATTAAAACTTAAAAATTAGGTACTCTTTATTTACCTACAGTCTTTTTAAACAAAATGCTTCGGAGAAGTGTACCCTAATCTTTACAAAACGTCCCATAAAAATGTCACCAATAACAAACCTTTTCTGTGATATCATTTACCGTTATTCTTCTCCGTGGTTCATTTGTATGCGGTCGCCTTTGTATCGCGCCGCCTTGGCCTGTGATGCCTCTGTCAAAGGCTGCCGCCCAGTAAAACAAAGGATGCCGCGTGCACGTGCAGTGCCAGTGACTTTGAAGTCGAAGCGCCTTAAATAATAGCCGGTATTCTAGTGTCTAATTTTACTTTACCTCTACTTACTCATATTTCGTATAGTGCATGCATGAGCATAATTGATATTACTTTTGTATTCCAGTAACCAGAACTGCTTGCACTATCCAAGCAAGCGCGGTTTAATATGCAGCCCACTTCGTTCTGTGCTAGCACATGTCACCAAACGCACTCATACCTAGCCGACGCGAAAGGGAGTATTACTGCCAGGTTGTAACATGCAACGCCACCGCAGCCGTATGGACACGGCCTCCACTACCTTTTTTGTAGCGTGGTTTAGGTAAGTATTTTAAAAAAGCCAGACGTTTAAAACACCCAATCGTAGCTAACATATACAACGGACTTCAAAGATCTTTAGGTACCAATGAGCGGTTGTAGGCACTGTACCAATGAGCGGTTACGTGAATTTACGTGAAACCTGATATTATGGTCACCCTATCCAAACATTGTGTGAAAGGTTATAATTTTTTAGATAACTCTCGTTACGATAGGTTTTTGTGGTGAAACGATATGTTAATCGAAGGAGCCTAAAATATCAAAGAATTTGGTACATAAATCATATCCCAGACTTGTTTTGTTTACTAGATATCGGCATATGAAAAAGCGTTTCGATTGCGCGGCCAGCGTCCTTAGGTTTTTCAGTAATTTTGTTTGTCTGATGAGAAAACGAGTGTTAATTCATACCTCATCGGCTTTGACAAATTAAGACTAAGCTCTGAACATCGGTCGTGACTAATTTAGATAAGCCTGATTACGAAAAAACACAACCTAAGAAATCGGAACCGGAGGATTGCGCGGCCATGGCGTTCAGGCGTCGATATCTTCGGAAGTAATGGTGATAGAATGAATTTTCTTTCTTCGACATTTGTTGACAAATTCAAACATGCATTGACAAAAAAACCAGGCCTGTAGACCCTGTAGATGCCGAGATCTGACATGGCCGCGCAGTTCTCCGCGGGAGGATCGCGCGGCCATGTTCAAACCTCAATAACTTCTTTATTACTGCTTTGACAAATTTTTGGTTTTCACCATTCAGTTTTGACAAATTTCGACAAAATCCTGACATAAGCACTTTTTGAAAACAGAACATGGCCGCGCAATCGAAACGGTAACATATTAACAACCGCTTGCCCAAGTAGGAACTAAATTATTTTTATTGAAGAACAATTTATTCCTAGAATAGGGACCTGAATCGCTCTTAGCCTGGGCTGCCTGAGTGATCTTAAGCGATCACTAATGTTAAGCAACATACGGCACGTTCAGTCCATGGATGGGTCACCGTCTATGACTAATGCTAGTGGCATTTTTTCCGAGCGGTTCCGTGCTTCGCAAGGCACGCTAAGCAGTTGGTGCCGGCTGCCGTCGATAGATGGCAGTCGTTAAGCCAAGTCAGAGGCATTAGGGCGGCTTGAGTACTTCTGACAGTAAGACCAGCCACTAGTCTTACAAGCCTCCACCAATCCGGACTTGGCCCCCGTGGTGGAGTATGGCCTATACCTTCCTCAGGGAAGAGACCCGTGCCCCTTGGTGGGGACATAATGGGTTGATGATGACAGGGTCCTACCTGTTAAATCTGTCACGAAGTTGGTGGTCAGCTTAAGCGAAACGCAATCAAAATGCTTATTTTCGGCAACTCTACGGTTGCGAAAGAAACCGTCAGAATACGTAATATTCTGCAGCATTGTTTTGTTTCAGTTTTCTTGGCAAAATCGGCATTAGAGATAATCACCTCGGCCCACAGTCGACGAGTATTGTGTAAAACTCCCAAAAGCGAAGGTCTTTCGTCATAAACGATGACAAATAAGTTAAACAGTGAATAGAGGCTGAACAAAGCAATCATAGCGATCCACTCGCTTTAAATTGTGATTAATTTGTTTCGCACGATGCAGTGCTCTTGTGGGTGCACGGCAATCTATGTCTCTGCCTACGCTCCGTCAGACAAAACAATGAACCTCCTAATACGTTGCCTTGCATTAACTATTGTGCATCCCACGACAAGGAAAACCTATTCACTAATTTGTCTTTAAGTACCTCGCCTTGCATGGCGCTATATATTATTTCCTGATTCGTAACAGAACAAAAGAAAATAAACTCTGGTGCTATTGCATTAAAAATAATTCAAGTTCCATTAGTAGGCCCAATCGGGACACGGCCTTCAGTTTATAAAGCACGTACAGGTTCGGTATTTGCCAATCGCACCTTAGTATCTGACGCATAGTTGGTCACACCACCTGTAATTTTCTTTATATTTATCGCTATTAATTTTCCAAACTGGTACAAAATCATTGCCCAAATGTCCTCATTTTTGCGTTTGATACCTAAACTGCAGTGTATCATTAGTCTACACCGGACTATAGCATTAGTTAAATAGTACGCAATAAGATTTCACGCGAGGTGTACCGAATTAGGCGTTACCGAGTTGCACGCTATTGTTCAGGAATGC
Source organism: Yponomeuta plumbellus (assembly GCA_947310845.1). Taxonomy (NCBI): domain Eukaryota; kingdom Metazoa; phylum Arthropoda; class Insecta; order Lepidoptera; family Yponomeutidae; genus Yponomeuta; species Yponomeuta plumbellus. Next base: position 16,678,733 of record OX371194.1, read on the forward strand.
AACAGTTTTCCGCGTCCACGCACCGCCACTACGCATGCCTACGTGTAACGATAATAATCGGTTACACGTTCACGTGGATTTAAAATTAGAACAGTTATTTTTCTTTTGTACAGGAAAAAGAAAGCGTGGAGGCAGCGGTTATGCACGTTCCACGAAATTTTTTTTCTATGTCCAGATTGAAATATGTCGTGAAAAAACCGGAAGCCTAGATGATAATTGAAGAAAAAAAAGGAAACCAATTTTTATCATTGTTTGTTTTTTTTTTGTTGCGTCGTCATGAAATGGATGGAGCTATTTTTTCGAAGCTGATAATTTAACAATAACACCAAAAAACCAATCACGTACTTGTCGTCGAATGTGTTGAATAGTGAAAACTGATGATTATCCATAGTTTTTAGGGTTCCGTATCCAATGAATGCCAGCGGGATCCTTATACTATGGCTACTTCTTATATCTTACCTTCAAACAACGCCACTGTGCTACAAAAAAATCCACTGTATGGCGAATTTTCTTTTAAATTAAAATAATGTAACATTGAAGGAATAAAATGTTTTTTGTCGTGTTGCTACTACAAATTTAAATTACGGAATCGAACCAAGTACCTTTCAAATATGCGGCAATTTCAAATATGTAAAGAGTGTTTGAGTGTAAAAGTAGGAATCTTGTTTTTGAATATCTAGCATGTAGGGTGTATGTTAAATCCAAAGTGTGTTTGTACGCTAATCTCCTGGCCCTGGAGAACCTTATTTTTTATAATGAAGAAAAGGTTTCCAGTTGTTGCATAATTTTCAGCATCAAACTTCGTTTTTATCTAAATATAGAGTCAACTCTACGTACTGTAAAACATCAAATAATAACAACTAACAAAGTTTGGTATGCTGCGAATGTGCAGGGAATTACAAAATAAGGGAATAAAAACTGATATTTCCTGTGTAATGATACGTGCGATTCCTAGAGTGTTAGTAAATGGGTATGATTTAAGCTATCATCAATTTATTAAGTTTTGAATGTTTTCAATAATAAGGTTTGTCCGTAAAATAATAGATCTGTCATCAAAGTGTAGGTACCTACTTGTCTGGTTGTATGTACCTATTGCTTGTTTCTAGGTATATCTACATCTGCGGTAGTTTTATTTACACCCTGTAAATATTTATTAATTTTGAATTATTATTTAGATATGAATAAGTAATGACTGACCTAATAAACTTGGCAAAACGTGGGCCCAGTTCTAGTGATTGGTGCCTCTGCCTCAGTATGAATGTATTAGAATGTATTTATTATATACTGTATTAGAATATTACTTAATACGTATCATAAAATCTAAATTGTACCGAATTGTAGGTAATTAGCAGTAGTCGTCAATTTTCATAGCCCGCCAATTTGGCTCCGCCCCTTTGAACATTTTTTCATAAATATAATGAATTGAACTATTAAATTGGTAAATTTTTTTATTCAATGGATGAACTACGATTATATAGATAATCCATCTCTTTTTCTACGTACATATTGACATTAATTTGGTAATTTGTTCCTGTCGACACTTTTTATTTTTCTGGTAACGAAAATATTTCGTCGCGATAGATCTATTAATTAGATGATACAAGTTGATGACAAATATAAACTTTGATGACACAAAATATAGTTCCCTTAGTAAATTAACACCCAATATTGAGCGGTGATACGGAACTCTCAGTGCAAGAGTACGACGTACACTCGGCTGATTTTTTAAAGTAAATCAGCCCTATCATGGAGCTGATAGTGAAAGCCGCAACGCATGACCGCCCCACGTTGCATCTTGCTTATTTATTCATTTTGTTTTTATCTTTTTTTCCTTTTAAGCCAGTGTCAACTCTGCCACAAAATCCACCATCGGCCGCGTTCGCGGTCGTTAATTTTCAACGCCTGTCAACATTAGTTAGTGAACGTAACTCGTAGCATTCTGAGTTTCATAGCTGACCCATTCATAGTTTTGGTTACGCTTGCCGTATAAAAGGGCTACTTAATTGTTTCTCAAATGGATATAAAAAATGTAAAAAATAGCAACGGTTCATTGTGTCAAATGTTTTTTTTTTCCTGCGAAGTAATTTTGTTTGCATAATAAAATCAACCAAAGTCACCGACATAGCCCACCGAATTAGCATGCTGAAGTGGCAGTGGGCCAGCCATATCACCCGAAGAACTGATAACCGATGGGGTAGACGAGTTCTTGAGTGGAGACCGCGGATCGGTAAACGTAGTGTAGGACGTCCTCAGACTCGGTGGAGCGATGATCTTCGCAAGGCGACCGGCAAGAACTGGATGAGAATAACTCGTGAACCGAGGACCGTGCTGTGTTATACTAAAAAACTGGCCAAGTACGAGTCGAACTTGCGTTCGAAGAGTTAAGCATAATACTATTAAACAAATATATCGACCCAATGTGAGTGGAAGGTCCGGGAAGGAACGCCCCAGGCGGACATGACCAAAAAGGGGATGTATTTTATCAAACGGCAACTTAAAAATACAGGCGTGAGCCAATGTATATTATGTAGACACTAAATTATAACATTTTTTTTATCGACCAAAAAAGCTTTGTGGACAAAAAAACGGTAGAAAAAAACATGCCTATATGGATAAATATTTATTTTATTATGTTTTAGTATTTGTTGTTATAGCGGCAACATAAACACATCATTTGTTAAAATTTTAACTGTCTAGCTATCACGGTTCATGAAATATAGGATATATGGTCAAATATACAGACAGATGACAGTGAAGTCCCGTTTTTACCCTTTGAAAACTGTAAAAAATGCTAACATGTACTCGTATGTATGTACAACATCATCATAATTAACTTAGGTAGTTATTTGCCAAAAACACACACTCGAGTATTATATTGTCGTTGACGTAATGATATATAACAAATCTTCAACTCTACCAGGCATAGGCAAAAAATAAGCTGCTATTTCATGGTATTTTTTGCCCCTGACATGTCTACAATATTATCCGACTGCGAAACAAGTTTGGTTTTATCTTCGCTAACAGTGAGGAAAACATCAAAAATCAGAAATTTATTTCAACGTAAAGAATTTACATTCTGTTTATTGAATGTGAATATACTTATAATGTTGATGTTAGCCGCTGCCTTGGGGCCGAATGTAGTGGAAAAAAAACTTACTCCGACCATCTTTTCTGAAATCACCTTAAATCTAATACAAAATTGGTATTAATGTCCATCTACCTAAGAAGAAGCTCAAGACCCATGAGTGCAATCAATACTTCTTTCCTAAGAAGTTCACATACTTCGCACCTCCGTGTCTAAGGAGTTCACATACTTCAGCGCTTGAAATTGCCATTACGCGTGGCCATACTCTCTCTCTGAGAGAAGGTGCCCTACACAGTAGGACATATTAGGCTACATTAAAAAAAGTAGGAGTGCGTTAACAGCAAAATCAAAATCAAAAAATCAAAATCAGCCATGGACCAAACTGGACGATTTTGACAAATGAGGTGCCAGTTGAAATATATTTATGAGGCTAATTTCCCTATCAACATCAATCCATTATGTCCCCACCGAGAGGCACGGGTCTCTTCCCTGAGGATGGTATAGGCCATACTCCACCACGGAGGCCTAGTCCGGATTGGTGATTTCCCTATACAAAAAATGAAAAAAAAAAACATTATTATTAAGAAATTGTGAACTACAAAAAACTGGGTCGTTCCCCAAACATAATAGGTAATTTGAAGCCTACATGGATATTGAATAAAGCTTGATTATACCGCCTGCTGCGGCTTCAAAAGGCTGCTTTGTTTGAATCTAAATCTTGGTTATCTTATAAACAGTCTGTTTTTTTGTTTTTTTAACTTATATTTTTTACACACATTACTTACGCTCCAAATGGGTGTCTTTCCTATATACTCCGTGTACTTAGCGATAGCAATTTACTTGTCAAAAAATACCATTGATATTGCTAGATTTTTTTGTTGTTCTCTGATTCAATGTATTCACTTAATAAAACATTGCTCATAATTGACTATGATTTACTTAATGCACATAGTGTCTAAGTACTTACACAAAATTCAAGTCAAAACAACAAGTTTGTGTTTCTAGCCACTTAATATTATATAGGTATGTGTTGAAAAACAATTTAGCTTTAATGGATGTGGCTCGCTCGGGCTTAATTACAATGTATCCCCTGGTATTTGGGCGTCAGCGTTTAGGCTATCTATACCGCGAATTAGCGTTTTGTTCATCATGAGATCATTAAAAACATACAAAATAGTTTACAAACGTGCAGATTATCTGGTGTCCGACACACCAGATTGCTTCTATAATACTATAATGTTAGCGTTAGGTAAATGTTGTCTTCCTACTTTGTTTTCGGCAAGCTTGGGACATTGTAACAGATACTCTTCAGTGCGAAGTAATAGGTATCTATATCCACCTATAATAACAGGAAGAGGTACCATTGCCATGACGATTATCTGTTAGGTAACTGCGAAAGACCTTCATTACCTTACACTTACAGATGTCTTATTTATACGACATTTGACAAACATATTCTTTTGTTTGGCGTTATGTCACTCCATTCATCTCTGGGCGCATAATGATTATGCGCAGTGAAATTTCGTCGTAGTAAAAACTCACTTGAGCTGGTAGTAAAAAACCTACCAAGTGAAACTTTTAAAATATTCGTATCACATTTTTTAACTTTTTAAATAACCACACGCATTAAAACATCGACTCTGCTTCATATGTAAGTCAGAGAAGACGACGGCAAGAGTGTATGTTTATGCACAACGCTTTCCTTTAAAAACTCATGTAGGCTACCACCTAAGTGTTAAGCGAACCATCTATCAATCAAACATAAATACTTACACACCGATAGTTTATTTGTAGTAATTGAAGAGTGCAAAGTGTTGTCGGTTTACCGTTACTAGTCTGTTTAGTCTTGGACGAACCTCTTAGTTTCACAACCGGTAATATTCACTGCACCTCTTTTGATTCAATTTTACACTTATAACGATAGCGATAAGACTTATTGGAGATTATTTATATTAGGCATTAGGCTTAAGGTGCATTGCGAACCGAATCCGCCGTGTATGGACGAATCTTTCTAATTAATACTTCCACCTTTCATTCCATTTGAAGAGAGTTAACATTCCGTAAACAAAATACACAGAATTAAGCGGAACTCTTTAGGGCAACTAATGGCCGGAACTGACAATGAGATCGATTTCTCTTTGTAGTAGGCAGGCAAAGCTGAAATGAGTGGTCTTCGGAAAATAGTATGAGCTTTAGGCCAATTATCGTACAAAGATTGGATTTGCAAGTGCATTTGATGTAATGTAACCAATAATCGGGCAAGTGTGTGTCGGACTCGCCTACTGAGGGTTCTGTTGGTGCATGATTATATAGTACCTGGGTGACCGAGCTTTGCTCGGTACTTTTTTTGTAATATAAAATATGTAATATAAAATTAAAATAATCCTTTTTCAACAAAAAATAACTTGGAAAAAAATCATGACTCGAACCGGGTCACTTGAAATCGGCCCGAAACGGGTCGCCCGTTTTCCCGTCAGAACTATCCCAATCTTGCAGGTAAACGCGAAATTTACCTCTGTATGTTATTATAGGAAATTTCAATTGCCTTAAAACACGGATAAAACAACGTTTTCTAAAAATGTAAAAATGTAGTTAGATCAATTAAACGCCCCCGAAAGCATCTGCCTACAAAATTTCGTGAAAATCGTTGGAGCCGTTTCCGAGATTCTGATTATATATAAATATATATACAAGAATTGCTCGTTTAAAGAGATTAGATTTGTCAAATTCTAAAATATGTTTTCCTTCATTCGGTTCGGGACCCTTAGCGGAGTCCCAACTCACACTTGGCAGATTTTTATTCTTGCTGTTGTGTAAGAATGCACTATATTCACGTACCAGTTTCGAACTTGTATGTTCGAACCTTGTACGACCTAATGTAATGTATTACAAAAACACAAATCTTTAAAAAACACGTTTGATGAACGAGCCAGTATTTTTTGTTCGGTAATCCGCCCTAATAACGCATATTATTCTGTGAATATTACAAATGGTTACCTGATACTATTGAAGAGATAAAGCCCTGTAGGTATAGGGCGGAGGGACAGAAAATTTCGACATTAAATCGTTCACACACGACGTAACTAAAAGGCTTATTAAAGAGTCCATTATTTTAAGAAGGGCCTGTGAACTACGATCACCATCAAGAGTGAACGCAAATGCAAATTTGTTCCGAATGATCAAAAAGTTAATACAAAAATGTCCGGAACTAGACCGTGCTAATGTTTCCGCACTATTGTTGGACCTTTGTACCCATTCACGAAAATCTTTGTACTGCTAGAGGTTGGTAAATGTCGTATTTTGTAATAACATTTGTAACAGGCAATCAGCGTCAGTCATCATCTCTGAGAAGACACCTCTTGTCTATCACTCACGTTATAGTGATTGTCTAGTTCAAGATTGTGTCATCATAGGCCTTTGCCTCCTATGAGGACTATTTAAACAGTGCTCTCTTTTTGTCGGAAGAGTCCGGAACGGTTAATAAGGTCTAAGTGCTTCCGAAAGCTTTAGTTAAAGAAAGTGCTAACAAGATCTATAACTAAACACAATCTTTATTTGACTTTTAGGGAAAATTGTGATAAAATTGAATAACCCTCCCAACTTTGGAGAGAGCCGTAATTTGTTAAACGAAAACGGTTTAGAATTCTATAAATAAAACACATAAATCGCCTACAGGGAATCGTTAAGTAATTTTCTCTAAAAGCAAAGAGTGGGTGTATATTCAATTTCGTTAACTCAGCAAGCTTCCCCTTTTGAGATATTTTATCACCTCACTGCCTTCCTTAAGCGTCGATACTTATAACTTACACAGCTAAATGTGAATCGGCGGTTTAGATGTATCTATGTACTTTTTAATCGGGTTCATTAGAATATTTCCCATAAAACTAGTAGTGTTGCACAATGCTAAGGAACTTGACCCTTGGGTCGGTATTGAAACAAACTGGTATTTTTGTTACGTATGCTATCTCGTTAACTCTCGTTTATGCAAGAGCTCTTGAACCTTCGACTAACCTACTGGTGCAACGTGATCTATTACCACAATTTTATAGAAAACGAAAACCTTCAGCAATTTATAAAACAAAAAACAACGGCCTAGATTCTGCTAATGCATTGTAGTACAATGACAACTGCATGAACATAGCGATTTAGTTTCATTGCCGCTGCAAGTTAACGACAGTTAACGTGTATCAATAAATTATAATATGATGTCATTGTTATGAAAAAAAAAACACGTCACGTGGCCCGATCGTGTCGCTACAATCTTACTATAATGCACTAACAGAATCGAGGCAATCGGAACCTATCCACCTATAGATACTATTAATAGTCTCTCGCGACAACCGGACCTACCGCATGAGATGGTAGAAGGTTCAGCATCGAATATGCCTAGAACTTGTTTAGATTGTGTTTGTTTAATGAGGCTAAGGAGACTTGTTTGTCCAGGAAAATTAGTTTTGTATTGTTGCTGGTCTTTGTTTAGTGTCAATAAATGTAGTGTGAGAAATATTTACGGTTTATTGTATGAAACCAAGAACTTTCACGGCATAGTGCCTCGTAAATCTCGTAGAAATCGGCAGAGGTAACTAATTAGCATATGTAGACAATTGCTCATACTGCAGATTGTTGTCAATAGTTATTAGCTATAATTTCGCTAATAAATCTGGAGATGGTGGCTTAATTTCTAGTTACCTCTTACTTACGTACACGCATTTAGACACCTACGCTCATTACTTCACATACATGTAAAAACAAGTGTTTGATTGGCAAACAGAAGCGCCCGAGTCATCAACTGACGTAGATAACATACAATCAACGTTTGTCAAAGAAAGTGAAATAAGAAATCGCGACCGAGGCGCATCGTCATTGTGAACGAAAACTGGCTTCAATTGTATTCCACAGTTCCAGTAGTTGTTTGACAACAGGCCTCTGGTAATTACGGGGCTGCAGAACAACGCTTTCACACAGGCATAACATAACCGGCCTCTAAGTAGTGTTTTGGCTTTAGACAGCAATACATTATTGAGATTTACCATTTTTCTTGGAATAATAAAACAATGCGGAATTTGCGATCAACCTTATACATACTCTTATTTGAGTATGTAGGTACTTAACATTGATTATTATCATTTCACTGATAAGCACATTGACGATGTTAACGTTGATAAGCGAAAATAACATTCTGCGATAGTGAAAATTCAGATATTATTGTAACTTTACAGATTCTAGTGATGAAAATGGTTTTCCTTGAATTGTTTTCCGCGCAGTTTCCCCGTTCTGACTTCCTGTAGTCTCTACAAGTTCACAAACATGCCGATGTCGAAGCAGTCATGCGGAGCACACTGTAATGATTGAGCAAATAATAAAATCGGAAACTCACTCCGCTTCGGGCGACCAGGAAATTAAAATGCCATGATCAGTTTTATAGCCCAATCGTGCAGCAGTAAGTATACCCAGTTAGTCGTTTTAGTGTTCATGATAGCTATAAGCCTAAGCGGGCGCCATTATGCAAATATAGACATTGTGTCATCTAAAATCATTGGCTGCTTTAACTAAGTCCTTGTCACGAATTTGCCTCTTGAGCATAGTTTTATGGTCATTCGTTAGTTTCCCTGTTAGTCAGTCGTGACTATAATACTAGTGATTTTTAACACATAACAGTAATTTAGCTTATATTTGTACGTAGTAGGTACTGCTTGGCCAGCCCTTGGGTAGTGGTAAGGGAAACAAACAATTATAGTCACGCAACACTGCCAACGGACGTTTGGTGATTCCATGCGTACCTATTTAAGAAATACTTGAGATGTTCCTTGCTGCATTACCTCATTACAGTACACACTGACCAACACATAGGAACCTCCGCCTAAGCGTAGGCATCCGTGTTTGTAAACGTCACTTTGTAACGCGTGGTTGGTGGTGGACGAAAATAATGTTAGAGGCGGAGTAATTTGGAGTCTGTTGCAAAACATAACGCACAATGGCAGCCGGTGTCCCGGCGCAGGAGCACCGAAGCGTGGCTTAATTTTACGGTAGTGCGCCCGGCGACATTTTGTATTCAGTGCTTTACCAGCGACTGGTCCACCTGACCCACTGCCGCTTAATTTAGGATGCTCAGTATTAATATTATGGAAATAGGTATGCAAGTCATGTTTCGCTAGAGATTCCTTCACAGTAGCTAACTCACGTTTATTAGCTCTACCGCTGTCTAGAGCAAAGTAGAGGCGATATTTTGCAGTGGTGCTAGAATGTGATTCTAGACGCCAACGCTTGTGTTTGAAAACGGGTGCAGACTACTTACTGCTTTTGATCCAAGGTTTGCGAGCAAATTCCTGCATTCATTCCATCCAATCGCCTAATAATTCGAAATCCATATCTATTAGATACGATCTTCCGGCATATCGATGCTATCGCGTATGGAGGGATGTACCTACTGCTAGCTGCTGCTAATTAATAGTAACTGCACCTCTAGGCATCGTAACTTTATAACCCCTCATTACAGTTATCGTAAATCAAACCAGCATTTAGCATTTGAATCTGATGCGTTTGAACTAGATGTGTTTGCTGCGATTTTGCATAAATTTGTGTCGATTTCTCAGTAAGATCTGGTAAGGTTCTGGTTTGGATCATCAAACCTTTCTGTGACACTTTTCCTTTGATATAGTCAGGGCTTGTTTACAAACGGGTAACGAAATGTTAATATTAATGTGCTCATTTTATATCTCAGCCTCTTTCAGACGAGATACCCACAAAAATCCCCTAATGTATTGATTGTTTAACATATTTGAAACAACTAAGTTTGGAGTTTTTTTTCCATCTTTTCTCCAAAATGATATAGATTTTGAAATGGACACTTTTACGTTTAATAAGCCACAGTTTCTTGTATGTTTGTAAGTTTGTGTGCAGGAGTCATCTCCAAAAGTACCCTTAACCGATTTAAAAAATTCTTTCACCAATGTTTAGAATGGACCTTCAGGGTGGCCATGGGCTACAGGTTAATCCGTTGACGCGAACGAAGTCACGGGCATTGTTACTCCATACTAACAAAGTCTCTTAAAAACTCAAAATCTGTAGGCTTAGATGAAATACAAACAGAAATAATAAAAAATACTATAAATCTTACAGCAGAGCCACTAACTTATGCAATAAATTTATCATTACTTCAAGGAACTTTTCCAGATGCTTTAAAAAAATCTATAGTTAAGCCACTCATTAAAAGAGACAATAAATATAAAATGGATAATTACAGACCAGTTACACTTATACCCATATTATCCAAAATATATGAAAAGGTCATGCATAATAGGCTAGACAAGTTTCTTACAAAAAATAATATTATTACTGATGAACAAAATGGATTCAGAAAGTGCAGGAGTACCTCTCTAGCTGCTTTTAAGTTAATTCGGCATATTACAAATTGTTTAGACAAAAAAATGCCCATTTCTGTGTTATTCATGGACATGAGCAAGGCATTTGATTTCGTTTGTCATAAAAGGCTGCTAGAAAAAATATGGAAGTATGGCATACGAGGTCCAGCATTCCATTGGATAAAGTCATATCTGAGTAATAGAACGCAATGTGTTGAGACAGCTAGATACTGCTCAAAAACTAGATCTATTATAAAATATCAATCGCCATTTATAGCTAATGATTTCGGTGTACCTCAAGGTAGTATATTAGGACCCCTGCTTTTCTTACTTTACATTAATGATTTACCAAACAGCCTCTCACAAAATTGTATTTTATTCGCCGATGATACTACCATAGTCACAGAATGCAAAGATATAACTGTACAATCAAGATATAAATAAAGTTCTAGCTCAAACAATATCTTGGCTTACAGCGAACAACTTAAAAGTGAATGTAAATAAAACTAAATTTATGCAATTTCATACAAACAGGAGCAGTCCCCAATCTGTAATCGTTAAGTATAATAACATAATAATTGAAGATGTATCAAAGGTTAAATTTTTAGGCTTAAATTTAGACTCTCATTGCGATTGGAAAGACCATGTAAATAATGTGTGTTCTAAGGTAAACAAATTTGTTTATGCTTTACGAAAAGTTAGCCAAGTGGTATCGAAAAAGGCAGCTCTAATGGCTTACAGTGGCTATGTGGACTCCACTCTGCGGTATGGTATTGTGCTTTGGGGAAATTCAGTGGATGTGCATAATGTATTTTTAATTCAAAAACGCTGTGTGAGGGCCATTTTCGGAATTAGGCAGGTTGAATCATGCCGTCCTTACTTCAAAAAGTATGAAATCCTACCGCTGCCATGTTTGTATATATTTGAAATATGTTTATTTGTATTTAAAAATAGGTGTCTTTTTCAAAGTAATCAGGATGTATCAGCAAGAACTCTTCGATCGAAATATTCACAAAAGCTACATAAACCACCAGCACATCTATCTCTAGTATGTAGAAATTCATTCATAATGTGTGTAAATATTTATAACAAATTACCAGTATCTTTAAAAGAACAAACATTATATATCAATACTTTTAAAATTTTAACAAAGAAGTGGCTCCTAGGCTATTGTTTTTATAGTTTGAAAGAGTTTATGGAATATGATATTGAATAGTTGTATTAGGTAGGTTAAGTATGTCTAATGTTGAAATTATTAGATATGTATAACATATTGTTTAGTTTTTAAGATGATCTCATACAGTTAAGGATTTTATTTTAAAATTTTATTAGTAGCTATTTTGATTTGTTACTGTAGTAACGTAGTAGGATATGTATATCTCCATTATTCATATAATATAAATAATATTATGTGAAGGATGGACGAATGTGAGTAGGTACACCTGTAATATTAAGGTAAGGTTTGGTGATGTTATTTTCTTATAGCAACTGTTACTGCTAATTGTATAACCCATGTCTAAGCTCACAATAAACATTCTTGATTCTTGATATTATTAAGAGGAAACGTGTGTGTAGGGGGTAATCTCCGATAGTCCTTCTCCAAATTAAAAAAAACTTTCACAAGTATTTAGAATGCTTCAGGGTAGACATACGCTATAGGCTAATCCGTAGAAATCCTAGTTTTGAATAAAATGATCTTGACGTTAATTTTCCCCTCTTGTTTCAGACGGGCAGTGGGGACAGCGCGAGTGGCGGCTCCGGCGGGTCGGGCATGGAGTGCATGCAGCTGCGCGCGCAGCCGGGGCCCTTTCATTACCTCATCTCGGAGCAGGCTAAGTCGCTCGTCGCGCTTCAGGTAACGCTGTCACACTATGGCCTAGCCACCCATGAGCAAGGGCATTCTCTAAAGTCTTGGTCTCGACCGATGCTCCAACCAGATTAGGGGCTAACTTCACCGGGCGTTTGTATTAGTTCAATACAACTGTCCGCCCAACCGGGGCCCTTACATTACCGCATCTCGGAGTAAGCTAAGCCACTGTCGCGCTTCACATAACGCTATCAAACTATAGCCTACCAACTATGTGCAAGGGCTTTCCCTTAGTCTTGGTTGCGACCGATGCGTCAACCAGATAGGGGCGAACTACGATGAGTACGTGGATTGGTGCTTGTAACCACGGCGCTGATGATGTCGGCACTAGCCATTCGAATGGTTACGTCGCACCCCAGGCTACGATGACAATGTTGTTTTAATTTGGGTTTTTCCACATGTCATACAGAAATGATTGACTTATGATAGTCGAAAATCTCTTCTTGAGACAGTAGTGTGATTTGTATAGGGTCCAATTGAGATTACGTCCACTACAAACATTCATCACATAGGTCCTAAGCAGAGAAAAGGAAATCGATTGAGACTTGTAGTGAATGAAACGCTTTTTAATTCTGAAGGGCAGAAATTCCGTTCATAGATAAAAACATACCCTTTGGTCAGTTAATTCTTACTAATGACTACAGCTCTCCATAATTCCACTGCACTTATACGAATAAACTCCTCTACTCCCGCCAGGAACTTCAGAATGAGGTCGGGGCTCTGCTCGAGTTCCGCGACCTCGTCATCGAGACGTTCCCGAATCTGCGCTCGAAGATGGCGCCGTCCATGCCGGCCGTGGCGCGTCGCGAGTGGGAGCCCGGCGTGCGCGTGCGGCGGAAAATCGCGGCTCCCGGTGACAGTACACGGGCTAAGCCACAACCCTCCGTCCAGGTAAAGATTGTCCTGAAATTCCATTTAGTCCTGTGCTTTTGAAAATGCTCCCCCACAGTCCTACGTCTAGGTAAGATTGTTAGAAATCTCCATATTCTCCTGTGCTTATGGAAAAACGGTCTCGTCAGAGATGGAACTGGCTAGTACAAATGGTGAATACTTCTGGTTCAGAGCTATTGCAGCCCATATAATTCACATAATATGTAAGCATATCTTTTCGGAAACCACGTCGAATGCATTCCAACATGCACCGTTTCCAAATTGCAGGACTCCGGTTTCAGTACGGAGACGTCGTGCGGCAAGGACGCCCATTCGTCCGCGTCGGCGTCGCGCTCGCGGCCGCTTGAAGACGAGCTCTGGGCGCTTCTGGACGTCATACAGCGCAAAGGGGTGCGACTACGCGACGACGCAGAGTTACTCCGCGCAGAGCTCAATGAAAGACCGGACGATACCGCTGAAGAGTCCTTCGCGAGAGCCCTCTCAGCAGACCAATGCAGCTGCACTGAATCCCGACGCCTGCGCTCCGAAAGGGACGAGCTACTCGCCCGGGCGTCCCAACTCGAAGCAGCGGCCTTGGCGGCCCGACACACCCCATCGCCGCGCACCCCGGCGTCCCGCACCCCCCTCGGACGCCTGGACAGAGTTCTCGACACCCCCGCCCACCCCCCGCGCGTCCCAACGCCCGACACCAAGAAGTTCGCCGCGATTCTCCTCGAGAGCAATCCTGTGGAACTTCAGAGGCAGTTGCTCACCTCTACCGTCCATACACAAGTGAGTAATAATAATATACACTTTATTTCAGGGAAATCAAGTAGTAACGAATCAAGACATAAAATCACAGTGCATATAAAAACAAATGGCGCACAAATTATGACTAATAGACAAGATCTCTATTCTAAGACACTGGAAATGTATCCAGTGTCTCAGAAGCGGACCGTCACCATGGTAATGATAATAAAGTAAATGAGGCAGCTTTATATTCAATCTTGCGTAACAGCGGCTGCAGTTTTCTGATTCAAGTGATAGATAAGCAAATTGCGGTGCGGTGCAGTGTCGATGCCACTTGCGTTGACACTTTCGTGTTGCGATGACTGTTTTATGTAAGCCGGTCCCGCAAAAAATGTTAAGAAAAAGTGCATTTTTTCACCGTGTGGTTTATGTTGGAAGTGGGTCGAACTCGTTAATTGCGAACGGGTTAGGTAACCAAGTACGTGCTGATCTACGGGTTGACTCTGTGCTAACGAGACTGCGGTGACAGCTGTCGTTAGTGACGTAACTCACTGAATTTTGGCAAAAATACGCGGAACAATATCTGCCTAATCGACCATTAAACACTAAGCGCGGTCATTACCGACCCAGTGCACTTGTTTACGGTTTGGTAATGATTTTCGACATCTTGTTAGACGTCCTTCGTTTACACAAAGCTTGGCTATTTAGAGCTGTTTGTTTCCATTATTGGTGCATTCACTAAGCAGATAAAGCGGTTTTTATGCTGTGACGCAGTCGGTTGCTATATACGAATAAAATGTATGCGTCATCAGCCTTGGCCTATTCCGACTGCAGTTGAACTTGTAATGTTTCCTCTTGATAAATATTGTTAACAGAACTATCGATCGTGATGTTTTTTACGCCAATGAGATGTCTATTTGATTATATTATTTGTAGCTTGTCGAGAGATAAAATCTCTTATAGATAATGTTCCTTCAAACGAAGCACAGTGAGACAGCCAATATGCAATCGTAGACGAGCGTGTTCGTTAAGAGTCCAAAAAAATACGAATTAATGACTTCATTAGATCGGTTACGAAAGCCTGCTGTTTATAGACGTTATTTAAAATTCGCCGCAATTAACTCTAACGCTTTGGATAACTCAGCGTGTTGGCCTGGATAGAAGACTGTCTCCATTGTGCTTAGTTTGGTTGCACAATATTTTGCACTGTTTTTAAAGTTACCTTATAATTATAGCTTTTACTCTGATTATATCAGGTAGGTATTTATCGTTTTTACTTTATTTTTAATTACAAGTATAATATCCAGGAATGACTTTAAAATGCCATATCGCCAAAACAAACAACGATATCTTTTCTGATATCTTGTTTGGAGCAACTCGATCCCACTCAGCATATCCACCGAAAATTTCTATCACTGCGGTAAACACAGCGGGAATTTCTTCTGCACCACAAGGGTGCAAGAGCAAAATAATTAAATCGTTTGCATTGTCATTTGCAGGTGTTGTTGGAGCGACTAAAACGGGCGGCGGCGCAGAGGACGGCGTTGCTGGACAAATTGGAGCGGGCGCGGGACGACAATGACGACCTCAAGTTCCAGGTTAAACAATAACTAACTATTCTAACTACCTACTCTCATGGTGATCTACGACGTGCATTGAAAAGTTACGAGATTCAATAAGGCCCCCTGAAAAATGGACATTGATTAAGTTCTCATTTTTAGGGTTATAGTTTCGCCATGTCCGCGGCTTAGCAGAGAGTTTTTAAGTACTAGAGAGCTGAAATTTGCCACTGACATGCATTATTTATTACGCCTACAAAACGGTAGCATAAAAACAAAAAATATATATAGAGCACCTAAGTTAGGGGTGCAATTTTTAGATTTAGGGTTCCGTTTTTGAAATACTAAACTTTAAAGCGCATTTTTATTTTTATGGGTAGGGCGTCTTCTATTTTCTCGGCTAAACGGTTGATAGTACGGTTAGTAGATAGGACGGTCGATTGTAGAAACGTGAAATAATTCTGGGCATAATATGCCCAGAATATTTCCATATTCCCATTTATTTCCATAATGGACATAAAAGGAAAACTCTCACGGCTAAGCAGGCTTTCCAGGTTAACGAGTAAAAGGCAACCAACTTATGAAAGGAAAACTGAAATTTAAAATTGCTATGATGAAGTTATCCTGTATGAAAACGCGCCTCTTTTTAAGGGACCCTAACTGCGTGTGGCCCGATACGCACTATACTCTGATTTTTTATTCCGTAGAATTCTGACATTTCATAAGTGTTGCTACTGAAAAAGTTCTCCGCCGAAAAAGGGACAAATTTGACCCATTTGAGAGCAATAAAAAATAAAATGGTACGTATTTTTTATGTTTTATCTACAAAAAGGTTAATCTAAATATTTACTTACTCAAGTGACCTAAGACAAAAATAAAAAATATTTCAATGTCACGAACAATATATCAAATTAACTTTAATTACTTTATTTTATTCTTTAGCTGGCATCACTGCCTACGAATTCAAGGTTTCGTAAACCTTTTTAGAAAAGTGAAGTATGCCGCTGTTAGCTCTCTTAATAATTCATGTCAGCGATGATGATGATGATGAAGATAGTGATATTAGTTTTAATGATGATTAGATATTTTAATAAAAATATGTTTTCTTTACGTGTACTTTTTTACTGTTTTTGTGGTGAAAAGGGACACAATTGTAACTCGCCTTAAATTCTCTTTTAATTTGGAGCTCCACACTTTTTAAAATGGATACATTCACTAACAAATTAAATGTGTAGACTCAGATGTTCACACTCGTATTGAAATTGAAAAATGTGCCCGGCCAAAAAAGGTTTCTAATCTCTGACGTGTCAAAAAATGATAACTGTCAGAATTCTACAGAATTAAAAATCAGACTTTAAGTCTGTTTTATTACTGGAACCGACAACTGTCAAAATTATAAGTTTCTCTGGTCGCAAGTAAAAACAATACTACACTAAGATTTTCAAGTGCATGCTTCCACCTGAAGGGTGAAATAGATGAACCATGCTTCGACACCGTCAAAAGTAGCATAGAAGTTAGACGTAAAAACTTTCTTAAGCACTACACTTACAACTTTATTCCGGATTCACTTATGTACTTGTTTTTTTGTCGGAAGAGTCCGCAGTCAGAGGCCCTTCGGCCTCGAACGCGAGACGCGAGCTCAGTTTCTACTCACCTGGTCAGCGTCATCATAAATATTGACTCGAGTGATTTAATGAAAAAAAAAAATCAACGGCGCCACAAGATCACCCATCTAATTTTATTCCGGATTCATTTACTTGCTGTTTTGCCGGAAAAGTCCGACCAGGGCCTAGATTCTGCTAATGCATTGTAGTAGAATGACAACTGCATGAACATGGCGATTCAATTTCATTGCCGCTTCAAGTCAACGCGAGCACGTGTATCAATAACTAAGCGTCATTAAGTGGAATTAAAAAACATGTCACGTGACCCGACCATGCAACTGTAATTGAACTATAATGCATTAACAGCATCGAGGCCCAGGTCAGTAGAGATTGAGCTCGCGTCGTTGCCCTCTGACTGCGAACTCTTCCAAACAAGCAAGTAAGTCCGGAATAAAGTTGTACGTGTAGTGCTTACGAAAGATTTACGTCTAAATTTAGTTTCACATTGTCTGACCACCACACCTGCCCATTCCAGTTAGAGGAGAAGACGATCGAATTGGAAGGCGCCCGCGCGGTCGTGCGGCAACTGGGCAACCGGCAGAAGACTCCGACGGGCGACGAGCCGGGCCGCGAGCGCGACCACAGCAGTATGCGCGACATGGAGCCTGTCACCATCCCAGACGAGCCTTCCGAGGAGTCCAGAATCACGGAGACGCCCAAAAGAACCAGACCAAGCCGCATCCCACTCCACACCGCGCCCAAAGGCTCGCGCCAACCCGCCAGACGCGACAGCGCGGGGAACAGCGTCGGACCTCGCTCCAGAAGCGGAGAGTCCCCCGCGCGACCGCCCTCCGCTCACTCTGTCCGCTCCGTCACCTCAGTCCGAAGCCGCTACTCCGCCTCCTCGACCACTGCCCGAAAGGACCCCGCCAAGAAGACTTCGGCGGTGCCCGTCCGCCGCAACACGGGCAGTGCACCGCCCCAAACCGAAAACAAGGTGCGCTCACGCTCCTTCTGGAATGCATGGTTCAGTTTCAAAGATTCCGGCACCTCGTGATGAACTCCGCGCGTAGTGTATACCCTTATTCTACTATGTTTCATTCAGTGAGTGCCAAGTGCTAACGGTCCGAGGCCCCCTATGACTAACATCAAACGTATACCCCGTCGCTAAACCCACCGTGTGATATCGTGCACCCTCAGTGACTCCACTAATATTAACGATGCTGTGACGTTTATTGTCGGTTTTGGTTGTCAAGCCGCGAGCGAGCTGCCGGCTGGACCCGCGACGACCGGCTCCCGACTAGAACATGCCATTATGTCGATAGTAAGTTTTGTTTCATGTATCTTTTCTTTTTTTTGGCTTGGTTTCATTATCCCTCATTGACGGTATTTATGTATGTATCCTGATTTCTTTTGTAGTTATTGGTTTTTATTCCTTTGGTTTTTCTTTGGGAGTGAAGTTTAGCATGCGGTCTGTTTTGACTTGTTACTAATGGAAATAATAATTTGTAATGATTGACTAAACCTAATATTGTATGCGGATTATTGTTTATCCGTCTTGTTAGTCCCATAGATTTGATATTGCTATCCTTCCAGCTTTAAAATGCATGAATTATGCATTAATGTAATTGGCGGTCGATCTAGTTATCTCTTAACATCATTGACCCACTGGAATTACATTAATAATCCCTTAGAAAACTAGTCGACCTTAGTGAACTAATAATGTAATACTTAATCCATTGTGTTTGTGAAAAATAACGAGTTATGTAGTGTATATTTATAAACAACGTGATTGAACTTGTTTGTGTAATTGGTTTGATTATTCAAAGTAATATTATGGAAACGGTAAGTGCCTTGCATTGTAAACACGAATGGTTGTTGTTAAATAACACCCTGTTGTAAGTTAAATGCATCATAAAACACTAGTAGTAACTTTATAGCTGAAAGTTGTCGTAACACAGTCGTATTTTAATTTTCTTTTCGACTTGAGTTTTATTGCATTTTTATTTGTTTACGTTCTGACATAGTGGCATACAAATCTAAACACGATGCTATAAAAAAAGAACTTTCTCACTACGCGTTTTGGCACAATAACACAAACGAAAAGACGATAATATTACGCAAGCTACCCTGCCGATTACGCACCCGTTAAAGCATACGTAGTTAGTAGCAAACGACTACCATCAAATCACACTACACGCCACAGTTATCGCCAACGCAATTACTTTGAATAACACCCTAACCTAATGTTCACAGAGACATCGGCAAGTGTCCACCAACACTGAAGACGTCGGCGGGTCCTTCCACGACTCTCTCAACTTTGTGACCACACGGCGTGAGTCTGAGGCGAACGAACTCATAGCTGAATACCTCGCACGCACGGACCGTCTCGTTGACAACAAACTGTTCTCGCGGATGACCCACTGCCGCACCCGACCCTTGCCCGCCGATATACACCTCCGCTTGGCCTACGAAAGCCCTCAGAACTTAGCCCTGGAACTGTGTAAATCTATACTGTACGAAAACGCCAGCTCAATTGATATAAAGACCCTGAAATCTTTGAATTCCCACGGAGACAGCAAGCAGTATAGCGAGGATTCCTTGTGGAATGGAAAGCCACAGCAGTACTTTGAAAGTATGAAGTACTCTGTGGACACTGAAGAGGGCACAGTGAATCCGACTCGCGCATATGAGAACGATTCGCTCGCATTGTAAAGATTTCTTAATTGACAAAGAACATTAATGTTTGTAGTCATTTTGGGTGGTGCTGTTTGTTTTTGAATGAGAAAATCTGTGATAAGCCAGATTTGTAGTATAAATGAGACAGCTAACGATAATTCTTTGTTCATTATATACAAAGATGTTCCTTTTGAGAGGTTCCAGAGTATCTGAGCCTATTTCAATTTCTGTATTATGGTTACTATTGAATATTCTAAATAGAACGCATTTTATATTAACACACTGAACTAATTTCCAAACTTTGTAATGAATTTAATTTATTTAGTTAACAATATTAACTTTTTTAGATACGAACTTATAAATGAAATCTTGAATGAGTAAATTATGCAAATGTATTAGTAATATTAGATTCCTATTTTATTCATGGTTGGTGTGGCAAGCAGTTTTGCTCCTGTGTATTTTCAACATCGCGGACTAAATGGTTATGATTCACACAATTTTGTGTTGCATTATTTATAGACTTATTTACCTACTACTTCAGAATTGTTTGTGAGCTGTATAAAATCTTCTTAACTTATCATTCCTTTACGTTTGTCTGAGGTCGCATGCTTGACACTAAATATAGATTGAGAGATAGGATCGACTGTAGTAAGGCTGTGAAACATTGATTATGTGCTTGAAGTCGACAAGAATGAAATATTTGATGGAATAACATAGCTAGAAATTAAAATGGTTCACATGGTAGATAAATATATTATTATTTCGGTGTTCTGGTTGAACCGTCTCTGAATGTCCATTAGCAATGGTTGCTGCCCTTTTATATAATGGAATGTCTTTTGTATGGCAGAGCTTGCAACAAAATAGTAGGAGACTGATATTTTTAATTATTGAATAGTGATTTGTACACTATGATACCAATATAAATAAGTTGTAGGCGATCAATGGTTGATTTCCCTAGATACTTCAGTTTGGACTGTCCCCATTATTATCTAACTTAAGTCATTATGTTGTGAATAGATATTGCCTTTTAAATAAATGTAACTACTAGAATCTAAGAATATTCCAATTCTTTAATTTTATGCCCTATTCTAATGTAAATTAAGATTCAATAAGAATATTTATAAGCGTTGTAATTATTAGGTGTTAAGCCTGTACAGCCTTTATTCACCCCTAATTTGTAAATTATTAAGCCACTACATACCTACCTAAAGTTAAGATACTCATAAAATAATCTAGTTGACTTGAATCTAGTTGATGATTTTATGTAAGGATGTACAGAAATCATATCATTATATACAAACTATTCAAATAAATTGTTCATATCAATATGACGGCCTTTTCTTTGTGAATAAAATACCGTGTTCAAAAATAAACAGAAATGTAATATGTAATTCATAAAAAAATAAACTCTACGCATTAGAAAAACAATTGGGTAGGTAACATTCAAAATTAGGTGGTAACGAGCAACTATCACTAGGTATATATTTGCAAGACAGAATCGAAACTAACATTTTTTAAAGTCATTAACACATCAACAATCTTGAGATCATCATAGGTATCAACGCACATACATATGAAAAGTATTATTTAATACATCACGAGACTATAAGAAACGGGAATGCACTACAAACCTTAGCTTTACATGTTGATTTTGGAGCCACATAGAATATCAGTGACTTCCAATGTGATGGCATCCTTTTGTAGCTTTATAAATCGGTGCTGTTTTAGTTCTGAAACAGAGTAAAACATTTCTTAGTCCAGAGGATTCACGCGGCTCGTCCATTAACGTCGATGTTTTTTAGGATTACTGTGTTTTTGTCAAAAAAAGAAAGCAAAGAGATCTGTCAGGATAGTGGGATTCCTTGGTCTCTGCCTACCCCTCTGATATTCAGGCTTATATCTTGTTTTGACAAAAGAATATACGTGTCAAAAATATATTAAAAAAAACACACGCCCGTTACCTCCGAGGGGCGTACCAATCACTAGAACTGGGCCCACGTTTCTAATTATCTATATAAAAAATATATTAATGGAGGCCCGCAGTTAGAAGTTAGGATGTTACAAAGAAAGAAGAGAAACCGCCGCTGGTTTTCAGGGTTCATGGATGTAAGGATCTTTCTCTTTTTTGACTGCCACCCCAGATTGACGTTTTGTTCGGACTGTTGAGACAAAAAAAAAACAAGGAATTATATCCGCAATAAAGTTAATAACCCAGAAAACCAACAGCAGTTTTGCAAACTGCAACTGCAACTAAATGTTTACTTTATGAATGTCAAAGTTGTTAGTTTCACAATAATTAATAGATTATGTGGAGAAGAACATACTATCAAACTTAAAAATATTACTCATGGTTATGTTGAACGCTAATGGAAATTGATAAGAGGAGATTTTTCCTCTGAATACATTTTAACATTAATCTACTGTTTAAAACTCACTCAGTAAAGAGGTGAAACAGCGCGCAGCGATGATACTCTCAAGGCTGGACTGAGGGACAGGACCCTTGTCCAACAGAACTCGCACCGTCAGAGGGTGGCGACCCTTGTTGAGGTGTTTGACTACTTTGAGCATGGTGCCTTGAGTACCCCATTCGGTTCTGGAAACGGAAAAAAAAACTCTTGTATCAGACGATCGAGTTTACACTTCATTCCACGAAACGAACGAAAATCGTCCATGTGCGTCCATTGGTTAATGCTCGTGACCTGCAATACCCACTGCCCTACCCTATAAACCAGACCGAGATCGATTGTTTGGGTATCTGCGCATAAACATAAACATTTACATACAGGCACATACATTACTTCTGGCCCCACACTAGGATACCCTGTGTCGTGGAAACCAGAAACAGCGACGTCACAAACAATAACCTAAACATTGACCAATAAGATGCGAAAATTTAGTTATCTATACTTGAGCAATTACAAACGTGCGAACTGAGTCATAAACATTTGTATCAGACCTCTCTCTCACACATATAGGAGGCATATCAGGCATATCGGAACTCTCGCTCGCACTTTTATTACTCGGTTCGCACGTTTGTAATGGCTCAAGTATAGGTGTTTGACTCGTGGTACAGAGTAGGTATATACGACTATAAATATTAGAGATGGCTAGAAGATAACGTGAATAGAATCTGGTGATAGTTACCAAAACACAGCATGTAATGTTTGATTTATCGACTGCCATGTTGGTCCGGCGGCAAAGGCCGCGGATTCGATTCCTACTGGGGGGCACCGGTGTCTGGATATATTTTCAGGTTTGTGAGGTCCTTGCCTGGTTACCACAGCACAGGGTATCTCAGTTTAGGCCAAGACAAATTATTGCGTTGTGTGGAAGTTATTATAATAATGAAGATTTTGCGCACTGATTGCACAGAATAACATTTAGAGATACACGTCAAACGGTAAGTTGAACACAATAATTTTCAAAGGTAAGGTAAGGCCTCTGGGATTATAAATTAGTTTCGCAGTACTTTTATGTCAAAAACAACAGCAATTTCTACGTTCTGCTCCCTAGACAAAGTCACAGTCAAGGAAACAAAAAAAAAAAAAAAAATTCGATGCCCGTAATTTCCGTAATACAATATGTACGAAAAACTAACCTGAGAAATCTCTGAGTGTCAGTAGTCTTCACCGACTCTCCAAGGTCGACCTTCGTCCTGTCAAGACTACCCAAAGGAGTCTCAGAGCTTTCGTCCCCAATTTTACATTGGCTCTTGTTCTGCGAGCCATTCCTCGCTACAGCCTCGGACTCCGGCACATTGGTGCCGTCAGCTAAGCCAGCCGCTTCTAGTAACTGGGAGACGTGTTTCTCACGATCTTGGTCGTTCATTTGGGGCTCTCGCAGCTCGATTTCAGGATCGATCATTTGTGGGATCACTTCCTCTGGAATATCTTTCGGAGGACATCCGGACGTGTCTTTTGACCTCTTCTGGCGGCCAAATTCTGTGGTGTCCTTAGTCTTGCGTTCGGATCTTCGAATCGATTTCGGTGTGACAGTTATCGGAAGATTCTTTTCCTTTTCTGTTAAAAGTACACAGTTTTTGATGATGACTGAAATTTTACAGCGACAATCATAGCTAGTCTGCTAGACTAGCAAACTACTAGCTATGATTATTACTGCTACTGAAATTGGTACAGGCACTTTCCACTAACTTTTGTACACATGGTATCTCTGAGGTATCTATTTTGTTGTCTATCTATCAATCTGCTCATCGGACAGCTAGGTTTCTACCTAGCTGTCCGATGAGCAGCAGTGTCCTGTAAAAAAAACGTTACGTACCCAATCTTTGCTGCTCTTCTAACTTCAACTGTTCAGTTATCAGTCGACTCTCTTTGAAGGAAACATAACCGCTACGGCGACATGGGTTTTTCGCCTGGAAAACGAAGTAGCCAGTTCAACCACATATACATGAAAAGAGACGTGATATTTTTCTTGGTGCAGGGCCACACCAAACTACAATTTTATGGTTTACTATGACATTCTATGTACATAATATATCGCATGGCAACTCTGCCAAAAAAAACCCAAATCAAAATCCAGCGTTCTACAGCTCCACTACCAACTCTCTTGGCCCTGGTCTTAGTCCTGAGGACATGGGCCACGGCGCGGTAAAGTCGCGACGCGTTATAGCCCCCTCCCCTTCTGTGGGGGCTTCCCCCGGTCCCGTCCGTACATTTTGTAGGAAAGTGATTTGGAATTACGAAGCGTATTTTCCGCACCGCCCCATGCCCTCCTTGTGTCTCAGGCATAAGTCCTAAGACCTAGGGAAGGTAAAGTTAAGTATATTGACCTATTATGTCCTACGTGTGTGAGTGAGGGGGGGGGAGAGAGAAGGGGGGGGGGGGGGGGCTTTAATCACCACGCGTGCACCGCGGGTTAGCGATTTCAAGCGCTGAGGCGCATACCTTGAGAATAACTCAGCCACAGGTTTCCTCACGATGTTTTCATTCACAGTTAGTGACTTTCATAGGTACATGCCCGCACCGTCACCAATACCAATAATACATGTCCACAGTGGGAATCGAACTTGGATCTCCTGCCACAGAGTCCATTGGGCTACCACCATTCTTACTCTCTCTCTCTCTCTCTCTCTGAGAGAAGGCCTGTGCCCTATAGCTTTGGTTCTAATAATAAAAACAATAACATCCGCACAACACAATCACTTGACCTGGTCCCAAACTAGGATACCCTGAAATTTCCTAGTCTAGATGTTTGTAATTACAAACATCTAGAAACACCCAGACCCAGAATAAAAACGCATAATTATGTGAAGAATGTTATGTACAGTTTAGACAGAACTCACAATAACGCCGTCACCCAATTCCTCGACCTCATAAGCCCGTTTCTGCGCCTCTTGAGAAAACAACAGCACCTGGGTCGGCATGTCTGCTATATCGAGCGGGTCGACTGCAGCGCTGATCCTCGGCTCCGTGACGTCAACTATAGCTTCATGGATCACGCTCGTTTGGTGGACCGAAATGGCGGGTACGGGAGGTGTTTTGGAGGCCTCCTCTTCGACGATTTGGTTGCGAGACGCTCTGGTTATGCGGCGTTTCGTGCCTAGCATTTGCTGGAAGGAAAACTATTTGTTAGTTTCGTGGTTGTTAGAGCCATCGCAAACAGGGCGACTTGTCGCCGCGTCAGACGCGACGTTGTCATTTGCTTCTGGCGTCTTGTCGTCGCGACTCCGCGACTCTGACGCCAAGTGTGCGGAGATTCGAACAATATATAGGTATGAAAATTGACGGCCGTAGCCTGTCGTCGCGTCTAGTCGCCGAACTGTCGCTGTCGCGTGTCGCCTAGAGTGCGCATAGGCTTATGGAGTAGCATTACGAATGCCTTGAATTTAATCGAACGTCATCGCAACCATCTGATGGCTAAGCGAGGAAAAGCCTATAGTTTAAATACCAACCCAGCTAAGATTATGTCAAGTATTTCGCATCCTTAGATACAATCTTATGTCGCCTAGTGTGCGCATAGGCTTATGGAGTAGCCTTACGAATGCCTTGAATTTAATTGAACGTCATCGTTTTGTCATCGCAACCATCTGATGGCTAAGCAAGGAAAAGCCTGTAGTATAAGTACAAACCCAGCTAAGATATTTCAAGTGTTTCGCATCCTCAGATAAAATCTTATACAAAATATCTTTAATCTGGTCGTATATCGTTAACTTTTTAGTGTCTAAATCAGACGGTTGTGTTTTGAGCAAAAGGCTGCTTGTAACTCTGGTGAAGTTTTACCTATGAAGATCAACATTTTGTCTATGATCTTTCAAAACAGACACCGATAAACCAGTTTCATTTCGAAATATTTATCTAATGTTCTTACATTTATAGAAATTACACTTTAACGTAGGTAAGAAAGTGAATCCGGACTTAAGGTAATTTATTACTTACTTTATTATGTTTAGTGCTTACGAAGATTTAGTTCGTAAATTCTTTTGCTGAACCGCGTTCGTTTGTTTCATGACATTATCATGCGGCTTAGAAGATCATGTTAGAACCATACCTACCTCGATTTCCTCATCGTTTCTCGGCGGCTCGACGACGCCTAAGTTTCTCAGGAACATCCCGGTGAGTGTGTAGCCCAGTCGGGCGTGCACCCGCCAGCCCACGCTTGCAGGACGCCGTAAGAATGTCTCAGCCGGGACGAACAGCGCGTCTACGATGTCGTCGGAGCTGTCCTGAAAGATAATAATCTTCTAATGAGTCCTTAAACAGAGCCCACTTTTGGGCATAACCCTCTTCTCTTTCAGCCTTTTCTCTCAGGTCTGGATTAATCTTGTCGGCAACCAATTCGGTAGGTACTCTGATCAAAGTACTGTACAAAGTATTCTTTAGTTCTCGAATGGGAAGAAGACCCACTAAAAAACCCTTCCTCTCGAGTAAAAAAGGGACTGACAGTCTAGCGAATGAATTAATCTTGTCGACAACCAATTCCGTAGGTACTCTAATCAAAGTACATCGTATTCTTTAGTTCTCGAGTGGAAGACCCACTAAAACACCCTTCCTCTCGAGTAAAAAAGGGATTGACAGTCTAGCGAATGAATTAATCTTGTCGGCAACCAATTCCGGAGGTACTCTGATCAAAGTACATCGTATTCTTTAGTTCTCGAGTGGGAAGAAGACCCACTAAAACACCCTTCCTCTCGAGTAAAAAAGGGATTGACTGTCTAGAGAATGAATTAATCTTATAGGCAACCAATTCCGTAGGTACTCTGATCAAAGTACATCGTATTCTTTAGTTCTCGAGTGGGAAGAAGACCCACTAAAACACCCTTCCTCTCGAGTAAAAAAGGGCGTGCAGTTCTGCTAGCGAATGTTGGTCAACTCTGCCTATTGAGGCAAACAAACATAGGTACCTACATGTTCCTTGAAAATGAAGCTTGCAGCGGATGCCACATAAGTTCGTTTATGAAACACCACGCGCAATTTGCATACCGTGAGATAGCAAAACTCAGGAATAGCTCTGGAATTTAGTGTCCGATTGGAGAAAGAAACGCTCTGACAAGGCCGGATACTAAATGTATTAATTACCGTATCGACTATTTTATACGAACATGACCTCGCATGTAAATTATTGCGTTGAATACTGCACGAACTACCTACCTTATTGTTGTTTAAGATCTAGCCAAGTTTATTACCATGATCGTTAAGCAGGTGTCTCTACAGATTTAACACGATATAAGCGAGCTGAAATACGTGACTAAAGCAAAAAGTTCGCTAGTTGTAGGTTTATCTTTTTATGACGAGGGGTAATCTGAAAACTTTATGACAGTTTGAAAGTCCCGCCAGTAAAATAGTTCGGGCTTGAGTATAAAAATCAAAGTTTCTTAACAGGGTACCTAATACTTTAATATTAGGTAGGGTTTCACCTCTTAAGATGCGGCTCCTCCTAATAAAACATTAGGTTTACAGAACAATCCGGCTCTAGATTTAATTAAAACAAGAGTGCTTGGAAACATTTTATAACCTTGCAATAAAACATCTATCACTAACTTTGACATTTACGTAAGTAATGCATTGCCGCCTTCAATTTCCCTTGCACAAACGTGCTCAGTCTTTGTGGCGTTAATGTACTCGTATTATTTCAAAATCAATTGAGATGGACGGTGGTTGAGTGCGGATATCTGACGATTTTATGTCTAAAAGACTCCTCCGAGGCAGAGTCCTCCTCTGTGGTTAGATCTTTCCCTTTATCACAAACTGTTGACGATTGACGACCTCTGTGGATGGCGCACCGAGCGTATACTGAGTTTTTTCATTCACTTTCGATAGCGAGAGCGTTTGCGATTTGCATAGGAGTGACAAAGAAACAACTATGTGGCGCGCTTTGTCACTCCTATACAAATTGCAAACGCTCTCGCTATCGAAGGTGAAGGAAAAAACTCAGTATAAGCACTCCGGTCCATCTGCCTCTACAAAAGACAAAAAAAAAGAAATCCAGGTCTTGGATGTTCCACCGTGTGTGATGTGGATGATCCACGACACAGGGTATCCTAGGGGCCAGAAGCAATGTATGTGCCTGTATGTAAATGTTATGATGTTTTAAGAAATCTTGTTTTTATAAGAAACCAGCGGTCTTATAAAAAACACGATTTCTTTAAAGTACTCTCCTCAGAGGGAGTTTACAGGGTACCGTATCTCAAAAGGAAAAATCGGAACCCTTACCTATAGAATCACTTTATGGTCTGTTTGTCTTTTTTCTAGCCCCTTTATCTCGGGAACGCGAGTTGTAGTGTGAGGAGAAATCCAAATCAAACTTCTAAGTTCATGTTAAAAAAGAAGACACGAACGGTTACCAAATAAGATACTTTCCGTGGACCTACGATATTTGGCACGTATTATCGAAGTACAGAAAAAAATCTAAAATCATATACGAATATTGGTAATAAAATCATAAAAAAATTTTAGTTCGGTAAAAGCCCGAAAAAAACTTACCTTCTAATTTTCTACGGAAGTCTCGGTGGGCGCATTGGAGTTGCACTTGTTTTTTTTAAATCTATGATTACGTCTTTTCCCTGTAAAATCTCCACCACAGACTATTTTAATCGGTGTTTTAAGGAATCGCGTTTTAAAAATAGACCGCAGAAGTTTTTCACTAGCGACAGCATCTCTGTTTCTTACCTCGCATCTCAACTCCACGTTTATGTTATCGAGCCTCTGTCGGAAGACCGCCCCAACGGTTTTAGTCTTCTTGTCGACAATCAGCCTCTTCATTCGCTTCCTTTTTGGCTCTGCGAAGTTCTCCTCTAATTCCTGTTGGATAAGGCAAGTTTTAGATTCTATTAAGAACCCAGTAAGATTATAATATACAGATATAAAGATGACAAACTCTCGACCTCTACCTCTGTTTGACGACCTGTGGCGCAGCGGTTAGCGCAACTGTCTACAATGCGAGAGGTTCCGGGTTCGGATCCCAGCTGGAGGCAAATAAAATCCCAGGTCTTGGATGTTTGTGATGTCGCTGTTTCTGGTTCCCACAACACTGGGTATACTAGTGTGGGACCAGAAGCGTAAATGTTTGTGTAAATGTTTATGTACAAATCAAGTACGACGGCTTTCAGAGGAAGACGATCCCACATCCTTGTTTGTTCCCTAAGGCACTGTATCAGTAGAGGGTATTTTTTTGGGAATATGTTTGTATTAAAAACTTTATCAGCATACGGTCTGGAGAGTTATGGTAGCGGGCAGTCGCTGGAGGCGGCACAGTATCGGGAGACTGGAGGAAAGCCTATGTCCATCAGTGGGCGTTAAATATCTGGTCATTGTAAAAAATTATGGCCGAGGACAAAAAGAAGTGGGAATTTTATATCCACCATTTGACGAGTATTAATTTGAACTGTGAAATAAAAGCATATTTCATTTAATTAATACAGAATTATGGTTGTTAATCGGTGAATGATGTGATTTGTTTGCTTTATTAGCTCACCTCTAGTTGGAATTCCACAGTTGGTTCCTTTTCTTTCTCTTTTTCGATAGGAATGGACACTTCTATTGGCTCGGCAGTCTTCTCTTTTGGCGTCTCTTCTAGTACCATTCTGTAGACATGCAATAAAGTATGAATGTACTTTTTAAGTAGCCAAAGTCAAAACAATAATAAATAATATACATATGTACTTTATTTATTGCACACGAGACATTAAATAAAAAAACAACATGTACCAAGGCAAGCTTATCTCTGTCAAATCAATAGGTAGATAGGTTATTGGGACCGCGCATTAGTAATCAATATACTTACTATCATCCTTCGCTAAGATTGCAAATATGGATTCTAATAACTACAAAGCAAAAGGAATCGCAACTGACTCTTTCTCGGGCGGAAGTACGGACAAGTCAGGAATCGGGATGTCGGGAATTGGTGGGATGTCTGCGGAGGTGTGGACAACGCATTAGTTCAGGCAAAGATTTTGATTAATACAGGGAACAAATTGTTTGAAGTTGATGTCACATACCCTTTTCAAGATCCATCTGCATAAGATCGTCGACAGCTGTAGCTAGAACATGGAAGGCGAACATTAAACAATAAAATAGATAGAGACCACTTTATAATAATATTAATAATAAGTAATAATAATAATATTTAGTAATATTAAGTACTAACATAGTTAAGTTTATAATTGTTACTAACACCCTTTTGTTTTTGTTTGTTTGTTTTATATGGACCTAAGTGGTTCGAAATAAATGCTATATTATTATTATTATTTATTGTAGGTACACAAAATAATAGGAAAATGTTTAATTTTGTGTATAATATAACTATTTTTGATGAAGGATTTCGATATAAAGATTTTTGGATTGTACTATTTTTGATGGATTTGGATACCTATAAGGATTTTTGGATTGTTTCTTCTTACTAAGACACTTTTGCTTCTTATTGAACATCACGATTCTAGTTCAATGTGTCCTACATGTTAGAAGCTTGATTATTTAATCCTTTAGTCAAATACCCTGTGCTATGGTAACCAGGCAAAAACATTACAAAAATACCCAGACTATGTATAAAGGCCACCAGGCAATCCTAAGGGTCAAAATTTTTTGTTTTGAAGTATGGAACTCTAGAAAACTTGTCAGCAGCCTTACACTTTCTAAACATAGTCATATCAAGCTCAGAAATCCGCTCCATCTGCATTGCGTCATGTGGGTACAAGCGAGACTTGTCATGCGACTTCTCGGCATTATCCAGCACTGGCAGATCGAGGCCACTGAGTTGGATTGCGGAGCCATCAGTTTGGCCCAGCATTTGCTCCAACGTCCGGTCATTGAGAAGTTGAAATGCTTGCTCTGGATTTTCCTCACCAAAACCATCCTGTTGGGTATAGAAAAAAGATCGAGTGTAAGCTAAATAGCAATGATGAATGATGTATAATAAAATTATGGCTCAAATTAATTACAAAACTAAGAGCAAATATAAAAGACTACAAAAGGGAGAAAAAATTGTTAATGAATTGAATACCCTTGTATTTATAAAAGTTCTAATCTAATTTAAACTACTTTTGCTAAGTGCTAAATTCAAAGTGCAAAGAAGTATCAGTTAGTTCGGAACACATGAGACTTACAGCAGGGACTTGTATTTCAGGAATAGCTGCTTCTCTCAGTGTGATTTGTTCTATGTTAGCCACAACATTACCACTCTCCTGGAAAATATTCAAAATGTGTTACTTTTGTCTTCCCTTTTTAGTAGCTCGCTGTATTGTTTCTGTTTAACATATTTTGTAATTGAGGACATCTGGAGCGGATCTTTGAATTGATAGTTTAGAACTACTTTGGAGATTATTTACAATTACTATTGAGTATTAATCCACTTAAAAAACGTAATCCACTTTGTACAAAATGGTGTAAAGTTGTTTTCACCTGGATTCTTTCCTCAACTCGTTCCTCGACTTCTGGCACTTCTTCCACAACCACAGCAGTCCTTCGAGGAGTCCTGGGGTGTGGCAAGCACTCTTGTGGACCCCACCTATTTTAGACAACATGATTTGCTGTTTAGTTTAGAGTTATAAAAATAGGCTATAGTGCTAGGAAAGAAATTTAAGGGAAAAGAAAAGAGGTTTTTAGGAAATAAGCATGCTTGTGGGAGACCTCTATGTCTAGAGGTGGATAAATATAGGATTATGGAACTAAAATTTAAAATTAATGAATGGATTTTGCGTACTTCTTGTTGATGTGCTTGATTACTGTAGCATTGATCATACAAAGGTCACCTGTAAAATATAAGCAGTTAATTTTACACCCTTTGCACCAGAGAATTCCGAGTTTGTTTTCAAATAAAATTATGTCGTCTAGCGTAATATAAAATATTCTGTGCTATTAGCACCCCATGAATTACAATAGAGACTACGTCAGATATTATAGCTCAGATTTGTATAAGGAATTTAAATTATTATGACTCAGGCGTGAAAACTACGAACCTAAAAAGACGGTGACTTTCCGCTGGTACAACCTCACAAGCCCTCGCATCAGTTGAGAGCTTAGACGCAATGAAAATCTCGTCGAGGCATATCCTGACTCTCTGTTCATAACTTCTATCAAATCGTCACTGAAAGTGAAACCGTAAACAGTTGTTCTGGTGTTTCTTGGGAAGAAATATGCAGTATTCTTAACAAAAACTTGACTAGTTACTTGGGCACATAGCAGATCGCAGGAAACTCACCATATATGGCGCACATCTTGAGACCAAAGTTGTCTCTGTGTTATCGTCGCAAATCTTAGTGGCCATGAGTCGGCAACCCAACACAGATAAAATCTTCCTCCCCTTTTCAAAGATTCGACTGGGTAAAACATTTTATAAAGTAATTTTCACGTAAAATATAGTAAATAAAATACATACGTCGTAAGAAAGAAAATAAAAACTGACTGACACTATTTTCTGAAATTTTACCGCCTTTGGAAATCACAGATTATAAAGTTATATGTACTTGAGTGAATGAAGTGACGCCACATCCTCCAAATCAAACTCTGTTTCAAAATCAACTGTGTTATATTTTACAAAAAAAGTCAGTATCTTAAAAGTTCAGGTAGTGAAACCGTTATACTACAAAGAGTTGCGCGTCCCCGTGCCCGTAGCCCATGCTCTACTCTTTGTACGCCCCTTGCCGTACGATTTTAAGTGGAGTTTAGAGCCTGTCCAGACTCCAGACGAAGCGCTTTACGCGCGAGGGCACTCGCGCGTTCCCGAGGTACAGCTTGTCCAGAAAGAGTAGATTAAAGATTACGGTTTTGCTCAGATTTTTAGTCTGTGTTTGTTAATAGCTTGCGCGTACAAGCATTATATAAATTAAAAACTTGAGCTATTAAGTACATAAAATAAGGTATTGTGCTTCAATAATATAAATGTTTTGACTTCAGACTTCTGAATGAAACAATTCGTAAACTTTCACTTCCGGTTTATAGTGTTTTTGGACAAACTGTACCTACTAGAGCTATACACCCCATCCAGATGCGCGTTTGGAATAGGCACGCACGAGAGGATCACGGAGCAACATGATACTTATTATGGCATGAGGTGTATGTAGCTCTAGTACCTACCTCGGGAACGCGCGAGTGTCTACGCGCGAGTACCCTCGCGCGTAAAGCTCTCCGTCTGGACAGGCTCTTTGATGGTAACGTGAACACAGTCACAGATCGTTATTTGGCGCAGTGGCCTCGCCTTCCGGTCCAAAGAGAATTAACCACTACCTATGTCCGGTCCGTAATGACTAAATATCAAAATGCCATGATTTCATTGTAAATGAATTTCAATTCGCCTTACGTTTTTTAATAATTTCAATGTTTGCCAAATATGTAATCGGGGTAAAGGCGGCGCCTAGAACTGCCTATTCCGACCCCTACCTCATGACGGATTACTAATCAAATAAAAAAATGGGAGTCCCCGTACAACAAAGATATTCCGACTATAAATAGTTAAAATACAAATAATTAAAATCTGCCAAGTGAGAGTCCACCGAGGGTACCTATCTGATTTTCCAGTATTTTCTCAATAACTTAGTTTGAAGCCATTTCGGATTTCAGGCATTTTGGGATTAAGGTGAATTGAAATTTCGACAAATTGAAATGAAGTCATTTGAGATCTCGGGCATTATGGGACTAAGGCGAATTGAAATTCAGTTACAATCTGTCAAGAAAATATAGAAATTAAAGAGTACTGTTTTGCTCGGACTTTTTGTCTGCGTTTGTTAATAGCTTACAAGCATTATATAAATTGTAAACATGAGCTTATACATAAATTAGGGTAATGTGCTTCAATAAATATAGTAAATGTTTAGATTTTTCAATAAAACAATTAGTAAGCTTTCACTTCCGGTTTCTTGTCTTTTTTGACAAACTGTACAATGAAATCATGGCATTTTGACATTTACGGCCTAGCCACGGAGAACAGCGGCGCGAACGGCGGTGCGGCAAGCGGGACGAAAATTCGCGCGGCGCGGTTTGCCGGCCACGGGCAGGCGCGTTTTCCGCCGCGACTAGTAGGGCTGAGTAGGGCAGGCCGGTCAAGAGCGAAATGTCTTTATCTCAAAGTAATATTTTTTCTTGTTCAATACATAATATTTGGAAGAGCGTAATCTACTCCATAGATTTGAATAGGAATCGAGGTATACTATGGAGAATTCCACATTTTTCCACCGAAACATTTTTCGAGTCTACTAGAATTATTGCCGAATTATATTCTTCAGGATTGGAAAAAAGAGTGAGTTTTAAGTGCCGCTGAAAAATTGATCTAATACATAGGTGCCATTTAATTAAGCTGACCATATTTTGGAGAATGATAGTAGGTATCAATGAATTTTTTTCATAACTACATTTTTTCAGAAATATCGCTGCTAAAATATGGTCAGTTAATTAAATATTACTCTGTAAGTATATTAATGTTTCATGAAATTAAATAACTTTTAGGTAATTAGGTTCTTTATCAAAGTAACAAATATACCCCATTTTGTAAGTATTTCAGCAATAACAGTCTCGGTATTTATTATTCGCGGCGAAAACAACTAAACTCGTTTGATCTCTGCACTAGTCGCCGCGACTGCCGCTCGACGCCGTGGCTTGCGCCGTACTTGTTCATGTGTTTGTTTCACTCGCCGGCCGCGCCGCCAGCCGCCGCCGCGCCGGTCGCCGCGCGGTACATTTCGCCAGTCGCGCCGCCGTTCGCCGCTCCGCGTGGCTTGCTCCGTACATTTCTATGAGTTTGTTTCAGTTTGCCGTCCCGCCCGCCGCACCGCCGTTCGCGCCGCCGTTCCCCGTGGCTAGGCCGTTAGTCGTTACGGATTACGGACCGGAGGCGCTTCATCGATATCGAATTTATTTAAACGTCAATTAATTAGATTATAATAGAACTCTTTATTGTAGGTACACACCAGGAAATCAAACTAATATTAGGAGCCTTAGAGCGGGTACACACTAGGCGTTTTGAAGCGCGCGCTTTTGTAACGCGCGTTGTAAGAACTATGAGGTCCGATTGAAGTGTACACGTGCAAACGCGCGCTTACTGCGCAAATTAAAACTGCGAAGAACTAAATTTCCGTCCAGAGAAGTTTTGAATATAAGGTGAAAAAATTACAATTAATTTATAAAATTGCTAAGGATATAATAATATAAGCGCTATTTTTTAATAGTAAGATGGAGGGAAGCTAGGTTAGATGAACATGCACCACTTATGCAATATAATTAATTAAAAGGAAACGAAGTACATAATTATAATAATTTATTTTTTTAACTACATGTGAATATTCATTAATATTAATCAATGGTCACTAAAGATAAACAGGCGAGGATTAAAATCCGACACATAACCATAATTGTGAGTTTGAAACTAACCTGTTAAAAACTACTTCCTATACAATGAATATTGCAAATGACAACGCAAATGCTGCAACTAAACTAAACTCAAGGTATCGTGTACTTAAACTTTTGACCAACCGTCTCCATAGTTTGTTTCAACCTGTTCAAGGATGTTTTAGTTATATTCTCAAGCGTGCAGCCATCACTCAATGCCTTTTCTAAAGTCAGTCTTGCGTCTTCCGTGTTGCTATTAACCAAATGCAAGTTTATTAGACGCGAATAGACATTGCCTATGACCGAACCAGTGCAATTGGGGTTCGTTTTCAATGTGCTTATTAATTTCTCTGCTAGTTGTGGCTGATTTCTCGTATGGCATTCTTGTAACAGTCTCCTGTATGCTATCGCCTCAGCGTTCTTTAGATGCTGATTCCAGAGTTTGTCGGCCTCCTCTTCCTTTCCGGCTATGAGGTATTCCATCCAGATGAGGTTAGCGGGCAACAGGTCTCCTTTGCTCGCGGCTATTTCGGCTACCTTTTGACCTGGAATAGAAAATATATAAGTTACGTTCTAATTGACTTGCATAATTACCATACTGTCAATGGTAGGAAACCACAAACAATTTAGAAAACCGTAGGTATGAAACATGTTTTACACGGGTGTAATTAATAATAACTTCCACAAAACACAATCATTTGTCCTGGTCCCAATGGTAGGGTAACTAGGCTTGGACAAACATAGAGAAACACTCAGACTGATGGCATTTGTACAAATGTATCAATGGTTAAATTTTTACAGGGTTAGGTACCTCAAAATACGCTATCTGAAACACATCAAATAGTGTTTGCAACTACTTTTGTTTTAAGACTTGTGAAATATTTTTTCTGCTTTGAAATGGCGTTGCTTGATATCCTGCTATAATGACGTTTGAAAGATTTATGGTACACAAATAGAATGGATATTCGTCTATGTAGGTCACCATATAGTTAGATTGGCATATCTAACTGAAATAGTGATAGCTTTAAGAAGTGCAAACAACTTACATTTTCCGATAAGCTCTTCATTTTGAACGACAGAGGCCAGCGCGTTGCTACGCGGGAACTGAATCAAAGCTTGTTTGAGGTCCGCTTCGGTCTTGGCGTTCTGTACATTATGATACAAGTTATCGATGTGTTTCGCCCCATCGCCTCTTACAAACAAGGCTAGAGTCAACTTGTCATCGTAGGTAACGTTTCGCCTCGTGGTACTCGTGATGACTGCTCCAAGCCTTTCAATCATCTCAACATTTCCCTGATCAGCCAACATTCTCAGCAGGTATTTGAGTACGTTTGGTTTAGGGACCACGCCTTCTGCGATGGACTTCAAAGCGGCGTCCATTGCTTCCGCCAGCTTGCCTTCTCTGACGAGAGCCTCCACTTGTTCCGTTGCGTCTTTCTTCGTGACCGTCGGCTGGCCTTTGGGTTTCTTTTCGGGTTTGGCCAGTTCCTCGGGGATGGTATAGGCGAATGGGATCGGTCTGTTCTTAGATTTCAGGTGGCTTCCGAGTTGGGTGAGGAAAGCGTCGCTGGGGACTTCGCCCTCTTCCTGTAGCAGGGTCCAAAGCCCTAGGGCTTTGTCAGTCTCGTCGGCCTTGCAGTAGGTGACGAGGAGATGGTAAAAAATGTTAGCGCGGTCGATGTAGGACAGCTCCTTGGTCGCTTCGAGTAGGCCTTCGAGGTACTCTGATTTGCCTTCCTGCAAACGGAAACGGCTCATCAGTTCCAGATTGTAATGGAAAGAAAAGACGCATAAAGAAAACACGGTCGTGTTTAGTTTTAAGTTCACATAATTAAAGAGAACAGCATCATGCTGAATTGAAAATGTCTCGAGTTGGAAGCGAACTCCCATTTATTTATTGATATATTTATTTATTGATTTAATTATTTATATATTTCTCTCAAGGCACGTTAAGCAGTTGGTGCCGCTGCCGTCGATAGATGGCAGTCGTTAAGCCAAGTCAGAGGCCTTAGGGCGGCTTGAAAACTTCTGACAGTAATACCAGCCACTACAAGCCTTACAAGCCTCCACCAATCCAGACTAGGCCCCATGGTGGAGTATGGCCTATGCCTTCCTCAGGGAAGAGACTCGTGCCCCTCGGTGGGGACATAATGGGTTGATGATGATGATGATATTTCTCTCGCTGGGCTCCAGAACTCCGTGACGCCAGGTCTACAGAGTACTAGTAGTTTGTAGTAACAAACCTGGACGTATCTCTCGCAAGCGTCTTGAAGCCTCTTCTGCCTGGTCTGCATGCCAGGCGTCTCCAGAATGCGGCGGGCTTGCCGCAGGCGACCGCATTCTACGAACGCCAGTACTAAGTCGTGGAGGATGTTGACTTCGCCGTGGATCTGTGGAGCAGGCAAATAGACATGATGAAAAACACAAATTTTTCTTCAATATTAAGAACAATGAATCAATCAGCCCTTACTTGGATGAGTACTGACATAACTTTCTTTCTTTCTCAGCCATCCCATCGACGACATCTACGATTTTTCTCTAGGAAGTACTTTTCATAATAACCTGATGTTTTATAAATAAGCTCCAAATAAATCAGACGCATGCAGTGACGTCGAGTAGCGAGTGTGGCTCTGCATGAAGCTGTAAGCTTTTGTAAATATTTTGAATGATCTAGTAAAATTATGTTTTTATGGCTCACTAAAAATATCAATATCAATTGTACAGAAGTGAACATTATGTTTTTCATCTCATTTTTATTATTAGAGTAACTTGCTGTTTTTGGCATTTTGGAAGACCTTTGAAAACCAAAAACGTTTTTTACGGTTATTTTTAAATACAGTGCCACTCCAATATTCAGTGGTTGTTATTCAATCAATCAATCATCATAACAATAATAATAACTTACATGGTTTTATCATAAAAGTTGTCGAATGCTTAATATAATTTAGAGACACAATCCTTATTTAAGTCTGGCAAATGAAAGCGCGACTTGAAAAAAGGCGGCAAATTTAAAAAATATTCAATTCATGTGGTACCACATAGGTAATAATAATAAATGTTTTTTTTCCTACTATAGGTATTATAGTAGGAAAAAAACATTTCGATAGGTACTTTAATTTTTTTCTTAATTAAATGCCATCTCCCTGGGTGACAGGATTTTATGTAAGTAGCTATTTATTTTATTATTACTAATAAAAAAATCTAATTTTTAAAAATAAAGTTAGTGTTTTGATTTTCGATACATGATTTTTTAGTTTGACAGCCGTCATCCGAAATGAAGATCTTGACGAGCTTTATCATTTTTTTCTAGGAACTAGTAGTCTAATATCAGTTGTTTTCCAGATACATGATTTTTTAGTTTGACAGCTGTCATCCGAAATGAAGATCTGGACGAGCTTTATCATTTCTTTCCAGGAACTAGTATTGCGATGACGCCCGATGAAGCAAAAAGGTCAACAACATGTTTAATCATCATAAATATCGTACTATTTATTGTATTATGTATTTCGCCAAAAACGATCAAGATTACAAAGTCATGCTTTGACGTTCCTTTGACACTTTAATAATGTTGCCTTATTAAAAATTTTAAGAAAATTCCAGGGCACGCTTACGTAGCCACACTGTATGAGTTGGAATTGGAAAGTCACGGGAGGGTCCTATACAGCTGCGAGTGAGACAGAAAGTCCAGCGTCAACTTACCTGAGTACTCAAATCAGCCAGCCACTGGAGTTTAGCAGCGTCTTCCTTCAGAATGAGCGCCTTCATGAGCTCGCCCTTCCACGGAGTGCACCGGTATTGTTTGCAGCAGTTCTCAAACTGTTGCAGAGCCCCTTCGACGTCTCCGCTCAGCAGATGGACCTTTATAGACGGTCCGAGCAGGACGTTTGACGGCACGATGTAGTTATTATCTATGAGGACCTTCGTCAGCGTATTGACCTGGAAATGTATTTTTTTTTAACCGCCTTGAGAAACAGGATGTGTGAACACTTCCATGCAGTATCTAATTGTGACATTTCCTGGTTTTGTATAGTAATTCATTGTGCATGGTGCATATTTGTATAACTACATTTGTTAAAGCTTTGAAATATACAATACAATTATCTGCTCTACCTAGGCATATACAGGGTGGCCGTGAATATTGAACTAAGACGAACCATGGTTCTTCAAAATGACGGCGCTCCATGTCACTACGCAACGCAAGTCCGAAATTATTTAAATGAGGCGTACCCCAATAGATGGATCGGACGCGGCGGACCAATATCGTGGCCTCCACGCTCACCTGACCTCAACCCCATGGATTTTTTTATTTGGGGCTATTTTAAGGAAATAGTATACGCCAGAGAAAGTGGGAGTGAACAAGAGCTGAGGCAGAAATTAACAGAAGCCGAACGTGTTGTAAAGGAAAACAGAGCAGCTTTTAGACGATTAAAAGATAATTTCCTACGTAGGTGTAGAATGTGTATTGCTGCTGGAGGTGGCAACTTTGAAAACCTATTATAATAAACATTTTTTTTACATTTTAATCTGTGTTTTATTGACAAAACCACTTTTATTCATCATGATGATGACGACTCGTTCATTAATAACCTAAGAAAAGACGAAATGGCAGAAAAAATATATGTTAATTTTAATAATTCTTCACCTCGCTGTCTTCGAAGGCCGAATGTACACAAAGTAGCTCGTTAAGCAGTACTTTTTTTTAATGATTATGAAATCTGAGAGTCTTGCGCATTTCTGAGGCTAACTAAGAAACCATTAAAACATCTGTTTGGATTTTTAATTTATTTTTGAAAATTCAAGTCATAATTTACCGAACGTAAATTTTTGACTTTAGACCAACACTTTAATAACTTTTATCAAAGTTACGAAACTGATTATTCTATGCATAGAAGAACAACTTGTGAAGATTCAGTTACAAAAAAAAGTAATTGAAAAAAGTTTCTAGTTTTTTTTTAGAAATTTTCAAAATTGATAAGGCGAAAATTCAGAAAAAAAATCATAACTCCGAAACTATGAAAAATCGCGGAACATACATGGGGGTGATTCGGATACCCCATGACACGAGGGACCTAATTTTTTTTTTTGACGTCATTCCCCCGGCCACCCTGTATAGGCATGAATTTATGCTATGTTTATGTATAGTATAATAACATAATACAACCACGTAATGACAGAGTGCATATAAATACACTCTGTTACTTACGTAAAAGATAATTGGGTATTTGACAGGATGTCAAATGAGTTACTTTTAAAACGGAATTTTGTATGAAAATACTTGCTTGTGACGTCACATTTCAGAGCACTCTTTTTATGTTTCATCTATTGTAATAACTAGTAAAAATTGTAATAACTAGTGAATGATTAAAAGAAATACATTTTCCGAATAATTTTGTAATGTTTGTTTTAATCGAGCATCTCAAATAATTTATTGTTGATAGTGTCAAATAGCGTATTATATCGTCGTCTTAAAGTGAAGCTGCTAACTCCAAAAGTAAAAAGTTTCAGGAGAGTAATAAAATTTTCAGTTTTTCATTTCATTGCCTGATGTAAAAATAGGGTGGTTGTATTAGTCTCCTGAAACTTTGTACTTTTGGAGTTAACAGCTGAACACTTAGACGGCGATATTATAAAACATCAAAACAGTTTGCTTACCTTTTCAGCGTCTTTCGTTTCAGCCAAACTGTTGAGTACCTGCCAGCATCGAGAGTTGAGAGAGAAGGTGGGTCCCTCGTGGCTGTCGGGCTGACTTTCCTTCAAAAACTGCATTGCTTGATCGAACCGAT
Source organism: Yponomeuta plumbellus (assembly GCA_947310845.1). Taxonomy (NCBI): domain Eukaryota; kingdom Metazoa; phylum Arthropoda; class Insecta; order Lepidoptera; family Yponomeutidae; genus Yponomeuta; species Yponomeuta plumbellus. The sequence continues at coordinate 16,720,061 of OX371194.1, forward strand.
CCGCCTTAATGAAGGCGGTAGCTATTTGAACAAGCTTATACTTGTTCAGGAGAAAGGCAGGTTCCTTAGACTCTAAAATCTTTTTGTACGACAATGCCTTCTCAATGTCATCGTTTTGTGCGTAGAACTCGCAGAGCATTGCTAGCGACGGGTTGCTTAGCTCAAAGTTTTCACTTTCCAACTCTTTCACGAGGGAGTCGACTTTCGCAAGGTTGTTCTCTTGGACGTACAAGATCAGCAGTTGCTTCTGGAGGCGCGCGACATTGCTGGAATCTTTGCTTTTCGCTTGGGCGACTAATCTCTCCAACTGGGCCGAGTTTCGCAGTTGCGGAGTGTTGGTCCTGCGAAGCAACTCGAGAGGCGCAATCTCCAGATCCGCAGATGCCAGCTGGGTCAGTTTCTCCGAAATGGCACCCGTCAAGTTTTGTCCCAAGTAGGCCTCTATCGCCTCAGCCGATGACGTACTAATAGTCAGCCCCTTGGTGTGAATTTCAGTAAGTAATTCCTCGTATAGAGTGTTGGGTATGTTTTTCACTGCAGAGAGAACGATTCTGCCTATGACGTTCGCGTCAGACTTGTCATCGGGCTGAGCTTCGTCGTTGGCCACGTCTTCTTCCGCCTGCGGTACTTTGCTGCTGATGACGTGGAGTATTGTGACGAAAGACTTGACATCCTTGGTCTTACCGAGGGCGTTTATAAGCGGTCGCGATACGAGGTTGAACTGGCCGAAAGGACGATATTCCAAAGCAATGTTGGCAGCGTCGCTGATCTTTCCGGCCTCTAACAACTCTACCATCACGTTCCTTGCGCTGAGTATCCTGGGGATGTTTGCTAGTTGCAGCTTGAGCATAACATTCTGCGGCGTGTCCTTCTTTCTCAAGTACGGTATGACGTAATCTCGGAGGCATTCGCCGCTGGGCATAAGGCCAGCTTTGCCCATGTCTCGGAGTACTTGAAGTAGGCCCTCTTCGTCGTTTTCTTTGCCCTTCTTGGCTAAAAGCGGCCAATAGAAGTGCTGGCGGATCTCTACGCCGTTCTTTTCGAGTTCCTTGAATAACAACAAGGCCAGTTGAGAGTTGGCTTGAAATAGCGCTATTTCTGTGGCGATGTATATGGCGTTAGGCACGATGTTGTCTTGCTGTAGCTCTCTGCAAGTTTTGACTATAGATTCAGGCGACTTCTGCGTTTTCAGAAGCTGTTTTATGAAGAAGGCTCCCTTGTAGAGAGTATTGTCGCCTTCGGGCTTGTTAGGCATTGTTTTCATTAGGTTAATGGCCACACTCTCTTGTCCCTTGTTGATGAGCCGCAGGATTAGGTTGCACAAGTCTTGCACGAAACCAGAGCCCTTCTGCAGGTGACCGAATAAGCTCTCTATTTTGTCAGCGTGACCCCCGACGGCGAGTGACTCCATGATGTCCAGAATGTCCTAGAAAAAGGGTATTTGTGAAAGACTTCGCGCGAACGAGGCAAATTATGATAATTATTGCGCCCATCATGACGCATGAGAAAAGTTTGATCAGAAGAGATGGGAGTTGTTATGAATTAATTATTTGTATGATTACACCAGAGGTGCCTAAAGTGTGCAAAGCCATGCTCTTTAGTAAAAGGGACGCTGGCAGCCCTTTTCTCTCTTTTCTGGGAATTCAAAACATACCTTTATGTGTAGGTATACTCTGAATACCCTGTGTATATTATACACACATTTCGGCTAAAGCGTCGTGACAAAATAACTGACGTTTCATTAATAAAAACAAGATATCGCACCCCCGGTGCTAGACTGTCACTTTTGCAAAAATGCAATCCGCTACTTGACTCACTTTTCAAGTAAGTCTTAAATGGTAAATATCTCTTCCATTAGACCAAAAAATATTTTAGTATATTTTTTGAGGACCTAAAAGCAACAAAAAAAATAATTTTAAAACGTTGCTTTGCTAAACAGCCGAAAACGCGGTCAGCCATTTTTGTCTATGGTTGTCTATGGTTTGAAGTCCTAAAGGTTTGTAAACAAAGTTTGACATTCAACGCAAGCATGATTTCATCGAGTTTACATGCAAAATATAACAATTATCAATAATGCAATATTCGAGAATGCAAAAACACGTCAATAAAGACCGCCGGGAAGTCGCGGATTAGTGTACCTACCCAGTAAAATAAACATACGAAAAAATTGGCTCAAACTTGCTAAGAGAGACCCCGATTCTTTATCAACTGAAACTCGGGTGTATTTATGTGAAGATCACTTGATGCAAGGCTTTACGAAGATCACTTTGATGTAAGTATTAGGTACATATCAAAATGTCCACAAAACTGTTTTTAGCTGTAATAATGCTTAGTTTGATTTGGTTTCGTTTTGCCAAATTGGTACTATCTGCATCCAGCGTCCATGATTGCGCTTATCAATAAAATGATAAGACACTAACTGCACAAGAAGAGTTTTTGCAAAAACCCTAAATCCAATCCAAATCACAATAGAACGTACGCACGCACGACTGACCGATGTTTGTTTACAAACCAAAGGTTGGCAAAGGTGCTTTCAAGATGGCGGATAGTGTTTTCACCGTTTTTAAAAGCGGAAAATATTATTTTCATTTAAAAATTTTGCAGCCATCCTGCATATTTACTTAACAAAGTCAATATATTTCGGTTTCTTACGTTAAATACTACAGGAAATACCCATTTATCGCGTCAAATTTGATACGAGTCAAGCAGCGGATTATTCAGGAGAAAGTTTGAAAGCTTTGATAGATCACATATTAATGATATTTCAAGATTTAAACAACATGAATAGCTTTTACAACAACATCAAATTTTAACTTTCTTTCTTTTATCGCACCAAGTAAAGGGGTGCCTTAGGATAGTTATTACATATTTAACTCATTTTTGCAATTTTAGCAAAAGTGACAGCCTAGCACCGGGGGTGCGATATCTGAAACACACACCTTTGAGGCAGTTTAAATAACAATCTATGATTACGTCTTTCCCTTTGTGGAGAAAGTGGGGGTGGCTCGAGCAAACGTTCCGTGTCCGTGCAACATGCAATCAGACTAAGGGCCGATATCTGAATTGAGAATTTTCGCTAAGTAACTACTTAACTGTAGTTAGGTCTCGTCAAATTTCTCAGAAAAGAGCGTGACAGAACTTTACTTAAGTATTTACTTAATGTAAATTCTCAATTCAGAAATCGGCCTTAAGCCTCTTGCAGGAATTTCCGGGAAGGAGAAATCAGAGGGGAAGACACAAGGGTTGGGAAGACCTCAAAGTCACCGCTCAAGACCGCAGCAAGTGGAGATCTTTTATAAAGGCCCTTTGTCCCTGATGAGGAACAGGATATAAGTAAGTAAGTTAGTTACAGACTGTTAGCTTTTAGAATATACCTCGGCTACTATCGGATAAACCGATTATATTGCAAAAAGGTAAGGTTTATTTTGTATTGTTATTTATAACTTTACGTAACTTTTCAAAATAGTGAAGAAAAGTTTTATACAGAGCAGGAAGTACTATTACACTCGTGTGCTTTCGGCGAAAACCGAAGCCTATTCGGGAGTCCGAGGTATATTCTAAGAGCTAACAGACTGTAGTAAGTAGGCCTTTCACTTTACCACTGACTATTAACTGCATCTGAGAAGTTTTTAAGGAATCATGTTTTTATAAATAATACCGTTAGTTTTTATAAGCGTGCCGCGAATTAAAAACTTCGGGAACCTCTGGATAAGTCAATTCAACCGTGGCTTTGTAGAAAATTAGGGTAGTTTCCAGGGTAAAAATAATTAAATTCTATTTAGTCCGTATTTTAGATTATAAAAAAATATTGGACACGTATTTTTTTTCGATTAAACAAAAAATAACGAAGATATAGCCCATTAAAGTTACGTGTGACGTCATTCCGTGCTAAAAATGCAGCACGGCATGACGTCACACGTACCTTTAATGGGCTATATCTTTGTCATTTTTGGTCTAATTTACAAATAAAAAAATACGTGTCCCTTATTTTTGAATAATCTAAAAGACCGACTAATTACATTGCAACTACGAGTAGCCCATTATTAAGGGTGCCTCTGAAGAGTGTTTTACACCGCGTTTTTACGTACTTTGTCCGTGACATAGGCGTCCTTATCATTCGCGTCCTTGAGAACCTTCTCGACTCCGTCCAGATCGCCTCTCCTTGCGAAACCGCAGGCCAGCAGAGCGTAGGTCCTGTTGGACGGTTGGAGTCCAGCCCCGGCCATGGTCTCCAGTACCGCCCTAGCGCCGTCCGTGTCCCCGTGGAACGCGTGGCCCATCACCAGGGCGTTTAGTACAGGCTCGGACACCGGCAGTCCGAGTTCACGCATCTTCTCCAGGACCTTGGTGGCGCCTTCGACATCGCCCTCTTGGCAGTAGCGCCACATCAGTCGCTGGTACGTCACCCTGAGATAAGAAGATAAGATGACAATTCTTTACCATAATATGGAGTTACTGTGTGCAATAAACCATATTCTATCTATCCATCAGGAAAAAATTAAGATAATGCTTATGGTACGGCCACACTATCGCGATAACGCGAAGATTTGCGTTGTCGCGACATGTCTGGCCAAAAAATTCGTCCTATCGCGAATCATCATCGCGAATACAAACATCCTTCGCGCTGCTGTCGGTAAAATACCGCACATCAAAGGGCAAAATGAATTTAGCAACGTTCTGGATTGTCGCGACGTAGCGAAGGTTTATTTGATGTGGCCAAGCTCTTCGCCGTAGAGCGAACATGAAATTTTGTCGCGACAACGCGAACACGAATCTTCACCTTCAAGTGTGGCCGCAGCATTAGAGACATATAATGATAATAACTTCACACAACGTCTCAAAATAGGATGCCATGTCTTATGGTAACCAGGGCAGGACATCACAGCCATCCATGGAAATACACCCCGACTGAAGCTATGTGTATAAATGTATGGTGGCGCCAGTGGGAAAAGAACCTACAGCATTTGGCAAGGTAATCAGATGTGATATCGCTAGATGAGGCTGTCAAGAGCGTTTAAGACGTTTTCTGGAATAGGATAGGGATTGGTCTACGCCAATGGTACTTAATATTACGAAACAGTGTAAGGCCCTTTCTGCACTGCTCCGGTCCGGCGTCAGAGCCGGAATCAGTCATGAGAAAAATATTGGATGACGGATTATGCTTCTCCACTTCATCCGATTATAATCGGCAATGGACGTGACGCAGTGCTTTATTAAAATTCCTGGGTTTTGCTATTCGAGGCAGGGGACGTTTTCCACACATTCTATTAATCTAATTAAATAGTATGGGAACATTTTTGGGTTGTCTGCGAAAGCGGTGCAATAACATGCGGTGTATTGTTTTTGTACGTCGATCACTTCGGCCCGGTAAAATACCGTTCCGATCTAGCAAATTATCGGACCGTTAAAAACCGGATGCCGGAGTAGTGGAGAAGCTTACTAGTATTCTTGTGTGTTTCTAAATCGGACCGGTAATTAACGTTTGCCGGACCAGAGTGCTTATACTGAGTTTTGTCCTTCACTTTCGATAGCGAGAGCGTTTGCAATTTATATAGGAGTGACAAAGCGCGCCAGCTAGTTGTCTCTTTGTCACTCCTATGCAAATCGCAAACGCTCTCGCTATCGAAGGTGAACGAAAAAACTCAGTATACGCACTCTTCGCTTCTATTAAGTGCCGAATTCACCTTCAACTTCGTACTAAAATCACCCTAAAGAGGCCGCTCTATGCATGATTAATAACTGCCAGGTATACTTGGATTACAACTAAGATACTCTGTTAGGGCCTTTCTCCACTTCTCCGAGTGCTTATACTGAGTTTTTTCGTTCACCTTCGATAGCAAGAGCGTTTGCGATTTGGATAGGAGTGACAAAGAGACAACTAGCTGGCGCGCTTTGTCACTCCTATACAAATTAGGGCAAAGGCCCTAACAGAGTATCTTAGTTGTAATCCAAGTATACCTGGCAGTTATTAATCATGCATAGAGCGGCCTCTTTAGGGTGATTTTAGTACGAAGTTGAAGGTGAATTCGGCACTTAATAGAAGCGAATCGACTTCAAATGTGATCATATTTCTGCATAATGTCCAACTATTTCTAACTGGGAGGGTGAACAGTTAATGGTTGTAACAAGCCGGGATAGTGAGTGTGTGATAGCTTCACTTAAACACTTCTTCTAGTGAGTCACTAGTGTCTTTAATGAAACATTATTAACTTCATTCCGGAATCACCTACTTGAATTATGTCTTAATGCCAACCGATATTGTCGACGAGAATTTTCGAAAATTTAAGTAAGTTATTCTTAAATTAAGTTACTAAAGTGTACTAAAGCTCACAAAATTTAAAGTTCAAAAAAGATGACAGTCGGCAATATCGTTGGTCTTTTAAACACAAATTACGGTCACCTGTTAGGCTGGAGACCTTTCTTCTCCAGCTCATTAAGGAACTCTGCCGGGGAGAACGGATGTTCATTCTCAATGTAGACCCGAAGCAGTGCATTGTAGTGGGATATGTCCATTGGCACTCCACGCTCTGCCAGTACTGACCAAATCTTTTGCACAAGGAGTGTACGCTGCTCTGGCAACTCTTCGGGCACCAGGTCACCTGAATTATATGTTTTATTGACTTCTCATAATTAGTAAACCGTCCAGATGTATTTAATTTACAGTCCCAGTACTTTGAGGAAGAGGGAGGAGGGTTTGCATAACAGCGCAGGTTACAGGATAAAATTTGTAAGGTCAGAAAAATATCAACATTGGACAGTTAAAAGAATTAAGTTTTTAAATTAGCTCTATAATTATAATCAGATGTAAATAAACTTACAAGGACAAAATAGTAACTTACCGCAACATCTAATAATGAGTAGTGACTGTGAGCTTGTGATGTCATGTTTGCCTCGGAGCTCATCAAACACTTCATCAATATCCCGCTTGCTGATGCGACCGTAACGGCGCACTTCTGAGTCTAGTCGCTGCAATAGAGGCTCCAAGCTCTCACTCTTTTTTGATGTGGCATAATCCCGTACTGATACACTGAAAGAGTTAATTTATTAGTCATTTAAAGTTATTTTTTTAATGCTCCCTTAGTGCAGTCACATTTCAAAAAAGACTTGATTAACATTAAGAGTGGAGTAGTCCTTAGAAACATTTTGCGGGGTCAGCTATACTCTGTAAAATATAGCTCGAGCTCCGCGACAGCTGTCACACTGACAGGGCTAGGTTACAATATTGCCTCAGAATAAGGACGATATTGCTTAGACATCAAATAGTGTGCAGTAAGTACAGAGTTTTCACAGTACAAATATTTTGTGAAAAAATTCAAAACTTCATGGACGCAATTTAGATGACAGCTCAAGCTATATTTTACAGATTATACAGTGCCACCATCTTATCTGTTCAGTTGATAGCGGCGCTAGTGGAGAATTTAGTAGTAACATATAAGAAATTTACCTACAAAAATGAGAATATTTTAACCAGTCTCTCAATTTTAATGAAAATATATCTATAAATCTTAGTAAGTGAAGAAATAAAACAAAAAATGGGGAACAGTGTTTACAATTAATTAGTTAGTTACAATTTTGCCCACTCCCTAACAACAAGATTAATTCAATATTGTCAGTATAAAATTATAGGTGAGTTGTGGGTGAAATACATCAAATTCTCAAACGCTGACTCTCTGGTCTTTACTTTACTATTAAGCATCCATAATCTCCACCAATCCGGACTTGGCCCCCGTGGTGGAGTTTGGCCTATCCTAGTAAGGCCCAGTGTACTCAGAGAAGTACCAAAACAATTTTTATTTTCAAGGTCGGGCCGCACGAGGCTATACCTTTCTTTGCGAAGAGACCCGTGCCCCTCGGTGGGGCCATAATGGGTTGATCGAGACTTATAATAAAATAGTCAGGGAGCAATGTTGAAATGTTGATAGTTTTTTGCCATTATGCCCCATTAAGCGAGTCTGAATTCTCCTAAGAATGGGATTTATGTAGATAAAAACAGAAACTCATCATAAAATAGTACAGGTAGCGCAAATAACTAATTTTGAAAGTTTATTTCTTTACAAAATTACATGTTTTGTGGAAATCAAATTATAAAAAATATTTGTTAAGGTAGGCAAAGTCACATACGCTAACTTTTACAATGGCTGAACACCTTCCACAAAATCCGATAGAGATTTTGATGAGCACGCCACAGCTTCCATATCATCACTGTCTAATTCGTCTTCTGTGGTATCGGCGGCCTCTTCAAACTCATCCTCACTTATTTCTCATTCACTGTCGTTGACATGAATGACCATAATAATATTTTCTTCGGTTAGGGTGTCTATGACGTGGTCACTCTTCTTATATTCCTGTTCAATCTCTTTGACTTTTTCTAGCTTGCCGTCGTAATACGGTATTCTGCCTAGGCATTGTAATAACTAATATGATCTGTTCTTAATATTTTATTCAATCAATACCATAAAAATAAAAGTAACTCAATAAAGACTATTTATTAATGCGACGCTCGACTGTACTTTTCTCGCAGTGCAAGCGTGTGTGTTTGCATAGCAACGATAACTGCTTACTAACACATTGAAATCAACGCGAGCGGGGTGCATAGCGGGGGTGAGAGGGGAGCGGCTGTCCCTGCCCGCACCGACTCCATTCCGCTGACACCTATTTTTTGCTACTGCGCCGCGAAGCTCGCCAACTTCAGAGCTAACTAGAAGATTTGCGCTACCTGTATTAATCTTGAGAATGCGTTCTGTAGCACAGTTGGAGTGTGTTGACTTGTCCTTGTAGTTTCTGTTCTGTGATATAGTCCAATGAATCACTACTCACTAAAATATTTCTGTGGTTGTTGCACTTAAAGTTATGAGGACATACACATTCCTACGTTTAAATGTACGAAAGAATTTACTAAAATGTACAGGGTCCAGATTTTTGAACTAAAACTTTCGTAAGCACAACACTTTTACTCCAGATTTGCTCATATCTCATACTTACTTGTTAGCAACGCACAGAGCTTTCGAGTTGATGAGAAGATTAGCTTCCGCGGTCTTTGCGGAGTTCAAGATGAGGGTTCTTGCGGCACCAGCAAAATACCGCACAAATTTCGTTGAACGTAAAAGCGACGACATTGTGCAGCCGTGCCTCGTTAGTTCTCACGTTGAAACGTTTCTAAGGGGGATATATTTTGCGGTTTGAAGAAAATTTACTAGAGAAAAACAAATTGTACTCTTATTATTATTATTCACCAACGAAGAATACCTTTACCTACTCAAAAAGGATATTTTATTTTGAGGTTATAATTATGTCACATTTGTCTAGAGGTGTGTTCCGAAATCAACTCAAGCCAAGCGAACTTTGCGAAAAATCTATTGACGTTCTATAGTCGTTAGTTAGGTAGGTATTTGTTATCTGTGTAATTGTCATTCGTTCATTCACAAACTGTCATGTCGTTATAGGTTATGTTATCATCATCATCATTCATTTCATTCATTCATTTACTCAATAAATCATCGGAGGGGTGTTGTACGAATAAAATACCGATCAACTTTGTTTTGATTGGTTTAATTCGTCATTTGTGCCACTGCCAAAACCGTTAGGAAACCGCTACCTTGAATTATAAAATGGTAAGTCACTTTTATGTAAAAAATCAGAAATTAATGATATCCCTCGCGGTGTCATTGGTATGACCTTCAATAGGATTCTTACAAGAGATCTAGGTTGGTGGGTAAAGTTGGGGGCGGGGATCTAGTTTACGTAAATGCCCTCTATGTAGTTCTGCGAATTTTGATGCCAGAATTGCGACGTAGGGAAAGTTACAACAGTTTCTCTTGGCGATCACTTTACGTGCCACACATTTGGGTCTATATTGGGTACAAATTTCGCCTAATTGTATAGGACAGTCTACCGGCCGGTAACTAGTGCGACAACCTGTTAATCTCAAATCATCTCTATATACCTACCGATGTAGTATGATCTTTATACACCCATAAGCATAGTTAAGACGATTGTTAGGCTATCTTAATAGTACAATATTAAACATATTAAAAGTCTCATTTTATGGGCTTCATTTTAGCTTAACACTAATATGAATGTGGGTGTACCTACTGTACAATGTCTTGTTTCTGTTGTATTGTATTGCAATGAATATTGTTTTGTCTCTAGTCATTAACTTGCCAGGAGTAGACCCCAAGATGTGTCTTTTACACAGTGAGACAGTAATGGTGTTTCATAGGCTAGAAAAAGAAATACCAAACTAAATGAAGCAAAAGCCGAATCCACACCTGTGAAATTACCTCTACAGGCTTTTTAAAGAAATTAGTTCCTCTACCAATAAATATGGTAAACATGTTTGCACAACTGATTAAACTACTTGCTATGTTGATTTATTGGCATATCTGTCTATATCGGTACTGACTTACGTAACGCAGTAACTAGCAGTATTAATTTACATCTTTCAGGCTGCACCAATCAAAGTTGTTGTCACCGGAGCGGCAGGCCAAATCGCTTACTCACTCCTCTACCAGGTAGCATCTGGAGCTGTCTTCGGCCCCGACCAGCCTGTGGTACTTCACCTGTTGGACATTGCTCCCATGATGGGAGTCCTAGAAGGAGTGGTCATGGAGCTCGCTGACTGCGCGCTGCCACTGCTTGCTGGAGTTGTTCCGACCGCTAACCCTGAGGAGGCTTTCAGAGACGTTGCCGCCGCTTTCCTCGTTGGCGCTATGCCCAGACGTGAGGGGATGGAGCGCAAAGACCTTCTCTCTGCCAACGTTCGCATCTTCAAAGAGCAAGGTCAGGCCCTCGACAAAGTCGCCCGCAAGGACGTCAAAGTGCTCGTTGTGGGAAACCCCGCCAACACCAACGCCCTCATTTGCTCAAAGTACGCCCCATCCATCCCTAAAGAGAACTTTACAGCCATGACTAGGCTCGACCAGAACCGCGCGCAGTCTCAGCTCGCCGCCAAACTGGGCGTGCCAGTTCAGGACGTAAAGAACGTCATCATCTGGGGCAACCACTCCTCCACACAGTTCCCCGACGCCAGCAACGCTGTGGCCAAAATCGGTGGCGTTGAGAAGAAGGTGACTGAAGCTGTCAATGACGATCAGTACTTAAACACTACATTCGTCTCCACGGTACAGAAGCGTGGTGCCGCCGTCATCGCGGCAAGAAAAATGTCGTCTGCCCTCTCAGCGGCTAAGGCTGCGTCTGATCACATGAGTGACTGGTTCCTCGGCACTGGAGACCGCTGGGTCAGCATGGGCGTTGTCTCAGACGGTTCGTATGGGACCCCGCGCGATGTTGTCTACTCCTTCCCTGTGACCTGCAGTAATGGAAAGTGGAAGATTGTTGAAGGCCTAACCATCTCGGACTTCGCCCGCCAAATGCTCGATGCCACAGGCAAGGAGCTTGCCGAAGAAAAGCAGGATGCTCTTGATGTATGCAAAGATTGACTGAGTAAAGTGTAAGTGAACAACTATGATTTATCACAATCATGTAAAATGCAATGCATTCATGCTTTTATTTTGTTAATAGTGTACACAAGTAAGCAATAAAGTTATTGTTATGATATTTTTTAAATTGTTCCAGTTTTGTTTATGGCCTTGAAAAGGTTGATTCGTTTTTTTTACTATTATTAGGTGACTGCCATATTGAACTTACAGGTCTGTATATTCTCTAAAAATTGTTTTTGTTCTATTAATTGTGGTATAGAAATAATGCTCAGTTAGTTCAAAGCAATATTTTTCTGTTCACAACACCTTGGCTAGCTACTCTTATCTAGTTGCACACTAAGATAACTGACGCAAGTTGATAATAACATACTATTACGTAACTTAGAGCAATATTACTCATGTTAGTAGTGCCTATTTATGTCTAGGTAGCCTAGTTCATAGTACTAAGGTTAATCGTAGAAACTTCTGGGTGTGAATAGAAAATAGGCATAATTTATAGTTCATTTAAATATCAGAGGTAGTTCTTTATTATATAAAAACCCTTAAAACCATACAACTTATCTTACTCTGTCTTAATCTCGGCAAGAATTAATTTTAAAGTTAAACAATACTTTTTATACTGAGTTGTGTAAAGTCGGCAGCAAGTCGACCTTTACTTGGTATACTGTATTCCGTTACGTTATGGGTGACTACTTGACAAAAATGTAAGGTCTACCAGCTATCGACTCTACTTAAATCGGCTCTGAGTGCTTAGTGCTAGTTTTTTCATTCACTTTCGATAGCGAGAGCGTTTGCAATTTGTATAGGAGTGACAAAGCGCGTCACCTAGTTGTCTCTTTGTCACTCCTATACAAATTGCAAACGCTCTCGCTATCGAAAGTGAATGAAAAAACTCGCACTAAGCACTGGTCTGTTGGTTCCATTGGAAAGTTCCATTGATGGGTCCAATAGGTTTCTCAAGTTTTCGTGGCTCCATTGATGGGTCCAACTTTCGACCAATGGAGACATGAGAACCGTCAAAATCCTGTTGGACCCACTCATCCTAAATAGTGGAGACAAGAGGACTAGAAAATCCTGTTGGGCCCATCAATGGAACTTTCCAATGGAACCAACAGTCCAAAACCCTTAATTCGGCAAGTAAGTAAGACATTACGTAATCAGATCAAAAATATTCCTAAGATAAAACTTGTAGACGATAACAGGTTTATTTAGGTAACCGGTCTTTTACCATATTATTACATATCACAGACAACTGATATTATTACAGCTGATACAACAAATATTAGTTGCAGTCGACAGCAGATCAACCTTTACATTTGAGTTGCAAATCCACCGAATAGAGTGCATGATTCTGAAGATTGATGTGCTGTTAACTTTACAAGGTATTTCTGTCCATATTACCCTAAAAGTTTTCCATCGTCATAGGTATCGTATCTTTAATTCGGCTGAGTTTGACCGTACTTAACATTATGGGTCTCGTTGAATACTGTCTATGAAATACAAAGCATTTTGCAAACTTACAATTCTCAGCTAACACTAAAAAATATGCCACAGTACCTACTTAATTTATTCATAGACGTTAATGAGCACCCGTCTTTTATATTTACCACAATTTCATTTAGAACATTACAAAGTAAATAATACAAGTCCAGCAACTGTTTCATTCGGAGTACAAGTCGGACTTCGCACTCGCATTATAAACTTAACACGGAGCGACTATGCACGAAACTATCTATGCTTCAAGAACTTACTAATGTACGTCATGAATTTACTAGAGAACTCCGCTGTTAATCTGTACCTAAGCGCAAAATAGGCTATGAACCTATGAATGAAAGTAAACACCAGAAGACCAACTATTTGGAAGCCGTAGCTGTCGTGAGCCATGCCTACATCGCGCAGCAACAATACTGGATCAGCGTACAGGCAGAACTCTTTAGTGCATTCCATGTCTTCTCTTTGCTGCCATAGAGCTAAAGAGAAGCCGGAGAGGCCGTAGCGTAGGTAGGAGGCTGACATGAGAACCTTCATGAAGTACTCGATGTATTGCCCGAAGCCCATACCGTAGCAACAGAGCGCTAGGAGCGGTGACACGATGGCTGGACCGACTATGGAGCCGTTCTGTAAGGGGAGATAGTAGGCTTGAGATTTTGGTAGGTACGTAAAATTGGTGGTACCGTCGACAGAGCCCATCAAGCGGTGCTGTCGTTTTCTCCGTTTAGTTTCTTTAAGGGAGATTTTGCAGACTCGGGGCCACTTTGTGAATTGAGAATTTCACTTGATCTATCTATCTAATATCTTTAAATGAGCAATTTTTGTATATATATTTATATAATCAGAATCTCGGAAACGGCTCCAACGATTTTCACGAAATTTTGTAGGCAGATGCTTTCGGGGGCGTTTAATTGATCTACTAGGTAACATTTTTAGAAAACGTTGTTTTATCCGTTGCCTTAAGGCAATTGAAATTTGCTATAATAACATACAGAGGTAAATTTCGCGTTTATCTGCAAGGTTGGCATAGTCCTGACGGAAAAACGGGCGACCCGTTTCGGGCCGATTTCAAGAGACCTGGTTCGAGTCATGATGTTTTTTTTCCATGTTCTTTTTTTGTTGGAAAAGGATTATTTTAATTTTATATTACATATTTTATATTACAAAAAAGTACAGAGCAAAGCTCGGTCACCCAGGTACTAACTATAATACGAGTAACTGTAGGTACTAATAACTAGTGCTGTCTCGTCAAATTTCTCAGAAAAGAGCGTGACAGAGGGTTACTTAGAGCCAGTTTCTGAATTGAGAATTTCACTTAGAAGTAACTGCTAATCTGAGTGCTGTCTCGTCAAATTTCTCAGAAGAGCGTGACTAAACGTTACTTAAGTATTTACTTAGTGAAATTCTCAATTCAGAAACTAGCCCTTAAGTATTTACTTAGTTTACTTCTCAAGTCAGAAACCCTATGGGCCGGAGCCATGGAAATCTGAGCAATGGAATGAGCCGTTTTCAGAAGAACTAAAAAAAAATATATTACGGCTGTCAAAAGAATGCAATTTTGGACCTCAGCCCAATAGCCATGTGTGATACATCATATAATAGGTCTCAGCGAGCTGAACAATAGTTACTATGACGCCAACAGCCAAATGTTTGTCCTTCCGGAGTTATATTGTATTGAAAAAAAACTAAAATTTTCAATAAAATATAACTCCGAAACGACAAACATTTGGCTGTTGGCGTCATAGTAACTTTTGTTCAGCTCGCTGAGACCTATTTTATGATGTATCACACATTGCTATTGGGCTGAGGTCCAAAATTACATTACTTTGACAGCCGTACCAATATTTTTTTTTAGCTCTTCTGAAAACGGCTCATTGAACGATTTCTAAAGTTGAGTTATGGAACTCTGAGGAAATCACTTTGTCACTGAAATATTCAATTGTTTTGACTATTAAAAGATTTAGTGATGTCAAATCTTGAATGTAATATCGGGGCTCCGTAAAATAAAAGGGTTTTGGTAGTGTTCTGTAAACTTTAACATTAAGGAACTGCTGCTGTTCTGTGTATATGGTAAGGAACGGAGGGGGGAGTAAGATAATGGATACGAATTTAATAGGTAGGTAATAGATATTATTTTTTCGAGCCTCTACAGTTGCATAACGACCTCTGTGGATGGCGCAGCGGTTAGCGCATTTGCCTAACATGCGAGACGTCCCGGGATCGAACCTCAGCTGGGGACAAAAACCCCAGGTCTTGGATATTTACATTTTTGTGATGTCGCTGTTTCATGTTCTTACGACACAGGTTCTCCTAGTGTGGGGCCAGAAGCAATGTATGTAAATGTTTATATTTATGCAGCCGCCCCCTTGCCCCGCGTTGGCGTTTCGCTTGTTACCGGACAGAACATTGAAAAGGCGGAAACAACCAGACAGGTCATTTGTTCAAATCAAATCATGGCGCATGGCGGGGCCCCATGGGAATCATACCCACGACCGTTGTCTTCGTAATTCGGCGCGTTACCATTACCCAGCGAGGCAGATAGGTAACTTATTCCTCTGAATCATTTGTGCATGATATCCTTATTACTTATTAGGAACGCGAAACTTTGTGCCTATGTATGGATGTTTGTTACTCTTTCACGCAAAAACTACTGGATGGATTTTGATGAAACTTACAAATAGGTATAGCTTAGACAATAAATCCATTACTTTATCTCCATAGAATTATTAGCCGTAAAATTTAAATGTCAATGCCGTCTATTAAACTGAGTTAAGAAAACTATACATGTTTGTGCAATATCTTGCTATGTGCGTAGGCAGCTTACCTTCTCTACGTAGGTAAAGGTTTATTTTGATTATGAAATAATTCACTCAAGGGCCACAAGACTGCAGCAATAGCTAAGTGGCGGTGGTTGGCACAAATTACACGCCAATCAAACCAGGCAAGCGTTGCAAGCGCGAAATAGAATTATATCTAGATAGAAGACGAGTGCCAGCTAGACCCAGGGCTACACAAAATGTATTAATTAGAAAAGCTTTTGTTCGATTTTTTTTTTTCCTGAGTGGTTTTGAAGGTTTTTTTGGTTGACAACCCTAAGTATTTTTTATTGTTTGATAGGCATACAAAATACAAAATTGAACCGTTTCTCCCCCGAAGGGCAAAAAACGATCATTTTGTGTCTAGCCAAGGCTTGACCCGAGTAAGGCCTTGCCGGCTCTTTCTCGGGTTCCCCTCGAGGGGAGGGCACTGAAAAAGTGAAAAGCGCTCGCGCATCTAGCGGCTCGGCAGCGCACTCGCGGCCCCCGCGCCGCTCTCGGAGTTATAATATTCTCTATGTGTGTGAGCGAGGCAAAAGGTAAGGGGTAGTCTCCGAGGGTCAAACTGCAGGCTCAGACCTAAAATTATTTTATTACGAAAAAGAGTACAAAGACAATGGCTTATATCTTGTAAAGCGCACCCCTGGGTATAACTGAAATTATCTTGACGTGTAGAATTTTTGGTGAACCGATCGGCTAACAATGTTTTTTATTCATAACAATGTTTTTTAATTGTTCATTTCAAGGTCACAACGCAGCTGATTAATTTGACAGACAGATTGAAATCGGGAGTCGCTCGTAGCCCCGGCTGCCTGAGTGATCTTAAACGATCACGAAGGTTAAGCAATATAAGGCGCGTTCAGTGCATGGATGGGTGACCGTTCTGTGACTAACGCTAGTGGCACTTTTCCGAGCGGTTTCGCGCTTCGCAAGGCGCGTTAAGCCATTGGTGCCGGCTGCCGTCGATAGATGGCAGTCGTTAAGCCAAGTCAGGGGCCTTAGGGCGGCTTGAAAACTTCTGACAGTAAGACCAGCCACTAGTCTCACGAGCCTCCACTAATCCGGACTTCGCTCGCGTGGTGGAGTATGGGCTTTACCTTCCTCAGGGAACAGACCCGTGCCTCTCAGTGTAGACATAATGAGTTGTTGATGATTGAAATCGCTCAGTATTTGGTGGTAATATATGTGCAGTTCTCAGAAAGCATCGGTACGATTTGATGGGCATTTACCCTATTTATAAGCGGGGGGAAACCTCTGTAACTATGCTTTTCATGCTGCAACTCACTAATAGGTATAACAACGTCCACGTAGCACATTAGCATTCTGTTTTGTTTCTGCATCCTTCCTTTTCTCAGCTTATTTAAGGCTTGATGCGATATTAATGACATCTCTAAAATTAAAAGACTAAATAACCTTTGAATGGCTAAGCAGAAAAACTTGAGGACTTCAATTATGTATGTATGTCATTGAAATTGCTTTGTAATGCACCCGTATAGTACTCCGTAAGCCTGTATCACAGGTTCAAGTATTTTATTATACGTATAAAAATCTCACAATCGAACTCGTCCGGAACGTCTTCACCGATTTCTACTTGGTTAGGTACCTACCTATTTGGTAGTTATGAGAATAAATAGTTCGTAGGCTAATTAATATGGCAAAGCAACGTTTGCCGTGCTAGTTGCCCTATCGGATCAGAAAGTTGAATACCTAGTCATAAAGTTGATATCCCAAAGTATACAGGGTACAGGTCATTATTTAGGTAATTTCTGATTAATTTTATTCTATTATATAGGGTCCGAAAATTAACCGTTATGGAGATATTGACTGTTAAAGATTTAAAAAAAATATAAATTTTATTTGGCTTTTTGATTGATTTTTTCTCAGAATAGAGGTCATAAAGTGTTTTTTTTAAATGTATTTAGTTAAAAGGCATATCAATTGATAAAAAAATATAGCTGCACCTACTACTAATAGCTTCAAAAACCTGCTCGGCAACGGTTAGAATTAAATATTTTTTCTCTAAATATTTTTCACATTGAAGCTCTTAAAAAAAATTTACGTATGGAACTTATTCTGCAAATAATTTTAAAAACTTCTACAACTCTTTAACTATTCAAAAAGGTATAACATTTAATAGGTATGTGCATGAAATTTTAAAATAATGTTATTTGAGTAGGCTCTAGTGGTAGTACCGACGTAACTGAACTTCGATACAAAAGAAATCTTTTTACTTCCTTTAAACTATGTAAAAAGGTCAGATAGGCTTTTTTGTGCTCTGGAGACATGCTGTCTCAGGTGTTCAGGTACCGTCAGTATTTCTTTTTTAGAATATTCTATTTATCTATTATTTTTGTGTTAGTCTGCTCGTGTGATTTTTCCGTGGTAGATGTGTTAATACGTGCTCTGCAAATGATTTGCGTTTTAGAAACTTCTACGTCTCTTTAGGTATTAAAAAATGTATATTAAACGTAAAAACGTCACTTAAGATGGCAAACGGTAAATTTTTAGTTGAAGCAAATACGTGCTCCTTGATAATTTCCCGTAAAACGCGACTTAGTTTGGATTTTGGTATTAATTCATCTTCATTGTGTGACTTGGCTTGGATTTTGAACTGATTCATCTTCGTTTTTAACATGGTTGCCTCTATTTCTAATACAAATTCTCATTCTTTTTTTTTTAATTACTCTTCACTACAGAAGTTCGCAGGTTTCTCCTTATTTTCACAGCCGTTTCCGCAAATATTCTCTGTCTCAAAATTTCGACATTTTCAATTGGCGTCATTTTGTTTTAAATTATGCCTTTAATATGATCTCATACATAAAAATCCATTGGCGTTAGATCAGGGCTCCTAGCCGGCCATAGAATGGGACCGTCTTTTCTAATCGATTTGTTTGGGAAGTTCTCGTCCAACCATGCTTCCGTGGTGCACTGAGCAGCCGTCATGTAGAAAGAACATTGTCTTGTCTCAATGCAATAGAAATGTCGTCCATCAACAAGAGTAACTCCTCCCTCAAAAAGTTTTCATATGTGTCTCGCCATTCAAGTCACAGAATGAAAATGAATTAGTCCAAAATCCAAGCCAAGTCTTAGTATGAAGATGAATCAGTTCAAAATCCAAGCCAAGTCAACGCCAATGAAGATGAATTAATACAAAAATTCAAACTAAATCGCGTTTTACGGGAAATTATCAAAGAGCACGTATTTACCTCAACTAAAAATTTACCGTTTGCCGTCTTAAGTGACACTTGGCTAACGTTTTTCCGATGTAATAGCAAGTGATATACGTTTTTTAATACCTAAAGAGACGTAGAAGTTTCTAAAACGCAAATCATTTGCAGAGCACGTATTAACACATCTACCACGGAAGAATCACACGAGCAGACTAACACAAAAATAATAGATAGATAGAATATTCTAAAAAAGAAATACTGAAGGTACCTGAACACCTGAGACAGCCTGTCTCCAGAGCACAAAAAAGCCTATCTGACCTTTTTACATAGTTTAAAGGTGCCAGGAAGTAAAAAGATTTTTTTTGTATCAAAGTTCAGTTATGTCGGTACTACCACTAGAGCCTACTCAAAAAACATTATTTTAAAATTTCATGCACATACCTATTAAATGATATACCTTTTTGAATAGTTAAAGAGTCGTAGAAGTTTTTAAAATTATTTGCAGAATAAGTTCCATACGTAAATTTTTTTTAAGAGCTTCCATGTGAATAATATTTAGAGAAAAAATATTTTACTCTAACCGTGGCCGAGCAGTTTTTTAAAGCTGTTAGTAGTAGGTGCAGCTTTTGCTGATATTTTTTTATCAATTGACATGCCTTTTAACTAAATACATTAAAAAAAACACTTTATGAGCTCTATTCTGAGAAAAAATCAATCAAAAAGCCAAAAAATTTGATATTTTTTTTAAATCTTTAACAGTCAATATCTCCATAACGGTTAATTTTCGGACCCTATATAATACAATAAAATCCATCAGAAATGACCTAAATAATGACCTCCTTTGATATTGTGCACGATTTTCCCTGTAACCCTGTGTTATAATCCCAAAATCGCAAAATGTTGAATTCTTAAAGTTGACATCTCATAATACAAAATTTCCCAAAACGTTGGATTTTTAAGTTTTGCAATATGTTGAACTCTCATAAAGTTGAAGTACAATTTGCCAAAAATTATTATTTTAGTTACGGAAAATGTTAATTGTAATAATGTTAGCATAACATTTACATACAGGCACATACATTGTTTCTGGCCCCACACTAGGATACCCTGTTTCGTGGGAACCAAAAACAGCGACGTCACAAACATGTAAACATCCAAGAACTGTTTTTTTTGCAGTAATGGCTATTACTGTGTTTCTCGTTACGAGGGCAGAACTGTGGTCTACTAACCTATATTGTCTTCAAAATTAGATTCAAAGTGCAGTTGCAAGACCGATCGGCTGGGCCGGCCGGTTTAAGTCTTTTCTTTCGGCCTAAGTGCCTTTTCACATGCACCCGGCCACCGGCCGGTCGCCGGGCCGGGTAAAGTAGTAATGGATGAGCTCCAATGGGAGCTTTCACATGCACAACGACCGACCGGTCGGTCGTTGGAGCTTATATATTACTACTTTTACCCGGCCGGCGACCGGACGGCGCGCGGCGGCCGGGTGCATGTGAAAAGGCACTAAGGGCCTTTCTCCACTTCTCCCATCCGGCAAACGTTAATTACCGGTCCGATTTAGAAACACACAAGAATACTAGTAAGCTTCTCCACTACTCCGGCATCCGGTTTTTAACGGTCCGATAATTTGCTAGATCGGAACGGTATTTTACCGGGTCGAAGTGATCGACATACAAAAACAATACACGTTTTTGCACCGCGCATACAGCTCAAAAAAATTCCCATACTATTTAATTAGATTAATAGAATGTGTGGAAAACGTCAACTGCCTCGAATAGAAAAACCCAGGAATTTTAATAAAGCAATGCGTCACGGCCTTTGCCAATTATAATTGGATGAAGTGGAGAAGCGTAATCCGGCATCCGATATTTTTCTCATGACTGATTCCGGTTCCGACGCCGGATCGGAGCAGTGCAGAAAGGGCCTATCGGAATGCGCCGTAGTTTACATCGGACCCGCCCGCGGGTCCTCGGAGCTTGAGGGGTTGTATATATGGTGAGACTTACGCAAACGCTGAATGCCGAGCCGACGACCAGTCCAAGGCCCTCCGAGCAGATGCTAGTTAGGATCCCGATGATGGAGAACAGGATGAACCGTTTCCACTCCAGAAGCTGGCCCGACATCAGGTAACAGATTGAAGTGAATGTCAGCCCGAGAATAACCTGGAAAGGTACGTAGAGTCGTTATTACTTTGCCATCATCGCTCTGAAAAAGACCCTCAACGTACAATGAAGTAAGGGTCGTGAAAGTGACTACATGGTATGGTCAGTACCTACATCGTGAACATCGAATCGAACTGCAAAAGGGTGGCAATTCATTAAAACCGTAATCAAGGCCGTTAACCGTAAGTCAGTTGGAAAGACCTTTAAGCGTTTAAGTGCTGTCCTATTATGGATGGTATCAAAAATTCTCTGTTATGATGGATTATCACAGACAACTTTGCTCATTCAAGTAAACAAACAACTATCAGTTCATCATCATCAGGCTATAGGTACTCCCCTAATGAGCGCCATAGCGCCCTGTCTTCAGCTTGCCTGCAGCTGTCTTCAAATATCAGTGCTTTATTTAAAATTATGTAAGTTTAATATTGTATGTAGCACATCATACGTGGGTACATTATCTTCCGGTCAATAAGTAAAGATTGTTCCGTATGATTGGTGTTGCGTTTGCGTAACATTGGGTACCTACCTATGTATGTGTGTAATTGATTAGAATAGGTACTGAACGGAGATAGAAGAACCGTCTATGCCTATTCGAATATTTTATCTAACGATTATATTTCCATCTATGTATACCTACTTCCTACATCATAGTATGTAAGCAATTATGAGCAAATGACACCGCAATTTAGAAAACAAGTTCTCACCAAATTCTCAAATTTATTTTAAGTAATAAAACTTCGATTATTTGGCAATTATCTACCTACTGCATAAACACCTATCGTGATATTGGAAATAAGCAAAATAATAACTAAGGTAAATTTATAAAACCAAATAAGTATGCGCTAAATAGCCCAACGTGACTACAAACATCCTTTTTGTAAGTATCAAAAACAAATCTAGTTTACCATATTGTTAGGTTTTAAATTTAGCGCCAAGTAGGGCTGTAGTTAATTTTCCCATCCTACCCCCAACCTCCGATCCTTTCGGAAACGCGGGTATATGAAGAAATTCCACCCGTGACAAGCTGTCAAGAGAGTGTCGAGAAGATCGTGGCTCGCCTAATACTGGTCCCGTCGACGGCATATTCGTGATCAAGATCGTCGCGAACGCGCCAACTCTACCCGGCGCCTCACAATAAAGGCCATCATCACGGAAAACACACGTAGTGACGTAGTGGAAGGGTTGAAGGGAAGACAGTCACCAAAGGCTCGCCACCCAACACCATTGGATCGCCACGCTACGTGAACCAGGTAGTTACGAGTTTCCCTCCCTCTCTTTAAACCGTCCACATATTATGATTAAGCTTCGCGAATTGGAGCGAAACCTGGTCGAGCTTCCGATAAAAATCAAGTAAGTTGATCCGGACGATAACTACAATACAATGTGTAGTGCTTAAGAAAGTATTTAAATCTACTTTGATTCGTTCACCTGACGGTGGCAGAGGCCGAAAGAAGGGTAGGCCTACCTTCCTCAGGGAAGAGACCCGTGCCCCTCGGTGGGGACATAATGGGTTGATGATGATGAATGTATTTAGCTCGTAGGTATGTCAGTAGGGCCGATTCTAAGTTTGCGCATAAGTAGGTATGTCTTGGAGTTATTGGGGGAATAAACCAAAATGTTGAATTTGGGTCCAGTCTGCTGAGTAATTGCAGTCTGCTTAGACTACCTCTGTGGCGTAGAGGTTAGCGCATCTGTCTACCATGCGAGAGGTCCCGGGTTCGAATCCCAGCTGGGGACAAAAACCTAGGTCTAGTATGTTCACATGCTTGTGACGTCGCTGTTTCTGGGTCCCACGACACAGGGTATCCTAGTGTGGGGCCAGAAGCAATGTATGTGCCTGTATGTAGGTAAATGTAATGTAATTAGTGCTCAGTCAAAACTGAAAAGTATAAAAAATTAATAACAAAAACACGAGTGGTTTTTAGTTACACTTGTTTTCAAATTTTTAATGCCTTGGGCATTCCTCGAGGACGGTTCCTTTTTCCTCAATCTCATAAAATGCGCCATTCGATGCAAATTAGTTTTGATTTAGCTAGGATTTGTCGTACATCAGTGTTTATGCCATCATGCGCGGGTATTAATTATCTTTTAGATTATGATGATAAAAACATGTAGGAACCAAAACCTTCTTTTTTCCTTGACGCAAATCACGCTAACATCATCAACCCATTAGGTCCCCACCGAGGGGTACGGGTCTCTTCCCTGAGCAAGGTATAGGCCATACTCCACCACGGGGGCCAAGTCCGGATTGGTGGAGGCTTGTAAGACTAGTGGCTGGTCTTACTGTCAGAGTTTTCAAGCCGCCCTAAGGCCTCTGACTTGGCTTAACGACTACCATCTATCGACGGCAGCCGGCACCAACTGCTTAACGTGCCTTGCGAAGCACGGAACCGCTCGGAAAAATGCCACTAGTGTTAGTCATAGACGGTGATCCATCCATGGACTGAACGCCGTATGTTGCTTAACCTTCGTGATCGTTTAAGATCACTCAGGCAGCCCAGGCTACGAGCGATTCAAAAAATGGGCCCGACTCAGCATAATGTTGCAACAGAGATATTTACCATCACCGGTAGGGTAGAGAAGGTGAGTGCCGCATAGTAGGCCTTCAGGCTGTACCAGCGATTGAAGTACTCCCGTCTCAGCAGCCGAACTTCCATAGGGACTGTAACAAAGACAAAAAATAAACCAGTCAGACGCGCGTTTTAATTAAGTTCAATATTTTTTCAGTCCATGGATGGGTTACCGTCTATGACTAACCCTAGTGGCATTTTTCCGAGCGGTTCCGTGCTTCGCAAGGCACGTTAAGCAGTTGGTGCCGGCTGCCGTCGATAGATGGCAGTCGTTAAGCCAAGTCAGAGGCCTTAGGGCGGCTTGAAGACTTCTGACAGTAAGACCAGCCACTAGTCTTACAAGCCTCCACCAATCCGGACTTGGCCGCCGTTTTGGAGTATGGCCTATACCTTCCTCAGGGAAGAGACCCGTGCCCCTCGGTGGGGACGTAATGGGTTGATGATGATGATTTTTTTGGAACTATTCCATAGTGTTAAGGCCTGTTCCTGTATTGAGAATTTCGCTAAGGAACTACTTAACTGTAGTTAAGTAGCTACTTAGCAAAATCTCGTCTCGTCAAACACAGAAAATAGCGTGACAGACAGGACGTTCGTTAAGTATTTATTAGTGAAATTCTCAATTCAGAAACCGGCTATTAGTAATACACATGTTTCGTAACCAAAACAAGTTTTACAAACATTAGGCAAGCTGTGTCTCTGTTGCTGCGAAAGTAGTCTTTTCTGAGGGCATTAGCAGACAGCGCTGATTTATGATAACATAATGTACCTAAACCTTCAATATTTTTTAAATCGTTAATTAAACATATAATACGTTAATGAAACTCAATTGCTACACCTACCTACAAAAAAATACAACATGAACAAAATGCCATTATGATGCGATCACGTGATCAAGTCAGCTACGGCGGTAAGGAGAGGATGTGGAAGTGTCTGTAGCTCGAGCAAATTAAATATGTCCTGAGCTTGCGTCCAAAGGCACAATCAACATTCAGTGCATGGCACCATAAGGTCGTCAATCAATAAATTAGAGTGCATCAATCAGACTGCGCTACTGAAACTAATGTCACTGCATTGTGGGCTGTCACCATAAGAACTGAAGCAAATACAATGATCAATGAATCAAAGTAACGTGGTTACAAAGTCATCGATCAATTAATCAGTGCCCACAATACGACTTGATACGGAGTCACCAAGCCACCTCCATAAGTCGACCTCTGTGACACAGCGGTAGCGCATCTGCCTAACACGCGAGAGGACCCGGGTTCGAATAGCGGCTGGGGACAAACCCAGGTCTTGGAAGCTTACACGTTTGCGATGACGCTGTTTTTGGTTCCAACGATACTAGGTATCCTAGTGTGGGGCCAGAAGCAATGCATGTGCATCAGCATTAGCTGTAAGTTACAAATGTAAATAAATAAATAAATAAATGTGCCTGTATAAGTCACAGTTTCCGTCTTACTTTCGCTAAAATGTTTTGAACTTTTCCGACTGAAAATATATTTGCCACTGCATCATAATGGTAGCAAATAAGACAAAACTGTCTTGCATGTAACGCTAAACTTAGGTCACATTCTGTCCCCTATCTGGTACACGGAAAAAATTTTTTACTGTTTTGAAACAGTAAGAAAATTTACAGTTGAAATAACGCGTATTTCAGTTACAAAAATTACCTATTGTTCGTACTACTGTTTCAAAACAGTTACATTTAAAACGGTTATTTTAACTCAGGAACTCAGTAAAGTTCTTACGTAGTGAAATAGTAACTCTAACGTTTTACCGTAATCAATAGCAAAACAGTAGATTTAAACCCCGTTTCCTGGTGGTCATACTAATTTGTCATATCAGTATGACTACGATGATATACATGTCCTCCTGGTTATACTCACTTTTCTTAATATCCTGTAGAGGGAAAAACAAATGCCAGCAAATAAAACTACAAGTAAATACTACTTAATAATAGAAGTAGAAGTACTTACTACTTTCTTTATTTACACAGAAAAGTATTTATATTATGCAGGAGGAAGGAAAAACCTTTTTCTAAAAATATCGTGTTACAGTATGACTGGGAGGACATGTATATCCTCGTAGTCATACTGATATGACTTATTAGCATGACCACCAGGAAACGGCGGATTTAAAAGATTTGAATAGTGGTTTTCACCTCCCGAAACATTAGTTTTCACTGACTCACTCAGTATTTCTAACGGTTTACCGTAGTAAGTTACTGTTTTTCTTATCTGACTTATTGAGTAAAATTAACGGTTTAAAATTAACATAGGGCGTGTTCAGTGCATGAATGGATGACCGTCTATGACTAACGCTAGTGGCATTTTTACGAGCGGTTCCGTGCTTCGCAAGGTACCTACGTCAAGCAGTTGGTGCCGGCTGCCGTCGATAGATGGTAGTCGTCAGTCATAGGCCTTAGGGCGGCTTGGAAACTTCTGACAGTAAGATCAGCCACTAGTCTTACAAGCCTCCACCAATCCGGACTTGGCCCCTGTGGTGGAGTATGGCCTATACCTTCCTTAGGGAAGAGACACGTGCCCCTCGGTGGGGACATGATGGGTTGATGATGATGAACTGTTTACGCTTACTGTTTTATTACAGTTAAAGTAACTGATTTTCACAGTTGGCTCCATTTTAACTGATTTAACTGATTTTCAGTTAGGCTTACTTAAATTTTAGTAGCGTTCACGGATTACTATTTTCAGTCTAATAAGATAGGTGAAAATACTCGTCATTGTACATTAAGAATTATGTACTTGGGTAAGTAAGGTGGAATTCAAGTTCAACAAATACAACCACGCAATCGCGGTTACCGATAATTTAATCGATGTTCGAATGATTGAGCCGGTTTTGCTGTGTTAGGTCACTGCCAAGGACGGTGCATTGGTACAGGTTTTGAACACTGCACTGGCCTAGAAATAAACGCAGGTAAACACTGGTCTTAACCTGTAGAATTTTTGGTGAGCTGATCAGCATCATGACAATGGATTTTAATCGCTCTTTTAAAGGTCATACTGATTAAACCATCAAGCGCTGAAGTCGTTTAATTATTAAAGTACGTTTAGACACAGTTTTTTGAAGACTAAAAAACTTCTTTGATTAGGTATTTTGAGGGTCAATGTTAGGTTGTTGGTTCATTGACCCTGTACTGACTATTGATATTCTCTAGGTCATCTGATTACCACACTAAACACGTACATAGTACATAGTACATAGTACATAGATATATAATAAATATCTCTCTCAAATACCCTAACCTTTCATACTACGTATATTCTTAATGTAATTTATGATGTTATGTCTTCTTTCCTCAAATTAACTTTACAGCTAAAGTACCTACCTATTGTAATGAAACTCACGTATGCAGGACAAAGACTGAGCTTTATTTTCATAATACCCACCTTAATCTACATTCGTGCCTACCCAACAATATACTACATCTTCCCCTTTGAAATAAAGAATTAAAACTAAGTTTTTAAATTTATATTATTTACCCATCACCATACCTACCCATAAACATGGCCGTACAGTAGGCCGTAAATATGTATGTAGTAAGTATTTTTATAACATAACATGATATATATTAACTTATTTAAAATAACCGCTGTGCATAAATGTCAACGACGAAAGTTATATAAAACAGAAAAGAAGCTCTTACTTATTTTTTCCTTACATAAAAATAATATGAAACATAAACTTATTATGTTACATATTCTTATCTTATAATGTTACATATTCAGTTCAGTGGTTTTTTTAATTCGCTCACGAGCCCTACATTTGGCCTGCCTTATTTTCGGTGCAGTATGGTCTTGCCCGCGACTATCTGTATAGGAGCCCGATGCGCCAGGGGCGGCGTCGGGGAACGCTCGCTCTGGCGAGCCCTCCGATTCCGAGCTGGAGCTGCGAGCATCTTTGAAAGTATCAGCCGGGCTGTCTCCATCGTCTGTACCTTCCTCATCACACGACTGCTTCCGCACTAAGGAAGTAGAGGGTGACGCTGTATCAGGCGCTAATACATTTTTGGGTTTGTCTTCCAATTGCACTTCCTCGATCTTTATTAGATGGCGTCTATTTCGTCTGAAAGTCTTACCAACTTTATCCTGGAGAACATATGAGCGTGGTTGACTAGCTTTGCGCTGTACCTGCATACTGCGCCTTTTCGCTCCGTCCGCAACCATTACCTCGTCTCCTGGATGCAACTCTGGCAACGGACGCGAGCGCATATTATAGTTTAACCTACTGTGCTCACGGTTCTCTAGTATTTTGTTGTAATCTCCACTATTATTACGCTCAGGGCGTAATTTATTTGTATGAATGGGCAATCTAGTTTGTAACCTGCGACCCATAAGTAATTGTGATGGCGCGCCTATTCCTTCCCGTGGGGTGGCTCTCAAATTAAGAAGTCCTAGGAAGACGTTGGAATTAGAATTTCCATTTTTCTTAATTATGTTTTTTACCGTTCTAACAGCTCTTTCGCTGAGGCCGTTAGATTGGGGATAGTTTGGCGAACTAGTAATATGTTTAAATCCCCACTCGTTACAAAACTTCGTGAACTCGTTGGAAGCGTATGCTGGCCCGTTGTCCGTTATGAGCTCGTTCGGTATACCATGTCGCGCAAATTGCTCCATCAATGCAGTGACCACTGCTTTTGTGCCAATATTTAACAATTGGTTTACTTCGATATAATTCGAAAAGTAGTCCACGAGTATGAGATAATACTTGTTGCCGTATTGACAAATATCGGAACCTACCTTAGTCCAAGGCAGGTCGGGCACCTGGTGCGGTAGCATCGGCTCGCGCGGTGGGCGCGCGGCGTGCTCGGCGCACGCGCGGCAGGCGCGCACCGCGCGCTCCACGTCGCGCGACATGCCGCACCAAAACATAACGTCGCGCGCGCGCCGCTTGCAGCGCTCGATGCCCTGATGCCCCTCATGCACTCGCTGTATCATCTCACCTCGTAAGCCCATGGGAATGTATACAAGATTATCCTTGAGAATTACTCCATCCGCGTACTCTAATGTCTCCCTGTGCGACCAGTGTTGGTGGACCCGCGCATCCATGTCGCACTTATTATCAGGCCATCCATTTTTAATATACTTTATCAATAGTTTACATTCTTCGTCTTGTCGCACTTTCTCTGCAATGTCTTTTAGCCTATCGCCACTGAACCTTAAATTTTCTATCAAAAAACATGTCTGCTCTTCCAGCTCCACGGAAACCTTCTCATGCATTAACTGTGGTAAAGGTGCTCTTGATAAGGCATCAGCCACGAACATATACCTACCAGGTTTGTATATTGCGTCGAAACTGTACGCTTGGACTCGAAGCATCATTCTCTGCAAGCGAGCCGGAACTGCATCAAGTGACTTTTTAAAAAGCGCTTCAAGCGGCTTATGATCTGTTTCGATTGTGACGTCGTCCCTTCCAAATACGTATTGGTGAAAGCGCTCGAGGGCGAACACGATTGCGAGCATTTCTTTTTCTATCTGAGCATACCTACGCTGTGTGTCTGTGAGTGTAAGCGAGGCAAACTCAACGGGGCGGCCGGCCTGCAGCAGGCACGCGCCCAGCGCGTGCGCGCTCGCATCCACCGTGAGGAGTACGGGTTCGGTGCTCGAGTACAGCGCTAACACGGGCGCGCTGCACAGTGCAGCCTTCAGCTGACTCACTACAGCGTCATGCGTCGAATCCCAACACCATTCTACGTTTTTCTTTAATAAACATCGTAAGGGCGCCGCTGTTTCCGCATAGTGTGGAATAAATTTTGAAAGGTAATTAACCATACCAAGAAACCTCTCCAGCGACGACCTGTCGTTAGGAATTGGCATTTCCTCTATTGCCCTCAACTTTGTCTTATCAATTTGCATACCTTTTTTACTGAAAGTATGACCTAAATAAGTTACTTCCTCGACCCGAAACTGGCACTTTTCATTGTTGAATTTTATACCTATTTCTCGAGCTCTGTCTAACAAAATTCTCAGACGCGCATCGTGCTCTTCTATAGTTTGACCCCATATTATAATGTCGTCGACAAATGAGTCAACACCCTCTATGTCCTCTAGAAGTTGACGAACCTTAGCGTGAAACACCTCAGAAGCAGAGTTTATTCCGTAGGGTAATCTAAGAAATTGATACCTACCAAATGGTGTTCCAAAAGTGCAGAGATCTGCACTCTCGTCATCAATTTCAACCATCCAAAACCCCGCTTTAGCATCTAGCTTACTGAAATAGCAAGCACCCTGTAACTTAGTAGCGATCTCTGTCAACGTTGGGAGGGGGTAGTGCGCGCGTCTGATCGCGCGGTTCAAAGGTCGCGGGTCAAGACACACACGTATGTCACCGTTTTTTTTAGCTGCCAGCACTATTGCGTTCACCCACGGTGTCGGGTGCGATACCTTTCTAATCACTCCTAATTCAACCATTTGATTCAATGTCGCTTTCAATTTATCTCTAATTCCAATAGGTATTTTTCTCACTGGGCATACAGTGGGGCTCGCGTTCGAATCAAGTACAATTTTGTGTTTCCCCGGTAATTTACCTAGACCATGGAACAAATCAGCGTAATTATCTTGTGCCAGTGATAAAATCCGTTTTATTACACCTAACTGTTCGCAAGCAAATTTACCTAAAATGCTTTGACACTCATCTTTTGTAATAACAAATGGAAGTGCATATACCTTACTTTTGTAAGTTAAATTAATAGTGCATTTTCCTACAATAGGAATATAATTTCCACAAAAAGATTTCGCCTTAATAGTGCACATTTCTACATATTCGTCTTTGCACCCTAAGCCTTTATAGTTAGCCATAGAGATAACATTTAAATCTGAACCAGTATCGAGTTTAAAGATTATTTTTCTTCCATTACACGCTAAATACAATGATTCATACCACTTACTATGTTCATATTGTCCACTGTGCGATTGTTCCGCTATCGTTGACACGTAGAACAGGTTATCGCCATCCTCCTCGCGTAAGTCATAGACCTTGTGATTTCTTACGGGGCACATTTTTGCGTAATGACCGCGCTTATCACATACGTAACACTGTACATACTTTGCTGCACATAGCGACCAACCGTCGCACTGCGAATGCCCGCATGCCGCGCAACACTTGGCCGACGCACCGCCGCTGTCTCTCGGGCCGGACAGCCCGCGGGCGCCGCTGCCGCCGCCGCCGCCGCCGCCGCCGCGGCCTCCGCCACCGCCGGCCCGGGCGCGGCCGCGCGCGCGCCTCCAGCCGCCGCGACCTCGCACCACCGACGTCCCTGCACCGTACACTGCATCTATGTTCGCTGATGTTGACTCGGCGCCGCCACCGGTTTTTACAACTTCGATCTGACGGTTTTCCTCATTCGACATCTCGTTAGCTTGACATATTTTCATCGCCTTGTCTAGCGTCAGGTCCTCCGATCTAAGTAATCGATCCCGCACTCTTGCGTCAATCACACCGTACACAATGCGATCCCGAATGAGACTCTCTTCTAGGTGTTCGAACTCACAACAATGGCTAAGAATTCTGAGAGCCGTCACATAGTCGTCAATAGACTCATTCACTTCTTGATTTCGCGTAAAGAACTTAAAACGGGCCATAGTGGTATTTTGCTTGGTACCAAAATGATTATCAAACTTTTTTACCACAGTCTCGAGACTTTCTGAGCTTTCGTCTTTCTGAAACTTGAAGGTTGAGTAAATGTCGTATCCTTCTGCACCAATCAAGTTTACCAGAAGACTAGCTTGTACATCAGAACCTTCCTTGTGTACACCGGATGCCTTTAAAAACACTGTAAACTGTTTGTACCAACGCCGCCATGACTCAGCGCGCGTGGCTGGACTGCCTTCGAGACACAATTCAGCTGGTGGTCGCGCGTGCTCCATGCTTACAAATAATTGTCACCACTCAATAAGTAAATGTAATACAATTTGTAATTATTTCAATGAATATTTGTATGTTTGTTTTTAAACACCGCTGTCACCATGTAATGAAACTCACGTATGCAGGACAAAGACTGAGCTTTATTTTCATAATACCCACCTTAATCTACATTCGTGCCTACCCAACAATATACTACACCTATTGCTCAGATTAAAAATTTTTCGTGGACACAAGTTAATCAATTTTCCAATTCTCTGTTACGTTTCCTTTATACTATTGAAGGTTGGCTGTCAGCTTGTCTTCTTAATGGAATCTGTCGGCCCTCACGTCTTTGCTATCAAATTCTATACTTTATTTTTTCTTTCTAATGATTGCCTTTTTTTCAAAGCGTCTCTTTATAATCACATCTAATTTTCAGATCCTTTTCCTTTCCTTCCAAATTTATTCGAAACAAAATTCCAAACCTTGTAAAAAACATTTAAACCATTGATTAGTCCGCCAAAATGTGTACAGGTTAAAGAAACTCAGATTGAACCGTAGTTTGTCCAAAAATACAAGAAACCGGAAGTGAAAGTTTACTATTTGTTTTATCAAAAAATCTAAATATTTGCTATATTTATTGACGCACAATACCTTATTTTATGTAATAGCTTAAGTTTTTAATTTATCTAATGCTTGTTAGTGCAAGCTATTAACAAACACAGACAAAAAGTCTGAGCAAAACCATACCCTTTAATTTCTACTTTTTCTGGACAAACTGTAATACTTCATCTTTCTCTGTGATTTACCTAATATTCAATGGCCTAAGGTGATTTACCATTTATATAATACAGTCTGTATGGCTAAAATTTATTTGTACAGCTTTCATATCAGTTCGCGATATGTGTATGATAGACCTAATAAGTCAATGGTGTAACGATCAAAGAAGGTGTGTGTCTATTTTGTTCACAAGATGAAGTGTAAGTTAACGGCGTCTGGGCATCGACCAGCTGGAGCCAAGTACATCCAATTGCTATCCAAAGGTAACGATTGAGTTTCGTTCACTCCTTAGAAAAAGTGGCCCCAAATAATTTTCACCTTAAAAAGTCTGCGCAGAATACTCACACAACAGCACAGGGATCATGACGTAAGTGTACATGAAGAATACGAGCACGCTGAGGCAGAACTTGAAGTTGACAATGGGCACGTCTCCATCGTCGCCAACCATGAAGAAGAGCCCTCCCAGCAACACCGCCGTCACTACGTGGTGAGCCGTCTGGATCCACAGGGTCAGCTGCAAGGTACAAGGAGATTAGGAGCTTCCAGAAATCATCATCATTCCACTATCATCATCATCACCAGCCCACCATCAATTAGCCACAGCTAGGTACAGTCCGGCAATCGCGTGACTCTAATTATTTGTTGCTTATATCAAGCAAGGAATGTTCGTAATTAGAGTCCGCTGGATGCGGAAGGCACAAGATCGGGAAACTTGAAAAAAAAAAACATGACGGTGACCTATGTCCAGCAATGGGCGTCAAATAGCTGACTGAAAGAGCTGACGGCAGTACTCCCGAAGATATAGAGTTGATTGAAACAGCTGCAAGAATTTAAAGGATAAAAGCGAAAGAGTTTGCAAAGCAAAAGAAAGGATATACAAAAGATACGTCCTTGATAATGATGGGTTAATATCCGTCGTTCACCGGAGAGCATTTTCGCTTGAGATTCTATCGACTAATGAACAAAAAATTCTTAATTGAAACTAAATCTACTACCTACTTATTTAGGCAATTTATATATATTGATATTAGCTAAGTCGGCAAATGGTGTTTTTCCATATTAATCTTATAATATATCCTATGCTTGTGACCTATTCTTAGAACTACCAAATATGCAGAAAAAAAATCATAAAAATCGGTGAACCGTTTTGGGAGGAGTAGGTACGATAACAAATGTGTGACATGATATTTTTATAGGTGTACTAGATTATCCCTTCGATTCGTGTCCGTTTATGGACAGCGGAAATAAAACTGAAAAAGAGAGTTGTTTCAAATACTCACACCGAGAGCAAAATTCACGTAAAATAATGCGATTTGATTGTTTGTTCGCATGTCCGTTGGTGTGTTATTATTTTGCACTTTATGAGAACGACTTCTTAGCAACACTTTAAAAGTTGATAATCATCGTAATTACTACGTCAATAATAATTAGGCACGTATGTACCAAAAGTGGTAATTATAATAAAAACTTAATTCTACGGCATATTTGTCAGTGCCCTATCAAGACGTAGGTAAGCTCAACGTAAGGTCAACGCGGCCAAATTTGTATTTTATGCTTTAGGATAATATAAAGATGATAAAATATGCCAATCATCTTCACGTAAAAAAATTACCTCCTCCGTGGCAAATACAAAACATTTTATTAACTTAATTTCGGATACACTGTGCTTACATTACTTTTTGTAGGAGAAGTCAAACAAAGACCTGAAACCTGGTCGGACTCTTCCGACAAACGGTAAGTAAGTGTCAAGTAAGTGTATCCGGAATAAAGTAAATAATGGCTGGTGCTTACGAATGTTTTAGTCCAAAAGATTTTATGCAACGCGACCAAATTAAGTAGATCTCTCTCTCTCCGGTTATTACTTGAGTCAGTGAAATGAACGAACCACCTAAGATTGGAATATAATTAGGTAGGATTTTTCTTAGAAACAATAAAATGAAAAGCGATTGGCGAAAATACCATTTAGGTAGGCGCACAGATTTGTCTGGCACTTATTGCGCTAGGCAAGCCAAAACTTGGGGTATTAGTAGGTTTTCGATTTTACAAAAGTATAAATCCTATAAGAATTTTGACGACTGACGTCACTAAAACATTCAGTGATAATAATTTTGGTAACATTTTTTTTAACATACAAAACTCAGTACAGCTCAAATAAAATCATATCTAGTGATAATTTGGACTCATGCTCGTGATTTTGTTTTTGATAGTATAAAGTTTAAAAATCATAAAAATAATGACTGAAGACCCTAGAAAGACCACTGAAAAGTAAAAGGAATATATTTTTGAAGATTTTAAATACTAAAAATTAAAGAGTACATAAACATTATTTTAATAGGTACACCTGATTTAGGGGCAGTGTCGGAGAACCTACTTGCGCTGACCAAGTAAACATGTTTGCTTATTAATAAATTATTTTGATGATGAATGAATATATTTTGCCATCAAACAAATTATGGTGGTCACCGCAAAATAAGTTAATCACTGACCTTGGTTAATGCTCATTATAATTATATTCTGCTGATTTTATTGTAAAAAGGCTACAACGCAGTATATAGTCGATTGTACTAACCGTTTATATTCTGGACTGTAACCCAAGGTATACAGTAATTTATAGCATTAATAAAATGTAAAGAAAGCAGGTCATTAAGAATTTAACTAACATATTTCTTAGCCAACATAATTCTTGCCCAATCAGGCCAATGAATCTAGATATTTTTTGCTTATTTAACATGTATCTAACTCTCTATGGAGCCCATGAAAGACGCCCACTATTAGTTCTTCTTACCGAATTTCGTTTAGTCTGCACAAACATCCGACGCGACAGAATAAGGAACTGAGTCAGGAAGGTCGTGGGGAACTCCATTTTCTGCTGCTGCTCTTTGGCCACGTGCTCGCCGAAAATTCTTTGGATGGACTCGTCTGAGTGCAGCACTGGCCTCCTGGCAATAACATTGATTCAGATTAAGATATATTTTTGGTCTATTTATTTCGGAGGCAAGAAAATTCCAATAGGTAAAAAGTAAAAAATTACTTAGAACCTAAAACAAAGTGTAACATTATAAACAACATTATTATGAGACGAGTAGGTACATCAATTCTCTATCTATAGAATAAAAAAAACTCTGCTGTTTCATACAAAATTCTGACGCTCGCAATCGATTTCAAAATCACGCTGTAGTACAAAAACAGTAGAATGTAGAATGATGTTATAGAATTAGACAATTAGTTTTTTGCTTTCATACGAACTCTCAGTATCGTTGAGATAAAATAAACGCCATAGAGCAATCACACTTATGAAGATTTATAATAGTTGACATTGTGCTACTGATTGTATTGAAAAATAGCAAAAGTAATTGTGGGTACCTATGTATCGTGCTATCAAAGCAATGTTCTCAAAGAATATTCTCGCATGACGAGAACTACAATTGCAAGTATGATTTATCGTTATTACAGTTAACTCATTACAAGTACTTATGAGATCAATGATATTATTTTCAACGTAAATAATATAATTTTGTTTGTCGAATGCACACGTACAACGTTATCTGCCGTCATCGGGTCGAGTTGCAATTACAGCGACGCCATTCGCGGATTACAGCGAATAAATAAGCAGACAACTAGGTGGCGCGCTTTGTCACTCCTATACAAATTGCAAACGCTCTCGCTATCGAAAGTGAATGAAAAAACTCAGTATAAGCACTCAGCTAATCGAACGAAGGCAACAGTTTTCAATTTACGAACGATCTTGACATGCGAGAATATTCTCGGCCGGTCACCAACCTGCCGCCTCTAGCCGTAATCCTGTCCAATTTCCGGCAGAGCTTCCCGTTCTGGCACAGCTCGGACATCTGGGCCGCCGTCTCCGTGTCGCCGAGTAGTGTCTCCAGGACGAAGTCAGCGGGGTTGTGCGTGGTCGGGCAGATGTGACCGACTTCAGCCAAGTAGGGAACGAGGAGCGGAGCGGCGCCCTGAGGAAAAGATAATTATGGGAATAGATTCTCGACATAGAATACTCGTAGGGGCATATTTATTCTATAAAGAGTGTAAGTGAAAAACATTATACAGAAATTCCGAAGTACATTCGTACATGACTTCAGTCTGAGTGTAATTTCATGTTTATGATGTCTCTGTCTGGTGACCGCAGCACAGGGTATCCTAGTTTGGGACCTAGACAAGCGTTTGTGTGTGCTTCAGCACTATGACACTGTATATAAACAGATGCGTATATGTACATGTAAACGTAAAAAGAACCTTCTCTTTTTTTAAGTCGGCTAATAAGTCACATCAGTCCCCCGTGCTGAAGTATGGCCTATACCTATAGGTACCCTCGGTAGAGACTTAACGGGTTGATGATGATGAATAAGTCACATCACGTTGCGCTGTTTTATAATTAGCAATAAAGATAATTAAGTCTATATTTAGTATCTCTCTTTCTCAGAGAAGGTAGAGATCTCCTAGGGCAGAGGCCCTATAGAAGAAAATAAAGATTGTTCATCAGTGCTAAAAGCACCCACGTAGGAATCTACGTGAAGAATTCCAAGCAATAACTATCATGCCTAAGTCCTTTCTAAAGTCGAGGTAGTAATAAACGCTAGCACTAGAAAGAAAAAAGCGGATCCAGGGAACACGTCCTTCACAAGTTGTGATATTTATTGCCCACTTTCGTTCGAAAACTTTTCCCTCGTCTTCATAATAGCCTCATTCCGAGAGAAATACTTAAACTAGTGTTTAGCCACGTCTTTAGAGCATCTAGAGCTAGGGAAGGAAACATTACGTTGAGTCGTTCATGACGCAGAGTAGAGTCGACAGCGCGTTTCTACTTGTAGCTAGAGATGGGCAATTGGGCAATCCCCGAGAATTTTTAACCGCGGAAATTTACAAAAGTATATTATAATATATAGAATATATTCTTAATGCGGAGAAAATTCGCAGCTTAATTTTCCTTCAGTTAGAGAATATTCCATAGTATTGCGACGAATTTATTATTCTTTTACGAAGTAAAGTACTAATGAGACTAATATATTCTAGAGAATAGTTCAACGCTACTTGTCAGCTATTGTACCTAATTTGTGGATAGAAAAATAAAGTTTATTTGTATTGTATTGTATTGTACTGCAATTTGAAATGAAAATATCAAAATTAACAGTTTTTTTTTTATAAAAACAGGATTGCTTAAATCACTTCACAAAAGGCGATTAAAATAGTCTGTGGTGGAGGTTTCACAAGGAAAAAATGAAGCCACAGATTAAATAAGCAGGTTTTTACATTGGATTTAAAGGAACCTTGATGGTATAAGGCCGTTGTTAATTTAATCTATCTGAATGTATGTTTGTCTGTCTATTTGCGGCATAGTGGATTTAAAGTAGTAATACTGATCACTATGTGTATCGGACAATCTATTTTTCTTCTTTTTAAATGTCATGATTTTATTGAAATATATCTAACTTTATACGTAAATACGTATATTTAAGTAAGTTTTATCATAAGATTAGTCCCATCCGTCACCATTTAATTAGAGAATCGTGAATCGTGGGGTATGTAAAGATTACATTGACAAGCATTAAATAGTAATAATATTGAAGGGTAGTTGTAAAAGGAAACGGAAACTAAAGAGGGGTTTGCAAATGGCTTCACGTCGCACGCTGGCGGCGGGAGGCCATTGCGTTCCGGAATATGGTGCTGATCGGATCTCCCGGCCAAAGTTCCTATTATACACAACCAGGTAAGTAATAGAAAACTGATAAAAACGAGCTATGATGCTCTCGATACTATCTCGTACTAGAAAGAACAGCTCTATGATTAGTCTCTGAATAGACTAGTTTATTTGCTCGTCTTGCTTCTTACACAAGGTAATAGAAAACTTTTCACCTGCGTAATAATATGAGTTGCAGAGCACCGAACTACGATAAACAAATAAATACCTTATTAGTTCCAAAGTTACTGAAGTGATGAGGGTCAACAAAATATGAGGGTAAAAGGGAAATATTATACGCCCAGGAAGGCTAAAAGGACTATAGAGAAGCAACTACATTTCGTAGAACCAGTGCGATGTACAGTCGACAGCACATGACCTCTACACACATGTAAGATAAGATAACAATATTCTTTATTGTACCAGGAAAACACATACAAAACATAAAAAGATACACTACAATTGGCGGCCTTGAAGTAATTGGCTATGCAACGTGTATCGAATTGTCTTAAAATGTGAATTGATTGTAGTAAGTATCGTACAACGCTACTAACGCGTGACAGCCTATGAACTGGTTTCTGAATTGAGAATTTCAGTAATTAAATACTTAAGTAACGTTCTGTCACGCTCTTTTCTGACAATTTTGACGAAATCGCACTATAGTAGTTACATAGCGAAATTCACCCTATAAGTCCACCATAACTTTTAAATACGGATGAAAGAAGTTTCAAAATCGGTTCAGTACTTTCCCTTTTACAGATTATCCTCTAGATCCCCTTTAGATTACACCTTACACACAAAAGTACAAAAATATAAACTTTTCCTCTTTATAATATTAGTTTAGATGTAGATAGATAATATCTACGTAGACAATACCTCGAAGCGACAAATGACTAGACAGTTTCCAGAACAGGCTAGTCAGTTTATTATATTATAATATAAGTTTCTTCAATTTATTCAAGTTTCGTGAAAAATTCATATTAATAAACATTTATAATTATGTCTATATAACATTGTTTTAACATCTGACACTTCAACTTGATCGAGTGTATTCCAATCTAGACCCGTTTTCCTCAGATGTAAAATATTCTCTGATGAAAATTGTTAACGCACGAGGAAACTGTCTAGTCATTTGTCGCTTCGAGGTATTGTCTACGTAGATTCTAGGAATACCTATTTCCGATATAAATTTCCAGACTTTCATCCTATTTAAGAAGAAGAGTTTGTTTACGTCCACGTAAAATATCTGGAATGGAATGAACAGGATTCTGAATTCACAGAACTCAGGTGAGCGTCAATTTTATCGGTAGAAGTAAATACGGAAAATTCTCAGCTCTAGTAAATTATTGCACCAGAGCAACGTGTAGGAAGAAGTTGAAGTATTCACGGAGCTGATATCTACTGAAGTATCCATCCCCACTTGACAATACTATTGTAACGCCTAGCACCTCAAAACCAATATACCCTAGAGGACATTTTGCCCTGGCAAAGTGTTAAGTTATCTTTGTCGAAGTTCCAGCGCTGACGGAGCGCGGAAACTTAGTAAATAACGGTTGCAATGCACCTGACATTAATTCTATTTTGAGTTTCGTTGGAAATTCTTAAGTAATTTCACACTTACGTACTCGAAATAAGATTGCCTATTGTAAGTTTTCGTTTGTTCTTGTTGTTTAATACTATTAGGGTCTATGATTGCCCCTCAAAGTGGGTATTTATGCGGGTATCCTAGTGTGGGTCCAGAAGCAATGTATGTGCCTGCATGTATGTATAATAAAACGACAATACATTTAGTTGGCCTAACGTTCACATGCTAAAGTAATGAGTACCTACGGTCTTTTTGATAAGAACACGATTCATTAAGCTCCTCAGAGCCATTTCAAAGAGTCTTATGGAGTTAAGGGAGGAGTGTTTTATAATAATTACTTATGTTTGTGTAAGACCGCTAGTCATGAAATGAATTTAAGCGAATTAAAAGACTTAGAAAATTCTAGGTTTCAAGGTTTCATACCTTCATGTTTATCTAAATGGCCAAGTAAATTTCAGCTATTAAACTATTGATAGGTAGATAAGTATTTCAGTTAAAAGCGTCGCTGATACTAGAGTCTGACAAGCGAGTCCTGGGACGCGATTTATTTCGAATTCTTCATATTATGGCCACACTCTGACTGTCGTACTTAGGTATTTCAGCTGCAAGTAATACAACCCAAACAGTTTGATACTCGTCCTAGATTTAAACAAGAAAAAAACTTTTGTTTCTATGCAACATAATTTTACCTATGTTTTAGTATGTACATACGAGTAATAATGTTTTAAAGCAAACATTAATTATTTCTTGTTGTAAGGTCTGTCGGATGACGAAAATGTTAAACGTCAGATCGAAGACTTAGTCAAAGAACTCAAAGATGTTGAGAAAAAAGATATGAATCAGATTTTGATTATGGTTCAGCATTAATAAATGTTTATAAGTTTATGTGGGGAATCTTTATTATCCCTGTTTTTGGTGGAGTGGAATGATGGTTTTGATGTAGTTAATGTTTTCGTTTTGTTTATATTTATTTATGTTTGGACAAAATTCATTGGAGACTCCAAACTAATTAAACAAATAATCAAGTTAAGCAAAAGTATCAAGATGGTTTATTCAGACGATATGCAGGGTTATCAACCAAAAGATTTTTAAATTTCCCGCCAAAGGCTTGAGCCACGACTCACTTGTCGCACTCTATATTATTATACACCAATTTATTATTACCATACTTACGATAGATAAAAAATAGTACATTGTTCACCGAGAGGAGAAAGTGACCGATTACCGTCGAGGGTGTCGTTTGAAGCCCGAGCCGTAGGCGAGGGCTTTAAAACACCTGAGATCGGGAATCGCAGTTTCTCTCGAGTGATACATAGTGCTTTATACTACACCTACAAGGAAAATAAAAAACGCAATCTTTACTAATTGAAATTTATATTGAAATTGTTGCTAGTGGCCAGTGTCATTTTGCGAACTTGGAGATAAAAACTCACTGTAAAAACTTTTTGGCTTTAGATATTTAGGTTACCGGCGCATAGTCTTACCCAAAATTAAAAAAGAGAAAAACCACGTAAGAAATGGATTTTCATACACTTTTCTCTCCCGCTCAGATGCGTTTTCTCCCCGCATATTTGTTCGATATGCAATGACGTACTTTCTACCGTAAATTTGATAAAGTATCAAGCAGGTGTAGTATAAAAATATTTTATAGGTATTTTTTGTTTTATTATGTTGGTCATCCGTAACGATGTTGTTGCTCTATGAAAAAAATCTTGCTACGATAGACAGAAAGGAGTTTAGTTGTTGCACTTTGGCATCCTTATGAACGGAACTTAAAAAAAATCATCAAACAACCTCACGGAGTATTTGCCTACTAACGAAACAAGTTGCTTTATATAAGAAACTTTTTACGAAGGAGTAGCCAATTTAATTTAATCTCCAATTTAACGATGCAATGTCCTCTCGTTCCATTGAAATTCATTGCTTAGTTGACATCGGGTTCCGTTGAATTTAATCAAGTTAGATCCGATGTTTTGATCACACTGTGTTACAAATATTTAATATAGTAATTTTTATTTCAGGCAGTGCAGTGGTTTCAGTTTCAAGAAAATGGTTTTAATTTTTCTTACTTAATTGAAATTGTCATCGCGTTGTACGCTCTCAGGGAAGAGACCCGTGCCCCTCGGTGGGGACATAATGGGTTGATGATGATGATGATGTACGCTCGTCTATGGAGTATTAATTAAACTTCCTCCCATTTAAAAAATAAGTGTAATTTTTTCACGTTCTAGAATTCGACATCTAAAATATAAAAGCAGAAAAATTGTTGTGCCGTTATGGTGCGTGACATGTCTTAATTTTATTTGAATCATAGGTTAAGTATACTTACTTATAAGTTACTACTAGTAATACTAGCCGAACCGAAAGCTTCTTTGACATATTAATTACCCTACGAAGACCTAGTGTGGGGCCAGAAGCCTATAATGAAAGCCTCTCATACCTATGAAATAAACACTTAAAAAATTATAAAACCACGTCCCACACATCACGTTAGATATATGGAAGCCTCCCTTAAATATAATATTTATTTTATGTTACTTTCATTATTATTTTTAAAGTGAATATGCTACTAAATATTCTGTAAATATTTCAAGCGCCTACCTGTTACCGTTATGAATATCGAGCAAAAACTGCAATAAAATCACGTTTGTTGTAGGTTATGGGAGCCCCACTTAAATATAAATTTTAATCTGTAGATGTCTGTAGTAGTACTTATTGTTAAAGCAGCAACAGAAATACATCATATAAACATAAACTTTTACGTACAGGCACATCCATTGCTTCTGGCCCCACACTAAGATAGCCTGTGTCGTGTGAACCAGAAACAGCGACATCACAAACTGAAATCTTCAATTGTCTAGGTATCACGGTTCATTAGATGCAGTCTGGTGACAGACCAACAGATAGACGGACAGTGGAGTCTTACCTTTTGTGTACGGAACCCTAAAAAGAAAGTCAGAACAAGATCAGCGATTCCAATCCTCTACCACTGTCAAATAAACATGACGTAAACATTTGCATACTGGCACATACATCCTTCTGGCCCAATACCAGGATACCCTGTGTCGTGGGTACCAGAAAGAGCGACACCACATACAAGTAAACATGAAAGGCCTGGGGTTTAGTTTTTGTCCCCAGCCGAGGTTCGGACCCGGGACTTCTCGCACGGTAGGCAGATGCGATAACCGCTGCCCCGCAGAGGTCGTCCATACAAACTTCATACTATTTGATAGACGATTGCAGTGTCGCCACCTTGCCCAAGGAGAAAATAGCTAAACCTTAGTAAAAAAGTGGCTAGATACTGCCTAAAGTGGCCAAAAGTGGCCAAAATTGGATGAATGAAATCCCCATCTGTCAATAAAGAGTTGCGTTCTAAACATAAAAAAGTAACTACGTTTATTGCCACATTAAACAAACTTACAAGAAATCATTACATTTTAACCTCCTCAGTCCCGTGTCGACAAAATAACAATAGAAAACTATTGTTATTTTCAAAGTCAGGACTGAAGAGGTTAAATAGGTACACTTCTTTGCATTATAAATTAATGGAACATTTTAACTTTTATATAATGAATAAAAATGGCTAGAAATGGTGGCCAAAATATTTTCTTTGTAGCTAACCATTTCTATAAAGTGGCTAAAGTGACAACACTGAACGATTGGAGTCGCTTAGGATTTGAGTCGCGTGGCTCGACCTCTGGCACTATATAAAAGAAGGAGCAAAATCCAGTTCCCAACCGCAACAGCTGTTCGGTCTCTAACGAGAGACACCATCAAAGGCGGTCGGGAGCTATGGCTCGCAAATCGGTACAAAGCCTGGTACTGGATTTGTATCGGAGTTTAAAGGTTTATACGTTTGGACGCTCCGTGTTAATTGGCTATCAGTTAAACTGTCGTAACGAGCTTAACAGTTGCATGGGATAATCAACACGCCTGCTGAGTGACATCATGTCACATCAAGTACATGTTGGGGTATTAAGTACCTACCTAAGTGACTTTGGTACTGAATGTAGGGTGTATAATCATATTTTATTTTCTTTGTTGTACCAATGAAAAGTAGGATTAACTTTCCACAACACAATCACTGATCTAGATCAAGTTTGAGTCTAGACTCATACTAAATACCCGGAGCTACGGTAAACAGGCAAGGTCACAAACATGGAATTGGAAATGAACCTTGAGAATATTTCTACGAACTAAGTACAGCGGCCACCATGGGAACCGAACTCAAGATATTATTTCATTCATTCAGAGGCATCAACTTCCTAGAACATTTTTCATAGAAGTTACGCATTGTGAAGTTTATTTCGGCGGTATGCAGATCAAGACTGCTGGCTTCAGTAAATGTCTCATCTCTACCCCTCACTACCTACTTAAAGAACCACTAACGAAACAGTATTATCAGCGAAATAGTTACAAGAAATATGTTCAGTACTTGAAGGAAAAAACACTACAGCAGTTAGGTATAATGTGCTAACTTAATATTTCCCTAGATTATGCAATTAACAATTAACTTGCGTGAAGAATCCAGAATGATTATTTAGTAATATTTAATGAGGTCAAGAATGCGCGAAGTTAAAATTCTTACCACAAAACCAAAAAACCGTCACGTGATCTGATTAAGTAACTGTAATGGAACTATAATACGCTAACGGAATCGAGGCCCAGACACAATTCTATACAATAATGAATATTATTAACTATGACCCGATAACTATTTAAGGTGTTCGAGCTCTGAAATAGCATAATTAATTGCTATTTGAGAAGTGGACATCTTAAAAAACAGGTTTTTCATAGCATGAACAGAAAAAAAACGATTACAAAAAGAACGAAAAAATAGTGCGCCGCGTTCCTTTTTCAAAAAGTTTTCTTAATTTCCCACGTTCCTGCGGTCACCAGACCAAAACTTGGCTACCGCCTTCTGCATTATAAGTTGAAATAGCTTCTATTAAAAGCGTTGTAAGATCACAATTTGAGCGAGTCTTTACGTTACCACCTAAGTTTCTTGTGTAAGTAGAGGTGTAATTAAACTTCCCACTTTTAAACCTATCCCAAGCGGAAAGTGCCCCCGCTCCATAAAATTGCATTATTTATTTGCAATCCTGGAAAAACATTCTCGGTCTAAAGTCTCAGTTTTATAAAATAAACCTAGGATTTGCTGTAGTAAGTAGCACTATTTTTAAGGATTTGGAAAGCTTTGCTCGTCTGCGTTGTGATACGAAATATACGTGCTTGAATCCTGGCACGTTTAAAGGAAAGTCGGGAAGTGTTACTGTTATTTGAAAAATCGCCCAGACGCAATAAGGGGGGGATGTTACAGTCAAATGGCCGCATTTAGCTTAACACATCGATTAGTAATCGCTAATGCCCG
Organism: Yponomeuta plumbellus; assembly: GCA_947310845.1. Lineage (NCBI taxonomy): Eukaryota > Metazoa > Arthropoda > Insecta > Lepidoptera > Yponomeutidae > Yponomeuta > Yponomeuta plumbellus. Next base: position 16,764,996 of record OX371194.1, read on the forward strand.
GTTCCTATAATATACGCCTACCGGTTACGCTCCGTTTTCCATACAATTTATTGACGGTTCGTAGGAATTTCGTAGGAATTGTAACCGATCGTAAGCAAAAACGAAGCGTTTTGTGGATATTGGAACCGGGCATAAGTCATCGATTACGCGTCCGATTACAATTTTCGATTGATTTTTTGTGCGTTCAGCAGAAACTTTGTAATCGATTACTCATCGATGTGTTCTGCTAAATGCGGCCACTGTGAGAGTGTTATTGATAAAAACTCGATTCTCAAAACACTCTAAATAATTTTACTCCTTAATAGTCTTTGGTCTTACCGCAAGAACGTTGGTTTTATAGAAAACAATGCCAGTCCTTTTACTTATTACTCTGTGTGGGTTCATAGGTTAGGTGCCATCCACAAATTACGTCACACGTTAAGGGGGTGGGAGGGTGTTGACGAAGTGTGATATTGTGTGACAAGAGGGTGGGAGGGGTCCTAAATTTCGTGACGTGACATTTCAAAATCAATCATAATCTATATGTTGTATGTATATGTATGAACATAGAACTATTAAAGAAAAAGTAAAAAAAAAATTCTAGATGTTAAATTGCAAAATATGTGACGTCACACTAGAGAGAGGTGAGTCTCACAAATGTGACCAGCTGTGACAAGGACGGGGGAGGGGTAAAAAAATAATGAAATTCGTGTGACGTATTTATGGATGGCCCCTTATGCAATGTAGTAAGCCACGAATGGAGAACTTGCGTCTAACTTAGATTGGAGTGGCATTGCTTTTACACCATTAAAGATATACCTATTGCGCCAGAGAAAATAAAAAATAAAACCATAAATCTGTATTTCTTGCGGTTTTCGGGGTCTCAAAAATTGCAACAATGTTAAAGTTGCTGTATCCTAGTGTGGGGCCAGAAGCAATGTATGTGCCTGTATGTAAATGTTAAATGTTTATAATAATAGAACTTACTAGATTCTGTATTTTCGTTGAATTATTCCCTTACTAGCTTTCGCCCGCGACTCCGTCCGCGTGGACTTTAGTTCAAAATTCAAAAAAACCCCGTTCACTCCCTTAGGGGTTAAATTTAGAAAAACGGCGACACAAGTGTTCAATCAATTGTGTTGAAGAGTATTTATTTTAAGTTTCAAGAAAATTAGACAACATTCTTTATACCTCCCATACAAATGTTGGCAACCCTTTTCGCCCCCTTCGGGATTGAATTTCAAAAAATCCTGTCTTATTCCTTGGCTACATTAATATAGACCCTTTGTGCAAAATTTCAGCTTCCTAGGTCCAACGGCTTGGGCTGTTCGTTAATGAGTGAATCAGTCAGTCAGTCAGGAGGTCAGGACTTTGAATTTTATTTACCTATATAGATTAGAAAACATTTATTATGGTTTTTAATGTTTTTATGCATAAAAACATTATTTTACCCGATGACGATGACGACAAACTATGAAGTTTGAGCTAGATTTGTATGGCGTGCTTTTGTAGCGTGTGACTATGTTGACTTTTCGACATTTTATCATGGCCTTTCCGATTGCATTAAAACCTATTTTAGTGCAAGTTCTCCATTATAATACTATGACAATTGGGGCCCAGGAAGTCGATTCGGATAGCGGTAATCCCTCTGTAACCTCCAGCCATCCTTGGTTCCATTCAAATAGAATTATGGCTTTGTCTACCTTTCTCGAGTTAAGCCGTTCAAATATGCACTGTGGACCCGTAAAAATAGAGGATATTTACTTGTACAAAACACAAGATACATCTTTGGAAGCACGAATAAGTGCTTAGCATTTTTTGTGTCACGAATTCACGATTCTAAGGCCTTGTCACGCTTGCTGTTATTACGATTCTTTATTTAAAAATCCGACGGTACAAAATATAAAGAAAAAAGGTTATCAACTTTGTTCCGGATATAATTCCTTGACTTTTTGTCGGAAGTTTCGCTTTGATTCGCAGAGCTTAATCATGGTGAGTACCTAGATACAGAGCTCGCGTCGTCAGCTAATAATGTGCATTGAATTTAGAAGGAAAAATTCAATGTAATGTGAAGTGTTTACGAAAGGTTTAGCTCAGAAAAAAGGTTGAGATAATAAAACCAAAGAATCATCATCAACCCATTATGTCCCCAGCGAGGGGCACGCGTCTCTTCCCTGAGGAAGGTATAGGCCATACTCCACCACGGGGGCCAAGTCCGGATTTGTGAAGGCTTGTAAAACTCGTGGCTGGTCTTACTGTCAGAAGTTCTCAAACCGCACTAAGGCCTCTGACTCGGTTTAACGACTGCCATCTATCAACGGCAGCCGGCACCAACTGCGTAACGTGTTAGTCGTAAACGGTCACCCATCCATGCATAGAACGCGCCCAATGTTGCTTACCTTCGCGATCGTTTAAGATCACTCTGGCAGCCGGGGCTATGAGCGATTCTAATCGAGCGATTCAAATTCTAAATTCTGATAATTCTAAAACCAAGGAATAGATTTAAGTTATACTCAGTAACTGTACAACCTACTGCTGCTACCTACCGTCCTACTTCTGGGCAAAGACCTCCCCAATTCAGTCAAGACTTTTCGTCCCTACGCCATTTCAGAGCACTCCAGTAGATGTCGGTCGAGATTATCGCTCTTCAAGGCCGGCGTCGATTTGGATGTCCGAACTAATCACACTAATATTATAAATGCGAAAGTTTGGTGTGTGAGTGTGTATGTTTGTTACTTCTTCACGTCTAAACGGCTGGAGCGATTTTAGTAGAATTTGGTATGGAGTTAGCTGACACCCTGGATTAAAGCTATAGGCTACGTTTTACCGCACAAAAATATCTTAATCCCATGGGAAAATCCCTAATAAACCGTTTTCCCTAATAAACCGCGGAGATCACCGCGGGACACAGCTAGTAATTAATAGGTTTGGGTTAATTTGAAACGTGAAATTATGATGGGACGGGGAGTCGCAAAAGCTCCACATTAATATAGCCCTTAAGCGGAGGTTATTGAGAGTTCTCGAGAAATCCTCCACGGCCTACGTGAACATAAAATCCCATTGACAGGATGAGTTTGCCATCAACAGGTTTGTACCTTTGTTAGTTTGTAACATGTACATTTTTTATTACTGTTAATTTCATTAAACTTAGGTCGCAAAGATAAAGTTTTTTGTTTCAGTCATTCGTCGGGTAACTACGTAACGAGGACGGAGGTAAACATTGATTCAATTACTGAAGTAAGAATAATAATAATCTTAAGTAATTGAAAAGGCCCCCCAAGACTCATCAGTAAGTTTTTTATACTTATCCTATCCCTAGGGATCTTAACGTATGTATCGTGCTTAATTAATGAATGGCCTCTAATATAGTTGAGTACACAGTAATTTATACCAAGCCAGACTATACGCATACGTCAGACCAGCCTTTATATTACGTAACTTTCCACTCTATCGGGTTAAGCATTTAGACAATTCGAAAGAGTCAAAATCAATGTAATGACAGTTCGGAGTAGGAGTATGAGATAACTACTGGGAAAAAAAGTCCCAGACAGTGTGACATGGTGTGACATAAGGTGGTGTGACATACCGGGAACAAAAGGGCATCAGATCCAACTTCCCAACCGATTTTAGATATTCGATTTAAGAATTCGTACGAGCAGTCTGAATTTATTATAAGTAGGTACCTAATCGTAGAACACTTCTTTTCTTTAATAACTAATTATTCAATACTACAGCAATCTTCTCTCTCAATCTTTTGTTTTCCCTCGTGTACAATAAAGAATATTCTTATCTTATCTTATCTCTCTATAAGCGATCTCCTCCAGACCACTTTTATCTTGAACAAAACTCGATCGAGAGGGTACAATACAGGATAGTCATAAAATATCAGTTCTCGTAGGATATCACGTCTCATAAACTCATAACTCTATAACGTGTGGAATAAGGGTGAATATTAAACGGAAAGTTGATAGGTAATTTAAGCAAACTACTCGGTTTACAACTTGTACCGAAGTTCATTTATCCATCTTACCGGTATGACATTGACATAGTTTACGACAGAAGCCACTTGTCCTAATACAGTCGTAAATAGTAGGTAGCATTATACATATAATTTTTTTTTCATACAAGCTAATACTATACGACCCGTATTTTTCAAATGCGCATTTAGTGACAAACTAAATACGAGTTTGTGTTTTAAAAAAATATTTGCCAAGTTATTTCTTAGACTGATAAAAAATATATTTTCTTATAAATTTATACGTACATTAAAAAAAAACCGACAGGTTAAAGTAATTTTGTGAAATTTTCGCTTTACAAGTTCTACAAATGTGACAGCCAGAAAAGATTAGGAGTGTCCATTCTGAATAACACTTAATTTAGTTTTAAGCTCAGACAAAATGTTGACTTCTTGTATCGGAGGCTAAGACCTACTTCAGGTCAGATACTGCAGCGCAGTAAATATTTATAGTTTTAAGTGCCACTAACAAGAAGAAAAATGTTATAACAAACACAAAATGAATGAAAAATATTTAAAAGTTGTACGACAAAAGTTGTCGTCAAAACATAATTCGAAAAATGCAATGTGTTCTTTAACAAAGAGTAAAAGTAGTTTAAAACTTTTAATACACTTTTTATCTCTAAAAAGAAAGTTCGGTTACGAACCAAATTATTATCTCTATAACTATCGGGTAAACAGCTTCCACCCAACATTATGATAAAATCGCCAGTTGTCTAATGTGCAGCTAAGATATTTAAAGATTTCACGTACTTATAATGTGGGTATGCAACAAAGAGTATTAATCTAGACTAAAATTTAAATGCTAGTAACTCAAATTGGTTTGTGCTGTGAGATTATGGTTACAGTCATTCTTATGACCTAAGGCTGTACAGGTACATACCTGCGCCATCGCCATAGAGTCCGTGTGTACGACGGTGTTATTAACAACTACTTGTGGCTAATTGCACGGGATTATTGTCACTAAACAGAGTCTCCCTAAGTAGCTTATCGTCGCGCCGTTTGCCGTGATTATAGGGCGACTTCAAATTGGTCCGACGGTATTTAAGACGACATTTTTAACATGATTTAGAAGCATTAATGCGCTACGGTGGAAGATGTTTAGGAGTTATCAAAAGGTTTACTTTGTTAATTCTTTCTTAATTCTTTGCAGAAAACATTGTTTTCTGCGCATAAGAAAATTACTTATGTTTCCCAGAACAGCTACGCATATGCAAAAATGAAGCTTATACGTGCTACCTACGATGAAATACATAATTTGAATGCCGAGTTGTTGCATGGGGTTTCTCGAAAACTATAAAAATACTGTTAAGACTTTGATTGAAAATTAATGACGTTGGTCTGGCGGTAAAAAGTAAAAAAACTTGGAAAATGAGATAAGTCGTGGGTTCGGTCCATTTGCACTAAGGAGCGTCGGTCAATTTGCAGAAATCGCATGGGTGAATAAAAACAATATAGCAGAGAAATTGCTTCTATTCTATCGCGAGTAATGGAACAGTTTTCAGTCAACGTACTTAATTTTGGTGAAGACAAGAAGTCAACAATTAAGGGATTTTGGTTATGGTGGTTTGGTATTGGTTAAGCTCTGCAAGTCACAGTGCTTATACTGAGTTTTTTCATTCACTTTCGATAGCGAGAGCGTTTGCAATTTGTATAGGAGTGACAAAGCGCGCCACCTAGTTGTCTCTTTGTCACTCCTATACAAATTGCAAACGCTCTCGCTTTGGAAAGTGAATGAAAAAACTCAGTATAAGCACTCTGATCGACTCCTGGTCGGACTCTACCGACGAATAATGTGTGGTGCTTACGAAAGTTTTAGTTTAAAAATGTTGGTTTATTCCAAGTAGCAGTGCTCGCGACCTCTTCGTGTGGTTAACGAGTTAATCTACGTCTACTGTGAAGGTCTCTTCTAAATACTGCTGAAATAATTTTTAAAATCGGCTAAGTACTTTCCGAGATTAACCCCTACATACAAACTATTCCTCTTTAAAATACATATTAGTGTACATGAGTACCTATTGCGGCGCGAGCTTTATTCTACAATTCGATGCCGTATTAAACATTCCACAGCGGTATCATATCGCGCGTGGAATGTTGAATTTTTGTCCACGCCCAGCCGTCTGTGTCGTAATGTACGTAATGCGCGCTATCCACGGCGGAATATGCAGTTATGGGCTGAATAAAATAACACGAATCGCATTCATCGATGGCCAATGTAAAGCCATATCGGAGGGAAAAATTGGAGACATTTCGAGAAATGTGCCACAGTTGCAAAAGACGAAAGTAGAGATTTGGCTCGCTTGGAATGAGAGTACAGGTTTTTTACTGCTACGCTAATTTAATTTTATTTATTTGTTTCTTTCACGTAACAAAGACTCATTCTGTGAGGTTCATCATCATCAGGCTATATTAGTCCACTGCTGGACATAGCACTGTGAGGTTAGTACGCAGATAAAATTCATTAACCTATGTTAGTAAATGCTAACGTTCTAGTTTAAATTAATGTACATTTATTTATTTTATTATTTTATTGAATTAAATAATTATTCCATAAACCAAGCAGAGAATTCAAAATAAATAAATAAACAATCATTCAATTAACTAATTATCAATCAAAATTAATGAAACAAGTCAGTTTCTGGTACACTATGAATTTATTAATCTTCTTTGACATCTCCCAGTAAATTTTTTCATGATTTGATCAACTGGCACCTGTTAACAATACATATAGGTACGTAATTGGGTGGATCTACTCGAATTGTCGCTAATTTGTAATTGTTGTCATTAATCTCTCACAGTTCTCAGCACAACAGAAATGTACTAAGTATACAGTTATTGTCGTTACAGTATGTAAGATTGTCAGTCAACTCCAACTAATATAGAAATAAAAATATCTTTAACAACTGTTGCACTGACAACATATAAGTGAGACACTTCCAAGGACAATGCCGCCGTCAATTTGAGTAGATTCACCCAATTAAGCTCACGCCTGTATCTCAGGGGGGTAGGCACAGACCAGAGACTGCCACTTGATACGATCCTGACACATCCTGACGCTTTCGCTTGATAGACACTCATTAGTCGATAGCAGTAGATTAACATAATTATATTATGCGCACGTGGTAAATCATTATAACGTTGTGAAACTGCTGAAAAAGTATCCTTTCCATGTTTTTTAATGAAAACCCACCAGCCTCGTATGAAAATTAACGACTAGAAGGCATTCGATGCATTCGACATGACTTAATGATTATGATAACGAAACTAGTACAAGGTATCGTGTTAATAGAGCTGGGTTCTGGGTAATTGGAACTGCAAATTTAATAAAATCATGATGGTAGGTACATACTCTCTGACTAACTATTTGAAAAATTTAAATCGGTGAAAAAAATCATGTAACTATAGTGGTTGTGCAAGAGCACTTTCTTTGTGACGTGTACCAGCAATGGCATATTTTATACATCTGTGTTATTAATTAATTCCTAAAAATATAGATAAGGGCCGATTTCAGAATGGAGAATTTACAAGTAAATAATAAAGTAAAGTGCTGTCACGCTCTTTCCCACCAATCCCTTTGGTGGTGCTATGGTAACTTTAAAATGTGAAAATAATTTACTAAATTCCGCCAAAATCCCATAAGCACCATACGGCTATTTAATGCACCGCCCTCCCTCCCACTTTTTCAAGCAGAAGCAAGACACGAACGCACCATTACCGACACCAATACTTTTGTAAGAAATTGCAAACCTGAAAATGGTAACCTGGCAAGGACGTCACAGACATGCAGCCAGGGGGATCTACAACTCAGTTTTACTAGGACAACTTGTACATTAGAAAATCGATTAATCCGAAGATTAATAGTAAGGTAAAAGTACCGACTTTGGCCTAAAGGTAAAGGTGGGAGGGGGGGAAAGATAGGAAAAAGCTTCTAATTATTTTTATTCCGATGGCGGAATAAAAATAATTAATAGTTTAAAAAGTAGACAATTAGAATAGTTCATAAATTTTCTTTTTTAAATACATAAGGTCACGCCTTTATCCCAGAGGGGTAGCCAGATACTAGAGACTGCTACTGGCCACGCTCTTTACAAATCAGTTTTGCTTCATTCATAAAGTGGGTGATCGACGAACGAGCGTAATACGGCGGTTTTCAAGTAGCGAGCAAAACAGTCGTGCGACTGTAGTTCAACGGTAAGAATTAAACCAAAACTGTACCATTATGTATTCTGTGCCAAAACTGGCGAGCAGCGAGCCAGGCTCGTCGGTATATACACCGGGGTTTTGTAATGATACACAAGGAAACTTTACCGAGCGAACGAGCCATAAAACTACCATAAAACTCGCCCGTCGATCATGGATTCATGGCCTTTTCGTTGCATGCATGCACGCCGGTTTTGGGTGCTGTTTAAGTGGCGAGCTTGGTCGCTGCGCCTCACATCGAGGCTGGCGGATAAGCGGACTTTGGACACCCTCTTTGCTACTAAGAATGAGCCGTTTTCAGAAGAACTAAAAAAAAAAAATTACGGCTGTCAAAGGAATGCAATTTTGGACTTCAGCCAATAGTTAGCCATGTGTGATACATCATATAATAGGTCTCATCGAGCTGAACAAAAGTTACTATGACGCCAACAGCCAAATGTTTGTCATTTCGGAGTTATATTTTATTGAAAATGTTAGTTTTTTTTCAATACAATATAACTCCGAAAGGACAAACATTTGGCTGTTGGCGTCATAGTAACTTTTGTTCAGCTCGCTGAGACCTATGTTGTGATGTATCACACATGGCTATTGGGCTGAGGTGCAAAATTGCATTCCTTTGACAGTCGAAATATTTTTTTTTTAGTTCTTGTGAAAACGGCTCATTGTCGTTTTATGGAACTCGGCCCTGGGTTTTGAAAGATCCAGTCCGGCCTGCTCGAATCGAACCCACAACCTCGGTTGATACTAAAACGTACCTGGTAACAGCAAAGCCCCCTGGCCACCACGTAGACGCGATCGAACAGCGAGAACAGAGACGCCGATGGCTGGTGGATGGTGCAGACGATGGTCCTCCCCTGCCTGGACAGCAGACGCAGGAGGACCACCAGATGGCGGATGGAGACCACGTCTAGGCCCCTGGAAGTGAAGTAATAAATTTAGCTTCGGTAGACTAAAGCTTAGAAGTCAAATTGCTGTTAAATAATCGTTCTATACAAAATAAGTATTTTAAATAAATTTTAAAATAATTTTAAAGTAAAATTAACGTTTACATACAGGCACATACATACATTGCTACTGGCCCCACACTAGGGTACACTAGGATATTTTGTGAAAAAAAATGTGTGTTCATTTCATTGTTTTGTGACAGGTCTCTGTCAATGTAATAAGGTGTACACTACAGTACTATTAAATAGTACACAAGTATCTCTTAGAGAGAGAGTATGGGCTTTAATCACTATGCGTGTAAAAATGTGTTACAAAAAATGTTATAGAGTAACTTTCATCATCATCATCATAATCATCCGCTGTCAGTCCTGTCCAGTTTTATCATAGGTTTTTTTCTGCCTCAAAAATTGTATTTTGGACTTATATCCGCCGATATCACTAATTAATAATGTCCACGCAACGCAACTGTATAGTTTTTTGTATGAATCTCTTCAAACTCCTATTTAAAACTTTTATGAACTAAAACTTTTCTAAGTAGGTACTACTCATTGTAAAATATATGACCCGACCAGGCGGCCTAGATTCTGCTAATACATTGTAGTAAAATGACAATTGCATGAACGCGGCGATATTCAATTCATTGCCGCTTTTAATCTACGTGCGCACACTTACTAATCCTTCTAGGCGTCATTGGTACACAAAATCATGTCACGTGACCCGACCGAGTATTTGTCATTGATCTATAATACACTAGCAGAATGAGGCAAGGTTTCGCTCCGATTCGCAGCTTAGAGCAGAGACGGGGCTCGCGTCGTCGGTTACTCGTCTCAGATAAGTAAGTAAGTAAAGCAATCAAATAAGTTAATCCGGGCCATATTTTAAAACTTTAATCTTTGTAAGATACTATTTAGATTGTATGTAATGGTTTCTCTTAACATCGAGTAACAGCTTATATACAGCTACTGTACAGCTTTTGTATTCAAAGTACCCTAGTATACACTTCTTACAACTTTGTCTAGTGTTGAACTAGTGTGTCTAGTGTTCAACACATCCGAGAGTAGGTTTTTTTTTTAAGTTTGTAATTTAGGCTAAAACTGTTTTGAAAAGAATAAATGTGGAGTTTCTTTGTTAGTTTCTTCTCCGTGTAATCTATTAAAATTGTGAAACTAACAACTTTGACGTTTATAAAGTAAATATTCTATTTGTACTATGAATAAAGTATTTGACTTTGACTTTGACTTTGCTACCTGTGATGCACCTGTCGGCAAAAGCATAATGTCTTCTTAGCCCTGTCGTTTAGATATGAGACACAATACGTATCACACAAAGTGGATATCTCATTTCAGTGGATATTTGAGTCCTCACTGACTGATTCATTCACTCATCAACGCCCAGCCCAAGCCGTTGGACCTAGGAAGCTGCAATTTTGCACAGAGGGTCTATAATAAATGTAAGCAACGAATAAGACCGGATTTTTTGACATTCAACCGCTAAGGGGGCGAAAAGGGTTGCCAAAATTTGTATGGGAGGTGTAAAAAATGTCGTCGAAATTTCTTGAAACTTAAAATAAATACTCTTCAACACAATTGATTGAACACGTGTTTCGCCGTTTTTCTAAATTTAACCCTTAAGGGAGTGAACGGGGTTACAAAATTTTGAACTAAAGTCCACGCGGACGGAGTCGTGGGCGAAAGCTAGCGTTATATATTTGCGAGAAAATAATACATTGCTAATTAATTAAGGCATGTAATAAATGATAGCGTATATTTCAAATACGGTGGTAGTTTGCATTAATTAATTAACGCAGTCAATAAATAATAGTGAATATTTGAAATCGAGTGGCGTTGACATTTGAGGTATAGTGTTACCGTCCGGCCGCTGGGAGTATACGATCCTGACAGGTCATGTTAGAACGGACGACGTAACCTTGAAGTGGCGTTAAATTTTCGATTAAAATATTTTAATGTCCTATTTATCCTACGAGCAAATAATTGTCATTGAAACTATATCATTGTGTAAACTTACAATCAATGTTATATTTTGCACAGTGATTTAAATGTTAAATAAAAAGATATCAATAATTAATGTTCGTGCGTAAAATCCTTACAACGCTGTCACAAGGTCATGTCAACCGTATTTTTTTGTAGTGACGTACCAAAAATAACGAAAATAATAACGGTCCCTTTAACGATACGAAGTTGATGAACAGGCTTTAGAAAAAGATCATCGCGTTCTCAGAATCTCTCCGTACCACAGCCGTACAAAGCGATTGAGCTGATCAAATAAAAGGTCGCACAGCTCGCCACAACACTTCACCGCCATTCGGCACAAAAAAGATGATGACCCTTCTAAAATGCCTGCGGAAATGGCACAAGAGATGACTGAGCGAAGGTCGGCTTTAGATCTTCTAAAATCATATTTAGAAGGAAGGGTTCAAAAAGCAGACATAAACCGTATTAAATCGTCAGGTTCACTTGTAAAAATGGGAGTCCCCCAGGGATCTATCTTAGGGCCGTTCCTTTTCCTGGTCTATGTAAATGATTTACCGTTTATGGTACAAAAAATGTGTGAGATAGTGCTATTTGCTGATGACACGTCACTTATTTTTAAAATAAGGAGACAGGAAAATAATCTTGACGAAGCAAATAATGCTCTCTCGCACGTTCTAGATTGGTTTACAGCAAATAATCTGTTGTTAAATTCAAAAAAGACAAAATGTATGAAGTTTACCCTACCTAATGTAAAATTAGTTGAAAATAACATTGTGATTGGAAATGAAAAACTAGAATTTGTTGAAGATACTGTATTTCTGGGCATCACAATCGATGCCAAACTACAATGGGGCCCACATATTGTAAAATTAGCACATATACTTAGCTCCGCAGCTTATGCCGTGAAAAGAATTCGAGAACTTACTGACGTTGCAACTGCTAGGCTTGTTTATTTTAGTTACTTCCATAGTATTATGTCCTATGGTATACTACTATGGGGCCGGGCAGCAGACATTGAGACTATCTTTATATTGCAGAAGAGAGCGATCCGATTTATTTACAAGCTAGGTAGTAGGGACACACTAAGAAATTTTTTCAAAGAAATCAACATCCTAACAGTTGCAAGCCAATACATTTATGAAAATATTATGTACGTTAGGAAAAATATTAAAGACTTCGAAACACTTGGTAGCCATCATAACGTTAATACTAGGAATAAACATAAATTGTCATTTCCACGATTAAGACTTGCAAAAGTTAATACTTCCTTTATGGGGCACTGTATAAGGTTCTACAACAAGATACCCCAAGATATATTAGAGTTACCTCCAACGCGATTTAAGAATTGTGTTAAGCACACTCTTTGCAAAAAAGCTTATTATAAAATCAACGATTATTTAGAAGACAAGGACGTATGGCTTTAAATAGTAGTTTAATATTAAATTTAATCAGAGGATAAATGTGTCTAGTGTTCAACACATCCAAGATATTGTTTTGTAAGTTTTATTTGTATTAGCTTTAAGTTGATTTGAGATAAGATGGTCAGAGTGGAGTTTTTTTTTTTCGCTGCCTTTTTCTCCACTACAGACGGCCCCAAGGCAGCGGCTAACATTATACATAACTATATGTACATTGACATTCAACAAGCAGAATGTAAATTCTTTACGTTGAAATAAATTTCTGATTCTGATTCTGATTCTAAAAACAAAACTACTTAATCGAGAGTCAGTAGCAAAAGCTAGTTAAGAATAGCGTAAGGAATGATGACGTTGATTTTCTCCCATCACTAGTCATATGAAACAGACATGTGTCAGGATCGTATACTCCCAGCGGCCGCACAATAATCGCTAGTTCATATCGTTATAGTCATAGTTTTTCCTTGAACGTACCTTTTTTTTTTTTTTGTTAACGGGGTGAAATGCTTTGTGCACCATAACCGCCACCCTTGGGGGAGGGCGACGGCCGTGTGTCGGACTCTCCACTCCTAATAATAGGAGAGGCATACCTCCTAAAACACCCCGGGGGCCGTCCTGTCGCTCGTGCAATGGGGCGCCGCCGGATCTCGCAAGTGGTAAACCACAACGCGAATGCAACAGCGGCGCCCCGGCAACGTCGACCCGACTCGCAAGGAGTCGGGCCCACCCTCACTGGAGAAGGGGCATGGGCCCCCCACCCCCTTCTCCCGTCACGATGTCAGACGGCAGGTCCCCCAACCTGCCGTCTGTGACCCTCACTCAACCGGCGGCACAAGGTCCGCGCAGCGTCCCCCGCGCCACCGGCTCTCCCGGCGGAGAGGCGCGAGCTCCCCAAGCCTCCAGCTACCGAAGACCCGTTTTTTGGCCCTCTGCCAGGTCTTCGGCCCATCAAGTCAAACCCTCCCATGAAACATCCCTCGGCCAGGGCCATATGGGGTGACCAGTCCCTGGTCCCTGGCTTACCTCCTGCAGTTTCCCCTCCCAGGCCCGGCTTGTGGATCTCACGCCCCTCCCCACCCCTCCAGCCCTCTTCCATGCCCTCTGCTGGACAGAGGGACATAGAAAGGGCTCCCACCGTGTGTTTTTTATAGAGGTTGTCTCCTCGCGGCCCGAAGGCCCCCGGCCCCGCTCAATGTGGAGTTACGCGTGCGGGGCCCATGGTGGACCCCGCGGGACATCCAGCAAGCCACTGGACGTCCCCCTCCCTCTGGTTTTGGTCCGCGCCGGCCGAAGCCGGTACCCCCCATATCTGGAGGGCGTTCCCCTATCCGCCACCCGGGGGACGCGTCCGATGGAAGACCAGAAACTCCGCACGGATCCTTGAACGTACCTAAACGGTGTTAGCTGTTACCGGTCAAACCCGATTTCAGGACAAACTAGTTTGGCCTAGGCTAAACTAGTTTTTCCTATACGCGATAGGATTAACTAGTATAGCCTAGTCCAAACTAATTTGTCCTAAGCCCGATAGGATAAACCAGTTTAGGCTAGGCCAAACTGGTTGATCCTGATATAAATGGGGTGCTGCGTCACGTGTATCCCTCCGCTTCCGTTCCCTCTGATTCTCTGAACGTGATGGAAGGGCAAGTGGCGGGGTCGGTGCACAATAAGTGTTAGTCAGTAACTTCTCCTTGTGGGATTTTGCTAGCGAATAATCTGGCAGAAGGCGTGCGTGGCCTCTGTTTCACACTGTGAAACGGAACCCAGGCGACCAACTGGAGTAGGTCCGGCGCCTTATACTAGTCGAATCAGAGTGGCCACGGGCGGAGGGTCGGGGGACCTGCCGCCGTCCATGATCGCGGCAAGCCCGAAGGCACCCTCGAGTGTTCAGAGTTCTTGCACAAAGAGATGGTCCGCGCGCTCGCTCTCTACCTTCTCTGCTTTCAGAGAAGCGCTGAAGACCGAGCGACGAGCGACGCAGCGTCGTGGCGTCCTCCTCTTGCCCCTTTTTATGGGTGACGGGGAGGGGGAGGGCAGCGAGGGGGAACGTATGGGGGCCGATATGGCCCCCCACGAGGAGAGGCTGCGTTTCCTTGCCCGTTGTATGGGCGATGGGGCGGAGGCGCCGCTTTGGAGCCACTCTGGCTCTCCACCAGTAAAGTCCCTTCATTGACGAACTCTTGCCGGGTTGCAGTGAATTAACCTCTGGCCTATCTTGTAGCCCGGTAGAGCAGTAGGAGGAACACCGGTGTTTAGTGGGTAGTCCGGCCTCGAGCATGATGCTCGATGGGAGTCCCACACGAAGCCGTAAATGCACTTTTCGTAAAAAATATTATTTTTCCAATGTACTTTATTCAAACTCTCTAAATACCTACTAAAATGCTTAGACTAGGTCATACCAGTTTATCCTAGAGTGTACGTACTTATATCAGGATCAACTAGTTTGGCCTAGCCTAAACTGGTTTATCCTATCGGGTTTAGGACAAATTAGTTTGGACTAGGCTATACTAGTTAATCCTATCGCGTATAGGAAGAACTAGTTTGGCCTGAAAACGGGTTTGGCCGGTAACATATCGATTTAAATTCTTTGGCGCTTCAAGTTTTCGCGTGCAGGTCCCAGGTCTTGGATGTTTACATGTTTGTGACGTCGCTGTTTCTGGTACCCACGACACAGGGTATCCTAGTGTGGGGCCTGAAGCAATGTATGTCATCATCATCATTCAGCCACAAGAAGTCCACTGCTGGACATAGGCCTCCTCCATGGATTTCCAAAAAGACCGGTCGGAAGCGGCTTGCATCCAGCGTCTTCCCGCCACTTGGATGAGATCGTCTGTCCATCTTGTGGCTGGTCGTCCTACGCTGCGCTTGCCGATATGTGGTCTCCATTCGAGAACTTTTCGGCCCCATCGGCCATCAGTTCCGAGTGCTATGTGCCCCGCCCACTGCCACTTCAACTTACTAATCCGCTGGGCTATGTCGACGACTTTCGTTCATCTACGGACCTCATCATTTCTGACTTGGTCTCAATGTATGTGCCTGTTTGTAAATGTTTATGTTTTGTTTGTTTGTGTATCAAAGATCACAGTGCGCCAGGCCAAGTTCTCGGCCGGCCCGCACTGTGCAATATTTAGACAAACCCGTTCAAGGTTGTTTCTACCCTCCTCGATCTTTAGGTCCAGTAATGTCACTGTATCGGAAATTTGCTGAGGGATTAAGTTTACCGAAAACAAGCATTGTGACAAAGTTCTTGGTAAGTTTTTATTACAAATTATTAAACGTGCTCTAAAGACTTCCCCAGTATGGTCTGCAAAAAAAAAACACACAATTTTTCCTTGTTCATCAAAACTCCGCGAATACAAGAAACTTGGTAAGGTCTATCAAATCGAATACTATATTTGAGCCATTACAAACGTGCGAACTGAGTCATAAACATTTGTATCAGACCTCTCTCTCACACATATAGGAGGCATATCAGGCATATCGGAACTCTCGCTCGCACTTTATGATTCGGTCCGCACGTTTGTAATGGCTCAAGTATAGCAGAGTCCGCCACTACATTCGCTTCAACGGATTAACCTATAGCTTATGTCTACCCTGAATGTCCATTCTAAATACTGGCAAAAGATTTCATGAAATCGGATAAGTACTTTCGGAGTTTACCCCAGACAAACTTACAAACATTAAAAACTTTTCCTCTTTATGATATTAATAAAGATATAAGATTTTCATGAGGCGAGAGGTTGGACAGTTTTTATACATTTAAGTTTTGGTGAGATTAACCCTTCAAGGCGTCAACACTTCGCTTTTTACTGAACTGTGACGTCATCATAGAATCGGCCAATCCAGGCCGTTTTCGATATAATGGCTGCAGATACATAATTATCAAATTTTATCCTGTGGTTTTTTATAAGTAATAATTTTTTGAATTAAAATGCCTTAAGGCGGTTTTAAGACTCATAATTTATACGAGTACGTAAACATAAAATAAATATTAGGTAGTACTGTACAATACAATAAACTGTACAACCAGTGTGTGTTACCAGTGATGATTTATGGCACTGAAACGTGGTCTCTTACTATGGGCCTCATAAGAAAGCTCAAGGTCACGCAACGAGCTATGGAAAGGGCTATGCTCGGAATTTCTTTACGAGACCGAGTCAGAAATGAGGAGGTCTGTAGACGAACGAAAGTCGTCGACATAGCCCAGCGGATTAGTAAGGTGAAGTGGCAGTGGGTGGGGCACATAGCACGCAGAACTGATGGCCGATGGGGTCGAAAAGTTCTCGAATGGAGACCACATATCGGCAAGCGCAGCGTAGGACGACCAGCCACAGGATGGACAGACGATCTCATCCAAGTGGCGGGAAGACGCTGGATGCAAGCCGCTTCCGACCGGTCTTTTTGGAAATCCATGTAGGAGGCCTTTCTCCAGCAGTGGACTTCTTGTGGCTGAATGATGATGATGATGATGATTAGGTAGGTACTGTTTTTTTTACATCTTCACATAGCCTTTTTGGTTTATTTATTTTGCATACTATACCATAGCCTCGATTCATTGAACAACTAATATAATGTTCATTACGACAATTCACATCGAATTGTCATAACGAACTATTCATATAAATTGTTCAAAAGCCACTGTGTAATGCACGTAGAATTTTAGAATGAACGTAGAATGACAGCCTAGAACGTCGATGTTACGATGTTAAGAGAGGTGCAGACAGAGATGACGATGATGATGTCATCCTTGTCGTAGTCCGGCCACGGCGACCACAAGCTTGCGAAGCCTAGCTTATTTTTAAAAGTTCGGTTACGTTGGCCGCAGTGAAGTTCACTGAAAGCTGGGAAAAGTGGTGCTCCACTATCCACAACAAAGTGAGGGATTTCGAAGATGCGCGGCTCGAGACTCTCGACTCCAACCGACAGCAGCGAAAAATCCTTCCGAAGCTCACGTAGACCCTTTCTCCACTGCTCCAGTCCGGCGTCGGAACCGGAATCAGTCATGAGAAAAATATCGGATGCCGGATTATGCTTCTCCACTTTACTCGACTATAATCGGCAATGGACGTGACGCAGTGCTTTATTAAAATTCCTTCCTTTTTTCTATTCGCCTCGAATGAGGGGACGTTTTCCACACATTCTATTAATGTAAATAAATAGTATGGGAACATTTTTGGGTTGTATGCACGGTGCGAAAACGTGTATTGTTTTTGTACGTCGATCACTTCGGACCGGTAAAATACCGTTTCGATCTAGCAAATTATCGGGCCGTTAAAAACCGGATGCCGGAGTAGTGGTGAAGCTTATTAGTATTCTAGTGTGTTTCTAAATTGGATCGGTAATTAACGTTTGCCAGACCGGAGCAGTGGAGAAAGGCCATTACTCTTATATTGGGGCCACACAAATGTTGGGGCCACACTAGCGGGAAACGCGCCGTTGATTAACGCGCTAATGGATATTAAACGTTAGTGTAGCCACGACTTATCGCCATATTTTAAGAACGGCATTCACATTGCCGTTTGACGTTAGGCGATAGGGTGGGTGGCGGTACATCAAAGAAATGCAACGTGACAAAGCAGCCTACAGACTATTGAAACGAGACGCGACACCACGTATCGACACCCCGATGTGCATCGTGCACATTGCCAACACGCGATGCCCAAAATGGTTCTGATAATAGAAAATAGTAGATTTGATTTGACTCAACACGCGTCACGTTGCGTCGGGTCGCGTCGCGTTTCCATAATGTGTTTCCGCCTTTATTGCGTTAAAGGGCCACACTACGCTCCCGCAGAGTGGGAGCGCGATGAGATCAGATGTGCGTGTCTACCGTCTATAACAACGGTGTGGATGATAGAGAAAGTCATTGTGTTTCTTGAAATTTTTATTGCCCATTTTTATAGCCAATAACGGGCATTTGAAGTTGAACGTCAAGTGTGGCCACGTCATGGGACGTATTAAAATTAACGCAATATCTATCGCGATGATGGGCATTGGCGTTTCCGGTTAGTGTGGCCCTAGCATTATGTGTACAATGACCGAAGTGCAGAGATATTGTGACCGTAGTGACCCTGACACTTGACAGCATGACATCCTACCTATAGCATACGAGCACTCTAATCAGAAATTGAATTGCCGTCGACTGTACATAAACTGCCGTAAGCAGCTTGAGACGCAATTTAGTTGCGGTTTAAAGTCAATTGGACCTAGTTCTGCATAAAGCAGCCACGTAGCATTTTTTGCGAAAATGAGTTATGAATGCAGCCATACTAATTTTGACATCGCGGATTTTTTGCAAAGACAGCCGTGTTGATATCTCTCAAAACAACGGAGATACGAGGTGTAAAAGTCAGCCACCTTGACTAAAAGTTTATGTAAAAAACAGTCATCGTGGTGTAAAATACATCC
This sequence comes from Yponomeuta plumbellus, assembly GCA_947310845.1. Classification (NCBI taxonomy): domain Eukaryota; kingdom Metazoa; phylum Arthropoda; class Insecta; order Lepidoptera; family Yponomeutidae; genus Yponomeuta; species Yponomeuta plumbellus. Next base: position 16,783,946 of record OX371194.1, read on the forward strand.
ATTTTGCCCAAAAACTAAATACAGGATTTTGCATAATCCAGCCAAACTGCATGGCTGGTTTTTACAAATTTGTAAATGTAAGTAGTTATTAGAGTTCCAGTTATGTAAAACGCAGCCAGTGTAGGATGGCTGTTTTCTGCAAAATAGTTTTTATCATTTTCGATAGTATTTGGCTGTTTTTAACAACACGCTGGCTGTTTTAGTCAAATAAATTCCTTTGCAATAAATTTTAGTTCGTTCATGGTAAAACACATGGCTATTAAATTTTATTCTGTTTTGTACTGTCTTTGGATAAAATTTTACTGCGTGCCTATATCCTATTATAACTCTTTGACAAAAAGAACTTTTAGAATATCGCGGAAACTTTTCGCATCGAACTAAAAATTACGAAAGCAGGGGTGGAGATGTTAATTCCGGCAAATAAATGCATAACATTCATCTTGACCTGGCCGAAAGAGCAAGATCTCAAATGAAAACAGACATGAACTTAGCCAAAAACCAAACCGACATCGAATGCCTCACATTTGACATGCAAAATACTGCCATTACCCCGGATTCAGATAAATGTAATTATTTACATAAGACAAATCTGGGTCTACAGGCGTGCACAGTGCTAAAAACAACTAATGTTATCGCTTTACGTGGATTGAGGATCAATCTGGACGTGGTGCCCAGGAATTAGAATCTTTTCTAATGAAACATAATATGTTTCATTAGCTATGAATTCTGTGGTTAGATTCGTGCGGCAGCCAAAATTTAAATATAAAAATTGCCCCTGATAATGCTCTTGATAAAAGCAGTGCCTGAGATGAAACGAAACCTGGAATATAGTACTTTTAAGTATTTATGCCAGGTCTCATTTACTTCATCATCATCATGATCGGCCTATGCTTGTACACTGCTGGACATAGGCCTCTCCCATTGCACGCCACTGAGCATGGTCGTCGGCTATTCTCATCCAGTTCTTGCCAGCCGCCCTGCGAAGATCGTCGCTCCACCGAGCCTGGGGACGTCCTACACTACGTCTACCGATCCCCGGTCTCCACTCAAGAACTCATTTACCCCATCGGTTATCAGTTCTTCAGGTGGTATAGCCGGCTCACTACCACTTCAGCATGCTAATTCGGTGGGCTGTGTGTCGGTGACTTTGGTTCTCTGTCGGATCACCTCGTTTTGGATTCGATATTCAGAGAGACCCCGAGCATAGTCCTTTACATAGCACGCTGAGCGACTTTAAATTTGTGGACCAGCCCCACTGTGAGGGTTTACGTTTCGGCACCGTATGTCATGACGGGTAGGATGCACTAATTGAAGACTTTCGTCTTTAGACTCTGTTACTTACCTTACCTAACGATAAAGACTGGTGATCTTGAGAGAGCTTTAAAGTACATACAAAGAATGTATACTCCTGAAGACTACTTTAAAATTATGGCTAAATGAAATATCTTACATTAGTTCAAATTCAAAAGTTTTTATTCAAAATAAAAAGTTTATTTTATGAACATCAAAGCTATTAGTTTCAAAATTAATAGGCTACATGTAGAAGAAACTTACAAAGAAACTGTATTCTTTTCAAAACAGTTTAAACCTAGGTACCTAATTAACAAACTTTAAAACTTAAAAATGATTACCCCTGGATGTGTTGAACATTAGTCACAGTTATCCTCTGATTAAATTTAATATTAAGTACTGTTTAAAACCAGACATCTTTCCTCTTTCAAATTTCTAAAGTCTAAATCGTGGAAATGACAATTTATTTATTCCTAGTACCTACTAACCTTATGATGGCTAGGCTACCAATAGTTATATTTATTCCTAGTATTAACCTTATAATGACTAGGCTACCAATAGTTTTGAAGTCTTTTCTATTTTCATAAATGTATTGCTTGCAACTGTTACGGTGTCGTTTCTTTGAAAAAATCTTTTAAAGAGTCTTACTTTTACTTAATTTAGTTACTTTTGCATTTCAATAATTACCAAGTCCTCTATAGTCAGCAGTTCGGTTTCACTAAAGGGCGGCATACAGCAGACGCCAGAGTCATGTTACTTAAACATATTTTCAGTGCGTGGGAGGATCATCAGGATGCTGAGTATTTTGTGATTTGTCAAAAGCGTTTGATTGTGTAGACTACAAAAAACTACTCTCAAAGTTAAAACACTACAAAATAAAAAATGCAGGTTTAGATATTTTACGAGTATAATCGTATTTATAAGGAAGGGTTCAAAAAGCAGACATAAATCGTACTAAATCACCGGGTTCACTTGTAAAATGGGAGTCCCTCAGAGATCTATCTTAGGGCCGTTCCTTTTCCAAGTCTATTTAAATGATTTACCATTTATGGGACAAAAATAAAAGTATATAAGTTGCTTATCACTTCCATGACAATTTCACGGATAGCGCTGAAGCTGTAGATGACGTCGAGAGTTTTAATACTGATTTTATTTTGTATGATGCACATTTCAGAATTGCCAGACTTTTGTTATATTTATTATATTTTTCTAGAACACCCACGTCTTTAGTCAAAGAAAATGTTAAATTCAGTTTAAATTATATTCAAAAGCACAACGTAGTATTATTATAATTTTTGGCTTTTTTTCGTTTGTTCAGATTGTTAAAATAACTTGGAATAGTTTGTTAATATTCAGATTGTTAAAATAACTTGATTAATAATTATTATTAATCAAGTTATTTTAACAATCTGAATATTAACAAACTAAAAACACAAAAAATCACAAAACTGTAAACTTGCTATCATTTTAGTTACCAGCTATAATTTTTTTGGCTGGTTTTCGAAACTATTTCCACTTTATTAAATACTAGACGAAAACCCGGCTTCGCTCGGGTAAAATGTAAACGCAAAATAATATTCCACTATGTTTTTTTATATGGTGACGCCTCTGTATTTATCAACCACCAGTAGATATAAATCTCTTAATACATTCAGATACATAAGCTCACACCTGTATCCCAGAGGGGTAGGCAGAGACCACGGACTGTCACCTGCCACTATCCTGACAAATCACTTTCGCTTCATCGACATCCATTAGTCGTTGCATGTACCCACATTGGTTCCGGGTACTTTTAATCTTGCCCTTTGCTAATACATCCCCTATTTGGTCGAAGTATGTCCAACTGGGGCGTCCCTTACCGGCCCTTCCACTCACATTAGCTCGATATATTTGCTTTGTCAGTCTTTCTTCGTTCATCCTCTCCACATCTCCAAACCAACGCAACATTCCTTTTTTCAATTCTAGTCACTCACTACATCCTTTTTCTCTACATCCTCGGTCTCTGATCACACTATTGCGTATTCTATCATTCAAAGTAACACCACACATATTTCTTAAGGATCTCATTTGTACTGCACTAATCCTACTTTCATGATTCTTCTGCCATACCCAAATCTCGCTACCATGCTTACATCAGTATTGGAACCAGCACACTATTACGCAATCTTGCTCTTTTGGACATGTTCTGGCTACTCACGAAGGAATGCAAGGCGAAAATCGGATACTTATCATAACTTTGTCATGGGTACCTCATCACAAATTACTAACTAAATGAGCTTCCTTCATAAACTTAACAGCTAGTGAATCTAATGACGTATTCAATGAGACGTAGAATCCAATTGGCTAATCAACTAAAAACAGCTCCCTCTCTTTGGCTTTACAGCTTTTAGTTTTGTATTGACCACATTTTTTTCTTCATCATTTTAATTTTTGGTATTTTTCTTATCTAGTGGCTTTTTAATTTCAATAAGTTTATTGGTACCTAACTAAGCAAAACGATAAAGATCAATTTATGACTTTGATTTCCTTTTTCAATTATTTTTCAGACCCTTGAAAAACTCAATGTCAATTATTGTCTTCCCGCCAATGAAAAACACCACAGATTACTTACTACACCTTCTCAGTTGGCACAGATTATAATAACCTTCTTGGATGCCACGGTATTCCACACACCATGGAGTTAACAAATTAGATCAAAGGGCCGGTTTAGATTATCTTAGTTTTAGGAGAGTGCTTTACTTTACACTCTGTTGCAACATTATGCTGAATCGGGCCCATTTTGGGGGCTCAACCTGTAATGTATTTTATTATTATTTTCATGTTGTACAGTTTATTTATTTTTACGTTTTTTATGCTTTCTGTGCTATTTTTTTTATTATTGTACGCACTCTGTGTGAATGTGTTTTTTTTGTTTTGTTTTGAGTATCAAATAAATAAATTTTCTTTCTTTATTTCTTTCTTTCTTTCTTAAGGAGAGTGCTTTTGTAGAAACGTGTAAGCGCCACTTGCTTTAGTACGTTTTACGGTATAGTACGGTTCTAGTTGCCTTTCAATTAGAATCAAAATAGAATTGGTTTCTACTGTTCTATCCAGTAACACCTGAGCGCGTTACTATCCTCGTTACTTATCTGTGTATAAACTAAAAATGTAGTGAGAACTTTAGGAGAGTGCGCAAGTGACCCGTGACGGGTGCGTGTTGTTTTCAATAACTCGAATTATCAAACTTACCTACTTATGTGTTCCATTAAAACTCATAGTATTTTGAGTAGGATAGCGCATATTTCGCGACGTCGACGAAGTGACACTCTACTGGAAGAAATATAAACGTTCACTCGAACGTCTAGTAATGTACTAATGCACTTGCCTCTCTAATTGTATTATAGCACTCTCCTAAACACTAAAATAATGTAAACCAGCCATAACAGTTCAATGAAAACTTGTGACACTAACACAACAATGATGACATTGACATGTTTACTTAGCAACGCCATTGTTGAATTTAATAATTTTTATATTGATGCTGCTCGATAATACGAATTTTCCGCCCATATGTTGTCGACTCAGATCAACTATTTTATTACGCTCTTTCATTTGGTGTGCATATCGTTCTAGTCTACCGTAGACCCGAACGAAATTATTAATATAGATTGCAGAATGCAGCCACCTCATGTGGCTGGATTATGCTTTATTGTGATTTCATCAAAATATGCAATTTTGTATAAAACAGCCACGTCTTAAAACGTAATTTCTTGTGTTAAAAGTAACGATACGCAGACCTGGGTGGGATTAAAAAATAACTGATACTTGTATCTTTATTTTTAACTCATAAATCCATTGATTTCAATGAAATCAGTCAATACACAACCGAAGTGCAAACGTCGCTAGAAAAATGCTTATAACTCAGTTTGTACATTTCGTCACTTGTCTGCTTTATGCAGAACTAGGTCCAATTAGGCACTTAAACACTTATAATGCGGCTAACTCATAATTTTTAATGACGTACGACAGAGTAGCATACAATATAGATTAAGCCTTATTATATGTTGTATGTGAGTAATTATAGCCCAGTATGGAAATAAAAGTAACTTGTGCAAAATAATTGTAATGTTTACTTATGTGCAATAAACGTAATATTAATAGTAAATTGCCCAGTAGTTCTACTGGGAAGATTTGTGTCAAATAAACCTTATACGGAACACATTTTTTTCTTTCAATCTTGCAACCTGCGCTAGTATTTTTATGATCTAAACCATAAGGCGAAAATCGTGGAAATGTCATTAAATCTAGCTATAGTAATAAAGAAGAATAAAAATTAACTTAATCTCTACAATCTCTACAATATGAGTTCCAAAAGGAAAAAATATTTGTCCGCGATTAAAAAAAAACTTTTTCTGTTTTGCATTTTTGTCTTTATCTAAAAAAAAAATAAAAAAAAAATAAACTCACACCCGTTATCCCCGAAGGGGTAGGCAGAGGCACCAGTCTCTAGAACTGGACCCACGTTTTGCCCAGTTTATTACGTCCCAAACGTGACAAGTGGCAAGCCTGTCGCCGTTATCCGGGCACAATTTATCAGCGAATGGTGTTGCTGTACAAACAAATGTACGTAACTAAAAGTCATTGGTACATTGTTCATTCATGTCATTGCATAATAAACAATTTTTAAAATAACACATTTAAAACAATATTTTGTGTTTTAGATAGTGTTTATAACCGTCCAAGTGCGTGTCTGACACCCATGCGCAGTGCAGGGTTCCCGATCAACTAACAATTTCTTGAAGGGAAACTACCTACACTCCGCATGGCCCGAAACGCGTCGTAGAAGAAGAATATCAATGGTGTAAACTTTTAGTTCGGATCTATATGCCCGGTTCCAATATCCACAAAACGCTTCGTTTTTGCTTACGATCGGTTACAATTCCTACGAAATTCCTACGAACCGTCAATAAATTGTATGGAAAACGGATCGTAGCCGGTAGGCGTATATTATAGGAACCGGGCATTACGGGTGTTGTTCTATCGGAAGAGTCCGAGTGTGAGACGAGCAACCGACGACGCGAGCTCCGTCTCTGCTCACCATTTTTTTTTTTTTTAAATCAAATTGAAGCTTCATTTGTGCTCGCAGTGCTAATGGGTTACACCGCGAGCACACTGAATGTTTAGATTGGGAGGATTATGAGGGAGAGTTGGGACATGTATTGTTGAAATGTTTTAGGTTTTGGACTATGTATGTGATGAAGTTATGGAATGAGTTGAGCGTTGTTTCTTTACTGATGATTTGAGACAAGTTGAAGGGATGAAGGTTATTTATTTGTGATGTTATTGTGTGGGGGAGTCTTTTTGTGGCGAATCTGGGGCAAGATGTTAAAAGGTGGTTCCAGGTTTGAGAAGTTTGATCGTCGCAGGGACATCTGTCATCTGCGACTATGTGGAACCGGTTAAGGTATTCCTTATGGTAGGCATGATTGGTGAGGAACTGAGTGACAACAAAGTTTGGTTTGACGATGCCTAAATAGTTAGTGAGTTCCTCATGTGTGGGTAGGAGCGTCCGAGTGTAAGCGCAAGAGCCAGGGTCAGCATACAGGGCTGAGGCAGCCTCTGCAGCTTTAACTTTGTTTCGGAGTTTTATGTAACTGATTGGGACAGCAAGATAGTCCGGGGACCGATGCAGCGATGCGGCCGCCTTCGCTGCAGCGTCAGCCGCCTCATTGCCAGTAAAGGCCTTGATCCACGCAAAATTGATGGTGAGCCCAGATGCGCGGGCCTGACAAATGAGGCGGTGTATTCGCACAGCGAAGGGGTTGTTGCTGTTTGGATTTCCGAGTTCGGTCAACCCGGACTTGCTGTCCGAGAGGACGAGACAGGGTGAGAGAAAATTTTTGTAAATATGCTCGCACGCTTTTTGGAGTGCAAGCATTTCCGCCTGGAAAACAGAGCAGCAGTCGTGAAGTTAAAACTTGCAGCCTGCTCCCCAGACGGTGTGTAGGTAGCGAATGAGGCACCAACTCCTTCGTCGTGCTTGCTGCCGTCGGTATAGATTTGCCAGGTGTTGTTAGCGGTGTTCTGCGCGAAGTCAGATGCGGAGGAAATTTCCTGAAACTCAACGCACACTCGCGCAGAAGGTTGTAGGAGTTCCGACGGCGAGCAGAGCCGCTCGATAGGGATGTCTTCAGGAACTAACGAGGACTTTCCGGTAAGTTTGGTACGCTCAACGTCAGCGACGGCTGCGACCCTGGCTGGTAGTGGGGTCAGTTGGGCAAGTGAGATTGAGGCAGCTGTGCTGACGGTGCGGAAGCCTCGGATTATTTTTATGCGAAATGCGTTGCAGCTGGAGAAGCTTTTTAGAGGCGCATTTATACTTTAAAGCGCCGGGCCAGATTCCGGCACCGTAACAGATTATGGGTTCTATTACATTTAGGTAAATTGTTTTAATGTTTTCGGAGTGGACGCCCCAGGTGGGACGAACGAAAAGGGAAAATTTATGGAAGAGCTTCTTGCATTTCTCTGTTATGTGATGACGTGTTGCATAAAGCGAAGTTTACGGTCTATAGTGATTCCTAGGTAACGGATGTGATTGACAAAGATAAGGGATTGAGAATTGACGCGGATCTGACATTTAGTGGCTTTCTCGGTAAATCTGGGTTTTGGAGGGGCCAAACTCAAGCTTGACGCCCTCACCCCAGCTGAAGATTTCTTCCAGTGCGTCGCATACGATAACCTCGAGCTGAACGTGTGACTTGTGGTGGGCTATAAGGAGGACGTCGTCTGCATAGGCCTGCAGGCTGCACCCAGCCGGCAATGGTGCCCCGAGGAGCTCATCGAGGATAAGATTCCAGAGCATGCGACCGAGGACGGAGCCCTGAATGCAGCCGCGAGACATGGATTTGCGGACCTCGCAATCAGCAAACCGGGTGAGGACTTCTCGGTCCTTCACATAGCTGAGAAGTAGGAGATATAAATTTTGAGGCGCATAAAAATGGCAGGCCACCAGGCTCTGTCAAATGCCGCTTTAATGTCGAGGAAGACGGCGATAACCTGTTCTCCCCGGGATTTAGCTGTGTTGACTGCCTGAAGTGCGTTAGCGATGGCGTGGACAGTGGAGGTCTGGCATTTGAAGCCATATTGCTTCTTGGAGCTGCAGTTATTTAAGTTTAGATGATAGGTGAGCCGATTAGCAATGAGGCGCTCCAAGAGCTTCCCAAAGACATTGATGAGTCCTATTGGCCTAAAGCTGGACAAGCTAGTGTAGTCGGATTTGCTGGGTTTTGGTATAATCTTGGCAGTGGCTCTCTTCCATATTATGGGAAAATGATCAAGGCGCAGACAGGTATTCATGAGGCCAACTACTTCATCGGGGAACCAGGTGGCGACTCGCAAGCATATGTCGGCTGTTAGGTGATCAAGGCCGGGTGCTCTCTTGTGATTTATACCGCTAAGACTCTCGAGAATCTCATGGAGTGTGAAGGAAGGTTCGGGCGGGGTATCAATAGTGCTGTGCATTGCATTACGGAGTCTATGGTGCTTGGAAGTTAGATCCTGAGAGTCGTCAGGGTAGAATTGGTCGAGGAGGGCCTGAGCGGTGTCCAATGAATCGGAAGTGTAAGAGCCATCATCTAATTTTAGAGTGGCGGGGGCTTGGGTGATGGGCCGGGTTTTGATGAGGCGATTGGTGACAGACCAGACGTCCTCCTTCTTCTGGCGGCTGCAGAACTCTCGGAAATGTTCTGAGGAGGCCGCACAGAAGGCATCGGAGTATGCACGTCTAGCCCGTTCACGTTCCGCAAGCAGTTCCTCGAGGGGGCGCTGGCATCGCGCCGCCCTGCCGAGAGCATGATGACTTTTGATGGACGCCCGTTTTAGCTGTTCGAGTTCGTCGCTCCACCAGGGGACGCGACGAGGAGGACCAGTGGCTTTAGGCAGCAATCGGTCGCAGGTCCTCTGCACTGCTGTTGTGAAATTAGCAGTGTACCGGTCTAGCTGATCAGCGGAGAGCTCGTCGAAGTTGGGAGTGGGCGGCAAATGGGTGGCCATTTCCTGTACGAAGTCGGGTCGAAGGTCGTCCCATCTAACGTGTGCGCAGTTATACCGATAGGTTGTCTGCCTGCGGGTGGTAGTAGGCTTGAAGCCGCCAAGAAGAGCCTGGAACTCAATTGCGTTATGGTCTGAGGAAGCACAAATGTGTGTGTCGACCGACCAATTGGTGACGGATATACCGTTAGTGTCACTTAAAAGCGTAAGGTCTATGATTGAGTTGCAGGGTCGTCGGTGTGTTACGGTGTTGAACTTCGGAGTATCGCCGACGTTGCATATCGTCAGATTGTGAATAACGGCGAGATCGTAAACAGCGTCGCCCCTGGAGTTATTATCGGGGGAGCCCCAACTGCTGTGGTGTCCATTGAAGTCCCCACAGATCAGGTGAGTGGACCCGGCTGTTCTGCTAAGGAACAACTCGAGTTTCCTGTAAATATTGTGCGGGTCGCTGCGGGGCTCAATTTACACCGAGATAAGGTAGCATTTATGACCGGCTTGGTTCCTGACCTGGACGACGCTAAGATTGGAATCGGAGTATTCAGCCATGCCAATAGCACACAAAGTCTTGTTGCGTACAAGGATAGCCGACTTGATGGGCCGATCGGTTTTGAACTGATGGGTGGAGTAGCCGTCAACAGGTTTAAGGACTTCTGTGTTGGAGAGATAGGGTTCCTGGATGAAGGCAACGTCGACTCCAGCGCTGGCGACATGGCGGTGAAACTCGTGCAGGGCATTCCTGCTCCTGCCAAGGTTAACTTGCAAACATTTTAGTGTGATGTTGTGTGGATGGTTTGTTGCAGACTGTGACCTACTAAACACCATAGTCGGTGCGCGAACGGACTTTGTTTATTGCGGAGGTCATTCGGGGACAATTGAGGGATGTGGCGCTATGGTCAGCCTTGGCACGAGTATCAGTAGCCTTCGCGTGTTGAGTGCAATTATAGCACTGCAACGCTTCGGGGTCTTTCTTTAGGGGGCAGGTCTGGAAGTCGTGGTGAGGTGCTGCGCAGTGGGAGCAGATGGCGCTGTCGGCGGTGCACCGAGCCTTGGTGTGTCCGTACTGCAGGCATTTGAAGCACTGCAGAACGGGCACATAGTCCTCGGCGTGAACCTTCTGATGGTCGAGATTCAGCTTCACCAGTTTGGTCACGGTCTTCCAGACAGTGGGTGAGGTAATGAAAACAGCGTTGTATAGCTCTTTGTTCCGGTTGGCGCGTTTGAAGCTGAAGGAGAAATCAATCCTCTTTGAATTGAATGGTGGACTTGAGCGTCGCGTTTTGACCAACAAGAATGTCGACCAGCTCTTCGGCAGGGATTTGCCCTGCGATCCCTTTCAAGATGACCATAGGGCGCAGGGTTTTAGAGATCTCGGCGCGAACAGGGCAGTCGGGCTTGTCCAGTTTCTTGAGGGCAACATCACGGTGAGCGACGGAGTCAAACTCTACCCGGATCTTATTATTTGACACGTACTTAACCGCCGCAGGTGTAAAGTTGGTGTCTTTGAAGGAGATAGAGCTCCTCCAAGTTTTCAGAGTCTCGGCAGGATTAAGCACGGCTTTAGTTTTTGGGGGAGCCAGTTTGGGTTTAGTAGTGGCGGTCTGTTGTGACCGAACTACGCTAGCGAATGTAGGAGCCGGGGTTGGACTGGGGATGTTGATCTTTGAGATCTCTTCCCGGATTGTGCGTCGGACGTCGTCAACGGTCAGTGCATTGGAGTTCTGGCAACAAGGAGCGATGTCCGGAGAGGTGGTAAGTAGCTTTCGAATGGCCGCGGAATTCTCCAGCATTGTTTTTTTGTTGGGGCGTTTAATATTACCACAGTCATTGACAGCATCCTCGATGCCCTTGAGCAACTCGAGGACCTGGAGGAGTACGGGATTAGCTTCCAATGCCCGTGAAGTGGATGGTAGAGTAGACATACTGGCGGTGTAGGAGTCTTCACTTCCGTATCGGAGCGGGGCGAGTAAACCTGAGCTGTCCAGGTCGTCGCTCGTTCGTGAGTGGGGCGTAGGCCCAATCGGCGACCTCAACATCCTTAAAGGACGGTCAGAAACGCTAAAAATGCACTTTTAATTTTGCCAAAAAGTCCTCGTGCCTAGAGTATCGACAAAGGGTCGGTGGGGCGGGGCGGCGGGGTGGGTGGCGGCAAAAATCGGGGGATGCCCACGAAGAGAAGTGTGGTAAGTGCGGAAGAGCTCCGACGGAAAATGGGAAAACTGGAACGTGAAAAGCTCGAAAGGTGTGAAATTTGCGTAAAAATGCAAGTGTTTTATTTAATTTTACTGAAACTACTGAATTTCCTCTTATTTTGTTTTCAGATCCGGGGAGCTGATGATGGGGCGCTTCTATGAAGGTGCAACACGAGTGGGTTGGTGAGAGTTTAAGAAAAAGATATTTGGTGCTCACCATGATTAAGCTTCGCAAGGCACGCTAAGCAGTTGGTGCCGGCTGCCGTCGAGTTAAGCCAAGTCAGAGGCCATAAGGGAGGCTTGAAAACGTCTGACAACCAGCCACTAGACTTACGAGCCTCCACCAATCCGGACTTAGCCCCCGTGGTGGAGTATGGCCTAACTTCCTCAGGGAATAGACCTGTGCCCCTCGGTGGGGACATAATGGATTGATGACGATGAATAGTACCAAACCGTCAATACCGTTTGTTGGTACATTGCTCTCTTACTTTGACCTGCTACATGCTTACATGACCTACTTATGATAGGTCATCCCCTATCTTTCTTCTTCTTCCGTGAATTAAAATTAAAATTATTAAAAAAATTAAAATATTCTTTATTATAAAATTGTTACAATTTATAAAAGGGTAGAGACCCCGTACTAGGTAAAAACCTGTATTACGGAAAGTCCTGCTCTTTCGTTTTTCATGAGAAACAGACAATTTCTTAAAATAGTAGGATACAGTTCTATATTGCTTTTCAACAAAAGCTTGAACAGGAGAAATAAATTAATATATAAATAAATTTCATGCAAAAAATTAAGCTAGAGAAAAGAAAATTTACTTATTTTCAATGCGATTAGTTATACAACAATAAATAATCCAACAAGGTGTGTGTGTGTGTGTGTGTGTGTGTGTGTGTGTGTGTGTGTGTGTGTGTGTGTGTGTGTGTGCGCACGTGAGTGTGTGTGTGTGTGTGAGTGTGTGTGTGTGTGTGTGTTTTGTGAATTTTGTAGAACAATTATGTGGAACGTTATTCTTATTATTGTATTTACGTTATGGTCTGTAGCAGACATTCGGTAGCTTGATAATCTAAAGTGGTGAGCCAGCTACTTAGTTTAGTTTTACACTCGTATGTAGGCATTGGATATATATTAAGAATTTTATTAATTTTATTGTATAATTGAAATGAACGAAATTTCGATGAATTTCGAAATGTGAATGATCTACCTTAGACAATAAGGATAAATCAAAGTTGAGGAAAAGAAGCGCGGGGAATCCCTGGCTTATTTATTAATCTAGATTAATTGGAGGCCGATGAATAATGAATGACACTTCTTATGGGCTATAATTGGCTTGGGGTAGGTAAAGGTCTAGCAGTGATTATGTAGATGTTTTTTCCAAGTTTCTCCAAGTGACTCACAAAAGTACTAATAGAAATGTTGTTCAAATTAGGTTCTGAATGTCAGATTAGGTTGTTCTATGCTTTTTGCAATAACTTTTAGTTTCTTCTAATAGATGGCGCCACCGGTATCCAACATCCCGGTATAGTTTGGTCTCACTATTTTGTATATAGTTGGGACTACTTATTCGTCCTGGAGTTAATTTGTCTCATTCGTAGGCTTCTAGGCTCCTGGAATTTTGAACTCGTTTTGTTCGAATATCAACAGGAGACATAATATCGTAAATTGTTGCGCTTTATGTTTGACCTTGAAAATTAACTATTGAGAAACCGTTATTATGGCGGTTCTGAGTACCGACCGATATAACTTAACTATAATGATCTCTCTAAGTTCGGGTCTACCCGTAGAACCATTGACGGTAGGTATATAATAAGCGCCAAATTTCATAAAACTACGATTTGTACTTTATTATGACATTTCGAGGTACATTGCGTAGCAGAGTCTAAAGTCGTATTTTTTATTAAACGGAGTAAACTGACGTTTACTGGGTTGCCAGGTTTTGACGAAATAAAAATAGTGTTTTGACAAAGTGAATGAATGAAACAATGACATCAATCTTTTACTAACTGGCGCCCGCGACTTCGTCTGCGAAGGATTAGTATTTCGAGTAGCTCGTTAGCGTAGCGTAGAAAATAAACATTATGACATTAAAATTATCAAATAAATATTTTTTGGGTCACATTTGAAAAATATAACAGGCTGACAATGTTGAGATGTTACAGTGTAAGGTAACAATATTGTCAACATAAGAAATACGGTAATTAAGCAGAGCCTTAATCATAGACCTATAAGTAGCTACTGCAGTATGCTCCTATAAACTATATTATATGGTTCACTGTTTTGGCTATAATGGCTTACACATAAGATAATAGACAAACACTGTGATGGGCCTTTTTGTAGGACTATTTACGAAAAACATTTTTATCAAATACAAATATTTTATTCATAGTACAAACAAAATGTTGAAGTGTGTACCTAATTAATAGATTATATGGAGTAGAAACTAACAAAGAAACTCCACAATTGTATTCTTTTCAAAACAGTTTTATAGCGTAATCAACAAACTTTAAAACTTAAAAATTATTACCCCTAGAAGTATTGAACACTAGACACAGTTATCTGTTAGTTAGTTTCTGGTTAAATTTAATATAAAACAATATTTTTTATTACATATAGGCCATAATTTAATATTAAAGGCAATACCCCACTACGGGGGCCAAGTCCGGATTGGTGGAGGCTTGTAAGACTAGTGGCTGGTCTTACTGTCACCAAGCTTCACCTAACCACATTGTTTCATTTTGGCCCTAATATATATTTGAAAATTCACGCGTTATTTGACTTCAATAAACTCATCCTATCATCTTTGTCTGAGGAAATCAAACCAGTTTTTTTTTGTCCAAACTGTAAAATTTTCAAATTAGAGATAGGATTTTACCCAGAATTATTCAAAATTAGTAATAAAATTAGCCAAGCCAGAGACAAGTGGCGACTTCTTGTATCAGAGGCCAAGATCTACTTCGGGTCGCTGAGCCATCGCAGTAAGTAAGTAAGTAAGTAATAAAATTAGAAAGATCACAATCGACATGTGAAATTGGTTCGTCAACAGTGTCTTCCAATGATAATATAGTGATGAAATTAGGTATATTAGACCAAGAATTTTACTTATTTATGCTAATTACCGCCATTAGAAGGGATATTAGATATAAGATAGACTAAAAGGAGGAAAAGTTTGTATGTAATGGGTAATATCCGAAAATAGATATCTAATTTCAAATATGCTTTCACGAGTGTTTAGGATAAACCTTCAGGGTGGACATAGGCTAATCCTGTGGCTCGAACAAAGTCGCGGGCTATCCTAGCATAACATATAAATATCGAATAAAAAGATACCGGAAGCGGTGGATGACGTTCTTATGCCATTTCATTGTGTATCATCAACCCATTATGTTCCCACCGAGGGGCACGGGTCTCTTCACTGAAGAAGGTATAGGCTATACTCCTCCCCGGGGGCCAAGTCAGGATTGGTGTAGGCTTGTAAGACTAGTGGCTGGTCTAACTGTCAGAAGTTTTCAAGCTTAGGCCTCTGACTTGGCTTTACAACTGTCATCTATCGACGGCAACCGCCACCAACTGCTTAGCGTGCCTTGGGAAGCACGGTACCGCTAGAAAAAACGCCACTAGCGTTAGTCATAGAACAGTCACCCATCCATAAACTGTATGCGCCCCTTATGTTGCTTAACCTTCGTGATCGTTTAAGATCACTTAGGCGGCGCCGGGGCTACGAGCGATTTTTGTTTCAATAAGGTAATGTTAACGAAGTATTCATTCATTCCTGTGATTGAACAAAACTGGACGCATCACTATTACATTGAGCATGGCAACATTATTTTTCAAGCTACTGTCAGTTTACTCCGTTTAATAAAAAATACGACTTTACTTGTTAGTCTGTAGGCTAAACGACTCTGCAATGAACATCGAATTGTCCTAGTTAACCACGAATTGCAGTTATATAAAACAGGCCCTCCGGACAACATCAAGCTTTACATTTTAGATACAAAATCCCCCATTAGGTGGACAGCCTGTCTAAAGTCCACAGTCGAATATATATTTTATTGTCATTCGTTTCGCAAAGAGAATTTGAACAGCAGTAGCTGAGAGGGAACATAAATGGAGTACGGAAAATATGTGGTTACATCACAATAACTGCATAGGTACATGAAGCCAATGAGTGAATTTTCAATTTTAAACGGCGTTTACATCAATGTGTAAATTTTACTCCAGCTTCTCATTACTATCATTGGCTGAATGAATGGCTGATTTTGTGGTGCCGAATTAACACTAAAAAGTTATTTGAAAAGGTAAAAGCCCGTTTGAATATTTTTAATAATTTCTCTATGAAACCGTTGAAAGATATGATTGATATGATTGTCGTAATAGATATTGTTTCTCGGCTTACCATGCAAAACGACATGTTTGCTACAGTTTTGCTTGCTAGTCGATCAGCGCCAACGAGCCGCGAGCCAAGTTCGTCGGTATATAAAACCGCGGTCTTACTCGCCCGTCGATCATCCACTTTATGATGTAAAAGTTGGTTTATGTTTCCGTTTGGTACTACTCGTATAGTAATAATGTACCTCTATGTATTGTGGTTTATTATGTGTTAGTATATTAATATAGATTGTATATTTATATTAGCAAATGAACAGCGGTGGTAGCTTAGAGGGTGGAACAATAGATTCTGATGTGATAGGCCCTGGTTCGATTCCCATTGCGGGCATGTTCCAATGACTGAGAGATAACCTTTCCCTCGTGGTACCGTTATTCGTCATCAATGGGTCCACGGGGGATAAAGTGTTATGTTTATTGTGTGAGAATTTCCCTGAAACGGACATTCGCTAGAATGTTTGTTACACGTGAACGTTCAACTCTACCTGCAGCTTTATGGTGCATTCAGTATAGTATTGTAACAAATAATATAGCTAAATGGGAGTTGGTCTCTCTCTACAAGCCCCGCCATTAGATTTTCTATACTTAACCGAATGAGAACTGAAAAAAAACTTAGTTTTGCTAATTACCAGAAAGACTAACACTTTTTTAATATTTTTTTATGTACAGAACCCTTGGTGCGCGAGCTCGACTCGCAATTGGCCGATTTTTTTTAATTATACAGTAAGTATAATAAACAAATTGGATACTGTAATTGATAACTTGGTCGTACCTAGAATATAATTAGCGTTTAGGTACTAATCAGGTAGCGGCGGCGCCTAATTGCGCAATCTTCAGAAAGTTAACTGAAGGTCATACACCGGGTTTCTCGTATAATGACAATTTGTTAATTGGAGTGTTAATATCTGTCAGTTAAAAAATTGCATACAAAATTGAACACAAAACGGAAAAAATATTACGTTTGGTATTCGGAACTTTTTTTTCGTTTGTATATATATATTTGTTTTAATTTACGTATTTAGATATTATTAAATTCAGTACTCACCTAAATATTATGTAAATATTTCAAGTACCTTGTTCCGTTATTAAAATCGAGCAGAAAACTGCAAAAAAATTACGTTTGTTCTATGGGAGCTCAGGAAAGTCAAATGAACCACTTCCCATGTACATTAAAAGCGTGGGAAGAATCACTTGGATTTTATAATGTCTAACTTTCAGGTCCTGAAATTCCAGGAAATTCCAATTCCAAATATCACACAAGGCTGGGCCAGTGAAGTGGGGAACCAGTTGTATTTAAAAGCAAGACAATGCTAGTGCTCTGCTGTGGGACGTAATAGGCTACTTATATTCTATATGTAGGTATATTTCGTACAACACGCTTGTTACACATCGCTTACAAAAACTATGGCAAAAATGTTTCCTCGACTTACTACGGTGTGAGCCAAGCCTTAAGTGGCGCCAAAATGCTAATACAAATACAAATACAAAATCATTTATTTGTGGAATGTAGGTGGATATATAAGTTGGTAAATACATTTATGTACTCTACATTCTGCTAAAAAAAAAGCATACAAATATTTTCATTACTTATAGTCTAACATGCAATTCTAATAGTTGATCAAATTAATGTCTTTAACAAATTCAAAAGTCTCAATTGAAGTTTATCATACATGTTATAGAAAGTGGCTCAGTGGCTCTGTAAAGTTATTTGCAGAATTCCTTGTCATTTAAATATTCAACAATAGAGTAATAACACTTCTCAATCAATATGGATTTAAGCTTTAATTTAAAAGTATTAACATTAAGGCTTTTAATATTATTAGGAATTTTATTGTAAATTTTTGGAGCTAGTCCAATTACGCTTTTACTAAGTAGAGCCGTTTTTGAGGTTACATTTTGAAGCCTATGAGGATTTCCTAATCTATTAGTTTTCGTAAACAATATTGGGTTCGTTTTTACAAATAAAGCAACTTCAAAAATGTACATAGAGGGAAACTTTAGTAACTTCAGTTCCTTAAAATATGGTTTACAGGTGTCTGTTGATTTTAATTTACAGTTCCCCCAGAATATGATACCATAACGAAGCGTGGAAGCTACATAGCCGTGATAGGCACATAGCACTGCGTCACGGTTCACAACTTTAGCGAGCTTATATAACGCGTATGAGAATTTGTAGAGTTTTTTGCAGATTTCTTCTGATTGTGGCTTCCAAGTCAAGTTTTTATCTATAACTAACCCTAAGAATTTGGTTTGGTTCACTTCTTCAATTGTTTCACCCTTGTAGTTTACATTTGGGTTCAAATGACTTTGACTAAAAAGCATTACCTTGGTTTTGTCAATATTTATAAGCAGGTTATTATTAGTAAGCCAATCTATGATGTTGCTGAGAGTACTATTAATATCTTTCTCGTAGTCTACATAATTATTCCTTTTTATTAGAACTGTGCTATCATCGGCAAACAGTACCATGGGGTGGTGTACATTATTCGGCATGTCGTTAATGTACAGTAAAAACAAAAGCGGCCCCAATACGCTGCCTTGTGGTACTCCAAAGCAAGTCTTTCTATGCTGCGATCTAAAACTTATTTCCCGAGCCCTATGCTGACATATTTGGGTTATTTCTGTGTATTGATATCTGTCACTGAGATATGACTTTATAAGATCATGTACGTTACCACGCAAGCCGTATATGTAGAGCTTATCCATTAATATACAGTGATCAACACAGTCGAAAGCCTTTGACATGTCCATATAAATGGCACAAATATGCTTCCTTATGTCCATATTTAACACCGCACATTTTATTAAGTCATAAATTGCCATATTTATAGTCATATTTTTTCTGAATCCGTTTTGTTGATCAGTCAATATTTTATGCTTGTTAATAAAGTTTGTAATGGCATTATATATATATATATATATTTTTCAAAGACTTTTGATAGAATAGGTATCAATGCTACAGGTCTATAATTGGATAGCTTAGCTTTATCGCCTTTTTTGTGCAATGGTCTAACAATTGTTGGTTTTAGTTTGTCTGGAAATATGCCTTTGGTGATACATTGATTGAATACATGTTAGAATACATGTTAGAACACATGTTAGAATACATGTTGAATACACGCTAGAATGTTGCGTCTTTTTCATATTAACTATGCAAGGGCAGACAATACCAAATTATAATATTAACGAAAAACCGTGCGATATTTTATTAAAAACCAGATGGCAGCTGGGTGTAATTAACAGTGCAATCAAGAGTGGTAATTAACTTTTTGTTCGCCGCCTTCCTAATAGGCTAAATGAGGGCGTGACGGCGACTTTATTACACTGTTTTGTCTTGTTTTGTAAACAGGCTTTTTACAGAAAAAAGACCTAATCTTACTAAAAGCTATTATATGTGGAAGTGTATAATTTTACATGGTTGGCTAAAAGTTTCCTAGCGGACAAAAGTTCGCAATAAGAACGAGTTCGATTGCAGGGAGTGTTTGAGCGAGCAAGAATAAAAATTGGACACTTCCTTAGCAGGCGTTTTTAGTAAATATAATATTGACGCTACTGTCATCCGAGTTTGTTCGCGGTCACCATTGCAGACGAAAAGGGCATTAGATGCAATCTCCTGACGTGACGGGCTTATCCAGGAATATGATTGGCGATTTGAAGAAGAGCTGAATCGCTCGTAGTCCCGGCCACCTGGATGATCTCAAGCGATCACGAAGCTTAATCAGCATAGGGCGCGTTCAGTGCATAGGGCGCGTTCAGTGCATGGATGGGTGACCGTCTATGACTTACGCTACTGGCATTTTTCCGAGCGGTTCCGTGTTTCGCAAGGCACGCTAAGCAGTTGGTGCCGGCTCCCATCGATAGATGGCAGTCGTTAAGCCAAGTCAGAGGCCTTAGGGCGGCTTGAAAAATTCTGACAGTAAGACCAGCCACTAGTCTTACAAGCCTCCACCAATCCGGACTAGGCTCCCGAGGTGGACAGCCCATGACACAGGATATCCTAGTGCCGGGCATGCAATAAGCAATGTATGTGCTTATGTTATGTTTATAGTCTCTCTACCGTACATAATATATAGGCTGCATTGTAGAGTTACGTTGAAGGGACTTACGTGGTGGGTTCATCGAGGAATATGATCGGTGGGTTGTTGACGAGTTCCAGAGCGATGGAAAGTCGCTTGTACTGTCCCCCGGAGAGGCGTTCCGACCGCGTGTCCCGGTGTTCCCACAGACCAAGCGTCTGCAGAATCTCCTCCACCTGAAATGATATAGAATCATTAAAACTCAAATTAAAAATCAAATTCAATTTTTTTTCAACTTTCGATTAGCAATACCTTTGCTTTAGCAATACCTAGTTTGACTTTATTGGCATCGATATTTAGCCAAAGTTAATTCATACTCCAAGCTCGGTATTCGCGGAGTTTACGCCAGCTGGGGCAAAGTTAGTTCTGTGATATTCCAAATAAAATACTTAGGTATTTTATGTAAAGAATATTGCAGATCAGGATGTAAACTTGTTGTTCGTAAATCAAAATTAGAAAATAAACCGCCGAAAATGTAATTTCTATTGAGACACGATTTTATTTTATTGTATGGATGTATGCATGTATTTATTGATAATAGAAAAGAATATAATAGATTGTTAAATTATTTAGTACAGCATTCACCACAACATGTGACGAACCGCCCCAGCCCGCTTTGCCGGGGATGCCTCAAAGAAGAGTAAACACCCGCCCACATGACCATCTACTGTGAAGGCGTGGAAAAAACGGAACGCCATCGTTGGGAAGCTGGGATCCCTTCAGGAGGCCTGCAGCGATATCAGAGCATTGCTAGCCTTCTGGAAAGAGATAGACTCGCTGGAGTAAGCTCACAGCTTGCTACGTACAATGGCCCAACTACGAGCTAAGTGCGGAAATCTTAGGTCTAACTAACTAACTAGTACAGCATAAAAAGTGTATGTACGGTTGGCGGGTTTATAAATGGTGATTTATTCTCGGTAACCAACAGGTGACGAGAAGAGGGTAGAGAATTAACTTGAAATAAAGATTTTTTTTCAAATAATAACCGTAGTAATATCTGTGTAGTCTGTTACAAATTGAGCCGCATTGCTCTCACAATTCCCATTGTTTCCCGATTTTTCATTTCAGTCGATGAGGTTCTCGGCCAGCCCTTGAAATCCAATTAAGATGAGATCAGACTGCGTTAAACTTGAACCATCAGTTAATTATACTCTACAAGGTGTTTGAAGATCTTCGTCTTCGTATAGTCCCGAGAACGGTTATTTATCGTCTGAAAGAGACAAATATCTATATTTATATCTATTCTATAATATATACTTATATAATTATTATATACTATAATATTACAAAGACGATAGATTTGTATTTTTGTGTGTACGTTTGTTATTAATACGCTCAGTAACTACTGGACCGATTTTAAAAATTCTTTCACCATTAGAAAGCTACATTCTTCGTAAGTAACATAGGTTATATTGGATTTTCAAAAAGTTTAAGGTTCCGTACGAAATCTCGAACAATGTTACCCAAGGTGTAAAAAAAATACTACCCCGGGAATTTTCCACGGAGCTAATAATATTGCTATTTCCACGGAAACGTTTTTGCCATCCGTGCGAAGCCGGGGCGGATCGCTTGTTGAGAATAAAGAAGTTATCATCACTGTAAAAATTGTCGTTAAGTGAAGGAAAAACTTGGGGTCAACTTTTAAGAAAAATAATATAGAACTATGATGTGTAGAAATTTAGTGCACTACACAATTATGAGTTTAATTCCGGAGTCAGTAACCTGGTCGGACTCTTCCGACAAAAATGAAGTAAATCCGAAATAAAGCCAATAAAAATAAGCGTTACACGATATGTACATTTAAGAGTACACTGCCCTCGTAAGGAAGAACGCAGTAATCGTAAGAACGCAGTTTTGAGTAAATAGTGAGTAAATAGCGAAAAACATATCACAAACATATCATTTCATGACATAACCGCATATTTTCTTACTGAAATTTCAGGTTTCTAGTAGACCTACCGCCACCATATTTTTTTCACCTATATGAATGAATGAATGAATGAATGAATGAAAATTCTTTATTGCACAATAAAAATTATGTACATAGGCGAGCTTAATACTAAAAAGTATTTTCTTCCAGCTAACCTTTTATGATGAGGATAATGGATGGGGATGGATGTACCACCAGGGAGCCCAATTTTACATCCAAAGTAAAAACGCAGTAATGGCTATTACTGCGTTCGTCCTTACGAGGGCAGTACCTTCCTTCACCTTCACATTTTGGTAAGTCGATTTTTTCTATATTATTATTTTTATTCTATCATTGTTTCTTTCGTGCATTTCATTCGCTAACCAACGTTTATCCTCGTCTGCCCCTGGCTTAAGACAATTCTATTTTACTTCAGAACAAACTGGGTTATTAGAATAATTGGATATTCGCATTTGAAAGGCGGGAACCGCTTTAGGGCGGAAAACACCGCTTTTCTACTTCTCGTTAAATATATGCAGTTTGCCATTGAGGGCGCTTTGAACTTTTGCTTAGGAAAGTAAGATAATGACTATATGATTAGCAAATAGAGTAGTTTCCAGGGTCAAAATAATTAAATTCTATTTTGTCCGTATTTTAGATTATAAAAAAATATTGGACTCGTATTTTTTCTTTTTTCGATTAAACAAAAAATAAGAAAGATATAGCCCGTTAAAGTTACGTGTGACGTCACTCCGTGCTAAAAAATGCAGCACGGCGTGACGTCACACGTAACTTGAATGGGCTTTTTTGGTAATTTTGGTCATTTTTGGTCTAATTTACAAATAAAAAAATACGTGTCCCTTATTTTTGAATAATCTAAAAGACGGACTAATTACATTTTTTAGGGCAACTAGCCCATTGGCCATGCTACGTTTTTAATATGAACGGAAATTTCAAGTCTTTTAGTGCTTTTAGCACAATTTCTATTTATCAGTCTGTAATTTTTAAGTTATTCTATGAAAGCCTTGACTTAAAATGGATTTTCTATGACGTCAGCAAATACAGTATGAGTATGAATCCTTCGCCTTAGAATAAAATTATGACATTTGTTTGTTTTTTGGTATGTAGACAAAGACTGACTCTTTAATCATGCTCTGATGACGTCAAAAAAACCAATGTATAATGTACGACCCCTAACAAATAAAATGAGTGTTATTTTATTCCAGTTATTTTCATAGTTACAAAGGACGGAAAATGGAAATTACAAACAGCATCAGATGTGAGAAGTTGATAGCCCTTTGCTTTGTAACAAAAGATTGAACTTCTGCTTTCTGCTTTAAGTCAATGCGCGCGCACGTATTAAACTTTCTAGATGTCAATAATGGTATAAAAATCTCGTCACGTGATCCGACGATGACGTATCTGATCTGTAATAGCGTACACTATTCGAATCGAGGCCCTGAGGCATGGTTAAAATTTCACGTTAAGGTACCATCTCCGCAAAATACCTATGATTTTCTATTTCGTAAAGTTTCCAAATGGTGTTTAATTGGGGAACTTTTGATGGTTCGATCTTCAGAGTCTTGTCCAGCATAAT
Organism: Yponomeuta plumbellus; assembly: GCA_947310845.1. Taxonomy (NCBI): domain Eukaryota; kingdom Metazoa; phylum Arthropoda; class Insecta; order Lepidoptera; family Yponomeutidae; genus Yponomeuta; species Yponomeuta plumbellus. Next base: position 16,807,425 of record OX371194.1, read on the forward strand.
TTGACGAGCACTCCCTCAAATCAGTATTAGCTACAGTTTTGTTGCCTAAGAGTAATTTTACGGTAGATGAGTTGTACAACTCATGGAATTAAATAAAAAGAATGCATCTTTTGCTGGCCGCTGCATTAATGTACTTAACATCAATGCTGCGGCCAGCAAAAGAGGCATTGATGGAAGAACGTGTAAATGTGGGCCGATGCGAAGCCTTTCCGTGGCGAAGCCTGTTCAGCGAATCGGAACTTTTCCCGCGGCGGTAGAGTTAATTTGTTTTTTTTTTCATTACACAGCTTTCTATTTGCAAGCCAATTCGAAATTTAAATAAGACCTTTCACGTTACCTCCTTGGTTGCCATGTTTCGGAGTTAAAGATTTAAGATAAAAGGAGAAAGAAATATTTCAGTTTATCTCTAAGAAGGTTGTCAAAATGGTGCTCAAATTTCCAAGCCTGTTTGAGAAAATAATTTTTGCAAAAAAGGCGTTTTGTCTAATTTTATTTTAGCATCACGTTGTAGGTATATGTAGAAATGTTCCAGGAGCAGACTTAATTGATTAAATGAGTAGATTGATTAGCTATTGAATTGAGAATTGACTTTTTTCAAGGATATTTTCAGTACACTTAATAGGTTTCAATAGCTTTCAAGAGACATCATAAAGCAGAACACCAAACGAATGCAAATAATTTATTAGTGAAATTTGAGTTGGTACAAACACAACATAGTACATACCTACAAGTGTATTATTTTATTTCCCACATCATTGATGACACTATTTGCTTTAATCTCTGTTTTTTTTTTTTTGTAGAACTCTGTTTTGTACATTGTAATTAAATACTCAATGGTATCCCCCAATGGTAGCACGCAGAACTGATGGCCGATGAGGCTGAAAAGTTCTCGAATGGAGACCACATATCGGCAAGCGCAGCGTAGGACGTCCAGCCACAAGATGGACAGACGATCTCATCAAAGTGGCGGGAAGACGCTGGATGCAAGCCGCTTCCGACCGGTCTTTTTGGAAATCCATGGAGGAGGCCTATGTCCAGCAGTGGACTTCTTGTGGCTGAATGATGATGATGATGAACTCAATGGTAAACTTTCATGCCATACCTATGTCTCGTTAGCGATCTATATTTCTTCTGTGAAATTTCTATCCAAAAAGTATGCATATCGCTCATTTGCGACAAGAATGTGACAAAGTAAAAATCTCAATTTGTGGTAAAACGCATTTGAAAGTTTAAAATTCCTGTAACTTTTTAATTATTATGTTTAGACTATTCAGCTCGATACAACATAACTTCAAAGTTTCCGTTTTTTTAGATCAATTGCATTCAGACCTTTAAGTCAGTTATTAAATTTATTATGATTATTTATTTAAAAAAGGGTCCTCCTTGTTGCGTTGTTCTTGTAAAAAATTTGCAGTATTGCAAAACAAACAGATACGTACCGTTTTTTTTTAAAAAAAATTGAATAAAAATGTAAACCTTTACAAGTTATATCGTATTGTTACGTTTTAATTGATAATCTGTAATCTAAATGTATGGAACATTTTAATTAAGACACGTTACTGTCGTAGAAATCTCTTTATTTTTGTATTTTGTTTTACAAAATGAAAGATATTTTAGCGAAGTTATTGTAGTTTTGCAGGTGTTGTTTCTCTATTAGTGCTAATCTGTACGTACGCAGGCGGTAGTTGATTTTTAGGTGCAATTCCTTCATCAAATAGTCTTTTTTTTGCTTTTTTTGCAGGTGTTGTTTCACCATTAGTGCTCTTCTGTACGTCTGCAGGCGGTAGTTGATTTTTAGGTTCAATTTCTTCATTCAACGGTTTTTCTTTTTTAGCACGTCTTGTTTCTACATTGGAGCTCATCTGTACGTCTGCAGTCGGATATTAATTTTCAGATACAAATGTTGATGTTTCTTTTCCTGTGGGCGCGATGCTTGCAATGGCATCCAGCATTTCTTGTCTCATTTTATCGTCATTTCCTGTCATCATTTGTTTAGCTGTGTTATCTATTTCTTCATTTAAAATCGTTCTCATTTTTTTGTTTCTCATCAGTCTGTAAGTATAGTACGTATATCAGTCTTATTAGGGTTTTCGTTGTCGACCATAATTATATCTTCATCTTCACCTTCACTAGAACTCTCAATTCTTTGTTGATCTTGAACTAATTCGTAGTCAGCATCCTTCACTGAGTCGTCAGAGTCTGCAGCAAAAGTTTATATAAAATTTTAATTATTACAATACTGGGGAATAACAAAGCGATATCATTAAAATATAGAAACTAACATTATCATCATAAAGAGAGAGAGAGAGAGAGAGAGAGAGAGAGAGAACACCTTAGTGTATACACCAGGGAATCATCATACTCGTTCTTAAATTTCATAACTTTCCTATTGTTTTGATGCATTCCTAGTAAATAATAATATTGTTGTTCATTGTGATTCCCACAAACCTACTCTTTGAAAAAAAATAGTATACTTCGTGATTTATTAAATGGGTTCATTAGTGTGCACTGTGAATAAAAATATTGCTATATTGTTATTATAAGTGAACATAGTATACCTTCAATAATTGATGGTATTGATGAGATGTGCTGCTGCTCCAAGAACTAGTCGAGTCGCAACGAGGCCGGTTACATTGCAGTTGTTGTTCTTCCGGTGCTGATTCACATGCTAAAAAATAAATTGATTGTTTAATTCATTTGTATTTCAAGAATCGGTATTATCTTTTCATTTCTACAACTTATGTGCATTAATTCCTTGGACAAGATTTAGGTACAATCTTCCTAGACCGTGATTCCATCTGAAAAATAAATTTTAATTAGACAATGTTTTTATCATTTATAATGCAACATTGCAAGCTATTCGTTGTAAAAATGTATTATTTTTTATCAAGAATGTGTTAACTTGAGATAACCAACATTAAGACCAAACATTTTGTACTTTTATTATCAACTGTAACGGAACATCTTAAATTAACCCACAAAAAACATTGTTTATTTCAGCAACAACGGTACAATCCTATGTAAACCATAGCATGCGACTACTATTTTTACTACAATAATGACCCACATAAAAGTGTCCCGTTATAGCTGCAAAAATAAATCACTAAAAAAACGAAAAAACTGTATTTACCTTTTCATCAAAACCGTGACACCATGAGCTGTTACGTTTTTGCCGCAATCGGGCAGCACTTTCCTCCTCAAGCGAGGGGCGAAAACTGATGTGAACCGATCTTGCATTAAACTTGGGGGCGGAAAGAGATGGCGCTAAACCGATAGTCACCGACCTTTTCCCTCATTACTCGGTCATTTTCGGCGCTAGAAATATCGCGTTTTAGCAGAAAGTAGAGCGCAAAGCGCCGGATTCTACTGTATCATTATTCCATAACGATACATATTTGCGTTAACACGTTCTTGTCGCAAATGAGCGATATATTAACTTCATGGTGTGTACGACACAGTGGGATCCAAGAAGGTCACTATAGTCTGTGCAATCTGTGGAAGAGCAGTTAATCTGTGGTGTTCAATTTTTGGCGGGAAGTTTTGAACTTTTGGCGGGTCTGTGGAGAATAAAAGTCTTAAATTGAGTTGTATTCTATGATTGTATTGTTTTTCTCTAGTTAATAAATATGTGTTATAGTTATCACAGCACATTTTCTAGATAAAAGTCTCTACGTTGTGATTAATAATGGTAGAGAAAGTTGTATATCGTGAGACAGGTGTCACCAATGATATAAGTCAAATAATAATTGGGTATTTGACAAAATGTCAAATGAGTTACTTTTAAAACGGAATTTTGTAAGAAAATACTTGCTTGTGACGTCACATTTCAGAGAACTCTTTTGATGTTTCATGTATTAAAAAATTGTAATAACTAGTACTAAATGATTAAAGAATACATTTTCCGAAAAATTTTGTTATTTTCGTTTTAATCGGGCATCTGAAATAATTTATTGTTGATAGTGTCAAATACCGCATTGACGTCACCAATGGCGGGTTACTACGCCTACCCTGATAATATTCGCAAAGCCCGTTCTTGGAATTATTTCAAAGCCCTTTCCCGGGAACACTTTCTCGACCAATGTTACCCCAACCTCCCTAGTATTTTAATATATATTATGTGCTTAAGTATATATTAATGTGTAAGTTTATTTAATACACCAGTACATACATACATGCTCACGCCTATATCAAAGAGGGGTAAGCAGAGACCAGGGACTGCCACTTGCCACGATCTTGACAGATCAGTTGTATAGTATGTTTTTAAACTTATTTAGTTACTATTCTTTTGCACGCCTACAGACTCTTTTCATTACCTTCTACGGTTGACTGACAGAAAATGCTTATGGCATTAAGTCTGCCGCATTGTCTTGTACTTAAAAAATGTAATTGCAATAAAAGTAGCAATAAATAAATATATGTGTATATTTGTAAATTTTTGGTCCGGATCAACTTACGTGTACATAGAATTAAATTTGTGTGTTGTATTTTAGTAGGCTTTCTCTTATCTGTTTTACTAATACAAGTACATCACTTGATGTCTTGCATTCATTACACGCATAAGTCATTAAGCGTGAAGTTTACTACTTAATCTTATATATTGTTAACATTTATGATGTAGCACCAGACAGAGCATAGTCGTTGAAGTTATGGATGTCTTCTAACAAGTTATCAGCGACACCGGTTATTGTTGATCTTCGGGTCTATGACCCAGCTTCGTGTTTTTTTTCTTTTCCTTAATCACGTTCAACAGTGTTCCTATCCTCTGCATATCGTATCCTGTGTCTTTATCAGCAGTGCAGTTTATTGCAAATTTAGGCTTTAGATTTTCTACTTCTTTTTCTACATTTGCTTCTGCGAGTTGATCTTTCACGTTAATAAGTTCTTCCTTTAGAGACTGGTTGTAGAGATTGGTTTACACATATAAACATCAGTTTTACTATTTCACGTATCGTCTTCGCTCTGTTTTATTTACTGGTATCTGTGTGCGGACTACACTTTTTTGAAATCGAATTTCTAGTTTTACTTGATTTATTTGAGCATTCAGGTTTTTGTTTTCTAAATTAATTATTTTCGACATCGTTTTCTGAGCTTAGTAACATTGATTTAAGTTGAATAATTTGTTAATAAAGCAAATGGACTGTTTTGATGTTTTTAGGCCATGCTATCTGTATAATCTGCACTCTTGGACATTAATTCTGTAGTTAATGTTAATGATGTTAATGATGATGGTGTGCCATTAGATGAAATGAAAAAAACTTTCATAAAAAAAGGTTATAAAAAGAAAATTACTAGCTCTCAAACTAGGCTTCACTATGCTAACCAGATAATTTAATTCCTTTGAAAACACAAAAATGTTAATAAAGTCGATTTGTGTATGGCTTAATAGGCATTCTCCTTTACAGTTTATATGACCAAGCGCCTGTACCAGGAAAATACAGTATTAAATCTTAACCTCATTTTCAGGGCCTAACGTAAGTTCACGTTATAGATAACCTTGCCGTGCCGGTAATAATAGGATATTTATTTATAGCGTGCCTCGCTTGTACATGATAATTTCGAATTCGTTAGACGTATTTTAAGGGGACATTTTAACAATTGGTAAACATATTCATTCGCTCTTTTACTTATTTACGCATATCAAACGACAAAAAAGAAACAATTTATCAACGTTACCGTACTTTATATCATTGAATTTGGATTTACAGTTTCGAAAAAAGAGTTGAAAATCACAAATTTTTACGTTAACTTAATTTATTTAATACTTTTACTATTTATAATAATTAAATGTAAATTCATCAATAATGTTATTAAACTATCAAGAATAAGAGTGTCAAGGCCTTGTGAAAAAGCAAAATTGTAGAAAAACTAAAAAATTCGACCACTGATGTAAGACGTCCTCCCTGTTCCCTAAATTGAAGAAAACATGCTTTATAAATAGAAATTGAATAATGAGACTTTATTTATTTTTCATTCTGTCGTTCTCAGTTGTAATTGCCGACACGAGTAAACCTGGATTTGTGTCCTCTAAGCATCTGGGTGAAGTGTCTTTGCGATCCGGAATGTCGTTTATGGATCCTAACCTTACTACGTGAGTATGGGAGATTGCTACTCGAGAGAAACCCAAAATGTTGCAGTGTTGTCAACACCTACGTTGGTCTAGGTCTTGAGGACTGCAGGGCTCTCTTCAATAACAAACTTTATTCAAAATACGTTTAACATTTATTGGTTTAGGACGTAATAAGAACACTGCCCTCGTAAGGAAGAACGCAGTAATAGCCATTACTGCGTTTTTACTTTGGATGCAAAATTGGGCTCCCTGGTGGTATATCTATTTGTGAAAAAATAATGGTGGCTGTAGGTCTACTAGAAACCTGAAATTTCAGTAAGAAAATATGCAGTAATGTATGAAATCCTTCTAATCCTAAGAAATAAATAGCTATTTACTCAAAACTGCGTTTTTACGATTGCTGCTTTTTTCCTTACGAGGGCAGTACAATATTCTGTGTGCACAACCGATCGGTGCGGCGGCGCGTGAAGCAGAGAGCGCGGGTTCGATCGATTTGACGTTTGGAGGGGGTGGCGGGTGTTGCCATCCAAAGTTACGTTTTGGTTTTGCTTGATCATAGGCGTTAACACCTACCACAAGCTCTTTCTCTGCGCGCCCCAACTCGTCTCCGAGCTTCAGGTCGGCCGCTATCCGCATGGCCTCGAGGACGGTCAGCCGGGGCTGCAGCAGGTCGTCCTGCATTATGTAGCTGCTCAGCTTCTTGAACACCCGCATGTCCCGGGTGTGGCCGTTGACTGTGATGCGACCGGTGACGCCGTTTGACCTGCGAACAAAAATAATTTAAAGCATGAAATAGTTATTTGTTATGCAAGGCTGCAAAGTGGGTATTTGGCGCAAGTGTGGAAATTGAAAGGAATCTAAGATTCAAATTCCGACAAATTTACGTGAATATTTGCGTGATAATTTTCAACTTTTTAAATTTTTCTTTTTTTTCCAGTTGCTTTCAGAAATTACTCTCTTATGTTTCAATTTCTATATGTAATAAACATTAAAATTGTGTTTTATTTAATCGATTAATTAGTCAAAATATGTAACTTAAACTGAAATACTATTTATAATTAAACCTATTCGACGTAAAATAAAGTGTAGATAAAAAAATTAAAATCTGTAATAAAAAAAACATGTTTCTGATTGCATTAGGAAATCAGTCACGCGTTGAAGGAGTTTTATATTATGCTGCGGCCACACTTGAAGGCGAAGATTCGTGTTCGCGTTGTCGCGATAAAATTTCGTGTTCGCTCTACGGCGAAGAGCTTGGCCACATCAAATAAACCTTCGCTACGTCGCGACAATCTAGAACGTTGCTAAATTCATTTTGCCCTTTGATGTGCGGTATTTTACCGACAGCAGCGCGAAGGATGTTTGTATTCGCGATGATGATTCGTGATAGGACGAATTTTTTGGCCAGATATGTCGCGACAACGCAAATCTTCGCGTTATAGCGATAGTGTGGCCGTACCATTATAAAAAATTTACTTTCCACGCTAGCGGATAAAATTGGCTTTTCCACACAGATTTCGCGCTATAAAATGAGGTTTTCCGAGCGAGTGAGGTAAAAAAACAATTGTTTTGAAATTTTCCTCGTCCTCATTATTTAGAATAGAATAGAATAGAATAGAATATTCTTTATTGTATGTACATCAGGAATTACATTAGTACTCATGATCTAAGTTACCAAAAAATACACTTATCCTAATCCATCTAATCAGTTTCTTGCTCTATCTAAACGAAAGTATTTTTTTATTATGTTTTACGTATTTTGTGTGGGTGTGTGTGTATGCGTGTATCTAGTGTACTTATCTTTGTAAATATGTTTTTTTTCGGAACTATATTTTTTCTATTCTATGAAATAATATAATTCTATAATATTATTCAGAAAGTGACTTTAATTGCGTTCAAGTCAACAGTGAAATAAGACCTGTTTTAGTTAGACATAACAGTCCTTTCCTTTTGCGAAAAGGCTTATTTAATGCTTGTTTTAGTACCCAAAAAGGATGCTTAAAACGGGAAAGTAAATTCACCGTAAAACAAGGCCGCGTACTTTTTTGACGTCCTCCCCTCGCGTTTAGTGAGAAAGGACATCTTTCGTGAAATTAATTAAGAACTTTTTCGTGTCGTCGAGGCGTATTCATTAAAATATTGATTCAATTAAGCGGTTTGGTAAATAAAGGGGGACTTTTAGTCCTAAAAACGTCTCGGCAGAACTTTTACCTTAAAACGTGACTATTTATATCCTAAATTACATGATTGTTGAGGTTTCTGGTCGGTAAAACATAACATAGCATCTACATACAGGCACATACATTGCTTCTGGCCCCACACTAGGATACCCCGTGTCGTGGGAATCAGAAACAGCGACGTCACAAACATGGAAACATCCAAGACCTGGGTTCCATTTTTTTGTACCCAGCCAAAATCTAGTACTATGTGAACCTCTAAGAAATACCTACTATACAATAGCCCTGTGGCTATGTATGTAGCCCTGGTGTATGTAAACTCAGACCTGTGCACTATGGTCGAAGTACTGATGGCCGTTGGGGTGGTAAGTTCTGACCTGGGGGCCGCAAACCGGACGCAGCGTGGGCAGGCCCCAACCAGGACCGAGATTTTGTAAATGCATTGTAGTATAATGACAACTGCATTAACGTGGCGATTTAGTTTCATTGCCGCTTCAAGTCTACGCGCGCACGCATATAAAACCTTCTAGGCGTCAATGATATGAAAAAAACACGTCACGTGGCCCGACCGTGTATCTGTCATCGTACTGTAATGCACTAGCAGAATCGAGGCCTAGATGCTCTGACTACATGGTTACGGTTACTGGGAGTCGTAGGTTGCGGGTGGCCCAAGATCGGGAAAACCATGAGAGAGGCTTACGTTCTTCACGGGATGTCAAATGGCTGATGATGGCATGATGGCTATATGGCTGGTGTATTCGTCAACAACAAGGCTTTTTGCTAGCGGCCATACTGAATATAGATAAGGGCAGCATTTCTGCGTGACGTCCGATTCGAATACCACAAGAAACAATGATTTAACTTCTGAGTTCCGTGTGAACCCGTAGTGGGAAGGGAATATACCACGTGAAGGTATAATTTCATAGGAAACCTGAGTATCTGATTTGACCGTGTTGTGTTCACATTATTCAACCGTTAAAACATTTTAACAAAAAAAAACATACTACTTGAAACAAAAAAAGTGAGGAAGGCGCCTGAACAGGCAAATTTAAGACGTAATAATATGATTTTGTCGTGGATGTCATGCCAAAGCCGCACCAAATTGAAATGGAACCACACGGGAAAGGAATCATCAAAATCGGTTAACCGGTTAAAATCGGTTAAGACTAAATGTATTCTTGTACATTCACCACACATAAAAAAATCTGATGTCAATTTAATTTCGCACCTTCTCTAGAAAACTGTCATATCACAAAAAACATAGTTTTGAGAAAAAGGAAATTAAGTGATTTCCGTCTTATATTTTTTGCCATTGCGGTAAATTTCTAATAATTTTACGTGGTGGTAAATATAATATTTACTACAATGGCAAAAAATATAAGACCGAAATCACTTAATTTGCGTTTTTCTCAAAACTTGTTTTTTTGTGATATGACAGTTTTCTAGAGGAGGTGTGAATTATAGTGGGGCACACGCTCGACTGCTTGCATAATGATACTAACTCTTGCACCTTAGTAAACTCGAATTTGTTAGCAAATACAAATATTTAGGCTTAACAATTGATTGCAACATGAGTTGGAAAACTCACATCGAAAGTGTCTGTAACAAGTTAAGATTAATTTTAAGTAAATGTTACAATTTAAAATTCGTAATTAATAGAAAAACAATGTTACTTTTGTATCATGCGCTGGGAGATGCTGTCATAAGCTACGGATTAAGTACCTATGGGCGCACCTTAACTTCGTATCTTGATAAGATAAAGATATTGCAAACTCGATTGTTAAAACTACTAGTCGACAAAAACACGAAAGAAAAGTGTAACAGAAATTACTGTAAACTTTAAAAAAAAATGTAAGATACTGTCAGTACACGAAAAAGCAAAATTTCTGATAGCAGTAGAAAACTTTAAATGTAATAAATTTAAGATTAATAAACTGTCTAGGCCAAATGCTAGAAAACCTGGAAACAGATACATAATACCAAAGATGTGTAACTATTATGGTGAGAGGACGAGAAAGTTCCTACTACCCAAAATCCTAAATAGCATTGATTTTTTAGAAGAAGAATGTAAAAGTAAAGCCGTATTTAAGTATAAGTTAAAAAGGTTCTTGCAGGATAGGTTTGACTCGAAACTGTGAGATCAAATTCTAAAAATATTTTTTTCTACTTATGGTTGTACTGGGTGAATGTGGTAATAAGTAAATAGTCCGACTCACTCAGTTCGATGGTATTTATTTCTAAACACCAGTAGTCCAAATTTACAGAAGGCGCAGAAGGAACACGAAACAGGTACACGAAACACAAGCACAAAGCACAGGCGAAAGTCAGTTAGAAGTAGAAGAAATGTAGCGGCATAGAAAAACAAGTACAGCGGAATTTATACGTAAAAGCGTACAGCGTCTAGATATTATCGCATAGAGGCAAGCGGCATGCGCTCCGCGTCGTAAAGAGATATCGACTGACTAGGTGGAGGTGCGCGGCCGCAGACCGGCAGGGCTGGCGTAAAACCAGTCCTGCCTAGTGATGGGACGATGATAGGTCGATGGCAAGTTTGTCGACATCGACAAACTAGTACTAATGCTGTGACACATGAATATCAATAAAGTAATTAGAACTACATATATATTAATAGGGATACATTTACATAATTAGATATAGTTATTTTATATGTAAATATTTATTGTAGTAATGTAAGTTAATTTTAAGTTTTTATTTTATTTGTAAATAGATATAATATTTTTGTGTAATTTAGTGTAGGTTATGTATGTGTAAGTGCTTACAACACAAAGTAGCCTACACCACCCCCCTCCAGAGACCGTCATGGGCGATAAAGATTATTGAATTTCACCCTGCGTCCAGAACGTGTGGTATATTCTTTCTGGATATCTGGAACGGGTTCAGTTTCAGGTTGGTCAGTCAGTATGAAGGCCGGCTTAATGCGGTCTATCGATACTGTGACTTCTTTTCCTTTTCGGAGAATTTTAAATATTTTTTCATCTCGAGACACAACTTTATAGGGGCCGGAATATGCTGGTTGGAGGGAACCACGTAATGTGTCATCGCGAAGGAAGACGTGATCACTGGTTGCTAATTCCTTGTATACGAACACCTTGGGCTTACTATGACGAGAAGCTGGTATGGGTCGTAATTTTTCAGCAATTCGTTTGAGTCGTGCGGAGAATTCTGATAAGTCTGTCGTACTGCCGTCGACAGGCTCAAAGAACTCGCCAGGTAGCCTTAACGGCTCTCCGTAAACGAGTTCGGCAGAAGAGCTTTGGAGATCGTCCTTGAAAGCGGTTCTAATTCCTAGCAGGACCCATGGCAAAGACTCTGTCCATCTGTCGTTAGCGTGGCAGACTATTGCGGCTTTAAGTTGGCGGTGGAAGCGCTCCACCATACCATTGCACGCGGGGTGGTATGCGGTAGTCCGTTTGTGCTGAAAACCGGCTGTCTTAGACAGACTTGCGAATAAGGCTGACTCGAATTGTCGACCTCGATCAGTCGTTATGTCTGTAGGACAGCCAAATCTAGCAATCCATGTTGACAAGAGCGCTTTAGCCACGGTTTCTGCCGTAATGTCGTCTATCGGTACTGCTTCCGGCCATCGAGTAAATCGATCTACTACCGTTAGACAGTATCGATAGCCTTCAGAGATAGGTAGGGGACCGACCAAATCTATGTGGATCTGTTTAAAACGCACGCGGGGTAAAGCAAAAGTGCCCAGGGGTGCGGTGACATGGCGGTTCACTTTAGCCTTTTGGCAGGCAATGCAAGAACGCGCCCACTCCCTGCAATCCTTTCGGATCCCGGGCCATACAAAACGCTCTGCTATAAGTTTTGCAGATGCAGTGGCCCCGGGGTGGCTAAGAGAGTGAAGGCTCTCAAAGACCTGCTTCCGATGGAACTTGGGGACAAAAGGCCTAGTCGTCGGTGTACTGACGTCGCAGTATAGTGGAATACGACTTCCAGGGATATTAAGTCTCTCCAAGCGCAGAGAAGATCCTTCGGCTAAAAGGTTTTGTAGCTCTTGGTCTGAGGGTTGGCCCTTGGCTAACGTCTCAAGGTCAACCGGTGCTCCCAACTCCTCGATCCTCGACAAGGTATCGGCCACAATATTATCTTTGCCCGATATGTGACGTATATCGGTCGTGAATTGGGCTATAAAATCGAGGTGACGGAATTGTCTGGGCGAACAGTTTTTCTTCCGTTCGTGGAATGCAAAACTGATCGGCTTATGGTCCGTGTATACAACAAAGTGCCGGGCCTCGAGCATATGCCGGAAATATTTTATGCCTTCATAGATTGCGAGCAACTCCCTGTCGTAAGGCGAATATTTGACCTGGGACGGGCTCAGCTTCCTGGAAAAGAAGGCTAATGGCTGCCATGCATTGTCTTTAAATTGTTGAAGGACTGCGCCAATTGCCTTATCGCTGGCGTCAGTCACCAAGGCAAGTTTGGCGGTACAGTCGGGGTGCGCTAGTAAGGCGGCATTTGCCAGACTGTCTTTGCATGCATCAAAGGCCTTTAAGGCTTCGCCTGTCAAAGTGATGGGCTGTGAACCTTTTGCAGAACCTGTTAACATGGTATGTAAAGGAGTCTGGATTTCGGCAGCGCGAGGAAGAAATCTCCTATAAAAATTGAGCATGCCTAAAAATGCCTTGAGTTGACGCACGGTTGTCGGAGTGGGAAAGTCTTTTATCGCTTGCACCTTAGAGTCCAGTGGTCGAGAGCCTTTTTCGGAGATGGAGTAACCTAAAAATGTCACTTCTGGCTCACCGAGAACACATTTGGCGGTATTTACCAGCAAACCATAATCTTTCAGCTTGGTAAAGATTTGGCGGAGGTGCTGCTCGTGTTGTTGCTCATCCTTGGAAAACACCAAGATATCATCCAGATAGCAATGGATGAAATCGAGCTCTCTGGTGATTTCATCCATGAACCGCTGGAAGGTTTGGCCGGCATTCCGAAGCCCGAAAGTCATAAAAGGAAATTCGAATAGACCGAAAGGCGTGGTTATTGCGGTCTTCGGAATGTCGGCTGGATTGACAGGTATCTGATTATAGGCTTTTAGTAAATCTAGTGTGCTGAAAATTTTGCAACCAACAAGATTATGCGCAAAATCGTGTATGTGCCTAATCGGATACATGTCAGGCACGGTGCGGGCATTTAGCATACGGTAATCACCACAGGGACGCCAACCGTTATCCTTTTTGGGCGCCAGGTGAAGAGGTGATGCCCAGGGACTCTGCGAAGGTCGGGCTGTACCGTTGGCGAGCATGGACTGGAACTCCTGTTGAGCTATTTTTAATTTGTCCGGTGCCAACCGGCGAGGGGTGCAAGAGACTGGGGGGCCTGGAGTCGTGCGTAAATAGTGGACAGTATTGTGTGATGTGTTGTGACTGCGTTGTGTACCAGTTGGTCGAGTGACTTCGGGGAATTCGTTAAGAATTTTGTGATACCGAGAATCACCAGTCAAGATCTTGACAGAAGCTATACTAGTACAATTAACAACTTTGGCTAAAGATGATACAGAGGTTGTACTATCTAGTAAGCGTTTGTTATGACAATCTACAATGAGGCAAAAGTAGTTTAAAAAATCTACGCCTATGATAGGTTTGGTAACATCTGCTACTACAAAGCGCCAACTGAATTGCCTACGTAAGCCAAAATCCAAATTAAAATGTACGTAACCATAAGTCGCAATATTAGTTCCATTGGCAGCACACAAGTTATAGTCCGTTTTAGCACGACGGTCATGGACGAGGGACCGGGGGAAGACGCAGATGTCGCTTCCAGTGTCGACCAGAAACTGCACCTTCGACGCTCGGTCCGTGATGAACAGGCGACCAGTAGAAGATGTTGGGCAGTCAGCAGTCGCCATTATCGACCGCCCCTGGCATTTCCCGGTTTGTAGTCGCAGGGAGTCATGCATCTGTTCGCCTTCTCTCCAAACTTACTGTGATACCAGCAAAGCGGGTACTTGCGGTAGTTTGACTGCGAGCGCTTCGACCTGGAGGCTGATCTGCGGTGTGGTGATCCTGAAGTTCGCGAGCGGGATCTGCCGTTCCTTTGAGATGTGAGCTTCTGGAACTGCTTCCGAAGCTCCGCAACTTCCCTCGTAACAACGTCCAGCGAGGAACCGGGGTTAGTCTGGCTCGTGGAAGCCACGGACAGCGATGGTGAGGCCAGCTCGTGGATACGATCGGCCAAGTCCGCTAGATCATCGATGGGAGCTGCAGTCGGTTGACCAGCGAGCACCGTCTGAATTCCGTGGGAGAGGCGACTCACCCAGATCGTGCGCAAAAAGTCGTCGGGGACGTTGGCTCCTGCGAGTCCCTTTAGATGGCGCAGGAACTGTGACGGTTTCCGGTCACCGAGCTCCTCATGCATAAGTAGCTGCTTCAGCTTCTTTTCTCTGGACTGTGTCAATCGCTTTATCAACTCCGATTTCAGTTTCTGATACTTATCACTGGCAGGCGGGTTGATAATGAGATCCTTGACTTCACGCGCGTACTGGTTGTCGAGCTGGCTGATGACGTAGTGAAACTTTGTGACGTCACTACTGATGCCGGATATGACGAACTGGCCCTCTACTTGTGCGAACCAGATCTCGGGTTCTTCTGGCCAGAAAGGTGGAAGACGAGCGCCGACTTTGAAAACATCGACATTTTTTGTCGACTCTTTCCCATCACTATTGGGCGTTGGCTGCTTGTTCGTTTCACTCGTACCTTCGTATTTTTCCATGATTCAAATGCGGGGTCACCAGTATGGTTGTACTGGGTGAATGTGGTAATAAGTAAATAGTCCGACTCACTCAGTTCGATGGTATTTATTTCTAAACACCAGTAGTCCAAATTTACAGAAGGCGCAGAAGGAACACGAAACAGGTACACGAAACACAAGCACAAAGCACAGGCGAAAGTCAGTTAGAAGTAGAAGAAATGTAGCGGCATAGAAAAACAAGTACAGCGGAATTTATACGTAAAAGCGTACAGCGTCTAGATATTATCGCATAGAGGCAAGCGGCATGCGCTCCGCGTCGTAAAGAGATATCGACTGACTAGGTGGAGGTGCGCGGCCGCAGACCGGCAGGGCTGGCGTAAAACCAGTCCTGCCTAGTGATGGGACGATGATAGGTCGATGGCAAGTTTGTCGACATCGACAAACTAGTACTAATGCTGTGACACATGAATATCAATAAAGTAATTAGAACTACATATATATTAATAGGGATACATTTACATAATTAGATATAGTTATTTTATATGTAAATATTTATTGTAGTAATGTAAGTTAATTTTAAGTTTTTATTTTATTTGTAAATAGATATAATATTTTTGTGTAATTTAGTGTAGGTTATGTATGTGTAAGTGCTTACAACACAAAGTAGCCTACACTACTCATTATAAAAAAAAACAAAATGTTGAACTAGCGATTTAAGTAGCTGCTAAAGATAAAAGTTTATAAGAGAGGTACAGTGGACAGCTGATGGCTTTTGCATTGCGTAGCACAGTCATTGTGGCCGAATACAGAGTGTAAATGTAGTGGTGGGTCAGCTGTCGACTGTACCTACTTTCACATTAATTTTATGGAATAGCTACCATTTACGTTAAAAGAGTGCGATTAATTCGCCAACAAACTGCCACGCAGTTTGGCAAATAATTTATAAAATTTAAAACTCTGCGATAGAAACGTAAGTCAATAAATTAAAAAAAAAAAACCCGGTAAAAGTTCTCAGGCAAGAAACATAATATATAAAAACAAAAAAAAACAGTCGAAATGAGTCCTTTTTCGAAGTCGGTTAAAAACCACTAAAGTTTGAAGAATGAAATAGGTATAAACCGATGGATTTACTCACGCATAACCGACGAGGATATTGAGAAGTGAAGACTTGCCAGCGCCGGAAGGCCCTAGAATGCATGTCAACTCGCCAGACCTGAACTCCCCCGATACTCCGTGGAGGATTTCACGTTCACCTGCAAACAGAAAAAAAGTTAGATTCGAAATAGGAAAATATCATCCATCGAGAACTTTTTTTTTTATCCAGCAAGTGGTTTTTTTAAACATTTTATGAGCGGAAATCCAAAAAAATATTCAAAGTAACCCACAGACTATGACTGCTATTGAACGAAGTAAAATTATTTATGTGAAAAAACAGACAAAGAAACGTGTCCGTATAGTTGGCTTTCACGTGGTCGAATTTAGTAATTTCAAGTATGCCACCGAACTGTGTACTTATAGTGCCTAATAGTGCTACAAGGCACAATTCGCTAGGACAAGTATTTCCGGAGATATTCAGGCGACTCACTGAGGCAGCCAACTAGACGTCTACTTAGCAGACACATCACAAACGGCTGTGTATAGAGTTATGGTTTGTATGCCAGATAATTGTGCGCTAATAGTGCTCCCTACATGCCCAGTTTCCAGAATAGTGCTTCAATACAAGCTGAGAAAACATACCATATTGTTGAGGCAGCCAACTAGACGCTTTTTCTTACCATGATTTCTTCGTAACGGCGTAGAGTTTTAAAACAAAAACTATACCAAATAACTGTGCGTTACTAGTGCCTCTTAATGAAACACAAATGTCCCCGAAACACCTATGCGTTTCACCAAGAAATTAATGCGAACTGCTACGTACGAAACAATAATTTTGGAATCAATTAAAATGAAGTCTTATGAAAACGCAATTAGGGTGAAAATTGTTTGCAACAATTATATGATACCGTCAAGCAGAAAAGTTATTATTACACTCACTGCCATCCACTTAGTGGCTAGTTGCTCCAAAGCAGGCTGCGCTGCGTACACTGCGTGTCTTGGGCATTGGTGGTCAATAGTGGGCTAATGATGAACAAGACACGGTATTCGTTTACGTTCTCCCTCACAAATTGTGTACGACTGCGGTGGCGAAGCTCAAAAGGAGAATAATATTTCAAATGTTGTACCGTATGTCCAGATGACCCGCTTTGGTGGGATGTTCCTGGTTTTAGGTTGTTGTTCCCAGGGTGCCTATCGAGACTCTTTTACCTACTCTGCCTTCACTGTCTGTCTTTCCCTATCCAACCTTTGAAGGGCTGTAACTTAGCAGTAACCAGTCAAAATTTTCACAGAATAGCAGAATAGGTATGTTATGTTCTTTTAGGTATATCTTGTAGTTTCTGAGATATAATACTTTTTTAAGTAGGCGTGCGATGGCGCGAGCTCTTCGGCCTAATGTTGTACTAGTTAGTGTCGAAGGCTTCGTTCGTTCGTTTTTCTGTAATTCTAACTCTAATTTCGAAGAGTCTACCCACAGCGTCCTACACTCTTAAATGCTTAGTTTTAAAGATTTTCCGTAAAAGTAGAGATGGGAAAAATTGACTAACCGACAAGCTTTGATTAAGGAAGGTATCGTAAAAATATAATACATATCTTTTTTTTAGAATTTATATTAGAATAAAAGTTGCCTTAACAGTATAAAAAACATGTGGAAGTTGAGGCAAAACCAACTAAATATTAATTTTTTTTTCTGTAACTTTGACCTAAATTAATTTTTCATTGAAAATTGGATTAATATTTTATTAAAGAATGTAAATAAAATGCACTTAAACTGTCTTGAGTTTTATTAATTGTAACAAAGCAACAGGTACACAATATTAGGATAAGTTAGGTATTATAAATCTACTCGTATATCACAATATAGTATATACTATGTGTTTTAAGAACATTGAGATCACAAATTTAAGTATTTAGTCCTATTCATTATTATAATAATATTATATTAATAATGTATTATTATAATCAATACAAAATATGAATATGTTTAGAAAACTAGTAACATTTCAGTCACAACACGATGCTCAGTAACAATTAAAATAAAATGTACCTTATAGGCACTTTAACTAAACGCCACGTAGAAAAAAAAGCAAATAAGCCAAAATTACTTAAGTGATAAAAGAACAAATCCTTTCTGAGGAAAAAATATATGCGCCTAACACTATATTGCCAGATACTGGAAAAAATTACTAAGTGGAGTAGTTACCGTTCGAACAGAAATTAATCTTATATTTATGTGGATTATACACAAATCGCACTAATCCTACCAAAGTCACGTATCGATATGACATGAGTTTAAAAAAAAAAACAATAAAAGAGAGTAGGTAAAGAGGAAACTTCCTTTTTGTGGACTTTGCATGCAAGACGTACACAAGATGTGTGAAGAATACAATAAAGTATGATTAGGTATTTCAGTAACATACAACATTTTACAAAGTATTTACAGGATGGCAGATGGCCACGCTATATTTTTGAAAATGAACGGAAATCTCAAAAAACCGGGTGTGCAGTTTCCTAATACGCAACAGGCAAATTACCGAGACCACCCTCTTGCTAACTTTGTTAAAAGCGTTGAACCAACTCCGGATACTTTAGTCCTTGCCATATTTGCTCATTGATACTATTTTTTCACTTTTGTCCTTACATGTACCAGAACCGTAATGTATGTAAAAGTTTGCATTAATTTCTTGGCTAAACGCATAGGTGATTCGGGGACATTTGTATTTCATTAAGAGGCACTATTAACGCACAGTTATTTGGTATGGTTTTTGTTTTAAAACTCTACGCCGTTACGAAGAAATCATGGTAAGAAAAAGCGTCTAGTTGGCTGCCTCAACAATAGGGTATGTTTTCTCAGCTTGTATTGAAGCACTATTCTGGAAACTTGGCATGTAGGGAGCACTATTAGCGCACAATTATCTGGCATACAAACCATAACTCTATATACAGCCGTTCGTGATGTGTCTGCTAACTAGACGTCTAGTTGGCTGCCTCAGTGAGTCGCCTTAATATCTCGGGAAATATTTTTCCTAGCTAATTGTGCCATGTAGCACTATTAGGCACTATTAATACACAGTTCTGTGACATACTAGAAATTACTGAAATCGACCATGTGAAAGCCACTATACGGACACAAAGAAACTCCAAACTTCGTATTTTCAGATTTTACTTTTATAA
This sequence comes from Yponomeuta plumbellus, assembly GCA_947310845.1. Lineage (NCBI taxonomy): Eukaryota > Metazoa > Arthropoda > Insecta > Lepidoptera > Yponomeutidae > Yponomeuta > Yponomeuta plumbellus. Next base: position 16,826,661 of record OX371194.1, read on the forward strand.
AACCTTTAACGGCTTTAATTCCAGATATCTTTTGACATCTTTATCATCAAGTTACAAACAATCATTATTCGCGTTTTTTTCTCTTGTAAAATTACGTCGAATAATTTTAAAATTATGGAATGCAGGTTTAATTCAGTAAATTACAGATACAGTCAAATTAGTATTCGTCTGAAGTTGCATACTCTAACATGGTAGCATAGTAGGTATAACGAGCAAAACTTGTGTCTCATTAGAGTAAGTTTCGAGCAGTTACACGCAAACTTGTTTAAGTTTAAAGAGTCTTCATTACCTCTGAGTTCGTCCCTTTGCATTAGAATTAAAATGACAGATGTAGATTTATGCACAGTAAAACTTCACAACATTTCGGTTAAATTATACTTTTAGTAAAGCATTGTGGATGTGTGGGCCTGGCCTAATTCTGTAAATGTAAAAGTGTACATACACTGACTTTGGCCGATGATTGGCAAAGTTTCAGCTAAAATAATAAATTGTATTAGTACGATTTCACTAAAGGTAACAACTTTGTACCTATCACATTTATGTGTTGTGAATATATTAGTTGGTTTAGGTTACCTTTGTGACCTATCAGGGAAACGCATTTTACAAACTAACTTTACAAATTCCACAATCTCATGTAGTCGACATTTCAGCCGAGTTTTCAAATATTTGCAGGTTTTATTTCAATTTTAAGAGACAATTGAAGACGTGAGTGGATGAAGGTGATAAGTGCAACTTTTTAGATTTTAGATTTTTTAAATTCAAGTTAAAGTTTTACTACAATTTGCTACAATTTTCTTCCACACAAAAAGCTCCGAAAATACTACATTATCACCTTCATACACTAACGTCTTCAATTGTAATAGTTATCTAATTACAGTAAGTAAAAAAATATAACACTACATGTTACTCCCACATGTGCTATACCTTGATTTTTAATTAGGTGGACTAAACTGACAGGTCAAAAAGCTCTTATTTTTTTAAAATGTCGCCAGAGCAAGATCGTAGTGATGTGACTTGATGTGTTCATTGAATGTTCGATTTCATTCAATCATTCACTCTTCAATTTTATTTCCTTTATTTGGGGAAAATAATTTAACTTAATCCTAATCATTAAATACCTACCAATTAAACAAACATACCTACATCTGAAAAACCCACAAACTTTAGGAAATATTTCGTTTAAGTAACGAGATGACAAACCGACTAAACATATAATATCCACTTTTTTTTCATAACGTTTAGATGATAACTCTGTAGTTAACCGTTTTCAACAAATAATATTTTGGCTAGTGATAGATTCGTATACCATATTGTGTCGTGTCTACTATGTACAGTATCTTCTTTATATAGTAGGTATTTATTGGTCACATTGTAACACCTCAGCCTTCAACGCTTGAATAATAAAGTTTGGCCTTCAAAACGTACTTTATTTTTCATTATATCTTGAAGGATCAATACAATAGTATCGTGGCTGCGTTCCTCACCACAAATTGAATCTAACGACATAATGCGACTTAGACAATAATCCACATGTGCCATCTAGGAAAAAGGAGAAAGCTGTTTTCTCGATGTAGAATTACAGCTTTCATTATTGTATCGACCACATGTTTTTGTTCAGTATTTTTGTTTTGTTTTTTTTTTTTCATATTATATATTTGATTTTCCATTTCAATAAATTTATTAGCTAAGCAAAACGAAGCTTGCACCAAAATCTTTAAACGTGTTTAGTTGCTAATTTATTTATTTATTTATATTTGTAACTTAACTAATTTTAATTTAATGTGAAGTCTTTGTATAGTTTGACAATACAAAGCACTAACGAATTTTAAAATCGAGGTGCAATTCGTCCTAAGACTTTAAAAGTGATTAAAATTTTAAATCTAGTTTTTATTTTATTTTTTCCTTTTCCAAAACAGAAAGGAATGAATATGGTATGTCTGTCATGTTGTTAAGTTATAAATGTATAATTTTATCACGAAATCCTCTAACTTAAGTATCATTTAATTTTACAGTTTATTCTATCTAATCAGCCCGTAAATAGAGCCCACTGTTGGGCATAGGACTCTTCTCTTTCACGCCAACCCATCCGGTCCAGTGTCTCCCAGCCGCTTTCACAATGTCATCGGCCCATCGGGCTGGTGGTCTGCCACCGACCGTCGACCCGTTCTTGGCCACCACTCAGTGGCTTCCTTAGTCCACCGGCCGTCTTCCCGCCTAACCAAATGTCCCGCCCGTCTCCATTTCAGCTTAGTAATTCGTGTGCGTACGTAGAGTTTATAATGTAATTTAATTTGTTTATTGGAGTGTAAAACAGGTAACAAACAATCAATATGACATACAGAGAGAGATAAGATAACATATAAGAATATTAAGAGAGCTTAATAGAGTAGATCTAGAATGTCACCCAAAGTATACACACACGTGAGATCAGGAAAAAGTAAACAGGCTTACATAACCAGACGACGTTCTAAACTTATTTAGCCTCAAATTTAACAAAAAAATTTAAACATTTTTAAGAAATTTGAACAAATTTAAAGGTTTAGGAATATGGTTAAAGAATTACCGAAACTAAATCTTAAATCACTCGGGGCCGGGCGAGCGAGTTACATTACATACACCAGTCTGCAATTTAATGAACGAATGATTGAATGAAAATATTTATTATTCGATCACTCTGAGCACAACACTATTTTTTATTTTCCCTTACGTGGCAACCCACCAACTGTCAGTTAAGTCCACCTAATTAAAAATCAGAGTATAGTACCATTAGTTAAGACCATTAGTTTAGAGATGACCAAAAAGGGTTTTTTACTTTCAACTCTTTCCTAGTTTATTCCGCTACGTCAACGTGTTCACTTGACTTATTGTTGTACAAACACTTTTTGTAAATTCGATCTCAAAAAGAAAGAGAATACATTTTTTTTATTACGGCGGCGCTAGCGTATCTTCTGCAAAAAAAAATATTTACGACAAGTGCCACAATTCATTAAAAATACTAAAACAGTTTTAACTTTGCACGAAGTTACTGTGTAACCATAAACAAATTATACAGGACATAGCAATGATTGAACAGCGAAGTCGCAATAGGAAGAGAGCTTTACACCCTTCTCTTTGTGGTCGTCTGTGTGTGTAACAAAACAAAGAGCATACTTTATCTCGGCCACAATATAAAGCCTGGCACACAGAGTTGCTTTATTTTCGGTGTGCTTAATTAAGCACACTTTTTATCTTTGTGGAAATTCCATGTTCTTCACAATTTCTTGAAACATTTTCATTTCTTTTTAAATATTATACTTTCAGTATTTTACTGTAGGAATTCCTGTTTTTCGTATTCGACAAATTTTTTTTCTGTAAGGCGTGAGACACAGAGGAAGGTCGTGAGTGTAGGGCCCGGAAAAGACGCGAAGCGTTCTATATACCTATAGGGCATCCCACCCACATGGAGGGAAATTACCTTGAATATCGTAGATGGAATATTTTACTTCAGTAAAGCTTCAGCTTTACTTCAGTACTTCTTTCAATAAGACTTTATTTTAATTTGAAAAACATGTTTCGAGGTTTTCCTGAGAAGATCACCTGGCATTGATGATGTTTATGTTCTTCCCACTAGTAGCCTAGTGGCTAGACTGCTTTGATCCGATGTAGATTAAGTTTTTTTTTTGAAAATACGTTACATGTTCCTTACCTACCTCTTGCAGCCCGACCTTGAAAATAGCAATGGTTTTCGTACTTTTTAAAGGACTCTGGGCCGCAGGAGGACTCCGCCTAAAAGGATGGATGAGGAAGGTATAGGCCATACGCGGTAGAATATGGTCTATACCTTCCTCAGGGATGAGACGCATGCCCATCGGAGGGGACATAATGGGTTGATGGTAAGAAAGGATGGATGAAGACGGCCGATAAGAAGGCAATGTAAACCAGGCTTAAATTAGGTAGGTGTTGTAAAACACATTCTAACTCTGATGAGGCGGGCAGCCGTCGTCGCGCAAAGTTTCACACAATCATCTAAGTTAATAAAGCTACGGGCGTAAAGATTTCCTGCTGAACTGTGCTGGTGTTCGCTGAGGGACAAATATTTATTATTAAATTCTTTATTGTACCAGAAAAAAAGTACAACAACACATTATACTCGTAGTATTTAGTGCATTCAATGGCTGTAAATGTTGATGAAGCGTTATTTGCGTTAGTGTTCAAGTATGAAATGACTATTCAAGTGTATGCATGCATAATTTTATTATGTTATTTTTATCTTTTTTACTATGCTTACAGTTTATTGGATCGTGGCAGGTGGCAGTCCCTGGTCTCTGCCTACCCCTCTGGGTTACAGGCGTGAGCTTATGTTTGTTTACGTATGTTGTAGTTTATTATTATCGTTACGTATACGATGTATATTAATATTTGCACACTACCCGTGTCTGACCTATTTCTTTTTGCTGGCAGCCCGTGACCCAACAATCAATGCCACTGAAATAAAAGCAGACGTTTGGGCTGCCTCTGGGCTTGAAGTTAGCACTCAGACCATTCAGATTTGTTTGCACCAGGATGGATTACGAGCACGGAGGTTTTGGCGAGCTCCTCTAAATTCCCGGCAATGTCAACGACGGAGATTGCAGTGGGCTAGGCTTCGGCAAAATGAAGAAGAAAACATTTAACAACACTGTCTCTTCGTTGACGAATCGCGAATCAGTACTCATCCAGATAACTGACGTGTCCGTATCTGGAGAAGACCAGGAGACCATGATAGGCAAAGAACTGCCACTGGAACAGTTCAGCAAGGGGGGAAATCGGTGTCATATTGGGGTGGTATTATGATTGGAGCTAGAACGCCTTTGATCCCGTATCGAAGCTTCATGACACCAGAGATGTAGGTACAGAGCAGTTGCTATTGATTGAATTGTTAGACCATTCCGAGTAAACCATGGGCACCAATTTGTACTGGTCGATAATAATGCGCCCGTCGCTCGAGCTCAACGAGTCAATGCTGCTCTCCAAGAATAAGACATCACAAGGTTAGACTGGCCTGCCGGTTCGCCTGACTTAAACCCAATAGAGCAGACGTGAGATGCTCTTAAGCGAGCTGTTTGGAACCGTCAGCCACGACCCCAGACAGTGCCAGAACTCAGGGAAGCCGCTATTCAAGAATGGGACAGGTTACCCCAAGAAATGCTTCCTACTCCAAGGGTCTTCGCATGTGTTCGAGCCAGGGGAGGAGTTACATTAAATTGAATAAACCTTTTATTAATAAATTGTTGTTTAACTTTGTTTAGACAGTCTTTTTCGTTCTATCAAATTTCTGTTACAAATACATTATGATTAATTACTCAATTTTTTTATAAGAAATAAGAAAAAGGTTTATTTTTAATTTCAATCTGGGTATTTATATTTAAAGAAAACACAAAACAAAGATTTTTTCTTGATAAAGTTAAAAAAAAAATCAGCTTATTCTAGCTATCGCAAACTTTTTTTGATGTGTGTATGTGCAATGTTATGACACATGGTAGTCTAACGCACATGTATAGAGAGCGTAAATCAGCTTAAACCTAAAAACGCAAATATCTCAAAACTCACTTTGTGTGGGTTGGAGTGGAACCTTTGTGTGGAACCTTTTTGCTAAACTACGTCCAATTATGCTTTTAACGTCGAGATTTGATAATCTGTCTGTTAAACTACTTTGCAATATACATCGAATTGTCATAGTAAACCACGAATTGTAGTTTCATGAAATAGGCCCTTTATGGCAGGCAACACATATTTATTTATTAATCTCACGGCTCACTCAGTGGGGTGCATGAAAGGAGCCGAACGATGAATGCACTGAGCCGTATATATTTCGTTTCATTCAGCTTTTGTCTGCATGCTTACATTAGGCTTTTACGTCCGTTACGGACGATTTAAGGGGCTTCAAAGAGTAACATTAGGGATAGAATCATATCTTTTTCTGCAGATCCTATTTGTAAAAAGTGTCTGTACAATCTCTCAAATTGTTAACTTTTAGAACTACTACAAAGAACCCATGGACCCATGCCGAAAACAGTAAATATTGGCATTAAATCTCGGTTCTTCGGGCGCACGTATTTCTAAAGTAAGTTTTTTTAGACTGCAGAAATACAAATCGACGATCAGACCGATGTCATTAAAAAACTTTAATAGTGTTTTGATCTACATATTTTTTATTATTCAAAAATCTATAGGTAAATTTAATACGCCAAAAAGGCGTTAAAACTGTCTAATCCTAGGTTTTATGCCTTGGATTTGAGGTCATGGGTACTAAGTGTAACTATTGACGTTATGAAAAGATTGGACAGATACTTTAGGAAAAACGATCTTTGAAAAAAAAAATTCTTTATTTTGGGCGCTGGAGTGGAGTGGAAGAGTTACTCCTTTTTGGAATGACAAATAAATTCGGATTCGAAGCGGGCGGCCGGCCCTACTGCACGGAGGTCACATAAAGGAAGAGTTCATAATCGGGTTGGTGCGGCTTTGGAGTATCTTGGCTCATTTCCCCGCGTGTGCGCCTGAGTACTATACTTTGTTACAGGTCTTGGAGCCTTTCTGAACTTCTGCAACTTCTATTGTCAACAGTTCGCATGAATACACACCGTTTATAAAAATAATTAAAATAGATTCTAATAAGTCATGTAGAGCACGAATATTGAACCACCTATGCTACGTATATTACCATGACATGCAATAAATAAATGATTATGATTATAAAGTGGGGAACTTTGTAAATGTGTGTTTGTAAGTCGTAACCAGTATAGGGACAATCTCTGAAAGTACTAATCTGGTTTTAAAAATTCCTTGGGCAGTAATAACTACTGCACCTTCAGGGTGGGTGAACCGTTAACCTCCCGAGCGTAGCCGCAGGCACATCTTGTTTTTTTTTTAATATTCTGATTTTATTTCATAACATTTCCAACTTTAATTACAAGGGTGGCTCTCAAAAAAAAATTTTCGCTTTAAAATTTAAACTCTAATCCTTATCCCATTAGGAAGTTTAAAAGCAACAGTTGATAAGAAATAACCGATTGTAAAAGCAAATGGCTCGGGGACTGTGATCTTCGTCGTAATTTCTCTTTGAGGTACAGTTAGCTATATCATTTGTTTGATCAACAATAGCACTTAAGATGTGCCCAATAACATCTATCGTTGACACAAAACTTCCATCGTCAAAGAAAATATATGTTCCAACGGCCTTATATCTCACATCTCAAACAATATTTCCTATCACCTAAGCCTAAAAGGCATAATAAACTAAGAAAACTGGCTCTTATGTTGTTAAAGTCAAAGCTCAAATACAAAAGCTGACATAAAGTCAACAGATAACTTCACTCGCTCAGTAAGTAAAGGTTCTTGATGAAGTTTGAGTTGTGTCTTGACATAGTTATTTGTTGTAATACTGTCGAGCGATATTAGCGTTTATACCAGGGCACATAGTTTCCAAAAGCTGTTAAGGATAAGTTAGTAAAATCTCAGGTATAATGCCTCCAGGCAGGGCGTCATATCATGTAGTTTCCACGTATTGTGTAATAGGAAGAAAATAATGTTTGTTGTCGAGCGTTATTGAAATAACATGTTACATTATATAAATAACATGCTCGGGAAGCTTTCCAATTAAGTCGTGCGGCGAAGGCTTCTTTGTCTAACCAAACGTTTAGATTGTACCACGCGTTGTTTTTGACAGTATAATAACCAGCTCTTTCTTAAAGTTAGGCCGAGAAATAAAGATGATAAATGAAAGTTAACAAACTAAATATTAAAATAAATGAGGTGCCAGCGGCGTTCGCGATCGCGATAGAGATTTTTCCATCAATACCCAAGTCTAAAATAAAAACTGGCTTCATATAAACCCATACTATACTACAAATTTTGATGACCTCTGTGGCGTAGCGGTTAGCGCATCTGCTTACCATGCGAGAGGTCCCGCATTCGAACCCAAGCTGGGGAGAAAAAAAACCCTAGGTCTGGGATGTTTACATGTTCGGCGCTGTTTCTGGTTCCCACGACACAGGGTATCCTAGTGTGGGGCCAGAAGCAATGTATGTCCCTGTATGTAAATGTTATGTTATGTTGTTGTTGTTGTTACACTTTATTGCACAAAAGAAAATACATAATATAACTTAAATAACAGGTTATGTTATGTTCAATTCAATTCAATTCTGTTTTATGGACTCAATGCACTGATTGTCCAGTACAACACTTGAATTTGAATTTATATTTTTTTCTAGACGTGTAAGAAGAAAATAGCTGTCGCTTACTAAACAATGTGCTCTCACCGAATCCGGCACCGATACAAATTGAAATGCAAGATTGGAAAGTGTTCTCAAGGCCTTCCTTGGGGCTTGCCGTTGTTGGACCGTTGAAAAGATATTGTGCGGCGATAAAGGGTTGTGATATTGATTGCTGCGTAGAACGACACAGAATAATAATGCAAAAGTTCAGCTTTACACATCGGGACGTCTACTATGAGTACGATGACAGATACACAGTCTGGTCACGTGACGTATTTCTTCATACCATTGACGCCTAGATAGTCTGATATTGTGTGCGCGCAGAGACTCTAAGAGGCAATGAAATTAACTACAATGCATTATCAGAATCTAGGCCCGGGATTGGCCACTTGCTACGATCCTGGCAATCTTTTTCGCGTCATCATCACTTGTGACGACCTCTGTGGCGCGGCGGTTAGAGCATCTGCCTACCATGCGAGAGGTCTCGGGTTCGAACCAGCTGGCCGTCCGGCTGGGGAAAAAAAAAAAAAACCCCCAGGTCTTGGATGTTTACATGTTTGTGACTTGCTTCGCCGTTTCTGGTTCCCATAACACAGGGTATCCCAGTGTGGGGCCGGAAGCAATGTGTGTGCCTGTATGTAAATGTTATGTTATGTTACTTGTTAGTAGTGTGTGCTGCTTTTTAGCGCGAAAAAGTAAACTTGTCATAAAATAATAAACCTTTAAAAAGGTAAAATATCTTAACATGTAGAAAAAAAGACATTTTTTTTTGGAATCACAACTACACTACACTTATCTGATCACACCGGATAGGTTCTTTGAGAAGACTACCTGTTGCTATGGGAGATACCGCTAGGTTATTTGGAAAGTGACATCACCACCATCACCATCATCATCACCATCATTAGGTCACTGTTGGGCCTTTTCCCCAACACGCCATATCCGCGGTTTCTCGCCATTCGCATCCACGAGTCCCCCGCCAACCTGGCCACATCGTCCGACCATCGAGCCATTGGTCTACCGATTAGTCTACCATCGGGCCATTGGTGTACCCACCGAAACTCGTTCTAGTTTTTCTTCGCAGTCTTTATATTTTGTGGCTCAATGACCCCAAGCCGAAAAGAAAACGGATGCGTTACTTAAACGTTATTTACTTAAAATATTTTTTATTTCGAAAAATCCACAAGTCTATGTGGTATTTTGCTACGTTATTTCCTTTAAGGAATCAGGTCTTAGATGTTTACATGTTTTTGACGTCGCTGTTTCTGGTTCCCACGACACAGGGTATCCTAGTGTGGGGCCAGAAGCAATGTATGTGTCTGTATGTAAATGTTATGTTATGTTACATCACAAACATATTCGTAGATATACACCCAGTGTAACCTAGAACCCACTAACACCCTTAATAAAGATTTTATAATGATTTAAACGATTAACGATGTAATTTGATGTCGTCAACAGCCTTTATTTCTCTGACGTCAGAGAAATTAAGGCTATTTTTATTTTATACATTATGCGTGTACTCCGCTCATAGTAACAACTTTTAGTAATGAGACCGCCAACTCTACAATCATTGGGTATTTGAGAGGATGTCAAATGAGCTACTTTTAAAACGGAATTTTGTATGAAAATACTTGTTCGTGACGTCACATTTCAGAGCAATATTTTTATGTTTAATCTATTTAAAAATTGTAATAACTAGTAGGTATATGATTAAAAGAAACACATTTTCAGAAACGAATAATTTTGTAATTTTTGTTTTAATCGTGCATCTCAAATAATTTATTGTTGATAGTGTCAAATACCGTATTGAGTCGATTAATTTACATCACATACCATAAACTCGCGCCGGTATATCGGAGGACTAGATTTTTTAGGACTTTCCACGACCATGAAGTCTTTTTTAGGGATCCGTACCCAAAGGGTAAAACAGTCTCTATTACAAAGACTCTGCTGTCCGTCCGTCCGTCTGTCACCAGACTGTATCTCGTGAACCGTCATAGTTAGACAGTTGAAATTTTAACAGATGATGTGTATCTGTTGCCGCTATAACAGAATAAAAAAAAATTAACAAGCGTAATTTTTTTTTGCCGTTTTTATAGATATTGGAGAACCAAAGTCACCGATATAGCCCACCGAATTAGCATGCTGAAGTGGCAGTGGGCCGGCCATATCACCCGAAGAACTGATAACCGATGGGGTAGAAGAGTTCTTGAGTGGACGTAGTGTAGGACGCCCTCAGACTCGGTGGAGTGATGATCTTCGCAGGGCGGCTGGCAAGAGCTGGATGAGAGTAGCCGAGGACCGTGTTCAGTGGCGTGCGATGGGAGAGGCCTATGTCCAGCAGTGGACAACCATAGGCCGATGATGATGATAGATATTGGTAATAAACTCTTCGTGTGCGAGTCCGACTCGCATTTGGCCGGTTTATTTCTTCATCAACATTAACATCAAAGTCGTTGCAAGCACGCATGCCAGTTCATACTATTTCTGATAATGTAATCTTCTGATATTTATATAAAATTCTCATGTCTCAATGTTAGTGCGCATACTCCTCCGAAACGGCTTGCTCGTATTTCGAATTCGGTAGGTCTGAATTCAGAGGTAAAACAGAATTCTCTTAAGCCAAGGGCAGACGAGGATAGACGTAGGAATGAAAGTTAGCGAATGAAATGCACGAATGACAAATGTTGACTCTTTCAGCACTTATAAAGACACAATCGAAGCATAAAATAAAAATCTAATATATAAAAATCGCGTGTCACCACTCACTGTGTTAGTGAGCATACTCCTCCGAAACGGCATGGCCGATTTTGAAGAAATTATAATACGCATGATCGATAGGTCTGAGAATAGGTTGTTATCTATTTTTCATACCCCTATTTGGAAAAACAACGTTTGCGGGGTCAGCTAGTTTATGTACTATACAATGGAGAATATTAAGGTAGGTCTAACTTTGACTGTAGGTACCGTATCTTTACCGTATTTTATTGGTCTCTGGGATGACCCTTGTTAGAAGTCAGGGCGTCCCTTTGAACCCGTAAACAAATTTCAACAAACGCCTCTTTGATTGATTCGTGAGGATTCCTCTCTTAGACGGAATTGGACGCTTTCTCCTTTTTTGTGTTGGCAATATTTTAGGCGATCTTTTTAGTTTACAGAGTTCATGAGCAGGAGGATTACTGAACTGAGCAGGAGGATTACTGAACAACCCCGGTTAGAAAAGGACATATATAAGCGGAAGTGACATTGGATAGGGCATGCACTGAGGAGATGACAACCAATGACAACAACGAAACGAAATTGCAGTAAGCCCCTATTATCGGGATAACTATGAAGGAGCTTGAACTGAATGCGCTAAATCGGCCACTACAGAAGAGCACTATGTCCTTAATGAGGGTTCATCAGCAGCGGGTTCATGAGCTTGGTACCACGAATTACCACAAAACCAACCTACCTTGTATTCAATGAATTGTAAACATTTTCTTATAATGGTGCATAGAAAATTAGTTTACGAGATAAGTAAAATGTGAATAAAGACTTTATGCACTATAAGGTGAAGGAGTGAACGTAATCTAAGGCCGATTTGTATGGCTCGTTTTTGTACCACGTGACTACATTCGTGACTATAATCGCTCGTAGCCTAGGCTGCCTGAGTGATCTTAATCAATCACTAAGGTTAAGCAACATACGGCGCGTTCAGTCCATGGATGGGTCACCGTCTATGACTAACGCTAGTGGCATTTTTTCCGAGCGGTTCCGTGCTTCGCAAGGCACGTTAAGCAGTTGGTGCCGGCTGCCGTCGATAGATGGCAGTCGTTAAGCCAAGTCAAAGGCCCTAGGGTGGCTTGAAAACTTCTGACAGTAAGACCAGCCACTAGTCTTACAAGCCTCCACCAATCCGGACTTGGCCCCCGTGGTGGAGTATGGCCTATACCTTCCTCAGGGAAGAGACCCGTGCCCCTCGGTGGGGACATGATGGGTTGATGATGACTATATTGACTTTGCGACTGGTTCATCACCACCATTAACCCATTATGTCCCCGCAGAGACAGGAATGAAAAATGTAGTATTTGAAATTACTTCCGATAAGCGTTTAATTAAGGTTTTACGCTAAACCCTTAAAGCTCGGGCAACATTTTCTTGTTTATTCTGTCAAAATTTATTATATTTTACTTCAAAACTTTCTATTCATCACCTTGAGCAAAGTTATCAGAGGTTGTTATAAAGAACAATTTGGACCAACTGCGTTGCTCAAATTATTTGGGAAAGTTTCTTATTTTATTGTCATTTTATGCAACAGCCAAATGATAAAGCCAAATTTATGAAATAGCTACGCTGGTACAGTCTTTGAATAGGTCTGGTAGGGGTACTATTGTAACTTGTATGAAACTTTGGACTTGGCAATGAGGTTTCAAATCGACATTCGTAGCTTGTTGCTGGAGAGTGTACCAAATGGGTTTAAATCTATAGATACTGTAGCGATTATCCTTTATAGTAACTGGCTGGCACAGCCGTTTTGTATGAATTTAAATATTTTGAAGGGGAATCGCTACGTTTTTGTTAGAGATGTCAGTCGAGGGCCAGCTAGGCTAGGCTTTCCCGACAAAAATATAGAATAAAATAATAATATTTGCTAAAAAGCATCTTTCAAGTAATTCGTTACAGTACACATAAAATAGGGCGACGTGTTGTGTTATAAAAACTATACAGGGTGTTTAAGATTTAAGGGGGTATGCTACTAAAACATTGAAAGGTGGAAGAAATAACACTTTCTGTTTTTGTTATCTTATATTATAATACATTTAGGTATTTTTAAGTGTTATATCTTCAACCTAATCAGTCTTTTGTGCAATAAAGAATAAGTAAATAAATTTAAATCGGTGAATTTGAAGAATTTTAAAGATATAGGCGATAGGTACAGACAGCACGTCAATCTTCACATTTTAGTTGAAAAGTCGCCCGTAATGCAAAGGAGTAGAGTGCATGAATGTATACCATGATGTGCTGTCGACTGTACCTACCCCATAACGTAATATTCGGTATACTAGGGGTAGATTTATCTCTGTATAAAAAAAAAACTACCAACAACCCGACGGCTAAACAATATCAATGAAGCAGGGATGGTACTAATATCAGAAATAAATACATATATCGTGAGGAAATCTCAGTATCTGAGCTATTTACATAACTCAACGCTTGAAATCGCCTATCCGCGGTGGGCACGTGTGGTTTTTAAGCCCATACTCTTTATCTGAGAGAAGGGCTTGCTCTTCAGTGGCACGAAGTGTAGGCTGCTCACAACATACGTATACGAAGCCAAATACATTAATTACTAATTGAATTTCCATGTATGGTTCCGTTGGACAAAACGTTAGTGATTATGTAGAGAATGCGTGGAATTCGGAAACGGGGTTAGCAAATTGAGACCCGATAGGTTTTTACTACTAGCTGACTCGGGAAACGTGTTTTGCCATATTAATTAGCATAATTAAAGTAAATTGTACTATATTTTTAAAATAAAAATATAGTACAATGCGGCTGACAACATAAGAAACAGCATAAGCAAAGGCGAGCTTATCTTTGTAAGACATTTTTTCCAGCAAACTAGGGAAGTCGGAGCTGCGGTAAAAATGGGCCTATGTATGTGTACAAAATATATTATATAAACTACAAAAATCCTAAGCAATAACCTACTTTATGCAGCAAAAAATACACTGCATAGACTAAATACCTGTAAAAATAATAAAATACATAGTAAGCAATACATTTCAAGCTACATAAATAAATATGTAGCTCGAAATCGTGATAGAGATGGATAATGCTCTTTCAGCTAGTTTTTTATTGTACCAAATGTGGGTCTATCGCATAATTTCTGTGGCAGTGCATTCCACTATCTAAACAAATGGAATGTGAATGAGTCACTGTAAGCTTCAGGATGACACGATATTTTTACATATTAGATGAAATAATTTTCAGCCGTCCAGCTAATGTTAGAGATATTCCCACGCTTTCATCTCCGGGTTACCTTTTTAAGTAATAACTGTCCACGTTTTAAGTAATGGTCAGGCATGATACTTTATTTTAATGTAATAATAAACCTAAAACGCTTTTACTACGGTGAAATTATTACCAGTAAATTAAAGTTAAGACGTACATAAAATCTACATAGAATACACATTTTCGGAGAGTAGGTATCCACGTTGGTGTAAGGACTGCATAAAACTTGGGTTGTTCTACTGATAAATAATCATTATTTATTGTATAAGACCAACTCAACTGAAACTTTTAAAAAGTTAGCTACATAATCCAATACATAATAAAACTCTCGAAGTCAGACGCATAATATGGTCGTATGTTCTTCTAGAATGACTTTTTTTATACCTTTAGTATCAGTTCGTTGAGCTCTATCTAACCACCTGAGAAACATATTTCTATCTTATTCTGTTTCTGGAATAATTCAGATGCATAATGTCGTGTTTACGCTTATAGTATCTGGTAGGCCCGCTCTCCTGTAAAGAATAAAAATGACAGATCTGACCAAATCTTTCTGACGAAACATAATGATATTTTTTCTACTATTTAATTTAAAAATAAAAGCTGATTGTTTTGATAAGTGAACAAAAATAACGTTTGAATACAATACAAGCAGGTCCTAAATATCACGAAGTGATTCTGAAATCGTTTGCTTTAATTTTAGAGAATGGCCTTTTCACTGTAAGAAACAGAATCACCAATGATTTATGGGTAATGGTGTAACATATTATTTGGAAATATTCGTGATTTCCGACCTTTTGCTCGAATCTATAAACCCAAATTCAAAGTGGTCGTAAGTAACATGGCGTTAAAAAATGTTCGCCAATACGTTAAATGTATCCTCCGATGAAGATATCCATGAAGCGAGGGTCTCAGGTGCCTATCCCTCTGGATACAGGCGTGAGCTTACGCATTTTGTATCCTCTGATAAGCGTAAGCAGTAAAATAAACAATTGAGTTGGTCGGCGCAGATCATAAGACGCTCGATCCAATAGCTTTATTTTTCGTTTTTGTAACTTTTCTTGCTCCTATTGTTTGCTTACGTCAAGTAATTTTGGATAAATAAAAAAATAACTTTCAATGCCCCATTTTTAAAAATTAGTGAATGAATGAATGAATATTAATTTGTGCTTAAAATTTAAAATGGTGCTAACTAATTCAAAGTCACCATGTAGATATCGATATCCCAGAACAGAAAAGAGACGTTCTCCAGTTGATTATAGAACCATTATTGCGTGACTTCAACCAATTACATGCAAATGGAATATCCATTAATTACGTAACATACTTGTGGGGTTCTGTATTTCAAATGAAAAAACGAAACGGAATCTTTATAGTCCGCCCGTCCGTCTGTTCGTCCGTCCGTCCGCCTGAGCTCGTTCGAGCCCACCATTCTCAAATTATTTCGACGCAGTTGTTAGCAGATAAGCAGCAAGCAATACAGGGCGCGTGGCCCGACACGTACGAGACTCGTTACTTAAGGCTAAATAACACTGTGCGGCATTCCGGCATGCCACAAGACCGCATGCTGCAAAGTTGCGGCAAAAGAAGAAGAAGAAGAAGAAGCTGCGACAGTTTGCCACATGAAGCAAGGTGTTGCCATGCCACACGGTTCTTGCCACAATGTGCGACGTTGTAGCATGCGGCTTTGTGGCATACCGCAATGCCGCATGTAATATAGCCTTAACTTTCGTAATCTGTGCTGTGAGATGAGAAGTAAGTACGGTACACTTGAAAGGTTTAGGTACGAGTGAAATAGAAAGTCTGAAACATGTAGAAATATGTCATGTCTTCATTGCAGCGTATTTTCTTGAAAATATACACAAGTCTTAGACATCAGAAAAAATATAAGCTTTATATATTTAAGTATTCCTGTATATAAAAGGCAGTCTTATGCCCAAAGGCGATGTCTTCCAGACAACATGGAGATGGATAAAACTGACAGGTGAACACTAAATAATTAAAGATGATAGCTATAATATCTGTATAATTTCCGTTTTGTGTGCACTGAAGTCTCTATGTGTCTATCAATCTTTACCCAGTACTGGGAAAAAGGGTGTTGCTTGACAGACATACGGAACGGGAGAGCAACAAATTAACCTTTAAGGCCCTTTCTCCACTGCTCCGGTCCGGCGACGGGACCGGAATCAGTCATGAGAAAAATATCGGATGCCGGATTATGCTTCTCCACTTCATCCGACTATAATCGGCAATGGACGTGACGCAGTGGTTTATTAAAATGCTTCGGTTTTTCTATTCGAGGCAGGGGAAGTTTTCCACACATTCTATTAATGTAAATAAAATAATATAGGCAAATTTTTGGGTTATATCCAATAACGTGTATTGTTTTTGTACGTCGATCACTTCGGACCGGTCAAATAACGTTCTGAGTGCGTATACTGAGTTTTTTCATTCACTTTCGATAGCGAGAGCGTTTGCGATTTGCATAGGAGTGACAAAGAGACAACTATATGGCGCGCTTTGTCACTCCTATGCAAATTGCAAACGCTCTCGCTATCGAAAGTGAATGACAAAACTCAGTATACGCACTCGGATCTAGCAAATTATTGCACCGTTAAAAACCGGATGCCGGAGTAGTGGAGAAGCTTATTAGTATTCTTGTGTGTTTCTAAATCGGATGGGTAATTAACGTTTGCCGGACCGGAGCAGTGAAGAAAGGTCCTAAGGGTTCCGGGGGTGCGGAGCCCTAATAATGTAATTAATGGATATTATTATCCCCTTTGCATGTGATTCAAGTCACGCAGTAACGGTAAGACGATACCTTAAGTCTCTTGTCTATACTCTGGCATATCGAAAAAAAATTCAATTACCAAACCAATTTATTCAGTATTAACTAATGTTAAGTCGTTAAGTAGGTAAATTGGTTTCTAGACTAATCGCATTCCTGGGGTTATTGTTCTAAGAACCTAATTGACTTAAATGACGACAATCTAGACCGTCGTGTTAATCTCAGGCAGCTTATTACGTCTCTCTCAGGTATCATTCCTGTGTGATTGGGAACTTTACTCAGAGAGAGATAGATAGATCGAGAGAGAAAGAGAAAGTAATGCAAGGGCAAGTGACATCGAAGGGGAAACGAACTAATTAATAAATGAACGAAGATATACATACCAGGACAATTGATTGTGTTGTAAGGAAGTTATTACAAACATTACAAGTCGCTGAGGCGTTGTATCATCATATTTCAGTTCCTACTTTCCATAAGGTATTATAAAAAAAGCTAAACGGAAAGACACACATACACACACAAACACACACACACACACACACACACACACACACACACACACAGACACACACGCTTACACTACACGTGAGCAGGGAGTTCATTGCATGATATATTTTTCTTACTTGTTCCTTTTCTGAAATTGTTTTAAGGAATCATATTTTTATATTATGTATAATCTAAAAGAGTTTATCTAATAGAGGGCCTCTTAAATACATTTATGGTTTTAATTTACATTTATTACATAAAGCACACGTCAAGATGACTCGAGTATCAAATCACATATTATGTAGAGGATAAAGGAAGAAAGATCAAGGAGAGAAATTTATCAAACGAATGTGGAAGTGGAGAAGAGCTGGTATGGACGTGCCCCAGGCGGATATTCGTTGTCCACATAAAGTTGGCGTTCCACGGTCCGATATTCTACAGATCAGCCACGCACAGCCGACGACGCACGGACGGCTATGCACCGCAGGCAGGGCCGTTCCAACGGTGCGTGTCGGTCTGTGTAGATCTTCAAGCTTCATTTCAAAATGCACCGCACTGTGCGTCGTGCGAGCTGGACTTACTATGAACGTGGAAGATGAAGTTTATCAGGATAGTAGCCTGATAAACTTGATAAGTGACGTATCCTGAGTGCTTATACTGAGTTTTTTCATTAACTTTCGATAGCAAGAGCGTTTGCAATTGTATAGGAGTGACAAAGCGCGCCACCTAGTTGTCTCTTTGTCACTCCTATACAAATTGCAAACGCTCTCGCTATCGAAAGTGAAATGAAAAACTCAGTATACGCATAGTTGTTCAATAGAGGCTGTAGGTAGGTATATGCATAGTCATTGATACTACTGGTAGTATGGTAACGAATCGCATTGAAATGAAATAGACCGCGCAAATTATCTCCATGTTTCGAGCGATTCGATCTTCTTCGTGAGAGATGCCTATCTAATTTACGCGGGTACTATTGGAGTGCTATTACTCTAGATCAGGGATGGCCAACAGGTCGATCGCGATCGACCGGTCGATCGCGGCTCAAAAATCAAATTCAAAAATTTATTTCAACGTAAAGAATTTACATTCTGCTTGTTGAATGTCAATGTACATACAGTTATGTATAATGTTAAGCCGCTGCCTTGGGGCCGTCTGTAGTGGAGAAAAAGGCAGCGAAAAAAAACTCCACTCTGACCATCTTTTCTCAAATCACCATAAAGCTAATACAAATCAAACCTACAAAATAATATCTTGGATGTGTTGAACACTAGACACATTTATCCTCTGATTTAATTTAATATTAAAATACTATTTAATGCCATACGTCCTTGTCTTCTAAATAATCGTTGATTTTATAATAAGCTTTTTTGCAAAGAGTGTGCTTAACACAATTCTTAAATCGTGTTGGAGGTAACTCTAATATATCTTGGGGTATCTTGTTGTAGAACCTTATACAGTGCCCCATAAAGGAAGTACTAACTTTTGCAAGTCTAAATCGTGGAAATGACAATTTATGTTTATTCCTAGTATTAACGTTATGATGGCTACCAAGTGTTTCGAAGTCTGTAATATTTTTCCTAACGTACATAATATTTTCATATGTATATTGGCTTGCAACTGTTAGGATGTTAGTTTCTTTGAAAAAGTCTCTTAGCGAGTCCCTACTACCTAGCTTGTAAATAAATCGGATCGCTCTCTTCTGCAAGATGAAGATAGTCTCAATGTCTGCTGCCCGGCCCCACAGTAGTATACCATAGGACATAATACTATGGAAGTAACTAAAATAAACGAGCCTAGCAGTTGCAACGTCAGTAAGTTCTCGGATTCTTTTTACAGCATATGTTGCGGAGCTAAGTCTATGTGCTAATTTTACAATATGTGGAGCCCATTGTAGTTTGGCATCGATTGTGATGCCCAAAAATACAGTATCTTCAACAAATTCAAGTTTTTCATTTCCAATCACAATGTTATTTTCAACTAATTTTACGTTAGGTAGGGTAAACTTCATACATTTTGTCTTTTTTTAATTTAACAATAGATTATTTGCAGTAAACCAATCTAGAACGTGCGAGAGAGCATTATTTGCTTCGTCAAGATTATTTTCCTGTCTCCTTATTTTAAAAATAAGTGACGTGTCATCAGCAAATAGCACTATCTCGCACATTTTTTGTACCATAAACGGTAAATCATTTACATAGACCAGGAAAAGGAACGGCCCTAGGATAGATCGCTGTGGGACTCCCATTTTTACAAGTGAACCCGACGATTTAATACGATTTATGTCTGCTTTTTGAACCCTTCCTTCTAAATACGATTTTAAAAGATCTAATCCTGCATTTTTTATTCCGTAATGTTTTAACTTTGAGAGTAGTGTTTTGTGGTCTACACAATCGAATGCCTTTGACAAATCACAAAATATTAATACAGCATCCCTATGATCCTCCCACGCACTGAAAATATGTTTAAGTAACATGACTCCAGCGTCTGTTGTATTCCGCCCTTTAGTAAAACCGAACTGCTGACTATGAAGGAGTTTGTAATTATTGAAATGCAAAAGTAATTGATCCAAGATAATTCTCTCAAATATTTTACTTAGTACTGGTAAGACTGATACGTGTCTAAAATTTGTTGGATCTTGTTTATCACCGCTTTTAAATAAAGGTACTAGCCTACTGTATTTCATGAGGTCTGGAAATACTCCTTCATCTACGCATTTATTGAATATCTCTGATAACGGCGATGCTAGAATATGTATCACTGAACTAACAATTTTTACTGACATACCCCATAAGTCCTCAGTTTTTTTGAGATTCAATAATTTAAAAATTTTAACTATGTTATGAGGCTCAATGTAATTAAACGTGAAATCGTGTTCGCACGCGGGGACATGATCTTGTAATAACGTTGCTGCACGATCAGGTGACGAGTTCAACAGAGCTGTGGTTGCAATTGGTATATTAGTGAAGAACTGTTCGAAAGCTGCAGCGATATCTTCATTTGTTGTTATTATTTTGTCATCAATCTTACAGAACTACAGTCAGTGAACCTCCTCATATACCATGGTTCGGTACTGCTAAGTTGAAAATACAACAAATTGTAATGGCACTAGACTCCGTTCCGGACACATTCCATTGAATACATTCGCATACATGATGAAAAAAGTTACTTCTCCAAACTGTGATATTTGTGATATTGAAGAAGACTGTTACCATTTTTTAATGTAATGTGTTCGGAACTGATAGAAGAGACTATTACTGGCCGATAAATTCTGTCTTAATAGGCTACACGTAGGACTCATTCAAAGTATATTGGCTGAGCCTTTGTCTGACTCAGCCAAATTATTATTTTATTTTAAGTTAAGAGACTAAATTTGTTTTTTTTGCTCTGCAATGTGTCTAAGTTAAAATTAAGTCGTTTTTGTTATGTATATAGTTAATTAGGATATAATTTTATAACGGGTACAATGGAACTGTCATCGTCACCTTGTGACAAAAGTTCCGAAAATAAAATAGATTTAAATTTTTTTTATCACACATGGCTATTGGGCTGAGGTCCAAAACTGCATTCCTTTGACAGCCATTCGTTTTTTTTTCTTCTGAAAACGGCTCATTAGTTAGTAGATTAGGTTTTTGTTTTTCTAATGGGAATTGCCAGTTTATTCTGTGGTCTTTCCTCTTTTCTTTTGGCTCTTGCATTTGATTGTGATTGGACTTCGTACAACTGCTACTGGTGCTAAAATCATGGAAAAAACGTTGAAGAAAAAGAAGAAGAATAGGAGAACAGAACATTCGCGTAACCACAATAGAAACCGAATTATGTTGCTCAGTTGATCACAGATTCCTTCCAGTTGATGAAACTTGGTTTAAACTGTACACTTAAACTAGAGTCGCATTTTGAATCAAAATCATATATTTTTAAACATCCTGTATAGTGAAATTGCATAAGTGTGAGTACTGTGAACGTGCCAGCTTTAGATAACTGACCTGTACCTACAGTTTCACTTCTGAGACACACAAATGAAAAAATGTACATTACAGAAATTAGGGCAGTGGTAGCAGAATTTGAAATTTGTTATAGTGATTTCAGAAAAATCGAGAAGTTGATTCAATTCATCAGTTATCCGTTTAATGATTCCATTGATCATAGTGATATCTATGAATTGGGTACAAAATTTGAACATCATGTGCTCCATTTGAAATGTATCTGACATTTTAAATGGAGCACATGATGATGTTACAAAACGAAATTATTAGAAATATTATTAATTAAATTAACGCTGCGACATATTTCTAAAAGCAAGATCATTCTCAGGTCGAAATTTCTGGGCATTGGTTTCCAACGAAAAATATCTAAAAATGAAGAAACGTGTTGAACAACTTCATTCGTGTTTTGGCTGAGTAACATATTTATGTGAGTCAGCATTTTCCTACTTAAAACAAACAAAAAATAAACACCGTTCTCGCTTGACAGACGCTCATATATTGGATTCTTTAAGTAGTAGTTGCTATGAATAATTTGCACATTCATATTTTGCATAGTGACAAAGTGAGACACGTGAAAATAAAAAAAATATTACATGATTGTGTACTGAACTATGCTCTTTCATTTAAGGTTTCAAGAAGTATGCAATGGGTAGATCGCATAGGTTTTCGTTAGTAAACAGGAGATCTTGGGTCTAACCAAGTTGGCCACCCCTGCTCTAGATAGTACCAAATAAACACTATTTGCGTATTAGAATCTAAGGCCAGGACCTAGATTCTGTTAATGCATTGTAGTACAATGACAAATGGATAAACGTGGCGATTTAGTTTCATCGCCGCTGTAGACAATCTGGGCATTAATGGTATAAAAAACTTGTCACGTGACCCAACCGTTTATCTGTCATCGGACTATAATGCACTAACAGAATAAAGACCTTAGTCCTTGCAAAATGTCCAGCGATGGACCACGGGAATTAACCAATAAAATGGCAGTTTAGGAACGACGCCACCTGCCGAACGCAGAATGTCTGGGCTGATATCGATTTAGATCCATCAAGAAAGCGCCAAGGCCCTTTGGGTTTTCGCATACAGGATGGTTCAAAAGGGTCTAACATTGTAGGAAGCCGCCGTAACAAAATGTGCGGTACATACTATAATTTCAGTATTGGTCATAAAATGTAGATATTATTTTGTAAAATACCTACGATTTATAAAAACTTACTTTTGTCAAACTACTTTTGTTCACGATTTTTTTTCTTCTTCCTCTGCCTCTCCGTTGCTTTTGTCGTTCGCCAGCTATCCATTGTTTTTCATGCAAAGCGACGATTTATTATACTTAATTTACTTTTTTTCCGAACATTTCAGTATTGGTCATAAAATGTAGATATTATTTTGTAAAATGCCTATTTATAAAAAAATACTTTTACAAAACTACTTTTGTCGACGTTTGTTTATTTTTTTTTCTTCCTGTGCCTCTCCGTTGCTTTTGTTGTTCGTCCGCTATCCATTTTTTTTACATGCAAAGCGTTCATGCAATGTGTTCAAAATAAGGGAATAAAAAAACCGGATTTTTTTTCTACGAATTCTGGCAAGGTACCTAGCTGAAGGTACAGCAGCCCATATAAGAACTCAGATAGAATTCGTTTCACACGCAAAGGGACGACATACCTATTCGTCAAATCACCATCGTCTATCACCTTTAGAGATGTCACAAATCCACCGCGAGCAATTCCTCGTCGACCCCGCGATCCTTCACCCTGAACCCTTTTGCACAGGGACGTACTGAGATGCCAATAGGTATGCCAATAGGTAGTTCAGTTTTCATTTATTTGTTAAGCAAACCTTTTTCAATTCTCCCTCTCTGACCTCGCACATAAATACATAACTTCCACGCAACACAATCACTTGTCCTGGTCCCAAACTAGGATACCTTGTGCTATGCAAACCAGGCTAAACATCAGGCCATTTCCGCAAATGTGAGAATAGAACTCCATGACCTCCGCATTTGTAATCAAACCTGTTACCGCTAAACCAACGAGGTAGTCATGTCATAAGAATACTAACTTAATTTGAATTAATAATGCATGATATTGACCAATACATTTTTACTTAATTTGATAACTTACTGACTCGACAACAGCTCAACCTTGTATTTTTGTTGCAGTATCACTCGTGCCGTTACTGAACTGAGTGCAAATATGTAAAGGTCGATATGCTGCTGACTATACAAACCTTAAAAGTGACGAACATTTCCTCACAATATCGCGAAGATTTATTATACAACTTAATGTACTTTTTTTACTCGTTAAGTAATTACTACAACCTGGATCCGTCCCCGTGTTTATATATCACGGCCGGCCCCGTTTTGGACGGGAAACTCCCTCTAAAAAGTGAGACACATTTTTTATCATAAAGCAGTGCAGTTTGTTAGCCGAATTACGTCACTCCGAGTTTCATGTTCGTCTGACTAAAATAATTAGAGTCAGAAGACAAGGGTCGCAGTATATACATATGTTTTGTTACCAAAAAAATATGGTATCTTGATTTTTAGTTCTACATTTCTTGGTGAGTAATATCTATCTAATCATAATCTATGAAGTTTAATTACATACCTAATTGTTTTTTTATTTGTTCTTTGATAGAGCATTTTATAAAGAAAACAATAGAGTTCCACGCGTTGATTTTTTTAAGAAAAGTTCCAATGTGTTTTTAAAATAATGCTAAGGCTGAAAACCATTTCTTCATTCATGTTTAAAGTATAGATAGTACTGGCTTTCGCCCGCGACTCCGTCCGCGTGGACTTTGGTTCAAAATTTTGCAACCCCGTTCACTCCCTTAAAGGTTAAACTTAGAAAAACGGTGAAACACGTGTTCAATCAATTGTGTTGAAGAGTATTTATTTTAAGTTTCAAGAAAATTAGACAACATTCTTTATACCTCCCATACAAATTTTGGCAACCCTTTTCGCCCCCTTAGGGGTTGAATTTAAAAAAATCTGGTCTTATTCCTTGCCTACATTATATACAGATCCTCTGTTCAAAATTTCAGCTTCCTAGGTCAAACGGCTTGGGCTGGGCGTTGATGAGTGGGGTTATTCACCAACTGGACACACATGACTGGACACACCTGTGTCGAGTTGGTTAAACTCAAATTAGTACCATTTATTCTTTTGTCATCTGGACACACAAAGATTTTTATGTGTGTCCAGATGGTGAAACGTATTTAAATCGTTTTAATGTTTTCGTCAACTGGCCACACATTCGAATTTTACCCGAATTTATGACGAAGTACAGTCATGCGCAGAATGCTTTCTGTCACAATCATCATCCTCCATCAAACGCTCCACCGCTGGAAACGGGTAATTTTACAATACTTTTACAATAATTTTACAGTAAATAGTACAAAAGTACTAGGGTAGCAGAAGTATGTAAGAGATTGCGGCTAAAATAAAATCTCATGAAAAACATGCGGCTTAGTTCATGGTGTTGCTTAATACTGCGCAGTATTAAACTGGGTTGTTTACTACTACTACCTACTAACTTTTGTTACCCTAGTACTTTTAACCGCTCTTGACTATACCATAAGTGCGACCGGGCGTACTGGAAACCACTGTGAAGCAAGGAGCGAAGTACTGGGAATTAAAGTAAAATGCAAAGCGACATTATGGGAATCGAGATTCAGGGAATAAAACTTATGATGAAGGTCCTATAGCAAGAAAAAAAATTGAAACTATCAGCATGAACACTATGATCGCGACCATTGTTAGTGGTCAATAATTCCATGAGCGAGACGATTGTTAACCTGACTGTACCCTTTTCTGCAAAAAAACAGAGCGTGTCCAGTTGGTGAAAACATAAAAATTATTATTTTAGCTTTCACCATCTGGACACACATAAAAATCTTTGTGTGTCCAGATGACGAAAGAAAAAATAATACTAATTTGAGTTTAACCAACTCGACACAGGTGTGTCCAGTCATGTGTGTCCAGTTGGTGAATAACCCGATGAGTGAGTCAGTCAGTCAGGACTTTGAATTTTATTTATATATAGATAGATTACGGATTCACCTACTAGTCTGAGACGAGTAGCAGACGACGCGAGCTCCGTCTCTGCTCACCATGATTAAGCTCTGCTAATCACAGGTCGGACTCTTCCGACAAAATTCAAGTAAGTGATTCCGTAAAACCATCTATAACGTGTTGCTTACGAAAGTTTTAGTTAAAAAATGTTTAAAGTACGTTTTTACTCACAGCTACCAAAACTTTTTGAAATTTTATTAATACTAGCTATGCCCCGCGGTGTTACCCGCGGTTTATTGGGGAAAATAAATTGTGTATAAACGGGAAAAATAAAAGATATTCACATTTATAGGAATTGGGCATGATTTTAAGAATCGCGTTTTATGTATTTTCTATTTAAAACATTTTGTTTTAGAGTTATGTACAACGTTTCCCATACATTATCCGCATCGATTTTCCCATGGGAATAAGATATTTTCCCGCGGTAAAACGAAGCCTGTGTGTTGATCCAGGGTGTCAGCTAACTCAATACTAAATTTTATTAAAATCGCTCCAGCCGTTTAGCTGTGGAGTAACAAACGTACACACTCACACACTCACAAACTTTACTGTGATATTCAAATTCAAATTCAAAAATTTTTTTCAACGTAAAGAATTTACATTCTGTTTGTTGAATGTCAATGTACATATAGTTATGTATAATGTTAGCCGCTGCCTTGAGGCCGTCTGTAGTGGAGAAAAAGGCAGCGAAAAAAAACTCCACTCTGACCATATTTTCTCAAATCACCTTAAAGCTAATACAAATCAAACTTACAAAATAATATCTTGGATGTGTTGAACACTACACTCCATTTATCTATACTTGACATTTTTCCAAACTTTGAATGACACTAAATCAAAAATCTTTAGCGGTAGAAAACTCGAAACAGTCTACAATTTAGTGCTAGCTAGTACTGAATTTGCAAACTATTTTGAGTTTTCTTCCGCTAAAGGTTTTTGATTTAGTGTCGTTTAAAGTTTGGAAAAAAAGTCAAGTATACATAAATGGATTATAGACACATTTATCCTTTGATTAAATTTAATATTAAACTACTATTCGTCTTCTAAATAATCGTTGATTTTATAATAAGCTTTTTTGCAAAGAGTGTGCTTAACACAATTCTTAAATCGCGTTGGAGGTAACTCTAATATATCTTGGGGCATCTTGTTGTAGAACCTTATACAGTGCCCCATAAAGGAAGTATTAACTTTTGCAAGTCTAAATCGTGGAAATGACAATTTATGTTTATTCCTAGTATTAACGTTATGATGGCTACCAAGTGTTTCGAAGTCTTTAATATTTTTCCTAACGTACATAATATTTTCATATATATATATTGGCTTGCAACTGTTAGGATGTTAGTTTCTTTGAAAAAGTCTCTTAGCGAGTCCCTACTACCTAGCTTGTAAATAAATCGGATCGCTCTCTTTTGCAAGATGAAGATAGTCTCAATGTCTGCTGCCCGGCCCCACAGTAGCCATAGGACATAATACTATGGAAGTAACTAAAATAAACAAGCCTAGTAGTTGCAACGTCAGTAAGTTCTCGAATTCTTTTTACAGCATATGTTGCGGAGCTAAGTCTATGTGCTAATTTTACAATATGTGGAGCCCATTGTAGTTTGGCATCGATTGTGATGCCCAAAAATACAGTATCTTCAACAAATTATAGTTTTTCATTTCCAATCACAATGTTATTTTCATCTAATTTTACGTTAGGTGGGTAAACTTCATACATTTGATCTTTTTTTAATTTAACAATAGATTATTTGCAGTAAACCAATCTAGAACGTGCGAGAGAGCATTATTTGCTTCGTCAAGATTATTTTCCTGTCTCCTTATTTTAAAAATAAGTGACGTCAGCAAATAGCACTATCTCGCACATTTTTTGTACCATAAACGGTAAATCATTCACATAGACCAGGAAAAGGAACGGCCCTAGGATAGATTGCTGTGGGACTCCCATTTTTACAAGTGAACCCGACGATTTAATACGATTTATGTCTCCTTTTTGAACTCTTCCTTCTAAATACGATTTTAAAAGATCTAATCCTGCATTTTTTATTCCGTAATGTTTTAACTTTGAGAGTAGTGTTTTCTGGTCTACACAATTGAATGCCTTTGACAAATCACAAAATATTCCTACAGCATCCCTATGACCCTCCCACGCACTGAAAATATGTTTAAGTAACTCGACTCCAGCGTCTGTTGTATTCCGCCCTTTAGTAAAACCGAACTGCTGACTATGAAGGAGTTTGTAATTATTGAAATGCAAAAGTAATTGATCCAAGATAATTCTCTCAAATATTTTACTTAGTACTGGTAAGACTGATACGTGTCTAAAATTTGTTGGATCTTGTTTATCACCGCTTTTAAATAAAGGTACTAGCCTACTGTATTTCATGAGGTCTGGAAGTACTCCTTCATCTACGCATTTATTGAATATCTCTGATAATGGCGATGCTAGAATATGTATCACTGAACTAACAATTTTTACTGACATACCCCATAAGTCCTCAGTTTTTATGAGATTCAATAATTTAAAAATTTTAACTATGTTATAAGGCTTAAGGTAATTAAATGTGAAATCGTGTTCGCATGCGGGGAAATGATCTTGTAATAACGTTGCTGCACGATCAGGTGACAGCAACAGAGCTGTGGTTGCAATTGGTAGTTTTTAGTTACCATTTTTTAGTTACCGTGGTTGATAGTTACCATCTTCAAGAGTAATACGGTTCACTCACGCCTATAAGCCCAGGAGGTAGGCATAGGCCAGAGCTTGTCATTATTTTACCATGATCCGGTAAAGCTTCCTTCGCTTCATCATCATTCATTAGTCGCTGTATGAACGCACGGCTGCCAAGTTTAATCAAGCCTACTCCATCTAAACTACTTGAAATATCTATATCTTCATAAACTACGACAACGTCTAAGATTTCAATGCACATAAGTGTAGCAAGCTTTTGAAGTTGATGGCAACATTCGGAGGGAATATTGTTGTCATTAGAATTCATTGTGGTAGGAAGCATCGTACTCCGAATAACGTTTGACAAATGACACAACAATTGAGTTGCCTGATGCCGATTATAGGAAAATATTGATTGCTTTTCATTCTGATATTGTTTGATTACCCTTATGTGAAGTAATTCAGAGCCATTTTTTTAGCCACTAGGGCTGATGAAGACTCCTTGGAATATATATTTTTTTCTTTTTATTGACTTTTCTGTCATTCTTTGTAATATTCTTGCTATCACCACTTCATCACCAATTTGCTCTGCTATTTTACTATTAAGTATTTTTTTTAATCAAATTTCATCAGTTTCCTTTAATTACAGTCTACACCCCAACATGGGCAATATTATTAAGTTTTTAAATCATGTTTGGAACGTTTCCTTAAAATACGGTGAGCGAATTTGCAGTCTAGTTTAATGGGAATTTCCACAAGACTTACAAGATTTACCTTATCGTCGTAAAATAAGTATTACCAAGTATTACCATGGAAATATTCTTCTGTACATTGCCTTCTAATGTTGTATGAGTGATGTGTAGCTAATGTTGTGGCCGACCTATATTTTTGCTGACACGTTCCGGTCGAGCACTTTTGAAGGAAGTGGAAATATCACTCAGAAAAGATCTTTGCATCCGGCTCCAAATAATACTCTATAAGACGGGAAAAAGATTGTGTTGTGTGAAAAAAGGGGAATTGTGTTTTTGGGTGGGCATATACATACTTCATTGACGACATACAGTCTGTTAGCTTTTAGAAAATACCTGAACTGAGCAATCAAACACCGATTATATTGCAATAAGGTAAGGTTTATTTTGTATTTATTTGTTATTTATAACTTTACATAACTTTTCAAAATAGTGAAGAAAAGTTTTATACAGAGCAGGAAGTAGTATTACACTCGTGTACTTTCGGCGAAAACCGAAGCCTACTCTAGAGCCCGAGGTATATTCTAATGGACCGCGAACGAATTGGCGCATTTTATCTTTAAAGTAAAGTTTTTGGTAATGTAATCAATATCGACACCTTTAACCTTATGTTCATAGTCATTGCATTAAAAGAGACCTTGTGTAGAACTGTTCAAAATCCTCCCGTGTAAGCGAAGGTAGGTAAAGCATTAAGCGGAGGAAAATGCATCCGATTATGCAGTAACCAGTGTCTAGATTAACACTTACATCGTCTTTGGATAATAACTGGCTGTAAGCGGCTGTTTTCCACCTTGATAATGGCTTGAAGACATAGATAACTATCGATTATAATACAGACGATACTAACTAGTGATGATACACAGACTTTTCGCTCAATAGCTCCCTAGAACGTGTACATACCGGTGCCAGTGGATCCTTACAATCTTTATATAAGTACTGTTAGTGTTTTGTCCGATTCAAATATTTCATATAAAAAAAATACTATCTGACTTGGCATTGACGACCTATGTAACCTATTCTCAGACTTGCCAATAATACACAAAAAAATATAAAAATCATTGAAGGAGTTTCAGAAGATTTCAATAACAAACACTGTAACACAACATTTTCATGATATTAAATTGTAAAAATTCGTTCCCATAACAAAGACTGATTGATTGGATTATTTAAATTCTGGTCAGATTTTTTGTTGACTAAGGAATTGTTAATTCTGCGTTAGGTTTTATTTGTTTTGAAATCTACTTTAGTACTGGTGTGATTGATTTGTTATTGCAATCGTAAAGCATCTTGTGTGATGTCATGTTTTATAATTTATAATACAATGATGACAAAACTTACAAGTGTGTAAGTAGAAGACAAATGGATTACAAGTGCATCGAGGTTATTTTTACCGTCTATGATAGACAGAACAGATACGAAAACGAATATGACCTATAAATTCGATGTAGAAATATAGTTTGGAGCCAGTGCCAAATTACAAAACCAGCAAATACCTTTTTTACACCGACCTCCAAAATACATCTCTGCAATTTTATGAGTTTCCTCGATTTCTCTAAGATCCCAGCAACCAGATCCTAACTTGGTGACAATGGGACCATCTGTGAACTCTTTACCCTTTGAAACAAAAAAATAATTTTCAAAATTCCAAATGCATGCGTCTTTGAGTAATCGGGGAACATACATTAAAAAAACGATCCCGACGAACTGAGAACCTCCTCCTTTTTTTGAAGTCAATTAAAAAATAGTACAGAAAAATTCTACAAACATTGCGTTCAAACCAAATCGATCCTTCTATCTATCTATCCTTCGGTTGTATCGTGCAAATAAAATCCTTTGATCATAATCTTCAATGCGTCACCTCTTCAAGATGTACAAAGCACGAGTCTTATGAACGTGCATTACGCGCGGCGCCGATCAATTTTTGCTCAATATCTAAGCTTTACTAACCCAGGCGGGTAGCACGTGATAGCTAACACGTGTGCACTTGCTTGCAGCCATAATTCCTGCACGAGATACGAAGGACCTCAGATAAGTGCAGTCCAGAATGAACCCTAAGTCGAACAGCATAAAACGGATATTGCGCTACAGGAAATACGAGTGGTGCATCACCGATTCGGTATTTTGCTAAAATACGCTCTCAGATATTCCCTTCTTAGGTTAATGTCATGGAAATTCAGCTGTGCCCGTTTGAAGATGGGAAATAGATTATCGACTATTAGTTCAAAATTTATGAAAATACACTGGACAGCAAATAAACTGGGCCACGCGCTACTTTGGGACTCTGATTCGATTTTCTCCAAAAGTATAAGACTTACAACTATCACAATTATACCTACAAAAAGCGCATTTTATGCCGGTTAAAATGATTGGAAATTCATTGGTGTTTAAAGATAAAGATAAAGATAAAGATAAAGATATTTATTTGTCACTTGTTTATTAGTTATTTAAGTGTTTAATCAGCATTTTGCAATCAAGAATCATTTTCCTGTCGTGTTAATCGTTGGTAATCATAAAGTGAAACAAAAATTAAAGCGAAAAAAGCAGAAAAATAACAAAAAAAGTTTTTGATCAGTATTCAGTGTTTCCTCTCCTTGCTCGGATCCTTGCCTGCATCCTCGTATTCATCGACCTCACCAGCCTGACGATGAAATCTTGAGGTATCGCATTCCACTCCTCTTCAATTGCAATTCGCAGCCCATGAAGGTTTGCTGGAGCAGGCACTCGGGCTCGAACCCGGCGTTTCAGTTCATCCCACATGTGTTCTATCGGATTTAAGTCCGGGCTTCGAGCTGGCCAATCCATCGTACGAATGCCGACGTCTCGCAGGTACTGGGTCACCACATGTGCAACATGAGGTCGTGCGTTATATTGCATCAACTGCATATCCTGCCCGATATATCCTGCGTAAGAATCAGCGAGGATTTCTGTGATGTAGCGATGGGCAGTCAATCCACGTGTACGGCCCGTCGGTTCAATGAAAACTAACGTTATATGTGCGGTCAACGAGATACCGCCCCAGACCATTACAGTTCCCCCTCCATAAGCAACATTATCCTCGACGCAACACTGAGAATATTGTTCTCCGGGACGACGATATACTCTCTGACGTCGATCACTTCCATGTAGACTCACCCTGGTCTCATCGCTAAAGAGTACATTGCCCTACTGCTCTAACGTCCAATCCCTATGCTCTCGAGCAAATTCCAGTCGTGCTCTACGGTGGGCTACCGTTAATTTTGGGCCTGTAGCAGCTCTTTTTGGACTCAGGCTTCGTTCAACAAGTCTTCTTCTAACAGTATCTGAACTTATGACCACTTGGCGTTCGTCACGTAGACTTTGTTGGACTTGAACTGCGTTGAGGCGGCGATTTCACAAAACAGTAAGTTGGATATAGCGATCATCTGCAGCTGATGTAGCCCTAGTTCAGACCGTACCTGGTCGGCGAACAAATGCTCCAGTCTCTAAGTATCGTCTGTAAACCCGTTGTACCAAAGATCTGCTGATTCGAAGTCTCCGAGAGACTTCACGTTGCGCAACACCTGCTTAAAGTAGTGCTTCAGCTTGAGCTGCTTCTTGAGGTGTCGTATCCATTATTGACCGAAGAAAATAACAAAAATACACGCGTCTGGAGCAAATGATTGATGGCAAGTAAAGAAATCGTAAGTTGATTTAAGTTGATTTGAGAAAAGATGGTCAGAGTGGAGTTTTTTTTCGCTGCCTTTTTCTCCACTACAGACGGCCCTAAGGCAGCGGCTAACATTATACATAACTGTATGTACATTGACATTCAACAAGCAGAATGTAAATTCTTTACGTTGAAATAAAATTTTTTGAATTTGAATTTGAATTTAAGAAAAACCCGACTAACATCATTGCAGAAAACAAGAACGCTAATCGCGAACTCTAGTCAAAACAGAGCAAATCGTTGCCTCGTTGGTAAAATGCTGATTAAACACTTAAATGACTCATTAATCCCAGTAAGTTTCCAACAATTTTAGTCGTTATGAAATGCACTTTTTGTAGGTATAACTGTGATAGTTGTAAGTTTTATACTTTTTGAGAAAATCGAATCAGAGTTCCAAAGTAACGCGTGGCCCAGTTTATTTGCTGACCAGTGTATTTACGTGCCTCCTCCTCTTGCCGACATATTCTATTACTTTAATAACGATTACATTCATAATTAATCAGCCTGTACCTTTTCAAAGTTATGCTATGTATGACTTGTGAATGCCACAACGAGTCTCCTAGCAGATTGTAAAAACTTTTTTTTATATTTTTCAACAAACCGTTATTTGACAGATTATTTTGTCTAAATAATTTAGAGCGTTTTTATGGCTTTACGACGCTAGAAAAAATCTTTTCTGCAATAGGCTTGGCTTTCTACGGAAAAGAGAGGACTGCGATGTAGGTACATCGCAGTTAGCAAGTTATAATGACGTATACTTGACATTTTTCTCAGACTTTAAACGACAATAAATCAAAAACCTTTAGGCCAAGTTTCATCAAACTCTGTTTGTTAGTGGTAAACACGGCATTTATAAATCAGCCTTCAAAACTAACAAGGATGTTAAAGCAATGTTAAAATGACCATGTCCTATGAGCTAAATTTAACAGACCATTAGTAAATCAAGCATTACGTGAATGAAACGCTAACCAGTCATTCAAATTCCTGTCAAACGTCAAACATTTGCATCTGTGGTTCAACTCTTTTGAGGTTTTGAAAAGATTTTTCTGGTTTGTTTTGTTGTGACTTTGTTCAATTCGTGCGCTTTCTAAATTAAATTACAAGGGATGCCATGAAAACACGAGAACCCAATTTTTCTGCCAACAAAAAGGATATCTTCATCCATTTAGTATCAAAGAACAAAGATGTAGTGGAAAATAAAAAAAACAGACGCCGTTACGACTTCTATGAAACACGAAGGATGGCTGCAGAAGTCCAGGTTGTCGTATTCGTCAAAGTAGTCACGCCATGTTTTGAAAATCTTAGGACTGCGTATAACGTGCTCCAAATTATCCAAATTTTCTAAAACATCTTCATTTTCAAAAATAACATTGTAAGCAGCGTCCATTTTGACAGACGGGACTAAATCGTCTGTTAATGTTTTAACGGACCTCCAATGCTAGAATTAGATTTGATGCTTTGTTAAAGAAGTTAACGGTCCATTAGAGCGTGGTGGGACACTCGACAGCATTTAACAGTCCGTCAGAAGATGCAACAGACTGTTAGACCATTAACAGAGCTTGGAGAAACTGGGCCTTAGCGGTAGAGGGCTCGAAACAGTTTGCAAATTTAGTGCTAGCTAGTAGTACGGTATCGAGTTTTCTGACGTTAAAGGTTTTTAATTTATTGTCGTTTAAAGTCTGAGACGAATGTCAAGTATAGACAAATGGATCATAGTTAAGTTATTGCACCATGAGAGAAAGATTTTTTTTTAAATAAATTAAAAAATGCCGTATTTATTAAATAATACGATAACTGAGATATAGCCAAATACTGTTACGAAGTGTTCTTAGCTCTCGGAATGTGTTGGTCTTTTTACAAGTTTCTCAAATCTTCAGCTTAAAAAATTGTTTAAGTATTGTTTAAGAAGTTTGCACAGTTTGTGAATTGAGATATTAACATATCCAATTATCCATATTAATCTCATTCATCTAATAGCCAATGCCTCTCGTTTTGTTAAACAATTAAATTTATCCCATTGTTTACAAACAGACTTCATATTCTAGTACTATATACTAGTACATATTCAAATAAGAAACTACGCCATAAGAACGTTCTTAAATAAATTCTGTAACTTTGTACCACGTTTATTGTTTGACCGCTGAACTTATATATACCTAAGTACCTACATACGAACAAAATTTATTGCACACTCTTTTTGCAAACCGCCACAGTTTGATAATTACCTCTAAATTGGAGGCTGAGGTCAAAACGAACTTGTTCCTTTAGTTTATTGGCCTTGTTTAAGTAATATTCATTAGATTTCCTTCCTTATTCGATTTTTTTCTAAATTGCATGAAGAATCGGCGCTTACGAGGAGACTGTATTGTTTAACATTGAAAACTAGTATTTCATTATATAGAATTGAAGCTCTATAATCAAAGCTCTACAGTCTTAACAGGCTTGACGTACGTTTTATGATGAGTACCTATAACGTTTCTGTTTTTCCTAGGCTAAAACTAAAAGCACTAACAGGAGTTGGTTGGCATAAGTACATACAAAAAAATCACTGTCTCAAAAACCGAAGAGTAGGAAAGATCACAATTATGTGGAAGTCGAAGTTTATATATACTACACTCGGTAAAAGTATACACTTCATAAATTACTGGAGAATTTGCAACAGAAATATAAAGGGCGATCGGTTGTATGGATCAATGAATGTAACGACTCAATAAATATTTTCTTGTTTTCCTGACCTAATTGCGTCTCATACAATGGCTACCTAACCTCCTAACCCCTGGTGGACTATGCATAGGACATCAACAACAATTAATCTGCTGTGAAAATAAAATTACCTGTGCAGTTTTTTAAACATAGCAATATAGCTTATGGACGCAACCCTTAGAAAAAAAAGTTCTTGGCAGTTCACCTTTAACACTTTCTTCACAAAATGGCGGAACAACGCAGGTGTAGGATTTGGCACTCCGATCAAAGTAAGTAATCTGGCAATATATTTTTTTTCCAACATTGCTATTCAATTTATTAGTTTCTTTTTTATTTACTAGTGACTATATTACCGAATTTAGAAATTATTTTTGACTTTTTTCTCTTTCTAACACAACGTGACTTTTCGATGTCCTATTCATATGACATCCGTTGTAAACTAAGTTAATTTATTCAATTTGATGTCCTACTCATAAGACAACCGTCGTGAATTACATGTTTCTTTCTTTCCAGTTTTGGATATATTGAATGATTCCGATTGTGATTTCTCTTCTGATGACTCAGCAGACGATGCCAACTATCGTCCAAATCAGTTGGGCGATTTGCGTGAAACTTCCGATGAATCCAGCGAAGATGACGTCTCAGAACCTACTGTATCTCCAATACCGATACCCTTCGCCTTCTAGCTCGATATTCACCCGTAGAAATGAAAAACACACTTAAATGTACATGCTGTGACATATTTATGCCTCGTAAAGGGCCGAAACTGTTTTTTTTTTAATTTTACATAGTCATTGCAAGATAATTGAAACATTTGATTGTTAGCCAAAGTATATGCATACTATAATTGATCTCACTGAAATCTTATTATGTTTTGTGGTTTTTTTTATAAGGAAAGGTTTTTTTTAAGTTTGTGTCTAATAATATTTAAATTATAAGTTAAAAAATAAGTTTATCTCCAAATAAATATCATATATAATGTTTTGTCAATGTCTTAATTTACCCCGAAAGTACTATGCATAGGACTTAAAAACTTGAATATTTTCTTAACTGACACCGAATGTCTTATACATAGGACGTCTGGAAAAGTAACTTTTCTAGGTCCAGTATTTTTTTCATAATTTTTCTAGTAGTGTTAGTACATTTTTAAGGCTACGTACCACGTTTCGTCAAATTCTGGTATATTTTATACCTCCAGGGGTTAGGAGGTTAAAGTAATTCTGAAGCAGCTGGATGATAATAGCAGTACTATTATACAATAGCAAGCAATAATTATGGTCATTGTAACCATATTACCAACTCTCTGCCATTGACGCAGCTGTGACGTCGCCGCTGCGAGATGAAGGGTAATTAATATTGTTAATAATCAGAGACCTTTAGACCGAGATAATGAATAACAATAAATACGAGACGATTCTAATTCAATTACGTAATATAATGGGCAGATCTCGAGTGGAGAAAAAATCTGTTCAGTTATGAACAACTGCACTTGGATATTAAGCAATGGAATTAAATCAAAATAGGTTACAATTTGCAGCCTCTTAGTAAAGAGGTTTTTTTTTATAGATAGCCAATGACAAAACGTTAACATAGGCAACTGAGTAAAGTGCAAGTATTTATAAGTTGATGTAAGTACCTACATGACTTGTTGAAGTACTATAACCACCCCTCCCTTCCCTTCCAACCCTTCGCCGCAACTACAGACATTAATCTGTAATCGCATAGCGGGACTGTGAAGTGCTGTATCTATAATATTTCTCTGTATATTTCTATGTACATATTTTGGTTCCTTCTTAATTACATTATCCATATATATTTTTGTTATATTTATTAATTAATTTATACTTAATAGTCTTGTCTGTTTCTTGGTTATAAACTATTTTAAGTACTTAATCTATTCTGTACATAAGTATTATGTTCCTTATTTTTCTGTACATAAGTATTAAGTTTTTTAAATTCTGTCATCGCTGTACCACACCGCGGTCTGTGACGCTCGCGGAGTATCATCTGGCACTGACTGAAAATCAGCGCTGAAGGCTTTTCCTTCAGCATAATGCTGAGTCAGCTGCCATTTATAACAGCAGTGACACGCCGTGATCTTTATTTTCCTCCTGTTTTCTTCTGATTCTTTGTTTTGTACTAATTTTATGGTTTAATTTTTGGATTTATTTTGTTTTGTGGCGTGTGTTTTGTTGTTATAATAAATTTTTCTTCTTCTTCTTCTTCTTCTATAAATTATTGTAAACATACAGGTACAGTCAACCGTTCTATTGATATACATAAAATTAAGTTACGGGTACCTTCAAAACGAAAATGTAACGGTCAATGAGGTGTCTACTAGACTGTACTAAAGCCAAAAGAACACTTGATTTACGCTTAATTTACGCTAAAAAAACTATTTAGGAAACAGTATCAGTAGTGGAAGAGAACATTTAAGTCAAATAAATTACAGGGAACCGACCGTTATAGATGAAAAAATATGATCTTCATTATAATATTTTCAGATTACATCTTTATGCTTGCTCCACACTGGTGCGGTCGGCGGCGGCGGACACCCACCCATACAAAACGTTGAACCACTTTACAGATTGACTATACCCGTACTGTACCGTGTAGAGTACAAATTGTAGCTATATCATAATTCATAATACAGCTACACTTCACATTTTAGTTGCAAAGTCGCCCGTAATGCTACGGGGTAGAATGCATGGTTGCATAGGATGATGTGCTGTCGACTGTACTAAAATAAGTAAACTAAAATAGCGGTAAATTGCTCGGTTTCACAAGCTTTACTCTAGTATATGTAAGGCACAAATAACGCAGATTCGATGCGTGCGCCAGATTCCTGTGGCTAGCTCCCAAAACTAGTTTAAAGTTAGACCTTGAGCCGAAACTCCTAATACTGGTAATTTGTTTCCATATTTGTTTTTTATTACGATATAACAGCTTAGATGAATCAGAGAGCCTTGGCTAATGTCAGGTCATATATTAGCATAATTATCATATGAATGTGTTTAGATCGTTAATTACGAGTGGGATACTTATGAGATGTTATGATAGAAATTCCCGCTGTGGTTTCCAGCCTGTATAGTACATTGGCACGGGTCTCGCGTTTTTGGCGCTAAAATGTTATGCTGACACTTCACTTGGCTATTCGTATTCGCGTATTCGTCGACGATTTAGAATACAATGCAGGTTTAACAAAAACTAGTGCTTCAGATTCGCCAAGATGCCCAGCAATGGATGGTTAATGTTTGCCAAAGATGCGAACACGAATAGTGATGTAAAGTGGCACCACATAATTTGACAATACATGTACCTTTTGGAGTGGCGCGACTTTGACATTTAAAACGCGCGACTAGTGTCATCGTGCTACCCTTGCAGAGTGAGTGGATGACGCGACACGCGCGTTGAAATGTCATAAGTCGCGACTTTATTTTCTTTATTAGGGACAACATCCATAAGTGCAATGTATTTTGAACAGACAGCTTAAACGTAAAAAAAATGGAATAGTTAATTGTACATCCAGCTCCGTTATCCACATTTTGCAATAATATTTTTATTAAACTAAGAAATGCAACACACGCTAGAAGCAAACTTAGACCACTGATCCTTCAATAAATCATCCATGGAAAGAAAAGGAGAAAAGAAAGAAAAAAATTATGACTTCACAACAAAACCTTTAGCTGTACCCTTTAAATGAAATATCCTTGATGATATAACCTGTTAAGTCTTGACTTTTAAATTAACAATAGAAAACGATTGTTATTTTCAAGGCCAGGACTTAAGAGGTTAAATAGTTAGTGCCCTCAGAGGTAAAAGAAAAGTAAATCTTCTAAAGTATTATGGTAAGTTTATTAAGGCAAGTTTAACCATTACAAATGTCAAATTCTGACATCGCCACAAAACGCGTGTCTCGCTTCATCATCGTATTACTCATGCTGGTGACAGATAAATAATTGAGATAGGGTCAAATTATTCCTACCACGGGTATTTATTTAGTTCGGTATATTATGCCATACGAAATTCGTGTGCTATGTAGACAAGATATTAATTAATTGAAGGATACGGCATTAGCAGTTCGCGTAATTTAATAAAATCATGTTCATGGTCTGTCCGATACAAAATTGCAGTAAAAAAAAGGGCAACACCAAATGTAAATTAGGTGTTTGAGGAATTGCCAATATTGAAAATATTATGAGATTCACCGGACTTACTTCAAATAACAACTTTGGCACTAGTTTTAATATCAAAGCGATACACGAAGAAAATAAATACAATAAAACTTGGTGATTGATTCTCAAAATTGGTAAGAGATTTCCATACTCTTTCCTAACAAACAGAGCGATCCCTTTACTGCGGATACCTTATTGTTACAGAATATCTAATTTGTTTACGTTTGCATCTCAAAGGAGGATGAGATCTTGTTATTTTTATGCAAATAATGTTCAAGGGTATGATGAATGGTTGGAAACGCGTTGGAATACTTGATGATGGTGTTTACAAAGGCTTCTTCAATGTCCGGTTTCACATTGGACGGTAAACGTAACACAACTCGACGTCATCGGATTGAAAATGTCATGCATTTACTAAGGCATTTTCATTTATTATCAACTTCCATTCGTCATTGTTTTGTAAGTGCCAGGCAATGTGTTATCTCAATCATAACACATTGAAAAAAACATTTAGAACACAAGAACAACCAATCTTCACTAGCTGTTTCAGCACCATCAGCCATTTGAAGCTTACTGCAGGAAATAGGTCTCACTCATGGTTTTCTTAATGAATATTAGCACAAATGTTCAAAAAGATATTTATTGCACACGAAACATCAAACAGAACATTACATAAAAAAACGACATGTACAAAGGCAAGCTTTATCAAACGTATAAAAAGTCGCAGTACTTCCATTGTTTGCGCTTATACGGATGAATTGAACTATTGCGAAAAAAAAGTCCCAGTAGTTCATGGAACTCGGCAATGGAACTACTGCGAATGATTGAATAACTCGACTAAGACCTTAATGTATGAATATAGTCCAACGATATAAGAAGGTGGAATCTTTTCCACCAAGCAGCGGAACGTAGCGCAGTTAGGCCATGTGCTACAAAGCAAGAGATACTAATAGCTGCAGACTATCATGATGGGCATCGTGGTCGGAAGGAAAATGCCAGACAGGAGAAAGATGTCCTCGAAAGTAACTTCGAAGAGTGGATTGGTGTACAGAAATGCACTGAACAGAGACCCTCTGTGACCTTAGTACTACCCGTAGTACTAAGGTCAAGTAATAATAAAAATACTAGAATATCCCTCGGGTTTTGTCATAGATAACAGTGTTAAAAGTTACGGTGTGTCATTTGTACTACTAGTTGAACTACGGTCTCAGAGGGAACAGAGACCGTGGCCAAGAGCTGACTGTCAACCTTCAGTGACGGAGACGCATTTCAAGAAGACGAAGTCCAACTATGTCGTGTAGTCGCCGTTACCGTCCAATGTGAAAAAGACCAATCTGCTGGCGATGTTGGATATTTACTTGAGTATCTGATCAGAGTACTAATAGACTGCCGAGTTTCACTGTGTGAAACTAGCGTCACCGAAGAAATCGCCTCAGATCGTGTTTGCAAAAAGTATCCCTACAATTTCTTTCTTAATCATGACATCGGACAGATTTGTAGAACCTTTATATTTAGATTATTTATAATTGATGTTCAACGTGATACTTATAGGTCTGAAGTTTGTCTATGAAATCTCAGTATGTTCGAGAAAACATAAATTTTATCAGTTACGGTGTCGAACTTTGCCTAGAGAATCGCAAGCTACTGTCGTAATTTTGTGTTCACCAAACATTTTAATCTTCTGTACAATAGTTTCAGAATGCGTCAGCAGAATTTAGGGCTCATGGTGTCGCTTACTCGGTGAATTTTATTGCAAACCGATGGATTTCTGCGATTCACAGGAAAAATAGCCTTTACATCGTCATGTGACCATGACTTGAGAAAATGTGGGAGTGACGTAGAAGTATTCTAGATGCGTTGGAGTAAAAAACACTCTTGTCATTAATTATGGACACAAAGAGAGTTAGGGTTAGTTATTAGATTTTTTTCTCTTCCTGTTTCTATTTTCTATTTTCAGTGAGCTTATGCAATGTTTTTAAGGAGATTAGAATCCATTATTTGGGTTGCTGCAACTAGAAGAGAGTAGAAGTGATATCATTGACAGAAAGGACACAGTACCTATCTACGTCACGGTTTTACAAAGAGCTAGAGAAAGATTACCAAGACGCAGAAAACGTAGACACCTTGGTCATAATATACATACAAACATAAGTTCACGCCTGTATGTACCCCAGAGGGATAGGCAGAGAGCAGGGACTACCACCAACTGCGGTCATATTATACTTAGAAAAAAACAAATTCACCTGCTGCAACTCAAACGTATGAACGAGAAGTGGCAGGAAAAAATGGTGGCTCCAAAATCATCAAAACCAACCTGCAAGATTTTGGAGCCACAAAATCTTGCAGGTTGGTTTAAGAAATATGTGAAACTTTTTCATGTCGGAGCATCATGGAACGAAGTAGTCACAATTAGAGCGGTCCTTCGATAGGAAATGGCACAAAAAGCATAAGCAGTACGAGCTCTTTTCCTCTGTAATTTCTCTTAAATACCATTTCACTTTACTCACAATATCTTGATTTTTGTGTGCATTTATTTGGGTTTTCTACTAAATAATAGTACAGGTACAGAAGATTCACTCCGCAAAATCAATTAAAGAAAAAAGGTACTCTAGCAGAGATACAATTAGGTGCAATTCAGATCGCACGGCTAAAAAAGCTACGCCTCTTCTGGCGCCTGAATTCAGCTATTTGCCACTCCGGAGTGGTCGCCGCATGTACTTACGCGTTCGATACCGACACGCGTAGTGAAACAGGCCTGCTAATAGTTCTAAGTAAAACAACGAATCAACAGGGTAAAGGGAAACGTCGTCAATAAACCTGAGTATCTAAGGTGTTGACATAGGTACGTAAGGGCTTGAAATTGCCAATCCGTGGGGCTCAACGGCATCTCATCTCATCTCAGCGTTTACCATACATAGAACAATCTAAGACACTCTAAGCTCATGGCCCGCGACGCTTACCGACCACGCTGGCGAAAGCTTCACTGTAAAATCACACTAACGTAGCTATATTCTGCCCTCGTAAGGAAGAACGCAGTAATAGACATCACTGCGTTTTTACTTTGGATGCGAAATTGAGCTCCCTGGTGGTACATCTATAGGTGAAAAAATAATCGTGGCTATAGATCTACTAGAAACCTGAAATTTCAGTAAAAAAATATCCAGTTTAAAAAAATATCCAGTTTGTAATATGTTTTTCGCTATTTACTCAAAACTGCGTTTTTACGATTGCTGCGTTCTTCCTTACGAGGGCAGTATTGTACACTTTCAGTCTAATTAAAAAAAACACGATTCCTGTAAAACTCTCCATAAGAGCATTGAACTTAGAAGGAAATTCAATGATAAGAGGCAGTTTAAATAATTTGTGGTTATTTTGAACTAAAACTTTCGTAAGCACTACACATGAAAAAGTAAGTGTTTCCGGATAATATTTTAGATTTTGTTTGCGGCATAACCTTAAAAATAACAATTGTTTGTGTAATATAGTGATAAGGCCCCAGCGCCGTCTGTACTCTTACATTAAGAAAAATAAAATGAATAAACTCACGCCCGTTATGAACGAGGGGGTAGGCAGAGGCACCAATCACTAGAACTGGGCCCACGTTTTTCCGAGT
Organism: Yponomeuta plumbellus; assembly: GCA_947310845.1. Lineage (NCBI taxonomy): Eukaryota > Metazoa > Arthropoda > Insecta > Lepidoptera > Yponomeutidae > Yponomeuta > Yponomeuta plumbellus. Next base: position 16,869,811 of record OX371194.1, read on the forward strand.
TTATTAGGTCCCAAGTCCCAATCAGTAATTTATTTCAACGTAAAGAATTTACATTCTGCTTGTTGAATGTCAATGTACATAAAATGATACTGTTAGCCGCTGCCTTGGGGCCAAATGTAGTGGAGAAAAAGGCAGCAAAAAAAAAATCTCCACTCTGACCATCTTTTCTCAAATCATCTTAAATCTAATACAAAGTTTGGTACGAATGTCCATCTACCTAAGAAAGTCAAAATTGAAGAACCATGAGTGCAATGTCAAACTTTGACTTACAATGTCAAACATCAAAACACCAATGGTGCGGCTAGACACACGGACGGCACCCGTTCACGAGCATAACGCAGGGGTCAGCCATCGCCATTCTCAACCATATTAGAGGGAAATAGGCGACCCGGCCACCGCGCCACCATTCGCATAGCCTTTGGCAAACTTGTATGATAAAGTTCTTGTCAATTATCTATAATAATAGCATAATTTGACACGACGGACGGACTTGCAACTAAAATGTAGAGGCGTAGTTGACTGTAACAGCAAAGCACAGCCAAACATTGAAAACCAGTCCAGAATTACATAGGTATTTTTTAGTTATTTTACCTACATAAAATGGATATTCTTATATATATATATATATACAGAAAATAAGACATTATTTACTTCAATATATCAGTATATTTTACCGATATATTGAAGTAAATAAGGTCTTATTTTCTTCAAACTTGAAATAAATACTCTTCAACACAATTGATTAAACACGCGTTTCACCGTTTTTCTAAATTCAACCCTTAAGGGAGTGAACGGGGTGGCAAAATTTTGAACTAAAGTCCACGCAGATGGAGTCGCGGGCGAAAGCTAGTTAGACATATAAAGTAAAATATTACACGCGCGAGCCGAAACGTGGACACTGACCGCAGAACTAGTCCACCGATTCGAACTTCCTTATCAAGCTTTATAACAGGCTAGTCTAGTTTTTTAGACACCACACTGTACTGTATCTTTTGTGAGATAAAAAGTCTCTTTAGATCAGATCAGAAATTAGACAATTCGCTGAAGAACTATGGTAATTCCTGTTATTTGCCTTAGTTCTTATAGCCCATGAGTAGTAAGTTATTACTAAGTTGAAGTGGTTGTACATAGGCTGGTCACATCTGCCGTAGGACCGATAGCGATTTGTTCCAGACTTGTCGTGTTCCAGATCTGTCGTACTCCAGATTTGTGATATTCCAGATCTGTCGTACTCTAGAGTCGCCGTAATACGTACAGTTCGTGAATTGTGAGGTCATTTGTGTCATTTTATCTGATGGCGTGCCTACAAGTTACTATTTATAATAATGTAAATAGCTACAAATTTTTACTAATGCGAGTCGGACTCGCCCTCATTTGTACGGTTATGTCATTGTTACGATTGATCTTTTGGTGGTTTTTAGGTTTTAATAGTCAAAGGTAATATAATTGGGTCATTTCGACTACGTGACATGATTGCAGTACCAGTAGTAAACAATATAATCCGAAAACAAACGGAAAATACAATAATCCTTCTTTTGACTATGCTTTGAGTCCATTATTTTTTTAAGTGGCTTCCATTTCCTTCTGCTCCCTCCATTTCTGAAATATTTCTTTTATGCCTTTTCTAGCCATTATTGAGTTAGATACGGACTGTGAGCTGCCTAAGTTCGTCAAGGACATGGAAAATACGAAGCATTTTAGTTCTATTTAACTTAAGGGGCTACCATGATAAGTCATAATCTTAATTTGTAATAGCTCGTAGCCCGGCTGCCTGAGTGATCTTAAACGATCACGAAGGCTAAGCAACATAGGGCGCGTTCAGTGCATGGATGGGTCTCCGTCTTGACTAACGCCAGTGGCATTTTTCAGAGCGGTTCCATGCTTCGCAAGGCACGTTAAGCAGTTGGTGCCGGCTGCCGTCGATATAATATGGTAGTCGTTAAGCCAAGTCAGAGGCCTTAGAGCGGCTTGAAAATTTCTGACAGTAACACTAGCCACTAGTCTTACAAGCCTCCACAAATCCGGACTTGGCCCCCGTGGTGGCATATGGCCTATAGCTTCCAGGCAAGAGATCCATGCCCCTCGGTGGGGACATAATTGCTTGATGTTGATGATAGGGCACAGGCCTTCAGAAAGAGTATGAGCATTAATCACACTCTTCTTCACGATCACAATTCTTCCTTTATCCATTCCAAGTTATAGCTCAAGTTATAATGGGTTGATGATGATGATGATCTATCTATATCCCAAGTTTCGTGTAAATCGGTTCAGCTGTTATGGCGCGATTGGGTAGCAAAAATCGAAACATCTTCACATTTTTTCTGGAGCACTAAAAAGCCCTATCTGTTTTTACGTTTACTTAGAAGTTTGTTCAGCTCCAATGGGCTAGTTGTCCTAAAAAATGTAATTAGTCCGTCTTTTAGATTATTCAAAAATAAGGGAGACGTATTTTAATTAAACCAAAAATGACAAAGATATAGCCCATTAAAGTTACGTGTGACGTCACGCCGTGCTGCATTTTTTAGCACGGAGTGACGTCATACGTAACTTTAATCGGCTATATCTTTGTTTTTGTTTGTTTAATCGAAAAAAGAAAAAATACGTGTCCAATAATTTTTATAATCTAAAATACGGACTGAATTAAAAGGGTCGTCAGATTTGAAGTTTTAATTTCAACTTGATATCTCCTAGCATTGCCGTTAGCACAGATTTTCAATAAATGCGTAGATGAAGGAGTATTTCCAGACCTCATGAAATATAGTAGGTTAGTACCCTTATTTAAAAGCGGTGATAAACAAGATCCAACAAATTTTAGACCCGTTTCAGTCCTACCAGTATTAAGTAAAATATTTGAAAGAATTATCTTAGATCAATTACTTACTAATTTCAATAATTACGAACTCCTCCATAGTCAGCAGTTCGCTTTCATTAAAGGGCGGAATACAACAGACGCTGGAGTCATGTTAGTTAAACATATTTTCAGTGCGTGGGAGGATCATAATGATGCGATAGGAGTATTTTGTGATCTGTCAAAGGCATTCGATTGTGTAGACCACAAAACATTACTCTCAAAGTTAAAACACTATGGAATAAAAAAATTAAGTCTAGATCTTTTAAAATCATATTTAGAAGGAAGGGTTCAAAAAGCAGAAATAAATCGTATTAAATCGTCAGGCTCACTTGTAAAAATGAGAGTCCCGCAGCGATCTATCTTAGGGCCGTTCCTTTTCCTAGTCTATGTAAATGATTTACCGTTTTTGGTACAAAAAATGTGTGAGATAGTGCTATATGCTGATGACACGTCACTTGTTTTTAAAATAAAGAGACAGGAAAATAATCTTGATGAAGCAAATAATGCTCTCTCGCACGTTCTAGATTGGTTTACAGTAAATAATCTATTGTTAAATTAAAAAAAGACAAAATGTATGAAATTTACCCTACCTAACGTAAAATTAGTTGAAAACAACATTGTAATTGAAAATGATAAACTAGAATTTGTTGAAGATACTGTATTTTTGGGCATCACAATCGATGCCAAACTACAATGGGGTCCACATATTATAAAATTGGCACATAGACTAAGCTCCGCAGCATATGCCGTGAAAAGAATTCGAGAACTTACTGACGTTGCAACTGCTAGGCTTGTTTATTTTAGTTACTTGCATAGTATTATGTCCTATGGTATAATACTATGGGGCCGGGCAGCAGACATTGAGACTATCTTCATCTTGCAGAAGAGAGCGATCCGATTTATTTGCAAGCTAGGTAGTAGGGACTCGCTAAGAGATTTTTTCAAAGAAACTAACATCTTAACAGTTGCAAGCCAATACATTTATGAAAATATTATGTACGTTCGGAAAAATATTAAGGACTTCGAAACTCTTGGTAGCCATCATAACGTTAATACTAGGAATAAACATAAATTGTCATCTCCACGATTTAGACTTGCAATAGTTAATACTTCCTTTATGGGGCACTGTATAAGGTTCTACAACAAGATACCCCAAGATATATTAGAGTTACCCCCAACGCGATTTAAGAATTGTGTTAAGCACACTCTTTGCAAAAAAGCTTATTATAAAATCAACGATTATTTAGAAGACAAGGACGTATGGCATTAAATAGTAGTTTAATATTAAATTAAATCAGAGGATAAATGTGTCTAGTGTTCAACACATCCAAGATATTATTTTGTATGTTTTATTTGTACTAGCTTTAAGGTGATTTGAGAAAAGATGGTCAGAGTGGAGTTTTTTCGCTGCCTTTTTCTCCACTACAGACGGCCCCAAGGCAGCGGCTAACGTTACACATAACTGTATGTACATTGACATTCAACAAGCAGAATGTAAATTCTTTACGTTGAAATAAACTCTTGATTCTTGATTCTTGATTCTCAAGCGTTCCCAAGATAAAGATGAGAGAGAGATGAGAAGTGATGTCTTGACAGACAGACAGTCTAACGGATGGACGAACAACAAAGAGATCACAAAGGTTCTGTTTTTTCCTAAGGCGTCTAAAGCTTCCTTAATCTTATTTTCTATTACGGCCAAGCCATCAACTAATTTAAGAAAGTACAGTCTGTTTTTTAGTTCAATGCAAAAAAATAAAACAGTCACGTCACTGTACAATCCAATGTCTGAATGTTGCTAGTACGCAAATTAATTATTCCATTTTACTTCCAAGTAAAAATTGTTTGTGCTACGTAGGTGTTTTTTTTTGCTCTTATGAGGAATTAAACTTTAATGTCTTTGATGTGATAAGGATTTTGGTCACACAAGTCTTCTACTCACGGTAAAAAAAAATCTACCGAGTAAACCTATATATTTTATAACGGTAACACCAAGTCATTTTTTTTGCATTGAATTAAAAAACGAACTGTATGAAATAAGAGCAACTGAGCTGCTTTTATTTTGTTGCAAAATCATGAATTGTATATTAACTTATGATATTTGTATGCCCTACAGGTTGAACATAGCAACCAATACTGTATGTCTGTCTAATCGGCCTGGCAACTGTTAACAACACCTATGTTAATGATAAATAAAAATATCGATAAACTTCACATAATGAACTCGGATTACATGCATTGCCCATCTCCACTTTAACTTGATTATTCGCATGCCAAAGTCTTAAGTTATTAAAAAATCGATTCCACTAAGCAGCACTTGGTGAGGCTTAGGTCAGTTTTCAGACAGATAATTTATGATGAATTGTGTCAAATCTCCACGTTAGAGCCGTCTACAACTAAAGTCTAATTAAATATCCCTTAAAATTACTTCTGTGTTTAGTTTCTGTATTCTATAGCAGTGTCTTTACTCTCTGGTGGGCACCCTACACCCGAGTGAATGAATGTCAAACACAAAAGCTGTGTCTGTTAGTTAGTGCACGTATTTTTCGTCTTATTTTTATAATTAAATATATTTTTTCAAATAACTTCAACTTTAAAATAAACCTTGCAGAATTTCATGGATTCTATTCTAGGGATTCGCAGCAACTAATCGTCTCTGATGCAACCACAGGCTGCATAAGAATGAATGAAATGGCTAATACGACGTTAAAGAAAAACAACACCGTTTTAGTTAAAACTTTTAATAAATCAAGAAAATTTAAAACGACCTCTAAGGTTAAAAAGAGATTTAGTTTAATATACTCTAAGAGAGGCATTACTTCACTTTTTATAAATAAGACAGTCAGGTACTGCACGGTACCTTAAAACAATCTCTTATCTTCCTACTGATCGTTACCTATAATTTTTACTATGCGAATAATATCACTATTTCTTCAATTGCATTGTTACATTAATTGCACTGTTTTGCTTTACAAAACACCGACATCATTAATTAAATTGTTTTGCTTTACAGTTTACCGACTGAAACTGAGCCCGCGGTGTATCATTGAAGGGAAAAGCGGATTTGTTAACAACTGGAGCGTGGAGGACGCCTAGCATGCACTCAACATCGCTATATAGCCACGTTACTCTACGTATGCAGTTTTCAGAAATAGCACTAAAGAGTATTAGAAAAGCATTTTCTTTTCGAATTAAAGATGGTAAGAGCCAATTTTGTGGGATGCCATTGGAAAACCGAAATTATTATTATATTATTATTATTATTAACTATTACATTTTAAAAGGCTTCGCAATTTGACTTCTTACTTTTACGTGACATTGCGTAATAGCGCTTTGACATTTTATAGACATCAATATGTGAGATTGAGCAAATCCGTATCTTTAATTTCAGTACTTACATGATATAAGAAATGAGCTTAATCTTTTAAAGACGCCAATTAACTTCACTTTATCGAAAAGTATTCAATTCCTTAGCGGAATTAAAAAAAGTATACTCAATTTTCTAAAGTGCACACAAAACCCGCCACCATTAAAGCAAAACGTTTCTATCAAAAGTATAGAGTCAAAATCACCATGATGCATGTCTCTCTTTTTAACAAAACATTTTATATTTGTAAAGGACAACGGCAAATGGTGTACCGCCCTATTAAAAGAATGTTTTGGGGTTATATTTTCCCAACTTTAGTATTTCGCAACTGGCTCTTTTTTCAGTTTTTCAAATATATTTTTTAATTTGGGGCAGAAAATAAGAATTAAATAAAACGCAATTTAGAAACAGAAACGGAACGCCCCCTCGATTGTTTTATCTTGCAAGCTCAGAATAATCTATGCATTCAAGCTAAGAAAAAAACAACTGTCATGTCAAAGCGTTGTCAAAGTGAAAATCAGTAGAGTTCGGTTCACGAAAGAAGTCTCATGAGTTAATGAATTATGGCTTTTATTTTTATATTATTAAGGATCTTACCGTGGGAATTGCTTGGTGAAACGATCTTTAGGTGTTCTGTGGGACTGCTTCGGGCAAAAATAAAAAAAAAGAAGATACTTGCTATCTCCACAACAAACTTTACATTGGCAGAATCCTAGAAGTGCTATTAAAAAAGAATTTAATTGAATTTAAGTCTCGTCACTCTTCAGGAAAAACATACTTTGTTTTTATTGTAACTGAAACATTTAATCGTGGCAGAGAAGCAATAATAAGTTATTGATGCAACTGCATTGTAGGGCTGAGAACTATGGGGTGTTGCTCCCATGTGATGAGTATCATCTGGTACCTGGGCTATGCTCTCCATGAGGGAGTGACGCGACCAGCATATGTGCATAGGTATGTACGTGTGTGTATATTAGAATGATTTTGTTTTAATTATTTGTGTAGGTGTTGATCTCTAACAGTCAAACGAACGGGGTCGTAACATAACCTCCAAACATCTTAAAAAAACAACCTTAACTTAGGACTCCCAACTTTATAAAAAAAGAAAATTAATGGAACAAATTCTAATACAATGATCTATTAAATGTAAATATTTCATGTTTCAACAAGACTTTTTGTAGGTGTACGAGACCTCCACTGAAGCCTGCCATTCTCCTTTCTCAATACAAAAATATATTATGCGTATGTTTCAAATTCAGCATTTATTCAATTACGTGTTATAAGTTGTAAGTACTTATTTGAAGGACGTGGCGTCAATGGACCGAGCTCATCTAAATATCGAGTGCATGCTAATCACACGTTTAATGCAAGAAACAATTGATCGAAACGTAATTTCATCAGTGTTGTGTACAAGAGCTGATACCTACTACAAAATTCGAAACTTATTGCCAAACATATTATAATTATTTTGTGAACTGTAATTAAAATACTGCGCTTTTATTTACAGATTTCAAAAGGCTTACCGCGGTCCTCGTCGAAGGGAATTGGAAACCTGGCTCAACTAACATGCGCCGCATCGGCCGGATAGCGGGAATAATTCGGAAGGCGTCCTATTCGAATTCGGAAGGCGTCCTATTCGAATTCGGAATTCGGATGACGTCATCAGATTTGCCGTAAATAGTGTAGAAGAAACTACAGTTTTGAGTTTCACGATGTAGTTAAAATACAAGTTTTTATTTTTTATTTTGACATACATTGTTGGCTTGGTCACGTGACATGTCAATTCACTGCGGTGAGGCCTAATAATGAAATTTGTTACGTTGTGCAAGCGAGACAGCATGCTTCACGCAAACAGTCTTAAGGAATATCAGTAGAATGGTCAGCGCCAAAATTATTTAATGAAATATGGCCAGATTAGGCACACAGGTTGGATGTCTAGATACATCCTGGGTTTTAAGACTGTGTCTTTAGATTTTTCATCTGTGCTTAAGCATATCTCCAAAATCCAGCGTTTAAAATCACCAATCCGCTTCGGTGGTGAGCTATTCTCTCTCTCTGAGAGAAAATCAGTTCTATTCAATAGTAAGACGAATAAGGATGCCTGTGCATTCGTTACGCTGTTGTTATACTGACGTGGTGCCCTATAATGTTGTCTTTCATTTATCGTCACTCTCCTGTTGACAGTAGTTTTTTTAATTACTTGCGATATTAATACACTCTGCTAATTATACAACCCGTTGACATCGTCTGCTAGGTGATCTGAGTTAATGCCTCTTTATACGTCTTTGTGTCCTTATTTTGATATCTTTCTCTGTTTGCCTATTTAAATATGTCTTGTTTACCGCGTAACAGATAGGATTTTCTAGACCTAAACAAGGCGCTGATAATAATCGTTACGATACGTAATAATTTTATGAATAGTAATCGAATGACTTGTGGGTTCTAGGTCATTCATACTACTTTCATTCATACTACGGCCTAAGAAATAGGTACTCGTACCTATTTTCTAGTTCTTGACTTTGAGTGTATTAACAAATGTAAACAAATGTAACAAATGTATGTAGGTACACGAAATTTAAATTGAAAGTTTATTTGGTACAGAGTATAGTTCATTGTATTGTCAAGAGTGAGTCATTTCGAGAAAAGGTTTTTTATCCGCCAAAACGGCTGGTAATTAGCATACAAAGCAAATAAACACTGTAATAAATACAAGTATTTTGTATTGATCGTGTATGTTGTTTTTATAAGGTTATTCATCTCTTGGACCTTTGCCTCCGTAGCGACACTAATGATTTTACAGCCTTATCGCGCTAAAAATTTGGAAGCGATGCGATTGCGCACACCGCAATATGGATTGATCTGAAGAGGAAACACTATTGCTGGCTTTGTTACTTCGAAGACGCAGAAAACTAAAGCCGATACAAATCAACGACGAATCTGGGAAGATTCAATAATTTATCAAGTAAGCAACTGGCAGGGAGCGACTACTATGTAAGTATCCCAGTTTTTAAGTAAGTGTCCCAAAAGCGGAGGTCGCGTAGTGGGGTTGACCCTTGCTTCTCGATCATGAGGGTCTTAGTTCGAATCCCGCAAATACGCAAATACACTTGTATCTGTGATATAACTCTAGTAGAGCGGGTCGGACTGCCTCGATTGTACAAAATGGCGTGGACAATGACGATGGCACCGCGTCGTCGCTGCGTGCTCGCAGCGATTTCAAATCGCTAATGACATGTAATAAGGCTCTTACGAGGCTGAGGTTAGTGGAAATCCCAACAAAATGCTGCTGTACAAAAGGGTACAAGTTCGATACTAGAGAGAGGTGGAAGCCTTCGCGGAGAAAAGAATTGCGATTTAATGGATTTCGAAGCCCACCTGCAGGACTGTATAAATTCATTTGTATTTAAACCTTGAACATTTACAACCATTTATAAAAATCGATTGGGTCGGATTCGGAGAACAGTATTTCCCGGAAATAAAGTAAATTAGATATTCACAATATGATTTAATAGCTGGCTTCAATACCAAGGTGAATGCTCGAAATATAGATACATATTTGGTGCAAGACGAAAGACGTAAACAAACTGTTGACAAATATTGTTAAAACACGGAAATCCTTCATTAAGCCTTACGCATATAAATACGGATATGGCCTATACCTTCCTCAGGGAAGAGACCCGTGCCCCTCGGTGGGGACATAATGGGTTGATGATGATGATGATATAAATACGGACTACACATATACAGGGTGGAATTTTGTAATGCCACCTGAAGGGGAAGTACTCTTAATACTGTAGATAGAAAATTTTACTCAAAGGAAACATTCCTTTATTTTTGAAAAGGAAGAAAACTGCATTCAAAGATTTTCAAAAATTCGCTTGCCGCACCCGGTAATCGAACCTACTAAAATCTGTGAAAATTGCACCCTGTACTTTTATTGCAGCGATCGTTAGGGTCAATTATAAGGATGAAATCTCTCTAACAAACTTCATAAATTAAATGAAAGGAAAACAATGAAATCTTAAATTATTAATTCAATGGGGCAAGCGAATTTTTGAAAATCTTTAAATGCAGTTTTCTTTCTTTTCAAAAATAAAGGAATGTTTCTTTTGAGTAAAATTTTCTATCTACTGTATTAAGAGTACTTCCCCTTCAGGTGGCATTACAAAATTCCACCCTGTATATCAAGCCTGTATACTATAGGGGGAGGGCACATTCGAGGGTTTGCCTCTTGGCACGATCTTGACAAATGTGTTTCTCTTTATCATGTCCAGTATCGGGTAAATAAATAAACATCGACTTAAGTTACGCAAAGTAACACAAGAGAAAGAGCCTAAAGCCTGATTTACATGAAAACAAAATAAAAATAAAACAAAATATTGATGTAGCGATAGTAAGTAAACTGCTAAAGATAAAAGTTTATTAGTGAGGTACAGTGGACAGCTGATAGGCCTTTGCATTGTGAAGCACAGTCAATAAATTGCAATGTTGTCGCACTTAGGTTAAGTAGGGGTGCAATCCGTAGTAAAAGAGGGGTATCCAGGGGCAGCAAAGTTTTGGTTTATTTATAATATGGTAAAATAAAGGCACATTAATTTTATGTGCCTTTAGAATGGTATGGTTTTGTTGATACGAGTAAATAATATAGGTACGGAGAATAAGGTGACAGACGTGTTGTAATAAAAATGATATTAAAGATGGAATCACGTTTACGTCCACTTTGTTCGGAGGCTGAGGAATATCTGTGCCAAATACGTCCGAACACTGCGGCGAATGTCATAAAATAGTTAAATTTGGAATTGATAAAAGGCCGAAATTAATTAAAAAGCAACGAGGCGATTACCTCGTTACAATGTGACCGAATACAGAGTATACATGTTGGGGTGGGTCAGCTGTTGACTGTGCTATAACATTAATTTTATGGTATTGTTACCAAGTATGCTAAAAGAGTGCGATTAATTCACCAACAAACTGCCACGCAGTTTGGCGAATAATTTATAATGTTTAAAACTCTGCGATAGGAACGTATGTCAATAAAAAAAAAAAGGTTTATTTTCATTATTTTTAAATCAGTAATGGTTGGTTGAATACTATGTATTAAAAGTGTTGAATATTATATATGATTTTTATAAGTACTTTTATAATATACTAGCGACCCGCCCCGGCTTCGCACGGGTGGCAAAAACGTTTCCGTTGCAATAGCTATATTTTTAAACTTAGGGTTAAACTTTTTGAAAATCCAATATAACCTATGTTACTCAAGAAAAACGTAGCTTTCTAATGATGAAATAATTTTTAAAATCGGCCCAGTAGTTTCTGAGCCTATTAATTACAAACATAGACACAAAAATACAAATATTTGCTCTATATAATATTAGTATAATAGTTGTATATGGTGCGCAATAAAAACTAGGAATCGGCATACGTTTTTCTAGTCTCAGTTTTATTATGCCTCTATCACACTAATATTATAAACGTGAAAGTTTGTGTGTGTGTTTATATGTTTGTCAGTCTTTAGCGCTGAAACGGCTGGACGGATTTTAATAAAATTTGGTATGGAGTTAGCCGATACCCTGGATTAAAACATAGGCTACGTTTTACCGCGGGGAAATATCTTATTCCTACGGGGAAATCGATGAACCGCGGGTAACACCGCGGGGCACAGCTAGTGGAAAGCATAAAATAAAAAAAAAGGTAAATCAGGCTCAAGACCGACTTGTACCACTTCTTAAATGTTACTTAAGCCACCATTTAAATCGACTTTTGTTTGAAGTATTTTAATTAAATCCATCCATCCATCTAAGAAAGTGGTGCAGTCTTCCTAAGTATGGGTAAGTGTACTCGCTTACCTACCTTCTTGTATAATCGTCCCTTTGCAATAAGAGTAAAACTATCTCACTGGTAGAAATATTATTTAGAATAAAACGTTATGACAATAACAGACCTTTCTCGTTTTTTCACTTAAATATTTTGAAGCTAAGAGTAGGTATTTGTTTTTTATGTACTTACAATACAGTGTTCTCTTTTTCTCTAATCACGCTTATTTCTAATAAACCTAACAGTGACTAATTAGTACAAATTTGTTTATCTGTCTATCTGTCTGTCAGTCTATCTATATATTTTTTATTTTAATTTACCTCTTTACAAAAATACTCAAAAAGTAATATTCTAAACAGATGGCTTTTTATATACTAATTAAATAACCGGCTCTCAAACCACTTACATTTTAACGTGTAGTCAAAGATTTACAATGCTAAAAGTAAGTAAAAGTTGTTGTCTTTTCAACATTCTATTTACTTTGCTCTAGGGTAATGCTCTGAGTGAGGTCATCGGCATAATAATGGCACAAAGTTACTTTTTTAAAAGCAGCTCTTACGTCTAGCGACAATCTCCCTCGATAACATTTTGCGCATAAGAGATATTATTGTAATCATATTTTGATTTGTATTTTACGGCACAGATTACATTATATTAAAACTCTACATACTTATTTCAATTTTTCACAGACCGTAAGTTTATCATCTATCAAATGCTCAAGGCTGGTTTATCAAAAGTTTTTTTTTGTACATATACAGGGTGTTCGGTGAATGGACCGTCAAAAAATTTCGGACTGGGTGGGGTCATTACTACATTTAAAAACAATAAAAATAACTGTAAAAAAATATATATCTATTAATTAAAAAAAACACAAAAATGACAAATAAAGCTATGATGAGGCTTTGAATACCGCATCATACGTAATTTTACAAAAAAAAAAAAAAAAACATATCTCCATAACCGTAACTCTTAGGACCCTGGATCCAAGGGTGGATAGGTAGTAGATGACCCCACCAGTATCCCGAAAATTTTTGACGGTCCATGCGCCGAACACCCTGTATAGTTGAATATTTCAATTTGCCAGAGGCAAGAAAAAATAGCAGCCTTAAAAGTTCTTGTAAATTCGCGAGGTGAGAGAAGGGTGTTAACAAGTTTGACTGAAGAATGGGGCTCGACGTTTTTTTACGTCACTTTAACAATGTGCGAACTTTAACTTCTTTAAATACATCTCAGGTATTGTTATATAAAAAGTGCTATTTTAAATAGTTGTGATTCATTCTCGAAAACAATGACTTAAAGTTCGTTTGAAGCGCATTTGAATATCCTGACATGATACATTGACTCAAGTGTAGAGGGAGGTATTGTTAATATCTAAATTATTAACTTATTCACTTATTTTTTCAAAACGACAAGAAGATGTTTTTTCACTTTTGTAACAATTTCGTTTCCTTTTCAATGTTCAGTAAACTTAAATCTATCGGAAAAAGCCTTTAGGCGATTTATGACTTGAAATTACCCAACAAAACAAAAATAATCAAAACTAGGTTCTCATTACTTTTTGTAGCTAAAAGCGACTAAAATAACAATAACACATTCACAAACGCAGTCTAGAGCGCCCTGTGGGATGACGATCTGCGAAAAACTGCAGGCAGATGCTGGATGCGGCGAACTGAAGACAGGGCGCTAATGGTGCTCATTAGGGGAGGGCTATGTCCAGCAGAATACGAATCGCTCGTAGCCTGGGCTGCCTGAGTGATCTTAAACGATCACTAAGGTTAAGCAACATACAGCACGTTCAGTCCATGGATGGGTTTCTGTCTATGACTAACGCTAGTGGCATTTTTCCGAGCGGTTCCGTGGTTCGTAAGGCACGTTAAGCAGTTGGTGCCGGCTGCCGTCGATAGATGGCAGTCGTTAAGCTGAGTCAGAGGCCTTAGGGCGGCTTCTGATGGCTTCTGAACTTCTGACAGTAAGACCAGCTACTAGTTTTACAAGCCTCCACCAATCCGGACTTGGCCCCCGTGGTGGAGTATGGCCTATGACCCGTGCCCCTCGGTGGGGACATAATGGGTTGATGATGATGATGACGTCCAGCAGTGGACTAATATAGCGTGATGTTGATGATAGTGAAATTCACAAAAATGTCATTAAAGTGATCAAAGTCAATAGCATGCGGACCGAACCGTCTTCGCTTGCTGTTTCGCTTATCTGTAGCCGCGTGCATTGCCAATGAGATGCGAGTATTTTGTTTCCAAGGAGGTCGAATCGCTCGTAACCCCGGGTGCATGAGTGATCTTCAACGATCACGTAGGTTAAGCAACATAGGGCGCGTTCAGTGCATCGATCGGTGACCGTCTATGAGTAACGCTAGTGGCATTTTTTCGAGCCGTCGATAGACGGCAGTCGTTAAGCCAAGTCAGAGGCCTTAGGGCAGGCGGCTTGAAAACTTCTGACAGTAAGACCAGCCACTGGTCTTAAAAGCCTCCACCGATCTGGAATAGGCCTCCGTGGTGGAGTATGGCCTGCACCTTCCTCAGGGAAGATACCCGTGCCCCTCGGTAGGGTCATAATGGGTTGATTATGAAGGTCGAATCGTGGTACGGAGTATTCGTATCTACGTTTCTACGCTAATATTATAAAGAGAAAAGTTTGTATGTAAGTTAGTGTGTCGGGGGTAATCTCCAAAAATACTCAACCGATTTAAAAAATTCTTTCACCAGTATTAAGAATGGCTCTGGATGGACATAGGCTATAGGCTAATCCTTTGACGCGAACGCAGTCGCAGTTGGTAGTTTACAATATTTATAACGGATGCGTAAATAAATACACAAAGTCCTTTGACTTTGCCTTGCCTTTGACTTCGCCTAATTTATTCGCGGCGGGACGATGTCCTCGATGGACCTCGATGATAGCTCAAGGAGGACAAGGTAATGTGGAAGATCATGGGGAAGCCTTTGCCTAGCAGTGAGACACAAACACGGCAATCTAAAACCAATACTAAAACAAGCTAATACCGTAACAAGAAATGAAGTCTAGAATTTGGCGAACTAGTTTGACTACTAATTATGCACGTATGCGGAAACATTTTGAAAAATGCTATTTTGATTCTGAATACTCGTACCTACACGCAAAATAAAATTTTCTGAAGTTGTAAAGAAAATATTTTTTTCTTTTTGTTCTCATATAAAACACTAAAATTAAAACACAAATATATTTTATATTTTGGTTTTAATTTTAGTGTTAGACCTATCCAGTTAAATAATAAAATAACATTTTATAAAATCAGCAAAACCATTAACAAAAATGTATTACAATGTTAGCCCTGCCTTTGAGGTGTATTTGTTGAGGAGAAAAAGTCATTCACACCTTCTGGTGGGGGGCCTGCCGTCTCCGAGCTATGCTAATCCATACAACATACACACTTACATGTCCTTACGCAAATTCTAAACCTTTCACGGAAATCGAAAAAAAATCATCAACTAGGGGACCTCCCTCCGCCTTTTTCCATTGCTTAAATTCAAATATTTTTATTCGCAATACAAACAAAATGTTTACTTTATGAACGTCAAGGTTGTTAGTTTCACAATTAATAGATTACGTGGAGAAGAAACTTACAAAGAAACTCCACATTTATTCTTTTCAAAACCGTCTTACTTAATATAATTACCAACTTTCAACTTAAAAATATTACACATGGATGCGTTGAACACTAAATACATTTCTTCTCTAAATACATTTAATACTAATCTACTAACCTTAAGTAAGAAGCAACGATTCATACCGGCATTGCATAATCCGCAACCATCGGAAAGTATCATTAGGTTATTAAATGGCTGTTAGAATTGAAATTCTTTAAGTGATTAGTCGTATCCGATTCGTATAATAATAGCATGGCCTCCATTTTCTGTTAAACACGAGGCGATCGCTTAACGGGTTGATAAATATCATTTAGTTGATTGGGTTTTAGAATATTAATAAGCAGTTTTCCTTCAACAGTTGCAAGGGCATCTAAGGGCCGTATAAATAAAGTATTTCTACCACTGAGATCGCTCTTGGTTGCGCTATGAGGTTACAATTAACGTATTCAACTTTTTATTGTAAAGATTAAAACATAACTTGACGACCTTTGTGGCGCAGCGGTTGGCGCATCTGCCTACTATGCGAGAGGTTCCGGGCTCGAATCCCGGCTGGGGACAAAAAGAAAAGAAACCCAGGTCTTGGATGTTTACATGTTTGTGATGTCGCTGTTTCTGGTTCTCACGACACAATTTATCCTAGTGTGGGGCCAGAAGTAATTTATGTGCCTGTATGTAAATGTTTATGTTTATTTATATGTTTAGGCACACGTCAAATGGTTGCTTTATTAAATTGGCAGTGTTATGCCTGAAAGCCATCTTTTCCAGAATTCGTTGATATATAATATTAACTGCATCTAGTGATACTATTTACTTTCTATAATATATTAGCACAGTTGGTGTATTTTAATAAAACAAAATAACCCAATATAATTCATTCATCTCTAGACATGGTGTTCAAGAAAGTAAAATAAGATTTAAAAAATTAGACTCTTCTTAAAAATTATATTTTTTTTTTTCAGTGCGGTCATAAAGTTCTCGTGACAGTGTTAGTGCGCCGAACCGGCTTGACCGATTTTGATGAAATTTTATGTGTATTCGGTAGGTCTGAGAATAGGTTGTTATCTTTCTTTTTCATAGCCCTAAGTGAAAAAAAAAAAATACGGCGAAACAACGTTTGCCGGATCAGCTAGTAGTTAAAAAAAATCCCTTTTAGGACAAAAAGTTACGCTAGTTGAAAAACCTAGTATTTTTATCTAGCGTAATTTTTAAACAAAAACGTGAAGTAAAATTTTAAAGCTAGCCTAAATGCTAAATAATAATTAAATGCAACATAATATGTTTTCATGTACACAAAAGTATTTATTTCAGTAACTTTTAGTCATATTTTAGCACCGGAAATTTGTGTTTTTAATGTAACTTCCGGCTATACAGATCATTTAACCGATTTTTCCGAAGTTTTTAAGGTAATCGGGTCCAAACCGTTCACCTAGACCTTGAAACATTCTCTTCCCAGGCATAGAGTCGTAAATAAACAGATTTTTAGTGTAAACGTCAATGAACTGAAGCACGAAGCATGACATACTGATAATCGATAAATATCTATACATATATATAAAAGGAGAAGCTGACTGACTGACATATCAACGCAGGGCCTAAACTATAAGGGTTAGAAACTTGAAATTTTGCACAGGGGTTCCTTTTGTAACGTAGGGGAGCACTAAGAAAGGATTTTTGAAAATTCATCCCCTAAGGGGGAAAAAGAGGGGTTCAAAGTTAGTATGAAACTTTGCCGTTTTTGAAGTTATTCAAATGAAATTCAGCATGAAGGTCCTTCATTGAAAGTCATGAAAGACGTGTAAAGTAGTTTTTCGAAAATCATCCCTTAAGTTGCGAAGTTAGTATGAAAGCTCTTTCGCATGCGCTAAAAGTATCCCTATCTTATTTGCAAACACTTTACTCAACTAAAGCCCACGCGGACGTAGTCGCGGGCAACAGCTAGTATAAGATAAACTCATAAATAATAATTTCCACACAACACAATCACTTGACCTGGTCCCAAACTAGGATACCCTGTGCTATGTTCAACACATCCAAGATATTATTTTGTAGGTTTGATTTGTATTAGCTTTAAGGTGATTTGAGAAAAGATGGTCAGAGTGGAGTTTTTTTTCGCTGCCTTTTTCTCCACTACAGACGGCCCCAAGGCAGCGGCTAACATTATACATAACTGTATGTACATTGATATTCAACAAGCAGAATGTAAATTCTTTACGTTGAAATAAATTTTTGTTTTTTTTTTGATATTTGAATTTGAATATGGTAACTAGACAAGGACATTACAAACATGGAAAACACCCAGACTGAGACTATTTGTACAAATGTACGGCGGCCCCCAGAGTGATCTTCAGCGTTCAGTCCATGGATGGGTCACTGTCTATGACTAATGCTAGTGGCATTTTTCCGAGCGGTTCCGTGCTTCGCAAGGCACGTTAAGCAGTTGGTGCCGGCTGCCGTCGATAGATGGCAGTCGCTAAGCCAAGAGGCCTTAGGGCGGCTTGTAAACTTCTGACAGTAAGACCCACCAGACTCCACCAATTTGGACTTGGCTCCGTGGTGGAGTATGGCATAGGCCATACTCCACCACGGAGCCAAGGTATAGACCTTCCTCAGCGAAGAGACTCGTGCCCCTTGGTGGGGACATAATGGGTTGATGATGATGACGGCGGCCCCCAGTGGGAATCGAACTCACGACATGTCTTCGTAGGTAAGGTCATTTATCCGGCTTACAATAAAGAATATTTGAATATTAAATTATTACTAGCTGACCCCACAAACTTTGTTTTGCCAGATAGGGGTATGAAAAATAGATAACAACCTATTTTCAGACCTACCGATTATATATATAAAATTTCATCAATATCGGCTAAGCCATTTCGGAGGAGTATTCGCACTAACACGGTGAGTGGTGGCACGAGAATTTTATATATTAGAAGATGATTAAGGCTTGGATTGCACTTGATTAGACTAGATGATTACACACCCACGTTCGCTCGACCTCTGTACTCTTCGTATATCGGAATAAAAAAACTTGTATTGATAAGTGGAATTACATAAATTTAGAGTACAAAATCCCGCCCGACCTCCAACTAAATACAGTAAAAATTAAAAGTATAAACTGTCAAGTTATCGGAAACATAACGTAGAGACCTGTTTGCGGACGTGACTACTCGTACGTTTACATTTCATCAGAAACTTTTAAAACTGTAGCAACTTTTTTTTCCTATTAGCAATATGGATGCAGTATAGATGTCCCCTATTAATACTGATAGGCGGTGTGCAAAAACCAGACGGCGCCGATCAGTGTTGTTAGACGTGAAGACGGGGCTGAGATGGGAGCACATCGAAATCACAGCTCAAGAGCGTAGCAAGTGGAGATCTTTTACAAAGGTCCTATGCTCCTAATGTAATGCCACTGGATATACAGTAATAATATGAATAAGAATCCTATCAATATTTTTCTGATTTTTAAACTGACTTCCACAATGTAGGTTATCATTTCGACGCGTATGTTTTTCTTTTTTTGGGTATGTTCTCTCATAACATACCCAATAAATGTTTGTTTCAATAAATGTAACATCCAATTGGTCCAATTTTAATTTTGGAATATTCAATGAGCACTTTCGGAGATGGGGACTGATTCTTCATTGGACAGCAGCAAATGGAAGCAATTCTTATTTTTGTGTCTGCAAAATATGTGAAACGTATTTATTTTAAAATTTTTTTTGCTGTGTTCTCTTTGACGAAACTTGTCAAATCTTAAACGATTTCGACAATTATTTTTGTTTCATTAAACGTAACGTCCGATTGGTCTCATTTAATTTAGTAAATATTTTATTAACACCATCGGAAATGGAGACGGACTCTTCAATTTAATTCAGGTGTATTTTCACAAAATATGTGATTAAGTTGGTCACAGGCTCTTCACGGAAATATTGTGATTTAAAAAAAAAAATGACTTAAAATTTCTACAATATTTAAAACTTGTAGTCGGTGCCGAGTGCCAAAACTATTATTATATCCTGAAGTCGGTTTAAATTTTTTTTTCGGTATTTCCTATATCCATATATTACGCGTAAGGTTGCCTAAGTAAACAGATAGACAAATGACTATTTAGCTCGTTAAGACTATCTAAACAGCAAACTTTACACAAATTATCATAGTGGCATTTTTAATGCAATATTTACCTTTCCGCGTACTGACGGTGTAGCTGATATCTTCGAACATCAAATGCACGGGGGGTCTCTTTGCCATCCGATTCAACGCCTTCAGCGTCGAGCCGGCTCGCTCCAACGCCGCCGGGGTCCATTGGTTCTCTTGTATGGGGTTGATCACTAAAGGATTGGGCAGGTCAGCTGGATTAGTAGCAGTAGATCCGTGGGCTAAGGCAGCCCCCGCTATAGCCCGACGCACTAGCGGAACATTCGACATTTTGAATTTCTAAAAAAATAACGGTTTCTTTTTTAGAACATCGCACTCCAGCCAGTTTTTTGAGACACTTGTTTTTTTTTTCGAATAGGTTTTTATTTATGGTTTCGCGGTCGACGGCGTCCGCGCAACCCTGCGAGCGTGTTGTAACTGATAGGCCGGAGCTACCGAGCTGTGAATGATGCGTGTGCGTCGACCCTTGAAATTACTTACCGGCGACAACAATGGATCTAATTGATTGACGGAGGTGAGCTGATGACAGTCCTCATATTTTTGTATTTTAAAGTTAGGGTCAGTTTTTTTAAATTCCATTTTGTACTTCAATCGATCATTTTCTTTGATATCGTACTAATAAATAATGTATAAATAAATACATTGTTTCTGCTCCCACACTAGGACACTCTGTATCGTGAGAACGAGAAACAGCGACATCACAAAGATGTTAAGATCCAAGCCCTTGGTTTTTTGTCCCCAGCCGGGTTTCGAACCCGCGACCTCTTGCGTGGTAGGCTGCGTCACAGAAGTCGTCAGATGATTATATTTTTGTTGTTGCAATATAAAAGTCTTCGAATCGCTCGTAGCCCCGACCGCCTAAGTAATATTAATCGACGAAGGTTAAGCAACATAGGGCGCGTTCAGTGCATGGATGGGTGACTGTTCTATGACTAACGCTAGTGGCCTTTTTCCGAGCGGTTCCGTGGTTCGCAAGGCACGTTAAGCAGTTGGTGCCAACTGCCGTCGATAGATGGCAGTCGTTAAGCCACGTCAGAGGCTTTAGGAGGCGGCTTGAAAACTACTGACGGTAAGACCAGTCACTAGTCTTACAAGCTTCCACCAATCCGGACTTGGCCCCCGTGGTGGAGTATGGCCGCTTCCTCAGGGAAGAGACCCGTGCCCCTCGGTGGGTACATAATGGATTGTTGATGAATATAAAAGTGTCAAATAAAGCTGATTTTAAGTGTATTTTTGCCGAATAATTACTTACCAGCGCGATATCAACATGTAAGTTACCAATAGTTTTTACGAGGCGATAAAGTAAAACATTCCAAGTTGTTTTCCCAGCGCGCATTTAATTGTCTGGTACAAAGGTCCTTACTAACCTTCTTGACTGCAGTTTGCTTTCTAAAGTCTGTTTTTTCATTCAATGCAAAAAAAAATATTGTCACGTTGACATCTCCATACAATCTTAGGCTGTCAATGTCTCAGTGTTGCTAGTACGTAAAAACCAAATAACCCCATTTTACTTCCAAGTTAAATTGTGTATGCTACGCAGGTGTTTTTTTTATACTTTGCTCTTACGAGTAATTCAATTTTAATATCTTTGATGTGATAAGGATTTTTCTCACATGAGTCTTCTATTCACGGTAAAAAAAATCTACCGAGTTAACCAATAGCTTTTATAGCGGTAACACCGCGTCATTTTTTTTGCATCGAATTAAAAAACGGACTGTATATATTTACAAGCCGACCCGGCAAACGTCGTTTTGCCAGATAAGGGCATGAAAAGTAGATAACAGCCATAAAATTTCATAAAAATCGGTCAAGCCGTTTCGGAGGAGTATGCGCACTAACATTGTGACATGAGAATTTTATATATTACAAATTCGAGTCTTATCTCATACTGCGTAGAGTTAAACTTAAAACCAAACCTTAAAAAAAAAATGTTAAAGGGTCAACGACCTTCAGGTTTCAGTGTCACCCTATCGCTGTCTAGACGTCCCTTAAATAATAAACAGATATTCCAAACATGCAGTGTAACTACAATAATGTTGTTAACAATTCATGAGTAATTAAGTGCTTGTAGAGGTATTTCATTAATTGATAATGTAATTACCTAATGTATTCAGAACCTGTGGGCTTACATTATACCATCGACACCACGTCAACCTTTACACAAGTGCACTCTATTGCGTTATATTACGGATTAATTTGTAATTAAAATATAAGGGCTTGTGTGCTGTCAACTGTATAGTTAAATATTGCTATTTCATCATCAATCGATTATGCCCCCACCGAGGGGCACGGTTCTCTTCCCTGAGGAAAGGCAATACTCCACCACGGTGGCCAAGACCGAGTTGGTGGAGGCTTGTAAGACTAGTGGCTAGTCTTACTGTCAGAAGTTTTCAAGCCGCCGTTAGGCCTCTGACTTGGTTTAACGACTGCCATCTATGACGACAGCCGTCACTAACTGCTTAACGTGCCTTGCGAAGCATGGAACCTCACGGAAAAATGCCACTAGCGTTAGCGATATGTGGTCACCCATCCACGCACTGAACGCGCCCTACTTTGCTTAACTTTCGTGATCGCTTAAGATCACTCACATATTGCTATTTGCCAAAGTTTAAATCGTCACTTAATTGTTTTCTTAACATTATGCCGCTAAAAATTGGCGATCAGAGAATATAAGCAAGATAAAGTTTAATTATATTCTCTCTTAGAGATAGGAAATCTGTGTTGCACCACCACCCGCGGAGAAACAGACAAAAGCCAGTGTTACTCGTTAAAGCTACGTTAAAGGGAGCGGGGCGTTAGCGGGTTAGGACGGGGCGCTTCGTCACGTACCCCTTTCTTCTGTTTGTAGTCGGGGGTGTGGGGCGTGTACCACTATTCGAACGATTCGAACAAAATATTAAAATTGATGGCCGTAGCGTAGCCGCGTCTAGTCGCCAAGCTGTCGCCTGTCGCGTATCGCTAGTGTGCGCCTTGGCTAAAAGGCGATGGCCTCATGTTGTCATGCAGGATTGTTTGATAGGTAACACAAGTGATAGTAACAATGGTTTGTTTATCTCCGCGCAACATTTGATTTAATTTCACGCCACAAGAGCTGCAATATAATAAAAACTGGACAAGTGCATGTTGGAGTCGCCGACTGAGGGTTCCGTACCAATTTGTGGGTAGGTAGGTACTTACAGGATAAAAGAGTTAAAAAAAACTTCTTATAAAAATCTTCTTTTTGTTTATTAAACTTTTTTGCCATATTAATTACACTACGACCTATTCTTAGGGCCGGTTTCTGAGTTGAGAATTTTCACTAAGTAAATACTTACGTAACGTCCTGTCACGCTCTTTTCTGAGAAATTTGACGAGACAGTTGAGTATTTACTTAGTGAAAATTCTCAACTCAGAAACCGGCTCTTTGATTTACCAAATGTACCTAAACAAAAAAACACATAAGAATGGGTGAAGCCGAGTCGAGATTTTTGTATCATCATCAACCCATTAAGTCCCCACCGAGGGGCACGGGTCTCTTCCCAGAGGAAGGAATAGGCCATACTTCACCTCGAGTCTTACTGTCAGAAATTTTCAAGCCTTCTTAAGACCTCTGACTTGGCTTAATGACTGCCATCTATCGATGGCAGCTGGCACCAACTGCTTAACGTGCCTTGCGAAGCACGAAACTGCGTTAGTCATAGAACGGTCACCCATCCATGCACTGAACGCACCCTATGTTGCTAAACCTTCGTGAGCGTTTAAGATCACTCACGGGGCTGGGCCCACGAGCGATTTTTATTTAATAGGTAGATCAGTTCTCCATATTTTTTTTCACGTCGTACAAATATTTGTATTCTTGATATTGGATAATAAGGCGTTACTATATAAATGTCAAACAATACACTGTTATTTATAATTTTAAAGCGGAATAACACGACTTCATAAATATTAATAGGAACTTAGTTAATCATTTATGTTGTCAAGTACCAACACAAAGTTATTTCAACGATAAAATATCCTATGGCAGCAATCAATTACATAAAGTTTAGTTTTGACTTAATCTGAGTTTTCTTAACATTAGTGATTATATTATGGGCCCGTTTCCGAACTGAGAATTTGGTTAAGACTTAAGTAACTTCATAGGTACTTAGTAGCGTGACAGAACGCTATTTAAGTATTGCGAAATTCTCAATTCAGAGAATTCAGAAACCTTGCCTAAAGTACCTAACGTCAAAAGTTTAATTCGGTGAATGATTACATTTTTAAAATGTTGTATCAACCAAGAAAACTTTGTTATGACTTAACTCATCGCTCTCTGAGTGATTGTTCCAAATGACCTCCGTCAAGTTCCTGTTCGTCTCTTCATAGATAGTACAAAACCAATTTTGATTTAGATTGGTATCCAATTAGAAAATACCGGCCAAGCTAGAGTCGGTCTTTTGGCGCGGCGCTAGTGTTATTCTCTGGAGTAACACTAGCGCCACAAGTTCCCGTTTTAGAGGAGTACGATAACAAACGCCGTGATATTAAGAGATGTTTATAAAATTTAATAAATTGGTTCCACACAAATTACAGCACAATTATTAGTCTGGTCTCAAATTTGGATGTCCTGCCCTCGTATTACGTAACTTTCCACTCCATCGAGTGAAGCATTTAGACCGCTCCAAAGTGTCAAAATATGTATGTATGTGACGCTATAATCTGACAACTCCGTATACAGTGAAATACCCTTATACTGTGGTGATAAGGCAGGGACATCAAAAGTACGGAAATTTACCCAGAGCGCGGCTTAGTAGCCAATCCTGCAAGGGTAGTTCGAGGATGCGAGTCGCGCGCCACAACTTCAAAAGTCACGACATTCCAGTACATTAACTGTCAAATTCTGACGTTTAAGCGCCACAAAACGCGTGACTCGCATCATCGAACTACAGAGTGCGTATACTGAGTGCGTATATACTCAGTATACGCACTCTGTGTTTTTTCATTCACTCTCGATAGTGAGAGCGTTTGCGATTTGCATAGGAGTGACAAAGAGACAACTAGATGGCGCGCTTTGTCACTCCTATGCAAATCGCAAACGCTCTCACTATCGAAAGTGAATGAAAAAACTCAGTATAAGCACTCAGTTAAGTAAAGCTGGCACGTTCAACACATTTACACGTTGCGCTTGTGTAGTGTCTGTGAATAAGCGCGCGGCGTGACGTGTACTGCATGCGCATCATGAAAAGTCTGCCCGTCTCTCTTGCGCGCGGTCTAGCCTACGAGTGTGAAGGGGACAGTTATAGTTTCACTTTTGCTACTGTTTATAAATACAGCGTGATCTTTTTGGTATTCAACCGTATGTGCGTTTCAATGAGAGATTTTTCTGACAGCTAAGAAAAGTAGTTCCAAATGAGCCGTTTTCAGAAGAACTAAAAAAAACGAATGGCTGGCAAAGGAATGCAATTTTTGACCTCGGCCCAATAGCCATGTGTGATACATCATCGAATAGGTCTCAGCGAGTAGTAACTTTTATTCAGCTCGCTGAGACCTATTCGATGATGTATCACACACTGAGCGTCCGTGACCGTTTGTTACATAATTAAATTGTTGAGGATTTCTGGGATAATTATTTTCTGTTTCGGTAAAGATTTTCTTAGGTGAAATTATTTTTGTTCATGTGAAAATTTATTGAAAATTTATTTTGTGACCATTGATTCCACCTTATTTTTAATATTCTTCGCTCGAATTTGCTAAAAATATATTATAACAAGTAACACATATATTTGTATTTATTTATCTCCAACGCACCCATCTTACTAAAACCTAACTCTTACACTTAAACTAGAGTCGCATATTGAATCAAAATCATTTATTTTTAAACATACTGTATAGTGAAATTGCATAAGTGTGAGTACGGTGAACGTGCCAGCTTTAGATAACTGACCTGTACCCGTGCTGGTCCTTTTAGATTTGTCAGTTTTTTTTCTCTAGTGAATGCCGTCATTTTCCGAAAGGTAGTGGGCGGGATATAGCGGCAAACGGCAGCACATTGTATACCTACATAGGTAAGGGGAGATAAGTAACATTTAATCTTAATTACAAAGCGGAGCCACCTCGTGCATGCGTTCACCGCAAGTTTACAACGCTTTAGCGGGGTTATTCTCGTCTGAATCAAAAATTGTTTTCCATTTAATCTTTTGGAAGTACAAAGATAATAATAATAATATTATTAGAATATTATTCTGCACGCGATGTTCGGATGTGTTCTAACCTTACTGTGAAAGCAGATGGGCGTTACTGTTAAGCGCGTATGCATAAACGTGTGTTTTATTACACTGATTGACGTTGCTAAATGTGATTTCGAGATGTCGGGCACACGACGTCATAAGTAAATTTAAAGACATAAAATAAATAGAAAATCACGACTTATATATTTTATGCTAAATATATCTTGTGGTAGGTATTTAGCCTTAAACAGCTTGAGAAATCACTACTGGCGAAAACCCTACGCATTGTAACAACCTATCAAAAGAATTGGCTGTTTTTGGAACAAACCGTGTGACGGATAAGTTTGTTCAGAATTTTGGGAGTAAATAGGTAGTACGGAGTCTGTGTGTTTACAACACAAATAAATAGCGTACTGGTACGCCGTTCTCCTCTTTCAATAAACAGCCAAGTGGTTGCGAATCCGAGTTTTGGCTTAGTTGGGTATACAGGGCGTCCCACGGCTATGCCACATGGAGGGAAAGTACCTTTGATATTGTAGATACAACATTTTACTGAAAGAAGACTTTTTTTTAATTTCAAAAAAAATCTAAACTGCATTCATAGATTTTTAAATAATTACACGGTTGAACCGGGAATCGTACCCGCTACACGAAAAAAAAATACCCTGTAGTTTCATCACACAGATCGGAAGGCTTCATCATAAGGATTATTTTTTCCTAAATAACATACTAGCAGAAATAAAAGTAAGACCATAAATTTTAACATTTTTAATACAAAATTAATCAATTTATCCAATGCTCAAAATGAGTCCCCTTCTGTTGAATACAAAGTCGCACTCTTTTGATTATTTCACTCCCTAGGGAAATGATGCTTACTTCTCAAGTGGGTACAAGGGAAGTGATGCATACTTCTCAAGCGGGTACATTGATTAGTAGTGATTAGCAGAGTGGTACTTATGATAATGTCAGGTGTATGTCCTTACGGCAATGTTAGCTTTTAATTTTTCTGAACGAAATTTCACTTAAATTGTTAAAATTCATGGTCTTCCATTGATTTCTGATAGTAGTTATTTAGCAAAAAATAATCCTTATGATGAAGCCATCCGATTGGTGTGATAAAACTACAGGGTAATTTTTTTTCTCGTGTAGCGGGTTCGATACCCGGTTCAACCGTGTAATTATTTAAAAATCTATGAATGCAGTTTAGATTGTTTTTGAAATTAAAATAATATCTTCTTTCAGTAAAATGTTCCATCTACAATATTAAAGGTACTTTCCCTCCATGTGGCATAGCTGTGGGACGCCCTGTATAGGTACTTTTCCTTCAGAAATTTTGTCTGGAAGAAATTGCTATTAGCAATAAGGCCGCCAATTGTACTGTTACCTTGTAAATATTTAATGTTTGTGTTTCTCCTCGTGTACAAGAAAGAACATTCTTATCTTGTCTTATCTTACAGTCAACCGACATAGTCTTAAATCTTTCGGTGCAGTCACCCGTAGTTAGAGATGTGAAAAACCGATATTAAGCGTTTTATTATAAATACTAATCGAACACTTTTTATAGTGCAATTTGTAGAAAACCACAGGAATTTTCTAGATGAAACTCTCATTTTGTAACTGAGACAGCGAAGTGTTCAATTAATTTCAATTTGGATATTTAGCCACTTTTGATAAATAGGCACTCGTTCGGTACCTATAATTGTGTTTTGGCAAACTTACTTGACAGTAATAGGTACTTTTAGCCTGAGAAAGATTTTGAAAACAAGACGATATAGATACACATAATTTACTTTATTGTAACAATACGAACTTTCGAAATCTTGACTTTTATATTCGGTTCACATCACCCGTAATGGACCACATGAAAGGGTTGATGTTTTGTCGTCTGTACGTATATATAGCGCTAACAATGAAATAACGTTGGATCGAGACCGAACATTTAAGTGAACAGGGCTCTCTTAGAGTTTTAGTTTTAGTTTCAGTAGTCAAATAAAGCTATTCTATTACACTATGATGAGTTTCGAAAATTAATATTAGCAATAATATTAGACTGTTTTAGATGTAAATGAGCTCCTTTGTAGACGACTAGGTTATTGCTACTATATATAATATTGTTAAGCAAAGTATCTATTCAAAAGATCATAATTTGTAGTTCTTAATCAAAGTCATCATCATCAAACCATTATGTCCCCAGGTTTCTTTCCCGAGGGAGGTATAGGCCATACTCCACGGGGGCCAAGTCCGGATTAGTGGAGGCTTGTAAGACTAGTGGCTGGTCTTACTGACACTTTTTACTGTGTTTTGGTCAAATAAAGACTTTTTGTTTTTACTTTACATAAATAAGATCCCACATTAACTATTATTTTTGGACTCCCCAGCAGTCGGGCAATAAAACAGCACAAACATTACAAAATAAAGTCAATGTTACTTCACCGGAGCTTCACCACGACCTTTCAAATTCGATGCAATCGTTCTACCAATTTAGAGTAACAGAGCTTTATTCCGTTGCACGGAGATAAAAGTCCCTCAGTCGGCGGCGCACGGGCCCGCAAAAATATAATAATAAAGAAGGCTTCATATCTGGCGAATTCAGCGATACGCGTTTATTTCCCGGGAGATAGGGCCGCATCGTTTACATAAAACGCCTAATGCCGTATTGTAGGCAGCATAAAATTAACCAAGGACTTAAATCGCGTCAAGAGGTAACTCGTAGTAGATAGGTGGAATGACCACTTAGTCGGTTAACCCCTCAGGCCTAGAAGGTTTTTCTTTCACAGTTAAATTAGTTATTCACAGAGTAATATTTGAAATTTATCATAGTTTTCTTCAAATTTATTACTGATGGCTGATGGGGCCGAAAAGTTCTTGAATGGACACCACACATCGGCAAGCGCAGCGTAGGACGACCAGCCTCATAATGGACAGACGATCTCATCCAAGTTTCCGACCGGTCTTTTTGGAAATCCATGGAAGAGGCCTATGTCCAGCGGAGTTCTTGTGGCTTAATGATGATGATGATCACAGCTTTCAAAGAATAAAACATGCTCGTACAACTGTGGTATGTACCATCTCCAAAATTCGATTCAAAGTGCCGTTGCAAGACCTACCCGCCGGCGAATCTACGGGGTCTCACGGAATGCGCCTTAGTTTACAATGGACCCCCCGACGCATTCTCAGGGCTTCAGGGCTTAAAACCTGATTTAAATTTGCTGTATTTTCATGCTTTTCAAACACGTAGAGGTAGAATAAAATAGAGACGCCAATTCCATTGATAAGTTCAGAAGCAAATAATAAATCAGTGATAGTTTGTGGTATAATATATTATGTATGTATATTATACCACAAACTATCACTGATTTATTATTTGCTTCTGTCGTCTACAGTTAGCGTAAGTTATGTGTTTGACAAAGAATGAAGTCCACAATTTTTTTGGTTAAGTTGTGTCTATAGGCGAGAATCTGTTATTAGCTCCTAGTTACCTATTTTCTCCACTAGATTAATTTTATGAGCTGATGATACTCCGAACTGAATAAATAAATAAAAATAATTTTTTTTAAAGTACTTTTATAGTGTACGGTGAGCAATTAAAGCTATAAATCGGAATACGTTTTTTCCGTTTCTATTTTATTCTACCTCTACGCAAAGTACATTACTTTACATACATTAAAAAGCACGAAAGCAGATGTAAATCAGGCTTAAGTGACTGGAACATAGGCTTTTCTGATGGAATAGATATTCTATATAAATAATCTTTATTGAATAGCCTGGCCAGCTGTGCAATTCTTTCAGCTTAGTCTCACCTCTATTTTAATTCATTTGGAAATAAACAGTTTTTATTATTATTATTTATCTCGCCAGGTCCCAATGTCATTGGTCACTAAGTTAGGAACATTTGGGAATTGTATCAACATTACTGCTTCGCTATTTTTGTGAAGGAAAACACAGTGAGAAAACCACCTTTCTACAACACCCTTTAACATATCGGGTAAAGAAATGAAACCTTTCTCTATCCTTGCAGGAAGCACCCCACTTGGTACTAATTATGTAGTGCGGATGTTACACTGGGTGTCCCTAGCTTGTATAAAATAAGATAAGATAAGAATATTCTTTATTATACACAATATTAATAATAATAAACATAATAATACAATAACAATGTAAGCGTCGTTCCTATAGTCATGTCCACGAATCTAATATCAGTCCAGAATTCGGTATTTGACACGGTCAACAATAAGTTATTTGATATGCTGAAAATTACAAAATATTTCGGAAAATGTATCTGTTTTAGTCAATTACTAGTGTTCGCGCGCGAACTTTAAATATACTGGTGGCGCCATCTATCTATTTCAACTAAAAACTAAACATTGACTGAATGACATTCAGGAACAACTCATTCGAGAAATCTTTCATTCACCGATACATTCACTCACTCGTTCTTCCCTTGAAAAAGGAAAAATATCCGTCGACGTTTGAGCACAAAATAAATACAAGTTAATAACTGGACCAAGAAACTACTGGAAGAAAAGACGACAGGTACCTGAAATCTGTACAACTAAATAGTTATTACAATTTTTATATAGATGAAACATAAAAAGAGTGCTCTGTAATGTGACGTCATAATTCAGTATTTTCATACAAAATTCCGTTTTAAAAGCAACCCCTTTGACATTTTGTCAATTTTGTCATTTTGTTGAGAACTTACGAGTACCTCTATTTCGGATGCAAGTGCGCTAACTGCCAGACCAACGATACAGTAAAGTTCCATTGTAATAACAGTACCCTGTATGACGTAACATATAGCGTGAAAAAACAATTCTTTTTCCGCACGTCCGCGGCGCCTTGCCAGAAGTACCCCCCTGGTGCTAATTATGTAGTTCTGTAGCTCCGTTGGCCTTGCTTGTATTTCTCATAGGTTTCACTGTACTTATTACCAGCTAGGGTACGTTGCAACTATGTAAGTGCGCTTCAAAAATCGCTGCCTCTAATTATAATTCGTTTTGTTATAGGAGTATAGAGGAGGAGGATGTATCCTGTCAACTGTCACGCCAAGCCTATGATCCTATATTCAACTATTTACTTACATTTCATTTATTTTACATTGTACATTTACATTTACACAATTTACATTTACTTAAAAAAAGCATAGTTTCACATTTTTCCTGTATTTGTAGTAAGTAAAATTATATGACTAGCCAACAGTCAATGTTTCAACGGGAAGTAGTTAAGCCGGGTCCGCTGCGCCATGTTACGCGTGTTACAAAAAATGTAACACGTTATAATGGGGCGTGGTATAACATGTTACGTGTTACGTAACACGTAACACGGTAGCCGCGGCGAATGGATAACATCCCCCGCGTTCGCCTACGGGGGGGTGAAGTCATTCATTTTATGTTAGCGCTCGCCGGACGCACACGTCTCGCGATTCGGTGATGGAGTGGAAAAAAGAAAATACTTTGTTTTTCATATGATTATTTCGAGAAAGACAAGTGCTTTGGGACGCCTCATGTAGTGATAAAGCAGAAATAATAGGAATTTCAAAAGAACAAGTGAATACAAAGTGGATAAGCCTAAAGGGACAAAATAGCAGACACGTCTGCTTCGTCGGAACTCATTTTGTTTTTGTCACAAAAACTGTATCATAACAGAACTAAAAAGTCGCAGCAGACGGGCTGTTACGATAACCGTAACATGTTACATTTTTGTAACACGCGTAACATGGAGCAGCGGACGCGGCTTAACACTATGAATTTTGATTCCTTGAGTGTCGAAATATACGTTTTGCGGCATACAACGTCATATCTTTTTGACTCTAACTTAGAAATTTGTTTTTTCACAGCTTCAAGGGAACGTAGGCATCAGAATTTCGTTTTATTTCCAACTCGATCACTCCACGCGTTCCCGAGATAAGCCCCCGGTTTCTGGTACGCTAACAATCTGTTAATCTACTTTTAACAACTTTACTGTCAGTTCGCCAAAGTGCATACGAAAAAATGTTTCACAGCTGTTAACAGTAGATTAACAGATTGTTACCGTACCAGAAACCGGGGGCAAGAGTCTTAACAGACAGACGGGTGGACGGAGAGACGATGACGAGCCGACGAACAGACGGACTTCAGGATTCCGTTTTCTCCTTTTGAGGTACGAAACCCTAGAACCGCCTGAACTATAACTAGAAGAAAGAAAATTAAGTGTTTCAAGTTTTCCATTAAGTAGCTTCCTCCTGAATGCAAATAAGTATTGCAAGTTCTCGTCTTAATGAAGCTTTCCAACTGCAATTCTCCGCTAGACTTAAGACTTATTGCGATGAAGTTTTTCCTTCATAGCTCACTTTGTTGCTGGAAATAAGCGACCAAGTATAAGTCGTGGGACAAAAAAACTTGTTGTGGGGTTTGAGCACGTCATTTTCTCATTGGGAAATGCACGATATTTAATTTGACAACTATGTGCGATTTATGACAATATTCACAGAAACTGAAATAAAGAAAGAAAGAAAGAGAAACGTTTATTGCACCAACAGTCACACACAACAAAAATACGAAATACAAATGAGAAGAAAACATTAAAGATAAAAAGAGGTACAAACATAAGGAAATACATTTATACAGTTTTGTCGCGGTGTGTAACCGCTGCTGCAAAAGGCAGCTGACTCAGCATAATGCTGAGGGTGTAGGCCCTCAGCGCTGGTTTTCAGTCAGTGCCTAAATGTCCCGTAAGTGTCCCAATTGTGCGGCGCAGTGTATATTTACATAATTTAATAATAAGATAAGACAAATATTTATTGTACAATGTATACAGACATAAAATAGTAACAAATATGTATGTAAAAAATATATAAATACTTAAACAGTAATAATAAAATGGCATATGCATGACAAATTTAATAAACAATTTCATAAACATAAATGTTAACAAAATTAAATGTAAAATTTTGTGGCCACAGCTGTCTCCGATGCGATCACATAGTTAAATTTTGTCAAGTCAGTAGTTGCGGCGAGAAGTTTGGACAGGATAGGGAAGTCTCTGAATAAAAATCAGTCTAAATAAAAAATTACCAACAGCCTACTACTTCCTCAACTACTCATCAGACAAAACCAAGCTGGGTAAAGGTTCATTGTTCCAAAAGCTACTGAGTATTGACTACTAATGGCCGATTTAGATATCTTAGTATTTAGGACAGTGCTTTAGCAGAAACGTGTAAACGCTACTCGCTTTAGTACGTTTCAGTACGGTTCTAGTAGCCTTTCAATTAGAATCAAAATAGAATTGGTTTCTATTTTTGTTTCCGGTGACATCCTCATTACTTATCTGTGTGTAAACTGAAAATTTAGTGAGACCTTTAGGAGAGTGCACAAGTGACCCGTGACGTGACGCATGCGTGTTGTTTGCATTAACTCGAATTATCAAACTTACTTATTTGTTCCGTTAAAACACTTAGATTCTCGTTCATTCTGGCGACGAAATGACATTCTGCTGGAAGAAATATAAACGTTCACGCGCACATGAACTGAAGTACTAAAGCACTTGCCTCTCTAATTGTACTAAATCGCTGTCCTAAACACTAAGATAATCTAAACCGGCCATTAACCCAACCCGCTAAGAAGTAATACTCAGCACTCGGGATTTTGATATTTTTATTTGAGTTTTAGTTTTTGTCTTTATAGTATTTATAGAGTTTCGCACCTAAAAAGGAAAAACGGAACCCCTATGGGATCGTTATTTTGAGAACGCGTGAAGGGAGATAGCAAGCTGAAATGAAACCAGATACTCAGAAGTTATGAAACAAAAGCCAAACTACTGTGAAAAAACGTTAAAACCGTTTATGTCGCACAAAAACGTATATTTCGATTCTCGAAGGGATCAAAATTCGGGTAGTTCAAAAATACTAGGGTTGTTTCCGACGTCCTGGAAGTATGAAATTCGGCAAGTATATGGTCTTATGCTACAACAGGGAAATTTAAGAAAACTGTATATTTATAATTGTCAAAAAAAATTATAAAAATTATCTTTGAAGTTGGAAAAAGTCCGGAAAAAACTATGTGACTCGACTCCTGGACTATTTATAATATGCACAAAGGAGGACCAGACAAAATGGTCCTTGATACCAATAACCACGTGACATATTATTATCTCGTTAGAAAGGTATTCCTATACTCTACAATAGTTACTATGGGAGCTCGGTTCAAAATGCTGTGTGAAAAAAGTTATAGCGATATAAAAATATTTTTTTCATAGACCATTTTAAGCAATAAAAAATATCTTTTCACTTTTAAACGGCATTGGCAGTCGCTTTGTGAGTACCAACAAGTGAATTTCTTTGTATTCTTGATTGCCGTGACTATTTTTGACCCGACTTTGATATTGGACTTTGTTTGCTTTTCCGTTGACCCTAGGCTTGTTATTGGAGTATTGAAAACGGTATTTAAATATATTAGACTCGATATCATAATCTGTTTTACCTTTGTTTATCTAAACATAAGAAACCGTTATTTGTTACTCACATTGATAATAATAACAACAATGATATGATACCTAAAACTAATGAAGCCTTATAATTATTATTATGTAAAACTTCCCGATAAGGCGAGCTAAGTGTCCCTGCACACGAGCCACTCGCCACAGCCACAAACGCCGCCGCGCCGCCACAAGAAGCTAAAAGCGGCTATAGAGTGGCTGAAGCGCGCGACATCCACTTGTGGCCGGTGGCCGACACTTGAGGTCGGTGGCCGCTACTTTTTTATTTAACCAATGCGATCGCAGGACGGCATTGAATCTCTGATATAAATAATTCTATATCCATATTTATTTAAATGAACAACAGACTACGTGGCGTTGCCGTCGACTCGAACAGGTTAACTGAGGTAAGGGAGAGAGGGGTGAGGAATAGCGCGAGTGGCGTGTGTCGGCGTTAGTGGCCGGTGTGGGCCACAAGAAGCGAGCAGCGACGATTGTAGTGTGTGGCGGCCACCGGCGTCAACCGTGTGGTGCGGCTCGAATAGCGAATAGCGCCCTTCAGCTTGCCGCATTCAGCATCTGCCTACAGTTTTTCCCAGATCGTCATCCCACCTGGTCGGAGGGCGTCCTACACTACGTTTGCCGAGTCGCGGTCTCCACTCAAGAGCACGTTTATCCCAGCGGTTGTCAGTTCTTCGCAAAATATTGCCAGCCCACTGACAATTCAGCTTGCTAATTCTCTGAGCTGATATAGCTCAGAGAATTAGCAAGCTGAAGAAGATTGCTTTGGTTCTCTGTCGGATGTATTCGTTACCAATCCTATCCTTCAGAGAAACTCCGACCATAGCTCTCTACATAGCTCACTGAGCGACTTTGAACTGGTGGACCAACCCTTTCGTGAGTGTCCATATCTCGGCGACGTAGGTCACGACAGGTAGGTAGGACACACTGGTTGAAAACTTTCGTTTTCAAGCATTGTGGTATAGATTACGAGAAGACTCGGCGTGGTTTCCCAAACGCTGCCCAGCCCAGCTAGATCCTCCTCTTGGCCTCCTTCTCGAAATTGTTTCTACCTAACTGCAGAATCTGCCCGAGGTAAGTGTATTCGTAAGTGGCAGTGGGCCAGCCATATCACCGAAGAACTGATAACCAATGGGGTAGACAAGTTCTTGAGTGGAGACCGCGGATCGGTAAACGTAGTGTAGGACGTCCTCAGACTCGGTGGATTGATGATCTTCGCAGGACGGCTGGCATAGCTGGATGAGAGTAGCCGAGGACCGTGCTCAGTGTCGTGCAATGGAAGAGGCCTATGTCCAGCAGTGGACAACCATAGGCCGATGATTATGATGATGAAGTGTATTCGGAAACGATTTCGAGAAGGTGATCATGTACGACGACCGGTATTGGATCAATGTAACCATTGATCATGACTTTGGTTTTATCTTATCTTATTTGATTTTAGAAAACTATATTTTATCAAAACTTGTTTTATTTTACGTTCTGATAGAGATTGACCATCACCCTGCACTCTGCATCCCCAGCAATACTCATAAACATATTTTAACTTGCTCTATAATGTCATCGAATACGAAATAATTATTTTTATTGCTTAAAAATCGAATATGAATGAAATATTGAATGAAAAAAATATTGTTTATATCGCTATAACTTTTTTCACACAATTATTTGAAGTGAGCTCCCATAATAACTATTGTAGTATATTAAAAAACCTTTCTAATGACATATGTCACGTCGTTATTGGTTCTTGGACCAGCCTCCATACCCTCGGTGGCCAAGTCCGACTCGCACTGGTCCGGATTTGTAGTTTTTGGCGGTTTTACGCTGATATAATATAGACAATGACACTCGCGCAAGCATAGAACCGATTGAGACTTTGTGTGTCTTCTTCTTTCTTTCTTCTTTCTTTCTAATTATAAAATTATCGTGTCTCAATGTTAGTGCGCATACTCCTCCGAATCGGCTTGGTCGATTACGATGAAATTTCATATGTACAATCGGTAGGTCTGAGAATAGGTTGTTATCTATTTTTTTAAGCTCTATCTGGCAAAACAGCGTTTGCCGGGTCAGCTAGTATAACATAAACATACAGGCACACACATTGCTTTTGGCCTCACACTAGGATACCTTGTTTCGTGGGAACCAGAAACAGCGACATCACAAACATTGCAACAACCATTATAGTTTTTATTTCGATTCTGTTGGTACCAAATAAACGTTTTCTATTCTATTCTATTCTAAACATGTAAGCATCCAAGACCAGGGTTTTTTTCATCCTTAGCCAGGGTTCGAACCCGGGACCGCTCGCATTGTAGGCAGACTCCTCTTGGGATTCGCCGCGATTTGGTTAAAAAGCTTATTACGGGTCGCAAAACTGAAAGGAAAAAATCTTTACAATCTGATCAGTTAAAGCTCCGTCCACATTTGTAGCATTTCGGTGTATCGGATCTCCGTTGCGTGGCCTCGGCGCGCATCATCATCAAGATGATACCCGTCCATGATACATGCTGTATCTGATACGGCCCGATCCGCACTAACCGAGTATCTTGATACATCTCGTCATCATACAGTGACATAATACAGAATTTGATAAGTATGGACGCCTTTTTTACAAGATACGCCTTAGGGACTTCACACACGGCAGCTATAATATACATTACATCCCAGGATGTATAGCTTAGAGACCGCTCAGTACCTTTAAGATACGAAGATGTAAAGATTTATATTATAGCTGTCGTGAGTGGTCTCCTGACGATTTCTATGGAAAGAAGTAATGAGATATATCGTGCTATAATATACATCTTTACCTTATAGCCACCGTGTGTGGAGTCCCTTAATAATACATAATGGACGAAATTAGCGTCCATATTTATAATACCAATACTCGATACGATACAAATGATCGTGATACATCAAGATGCTACAAATGTGAACGGGGCTTAACGTGAAATAGAATGTCTAAGCGATTTAGGCAAATCTGCTTTATTCCAGTATCTGGCTAATGGCGTAGCATTACCAACATTACTCGAACAAAGTCCCCGGACCCCAACTTTCTCCAAATTGCTTTCCTAATTTCAGTAAAGCTGAAACACTTGCATTCGAAACATTTGTCATTTTCCGCTCCGGTAGCTTTATGCCCTGAATTTTTGAGTGGACACACATCGGCGCAAACAACATAATTTAATGGAATTGGCTAATAAATCCGCGTGGCATGTGGTGATTGCGGATTGAAATGAAAATTTTGTTTGTCGCATCCTTTTGATTTGGCCGCCCGCGTCGACTGAAAGGATGGCAATCGGTTCAGTTTGTGTTTGGGGTAATGGAAGTGGAACTGTAACAACTTCTCATCAAGTGATGTATTTTTAGGATTTCTGCTTCTTCTCAATTTCCTTAAAGCTTTAGCAGAAGCATATCACTTGTTTCTGAATTAAGAATTTTACTAAGTTATTACTCAAGATTTTTTGTATCGTTCCTGTACTATATTATGCTACGATTACAACCATCCAACAAGTTTAACAATAACAAAAACAAGCCCAATTATGTGCGTCAAATCCTGCATGAACCCTGATGTTTGCGATAGCAATCAGTATTATTTTGTATACGTACCTATAGGCCCGTTTTCTTTTACCGCTGCCCCGACTCTCTAAGGTTTTCTGGAAGAAATCTCTTACAGAGGTAAGCTCGCCCTTGTATGTGTTGTTTCTTATGTAATGTTCTGCTCAATGTCTCGTGTGCAATAAAGTATATCTTCAATTCTATATCTATATAAAATTCTCGTATCACCGTGTTAAAGCGCTTACTCCTCCGAAAAGTCTTGAATGATTTTGATAAAATTTTATTATAATATATTCGGTAGGTTTGAGAGTAGGTTGTTATCTATTTTTCATACCCCTATCTGGCATAACAACGTTTGTGGGGTCAGCTAGTATTATATAGTATGAAATATGGCAAACTGTAAGAATCGCTCAGGTTTTAGATCAGTAAGTCAGAGCAGGTTCGCCTATATTTTTTATTTGATGGGATTAAAAATATTATTTTATTTTATGTAAGCTTTAACGCAACGGGTGTGGTTCGACTCGCCGGTGTATTAGGTAAGTAATTTTCACAGATACACGCGCGAAGTTATAGTGTATATGTCAATCTTAACTATGAAGGAAATCGTCGTGATAAAATCTCGTAGCTTTTTAGTTCCGCACGCATTGAACTCGTTACGTACCGGAAGGGTGCCCCGGGAACAAACCACTTTGACCGACGACGTCTACCTACTTGTGACTTCAAATATTAGTGACTGCGAATTTATAGACGTGGCCGCTTTCGAACGATTTACGTTTTGTAATAATAGACAATTTTAAACCAACATAAGGTAACGTTAAAAGATAAAGATAAAAGATATTTATTTGTGAAACAAGAGTATGAATAGATGGTACAATAATACTGTTAGTTCTGCATGTTTTGTCATTGTAGACATACAAATTATAGGAGAGAGTACCGTTAATTTCATTTTATAGCCAGTAACAATTATAATGTACGTTGGGTTTGGTTTTTCCGTAGACTCTCCTCCGATTCGTTAGAATAATTTTTTCGATTCCACGCACACGGTGATATTTGATCAAATTATTCATGTTCAGACCTTGAACCTTTACGTAACGAAATTGAGTAAACACGTTATAATCTCGAGGCCTACCGGACAAACCAGAAGTTGCGTTCATACTTTTGATACCAGAGGAAACTTCACATTATCAATGAATACATTGTAACATTTAGAAGGTCACGTCATTTTGGTCCAATCAAATGCATGAAGGTTCCGTGCTGTCATTACTAAATAGCCAATAGGAGCGCGCCAACGATTCAACCTTCCATAAGCGACTTCTTAACCTTGATTACACTTCTACGTGGCTAACGAGCTTTCATTTGATAGGTACTTGAACTTTTGTAATCTTAATCTGAATTTAATGCAAAATAAGTAATCGCAAAGCTGCTGCATTATTCATCGACTGCCTTCCTCATTGCATCCTCACCACCGGGTCTGATCGCGGACAATTTGTATATATTTTTTTCATTTATTTTTTTGTAGATTGACAAAGTAACATAATACAATATTCTCTTCTGCCCAACTGCATCAGAGTTTAACGGCACTCTCAGTAAATCTATTCAAATACATAGCCTAAAAATACTTATTTTAGTACACGACATCTTAATAATAGGTCTTTACCTATGAAATTGCCGCTCTGCAGTACTGGCCATTTCAAATCAAAATAATTTTTGTTTGGCTAAGAATTTCAAGTTAATTTTATTTTAAGAACATGGAATTCTTTTACCAAAAGTAGTCATTTGTTTATTGATTAGTGTTACATTTTCATCGCATTTCAATCTTTTTCGTCATCATGGATACGTAAAAAATTCGACTAATATGGAATATGAGTACCGTTGTAGCAGCAACGTGGCACAAGCGGCACGAACGACATTTACGGAACTAACACTACAAGCCAACACACCACCTGTTATTGGTTTGCTCGCTTCCGTTCTGGAAATTTCGACCTGAAAAATGAACCTCGACGTCGTCCGAAGACTTTGGTCGACAATGACGAATTAAAGGCGCTTGTGGAAGCTGATGATACACAATCTACGGCTGAATTAGCAGCAGCTTTTGAAGTTAGCTACAAAACAATATTGGTCCATTTGTGTCAAATTGGCAAGGTAAAAAAGCTTGACAAATGGGTGCCCCACAAACTCAATGATCGCCAGCGCGAAGTACGCCTAGAGACATACCTTGCACTGCTCAACAGATACACAAATGAAGGAATTTTGAACTGCATTGTTACATACCTGCGATGAAAAATTGATTCTGTTTGATAACCGCAAGTGCTCAGCAAGTTGTTGGATCCTGGTTCAACACCTAAATAATGCCCTAAACGAAAACTCACCCCTAGAAAATTGATGGTCACTGTTTGGTGGTCTAGCGCCGGTATGATTCATCACAGCTTCTTACCAAACGGGGTGAGCATTACTGCAGATGTGTACTGTGAAAAACTGAGCACAATGATGGAGAAGCTGGCTCATCTCCAACCAGCATTGGTCAATCGATCGTCTCCGCTGCTCCTGCACGACAACGCGCGACTTCATACTGCACAGCAGACGGTCTCCAAGTTGCAAGAACTGGGGTTGGAACTCTCCGTCATCCACCCTACTCACCAGACCTTGCGCCTACAGACTACTACTTTTTTCAGAATTTGGACATCTTCTTAGCGGGAAAAAAATTCAATACCCGAGAGGCAGTACAAAATGCTTTTGAAGAATTGATGCCCTTCTTAAAGAAATTAGCTGGACGGGAGTCCAGCTGATTTCTTTAAGAAGGTCATCAATAAACTGCCACTGCGTTGGCAAAGATGCATTGATTGCATGGGTGATTACTTCGATTAATACAATAAAAAATACATGAAAAAAAATAGTTTTTTTTATACAAAACGGCAATTTCATAGGTAAAGACCAATATGTAGGTAGTCTAATAATAAATTGTACAATGTTGTATTGTGCGTCTCTATACAAAATCATTAATTTAGCAGCATAATTCATTAGTCATTGACATATAAATTATGGTTCACTTTTGGAATAACATAAGAACACTCCTAACGGTAAGAAAAAACCAGGTGAAAGAAAAACCTTTAATAACGCTAGCAAACTTATGTTTTAAGTGGAAAACAACGTTCATCCAAACAACCCAAGTTGTTTTTTTATTAACAGCCCCACTGCTATGGTACTTCTATAGTCGTAAAACCTTTTTTAAACAGGTTGTGAAAAAAGTATATAAGGTAGTCAAGCGAAAGTAAAAAACCACTGGCCACTGACCGTCTACGTCTGGCCGTTTGTCTATTTATCTTCATTATCATCAACCCATTATGTCCCCACCGAAGGGCACGGGTCTCTTCCCTGAGGAAGGTATAGGTCATACTCCACCACGGGGGCCAAGTCCGGATTGGTGAAGGCTTGTAAGACTAGTGGCTGGTCTTACTGTCAGAAGTTTTCAAGGCCTCTGACTTGGCTTAACGACTGCCATCTATCGACGGCAGCCGGCACCAACTGCTTAACGTGCCTTGCGAAGCACGGAACCGCTAGGAAAAATGCCACTAACGTTACTCATAGACGGTCACCCATCCATGGACTGAACGCGCCCAATGTTACTTAACCTTCGTGATCGTTTAAGATCACTCAGGCAGCCGGGGCTACGAGCGATTCTTAAAATGGTCAATATTTTCAAAATAAATTATAAAAATCATGTATC
Organism: Yponomeuta plumbellus; assembly: GCA_947310845.1. Classification (NCBI taxonomy): domain Eukaryota; kingdom Metazoa; phylum Arthropoda; class Insecta; order Lepidoptera; family Yponomeutidae; genus Yponomeuta; species Yponomeuta plumbellus. The sequence continues at coordinate 16,911,575 of OX371194.1, forward strand.
AAAAATTAGTAGCGTGGCCACTATTGGAAGCGCTGAGGTAATGTGAACATCTCAGACACTCAGGTTTCCTCAAGATGTTTTCCTTCACAGTTTTGCGAGTGGTATTGCTACTATAACTTCACAAACGTACGTAACTTGAAAATAATCTGGTTCCCACGACACAGGGTATCCTAGTGTGGGGCCAAAAGCACTGAATAGTCTGTGTATAAATGTTCTTTGTTAAAAAAAACAAAATCATAGTAGGTACAATGGCACGGGGAATTAAACCTGGGTTTCTCGATCACGATTCCATTGTCCTACTTGGATTGGACCACCGCTTTAATTAATTACAATAGTATAATAAATTAAAGCTAATATTTAAGAAAATTTAATTAATAAAATTTTTAATCCTTTGCCCGGCACTGGCGTCTTAAAAGGTAAATTAAGGCAAATGAAAGCCGCTTAATGCAATCTTAAATGACCACAGTCTCCGTCCCAGTGAAACCGTGGGGCTATCGGCACAGAATACATAATAGTACAAGTACAGAAGATTCACTTCGCAAAATCAATTAAAGAAAAAGGGACTCTAGCAGCGATACAATTAGGTGCAATTCAGATTGCACGGCGCTAAAAAAGCTACATTATATTCACCTACATGTTGCCTCTCTTTCTACCGCGTAGCTTTTACCTCTTACTCTTAACTCTTACCGCCTGAATTCCTACCTATTTGCCATTCCGGAGTGGTCGCCGCATGAACTTAGTTCGATACCGACACGCGTAGTGAAACAGGCCTTTTTTTTTGTTAACGGGGTGAAATGCTTTGTGCACCATAACCGCCACCCTTGGGGGAGGGCGACGGCCGTGTGTCGGACTCTCCTCTCCTAATAATAGGAGAGGCATACCTCCTAAAACACCCCGGGGGCCGTCCTGTCGCTCGTACAATGGGGCGCCGCCGGATCTCGCAAGTGGTGTAACCACAACGTGAATGCGACAGCGGCGCCCCGGCGACGTCGACCCGACTCGCAAGGAGTCAGGCCCACCCTCACTGGAGAAGGGGCATGGGCCCCCCACCCCATTCTCCCGTCACGATGTCGGACGGCAGGTCCCCCAACCTGCCGTCTGTGACCCTCCCTCAACCGGCGGTGCAGGCTCCGCGCGGCGTCCCCCGCACCACCGGCTCTCCCGGCGGAGAGGCGCGAGCTCCACAAGCCTCCAACTACCGAGGACCCGTTGTGGCCCTCTGCTCGGATCCTCGGCCCATCGAATGCCCTCCCAAGAAAACACCGCTCGGCCAGAGACCATATGGGGTGTAGTGAAACAGGCCTGCTATCGGCGGAACAAGCCACATCTGATTGTAATATTTTAATTAGAATAAAGGAGAGGAGTTATATTCGAGGGGCGGGAAGCAAAAGGCCGTTTGTCGTGCGATGTCTGAGAAAATTTGGTTGGAATTAGAAAATGAAATTCTTATTACCAAGATAATTTATTTTAGGGTCCGATGCCCGTAAAAGGGAAGGAAACGGGCGCGAAGGATGGTCTGATCCAGATTTAACCACCCAGAAACGTAATTGTCGGCCGGGGGAGAGCTTCTGCAAGCTTGCTGGCCTTACAATTTTTTTTTAATTGTACAGTAGAAAATAAAGAAGTGTAATAAAAGCCGGCCAAGTGCGAGTCGTACTCGCGCACGTAGGGTTCCGTACAATTATCTATGAGAACGGCAAAAAAATCACGTTTGTTGTGTGGTGTTAAATATTTATTTACTAGCTTTCGCCCGCGACTCCGTCTGCGTGGACTTTAGTTCAAAATTTTGCAACCCCGTTCACTCCCTTAAGGGTTAAATTTCGAAATTGAAAGTATTTATTTTAAGTTTCATGAAAATTAGACAACATTTTTTATGCATACAAATTGAGATTGAATTGAGAATTTCACAAAGTTAATACTTAAATGACATACTGTCACGCTCTTTTCTGAGAAATTTGACGAGACAGCACTACAGTAAAGCTTATTTAGCGAAATTTTCAATTCAGAAAATGACCGTAGTGTCTTGAATTGAGAAAATAATGCTAATGATGCATTATTAATAATGAAAATAATAATAATGAAATGTAGAGGATAAAGGAAGAAAGATTGACGGAATAAATAGAAAAATGTTAACGTTTTTTTTCTTTAAAATTTGTTGCAACTCTGTCTGTCTACGATCTACGTTATTGTGATCTGATTTACATCAAAATTACATGCATTATATTACAAATAATCACTTACAGCCTTACTAATAATAAGTCATACACTCTGAATAACTATTTGACGTATATCAATGTATACTGAGAAGAATCGTGCCCCTCGGTGGGGACATAATGGGTTGACGATGATGATGATGAACGTATACTGGTTTAATCGCATTTAGCGTAACCAGTTTGTCAGACCTCGCATAACGGCTGTATACACAGCTCATAACCTTTATTAGTGAGGCCGTTAGAAATCATCGCAGTTATTAAAAATTGTTCTTTCGCACACATCGTGATGCACGGTGCCAGAATCGCTCGTAGCCTGGGCTGCCTGAGTGATCTTAAACGATCACTAAGGTTAAGCAACATACGGCGCGTTCAGTCCATGGATGGGTCAACGTCTATGACTAACGCTAGTGGCATTTTTCCGAGCGATTCCGTGCTTCGCAAGGCACGTTAAGCTGTTGGTGCCGGCTGCCGTCGATAGATGGCAGTCGTTAAGCCAAGTCAGAGGCCTTAGGGCGGCTTGAAAACTTCTGACACTAAGACCAGCCACTAGTCTTACAAGCCTCCACCAATCCGGACTTGGCCTCCGTGGTGGAGTATGGCCTATACCTTCCTCATGGAAGAGACCCGTGCCCCTCGGTGGGGACATAATGGGTTGATGATGATGATGACACATCGTGAGAAAATCTGACCAGATATTTACATACCAAATCGTCAATCCGAGGTGGGTGTGGGTGGTGACTAAGCCCAGACTTTTTCTCTCTGAGAGGAAAGGTCCCTGTGTCCTGCAGTGTAGTGATTGATGCCTTAAAGCGCTTCTAATGTGTTGTCTAAATTATTCAATGAACCAATTTGGCCACATTGGTATTGAGACTATAGGGATGTTAAGCAATGATAGTGCACTACTGTGCAACGTTCTTTTTTTAATTTTAGGATGTGATTAATGACAAAGACAAGTAGAAGAAAGAAAAATATTTATTACTAGCGACCCGCCCCGGCTTCGCACGGGTGGCAAAATCGTTTCCGTGGAAATAGCTATAATAGTTCCGTGGAAAATTCCCGGGGTTGTAATTTTTTACGCCTTTGGTTACATTATTCGAGATTTCGTAAGGAACCCTAAACTTTTTGAAAAACCAATATAGCCTATGTTACTCACGAAGAATGTAGCTTTCTAATGGTGAAAGAATGTTTAAAATCGGCCTAGTGGTTTCTGAGCCTATTCATTACAAACATACACACAAAAAAATACAGAAATATAAATCTTTGCTCTTTATAATATTTGTATAAACAAGACACATCACAGAAAAAAAAAAAGTACCATAATATAGTAACACAACAGAAAAAAACATATATAGGAAAACATAACCAAACCATAGATACGGTCAGTGGTATGTCAAGGTTGCCACAAAAGGCAATTGAGTCAGCGTCGTGCTGAGTTTGTGAACCTACAGCGCTGATTTTCAGTCAGTGCCCACGGTAACTGACAATGTACTCCGGAGTGCGTGTCGTGGTGCATTTAAAAATAATTTATAACAAATATGTAAGTCCAATTTCTTAATTGAAAATTTCGCTAACTACTTAACACTTTCAACGCCAGGGTGAAAATACTAAGAGGTGATGAAGTCACCGGTGACCTATATGGCGTTTAATTGACGACCTCTATGGCGCAGCGGTTAGCGCATCTGACTACCATGCGAGAGGTCGTGGGTTCGAATCCCGGCTTTGTGATGTCGCTGTTTCTGGTTCCCACGACATAGGGTATCCTAGTGCGGGGCCAGAAGCAATGTATGTACCTGTATAGAAAAAATATGTTACAACTATAGTGCTGTCTCGTCAAATTTCCCAGAGAAGAGCGTGATAGAACGTTACTCAAGCATTTACTTAGTGAAAATTCTCAACTCAGAGACCGCCCTTAATTTCTTAGTAAAATTCACAGTTTAGAAAGCGGCCGGGCGGGTCGAAATGGTTATTTACACACAGTTATTAGAATCTGCCCACAGACAACGGGGTAGAAAGTTGCGTTGGGGCCCAAAGGAGACGCAGTTCCGATAAAACGGTTTGTTTACGAGAGACCGCCGCCAGATGGCGCGGGGAAGTGCTAAATGTGTGCCTGAACGAGTGCTGGCCGGTGGAGCTCGTTTACTCTTGCCAAATGTTTGTATTCGTTGCAAGGGATGAATTGAACTGAGTTCGAATACAAATAAAAACCAATTTCTTTATTTCGTTATCCATTACAACATCATAGAGTACAGTCACGAGTAATAATATATACACTGTCACACTTTGTACGACGGACACATTTTGTTTTGTAGTAGACATTGTGTACGACAATTTGTCCTAAATTATCTAAGCATTGGTTACATAATTTAAGACGAATTGTCGTACATTTCCTGCTAGATTGTTTTATTGTATTTATTTAATTCAGGCAATGCCCATTATAGTGTTAGTAACAATGGTGACTTATACTATGTTAGTAATTAATAGCACATAGTACACATCACATTATTAAATTAATTAGGTTTTAAGTTAAGATTTTTACAAAATGTGATATTGTCGGTATATTATTTTATTGCTCGTGACTGTAGATACCTTGACGGCGTCTACTAGTAAGTATAAAAATAATTGTGGCAGTAAATACCGCTCTTCCCCAACTCGAATGTTGTTGTAACAATAGTGTATGAAATAATACAGATTAATATCATTATCTTTAACCTCATCAATGAAATTATTTTAGCAAGGATTTTAAAAGTGTGATTATTAAATATTTGAATAAGAATTAATATTGATCATAGAATTTGTAACAAAATCCTAGTATGTAGTTATTGGAATATTTACTCGGAATAAAGAATTTTCTAACTACCGCTAAAATCACCTGTGGTATCGGTTTGCTTCTATTAAAAATTCCATTAAAATAGCTATGCCAACAAAATCAATAGAATGGTAAATTTTGAGAAAAGCAGAAGTGGATACATAAAATTTTCTTTCTTGCATACCAGGAATTACAAAGATAAAATTATGTAGGTACACTGTATGCAAATAAGTTGAAAAATCTATCCAAAATCAAGAATCAAGTATTTCTTCAGCTTTTTGTCATGCGAGAAAATTCCCTTCCGCTTATTACTAAATGCAACAGGATCTAATAAGAAAAACAAAGGGTTTTGACTGTTTTTAATTTTAATTTATTCACTTGGAGAAAATACAGGCACAGATAGTGAATATTCTATGGTGTACATTAAAGGGTATTAATTTATCTGCCCTATTAAACATTTCTCACTTATAATTAGGGCAGGTAGTGTAGACCTCTACACTACCTGCGAGGCACTTGCTATCATCTAACGTGCACACAAAATAAAACAAAACAAAAGAAAAATAAAAACAACTTACTAAAGAAAAATAGGCAGAGGCCACTCAACAGGTTAGAAAATCACATTATTTTGCTAGAATCGCAATCAGAATACAGTATGTTAAGCACCATTGTCTTGAATTGAGCTAACGAATTGTTGAATAGGTCAACCGACACCAGGCGTTTGTTGTAGGCATCACAGATTCTACAGAGTGGAGCCCTGAAACCGGCGTTCGTATTACTCTTGTGAACAGCAATGAGTCTGTTGAGCGAGTAGTTCGAGATGGGACTCTAAAGTTTAATCGTTCTATAAGTTGTGGACAGTTCAGATGGTTGTTACAGATTTTAAACAGTATGGTGGCTCCTAGGAATGTCCGTCTGTCGGGGAGGGACAGGAGGTGGTAATGCCGAAGTAGTTCATTGTAGTGCAACCGGGTATGAGATGTCCTATAATGAAGGCATCTGACAAACTTTTTTTGGACCATTTCAATTTTGTTTATGTATACAGCATAGTGTGGGTCCCAAATGATTGACGCGTATTCTAACTGGGGACGGACAAGAGTTTTGTAAAGAAGAATGTATGTGGACGCGTTTTTAAAGCTCTTGGCGACTCTTAATATGAATCCTAGCATTTGGTAGGCCTTTGAGCAGATATTATCTATGTGAACATCTAGCGTGAGTTTGCAGTCTAGGGTCACGCCCAGGTGTCTGATACTATCGGTTTTTGCCACAGGATTGCTGCCAATATTGTAGGTCGTATGTAAGATGTTATGTTTTCGTGTGAAAGTAATATTTTTACATTTATCGTGAGCCAAGAATAATTTGTGTTCAGGGCAAAAGATTGCAAATCTATCTAGGTCGTCCTGTAAGAGAGCGCGATCTGTTTCAGATCTTATAATTTTGAATACTTTTAGGTCATCGGCAAACATCGATATTGTGGAATGATGGAAGCATTGGCTAATTTCATTTACGAATAAAATATATTGGATAGGACCCAAGATGGAACCTTGTGTCACACCTGAGGAAACTTTCGTTATTTTAGATATGTGTCCATTAATTACTACAGCTTGTCGCCTATTGTCGAGGTACGAGGAGAACCACCGAAGGAGAGTACCGTGGATACCGTTGAAAGCCAGTTTGCGGAGTAGCAATACGTGGTCGACTTTGTCGAAGGCTTTACGGAAATCCGTGTAGATGGTGTCTACTTGGTATCTCTTATCTAATGATTCGAATAAGAAGTTGGTATAAAGAAGGAGATTAGTGATTGTGGATTTTTTTTTCATAAAACCGCGTTGTTGATGTATTATTTGGGTCTCGAGAATGCTGTAAACTTTAGAATGGACTAGAGTTTCGAACACCTTAGGAATAATCGATAAGATAGCTATGGGTCTATAGTACTCAACTTTGGATTTTGAATCAGATTTGTGTATAGGCTTAATGTGTGCGAGTTTCCAGGTATCGGGGAAAATACCCTCGGTAAGACATTTGTTAAATATTAATGTTAGTGGAGGGGTAAGGGCTGATCGAGCCTGTTTACGAAAAAAAGGGGTTAGCCTATCTGGTCCTGGTCCTTTAGTGACATCTAGGTTTTTTAAGGTTGTGAAGACATCTTCGTTATACAGTGTTAAGCTAGAAACCTGTTGGGAGGTGGCAGAGGCTGGGAGGTTTTCTAAGTTTTCGGGAATTGAGCAGGGTTCGTATACTGAGCTAAAGAAAGCTGAAAACATTTCAGCTATTTCTGACGGATCTTTAGACGTAACATCTGCATAGGACATTTTGTTCGGGTAACCGGCCGTGTCCCTACGAAGAGACGATACGTACTTCCAGAAGTGTTTTATATTGTCATGTAACTGTTTTTCGGTTTATGCAGTGAATTTACGGAAGCATTTTAATATGAGAATTTTACAGCGTGCTCTTAATAATGAGAATTCAAAGTAGTATATTTGAGATTTGTAGATTTTCCATTTCTGCCAGATTTTGTGTTTGCGTTTTAATGCGCTTATTAGGCTTGGTGAGAACCAGGTTGGATAATGGTTTAGTTTTTTTTTTTTAGAGGGACCGAATTATCCATCACCGTGTAGAGAGTTATAGAAAAAATCAACAGCAGAGTTAGCCTCAAGCTCATCCAGCTCAGTTTGTCAATCTGTTTCGTTTAATTTCGTGATTATAGTGGTGAAATCAGCTTTATTGAAATTGTATTTAGGTATGTCCTTGTTTGTTAGTGTCGCGGTGTGAGCCCACTCAAGATTGAATTGGAGAGGTGGATGATGTCTGTCTAATTTAGATAAATAAACATTGGGGCTAGAGACTACTGTGTTAATATTTAATAATACTAGATCTAAAATACGTTGATTTGTGTTAAGTGTTGTATTATATTGTTGGAGACCTAATAGCTGTTCACTAATACCACTAGGCAAAGGGTGAGGGTCCTGAGCAGGTGTCCAGAGTAAATCAGGTATGTTAATATCTCCTACCACGCAGTAGTCGTCGTCTGGACATAGAGTATATATGTTTTCTAAATTTTTTAGGGTAAGTTCGTATGTAGATTTAGGACATTTTGGGGTAATGTATAAGACGCTGATAGTAAGTTTGCGCTTCCTAAGTGGCAAGGATATGAATATTTGTTCCAGCTGCGGATCTTCCCACTCACTTTTTGTGAGTTAAGTTAAGGTTGCCTTACGTGAAAAGTTTAAGTAAAAATTATTTTTTAGGTCAAACTTTGCAATATATCACGTGATACTAGCACCATCTAGCTGCACGAAGATCTTGAGTAATGACTATTTTCCTCTTAACGATTTAGAAAAAACTGCATACAACACATAGTTATAGCCTCCGCTGGGGCGACATGTTTTCGTTGCATATGGTTTTAGCAAGTGACCTCTTACTACCGAACTGAAAGACCTTTCCCGTCAATTTATTATTATTCTACTGGAGTCATCATCATCAACCCATTATGTCCCCAACGAGGGGCACGGGTCTCTTCCCTGAGGAAGGTGTAGACCGTACTCCACCAAGGAGGCCAAGTCCGGATTGGTGGAGGCTTGTAAGACTAGTGGCTGGTCTTACTGTCAGAAGTTTTCAAACCGCCCTAAGGCCTCTGACTTGGCTTAACGTCTGCCATTTATCGACGGCAGCCGGCACCAACTGCTTAATGTGCCTCCCGAAGCATGGAACCGCTCGGAAAAATGCCACTAGTTAGTCATAGAAGGTGACCCACCCATGCACTTAGCCTGCTGATGCATCCATGTATCCATGCACTGACCGCGCCCTATGTTGCTTAACCGCTTAACCTATGTGATCGTTTAAAATCACTTAGGCATAGGCAGCCCGGGCCACGAGCGATTCTACTGGAGTCAACGCGCCTAACTCAATACACACGTAACATTACCGTTTGGTTAAATTATCAGGAAAATTAGGGCTCGCTTCGGCTCATGGAATCCTGTCTAATAATAAGGACAACGGTCTCGGGGTGTGGAATTACTTAGCTAGATTCCCGTGTAACATAATAATATAGGCTACATAACATCACGCGTAAGTCCATGGTGGGTAAGAAAATCACCAGTCAGTGTGCCGGAAATATAACATGTGTCTTTAAACATGTTGTTTATGTTGTTTGTCTTTATCGTCTCTGTATCAGCCATCATCAAAATCACTATATGGTAAGGAACCTATAAAGATAACTAGCTTTCACCGGCGACTCCGTCCGCGTGGACTTTAGTTCAAAATTTTGCAACCCCGTTCACTCCCTTAAGGGTTAAATTTAGAAAAACGGCGAAACTTTTGTTCAATTAATTGTGTTGAAAAGTATTTATTTTGAGTATCAAGAAAATTAGACAACATTCTTTATAGCTTCCATACAAATTTTGGCAACCCCTTTCAAATTTCAAAAAATCCTCTCTTCTTCCTTGCCTGCATTATATATAGACCCTCTGTGCAAAATTTCAGCTTCCTAGGTTCAACGGCTTGGGCTGGGCGTTGATAAGTGAATGAATCAGTCAGTCAGGACTTTGAATTTTATTTATATAGATAATTGATTCCGCCGGTTTATTGGGAACTAAAAGCGGCTGCATTATATTGAGCACTCTATTGTACCTGAAATGAGTTTGAGCGGGCGACAAGCTGCGCCGACAGATGCGTGGTGAGGTAGAATAATATAATACATATCCTCGTGAGGCCCAACCTTGAAAATAACAATTGATACTGTGATCACTTGAAGACATTGGGCCTCACGAGGTTAATTTGTTCCGTTATGTCCTTGAAAATAACAATTTAGACCACTGTTATGGTGAGCCGACCAAAACTTTCATTTATGTAATCCAAACGTACGTCTTCCAATTCTGTTTGTCTTGACTTATTATATATTTTTAGTAATAATAAATAAACTCACGCCCGTTATCCCCGAGGGGGTAGGCAGAGGCACCAATCACTAGTAGTGGGCACACGTTTTGCCGAGTTTATTAGGTCCCAACGTGACAAGTGGCAAGCTTGTCGCCGTTATCCGGGCACAATTAATCAGCAAATGGTGTTGCTGTACAAACAAACAAATATATAATATATTTTTATTATATAGGTATATATTTTGTGTCTGTTTGTGTGTTTTGGCTACAATATATGTATATTTCTTTCTTTCTCAAATAAACTCAAGGGACATTTAGAACAGAGATGACGATGCACAGGATTACTGTTCTGTGGTGTAAAGGTTAGGACATCACAGACTTGGAAAAATACCCAGACTGAGGCTGTACAAATCGAGTACGGCGGCTTGCAGTCAAAATCGACCCAACGACCTCTGTTTTGATTGTGAAACGTGTTAGACCGACGAGACAGTCAATTTCACGCTATGTTGGGCATAACTTGTGTCCATTGTTCTACTTTACCTCCTTAATTTATGGGCCCTAATCGGCGCAGCATTGGAGTCTGACTCTGTTAAAATATCAACATAACATAACATTTACATACAGTCACATACATTGCGTCTGGCCTGACACTAGGATACCCTGTGTCGTGGGAACCAGAAACAGCTACGTCACAAACATGTAAACATCCAAGACCTGGGTTTCTTTTTTTTTTTGTCCCCAGCCGGGATTCGAACCCGGGACCTCTCGCATGGTAGTCAGATGCGCTAACCGCTGCGCCACAGAGGTCGTCAGCAACGATCAACAGCCAAAGCCCCGTCCACATTTGTAGCATCTTCAATCTTGACTTATCACGATCAGTCATATCGTATCGAGTATTTGTATCATAAATATGGACGCTCATTTTGACCATGTCGTATTGCTCATAAACCCATTTTGTCCCCACAGAGGGGCACGGGTCTCTTCCCTAAGGAAGGTATAGGCCATACTCCACCACGGTGACCAAGTCCGGAGTGGTGGAGGCTTGTCGTATTATTAAGGCGTATTTTGTAAAAAACGCGTCCATACTTATCAAATCACGTCAGTATATAATGACGAGTTGGATCAAGATACGCGGTTAGTGCGGATCGGGCCGTATCAGATAGGTACGTCGTACCTATATCATTAACGGGTATCATCTTGCGTCCAAAATAGTGACTAGAGGCCACGCTACGGAGATATGATACACCGTAATGCTACAAACGTGGACGGAACTTAACAAAGAATTTTATTAATTCCGTCGCGTAAGCGACTACCGTTAATTTGGTCTCAACGTTTTAACCGTAAAAGTCGTACTTATCGAGCCCATACATGACAGTATTTTTAGTGGCAAACACAACTTTAATGCCACCGCCCGGCCGTTAAAATGGCCTCAACTACCGGAATATGACGTCATTATGCGTCAAGCACCGATTCAGTCCATCACAGGTCCAAGGGGTGGAACTGGGTAATGGCGAAACAGTTACGGATAATCCGCGGCTGCTGGGTCATATATTCAAATTTATGCAAAAAGCTGGTTGCTGCTACATAGAGCACGCAGAAAAACCGCTCCTGCTCTTGTAGCATGTGACTTTCCACTCTATAGAATAAGGCATTTAGACTACCCCTAAGGGTCAAAATATGTATTTGATAGTTCGGAGTAGCATAAATTAGACCCGCCGCTGTCGCAATTGCGTTGTGGTTACACCACTTGCGAGATCCGGCGGCGCTCCATTGCACGAGCGACAGGACGGCCCCCTTGGTGTTTTAGGAGGTATGCCTCTCCTATTATTAGGAGAGGAGAGTCCGACACACGGCCGTCGCCCTCCCCCAAGGGTGGCGGTTATGGTGCACAAAGCATTTTACCCCGTTAACAAAAAAAAAAAGGATAAATTAGACCACACGCTCAGGGGAGAAAGATTTTTTTAAACCCTGGATTTAATCAAACAAAATGGTAAAATAATATAATGCCACTATTTTAAATTAATCGACCTCCGAACGTTCCTGTTACATGTCAATAAAAGTATCTTTAAAATTTTAACGAAAACCGTTAAGATTAACATTACCGTGCATGACGTACAATCGACAGCACATCATCCTATACACCCCGTGCACTCTCTCTCCGTTGCGTTTCGAGCGAGTTTGGAACTAAAATGTGAAGGTGGCTGTGCTGTCGACTGTTATTAAGGTTTCGTAGACACTGTTTTTTTATTTCTACTTTAAAAATAATGAAGGCAGCCGAAATTGAAATTCAACCCAGGCTCTCAAAATTACCTATTTTTTCGAAAAAAAAAAAAATTACTATATACAGCCTGATTTTTTCTGATTTGTGCCTGATTTGGCCGGTCATTCATTCAGTCCGCGCGCATTGACCTAGGTCAGTGCACGTGCGCCATTTCCGCACTTCCTGCAGTCGAAAATTACGCGCGCACGATGTTTACAAACCGCGAGTACTACGAAATGGTTTGTAGTTACTTTATCAGTGGGGAACATACAGTGCAGCTCGGCGGGTATACGCTGAAGAAAGTTTGCCGAGCCTGATAAATGCCGGTTTTATTTAACCTCAAATACTCAACATCAGGACATTCATGAGAGTGACGCAGCATTTCCTAGACTACGGACAGTTCACTGCACCAGCGCACGCACAAAGCCGAGGAGAGAGACCTCCCTTGGCCGTGGAGATCGAGGAACAGATATTCGCGTTCTTCGAGGAAGACCCCAGAAGGAGCACCAACGACGCGGTACGCACGGCGCACTTCGGCGTTAGCCAGTACGTGGTGTGGAAATTCATACCACTACCAACCAGTGCAAGCATTCCACGCCGGTGACGGTCCTAAGCCCGTGCAAGTATGAAGAAAGAATTGAAATCAAGTAATATATTTTTTGCTACGTCATACATAAGTCATACCTACTGGCTGCGCCGCCGCCGCCGCTTCTTTTCCTTCCCGCAAGCCGCGCGCAGTTGCCAGTTCGTGCGTTTAGTTGTACTCATGCGTAATGAGTCCATATTTCTTTAAGATTTGCGGATAAGTTCAGACATTGATATTTTTGTTAATCGTCAAAATGGAAGCTGACCTTCTTCGCCGCGCTATTTCGTGCAGTCGCCGGAAATATTCCATTTACGAGACTCATAGACGACTCGCCCCTCATTGTACGGTTGTTTACGGTTTTACAGAACTTGAGTAAGACATCCTATACATGCAGGGGTTTTATAATAATAAGAACACCAACAGAACACAATCACTTGACCCGGTCAGGTGATTGTGTTGAAGTGGGTCGGACAAGGGCAAGGACTTAACAAACATCGAAACACATCTATTTGTATAAATGTACGGCGGCCACTATTGGGAATCGAACCCACGACCTCTTTCTTGGTAGCTAAGCGCTTTAACGGTTCGACCAACGAGGTACTCCGACGCATCTTGTGATGCTTTAGGGCAGGGATTCCTAAAGTGGAAAAGTCACGTGGGTTCGGCGAAATTACACTTCTCATTGACGTCATAAATTATACATTTTTGAATTGGAATTTCTAGATATTTTTTCGCACAGCTCATTGGTGAGAAGTGTGAAGAGACAGCCTTGTACTCAAATATTTCATTAGTGTAATTATCAGTAGCAAACTGTCCTGACTTTCTTCTGGTTATATTTTTCTGACAACCAGTATGACTTGCCTTTTCACCCGGTTCCGGCTTGACGTTCAGTTTTGGGACACCCTGTATAAAATTTTATTGAAATCGGAGGAGTATGCGCACTAACATTGAGACATGATTGTAGCTTTATACAGGGTGGTCCAAATATCATGGATCAAAGGAAATGGGGAGTTAGCCCAGGTCATCTTCTACCAATAAGGTCCTATACAGGGTGGTAAAATTCTCAACGGTTTTGAACTTATGATTGATTTTCGGTTTTTTTCAAGAAAAGAGTTCCTACTATTTACTAAGAGCAATAAAAAAAAAGAACTTACTTTTGGTGGTTGTTTTTTTTTTGAGAGTGACGGTCCATGATGAGAATGTAACAAAAAAAAATTCATCGTCCCTGTCTTTATGGATCATGAGAAATTAATTAATTTTTTACGGATCTCGTATCATAATTGTTTGATCCAACATTTTCGTCATTGATTTAAAAAAAAAAAAGTGTACTGCGGAAACCTGCCCCAGTAGTAGAAAAACTGGACCATTTCATGAGGATTGTAAAAAGATACAACTCAAAGCCCTATCTCTCCTGAGTCTTTTATTATTGACCTTTATTCTCAGCAAAGTTGCATTTTTTTTAAATCAACTTTTGGTTCTAACTAATTTGAGTTACAAAGCACTGTTCTAAGACATAAAAATAAGTCAAAAATGGATTTAAAAATTAAGTTCTAACAACGGACAGGTCGTTACAATCTTTTTTCGTAGCTCTTGTCCCGTCGGTGTCACTTTTCTTGTGGTACCACCAGTTAATAAAATAACACTAAACAAAAGCTTTGTATTCTGAGAATTTACCGGTTGGACCCATGTCCCCATGGACCCCATGGTCCCAGGAACAAAGAGAGGTTTACGACTTGCGCTAGCTACCTGCTAGTGACCCTTTACACGCCTCCAGCAACTTTTACTTAGTGTTCTGCTTGCTGTTCGCTACTTAACACGGTTATTCGGTTGTCACTTTTTGCGCTGCTCTTTTTTTATCGCTTCGCACTTTGCATTCTCCCTGGACTCTGTTATGGATTTTCACCTACAAACTTGGCATTTCTTACTGGACTCTGATTTGGATTTTCACCTACGAACTTGGCATTTCTTACTGGACTCAGTTGTGTATTAGTGAATTTGGACTATTAAAAATGGCTTACTCAGCCCGTGACTATGCTAACATGAATTTTGTGTACGGTTTTTGTGACGGAAAAGCAAGAGAATATCGGCGACGTTTTCTGAATCGTGATCGCTATCCCGACTACAGAGTATTCCAGCGTGTGCACAACGCTTACGTGGAGGGCCATATTCCTGGAAGTAGCGCGACGAGAACCGGGCGCCCTATGGTAGGTACATGATTTGGAAATGGAAGATCAAATTCTTCAAGAAATATCGAATGACCCGTCGACGAGTCAACGGCGAATTTCAAGAACATTAGGTGTCCCGAAAACGACTGTGCAACGCGTTTTAAAACGGAACATGATGCATCCGTATCATGTCTAGCGCGTGCAAGCACTGCTGCCGGCTGATTACGAAAAAAGACAACTTTTTTGCACAGAGATGCTCCGGCGCAACAGAGAAGATCCGGAATTTCTAAATAAAATTATGTGGTCGGACGAAAGTATGTTTCAACGCACTGGTGTTTTTAATATTCACAACCTGCACCACTACGAGTATGTGAATCCTCACATTATTCGACGAGACCACTTCCAACACAAATTCGGAGTCAACGTGGGCCGGGATCGTCGAAGGACAGTTAATAGGACCACACGAGCTGCCTGCAAGAGTGAATGGTCAAATTTATTTGTCATTCTTACAAGAGGAACTCGACCCATTATTAGAAGACGTTTCTCTTGAAACAAGAAGCGCTATGTGGCTGCAACATGACGGCGCACCTCCGCACTTCGCTCGTGACGTGAGGAGTCACCTAAATGAAGTATTTCCAAATCGCTGGATCGGTCGCGGTGGAACTATTCAATGGCCACCGCGCTCACCCGATTTAAACCCCATAGATTTTTTTCTTTGGGGTCACTTCAAGGAAGTGGTATACGAAAAGGAGTGCAACACGGAGCAGGAGCTTCGACGACGAATATCAGCGGCCACCCACCAGGTGAAAAATAATCACCGGGCCTTTAGATTGTTAAAAAGAAATTTTATTAGAAGATGTCGACTCTGCCTCCGAGTGAGAGGTAGAAATTTTGATCATCTTCTATGAAAAAGTTTATTTTTTTATTTTTGATTAAACTGTCTATTCTAATTATCTGGTGTATTTTTTTTTATCCTTTTGCGACTTATTTTTATGTCCTAGAACAGTACCTTGTAACTCAAATTAGTTAGGACCAAAAGTTGATTTAAAAAAATGCAACTTTGCTGAGAATAAAGGTCAATAATAAAAGACTCAGGAGAGATAGGGCTTTGAATTGTATCTTTTTACAATCCTCATGAAATGGTCCAGTTTTTCTACTACTGGGACAGGTTTCCGCAGAACACTTTTTTTTTTAAATCAATGACGAAAATGTTGGATCAAACAATTATGATACGAGATCCGTAAAAAATTTATTAATTTCTCATGATCCGTGAAGACAGAGACGATGAATTTTTTTTGTTACATTCTCATCATGGACCGTCACTCTCAAAAAAAAACAACCACCAAAAGTAAGTACTTTTTTTTTATTGCTCTTAATAAGTAGTAGGAACTCTTTTCTTGAAAAAAACCGAAAATCAATCATAAGTTCAAAACCGTTGAGAATTTTACCACCCTGTATAGGACTTTATTGGTAGAAGATGACCTTGGCTAACTCCCCATTTCATTTGATCCATGATATTTGGACCACCCTGTATATTAGTAAAGAAGAAAGAAGATATCTCTCTCTCTCTCTCTCTCTCTCTCTCTCCCTGAAAAAAGGCCTGTGCCCTGCAGCGGATCGTCTTCAGGCTGCTTATGCTGTTCTGTTTCATATTGTTATGCGTTTGAATTATACATTTTTATATGGACGATATCCTTGACGAATAATATTCGACCTTAAGACCTACATGTTTCGCATCGATTTTGCTCGCGGAGCTACTGGAGAGACCGCGTCGAAGACTTCTGTTTACACTTCCTTTAAACGACTTTTCCCAGTGAATTAAGATTGTGTCGCAAAGCCGGCTCAATCGACTTTCAATGCGACGGAAAAACGTTTGATTCGAAGAAGAAATGGGTTCGCTTTGGATTAAGCTTGTTACTAAGGAATTAAAGCCTTATCTTAAGAGGATCCACTGACTAAAACTAGTGCTACAGAGGAAAAAAATATATCTTTTTTTAAAGATCAAAGAATATTCTAACTGTCTATCTTCATTGCAAAAATATTGATTCAACTTAATAGTGATTTTTAGACCTCATGGCTGTGAACCTAAGGCAAAGCACCTAGGGCTAGCTCTCATTAACTCTAAATGCTGTCTACTCCCATGATAGACAGATAGATAAAACGTTTATTTCCATAAGACACACACACGTACACATATCATCACATTTGAATCATACATCAACAGCACCTAACAAACATAGACAATACAGAAACATACACAAGGCATACATTACAGCTTGACAGTATGAAAAGAGAAGAGAAACAATATTAACAACAATAATAAAAACATGCCAGCGTGTGTGTGGCAAATGCAAACGGGTTTCGGCTCAGCATGTTCGTTCATGTTGCATGTTCAGGATCGTTCTTTGTCGTGGGTTCTAAATATACTCATAACTGTCAACATGATTTAGAGATTGTATGTACAGACACTTTACAAAAAATACTACCACTTTGACGTTCACCGGGGTCGTCAACCAACACAACCCAATACGTTTGTTGACGTACTCAAGTGGACATTATCATCAACCCATTATTGTCCCCACCGAGGGGCACGGCTCTCTTCCCTGAAGAAAGTATAGGCCATACTTCACCACGGGGGCCAAGTCCGGATTGGTGGAGCCCTAGTGACTCCGCTATTAAGACTATGTCATCTGCAAATCGCAGGTGCGAGATGTAGTCGCCGTTTATGTTAATGCCCTTTCCTTTCCAGTCCAGCGTCTTAAACATGTCTTCCAACGCGCTCGTGAACAGTTTCGGGGATATAACATCCCCCTGTCTTACTCCTCTGCGCAGTTGGATAGGTTTAGACTGCCTGTACTTGGACACTCATGGTGGCGGCTTCGTACATACATCTCTACACCTCGATATAACGATAGTCTACTTGGCATCGCTGTAAGGATTCCAGAACTGCCCAGGTTTCGACAGAGTCAAAGGCCTTCTCATAGTCCACAAAGGCCAGATACAGGGGCTGATTATACTCTTCAGACTTCTGTATAATCTGCCTCACTGTGTGGATGTGGTCTATGGTGCCATATCCTCCGCGAAACCCAGCCTGTTCCGGCGGCTGGAACTCGTCGAGTCTCCTTGCGAGATGGTTCGTGATCACTCGTGAAAACAGCTTATAGACATGGCTCAGGAGCGAGATTGGTCTGTAATTTTTAAGAAGGGTCTTGTCACACTTCTTAAAAAGAGCACCACCAAACTCCTGCTCCATGCCTTTGGAGTTCTCCCACTGTGAAGGACGGCGTTAAGGATCTTTTGTAATTCCTATATAACAGGGGCTCCTCCAGCTTTCAAAAGCTCTGATGTTATTCCGTCCTCACCGGGGGATTTTCCATTTTTAAGCTGCCTCAGAGCTAACACAATCTCGTCTTGACTGATGTCAGGCAGTTCGTCGGTGAAGTGGCGCGTCAGGATGGCTCTGCAATCTTGTTCGTCTCGTCGGGAATGAGGGGCATATGCAGCGTACAATCGGCCATAGAAATCCTCTATCTCGGCGGAGATCTCCGGCTTCGACAGTACGGTCCTCCCGTCGTGCGTTTTGAGCTTCGTCAGGTGGCTCCTACTAAGCTGCTGAGTGAATACTTTGGACCCTCGGTTTTGCTCTACCGCCTCTTCAATGAGGCGGGTGTTGGAGCTCCGAAGGTCGCGCCGTACCATCTTCGCAATTTGCTTGTTCAGGTCTGACCTCTCTGACGAAGTCGCTTGGGTGGTTTTCCGTCTTTTTGTCAGCAACCTGAGAGTCTCAGCCGAGAGTTTGGATTTCCTGTAAAAGTCGTAGTGTGTAAAGGGTCTAATACGCGTTTGTCGCATTTGCAAAGCACTACAGAAGCGATGCCAACGTGCTACTAACGTGCTACAGAATCGCGACTGTATCGATGCAAGCGAGTGACCGTGTCGGATTTGTGTTGTTATTGAATCGCGTTTGCATCGCGACCTTATAAACTTGGCAAAATGTGGGCCCAGTTCTAGTGATTTGGTGCCTCTGCCTACCGCCTCGAGGACAACGGGCGTGAGTTTTTTATTTATTTATTTTAGACATATTAACTTTTCCAAAACTATGACGAGCGCAGGGCAATCTGCTTGCACGTCCCATAATTTCTCAGAATAAAACTTTTTTTTTCTGATTTTTGAAGAGCCATAACTTTTTTCCCATATTACTTACAGCTAAACTTATTTTATATTCATGTTAAGTTAAATTAGTATTATAAATAAGCACCGACAAAAATGATGGCCGCTCAAAAAAAAGAATGACGCCAACCGTCCATACAAAGTTACCCAAACCCCTTTTAATGTCTTTGATGTGATAAGGATTTTTGTCACATGAGCCTTCTATTCACGGTAAAAATAAATCTACCGATTATAATAAAAATAATAATTATAAACTCACGCCCGTTATCCCCGAAGGGGTAGGCAGAGGCACCAGTCTCTAGAACTGGACTCACGTTTTGCCGAGTTTATTAGGTCCCAAACGTGACAAGTGGCAAGCCTGTCACCGTTATCCGGGCACAATTTATCAGCGAATGGTGTTGCTGTACAAACAAATGTACGTAACTAAAAGTCATTGGTACATGCGTGGTTCGAACCCAGACCCTCATGATCGAGAAGCAAGGGTCAACCCCACTACGCCACCACCGCCTTAACCTTTATATTTTATAGTGTTTTTTTATAGTATTTTTTTTTGCATCGAATTAAAAAAACCGACTTTAGCCTCTTTTGTGTCCCAATGGCACAGGCCTCCGCTCCTACTTACCAACACCTTATTTAAAAAAAAAAGTATATACCCCGACCAAAGTTGGATGTTAATAGTATCTTGAGGAATTGAGTTCTCAGCAGCTCAGTTGAAGTGGCAATGGGCGGGACACATAGCTCGGAGAGCTGATGGCCGTTGTGGCGGAAGAGTTCTGAGCTGGGCCTAGATTCTGCTACATTGTAGTATAATGACAACTGCATGAACGCGCCTATTTAATTTCATTGCCGCTTTTAATCTACGTGCGGATACGTACCAAATCTTTTAGGCGTCAATGGTATAAAAAAACATGTCACGTGACCCGACCGAGTACCTGTCATTGAACTACCATGCACGAGCAGAATTGAGGCCCTGGTGACGGTAAGCCGGACGACGCAGCGTGAGCAGGCCCTCCACCATGGTCATACGACCTGGGCCTCGATTCCGTTAGTGAATTGTATTACGATGACAGGTACACGATCGGGACTCGTGACGTGTTTTTTCATACCTTTGACGCCTAGGTTGTTTGATATGCGTGCGCGCATAGACTTGAAGCGGCAATGAAAGTAAATCGCCATGTTCATAAAGTTGTCATTGTACTACAATGCATTAACAAAATCGAGGCCCTGGTTACGGTCAGGCAGTCGCTAGATGCCGGTGGCACAAGACCGGCAAACTTGGAAAACCGCAAGGAAGGCCTTGTGATGATGATGATGCTGATGATGATAATGACAACTGAATGAAATGAAATACAAATATACAAATAATTTGTTTCAGAATATTTTCCAGCAAATCAATCGAAACAAAACAACCAATGGCACGATCGAATGCTGCACTTGTTCGTTTTCACTTCCTCTGCTCGAGGTGTTTGTTACTCTCTAGTCCCGATGCACAAAATATTATGATATAGAACATCAACTCAGAAAAAGCAGTTTCCGCGTTTGTCAATAGTAAGTGTTTCAAATATTTTTGCACCGAAAAAAGTTTGTATTTATATTTCTACTTAGTCTGTAAGTTTAGTCGGCGCAACTTTTATCAGCTTTTACATTTATCAGAAACTGGCCACATTTCATTTTTCTCTGTTTAAGTGTGTTAGTATTAGACAAAATATATGTAGTTGAATTTTCAATTCGATGTGCATAACAACGTTGATTAACCTACCAATTAACAGTTACAAACGCAATGTCCATCGAATTATCATAACGATGAAAAGTAGTTTTATGGAATGCGGCCCTCTCCGCGCGCTCGTTGGCACGATTCCTTCAGAATTCCCTTTGCACACGTATTGTAATTAAGCCCGTATAGGAGTGACAAAGAGACAACTAGGTGGCGCGCTTTGTCACTCCTATAGAATATGAGTTTACGTTAACGCGATCGAGTAGTTAAAAAAACTCGCACTAAGCACTCAGAGTGCGTATACTGAGTTTTGTCATTCACTTTCGATAGCGAGAGCGTTTGCGATTTGCATAGGAGTGACAAAGAGACAACTAGATGGCGCGCTTTGTCACTCCTATGCAAATCGCAAACGCTCTCTCGCTATCGAAAATGAATGACAAAACTCAGTATAAGCACTCTGTTCCACGCTGCGTTTTCCAGTTCCTGACCCTTTTCATACCACTAGCTTGCTGGAACGACGATTACAACAAACATACAACACGACGCATACAACAAAAAAAATATTGGTAGATATTTCATGAACGTTAGACGTCGTTTGTAATAAAAATAAAACTGAAAATCTGGTTCACGGCTCAGCCATTCGTAGCCTTCAGATGACTGCTATATTAAACTGTGTTGCAAAAAGCACTCTTCATGGCCCCACATATACCTACTTTGAGTATTCATTAAGTTGCCAAAGCTTCTCCTGTACTTTGTTCTTTTTAGTTACTTAAACTAATTCGTTTACTTATCGTTTACTTAATACCCGCCGTCACCTATAACCTATAACTTACTTACAAAATGGTATTTAGTGAGATATGTGTTTGGATGTAGGCGTGCATGCATGCATACTCGTACCTACATACACAATTTTATCATCAAAGTTTAAGATAAGTTGTATGCTTCTGTATTATCTCTGAATTAAATGAATAAAAATAAAATTAAATTAAAGGCAGATTTAATAGGTGGATTAGGATTTTCGAGAACAAAAAATCGTGGTGAGCCTTGGGGGAGGCCTGAGCTCAGCAGCGAAAGAAAGAAAGAAAGAAAAATATTTATTGTAGCAACAAGACACATCACAGAAACAAAATATACAGACAAATATCACAATATAAGAACAAAACAGATAAAAATAAAACAAAAAAAATAAAATACATAACGTACATCCTCTAGAAAACTGTCATATCACAAAAAACATAGTTTTGCGAAAAACGCAAATTAAGTGATTTCGGTCTTATATTTTTTGCCATTGTGGTAAATATTATATTTACCATAATGTCATATTAAAATATATTTACCACAGTGACAAAAAATGTAAGACCGAAAGCACTTAATTGCCTTTTTCTCAAAACTATGTTTTTTGTGATATGACAGTTTTCTAGAGGAGGTGCGATAACTAAAAATATAATCTGTGGTATGTCGGGGTTGCCACAAAGGGCAACTGACTCAGCCTTGTGCTGAGGGTGTGAACCCTCAGAGCAGATTTTCAGTCAGTGTCCTCGGTAACTGACAATGTCGGTGATGACGGAGTGTGACGTATGCAGGCTGCTGTGCTGTGATAGTTTTTCTCCCATCCAATCAAGATCTAGATGTTTGTTACTTTTAAGTCGGCTAAGTTAAGTAACGAAGCTGGAAAGTGTGAGTTGTGTAAGAACTAGCATGTCTCAAACGATCCTGTGCGCTCCTCCCTAATGAAGGTGCCGATGTAGGTGAACTTTGTTCGATTTTATTTTGCATTGTTTATAAAAGCTAAACTCAAAGAATTGTCAATATTTAAGACGCGTTGCTAATTAATAGCTGTTGCCCGCGACTTCGTCCGCGTGGGCTTTAGTTGAGTAAAGTGTTTGCGTTTACAATTAAGATTGGGATACTTTTAGCGCATGCGAAATAAATAAAACCATACTACTCTCTCTGAGAGAAGACCTATTCCCTGCAGTGGGACATATACTCGTATAGGCTGTTTACTATGGGTTGTATTTTAAAGATCTGAGAAATATTTATGAACACATGAACGGAGAAATAATAAGAAGAATTGAGAAAATTTATTCAAGAGTTAGAACGACAAATAATATGAAAAAAATAATAAGAAAGTAAGCAAATATTTAAGGTGGTATTTAAACACATGGAAGAACAAAGAAATTCAATTCAAAAATCGCAGCGAAATGTTTAATAATCGAAGCGACGATACGAAGTAAATACGAAGAACTTCTATACCTTCTAAATTTGCAACCCCCATAAGTATTGAATTCACAAAAAGGGCTGTAGGCAATAATCAATAACTTCATCAGGAACTTATAACCCAAATACAACATTTTATTGAAATAACTTAGCGGTGGTGGCGTAGTGGGGTTGACCCTTGCTTCTCGATCATGAGGGTCTGGGTTCGAACCACGCATGTACCAATGACTTTTAGTTACGTACATTTGTTTGTACAGCAACACCATTCGCTGATAAATTGTGCCCGGATAACGGCGACAGGCTTGCCACTTGTCACGTTTGGGACCTAATAAACTCGGCAAAACGTGGGTCCAGTTCTAGAGACTGGTGCCTCTGCCTACCCCTTCGGGGATAACGGGCGTGAGTTTATTATTTATTTTATTTTATAACTTTGAATATCAGAGAGCTTTCATTAGAACTTTGCACCCCCCTTGGGATGAATTTCTAAAAACTACTTCACACAATTTTTCATGACTTTCAATGAAGGACCTATATACTGCATTTCATTCGAATAACTTCAAAAACGGCAGAGTTTCATACTAACTTTGCACCCCCTTTTAACCCCTGCAAGGAATGATTTTCGAAAAACTATTTTACATGTGTTTCATGATTTTAAATGAAGAACCTTCGAACTAAATATAATTTGAATAACTTCTAAAACGGCAGGTGTCATACTTACATTGCACCCTCCTTTTATCCCCTAAAGGGATGATTTTCGAAAAACTATTTTACATGTGTTTCAAAACTTTCAATGAAGGACCTTTATTCTGAATTTCATTCGAATAACTTCAAAAACGGCAGGGTTTCATTCATACTAACATTGCACCCCGTTTTACCCACTCAAGGGATGAGTTTTGAAAGCCAATTTACATGTATTTCGTGACTTTTAGCGACGGATCTTCGTATTGAATTTCATTTGAATTACTTCAAAAACGGCAAAGTTTCATACTAAATTTGCACCCCCCTTTTAAGGGATGATTTTCGAAAAACTATTTTACATATGTTTCATGACTTTTAATGAAGGACCTTCATGTAGAATCTCATTCGAATAACTTGGATAACGGCAAAGTTTCATACTAACTTTGCACCCCCTTTTTCCCCCTTAAGTGATGATTTATGAAATATTATTTTACACGTGTTTCATGATTTTAAATGAAGGACCTTCATATTGAATCCCATTTGAATAACTTCAAAAACGACAAAGTTTCATACTAAATTTGCACCCCCCTTTTCCCCCTTAAGGGATGATTTTCGAAAAACTATTTTACACGTGTTTCATGACTTTTAATGAAGGACTTTCATATAGAATCTCACACGAATAATTTGGATAACGGCAAAGTTTCATACTAACTTTGCACCCTCTTTTTTCCCCCTTAAGGGATGATTTTTTAAAAAGTAATTTATACGTGTTTCATGATTTTAAATGAAGGACCTTCGTACTAAATATCATTTGAATAACTTCAAAAACGGCAAAGTTTCATACTAACTTTGCACCCCCCGTTTTTCCCCCTTAAGGCATGAGTTTAGAAATACTATTTTACACGTGTTTCATGATTTTAAATGAAGGACCTTCATATTGAATAACTTCATTTGAATAACTTCAAAAACGGCAAAGTTTCATACTAAATTTGCACCCCCCTTTTTCTCCCTTAAGGGATGATTTTCGAAAAACTATTTTACACATGTTTTATGACTTTTAATGAAGAACTTTCATATAGAATGTCATTCGAATAATTTGGATAACGGCAAAGTTTCATACTAACTTTGCACCCTCTTTTCCCCCCTTAAGGGATGATTTTTGAAAAACTAATTTATACATGTTTCATGATTTTAAACGACAAAACTTCATACTGAATTTCATTTGAGTAACTTTAAAAACGGCAGAGTTTCATACTAACTTTGCACCCCCATTTTACCCCTTTACGGGGTGAGTTTTGAAAAATCCTTTCTTAGTGCTACCCTACGTTATAAAAAGAACTCCTGTGCAAAATTTCAAGTTTCTAACCCTTATAGTTTGGGCCCTGCGTTGATATGTCAGTCAGTCAGTCAGTCATTCAGTCAGTCAGTCAGCTTCTCCTTATATATATATAGATAAAAAATTACTCATATATTGTACTAGCATTTTATTCTAAAAAAGTTAGTTATGACTTAACCTTTTCCACAAAGCAAAAGGCAGAACACATTTTTCTCTCATTATCCTGTACTTTGACAAAAAATTGTAAAGAAGAGGAATAAAAAAGATTAGCTCTCGAAGACAGTAAACACAGCTAAAATACAGCTGCAGCAAATACAGCTTCTACAGAGTTATCGCCGGACACACATAACAAAATATACACAGGGTGTCCCGTTATGAGTGGTCCAAAGGATAATTGGTGACGGGTTGGCATCGCTTTCTCAAAAACAAGATATTTGATATTACTTTTTCGTGTAAGATCTTCAAATTAATGAAAGATTTCTTTAATCTTTTTTTGTGAATATTTTTGGTCTTTCGTGACGTACCGTTTCGTGACGAGACGTACCTAAATCATATTTTTTAAAAAACACTCATAAATAAAATTAAACAAAATCTTTGATCTCAAGTATCTCGAACACCATGACACTTTTACTAAACCATTTTTTTTAATTTTCTGATAGAGGATAGTCCATCCCGTCAGCGTCACCGAATACAGTTTGGTCCACTTGTCTATGCTTCGTATACGCGCAAACGACCGCGGGGAAGGAGAAGGGAGAGGGGGACAAGCTCGCGGATCCCGTCCCGCGCCCGCGCACCGCCACCGGTCACTTGCACCTATCTTCGATTACGAACGGACGCATTTCGATTTTTGTAAATAATCTAATTCGTTTATTATACTGTAAAAAAGCAAGTCATCTTTTATTTAAAGTCCATATCTTGGACACCACTCATAACCGGACACCCTGTATAAACGAACTGAGAACCTCCGCCATTTACCGCCATCTATTAAATACAAAATTATCGACGTTATATGTTTAAGTGAACTTACGACCTCCGCCATTTTTGAAGTCGATTAAAAAGGTCTAATTAGACTCTGTGCTTCTTAGTCGTTTCAACGTTTCGCATTAACACAACGCGGAGCGTGATAACGTCTTAATTAAATATAGTTATTGCCTGGTTTCTTCGTTTACGTCTGTAATTACCGTTTTAATTCACCTCGTAGTAATGCCTACAGTAGGAGCTCGTTTTGTAAAACTGCAATTCCTGGTTTACTATCGATGTACATTGCAAAGTTGATTAAACCACAGATTAACAAGTAGACTCGGTAACGCAATGTACTGTGAATTGTCTTAATAAACGACGAGTTTCAGTCTTATGAAATACGGGTATTTCCACTTGGTAAATACTATGCTCGGACATAGTTCTAAGGTGATGAATAGGGAACAAAAATATTAGTTTACTTCCATCAACTCAACTCATCATTTTCATCAAAATAAGCCCACCGTGCCCGTGTTTTTACCCCCAAATACCATTTCACGCGGTCTCTCGCCATTCGCATCCACGGAATTTCCGCCGCATTCCGACATCGTCCATCCATCGGGCCGCAGGTCTGCCCACTGATCGTCGTCAGGGGTCTAGATTCTGCTAAGGCATTGTAGTACAATAACCATTTCATTTCATTTCATTGCCGCGTCAAATCGATACGCACAAGTGTATTCGTAATTCTAGGCGTCAATGGAATATTTTTGGTTACAATTGGGAAACGCCGATGTCTGTAACACAGGTTATTACGTAGCACTGGCATCAGAGCAAATTATATAAAATTATTGTAATATACAATGCATACATTTTCTGTGAGTTTATTTCATTAATAAGCAGTTGGTTCTATGTTAATTTTATCGTAAAATTACTTGGTGTTGGGTACAAAAATTTTTTTCATTTTCATTTTCAATTAAAAAACATGTCATGTTTTTTAATTGAAACTTGACGAGACAGCACTACAGTTAAGTAGTTACTTAGCAAAATGCTCAATTCAGAAACCGGCCCTTAGTGTACGAGAAACTGGGGGTTAATATTGTGAGGTACCGTGTGGGATCAGAATTTCTTTTAAATAAGCGTAAGATGTATACGTTAGTGTTCATAAAGGTTTTCTTTTCAGCTCTTCGTAAAAGTGAAACAAAACGGAATTATTCTCGACTAGCTTTCGCCCTCTACTCCGTCCGCGTGGACTTTAGTTCAAAATTTTGCAACCCCGTTCCCTCCATTAAGGGTTAAATTTAGAAAAAACGGCGAAACACGGGTTCAATCAATTGTGTTGAAGAGGGCTGCTACTTATGTATGCCGAATAGAAAAAATAAACAAATGAAGGGTACAGGGGAAAAAGGATCAAAGTCAGTATTTTTCCAAAACTTAGTTGACAATGCCACTTGGTACTGAATTGAGAAAACTATCGAATGGTAAAGCAAAAAAACGTTAAAAGAAATCACAGTCAACACGAGACTCAAAAGAACTTACTATGGTTGCAGGAAAATAGATCATAGTCAATGTGACCATGATCTTTTTATAGAGTTTTTGATTACCTACTCAAAAAAGTTCTAACAGGTATTAATTACTGATATGTAATCAGAATAGCAAAAAAACATGTAAATCACAATGTCTAATTTGTAGATATTTTTAGAAAAAAAAAAAAAAAAATTAACCACATGAAAAAGTTCATAGTCAAGTGACTCTAAACTTTCTTCTAAGTATTTTAATAGAACATTTACGTTTTTTTTTAACTTTGGTGGCAAAAAACATGTATTATATTTTTTTTATTAAGTAAAGCATTGGGATAACTGTCTTTTCTAGAAGTTAGTACTTTAGTGTTGTAAAAAACATAGATTTTAAGAGAAAAAACGTTTTTTGTTGTTATCTCCTAATACGTTATTTTTGACTGTGATCATTCTTTCCCTGTACCCTTCAAATGTATATGGCTAAATATGCTTTTATTGTTTTTCAAAGTATTCTCCACTATGATCGATGCACTTTTGCATTCGATGAAACCAATTTGTAAAACACTTTTTCCACTCTGATTGAGGTATCTCCAAAACGTGCTGTTTGAACGCATCTACGGCATGGCATCTTCACGGGTCGAAAATCGTTGACCACGTAATTTATTCTTTACATTTGGGAATAAATAGAAATCATTGGGAGCCAAATCAGGGCTGTACGGTGGATGACCCATCAATTCTATTTTTTGACCATCCAAAAATGTAGTTGTTTCCTGAGATGTATGACAGCTGGCATTGTCATGGTGAAGTATGATTCTGCGTCGCTGGTTGTTTTGGCGTATTTCTTCAAATACTTCCGGCAAACAAATGGTCGTGTACCACTCCGAATTAACCGTTCTGTGATTCTCTAGTGGTATTGTAGCCATATGGCCATTAATACCAAAAAAGCAGGCCACCATTTGCTTTACAGTGCTTTTTGCACGAGCCACTTTCGTAGGGTTCGGCTCATTTTGAAACACCCAAACTGTTGATTGTTGTTTAGTTTCGGGATCGTACGCGTAGATCCAGGATTCGTCACCTGTGTAGATATTATAAACAGATTTGGAGTCGCCTCCGTTGAATTTTTTTAAGGTTTTCTTGCACCATTCGACGCGAGCATCTTTTTGATCCTGAGTTAAGTTGTGCGGGATCCAACGCGAACAATTTTTTTTTTACAGACAAATGTTCATGTAATATCCTATGAATGCTTGTCATACATATGCTCAGAATAGCTTCTATCTCACGATACGTAACATGGCGGTCTTGCATTATTAGTTTTCGCACAGATTCAATATTTTGTGATACAACCACCGATTTCGGGCGACCTTCTTTAACTTCGTTCGTGAGCTTACTGCGCCCGCGATTAAACTCACTAAACCAGTGATACACAGTCGTTTTTGATGGAGCTTCACCACCAAAAGTCGAAGTTAATTGATCTACGCACTGTTGTTGCGTTAAACCACGTCGAAAATCGTAATAAATCATAGCACGAATATTTTCACGAATGAGTTCAATTTTTTCAGCGATATGACATTTTAAACCCAACAAAAACAAAACACTAACGTATATAAGAGAAAAATATTAGCGGCCAGTATTAAAAAAAAGAACGAATTTGACCATGGACGTCAGACATTGCGTTTAAAATTATTGGAATCCCAGCCTATGTATTTATTTTAAGTTTCATGAAAATTAGACAACATTCTTTATACCTCCCATATTAATTTTGGCAACCCTTTTCGCCCCCTTAGTGGTTGAATTTTAAAAACTCCTGTCTTATTTCTTACCTACATTGTATATAGACCCTCTGCGCAAAATTTCGGCTTCCTAGGTCCAACGGGTTGGGCTGGGCGTTGATGAGTGAGTCAGTCAGTCAGGACTTTGAATTTTATTTATTTAGATGAATCGAAAATATCACTTTTAGGTACTACGAGAAGTTTTAATAACTAAAATAGGTGAATACATAATTTATTTTGCTTTCGGGAAATAGTCACTTAGGTATCAGAGTCACTACTTCCCGGAAGTAATGTAAATTAGGTATTCATACGATTTAATAGCTGGCGATATCAATTTAAATTCTTGAAATACCACGGAGTATAATATCTATAAGTGATACATACATATATAAACTCACGCCTGTATCCCAGACGGGTAGACAGAGACCAGGGACTGCCACTTGCCTCGATTTTGACAGATCACTTTCGCTTCATCGATATTCAATAGTCGAGTCATCTAAAGCCGGGTCCGCTGCGCCATGTTACGCGTGTTACAAAAAACGTAACACGTAATTATAATAAAAATGGGGCATGGTATAACACGTTACGTGTGACATAACGTTACGTTACGTGTTACTTAACATTAACACGTAAAGTGTTAATACCACTCCCCATTTTTGTTTTAATAACGTGTTAAATTTTTTGTAAGACGCGTAACATGGCGCAGCGGACCCGGCTTAATATCATAGTCGGCAATATCCATTTCGTTCGGTTATTTGTGAAACTGCTTTAAAAAGGTCATATCTGTTTAATAAAGCAAATAAATAAATTAATAATTTAAAATTAATAAAGAAAAAAGGGCCACAAGCAATGTATAAAAAAAAATTAAAAAAAAATTAAGCAAATTAATAAAGAAATGATCATTCTCATTGTAGATACATTATATATATTTAAAAATATCTGAGTTAAGGGATGAATAAATTTCATAATACGCGTTTTTATCGCTTTACATAAAATCCAACGAAATGGATATTGCCGCCGATATAATATCAAAATATTAGATGATTCAGTCATTGCATGCATTGCATTAGAACCGGCTTCTGAATTGAGATAAGATAAGAATATTCTTTATTGTACCAGGAAAAACAAAGAATCTTGAATCTTGAGAATCTCATTAAGTAAATACCTAACTGTAGTGCTGTCTCGTCAAATTTCTCAGAAAACAGCGTGACAGAACGTTACTTAAGTATTCACTTAGTGAAATTCTCAATTCAGAACCGGCTCTTAGGAAATATAACCATTACTCCTATGATGTGTTATTACTTATTATGGTTGTCCTACATTGGGAAACCATCCAAAGTTGGCAACTTACAATTTCCGTACGATTCCACGGGTAATGTAGACGGCCAAGGCATTTAATTTTGGCAAAGGGACAATAAGCGAAAAGTCTCTAATGGGCCATTAGATGGGTGGTCTTTTTAATGACTGGCTGCAATATCCTGCTCTTTCTCAAGTCGCTTCACTTGGGCATGACAAATAGAACAAGATCCAAGCGTAGTTCATAGTGCAGGGTTACGTAAATAACTTTAGGGATCCAGGGGCTCAGCTTAGCGCCACGTAGAAAAGAAAGGGTCAAACCAGTGTTGCCAGTGGCAGATAGTCAAATATAACACGAGGCAGATCAAAAAGTAACATTTTCTCGAGAAAAGTAACATAACCTTTTTTTTTTGTAGGAACCGACACAATACTTTATTATGGCAGTTTATTACACAGAAAGTAAAATAAGTTTCTTGTCCCATTTGAAACAATCTTAATAATTTGTTGATTGAAAGACTGGCGATGTCGAAAACGAAAAAACATACAATCAATGATATTTGTCTAGTTGCAACCAATTTAAGAATGTCTTTCAATACCATAATCTGCTTTGTCATCGAGTACCTAATATGAAATAACGCATCACATTAATGAAAAAGAAAGAAGTAACACAAAAGTAACATATTGGGTCGTGTAACATGGAGGTAACATAAGAGGGCCAAAAGTAACGTAAAATTTTACTTTTGTAACATTCTGGCAACGCTGGGTCAAACTAGCGCAACAGGAAAAAAGCATATCACTTTTCACTGATTGAATTTGCAGAAACTGTCTTATATTTCTCAATAGTGTTAATAGTGGGTTTCAAGATTCGTGCCTGTGGACCTTAGGATAAACCAAGGAATAGTATGCATGGCTCCAAAAACGGCTCCAAAAGCTATCCTAGTTCCCGGTTCGTCACCGGTTCTTTATCATGGAATAAGATCTTTTCTTTTTTTAGACTCTCGGTGGCGTTAATGTTAATATCGAAAACTCGTAGTTAACTTATAACTATTGATCTCCGCCCTTTTGCGAATATTTGTGTTTGAAATGTAAAAAATATATGCAGTTTTAGGGGTTTTCTGATTTTTCGACGCTAGTTAGTTGGTAATTGTTATCATTTTAGATACAGTGGACATTCCACAATGTAGGTTCATAATTTACCGGATGCTACGAAATTGGTAGAGCACGTAAAGCGCGACGTCTTAAAATTATTTATGTCCTCGATATTTGTAATTGAATCAAAGAATTACAAGCGCTTTAGAGATCAACCTGTATACAAGGCATGTTAAATTAATTCATCATTCATTTGTCATTTTTATAAGGGTGATTCTACATTTTGTACAAAAACAATTGTAGAGATTGTACTTGTGCAAAAATAGAATAATAATAACTTCCACACAACACAATCACTTGACCTGGTCCCAAACTAGGATGCCCTGTGCTTTGGTAACCAGACAAGGACATTACAAATATTATCGGTTATTTTCTACTAAATTTACCGCTTACGGCTTTGTAATTTATATGGAACTAATCATTGTTTTGTTTTTACAATCACTTTTTTTCAATATTTTGCTATTTCGATGTGGTTAGTAGTAACAGTTTTTAACCAACTTCAAAAAAGGAGAAGGTTCTCAATTTGACTCGTACTTGAATTTTTTTATGCTATACGATAGCAAATCCTCCGTCAAATCTTAACCGATCTCAACAATTGTCTTTTTTGCGATTTGGTACAGCGTCCCAATGATCCCATTTGAATTTTCTGAAGAACTAATACATACTGTTCAAAAATGGAGAACGGAATTCTTCAATGGACAGCAGAAAATAAGGTCTACTGAGGTCAATCCTTGAGGAAAGAGAGGGGGTTACGAGAGTTCCCCCCTCTTTTTCGGTAATTTTATTTTATTTTTAGTTTAATACAAAACCCACAGCACAAGTCAAATTATAAAAATATCCAAACATAGGCCACTTAAGGGCTTACATTACATTAACTTAGCTTCTAGACAGAAATGAATTAAGTAAATTAAGATGTTTATGGTACACGTGATGATTTTTTTCCATTTCGAGTGAAGCGATGTATGTATGTTAACGAGTCAGCTGACGTTTATCCAAATATTTGACGTCATAGAAGCATAAGAAATGGTATTTCTTCAGAAACGTTTGATTTCACGCTTCGTTAGCAATCCGACTCTTTTTCATCTCCTTGTGAGTCTTCGCCGCTCGCAGTTGCTCAATAATTTACTTGGTATATCTAATATAATGCAACCAAAAAAGGGTACAATGTAGGTCACAGATAATAAATTTTATCAAGTAGAGCTTTTGTTTGAATTGATTATTCGTGACTGCTTTGTCGCTAGCAGTGTCTCGTCTGTGATGATGCCGGAAGTTTTAGGTTTGATTCGCAATGGGGGGCGCCATACATTTGTACAAATGACCACAGTGTAGTATTTCCATAATATTTATGATGTCCTTGCCTGGTGACTATAGCCACAGAATTCATAATAGTACAGGTACAGAAGATTTACTCCGCAAAATCAATGAAAGAAAAAGGGACTCTAGCAGCGATACAATTAGGTGTAATTCAGATTGCACGGCGCTAAAAAAGCTACGTTATATTCACCTACATGTTGCCTCTCTTTCTACCGCGTAACTCTTACCTCTTCTGGCGCCTGAATTCCTACCTGTTTGCCCCTCCGGAGAGGTCGCCGCATGTACTTACGCGTTCGATACCGACACGCGTAGTGAAACTGGCCTGCTATAACATCGTGTAGTCTGGGACCAGAGCAAGAAAGGGTGTTGTGTTGATGTCATTATTATTGATAGCCTTGAGTTAAACTGGTAAAGTTCAAAAGTGTATTGTTGAAAGTACTCCTTTTATATTATTGACAGAAGAAATATATTTAACTTGCAAGTACCTGTACATATTTCGTCATAACTTAGGTTAGTTGGAAGTTTATGCTGTAGCATTAAGCTCGCCTATGTGCAAAACTTGTCATCATCATCATCATTCAGCCACAAGAAGCATTGCTGGACATAGGCCTCCTCCATGCAAAACTTGTGTTTCTACGCAAATAAATTTTAATAATAAAAAAAAATATAAAAAATATACTTGACACGAAACAAATAAATGCATTTTTAAGGTTAAGCGTTGTTTAATACACCTACTAGGGTACAAAAGGGAATGTTACGTACTTACTTACATGATGAATGTGCAGATCGGATGTAGTGGATGTAGTGATCGGAAAAGTGCTGAAGTTTTCTAAAAACCTCGAAACAACTGCTAGACTAGGACCCTTTTAAAAAGTTTCTATTAGTTTTCTATCTATAAATGTTATTTATGAGTACAATAAATAATATTCTATTTATCTATCTATTTTGCTACTTGTTTATATTTTATACCAACCCGCTTTCAACCAGTCTTTTTGGAAATCCATGGTGGAGGCCTATGTCCAACAGTGGACTTCTTGTGGCTGAATGATGACGATAATATTTTGCTACCAATTTCATATTTTTTGAGAAAATATGAAAATGCTATGTAGGACATTTTGGGGATAAAGGTTGTGGGTCAATCAATACGGTCACTGAGTTTCGTCGACTGCTGGTTTGATTGTATGCCCCATTTACATTCCATCACTCTGAACTGTGTGTGACACTCCCTGTACTTACATCTCATCCACTTCTCTGTTGAATTCAGCTGCTTAAAAAAGTTTTGTGATAAAATAAGTCGTGTTTTTAATGAGTTGCGCTATGATCTTAAAAAGAACTGGACGTAGTTTAGCAAAAAGGTTCCAACCCACAACCACAACCCACATGGTCATTATTGAGTCAAATATACCAAAATGGCCACTATGCTCTATATTTTAAGAATCATAGACTTTCATAGCAATCCGATGACTATGTGAAAAGTTATGGCACAATGTTTGTCTAACCCACATGTATGGAGAGCATAAATCAGTTTAAACATAAAAAGTCAAATATCTCAAAACTCACTTTGTTTGGATTGTAACCGATTTGTTAAAATACATCCAACTATAAAAAAACCATTGTTATAATGAGCTAATTGGTGCACCGAAAATTCTACAGGTTAAACAAGAGAAAGACTCCACCAGACCAAAGGTTTTTCTTGGTACTTTACTTAGTACTTGGTTTTCAAACATGGCAAAGCACAATAATCGCTTACCTACTACTAAAATTACAATTTACCCTTTATCACATCAGCATCACCCGATTATGTCCCCACCTAGGGGCACTGGGGCCAAGTCCGGATTGGTGGAGGCTTGTAAGACTAGTGGCTGGTCTGAAGTTTTTCAAGCCGCCCTTAAGGCCTCTGACTTTGGTTCAACGACTGCCATCGTTATTACAATTCTGATAAAATTTCCTGCCCACTGCAGCTGATGAGTTAGTGTGAACATTTTGAACTAGTGACCGAATTATTTGACTCGTGCGGTTCATTTCACAACTTTACTATGGTCCCTTCCCGTGGAAGAGATATTACACCTACTTACGTGCTGGAATACCGACAGTTGGGCATCGGAAAGATAATCGTTGACGGCTTCCAGCAGGGGATCGTATTATGATGGTTATGATAACTAATATTAAAGTTTATAGATAGATAGATAGATAGAATATTCTTTATTGTTGTACACCAGGAATCACACATGAAATTTGACTATAACATAGTACAGAACAATTGCCGGCCTTATTACTAAAAGTAATTTCTTCCAGCCACTCATTGATGGAAAAAGATAAAGAAGCTAAATTACGGGTAGTAAGATAAGATAGATAGATAGATCAAGATATTTCTCAAGTAAGAAAAATGCAGATGGTAAAAAAATAACCCTTTTTACACAACTTCTCTAACAATGTAGACTAAGCCGGTGGCCGAATTACAAGAAGTTTTTTTAATGGACAGGACAGGATACATTAGAGAAGGAAGTAAATTTAGGAACTTAAGTAGTAATAATGAATTAATTGTAATTAATTAATACGTTTTTAGTTTTTTTATTACCAATCCGGACTTGGCCCCCGTGGTGGAGTATGGCCTATACCTTCCCAAGGGAAGGGACCCGTGCCCCTCGGTGGGGACATAATCGGTTGATGATGATGAATACGTTTTTTGTAACTTATTAGTTGTGTTATGACATTGCAAACCTATTTGCATGTTATTTTGTAACTTTTATACTTTTCATTAGTCATAAAGACACTTTTGTATCTTACCTATATTAACCTCGGAAGCTGTCGCTATAAAATCTGTTATAGCTGGGTTAGCTAGACGGTCGCCAGATATTTAGCCCTTTGGCTCAATTTAGCTCAGCTTTGTTAGACGTCGGGCGCACCAATGGACAAGTGACTTTAGAACGATGGTCAATAAATATAAGGTTTAATTTTGCTTCCGAGTACCGGCTACCAAATTTGGTAGCCGACGAGCCGAAGAATTAAACCAATTGAATTCAAAATACATACTATAAAAACAAAATATTTAATCACCACATTGTCAAGATTTTTAATTCAGATGATGCATTATGCGAAGAAGCTGAAAACGTAACTGTACTAATGAAATGTACGGTGTTAAATGTTATGGAAGGTGTTATAAATACGTCTGTCTGTTTGTCCATCTGTTTCTTTGCGGCTTAGCACAGGGACGATAAGTACTAGAAAGCTGTTTGGCGTAGATAAGTACCATACTAATATTATAAATGCTAGAGTAACAACTCTTACACGCAAAAACTATTGAATGGATTTGAGTGAAACTTTACAATAATATACCTAGATCATACATAAGAATAACACAATGACTATAATTTATAAAAATGTCCAATGTCCAGTACCTTGAACAACAAAATAAAATACTCGAAGTGTCTTTGGATTGGTCATTTAACCCTAGACACCTAAACTTCGTCGATTCGACGAATACGCATCAGCAAAATCGTTGTATCTTTTTGGTGCGTGTCCGGATTGTCCTACTGTTATTTTTACTTGTTGTAATTATATGAATAATTCCGTTTGCGTAATATTAATCTTTAAAACGCATTTTTTTTTCCGTGGCACCCCCACCCCGCTCTCGGCTAAACGGCTTAATTTACAAACATTAAAAAACTCAGAGCAGTAGCACATAGGTTTATACCTTGAAAACCTCTGAAATGAATTTAAAAGGGAAACTATCACGACCAAGCAGGCGTTATACTTGTAGGTTAAAGTGACCCACTACGAGTAAGAGGCGACCCACTTATAAAAGAGAACTTGGAACAAAATCTATGACAATTACTTCGACAAAGTTGTTGCTTCTGTAAAACACATATAAACCCCTCCTACTTTATCCTACCCTACGCGTTGTCCGACACACACTTGGTCTATTTTTTTTTACTTTTCGAGGATTAAAAGTAGTAAGAAACAGTTTAATTTACTCCTCATGAATCACGATTCGCGCGCGTTCTGTGCATGGATGGGTGACCGTCTATGACTAACGTCTTCGACTAACGCTAGTGGCATTTTTCATAGTTGGTGCCGGCTATCGTCGACAGATGGCAGTCGTTAAGCCAAGTCAGAGGCCTTAGGGCGGCTTGAAAACTTCTGACAGTAAGACCAGCCACTAGTCTTACAAGCCTCCACCAATCCGGACTTGGCCCCCGTGGTGGAGTATGGCCTATACCTTCCTCAAGGAAGAGACCCTTGCCCTTCGGTGGGGACATAATGGGTTGATGATGATGTAATGTATACACATGGCTCTCACCTATATCCTGGTATATATGGGTAGATTGAGACCAAAGTATGCCACTTACCACGGTCATGACAAACCTCTTTCGTTTCATTAACATTCATTAGTCGCTGCATGCATGAACGCTGGCTTTACGTACATCTCTATTATCTCGGAAGCTTATTAAAAGGGGTAGACATTAAAAACGCGCCTATAAACCCAGGCGAAACGTGGAACCTAGTTACTGGCCGCACGGTATATAAGTGGACTTAAACATATTTTATTCAGCAACCCTAATTACCTTCACGAAACCCAACCCTTCAGAGCTCGTTTGTCTTGTACAAAATAATTTAGAGCAAATTATTTAACTGGATAGACTAATTATTTCTCTTAATTAACAAGAAAACAAATACACGGCTGCCCTTAGTAGCCGCCTAGGGTAGGTACTAACGCTGTTTTATTTGACATCTAAGTACCGTGATAAAAATAAAACTTATTCTTGCCTTGCTGAACCTCGTTCCGTTTGTACATAGAGATACAGCGGTCTAAAAAACAACACGCTTTTGATGTTGAATTTTCTTTGAATATTTATTTGTAGAATACACCAAAACGGTGGCGGTTTCAAAGGCGGTCCGTGCGGACGTCCATTTGAAGACTTGTTGGGGAGTGGACAGTAATAATTAAAGGAAACTGATGTAATCGGGTAAAATATTATGATATAATAGTAAAATAGTAGAACAAAACGGCTGATGTGGTGATAATTGTCGATGAAAAATCGTCGAGAGGGATGTGGCCGCGTGGATCTATTTCCCAACTCCATCCAGGCAAAGATTGGGTGGTCCGAGTGGTGGACGTAGCCACAGGAGGTGGGCTTTTGCTCCGTCCCTGCAGAAAACTTGTCCGGCTGGTCACCAGGGAGGCTCCTCATCCTCGGTTGTTCACCTCATTGTGTTCATCTGTGCATTTCTGCATAAGGGCCAAATGTTGGGGAGTGGACTGTATAATCAATTAATATATTATTGGAGTTACCTCCGAGGTTTAAATGTCTTAGGCACACTCTGTGCAAAAAGCTTGTTATAAAATTAAAGATTATTTAGAAGACAATGATGGAAACTAGACACTATGAGAATTGAGAATAAAAACATTTGAGTTTGATCGGGTAAAACATTATAAAATAGCAGAACTAAACGCATGATGAGGTAGTGACAGCAAGAATAAGAAATGTTGGGTCAATAAAAGGAAAACTATAAAAACACATGTCATAATATTCCAAGGAGTCTTCAACAATACTCGTGTATGCCGCCACTGGCAGCGCCACCGCGTTGGCGTGTATCACCGTATCATTCCTTAGTTACTGGTATTTTTAGAATTGAAAGATCATCGCTCTAACTATTTTCACAGTAAGTACCAAATTTATTATAATCATCTGATTTAAAAAAAAACTTTTATAAATAGCCTGTGGTGGAGATTTTGCACGGAAAAGTCCTCAGAATAAGAACTTCTTATTCAGAGAAAAAGTCATAACCACAGATTAAATAAACTGTCTCTGAAAAGTGTTTTTAAAGAATGGTGTTCTATTAAATAAGACTCTACAGGGTTACTTTCAATTGGTAATCGTATTTTAAGAAGAAATTAGAACTATTATTAAGAAATATAACGTCGGCTAAAGTTGCAAACCTCTATACTCAATTCTTTTTTTCAAAATTACGAGATTTGCTATAAGATGGTCCCAAAAAACTACTTTCTAAGGATGCAAAAAAAAAATTTTGAAAAATAAATAAATAACAAAATTATTTGTTAAAAATATCACAACAATGTTATACATGATTCATCACTAACAGTACCTACTGTTTTTCGAATTAGAAAAAAAAACATTCGCTGACCATTTCAAAATCACCCTGCAGTCAGAGCAGCTTAGTCCCGTTCCTTCCTCGTGATCTAACTTAATAGTCAAACTGATTTGACTACGAGGAATTTTAACATTCTTCGTGGTCAAACTGTAACTATATAACATCTTTGAATTTGAACACACTGTATACGATGTAGTCTTATTTTACGGGGAAAAATAAACTAAAATAACTGTACAATTTTACTTCAAGACTATCACACAGGGTGTATTTTTTTAATAAATTTAATAGTTTGACCGCGAAGAATGTAAAAATTCAGTTTGACCACGAGGAAGGAAGGCTTAGTCCACGTACTCCTGTCACTGTCTCGAAGTACGCTGATTCTCCAGCATTTCAGAAAGAGAATTTTGAAGGCCATTCAGTCAGCCCATTTATCACTGCCTCCGCGCCGCAAACACGTTGGCAAGTCAAAAGAAACACATTGTGTGGAAGCAAAAAGAGTATTTGATTAATTAACACGTGATAGTCTTGGGGAGTACCGGGAAAGTAATGAAAAAGAATAGAAATAGAGGGGCTGCGCGGTGAATCCCCTCGAGATTATTAATTATTTTGGCTGCCTCGTTGGCTTAGAGGTTAGATGTTTGTACACTCAATTAGTGGTTGCTATCGGAAATGAAATTCAAATAAAATCTCTTCGCTCGATAATGGAAGTACCTAACATGATTGAGTTATGTAGTATTGCTAAGCCTCTTTCATCATCATCAATCCATTATGTCCCCACCGCGGAGCACGGGTCTCTTCCCTGAGGAAGGTATAGGCCATACTCCACCATGGGGGCCAAGTCCGGATTGGTGGAGGTTTGTAAGACTAGTGGCTGGTCTTACTGTCAGAAGTTTTCAAGCCGCTCTAATGCCTCTGACTTGGCTTAACGACTACCATCTATCGAAGGCAGCCGACACCAACTGCGTAACGTGCTTGTGAAGTACGGAACCGCTCGAAAAAATGCCACTAGCGCTAACGCTAGAGCGGGCTAGAGCGGTGACCGTCTATGACTGAAAATGAAATGAAATGAAAATACTTTATTTACATAACAGATATTTACATTAGCACAATCGGGCAAGATCTTCCTTTTAAGTATTTAGAATACTTGTAACAGGAAGCTCCGCTCTTCCACATTGGACGTAAGAATAGTTGGTCTTGTTTACACATTACATTAGGTCCTTGAAATTTAGATGACACAACATGCTATGTAAAATACTAATTAACGAGTTTTTAAGGTAAAACTATTGTAACTATGTGTATGTACCTATAGTGTATGATGATGTGTGTGTGTGTGTGTGGGTGTGGGTGTGTGTGTGTGTGTGTGTGTGTGTGTGTGTGTGTATGTGTATGTATGTGTGTGTGTGAGTGTATAGTTAAAATATTTTTCTTAATTATTTTATTATTCTAGTACACCTCGTACTCTCGGAAGAAAATTTACACAAAATTAGACCCTATAAACTTTATTTCGGATACATTTCCTTATTTTGTAATGTATTAGTACACTTACGGCCTTACCAATAAAGGTTATGAGTTGTGTATACAGCCGTTATGCGAGGTCTGACAAAGTGATTATTTGTACGCTGAATGCGATTAAACCAGTATAAGTTGATATACGTCAAATAGTTATTCAGAGTGTATAACTTATTTATTAGTAAGGCCGTTAATGTGCAGTGCTTAGGGCTTGAAGCTTTAGTTCAAAAATAACGCCCCAATGCGATCCAAAAAGGGCAATGTATAAAAATAAGAAACAACAAACTAATTAGGCTTTGTAAGGTTTAAGCTACTCGCCCTCTAGATAGCTTATGCTCGACAGTATTCTCACATCAAAATTCAGTTGACATCCATAACAATTGATTGCACTCTTGCCCTGCCCTACGCCACAGCTTGGGATCGGTATAAACACACTTAACTATTACATAATTAAAACCACAGGACAAGATGGTACATTACATTCGACTAAATTTTATAGAGTGATTTCAACCTTAAAGATCAATTCATACGAACGATAAACCGATAATAAAATTCATGAAGGTAGCTAGTAAAAATCAAACATCATGGGTGGTGGGGAAACAGTCAGACAAGAATCAATACTAAGACTCTGTACTTAGGGGCGAAGATCCATGAACCAAACTATTTGCCGGCCTAGTGATAGGCCGGCAAATAGTGATAGCGACTAATCATAGACGGTCACCCATCCATGCACTGAACGCGCCCTAACCTTCGTTGCTTTGTTGCTTAACCTTCGTGATCGTTTGAGATCACTCAGGATTGCCGCAGGCAATACTCTATCAAAGAGCATCCAGAACAAGTTCAGCTTAAGGCGGGAAAATAAAAAAAATATTTTATTTTGGTGACAGAAATAACTTAAGTGAGCGATTATAAAAAAATAAAGATGTATTTTTGTAGTGTATTTTCATGTAACGAATTTTTTTTATTATTTTTTATAATATAATATTTTGAATAACGCTACACCTAGCAAGTAAATACGACAGAAACATTACCTTTACTTGCCTTTACTAAAAGAAGATAAAGGGAAGGCCTACAAATTAAAATACGTCCCTACATCATACCGTCCGCTCTATTTAATCCGAGCTATTTGACTCCTTCCCTTTGCATGTAGGGTTACCATATATCTGGATTTGCTCACTAATGTCCAGGTTTATATCCTTTCATCTAGACTTTGTCCGGCCGAGAAATGGGCGGAGATTGAGAAAATTCTCCCTGAAGAGAATTTAAGCTGGAGTTTGTTGAGAACATTTTCAATTTGAATTCAGAATGTTTAGCCGAATTGCCGAAAAGTGCCAAGAAGTAAAAAATTGCTGTCGGACAGAATATTATTCGGAGAAATTCCTATCACTAGACAAATAATGTGATTGTTCCGGAAATAGATTTTTTGTCGGAAAAGTCGGAATCATAGTGAAACCCGGTCGGTCTCTTCTGAGAAAAACTCTAGTGCTTACGAAAGTTTTAGTCGAAAAATAGAATTAATTGTTTAATTTGTTCGATTAAATATTTTTATAATTAGCAATTATTGTAAGTATGAATAATAAAGTATGTACTTGAGAGATTTAATATAGGTAATATTTAATAAAACTAATATAAACTAATTGGTAGGGTATTTGCAAAACTAATGAATAATTATTGAATATGTTATTATCTAATTTATTAATTAATTGAATTACGAGTAAGTGACCAA
Organism: Yponomeuta plumbellus; assembly: GCA_947310845.1. Lineage (NCBI taxonomy): Eukaryota > Metazoa > Arthropoda > Insecta > Lepidoptera > Yponomeutidae > Yponomeuta > Yponomeuta plumbellus. The sequence continues at coordinate 16,953,939 of OX371194.1, forward strand.
AAATTATCGCTCAGATCTAGTTTTGACTTACTATTACAGGAAGTATGCTTGCTCAGCATGTTGATTGCAGTAGCTAATTATTTTGGTTTTACTTACTATTAGTAGAAATTGTCAACATATAGTGTATTAAATATATAAAGAAAAAACCTCCCTGCTCCCTTGCTATTTACAATTAAATGTAAATGTAAAAGACTCACCGCCGGTTTCTCTAACGCTAACAGTCTGTTAATCTATTGTTAACAGTTGTCAGTTGTCAAAAGTGCATATAAAAAAACAACTGACAGTTGTTAACAGGAGATTAACAGACTGATAGCGTTCGAGAAACCGGGGATTAGAAGCGGTGGTAGTATAATAGTAGAGCCCCAAAGTTCAAATCCTGGCATGTATTTTATCCACTTTGTCTTTTAAGTTTTGTATATTTGTGAAATCGTACGAGAAATACCACTATCTAGCGATGAAGGAAAGCGTCGTAAGGAAACCAGGGTATCTGAGGCGTTAACATATATCACCTTCAATTTGCCAATCGGTTATATGCACGCGTGGTAATTAAGATAAGATAAGAATATTCTTTATTGTACCAGGAAAAACAAATAAGTACAAAACATTAATTTGCAAAGATTGGCGGCCTTATTGCCCATCATACTCTCTTTCTGGCATTTTTCCGAGCGGTTCCGTGCTTTGCAAGGCACGTTAAGCAGTTGGTGCCGGCTGCCGTCGATAGATGGCAGTGTTAAGCCATGTCAGAGGCCTTAGGGGGCTTGAAAACTTCTGACAGTAAGACCAGCCACTAGTCTTACAAGCCTCCACCAATTTTAGCTGCAGTGGAAATCGAACCCACAACTTCTTTCTTGGTAGCTAAGCGTCTTAACGACGAGACCAACGAGGCATTCAATGTAGAACGGTCCGTCTGTTGCCTCTCATTCTATGGTAGTACTTAGCCAGAAGTCTGACGAAGAAGAAGAGACCCGCACCCCTCGGTGGGGACATAATGGTTTGATGATGATGATGATGATACTCTCTTTATGAGAGAAAGCGTGTGCCCTGCATTCTGACATATTATATGGTCTACAGGAAAAAAACAAGATTTAGTCCGATATGGTGACCCTATTCGCATGTCACGTCTACACTTAGCGTTTATAATTTTTCGTGGCGATAGCTAAAATTAATTCATGCAAATCAGGCAAGGAATTGTCCGGAATAGCCCTAATCTTGAGGCTGGTGTGGGCAGATAAGGCCAACCTTTTGCCCCGAGGAAAGTATCAACCGTTGATGTAAGCTGTTAGCACGTTTTGATAAGATTCTTATGTTAATTGGGTTTTTGTTGTTTTGATGCAGCTAAAATGTCATAATATGTTAATTTTGTCATAAACTCTATGTTTTTAATGTGGAATAGACATATTATTCAACAAGTGCTGAGATGTGTCAACATCTCAGACAATAAATGTCGTTGCGATGTTTAGAAAATAAAATTATTTCCACCTGCTTGAATCGATCCCAGGCCCTTTTAAGACGTGAGCTATCGTTTCAAAGAAGTCCTACCAATGCAGATTATTTTATACTAACGATCTGATATTCAATATTGTGCCTTTGAGTGATCAAGATGAACATTCTAAAGACCAAAATCAAAAGTTAATAAACTTTTACCCGACTACGATATATGCGGCATCTAGTAATCCATTTGTAGCTTGAAATAATTTTGTAAAATATAATAATATATTTATGACCACATCATTTTTTTCTCTATAATTTTGATAACCCACTCAATACCAAAGCAAACAAAAGTCCGAGACCCCCACATTTTTAAATGTAATATCCAGTATATAAATTTTGTTCGAATAAAATATTGCCTATGCTACTCAGATACAATAACGAATCTATTCACGTCATTCATCAAAAGCAAATGAGTAGCTTAGGCGCAATGATGGAATCTCCGTAAATACACAGACTGCTAAAATCATAAACACTATTTACGGTTTTCCTCTAGTCGGTTAAAAAGTGTAGATATGACTACATTTAATTAAAGTCCACATATTTCGAATATTCTTCGTACATATTATTAAGCCTGTTCTTAGATGGTGGACGATAACTTGCTCGCAACATTTCATAATTTTAATGATAACAAAAAGAGTACACGTTTAGGTAAATGTAGACTTTATGTTAAACGTTTATGTATTTAGATAATAAAATTGTGGACATTTAAGGCACATGTTTCTTATCCTGTATACTGTTTTTTTCACTAAGAAAATTTGATATCAAAATGAAAAGTTCTGGTAACTACTTTTATTTTTTAAAATCTGCGTAAAGGAAAAGAAAAATATGTTAAAAATTTCAGTAAGTTAATTATGCATCAGTCCGCCAGTCTACAAAATTAAATACTAAAAGTTTACACGAGTCAACTTTTGATATTGAGGTTTTTATTTTAAAATTTTGTACAAATTATTCCATTCCATTCCAGTCTATTTGTACAAATGGACTCTGCCCGGGTGTACGGGGACACTCAAACTAGGATATCCTGTGCTACAGAATCAGATCAAGTGATTTTGTTGTGTGGAGATCTTAGAATATTTGTATTGGGACGCATGCGATCCCACACACAGCTACAAAATTATCATCATCATCATCATCAACCCATTATGTCCCCACCAAGGGGCACGGGTCTCTTCCCTGAGGAAGGTATAGACCATACTCCACCACGCCACCACCATACAAAATTATGAATTTTAACAATGTTAAACTGTGTGAGCGACACAGCATGCTTCGCGTAAGAACAGCCTTACCAATTTCTTATTTCAATTAATTTAAACTCGCACGGTGACAGAACCCCAAAGAACACAGATTGCGTACTTTCAATTAAAAGTTCCACGGAGTTAACCCGTTGGCTGCCGCTGCCGGTTCATTATAAGTAAATTAGATAGTAGTGCTAACAAGTTGTGCGGTAGATGCAATCCGTTTCCGAGCTAACTACCCGCTGTATAATTTGGTACCGAAGACTTCTGGCTAAGTACTACCATAGAATGAGAGGCAACAGACGGACCGTTCTACATTGAATGCCTCGTTGGTCTCGTCGTTAAGACGCTTAGCTACCAAGAAAGAAGTTGTGGGTTCGATTTCCACTGCAGCTAAAATTGGTGGAGGCTTGCAAGACTAGTGGCTGGTCTTACTGTCAGAAGTTTTCAAGCCGCCCTAAGGCCTTATCTTCTTATATTATCTTAAAGGTTGTCCTGCTGTGAACACTACAAACATAGCTTAGATAGTAAAATTGTATTGCCATCAACACGCTCAGAAAATTAATACATTGAATTGATGGTTGACCTTCTATAACATTCCTTTTACTGCTTTAAATGCTAAGAGAACTGCGGAATTCAGTTTGCTCAACACGTAAAAACACGATCTCATTAAAGGTTACTTCAACTGGTATTTGGTCAAGTTTTACTTATTTTGGGAAGTACGATGTCAGGAATGCAGTGGAGGGGATTTTATTAAGTTCAAAATTCTAATATTACATTAAGACCTTGAATGACCGAGCTCTGCTCGGTTTTTCTTTGTGATCTGGTTTTTCGAGCTCCCAATAATAGTTTTTCGGAAACACAAGGAAACAAGAAAGAAAAAAAAGTTATGATTTGAACCAGAGTCTTTTCGTTTCCGGACCACCCGATTTCCCACTGAGCTATTACAGAACCTTGCAGATTAATGCGTATGTACTCGTATAACTCGAGATTATTATACATTCATTGATTATTCCTCAATTATGAATAATATAAATGAAGATATAATTTTTTGCTCCTGGCTTGGATCTACCGAACTTTTGCATGTAATTGATAAGAAACCCATCTTTTTTGAAAATAAATAAAATTCGCTAACGCAGCGCTGCACCAACAAGAGCACACCGTAGTGCAGTGGATTGCTTCCTTCCGTAATGAAGTTCCCGGGCGTGACAAAGCAGACAGAGGGATTACTTAGACACCCGACCGACCCCTGGCAAATTCCGCATCTTTGCTAAGCGAAAAGCGACCTAAAGAGGACAGCGGTAGAGTCAGTTTGGGCGAAGACGACGCCAGGATTGTCTGTATTTTTCTAAGTGCTTATATTGTATGTCCAGTCCTATCTTTTGAGTGAAACTGTAATAGATAGTGAGAATAAAGTGATGTTTTAGAGAACTTACCGAAAGTGGAATGAATGTCTTACTTAAAATTCATCATCATCAACCCATTATGTCCCCACCGAGGGCACGGGTCTCTTCCCTGAGGAAGGTATAGGCCATACTCCACCACGGGGGCCAGGTCCGGATTGGTGGAGGCTTGTAAGACTAGTGGCTGGTCTTACTGTCAGAAGTTTTTCAATCCGCCCTAAGGCCTCCGACTTAAATTGGCTTAACGACTTACTCATATTTACTAACTTACTTAAAATAACGTACATATAATAAACGCATAGAAACGGCGGATGACGGCGGTTTCGTTACCTTCAAGTTTACGCGTATCTATGACATTGAGCTAAAAATTCTTACACGAAGATTCCATTTAGAGCTGATCACGATTTGATGCTTAAGGATTCAGTCTTCCTCTACATTTAGTTGAAACTTTAAACGCCTATCTAATTGCTTTTTGACAAGGACTATTCCGATTAAAATCACGCCAGTCTCATCAGTTGAAAAGCCTACAGATAAGTTTGTGAGAAAGCTCGCACGGAACATTTAGTTTATGTATTAAGTCATCTCAATATATAACATTTAAATTTACATGCAGGCACACTGGCACATACATTGCTTCTGGCCCCACACTAGGATGCCCTGTGTCGTAGGAACCAGAAACAGCGACGTCACAAACATGTAAACAACCATATTTTTTATTTATACAATAGTACCTATAATAAAGAGGAAAAGTACATAAAAAATAATAATTTTAAACTGTTTATTTCAGAAAAATCTTTTTTCTAGCTCTGGAAGCTAAATCGTCATTATGAGATATAACTTGCGTAATAATATAACTTTGCATGTTTGGGTGTAGGGGGTTCTTAGAAGGGTCAGTATTTAGAACTGAAATATATGACGTCATCGAAATCTGCTTTGAACTGACCATACTGTTCGCGCCATAGATTATTTAAGAATACTTTTATTGTGGGAACATTCTTTTACATTGTGATGTTGTCACTATTGTAAAAAGAGTTCGTGCTTTGCCGCTGCCGCGTGCGGTTTGTTTGATTTTATAATATAGTCGAAAAATTGTAAATCTCTGTTTTAATTCAACATCAGCCCTTGAATCGCGTGATTAGAGTGTGCTACAATTCTTTTGACGAAAATTCGAAATAAAAAGTGAAATCTGCGAATCGAATATTATAGGTACGACTTTTTGCAGTGTCGCGGACTGCGAGGCACATTGATTGAGGTGTGACAATCTTTGGCTGAGCAAATATGACAGTAAAGTATGTAACATGATCCCCATTAATCAATTGGAAAAGACAGGGGGTTTAATCGGTGATACAGACAGCCCTCGTATTAAAAGTATTTTATGCATGCCTACACTCAGAGAGAAAGAGATATAGGCGTAGGTAATTACCACATGTTAAAAGCTCTGTTAACAACTTAAAAATGGCTAGAAAAAAATGCAGCTGTTCCACACCTACCTACGGTATTAAAATGTATAGAACTAATGATTGCCATTTGCCATTTTGCCATACTTGCCATTTTGAAGTGTTTCCCATATTCAAATATGTTCAAATTGGTGATTGTAATCCGTTTCGCCGTTTCGGATAGATTTACCCCCGGTTTCTCGTACGCTAACAATCTGTTAAGCTACAACAGCTGAATGTTTCATTCGTATGCACTTTGGCCAACTGACAGATGTTAACTGTAGATTAGAGTAACAGTTTTTTAGTGTGTGGGAAACCGTGGGTAAGGAATATTTTACATCCCGCATAACGTGTCAGCAGTTAGGCACAAGCTTTTTTCCAGAGACTAGCTCTATGCTAAAAGAACTGTGTAGAATATTATATTTAAAATAAATTATTATTGAAGTTTGAGAAGTTCAGCCTACCCAGCAACGTCTCGGAAAAACGTAAATTACCGATAAACAAACACACTTGAACTAATCCCAATCGCTCCGGTCAATTAGCTAACAAGGTCGATGGGCGCCGCCCGAGATGGCAGAGACATTTTAATCTATAGGAGGAAATGTAAATCGCTGAAGAAAACAGCGTCTCCATGCATTCAGAATATTCCATCGGCATGACTTATTCATGTCCCCAAGGAGTCAGTCACTGACGGAGTGAGGAAAAGACGACTAAGTACAAACAGAGGGACCACTCGTGTCATTGACACAGTCTGGTGTAAAATAAGTGCTATTTTTTCCTCCGTATTTTTCCGTAATGAATTCAAATCAAAGATATTTTATTCAAATGAACGCATAATCTGCTACTTAATGCACGTTACAAGTTGAACCAGGCGTCCATGTCAAAATCTAGATCATTTGGAGAAAAACAATGATAAAAACCTCAAACTTAGTCTTTTCTTACATCTTAATTAGACTAATATTTGTATACTTGAATATACCCCAGTGAATCGAGTGCACCAGAAAACTAGCTAGCATTTTGCTGAGGTGCGACTGTAGTTTATATTGCTGACCAGAAAAGCTCTCTCTCTCTCTGAGAGAAGACCTGTGCCCTGCAGATTATATAGGCAGCTTATTTGCTTACAGAATAGCATTATTTGCTTAACAGAGTTGGTATGTTAGCTGATCACGTATTCCTGCTCATTTATTTACTGTGCTAACAAACAAATTAATGGGTGATCAAATTATTTTTGCTGATGGTTCTAGTTGATCATTTTGTTATTTAGGTGATCCTTTAATGAAATAAATTTTCATAAGCAGTAGACATTACTAACTTTATTCCGAAGAAGAAGAGTGACGTGGGAGACGAGCAATCGACGACGCGAGCTCCGTCTCTTCTCGCCTGCGAATCAGAGCGAAACCTGGTCGAACTCTTCCGATAAAAGGTCAAGTAAATGGATCCGCAATAAAGTTAATAATCATTCAATTATTTCTGAAATGTACAATTTTAACAAAGGCTATAACATATGCTATATTTCTGCTTTGTGCAAGTTTTCACTACAGTAAAGATAGACAAATAAAAACACTTTATTTTACGTAACATTTCTAGTTGTACCTGTGTAATCTACAGAATCTAGAGCTAGCCTTCTGCAACACTTACTCATCTGAGCAAGGGACATCGGTCAGGTCGCGGCACACGCAGTGGCGCATGATTTAGTCAGGAAAAGTGTCCGACTTTGTGAAATGTTGCCAGACACGCGGACACTCCCTGAATACTAACGGCCATGTAAATGCTGTTTACTGGTTATTTATAACGCTAACTTTTCGCGTAGAGTTCCTAAGACGGCCGTTTGCGAGGCCCGTCCCGCGCTGAGTAGCGAAGTAAAACGCTAAATTATATTTTTCGCAGTCGGAACTGGGGTTCCCTGAATTGTTGCAGTTGTTGGTGAAGCGATAAATGGCAAAGGTGATAAGTTTTTGGAGTGCTGTTTGGATGTTGGTGTGACATACAGCGAGTCTGTTACAGGAATCTCATCACGTATCTTATAAAAATAAAAATAAAATAAAGAAACTCTGATCACGCCCGTTATCCCCGAGGGGGTCAGCAGAGGCAACAATCACTAGAAGTGGGCCCATGTTTTGCCGAGTTTATTAGTCACAAACATGTAAACATCCAAGACCTGGAGTTTTTTTTTTCCACCCCAGCCGGGGATCGAACCCGGGACCTCTCACATGGTAAGCAGATATAAGCGCGCGCATTTTTTAAAATAATCTTTTAGAGAAATCGCACACGGCGACTTGTCGCCGCGTCTAGTCGCCGCGTCAGACGCGATGTTGTCATTTGCTTCTGGCGTCTTGTCGTCGCCCCTCCGCGACTCTGGCACCAAGTGTGCGGAGATTCGAACAAAATGTATGAAAACTTACGGTCGTAGCCTGTCGGTCGTCGCGTCTAGTGGCCGAACTGCCTCTGTCGCGTGTCGCCTAGTGTGCGCATAGGCTTACTCATAATGAAACTTCAAGTCGACTCCTTAAACCAAGAGCCTTTCATTGCCTGTATAAGGCAATGAAAGGCTCGATTGAAGAAACGTCAATATTCTATCTATCTTAGATTTACCTTTCTCGGTCTGGTTGTACTAAAAGCAAACTGCAAAGCTCATGTGAGTAGAGGCCGCCAGCAACTTATTGTAAGTCAGAATTATGTGTAGAATAAATTGAAAATTATTCCGACGGAAAGCTGGCAGAGTTTAAGCTTTTGAACGGGTGTGATGTGTTAAGCGGAAATTCAGCATTCTCACTCCCTTTAACTTGTGAGTCCTTTATGTAGTTCACGACTTCGTGTGTCGTTAGTCGTGTCAAGTTACGCGAGTGTTTGGAATAGCTCGGATCTATTTGAAACATTATTTAGAAGAGGTTTTTTCGTAGTTGTTGTTGTCTCGTAGGACAAGATACGGTACGGCGGAGTGGGTTTCAGAATTTCACTATCGACTTTACAGTCGATATGTAGTAGAATTCTGAATTCTGATCTTACGATCAGCTTAATTAAGTATATCAATATAATGTACGGTATTGTCATCCGAGAAACATACCTAATTATAATTTTTAATACTATGCCATTTGTAAGCATGTCATTAAAACAGATTTTCTTGGTTTGTCTAAATAATTTGCCACTTAAATACAAATACGAGTAAATCTAATAAAAAATGTAACTAAAAAAATCTTAACACAAAATCAGGTACGTTCTACGTGATTTTGTTTTATGACGCTCCAAAGTAATTTGTATTGAAAACTTTTTACACACACGGTACAAAGTCAGATAAGCCAGTGCCTACGCCATCGTAAAAGTTGACATCGATAGGAGGTTTGATTCTTCATTTCTTCCTCTTATTGATTACATTTTCTCGTTTGGCACAACCCGATAACTGAGATTTAATTCCACCCATGTAAACAAAACTACAGTCCATATTAATAACATCTTTAGACGGCCTAACCAGCCAGTGTTTTTAACATTCAGAAAACCGTAATAAGTACCGAAATCGTACGTACCTGATGTGAAGTAGGCCACCAAATGGAAAATAAAGCGTTTTTCTCCGTTGCATAAGCATAGGCTCGTACAATACCTAGCCGCTCGCTCCAAAGATTTTCTTTTGAAATCTCGCTTCAAAGAGCACGTAGAAACTGGGTCTTAAGGGCTCCCTACTGCCGTTTGGTAGCAATGGAACCTTTTACTGGGGCATTCCTCTTAAAATGGACTACCGCAAGCTTTCAACAAATGCACAATCGCACTCTCACACTAGATAACTATACTCCATATAAACATGCTGCAAACAGATCAACTGAACGAAAGAGATCATCTAAGCCTGGCAAAAAATTGGAAGAAATTGCTATTTGGAATAAGGCCGCCAGTTGTAATTGACCTTGTATTTTTTTTTCTTGTTTACAATAAAGAATATCCTTACGTTATCTTATCTCTTCACGGTGGTCGTCCGATGCGAAACCCGCCAATATCGCAGCAAAATTATTCCCTAAATGCTCTCTCAACTGGAGTACAGATCGTGGCACGTAAGTTGAAGCAAAATGGCGGTTGTCCGCGCAGGTATAATTGCGTCTCAAGAATCTGATTATAAAAAAATACAAATATTTTGAATATAGTGTTTCGTTTCAGATTTTTTAATTTCCCGGTCAACCGTGGAGCATTCTGTCGAAGACTTGTGTCCGCAATTATACCTGCGCAGACGACCGCCATTTTGGTTCAACTTACGTGCCACGATCTGTATTTGCCTGTGCTGTAACTTTACAGAAGCGGGCCCTAGCCCAGTAAAGGGAGAGAACTGAACATTACATTACATACATATAATGGAGCGTAAGGTTTGAGAGCAATTGTAAAGTAATGCTCAAACTGAAATATTCAAAAAAAATCAAAAAAAAATTCAAAAATTTTTATTTCAACGTAAAGAATTTACATTCTGCTTGTTGAATGTCAATGTACATACAGTTATGTATAATGTTAGCCGCTGCCTTAGGGCCGTCTGTAGTGGAGAAAAAGGCAGCGAAAAAAAACTCCACTCTGACCATCTTTTCTCAAATCAACTTAAAGCTAATACAAATTAGGTATGAGTGTTCGTATACCAAGCATCTCAAGATCCATGAGTGCAATCAATACTTGCAAAGTCAAACATCATTTAATATTCTTAAAAGGTAATAAAACACCAATGCTGCGGCCAGACACACGGACGGCACCCGTTCACGAGCGTAACGCAGAGGTCAGCCATCACCAGTCTCAACCATATTAGAGGGAGATAGGCGACCCGGCCACCGCGCCACCATTCGCATGGCCTTTGGCAAACTTGTGTGATAAAGTTCTTGTCAGTTATCTATAATAATAGCATAGTTTTGATATGCAATCCCAGCGTCTGTACATATGTATGAAATTTATTAAACCCTATATATTATTAGAATACCAATAACTAGCTCGTTGTGGAATTGGTTTACTGCCAAGGGTTTTTATCATCTATAAAGTCATCTATTCTGTAGTATGCCTTTCTACACAGCGCAGTTTTAATAACAAATTTAAATTTATTTCCTGGCAGGGATAGAATACTTTCAGGAATTTTGTTATAAAAACGTACACTATATCCTACAAATGATGTATTTACCTTGGCTAATCTGAATCTAGATGAGGCAATTTTGTTTCGATTTCTGGTGTTAACGTTATGTATATCCCTGTTTAGCTTAAATGTAGTTATGTTTTTACGTACATACATTATGTTATCGAATATATATTGGCAAGCTAGCGTAAGAATTCCTATTTCCTTAAAAAACTCACGTAGTGAGTGTCTGGCAGGTAAATTGTAAATACCTCTAATAGCCCTTTTTTGGAGAATAAAAATTGTTTCTATATTTGCCGCCCGCCCCCATAGTAGCAGACCATATGACATAATGCTGTGGAAACAACTGAAATAAACTAGCCTCGCAGTTTCTACATCTGTTAGTTGTCTAATTTTTCTAACTGCAAATGCAGCTGAACTCAACCTACCCGCTAACTTTTCTATGTGTTGATCCCATTGTAGTTTTGAGTCTATTGTAATGCCTAAAAACACCGTTGTCTCAACTAAGTCTAGTCTGTCACCAGCTATTGTTAAACTTGTGTCCACTTTTTTGACATTGGGCAATGAAAACTTAATACATTTTGTTTTTTTGGCATTTAACATAAGATTGTTTACGTTAAACCAGTTCAGAATTTTAGAAAGAGCATTGTTTACATCGTCTAAATTAGATTGACCTCTCTTGGTTTTAAAAATTAGAGAAGTGTCATCCGCAAACAATACTATTTGTGACAATTTCTCAACTAGGTACGGCAGATCATTAACATACACTAAGAAAAGGAACGGCCCTAAAATTGAACCCTGAGGAACTCCTATTTTTATTACATTACAGGTGTAGGTTACAGATGAGGGAGCACCTTTATATTAAGGGGTTCCAGGGAGTAAATCTGGCGCCATCGAGACAAAAAAAAATCATATCTTTTTTACAGTTAGCATTTGTAAAATGTGTCAGCAAAATATCTCAATTATAATACTGATTTTTAGGACCCACCACAAAGGTCCTCTCAGAAAATCAATGAAAACTATGAACTTAGGACTAATCATTATGTCCCCACCGAGGGGCACGGGTCTCTTCCCTGAGAAAAGTATATTCCAACACGGGGGCCAAGTCCGGCTTGGTGGAGGCTTGTAAGACTAGTGACTGTTCTTACTGTCAGAAATTTGTAAACCGCCCTAACGCCTCTGAATTGGCCTAACGACGTGATCGTTTAAGATCACTCAGGCAGCCGGAGCTAGTGATTGCGATAAACAATTTATAATTCCGAAATAAGAAATTCATTTCAACGTAAAGAATTTACATTCTGTTTGTTGAATGTCAATGTACTTATAATGCTAATGTTAGCCGCTGCCTTGGGGCCGAATGTAGTGGAGCAAAAGGCAGCAAAAAAAACTCCACTCTGACCAACTTTTCTCAAGTCACCTTAAATCTAATACAAATTTGGTATGAATGTCCATCTACCGTTTAGATAGGTAATATTATTAGGACTAACAATAATAATAAATTATTTATCGAAACTAATGGTTACATATTTATACAATCTACATTAACTTATTCTCAAAGAAAAGGACAACATTTGGGGACATTTTATGTTATGTTTTCATCTGGTTTTGGTTCACAACGGGTCCCAAAAAATACTATTTACATGATTGAAATTTCGTATACTTTTGCAAATTCCATGTGATTTCTCGTCCTTGGTGGAGCGAGTGATACTTCCTGGAACTCCTTAAGTAGGTAAGCCTCCGTAAGCTTAAGGGTACCATTCACAGGCGCACCCATCCGCTGGACTTGTCACTGCGTGTGAATGTGTTGGTTCTCGGTTCGGTGCGCGGCTCGCGGCTCGGCGCGGCGCTCGTCGTCTGGAGATAAAGTAGTAAGCAGCTCGGCGCTCGTGTAGCGTGTGGACGATGACGGATTTGTCCACGTATGGGTACGGCTCGGGGCTCGGCTCGCGGTGCGTGTAGTGAATGGTGGGCTTTATTAGGTCGACGTCGGTGCGTGAGGGAGTCGCGTGTATTGTTTGTAATCTAAGTTTTCCCATTGATTGGTTCATAATGTGAGTGGGTACGGCCCATACAAACCGTAGCCTGTATTTGTTCAATTAGATATCGTGATAGGAAGAAAGTTCCCATTGTGATAGGATGCGTCTTTGTGTTGACAAAATATACCCACCTCTGTACTTAATAATAGCTGCTGTAATCAAGATCTACGTCGACAATATGATATTGGTAAGTAATGAGTAAATTATAGCACAAGAAATGATATATAGAGTCGCTTTTCCAATATTTTTGGTGTTATATTGTATTTTAAGCTTTTTATTAATATGTTTGTATTATTTTTTTTTTGCTTTTTCTAGGGTTTCGTACCTCAATCACTTTAAAAATATATACTCAGTATTACAGTCCCTTGAAGCTGTAAAGAAATTAAACTTCTACGTATTTCGATACCCAAAGGAATAAAAATTCATAGGGTACTATCCGTTGACCTAGACTATGAAATTTAACAAGTAACATCATCTTATACTACATACCTATACTATCATATACTACAGACTAAGGTTTGTCTGTTACCTTACTTGTTTATTATATTACTTTTTGTTTGTTTTATTTCTGTGATTTGTCTTGTTGGTACAATAAACTTTCTTTCTTTCTTTCTTCTTAATACAGGGCAAAATCAGATAACTTACATTTGTTATTAAATCATAAAAAAGTGGACTTTGAAGTTCAGGAAAAGCTCGGAAAAAACTTCCGACCTGACCTGGCGACCTGGCAACCCCGACTCCCCCTTGTCTGGTTTTGTTTTGTCTACTAGATCATTTAAAATATTTAGATTAAGAAAACTTTGTTTTAGCTGCCACTTTTCATGGAAAGTGAAAACGCTGTCGACCATGATAGAATAGAATATTCTTTATTGCACATTAGAAAAACAGAAAGAAACAAAATATTTACACAGGATGATGTTTTTGATGTTTATTTTCGGTACCGACACATACTTATAATAATAGATATACAGATAGATAGAATACTCGTATTCTTTATTGTACACATAAATGACATTTACAATAGTAATATATACAACAACTTTTGCTGGATCAGGTAGTAACTTATGAACAAATAGATAAAGCCAGAGCACAACTATTCGTGTTAATTCGTGAAAAATGGGTGGGAAAAATGTTTTCGTAGTAGACAACACAATGTGATTTGTACTGTATTGTTTCTATAAAATTGTGGCAAGATAGATAGAATATTCGTTAACGTTAATAACGTTAACATACAAATGTACACCAGGAATTGCACATGAGATTTGTCAATGAATATAGTACAGTCACAATTGGCGGCTTCTTACTAAAATTACTAAAAGTAACTTCTTCCAGACAACCATAGGTATATTAGAATACAACTTGTTGTTTTAGTTCCTCAACTAAAAATAAGTAGTAGTCTATAGAAAAAAAGAAGGAAAAATAATTTATTTCCACAAGGTTTACACAAAAAGCGGTGGCGGTGTAGTGGGGTTGACCCTTGCTTCTCGATCATGAGGTTCTGGGTTCGAACCACGCATGTACCAATGACTTTTATTTACGTACATTTGTTTGTACAGCAACACCATTCGCTGATAAATTGTGCCCGGATAACGGCGACAGGCTTGCCACTTGTCACGTTTGGGACCTAATAAACTCGGCAAAACGTGGGTCCAGTTCTAGAGACTGGTGCCTCTGCCTACCCCTTCGGGGATAACGGGCGTGAGTTTTTTTTTAATTTTTTTTATTTATGTTTACACTAATTATACTCGTATTGTAGAGGATGCTCAAGTTTTATTTGAGAAATGTGTGTGTTTGACGTACATAATTTTTATTCAGAAAAAAAAACAGATAATATTTTTATAGCTATTGTGCATATAAAAAGAGAGCTACATGCTACATAAATTATAAATTGATGTATTAATTCCCAAATACATAAAATATAGGTAAATGAAAGTGAGCAAGGGCAAGACAAAAAGTACCCGAAACCGGAGTGCATGCAACGACTAATGAATCTCGATGAAGCGAAAGTGATTTGTCAGGATTGTGGCAGGTGGCAGTCCCTGGTCTCTGCCTACGTCTGTGGTATACAAGCTTGCGCTTATTCATGAAATAAATAAAAGTTGATCTCACAGGGAAAATCTTTATATTCAAAACCTATTCGGACTCAACTTCCTCAACAACTTTAGTTGCAAATATGCACGTTCTAGATACACATTTTTCTCTGAGCTCGCATGCTCCACGACTGATTTAAAAATAAACGATCCGGTCAATTTCCATCTAAACTTCGAATTCTCCGTTTTCCGTTTGGAATATCCTACAACTTATGTCAGAATACGGAAGATCCTTTAGAGCCATCGAAAACAGGGCGACTTGTCGCCGCGGCTAGTGCTTCTGGCATCTTGTCGTCGCGACTCTGACGCCAAGTGTGCGGATATTCGAACAAAATATATGAAAATTAACTGTCATCGCGTTTAGTCGCCGAACTGTCGCTGTCGCGTGTCGCCTAGTGTGCGCTTAGTCAACGCGGTGCGATGTCGATGAACGCGGATTGGCGAATTCAAGCGGAGCGCTGATAAGTATTTGTTTTTTTATAGTGTCTGGTACAATGAACCAGTTTATGAAGATATTTATTATGATTTTCTCGCCCCTTGTGGACTTAAGTGTTATTGTATATCGTCTATACGTATGTTAAACTGGAATCTAAGCTATGATCGTGGTAAGTTTTATTCAATTCCCTTCAGCTGTTTTTTCGTGATGCGCGCACAAAGAATCAGAGTTAGCCAGAAATATTTAAGAGAGAGAGAGAGAGAGAGAGAAAATTTACAGATTTATTAATTTATTACATTTCGTCGCGAAATTCTCAGTAAAAAATGTTTGGATAAGTTACCTTTTATTCAAATTGTCAGTTCTCTAACTGTTACTAAATGCAGCAACTAATGGTGCGCTTATTATTGTAAGTGACATTTTCAGTTTCCGATGTGTAAAACCTGTGTATTTATCTTATAACTTTGCAGAGGTTGTATCAAACAAAATGTTTTTTAAGTATTATTGTAAAAGCGTTAGTCATAGACCGTCACCCATCCATACGCTGAACACGCCCTATGTGGCTTAACCTTCGTGATCGCTTAATATCACTCATGCAGCCGGCTCGCTCCGTTTCGTGCTTCGCAAGGCACGTTAAGCAGTTAGTGCCGGCTACTGTCGATAGATAGCAGTCGTTAAAGCCAAGTCAGAGCTAGGCAGTAGGGCGACTTGAAAACTTCTACAGTAAGACAAGCCACTAGTCTTACAAGCCTCCACCAATCCGGACTAGGCCCCCGTGGTGGAATATGGCCTATACATTCCTCATGGAAGAGACCCGTGCCTCTCGGTGGGAATATAATGGGTTGATGATGATGATGATGATTGTAAAAGAAACTTCATATTTTCACAAACGTGTAAAATTATCTTCCGAATATACATGTAACCTATAGCGGGTGTACATCTCTCCACAGTTACTTCACGGGTTTCAGTTATTTCAATGGAAAAAACAAGAAAACTTTTGTCCATTGAAGTATCACGAATCACAATACATAAAATATGCCGTTATGTATCATGTACTATTTTCCCTCTAAGGGCCGGTTTCTCCAAACTCTGTTAATGGTCTAACAGTCTGTTACATCTTCTGACGGACTGTTAAATGCTGTCGAGTGTCCCACCACGCTCTAACGGACCGTTAAGTTCTTTAACAAAGCATCAAATCTAATCCTGGCATTGGAGTGAAAGTGATCCGTCTGCCTAGATCGTGGCGTGATGGTTCCGGGTTTCTGCCTACACCTCTACACTGCCCTCGTAAGGAAGAACGCAGTAATCGTAAAAACGCAGTTTTGAGATAATCGCTATTCATTTCTTAGGATTAGAAGGATTTCATACATTACTGCATATTTTCTTACTGAAATTTCAGGTTTCTAGTAGACCTACAGCCACCATTATTTTTTCACCTATAGATATACCACCAGGGAGCCCAATTTTGCATCCAAAGTAAAAACGCAGTAATGGCTATTACTGCGTTCTTCCTTACGAGGGCAGAACAGGCGTGAGGCTATGTATATAGTATGAAACACCCTTTATAATTTGTAACGTCGACTGTTGGTGAAACTGGCTCACCAGCCATAAAACTTCAGTCCATAACTTTTCGCAATGATGACGTCATTGTTTATTCTAAACTATCCACGGCGAGGTCCCTTTATATTTCTCCGGAATTTTATGTCAATAATTAATTCGGTTCTCCATTTGGACGTAAATCTCTGGAGCCACCGTTGGGAACTTGGTACAGTTGACAGCGGATCGACATTCGCATGCACGAAATCTATCTATACATGAGCCATTACAAACGTACAACCGAGTCATAAAAGTGTGAGCGAGACTTCCGATATGCCTGATATGCCCCCTATATGTGTGAGAGAGAGGTCTGATACAAATGCTTATAACTCAGTTCGCACGTTTGTAATGGCTTAAGTATAGTTTGGTTACGGGCTACTTTGCAACAAAAATGTTAAGGCGCGCTGCTGTTCACTGTACATGTGCAACTGGCGTCACCCAACATGATTCTTTGTTAGGAGGGTAGTAATTTAGTTTTTGATTTATATTTTGCAAGTTAAGAAAGTTCCTTTTGAATGTCTTAAAATTCTGTCTAATTTCGTAAATGATCAGATTTGTTTGTTTTCTCGCGGCCTGTTTAACTGTGTAAAAACACTTTATCAAATAATTGGATTCTTCGACCTTAGGTACATGGTATGCCACCAAAAAAATATTGAAAACTACCGAAAATTAATAGTCCTAGTAATTACGACTGTACTTCCAATTTTATAAAGACCGGTTTTGACAAAATACTCTAAAATACTTCTCTAGATACACAGATTTTCCATAACAAGCTCGAAGTTTTTTATGTCAGGTATGTTTTATGTAGAGATGCAGTGATTTGTCATAACAACCTCACAACATTTTCTAAATAAACTAAACCTTCCTGAACTAAATTATGATATTACTAAGAATGATAATTTTAGGGATGAAATACCTATCAGGGAGGTGGGCTGATATAGAAGGTGTCGATTCTCACAATTACCTCTAAAGTACAGTTGACAGCGGGTCAACCTTTATATTTTTGTGGCAAAGTCGACCAAAAATGTGAGTGAGCGTTCGACTGTACTTACGCAAAAACGAAGTAAAAGATTCCATTAAATACAACGAGAAAATCTACATAACTGAAAAAATATGTTTATTTTGTGTTCTCGGAAAGGGATATTTTAGTCACAATTTACGAGTAGTCCTTTCAGCAAGGGCCCTTATGACAGTCTGTGGAGCAGAAAAAAGCTTTAAATGGCGGGAGGAGAAATACAGAAACTGTAAGCTCTCTGGAAAGGATGTTTGCCGCAAACCTGACGACCTCTGTGGCGTAACGGTTAGCGCATCTGCTTACCATGCGAGAGGTCCCGGGTTCGATCCCAGGCTGGGGAGAAAAATAAAAAAAGTTCAGGTCATAGATGTTTACATGGTTGTGACGTCGCTGTTTCTGGTTCCCACGACACAGGGTATCCTAGTGTGGGGCCAGAAGCAATTTATGTTCCTGTATGTATATGTTTATGTTTTTTAATGTTTAAACCAGATACTCGTTCCTTCGATTGAAACAAATCGTGGACTAAAATTGCTAGCTTAATTCCTGATTCACCAAATTGATTTTTTGTCATGAGATAGTCTGAAGAGCTGCTCTGAGTCGCAGAGCCTTATCATGGTGAAAATGAAAATTTGTGCGAGTGCTTTTGAAAGTTTCTGTTCGAAAATTTAGTAAAATCTTCAGAGTAAAGGTAAAATATAAATTGCTATTGGTATAATTATTTTCTGCACTTAGATAATTTATCCCATCGATTCAGTAATAATGTCACTTGTAACCTGTATGTAAATAAACCATCATCATCTGATGATAATCATCATCGGGCTCTATTAGTTCACTGCTGGACATAGCACTCCCCTAATAAATAGGTAATAATTTGTATTTGATTCAAGAGATCGAAACTGGCATTCGTGCATACAACGACTATTGAATGTCAATGAAGTAAAAGAGGTCCTCGATCTCGTATAGATCTAGGAAGGATAGGACAGTAGTGTATTAACCTGTTAAACTGTTAATACAATGGTTTTAAATTGTTCTTTACGACCTCTGTGGCGCAGCTTTTAGCGTAGCTGCCTACTATGCGAGAGGTCCCGGGTTCGAACCGCGGCTGTTAACATAAAAACCCCGGGTCTTGTATATTTACATGTTTGTGATGTCACTGTTTCTGTTTCCTACGACACAGGGTATCCTAGTGTGGCGCCAGAAGTAATGTATGTGCCTGTGTGTAAATGTTTATGTTTTCAGGATCATAGTGCAACTGATTAAATAATATCTCAAACAACATACAACGACTAATGAATGTCGATGAAGCGTAACTGATTTGTCAGGATCGTGGCAGGTGGCAGTACGTGGTCTCAGCCACCTTTGGGATACAGGCGTGAGCTTCTGTATGTATACCCGAGCATAGCTGATCAACCCACGTTTTAATTGCAAAGTTCTACTACAGAAGAGCCACTTTGGTGGTAGAGAACTTATAAATAATCGCATTGAAACCAAGGAGCCTCTTGATCTACTTTCCGCTACTACTGAACGCTACTTTCCGCCTTTCGCTATCTATTTTTCCCGCCGCGCGTTTGTCATCCGCGCTATCGTAACAATAGCAATAATTTGTACAGCCATAGCACTAAACACACATAAAATTGATGTACGAGATAGGAAGGTGAGCATTACTCACCGCGAGGTCACTTTGCCATGACCGGAAACATGCAGAAGATTGCGTTAACTACTTTTTTCACTGGCCAGCGTTAAGTTGGCGGGAGCTAAAGAAAACACTGGTATTCTTAGATATCAATAGCTCGTAGGATTTAAGGTCAGTTTCTGAATTGGGAATTTTGCGAAGCTGTCTCGTCAAATTCCTCAGAATAGAGCTTGAAAAACGTTACTTAAGTATTTACGTAATTAATGACGTTGTTGATTTGGAAACCCGCCGGTAGTATCATATTTCCATGTATGAAGACGGCCGACTCGTCCCCTAGCTTACAACACCGCTTAAGCCATTTTTATCAACTTCATAGGTGTGACCAATGGTTAGACGCCCAATGAGCAGCTCCATCTAATGGCATTAAAATGTGAAATCCGCCAATTTTCGACTTGAGCGGTGTTGTAAGCTAAAGGACGCGACTACAATATGCAGTTGAGTGCTTTCATCACCCAATTTTGTAATGACCCTCAGTGGATGAATGCGGATGAATTTTCTTGACACTGTAAAACGAAAATATTCAACATTAATTATTTGATCAATATTTCCTATTTCTTTTTTAAGAACGGATAAAAGTATCAAGTAGTTTCAAGTATTTTGTGCCTCTCTCTACCCCTTCGGGGATAACGGGCGTGAGTTTTTTTTTATAACTCTTGTTTCTAGATGATGGAGAATGACAAACACCATTAGTTCTAAATCCACGATATACCCTTAACTACCCCGTCCGGCGAGGTGCGTCTAGACTACCTAGTGTGCCCATATGCCCTTCCTGAGTGGCCCTAAGGCGCTGCCATATTTTTTTACATTTTTTATGGGACGCCGTTCCGCATTTCTCAAATTAGAGAAAGTACTACATAATTATTCAATAAGTGTTATATATATCTAGAATCTGCATGAAATTTCCTATCCAATTATTATATATTTTATTATAATAAAACTTACCTGTTTTCCAAATGACGAGGTGAATTTCCACTATCCACACCATCCTTTACTCCTTTGAACTTTTTTTCGTTTTTTTCACTTGCACTTTTCACTAGCACTGAACTAACACTTATAATATGATTTGCATATTATTTTTAACTATTTTAATCTATTTTTTAATATAAATCAACAAAATAAAGCTATAAATGACGAAGAGATAAATGCCATCACGGGCCGCGCAACCTTTGCAGAAAGTTCGAGGCTTGTTTTCACTTTATTTTCCATGAAATACAACAAAACTATTATTTGAAAAATAATCTACACACTTTTCCCAGTAATTTGATATATAACACAAAACAAATACTATCTGCTTTCCTCTTGAATAACTTATAAACCTCCAGCGGGCGGAGCCGAAACGCCTGACGCGGCACTAAAAGTTCGAGGCTTTTTTCATTTGATTTTCCATCAAATACAACAAAACTATTATTTGAAACATAATCTACACACTTTTTCCAGTAATTTTATATATAACACATAAACAAATACTATCCGCTTCCTTTCGAAATTATCTAAAAACCTCGAGCGGGCGGAGCAACTCGCGACGAAAACACAAAATGGCGTCTGTCAGACGCGGTTCACTTGTTTTTCGATGAGAACTTTATTTTTTTCTTTGGAATGGCATGAAATTGGTTGACAAAAGTAATCCTTAATAACCATTGGTCAAGAGAAAACCGGATATTGGCCATAGACTATAAAAACACGGCAGAAATCGAAGTCAAATCCAGTCTCTCGCTTAGCGTACACCCGTGTGTACGCTAAACAGTTGGGGCACAAAAAGTTAACGTACACACGGGTGTACGCTAAGCGCTTAAGGGGCTACTAACCAAAGAGGGCAATAGGCAAAATGTTAAGGATTTTTTATTTTTATTTTCTGCTCAGCTTAATGCCGCGCCGTAGCAGAGATACGGCGCTGGTTTTCAGCGGATGCCTGAAAGCTTATAACTAAAACTTTGACTAACTAAAAATTAACTTAAAATCTATCGGTCCCACTTAAAAAAACTCAACTCCCCCAAAGTATTCTGAGAACGCCAACTTTGTGCATGACAGATTATATAAAATATTAAATAGTTTGAGACGGCCGCTGGTAAGAAAAATATACACAATTTTATCAATTAAATTTAGTTTGAATCTCACCATAAAACGATTGGTACGAAAATATATTCGTCGCACCAGCCACCTAAGAAATTCGAGGTCACATTGGTCTAGAATCTGACCTTCTGTAACTTACAAACTTCTTTATCGCCTCGTTCCACGGCACCAAAGACGACAAATAGTCCAGTGATAGTAGCGTGCATTCCGCTTAGAATTTATTCGCAGCCCCACAATAACGGTGGAACTATTTTGAATATCAAATTGATAGCACTTGCATAGGAGCTGACGTTTCTTTTCGAGTGTTTGTTACGCTTTATTGCATAAAAGTAAAAAAATACATAAAAGCTTAAATAACAAGTAAGTGTCGATGTACAACTACTGGCTGGTCCTACTGTCAGAAGTTTTCAAGCCGCCCTAAGGCCTCTGACTTGGTTTAACGACTGCCATCTATCTAGGGCAGCCGGCACCAACTGCCTAACATGCCTTGCGAAGCACGGAACCGCTCGGATTTTTTTATTTTTTTTTATTAAAAACTGACCAACGATTGACTCCGATCTCACCTGATGGTAAGTGAAGATGGAGCCGACGATGTTCCTCGTTGGTTCAGTAAGAGCCTATTCACTCTAGCCTTAATGACACCCAAATTGTACCTTTCCGGAAAAACAGAGGAAGGGAGCGAATTCCATTCCTTAGCGGTGCGCATTAGAAACGACGAGGCGAAACGCTTCGTGCGCACAAAAGGTGTCTGCACAACATAAGGATGAAGTCGCTCCCCTCTCCTGGATGTCCGGTGATGGAAAGGAGATGGCGGGATAAGATCGTGTAATTCCCGTGCGCACTCTCCAAAATGTATCCTGTAGAATACCGCCAAACAGGCCACCTTCCGTCGGTGTTCGAGGCTTTGCAGTTTGGCCTCAACCAAGGGAGCATCACCAATTAGCTTGCGCGCTCGACGCTCTACGGAGTCCAAAGCAGCTAAGTGATATTTGGCCGAGCCGTCCCAGAGGTGACAGCAGTATTCCATACACGAGCGGACTTGTGCTTGGTAAAGATTTAAGAGCTGTCCCGGTGTGAAATACCGCCGCACTTTAAACAGGATCCCCAGCTTCTTGGCAGCAGTCTTCGCTTTGGACTCAATACAAAATGCCACTAGCGTTAGTTGAGAAGTTGGAAGTTAATTAATTAAGGCTTATTATTAATTAAAAATGTAATTGTTTCAATTCTGGTTACAGCGATTGTGACCACCTGCACTTAAGATGAGCAAATCGTTATCAAGTTGCGGATAACTAGATAAGTTTTCTCGCGGTAGGTATTCAGGAGATTATAACTAGCCGCAAGCTTGTTAACTATGTTTACAGATGAGAAAAGATGCAGTAGGTTAGTTTAACCTTCTTAGTCCTGGTCTTGAAAATAACTACTGAAAACCATTGTTATTCCCATTGTTGAGGTATAGGCCATACTTCACCACGGGGGCCAAGTCCGGATAGGTGGAGGCTTGTAAGACTAGTGGCTGGTCTTACTGTCAGAAGTTTTTAAGCCTCTGACTTGGCTTAACGACTGCCATCTATCGACGGCAGCCGGCACCAACTGCTTAACGTGCCTTGCGAAGCACGGACCCGTTTGGGAAAATGCCACTAGCGTCAGTCAGAAACGGTCACCCATCCATGCACTGAACGCGCTCTATGTTGCCTAACCTTCGTGATCGCTTAAGATCACTCAGGCAGCCAGGACTCCGAGCGATCCAGCATGTTGTTTCGGAATTAAAAGCAAACTACATTTGTATGGGAATCGTCAATTGAGGCATCAACTTAAGGGGCTCTATGAAGTTTACTATTGATACGAATAATAATAATAACTTCCACATAACACAATCACTTGTCCTGGTCCCAAACTAGGATACTCTATAGTATAGTAACCAGTTAGGAATTTACAAGTACGTAATTACACCCAACTGAAAATGTCTTTATTCCGTTTTTTTTTTATTTATTTTTTACACACACACACACACACATACATTGCTTCTGGCCCGACACTAGGATACCCTGTGTCGTGGGAACCAGAAACAGCGACGTCACAAACATGTAAGAAGTTTGAATCCGGTCTAATAATTAATCCGCTGGAGGGTATAGGTTTGATTCCCACTGAGGATCACCATACATTTGTATAAATAGCCTCAATCCGGGTGCACTATATTTACGTGTTTGTGATATCTTTACGTGGTAACTATAGCATAGAGTAACATGTTAGTATTATTTTCTCAAATTGTGTATAGGTCTTACGACCGAGACCCTAAAGCGAAAACCCTTAATGTCTTAGTAATAAACTAGACAGTATTAACGCTAAAAACAACCAAGTTTGGCGTAAACGCTATCTAATCCCATATAATCCCAATCTTTGATCCGATATTCTCGGTCGTGGGTCAAAATCAGATCTGAATCTTATTCTGTAGATGTCGATGAAGGGATTTCGCCTGAGAGGCACTTTAGAGTGAATTTCTACATGAATGTAAGAAAATAAAATGTTTCTATCGAAATCCGTCCTTGATTTGGTATTGGTGAAGGATTATTTAGTTTTTTAACAGCTTGCCTTATTTTATCCTTGATTGACTTATCCTATAGGTAATTAGTCAACTAACAAATAACTGGTTACAAAGTTAGCATGTAGTGAAAAGCTATTGATGCAAACCTTTTTATAAACCTATCAGCTTGGACCTTTCGTTAGATAGAAAATATGTCCACAATTAATTTTAGTCCAATGCCTGAGTTGTAGCTTTTAGAACAATAATTTGAACTGTGTTAATTAAGGACCAAAGTTGTTAACACTTACACCCTTATTCATAAAAAAATTTAAGCATTGGTTAAGTAAACAACTGATTAAATGTCATGCTGTCCTTGACAGATATCATTGAAATATAAAAGACAACATGACATTTAAACAGTTGTTTACTTATCCAATGCTTAAAACTTTTTATGAATAAGGGGGTTAGTTTGGATCCAAAAATTTCCTTTTCTCCAAAGCAATCTAGATCTTGAAATAATTTACGTGCAACGTAAAGCCACGTTATCTGGATCTAGATTCCGTTAATGCATTGTAATACAATGACAACATCATGAACATGGCAATTTAGTTTCATTGCCGCTTTAAGTCTACGCGCGCACACATATCAAACAATCTAGCCGTCAATGGCATGAAAAAACATGTCACGTGACCCGACCATGTATCTGTCATCGCACTGTGATGCACTAACAGAATCGAGACCCTGGCCTATTGTAAAAAAATGTTCAGTCTTATTTATAAAAAATCGAACATGAAACACCCTTGAGGCGGAGTTAAACCCGGTTTACCCGGTTATTAAAATAACATAACATAACATTTACATACAGGCACATACATTGCTTCTGGCCCCATACTAGGATACCCTGTGTCGTGAGAACCAGAAACAGCGACGTCACAAACATGTAAACATCCAAGACCTGGGTCTCTTTTTTTTGTCCCCAGCCGGGATTCGAACCCAGAACCTCTCGCACGATAGGCAGATGCGCTAACCGGTGCGCCACAGACTTAACTTATTGTTAACTGTTTGCCTTCGACGTTCGGGCCCATTTTGCTCTAGCTCCGTCTTCATAAGCCACGGGTCATGACGAAATAACAACACCTGTAAATCTTATGAACACTCTGCAAACTTTGCTAATCTTTAACAACATTATGCAAAGTGCGCTTAATATTGTCACACCTGTACTTGCGCCTCCAAATTTTTGTTGCTACGTGGCCTGTGTAAAAGCTAAATTCACGCGTACAAAAGTCGTTGTCGACTTCACACGTTCAAGGTATGAAGATGTTCGGGATTACACGGCGATTTGTAAAAAATATTTAAATAAAAGCCAAATAAAAGCAACGTGCTGGACAGAGTAATGGTGTAATAATGGAAAATATTCACAGATTAAAAAGTAAAGAAAACACAAACTCTTTACTTAGACCAAGGAGTTTTAAGACTCCTTGCTAAAACTAACTTAACCTAATGGTGCGCTTCGTTGCAACGCGTTATAGCGTATTACGCCTAAACATGCCCCCGGGCGTTGAAAGCATCGCTTTCAACCAGAATCTTGTGAAGACACCGGCAGTGGACAAATCCTGTTAAGAGCTCTTCGTATCGTTCCCGTGGAAGTCTTGATGTCGGCAACGCGACCAACTCCATCGGCACCGGGGAGAACTGAAACGATTCTTCCAAGCCTCCATTTTAAAGGGGGAAGATTGTCTTCTTTCACCACAACCAATGTATTCAGCTTTAAGCCATCATGGCAAGTCCGCCATTTTTTAACTACGTTGCTGTAATACTGAAACGTACTCCTTACTCCAACGATCCCAAAAACGTTGGTGAAGCTGCTCAATACGTTGATATCTCGTTAAAAGAGGAGCAGAATGGTTCTGGTACTCTGGTTGTGGTAACAAAGTCAGCGGACGTCCAATCAGGAGATGACCCGGTGTTAAAGGCATGAAATCGGCGGGATCTGATGAAAGCGGTGTGAACGGCCGAGAGTTCAGGATTGCTTCGATTTGAGTTAACATGGTGTTCAGCTCCTCATAAGTAAGATTACAACTTCCCAACACTAAGCAAATGATGTTTGGTCGATTTCACTCCTGCCTCCCAGAGACCACCGAAGTGAGGGGTATATGCCGGAAAATGAAATGAAAATTAATGTTTTCATTGGCCATACTTACACTCACAGAATCGCAATTGCTCTTTAAGAATACGGATAAGTCTTTGCACGCACCAAGGAATGAAGTTCCATTATCGGAATATATATGAAGTGGTTTGCCTCTCCGGGAAACAAACCTGCGTAGTGCCATCAGAAACTAATCGCTCGTTAAGTTTTCAACCAACTCCAAATGAATCGCTTTGGTTGTGAAACATATGAAAATGCAAACATAAACCTTATCTAGCCGACACCCGCAACCTTGACGACCGGCACTTAGAATGGGACCCGCGCAATCAAGCCCTACGGTTTCAAAAGGAAAGCCACCTGGAATAAGCCGCCGCTGTGGCAAGTTGCCCATCAGAGGCGTCGAGATCTTGCTCTTCATACTACGGCACAGCACATACTTGTAATAACAGGCCTTTGCAAGATTTCGACCTCCTTTGGCCAATAATTTTCCCTAATGCAAGCCAATAGTAGCTAGGGTCCAGCATGCATCAATATTTTGTGGTCATGGTCAAATAAAAGTTTCGTGAATATATGAGTGGACTGTATTAATATAGGGTGATAAGTTATCGCATGTAAAACGTAATATTTCTATGACATCTAAATAGACATTAAATTTTAAGAGTATTTTTTAAGAGACTCTTTTTAGTTACATTCTTTTTATGTAGCAGGAATTTATCCTCTAGGAAAGAGTCGCCTTGGCACTTTGAAAGAATTAAATGTAACGCCTATCTTAATTCTTAATCCGTAAGGAATTTAGATGATATACCTTGCTTCTTACAAGATCTAATAAACCGTAACACGTAAGCTACGGAACGGATAAGTCGTAAGTAAATTGAGAAACGACTAAAATCGATGAACTCATCGATGCTAGGCTCACTGACTACTATTGTCATACGACAATGATGTAGTATTGCTGCTTGAAATAGGACCAGAGACTATCCATCCTAACCGAGTTTCCTGCAGTATAAGCTTATGACTGCCAAGCTTAATTTTCTGTGTCCCCAACAGATCCCAAAAGAAATCAGCCCCGATCAATAAGTCAATTTCAGCAGGCTTATAAAATGTGGGGTCAGCCAAGCATATATGAGAAGGAAGCTCAAGTTCAGATAGGTTCACCTCACGACTTGGGACATTACTGGTTATTGATGGCAAAATAAAACAATGAAGATCAGTATTAAAACTGTCATCCAATGATTTTAAGTGTACTCGACATCTTTTGCCTACGTGAAAAGTCACGCTATTGATGCCCAAAATGGACCTATCTGTCTCGACAGCCTCTAAATGAAAACGTTGTTGCATTTTCTCTGTCATAAAGCTTGAAGTGCTGCCACTGTCTAAAACTGCGCGGGCAACATATTCAATGTTATTGCAATCTAGCAATTTAATCAATGCGGTCGATAGTAGTACGTCAAGACGTTGTACACAGCAAGTTGCTGTGTACAACGATCGACACTCGCAGATAGCGATACATTCTTTACGCCGGTAGCTGTATTTGAATCGCATCTCGACGTCACGGGAGACACAGTCGCATCCCTATTTTCAGGGCGCGCGCTCAAACCTACCTTCAGCTTAGCAACGTGAACCAATGTATTGTGTCGGCGCTTGCACAGCTTGCATCCCAGTTTTTTGCAGCGATTTGCGTAGTGACCTACTTTAAAACAATTATAGCAAATCTTGTAACTCGGTAGTAATTTCAATCGAGCCTCGTTACTAAGTGCAAGAAACTGTGGACAGTTTGCTAAGCCGTGGTCGCCATTGCATTTCGGACAAGCATGTTTCAGTGACTCAGTGGTGCCATTGTGTACGTGTTGTACTGAAATCATGGACTTTACCTTAGGGGTTGGCATATGTGTGTTACGTGTCGGTATGTTACGTGACATCTCTAGTGTTTCAATTAAGTCAGCTCGACCACGCACAAATCCAAGAAATAAGTCAAATGTGATAGATTCGTCTTTGTGCAGCCGGCCTTTGAACTCCTCCCATTCACGGTAGGTTTTTTGATCTAATTTTTGCGTTACAATATGAATTAATAGAGTGTCCCAGTGTTTAACTGGTTCGCCCAACGCTTCCAATGCACGGAGGTTTTTATTTAGCTGGTCAATTAAACGCTTCAAAGTGATAGACGACTCCTTCGTAATAGTTTGAATATTGAATAACGCTGAAAGATGATTTTGAACTAACAATCGTTTATTGTCAAACCGTTCACACAAAACCTTCCACGCCACACTGTAGTTTCTGGCAGAAAAATCAAATGATTACCACAGCAGCAGGCCCTTCCAGAGACGCCCGTAAATAATTAAATTTGTTAATCTCATCTATGTCATCATTAGAATGGATCAGGCTGTTGAAAGTGTCATGAAACTCCAACCAATTTTCATACGATCCACTGAACTTTGGCAATTGTATGGTAGGAAGCTTAACGAGCCTACGATTACTAGCCCGAGAAACCTTGTCACTACCTACTGACTCAAATGGGTCATTTTTAGTTTTATTAAAATCGCACAACAAATTCTGGGCCTTAGCCAGCGATTTGTAATATAAGGAACCGAAATTTGTGCGCTCAATAACCTGTGCATCTATACTCTCGGCGAGGCATTCCAGCTTGACCTGAACCTCATCATATTGGTCGTACATTGACTCAAGCTTACCCAAACGCAATTGCAATTCCGTCGCATCAATTTCCTTTAGAGGTATTGCGAGCGAATCTAGGTAATTGTTGAAAACTGTCAAACGACCCTTGACACTCGAATTGACTCGTTTTCGAATCAAATCTCGTCCTTCACCAGGTTTTTGTTCCTTGGTCATTCTGGGAGACAAAAGCGTACGACCTGGAATGTATACAATGACACAGATAACTAAAACTTAGTTTAGCTTATGTATTTACCTAGATATTTTTAACGCAAGTACAATGTTAACAGAAATATGTAACCACTAAATTTCTTGCTGTAAAACCTATAATTGAATAAATAGGTTCTGAAACTATCTTAGTTATTAAGTTTAAGTGACAAAAATATTGTCTTATTATTACGATATATTGGTGAAGTTTACTAACAAATCTTTTGTGTAAACAAAGCTAAGACAGAAAGCTGGGCTGAGATTAAATTAAGTAGATCTTTAGTCTAACTTTGACCGTCAATGCATAAATCTATGGTTTAGTACTCACTTTTAAATGCCTACTGCACGGCTATTCATTATGTGGTTAACTAATGTAAATAGGCCAATAATGAAGCTTTATTTTGCTTCTGTATTTGACAACACAAATACTGACTTAAATACTGCAAATTATAAATGAACTTGCTTTTGTTAACCACTATGCAATAGGTCTAAGACAATTAATGTGAAGATACAATAATATGCAACCAACCTTATTATTCCAGTGAATTACACTAGTTACTAATACCTTAATTAGAGTGTTGGGTGACGATAAACCATGAAAAATTGCCCTTAAACACCAATAATAATCTTGAAATTACTCCATGCCCACGCTGCCGCTTAGGTATGTCATCGCCGCGTATACTTGTCTCCAATTAAACTCCGCTATGTTTTAATATGGTTATTTGAATTCTGGTTCTTGCAATTTACAAACATCCGGCGATGATCCAGGACCATGTTCGGGATTACACGGCCATTTGTAAAAAAAAATTAAATAAAAGCAATTAATATCTTTATTTTACAGGACCATGTACGAAACTTAAGTCCTAACTTATACTATTTTACATTTATGAAACTAATCTAGGATTAACCTGAACTAAAATTGAAGAGTAAACTAATTTGGATTAAATATTCTTTGCGGATGAAGAAATGAATTCAAATATAGGTACATATATTTTTGCGTGAGATAAAAGTTTCTGAACGTTATAACCTAAAAATCGTTGACGTGAGATGTTCAAAATTTTACAACACTTTCTTAAAAATATTTCACGCTGAGGTTCAAATTCATTGCATAGAAAAAATATATGTTGTAAACTACCTTCTACGCTAGAATTAAAATACGTGCAGGATGCATTATTTATTAACTTAAGTCTGCTGAGATGAGCCGGAAATTTACAGTGACCGATTCTAAGACGACATAAAGTTGTAATAAAATTCCTTCCTAGGAATTGTTGAGACTTCTCAAACCAAGATTTAGTTGAAGGTATTGGAGCTATTTCTGCTAACCATTTCCCCTTCAATTTTCTAGACGTGTTTAAATAAATTATCCACCTTTTTATCATATTTACTTTTAGGTTATAAACTAAATCTGTCGGAGGTACCAAGTATTCTGAAACATACAAGGAGTTACTAGAACGAGCCAATTTGTCAACTAATTCATTGCCGAATACACCTGAATGGCCAGGGACCCAGCACAACTCAACAGTTACATTGTTGTCTAATAAGGTATGTAACAAATGTTTAACATAAAGAACTAGATGATTAGCTTTTGCAAGTATAGCTCTAGAGGATATAGCTTGCAATGAACTCAAGGAGTCACTCAACACAATAAATTTATATTTATAAAATTCCGGAATGTTAAATATATACAACAGTGAGTATAATATAGCCAACACTTCTGCAGAAAATATTGAAAAAAAATAATTGCAAGTAAAAGCTCTACCTATGTTGTGAGTCTTATCGTAAAATGCAAATCCTGTTTTTTGGGGGGTCTTAGACCCATCAGTATAGATTTGAATAAAATCTGTTTTTTTACTCAAATATTCTAAGAACTCAAATTTTGAATCAAACTTTGTCAAATTCACACATGAATTTGATATAATACTTTGAAAACTATATTTGAAACAGGGTAATTTGTGTGACCAGAAGACTACATCTTGAAATTCAAAATTTAGATGCAATATAGATTGCTGCAAGGTAGTGCTTACACTTAAGGGTATAGTATTAAAATTAGGAATGTAAGCATTTTCTATAAATTTGGATACAACATTATTGTCTACAGATACCAACTTGAGGGCATACTTTTCAATTAAAAAAGATCTACGAATAAATAGGGGGACAATACCAGCTTCAACCTCAAGGGAGTTTATTGGCGAAGACATCATACCACCAGTTATGATACGGAGAGCTTTATTCTGTATGATATCTAGTTTACGTAATAAAATACTATTTGCCTCATTGTAAAACATACAGCCATAATCCATATGGCTCCTCACAATAGCAATATATAATGTCTTAAGAATTTTAGGATCTGAGCCCCACTTTAGGCCAGCTAATGACTTCATGATATTCAGTCCTAATTCTGCCTTTCTGCATATATGTTCTATATGGCATTTCCAAGAAAGGTCACTATCCAAGTATATCCCTAAATATTTAAAATTTAGTGTGTGTGGTATAGCTTTCTGATCATAGGTAATTTTGGGACTTAGTTGATGTCTTTTATTTTTTGAGAATAACATACAGGCACTTTTAGTGGTGTTAACTTCTATTTTAATTTTTGTATTGAGAATATGATAAAGATGAAAAAGGCAATTATTAATGACCAACTCCCCGTTAGGCAGTGAATCACACTGTGTATAAATAACTAAATCATCTGCATATAGTAGGTATTTTACTGAATCAGGGATCTCTTTCATTAATTCAATTAATCCAATTATAAATATAAGGGGAGACACTACAGAGCCCTGTGGAGTGCCTCTGTAAGTAGTTTTAGGACCAAACATTTTATTTTTCAGTTTTAGAAAAACTTGTCTATTATTTAAAAACTTAAATAACCACTCTGATATGGAACCTGGAAATCCTAAGTTAAATAAGCTGTTTATTAAATGAACATGGTCTTTGTTATCAAAAGCACCCTTAAAATCAAGAAAAACGGCTAATGTGAATTTTTTACATTCAAAACTTTGTTTAATATCCCCTACCAGACATGCTAAGTTATCAATAGTGCTTTTTTTTTTTTTTTTATATTGTGGCACTGCACGATTTGTGCTTTTGCCAGTGTCGAGTAAGGTAGGGAAACTATACAGTATTTACAAAAGAATATTGGATACGCGAAATATTGAAAGGAATTAAAATCAGTTCGAGAATTTAATTTTAGTAATTAAATGGGTATATACATACTTGAATACTTATTATACAAAGATGGAAATAATATCTTACACGAATAAATAAATAGAAATATTACATTTTAACACTGTTTGAACATAAGAAATCCACTATACATTTATAAATTTTTACATTAAAGTCAAATAAAAGGCATGACACAGATGAAGGGAAAGGAACACGGAGGGAAACAAGGGTGGTGAAAAAGGGGAATGATCATAATTTGGACAGGAAAAAAGGAGATGATTTACGTCCCCCAGTTCAGCGCCACAGGCACAGCCAGGATCCGGTACGATGCCAAGCCTAGCGAGATGGGCTGGAGCGCATGTGTGACCCAATCGCAAACGTATTAAAATAGATGTAAATTTTTTGCAAAACTTGACTCTAGAAAACCAAGGTCTCGCTGGTATGCAGGGCTGGATGTTTCGATAAAATTTGCCTTTGGAGGCATCCTCCTCCCAGAGCCTATTCCAGGAATCCTGTAAATAAGTCCTAGGAAGAGAACACAGGTCGAGAGAATAATTAATATAGGGAAACAAATCACCACATCTAACAGCATCATTGGCCAGTCTGTCAGCTGTCTCGTTCCCCACTATTCCAGTGTGAGATGGAATCCAAGCAAAAATTACAGAAAGATTTCTCAAGGAACAATTAATCAACAAGCTGCGAATTTAAAAAATAATTGGATGATTTAATGAATAAAAAGGGAATTTTAATAAAGCCTGAAGGGAACTCAGCGAGTCGGAAAAAATTATAGATTTCTGGAGACCCGTTAAAAGAATATATTCAATTGCTTTGTACAGCCCAAAACATTCCCCAGTGTAAACCGAAGATTCAGGGGGGAGCTTAATTTTTTGTACAATTTTGTATTGTGAATGAAACACACCCACCCCAACGCAACTATCAAGATGTTTTGATGCATCTGTGAAAATGGTGTGCCATCCCTGAAATTCATTGTCCAAGACGTCATTGAACTCATTTTGACAGTTGACACTTTGTTTTGAAATACCCTGTAACTGCAATCTAACATTCGGCAACAAAATTATAGAATCATACGAACAGTGAAATATAGGCATTAATTGATATTGTTTGATCGGAGCCTCAATAGAATTAAATTTTTTGTAACTTTTGACAAGGCAGGGACTTCCTTTGCGAGTCCAATACTTAGATTTTGTGACTAGTTCTGACAGACGAAAAAGTTTATTATGCAAAGGATGTCTTGAAAGTTGAAGACATCGGCTTATGAATCTATCGGACAAATATTGCCGTCGTAAGCTAAGAGGAGGCTCACCACACTCTACCTGTAAGCATGTTATTGGTGTAGATTTCATAGCCCCTGAAATAATTCTAAGTGCCTTCGACTGTATACCCTCCAATTTCTTGAAGCCAGCAGTACTACCAGGCTCCAACAAGAAGGTTCCATAGTCCAACACACTCCGTATCAATGCATTATAAATCAGCCTTAGCGAAAAAGGATGGGCACCCCACCAAACCCCTGCAAGACATCTAATTATATTTAAGAGACGTTCACACTTGGCTGAAATATACTCGCAATGAGGAAGTCCTGTAAGTTGAGAATCTAGTATAACCCCTAAGAACTTTACTTCTTTTTTAACGGGAATAGGAGATTGATCATAACATACAAGTATGTCTGGAGGTTTTCTCATTCTAGAAAATAAAACAAGAGTGCTTTTGTTAACAGAAAGCTCTAAACCATTACTTGTTAACCATTGCTGGAGCAGAGACAAGGAGGAGGTCATGGTAGAGCACATTGAGTCAATTGAATGTCCGGATATATACAAAAGCAGATCATCAGCATACTGCAGAACCTCTACTTTGCTGCGAAGGGAAGATTCTAAATCGTAAGTATAAATGCTGTATAGAAGCGGTGAAAGTACTGACCCTTGAGGAAGGCCTCTCCAAACTAATCTAGATATTATATTGTCGTCTATATATACACTAATGGACCTTTCAGAAAGGATATTAATTATAAAATTAACTAACAAACAAGGCACATTTAATAAATTAAGTTTATCTTTCAGAACTGAGACAAGAACATTATCATAAGCTGAACGGATGTCCAGAAAGGCAGCTAGAACTGATTCATTATTTGTGAAAGCTAAACGAATGTCAGTTACTATAATACTCAAGCTGTCCAGAGTACTCCTACCTTTTCTAAACCCATACTGTGAAGCCGATAACAGATTATTGCTTTCAATAAACCATTCTAGGCGAATCTTAACGAGGTGTTCAGCAATTTTTGCTAAAACAGAAGAGAGTGCTATCGGGCGGTAAGAAGATGGATCATTGGATGGCTTATTTGATTTTAATATAGGGATAATGGTTTGGGATTTCCATGAAAAAGGAATGTTACCTGAGACCATGATGCAATTTAGCAATTCAAGGTATGTTAAAAGTGTAGAATCATTAAGATTAACGATGAAAGAGTATAAAATTCCATCTTCCCCAGGAGAAGAATCCTTGACATGGGAGAGTACACCTTTTAGTTCGTCTAATGTAAAAGGAGAATTTAAATTAACTGTATTAGTGCTACTAGAGTGAACGGAGGGGGAAACCGAATTTTGTTCTGGAACAAAAGGAGGGGCCATGTGATCCATAAATTTGTTGGCCAGGTCGAGAGTAATTTTTGGATCAGGGGAATCATTAAAGGCTGATCGAAAACGCCTGATGTTTTTCCAAACAACAGATGCAGAAATGCTAGGACAGATTGATGAGCAAAAATTTTGCCATCCTTCATACTTCTTTTTTTTAAAGAGTTTTTTAGTAGTGTGAGAGACTTCTAAATACTCGTTGAAATTCGCAGGGGTCATAGCAGCACAGTAAGTTTTCTCAGCATTTTTTCTCCTTTTTGCAGCCTCCGAGCATTCATCATCCCACCAAGGCGGAGAAGGAATTCTGCCAGACGCGCCATTTTTTATTGGAAAAGTCTGATCTGCAGCTTCAATCAAAACTCTAGCAAAAAGGTCAGGATCATCAAAACATTCATGTTTACATTCTGAAAGTTTTCGTTCTACAGTTTGACTATAACTATTCCAGTCGGCATTGCCAATTCTATGTTTTATGCGTGGCTTGTTAATGGATTTTGAAGATAAAGAATGTTGAAATGGAAACGAAATGATCAAGGGTAAATGATCACTACCATATGCGTGAGTTAAGGGAGTCCAAGATAGAGTAAGCGCTAAGTCAGGAGTACAAATTGAGAGATCTGGAACACTAATACCCTCATTAGGCTTTGTTATGCGAGTTGTTAAACCACTATTAAGAATACAAAGGTTGTGTATATGAATTATATCAAGAAGTTGTGTGCCATAGTTGGATGATATAGAGCTTCCCCACGATTGATGTTGACAGTTAAAATCTCCCGTTAACAAAAAAGGCTTAGGCAGGACTGAAATGATATTATTTACATCTGAAAGGATATTTCCATTTGGCTTAGAAAAATATAAAGAGACTATACAGATACTATTTACAATAGCAGCGACGACAGATATGTCGTCGCTGTGTGATGGGAGGGTGAGAGGAGTATAGGGGATAGAGTTTTTAATAAGTATGGCAACTCCACCATACCTATCATCTCTATCGTCTCGAAGACAGGCATAGCCAGGGACTCGAAAGAGAGAGCCTGGTTTAAGCCATGTCTCAGAGAGAACAACAGAAATTGGATTATGTTTATTAAGAATATGAATTAAGTCAGACTTTTTACTACTTATACTACGGCAGTTCCACTGGACAATCTTGGCTTGATTGGCCATGGGGAGATAAAGAACTTATAAAATTGAGCAGTGCGGCAACGTTGGACGGTTGTGAATTATGTGAATCGACAGGGGATAGTGCTTTAATTAGTGCAGAGATAATTTCTAAAATATTTGTTTCAGGGCGTTTATGAGGAAGACCACAACCATTTGGGGGAGGAGGGGCATTATATTCAGCAGTAAGGGACTGATGTGTAGCCCTATCGTAACCATTTCCAATTTTCGGAGGGGAACGGGGCTTTAAAAATACAGTTTTTTTGTGAGATTTTGGAGAAGAAGAGCCTATGGCATGACGTTGGACATGGATGGCTGGGGCAGATGCTGCAACCTCACGGAAAGATTTGGTTACTGGTGGGTGTAATTTAATTGCCTCAGAGTATGAGGTACAATTTTGTGCCATGTAGGTCTTAATCCTAGTTTGTCTTTCATACTCAGGGCACGCCTTACTTGTCGCAAAATGGTTACCATTGCATGAAAGGCAAGTAGAATCATCAGACTCAATGTTACAAGCATCGCCAGAGTGGTCCTGACCACACTTGTAACATCGGGGTTTAGAATTACACTTAATTTTCGTGTGACCGAACCTACATCAATTAAAACATTGTATAGTCGGATAGCTATACAGTTCCACCGGAAGAGAGTTATAACAAGCGAAAACCCGTTTGGTTAGTACCTGACCATCAAAGGTAAGGACTACTGTTTGTGATGGCTTCCACTCGGGTACTGGACCATGAACCTTGTAGTTAAACCGCCTAGCTTTGATGATCTTGCCACATCCAATGGGGCAAGATATATTGTCGATTATTTCTTGGGGAGACCACTCAGTGGGAACTCCACGAACAACGCCCATCCTCGTTATGTTGAATGTGGGAATAAAGGCTTTGAACTTTTGTTTTATTAAGTCTGAGTCAGATAGAAATGCATTAGCGTCACTGTACTCGCAAAAAGATAAACTCAACTTGTTTCTTCCTAACCTTTTAACACTGCCATTTATAATATTCTTGTATCCTCTCCTTTTCAGATATTGACCAAAGGAGATTGGATGAAGAGTGGTCGTAGAGAAATCATCGGAATCTCTCTGCACATGTATTATAAAGGGCTGAACATCGGTTGACTCGTACCGGGTCCTACCAAGCTGCGGCTGCTGCTGGGATAATGGATGTACCAAATCAATGTTTTCTGTAGATGGTGTGGCTGTTGTGGAAGCATTATGTGGTGTATCATCTTTAATACAGTTATTAGTATCACATGAACAATTTTGAATGTTATTGTCGTCTTTATTTTTATGGTGCTTCCTCTTTTTATTACAATGTTTACAGATCCTACGGGTAGCTCTTGTACGCTTTCTCTTATTTCCCTCGGATCTCTCCGATGCATCCGTATCCATGTTACTGGAGTCTAAACTTCTAACAGTAATATTTTCACCTACCGGGGGGACTGTACCCCCCGGGTCAGGTGGCTCCTCCATGCGGCGACAGAAAAAATGGAAAAACTTACCAATGCAGTGGAAAAATATATACACGAACAATTAATAAAACTAAACTACTTTAACTAACTACAAATATGTACAACTGATCTTAAAAACCACTATTAAAATAATTTTAAAATTCAGTGCCAGAAAAATCCGCCCGCCAAGTTCGAAGTTTCCCGCGCTTTTTTCATCAATAGTGCTTTTGCCTTTACGAAAACCATTAAATAAAAGCAACGTGCTGGACAGAGTAATGGTCTAATAATGGAAAATATTCACAGATTAAAAAATAAAGAAAACACAAACTCTTTACTTAGACCAAGGAGTTTTAAGACTCCTTGCTAAAACTAACTTAACCTAATGGTGCGCTTCGTTGCAACGCGTTATAGCGTATTACGCCTAAACAGGAGGTGTTAAAGTCACGCGTGCAAAAGTCGTTGCCGAATTTACACGTTCAAAAGTAGGTGCTGAAGTACCTAACCCGTGCAAAAGTCGTTGTCAAATCGCGCTCGAAAGTAGCTGTCGATGTCACGTATGCAAATTCGCTGTCAAATTCACGCGTTCGAAAGTCGCTGTCGAAGGCACGCGTGCAAAACCCGTTGTCGAATTCACGCTTGTAAAAGTCGTAGTTGACTGTACTGTCACCAGCCTTGTAATTTTCTTTCCAAAGTCGCCCTTGACGTTACTGATAACAGTGCTCATTTGTAAACGTTGATGTGCTGTTGACTATATGCACAATATTCACGTATTTGTTTGATGTTACTTAATTGGGACCGTAACCACTGAGTTTGTGAGTGCCCGTTAAAGATGCTGTCCAAACTTTTGTAGCAGCACTAGTTTGCTGATTTAGTGGCCCCTTGACAAATTTACAGGTGAAACGTAATTTAAAATGTTGGAGTTTTTACATTTGAAGGGTACAGGGGAAAAAGGATCAAAGTCAGTATTTTTCCAAAACTTAGTTGACAATGCCACTTGGTAGTGAATTGAGAAAACTATCGAATGGTAAAACCAAAAGAACGTTAAAAGAAATCACAGTCAACATGAGACTTAAAAGAACTTACTATGGTTGCAGGAAAATAGATCATAGTCAATGTGACTACGATCTTTTTAGAGAGTTTTTGATTACCTACTCAATAAAGTTCTAACAGGTATTAATTACTGATATGTAATCAGAATAGCAAAAAAACATGTTAATCACAATGTAAATATTTTTAGAAAAAAAATAAAAAATTAACCACATGAAAAAGTTCATAGTCAAGTGACTCTAAACTTTCTTCTAAGTATTTTAATAGAACATTTACGTTTGTTATAACTTTGGTGGCAAAAAACATGTATTATATTTTTTTAATTAAGTAAAGCATTGGGATAATACTGTGTTTTCTAGAAGTTAGTACTTTAGTGTTGTAAAAAACATAGATTTTAAGAGAAAAAACGTTTTTTGTTGTTATCTCCAAATACGTTATTTTTGACTGTGATCCTTCTTTCCCTGTACCCTTCATTTGATTTATTATCTTAATTTTTTTAATATAGCAGTTTTAGCGCGATATTGAACTTTAGACTCATAAAGCTGGTAATTACACAGCGTGGTTTGATAGACAGATAAATCATTTAGAAGGCGCTTAACCACCAAGCCAGAGGTCATGCGTTCGATTTCCACTGGAGGCCGCCGTACATTTGTACAAATAGTCACAGTCTGGGTGTTTTTCTATGTTTGTAATGTCCTTGCCTTGTTACCATAGCACAGGGCTAGTTTTGGACTAGGTCAAGTGATTGTGTTGTGTGGAAGTTATTATTATTATTTATTTATGTTCAGACTCACACTCATACAGCAGTTACTACGTAAATACACATAAAAAGGTGATTATTTTAAAATTGTTTAATATTTTAATGAAATGTTCTTTTAATGTTGATAAACACTAAAATTAATGATTTATCATTAATAGGATCTTTATCATCATCAATCCATTATATCCCCACCGAGGGGCACGGGTCTCGTCCCTGAGGAAGGTATAAGCCATACTCCATCACGCGGGCCTAGTCCGGACCGGAGAAGGCTTGTAAGACTTTAGGCATTTGTTCCGAGCGATTCCGTGCTTCGCAAGGCACTTTAAGCAGTTGGTGATGGCTGCCATTGATAGATGGCAGTCGTTAAGCCAAGTCAGAGGCCTTAGGGTGGCTTGAAAACTTCTGACAGTAAGACCAGCCACTAGTCTTACAAGTCTCCACCAATCCGGACTAGACCCCCGTGGTGGATTATGGCCTATGCCTTCCTCATGTAAGAGACCCGTGCCCCTCCGTGGGGATGGAAGTCCGCGGCTATGTGGGAGAATTTCTTGTATATTCAATATGAAGAATACTTTTCAAGCTTAACAATGAAAATGACAAAAAAGAGTGTTGGTACAATAGTCTTTCTGTGGAGTTGCCACTTAAGTAAAAAAGTTAAAGTGAAAGTTGTAAAGTTAGCTTTGCCAGACTCTATTAGTTCACAAAACACTACTTCGTTGTCCACGCAAGAGCATACCATCATACAAAACCAACTTTGTACACTCCGATTTTTAATTTCGTGTACTAAACTGACATTTGGTGGGTTGCCAGTTTTGGATTTTGTTGTACAAAAATGTACTCGAAGACTATCGAGATATTGAAACGAGATATGATTCGAAAGCCAAACTAGTATTCGGTTTGGTGATTTGAAAAAAAAGTTGCTTGTTACATTTATGATTTTCGTCCTTAAATTAATTTAACCATTTTGAAAATGTCACTGTAGATAGAAATCAACGCTACTTTTATTACTGTTAAACGTAAATTAAGATTCTAAAATTACTTATTTTAGTAAATTTTAAAAAGAAACGACTTGATCACTCAGCTGATACGATACTATTTTTTTCATTACGATAAGTTTGCCACGCGGTACCTAGTTATCAATAAGCAAATAAAAAGTATAATTTTAGCTGACAATGTCGAGATCGAGACCGAGACCGAGAACTCGGTCGAGACTCCTTGAGCTAGCAACATTTTAAAAAGAAAGAGCGCTTGCAGCTGTCAGTTTGGTACACGAAATTAAAAATCAGAGTATAATGGGTTTTGCCTCATCGTAAGTCATAAAGTTCACGAAGACTTCTGCAACATAGAACTAACCTAACAACATATTCAATTCGTTTTTATGAAAATAAAAAAACCCTAAAAGAGTTTCAATTTTTGTTATATTTATTGTTTTATAACAATGTCAAAATCTAATCGCAGCTTTCCTAAAGCTCCTAAAGTCCGTTTTTTAATTCGATGCAAAAAAGAAATGACGCGGTGTTACCGTTATAAAATATATAGATAGGTTTACTCAGTAGATTTTTTTTACCGTGAATAGAAGACTCACGTGACCAAAAGCCTTACGACATCAAAGACATTAATGTTTAATCCTCATTATGAGCAAAGTCTAAAAAAAGAACACCTACGTAGCACAAACAATTTTTACTTGGAAGTAAAATGGGGTAATTTGGTTTTTGCGTACTAGCAACATTCAGACATTGGATTGTATTGAGATGTCAACGTGACTGCTTAATTTTTTGCATTGAACTAAAAAACAGACTTTACGTATATTCATTAAGAGGATAAATTTGCTGAAAATATTTGGATGTTTAAAGCACAGAGTGACCAAATGAGGTAACGCTCGACGCGATTATAGATAGCCAATTTTTTTTTTGCTTAAAAGTTTTCGGGTCCGGATAACCTGATCCGTCCATATTCTCTCTTTTTCGGGAGATGGCAAAATTATATGTAAGCCAGATAAGTGAGAAATGGGATCTCGAATGAAAATACTTGTGAAAGAAACCCAATACTAAGTGAATTCCCTTTCAGTAAGTTCAACGCGAAGGTAAATCAAATAAACCAGCCTCAGGGCAATTTACACCCAGTGCAACCCTTTCAGTTGTAGGTTCTTGAAAAGGGTCTAAAATTAACGCGGTGAAATGTCTCGATAGAAAAGATTTTCTCAATTTTCACTCTAAAGGCTCAGTCGCACTGGAAGAGTTTCTCGGTTCGGAGAAGTGGCACGAAACCCTATGCTCCCGTACAATTTTCGATTGCGTTTGAGGATTAAACTCTTATTATTGAAGCAATTCTTGAACGAGTGTGCGCCTGTTTCTGAAAGAAGAAATTCACTAAGTAAATACTTAAGTAACTTTCTGTCATGCTCTTTTCAGAGAAATTTATCGAGAAAGCTTAAGTAGTTACACTACACGTACACTTAAGTAAGGCACTGTATCTTGCTGACTGTGCTTTGCCGGGAATCACAAGAGCCCTTTTGCAACTCCAGAAACCTTATGCGAGGAAGCCGACTTTTGCAGCTGCTTAGCGCAGAATGCAGCTCGACAGGTCGCATTATGAAAAGTATTAGATGTGAAAAGAAAAATGATATACTTTTTATTTTATCTTTTAAAACGACCCCGTCTATCATATTTTTTTTTATTCAAGATCATTCCGAAAGGCAGCTTACATTATGATACATTCTTCAAACATTGAAATTCCTCTAGTCTCGAAATATTTGCATCGAAAGGTTTTTTCCAATGGATGTAACTGGCATAAAATAATGAGGAACAAATACCATGAGTCAAGTAAAACCACTTTTATTCACGGCCCGTACAAAAAGTAAAACATCTGGTTGTTATTGGTGCCACATCGACCGCCTTAGCCAATTTTCTTTTTGTAGAATACTGGGTGTTGATTTGTCCGACTCAGGGGTCATTATTTACATAATACTGAAGCAAAAAAATTACCTACAAATCATAAAGTTATATCTATCGTTTGCACTTAACGGGTCCAACGGGGGTTTCGCGGGGCGGGGCGGGAGAGTGCGCCCGCGCGCTCGCCACCGGCGCCGCAAAACCGGCGATTTTAGGTGATGTACCTACACTAAAAAAAATATTTTTTTAAATTTTTTTTTTGTTTTAGTATCATGTAATTAACCACTCCTGAGTAGGACGAAATTGTACAAATCAAGACCCTGTATACATCTAACTGTAAGGCATAGGCTTTCTCCCAGAGAGAGAGAGAGAGAGTATGGGCTTAATTATCATGCGTGTCCACCGCAGATTGGAAATTTCAAGCAACAACACATTGTAAACTTTTAGTCCGGATAGCGGACTTTAGTGTGAGAAGAGCAACCGACGTCGCGAGCTCCGCCTCTGCTCACCATGATTAAGCTCTGCGAATCGGAGCGAAACCTGGTCGGACTCGTCCGATAAAACAACACCCGTAAGTGGATCCAGACTAAAGGTTTACAATGCTTTTGATTTGACGGTTTCTCGTCACGACACTAAAATGGCCAATCAGAAGCGTGAGTTTACTCGGATGGCGCACTCGGTTTGAGCGCACTTAGACCGTGAAAACGCGGCCTTAGCTATAATCTCACAAATTTACATAGAAAATCATCAAAATTTACAAATCAATCAAAATTTACATAGAAAAGAGGGGTTTAACAAAAATATTATTTTT
Source organism: Yponomeuta plumbellus (assembly GCA_947310845.1). Lineage (NCBI taxonomy): Eukaryota > Metazoa > Arthropoda > Insecta > Lepidoptera > Yponomeutidae > Yponomeuta > Yponomeuta plumbellus. Next base: position 16,996,987 of record OX371194.1, read on the forward strand.
GCAATTTTTTTTTACTTAATGGAAATGAACTATACAATTCGGTACAATTGATTAAATTGATTTATGTCTACATTATATGCTTACCATTGCATATACACCATGTTTTGGTATAACTATAGTGTTCTCTTTAGAAATCCGGAAGCTTTTTATGTTTTAGTCAGTGAGAACAGGGACGGGCTGAAAATCTGCGCTGTGAAGATTGACCCTCTGAATTTGAGTCCAGTAAAGTCCGCACCACCACTGAAGTCCGATGAGTTAAGACATTTTCGTTCTTATTTCAATGAAGACAAAGTTGTCTCCGTCGGTAATGAGTGACGGCGCGTGCTCTATTACGATGCTGTCAACGTTTTTAATGCCTCCTCCAGAGTGCGTATACTGAGTTTTGTCGTTCACTTTCGATAGTGAGAGCGTTTGCGATTTGCATAGGTACTCCTATGCAAATCGCAAAAGAGACAAATAGATGGCGTGCTTTGTCACTCCTATGCAAAACGCAAACGCTCTCGCTATCGAAAGTGAACGACAAAACTCAGTATACGCACTCTGACCACTCGCGAAGTTTCTCGACAAAGTATTCGGGAAAGTTGACCGAAGTACGTAGCTACACACTCGAGGTTGGACGAAGTAAGACGAAGTGCCTCTCCACTCCTACCGTATTCGCCTAACTTCGTTCAACTTCGCGAGCAGTGTGGAGGACACATAAGGCCAACATACATGCATAAGCTCACGCCTGTATCCTAGAAGAGTTGTCAGAGACCAGGAACTGCCACCTGCCACGATCCTGACAAATCACTTTCGCTTCATTTTGTGATCCAAAGATTTGGATTACATTTTTACTTACTACTTCTTTAGCTTATAAGTTTTAATAGAACCTACTAATAAAAATGTAAGCCAAATCTTTGTCCCCAGTTTTCTCAACTTTGAAATTTCCGACTTAGTGCTCTTACTGTTAGCGCGGCAGTATTATTATTAATATATTATTTGGCCTTGAAAGAAATCATCCGAAGCCGGTGTGCGTGCATGCAACGACTAATCCAAAACTTTGTCCCCGATTTTCTCAACTGCTCTTACTGTTAGCGCGGCAGAATAACTGTAAAAGGTAAGAACAAGGTGACGACCTCTGTGGCGTAGCGGTTAAGGCATCTGCCTACCATGCGAGAGGTCCCGGGTTCGAACCCCGGCTGGGGAAAAAAAAGCCCCAGGTCTAAATGTTTACATGTTTGTGATGTCGCTGTTTCTGGTTCCCACGACACAGGATATCCTAGTGTGGGGCCAGCAGCGATGTATGTGCCTGTGTGTAAATGTTTATGTTTATATGTATTGTAAACATGGAAATGAACCCAGCCTGAGACCATTCTTAAAATACACGACTAGTCTTAACGGCTAGACCAAACAAAGCAGTCAAGCGTAAAATAAGTTTCCGTTTGTCAAAATGTAGTTGTGAAATAATAGTTAATGCAGTTGAAATTTCATTTCGTAGGTATTTTGATATAGCTAAAAATTCAAACATTTCATTCATCGTACAAACAAAATGTTTATGAATGTCAAAGTTGCTACTTTCACTATTTTTAGATTATGTGCAGTAGAAGCTAAAAAAGAAACTCCACATATTTTATTCTTTTCAAACTAGCTTAATTATTAACAAACTTTCAAACCTAAAAAATACTCCTACTCTGAATACATTTAATATTAATTAATTCAGAGGAGACACAATTCTCCTCTGAATACATTCAATTTTAATTTAAACCCATAAAACGAGGTGTGGGTCAATGCGGACCGCCGGTATCGTAACGATATCGCTAGGTGATTCCACAATAACAGCCTGAACTGATCCAAGAAATCGAATATAATGGTAGTCTCAATAAAAATAACATCGCTTCGATACATAAAAGTTCGCGGAACGAGCATTTCAAGTAGCTTCTCGCTTCACCGCTATTGGCTGATGCAATATCAATAATAGTTATTGTAGGATTCCGTATTGAATAGACAACAAATGGGTCCCTATCGTTATCCGTACGTATGACCGCATTTCTCGATAGAAGGGCAATATTTCTAGGACGATAATGAGGGCTTTTCAAAGCGTCATTAAAAAAATATATAATACCGCAAATTACCGTTAGATGGTGCTGACATCGCCTAATACGTCAAAATTGACATGATATCACTGTACCTTCTACTCGTATGTGGAACCACATATGTCCTATGTTTTTACAACAATGCACAATGCATGGGCTAAGACGCAATTCACGTACGTATGTAATGAACAAAGTAAAAATACTTTGATAACTTTCAAGTTTCAACAGTTTCGATACAAAATCTATTTTAAGGGATGTTTAGACTATCACAGATTAATAACTATTAAAACCACAGACCTAAAAACATGATGACGTTTTGGTCTTCTTGCAGCGCCATCTAGTTTTTTTTTAATGAACTCAACTGACAACTGTCGTTGAAAAGCCCTCATTGTGAATAATAATGTCCCGTTACCGGGAATTTTGAGAATATTCCCGATGTTTTCAGAATTTCCATTAATCTATAAATTAAAGTATAGAATTATATTGAATTATATGAATCGCTTGTAGCCCCGGCTGCCTGATCTTAAACGATCACGAAGGTTAAGCAACATAAGGCGCGTTCAGTGAATAGATGGGTGACCATCTATGACTATCGCTAGTGGCATTTTTCCGAGTTATTCCGAGCATTGTTCATGTTACGCGTGTTACAAAAAGCGTAACACGTAAATATAATAAAAATGGGACGTGGTATAACACGTTAAGTGTTACATAACGTTATGTTACGTGTTACGTGTTACGTAACACGTAAAGTGTAAATTCCACTCCCCATTTTTGTTTTAATAACGTGTTAGATTTTTTGTAACACGCGTAACATGGCGCAGCGGACCCGGCTTAAAGCAGTTGTTGCGGGCTGCCGTCAGGCTTTAGTGCAGCTTGAAAACTTCTGACAGTAAAACCAGCCACTGGTCTTACAAGCCTCCACCAATCCGGACAAGGCCCACGTAGTGGAGTATGGTTTATATCTTCCTCAGGGAAGAGACCCGTGCCCCTCGGTGGGGGCATAATGGGTTGATGATGAAATTAAATGGATGTCATGCAGTTACATAACTGTAGGTACGCCTATTCACCATCGACTTATCAACCAATTGCGTGGCTGAAACGATCGACGATCCTTTTCTGCTTCGTACGACTTTAGATCAGCCTCAGAGTGCCAATAAATCTACTGTAGATTTTTCAAGATTTTTGCTGGCATTTGCACTTGTTTTCATGAACTGTGCCCGTAACTTCCCTTATAAGTAATTTGGATTAGAAGATTTTATCCCAAACTCAGCAAAAGTTCATTTACATTTAGCCGATTAAGCGTGATTTCGTGACAAACATCTAAACATACATAACTTGACAAATACATATCGTCGACTAAAGTCGTAACTCTCTTCTCACTGATAATCTTGTGACTTGGAAACATAAGTTGCTGCAGCCACGTACCAACTGATCGTATTAAGAGTTTATTTATGTACTCATTGCTATTTGAAGTTTGTAAAGTTTTTGTATTTTAAAGTTTTTTTTTAAATATTTTTAGTGTGTATAATACGATTCACTCTCGAATGCTGTTGCACGCCTGATAGTAGTGCACAGATCAGGCCTAAGATTTCTTGTTTTAAATAATATTAGTATTTTTTCATCTGCGTACTGTTGGTGTGTCCATTATTAATAAATAAATAAATAAAACTTCGTTGAACCAAACTTTACAGGAGGCACAAAAAAAAATCACCATGGAAATATTATGTATAAAGTCTATGAAGGCTTGCTCTGATTTCACATTTATTGCCGAAACAGATCTTATCAACCTAACATAGAAAAAAAAAATTACGCGCATTTGAATTCCCATCTTAAACTTACTGAGCGGGGGAAAATATGTGGTCTGCGTTTAACAAACTTGCGGTAGGGAGTTCCGAGGTGTTATATTTTGCGTTTTATATTTATTAACGGTTTTTTTAATATAAGAGTTTTGCTATAAGATGCGTCCGAAAATTTACTTTCTAAAGACGCAAAATAAAAATTAAGAAAAAAAATGGAGTAGAGGTTTGTGGCTTTAGACGACGATATACTGAAATGAAAATTAAGTTTCTTATTCGTCCCTTTGTGAAACAAAAGCTCTTGACTGAAGGCCAACATGGCTTTATTGACACCGAGACAGACTGAATTATTCTGAGCTCGGTGTATCCGATACGGCCCATTCTTGGAGCAGTGCGAATAAATGTGCGGCGTCGAAGGCGAGACGTCGAGAGGCGACTGTTTGTGAATGGGATTGACTCACTGGCGGGTTATGTGGGACAGTGGGATACAAACATAGATGGACGCACGTCTGTATCCGAACTAGGGTCTAAGGTGTTAGAATGATTCCCTTCGGAGCATAAAGTTGAAAACGCAAAATCAGCACCACACTCAAAATTTAGAAATCTAAATGATCGATTTTTCTTTAGTTAAAATGCCTTAAAGCGGTTTTAAGACTCATAAACTAAGCGAATATGTATAATATTATTTTCAAATAGCCTATTGTATGAAAGCGTCGATTTTTTTTCATTGCCGCTTCAAGTCTATTCGCACAGTTAGTCGTATCGTACTCGTTTTTTGTACTACAATACTCTATCAGAATCCACACCAGTCCATCCAATCCACGGGTTTAAAAAAACTTCAATTCGTAGTTTATATGACATTCAATCCTTTTCGCGGTTTTACCGGGTTCAGTAAGTCTTATGTAATAAGTAATACTTATTTATGTTTTTGTTATCTTGTTTTGTGAATAATTCCTGTTTGTTTGTACTTTAATTGACTTTGCAGTGTACAACGAATTGGTATGGTAAACCGTCAATTGTAGTTAAATCAAACAGGTCTCTGGTCTCCTGTACCTTAATTTTATCATATTGGCTTTTCCACTTACGTCCGCTCGATATGCTGAATAAATACAAAGTTAGTTGGCTAGTTCTCTGACGTACTCTCCGACGTGCTAAGTTTGATCATTATTTGTAGTAATTGGTCTACCCTCTGAAATTTACACGCCTAAAAGACGTTATAAATAATCTTTAGGTAGCAGATAACACAAATGTAATATTTAATAATTATATTAAGAAAAATAATACTAAGGGTGCTGTTTTGACCATCTGTGTGAAATATCACTTAGTTTATCTATAGTTTTAGTCAATTTTGAACGTAATCGTGTACATCATGTCGGTAGTTTCACTAGGTAAATACATTGGAAAACAGGTGACATATTGCAAGATGATAAGGCAGGGTAAAAGTCATAGCCCACTTACACGACTCTGTTCCCACCCGTCAAAAATAATATAATTCAAATATGGGCTTTAAATATAAAATTTGCTGATAGCTGACAGCGAGCTGTCTCCTGATTTATGATGTCAATGTAAAATATATCTAAAGAGCAATATTTAAAGCACATATTTTAAATTATATTATTTTTGCCGGGTGGGAGCAGAGTCGTGTAAGTGGGCTATGACCTTAGCGTCTTTGGTTTTGGATGCCTAGATAGATAACACTTTATTGTACATAAAAAAGGAAATAACACAGTTTTTTCTTAATGTAAGAGTACAGACTCGCTCGTAGCCTGGGCTGCCTGAATGATCTTAAACGATCACCACGGTTAAGCAACATACGGCGAGTTCAGTCCATGGATGGGTCACCGTCTATGACTAACGCTAGTGACATTTTTCCGAGCGGTTCCGTGCTTCGCAAGGCACAATAAACAGTAAAGTTGGTGCCGGCTGCCGTCGATAGATGGCAGTCGTAAAGTCAAGAGGTCAGAGGCTTGAAAACTTCTGACAGTAAGACCAGCCACTAGTCTTACAAGCCTCCACCAATCCGGACTTGGGATCCGTGGTGGAGTATGGCCTATACCTTCCTCAGGGAAGAGACCCGTGCCCCTCGGTGGGGACATAATGGGATGATGGTGCATAAGAGTACAGACGGTGGCCTTATCACTAAAAGGCCTAGATTTAGTTTGGGTGGCTCAGCCTTCTTCTTGTACTCATTTCCTATCGGGGATCAGCTATCCCCTGCCATTGCGGCTACGAAGAATTCTACATCTCTTACTTTGAATCACTCTGCGAGAATTTGGAGCTATGATGTGTTTCTTCGTCCAATTTTTCATTGTTGAGGGCTTTGTAAAAAGCTCAGCCAGCGAGATTGAATTATGAAGTCTCGTTACTGTCCTGCTTTTTTTCCATTTGTGGTCGGGAAGCGCACAGTGCGCAATCATACATCAGTCTCGCCGCAGGCACGTTCCTGCAGCGTGATTGCTGCACTGCCCACCCCGCACTCTGTGGCATGCGTTGGTAAACCTACTAACAGACTACGGCTCGTGAAAAATACTCGCAACAATTGGACTTTATCTACCACCCTAATATAGGGAAATATGCGCCACTGTTTTAGAGAAGAAAGAAAGAAATTAAAAAATATAAAAAGAGAAAGAGTGAAAGAGCAGACAAAATATAAGTCCCTTTACTGCGATTCTGACTTAGTAACCCTACGAAGACTGCTAGCTGCTTCAAGTATTAAATGCTGAGCTACATTTGCAAGTAAACAATTTAATGCATGTACCACGTGTCCTTATAATAAAGCAAGAAGCTTTTGAATATATACTCTCACATGACGTTACAACTTGATCTATGCTTGGTTGAGCCAACTTGATTTATGAATCCACTGAAGCTCTTCTTCACACACACACACACACAAAAACACACCCTCACACACACACACACACACACACACACACAATTATAATTTATTTACATATTAATTTTATTTATTTATTTATTTATTTATTAATACTTTTATTGCACTTACATTTAAAAAATTAAAATATAGTACAATGCGCGGACTTAATGCTATTAATGCAATTTTCTACATCCTAAATGTTTTTTTTTTGTAAAATACCTGAAATGTAGATTATTCATTAAGATTCGCAATGTAATAAAAAGAGCAAGGTCGACTTAGTACAGAACCCCAATGACGTGTAAACTGTAACCACTGCTTATTGAATAAAGATTTATTATAATAACTATTATTAAGAGAGAAGAGAGAGAGAGGGGGAGAGGTTAGACGAAGAGACAAGCAGGTGAGTTAGAGATAGAAATGATTCGTAGGGAGGGATGGGAGAGGTAAAGGGGGAAGGGATGGTAGTAAAAGGGAAGGGGAGAGTCAATAGAGAAGAGGTATAAATGTATGCGTGAGAGAGAGGGAAAGAAACAGAAAGATTATTCTTTTTTCAACACAGAAGGGAAATTTTTCAAGAGCATCGTCAATCAACATGACAAAAAGTGTAATAAGAAAACGGTTTGGCGCACTAGAAAATAATCCCTCAGATATTGCAGAATGTCTGAAACATATCTGGAAGTTGAATGTACGTAAAAGTGTGCAGATTTTATCAGCCGCGTCCGTAAGTCACGTCTGTAAGTGTGTTGGAAGAAAGAGACGGAAGTTCTTAACGTAAAACGTAAGAAACAAACATTTACATACAGGCACATACATACATTGCTTCTGCTCCCATACTAGGCTACCCTGTGTCGTGGGGGCCAGAAACAGCGACATCACAAACATGTAAACATCCAAGACCTGGGTTTTTTTGTCCCCAGCCGGGGTCCGAACCCAGGATCTCTTGCATGGTAGGCAGATACGCTAACCGCTGCGCCACAGAGGTCGTAACGAATGCACTCTGCGCATAAAAAAATAATTACATTGCATACGCTCATACTTGTATCCTAAAGGGGTAGACAGAACTCTCTTATTACTTTTAGTAATAATGCCGCCAATTGTACTGTACTATGTTATTGTCAAATCTCATGTGTAATTCCTGGTGTACATACAATATGTATATTTGTAAGTAGTTTATTATTATTATTATTGTTATACCTACTTAAGAGTTGTTATCCACTTCATCTGCCCTACCCCACTCTCTTTTTTAACATTCCAAAATTTCTAGGCTGGCTGGAAGAAATTTCTTTAGAAATAAGTCCGCCTTTGCACATTTTTTTTATCACAAACCTGTTATTTAAGTCATATTATGTATTTTCTTTTGTGCAATAAAGTGTAACAACAACAACAACAACAACAATAAAGAATATTCTATTTTATTCTCTGGCTTTATCAACATTCATTAGTGCTGGCATGAAGGTGCTTTGGTAATATACATCCTCTACTTGGTCGAAGTATTTTTCACTCTGTTATACCCGTGGCCGCGGCAAGTGTAGAGTAATCAAGTTTGCCATATACTGAATTAGGTATGCAACTCCAAAGGTAATTTAGTTGACCTTATTATTCATCATCACCGACCCATTATGTTCCCACCGAGGGGCACTGGTCTTTTCCCTGAGGAAGGTATAGGCTATACACCACTACGGGGGCCTAGTCCGGATTCGTTTGTAAGACTATTGGCTGGTCTTACTGTCAGAAGTTTTCAAGCCGCCCTAAGGGCTTTGACTTGGCTTAACAACTGCCATCTATCGACGGCAGCCGCCACCAACTGCCTTGCGAAGCACGGAACCGCTCGGAAAAATGCCACTAGCGTTAGTCATAGGCGGTCACCCACCCATGTACTGAACACGCCCTATGTCGCTTAACCTTCGTGATCGCTTAAGATCACTCAGGCAGCCGGGGCTACGAGCGATTGTTAATTACTTACTAGCTAGCTTAATTTCATTTACTCATTCTAACTTATTATCAATCTTAATAGACTCTCTGAAACAATAAAAATAGATATATTTTAATTAAGATAAGATAAGATAAGATAAGATAAGATATTTATTGAGCTTTCTTGTTGTACATGAGATGTCTTAAATAGTAGAAGTATCAAACAAGAACCCTGCTAGGGCGCTGCCAATATAAATTTGTAAATATAAAATTATGTTAAATTAAATTAAATTAAATTAAAAAAAAATTAAAATATTCTTTATTATAAAATGTTAACTTAAATAACTAGTTCATAGTATAATTGCAGCTTTTCTTTTAGAGACTCTTATTATAAAACATAACAATCACTATAATATTCATTTAGTAGGTAAGTACAAGCTATTACTCCATTTCATTAAAGACAAAAAAAATAATAATTATATAAATCTTTTAGTAATTTAATAACTTTAAGTAGTATCATCATCGAAAAATTCCTTCAGCGAGTAGTAGTTCTTTTGCAATAAAAATTTGTTTAGTGCGTTCTTAAACATGTTTGTTCTTTCGTTTGATTTAATTGAATCAGGTATATGGTTGTATATTTTTGCAGCCATTGAATGGGGGCAGAATTTACTAACTGTAATTTTGATGTGGGCGTTTCTAATCTTTTATGGGGTCTTAAGTTTTTAGGGCGTGTATATTGAGGGAAAAGGTCAATATTATTTTTTACAAAAGTACATATTTCTGAAACATATAATGAGGTCAGTGTGAGGATTTCGAATTTAATAAAATAGCTTCTACAACTTGTCATTGCATCGATATTCGCGAGTATTCGTATACATTTTTTTTGGAGAATGAACAGTTTCTTAGTATCCGTGCTATTTCCCCAGAGGAGGACACCATACATTAGCCAGGCCTGCGCGTAAGCGAAGTAAGCACCCATTGCACTTTTGAGGTCCGTTGTTCTTTTTAGCTATGTTAGTGCATATATAAAGCTGGATAATTTACTTGTCACTTTCTTAACGTGATTTTTCCAGTTAAGATGGCTGTCTATTGTGATTCCTAGAAGATGATTAGGATGATTAAGATGTAATAACACAAGTCTCACAAAGTTGTCCTAAACATACATTATCATGCTCATTGAAAAACTCTTGTAGAGTGTAGTAGCCTTTTTGTAGTAAGTAGGTATCTGTGAATAAGGGCATTTTTAAATACATTATTTTATTTCGATTTTATTAATTTACCAGTAGGTAGTAAGAGGACCAATAGTAAGCAACATTAAATATGACAAAACTTGTAATAAATGTGACTTAGGGCTATCTATAAAACAATAATATACTAATTAGTTTTGTGCAACACAATAACATACTTTTTGTGGTAATTTTAATTGGCTGCCTGTTACGGCTTAGAGATAGACGGATAGATTTTGGGCCAATTTCTGAACTGAGAATGTACACTAAGTAAATACTTAAGTACAATACGATTGAAATCAGTTAACACTTCGGCTTTTCTCGGATATCATCGCCTAAATCCGGAGACGGAAATGACACGAAATACATTACCGCGATTTCTTTTCGGTAGCATTCAATTTGAAGTATCATAAACGCAATGTATAGCACCTGCTAAGATGACATTACTAACCGGTAGACTTAGGAAATTTATTATGCAGAAGAGACATGAATTTGACTGATCTGAGAGCTTGTCGTTTTCCTTCAAATTTTTTTACACGCTGCTTTTCGAAACTCCGGTTGCTTCAGAAATCCTGTCCAAAATTTTTTTATGATATTTACTTTCTCTGTTTTAAATATATTAACTTCTTTTCTAAAATAGTTATATACATTATTTACAATTTCACGAGATTGAGCAACAATTTTTTTACAACGCTTTTGTTGAAGCCATGATACATAACTATTGTAAGTTAATTGTTATAAAATTTGATAGAATCGAATATTTTCACGAATGAAAGTAGCGTTCATAAACATAAATGTATCAGATACGTCAAACTGTTTTCATTGACACTAAGAAGGCAGACTGTCAAAATAGTCAATTATTTTTCTAATTTCAATAAAAAGGTTGGTGTTCGTTTTGAGCTCCATAGGTTTTGTTGCTCATATCGTTCTTGTATTGTATTCAATGAGACAGCGAGTTATATAATTAAAGTTCATGTCTGTGAATTGATAACTCTATGTGAAAGACGACGGATTCACGACAATTACCGAGGTTGGCCGAAGTGTTGACTGATTTTAATCGTATTGTAACATGCTGTCACGCTCTTTTCGAAAGAAATTTGACAAGACAGCACTACAGTTAAGTATTTATTTAGGAAAATTCTCAATTCAGAAATCGGCCTTTTGTAGGCTTATTAATCGTATCCGTTAGGACCATTCGAGTGAGGAATCGTACGAACAAAGTAACGACTCTGGCCATGAATAGAATCCAGCCTATCAACTGCACCACCAAAAATTGTTGGTAAGCTGCGTTACGCGACGGTAAGTTATAAATGAAAAAGCCCGACTATTTTCACGCGACGTAACTGAAAAATAAAAACGACATAAAAGTGAATTCGCGTTACACTTCGTGTGGATAACAGGAATGGGATGCGAGTGTGGTGGCAAAATAATTTTACTACATAAAAACTTCAATTTAACTGTGACGGCGTACTCATAGTTTGTTGCCAATCCGCAGTGGATACGCGTGGTAATTAATTTTATATATTTATTTAGAGAAAATAGAGGCACATATAATAAATATTCTGTGGTTTACAATCCAGGGTACGAACTTATCTGCATTATGGAACATATCTCATTTATGTTTAAAGCAGATAGTGTAGAAGCGGGAGGCGCTTGCTATCAAGCTCATACTCTCTCTCTCTCTCTGAGAGAAGGGCTGTGCCCTGCAACCCTGAGAATTACCTGAGCAGGTGGAACCACGATAAGTACCACGTAATGAGTTTAGCATTTTTCACATTGTTTAGCATTAATTTCACATTGTTAGTTTTTTCCCTTTTTTACTTTTTTTTTAAGCCAGTATGATTGAAGCTGGTGATGACGTATTTATATTTATTTCCGAGACAATACAAAGGCATGCCACTTATATTAAACTTACATGATAAAATGATGTACTAAGCATGCATCCAAAACATATCTCGCTAAATACTATATTGTAAGTAAGTTTAAGATGAGGGCATTGAGTAATCTATGAAAGTACACGAATTGGTTCATAGTAATAAAACAGGATAAAGTACAGAAGAAGCTATGGCAACTAAATGCAGACTCAATGTGCACGAGGGGCCCTGAAGCAGTTGAGCTTACTACCAATTGACCACGTGATCATTCTACAACCAATGGTGCTACTGCTAAAGGGCGGGACCAATGGCAAGACGGCGACACGGTGGTGGAAGAGACCTCCAACGGCCAAAACTGAGCTAGGTCTTTTTCTGTTAGCTAGACACTACTGACTTTTTACCCGGGAACTTGTATCGATTTTAACGGATTTTCACAACGATTGTATGGTACTAACGTTCCTGACATTATAATATCAATTACTTGAAGTCTACGTATTTAATTTGCACCTGAGAGGAAACCAGACGACGGATAGTCACACATTTCACACAACTGTGGTTTTGGTTTGGACAACAATGGTAACTAAAACCGTGGTAATAGTGTTGTAATATTTCTTGCGGCATGTTAGTGTGTGGTAGTAAGTGTAGTGTACTAAGACCAGCTACTAGTCTTACAAGCCTCCACCAAGCCGGACTTGGCCCCCGTGGTAGAGTATAGCCTGTACCTTCCTCAGGGAAGAGACCCGTGCCCCTCGGTGGGGACATAATGGGTTGATGATGATTTCTTGCGGTGGAATAAGTAATTTTTACTTTCTCTTACATCCAGTACTCTGAACAGTTGTGGGGCTTCTTTTATCCCTGGTCGAACCCATGACATCATCATTCAAGGTTTTATTTCATTTAAATGTGTTTGCAAGCTGCCAGATGTGACTTAAAAATCCAGTTTCTGTTATATCCAATAAAGACTTGAATGCCACTAGGTCTATGTTGGTTGCGTCTTGAAAATTAATTTGCATTTGAAAAGTACTTTAATTACCTTAATATACCTTATCCCTAATCCTTTGTAATTTGCTGCACTTACCAAGGATTATGGACAAGGTTTCTTGAAAGTTAAATCATTTAACAGGCAAATTAATGTACATGTTGTTATATTGTATGAGCGACGGTACAGACCCTTTTTAGCCTTTTAACGGGCAGAACTAGCATAATTTTTTCATTGACTTTGGACTTTATATAAAAGTGATAAGGTTCAATTTGAGGTGGCAACTATTATGCCCTTGCCTAGCAAAGAGTTAAAAAACTACTTTACTTACATACTTTTTTTCCCTTGACGGCGCTAGCAATAACTTCTAAAACTTCTACACCACACAATCACTTGACCTGGTCCCAAACTAGGATACCCTGTGCTGTGGTAATCAGGCAAGGACATTACAAACGTGGAAAAACACCCAGATTCAGGCAATTTCTACAAACGTACGTCGGTCCCCAGTGGGAATTGAAGCCACAACCTCTGTTTTGGTAGGTAAGGGCGTTAACGGCTAGATCTATACATACAAGCACATACATTGCTTCTGGCCCTAGGATACCCTGTGTCGTGGGAACTAGAAACAGTGACATCACAAACATGTAAACATCCAAAGCCTGGGGATTGATTAATAGAGTCGCCTCTGCACTGTGAAACGATGCAGAACCGACTCGATTATCCTCTGCCTCGAGGGATAGTCTAGTGTTGATAGCATTTAGCAGTTAGGCTGAAATTTAGAGACTTATCCCAAGTTCACGCATAGAGCGGTCTTAGCAAAGTAATCTAAAGTCACACTTAGTAAAGTCAGAGAATACATAATAGTACAGGTACAGAAGATTCACTCCGCAAAATCAATTAAAGAAAAAGGTATTCTAGCAGCGATACAATTAGGTGCAATTCAGATCGCACGGCGCTAAAAAAGCTACGTTACATTCACCTACATGTTGCCTCTCTTTCTACCGCGTAGCTCTTACCTCTTCTGGCATCTGAATTACTATCAATTTGCCACTCCGGAGTGGTCGCCGCATGTACTTACGCGTTCGATACCGACACGCGTAGTGAAACAGGCCTGGTAAGGCGCCGAAATTTTCGTATTCACAGTCGATCGGGAGCCTAGCTAAGAGAAGAGTCGTCTTAAGAAAGTCATCTATATTGTCTTTCTTTTTTAGTGATGTAGCTGACCGGTTTTTAAATATTAATTTTCTCACAAAACTCCCCAGTAAACACAATGCTAATTACAAACTCCAACCAAAACAGTACGACAAAAAGGTAACCTCAAAATGAAGAAAACCAAATGACAGTTCTAAGTTCACGTAAAGTCACCGATATGGACTACTTACACTTAGCTAAGCACCATTTAATACTCAACTTGCTAAGTTTCAATTCTGAATACGAAATACTTATTTGTAAGTACTTGATTCACGGCCGATTTCTGAATTGAGAATTTTGCTAAGTAATTACTTAACTGTAGTGCTGTCTCGTCAAATTTCCTTAGAAAAGAGCGTGACAGAACGGTACTTAAGTATTTACTTAGTGTAAATTCTTAATTCAGAAATCGGCCCTTTGACATTTCTGAGACCGGTATATGCTTAGTTTGTCACGTAACAAGCCCAGCAGATGTTGAAATTAGAAGACTTCGTAGGCTGTTTAGACTTTTATTGTTAAAAAGTAGAGGCACCTGATGACAAAAAGGTACATTTTTAAAACTAAACTTACCACAACGCTAACAGAGAGCTACGTAAAAAAATAACACGCAACACTTACGATTGTGCCTCGTTGAAGATTAGGTTTTGGAGTACAGAAACTTTGGGATTAGGTAATAACGTTCGTACTGAATTTAACTTGCACTAGTTCACTAATTCACTTTAAATAAGTAATAAAAATATGTAGTAAAACTAAAGCACTGGGCGTGCTGTCTCTTCAAAGACTTGAGATTGAAATGACCCAGGCGATGCCATGACAAATAAAGTGAACTACGAAGAAAAGATAAATAATTTGAATTTGAAAATTGAAAACGGAATCGAAAGATTCAAAAGTAAATAGCCAAAATATAAAACTAATAAACAGCGTTGTAGAAGAGGTATCCCAACCTCGTTACAAGTTTTCGTGTCTGAATGTCAGCCTTAGTCCGCGCGGAAACATGCTTCCTTGGGATTGCCTAACCGCGAATCCCCACAAAGCTCCCACTTATTGATCCCGTATCTCACGGCCTTAATTGTAGCGAGACAATTTTCGCTGGCATTATCTTCATTGTTATGCGATGCTTTTGTTCCGCTAGGCGAGCGCTGGCTGGCTGAGGTCTCTATAATTTTATTTCGTCTCAAAATGGAAAATTCTCCAAGACGGGAAATGTCTTTGTCTAATTCTTAACTACTGCGTTAGTCTGGTGATGCAGCGCTGGGTTGTGGGTACTGTTACCATTGATGCCCACCTTTATTTATTTTAGAGACGTAGCTTTAGCTTATTTTAGGAGTGTTTCCATTTTTGTGATGTATTAATTGTTGGAGACTGACGAAGTAAATAGATCGAGTGATTGTGAGTTTAAGGGCAGGTGAAAGACGCCCTAGGCGGATATCATCATCATCATCATCATCAGCTCACAGCTGCCCATTGCTGGGTATAGGCCTTTTCCCGCAAATACCATTTCACACGGTCTCTCGCCATTCGCATCCACAGACCTTCCGACTTAACGACATCGTTCGACCATCGGGCCGCAGGTCTGCCCACTGACCGACGTCCTGGGACTACATTCTGCTAATGTATTGTAGTACAATGGCAATTTCATGATCATGGCGGTTTACTTTCATTGCTGCTTCAAGTCTATGCGCGTACACGTATTCGTAATCTAGGCGCCAATGGAATTAAAAAACAAGTCACGTGACCCGACCATGTAACTGTAATTAAACTATAATGCACTAACAGAATCGAGGCCCTGTTTCGGCCACCACTCAGGCGGACATACCTACTGCGTCTAAATAAAGCCAGGTCCGCTGCGCCATGTTACGCGTGTTACAAAAAATGTAACACGTTATAATGGGGCGTGGTATAAAGCCGGGTCCGCTGCGCCATGTGACGCGTGTTACAAAAAATGTAACACGTTATTAAAACAAAAATGGGGAGTGGTATTTTTTTTTTACGTGTTACTTAACACGTAACGTAACGTTATGTAAAACGTAACGTGTTATATCACGCCCCATTTTTATTATATTTACGTGTTACGTTTTTTGTAACACGCGTAACCTGGCGCAGCGGACCCGGCTTAACATGTTACGTGTTACGTCACACGTAACAAGGTAGCCGCGGCGAGTGGATAACATCCCCCGCGTTCGCCTGCGGGGGGGTGAAGTCATTCATTTTGTGTTAGCGCTCGCCGGACGTACACGTCTCGCGATTCGGTGATGGAGTGGACAAAAGAAAATACCTTGTTTATCATACGATTATTTCGAGACAGACAACTGCTTTGGGACGCCTCATGTAGTGATAAAGCAGAAATAATAGAAATTTCAAAAGAACAAGTGAATTCAAAGTGGATAAGCCTAAAGGGACAAAATAGCAGACACGTCTGCTTCGTCGGAACTCATTTTGTTTTTGTCACAAAAACTGTAAAATAACAGAACTAGAAAGTCGCAGCAGACGGGCTGTTACGATAACCGTAACATGTTACATTTTTTGTAACACGCGTAACATGGAGCAGCGGACGCGGCTTAAGGGACGTATTAGCAAAAGGCAAGTTAAAAAGTACCCGAAACCGACGTGTACACATGCAACGACTAATGAATGTCTATTTAGCGAAAGTGATTTGTCAGGATCGTACAGGTGACAGTCCCTGGTCTCTGCCTACCCCCTCTGGGATACAGATGTGAGCTTATGTATGTAATTGTTGGTAAAATTTATGGCACAATAAAAATATAAAATTACATAATATAACTTAAGTAACATATTTGTGATAAAAATTACGTGAAAAAGCGGACTTATTTCTAATGCAATTTCTCCCAAAAAGAAGAGAGAAATGTTAAAAAAGAGAGTGTGAGGAAAGAGCGTATACACGGTATTTAAAAAAACTAGCGTATGGTTATCAATAACCATTGTTAGTCATTCATTTTGCTACATCCTTTAAACCAGCCAAAATTAGTGATATGTGTATGTGACAAAATATACTTTATTGCCCTAAGCAATATACTAGTATTATACTAGTTAAGTAAGCCTGGGCTGCCTGAGTGATCTTAAACGATCGCTAAGGTTAAGCAACATACGGCGCGTTCAGTCCATGGATGGGTTACCGTTTATGACTAACGCTAGTGGCATTTTTCCGAGCGGTTCCGTGCTTCGCAAGGCACGTTAAGCAGTTGGTGCCGGCTGCCGTCGATTGATGGCAGTCGTTAAGCCAAGTCAGAGGCATTAGGGGGCGGCTTGAAAACTTCTGACAGTAAGACCAGCCACTAGTCTTACAAGCCTCCACCAATCCGGACTTGGCCCCCATGGTGGAGTATGGCCTATACCTTCCTCAGGGAAGAGACCCGTGCCCCTCGGTGGGGACATGATGGGTTGATGATGATACTAGTTAAGAAGGATTTACGACCGATTTACATCGATATTATTGTAACTTATTTGCCAATTTATCAAAAAGATAAAACAAAAAAAGTACATTATTCAAACGGCTGGCACTATAAATTAAGACCGTGGTGGTAGGGAAGGGAGCGGTTGAACACCGGCCTCACATTCACAAGGTCGTTGGTTCGAATTTCGGCACATGCCGATTTGGTACATACTAATGACTTCTTTTTCTAATTGTGACGTCGTAGAGAAAATTGGTGATGAAACCTCAGTGCCTGAGCTGTTTACACAATAAAATAAGCTTGAGAATCAATAGCGCTTAATTAAGCCGCTCCCTCTGTCTCTTTCTGAGAGAAGGCCTTTGCATAGGCATCTGAATGAAGTGACAAGAGATAGCTCTTGTCACTTCATTTTACATAACTGTATCACTTTGTTTGATGACCTCTGTGGCGTAGCGGTTAGCTCATCTGCTTACCATGCGAGAGGTCCCGGGTTCGATCCCCGGCTGGAGAGAAAAAAAAACTCCAGGTCTTGGATGTTTACATGTTTGTGACGTCGCTGTTTCTGGTTCCCACGACACAGGGTATCCTAGTGTGGGGCCAGAAGGAATGTATGTGCTTGTGTGTAAATGTTTATGTTATGTTACTTCGATCAATAATTGTGAGTTCAATTTCCCGCACATAGAAGTCTGTGGTACATAACCCAATAACTGGCATACGGTGAGTTATTAGGTGGTTTACCACAGATTTAGAACCGCCATATGACCCGACTCGTCGGCGTATATTTTTCTGTAGGTAACGTATAATTTAGAATACGAGTACAATGTAAGTTTTATAAAAATCAGTACTAAAGAATTGACAGGAAACCCGGCAATTGATGGTTAATATTTGCCAACTACGCAAATACGAGTGGCTTAAGTGAGGCACCGGCTGTAGAACCGTATGCTCGTTCATACAGTTTGGCTTGGTAAAATGAATTGAGTAAATAAAGAGCTTGGATAATAGCTTACAGGTGATTAGATTAGATTATTTTTCTAGATTAGAACTTCATATTGAACACACCAGAAAAAAAATACATTAGGAACCTTAAATACCAAAGTTTTTTTGTACATAATTGGCGATCTTATCGCTTAAACCGATCTCTTCCAGACAACCTTGGATAGGATAGAACATCCACTGACCAACAAGATAAGATAAATATAAGTGCAATAAAAGTATTAATATTAATAAGATAAGAATATTATTTTTTGTACACCACAGCACATGACATAAAAAACGTGTAAATTTATAAAAATATTTACATTACAGTGACAAAGTCGGCTTTAACGTAACTGAGAAGAGTGCACTGCACATAATGTGTCTTATTAATAAAGTTTATGAGCTGTGTATACAGCCGTTACGCGAGGTCTGACAAACTGGTTATGTGTACGCTAAATGCGAATAAACCAGTATAAATTGATATACGTCAAATAGTTATTCAGAGGTTATAACTTATTTATTAATAAGGCCGTAAATGTCCTTCACTCTACCCTTAACAGACCGAGAATAGTGGTATTTTTACGAGCGGTTCCGTGCTTTGCAAGGCACTCTAAGCAGTTGGTGCCGGCTGCCGTCGATAGATGGCAGTCATTAAGCTAAGTCAGAGGACTTAAACCGGCTTGAAAACTGCTGATAGTAAGCCAGCCACTAGTCTTACAAGCCTCCACCAATCCGGATTTGGCCCCGGTGGTGGAGTATAGCCTATTCCTTCCTTAGGAAAGAGAGCCGTGCCGCTTGGTGGGGAAATAATGGATTGTTGATGATGATGCCTTAAAAAGAAAGGTCAATCAGTTATTTCTTATAATACTTACGTTAGTTATAACCTTTTCTGAGCTGCAACAATCTACTGAGAACCGTCTTCAACGGAGTATATCGAGTGGCCAGTGAAACCACTTTTTTGGCTCTACCATGCCCTAGCCGACATGATAAATTATGTAATTTGCAAGCGACTCCTGTTCTCGGCATCCGAAAAAACGAATCCGCACAAGACTGGCAGCTGAAATGTAGTGCGCGGCTGAAAAAGTGAGTTGATTTGCTTTGGTAGCTTTTCTTGTCTCAACTGTAAAATAATATTCTAGTTCAACCCTTGATGTTGTACTATACTTATATGGAAATGTTTCTAATCTTTTTTGCTTGGCTTTTTACTGTACAATAAAGACTTCACTTATTTAATCTCATATAAAGGTGTGCTTTAGAACGTCTGACGGTTCACAAAGGGGTCTCTGAAAACAAAATAGAAGAATAAAGATTTTTTATTACTATTTTTTTTTATTACTGCAGGCAGATGCTGGATGCGGCAAGCTGAAGACAGGGCGCTATGGCGCTCATTAGGGGAGGGCTATGTCCAGCAGTGGACTAATATAGCCTGATGATGATGATGATTACTATAAAGAAATTTGCGTATGAAGTTCTTATGAAAAACATGACATCGACTTGGTATCATTTAAAGACATTGTGTGTGTGTGTGTGTGTGTGTGTGTGTGTGTGTGTGTGTGTGTGTGTGAGTGAGTGTGTGTATATGTGTGTGTGTGTGTGTGTGTGTGTGTGTGTGTTAGTGTGTGTGATGAGTGTTAGTTCTTAATGTGATTAATAACAATATATAAGTAATTAATACTTTATTTTTCACACTTTCGATTAGATAATCTATCTTCTATATATATAAAAGGAGAAGCTGACTGACTGACTTAGAATCAACGCAGGGCCCAAACTATAAGGGTTAGAAACTTAAAATTTTGCACAGAGGTTCTTTTTGTAACATAGGGGAGCACTAAGAAAGGATTTTTGAAAATTCATCCCCTAAGGGGGTAAAATGGGGGTTCCAAGTTAGTATTAAAGCCCACGCGGACGTAGTCGCGGGCAACAGCTAGTTAAAATATATGTTAATGCTCCTATTTACTAAACTTCAGTGAGCCTTTTTTGCATTTAAGGGTAAAGTAATTTGTAATTCATTCATGAAAAATATAATTAGTTTTTAAGTTACATATTTTATTTATTTCTAAATAAATATCAAATGTCCTATAATTTATTATCATACACTTAAAATATAATTAATTTTTATTTTTTGCGGTTGCTATTTGAAGTTTTGGAAAATGTTAACATAATATTTTATATTACTCGTGTTAGTAACTATAGAAGAAACTAACCCCCGGTTTCTCGAACGCTGACAGTGTGTCGATCTATTGTTAACAGCTGTTAGTTGTCAAAAATACATCCAAAAAACCACTAACATCTGTTGACATTAAATTGACAGACTGTTATCATTCGAGAAATCGGGGGTAAGATTAACCAAAATTCCTTCCTTCTATGGCCGTCCCTTACGGTGTAACTTAGGGCCATGCCTCACCGGGACGCCATGGCCACGTTGTCAGCGACCGTACCCAAGCAGTATTGCTATTAGTATTGTAATGTATGGTGCCTATCTCACTTGGTGACTGTTGGCGACGTCGCCATTCAATACAAACTGCCTGGATACGTGGCTGGCGACGTCGCCATGGCGTCCCAGTGAGGCTGGGCACTGGGGAGCATCCGCCACCAACGCTCTCTATTTGGACCAGCTATGCGCTAGATGTATCGCTGCTTGCTAAGCAACATACCTACATTCTTAATTTGTACTCTTTTTGCCAAGATGTACGTATAGAATATCTGTCGGTTTCATGAGAAATATACTGCTAAGACCGGTGACAGTCGAATCTCGAAAGTTGCCGCGTACAATCGGAGTTGGATCAAAACAACCCATCTCTTCATGATTTATTGACATTCTTGGTCGTTATCAGGTTTACTTGCCCAACTAAACTCAAACTTAGCAATGTATTGACGTAAACATAAATTATTATTGGCTAGACGCGTCTCCGAAGTTCGATGCCAGATGTAACGAAGTGCTGTTGAAGATCACTGTGTATTGGTTGACGTATAAATCGTATTATTTGGCTTTGGTGAAGCAAATGTGGATAGGAATGGCTAAAATGCGGGAACCAATACAATACAATACAAATAAACTCTCTATCCAGAAATTAGGCACAATAGATGTGATACCATATGGCACAATAATGTCTGTCAACGTGTTAAAAAAAACCATAGATCTTTGATGTTTACAAGTTTGTGATGTCGGTGTTTCTGGTTTCCACGACACAGGGTATCCTAGTGTAGGGATAGAAGCAATGTCTGTGCGTGTATCTAAAGGTTTATGTTTGCTCAATGCATCAGCCCGTACCAGTCCACTGCTGGACATAGGCCTCCCCCAAGGCAAGCCACTTCTTTCCATCCTCAGTCATCCTCATCCAGCCACTGGCAGCTATCTGCCTCAGATCGTCAGTCTAGAGAGCCGGTGGGCCTAGTCTGTGATTGTAGTCCTAGAAATATAGAGAGAATATTCTTTATTGTATCGTCATCATCAACCCATTTTATGTCCCCACCGAGGGGCACGGGTCACTGCCCGGAGGCAGGTATAGGCCATACTCCACCACGGGGGCCGAGTCCGGATTGGTGGAGGCTTGTAAGACTAGTGGCTTGTCTTACTGTTAGAAGTTTTCAAGCCGCCCTAAGGCCTCTGACTTGGCTTAACGACTGCCATCTATCGACGGCAGCGGGCACCATCTTTATTATATATACACCAGGAATTACAAGATTTTTAGATTACGTGTTAATGAATAAAGACAAGTTAAAAAAGTATTTATACATAAATAACGATGAAGTAGGTACTTAAATACTATCAAATTTTGATAGTAAACCTTTGAGAAATAGGGCCATTTTCTGAATTGAGAATTTCGCTAAGTAACCGCTCAACTGTAATGCTGCTGGCTCGTCAAATTTCTCAGAAAAGAGCCATATTGGTTTGATAAAGAACCGCAGGAGGTGGATGACAATAACTACTGTTTATCGTTACTGCATATCGCTTTATATATAAAAAGACGACGAGTCCAATCGCTAAGTAACTCAACTTTCAAGTGCCAGCTATCGCATTCCCACGTTCGCACCTGAACCTGCCTTATAAATTCTTTTCCCCTCAAGGCCTGCCAAAGAACCTGCCGGAGCGGGTCCGATGTAAGCTACGGCGCATTCCGTCAGGCCCCGTAAGCCTGCCGGCAGGGGGTCGGTGTTTGAATCCAATTTTGAACGTGATATAGACCACAGTTGTATCATCATCAACCCATTATGTTCCCCCCGATGGGCACGGGTCTCTTCCCTGAGGAAGGTCTAGGCCATACTTCACCCGGGGGCCAAGTCCGGATTGGTGGACAGTAATTGTATGAACATGTTTTATGAAGCGGTGGTGGCGTATATAGTGGGATTCACCCTTGCTTCTAGATCATCAGCGTCTGGGTTCGCATACCGCATGTACCAATGACTTTTAGTTACATACATTTGTTTGTTTGTGCAGCAATACCATTCGCTGATAAATTGTGCCCGAATAACGGCGGCAGGCTTGCCACTTGTCACGTTGGGACCTAATAAACTGGGCAAAACGTGGGCCCAGTTCTAGTGATTGACAGTTCTGCCTCTCTCTGGTCTACCCCCTCGGGGATAACGGGCGTGAGTTTATTTATTTTATTTTTATGTTTTATTCTTTGCAAACTGCGATAACTTTCTAATATTACTCTGTGAATAACTAACTTAGCTGTGAAAGATAAAGTATTCTAGGCCTGAGGAGTTAAATAAAAACTGTACACATTGTCCTACATATTGTTGACTTTTTTTCCAATATAAGACCAAAAAAGCCTGCGATTAAACTTAAAAAGACCAGTAATTAATTCAAACGAAACCCTTTTATCCGGTCTTCCGCCATTTGGAGTTTTGTTGAATTAAATTTAGGTGCTTTGAAATAGAAAGGGGAAATTAATGTACAGTTAAGGGTTTTCAAGCCCAACGAAAGAAAGTACCTACGTAAGTAAAGATACAATAGGCTATTTGACAGTGAAACAAAAGTATTAATTATCTAATAATTCTCGTGTCTCTATGTTAGTGCGCATCCTCCGAAACGGCTTCGCCGATTTCGATGACGTTACAGCGAATTTTGGTTTGATTTTTTTGTAACAAATATTACACAAAATAATTTAAAACTACCACCTTCTGAGAACTCAATGAACACAACGTGTGTTCACCGCGGATTGGCGATTTCGAAATACACAAGTATATCTTAACCTAATTTACATAAACATTTCAATACATTGCTTCTGGCCCCACAGGGCCCACACTAGGATACCCTGTATCGTGGAAACCAGAAACAGCGACACCACAAACATGTAAACATCCCACAGCTGCGGTTTCTTTTTCTCCCCAGCTGGGGTCCGAACCCGAGACCTCTCGCTTGGTAGACAGATGCTCTAACCGCTGCGCCACAGAGTTAATGAATGAAAAATGAATGCTGATGGAGCGAAATAGGTTAATCAGAATCGTGGCAAATGGCAAACCCTATTAGAGGCGTAAATTCATAAATAATGTATTGTTATGTCAAAACAAACGTACCCTACAAACAAAGACTATCACTGCAACTATCTCCTGTAGGAGAAACTAACAAGGATCGTGACAGCAGAATAAAAATGTTTGATTGATCGCATTTTGTTTCAGACGGGGGACGCGACCGGTTGCGTAATAATGCTGTTAGTGTACGTGATCTGCCTGCGAAAGCCTCGAGGGGTGGCATTTGGAGTAAAAACCCTCTCAAGTGCTCGTGTAACCTGTCTACAACTATAAGTACCGAGTGGCAGTGACTTTATACCTGAAAATAGTGAGCCTAAGGTTTTTTCATCCATTCCAAGGTTGTCTGGAAGAGATCGCTTTTATCGATAAAACTTCCAATTCATTATCATCCCATTATGTCCCCACCGGGGAACACGGGTCTCTTCCCTGAGGAAAATATAGGCCATACTCCACCACGAGAGCCAAGTCCGTATTGCTGAAGCTTTGTAAGATTAGTGGCTTGTCTTAGGGCCCTCGCCCACGGCATCGCTACTAACGCGCGTAGGTCGCTTTTGCAACGCGCGACCGTAGCGCGGCTGTAGCGCTGCTAACGCGCCACCGTCGCGCGTTGCAAAAGCGACCTACGCGCGTTAGTAGCGATGCCGTGGGCGAGGGCCCTTAGGATTACTCAGGCAGCCGTGGCTACGTGACGTCGCTGTCGTTTTCGGCGCTTCGGCTGCTTACGTAAAAGCAGCACCAAAGACAACGTGACTAATGTTGCCTCAACGGAGTCCATCTGGCAACTGTGGCGATTGGAAGCGCGACGGTAGCGCGTTTGCATCGCGACAGTAGCGCTACGGCCGCGCGACTGTGGCGCGTTCGAAGCGCTACGGCCGCGCGACGGTAGCGCGTTCGAAGCGCTACGGCCGCGCAACGGTGGCGCGTTCGCATCGCGACAGAAGCGTGGTTACGTGGGCGAGGGCACACAGCTAGCGACCACATCGCGGCTGTAGCGCGGCGAACGCGCCACCGTCGCGCGGCCGTAGCGCTACAAAAAGCCGCCGTGGGCGAGGGCCCTAACTGACAGAAGTTTTCAAGTTGCTCTAAGGCCTCTGACTTGGCTTAGGGCCGATTTCTGAATTGAGAATTTCACTAAGTAAGTACTTAACTGTAGTACTGTATCGTCAAATTTATTTAGAAAAGAGCGTGACAGCAAGTTACTTAAATATTTACTTAGTGTAAATTCTCAATTCAGAAATTGGGCCTTTCTGGCATCTGCAGCCGGTACAAACTGCTTAACGTGCCTGCTGCCACGTTACAAACGCCAAAACTGCCAATTGTGTACGGAAAATTTAGATATGTAAGCCTTCTAATGCATTTTTCTGATGCGCCTAATAAAGAGTCCTAATATAAATGACAACTTTAGTGCTAGATGCTACCGCACTTTTACACTTAAAAGCAAGACCAAACCAACGTGTTAAGCTCGCGACGAGTGCGATCAGTGCGATCAGTTATTGTGTACGAAATTGTAGCGACGTGTTCACATCGATGCGTCGTCTTGATCGCTACAAGTTCGTACCTAAAAAATGGACGCCACGCGCCACCGCGGACGCGAGTTGGACACGTTGGTTTGGTCAAGCCTTAAGATACTCTCCATCAGTCGCATGAGGGCATTTGAGGCATATAGAAACAAAGGCTGCAAAGTACCACAAAGTAAACTCTGCCACTTTCCCGTGAACTCGGAGCAGCAGCCTTTGAACCCAATATGAGATTTGTATGAGGTTTTAAGTGGTCTTTTGCTGATTTTGTTACTAAATTGAAAAAATGCATAGCTTAAACTCGAAATACACTAGATGGCTCATATTTGGAAAGCATGGCACTTAGCAGCCTTTGATTCTATATGCCTCATTTGTCCTCTTCAGATCGATGCTCTCCCATATACACGGTGTCCCATTTCTCATAGTCGAAACAAAATTTTTGGATGGGGCTGCCTATTCAAATAACCCCCATGTATGCTCTACCAATATCATTATCCTTTCCTGGCACAGGGTATCCTAGTTAGTTAAGTAATTGTGTTGTGAGGAAGTTATTATTATTATTGTCTCTTTCAAACGCACTAAAATTGTAAACAGCAACCAGCGAAATGATACCGAATCATCATCAACCCATGATGTCTCCATCGAGGGGCAAGGGGCTCTTCCCTGAAGAAGGTATAGGCCATACTCCACCACGGGGGCCAAGTCCGGATTGGTGGAGGCTTGTGAGACTAGTGGCTGGTCTTACTGTCAGAAGTTTTCAAATCGCCCTAAGGCCTCTGACTTGGCTTAACGACTGCCATCTATCGACGGCAGCCGGCACCAACTGCTTAACGTGCCTTGCGAAGCACGGAACCGCTCGGAAATGCCACTAGTGTTAGTCATAGACGGTGACCCATCCATGAACTGAACGCGCATGTTGCTTAGCCGTAGTGATCGTTTAAGATCACTCTGTCAGCCCAGGCTACGAGCGAAAACTTATCAATTTCGACTTCCAGAATATCGCCCCTAGCACTTCCACCCTCAGGCGGCGTTTGTCGAATTCCGCGCAACTTTTGCACCGTCTAGAATTTCTTCCAAATTGTTTCCCCTCTAAGTTCCCAAAAGTTATTTATTTGTTTTTTTTTGTAAAGGAGAAATTGATGAGGGATCATTGATCACGTTTTGGTGAAAACAGTTCTACCTAAACAGTAAACAGGCACCAAGATTCTGTTTATACATTGTACCACAATGACAACTGCATGGACATGGCGATTTAGTTTTATTGCCACCTCAAGTCTATGCGCGCACATATATCAAACAATCTAGGCGTCAATGGTGTGAAAAAACGCGTCACGTGACCAAGCCATGTATTCGTCATCATACTACAATGCACTAATAGAATCGAGGCAAGGGACTAGAATCAGTATTTCAGGGCCCTTAGTGCGAGTTTTTTCATTCACTTTCGATAGCGAGAGCGTTTGCAATTTTTGTAGGAGTGACAGAGAGACAAATAGGTGGCGCGCTTTGTCACTCCTATAGAATATGAGTTTACGTTAACGCGATCGAGTAGTTAAAAAAACTCGCACTAAGCACACAGGATTCACTCGCGTGATTCGAGGTTACTGCTTAAATGTATAATAAATTTGCAAAATTAGTAAAGGCATGAAACATTACGAAAACAAGAGACAAACATTGTTTCAGGTCTTTCGTCGATTCAATAACAAGTTGTTTAAAGTCGGTGCTATTGCAAAAAAGATCACGACGAACTGTAACCTACTCCGCTTTCAGGGTTCCGCATCCAAAGGGTAAAACGGATCTTATTATTGAGACTCCGCTGTCCGTCTGTCCGTCCATCTGTAACGGCTGTATCTCATGAACGGGGCTGTATCTTATGAACCGTGATAGTTAGACAGTTGAAATGATGATGGTGTATTTCTATTGCCGCTAAATATTTAAGGGGGCTCCCATACAACAAACAACAACAAAAGGTTGACTGGTGGAAAATGCTTTGTACCAAACATGCGTTTTGTGCAATAAAGAATTTAATAATCTATGGCGCAGTGGTTGGCGCGTCTGCCTACCGTGCGAGGGGTCCCGGATTCGAATCCCGGCTGGGGGCAAAAGAAAGAGTAACCCAGGTCTTGGATGCTTGCATGTTTGTGGCGTCGCTGTTTCTGGTTCCCACGATACAGGGTATCCTAGTGTGGGGCCAGAAGCAATGTAGGTATGTGCCTTCATGTAAATGTAAATAATAAAAAAACGTGATTATTTTTTTGCTGTTTTGGTAGATAATCGTACGGAACCCATCGTGCGCGAGTCCAACTCGCACTTGGCCGGTTTTACTAAGTTAAAAAATAATTAACAGATTCCGACGGAAGCTAAATAAAGGATGATGGGCAAAATGGGCCCACCTCCAAGAAAAATGTCTTGTTTATTAAATTAAAGGTCTATATACATACGTTCATTATCAGGTAGGTGCATACCAGAATTCGCTGTGTGGCTGGAGTTTTTCGAATCAGAAAAAGTTGATATTTTTGGTTATGAATAGAAGTTTTTGGCTTATAAAACCATTTTTTTGCTAATATGTAAACCACTTAATGCTACATCATTTACTGTAATAGTAAATGACCAACCCATTTCAGCTTATGGATGTCGCAAGGGGTGACTTACGGCCATTTAGACCTAAGCACAGACTAAATTGCATGCATGACCTAGACACATCTGGTTGCCCTTTTGGGTTGTCTAGCAATCGCTTCATGTAAAAAACAATCATCATATTCTTGCCCTGTTCCCATTATTTGGGGTCGGCGCAGTATGTCATTCTCTTCCATGCGTCCCTATCACTCGCCATCTCTGCATTCACATTCTTATCACCATATGATCACGCACACAATCCAACCACCTTTTCCTCGGTCTTCCTTTTCCAGCATAATAATATCCATTTGACCATGTAAATATTAGTATTTTCGCCATAAAACTTAGTGTAGTTAGCGCACTAGGAAATTGGGATAATACTAGGATGATGACGTTATTATCGCTCGCTGCCTGAGTGAGATCACTAAGTTTTCGCTCGTAGCCTGGGCTGACAGAGTGATCTTAAACGATCACTACGGTTAAGCAACATACGGCGCGTTCAGTCCATGGATGGGTCACCGTCTATGAATAACGCTAGTGGCACTTTTCCGAGCGGTTCCGTGCTTCGCAAGGCACGTTAAGCAGTTGGTGCCGGCTGCCGTCGATAGATGGCAGTCGTTAACCCAAGTCAGAGGCCTTAGGGCGGCTTGAAAACTTCTGACAGTAAGACCAGCCACTAGTCTTACAAGCCTCCACCAATCCGGACTTGGCCCCCGTGGAGTATGGCCTATACCTTCCTCAGGGAAGAGACCCCTGCCCCTCGGTGGGGACATAATGGGTTGATGATGATGATGATGATGTTAAGAAAAATCTGATAATTGTGTTAGGTACTTGCAGATCGGCTCCAAAACGATCATTAATTTTAATTCTCGTGAAGCGTGCTAGATGAGTGCGCGTGAGGCGATGCTACTGTGGCGACCTCTCCGCCAGCCATGCCACGGATACCGATAGTTATTGGTCTGTTATAAATATATTATTTTCATTCTATAAACCAAAAACTTTTATTTTCCTAGCCTAAAAATCTCAACTTATTATCTTATACAGGATGTAGCATTAGGTGGCTTACATATAAGCAAAACAAATGGTTTTATAAACCATAAAACTTCTATTTATAACCAAAAACATCAACTTTTTCTAAATAAAAAAACTCCAGACACACAGCGAATTCTGGCATCCGCCTGCCCGATAATGAACGTATGTATGTAGACCTTTAATTTAATAAACAAGCCATTTTTATTGGAGGTGGGCCCACGCTTCATACATTTTTGCCCATCATCCTTTATGTTACATTTTGGTTCCGGTCAGGAATTTGTCCGAAAAGCTAAATTGTTTTCATTCGAATCAGAAGAAATTTATCTTTTAAGCGACATTTTCATTAATTAATATTTAAATCGATCATCCATTAATTGACAAAATGATTCGATTACAAAGGAAAGAGAAAATTAATTTAATAAGCATCACACGATCCATTTGAATCGACACCGACGGTAACATCATTAAATCACAAATAACCTTTTGGCGCTTCCGCAAAATATTATGTCGGATGCAACGACCATTGCCTGTATTTCTGGGAGAAAATAAGTTCGTATTATAAAACCAAAGAAAATCACTTGAGGAATTATAAACACTGAAGTAAAAGGGTGCGATGGTAGCCCAGTAGGTAGAACAATGGACTCGGAAACGGGAGACTCAGGTTCGATTCCCAGTGGCCAAAACAATGGTCGAGATTTTGAAAAGACTAGTGCCTTGGCGTAGCAGGGTAAAAGCTTATACTCAGCAGTGGGCCCTATTAAATGAATAATTAATTCATTCCTTAGATATGCAAGGTTCCTAATGTATTGTTTTTTTTTTCTGGTGTGTACAATAAAGAGCTCTAATCTAATCTAAATCTAATATTATATTGATGAACCGGGGATGCTGCGCAGATAACCTCCACGTGTACCCTTCTGCTTCCGTTCCCTCTGATTCAATCTGAAACAGATGGAAGGGCAAGTGGTGGGGTCGGTTGCGCCCTGAGCGTTAGTCAGTAACTTCTCCTTGTGGGATCCTGTTGGCTAGCGGCAAGTAATCTGGCAGTAGGGGTCGCCTGGGCCCTGTTTCATACTGGGGCCAGGTATGGGGGGCTACATCGCAAGGAGTATGCGCGCCCCGAACTAGAGTGGCCGCAGTATGAAGCGGGACCCAGACGACCAGGTGGGGAGTAGGGCGGGTGTCGTCGCTCGGGGAGCGAGCGTGCACACCCTGGACTAGTGTGGACCTGGACTAGAGTGACCCACCGCCCATCATTACGGCGAGTCGGAAGGCACCCTCGAGTGTTCCCGGGGTACCTTCTAGCACAAACATAGGGAGCTCGCACGCTCACTCTCCTCCTTCTCTACTTTCAGAGAAGCGCTGGAGAACAACGCGATGGGCGACGCCGCGTCGTGGCGTCCGTCCTCTTGCCCCGTTGCATGAGCTTGGGAGCGTTGGGGCGCCGCGAGGGAGCGTATTGGGGCCAATCTGGTCACCCACCAGTAGAGTCTGCCACGGGACACCCTCTTGCCGGGTTACAGTGAATTAACCTGTGGCTTATTCTGTGGCTCGGAAGTTGATGAACCGATGGAGACTGTCAGTATCGTGGCAAGGGATAGTCTCCGGTCTCTGCCTATCCCTCCGGGTTATAGGCGTGAGTTTGTGTTATGGACTCTTTTCTTAGAATGAATATAAAGATAGCGCTAACATCTTTACAAAAATGTACACAATTGTATCTGAGCTGTATGTTACCATATCAATCGCCACCGCCATCTATAACGATGCATGCTTTAAAATGACTCCACATAAAGTTTTGTATGGATAGCCATAGCCTGAAGGAAAAATTACAAATGGATTCTTATATCTAAGTAGTGGCATGTAATCGCTTAGAGCAGTTTCTTCCAGCGTTTAAATGTCCAAGACAGCGTTAGTGGCGTTTCGCATCAATGTAGCCAGAGCATTATATACAAAGTTTCCACAAAACCGGCTTTCGCTATAAGTTGTTGTTGTGGATTGATACACCTTACAACTTATAATGAGATTCGAGTCCATTGCGGACGTGAATTTTCCCTCTAAAATTGACTTAGCGGAAGTTAGCCTCGGTCTGTCCCAGGTTAATCAGATTGGGAGCAAAAAAAACTTAGAAAAGCTTTCGTTGTTCTGCAAAATGGAGGCTCCGTACCTTTTCTACTACCGTTGCACATTTACGAAAATACCTTCACACTTCCCCGTGAGTTCGACGAATTTCGTGATGACTTCTGTGGCGCAGCCGTTAACGAATCTGCCTACAATGCCAGAGGTCCCGGGTTGGAATTCCGTCTAGGGATAAGAAAACAAAAAAAAAACCCAGGTCGTGGATGTTTAGATGATTGTAATGTAGCTGTTTCTTTCGACACAGGGTATTATACTGTGGGGCCTGAAGTGATTGTGTGTGCTGATGCCTGTATGTAAATGTTTTTGATGCCACAAAAGAATCGTCCCATCCCTCTCTTGTGCAGTGGACAAAAAGGGGATGGCGCGAGTCTCGTCGGACTGAACATATGTGCAGAAAAAAGTCAACGTGAAGATCAGGCAGAGCTGAAAGTCGGAAATTGGTGTTTCACGGTCCAGGAATAACAAATTACCTCGTTTCCCTCCACTGTTTGTCTAGAGATTTTTATTCTAGACCCCACTGGGAGCGCAGTTTTTCTACACTTTTTTTTTTCATTTTTTTTCTTGGATAGAGAAATGCCCACTCCACTTTATTTAAATAAATACTTAAATTTTATTAAGGGTATGTTTCACAATCTGCAGATAAAGTTCCGGATAAGCCATCCGCAACCAGGGCTGCTGTTTGTTCTAAATTTGAAGCCATAAACGAACACATGCAATATAGGAAAATTCAATTAAATTTAGAACAAATGGCAGCCCTGGTTGCGGATAGCTTATCTGGAACTTTATTTGAACATTGTGAAACAGGGCCTACATTTGACCCTTATTTGGCAAAACATCGTAAGCGCCAATTTTAAGAAAATATTGTTTTTGTCGTAACCTACGCAGTTTGATGCCGACTACAAAATATGTTCAAATTGTAACGGTTTTTCAATCAGAAAAAAAGTTACAAACCATTTAGTGTTTTATCGTAATGTCCCAATATTCAAATTCAATAGCGTAATCGCCACAAAACATTATATCGTAACCACCAAAAAAGGTTCATACGCTAAAAAAAGTCATTTTTCTTTATCGTATACGCCATGTCTGAAAAAAACGTCACATACGTTACCGCACGAGAGTAAATTAGACGTTTCGAGTTCAAATTCTGAGCAACCAGCTGGCTTAAAACGGTGTCAATCAGTCGACATAACGTGGCTAGCGTGCGTACTACTATTTGATCCCAAAAGAAAACTTAAATTTAGGAAGCAAAACTGCGTTAAAAGTGGTATTTGATTGGTTACAGATAACTCTCACTGCTATAATTTATTTTGCTTACTATCGCTTGCGTGATTAGCAGGCAAGGCTTAAAAATAACAATTTTTACCTATCCGTAAGAATTTGGACGCTCTTGCGCGATTACCGGACAAGTTTAGTACTATAATTGCAAATTGCTGGGGCTCTTTCTGTGTGGTCAGAGACCCTCTTCAAGTTAATATTCTTTTCTACTGCCTCTTTAGTTCAGTCATCATTCAGCCACTAGAAGTCCACTGCTGGACATAGGCCTCCTCCATGGATTTCCAAAAAGACCGGAGCGGCTTGCATCCAGTGTCTTCCTGCCACTTGGATAAGATAGTCTGTCCATCTTTTGGCTGGTCGTCCTACGCTGCGCTTGCCGATGTGTGGTCTCCATTCGAGCACTTTTTGGCCCCATCGGCCATCAGTTCTGCGTGCTATGTGCCCCGCCCACTGCCACTTCAACTTACTCATCCGGTGGGCTATGACTTTCGTTTGTCTACGGACCTCATCATTTCTGATTCGGTCTCGTAGAAAAATTCCGAGCATAGCCCTTTCCTTAGCTCATTGCGTTACGTTTAGATTTTTTATGAGGCCCATAGTAAAATACCTAGTTGTATAATTTTGTTTTGAGTGATTGAGGTATATCGGAGGAAAATACTTTTCTAAGCTTCCTGTATGCTGCCCAGCTGAGTTGGATTTGACGAAGTTGGCCCGGCCTAGTTGGACTGTATGTTCTAAGTAGACGTATTCGTCTACAACTTCGAGAGTCGAGTTCCCTATTATTATTGGGGTTCGACATGTTCGACATGACCTTCGTTTTGTCCATGTTCATTTTAAGGCCCACCCGTTGAGAGACTCAACTGAGGTCTGGGAGCATTATGCCGAGGTTCTCCAGCGTCTCTGCCATGACTACTATATCGTTGGCAAATCGAACGTGACTGATGTACTCGCCATTGATCTTCCATCTTCACGCCTCTTTTCTGTGGAATTCTGCTTCTGTACTCCGACCGACCTGGTGGCGTTGTGGTACAAGCACCTCGATATACCGATAGTCAATTCGGCAACACTGGAGATACTCGAGCACCTCCCGTGTCTCGATCGAATCGAAGGCAATCGATGACATGATAGAATTAAATTAAAAAGATGAGAATGAGATAATCGTATTCGAAACAGATGGTAATGATAACAATAACATTATTTTCAAAAATTCAAAGACCGGTTAACTGCAGTGATTCTGAAGTATCTACGGCGTCTTCGACCATCAAATTAATCATTCAAGAAACAGAATGTAAATCCTTTACGTTGAAAAAAAAATTCTGACTGAGGGCTATTGTTACTATGGTTAGGTTTTAAATAATGTTTAAAAGTTTACTAATTATTTTGTATCCTTTATAGAAGTGATAAAATTTATGGTTGTTTATTTATCTTTAGGTACAATAGATAAAAGTAATTTGAAATAAGTGATTTAATTTAAGTTTATTATTTTACCTATGCACAGGTATGTGTTTTTATAAAATAAAACATCTTATTATAAATATTATGTCATTTAACTGCACTATTTCGTTTTTTCTACAATTATACGATACAATTAGGCAGCAGATTTATTAAGTATAATTAAAGTATAAATGACATCGTATGCGACATTACACAAAATTGCCTCATATTTTAATGTCGAAAACTAGCGTATGCGCCATTATTACTTTAACCCTAGACACCTAACCTTCGTCGAAACGACGAGTACGGCACAAAAATATCGCCGTCTCTTTTTGGCGCGTGCGCCGATCGCCGTGACTTCGATTGTCAACTCAGTCTTCGCCGAGCTCTTTCGAGAGGCAACCGGGTCCGGCGAGTAAGTACATTTTATTTTGAGATATAGCAAAAGTGGTCGTCGTTTCGACGAATGGTTAGGGTTTGTGTATATTTTTGTTATTGGTGTTTATTTTCTTTTTTGCAGTTTTTATCATGTCTTCAAGAAGGTTGCTGTCTGATGAACATATTACACGTTTATTATTGGATGAGGAGGATGTTAGTGCCTCGGAGGGGTTATCTGATAGCGAAATTTAAGACAATGTGGAGTTTGATGATGTACAAAGCGACACTCAAGATGAGTCTTCCGATCATGAAGATAGCCTCTTGAACACTCAAGACCGCTCTTCACCTTCTCTGCTGGAAAATGCGCTGGAGCCCCAAACACATCCTGCTCCATCGCAAGAGACTTCCGGTACTGACTCATCTATCTTGACCTTCTCACGTGGCAACGTCCGGAGTCGCTCCCGTCACGTTTGGGCTACCAGCAAAGGGCATAGTTCAAATAGAACAGCTGGAATAAATATCGTACGTGTTGCCAGAGGACCTACTCGTGCTGTAAGTGATATAGTGGATCCATTATTATTATTCGAACAGTTCATGACTAATCAGATATTTGAAGAAATTGTCAAGTGGACGAACTCCGAAATTTCGATGAAAAGGCAAAACTATGAGCAAAATAACTCTACGCAGAATGACACAAGCAAAGAAGAGATCAGAGCTCTCATGCCAGGTCAATCTAGCAATGACCTTCAATCAGTTGAGGCACCAAATCCCAGAAAAAGAAGAGTTTGCGGCATCTGCTCTTACAAAAAAAGGCGCATGACAAAGGCCTCATGCTCAAAATGCAACACTGCGATTTGTGGTGAACACAAAGTGGATTTCTGCGTACGATGCGCTTCCAAAAATTAGTTTTAGTATTTTTTTCTAAACGATAAGACTGTTATAATTAAGTTTCGCCAAAGAGAAAAAGGCTATTTTTGTTACTTTTTTTTATTTTTATTTTCTAAGCATGTGATCTCATTTTGTTCTCAAAATAGGAGTTCTTTATAAAAAAGTTATTTATAAGAAATATATTTGTAATAAAGTATAAATAAATTGTTTTATTTACTACATTAATACATGTTTAACGTACCTATGTATAAAACGTAACGAAAATA
Organism: Yponomeuta plumbellus; assembly: GCA_947310845.1. Lineage (NCBI taxonomy): Eukaryota > Metazoa > Arthropoda > Insecta > Lepidoptera > Yponomeutidae > Yponomeuta > Yponomeuta plumbellus. The sequence goes on from OX371194.1 coordinate 17,032,307, forward strand.
TATATTTCTGCATGATATTATACACCCCAAAAAGTGCTCGTCGAAACGACGAATGGTTAGGTTTAAAGGGGTACGTCCGAAGGTTAGGTGTCTAGGGTTAAACCATGTGGTTTCATTGTTTTCTTAATGTTTAATGGATTAACGCAACGAAAAGTAAAATTTCTTACCTGAGACGTACACCCGTAGCTTTACTAGATTTCAAGTAAATTGAAAAAAATCGTCTACCGTAAAATTTGCTTTTTGTCGCTTACGATGTTTTGCCAAATATTTAATATACCCCATATTAAATACATGGATGGTGTTGCAACAAGACCTCAAAATTTAAATAAAATGGTACTAATGATGACGACAAAAAAAATCCAAAAAAGAAATGATATGATAAAAGTTCATATATCGTTAATGGTTGTTCAACCGCTCTAATCGCGATTATTTGTTAAGAAAGCGTTAATAACATTAATAACATTTACATACAGGCATAATGCACGTACATAGCTTCCGGCCCCACACTAGGATACCCTGTGTCGTGGGACGTCACAAAAATGTAAACATCCAAGACTTCGGTTTCTTTTTTTTTGTTCCCAGCCAGGATTCGAACCCGCGACCTCTTGCATGGTAGTCAGATACGCTAACCGCTGCACCACAGAGGTCGTCGATTGGAAATTAGAAATTAGCAATTGGAAATTAGGATAAATATCATTACTTGCTATTAAGCCGTTGAACATACCTATGATTACTTAATGTTATGCTGGGTTTACTTCGAATAACCTATAGAAACTTTGGTCTACATAATGATTTTCTACTGGTTGACACTCACACTGCAGATGGAGACCACTTGGACGCTACAGTGCCTGGTACAATGTTTTGAGATTGAATAGACTTACCTAACACAGGGCGTTTCAGTGCATGGATAGGTGACTGTCTATGACTAATTTTTCCGAGCGGTTTCGTGCTTCGCATGTCACGCTAAGAAGTTGGTGCCGGCTGCCGTCAATAGATGGCAGTCGTTAAACCAAGTCAGAGGACTTAGGGCGGCTTGAAAAGTTCTGAAAGTAAGACCAGCTACAAGTCTTACAAACCTACTTCAATCCGGACTTGACCCCCGTGGTGGAGTGGCCTATATCTTCTTCAGAGAAGAGACCCGTGCCCCTCGGTGGGGACATAATGGGTTGATGATGAGGCTTGCCCAGCACCTTTAACATCCTGACAGCTTATTCGGTCTAGACCACCGAAAAGAGAAGTCAATATGTTGGTGCCAACCAAGGCGCAGGTAAGCATAAACTCTGCATAACCATCGTGAATTCGCTTTATTTACTACGTTTACCTCAGATGACCTCTTTCGTTTCAGATCGCGGATCAGCGCGCTTGTGCTGAGTAATTCTGCCACAATGAATGTCTTGTTCAATGGCCCAAGGGACCCTAAAACCTCCCGCCGCAAAGTTTCGCAAAAAGATACAAAGAATCTAAATGTTGCTCCGTCCCGTTCTTCATTTTATCTTTCAGACATCGTCGTGCGGACAGGTTGGGACGTCTTTTTAAAGTGCTCATTTTAGTCTTAGTTCCGAATTCGAATTCTTACTTTGTCTAAAGTTGTTACTTTCTGTCAAGTCTTAACATTTGTCTTACGTTATTGTATTTGCCAATATTTTAGCCTTTTCAAATCGTTCACTAATATTAGTAAATATTTGTTAGCTCCCACACAACACAATCACTTGATCTGGTCATAAACTAGGATACCCTGTGCTATGGTACCAGGGAAGGACATTACAAACATCGAAAAATACCCACCTCTTTAACAACTGTCATTTGGTCAAGGCTCATATTAAGAAAAAAATTGCATATAAAAAAGTACCAAATTCCATAGTCATCGCTCAGATCATCGCTGTCTAAGGAACCTTTACCTAGTATACTACCTATGTTTTTTATTGGATAGCTCTAATTTGCTCTCTATTTCTCGTGCAATAATAATACGTTTATAAATTGTTATGATCGTTAGAATCGCTCGTAGCCGGGGCTGCCTGAGTGATCTTAAACGATCACTAAGGTTAAGCAACATACGGCGCGTTCAGTCCATGGATGGGTCGCCGTCTGTGACTGACGCTAGTGGCATTTTTCCGAGCGGTTCCGTGCTTCGCAAAGCACGTAAAGCAGTTGGTGCCGGCTGCCGTCTATAGATGGCAGTCGTTAAGCCAAGTCAGAGGCCTTAAGGCGGCTTGAAAACTTCTGACAGTAAGACCAGCCACTAAGTCTTACAAGCCTCCACCAATCCGGACTTGGCCCCCGTGGTGGAGTATGGCCTATACCCTCCTCAGGGAAGAGACCCGTGCCCCTCGGTGGGGACATAATGGATTGATGATGATGATTTTATTTAATTTAAGCTCACGCCTGTATCCTAGAGGGGCAAGCAGGAGACCAGGGGCTGCCACCTGCCACGATCCTGACAAATCACTTTCGCCTTATAGACATTCATTTGCATATCAGTTTCTGAAAAAATTTTGATGATGAAAAAATTGTTAACAGGTGTCGGTTGACCAAACTGCTTAGAAAATAAACAAATGACAAATTTTAGCGCTGTGAGTTTTGTCACCCGTTATCATTTTGTCGGCTTTAGCTGCATATGTTATTGTTTATATTATACTTTATTAATCTAATATTAAAAAATGTCCAATCACTGTGTTTGTTATCGGAATCCATAGAAATGTTTTTACCAATTCTTATGATATTTTTTGTGATTTGGTAGGTCAGAAAATAGGCTATTTTATTAAATAGCCAGCAAAACAACATTTGCTGGATCAACTTGTTTATTCTTCTTCTTCATTCAGCTCTTCTTTGGTCCTTTAACTCCTAAGGGAGCATAGGGCCTTAACCAGGCTTACACCTTTGACGGTCGTTCGCGGCAGCTTCCAATTCAGGCCAGCTAGTCCCGATTGACTTGACCTCTTGGGCTATAGATCTTTTTCGGGTGCCCTAGGCCGTCCCCTACAACCTTCCGCTGGATCAGGTAGTACGGTCGGGGTCTAAAAATGTTTACCAGTTTTCAAACTTGATTCTTTGTCGCAAGATGTGCATTATAGTCTTTAATGCTTTAAAAATGTACTTATTACCTCGATTCTAAGGGACTTCATACACGGCAGCTATAATATACCTACATTACATCCCAAGATGTATAGCTTAGAGACCACTCAGTACCTTTAAGATACGAAGATGTAAAGATGTATATTATAGCTGTCGTGTATGGTCTCCTGAAGATTTCTATGGAAAGAGGTAATGAGATATATCGTGCTATAATATACGTCTTTACCTTATAGCCGCCGTGCGTGGAGTCCCTAACAAGTATCTAGACTCATTTCTTATTTTAAAATTATTGCATTTGTTAAAATGACACTGATCAAAACTCTGTCAAAATAGAAAGTTTGACAACATATTGAATACTATTTTTACAAAATAAATATAATAAAATCTCCTTGAGGGAGCGAAGAAGGTTTGCTCTAAGCTTTGAGAGGTTGGTACTCTTTATTCTGAGCTTTATCTAAGAAGGAATACCATAGAAGGAGGCTTAAATAAAAAGTAACATCTGTATAGCTGTCCTTGTTACTCCTACGATAAATCTCTGTGCCAGAAATAGACAGCTGTAGTGTACTCATGCACTCAAAACCTTACCTTAGTACACGGTTGCCACAGATTACAGAACAAAGCCAAAATCGATAGGGCTGGGACAAACACCATAAAGATGTCGATATTATTTATTCCGATCTACATAATCTGTGTATATTTTTAAATCAAAGTTGGTAATTAAGTATTAATATTAAAAATCATACCTCTTTTTTCACAATATGCAAAAAGTATCTTTTCAATAAAATGTTTAAAAGTGATTTTTCGGACCCATGGCTGTGAACCAAAAAACCTATGACTAAATTCCATTATTCCAATTCCAATTAATTTTAATTACAGTCATGGATGGGCCTTTAAAATCACTTTTATCACCATTATCTATCTATCTAATTATCAATGTATTTATCTCTAAAAAAATATAATTTTTCCCTTGGTGGTGCTAGTGAACCAGCTGGAACCCCTTAAGGCTATGTTATTATGTGCTAAGTGTGGTACATACCGTATAAGTTACAATAAATATTCATAAGTAACAGTAAATAATTCTACATCAGGTTTTCAATAACTAAATGGGACTAATAGGGCTATAGCGAATCGAAGAAAGATTTTACGGAGTTATGTGATAACATGGCAAAAAGTATATGCGAATAGAGAACCTTTTTTTTTTAATCTGATTGCAAATCATCAATAATCACCAATATAAGAAAGTATAATGAATAAAACAAGACCAAAATAAGAAAAACTATTTAATATATTACGTACTAGCTGTGCCCCGCGGTGTTACCCGCGGTTCATCGATTTTCCCGTAGGAATAAGATATTTCCCCGCGGTAAAACGTAGCCTATGTTTTAATCCAGGGTATCGGCTAACTCCATACCAAATTTTATTAAAATCCGTCCAGCCGTTTCAGCGCTAAAGACTGACAAACACACACACAAACTTTCACGTTTTAAATATTAGTGTGATTTGTTTCCAATAAATAGGTACCTACCACCTAGCATAGCTACTCAAGGCACGTTCGATGAAAAAAAAAATTAAAAACAAAACGATTTATTGGTACAAGATTATTTGGCATCAAATAAAGTACGTAGTTTCAAGCTTTTCACATAAAAAGTGGCAGGTTGCAGCTCAATGGAGAAGAAACAACACGTATTACTATAATGTATATGTTTTTATCCCTGACTTCTGTCTTACAAGTACCTATAGTCTGTAAAATATAGGTTGAGCTCCGCGACAGCTGTCAAGGACATTTGTGTTCATGAAGTTTTGAATTTTTTCACGGTATATTTGTACTGTGAAAATTACGTACTTACTGCACACAATTCGATGTCTAAGCAATTTCGTAACCTAGCCCTGTCAGTATGACAGCTGTCGTGGAGCTCAAAAAATGTGTCAGCCATAGTGTAAAAGATAATATTTTATGAAATTAAACTGAAATCAGCTTGGTTGCAGCTCACGAACGTTGTCCATTTCCACGGAGGTCGCAACCTAAAAATTGTTTTTATTTAAGTACTTCACGTTGATTACTTCCACATAAAAAATAATAAAAATCACTTGCACCAGAATCAGACTATGATAGTATTAAAGTAGCTATGACCTTTAACTGCTAAACGTTATCCAGGATAGAAAAAAACACCCAGTCAGGGAATAATCAGGGAAAAATTCTACAAGTGATATACGGCGCCTTGCGGGTTGGAACCGACAACCTGTTTATCCAAGTGGAGTAACCAATAGACCAACGAGACCGTCGGGTCTCATGTGAAATTCCTGATGTATATAGATACAGTAAAACGTGCACCTCAGTCGACATAATTGTGCAGCATGTAGACTTTATTTTGTTTTTAGTGTATCATTATAATGTATAATTATAACCTTACCAATGATCTGCGGGCTAAGGAAAAGCGTAAAGTAGGTACGGCACTTGTTTCCAATCTACGCCACTTGCTATTGTTTATGAAACAGTCGCTTGCTGCAAATGCGGTGTAAATTTTTCCAAGACTACTTTATACGTGATACTGCGTCATCGACATTTGTTATTTTGTGCTGTCTTCGGGTAACCTGCAATAGATAATTAACAATTAAAACAACTATACAAACGCAAGAAATAACTAAATATGTTCTACGAACTATCGATAATTTTTTTCACTGAGAAAGTGGGAAACTCCCATCCCTATTCCCCTACAACAAACAACAAACTTGTATTATGATATATATCGAAAATATCACAATAATCATGATGAAAACACCATTCTCTAATAGCTAATTTGCAATTCTAGTAGCCCATAGTTGAAATCTTAGAGAAAATACTCTTTTAGGTACACAAAATTGAGACATACCGGTGGAAGCTGATGAATGTTGTTTCATTATCTTCTCGGGAAGAATGAGATATACATTCTAACACAACACACGCCAAGCCGATGGTTACTTATACTATATACCATGAGATTCCACTAAAGTTCACTTAAAATGGTTCTCTAATAAATATAAAATACACAATCTTCTGGAAAACGGCGCACTCCCAAACCTCTTGTCAAACACACTGCCAAACATAGAACATCCTCTACCAAATCAATGTCATTGGGCGCCACATTGCATGCCGTCATTTTCTGAGCCGTTCTAATTTGGTAGCGTAATGGTAACCAAAGGTAACCAACTGACGTTTAAGGGTTGTACGCTCGAAAAAAGCAACAAAGACACGACTATATTTTTCTCTTTCGAACACGTAGCTTGCTGCTATTTAACTTAACAAAACAGACTATGTGGCACGTGTTCATTTTTTAACGCTCCTTCTATGGTATTCCTTCTTCTGAGAGCTTTATGCTTTATCTAATCAAATCAATGGGTACAGTGCCACCGCCTTTGTACATCATCATTTGTTATTTAAGTTATTTTTTCTGTATTATTTTGTGCAATAAAGCGTAACAAACAAACATCTTATCTGTTCAGTTGATAGCGGCGCTAGTGGAGAATTTAGTAGGAACATTTAACAAAATTTGCCTAAAATTAGAATATTTTAACCCGTCTTTTGATTGCAATGAAAATATATCTATAAATCTTAGTAAGTGAAGAAATAAAACAAAAAATGGGGGAGCAGGATTTACAATTAGTTAGTTAGTTACAATTTTTCCCACCTGAACAGATAATTTGGTGGTGCTGTACAAATATCGACCTTGTGTCGTATAATTGTCTCTACAATTATGAACCTTAAGGTGGTAAACATTTTCAGACCCCGACTGTAGCAAATAAACACAATTTTAACCTTGAAAATACTAATTCTTTTTGATTGTTATCTTCAAGGTCAGATATTAGGAGATTAATACCAGAAAAAAGTATTGACTATTGACGGCAATAAATTTTTTTCTTCCGAACATGATGCTGAGCTGCTGGCCATCATAGAAATGGTTTAGATGTGGGATAAACATTTAAACATTTTACATAGAGGCACATACATTGCTTCTGGCGCCACACTGGAACCGTGTCATGGGCACCAGAAACAGCGACATCACAAACATGTAAATGTCCAAGACCTGGGTTGTTTTTTTGTCTTCAGCCAGAGTTCCAACCTGGAACCTCTCGCATGGAAGGCAAATGCGCTAACCGCTCCGTAACAGAGGGATGGTGCCATAGAACCAATATTTTTGCATGGTGGGGCCCGTATGAAGTGTTTTCTATTATTACATGGGATTAGCGTCATCCTCTATACACCCTATAGATTTATAAAAGATCACTATAATTATACATACCGAAAATTAGTACTGTTGTTCGGACCTTCTTAAATTTATATTAAAACACAACATAAATATTTGGTGGAATGTGCGTAAGTAATTAGAAACGGGCGTTGAAAGAAGGACCCTAATAAGAGCGAATGGTCTGCAAAACAAATTGTAACACCGCAGTAACAAATGTAATGAAACGTTACGTTATCAGCAACGGCCGCCCAATACATTAGAATTTAGAAAGCCCCATTTACACGCCTCCTTGTAGTACTCTTCGTCGCTTTACTTTCCTTCACATCTTCTCTACCCAGTGAATCAAATGTGACTCGGAAGAGTGTATTGGAGTAAGTCCGTAAGTCACAGAGTCATGACTCATTTGGAATTCTAGTTGTTGATGCAGTGGATTTGCAAAATGGATGTTATGGAGACAGGTAAGTGTTAAGTTGATTTCAAAAAAATATTACATAGAGAGTTGAATTATTTATTTTGTACTTTGCACGCTCCCAATGAAAAACAAATATATTTATTTATATTTTGACACACAGCAATACATTTTCTCGTGTGCGTGTGCCAATTAATGGAAAAGACCTCAAGTTTAGCATACGATGTAGAGTCTTTCTTTAGGATAAATACTCTATCGCTCGATATAGTCTACTCATTCATCTGAATTTTTGATTCATCAAAATATTCATTGCTAGTTTCTAAATTCAGAACTTCACTAACCTCACTCTAATATTTTTGTGCAAGAGTAGAAGCGTGGGCAAGTACCGCGTTAAGACGCATTGCTTTCCCTGCCGTGGCAGCAAGCATTGTATCCAACCACAAAACCTCAAAAGGGTCACGCACTATACCACCTCCATTCATTCTCCTAAAAACCTGACCGAGGAAATTAATACCATCGCCGATTCAATTCCGTCTGGAAGCCTTTACAATTTAATTATACGGCGAACATTTGACTCCGTGAGTCATTCCACGGCTAACTTTGGCACTCTTTACACCTTTCTAATTTGACAGGCGATATGGTGCCGGGAGAGGTGTCTAGATTAATTGGCACGAGTTAATTGAATTCGCTTGAAACTGAGATGTCTGAATCGAAAGGATCGCCGTTAGGTTAATTCAAGGATTGGCAGGAGCCATTTGAAGGTATCTTTGCCCTTCAATTAACTTGCCAACGTCATTTGATGACGCTTTCTTTAATAAAATGTCGGTACATCTTAGCAAATATTAATTGTTGTGTAATGATATAGTATAAACATAATGAATTTCACACTTATGTACCTCTGTAAATACATCAAATTATGGACACCGAAACACAAAGACGCAAACAAATGAGTCCACACAGAAACATAGATATCATACATTTAACTTTTTATATCTCTACACCCTTAGGGACTTCACACACGGCAGCTATAATATACATTAATGTACATTACGTCACGGGATGTATAGCTTTACATTATATTAAAGTATCACACACGCAACAGGTAACGTAATGTATATTTCGCTACATTTCGTTGGCATCCGTCTCGATGGACGCACTTCCCGGCTGCTAAGATGTTATACAGGGTGTTTAATTTTTTTGTTGATTTTCTTACGGCCGATTTCTGCCTTCATCATCAACCCATCATGTCCCCACCAAGGGGCACGGGTCTCTTCCCTGAGGAAGGTACAGGCCATACTCCACCACGGGGGCCAAGTCCGGATTTCTGCCTTGTGTTGACATTAATATAGTATAACTGTTGATCTGATTTAATATAAACAGGCCATCTACAATATCCAAACAGGCCGACTTTTGTATGCCAGAGACTGGCGCAGACATGTATGAAAGATCGAGTAAACTTTTAAGAACTTATTGTACCATCATCATCAACCCATTATGTCCCTACCGAGGGGGACGGGTCTCTTCCCTGAGGAAGGTACAGGCCATACTCCACCACGGGGGCCAAGTTCGGATTGGTGGAGGCTTGTAAGACTAGTGGCTGGTCTTACTGTCAGAGTTTTCAAGCCGCCCTAAGGCCTCTGACTTGGCTTAACGACTGCCATCTATCGACGGCAGCCGGCACCAACTGCTTGACGTGCCTTGCGAAGCACGGAATCGCTCGGAAAAAATGCCACTAGCGTTAGTCACAGACGGTGACCCATCCATGGACTGAACGCGCCGTATGTTGCTTCACTTCATGATCACTCAGGCAGCCCAGGCTACGAGCGATTGTACCATGTTTGCCTACAAATATATATTTTTTTATTTTGTTGTCTCATCAAATTTCTCAGAAAAAAGCGTGACAGAACGTTACTTAAGTATGTATTTACTTACGTGAAATTCTCAATTCAGAAACCGGCCTTTAGCGAGACTATTTAGACAGGACTACAAGTGATGAATTATTTGAGGCAGGACTCTGAATTATGTGTAACGTTTAGCGAAATAAGACTTCAAGTGGAGTTTTTGAATCACCAAGAAACTTTTTGAACACCCTTTACGAAGGAAGATATATCGTAATATACGGAAAGGTATTGGGAGGTATTGAAAGGTATAGGAAGGTAAATATACATCTTCGTATCGCTCAGTACCTTTAACGAACGAAGATGTAAGGATGTATATTATAGCTGTCGTGTGTGGTCTCCTGGCGATTTCTATGGAAAGATGTAATGAGATATATCGTGCTATAATATACATCTTTACCTTATAGCCACCGTGTGTGGAGTCCCTTATTATTGCGATATAAACATAAAATGGACACACTTAAAACCAGCGTCGTAGTTTCTATTTTAAAATCAGGCAGTAAAGCACGCTTCCTATTAGAAAAAAAAAATTTTATTTGTTAATTTAATTTAATTTTTATTAATTTTTATGATCAATGTATTGTATGTTTATTACAATTTAAATAGTAAATTAATTGCCAATATATGGCAATTTTAGTTAAGCTATGAGATTCTTTTTCGTGTTTTGGATGCAATTTTTGGCAATAAACTTTTAATTCATATTCTTAAATAATGAAAATCAGAATGAAACTCTCTAATCAAAGACAGAATTTATTTCATTAAAATCATAACTTCAAAGCTCTTGCTAAGTAAAACGTAGGCACTTAACTCAATAATGAGAGAAAATTAGGGAACTCCCGTCGCAAGTCCCCAGGAAAAATAGCTTGGGAACGGATCCTTGCCTGAAATTAAATCTTGCATGTCCAAAATGGCAGTGCGATACGCACAAATTACAGTATAAAATAAATTACTTCGCGACCTCATTAACAAGAACGTTTTTAGGCGTAAATTTACGGTATCGCCCCGGAATGTTTTAAGAAAAGCTCCTCCCATACTTCACTCTAAATGGTTTTGTTTACTTATTTGAACTAAACGCTTCAGACATTCGAAATTGCCCACAAGATACTGCAACTTGGCATCTACCTATACATTAACTTTGAATTATAAGATCAGAATAATAATGAAAAACTAGTGAAAAATATTTTGATATAATTGGAAATTTTCAGAGATAAAATAATTATAAGTATTAGGTAAACATTTTGACATTTTTCAATATTTACAGGCACATACATTGCTTCTGGCCCTTTCCTTTTCCATTCTGTTTTTATAATGGGTCTAAAGCTTTTCTGTTCACGGGAAAATATGTGCGTAAATTGTGTCGTCCTGTTGCTAGTGATGATTGTAATATATTTATTATGAAAAACGTTTGAGCGATCTCGTGAAAAATAGTTTAAAAGCTTAGGATTTGATGGAAAAACTATTTATTGCAAACTACAAGCTTTAAGACTTACTTGTCAACTTTGAGATATTTTTTACTCTTAGCTTACATAAGTTTTTGCATTTGTGAGATCCTCAAAATCTTTCATTTTTAGGGTTCCATACACAAAGGGTAAAAACGAGATCCTAATACTAAGACTCCACTGTCTGTCTCAGGCTGTATCTCATGACACATTATATCTAAATCGTCTGTGAAAATGTATGCTCTAAAAAATGTTCACAGCCGATTTAATTCTGTTGTCGCTATAACTTAAGATGCCTCTAAACGGGCCATGTTTTGCTGCACTTTCAGCAAATAATTTCCCGGCCATCACAAAAATATTTTAACGCAACTGATGGCCGAGCAAGCTATGGCTGGGCCATGTGTTGCAATATGTCTGCAATATTAAGGTCTACTATGCAGACTCCTAGATAGGCTTCCAACGGGCCATGTTCTACTGCAATTAGTGGTCGCACTATTGACAGCTAAAAAAAATGTTGGATAAATATCGATCGCTCAGCGATCGTTCCTATAAACCTACCTAAACCTTCGAACTTATAAAAACAATACCGGCTATATGTGGCCATACCAAAAATTTTAGCTACATGGCCGGGCCGTTTGTGAAATACCAGCCACAAATTGCAGTAAAACATGGCCCGTTTAGAAGTCCCATAACAACAATCCCTAAAAACAAAATAAAATAAATATATAACATAACATAACATTTACATACAGGCACATACATTGCTTCTGGCCCCACACTAGGGTACCCTGCGTCGTGGGAACCAGAAACAGCGACGTTACAAACATGTAAACATCCAAGACCTGGGTTTCTTTTATTTATTTTTTTCCCCCAGCCGGGATTCGAACCCGTCAAGGGGGCTGCCATACAACAAAGGCAATTTTTTGACGTGTTTTGCACGAAACCCTTTATGTGCGAGTTCGTCTCGCACTTGTCTGGATTTTAGTAACGTGATAAAAGGTCTACCTATAGTTTCAATGCAATTTCACTCAAATTATGTTGCTCGCTATCAAAATGAAACAAATTCGAATCTGCGATGTAAACAAAAATTTATTTCTTAAGTTTTTAACCTTAATTTAAATATATTTTACCATTATATTAACTCACTAATTAGACGAGAAGTTTTAAATAGATTTTCAATTATGTAGCTAATGAAAATGTTGGTCTATCGGGATAATTAAAGGACTGATATTTTATACATTCAAAGTAGGTATTACGTTATTTACAAGCACTTTATATACACTGTACAAAACATTGTTCTCGGAACGTTCACAGGCTTACACCCGATACGAATTTCAAGTATTGTATTGGAGAAATGTGTTTCTCAAAACGTAGAACAGGGACGCTGCACAGACGACGAGGGCGGTGCGGTCGAGGGATGTTTGTGAGCAGCCTTGCTGCATGGCCGCGGGGTGTTCGCCTGGAAACAAACATGACTTTACTTTCTTTAAAGTTAATAAATAAAATTAAATGTGAGTAGGACGCCCGAAGCGGACATATTTCGAGCAAACAGGGGATGTATTAGCAGAGGGCAACATAAAAATCGTTCGTAGCCTGGGCTGCTTGAGTGATTTTAAACGATCACTAAGTTTAAGCAACATACGGTGCGTTCAGTCCATGGATGGATCACCGTCTATGACATCTACGGCATTTTTCGATCGGTTTCGTGCTTCGCAAGGTACGTTAAGCAGTTGGTACCGGCTGCCGTCGATAGATGGCAGTCGTTAAGCCGAGTCAGAGACCTTAGGGCGGCTTGAAAACTTCTGACAGTAAGACCAGTCACTAGTCTTACAAGCCTCTACCAATCCGGAATTGGCCCCTGTGGTGGAGTATGGCCTATACCTTCCTCAGGGATGAGACCCGTGCCCCTCGGTGAGGACATAATGGGTTGATGATGAAAATAAAAATACCAGAAACTGATATGCAAATGAATGTCTATAAGGCGAAAGTGATTTGTCAGAATCGTGGCAGGTGGCAGCCCCTGGTCTCCTGCTTGCCCCTCTAGGATACAGGCGTGAGTTTAAATTAAATAAAATCATCATCATCAATCCATTATGTCCCCACCGAGGGGCACGGGTGTCTTCCCTGAGGAAGGTATAGGCCATACTCCACCACGGGGGTAAGTCTGGATTGGTGGAGGCCTGTAGGCTTGTAAGAGTCTGGCCTTACTGTCAGAAGTTTGAAAAAAAAACTGCAGGTACATTCATTCATACAATCTATGGAGACTAGAGGAGCTGCGAGAGGGTAAATTTCAATTACAGAGTGAATAATTATATTAGTTTGGTGGTAGAATGCTAAAATAAAAATTACCAACAGCCTTCAACGAATGATAGCATTTGAAATCAAGATTACTTACACTTTAGAGTAGCATTCATATAAAATACTTTGTTTGATATAATTCTGACTCTGTTAAAGCATTCTAAACTAAAGTGTCAAGAGAGGAGGCCTGGGGAGGCCTTCGCCCAGCAGTGTGACACATAAACGGCTAATTAAAAAAAAAGTGTCAAGGAAGTCCAGAGATAGGACACCCCTAATCACCCCCATGTATGTTCCGCGATTTTTGTAGTTCTGAGAGAAAGTCTGTGCCCTGCAGAAGAACGTATAGAAGGCGGCTACGTAAAACATACAATCGTGATTGCTCTCAAACAAAGAGAAATCCCGGAACATAATATTAGGATGATTTAGATAGCCTAGTCAGTAGATTCTGTACTTTTAGTCTTTGGCTCGACTACATGTTTTGTTCCAGCTTGTAATGATAAGGTTTCATTTTCTCTTTCCCAGCTCCGCTTTTGTTTGAAGAAAAATACGAGCTAAAAGTACAGCATTCTTCGGGAGCCAACGTATGTGGCAGCGCTGCGTTTGCGGTTTTGTTACTTTGCTAGGTCGCCGATACAACACTGAAGTTGGTTGACCAAATAAAACACGCATCAAAGTTGCCACACAACAAAGCGATTTGTCTACCGAGAGATTTAGGGTCTCTCCGTGTCTTGCTTCTTCGGTGATCGTTCACGTACGTAAATTTTATGAATAAATAGTAACTTTCAGACGACACAATCAGTTGAAAGTATTCGTAGGGACATTTTACATTTTTGTTCAATATTATCTCATTAAACTAAAATGCTTTTATTTAAAATATTACAAAAACTGCGACTTAATGAACGTAGGAGTTAAATTAGGTGGCCATTTCAAAGTAAACATAATTTCAAAAAAAATACAAACTATCTGACTCTCTCAATGCCAGGACATTACTACTGGTATTTGATGCATATCTGGTATCTGAAAGGGACATTTTGCGTCAAGGAGACATTTTGTGAACAGAAGCCTCGGCCGAACTCGGAAGAACTCGGACTCGGCCGAACCATTTTTGGTTTTTATTATAGATTTATTCATATCATATTTATATCATATTTATATAAGATATAGTTATATAAATATGATACTCTGTTTCAAGTTTTGATGTTTACCTTTAATTAGTTTTAGTATGAATTCAGTCTGTGAAGATACAAAAAGTGTTGATAGGCCCAATAAAATAAATTCATGAAATGATACACGCAGGCAAGGCTTCACCTGATAAAACATGGACCCTCGTGGCGGCAGGGGGCGCATTGTTAGGACCGCAAGTGTAGACTCCAGCGTCAGCCCCCCTCGCCCGCTGCACCAGTAACCTACTCGTGCTCCTGAGACCCTTTTCGGTCACCAGCGAGATACCACCACGCGCCGAATCGAAGTTTATTACCTGAGGACAAGAATACAATATTTCATCATCATCATCATCAACCCACCGCTGCCCACTGCTGGGTATAGGCCTTTTCCCCCAAATGCCATTTCACATGGTCTCTCGCCATTCGCATCCACGGACCTTCCGCCGACTCAACGACATCGTCTGACCATCGGGCCGCAGGTCTGCTCACTGACAATATTTACTGGGCATAAAAACAAAAGTGACGTGAAGTGGCGTGAAGTGTCGCGTGTGAGTGAAGCGACTAGCGAATGATCGTGGCAGGTGGCAGTACCTGGTTTCTGCCTAGGATGCAGGCGTGAGCTTATGTATGTATGTGTAAGAATAAAAGTTGGCTGGAAGCGATCGCTCTAAAAAATAAGACCACCAATTTTATAATATTATCATCAACCTATTGTGTCACCACCGAGGCGCACGGGTCTCTACCAATCCGGACTAGGCCCCCGTGGTCCACCACGGGGGCCTAGTCCGGATTGGTAGAGGCTTCTAAGACTAGTGGCTGGTCTTACTGTCAGAAGTTTTCAAGCCGCTATATTATGGCCTCTGACTTGGCTTAACGACTGCCATCAATCGACGGCAGCCGGCATAAACTGCTTAAAATGCCTTGCGAAGCAGGGAACCGCTCGGAAAAATGCCACTAGCATTAGTCATAGAACGGTCACCCATCCATGCAGTGAACGCGCCCTATGTTGCTTAACATTCGTGATCGTTTCTTAAGATCACTCAGGCGGCAATAAATACAAATGTCATATTTAATAGTAAATAGTATGCAAGGTACATCTCCGGTGATAATGCAGTGGTCGAACCTTTTGCACTAATGGGCTTTCCTTAATAGTATGCCCACATAAACATGTCCGGCCTTAAGAGTAATTTACTAACCTCTGTTTCCACAGCCGGTCGATCTCGACCTCCAATCGAAGTTAATTTCAATTCCATATGCAACTAGTGACAGTCTGCAAATATCTAGCCCTCTTATAATGGGTTGATGATGATGACATTTAATTTTGTGTCCAAACACTTAGAGCCATTGCAAACAGGGCGACTTGTCGCCGCGTCAGGCGCGGCGTTGTCGTTTTCAGTCGCCCTGTTTGCGATGGCTCTTAGCTCGTCGTCGCGACTCCGCGACTCTGATGCCAAGTGTGTGGAGCTTCGAACAAAATATGTGAGTAGTGGACCAAAAAGGGAGCTCAAGGGAAAATAATTGATTTCGAGAAAATCGCATTTGAAGTTTCGTGTATAGACAGGTTTTGACTCTGCTCAGCTTACAAAAAAAATCATAAAAAAATAACTACGGCACCTAAAAATATTCTGGTTAGACCAAAACACAGCTAAAATACCACAGATTAAAAAATTCCAATATAAAAATAGCGGTTTCAATCCCTTCAGGTCCCTTTTTGGTCAACCACTCACATTATGAAAATTGTCGGCCGTAGCCTGTCGCCGTGTTGTCGCCGAGTTGTCGCGTGTCGCTCGTGTGCGCCTAGATTTATTGTTGCTGTAGCCTGTTCAATAAGTCTCGTATTCAAATATTTGCACGCATTAAGGGCCCCTCGTACCGATGTATACATGTGTTTTACACACAAATTTTCAATTCTATCATATATTTTCATTTGCTTAAATATTGACATAGAAAACGTAATACTTCGTACTCTAACCGTGTCAATTATGAAAATATGATCAATGATTCCTCTAAGACACTCCTCAAATGCGACAATATGGACGAAGCAGTAACAAAGTGTTCTAATGTTAATCGCTGCTCTCAATCAAGCATGTGACTGGTTCTAGTTAGACCTGAAGTTCTCTTGAAGAAAAATAAATTCTCACTTTCTTCGTTAGAAGCCAAAAGGCTACTGCTTGGTGAATTACTCCTGCACAAATCATGCCATAACTCCTCTGATTGTAATCAATTAACTGCTCAAATAATTACACTATGGGAGCGCATCCGCACAGTCCAGACGTAAGCTTCTAAGATGCTTTGTCTGCACTTCTTGACAGCTCGTCTGGACTGTGCGGATGCGCTCCCATATCACGATTCCAAGTCGCTCGCAAAGAATTCGAGGTGCGCGCATCCCCATCTTCTATTTATGACCAACCAGTGTAGAACAAATATAGGTGAAAGGTCAAAATTAACACTTACCTTAATACTATAGATATATTTTCACATACCAATGCGTGGGCCCAGCTCTAGTGATTGGTGCCTCTGCCTACCCCCTTGGGGATAACGGACGTGAGTTTATTTTTCTTTTAACCAATGCGTCATTTAGGGCACTGGCTTTTATTAAAGATGTTCCATTTAAAACTTGAGGGTAGGTGTTTTGGTTGCGTCATAAATAAGTTTTTTTTTCTCTCATATTCTTCCCATGGATTATTTTATTGAACAATCCTTGGTCTAAGCCTGTGGCGTTTGTTTGATTTCTTACTTTAATAAAAACATTATTCAAACATAAAATGTGGATAACGGAGCAGGATGCACAATTGACTACTCTCTATTTTGCGTTTGAGTTATGTTCAAAATACCTATATTGTACTTACTTCTGTTTGTTGTCCCTATAAAGAAAAGAAATAAAAAGTTTCAACACTTCGCCTCATGGCTGGGTCATTGTACGTAGCAAACGCTGAGGAATGTTAACCCCTCCGACATTAGGATTTCCTCACAATGTTTTTATTCACGGTTAGCGAGTACAAATGTAAGTAACTTAGACAATGAAACCATTGAGGTCCACCCACAACCTCCAGTCGTGGGTTCAAATCCCGGTTTGACTTTGTTTTCTAGTTTACGCACAGTCATGAAGTTATTATAACATTCATCATCATCATCAGCCCACCGTTTCCTACTGCTGGGTATAGGCCTTTTCCCCCAAATGCCATTTAACACGATTTCTCGCCATTCGCACCCACGGACCTTCCGCCGACTCAACAACATCGTCCGAGCATCGGGCCGTAGTAGGTCTGTTCACTGACCGTCGTCCTGATCTCGACCAGGACGACCATTACATTAAATACAAAACGTTACCACTTGCTGGAAGGAAAACATCGTGAAGAAACCCTGCTGTCTGGGTTGCTCATATTACTGAGCGCTGGGTATGTATATGGCCCAACTATGAGGTTAAGTGTGGAAATCTCAGGACGAATGTGAGCCCGACGTTCTACCGCTGTGCTGCCTCTGCTCCTCCTAAGTATAAGACTGTATTAATTTGTGAAGAAGAAGAGTCTATCAACAACTAATTTGCTAACTTGCTTGCATACTCGTTCGTTCATTTACCTTTGCCAGCAGGGCTACCAACCTGCCCTAATGAATATACCGTAAATTTCCCGCAGTTCTGCTTGCCGCAAAATTGCGGTGGATCCATCCCTTGCCGTGATTGAAGCAATCTTACTAGGCGAAGTGATACCATATTGAAGACTGTACTACGGGAACATATACTAAAACTTTCGTAAGCACTAGACATTATTAACTTTATTCCAGATACACTTGACTTGACTATTTGTCGGAAAAGTCCGATCAGGTTTTGCCCTCATTCGCAGAGCTTACTAATCATGGTGAGCAGAGACGGAACTCGCTTCACTGCTTGCTCGTCTCTGACTAAAGTATTTCTGATTATGTTTTGTGAATCAGAGCGAAACCTGGTCGTACTCTTTCGACAGAAAGTCAAGTAAGTACCTATAAGCGGGATAAAGTTGATAATGGGAACATAATATTAGTCAATCTCGTCAATATTCGTCATAGCTTATTAAATTTCGTTAACGCATTCTCTAAGTGCCCTTCCTCACTAGGACGTCATGGCGACATCGCCAGCGACCGTATCCAAGCAGTGAATATTGAAATGTATGGTCCCTAACTCACTTGGCAACAATCTGGCAACGTCGATATTCAACACAAACTGCTTGGATACGGTCGCTGGCGATGTCGCCATGACGTCCTAGTGAGGAAGGGCACTTAGAGAATGCGTTAACGAAATTTAATAAGCTATGACGAATATTGACGAGATTGACTAACCACCTCGTCTGTCTAGCCGTATCATGTCCGATTACCATGCTGGAGGCCGTGGGCTCGATTTCAACTGGCAGCTGCCATACACATTATGTAAAAAGGCGTAAAGAGGCGACGCAAAATCTGTTTATAATATTTACACAGGTGACGAATCCTAGATCTACGCGTACGATCCCGAAACTAAGCAACAATCAACAGTTTGGGTGTTTCAAAATGAGCCGAACCCTACGAAAGTGGCTCGTGCAAAAAGCACTGTAAAGCAAATGGAGGCCTGCTTTTTTGGTATTAATGGCCATGTGGCTACAGTACCACTGGAGAATCGCAGAACGGTTAATTCGGAGTGGTACACGACCAATTGTTTGCCGGAAGTATTTGAACAAATACGCCTAAACAACCAGCGACGCAGGATCAATCAATCAATCAATCAAATAACTTTATTTGCGTAAACACGAGTATTTACAACATGCAGATGTTACATAATAATGAGTTCCATCGTGTTTTGCCATTTCGGCGTACAAATTTAAAATATGCTTATTAAATACTAGATAGTGGATGGGTCACAATTTTCACGCATCATAAAAAAAAAAATCTATTTTAAGTATTTTCATCACATTCTGAGTATCAAGATTCCAAAATTTATACTAGTCTTAAATTAATCTTACATTTAATTTCTGTAATGTCCAAATATATAATGTCAAATGTATAATGTCAATATTATTAATGTAATGTCAAGTAATAAAGATTATACAATAAAGATTAAAGTTTGTCACCCAAAAAATCGTTCACTGTGTAGTAACATTTCTCTATCAGCAGATCCTTAAGTTTCTTCTTAAAGATTGTAAAATCAAGATTTTTAATTGACGATGGGAGTTTATTAAATATTTTCGGCGCCATGCAAAAGACACTTTTTCTTAAAAGTGCTGTGTGTCTGGAACTTAGACATAGCCGGGTCTTATCACGCTGATTTCGACCATTTGCATCGCATGCTCGCACAAACCGACATGGATTTGTTTTCACAAAGACTGCTATCTCGTAGATATATAATGATGCTAATGTCATTATTTTAAGTTTTTTTAATTGTGGTTTACAGCTGTCTGTTGTCCTAAGACCGCACATTGCCCTTATGCACCGCTTCTGTGCTTTAAATATAATGTCTCTATCTGTTGAGTTCCCCCAGAACATTATTCCATATCTAAGTGTCGAGTCCACTAAGCCATAATAAGCTAGAAGTACTGCTTCTGCGCTAACGCTGTGAAAAAGTTTGTATAGAGCTAATGCAGAACTACTTAAACGTTTTGCTAGTTCTTCAATGTGTGGCTTCCACGTAAGTTGCCTGTCAATTAATAGCCCTAAAAACTTTGTTACGTCTGAATCTTTAATGCGTTCATTTTGGTACTTCACGGTTAGGTTTTCTATTGGCTTTATTCTTTGACTGAATTGTATTAAGACTGTTTTACTTAGATTTATTTTTAGATTGTTATTTTGTAGCCAAGTAATGACATTATCCAGGGCAGTATTTAAATCATTTTCATACAATTCTGCATCTCGGTCCTCAACAATTATAGTACTGTCGTCAGCAAAAAGGCTCATGGGATAATTTACAGATTTAGGTAAGTCATTAATATAAATAATAAAAAGTAACGGTCCTAATACGCTTCCTTGTGGGACTCCGTGCACAATAATGCGTTCACTAGACTGGTACGTTACTTCTGTTTTTGTCATTATATTTATGTTTGTTATTTCAGTCAATTGTATTCTATTTTCTAGATAAGATTTTATTAATTGTAGAATGTTACCACGAATACCGTATTTATCTAATTTACTGAGTAGAATGTCATGTCTTACATAGTCAAAGGCCTGAGTTAAATCCATAAAAATTGCTGATGTCCTTATTTTATTATCAACATTTTTCATAATTATATTCAAAAAGTCATAAATTGCCATATTAATTGTCATATGCTTACGAAATCCCTTCTGTTCTGGAACCAGTAGATCGTGTTTTTCAAGATACTCATAAAGCTTATTATAGAAATATTTTTCAAACACTTTAGAGAATATAGGGATTAAGGCTATAGGTCTGTAGCAATTCATATCCTCCCTATCGTTTTTCTTAAAGAGCGGTTTAACTATAACTGTTTTCAAAGCATCAGGAAAAATACCTCCACTTATGCACAGATTTATAATGTAGCTTATAAGCCCTGAAATATATTTTGCGACAAATTTTATTACTTGTGTAGATATCCCGTCATACCCAACGCTCTTCTTATTTTTTAGTGACATAATTATTAATAATATATCGGCCGGCGTACTAGGCACCATAAACATGGATCCACTTTTAGAATTTATTTTAATACTGTTTGGTTTATTTTTTAATGGCTTCACTTTTTCTATAAAAAAATTATTAAATGCATTTGTTATTTCATTGGGGTCAGTTATGGTTTTGTGGTTTTGACAGATTTTGTTTATGGGGTCTCTGGGTACACTTGGTTTTGCCATATTTATAATTTGCCAAGACGTTTTAGACATATTTTCGGACTTTTTCATTTTAAAATTGTTTTGAGCCTTTTGAGTTAGTCGTATTATACGTTTCAGCAAATTAGAATATTTTTTAAGTGCTGCTTTATTTTCGAAAGTTGGGTCAAGTCGGTATTTCCAGAGTAGTTCTCTTTTTCTTTTACAGCATCGTTTAATACCACTTGATACCCATTTGGTCTTTTTTTTTGTTTTTATCGTAACAGTTTGAAACGGGAAGCAGAGATCATAAAAGAGCTTAAAGGTTTTAATAAACATATCATACGCTCTATTTGGATCTTCAGTTTTATAGACGTCAACAAAGTGCAATTCTTTTATACATTCCTCAAATTTGAGTAGATTTTCTGTGCTGTAGTTTCGTCTCTTAATGCGCCAATATGGAAGATTACATGTTTGTTTTACATCATACTTCACCATGACAATGCCAGCTGTCATACATCTCAGGAAACAACTACATTTTTGGATGGTCAAAAAATAGAATTGATGGGTCATCCACCGTACAGCCCTGATTTGGCTCCCAATGATTTCTATTTATTCCCAAATGTAAATAATAAATTACGTGGTCAACGATTTTCGACCCGTGAAGATGCCGTAGATGCGTTCAAACAGCACGTTTTGGAGATACCTCAATCAGAGTGGAAAAAGTGTTTTACAAATTGGTTTCATCGAATGCAAAAGTGCATCATAGTGGAGAATACTTTGAAAAACAATAAAAGCATATTTAGCCATATACTGTGTTTATTTTTTCTATTCCGCATACATAAGTAGCAGCCCTCGTAGTTAGCTTTATTTCCACACCTTTTGTATTGAAATTATTTGTATGGACCACGACTATCCATGGAAGCTATCTGAGTTGTAGCGTAAACCTCGCTAGCAACTACTTAAGATCTTCCAAAATAGAGTTGGCAAACTGCCTTAGGTGCTTAAGGTGCTTGCTAAAGGATTCGTAAATTGCCCGCCTAACAAAAGCTTCCACACGCGAGCACCAAAAAAGCAAGTAACACTAGTAATGGAACTGTGACAGTAAATAACTGCGTATTTATCGGTGTCCTTTGTCGAGGTAATATATTTATTTGTAAAAGGCTTTTACGCCAGACGGAATCCCGTTATTGTGTGAGAATTTCACACAAAACGTAGGCTTATACGTATTATAAGAGCACTATTGAAATGTGAACCATTCTACCCGAGGCCGCCTTATAAAGATGTTTCGCTTTCGAAAATTCGTAAATATATATGTTTTGTTTAGACGTTGTGAATGGAGTTTCTGTAGCGTATTTTTTACTGGCTTTACAGAGAAATCCACCTTATTTCAAAGAAGTATTTACGAG
The DNA here is from genome assembly GCA_947310845.1 of Yponomeuta plumbellus. Taxonomy (NCBI): domain Eukaryota; kingdom Metazoa; phylum Arthropoda; class Insecta; order Lepidoptera; family Yponomeutidae; genus Yponomeuta; species Yponomeuta plumbellus. The sequence goes on from OX371194.1 coordinate 17,054,977, forward strand.
GATTTGGAGGATACTCTTAAGTTCGCAGAAAATTTTGTGTACACTGACATAATATTTTGTAAGACTGTCATGTTTTCTATTATTTTAAAGGAAAAATCTTATACATGAAAGTAGGAAAATGAGCTGAGCACGCACAAATTTTTATAGTTGATACAGTAAATCTATGATTGTAGAATAAGGAAAACCTTTTGTTTTAATCATTCTACTCAGAAAATTTATGTTCGTCTATGTCATTTACGAAAAAAACGTGGGTGTATGATGTTTGTAGATGCATGACACCCTGGCCAACATTTTGTACAGTTTATAGTTCCACGTAGGAAACGTGTGAAGCAAACATAATAAATATAGTAAATTGTTAAACCTGTAAACTCATAGGTCGCTCTCGAAAATTACAAAAGTAAATGTGTGTTTGTTGGCACGTCACAACACAACGTCACACGATTTAGACTCACTTCTGAACCAATTTTGATGACATTTTTTCAACTACAGATCTCATTTTGTGCAAGATACCCTAACAAAAGACTCTATTAGGATATTTTGCACTTCCTTAGATGTGGCTTAAAGCAGAATTTAACCGAAATTCTTTATATAAACGTCGATTTAAATTATCTCCAGATTTTGAATGGAACCAAAACCGCCTAGTTGGTTAATTGACTATCATAACACTCACAATAGTTAAACATAACATAAACCTTTACATGCAGGCACATACATTGCTTCTGGCCCCACAATAGGATAGAAACAGCGACATCACAAACATGTAAACATCCAAGACCTGAGGTTTTTTATTGTCCCCTTTTTTAATCCTATTTGTGCGCGACGACGAAGGCGAAGGGCGAAGGGGTGACGTCACACGGCAGCGGGCGAGCGTTCAGTGGACTGTATACTATGTTCGATGTGTGCCCACCGCGCGTGTGGAGAGGGGTTTCACCGTCACTTGGTGCACAGGTTGCGCCGGTTGGTTCGAGATGCCCTGGTCTATGGGTTCGCCTTCCTCTGCCCTCGGTGACCACGCGGGAAACTATAGCGTGGGCCGCCAGGCGGGAAACTATAGCGTGGCGACTCGAAGGTGGAGCAGTGAAAGGCGCGTTCTATGAAGATCGACCGTGCTGTTTCGATGGGGGTCAGGAGCCTCTCGGTGTTAGACCGGAGCGAAGCGAGCGTGCGAACTGGACTGCAGAGAGCTCAAGTGGAGTTGAGAGCTTTTCCTTTTCTTCTTCTAGTTGCTGCGACTGTATTGGGTTTTGATTTCCAATGAGTATTCGAACCACAAGGCCGCTTAATATAGCGCGAGGTTGGTTCGCAAGCGCCAGTGATTTGCGCGAGCTTGTCCTTTTTCTAAGGACTATACTATCTTTATGCAACTATTTGCCTATTCCTAACTATTCCCTATATCTATCGGCTCCTGACCCTACCATTAAAAAGACAGCACGGGGTATTCTTTATTCGTAAAATCAACAAAAGTATAAAAGTACAAAACTTACGAACTATAAAACAAATGTAAAAACTATAACTAACTATATCTATGTATAGCTAAGCTATCTATGACTATGTAAAAGCTATATTATAATGGGTCAATGTTCCCTATAACTATATCTATCTATAACTATAACCTAACCGTCGGGAACACTATTCGAACCCGCGACCTCTCGCATTGTATGCAGTTGCGCTAACCTCTGCGCCACAGGGGCCGTCAAGTTGTACTGTGACATGGGTAAATATACGGTATTTGAATTTTTTGTGTCCCAGAAGGAAATGTAATCTGTTCCATTCAATATTGATAATTGCTCTATTTGACACAATTTTTAAATGTTTAATGATGAGGGCCAGAATATTTTTCCATTTTTTTGAATTTCATAAGCACGAGAGGAAAATGTGTTACCAGAGGACTGACACTATTGGCAGACTAGTCACAAATTAAAGCAGGGAAGTGACAGGCCATTGATTATAGCTAAGAAAGGGGAAACGTATTAAATAAAACATGAAATATGCCAGAGGAGTGACGCCAGAGGAGTGACGAAATCGCACAAAACCTACAAAAACATATCACTCGCTTTTCTGATCACCGTTTAACGTAATACATGACATCTACATACAATAAACATTGCATTGTGCAAATATACAATTTCGTAACTATAAAATACAAAAACATAGACTTGCCAGAGGAAATACTCCAACGACTGGCAGAAACACGCTTTCCTACAGTGAATCGCAAATTGACGCTATATTATAGGAATTTTGCTCAACGTCATTAGCTTGTTTCTAACTTAACACGTATGCGCGTAGTTCATGGACAAAAACATACCTTTGCGGTTTTAAGTCAAATTTTACTTCTTTGAGTTTCGCCAGATGAAGTGACATTGTTGCAACATGACATGAAAGTAAGTTATTTTTCTTTATATTAATAAAAAAAATACTGTATGTTGTGATGAAATATGTTTCGATGATTATAAAAGCATATGATCATATTTAAAGAAACATAATGGCATACGTATTTAAAAATATCTCGCCATAAAATCATTATAATGTAGAAATGGGGAGGCCAGAGGAGTATACATTTACAACTATTTTTAACGATTAAAGTCCTAAATTAAACAATTATCGTGAATAGACTAGGTGGGCCAAATAAAAGACCATATTCTTTAATGCTTAAGCATACGGATGAAATAATATAATTTATTTATTTATTTATTTATTTATTTATTAAGGCACACCAACAGCACAAACACATTACAAGTTAGATCTTAAATTAACAACAGAGGGCTGGCGTTTGTGCCAATTACAGGTGCGCACAGCACTCACAAATTAACACTATGGACTAATTCTAACAATTAAACTTATATACTAGTACCATTTGGCTCACCAACATTTGTAAGGATATTTAAGAGCTACTTGAGATTGATTTTGGATTTAAAATACCCCAGTCGATCGCAGAATATATCTAAACCATAAACGTTCCAACAGTCGTTGTAAGTTTTGAGCATCCTATTTATTGGCGCATTTACTCCCACATTAGTTCTACAGAATGGTAGAAAAAATATTTCCTTACTAATTAATCTAGAGTTTGGCCTTGGTACTCTAAGAGATATAAATTCTAATAGGTCCTCACAAATCGCTTGGCCACTGATTATTTTATGCAAAAAAGTGAGATCGTGCATGCGTCTGCGCTTCCAAAGATGCACTATTTTAAAGTGGGCGAGTCTATCGGTATATGTGGACCTATGACTTATCCCCTGAGATATATATGCAAGGTGTCTTGTAAATGCACGTTGTATCGATTCGATACGATTGGTATGCACCTCGTAATGCGGGTTCCAGATAACAGTACCATATTCTAATATGCTACGGACTAGGGAATTAAACAAAATTATTTTAGTGCCGGTCTCTCTGAAGTCCCCAGTAGTGCGTTTGATAAATGCTAACATCTTAGACGCCCTACCAATTACATAATTGATGTGGGGTATGAAGCTCAGAGTTGAATCGAGGATGATACCCAGGTCGCGGATTTGTGCAACCAGGCCCACAAATATACCATTGATATTATATTTGGATTTAATAGGATTTCTCTTTTTTGTGAACCTGATGAGCTGACACTTTGACGCATTTAGTTCCATCTGATTTATGGTACACCATGAGACCACTCTATCCACATCAGACTGCAACTCCAATACATCTGACTCAGCCTTGATTTCTTTAAAAATCTTCATGTCATCTGCGTACAACGAGCAACAGCTATGATGAATGCAGGTGACTATGTCATTTACAAACAGTGTAAAAAGGACCGGCCCCAACAATGAACCTTGGGGAACTCCAGACAAAGCTACGTACGGTTGTGACTCATATCCCTTTATAACCACTGATTGAGGACGGTTGCTTAAATATGATGAGAACCATGCAAGTAGTGAGCCGTTGATACTGTATTGGTCACGAAGCTTACTCAAAAGTATGCTATGGGATACCTTATCAAACGCAGCACTAAAATCAGTGTATACTGAGTCAATTTGATGGCCACTGTCTACACTCTTCATTAAGTGTGATACGTAAGCAGTTAAATTTGTAACCGTCGAGTGGCTATTCCGGAAGCCATGCTGTCTGATGTTTATTAAGTGTCGGGTATGTGCAGTCAAAATTGGCCTGATGATTGACTCAAACAGCTTAGAGAAGCTGGACAAGATAGAAATTGGCCTATAGTTTCTTATACATTCAGTACTGCTCTTTTTGTGGACTGGAACTATACGTGCCTTTTTCCAGACCTCCGGAAAACTACCGCTGGCCAATGATTTATTGAAAATTTCTTTCAGGGGATAAGACAAGGCCGACGAACATTTTTTTACCAATATGGGGGGAATACCGTCAGGACCAGGGCCCTTATTAATGTTAACCTGTCTGAGATGTTTATGGATGGTTCTTTCATCAAGTTTTATGGTACAGAGATTATTCAGGCAGGCTCCAGGAATCGAGACACAACGTGTATCTTGAGGGGTAATAGAGGGATTAAATGTAGACTGAAAATGATGGGCAAATTGATTAGCAATATTGAGACCGCCGCTGACAGTTTTGCCATCGAAATTCATCTCATTAGGAATGTCTAATTTAGTGCTCTTTTTGCCCTTAATAAAATTCCAGAATAACTTAGGGTTGTTTTTTAAGCTACTTTCAACTTTCTTAATATAATTCCGGTAGCACGTATCAAAGAGATTACTGCAGCGTGTGCGTAGCATTTCGTATTCCAAACGATCACGGGGATTTTTGTATTTTTTAAATTTTAGCCTAAGTTTGTCTTTTTCCTTCAAAAGCAGAATTATATTTTTAGTGAACCACGGTGGGTACGCCTTTTTTCTGTGTACTCTTCTAGGGACGAACCGTTCTATAATTTCATCAATTGATTCATAAAATTTAGCCACCATTTCGTTAACATCGCGAGACTTATTGAAATGCACGTCCCACTTAACAGCTTTAAGCTCTTGCAGAATTTTATCGAAATCTGCTTTGTAAAAGTTTAGATCTGTACGAGGAATTGGTGGTAACATTTCACCGGTAGCAGAATTAAGTGAGATATCTAGCGGGGGGTGGTATGGATCAAGTTTACTTATGAGAGTATCGGATTTAGCAACTTTCCATGGCAGATTACACAGGACCAAATCGAGGATTCTATCGAGCGAGTTTTTAATACCGTTACACTGAAACAGCCCATGGATTGCAATAAAGTCAGTGAGCGCATGACCAAGACTATTTAGACTAGTAGTATCTGCCGAAAGCATACCCTCGTCAAGATTTATAGACCAAGGTATAAAACCTAGGTTAAAATCTCCTGCCACGAGGACATGGTCTATCTCAGTAAGAACTTCACTTGCTTTGTCCAAAAAGCTATTAAGACATTTAAGGTTGACGGGTGGTGGTAAGTAAACACAACACAAGCCTAAGCGCATGGGTTTTTTGTTGTGAGTACATTCAATGGTCACCCAAAGATCCTCACAATCGTTGTCCCAATTGGTCATTCTGACAGATTTAATGTTTTTATTAATAGCAATCAGTACGCCACCGCCAGTAGTTTTACTACTGGGCTGACATTGCCGATCTCTACGATAGACTTGGTACCTAGCGTCGATGAATTCATTATTGGTAATATCATTATTTAACCACGTTTCAGTAAAAATTAACACATCATAATTATCATAATTAAGTTTAACATAATATTTGTCCATGGACCATAGAAATTCAAATAGCGTATATTGACCCACATATCACAGTGCACCTATTGTGAATGTTATGACATCAGAGCGAGTCTAACGCGTAGGAAGTGAAGCCAATAAAACTGCAGAGAAACTGCCAAAGCCACAGGAGAATTCGCTCTAAGCTTTTTGTTCAACCTCTTAAAGGATTTCTGGTAAACTTGTGCTATTTAAGCTTTGCCATTGAAATGGAACCGTATTCACTGTTGATAGAATTGCTGTTACTGACATGAATAGCTCGAGTTTCTTAGTAAAAGTTGTATGTTAGCTAGTAAAGTTGACAGCCGCCTAACATTAACTTTTGGTTGAAAGTGTCACAAAATTCTCGCCACCTTGAACGGTGGCATATTTGTCACGCTTCATGGTATTATTAGACCTAACGTCTCAGGGTGACGACCAGTATCGGGTTGTATAAATTGGACGTAGATTTTTAAAAAGGATGCAACCCACACCATGGTAATATTTGAGTTAAATATACCAAAATTATCACTTTGCTCCATATTTTAAAAATAAAAAAATTCATAGCGATCGGATCCTATGAGTATACGCAAAGTTGTGTCACTTGGTAGTTAACCTAAATGTATGGAGAGAGTTAGTCAGCTCGGCCTTACTAATAAAGGTTATGAGCTGTGTATATACAGCCGTTATGCGAAGTCTGACAAACTGGTTATTTGTACGCTAAAGGCGAGACGAAGAATCGCTCGTAGCCTGGGCTGCCTAAGTGATCTTAAAACGATCATTAAGGTTAAGCAACATACGGCGCGTTCAGTCCATGGATGGGTCACCGTCTATGACTAACGCTAGTGGCATTTTTCCGAGCGATTTCGTGCTTCGCAAGGCACGTTAAGCAGTTGGTGCCGGCTGCCGTCGATAGATGGCAGTCGTTAAGCCAAGTCAGAGGCCTTAGGGCGGCTTGAAAACTTCTGACAGTAAGACCAGCCACTAGTCTTACAAGCCTCCACCAATCCGGACTTGGCCCCCGTGGTGAAGTATGGCCTATACCTTCCTCAGAGAAGAGACCCGTGCCCCTCGGTGGGGACATGATGGGTCGATGATGAAAGGCGATTAAACCGGTATAAATTGATATTATACGTGAAATAGTTATTTAGAGTTTATAACTTATTTATTAGTAAGGCCGACAAACTCTAATATCTCAAAACTCACTTTGTGTGGGTTGAAGCCTTTTTGCAAAACTATGTCCAATTGAAGAATCGACGAAACAAACAGCCATAGACTTGTCGTAGATGAAATATAACGGAGAAATTGCACAGAAAATGTCATTGGCCTTCGAGCATCGTAGTCAACCCATTATGTCCCCACTGAGGGGCACGGGTCCCTCTCCTGAGGAGGATACTCGACCATGGAGCCTCCGCCAAAAGCAAAATAATCGTGTATTTTTCTAATCACTGTTAAACTTTTATTAAATAAATATTTAAGCCGGTACACATTGTTTTGCCATAATTAGCCTTTTCTCGTCTTGTGTTTTCCCGGGTGAAATCGTGTATTGATTTTTTATAAATATTTTATTCGTAATAACCTATTATTTGGTAACCTTACCAGCTGACCGCAAACGTTGTTTCGCCATATAAATATTTATTTGTAGTATTTGTGTAATCCCTAAAAATATATTTGTAGGGATTATTATTCTAAAAAATTTGGGTAGCACCACCCTTATCACTTAGATAACAACCTATTCTAAATAGATAACAACCTATTCTCAAACCTACCAAATATGAGAGTGGTTGACCAAAAACCTTTTTTTTTAACGGGGTGAAATGCGTTACGCACCATAACCGCCACCCTTGGGGGAGAGCGACGGCCGTGTGTCGGACTCTCCTCTCCTAATAACAGGAGAGGCATACCTCCTAAAACATCACGGGGGCCGTCCTGTCACCCGTGCAATGGGGCGCCGCCGGATCTCGCAAGTGGTGTGAAACCACAACGCGAATGCGACAGCGGCGCCCCGGCGATGTCGACCCGACTCGCAAGGAGTCGGGCCCACCCTCACTGGAGAAGGGGCATGGGCCCCCCACCCCCTTCTCCCGTCACGATGTCAGACGGCAGGTCCCCCAACCTGCCATCTGTGACCCTCCCTCAACCTCCTCTATGCCCTCTGCTGAACAGAGGGACACAGAGGAGGGCCCCCACCGTGTGTTTTTCATAGAGGTTGTCTCCTCGCGGCCCGAAGGCCCCCGGCCCCACTCAGTGTGGGGTTACGGGTGCGGGGCCCATAGTGGACCCCGCGGGACATCCAGCAGCGCAAGCCACTGGACGTCCCCCTCCCTCTGGTTTTGGTCCGCGCCGGCCGAAGCCGGTACCCCCCATATCTGGAGGGCGTTCCCTTATCCGCCACCCGGGGGACGCGTCCGATGGAAGGCCAGAAACTCCACACGGAGACCAAAAAGGGACCTGGAGGGATTGGAAACCGTTATTTTTTTTATTTGTTTTTTTTAATTAGTAGTATTTTAGCTTTGTTTTGGTCTAAGCAGAAAATTTTTGGTGCCGTAGTTATTTTTTATGATTTTTTTTTGTGAGCCGAGCTGAGTCGAAACCTCTCTATACACGAAACTTCAAACGCGATTTTCTCGAAATCAATTAGTTTCCCTTGAGGTCCCTTTTTGGTCAACCACTCACATATACAATTATAAAATTTCATCAAAATCAGTAAAGCCGTTTCTGAGTATCCGCACTAACACTGTGACACGAGAATTTCATAATATTAGAAGAAAATAAAAATATAATATATTGTAACTTTTACATTTTTACGGCCTTACTAATAAATAAGTTATACCTACACTCTGAATAACTATTTGACGTATATCAATTTATACTGGTTCAATCGCATTTAGCGTACAAATAACCAGTTTGTCAGACCTCGCATAACGGCTGTATACACAGCTCATAACCTTTATTAGTAAGGCCGATTGTTTTGTTTTGTACCGTGTCTGTTGGTTTCCTAACAAATTAAAAAATGAACGTCTGAAATATTCATCAATAATTAAAAAAATAACTTAAAATTCCTAATATTGCTCCCATTGATATTCATTGCTAGGGTAGTATTTATTACCTTACGTAACGTTTAGTTTAATTGGTTATTCCAAATCATTTGTTCCCCACGGGGAACTAGTCATTTAGAATAACGAGTCTTCTCGAGTTTACGTGTTCTACGTGGGTGGCTCCGGGGTGTCACTTACGATACACGCCAAAGTTACGTTTAGTTACGTTACGTTTCTATATAATCACGTTACGTTTAGTTAAATAATATGTTATTTAAACTTACTTGTTCCCCGTGAGTCCACGTGATTGACGTGGGTGGCTCCGGGGTGTGACTTACGATGCACGTCAAAGGTACGTTTAGTTACGTTCCGTTTCTAAATATTATGTTACGTAACGTTTAGCTAAATACGTTGTAGGGTGTAAGTCCCACATAAGTGATTGTTAAGGGGTCGATGTCTATCTCGGGTCGATAGTGATAAATCAAACCGCCTTTGTTGAGTGTTGTAAATGCACTGAATGTATTGTCCAAATAAAGTAATAAAGTGATTCATAATGCTAGCCTAAGCGAGCTACTTATGATACCTACATGTGCGGTTGCCCGTACATCCTGCCATCTCCAAAGAAGAGAAAAGGAAATGAATTCCTCAAAATTCTACAGCTAAAAGATTATTCTGATATTATAATTCAAAATAATGAGCTATATTAAATGATATAAAATGTATGGTGTTACAGAAATGATTAACAATGTTTCTTAGGGCTAATTAATACCTAAGTGTGTCCATTTTCACTTGTTCATTTGACACATTAAAGCGTTTCGCTTTAAACACAATTGGGGAAGAGGCCTGATCTACACTCAACACTGATTGGCTCAATTTGCCAGATAAATGACGTTTCACTCATGGGGTATTCACTTCACCATCACTGTGTGCGCCAACCTCCGCCTCCCGAGGCGGAGGCCTGGCGCGGCGCGGTGGTGTCCTGTCTGCGGAGGCCCCCGGCTGCTGCTTCCTGTTCCTGAGTTTCCAGTATGCGATGATGCCTCCCAAGATAATAAAAGCCAGAATAATATACGTCAGTGTATAGTGATGTATGTCGTGAATGGTAAGTGGTTCCGTCGATTGCACCTTAAGATCGTTGATATCTCTTTTCAGTTGATGCCATAAAGAGGGATCGTGGTGGTCTATTATCATGTCGTCGGATACCGTTGCGTTGATGAGCTTATTTAATATAGATACCTCTGGGACTTCTGTGTAACCCTTTAAGTGTAAATTGCTGTAGAAACTGTTGTGCGGATAACAACCGAATGAGCTTCCCTTAAGCGTACAACCTTGACCTAGGGTAATGATACCATTGTTCCGTAGAGTCTTGATAAGGACGCCAGCTGAGCAAAATATGCGGACGGCGCACTCTTCACAGCACGCGAATAGCCAGGCGTTACGATTGTGTAACTTGATCCATGTCTCCTTACAAATGGATAGCTCGGTTGTACAGGCTGATGATATTGTTGCGCTATTTACGAGTTTTAAATCGCAGATAGATTATTTATGTGCAAGTTATAGACTGGTTTCTCCAGTGAGCATAATATTGTGTTTCGGGGGACGTGAACGCATCCTTGCAGATCAGTGTCTGAGAGTAAAATCATCGCTTTCAACTTGAAGCTAAATCTTTCTTCAAGTTGAAAGCGATGAATGGTAGAGTGGGGTTTATTCGGAGTTGTTGCGGACCCTTTATTATAGGTACGCTGATTATTCTGTCCAACTGGTACAACTCGTTGCTAAGAAGAGCTATTCTGATCTCAATGATTATGTAGTTATTGAATACTCTTACGGCTGCCTTCAGTAGGTGATACATTTCCTTAACCCGCTCGCTGTCTACAGGCAAAGTGAGATCACCCTTTATTTGGTTGGATATGATGTTCATGTGTTGTTGCAACTGCTCAGCTCATAATACATGTATGTCCACGTAGCCATGTCGAATGTCGGTCACAATGCCGATCAATGACTGCTGTGTGATCCGTAGATTTGATAAGATTACGCTTGCTGCTAAAGATGATGATGTGACATACAGTCTATTCCTATTCTCGTTCTGAGCCTCGTTCATTCTTGACGTTAGATTATATAGACGCTGTTTGGTGAATATAAATTGCTTGTTCATAATATTTTCGTTGCGGTGTAGTATGTTGCTCTCTGCTGAGTGTTACGTCTGGGCCTTGTCGAAGTGTCAGGTCCTAACGTAGAAGACGGTTGATTTTGGGGGTCACTGCCTACCTCTGCATCATTTACAGGTAGGATTATCAGTTTGTTGATGGGTCGTCTCATGACGTTTTTCTGCGTTTTCAGCGTAACAACCCGCACGCATCCGTCCCTGCCCGGATGTAGTTCCAATACGCGACCTAATGCCCAGGACCCAGGTGCTAAGTTGTGCTCCTTTATTATGACGACGTCACCGACTTGTAAATTCTTCGTGGGTGTTCTCCACTTAGATCTGGTTTGCAGTTGTTGTAGATATTCGGTGGACCAGCTTTTCCAGAATTGTTTATTCAGCGATTGTACTAGCTGCCATCTCCTACCCAGTTTTATGTGACTTACATCGGTTTGGGGTGGAGATAACAATGGCCCGCCTACTAGGAAGTGCCCCGGTGTAAGGCAGTCGTCGTCTGGGCTCTCCGTTAGCGCGCATAATGGACGTGAATTAAGGCACGCTTCGACTTGACACAAAAGTGTAGCATACTCTTCGTAAGTTAGTCTTTGATCCCCTATCACTCACTTCAAATGATGCTTTGCACTCTTCACCGCGGATTCCCAAAGTCCACCCGCGCTTGGCCATGATGGAGCATTGAAATGCCATGTGATGTCCAATTCCTTGATATTGTTGAAGAAGTCCTGATTAATCGTTCGTAGTATTTCTTGGTACTCTTTCTTCAACAGGCGATTGGCCCCTACGAAGTTGGTGCCATTGTAACTGTACATATGGCGGGGGCTCCCTTTCCGAGAGCGGAAAAAATCGGAGCGGTTTTTAGGTTCCTGATGTCGTCGTAAAACTCGTAGTTTTGTGTATCTCGGACGATGGACTCAATTGCGTTATTAAATTCCGTCGAGGCCAATGATCGTTCATACCTCGCGTATTGCTTATTCGTCGCGTTTTTGTAGAAGCGTTTTATCCAACCTACTATTTTTGCGACGCGAGTGACGGAACTGTGCTCGGCAAGTGGTTGCTGAATAATCGAAACATGTTGTTGTTGCACTGCGACAACTGCTTTTACCTTCTTCAGTTCTTCGGTGGGTGTTTCATATGCTATGACATTGTGGTCACTAGAGTCGAAGGTTGTAAGCCATTCTGGCCCTTCCCACCACAACAGTTTCTCTAACAACTGTGACGCCGATGTGCCGCGAGTGGCACTATCTGCTGGATTTTGCTCTGACTGTACATGCCGCCACTTTGATGCTGGAATGACGGCGACGATTTGTTTTACACGTGTGGCTACAAATTGCTTCCATCTTGAGTCATCTCCTTGCAACCACCCTAGTGCAATCATAGAGTCCGTCCATGCGTATAGATGTTTTTCGTCCAATGATAACGTACTCAAAACCTTTCTCATAAGTTGTGACAGCAATAGCGCACTGCAAAGCTCTAGTCTCGGCAAAGACACTATTTTGTTTAGCGGCGCGAGTTTGGTTTTTCACCTCGTTTTTTCACCGGTATTCACCTCTATCGTTCGCCGTTACTAGGTATATTACGCAGGCATAAGCCTTTTCTGAGGCATCACAGAACCCGTGCAGTTGACAAGATTTCTCAACGTGACCTAGATGGCGTGGTATGGTGAATTCATTAATGTTTTGAAAATCTTGTTTCAAAGCCGTCCATTCTTGTAAGATTTCCTCCGACACGTTTTCGTCCCATGATGCTCCTGATGACCACGCTCTTTGAAATAGGAGCTTGACTCGCACGGTCAAGGGTGAGATCCAGCCCAAAGGGTCAAAAATTTTTGATATGTTGGAGAGAAGTTGTCGCTTGGTATGACTTTTGGCGCTGTTTCCAAGCAATACATTCTGGAATGTGAACGCGTCCGTGCTAGGGTTCCATCTCAAACCCAAGGTTTTACGAGATTCTGTGCACTTGAATTCGTACGGCGTGTCTAATTTCTCAGACGGCAAATCCTTGATTAGTTCGTGATCATTGCTCGACCACTTGCGCAGGTTCATACCAGCTCCTTTCAACATATCTATAAGTTGATGCTGTACTTCTTTCGCCAGTTCTATGGAGTTCTCGCCATGCAACAAGTCATCCATGTAAAATGATTTTTCGAGTGCTGTGGCTGCTAGCGAGTACCTGTCGCGGTCGTCCTTCGCTAACTGACGCAGAGTCCTCATAGCTAGGTATGGGGCTGCTTTGGTGCCATAAGTGACTGTGGTTAGTTGATATTCCCGCAGCTCTTCCTGTGGCGAGTTCCTCCAGGTTATAATTTGCAACTGTTGGTCTTGCTCCCTGATAAATATCTGGCGAAACATTTTTTCTATGTCCGCAGTGATGACGTATTGGTAGCGCCTCCAGTTAAGGATGATTTGTTGTAGATCCTGTTGCAAATTTGGGCCACACTCCATTAAGTCATTAAGACTATGGCCTGATGTGGTTTTTGACGAGGCGTTAAAGACTACCCTGAGTTTTGTAGTAGTCAAGTCCATTTTGAACACCCCATGATGTGGGAGATAGCACCTGGGTCCTGTGGCTTCAGTGACGGGACGCATGTGGCTTAGCTCCTGATACTCGTCGATAAACGACTTATAGCTGTCGGCGAAAGCTTCTTTACGTTGCATTTTTTGTTCTAACTGCATAAACTGTCCGACGGCTTTTCCTTTTGATGACCCTATTTTCTCTTGAAAATCCGGCCTCATCGGCAACGCAACTACATATCTGCCATCTTCTGGGCTCCGAGTAGTTGTTGCTTGGTACAGATCTTCGCAATATTGCTCCGTGATAGTCAGGTCTGAAGCTGGACTGTTGATGTCTTCTAACTCCCAGTACTTTGATATGTCGTCTAAGTTTTTAAGAACGACATTGCAGTTGAAAGTTTTTACGCTTCCAGACAAAATCCAACCGAGTTTCGTCTGCTGTGCAATCGGAGCTCTCGCTGAACCTTTGATGAGTCCACTCATTATTATTTCCGAGTAAATGCTAGCGTCCAGAAGCATGTCGATTGGTCTGGATACGTTATACGCAGGGTCAGCAAGCTGGAGATGCTGCAGATGTGGCTATGACTGTTTACCAAACGTAGTATTGGGTAAGTTGCTTATCACCCTTGATATAAACAGTGCCTGAGTGGTAAACTGATAATCTTCACAGATTGATTTGCATTCCATGGTTACTAGGCCTTTGCTTTGTTTTGCGCCGGTCCCGATACCTGATACGGAAGCATGATACCAATGACGTTGCAGGCCTAACGTCTGTGCTGCGTTTTCCGACAGAAGTGATATCTGTGACCCTTGATCCAAAAGGGCTGGCAGTGTTACGTATGTTCCATCCAACTTTTGTACTTGTATAAGTAAAGTCGTCAATAGAATTTCTTCGTCGTTAGCAGCTACGTGATTTACATTGTCTCGTTTTCCAGTCGGCATTGTAGGTACCGACGGCTGTTTCGACGTTGTTGAACTCGACGGAAGTTGCTCGTCAGCATAAATAGCGTGAAGCGTGGTGTTATGCTGGGCATCGCATTTTTTACACCTTTTTTGCGAAGTGCTTTGGCATCCGCTGTGTTTTCTTAAACAGTTGACGCAAATTTCGCATTGGGTAATTGTTTCTTTTTTCTTTTCCGGAGACATAGATTTGAAAGTTTTGCAAGTATACAGTAGGTGTCCTCCGCTGCACAGTGGGCATGTTAGATAGGCGTTTGTAGTATTCGCACGATAATTTCCTCTGAACGACGATTTCCCGTAATTATTAGGCGTCTTGTCTGTCTGTGCCGGCTTGGAAGATGTTGATGACTCTTTGGTCTTCTTATGAATTGGCTCTAAAGCTGTAAATTTTGTTTCTATGAACTTCATGAGTTCATCTAGCGACGGCAGCTCTCTTGGTGACTTACGCGATTCTTTGTAGTCACTGTAAGTCTCTACATCCAACTTTTTTGCGATGAGATGTTAGTACATCTCATCGCAAAAATGTTGGATGCAGCGGGTCCCATGAGGTGGTGTCGACCCCTAAGTTACTTATTGCATGTATGCATTCCATTGTCGTGTCATGCAATCTCTTCAGCTCGAAAGAAGTCTGTTTTTGGACGTTTGGTTGACTGAGGAAAGTTTCTATTTGGTTGGTAAAGAGCAGCTGAGGGTTATTGTAGCGGCGCGTCAATATTTCCCAGGCAGTATCATAGTTTTCTGCTGATATATGGAGATGTTGAATCAAGCGCTCCGCTTCGCCTTTCAATTTTCCCTTTAAATGCTGCATTTTTTGTGCTTTCGTGAGGCAGCTGTTGTTATGTATGGCTTCCATGTATAGATCGTAAAAGGTGGGCCATTGGGTGTATTTTCCGAAGAACATGGGTATCTCTAACTTCGGCGTAGATTGCTGAAGATGCATGGTAGAGCTAAGTTTCTGGTTCAGCTTTCGTTTGAAATCCTTGTAAGCTTTCTCTCGGGCCAGGAATTCTGCATCGTAACTACAGTCTGAACCTTGCAGAATATTGTCGATCTGAAGATGAAGTTGATCGATTGTGGTCCATCGCGCTTGAATGCTTCTCAGTTCATCTTCTAGCTCCCATTTCTCTTCTATTGCGTTCACGTCTATGCTCATAATTACTCTTATCAATGCTCTGAAGTTGGTCATCTGCTGTGACATTAAATCATTGAGTCTATCGCGCTGTGATTCTGTCACAGATTTAGTCGGCTGCATCTTCTGAGTTGGAGAGGAAAACTCTTCAAGGCTTTGACTCGCAGGCATAGGTGGTTCTCCCTTGTTAAACGAAGATATTTGCAGCCTAGTTTCGGTAAAGAGCTTTTGCGTTGCCTCGTATACCTTATCCGCGAAGTATTCGTCGTCCTTCGTAGTTGCGGGTGCTAAAATGGTTATGCGTTTATTGTTTCTTTCGAACTCTTCCCAGAGGTTGTCTAATTTCTCTATTTTCTCTTTGATATAGCTCGGCGTCTTTCGATCGGGCGAATCCTTTTTGAAATTTCTTAAGACAGTTTTGATTTGATTGATAATTTCTTCTTGACGGGCTAATAGCGTATCCATGATAGTAAAATAATAAAGGAACGATCTTACTTGGGTGCTGAATACTGCAGTAGACTGGCTAGTCCCCGCTGATAGTGTGTGAGCTGCGTGGCCTACACGATGCTGGCGCTGATCTCGAGGCGACGGCGTACGTGCTTAAGTGCGCAGCTGCTTTGAGCCTTTCGGCCCACTCTACGAGCTGGTACAGGAACCGGGATATGGCTCACTCGTAGTGGTGTGACGGCGACTCCGGCATAGGAAGCTCAGAGTGCTGTGATTGCACACGAGCTGCTTGGCCCGCAATGCCGATGTAGCAAGTCCTCGGGTACAGGATTCACTACTGTTTTTTTTTTTTCAGTCCACTGTTTTGTACACTGACGCACTGTTCTAGGACATGATTAGATCCTAGTGATATGGTGAACTGATGGTTTTTGAACACTCGCGTTAACACTCGTTGTAACTAACGAATTTATATGACGAGAAGTCCTGCCTTTGATCCAACCGCTCGTATAGATCAGAGGCTCGAAGGACCAAAATTATGTAGGGTGTAAGTCCCACATAAGTGATTGTTAAGGGGTCGATGTCTATCTCGGGTCGATAGTGATAAATCAAACCACCTTTGTTGAGTGTTGTAAATGCACTGAATATATTGTCCAAATAAAGTAATAAAGTGATTCATAATGCTAGCCTAAGCGACCTACTTATGATACCTACATGTGCGGTTGCCCGTACATACGTTAATTCAAGTTGTTTCCTGTGAGTCCACGTGAACGACGTGGGTGGCTCCAGGACGTGACTTACGACACACGTCAAAGTTAAGCCGGGTCCGCTGCGCCATGTTACGCGTGTTACAAAAAGCGTAACACGTAAATATAATGAAAATGGGACGTGGTATAACACGTTAAGTGTTACATAACGTTACGTTAAGTGTGACGTAACACGTAAAGTGTAAATTCCACTCCCCATTTTTGTTTTAATAACGTGTTACATTTTTTGTAACACGCGTAACATGGCGCAGCGGACCCGGCTTTATGTTTAGTTACGTTACGTTTTCATATTACGTTACCTTACATTTATTTAAAAATGTCATACCAACTTACAAGCTCCCTGTGAGTCCACGTGATCGACGTGAGAAGCTTCAGGTTATGAAATACGATGCATGTAAAAGTTACGTATAGTTACGTTCCGTTTATTATTACGTTACATATTATAAAATATTGCATTACGTTACGCTTAGTTAATGTTAATTCGATTGTATGTCAATTCGACTTACTTGCTCCCCGTGAGTCCACGTGATGGACGTGGGTGGCTCCGGGGTGTGACGTACAATGCACGTCAAGTTTATCGTAGAGCCTGTCTGGATAAACAGCTCTGCGCCGCCGGATATTGTCGTCTCCGGTTCTGTGGACAACGGAAAGAGGTTAACGACTTGTGCCGGCAAAGCAAACCTTATACAGGGTGTCCCGTAAATCGACGTCAAGCCGGAACCAGGTGAAAAGGCAAGTCACAGTGGTTATCAGAAAAATACAAAAAAAAAATTGAATATAAAAAAGTTATAGGCATTTAAAAAAAAAACTGAATCCTGTTGCCACAAATCTTTAGTTTTTCCAATTTTTTTTTTGTTTTGTATCTCTGAATAATGCTTCTTCAAACTGTTAACAAAATTTCAAAACCAGCTGCTCCAGCTTGGACGAAAAGGAGACTTTAAAAAAAATAAGTTAAAAAATTGCCCATTTTTAATTTTTATTATAGTTTTCATTATGTTTGTGAAATGTCTTAAAAAAATAATAAAAAAAAATTGTTATTACTTAAAATAAAAAAAACAATTTATTTTTATATTTGTCTGATAACCAGTATGACTTGCCTATTCACCTGGTTCCGGCTTAACGTCGATTTACGAGACACCCTGTATTTCACTTGCAAATTCGTCTGTAATATAAATGAGTAGAGTGTACGAATAAAAATATTGCTTTACTGTAGACTATATTTATTGCGACAATTCAAGCTCAGTTCAGGAGGGTGTCTCAACTGGCAGTTTCTGGAAAAAAATAAAACTTTTGATCGAATTTATACTGAATATAAACCAAGGAGAATTCCTTGATATAAACGAATTTATAAGATTTTTCAGATCTATAACCATTTGTTTATTGCCTAAAACTTGAAGCTAAAATTATATGGATTCCCAACTGCGTTAGTTTTACCAGAATAACTTATTCAGGTTAGACACTTAATCATCTTACAAGTAATATTAGTAGACACACAAAATACTCACAATAACACAGATCTCTTTTAGAGTGCCTTTTGTGAATTAATTAAATAGTAAAATAAATGCGATAACTATCTCTGTGATACGGTTTAAAAGAGTTTATAAGTTTCTATCAAAAATCTTATAAGACTCTAGTTTCATGATAAATCCTCGTTGCATATTTTCTAAATGTATCGGTAAATTATAGTATGAGTTGGATCAATTTAACCCACGATATTGAGGTAGACGACGTGTCCAACCGGCGGCGACGCGGTAGAAATCTGCCGCTCGTATTGCCTTCTGTAATGATTTGGTGTATACTGTTAAGCTACAAGAACTTTATAAATAAATTAAAAACAATAAATAAATAAGTCACGAAATCCTAAAGGAATCCTCACATCTGCGATAGCATTTAGAATGGAATTTGACAGTTACATGATTAGAATCGCTCACGATTTAATGCTGTAAGCTACACCAGTACGGATTTACGGCGTTGAGGTAGACCGAAATCTGGTAGTCGTATAGCCTTGTGTGAGCTATCACTACACTGGTAGAGTGCGGTAAGCTACACCAATACAGACCCACGATGTTGAGGAAGACGGCGTGTCCGACGGGCGGCGTGGTGGAGATCTGGCACTCGTACTGGCCTGAGTCGCGGCGCTGCGGGCTGCGGATGCGCAGCGCCCACTCCTCGCTGCGCGGCTTGTGCTGCGCCTCGAAGCGCTGGTCCGAGGTGTACGTGTAGCGGCCCACTGTCAGCAGGTGGATGTCGCGGTGCCGCACCCATGATACCTGGGGGTACATACACGGTTTTAAGTACACCTCGAAATAGCGTTTGGTCCGAGGTGTATATAAGTGTAGCAGCCCATAGTAAACAGGTGGATGATAGAGCCCATGATACCTGAGGGGAGAAACACGCATTTTAAGTACCTATACCTACCTATATCTTGGACCAGCCCTGTTCTCCTACCGCTACATTTATAGTGAAGGCGGACAGCTCTATTGCGCCGAATGCGATCGAAACTTGAAACAAAGTCTGCGCCACTGACGACCTCTGTGGCGAAGCGGTAGTGCATCTGCCTCCATGCAAGAAGTCCTGGGTTATAATGCCGGCTAGAGATAAAAAAACCTAGATCTTGGATGTTTACATGTTTGTGATGCCCCTGTTTTTGGTTCCCATGACACGGTAACCTAGTGTGGGGCCAGAAGTATGTATGTGCCTGTATGCAAATGTTTATGTTTTCTGTTAAAAGTTCGGATGTTCCAGCCGCCTTAGAGCACACACCAGGAAGCAGTGACGCACGCTGTCGTCAGAAACGACGAAAAGACCATCATCATCATCGCGCCCATGGTACTTTTTTTTTATATTAGTCTTTCGGACAGAGAAACTACTCAAGACTGTCTCATTGGTCTAACAGTAGCACGTTGGACTCGTTGGGAGCATGGTTACTATCAAATTGTGCTCTTCTTTGTGACTTGTTTTTTTCGGTTATTTAATCACATTTTTATAAAAAAAAAACACAACTATGACAGTACCAAACTGTCAATACAGTTTGCTGGTACTCCGAAGCTGATATTTCCACACGAATAGGACTATACCTTGTTGAGATAGTGTATTTATTTATTATGATTATTTATTTATTCACTAAAACATGCAAAATCACAATAACATTAGTATGCCAAACTGCTAATGCAGTTTATCGGCAAGCTCTTGATAACAATTCTTATTCATTTGCACAATCTACACAACTAATCTTTCACGCGAACGTAAACTAGGTCAAGTGATTGTATTGCGTGGAAATTTATACATATGGGTGAATATACGGGTATTTGATTTTTTTGGGTCCCAGAAGGAAATGTAATCTGTTCCATTCAATATTGATAATTTCTCTATTTGACACAATTTTTAAATGTTTAATGATGAGGGCCAGAAGATTTTTCCATTTTTTTTTAATTTCATAAGCACCAAAGGAAAATGTGTTACCAGAGGACTGACACTATTGACAGAGTAGTCACAAATTAAAGCAGGAAAGTGACAGGCCATTGATTATAGCTAAGAAAGGGGACACGTATTAAATAAAACATGAAATATGCCATAGGAGTGACGCCAGAGGAGTGACAAAATAGCACAAAACCTACAAAAACATATCACTCGCTTTTCTGATCACCGTTTAACGTAATACGCGACATCTACACACAATAAACATTGCATTGTGCAAATATACAATTTCGTAACTATAAAATACAAAAACATAGACTTGCCAGAGGAAATACTCCAACGACTGGCAGAAACACGCTTTATCACGCACAGTAAATCGCAAATAGACGCTATATTATAGGAATTTGCTCAACGTCATTAGCTTGTTTCTAACTTAACTATTGTATGCGCGTAGTTCATGGACAAAAACATACCTTTGCGGTTTTAAGTCAAATTTTACTTCTTTGAGTTTCGCCAGATGAAGTGACATTATTGTAACGTAACATGAAAGTAAGTTATATTTCTTTATATTAATAAAAAAAAATATACTGTATGTTGTGATGAAATGTTTCGATGTTTATAAAAGCATATGATCGTATTTTAAAAAACATAATGGCGTACGTATTTAAAAATATCTCTCCATAAAATCATTATAATCTAGAAATGGGGAGGCCAGAGGAGTATACATCTACAACTATTTTTAACGATTAATGTCTTAAATTAAACAATTATCGTGAATAGACTATGTGGGCCAAATTAAAGGCCATATTCTTTAATGCTTAAGCATACGGACGCAATAATATAATAAGTTTAACATAATATTTGTCCATGGACAATAGAAATTCAAATAGCGTATATTGACCCATATAATAATAATAATATATTTTATTATATGTTTTTGGTGGCCCTAATCATCACCGTATCGCCCCTAAACAGCTAAACCAACAGACATACAACGATAATCAAATATACTGAAACTGAGACCATGCGCATAAATGTCTGGCGGTCTCTAGTTAGACTTGAGACCAACGAGGCAATTTCTTCTGGTCCCACACTAGGATTCCCTGTGGCGTGGGAACCATAAACAGCGACATCACAAACGTGTAAACATCCAAGACCTGAGATTTTTTTTATATGTCCCCAGCCGGGATTCGAACCCGGGACCTCCCGCATGATAGGCAGATGCGCTGACCGCTACGCCACAGAGGTCGTCAAACAGCAACTGAACAGCATCTTTGCTGGTTGGCACCGAGAAAACCCTAAATAATATTATTGGAATGTCTTTTACAAAAACGGCAACATCACCTCGGCGTCACTTGGCACTTTATTCTGTTACTTTGTAACAACACTTGGAAAATCGTGTTGACGCGGGGTCGAACTTTTAACTACTAGAGTGAACAACAAACAACAGTAAAATAAACTGAACTCAAAGCGCGGAGGCCGAAGTTAACGACAGAAAAACGTACAGGGGGCACTACTCTGGAGACAATTTGAAAATTTAAAAGTAGACCGATGACAGCAGTTTTTTCATTTTATTTTTTATTTTTATTTTATTAGGAAAACTTACAGCTTAATACATTTCAACTGAAATAAAGACAAGTAGCCAATAACAAGTTTTCACAGATAGAAATATTACAGTAGAAAATGGCTGACACATAGGACATACCATGCCAGAACCAAACATACCATATTACACTCACTCAAAACACAATAGACACAATTATTGTCTTAAATAATATATGATTCATGATTTCTTGTGGAAAATAAAAAATTAGAAATGAAGGTTAGTCAATCCATATTCTATGGCCAGGGAATTGATTGCTGGGAGTTACAGAAGTCCGAAGTACGCTATTTTACTTATTTACGTACGCTACTTATACAGTTCTGCAGTTAAACATATTAATAGCATATCGCTGTTCAAATAGAGGAATTATATTTAAATCGCAAAAGAGATGCATCAGAGGTAGTTGTAAATTAAAATAAACAGGCAGTTGTAAACCATTTCAAGGAACTGAAGTTATGAACATTTCTCTCTATGTATGTTTTTGAAGTTGCTTTATTTGTAAAAACGAATCTAAAACTGTTTTCAAATACAGTAGATTAAGAAATCCTCACAGGCTTCAAAATGTTACTTCAAAAACAGTCCTAAGCGTAATTGGACTAGCTTCGAAGATTTATTATAAAATTCCGAATGATATTTAAAAAAAAAACTTGATATTAATAACTTGAGCCATGAATTTTTTGTAAGTCATAGCAACATTTGATCTGACTTTCAAATCACCTAAAATTCATTGTTTAAGTTTATGATGACCTCTGTGGCGCAGTGGTTAGCAAATCTGCCTACCGTGCGAGAGGCCCCGGGTTCGAATCCCGGCTAGGGACAAAAAAAAGAGGAACCCAGGTCTTGAATGTTTACATGTTTGTGACGTCGCTGTTTTTGGTTCCCACGACACAGGGTATCCTAGTGTGGGGCCAGAAGCAATGTATGTATGTGCCTGTATGTTAATGTTAAATTATGTATGTATGTTAAATGTAACTGGTAATATTCGATATTATCTACGTCTAGTAAAATAAGTACTTCTCTTTAGGGATGGTTAATGGATGGATGGATGGCACCAGCCCTAAAAAGAAGTTTTATTGAAGAAGTTCAATATTGTACTGAACTTACAATAAGAATTATTAATGTATTGTGCGTCTAATGTTACCCTAACCAAAAAATTAAAAATACACTTCATAGTTCACAGTATAGAGGTATGTGTTGGTGTAGTTGGTGCTATATTATGCTGCAGAAGCAACAGCATTTTTACTTTTTGTAATAGAGTCTCTTTCCCTCCTTCACCCTCGACAGCTTAAGAAACTATTTTGACTATAATTTATCTATTTTATTAAAATCTTAAAAATGTCTGTCGGTTCACAATCGATGCATAATTCTCAGTTAGCACAAGCGTGGGTATAAAAGAGAACTAAGCCTCTTCGAGCTCCCGACGGAAATTTTAAAGCCGTTTACCGAAAGAAAACATGAATAATCCGTTAAGGTTCTTTGAAAAGAAGTGGCCAGTATTTAATGCTAGGTTGAATTCTACTGTAAAAAGATGCAAATTTGAACTAAAAATCCAAAGCCGTAAAAAGTGAGAATGTAGTCACTTAAAAAAAAATAAACAGTTGTTTAAAATCTTTCGAATAAGTCGACAGTATTTTATCGATATGACTCTTAGCCCCTGTTTCACAATGTACAAATAAATTTTAATGTTCCTATATTGCGTGTGTTCGCTTATGTCTTCAAATTTAGAACAAACGGCATCCCTGGTTGCGGATAGCTTATCCGGAACTTTATCTGCAGATTGTAAAACAGACCCTAGTATTATCAATCACGCTCATCAATAGGCTACTTGACCGTTTTCTAAAAACCATTTCATATTTTTGTTCGTGTTCATAGAGTCCACAGAAAGTGGTCATTTTAAATTCTTTCCTGTATTGCTTTTAAAAAAGGCAAACCAAATTTTACTTTTAAAATAACCCATCAAAACGCTATCTTGGGCAATATGGCGTCGCACAGACATTGTGACGTCACATCCCAGAAAACCCACCAATGAACGTAAGAAAGAATGAATGATAGACGTCATTTTTACTGACATGTGACGTCATCATAGAATCGGCCAATCCAGGCCGTTTTCGTCGAAATTTTATCTTTTGTTTTACAAATTATAATTGTTTTTTTAGTTAAAATGCCTTAAAGTGGTTTTAAGACTTATAATTCATCCCAATACGTATAAATAATACTGTTTTTCACACTGTCAAATAGCCTATTAAGGTGCCTTCCATTTTCCTGAAAAAAATCCTACTTTATTTCTTTTCCATGACTTATTACTTTCACTTCTAGTACCTCGCGATACCTACAGCGAGTAATAGACGAAAATATCGGTTCCGGTTTTGAGTTCGACGTTGTATAATATGAATAATATATCTTTCTTCCGTGGTGAAACATCTTTCAGTTCAGCAGTAGAGTGTTTCTTGCATGCAACGAAAACATGTCGCCTCCTCGAGGACTGTAACACTACAAGTACGTATCGTGTGCAATTTATTTACTTACCGTTGAGTACAGCAAAGTAGCCACTACTCAAATCGCTTTTCAACCCATTATGTCCCCACCAATTGCATAATCTCTTCTCTGAGGAAGTAATTTACCATAGTCTCCCACGGGGACCGGATTGGTGGAGGCTTGTAAGACTAGTGGAAGTTGTACTAGCAGATGTTTTCAAGCCGCCCTAAGGCTTCTGACGTGGCTTAACGACTTCCATCTATCGACGGTAGCCGGCAATAACTGCATAACGTGCCTTGCAAAGCACAGAACCCCTCGGAAAGATGCCACTAGCGTTAGTCATAGAACGGTCACTGAATGCGCCCTGCTTAATTTCGTGATCATTTAAGACCACTCAGGCAGCCGGCAAAGCCAGTTAAGGCAAATTTCTTTAAAATTATGCTGCTAAATAGCGCCAGTGCTGTATAACACTACAGCTAAAAAGCAAGTCTTATAGACTTTTCTCGCTAAACCATAGGCCGTGTAACTCGACGACACAGTCCCACCCGTTTTTTATTTTTTTTCTTCTGTTAGGTACTTATATTTTAAAAGTGCCCGTTGAAAAAAAAAAGCTTTCGAGTAGCGGCCAGTTTTATTTTTCCATCCCTCGGTTTCATTTAGAATTCCGTGAAACGGTGCGTGATGCGGCATTTTCTTCGGCTACGTGTTATCAATGAGTGAGCTTAAGAGCCCACTTTGGAGGTAAAACGATTCCCATCTCCGGCGCTAATCATAAATATGAAGCCGCCGAATGGTCGTAACACGCCAACGTATTTTATGTTCAACACTAACAAATAATGTTACAGTTTATTTGGCTCTCCTCAGAGCACCTATAAAGTTTTGCAAATGTAATCAAAACTTTGTGGAGAAGGAGCTGTTTAGGCATTCCTTACATGGTTTTGTTTTGGAGCAAAGATTTACGAAACAAAAGGAGTCACATAAAACTTCTTGAGGTTATTAAAACAAACAATATAATTGACTGGCCGGAACAACGACAGAAATAAAGATTGAGTGTCGCTTGTTTTTCATTTTCCTTTTATCTTTTCTGTGTTCTATTTTCAAATCCGACGGTGCGATTTCAATCAAGGGACATTTTTAATTATCCCAATGATCGATAGCTTTGACACGGCTCTGACCAATATCCGATAAGTTTTAATGAGAAAATTTCTATGAAAATTAAAAATACGTTTTTATGATAATAGCTCACATTTTCAGTCCACATTTTAATGCCAAATACCAATTTATGTCATTGAAGCTCCGCTTTCGATAAACCCAAAGCGGCTTAATCGTCTTAGTCGCTTCTTATCGTCCTTACACAGTGATATTTTTTATGGCAGAATGATTTAATGTGACAACAGATAGGTACAATAGAAGAATTTTTTTTTAAAACATTGGAAACCGTGCAGAGTACCTGAGAATGAAAAAACAAAGGATGAAATGCTGCTAAAGAATGTCAGGGGTACAATTACGAAGTTCTCTACTGCATGGAGTGGTCTGATTTAAGGTCCTAGCCCACTTACACGACTCTGCTACCACCAGGCAAAAATTATATCATTCGATTAAGGGCTTTAAATATTCTTCTTTGGATATATTTTACATCGGCATCATAAATTAGCTGACAGCGAGCCGGGTGGGACCAGAGTCGTGTAAGTGGGCTATGACCTTTAGTATACTGCGAACTGTTAAATACATACATATGTGAAACTTCGGAGTTGTCTCAATGCTTAACCCAATAGAGTGGAAAATTACGCAATACAAGGGCAGAGCTCAGAACCAGAAGTAGCAAAGAGGTTAAATGTTTTTGGCGGGCGCCAACTCGGTATTTTGTACTATTCACTCACCGTCCTATTCTGCAGATTCTTCACTCTACACAGCAGCCTGACCGGATGTCCGACCAGCCCAGTTATGTTGGTCGGCGTGCTGACGTCAAAGTATGGCGCGTCCGCCGTATGGGGCCATTCCTGGAGGAACTCCGACCTGAACCGTCGCGAGGCGATGTCTGGCGTGGAACTGTCAATGGGTGCTTCCGTGTCTGATCCCGCTGTGGAGGTTAAATTTGCTATTAAAGCCCCACAAAATCAATTCTAGAACAAATTCACCGAAACAAATAGTATACGGCGGCTGAAAATGCTTGTTTCTAACACTTTATTACGCAAAGCACTTTATAAACAGTGTAATCAGGATTGTTGTCAAGAAACGTGCTGTGAGAAATTGACTAGGAATTACAAGTACGAGTGATCCGATGCTTAAACTATCATTCAAGTGAGTTTTAATTAGGACACGACGTCCCGGGACCGGACCGCATAGATTACCGCACGTGCACGCAAATAATACGCAGCGTTGTTTGAGCTCCCAATTAGAGTTGCGTTTGTTCCTAAATCAACACAGGTCTATATGTATCGTGATTCGTGGAACTCACAGCATGTCAGAATATTGTGTCATGTCGGCAAAATATTTTATACTAGCGACTCGCCCCGGATTCGCACGGGTGGCAAAAATGTTTCGATGGAAATAGGTATATTAGTTCCGTGGAAAATTCATGGGGTAGTAATTTTTTTACATCTTGGGTTACATTATTTGAAATTTCGTAGGGAACCCTGAGCTTTTTGAAAATTTAATATATTCTAATGGTCTAATATATTCTAACGCCTTCTAATGGTGAAATATTTTTTTAAATCGGCCCAGTAGTTCCTGAGCCTATTCATTACAAACATACATACAAAAATAAAAAAATAAAAATGTTTCCTTTTTATAATATTAGTATAGATATTTTTTTTATCTGTTTACAATAAAAACATTCTCTTATCTTAGTAGAGCTCTAATTATAGACAAAAATATTCCCTCTTTGAACATAGTTTATTTATGAAACTCACGGGTAGACTGAAGCGGACAGTACAGTCAAGTCAGTCAGTCATTTCTTCTTGAAAACAACCACTGAAAACCATTATAAGCAAGGAGAATAGGAGGAGAATATAAATCTGAATTTCAGGACTGAGGGGAGTGGGTAGGTAAAAGCTTCTTTAGACCCTTTCTGAATATTGAATGAAACTGAACTGGTTCAATGACACCGAGTACTCGACGACAGACGGTTTATGACTCGATATTTTATTAAGGTACAATGTACATTCCAGCACATTCTCTGTTTTTTTTATAAGAAGTTAGGTAAGCTCCACTTAGTTTACCACACAAAAAAAAAAGATAACTCTTCGAATTCCTCTCCATTTTTGGTACAGGTCATTATGTCCTCACCCAGGGGCACCGGTCTAGTCTTACACCTACCTTACCTCCACCAATCCGGACTAGGCCCCCGTAGTGGAGTTTGGCCTATACCTTCCTCAGGAAAGAGACCCGTGCCCCTCGGTGAGGACATAATGGGTTGATGATGATTATAAATTGTTATAAACTCATCTATTTCACTTTACTTCAGTTCTATGCGCGCGCACGTATCAATATCAAGTATCAACTTTTAAACTTCAATAGGTTGGTCTTACGTCGGAAGTTTTCAAGCCGCCTCTGACTTCGCTAACAATTATAATATTATGATTTAATACAATAGTCGTTATATCTATAGCTGCCTTATGTTTTCGTGAAATGTCGATAAAGTAAATAACAAACTGTCGTTGTACTTGTCAAACAGCGGGCGTGCAACCCCGTCTGAACTGAAAATAATCTTATTTTCCGGCGTTTAATCCTCCAGAGAAGTCGGCTTGATTAAATAACAGAAGTGCAGCGACATTTCTAATGGTTTATTTATTCTACGCCTCCGCCTGCTTGAAAAAATATCGAAGTCTTGAGTCGATGGATTGGAGTTTATATTTCTTCCGAGAGTAAATAAGTTACAATAATATTATTCGCTTACAGTTAAAGTGTTTTGAAAATGCTTTCAGGACACAAGTCATATTTGTTTACTATTAAGGTACAGGGTAAATTTTATAAAACATCTAAGTCCTAAAAAACATCAATCAGTGCTAGATGTTCATAAAAACGTTTTCTTAATACAAGAAAACGTTTTTATGAACATCTAGCACTGATTGATGTTTTTTAGGACTTTTGTGATGAAATATTCCATTAATTTCTGAACTATTTACATTTTATATGATTTCAAAGAATCGCTCGCAGCCTGAGTGATCTTAAACGATCACGAAGGTTAAGCAACATAGGGCGCGTTCAGTGTATGGATAGATGACCTTCTATGACTAACGCTTGTGGCAATTTTCCGGCCGGTCCCGTGCTTTGCAAGGCACGTTAAGTAGTTGGTGCCGGTTGCCGTCGATAGATGGCCTATGGCCTATACCTTTCCCGGGGAAGAGACTCGTGCCCCTCGGTAGGGACATAATGGGTTGATGATGATTAATTGAAAAATATCTTTACAATATGTACTAGAATTTAGTTTTGTATCACGTCCATCCTCAAACATAAAAGAAGATGATGTATAGCCACTTATTGATCCAGGTTGTTCAAGCGGCTACAATTAAAAAATGTGCTTGCTCCATTTCCTTCAGCCTATACGGACGGACTCAAATGCTGAGAAAAACAGCTTGTACTTTAAATACTTCAGAAACTCACACAATAAGCCAGCGCACAAGTGGTAGGTAGGTATTAGAGTTCAAGAAAATTGCGGGAAACTCGGCGCCAGGAAAAAATGGAAATATGTGACGCGAAACTGACAAGAAATAATAGTGTAAGAGCACAGCAAAAAGAAAGAAAACCAAATAAGCACAAATTCAGAATTTAAATAAACTAAAATTATGTCTTTTAGAGCCATCACAAACAGAGCGACTTGTCGCCGCGTCAAGTCGCCGCGTCAGACGCGACGTTGTCATTTGCTTCTGGCATCTTGTCGTCGAATCTGACGCCAATTGGGCGGAGATTCGAACAAAATATATGAAAACTAGCTGTTGCCCGCGACTACGTCCGCGTGGGCTTTACTTGAGTAAAGGGTTTGCAATTAAGATAGGGATACTTTTAGAAAGAGCTTTCATACTAACTTCGCAACCCCCTCTTACCCCCTTAAGGGATGATTTTTGAAAGACTACTTTACACGTCTTTCATGACTTTTAATGAAGGACCTTCATACTGAATTTAATTCGAATAACTTCATAAACGGCAAAGTTTCATACTAACATTGTACCCCCCTTTTACCCCTTAAGGGATTTTTGTCGAAAAACTATTTAACGTGTATTTCATGACTTTAAATGAAGGAACTTCGTATTGAATTTCATTCGAATAACTTCAAAAACGGCAAAGTTTCATACTAACTTTGCACCCCCCTTTTTCCCCCTTAAAGGATGATTTAAAAAAAAAAATTTTAAAAGTGTTTCATAATTTTATATGAAAATTCTTTGTACCCAATTTCATTCGAATAACTTCAAAAACGGCAAAGTTTCATACTAACTTTGAACCCCAATTTTACCCCTTTAGGGGATGAATTTTCAAAAATCCTTTCTTAGTGCTCCCTTACGTTACAAAAGAAACTCCTGTGCAATTTCAAGTTTCTAACCCTTATAGTTTAGGCCCTGCGTTGATATGTCAGTCAGTCAGTCAGTCAGCTTCTCCTTTTATATATATAGAGATTGACGGTCGTAGCTTGTCGTCGCGTCTAGTCGCCGAGCTGTCGCCTGTCGCGTGTCACTAGTGTGCGCCTAAGCTTAATTGTGAAACTAACATTTTTGACGTTCATAAAGTAAACATTTTGTTTGTACTATGAATAAAATCTTTGATTTTGAACGAAAGGGCGCGAGAATTTTAGGTTTGCTAAAAACAAAAGCCCGCGGTGATTTCGAAAAACGTTTCGAGTGACCAAAGAGGTTTGCGGCCAGTCTAAATGACAAGCTTGCAATACCGAACAGACTAATTGTTACTATTCTTAGGGACTAGTCATAGAAAGAGCCCGGGGCGCGCGCCCGGAACGCTGCGCTTTGGGCGCGCGTCGAGCGAGCGTTGGACGCCTATCATACGCTCGTCAATTATGCTAGGATGAGCACACTTTTCTAATCCGCGAAGAAGGCGCGCGCGTCGAAAGCGCGTAAAACGCGCGCACGCTATATTTTACAGACTATAGTTCCTAACTATTACGACTCTTCGTCCATTGCTGGACAAATACCTCTCACAGTAAAATTCATTGGAGTTATTTAACTAATAATGTAAAGATTAGTATTTAAATATTTAATGATGTTATAAAATCACTGTTAATTTATGAAAGAGTTAAGAGGAAGAGAGTAGAGTACCTATTTATTATATTGATAATAATAAAAAATATTCTCTTCAAATATGGCTAATGAAGCGGCAGCTTAGAATTTAGTAAAACAAAATCTTTTAATTTTTTTATTAAAATAGTAACTGAATTAGTTGCAGTTTTTGAGATAATCTGAGTAAATCCCATTACATTTCCTGTATGAATACTATATCACTATATTTTAATTCTGAAGCAAGTTCCCATTGCCTGTCAGCATTAACGAGGAAGGACTGAATGGCATTAGGGCTTGTTCGTGTTTTTCACGAAAACCTTTGAAAAACTCACAGTAGTTCCCACGCAAGTGAAGCCCAAAAAAATCGGCTTATGAAATTCCATATTCCCTTACATTTCCGCAGTTTTACCGAGTTGCCAAAAGCGCCCTTATTTCAACAGTCGCTAGGTTTTTTTTGGGTTTCGCTTATTACAGAATAAAACTCACTAAAAGTACCACTGTTTTCTCTGTCTCATCATCCTCAATTCTGAATTGCGAATTTCACTAATGCTGCGGCCACACTTGAAGGCGAAGATTCGTGTTCGCGTTGTCGCGACAAAATTTCGTGTTCGTTCTACGGCGTGCTTGGCCACATCAAATAAACCTTCGCTACGTCGCTACAATCTAGAACGTTGCTAAATTCATTTTGCCCTTTGATGTGCGGTATTTTACCGACAGCAGCGCGAAGGGTGTTTGTATTCGCGATGATGATTCGCGATAGGACGAATTTTTTGGCCAGACATGTCGTGACAACGCAAATCTTCGCGTTATCGCGATAGTGTGGCCGTACCATAATACTGCAGCCACACTTGAAGGCGAAGATTCGTGTTCGCGTTGTCGCGACAAAATTTCGTGCTCGTTCTACGGCGAAGAGCTTGGCCACATCAAATAAACCTTCGCTACGTCGCGACAATCCAGAACGTTGCTAAATTCATTTTGCCTTTTGATGTGCGGTATTTTACCGACAGCAGCGCGAAGGGTGTTTGTATTCGCGATGATGATTCGCGATAGGACGAATTTTATGGACAGACATGTCGCGACAACGCAAATCTTCGCGTTATCGCGATACGTGGCCGTACCATAAGAACCTAATACTTATGTAACGTTCCGTCACGCTTTTTTTCTGAGAAATTTGACGAGTCGAACTATAGTTAAGTAGGTAGTTATTTAGCAAATTTCTCAATTCAGAAAATGACCCCAGGTCCAATACTTATGTTTATGGGCTAATTAAATCATCATCATCATCATCAACCCATCATGTCCCCACCGAGGGGCACGGGTCTCTTCCCTGAGGAAGGTATAGGCCATACTCCACCACGGGGGCCAAGTCCGGATTGGTGGAGGCTTGTAAGACTAGTGGCTGGTCTTACTTTCAGAAGTTTTCAAGCCGCCCTAGGGCCTCTGACTTGGCTTAACGACTGCCATCTATCGACGGCAGCCGGCACCAACTGCTTAACGTGCCTTGCGAAGTACGGAATCGCTCGGAAAAATGCCACTAGCGTTAGTCATAGACGGTGACCCATCCATGGACTGAACGCGCCGTATGTTGCTTAACCTTAGTAATCGTTTAAGATCACTCAGGCAGCCCAGGCTACGAGCGGGCTAATTGAATACATAGGGTCAATTTCTGAATTGAAAATTTCTGAGAATTTTCTGAATAAATTGATGAAACAACGCTACAGTTAAGCAGTTACTTAGCGAAATTCTCGATTCAGACACTGGCCCATAGAGTAGTGCAAACTGGGCCTCCATTCTGTTAGTGCATTATAGTTCAATGACATTTACATGGTCGGGTTACGTGACATATTTTTTAATTCCATTGACGCCTAGAATATTCATACGCTTGCGCGCGTTGGCTTGAAGCGGAAATGAAATGAAATCGACGCGTTCATTCAACTGTCATTATACTACAATGCATTAGCTGAATCTAGGCCCTGACCCTATATACAAAATTGCAACTTCTGATGGCGCTGTTTCGTGGTCACAGCCTCTATGGCGCTTGCTCCAAACAAATCCTCGGCTTACGTAATTTCTCCGGCTTCATTCAAGCTCAGCCGAGCGTTGGGGAGTAATACGTGCACAGTCAGACGTAAGTTGAATGAGACGCGAAGACATTCGAACCTTCGTTTTTTAGGGTTGCACGGGGTGCTTCATTTTTGAACTAAAACTTTCGTAAGAACTAGACGAACTCAATTTCGGATACACTTGTTTGGCTTGTTGTCCGACTCAGTCAAGTATGACTCGGACTCTTCCAATAACAACGCAAATAAGTTTATCCGGAAAAAAAAAAAAAAATCGGAAAAAATAAATAATGGAATAAAGTTAATAATTAGTGCTTAATTAGTAATTGATAGGGTCCCATGACATTTCCAGGGTACCACAAGACCCTCATGATATACCTACGATGACTGTCTGTCCGTCCACCTGAACTATAAGAGGCAATCTCTCGAACCATAGCTAGTTTTTTTTTTAAGAGAACATAAACATATATATTTTTTTTTTTATTTCGTACCCCAAGAGGAAAAAAATGGAACTCTCGTAGGTTCATTTTGTTGTCCGTCCATCCATCTGTCTGTCAAGACCCTTTGTGTCAAGAATGCGTAGAGGTATCGAATCGAAATTAAAAACATAAGCTCAGTCTACGTAGGTACCACAAGTGGAAAGTTATTTCTCTCTCTTTCTTTATTTCTTTCTCTCTTTCTTTCTTTATTTCTTTCTTTCTTTCTTTCTTCCTCTTTGTTTCTTTCTTTCTTTCTTTCTTTCTTTCTCTCTCTCTCTCTCTCTCTCCCTCCCTCCCTCCCGAGCTGATCTGATCTGCAGAGCTTAATCACGGTGAGCAGAGACGGGAAAACTCAAGTAAGTTTACCTCAAATTCATAAATACTTTTCATTCACTGTAAAAGTAAAAGATATTTTTGGACGAAAACTCAAAAAGCGTAAACATTGTCTTCAAATCAACCCACACAGAGGCGGCTATGACTGATAAATAAAAGTTCATTGACCTTTTTAATATATTCGCAGACACAGCTCCGATAACTCGAAGATAGAACATGATTCTGTATTTTCTGCATCAGAACCTTTGATATCTTATCTAAGCTTTGAACCGCATGGCACTATTCTAAATAATAATGCAGTACATTGTACCATCGACTTAAATATATTTTGAACAACGCTTTAAGCTTTTTTTTACAGAATATCGCACGGTATTGCTAAGTAGAGGGAAGAAAGTACTTTATAACTATAGTAGATACAATATTAATTTTATTTAAAAAAATGCAGGCAGCCTTTGGTAACTTATCAGATATGGTCCAGGGCGCCTAAAAATGTTGTTTAGGTTATTTGCTACTTTATCCTTGACTATTATTATAATGTGATCTATTTATTTTATTTTATTCTCTTGACGAGGCCCCTGGTGAATTGTTTTTAGCTTTATTAGTTTTATGAGATGTATTTTCCTTTTTTCTTTACAACTATTGAAGTTAAGAATTATCCTCTTAAGTCCTGGTACAATGGTTTTCTATTGTTATGTTCAAGGTCAGGACTTAACAGGTTATACATTGAACATTTATAAATGAATAAATGAATTAGAACTGAAGATATTTTGTAAAATGGGCCGGTCCTAACTCGAACTCTTACCCACAAAATGTAAAAAAAAAACAGCTTCATAATCATAAAATGCACTGAATTGCAAAAAAATTCGTTTTCGCTAAGTAAGACAAAAATATTATAGCGGAGCGGTAGAACGGCGGTTATTAGGAAGATCGTGAGTTTTTAAGCCGAGTACTAATGACTTTTTTCTAACTTACATACATTTGTGAAGTTATAGTAGCAATACCACTCATTAACGATAAAGAAAAACATCGAGAGGCAACTTGAGTGTCTGAGGAATGGGCATTTTTCCTTTTTTTTTTTTCTTAGTTCCTTGAGATACACTAGATGGCGTCATTCGTTTGTTCATACGAATTTGTTATTCGTAGCAATCAATGTCAAAGTCAGTCCACAGATCACTAAACAAGAGAAGGAAGCAGGGTTGCTATTCGGTTGAGGTTTCTCGTAATAAAAATAAAAATTCAAACCCACAATCCATAGCAAAGACTCCAAAGTATCCAAAAGCGCACTTATCACCACACGACAACAGCATTTTTTTTCGGTAACCAACCGTCACAAATTCCACAGAGCCATAGTATTATTTTTTGCTTTGACGTTTATTATTACGGTACGGCAGCGCCACCTAGGGATCCTTTTAAAACTAAATTTGACATAAGGAAAAACAATCATTCACATGCGCGGTGGGCTCGCGTGGTGATTAAACCCATATTATATCTCTGAGAGAAGGCCTGTGCCCTACTGCGGAACGTATACAGGAGGTCCCAAAACTCAACGTTAAGCCGGTACCGGGTGAAAAGGCAAGTCATATTGGTTATCAGAATAATAGAAAAAAAAATCAATAATTTTTTTTTTGTTTTGTAACTCTGAATAATGCTTCTTTAAAGTGTTAACAAAATTCCAAAACCGACTGCTCCAGCTTGGAAGAAACGGAGTCTTTAAAAAAAAAAAAACACTTAAAAAACTGAATTATGATTGTGTAATATGTTCTTGAATAAATAATTTAAAAAAAATGATTGTGATGAAAAAAACAATCGATTTTTTTTATATTTTTCTGATAACCAGTATGGCCTGCCTTTTCACCCGGTACCGGCTTGACGTTTAGTTTTTAGGACACTCTGTATAGGCTGATAACATTACATACAAGACATAGGTATAAAAAATATAATACAGTTCGCACCCCCGGTGCTAGAATATCACTTTTGCAAAAATGCAATTATTCAGGAGAAGGTTTGAAAGATTTGATAGCTCACATATTAATGATATTTCAAGATTTAAACAACATGAATAGCTTTTACAACAACATCAACTTTTAACTTTCTTTCTTTTATCGCACCAAGTAAAGGGGTGCCTTAGAATAGTTATTACATATTTAGCTAACTCATTTTTGCAATTTTAGCAAAAGTGACAGTCTAGCACCGGGGGTGCGAATTATTATACCTATGTCTTGTAGGTATAAGGAACTCTCGATGCGCGAGTTGCTGGTATTTAGTCTGTTTTTACTCTTTTAATTTTACATTGGTTCAGTTTTATAACAAGAGGTGATCGGGATAGGTTGAGTATAAAATCAACAGCTTTCTACGAGACAAACATTGAACTGTACTGCATCTTAGATCACGACTAATCACGAGAACTTCCATGGATTTTACTACAAATTGAGTAGATTTAGTGATTGTCTGGCCTTTTATACTCTGCCGATTCCTATCACTGGCAATAAGAGTCTCATGCAGCGAGGAAGTAAATAAAGGGTCCCATATTATAGGTACGTACCGATGACAAAGAGGAAGCCATGCAGAAGAGATAGCCGTAAAGCGAAGTTCGCTGTGTTCAGCGCTCGCTCCATCGCCCCGCAGCGCTGGATCGCTGAAAAATTTCCTTTGTCTTAGCGCTAATGCGTTGGATTCTCGTAAAGACACGTCGCTAGGATTTAATTGAAAAAGGGGGAACGAAATTTCCTCTTTTTTCTCTAGAGTTATGAAGATTTATGTATTTTGTTTACTTATATCAAAAAGACAGGAAATCGGCTACAGTTAAAAAAAACAAGGGTAAGAAAAAAGTACAAGGGCGACTAAAAATACTGGCAAAGACTAGAGTTGGACTCCCTCGCAGGGTGATCAGAGTGCTTATACTGAGTTTTTTCATTTCACTTTCGATAGCGAGAGCGTTTGCAATTTGTATAGGAGTGACAAAGCGCGCCACCTAATTGTCTCTTTGTCCCTATACAAATTGCAAACGCTCTCGCTATCGAAAGTGAAATGAAAAAAACTCAGGGGATTGAAACTATGTCGTATTTTCACCCAACGTCATACGGCTAAATAGGGCTTACAACTTGTCGAGTAATAGGCGACCAACTAATAAAAGGAAAACTTCGTACAAAATCCACTGAAAATTTCTTTAAAACAATTACAATTACAAATAAACTTTATTTCTCTATCCACAAATTAGGTACAACAGCTGATGTGATACAATATGGCACAATAAGAATAATTTGTGGAAAGACTGGATCCTTAACTAGATCAAATTAATGAAGTTGTTACTTCTGTAAATCAGATAAATAGCCTCTTTCTACGGAACCCTGTATTGTGCATGACCTGACACACACTTGGTCGTTTTTGTTTACGGTAGAAGTTCGGTTTTTCACAACTTCAAGGGATGGTAGACCTGAGTGTATGGTTTTCATTTCGACTCGATCTCCAAGCCTCACGTTCCACGTTCCGCGGTTTTTCCTTTTCATGTATGGGGCCTTGAAAGTACTTCAAAAAAGTTACCTAATACCACTAATACTAAACCTGACCTTATAAATATTTTTTTCTATTTAATTGTGTTTAGGGTACCTAATTAGGCAAAAATAATAAAAAATGTTCAATTAAAAAATGCAGTTACACAAACTAAAATTGGTTTTCCATTTGAGTAGTCGAAAAGTATGGCCGCTGGTAGTCTACATCTGATTTCATCAGGTCGGACGTCAAGAGAAACTTTTCCTACAGCTTCAAAATCAAAGATGTTAGTTTCAACTGTGTTGCCACACAGCAAGTCGAATAATATGATGAAACCGTGAGGCAAGAGAGGCCTCCCTTCAATACGCCACCCCGCCTCCAGGCCTTATGCATTCGCTATGAGTCTACATAAAAGCCATGTGAATGTAAAGTCTGATGAATTCGTCTCTTATAGTTAGCTTTTTCAGCAGAACGTTGTTTCTGCCCATTACATTATGATGAAAGCTGTGTATTTGAGTTTTATAGGTAAATATTAATTTGCAGGAAATTTCTGACATGTTTTGTTCTGGAATTGAATACATATAGTTGTGAAATATGAGATCATAAAGAAAGATTTGTAGAGTTTCACATAGTATACAAATTTGCGATGTAAACGTAGGAATAGTGAAAAATAACTTAGTAAAATAAAAAGAAACTAGACAAGGGCGTGTCTGGCCACGCGCATTGTAGGATTCAGTAAAAGGGGGAGTCTCGAAAATCCTTGAAACTCCGGACACCTTCATCAAATTAATTTTCAATGGAATTTGTGAGAGATTTTCCTACTTAAAGTTTCGTAACCTCTAGAATCTGTTCTATCCATCTATCCATAAATGTAAATCTAATACATAGTTTAAATGAAATTCTTGTGTCACCGTGTTAGTGCG
Source organism: Yponomeuta plumbellus (assembly GCA_947310845.1). Taxonomy (NCBI): domain Eukaryota; kingdom Metazoa; phylum Arthropoda; class Insecta; order Lepidoptera; family Yponomeutidae; genus Yponomeuta; species Yponomeuta plumbellus. The sequence continues at coordinate 17,092,682 of OX371194.1, forward strand.
CAAACTCCTCCAAAACGGCGTATCTGATTTTGACGAAATTTTATGTGTATTACACTTGTTTTTTTTTCGAAAGAGTCCAAACAGGTTTCGCTCTGATTCGCAGAGCTTAATCATGGTGAGCAGATGCATGTATCAAGCAGCAGATGATTACAAAAAGAAAATCAAGGAAATGTAGCCGGATAATGGCTTATAAAAAAATACATTTACAAGTTGGACCTATATTAGTAGACTTTACCCACTCGGAGACGGAAAACCCATGTCCGATTTCCAGTGCGGGCATGTACTTTGTGTATTAACTTTGCTTACTTTCAATTATTTGTGTATTAACTTTGTTTAATTTCAATTACTGCTAATTGAAAGCATGCTTAATGCATCTGCATGCATTTATCATGCAGCAGATGATTACAAAAAGAAAATCAAGGAAATGTATCCGGATAATGGCTTATGAAAATTTTCTATTAAAATTCTTTACAAGTTGGTAGACCGATATTAGTAGACCTGTCTACCCACTCGGAGACGGAAAACCCAGGTCCGATTTCCAGTGCGGGCATGTACTTTGTGTATTACTTTGTTTACTTTCAAAGTTACGTACATCTGCGAATTCGTATTCAGTAATGAACATTAGGTATTTACTAATGATGATAAAATACCATGGACAATATGAGATGAAATCCACAGCATACACACGTACACAGCATAAATATAACTCAGACATCAAAACAAAAATGTCAACACGTATTCGGTGATCCCGATCCACTCATTTGAAGAGGGACACGTTCAAAATGAGCAGTAAGTACGAATGGAATTCCAATTAGGTGATTTTAATTTGGTTGGTTGCCGATCTCTGAACTGGATGGGATAAGAGACAAAGTAGGTAAATAAAACCGACTGGGTGGTTTAAATTTATTACTTCATTATTCATTAGCATTGGCCCTGGCCTGAGATAGGAATGTTTTTGAAATCGAACAGTAAATTATATTTTGGGGCATTATACGTACATACATACATTGCATACCTTACTCATAATTATACCGCGGAGTAGAGGCAGTGACAAAGTTAATTGTGAACAAAAAAATAAACATTTACACAACATATCATCATAATCAACCCATTATGTCCCCACTGAGGGACACAGGTCCCTTTCCTGAGAAAGGTATAGGTCTTACTCCACCACGGGGGTCAAGTCCAGATTGGTGGAGGCTTGTATGACTAGTGGCTGGTCCGGCACACAACATTACACGTCACACAAATATTATAAAGACGAAAGTTTGTGAGTGTGTACTCACACATACACACTCGTGTACGTTTGTTACTTCTTCACGTCTAAACGGCTGGAGCGATTTTAATAAAATTTGGTATGGAGTTAGCTGACACCCTGGATTAACACATATGTTACGTTTCACTGGGGCAAAATATCTTATTCCCATGGGAAAATCTATGAAAATGAATACGCCGATAATGTGTGGGGAACTTTATACATAACTTTTTCAAAAAGTTGTTTACTGTTAATGCACAATTTATTTTCCCTAATGAACCGAGGGTAACACCGCGGGGCACAGCTAGTAACATATAAAATAAACTATTGCGAAGGGGAGCTTCATCATCACCTACTACTTGTCTAGGATGTTTATATGTTTGTGACGTCGCTGTTTCTGGTTCCCACGACGCAGGGTATCCTAGTGTGGGGCCAGAAGCAATGCATGTGGCTGTATGTAAATGTTTATGTTTATTTAACGCCCACTGCAGGACATAGGCCTCCTTCTGATTTCGAAGCTCCAAGTTACAAGTTTCCAAGCAGTCTAGTGCCGCCCGCATCCAACGATCCTGCACACGGCCTTCCCACGCTGCGTCGTCCGGATCGCGGTTGCCTGGTTAGGAGTGCAATTACGTAAGTCTTCACTATATGGAGTTATCTGATGTAGCCCGTTTGTTCCCGGTACGTCACACCACCTTATGTCCCTCTTTTACATTCTGGGACGTTTTTGTCACAGTATCTCATACTCCTACTAAGAACTGTCATAATTATACACTATTATTTTGACTCTTTCGTGTTGTATAAATGCTTAACCCGATAGAGTGGATAGTTACGTAATATAAGGACAGGTCGTCAGACGCTGAAGAAGGTTCGCGGTTGCTTGGGCAGAATAGGCCAGAGTATAAAGTAGACGAGCTTATTTATGTAGAAATTTCATTTAGCTAACTGATCCGCCGGGAAAACTCAACTCAATATAAAAAATATTGCAATCTTTTAGCGAGACCGAAATTTATATAGACTCAAATATTCGCTATCTCCCAAGTACGATAATTAAGAGTTAATGTTTTTAAACATGGTTCGGACAGGCAATCAACTGCTACTTAAAAATTAATCGTAATTAGACCCGTTAAAGAACTAACCATGCTGCATGAATGTGCGAATCCATGGTGCGAAAAAGAGCCCAAATACCTACATTACAGTCTGTTAGCTTTTAGAATATACCTAACTGAGCAATCTAAAACCGATTATATTGCAATAAGGTAAGATTTATTATGTATTGTTATTTATAACTTTACATAACTTTTCAAAATAGTAAAGTAAAGTTTTATACAGAGCAGGAAGTAGTATTACACTCGTGTACTTTCGGCAAAAACCGAAGCCTACTCTAGAACCCGAGGTATATTCTAAAAGCTAACATATTTGGTGTCATATTATAAGAACTTTACCGAGTCCTAACATATTTCGCCAACTCGTGACGTGTGTGTCAGATCCGGCTTGTATTTATTGTGTACGAAGTCTGTAAGCCGGCGATAAAAAGGCAGTCCTTTATGAAGGCTGTAAACAAAATTGCCCTTTGATGCTCGTGTCACGAATGACGCTGGTGAGCTAGCCTAACACAAGAGGTATTTCTCGGCATTAGACAAAAGTTAAATAAATGTGAAAAACGACGATCAAAAGATTGAATTACTGAAATGTGTTTCTAGATGAAACAAATAAAATATATTAATAAATTATGCCCGGATAACGGCGACTTGGCGACACTTGTCACGTTTGCGACCTAATAAACTCGGCAAGACGTGGGCCCAGTTCTAGTGATTGGTACTTTTGCCTTACCCCTCTACCCCCTCGGGGATAAAGGGCGTGAGTTTTTTTAATGAATCAATAACGTTTTTAGACATAATTTAGTCCCCACCGAGGGGCACTGGTTTCTTCACTGAGGAAGGTTTTTAGATAGCTGAATATAAATAACGTTTGTGAAAATAATAGCTAGCTATATGTATAGACTATAGCACCAATATAATATAGTAATAATGAGGCTTACTATACAACATGATCACTCGTTCTAGTTCCAAACTGGAATACGCTGGAATACATTAACACCCATAGGGGGTGGACTACAGATTGACACAAATACGTGTTGCAGCTAGATTATTCTTCTAATAAGAAAAACGTTTTTGAGCCAAAATTTCGGAAATGATCAGCTGTTGTGTAAAAAAATAGTACTCGCTCTAATTCATTACTTATGTCGGATTTTATTCATGGTTAGATAAAGGTAGAGAGAGAACACTTAACTTAACACGTTCCAAGTCCAATGACTCCACATGGAGTCACAGACAGTACTGACTGGGACGTCCATGACTCCAGTAGGAGTCGCATTCGCAAGGTAGAATAAAGTAAATTTATTTTGTGGGCGTACGAGTTGGAGCAAAAATATTCCCATGGGCGTATGAGTTAGAAAATATTTTATGTGACATCATAAATTTAACTATTCTTGAAATATAAATTTTATATTAAATGAAAAACAAATCAACGGACAGCATTATAACAAGTGAGATAGAAATTTTTTTTCAATGTTGGGCACAAAGTTGTCACTTTTGAAGCAATTTTTGAAGTTTTATCTTCTGAAACCAGTTTATTGTAGCATCCTACACAGCGTTTCTTGTAAGAGGTTTGGCTTGTTAGTTTTTCAAGATTATCATCTCAAATATGTGTTTACTCTCGGATGACGACACTGCAGCGCCAGAAAATGACTGTCGGTACTATTTTTTTTTATTGCAAGCAATTCTTTGATAATTAATTACTTCATGAGCTGCTAAGACAGTTTTTTTTCCAGCCAGTGTTTTTACCATGAATTTATAACAGCGATTGACAACAAGTCTATGTTGTTTTGGATGTTCATTCACGTAGATGTAGTATAGGAGATTCCCGACCAAATGCCAATCCTCTTTTTCTTCGGAACTTTGCTTCACGTCACTGTTTTCTAACACTCGCAATATATCTGTATCACGATATGTTTTACTAATTTATGTTACACAAATTACGAAATATCTTCCATAGAATGTCAGAATGCACCATTCGCAAGCTGTGGTCATTTTAATATGTGGCTATATTAAAAATACAATAATTTTGGTAGGTTTTTATCGTCATACGTTCGTGACTCTAAGTGGAGTCATGAGAATTTGGATTCATACGTCCATGACTCCATACGGAGTCATCGAGTTTTTCCGGGAAAATTAACAAATTTTCCATTTGTAAACGCATATTCGGGTAAGTATCAGGGCATTAGTTGATGTTAAAACAAAAAATCTATTGGACGTATGGGTAGTACCAAAGATCTTGTATGGGGACTGGGAACGTGTTAATAAGAATATTGTATGGAATCAGGCGTTACTTTGCAGAAAACCATAATAGCAATAACATGTGAAAATTACTTAACTAACCGCATGGCGGACTTTAGCAAAGTAATTTTCACATTTTAATGCTAACAAGAATATTTGTATCTTATCTTGATTCCGGAATCACTTACTTAGAAGAGTCCGGCCAAGTTTCAGTTCCAAGATGGTTATGTTTATTATTTTTCTTCTGTATGGAGACGAAGCTCCTAAGAATATTGTGCTTTGCATATAATTTTATAAGAACAAAAAGTTTATTTCCAGAAACGATACAGTGTAGATTCCATTTAAAATGAAAATTAGTTTATATATTAATATTATTAAATTATTACAAGCGTCAAACCACAGCAACAGTGCTGTGGTTTGACGCTTGTATTTCATTAAGCAGAGCTGATTTCTGTAAAATGAGTCAGGTTTTAGTTACAGATGAGATCAGATAGTGGACTAAAGAATGTTGATGAAGCGAAAGTGATTTGTCAGGATCGTGGCAAGTGGCAGTCCCTGGTCTCTGCCTACCCCTCTGGGATACAGGCATCAGCTTAGATAGATAGATAGAGTACACTTTATTGTGCATAATAAAGGAAATTACACAGATATTTCTTAATCTAAGAGTACAGACCGCGGCCTTATCACTAAAGGTGATCTCTTCCAGACAACCTTTGGATGGACTGGAGCAAAATATTGGAGAAGGAAGCAGATGTACAGAATAATAATTACTGAGATATATAAATTTTATGTATTTGTAAACAAAAGAAAAATTTTGTTTATGTATGAATAAAAAATGTACTTATTATTACATTCTGTCATTGATTTCGAAATAAATAACTAATAACTAAATTTCTTACAAAATTACAACAATGTTACCTAATTAGGTTCAAGAACAAATAATTCATTGTTAAGGTGGAATTAAAAACGCGCTAAACCGGAATCATGGTCCCATTTGGAGTACCCAACACACCTTCATCAAAGTCAATACGTAATGACCATAATTAGGTTACGTTTCGACGCGTTCAAAGTTTACCAGTGTGTAGGTGTTCACTTTGATTAATTACCTAAACGGGCATTCTCAGTTACTAACGACCAAGCTTTCAAGAATAATTAGATAGCCTTGGGTAATCTGCATTAAACTTAGTTTAGCCTGCTATCGTATGTATTGCATGTTAATATAAAACGAGCATCGCTCGCAGCCTCGGCTGCCTAAGTGATATTAAGCCATCACGAATGTTAAGCAACATAGGGCGCGTTCAGTCCGTTGATGGGTGACCGTTTATAACTAACGCTAGGGGCTTTTTTCCGTGCGGTTCCGTTCTTCGCAAAGCACGTTAAACCGTTGGTGCTGGCTGCCGTCAATAGATAGCAGTCGTTAGGCCAAGTTATAGGCCTTAGGGCGGCTTGAAAATTTCTGACAGTAAGACCAGCCACTAGACGTACAAGCCTCCATCAATCCGGACTTGGCCCCCGTGGTGGAGTATGGCCTATACCTTCCTCAGGGAAGAGACCCGTGCCCCTCGGTGGGGACATAACGGGTTGATGATGATAAAACTTAAATCGGTTGTTTTTTAAATCAACACAAAGTGTTATGCTAAATTAAGACTGGCACTCGTTATAATAATGTAATATTAAAAAAAGCGTAATAAGGTCTATTATGGGGCGCTTCTTCGATAGTTTGGGTTCGTTTAAAAAGCTTAACCTGTGGAAATAGTGGGCCGATTGGTCCACCATAGCAATGGTTTTTAAATGTTTTATACAAGGTAACGCAACTGATTACCCCTTCGGCCGTCTACAGAACCGGAGTTTCAGAACTGGTCCAGCAGTTCCAGTTCCAGGAACCAGTTCTATACGTAAATTAATAGCCACGATCGGAACCAGTTCCGTACAACTAATTTAAAAGCCTCGTATGGAACCAATTCTGAAACTCCGGTTCTGTAGACGGCCGAAGGGCTGATTTAGAATTACTGCATTTAGAATTTTTAACCGATTTCTAAAAAGGAGGAGGTTCTCAATTCGATTGTATTTTTTTATGTTTGTTACCTCAGAACTTTTGACTAGGTAAACCGATTTTGATGATTATTGTTTTATTTGAACGCTGGTGCTTCCAGTGTGCTCCCATTTGATTCAGCTCTGACATGGCATCCCTGAGAAAACCATATAAGTCTTAAATTTGCCTATCCAGGCGCCTTCCCTTTTCTTCATAGCATAGCAACAAGTCACCTGAGACATTATTGATCTTGAGATTGCTTTAAGTATGAGCGCTTGTTTTGGCCTCAAACTGGAGGCCAGGCAAGGCTGTCACAAATATGTAACACGCAGAAGGATTCGTACAAAAAAGTGACAGCTTCTCCTCAACTTTGTATAATATTTTTACTTTGACTTATTAAATGTTACTATGAACCTTTGGGTAATTAGCTGGATCTAAGTCACGTTGTAATGCTATAATAATGCCATCCTATATGACAATTGAATTTCTCGTTGAGTGGATGAGTAAACGCTGGATTTTCACTAAGTTAATATCAACTTCGTGGCAAGTCCAGTCCCTGGTCTCTGCCCACCCCTCTGGGTTACAGGCGTGAGCTTACGTATGTAACACCAACTTAACTACTGACTGTCCCGGTTTTTTTCTCTTTATTTACGATAATACTCAATTTAGAAACAAATAAATCCCCTCCGCCCCTCAGTATCTTCGCGAACGCTTCGCCCCTCGTGGCGCGCATGGTCGCCTTCAGCGCCCATGCAAAGACTTGCTTCTTGAATCCCTCTTGCATTGTATGGCAGGCTATTCGGATTCCTTTACTGTGACAGCTGTGCGCCTGTGGAACGCGCTACCGCTGCACATACGCCAGGCCTCGTCGGCCGAAGTGTTTAAGAGTGCGATCCAGGAACATTACTTTGGACTTCAGAGCAATCCGACATAATTTATGTATATGAAAGTATTTATTTATATATCTTTTTTATTTATTTATGTATTTATAGTAGGTATGCATAAAATAATGGTACATATTTTTGAAGTATTATAATATAGTGTGTAGTATACGTATTAGAAGTTTGCGAATTTGCAAGTAGGTAATTTATCTTTTTTATTGTTTCTTATGACCTCTATAGCACTACCCTTTACTCTTTCCACATCACCCATGGTTAGCTGGTAGAAAATACTTTATAGTATTAAGCTCGCCCTTGCACAGAACACTGTTTATTGTGCAATAAAGAATTTTTCATTCATTCATTCATTCAAATAACAATAAAATAAAATAAAATGATGTAGGTACATAATTTTTTATATTTACTCATAAATTGTTTTAACTTAGTTTTTACATTCATTTATACATTTCAGAGTTAACCTGCGAGATCTGCCTACCATACGAGAGGTTCCGGGTTCAAATCCCGGCTGGGGAAAAAAAAAAGAACCCAGGTCTTGGATGGGTACATGTTTGTGACGTCCCTGTTTCTGGTTCCCACGATACAGGGTATAATATCCTAGTGTGGGGCCAGAAGCAATGTATGTGGCTGTATGTAAATGTTATGTTATGCTAACTGTGATTTTATGCATTTGTATGTATTAATCGTGATTTACAAAGCTACCAAGGCTGAGATTTGTAACAAAAAATTCATAGCAATATAATATCCTGATTAATATGCCATAAAGGAATACCGAGCCGACTACCGAGAACTCTCAACCCTAACTCAACTAATCAAACCCAACGGAGGTAATTAATTACAGGTATAATACACTCGCAAAGAGACCTAATGTGCTCCAAGCCACTCCTGAAAGTAGGATTAATTAGGCCTGAATTAAACGTCACATCCATTTCAAAGTTTATCAGGGGAGAGGTGGCACGTTAATCGGGCGAGCACGCAACGTATGTAGGGCATGGTTAGTCTTCTCGTCCACTGCACAATAGTACGGTAGCTGACCCTTATAATTATTTTTTTTTTTCTTTATTACACATCCTGTATAATCTATATATATAAAATTCAAAGTCCTGACTGACTGACTCACTCATCAACGACCAGCCCAAAGCGTTTAACCTAGGAAGCTGAAATTTTGCACAGAGGATCTGTATATAATGTAATCAAGGAATAAGAACGAATTTTTTGATATTCAACCCCTAAGGGGGCGAAAAGGGTTGCCAAAATTTGTATGGGAGGTATAAAAAATGTTGTCTGATTTTCTTGAAACTTGAAATAAATACTATTCAACGCAATTGATTGAACACGTGTTTCACCATTTTTCGAAATTTAACCCTTAAGGGAGTGAACGGGGTTGCAAAATTTTGAACTAAAGTCCACGCGGACGGAGTCGCGGGCGAAAGCTAGTAAAATATATAGGGCAGAGCGGGTGTTCGTGCTTTGCACTATGAAGGGAAATTTCCTAGGCAGGTCATATGCCTGGGACGGCCAGTCCAACTACTGTTCGTTGATCGTTGTATTAATATTTTTATGTCATATGTAAAACTTTGATTGCGAAATGCAAAAATGTCAGAGCTTATAGTGCGCGCGTAGGGTTGACATATTATCATCAACATTATCTTCAGCCCTTCGATATATGCACTGTTGACCAGTCGTTGACATATACGCAATTACATATGTCCCTTAATTTTTTTCTTGAAATATCAGAGATACTGCAGCTTTATGAACAACACAACTTAATCTAGGTGTCCATTTCAAAATCAAGATCATTTTGGAGAAACAATGGACAAAAAACTGCAAACTTAGTCTTTTCACACGACCTTAATTAACAGAATTTACATAATTTGTCTAAGGGCTTACAAAGTGATCTAGAACTTGTGCGTTGAACTGTCTTTCATTCCAGACATCATTGTCATCTAAATAATCTTCAAAAGTGTAGTAGCGCTATTGGCACGAAGTGTAATAATGAAGAATCATGTTTGTGTTATTTTTTAATTAAAAAAAGCTTATTTATTATAGCACTAAAATAAAAATTATAATTTAAACAGAAAAAAATAGAAGGTAGAAATACTTCTAGAAATTGTATTTGAAAATCTTCAGATCTTCGAAAACAAATGCCAAAAATGGCACACCATTGCCGTGATGACAATTAGTAAGTAAAAATTTGAACCGCTATAATTGTTACGCCTCAGCTTTACGTGTTTGCTTGCAATCTATGTGACGTCATGTCAGAAAAAAATGCGAATCAATGTTTGACATGTAATAAATATACATACGGGCTAAACGAGGAGCTAAAGTTAATGAATTTTACTAGTATTTGAATACTCTATAAATCTTCAGCAGTTCGATGATTGTTTAAACCGTTTACTAACTGTTTAAGGTTTGACATTACTGACATAATAATTGCTGGGAGACAGTTTTTAAAAAGAAAGTTGTCTACAAAACAAAGCTAAGCCAAACTATATCTGTTCGCACTGGTACTCAACCTCACCCCGTATAGAGGCCGACGTAGGCCGTAAAAGGCCTCGCTCGTATTCTTTAGAGTTCTTTGTAATCACACGGTCGACGTTTTATGCCCCGATTTGGGCCAGAATCTTCGGAGGAGATGCAGAAAACGGCAAGTTAATTCCGCGGAAATAATTGGATCGCGCGTAAAATGCGCGTGTCGCTGAATACCGTATGAGACGCTTATCCTCTCAGCCATTGTTTGTTTGTTTGTTTTTTGTTTTGCTTAGTGGAGTTTTTTCACAAGAATTTCTTTTGATTTAATCATTGATTCAATTTGCTTTCACATCTACCCATTCTGTCCCCACTGAGGGGCACGGGTCTCTTCCCTGAGGAAGGTATAGACCATACCATCCTCAGGGAAGGCGGGACAAAGGGCATCACGGGGGCCAAGTCCGGATTGGTAGAGACTCGTAAGACCAGCCACTGCTCTGGTCTTACTGTCAGAAGTTTTCAAGCCACCATAAGGCCTCTACCTTGGCTTAACGACCGCCATCCATCGAGGGCAGCCGGCGCCAACTGCTTAAAGGGCCTTGCAAAGCAGCAAGCACACTCGAAAAAATGCCACTAGCATAAGTCACAATGCTCACCCATCCATGCACTGAAGGCGCCCTGTTGGCTGAATGAAGGCTGAATGTTGGCCAACACTCGCGATCGCTTTAAGATCACTCAGGCGGCCGGTCTTACGAGCGATTTGCTCAAACAAAAAAACACTCTAGCAGAAGGTTTGCTTAAATCAAACGGGCACAATCAATATTACACTGGTCCCCTGGGTATACCCTTTTTTTTTTCATTGGGAAAAATGCAATTAGGCATCTCCTCCTGTCGGGGGACGGGCGGAGTATGTGGGACTCCCCACGAACGGTATACCCACTAAACAACTCAGCGGCACTCCCTCTTCGCCTTGTTGGCGAGGGCCTGGGAAACCGGCACAGCCTTGACTTCCAGACCCCCACCGGCGAATGCCCGCCTACGCGGCAGGCCCCTCACGCCCCTCCCGAGCACGGGTAGGCGTTTGAGGACGACCGTGAGTGCCCGGTCATCCTCGTCCGACGGGGTGATGAGCGGTGCAATGCGGGCGAGGGCGCCCCCGCGCCTTTCACCCGCTGCTCATCACCAAGGGGTGCGGCCCCTCCTGCTCCGTCCCGGCCCACCTTCTATGCCCTCTGCTGATCAGAAGGACATAGAGGAGGGCCCTCCGTCCTGTTTTTTATAGAGGCCTCGCGGCCCGAAAGCCCCCAGTCCCACTCAGTGTGGGGTTCCGGGTTTGGCGACGGCCCGGTAGCCGCGCTAGCGCATTTACCGAGCCGACCGTCAAGTGCGGAGCCCAAAGTGGGCCCCGCTGGACACCTAGCAGCAAGCGCCGCTGGACGTCCCCCTCTCCTGGTTTTGGTCCGCGCCGGCCGAAGCCGGTACCCCCCATATCTGGAGGGCGTTCCCCTATCCACCACCCGGGGACGCGTCCGATGGTAGACCCGGAACTTCACACGGACCCTGGATATACCCTGTGCCAAAGTAACCAGGCAAGAACAATATCACAAACATAAAAAAAAACATAAGAACAGACTTACAATACCTTCATTGAATTTAGAAGCCATACTCGTTTAAATTATTTATCTGTTTTTAGTGCTGAATGCTTAGTTAGTGAATTGCTTTTGAAGTAGGTTTTACGTACCTAGTAGGTTTTATTTTGTGTAAATATCGCTACGATTTTGCCAAATCGTCTTTTCCACAAGCAAATACACGCGTCACTATACAACACCGAAATCTCATCAATTGTGTCTTTGAAATCTGAAGAGTTCATCGATTTCTTCAGAATCCCGTCATCAGATCCTGACTTGGTGTCTATTCATAATAGATACAATTATAGGCCCCAATGGGAATTGAATCCACGACCTCCGTCGTGGTAATGAGACTAATGAATTAATAATTTGCTTTTATAATTGTTAAAACAAGACACATACAACAACATAAAGATTTAAATAACAATCTATTAAACTAATCTACTATAAACTAATATAAAGTAATTTCTAATTATATAGGTATTTACAAATAAAAAACTTGCCCCAGGTCGGTGTCCCGCGGCAGAGAGCCCAGAATGCTGGCAACATTCCCCCTTTGGATGGCCAGACTTATTCTCTGGCCGAGGTATGCGCCAGCCCTCCGGTCTCCCGTGGCGTCGATGAGGCGCGTCGACAGCTCTTTAAAGAGCGAACGCGCCTCGGGGCCCCACGGGCCTAGTGTCTCGACCCCAAACGGCGCAAATATGTATTGGTTGCCCAATGACGCATATTTTCGCCGTTTGAGGCCTTCCGCTGCACCGGCCGCCGAGCCAGCCACCCTTGTACTCTGAGAAACATGGGAGGGCGCTAACGTGTCGACACAAGTTGAGTCCCACACTAACGGCCTCCCATGTTTCCAGGGAATTGACGTCATTCCGTCGGGCCTCTTCCCATCATCGCGGAATATTCCTGGGGGTTCCAGCATTGCTGGAACTCCGGATGTGGCGAGGGCCCTTCGGATGACGTCATTTAAGGTAGCATGCCTCGATAAGCGGCCCGCACTCCGTTGGCACGAAAGCCCGTGGTGACCCAAACGATCGACGTCAGCGCCGCAGGGGCACCGATGGGGCACAGTCACAGCGCAACCCAGACGCAGTCCCACAGCAGTGGTGAAAGAAATATTGTCCATCAGTGTGCCAATTGCCACTGATGGATGTGCCTGTAACCAATAACCCGACTCGCGTTCTGCGACAGCAAGGAGGCGGGCTCGATCTGCGTCGCTGACGCTAGATTCAACTAGCTGTTTTTGCGTCAGCTCGCAAAGCGGCCCGTCCCACTGTCTCTGCACTGTCGGGTCCTTCGGTGGGTCAGTGGAGGGGCAAGCCAGTCTCCATGCCTGCTTGGCTTCCCCACAGCATGAGACCTCAATCGAACCCAGGGATGGGCTGATAATTTTCTTATACAAGGCCTCGATGCTGTGGATGGAAGACAAGAAGGCAGGCAGTGCCACGCTTGTCACTTTTCTGACTCCGAGCCCTCCCAACCTGATTGGGAGGGAAGCCTGGAGCCAGGCTCGTTCCGAAATGGGGCAATTTAAAATTTGTATTAGGGCCAAATGAATCATTGAATCTATTGGCCCCAAGAGTGCCGCCTGGCTAAAAAGCGGGCTACACCTTAGATAATAAGTGAATTTGGGTACAAAAAGACAGAAACGGATAATTTCGAAGGCCATATGTGTGTTAATTTGGCTAAGGTGCGGAATGGTCTCGAAAAATTTGTTTTTTTGATTTTCCAGGAAATGTGGGAAAGCTTTTTCTAGGACTGGCGCCCCTAGGAGGTAAAGAGTCTCATTGTCTAATATTTTTAAATTTGGTGCCAGTATGTTAAATTCCCGAATGGGAATTTCTGGCTTTATGTGATCGAAAATGTATAATTCGCATTTACTGTAATTTAGTTCCAGACCGATTGATTTAAATTTTTCCGAGAGAGTTATAATATCTTTTTGTACTTCTTTTGACTCTCCTCCTAAGGTGCCGTCGTCAAGATACCAGATGTTTAATTTTGATTTCAAAGAGGTTGTTATTTTATGAATAGCCAGGCTGAAGATGGCTGGCCCGAGTGGGTCGCCCTGCTGGCAGCCCACAGCAGATTTAAGGGCGTGATCCCTGAATACTAAATTAGAGTGGCAGCTGTAGGATTGCCACATATATGGATAGATTTCAGGGATCACTTCTCTTATCTCTGCCAGCATTGCGCCCCTATCCACCGAGTTGAAGGCGTTCTTCACGTCCACCTTCAACACCACCTCACCTCCTCTCTCCTTGATGTAGGTCCGCACAGCGTGCACTGCTGCCTCGCATCCTCCCTTTGAACCGAAACCAAGTTGGGTTGGTTGTAGTAATTTTTGAAGTTTTGGGAGGATGCCGCGGCAACAGAGCTTTGACGCTATGCGGCGAATCGTCATCCCCACTGCTACTGGGCGAATCCCTCCATCTTTTTTCTTTAAGGCACATAGATTCGCCCCGTATAGCAGCGGGGTCACCTCTGGGTTAACCCTTCCAGCCAGCATCTGGTTGACGAGGGCCGTGAGGCGGCTCAGCAATGTCTCACCTGCCTGGCCGGTCGCCCCACAGAGGAGGTCTTTGAGGTGCTGGGGGCTAAGACCATCCAGGCCGCTCGCTGAACCGTTCTTAAACGACATCACGGCCCCCAGGACGTCTTTCCCGATGACTTCGAGATATTCGTCATCGGGCTGTGGTGCTGGTGGAAGGCAAAGAGAATCAAGGGGAGAGGGGTGTTTATTTCTGAGGGCCGACAGAACTTCGGGCGAGTCGGGTGCGATGGTGTCGCATGAGAAGAGGAGTTGAGCAGCTCCTTTCAGGTCACCGTCGTTAACTTTTGATTCTACTTTTTTATACTTATTACTATGGAAGTTGTTAATAGGTTGAACATTTTGTATTGGGCGTTGTATATCCGAACAATTTTCTTTTATTAGGGCTGTGAGTGATGTTTTTTTCCTACTGTGGTTATTAATGTGTAAAGTTTCATACGGAAACCTGAATAGTGCCTCCCAGGCGCCTTTCGTGTTATATTTTATAATGGAATCTATGGTTTGGGAAAGTTTTTCTGCGACGCTCATGCGGGCGCCGCGAGGAATACGCTTGACGACCGGGCAGCATCGTTTTAGGTTTCCCAGGGTTTTCCATAGTGGGTCGCCCTGGGCATTCTGCGACTGGCTGTCGATTGCCCGGTCGACAGGCGGGGTGAGATGAGAGGTGGTCCGACTGTTTTTGTGGCTTTTTCCAATATGAATACTGAGGCCCCTATTGTTTTTGAAAAGGCGTACCTGGGGGCAGTAAGGACACTGCGCAAGTCCTCCATCATTACTGGTCACAGGTGTGGGAGCTGCATCCGTGGGTTGCGACATATAATTATATCACAATTGAGATAAAAAGCTTAACTGCCTGTGTACATAACATCTAAAATAAAAAAAGCGAATTCAAAACCTACACGTCTTTCTTGGGTAGCACAATTCCCACAAGCTTATGGCACAGTTTGCACACCGTCTTTTTGTATATTCCCTTCAGTTTTATTTTACTGCATTCATGTTTATAAATAACTGTTCAATTCAATTCAAATCTGTTTTATATCCTCAATGCACTAGATAATGTTATTTCATATTAAAATTGTTGACAATATCGCTAATGGTGATTTGCTATTGCTATAGAGACAGGGCAGGCACACCCTGTTATTGGCCCGCTGTGCTGTCATGCTTGCCCGTTACTTAGCAACCGGACCAGCGTCGGATTTAAGGTAGCCAAAACCATCTTTATGAAATAAAGGATAAGAAAATCAAACAAATAGACAGAACGGTGCCAACAAAGACTCGCTTAGTAGAGACAAAACATTACATCAAGCCTTACCTACGAGCAATTTTTTTATTATTTACATTATTTATAATAGTTTTTTGTCAGAGACGTGATAATCATCATCAACCCGTTATGTCCCCACCAAGGAGCACGGGTCTCTTCCCTGAGCAAGGTATAGGCCATACTCCACCACGGGGGCCAAGTCCGGATTGGAGGAGAGGTGATAATACCCTACCGTAATACAGTTCATACTACCTAGTATAACATAACATAACATTTACGACTACATACAGGCACATACATTGCTTCTGGCCCCACACTAGGATACTATGTGTCGTGGGAACTAGAAACAGCGACGTCACAAACATGTAAACATCCAAGACCTGGAGTTTTTTTTCTCCCCAGCCGGGGATCGAACCCGGGACCTCTCGCATGGTAAGCAGATCCACTAACCAATACGCCACAGAGGTCGCATGGAGGGGTAGTGGACGTTTTCTCTCACCATTACTTACAGACGATTATTTTGCTGTACTGTATAATTGCTGCTTAAGTGAAAAAATAAATTTTGATGTACCTAATCCCATCATGCACTCTATGCAGTTATTAAAATAAAGATGAAGATGACATGAGCCAGTGAGACAAAATGATTGCTTGTGCTAAAAGCAAAGCCAAATGCGAAACCCGGATTTCGTATTCAGTGACACGCATAACATCCCATATGAAATACGCTAAGACGAATTACGCGCTGTAATTCTCATCCTGTGAATGTACAAAAAGACAAAGAATGGGATGGGAGATGAGAAAAAATGCCCAAAGATTTCATGAGGTAAGGCTTTGTGATTTATGACATTCCTTATTGCGCAATGTTTGTCGTGAAACAAAGATGAAGGAACCGCAAATATACATACTCACAATGATAGAATATTTTGTCCTGAATTGCCTTGACAATTTTCGGTGGCTGCATGATAATTAAAGAGCAAAAAACTATGATTCACTTATATTTGTTGAACAAAGCTATTAGATATCTATTGATTGTTCGACATCTAGATAGGGCACTGACGCATGTATCAGAGTTTACTCAGTTGATTTATATTCACTACAATTCAATGTTTAATTAATGGCTGAATATTGATGACAAATTGATGTTATGATGTTATCTGATTGTGAATTAATCTTATATCAATAAACCAATTTAAATTTCAAAGATCATCATCATCATCATCAACCCATTATGTCCCCACCGAGGGGCACGGGTCTCTTCCCTGAGGAAGGTATGGGCCATACTCCACCACGGGGGCCTAGTCCGGATTTGTGGAGGCTTGTAACACTAGTTGCTGGTCTAATTGTCAGAAGTTTTCAAGCCGCCCTAAGGCCTCTGACTTGGCTTAACGACTGCCATCTATCAACGGCAGCCGGCACCAATTCCAAAGATATACGACATTATTTAAAAAACAAATTCCTTACAAAACTCCTGAGCAGCAGTTTAAACATTACATGGTAAATTAGTTTTAGATTAGATTAGAACTCTTTATTGTACACACCAGAAAAACAAACAAATACATTATAACACTTATATAACTAAGTTTTGCCGTATACAATTGGCGGTCCTATCGATAAAAGCGATCTCTTCCAGACAACCTTGGGATGGATAGAAAAGATGTAGAGAGAAGGTAGGTAAGTGTACAAAAAGTATAATGAGGGGATATGCACATAAACAAACTGACTTACAGATTTTATTCGGTCCATTAAATTAGGTATTTAATAATTACATAAAATTATGTATAATATTCAATATAATACTTAAGCTTACCATAAAATACCCATATAATTTTTATATTAATACATACGTTAGATATATATGAGTATATATATATATATATCCTATATAACATAACACAGGAAAGTTACACAAAGAAGTTACAGAGTAACATAACAACAGCATTATTCAGCGAGATAGTGAGACTTTACCAGTGCTTTGAAAATAGGAAGGGACTTTGCTTTCCGTCTTCCTCTGGCACGGCATTCCAAAGCCGAACGGATTGCACGGAGAAAGAAGAGTCATAGAAATTGGTACGGTGGGATGGAATCTTAAGGAGGAGGGATTGGGATGAGCGAAGAGATAGGCCATGACAGGAATGAAGAAAGTCAAATCGCTCCTTCAGGTAGGATGGGGTAGCTGGATTGAACAGTATAGAGTAGAGAAGAAACAGTATGTGTGCATTCCGGCGGAGACGAATGGGGAGCCACTTGAGCTGTGCGCGAAATGTTGAGACGTGGTCATATTTGCGTAAACCAAATATAAACCTTATACAGAAATTTTGAAGTCGCTCAAGTTTTACAGTGCACGAGCCATCAAAGGAAGCTTATAGTTTCAATTTGAACTTCAAAACTAATTCGGTCTAATGGACACCAATGCAAAATGTTACGCGGCCGCAAATCCGCGAAATTACAAAAATGTTAAGAGTCAAAAAACAATGTAAAGAGTCCATCAACTTCGACCCAACCATACAAACACAACGCTCGTTCAACTAAAAAGGCTCCCAAAAGAAGTTGTTGCCAACTACATATGTTCTAAAACTAACAATAAAACACCTTTGATCTGTATGGACTGTAAGAAATTCGTATGTTAAATCATTCTAATACAGTTGTTTTTTTTATATACCTACCGCTCAGTCTCTTTTTATACAAATGTCTAACAACATTGTATATTTTTTTATATTAGATGTATAACATTAACATTTATGTAAAAATGAATAGTAATTCTGTAGAAATAAATATAAATGTCAAGTAAATCACATAATATTTATCTTCATTGTTTTGTACGTTTTTTAGTTTAATTCTACTACTGGGTCAAATCTGACCCGAAGTACGGCAGCGTTTGTAAAATTAAAGACCTTATGAAGGTTAACTTTAAAGTGTATTTCCGTGAAACACACGCGCACCGGCAACTTCAATCAAAGTAAAGTAAGTACAGTTACCCCAGAATACTTTGTAGACTTCGCGGAGCTCGTACTCCATAATATTTTCGCCTCTGGAGAATTGAATTTAGAACGTAAAATTGGAGAACGAAAAATACACATGAAATGAATGGTCATTTTGTGCCCTCTAGAAAGAGATTTAGTGCAGTGATATTAAAAGCCATGTCTAAATTACGCTAAAAATTAACTAGAGTTCTAGAATTGTTTATTAGCGTCAATTGTTTTATCAATCGGAGAGAGTTTAGTAATACACAGAAAAATAAATATGCACCTGCCATCATCAGACCGCCATCTTGCAAGATACATAGATATTTTGACGGGTTACATCAATGGTTGGATGATTTTGTTTGCTACCAATCATGAGTTACGCTGTCACTAATATCACCCAAACGGTCACGTCGTCTTTGCGAATGGCGCACAGAACAAACCAATAACTGAGAGATCTACTCTACAGCACATCTTGGGCTCATTTCATAATCGATTGTGGGGCCATTTTTGGGTGTATAGTTAAGAAATACTTCTATGGTATATTTTATTCGTAGATTCGGTGTCGTTATTTTTGATAATGAATGTCAGTGAATCGCTCGTAGCCCCGGCTCCCTGAGTGATCTTAAACGATCACGAAGGTTAAGCAACATAGGGCGCGTTCAGTATACACTGAACGCGCCCTATGTTGCTTAACCTTCGTATGAATGGGTGACCGTTCTATGACTAACGCTAGTGGCATTTTTCCGAGCGGTTCCGTGTTTCGCAAGTCACGTTAAGCAGTTGGTCCGGGCTGCCGTTGATGGATGGCAGTCGTTAAACCAAGTCAGAGGCTAAGGCCCTAAGGGGCGCTTAAAAACTTCTGACAGTAAGACCAGCCACTAGTCTTACAAGCCTCCACCGATCCGGACTTGGCCTCCGTGGTATGGCCTATACCTTCCTCAGGGAAAAGACCCGTGCCCCTCGGTGGGGACATAATGGGTTGATGATGATGATTTTTGATAAGTCAAGGTCGAATTTAGTTTTCAATGTACCTAGTACAAAACTGTGACTTCATGAACGTTTCATCTACACTCATGTTATGAAGAGAAAAAGTTTTTAATTTTCTGTGTGGGGTAATCCTTCAAGAATTCTTTGATTTTTTCATAAATTCTTTCACCAGTATTTCACAATAGCTCTTCAGGATGGACATAGGCTAATCAGTTTACGTGAACGTATTTTCCGGCACTGCTAGTTTTTATAAGACAGACTATTCAAATAGCAATAATATTAAGGTTTTTATTTAGTTGATCAACTCCTACATAATAACAGACCCAATTATTACGATTACTCCAATAAAATGGAGAATAGCAAATCTTATCACAAGTAATAGCAAAATAAAGTTAGTACAGAAAAAGCTGTGTTTATAAAGAAAGCAATCTTTACTTCTAGATACTGATATTATAAAGAGGAAAGATTTGTATTTTTGTGTGTGTATATTTGTAATGAATCGGCTCCATAGATATCTGAAGTCTGTGATCGGCTCAGAAACTACTGGGTCGATTTGAAAAATTATATCACTATTAGAAAGCCACATATTTTGTGAGTAACATAGACTATATTGGATTTTCAAAAAGTTTAGGGTTCCCTACAAAATCTCGAATAATGTAACCCAAGGTGTAAAAAAATTACTACCCCGGTAATTTTCAACGGAACTAATATAGCAATTTCCACGGAAACGGTTTTGCTACCCGTGCGAAGCTGGGGCGCCGGGTCGCTAGTATCACATAAAATTTGCCATTCACGGTACGGTATGTATTAGTGAGAAAAGTAATAACATGACATCGTATTTTTTTCGTGTTCTCAATTTATTTGAAACTACTGGTTTTGGTACATTTATTAAGCTCTTTGAGGCAAACCGTAATAATATTTATCAAGTTTTTTGATACTAGGTATCTCATTAATTAGAAATCTGGAATTTGTTTGGGAAACTGGCTAGCATTGTAAGAATAATCGGCACTATCCTAGGTTGTGTGGGCGTGACACGACACGGACGTGGGCGTAGGTACGAAAAGCATTCGTGGGCGTCAAATGGATGAAGATCATAGTTCTTAAGACTTTTGGATCCGATGCCAAGAACATAGAAACAGATAATACTCCTGCGGTTGACTGATAGAAAATGCTTATAGCATTCAGTCCGCCGCATTTCCAATATATTAATAATAATAATAATTTATGTACAAGGTTTATTTGCACTAAAGGTACACCGGCACGGAATGTACAGAAGGAATTAAGATAGATAGATAGAATATTCTTTATTGTACTCATAAATAACATTTACAAATTTAAACTAAAACTGACTAACCGAAATAACTAGATGAAACTGAAAACTACAGCATCAGCATCAACCCATTATGTCACCGCCGAGAGGCACGGGTCTCTTCCCTGAGGATGATGTAGGCCATACTCCACCACGGGGGCCAAGTGGAGGCTTGTAAGACTAGTGTCTGGTCTTACCGTCATAATTGTAGGGGAGCCCATGATGCTAAATCGGGATTTACTCGAGCGTCATAGAGACCTATTTGATTGTGAAGTTTAGATGATAAAAAGAAAAAAATGTCATATAATATATACCTTTTCATCGGTGGGGGGAGCGACTATAGATTTTCAAACATGTTTATCTGTACGTAAATGTACGTATGTTAATCTGATTGTTTCAATGATGGGGGTGGTCGTACGTAAGGGTTGAAAATGAAAAAAAAAAATTTCATCGAGCGCGTCAGATTTTCTAAGGGGATGTTATTTGCACCTAAAAAAAGCTCTTATATAATAATCTGACGATTTGGATGTAACGCAAACTCGCGGCCATTATTAGAATGTGCAAAAAGAATTCGACATTTTGAAATACTCGAGCGCGTCAGATTAAGATGTTTAAGGTTCTTCTGAATGCCCTAGACGTGCTGTCTCATAATCTGACGATTATCTAAAGGGATTCGCCTAATCTGACAATTAATTTTTTTTTCAAATCATTGACCTTAATTAATTGAAAAGCTGAAGAAATAGCATGCAAATAAAAAGTACAGGTTTTTTAAGTATAATACTTGTATTTATAAGAAAATAACTATAAAAAATTAAAATTTTTTGCGTAGTTTTTTTTATAATCATCATCTTCTTCATCGGTAGAATTATATTCGTCCTCTGGCTGGATTCCATCCTCATCCTCCCCATAGCTGCACGCATTAAACTTTACTTATTATTATTTTTTACTTCGGCTTATGAAAATCGTCAGATTTTATATTTTTCATTATCCTTGAATTACTTTCTTCAAAATAAAATAAAAATTGCCACGCACGAGAAAGTCGAGATAACGTTTTTTTTTTACAAGTTTGTGACCCTCTTACTTCTTTACGTCACGCGAAAATTGACAGATTAGTGGAATATACACTTTTTAGCATGTAATTAACTCACCTTACCTTAATCTGACGCGCTCGAGAATTTCTGAAGATCAATTTTTTTTACTAATCTGATCCTTTATCCTTGACAGGCGACCATATATATGGGGCTCATATTTGGTGGACGTACTTTACCTGGCACAAGGTGTTATGTTAATCTGCCGCGCTTTAGTAACTCCCGAAATCCCCTCTTGGGCTCCCCTATCATAAGTTTTCAAGCCGACTAGGCCTCTGACTTGTCTTGACGACCGTCATGTATCGAGATCTGCATGAAAATTAACATAAAGTTAATATTAAAATCAATTCCTATGCCAGTCACTAATTTTCACAGAGAGACTAGAAAAAACAATTTCTACATCTCAACTTTTTTCTTCCCGGTTGCTCCACCATGTATAGCTAGCCATCTTTGCTTGGCGTTCGCAGGTCGAGCAACGAGGTTCAAATCTGCCCGCGCCTGACTGTCGCCTATGAGTCTGGTGTAGTGTCAACCCTACAAGTCTAATAATTAATAGTGGAGAAGTGATTTTTACTAAAGATTTTTTGTAGTAGATACTCTGATGAACATAACGCAGATCAAAGATTTAATTTATTTTTATTGCAATGAACAAGTTTCAAATCAATAGCTCCTAACTCTCTAAAATAAATTTTTATCAGACAAATGAGCGACATAGGCTGCAAAAAATAACCAACAACCCGACTGCTCAATATTAACTACTAAAGGTCAATTACTGAACTGAGAATTTCGCTAACTAACTGTAGTGCTGTCTCGTCAAATTTATCAGAAAAAAGCGTGACAGAACGTTACTCACGTATTTACTTAGTGAAAATTCTCAACTCAGCAACCGACCCTTAGCTTAGTGCCAACATAGATGTGTGGTGCTCTGCAGCAGAGCCAGCACCTTAAAATCTGATCATTTATATCTTAAAAGGATGTACGTGAAACGTACATAACGTACGTATGCCGTTACATGCTGTACATAGGCTGCTACTTATGTATGCGGAATCTGGGATTCCAATAATTTTAAACGCAATGTCTGACCTCCATGGTCAAATTCGTTCTTTTTTTAAATACTGGCCGCTAATATTTTTCTCTTATATACGTTAGTGTTTTGTTTTTGTTGGGTTTAAAATGTCATTATCGCTGAAAAAATGGAACTCACTCGTGAAAATATTCGTGCTATGATTTATTACGATTTTCGTGGTTTAACGCATTAACAGTGCGTAGATCAATTAACTTCGACTTTTGGTGGTGAAGCTCCATCAAAAACGACTGTGTATCACTGGTTTAGTGAGTTTAATCGCGGGCGCAGTAAGCTCACGGACGAAGTTAAAGAAGGTCACCCGAAATCTGTGGTTGTGCCACAAAATATTGAAGCTGTGCGAAAACTAATAATGCAAGACCGCCATGTTACGTATCGCGAGATAGGGGCTATTCTGGGCATATGTATGACGAGCATCCATAGGATAGTACATGAACATTTGTCTGTAAAAAACATTTGTTCGCGTTGGATCCCGCACAACTTAACTCAGGATCAAAAAGATACTCGCGTCGAATGGTGCAAGAAAACCTTCAAAAAATTCAACGGAGGCGACTCAAAATCTGCTTATTATATCTACACAGGTGACGAATCCTGGATCTACGCGTACGATCCCGAAACTAAACAACAATCAACAGTTTGGGTGTTTCAAAATGAGCCGAACCCTACGAAAGTGGCTCGTGCAAAAAGCACTGTAAAGCAAATGGTGGCCAACTTTTTGGTATTAATGGCCATGTGGCTACAATACCACTGGAGAATCGCAGAACGGTTAATTCGGAGTGGTACACGACCATTTGTTTGCCGGAAGTATTTGAAGAAATACGTCAAAATAACCAGCGACGCAGAATCATACTTCACCATGACAATGCCAGCTGTCATACATCTCAGGAAACAACTAAATTTTTGGATGGTCAAAAAATAGAATTGATGGGTCATCCACCGTAAAGCCCTGATTTGGCTCCCAATGATTTCTATTTATTCCCAAATGTAAAGAATAAATTACGTGGTCAACGATTTTCGACCCGTGAAGATGCCGTAGATGCGTTCAAACAGCACGTTTTGGAGATACCTCAATCAGAGCAGAAAAAGTGTTTTACAAATTGGTTTCATCGAATGCAAAAGTGCATCGATCATAGTGGAGAATACTTTGAAAAACAATAAAAGCATATTTAGCCATATACATTTGTTTATTTTTTCTATTCCGCATACATAAGTAGCAGCCTCGTACGTGCCTTAGATAATGATAAAATAGACATTGATTGTGGCTCTGCTGCGGAGGATACTCTCTAGCAGAGCCACAAAGATTATGTACTCAGGAAAGATAAACGCTCCTGTTTTTGGATTGAAACTGTTGTACGAGTAGTGTTTACTGCGTACGTGTTAAAAAATATCATTAACAGGCAGCGGTTGTAACATAATTACCGGTCGTTACATCATTGAATTTACCTTTCCATACCTCAAAAGGAAAAACGGAATTCTTATAGGACCACTTTGATGCCAGTCCGTCTGTTTCCCTGTCAAGAGCTTTTATCTCGAAAACACTTGAAGGTATCAAGTTGAAATGGAAACCAATACTTAAATCTACATTCTCTGGAAGCTATGAAAAAGTTGTAAGTTAACGTGAAAAAAGATACGGCCATTTCAACAGTCAATCAAGGTAATCAACACTCATAGGGCACTTTCCGTTGACCTAAAACTATGAAATTTAGCAAATGATATTGTATTACACTACAAATGTAAGGAAAAAACTTATATACATTTTTATTTAATCTTAAAATTGCCTACGAAGCTCGGGAACGTAACATGGACTATATTGGATTTTCAAAAACTTTAGGGTTCCGTACGAAATCTCGAATAATGTAACCCAAGGTGTAAAAAAATTACTATCCCGGGAATTTTCCACGGAACTTATAGCTATTTGCACGGAAACATTTTTGCCACCCTTGCGAAGCCGGGGCGGGTCGCTAGTATAATATAATCACTGTAATCCTTTTAATCATGCCAATAAATTAGAATTATTTCTTTCCTTCAAAGTCATAACGCAACTAATTAACTTAGTATAGAGCGGAAAATCCCGTCAAAACCAATTCATGTTAACTGTGTTGGCAAGACTCACAAGATCTTAACGGGTTCACTGTTATCGTTGTCAGATCTCATTAAAGGACAAGGCCCTGGCTCTTCAAGGCCTAACACTATAGGCCTTACTCAACTCTACAGACCCTACATCTCGGTTAAAATTGCAGCTGAAATATGAAACAATTTTTATATCTTTGTAGGTTTTTTCTTTATAGAAATTCTCTGAAATTGGGTCATCAGTGAAGAAATGTATAGATAGATAGATAGATAAGACTTTATTGTACATAAAAAGTAGATTATCTACACAGGTATTTTTTAATCTAAGAGTACAGACGGCAACCTGATCACTAAAAATGATTTCTTCCAGACAACATTCGGATGGACTGGAGCTAAATATTGCAGAAGGAAGTAAATGTACAAAATAGGTAAAAAAACAATTTCTGAGATATGTATATTAATTATACATACCTAATTAACCAAGATATTATTTAAAATTGGTATAATGTATTTTTTCAACAGATGTATTTTGGGTATTAAAAACTCTAAAGCATACTTAAGCATACAACTGCTAAACACATTACTGCCAGATATTAGGTCTGCATTAAAAATATTGTCATCTACGTTACATGTTTTTATAACATCAATGTTAATAATGGTTTTGACCAATCAGAGGTGGCAAATGATCGAAAAGGTAGAACAAATCTCTGAAAGGGGAGAGGTCTTCGCCCTGTGGGACCCTCATGGTGTTGAAGGCTACATAAAAAGAAGAAACATTCCAACCCGAAGCTACGAGGGTTCGAAATTTAAAATACGACCGAACGCTTCGAGGAAAGGTAGGCTGAATTATTAGAAAAGTATTCCGAAAAAGCGAGTTCAGAGTATAGGCTTAACTTTAACTTTGTGAATTTAACGTTTAGCGAAAAAGACTTAAAAAAAAACTGACTTGAAAATGTTATATTAAATTAATTGTGTGTTTTGTTTTTTCATTTTTTTCTGTGTCACTACCACTGCAATAAATTGTGTTTCGAAGGCAAATGTGCGAATCACCTTAAAAATATACACGTATTGCTTCAAGTGTCCCTTTAAAATTTAAAGAGTTCCCTCTATTCATCTAGGAGCCCTTCATATTTCCAAGCAAAAAATTGTATTTTCCAAATCGGTCTAGGTGCTTCCGAGTAATCAGGGAACATACATAAAAACAAATACAAATAAAGATACCGATATAGTTGAAAATTTCCTCAAGGCTACTAGACATATCGCGGACAAGAAAACATTTTGAAGTTAAGAAATTCAGTGGCTAAGCAAAAAGCCTCTATTGCCCTAGACACTTCATGTTCCTCAGTTTGGAACTAATTCTTAAACAATATAGAATGACTAAAAGCGGCTTGCACTAAGGCTGACATTTAGAGACGAAAACTAAGCTAACACCGGTCTCAGAAATGTCAAAATCACGTACTTAGAAATATTTCGTATTCAGAATCGAATCTTAGCAAGTTTAGTATGAAATGGTGTTTAGCTAAGTGTAAGTAGTCAATATCGGTGACTTTACGTGAACTTAGAACTGTTACTTCTAAGCCTTTTGTTTACAGACTACTCCCAACGTCATTTCACTGATGTTCTACGAGCATTATCTGTGGGATTTTTTATTCACTCTTACATATATTAAATTGTATGATGTTGTCCTGCTCTCGTGTAGCAATGTCAAATAAAAAAAACCAGTAAGAACTACATCACTAAAAAATTATAGACAATATAGATGACTTTCTTAAGTACTAAGTGAATAGGAAAATTACGGCGCTTTACTAAGTACGACTTTAGTTTACTTTGCTAAGACTGTTCTAAGCGTGAACTTAAAATTCGTCCCTGAATGTCAGCCTAAGTCACTGGATAAATAAGTAAATAGAATACGTGTTCATAAGTAGTACGGTTGTTAGTCATGCGATTTCTCTATGTGTAGCTTTGCAAAGCTTATCTGTGATGTTTTTAAAGTTTGCACAAATGTTCAATTAATTTTCGTTAAAGACTTTTTTGACATTTTATCTACTACTTTAATAAAAGCATCACTTCTTTGGGCTCTGCGCGGCGCTCACACTGGGTATCGGCAGAATACCAGCTCTGGAGTTTTCTTTTTAAACTCTCAACACATTGAGTCGAAACCCATTTGCATTTGCCACACACACGTTGCCACGTTTTTATTCGCTCACATCCTACAGATAGGTATTTATCCTACCACATGAAATCTTAACTTATGTTTATATTGCTTGTGTATGTTCAATTTTCGTCAGTGTTTATACTTGTTGTGCTGTTACTTTGTGATTTAATTTGTTATGCTATATGTACGTGTGTGTCCTATGGAAATAAAGCTTTTATCTATCTATGTATTTATCAATTTATCTATATGTAACTTTGCAAAGACGTGCTAAGACACGGGTTTCCTTACGATGTTTTTCGTTTTATTCTCTAACGTGAGTGAAGGTGCCACTAGACACTGGACATATTATCTCATGAAGTAGATGTAAAGGCAAAAATAAGTAAGTTTTTGGATTAATTTACTGAGTATAGAGCTTACCCCTGGGTAAATAGGTAGATAGTATTGTCTGACCGCCATGGCGCAAGCTGGCCTAATTCTTACGGCGGCTAACTAAGCGCTACATACATATGGTTTCTTTGCTGCGCGAAAAATCACGGTCGTGGATGGCCGTGAAACGCCCGAGGCATAGATAGACCAGAGAATTCCGCATTTATTATACATGAAATCAACAAGCTGGAAATCAACAACAAACAATACTTTGTATAATTACTAAGTACGTTCTAGTGCATTCACGTTTTAGAAAATTAGTACCACATTATTTTTCATTATACAATTTATCTACCAACTATACTCTTTCTGCAATCCGCTCCACCCAAATGTTGACTGGAACAGATTGCTTTAAACGTTAATACTGCCAATGATATAAAATTATTTAGATTCAAGTAATATTATTATCCACGTACATATATATACATAAGCTCACGCCTGTACCCCAGAGGGGTAGCTAGAGACCAGGGACTACCACCTGCCACGGTTTTTGACATACGATATCATATTATCTTGTAATATATTACCTGGTTGTGGGATACAATGTACAATTCACCCATCAACCATATTCTTACTGCAACCCACTATATCCAAATGTTGTCTATAACAGATTGCTCCTAGCGTTAACACCGCCAATTTTATAACACTACTTAGATTTAAAAAATCGTAAGCTCTAATCCTTTTTTCGTGCTGTCCAATGGAGCTCTCTGTCTACCTATTAAAATACAAATACAGTCACCAAACATGTATGTCATGGCCTCCCCGGCCGGACGCGCGAAATTAATAGCGAAACTTCACGCAATTAACAACTGCATGCTGAATAAAACATACAGTGCTCTTTGTGCAGACGTCAACAAATAACCCAGCAAAGGGAGCCTTTTAGTCCCAGGCGCTATGACACACAATTTTCCAACTTTACGGCCACTAGCCCCCTCCCTGACAAATGACAGAGTGACACGCTTGTTTCGTGTTCCCTTTGTGGGGCAGAGGTTCTGTGATGCATAGTGAAGGCCTTTCTGAATATTAGTAAGGCGATATCACACGCTTCAACTCATTAAAGCAATGCCATTGAAAGGCATCGAACAGTGGTCATTGAACGACTTCAGGTACCCATTTGCACGGTTCAATCAATTTGAAGCAATGTCATTGTAAAAACCATTGGATATTTAAAATGTGCACGACCGTTCAATCTTTGAGCTTACTCTTTTTAATCATATTGAATGATTGTCTGCGTTAATATGATTAACGCTTAGAAAGCAAAATGATAGAAGAGGATCACCCGCCCACGTAATCATCTGCTGTGAAGGCGTGGAAAAACAACGGACCACCATCGCTGGGAAGCTGGGATCCCTTCAGGAGGCGTGATATCAAATCATTGCTGGCCTTCTGGAAAGATATTTGCAAAGTATTTAGATGTCATTGAATTGCCAAGAACTCTGTAATAAAGCTTGACATTTAAATCAAATTGAAAGCAATATTTCACCAAAATTTAATCATGCAAATATTGCCTGCAAGGGTGAACAAGCTATAAGTGAGATTTTTTAATTAAAACTTTGGAAAGCACTACATATTAGTTGAAGCGATGGTACCGGAGCGTTGGAACGGCCGGCCTCACATTGGGAAGGTCGTGGGTTCGAGTCCCAGCCCGTAAAGTGACTTTGTTACGTTTATTTACGTTTGTTTTACCCATGGCTTGGTTGCCTCCGCACGTGTCAACTTGTTTTTCCTGTGGGCTAGGGCGACCTCCTACTTGTGGTAATCCACGTTCAGCACCCGCCTACATAGTACCTGCACGAATAGCACCTTTTCTAGTCGAGAGAGCACCTATTGATATTTTTGGCAGGTGCTGTTAGTGAATTCAAATGTATTTTGCCAAAAATATCAATAGGTGCTGAATCTGGACTAAGCCAGGTGCTATTCGTGCAGGTGCTATTTAAGCAAGTCCAGAAAATGGATTCCCTCGACTGCTGTCAAGATGGTACGTATTGGTGCTGGGCAAGTCCACTCCACTGGCAATTGAAAATTCTTTATTCCAAAAGATATCGACACGCCCAAAGGCGAGCCTAATACTGTAAAGTATTTTCTTATCGATAACCATTAACCATGGGTGATGTGGATAGAGGAAGTGCATAAAAGTTAACAAAAAAAAAAAATTAACAATTTACACTTTTTCTGTGTGGGTAGTGTTAGAAATTACACACGTTTTTAATTGCTTAACTTTACTTAATTCATTAAAATAGTTACATACCAATTAACTTTATGAATAGTAATTAACTAGAATCCTGCATTACCTGCCAGCTGTATCACACAAAATCTCCATAAAAATCACAGCAACACTCATAAACTCAATCAATGGACGATATTAAGAACTCGATCAATGAGCTGTCACACTTATTTGGTTCAAGAATGGCTTCATTTCAAGACGCTTTGGACAAGGGAGCCGGATCTGCATCCTCTTCTGCGAGCTCAAGCATCCAGGTGGAGTTTAACTCATTCCGCTCATTCGTCGTGCTGGCTCTAAACACACTCCAGAAGCAAGTTGACATGCTGGCCCGCAACATGAATGTTATGGAGATGCGAAGCCCCAGAAAGATGCTTCTTATCCATGGAGTTCCAGAGGCGGAAAAGGAAGTAACATTGGCTGCAGTGGTGGAAGTCCTTGGGAAGTACTCGATAAACATCAGTGCAAGTGATGTCAGGCGTTCTCATAGGATGGGCCGACCCGCCTAGAGTCGAATGAGGCCAGTGTTGGTTAAGTTTAGCTCCGCAGAGGTTCGAGACAAAGCATGGCATTCCAAGACCAAATTGAAAGGATCTGGTATCAATGTGAGTTTCTCACAAAGACACGGCACGAGGTGTTTATGGAGGCCAGGCAGTAATTTGGTGTGACGAACTGTTGGACGCGCAAGGGCACCATTCATGTACTGACGTCGGATGGTACGCGACACAAAGTCCACTCCTTGCCGGAGGTCAGAGCTTGCTACGGTAGACAACAAAGCTTCAGCGGCAGCCCCCGCTAAACAAAACATTGCCAAGTCGAACGTCGCTGTTCGTCCAAAACGAAAGGCAGCTGTCTCCAAATAAGTGGCTCCTTGCGGTGAAATGTTTGCATTTATGTTGCTCTATGGTGTGTATGTGTGTGCAATCTATCCAATCCATTTTTCTTAACATTTATGTTTATTACCCACGACTAGATTTCCTTTCTCTCACTCACGTCAGTCAGAATGACAATGACACTTTGCTTTTTAATTCGCGTTTCGTTTTACGCATTCTAATTTTGTATCTGTGGAGTGTAATAATGTTGGATATCGGTTTTTTTTCTGTCTGTTTTGTCTTTAAGTTTTTGGATTGTTAATGTGTTGTTATTACTTTTAGGCTTAGTAAGCATACCTACATAGGTACTAATTTTGTATACAGCTGGCGGGTGGTCGTGTGATATATTTTATTTTTCTTCTGAATAGTATCTATTTATTTATTTTATCTCATATATTATACTTTTATCTTATATATTACCTACAATATTTACTGGCTTATGTCTGATGTTGATCACAGCGATTATTTATCTTTTTCTTCTTCGGAGGGATCATATCTTATGAACAGTAATGACTGCAGTTTCCATAGTATCCCCTCTCTCTCTGACAGCCTTGTGTGGGGGTGCTAGAGTTGGTGTGAGAGAGCTGATGATGTAAAGACTCCAGACGGCATGGTTAGTGGTGAGGTCGCCACACTTGTTTCTCAATTCTCTGACTCACCTAACAACTTCAATGTCGTTCATATTAACGCACAGAGCATTCCTGCACATTTCCCTGATATTCTGGCCACCTTCGATTTAAAACATTTACATGCTATTCTTATCTCAGAGTCTTGGCTTAAGCCTTGTCTTCCTTCCACTTCCTACTCTCTCCCAGGATTCCACCTAATCCGCAATGACCGCACCAGTCGTGGTGGTGGTGGGGTAGCAATATATCTTCGAGCTCATATTCCGTTTTCTATAATCTCCACCGCAGCCCAACCCCCCCACCAAATTCGGGAGAGTATTTATTCATAGAGGTACTTTTAAAACATACCAAAATCTTACTTGGTGTGTATTACTGTCCTTCCTTACACATACACTTTTTTCTTCTTTTGACGCTCTCCTTCATAAAAACCTCCCATCTTACAGTCACACTATAATAATGGGCGACTTCAACACTTGCTTACTGAAAAATGACCATCGTTCTTCCTCTCTTCAATCCCTAATAAATGCTAATGACCTGTCCATTCTTCCTTCAGCTGCAACTCACAATTTTCCAAACTGTACACCTTCTCTCCTAGATCTAATGATAGTTTCTTCTTCTCAGCATGTTTTGACACACGGTCAGCTTGCAGCTGATGCCTTCTCTTACCATGATCTGATATTTCTTTCCTATAAAATTTGCCCTCGCAAAGCTAAGCCGAGGATACTCATGCAACGCAACTTTAGTGGAATGGATCTGGACCGACTCAGGGAGGACGTAATGAGTACCGACTGGTCTGTGGTGGCAAAATCGGACACTGTCGATGAGCAGATCGCCATTTTCAATAGCCTTCTCACTGATCTCTACGACATGCACGCACCAATTAGAGCAATTAAAGTTCGGCACCTGCCTGCACCATGGCTCACAGACGCCATTAGGACTGCCATGCGTCAAAAAGCTGCAGCCAAATATAAGTATAAGATTAGGCCTACAGATTACAACAAGGAGCGCTTCGTGACTTTGAGAAATCACTGCAATAAGGTGTGTAGGGACGCACAACGACGCCATATTCATGAATCTGTTCAAAACGGTGATCCAGCCAAAGTATGGAATTTTCTTAAATCACTAGGAGTTGGGAAGCCACGTCAGGATTCAATTTCTCACGACCTCGACGTCAATGCTCTTAATCGTCATTTTACTTCTGTTCCTTACGTTGATGGAACTATTAAAACGAACACACTAAGCAATCTTTCTGCACTTCCAACTCCTGATTTCCCGCCTTTTATCTTAGTCAATTTACTGATAGTGATGTTGAGAAGAGCATAGTATCCATTACCTCCAGTGCTGTTGGTAGCGACGGCATCAGCCGGAAAATGATAATGCCAATTCTAGATATTATCACTCCGGTCATCACAGCAATGCTGAACCACTCTGTTAAAGTTGGTGCCTTTCCTGCCTCCTGGAAGAAAGCACAGGTTACTCCATTGCCCAAGAAACCAAATCCTTCCTCGTTCTCCGAATTTCGTCTCATTTCCATCCTGCCATTCCTTTCAAAAGTCCTTGAACGCCTGATCCATCGTCAACTTAGCATGTTCCTGCACAAAAACAATCTCTTTAATCCTTTCCAATCCGGTTTCCGACCAGGCCACAGTACGGTTACAGCACTTATTAAAATCACGGATAATATACGGCTTGCGATGGAGAATGGTCAGGTCACAATCCTCACGCTGTTGGATTTCAGCAATGCATTCAACACGGTGGACTTTGACATCCTGCTAGGAATACTATGTTCTCTTAACATATCTCCAAAAGTTATTGACTGTTTTCGTAGTTACTTGCATGGGCGCCGGCAGCGTATACGTATTGACGAATCCTTCTCCAATTGGTGTGATACTACTGCCGGTGTCCCGCAAGGTGGCGTGTTGTCTCCTCTCCTCTTTGCCATCTTCATCAATAGTATTTCCAAAAACCTTCTTCTTCTTCTTCTTCTTTCTTTCTTCGAAATTTCTTCTTCTCACCACCTTTATGCAGATGATCTCCAAATTTATGCACATTCCCCTGTAGATAATCTGCCTTTGGCCATTGACGATACGATCTCAATCATATTTTGGAATGGAGTAGATCTCATGGTTTGAGGGTCAATCCCTCTAAGACTCAGGTGATTGTGGTTGGCAGTCCTAGAATGATATCAAGGGTCAAGTGGGAACAGCTTCAACGGGTGAAGTTTGACGTTGTCATAGTTCCGTTCAGTGAGAAGGTGAAGAACTTGGGGGTCATTATCGATAGGTGTCTGACTTGGTCTCCTCAGTGGAGGCGGAGGTGAGTCGGAAAATATTCGCTTCAGCGGCCTCCTTGAGAAGGTTGCGGAATTTCCTGCCAACTGTGACCAAAGTCGTACTAGCCCAATCTCTGTTGCTACCTATCCTCGACTACGCTGATGCCAGCTATCTTGATTTGACCGAAGACCAGCTTAACAAACTTGAGCGCCTTAAAAACTTCGCTATAAGGTTCATACTTTGTTTACGCAAATATGGCCACATCTCCGAATTTCGCGCTAAGCTCAAGTGGCTTCCAATCTGTTCTCGTAGGAATGCTCACATCCTCTCTCTTCTCTATTCAATACTGTTCAATCCAGCCACCCCTACCTATCTCAAAGAGTGCTTCACCTATCTCGGTGATTCTCACAGCCGGGCATTACGATCTGATCAGAATCTCTCACTGAAGACTCCGGCGCATTCGACGAGGTTTTTCAGTGACTCATTTACTGTCATGGCTGCTCGGCTGTGGAATGATCTACCGACTTTAATAAGGCGCTCGCCCTCCCCCGCTGTCTTTAAAACCAAGGTAAAAGAGTTTTATCTCTCTCTATGATATTTGTGCATTATTCTATGTCGTGTATTTTTTTTTCTCCCCCATGTAAGTAGGTATATTATAATTTATTATTTCCTTCTCCTGTAGGTTACTTATTATTATACATATATTTATGTATGTTTATCATAACTATGTATGTAATGGTTTATGTAGGTGTATTGCTATTTATGTAAGTATGTATATTAATATTCATGTTTGCACCGACTACCCGTCTCCTTTTTCCTTCAGTAATTTTTCCATCATAGGGTTGTCTGGAAGAAATTGCTTTTAGCAATAAGGCCGCCAATTGTACTGTTACCTTGTAAATATTTTATGTTTGTGTTTCTCCTCGTGTACAATAAAGAATATTCTTATCTTATCTTACATATTCCGGAATCACATACTTGATTTTTGGGTTGACGTTGATGATTCCGGAATGAAGCTCATAATATCAGTGAGATCTGCAAAATTGTATTGCGTACGCATATCCCTAATAGCTTTACAGAGAAGTCCTATAAAGCTCCTTGCGACACATACATCTCCGATTAATCGAAGCTTAGTAAACGAATTTCAATCGATTTTTTCTTTTAGGTACAAAGAGTCAGAAATAAGGAACAAATTCTAATGCTTTATTTAATTTCAATATGTTTCAATACCTCCTGTAATGAGGTTATTGATTTTTGTATGAAACGGTAGGCTGACTTTTGCTTGCAAACATTATAGACTGTATTTGTGTTAAAATCGATGTAATACTTCTACCTTGGGCAATAGGTGGGATTTCTATAACCTCTTGAAAATAACAATGGTTCTCTATTGTTATTTTGAAGGTCTTAACAGGATAAAGGAATTATTGGGTTAGTGTTTCATTTGATAATTTAATTCATACGAATGGGAGTGGAAAGGCTGGTAAGGAACGTCCCAGGCGGACATACTTCGACCAAAAAGGGGATGTATTAGCAAAGGGCAACATAAAAAGTACACGAAATCGATGGCCGTGCATGCAGCAAGTGATGAATGTCGATGAGGCGAGGGTGATCGAAGTCGTGGCACGTGGCAGTCCCTGGTCTCTGCCTACCGCTCTGGGATACAGGTGTGAGGTTATGTATGTATGCTTAAAGAAATTCATAAGTCTTTTTTTGTATATGTTATAAAAAGTCATTCAGTTAAGCGTCGTTCGATATTGATCTTGTCCTAAAATGTATCCAGTCCCGTCTATTCAAAATTTGTCTAGAAAAGATTTTGGGTAACTTAGTTTTTTTTATGTATTATAAATTGTTGTATCGTGTGTATGTATGTAGTACCTACTCATATACCTGGTTTTTCGTTCTTTCAAGATGTAGTTTACGCAAAAACTGTGCACTGTGCAGCCAGTGTTTGCACAAAGGTACAAAGATAACACAAAGATACTGTTGTTCGTGCCATGAGTCAAGTACAGTTTCACCACAGACATTAACTTAGCTAGACTACGTAAGGATACGACTGCTTTTATGCTCTAGGGGTATCATGTCTGATTACCGTGCCGGAACTGTTGTGGGTTTGACTTCCACTGGGGGCCGCCGGGTGCGGGCGGCACAAGGAAAGCTTGGAACACCTTGAGAGAGGCCTATGTTCTTTGGTAAGATTCAAACGGCTGATGACGATGATAGTGATATATAATGAACTTAAAAGTTAAACCATCATGACTAACGCTCGGTTTCTAGAAGAGCGATCAAATGTTAATCTCATGTTAATCTCACGTCAAGCTAATTTCAGCCAATCACGTGCAGGTATTTTGAGTTAATCGTAGATTAATCTCTTGTTACATTTGAACACTCTCTCAGAAACTGAGGGTAAGTAGTTTTTACAAGTTAACGAGTAATAGGCGACCAATTAATAAAATGAAACTACCTACTAATAAAATGAATGGAACGTTACTTTGATGAATTTCTTACATCATTAAAACCGATAAAACCCGCTCTTTCTACATAACCGACTGACACGCACTTGGCCAGGTTTTGCAGTTGTATTATAGTCTCTCACATCCTAAGTATTCAAGGATTATTAAGTTTATTCCGGATACACTACTTGACTTTTTGTCGGAAGGGTCCGACCAGGTTTCGCTCTGATTCGCAGAGGTCGGAGACGAGCAACCGATTACGCGAGCTCCGTCTCTGCCCAGCATGATTAAGCTCTGCAAATCAGAGCGCAACCTGGTCGGACTCTTCCGACGAAAAGTCTAGTAAGTGTATCCGGAATAAAGCAAATATCG
Source organism: Yponomeuta plumbellus (assembly GCA_947310845.1). NCBI lineage: Eukaryota > Metazoa > Arthropoda > Insecta > Lepidoptera > Yponomeutidae > Yponomeuta > Yponomeuta plumbellus. The sequence continues at coordinate 17,129,008 of OX371194.1, forward strand.
TCTATTATTTTAGATTTAAATCGTGATGCGCGAATGCTGTCGGCGCCTAGTCACGTAGATAGACCTTTACTGAACAGCCTCTTATGCATGTTAAAATACCTTAGAGCTTGAAATTGCCAATCTGGTGCGTGCATGCGAGGTGATTGAGCTCATGTTCTCCCTTTGAGAGAAGGTCTGTTCAGCCGTGTCTTCACGATCTTAGTACACTCGAACCGAGTGACCTATTTTTGCTACTCAAAAGGTATTATCGTGTACATCGGCGATATAAACACAAAAAAGGGTTGTTTTCATTAGAGTGTACTATGATTATTATTATTATTAAAATTCTATGTTGCACAGTTTTTAGGCGCGCCTACGATACGCTGCGTATCGGACGCTCTTTAAAATTGTATGAAGTTCTATGCAACGGATTATATCAAGCGTCCGCGTCCGTGGTGCGCGCCCAATGCGCAGCGTTCCCGGGCGCTTTCTATGACTAGTCCCTAAGGGACTCCACACACGGCGGCTATAAGGTAAAGATGTATATTATAGCACGATATATCTCATTACATCTTTCCATAGAAATCGTCAAGAGACCACACACGACAGCTATAATATACATCTTTACATCTTCGTATCTTAAAGGTACTGAGCGGTCTCTAAGCTATACATTCTGGGATAAATTGTATATTATAGCCGCCGTGTGTGAAGTTCCTTAAAGTACAAAGGCCAACTTAATGCTAGCAGTCAGAGGTGTACCACACGATAGGAGGACGGATTTAGAAGCTAAAATAGGTCACTCTTTAATTTAATAATGCAAAACTACGAGTACTTTCATAGCATAGGGATACGTTAGAGTCCTCGCAAACAAGGCGACTTGTCGCCGCGTCATGTCACCGCGTCAGACGCGACGTTGTCATTTGCTTCTGGCGTCTTGTCGTCGCGACTCCGCGACTCTGATGCTAAGTGTGCGGAGATTCGAACAAAATCCAGTGCCACCATCTTATGTGTTCAGTTCACAGCGGCGCTAGTGGAGAATTTAGTAGTAACATTTAAGAAATGTATCTAGAAAAATGAGAATATTTTAAGCTGTCTTTCAATTTTAATGAAAATATAACTATAAATCTTAGTAAGTAAATAAATAAAACAAAACATGGGGAACAGGATTTACAATTATTTAGTTAATTACAATTTTGCCCACCTGAAAAGATAACTTGGTGGCGCTGTATATGAAAATTGACGGCCGTAGCCTGTCGTCGCGTCTAGTCGCCGAACTGTCGCTGTCGCATGTCGCCTAGTGTGCGCCTAGGCTTAAAACTGCATTCTTATTAAGGCCGCTTATGTTATTAAGGAAATATAAGCATAAGAAAGCCACCACCAATCACGACAGCTCTATTTGACCTTTGAGCTTGATTGACCAATATGAGTACAGTGCCACCATCTTAACTGTTCAGTTGATAGCGGCGCTAGTGCAGAATTTCGTTGTAACATTTAAGAAATTTACCTAGAAAAATGAGAATATTTTAATCCGTCTTTCAATTTTAATGAAAATATATTTATAATTCTTAGTAAGTGAATAAATAAAACAAAAAATGGGGAACACGATTTACAATTAATTTGTTAGTTACAATATTGCCCACCTGAACAGATAACCTTGGTGGCGCTGTAAGTTTGTTGGCTGTGCAGATGGGTGTGCAGACTTCAGTTCCTAATTAGTTTGTGGTGCCAGCGGGGTAGATTAGTTGCGGTGGCACTCGCCTCGTATTTTTATCCGACTGCGAAAGGAGTGTCAGTGTCATGTGAGTTAGTAAGTATGTATGTTTTCTATTGTATGTAACTGATGTAGTTGTAATTGATTTCTGGTACCTACACAATAAAGAATATTCTTATCATAATATTTATATATGTAAGGCCAAATGGCTTGTCTGATTTTACCAAAAAAGGCATAAAGCCTGAAAAAATACTTTAAAACGAACAAAAACATTCGTAAGCATCATCATCATCATCAGGCTAATTAGTCCACTGCTGGACATAGCCCTCCCCTAATGAGCGCCATAGCGCCCTGTCTTCAGCTTGCCGCATCCAGTATCTGCCTGCAGTTTTTCGCAGATCGTCATCCCACCTGGTTAGAGGACGTCCTACACTACGTTTGCCGAGTCGTGGTCTCCACTCAAGAACACGTTTACCCCAGCGGTTGTCGGTTCATCGCGAAATATGGCCAGCCCACTGCCACTTCAGCTTGCTAATTCTCTGAGCTAAGTCGATATCTTTGGTTCTCTGTCGGAGGTATTCGTTACGAATCCTATCCTTCAGAGAAACTCCTAGCATAGCTCTCTCCATAGCTCGCTGAGCGACTTTAAACTGGCGGACCAACACTTTCGTGAGTGTCCATGTCTCGGCTCCGTAGATCATAACAGGTAGGACACACTGATTGAAAACTTTCGTTCTCAAGCATTGCGGTATGGATGACGAGAAGACTGGGCGTAGTTTTCCAAGCGCTGCCCAGCCCAGCTGGATCCTCCTCTTGGCTTCCCTCTCGAAATTGTTTTTACCTAACTGTAGAATCTGCCCGAGGTAAGTGTATTCGGAAACGATTTCCAGAAGGTGACCATGTACGACGACCGGTATTGGATCAATGTGGCCATTGATCATGACTTTGGTTTTATCCAAATTCATACCAAGACCGATGCGTCGTGAGGCTGATGCTAGGCTGGCCAGCATGTGGTTCAGCTCCTCTAGCGACTCCGCCATTAAGACTATGTCATCTGCGAATCGCAGGTGTGAGATGTAGTCGCCGTTTATGTTAATGCCCTTTTCTTTCCAGTCCAGCGTCTTAAACATGTCTTCCAACGCGCTTGTAAACAGTTTCGGGGATATAATATCCCCTTGTCTTACTCCTCTACGCAGTTGGATAAGTTTAGACTGCTGGCCCTGTACTTGGACACTCATGGAGGCGGCTTTGTACAGACATCCCAACACCTCGATATAACGATAGTCTACTTGGCATCGCTGTGAGGATTCCAGAACAGCCCAGATTTTGACAGTCAAAGGCCTTCTCATAGTCCACAAAAGCAAGACACAGCTGAGACACGGCTGATACTCTTCGATCTTCTGTATAATCAGTAAGCACATTATTAAATTCATCAAGTAAGTAATGCGGGATTAAGTTAGTGTTGAATAAATTATTTTGACTTTGCCAGAAAATATTTCGATTCTCAAGGGAATCGAAATAGGGAATTTTGGTTCAAGTTGTAAACTTTTAGTCCGGATCTACTTACGGCTGTTGTTATATCAAAAGAGTCCGACCAGGTTCTTGCTTGCCCGCAGTATGAGACGAGCAACCGACGGCGCGGGCTCCGTCTCTGCTCACCATGATTAAGCTCTGCGAATCTGAACGAAACCTGGTCGGACTCTTCCGATATAACAACATCGGTAAGTAGATCCGGACTAAAAGTTTACAATGTGTTGTGCTTACGAAAGTTTTGGTGCAAGTTGTTAGTCGGACATAATCCTCTTCACTTTCATTTTCAAGGTCAGGATTGAGGAGGTTAAACATATGGACGACGCAAGTATTATTAGACATAATAATCATGCCATAACGTCTCTAAAAGAAATTGCTGTAAGTAAATTTTTTTAAAGTATTATTTATATTTTTGTTGTTACATATATAAATTAGCTGTAATATAAGGTTGCCCAAACGTATATATCAATTAAAAAAATCTAAACAAGTAGGGCCAAACTAACCTATATATAAAAAATAGACTTTTACGTTTAAAATCGTAAATACCATTAAAAAATCAATAGGCCAAACTAATCTATTAATAAGGAATATTTTTTTTAATGATATGTTTGACCTAATAAGCAATCCTGAATAGATCCGTTAAATATATACGTAAGAAATAAATTTATTGGAAGCACCAGCTCGGTGGTCGGACACCACGGCCAGGTTAACAGAAAGCCCTTTGATGCAAATGGCGAGAGACCGCGAGGTATGGGAAAAAGCCTATACCCAACAGATGATACTCCATACTGGCTGAAAGAAATTTCTTTTGAATTAAGTTAACCTTTGTTCATCGACACTTACCTGTTATTTAAGTTTTTGTGTATTATTTTATTTCTTTTGTGCAGTAAAGCGTAACAAACAAATAAACAAACAGTAGGCAGGTGTGGGCTGATAATTCAATTCAATCCATTTATTTCAGACCATTAGTCCATAATTTGTTATGTTAGTAATAAAATTGTTTTACAACTTTACTATGTTAGTATGATATAAAAAAATAAAAAAACACATTTTCAAATCACATTGATAACAATAATAATGATGACGAACCACAAATTGTAGGTATTTGAAAATTAAACAGATACATGAATGCTTCGCTCATAACTTTTTAGCAGTAAGGTTTTTTTAATAATATTTTTTTGTATAATTTCATACGTCGATCCGAGTCATTAAAACTTTAGTTCGTTGGTAGCGGAAAACGGGTAGTAAAATAGTCTATCAACACTAAAACTGTTCATTTAAAAATATAATGAGGAGGTATAGAGAGAATAAATTTAATATGGTAGGAAATATTACTCACGTACACGTCTGCTATTAGAAGAGAACAATTTAAATTTGGGTATTTGACAAAATGTCTAATGAGTTACTTTTAATTAGTAATTTATAGATTTTTTAAGCCTTCTTAGTTAGGATTTGGTGAAAATTATTTGTAAACGGAGGAAGTAGGCGCTGTCTGTTGTAATACAGGCCATGAGCCTAACATAGCAGCCGATGCTAAATAATTTTTAATTTCAAACCAAAACATTATGTAAAATTTTTGTTTTAGCCCCTGTTTCACAATGTTCAAATAAAGTTACAGATAAGCTATCCACAACCAGGGCTGCAGTTTGTTGTAAATTTAAATAAATTTTCCTATATTGCGTGTGTTCGTGTATGGCTTCTTTAGAACAAACGGCAGCCCTGGTTGCGGATAGCTTATCCGGAACTTTATCTGCAGATTGTGAAACAGACCCTAAGTCTAGTGTTAGTCTAAATTCACAAATAAAGTAAGTCACAAATAAATTACTTACTTACATTGAAACGGAATTTTGGGTGAAAATACTGGCTTATGAAGTCACCTTTTAGAGTACTCTTTTTATGTTTCATCCATTTATAAATTGAAATAACTCGTAAATGATTAAAAGAGATACATTGTGTCAAAGTCTGAAATAAACGTTATATTATTATTACGAAACATTTTGTAATTTTTGCTTTAATCGAGCATATCAAATATATGTTAAGCCATAGTACTTAGGACATAGTACATCCATGTTATTGGCTCCAGTGAAGTTTACCGCGGCCAATTTATTGCTCGGTTTTAGATTCTCTGCTCCCAACGGTAGTAGCGTAGTCTTACGTCACTGGTATCGCTGGGGTGTCCTGAGAAGGGATCTACGCGCAATCATCAACCCATTATGTCCCCACCAAGGGGCACGGGTCTCTTCCCTGAGGAAGGTATAGGCCATACTCCACCAAGGGGACCAAGACCGGATTGCCGGAGGCTTGTAAGACTAGTAGCTGGTCTTACTGTCAAGAAGTTGTCAAGCTGTCCTAAGGCCTCTGACTTGAATTAAGGACTGTCATCTATACGGCAGCCGGCACCAACTGCTTAACGTGCCTTGCGAAGCACGGAACCGCTCTGAAAAATGCCACTAGCGTTAGTCATAGACGGTCACCCATCCATGCACTGAACGCGCCGGATGCTGCTTAACATTAGTGATCGTTAAAGATCACTCAGGCAACTGGGGCTACGAGCGATTCATAATGCTACGCGCAATAGAGATTGCGTGTTTTGGTTGCGCAGACCAAGATCAAAGGATCGGTCACTGAGACAGCTACAGTGAATGCGAAAAGAATATCTGGTAAGGTCCCATTTCTGTCCGTCCTCTCACGACACATATACAACGCTGGGCAATAAACTCACCATATTCAATGGCAAAAGGCATGTACACACAAACATACAAACTTGCTTAGATCCTGTCCCAAGCCGCATTGAAGCCATCGTCGCGCACATTCGGGCTGTCTTCGCGAAATAAACGGGCAATTTTGTCGTCGTAAAGACGTCCAAGGACTTAGTGTGAGGCGTCGTCCTAATAGGATGCGATGAAAGCAGCTCCAGAAATCATGTGACGGTTTTAAGGGGGTGGAAGAAAATGATATCGTCAACCCTCAAAGAAGGCATATTTATATTACAACGTAATGCCGACGAGCGCGAGTCACAATTTCAATTCAAACGTATTCTCAAATACTTACTAAGTTAGGGACGCAGTTCCAGTACTAAAAAAAACCTTTCAGCCGCACGGTCCATATGGAGCTGGGCTTTTTTGTACTAGGATCGTATAGTCTCTCATAAGATTTTTTTAAGCATAAACATTACATACCTCTGTCCCCACACTAGTAAAGTTAAAACATATGCCTGCCGTGGGAAACAGAAACAACGATATCACAATCGTATAAAAATTAAAGACCTCGGTTTGTTGTCCCTAGCTGGGATAATATCTCGTCATCCATACCGCAATGCTTGAAAACGAAAGTTTTCAATCAGTGTGTCCTATCTGTTATGACCTACGGAGCCGAGACATGGACACTCACGAAAGGGTTGGTCCACAAGTTTAAAGTCGCTCAGCGAGCTATGGAGAGAGCTATGCTCGGAGTTTCTCTGAAGGATAGGATTCGTAACGAATACATCCGACAGAGAACCAAAGTTTTCGACATAGTTCAGAGAATTAACAAAGTTTAAGTGGCAGTGGGCTGGCCATATTTCGCGAAGAACCGACAACCGCTGGGGTAAACGTGTTCTTGAGTGGAGATCGCGACTCGGCAAACGTAGTGTAGGACGCCCGCCCTCTAACCAGGTGGGATGACGATCTGCGAAAAACTGCAGGCAGATGCTGGATGCGACAAGCTGAAGACAGGGCGCTATGGCGCTCATTAGGGGAGGGCTATGTCCGGCAGTGGACTAATATCCTGATGATGATGATGATGAATATTTTTTTGATATTTTTTATAATGTAACGATATTTTTTTGTCTTGAATATTTTGAGCTACATGTAAAAACTCTAGGTGAACTTATGCATGTATGTGGGCCCTCTAAGTAGGCGTTACTTACATAATTACATGATTCCTTATACTAGTTACGAAGAAGAAACAATAAACTTTATTTGACAACTATACATAAGTGTACTTCAATAAGTACCGTATGCAATCATACGGTAGGTACATATTCAAGCGTATTAGGACGACACCATAGACGACAAAGCCACATGGGGGATAATATATAAGTGTGACGGTGTATTATGATGGGACTATAAAGAAGCTGCAGGGAGTCTGGTCTGAGAGGCCGGAATTGCCCAATGAAGTGCTTAATTGCGTGTCAAAATGCTGCATCCACAAGAAGAAGAACATTTTATTTCCCATCACAATGTCAACGCTAGAAATAAAAATAAATTTAAATTTCCACGACTCAGACTTGCAAAAGTTAATACATCCTTCATGTGATACTATAGGTCCTTATACTACAGTGTCACAAAAAGGATATATTCCTCAACAACATTCCAATATTTCAACTAGAGTTACTCACGGCGCCATTTAAAAAGATGTGTTAAGCATCCTCGATGCAAAAAAGCTCATTAAGGTTATTTAGAATACAAAACTATCTGGTAGTAGATTAATGCTAATGGGTATTATTGGACTAAAACTTTTGGAAGCACTACACATTACCTATTAATTTTATTCCGCTCACACTTACTAACATCGTACACAGTGTCTCAACCATTATATATTCCTCAACAAAGTTCCAATATATACACTATAGTTACTCACGACGACGCCGCGCCGTTTAAGAAGACGTGTTAAGCACCCTCGATGCAAAAAGGCTCATCAAGGATTATTAAGAATACAAAACTATTTTGTATTATAATGGGATGGAATGTTAATGGGTATTTTTGAGGTAAGACTTGGTAAGCACTACACATTTTTAACTTTATTCCGCACACACTGACGTTCCGTCTCTGCTCGCCATGATTAAGCTCTGCGAATCAGAGCGGAACCCAGTCGGCATCTTCCGGCGAAACATCAAGTGAGTGTTTCAGGAATAAACTTATTTATGGGTATTTTTACCCGTAGAAAACGATGTCTAGAGTTCTGTTAATAAGGGTTAAACTTTTTTGAAAATAATAATTGGTATGGAAGAGACTCGTGCCTCGTCGACTCAAATGTCTCGTTGGATTCTTTATTTCTAATTGATGCTGATTTATAAGCCGTGTCACCTATTTCCCTCTAATATAGTTGAGAGTAGCGATGGCTGACCCCTGCGTTATGCTCGTGAACGGGTGCCGCCCGTATGTCTGGCTGCAGCATTGGTGTTTTCTTACATTGTAAGAATAGTACCTAAATAATGTTTTGACATTGCAAGTGTTGCAAGCATGGGTCTTCAGCTTCGTACCAACTTATGTAGCTAGGTACCTATTACATTTAAGGTGATTTGAGAAAAGATGGTCAGAGTGGAGTTTGTTTCGGCTGCCTTTTTCTCCGCAAAATTCGGCCCCACGACAGCGGCTAACATTATAAGTTCATTGACATTCAACAAACAAAATATAAATTCTTTACATCGAGATTTTCCGTTTTTTTTTTTTTTAGGAAAATGAAGGATATCAAAAAGTAAGGTCCTTACTTCACGTAACACAAAGTGCAAATTAAGTATTATCCGGACGTAAAGCCGACAAGAGCTAGATTGTTACACTACATGAGCACAAATGAACGAGCGTCTAAGCACCAATTACTTTATAAAGGTATCTTCACACCGATTAGTTGCTCCAGCCATCCGAACGCAAGTGATCGGGCCGCCAATTGCGATCGTATCAAGATCGTCTTCTAAAATGGGCACCGTTAACAAGCGCTCTGGTGTCCGGAGGTCTTTATTCAATTTGCCACACGGGAAATGCCCAGTCGTATAACACAATGGCAGACGGTCCACAATTGCGTACAGGCAGAGTTTCGTTTCAAACTTTGACATTCTCGCGTGCGAGAATCACACCTATTGTTATAGGGTTAGGTTAGATGGAGAAGGGATGCGTAACATTGTAGTGTCGATCGCCTTCGCCGCATTCTTTCCGGATGGGTTCCTCGTATTTCGTCGAGTTTATAGGCGGAATATGAGGATACAGGGTGCTTTAATCTAACACATAAATGTTGCTCGATATCTCGACTGTACGTAACCTAGTTTTGGCCAAGGAAAATATAGAAAATCGGTTCGTATTCTCTTAACGGCGATGTTTTTTCTGCTATTGCAACTATTCGCTGTCAAGAAAATGTTAAGTTTGGTATTTTCTCGACGTCCCATTGTTGTGCCCTATTAGTGGGACCACGAGGACTAACTATCTCGTGCTGTGCCATTATTCTCCGTCAATAGAGGGAAATTTTTCTCCGTCTGTATAAGAATTTTGTAGGTAAAATAATAGATATTCATAATAAAAACTAACCCCCTTATTCATAATAGTCTGCTAACTTAAAGCATTGCTAATTCTCGCTCTGTCTTCTTCTATTGACCTAAGTTAGAATGAAAAATAACACACTTTAGCAGCTTTTTTAAGTTAGCAGACCATTATGAATAAGGGGGTAAATGTTTACTTAATTTACGTCAGGGTTAGCGCTTCACAATCAGAGAAGAAACTGACAAATAAACTCCGTTATTTATTCCTGACATAAAACGTCTTAAAAATGTTTTATTAATTGTTGAACAATGTACTTAAATACTAAAAATGTTTGTCTTCTGAACCATTCTTCATTTTACATACGTTTTTTAACACAATCTATAAGTTGTAACCTTGTAACTTAAGAGTTTTAAGCTTAAGACTTTGAATCTTCACATCATCCTCAACCCATTATGTCCCCACCGAGGTGCACGGGTCTCTTCCCTGAGGAAGGTATAGGCCATACTTCTCCACGGGGGCCAAGTCCGGATTGGTGGAGGCTCGTAAGACTAGTAGCTGGTCTTACTGTCAGAAGTTTTCAAGCCGCCCTAAGGCCTCTGACTTGGCTTAACGACTGCCATCTATCGACGGCAGCCGGCACAAACTGCTTAACGTGCCTTGCGAAGCACGGAACCGCTCGGAAAAATGCCACTAGCATTAGTCATAGACCCATCCATGCACTGAACGCGCCGTATGTTGCTTAACCTTAGTGATCGTTTAAGGTCACTCAGGCAGCCCAGCTACGAACGATTCTGTTTACGTTTATGTTTTATGTTTAGTCACGTAGCTACTGTGAGTTAGAATGTCTCTGTGTAACATAGTCCATTATTAGTTCTCGGAACCACTTAGAGTGCAAGCAAGTTGACTTGCCGTCTATTGTAATAGTACGTTTCAAGATAAAGTGCTTGTTTAGTGTACCGAAATTGTACCTCAGTGACCTTCTGGCCTAGCAAGGGTCTACAGATACTACTGGAAAATTCAAGGGGCTGGAAGTCTAAAAGTACCTGAGAGGTTAAAAGAAAACAAGGGATAGATCTTATTGGTAAAGTGTTTTATCCTGTTTTTGCCTTTCTAACTCCATCTGATCTTTTCACAAAGATATAAAAATATTAATAGATAAGAGCCAGTAAGGGATGCCCCAGGCGGACATACCTCGACCAAATAAGGGATGTATTAGCAAAGGGCAAGATAAAAAGTACCCTAAACCAACGTGCGTGCATGCAACGACTAATGAATGTCGATGAAGCGAAAGTAATTCGTCAGGATCGTGGCAGGTGGCACTCCCTGGTCTGTGCCTACCCCTCTGGGAGTGAGCTTATACATTTATGTAATAGATATTTTACTCTGCTGCGGCCTTAACGGAGTGTACCTAATGTTTTTCGTGCGTATGCCAAACGGTTGGACCCATTTTAACAAATGAAGTGTCCAATGAAAGGCACCACGATGCGTGTGTCACTGCAAATATATTGCGAGTGGTATTTACTACAAACCATTTAAAAATACCCTCATGAAGAGAAAATCGTGGATGCAGCTTCAGTTCGTTAGTTCTGTTTAACAATACGTACATACATAAGCTCACGCCTGTGTCCCAGAGGGCATATCAGAGACTAGGGACTTCCACTTGCCACAATCCTGACAAATCACTTTTGCTTCCTTGGCATTGATTAATCGTTGCATGCACCCACGCCGGTTTCGGGTACTTTTTTATCTTGCCCTTTATCTCCTATTTGGTCGAAGTATGTCTGTTTTCGGCGACGCTAACCGGCACTCATTTAACAATAATAACAAAATAATGGGAGACGTTGGAGAGACGATCTCGACCAGCACCTGCCGGAGTGGTCTGAGGTGGCCCAGGACCGAAAACTTTGGACTGAACTGGGGGAGGCCATTGTCCAGCAGTGAAACACAATAATGGAGGCTATATAAAAAACAATCAAAATAATAACTTTCACCACTAGACGGAGATGGGCGGGATATTTGCCTAAACGGGAAGGCGGCCGGTGGACGCTACCTTAGAGAGTAGAGGCTACGTTAGCCTCTGAGTGGTGGCCAAGAACGGGTCGACGGTCGGTGGACTACCAGCCCGATGAGCCGACGACATTGTGAAAGCGGCTGGGAAACATTGGGCGAGACTAGCACTGGACCGGATGAGTTGGCGTAAAGGAGAAGAGGCCTATTGCCAATAGTGGGCTTTATTTACGGGCTGAGTAGATAGATAGATTGCAATGACTGGTCCTGGTTTCAAACTATAAGACATCAGATTCATGGAAATGTAATTATCCAAACTGATGCCATTTCTACAAATCAAGTACCGCGGTTTTTAGAAACGTGTAAGGAAAGTTTTGTACATACAGTATCGCCTACGTCACCTTTGAACGTATTATTTCTTATGTAATGAATGTCCTGTTAATAAACTTGGCAAAACGTGGGCCCAGTTCTAGTGACTGGTGTCTCTGCCTACCCCTTCGGGGTTAACGGGCGTGAGTTTTTATTTATTTTTAAATGTCCTGTTCAATTGCCCGTCCCATTTCAGTATTTTGTCATGAAGTCAATAAAGTAAGTTTACAGCAAATGGTACAACAAATTTAGCATGCAAAATCCGAATTAAACATATTTATGTACGGCATGAGGTAGGTTGGCAGTTACGTCTGTCCACATTTTACTGCGCAATATATTGACCCCATTTATTCCAATAAAAATAAACATATTTGCGTAGGTAGATACACGCTGTAAAACTTTAGCCGACTGACATTCACTCTGTAAAACTGAATTTTAAGCTATCGCAATGAAATAGTTAATTCGCTCTCAGCTGTATATTTAACCTTTGTCCTATATCCAGCAGTGGACAAGCATAGTTAAATGATGATGATAATGATGTATATTTAACCTGTAGAATTTTCGGTGGACCGATCGGCTCACCATAACAATGGTGTTTAATTGTTATTTTCAAGGCAATAACGACTGATTAAGGCGTTGATTAAGGTGTTGTTAAATGAAGTTTAAGTCTCACACGCACATTTTTTTTATGAAATATATGAATAAAAAATGTAAGCCCTTGATAAAGAAAAACTGCTTGCTGCTAAGCCCTCCATTTTTGTATTTCTTTTTCTCAATCGCTAAGTAAAAATATGTGTTAAATGTCTGTAACTTTATTACCAAGCAAACCTCAGGCCACATTTATCAAATGAATGCACTTTTTTTTAAATTATCAAATTTTTCAGTCTAGGATGTTATAACTACAGACTTAAGCCTGTTTTTACGTAGAGCATGCTGTCTTGCTCGCACACTTTAATAATTATAGTGGTTGTGATAAAATGAGAACATACATCTTTAATTAATATGATTTGAGGGTTAGATAGATAATATCATGACGAACGAACATCTTTAATGTTTTTGTTTTTGATGCATTGGTTTTTACTACTACTAAGGTTTTTATCTCGACCAACATCTGCCGGAGAGGTCTGAGGTGGCCCAGAACCGAAAGCTCGGAACTGAAATGGGGAAGGCCTTTGCTTAGCATTGGGACACATTAATAGAGGCTACGTAAAAAAAGATTTTGATTGAGAAACTTTTCATTGTTAAGAACTATGTATAGTAACACCAAAGTATAGTTAAATTATCCGTAATATGTTACATTGTGCAAGTGAGACAGCATACTGCATGTAATAGCAGCCTTAAGTATCCTTCAATGAACAACGCCGAACTTAAAGGAAAGGAGTGGCACAGTATCGATTGAAATCATTATACTTTTATGTTTATTCTTGTCTTTCTTATAGGAGTTATTGGCCATAAAAAACTCGCTGGCTGGCGGTTTTTCGCCCCCGGGATTAGCCGTCCATACAAACTAAGATTAAGTAAGTAGAAGGCGTACTCAGTAGGTATGGTGTCTGTTGTCAAAGTGACGATGTACGACTTACCCCCTGTGTCCCATACGTTAAAAATCTGTTGTCTTTAAAAAGTACTTTCTCTCTGCACTTTGGCTAGCACACGTTGTTTCCGTACAAATCGCATCGAGGAAGCTCGGTACAAGAAAGCGAATAAAAGTTCGTCCCAAACCAAATGATTTCATCATCATCATTTAGCCACAAGAAGTCCACTGCTGGACATAGGCCTCCTCCATAGATTTCCAAAAAGACCGGTTGGAAGCGGCTTGCATCCAGCGTCTCCCTGCCACTTAGATGAGGTCGTCTGCTTTAATTGCTTACTAATAAATTAAAATAAATAAATTCCTTTTCTTGAACTAAAACTTTCGTAAGCACTACACATGACTTTATTTGTAAAATATAGCCCGGATTAACTTACTTGGTTTTTTTTTCGCAGGAGTCCGACCAAAAAAGTTAATCCGGGCCATATTTACAAATAAATTCCTGTTTCTTCATGATAGATTACCACCATTCTACCTAATATGACACAATAACTTGCGGCTTATTTGCATAATTGGCCATGCTACATTTTTTACCATGAATGGAAAACTTAAAACCAAGTCGAAATTTATGCTTTCAGTAAAATTTCTATTTATCAGGTTTGTAAATCTAAATTTTTTAAGACATGTAATAAAAAGCTTTGACCTTATATGACATTAACATAAGTCATAAAAAAGTGGTTAGTCCTTGAAAAGTCACAGTATGAGTATGAATTCTTTGCGTTACTTAAAAAAAATGACATTTGCTTTTTTATATAGGCAAAGGATTCATAATAATTCTGCGTTTGCTATTCTGTGCTATGCTATTCAGGTAAAATAATAGCAAATACTTCAAAAATATGTGGCATATCGTTGCCTTACTTTCTCAAACTCGTATCTTTCAAAAATACAGCAAACTCTTATCTCAAAAATGCGTCTATACTAAAGCTAAAAAAGATTAGTATCTTAGTTTTACTTATATTTATAGCTAATAGTCCACATCTAAGAAATGGCATTTCATTTTTAACCAAAACTCTATTAGGTATAAAAAGACAGACAGTTTTATTTATCTCCTGAAAAGTTGTCTTTTTTAAAATACGAGTAGCTATGAGAAAGAAAAGCAACGATATGAGAAAAGCAAATAATTAGAAACCAATTGTCACTTAGGACCTTCTGTTCTAACCTATAATGGGTCGTAACTCACAAACGCTGTCGCCTCATTATAGTGATAAATCTGGACAATAAAGCGGCCGTTACTTCTGGGATTCATCTGGTGAAGTGTTACAGTAGGGCAATATCTCTCCTCGGGCAATTACAGTTAACACTCCGCCGATGAAGACATTTGACAAAATAAAGACTTAAAAGCCGTTTATTGAACAATAGAAAAATTAAAATTGCAAGGTAAATCCTACGATTTAAAAGTCCCTCAATGAAGATTTGTAAAGATATTTAACGTCGATTTTGGAACAAAAGGACTATTGCATAGTAAAACATTATCGCTCGTAACCCCGGCCGCCTGAGTGATGTTAAACGATCACGAATGTTAAGCAACATAGGCGGGCTTAGTGGATGGATGGGTGACCGTTCTATGACTAAAGCTGGTGGCATTTTCTCGAGCGGTTCTGTGCATTGAAAGGCACGTTAAGCAGTTAGTGCCGGTTGCCGTCGATAGATGGCAGTCGTTAAGCCAAGTCAGATGCCTTACCTAGGACGGGCGGCTTTAAAAGTTCTGACAGTAAGACTTACAAGCCTGCAGCAATAGTCTTACAAGCCTCCAGCAATCCGGGATTTGCCCTCGTAGCCTATACGAGTACCTGCCTCAGGGAAGAGACCCGTGCCCCTCGGTGGGGACATAATGGGTTGATGACGTGATGGTGATAGTAAAGGATTGTCCTAATTCGATACGTTTATTTTCTATAGCCACAAGTCCACACGCACATACGTTGCGCGCTCTAGCAGTTGTCATTTAGCACCTTTGCATCGAATCCCTAGGCACCTTTTAGTTCACACTTATTTTACCGCGAATAATGTATGAAAAGTCGCGGCTAAAACTATAAGAAATATGAAGTCTTATTCCTCTCATAAACTGGGATGAACTACGTCTAAGTGGAATCGATTTGTGTATAAATAACAGAAATAACAGCGCTGAAGTCTAAAGTATAACCTTCTATCGATTAATTAATAGAAAGTAATACAAAAAGCACTAACCTAATTTGATTGAATTCTATGTTTTCAATACGCAATTTTTCCATCATGTCTCTCATTACTTCCTCTTGTTAATACAAACGCGGCGTCCTCGGAACGAGACAGTCAGGACAGAGAATATCCAGTTACAGGACATTAAGAAACTCCAGGGTATTACCCGGACTAAGTACGGGCTTTCGTAATTCTAAACGTTTATCTTTGCCTTGTCCGGCGACATTGGAATTCCACCATTCCTCCAGTCTCCTACAATCTAGATTACTATTGCTCTGAAGCCATCTAATTAAACATCTACACTTCGGACCTGTTTAGAATTGGGTATTTGACAAAATGTCAAATGAGTTACTTTTAAAACGGAATTTGGTATTGTAAACTTTTAGTCCGGATTTACTTACGGGTGTTGTTATATCTCTTCCGATATAACAACACCCGTAAGTAAATCCGGACTAAGAGTTTACAATGTGTTGTGCTTACGAAAGTTTCAGAATTTTGTATGATAATACTTGCTTGTGACGTCACATTTCAGAGCACTCTTTTTAGGTTTCATCTAATTAAAAATTGTAATAACTAGTAGATGATTAAAAGTGTAAATTTACCGAAACATTTAGTATTTTTTGTTATAATCGAGCATCTCAAATAATTTATTGTTGATCGTGTCAAATACCGTATTCTCTGTATGTCTACAAAATTCATTACGGTGAGGACATAATGATGATGATGAGTCTTAATCATCTTGTTTGTCGATATTTGGAACGATTCTAAATTATTTCCCTAATATGTTGACATCTCGTTTTAATCTCCTAAACTTTAAACGATTAAGATGTAATGAACGATTCTCTTGAACACATTATCTTAATTCCAACTCAACTTAGTTAAGTGGAGATTTCAGTCCATACACATTTCGTGAACCGAAACTATCTACGTATAACTTTGTTAAGTGTATTGTTGGCAATTAATTTGCAAGTGTAATTTAATTTGGCTGATGGAAAGAAGGCGTTGACGTGGCCGCAGATATTAATTAAGTTCCTTGCCGCGTATATTGTCATCATAAACAAAGCGTGTCGTGAACGATGTTGACAATCTCGTGGGGAAGTAATTCAGGAACGGATTAGGCATGATACCTATTTCTTGCTTCTAAGAGCCCTGATAGTCTGGTACGGAAACATTTATACTGAAACTAAGATAGTATTTTTTATGACTAAGCGAGCTGTTATGGTCACGGGTATATCTAATATATGAAATTCTCGTGTCACAATGTTAGTGCGCAAACTCCTTCGAAGCGGCTTGACCGATTTAGATGAAATTTTATATGTATATTCGGTAGGTCTGCGAATAAGTTGTTATCTATTTTTTATATCCCTATCTGGCAAAACGACGTTTGCGGGGTCAGCTAGTCTAATATATAAAATTCTCGGTATTAAAAAATACCATGTTAGTGCGCATACTTCTCCGAAACGACTTGAGCGATTTTTATGAAATTTTGTATGTATATTCCCTAGGTCTGAGACTAGGTTGTTTTCTATTTTTTATACCCCTATCTGGCAAAAAAACGTTTGCCGGGTCAGCTAGTAAAATATATGTAATACACAATAAACACACATAATAATCTGTTGCCATGACAGCAGCAATATTGCCGAAACGTCGGGAACCATATCGTCGGTTCAAAGGTAAAACTCACTGAGTGACAAAGTTTACTTTGAGAAAAAAATTCACTTACGACCGGTCTCAATAACCTAGATAGCTAACAGTTAGCTGTCAACGCGATATTTAAATGTCCCGCCGTTTTTCTTTTCTATTGTGTGACCTATCAGTAGCTAACATTTTAGCTGGTGGTAGCGGGTTGGTAGGTTATTGGGACCGGGCATTAGTGAATTCAAAAATATTACTTTCAGTATACTAAAGTCTGAAGAATTCGAAGTCACACTCAGAATTCTTAGACCGCTCTCCCGCCCTAGTGAGACCCGAAACACGATTATTCTATATTCTCCTCAGTCTTGACTTTCAAAAGTACAATTGAAAGCCGTTGTTATTTTCAAGGTCAGGACTAGTTTATTTGTCGAGTTGTATTGCTACTATAACCATATTTACAGTACTGCAAAATTATAAATATTTTATTGATGGAAGGCTTTTTTTTCTAATTCTTATCTCGAATTCGGGGCTGCGGATACAAATTCAGAATACAAACACACGCCTTTTCTATCTGCAGATTCATATTACAAGACCCCTCTGAATTACAGGCTTAATTGAATTTAATCTCATAATTTAGGCTTACAGCCTTGAATGTGTCGGTGACGCCTATGAAATCTGTTCTATCTCCACATTCATATTACATTCATTCACATCAGGAGGCATCCATAAATTACGTCCTCATCAACCCCCTCCCTTGACGTAACTCATCTAGGTAGTCCAGTTTGCGCAGCCGCCTAAATAGCACCTGCACAAACGTATACATAGGCTGCTACTTAGGTATGCGGAATCTGGGATTCCAATAATTTTAAACGCAATGACCTCCATGGTCAAATTCGTTCTTTTTTTTAAATACTGGCCGCTAATATTTTTCTCTTATAAGCGTTAGTGTTTTGTTTTTGTTGGGTTTAAAATGTCATATCGCTGAAAAAATGGAACTCACTCGTGAAAATATTCGTGTTATGATTTATTACGATTTTCGACGTGGTTTAACGCAACAACAGTGCGTAGATCAATTAACTTCGACTTTTGGTGGTGAAGCTCCATCAAAAACGACTTTGTATCACTGGTTTAGTGAGTTTAATCGCGGGCGCAGTAAGCTCACGGACGAAGTTAAAGAAGGTCGCCCGAAATCGGTGGTTGTGCCACAAAATATTGCAGCTGTGCGAAAACTAATAATGCAAGACCGCCATGTTCCGATTCGCGAGATAGAGGCTATTCTGGGCATATGTATGACGAGCATTTATAGGATATTACATGAACATTTGTCTGTAAAAAAAATTTGTTCGCGTTGGATCCCGCACAACTTAACTCAGGATCAAAAAGATGCTCGCGTTGAATGGTGCAAGAAATCCTTAAAAAAATTCAACGGAGGCGACTCAAAATCTGTTTATAATGTCTACACAGGTGACGAATCCTGGATCTACGCGTACGATCCCGAAACTAAACAACAATCAACAGTTTGGGTGTTTCAAAATGAGCCGAACACTACGAAAGTGGCGCGTGCAAAAAGCACTGTAAAGCAAATGGTGGCTTGCTTTTTTGGTATTAATGGCCATGTGGCTACAATACCACTGGAGAATCGCAGAACGGTTAATTCGGAGTGGTACACGACCATTTGTTTGCCGGAAGTATTTGAAGAAATACGCCAAAACAACCAGCGACGCAGAATCATACTTCACCATGACAATGCCAGCTGTCATACATCTCAGGAAACAACTACATTTTTGGATGGTCAAAATATAGAATTGATGGGTCATCCACCGTACAGCCCTGATTTGGCTCCCAATGATTTCTATTTATTCCCAAATGTAAGGAGTAAATTACGTGGTCAACGATTTTCGACCCGTGAAGATGCCGTAGATGCGTTCAAACAGCACGTTTTGGAGATACCTCAATCAGAGTGGAAAAAGTGTTTTACAAATTGGTTTCATCGAATGCAAAAGTGCATCGATCATAGTGGAGAATACTTTGAAAAACAATGAAAGCATATTTAGCCATATACATTTGTTTATTTTTTCCATTCCGCATACATAAGTAGCAGCCCTCGTATATGTATTGTACCTACGATAATGTCAACCTCAACAAGAAATCCAGACAACACACACACATATAAACACAACACAACACACAACACACACACACACACACACACACACACACACACACACACACACCCTCACACACACACACACACACACACACAAACGCACGCACACACATAAACGTATGGTTTCTAAAGCTAATTATCTATAGTTGTGGCGGAGCGGGATCTCCTAGAACAGCTGTTATACACTTAAAAGGAGGTCTCAACCTTGTAATAACGTTCGTAAAAATTTTGTTTTAGAAATAAACATTTTCATTTTCAAATAGCACCTAGCCTAGTACAGATTGGGCACCTATTGATATTTATGGCAGGTGTTGTTAGTGAATTCAATTGTATTTATTCTGCCAAAAATATCAATTGGTGCCCAATCTGGACTAGGCCAGGTGCTATTTGTGCAGGTACTATTTAGGCGGGTGCGCAAACTGGACTACCTCAATTTATGGATGCCTTCTACGGTAAACTTTAATGGTACGACCACACTATCGCGATAACGCGAAGATTTGCGTTGTCGCGACACGTCTGGCCAAAAAATTCGTCATATCGCGAATCATCATCGCGAATACAAACACCCTTCGCTCTGCTGTCGGTAAAATACCGACCGAAAATACCGATAAAGGGTTTTATCGCGACAGAGTTCGAGGGGTTGGCTACAATTCGAGCGCTTTATTTGACAGCGAAACTCCGATTGGTTTGGACGTGTTTTAAGTATGGATTGGAGCAATGAGAAGATAATTGAATTCATACAAAATTATGAATCTGAACCAGTTTTATCCACCATATACATCCACCATCGCCTGCTATTCCTCTTTTAAACATTTTATTTTTGTTCAAATAATAAAGATGCTGTAAATAATTATTTGCCGCCATGTGATACAGAGCAACTGCCTCTTCCATGTTTTCCGCAAAATAAATTTAGCAACGTTCTACATTGTCGCGACGTAGCGAAGGTTTATTTGATGTGGCCAAGCTCTTCGCCGTAGAGGGAACACGAAATTTTGTCGCGACAACGCGAACATGAATCTTCGCCTCCAAGTATGGCCGCAGCATAAGAAAACACATTTAATGCGCTTCATTTGCCCCGAATATGTAGGTGAGGTGTCACCACATTGCATTTAAGTTTTTTCCCTTCAGACCCAGCGTACCCCTGACCATAACCCTGACCAAATGATGGTACGGTAGGTATTTTAAAGTTAAAAGGTACAACCAAGTGTAGCTCACTAGGGGTGACCTAAATATCTCTCGCATGATTATCTACATAAATAAAAGAAAATGCATATTCCAGTATGTAATGCGAATAATTAAACGAACTTAAACTCTTCCAGTTTCATACGTGTTGATATTCAGTCAGTCAAAATAGTTTTTATTTACAAAGCTTAGTGGGTATATGAAGTGAAATAAAATAAGTAAAATAATGTGACCTCAATGGATATAAAATAAATGGTGGAACAAAAATATACTACTAGCTAAACTAACATTGAGTATTTTTATTAACTTCAGCTATAGATGTTGACATCACATCACTAGTAGTCAGTGGTATGGTTTATCTTTAAAAAACCCACCATACCACCAGACGTATGGCCAGGGGTACGGTGGGTCTGAAGCGTAAGTTTTGCATCCCCAGCTGTTACCTAACCTAGCCAGCCCGGTGACCTCATAAACATATTTTAAACTGTCAGCCCGAGGAGAACACTTTCTTTTATACTTTATTTACACTTTCAACGCGGAAAATCCATTAGCCAGTTCTGCGACGCTGACTCAGCGGGCTCTGAGCCGGCCACAATGGGGCCCGTCTAATATTTGAGATCACTCATTCTTGTGTCACTTCCACTATGACAGATTGCCCGCCTCGCTGGGAACATGTTTTCTTACTAATCACGAGTAATGGGCAAGTTTGAACGATGGCGCTTCTGAGCTCCGCGCGTCGAGGCGGTGTCGCAGGACTTTTTAACAATTGGTCGAGAATTTTTTGTGTATTTTTTTAAACTCTCAATGCTCTCATACCTATACTTCATATGTTTAGGTACTTAACTAAAATCTGGATAAGTCTTTTTATTGAAATATACAAGTCTATATTTAAATAGTATATTTTATTGAAATATACGCCGACGACCTCTATGGCGTAGTGGTTAGCGCATCTGCGTACCATGCGAGAGGTCCCGGGTTCGAATCCCGGCTGGGCACAAAAAAAAGAAACCCAGGTCTTGGATGTTTACATGTTTGTGACGTCGCTGTTTCTGGTTCCCACGACACAGGGTATCCTAGTGTGGGGCCAGAAGCAATGTATGTGCATGTATGTAAATGTTATGTTATGTATGTAAAAATGTTATAGTTTATTGAAATATGTTTATGTTACCTTTAGTTAAGTACCTAAACATATGTAGTATAGTTATTATATTTAAAGCAATAAAATATTACGAAGTAAATAATCGAGAATCCATATAATCACTATATAATTTACATAAAGCAGCAATTCGGTATACTCACTGATGAATCATCTATAGGTATGTTTTCTTGAAAACGGTAGGTCTGTGTTGGTCTGTGCTACGTGAAAAAAAATGTATGAGAAAGTTTTAGGGAAAGTACGATACACAGCCATCCTATGCAGCCGATTATTTATTTCAATTATACAGGGCTGTACAAGGTTAGGATGCTGATTATTTTATGCGTGAAAGATCAATTCAGGAGGATTATTATGCCAAAAAAAAGTTTAAGAAAACTCTATAAAAATGTGAAACAAGATTAAAATAAATTTTTTTCGCGACTTTTAAAAAATACATTAAAAAAATCCTATCTTCAAACTACTAAAAATTGGTCAACATACATGGGGTATATATGGATACCCCTGGATGTGAGGAATCTAATTTTTTTTTTTTGGAAGTCACCGTTTGGACCGCCCTGTATAAGCGTTGTAGGTCTTGAAGTAAGGAACAAAAGAAAACATTTATTATGTCAACAAAAAACATCACAGAAGCGAAATAAACAGATAAGTAACACAATATGAACAAAAACAGAAAGGAAACATAATACGAAACTAACAAAAAGACAAAAAAAACATAGATGTTAATGCCCTTACGAGGGCTGCTACTTATGTATGCGGAATAGAAAAAATAAACAAATGTATATGGCTAAATATGCTTTTATTGTTTTTCAAAGTATTCTCCACTATGAGCGATGCACTTTTGCATTCGATGAAACCAATTTGTAAAACACTTTTTCCACTCTGATTGAGGTATCTCCAAAACGTGCTGTTTGAACGCATCTACGGCATCTTCACGGGTCGAAAATCGTTGACCACGTAATTTATTCTTTACATTTGGGAATAAATAGAAATCATTGGGAACCATCAGGGCTGTACGGTGGATGACACATCAATTCTATTTTTTGACCATCCAAAAATGTAGTTGTTTCCTGAGATGTATGACAGCTGGCATTGTCATGGTAAAGTATGATTCTGCGTCGCTGGTTGTTTTGGCGTATTTCTTCAAATACTTCCGGCAAACAAATGGTCGTGTACCACTCCGAATTAACCGTTCTGCGATTCTCCAGTGGTATTGTAGCCACATGGCCATTAATACCAAAAAGTTGGCCACCTTTTGCTTTACAGTGCTTTTTGCACGAGCCACTTTCGTAGGGTTTGGCTCATTTTGAAACACCCAAACTGTTGATTGTTGTTTAGTTTCGGGATCGTACGCGTAGATCCAGGATTCTTCACCTGTGTAGATATTATAAGCAGATTTTGAGTCGCCTCCGTTGAATTTTTTTAATTTTTTCTTGCACCATTCGACGCGAGCATCTTTTTGATCCTGAGTTAAGTTGTGCGGGATCCAACGCGAACAAATTTTTTTTACAGACAAATGTTCATGTAATATCCTATGAATGCTTGTCATACATATGCCCAGAATAGCCTCTATCTCGCGATACGTAACATGGCGGTCTTGCATTATTAGTTTTCGCACAGCTTCAATATTTTGTGGCACAACCACCGATTTCGGGCGACCTTCTTTAACTTCGTCCGTGAGCTTACTGCGCCCGCGATTAAACTCACTAAACCAGTGATACACAGTCGTTTTTGATGGAGCTTCACCACCAAAAGTCGAAGTTAATTGATCTACGCACTGTTAATGCGTTAAACCACGTCGAAAATCGTAATAAATCATAGCACGAATATTTTCACGAGTGAGTTCCATTTTTTCAGCGATATGACATTTTAAACCCAACAAAAACAAAACACTAACGTAAGAGAAAAATATTAGCGGCCAGTATTAAAAAAAAAACGAATTTGACCATGGAGGTCAGACATTGCGTTTAAAATGATTGGAATCCCAGATTCCGCATACATAAGTAGCAGCCTATGTACGTATCTTACGATCGTTTCTGTAAATAATGATAACATCCACATGACCCAACACACAATCCAATCTCTTATTGGACTTCTTATCTTATAACGTAGATATTCTCTGATGCAGAGAATATCAAGATATCAGGAGTCAACAAACCATTCAAAACCGGATCATGTTTATTGAATACAGGTTTATATTTGTGATAAAGCGAAAGTGATTTGTCAGGATCGTGGCAGGTGGCAGTGCCTGGTCTCTGCCTACCCCTCTGGGATACAGACGTGAGCTTATGTATGTATGTTTATATTTGACGATGTTATTCAGAATGTGCAGTTGTCAATAGAGTAGCAGTCGCTTAAACATGCTGGATTACAATTGGTAAAGATCCACGATCCCTTACCCTTGGTTTCAAATCACTAACAATTTTTGTGTATACTTTTTGGCCAATTGAATGCTTTTAGCAATAGATTAACAGATCGTTAGTACGGGGAACTGAGGGTAACATTAAAGAACAGTATGTTTATTGACGGTTATAGTTATGTCATAATATGATCATTTCGGAGTATGCGATGCGAGATGTAAGATTTATAGAATAAATTTACGTGGTTCAGTTCAAGTGAACTATGGAAATAATAGTCCTAGATCAGTTTTCATATAATTGTTCCGTATGATTGAACATTTACATAATGCTGTAATATAACTTTCTCATTTACTTGCATTTACGTTAAAATAATTTAAATACCAATTATGACGTGATCTCAAATTACAAGTGTCACTAGCACTTCAAAAACGAGATAGAAGAACAACAAGTATTATAAATTATCAAAACAGTATAAAACAAGCTGTAACAGTAACAGAGCTACTTTAATTTAGCCATAGGACTTAATATCAGCACATTAATCTTAATACTTTAGGGCAATTAAAGCAAATGCATACATACCTATTCAAACATCCTAACCGCCAGCTGTCGCCACAAATGAACGGCTTAAATAAACAATAATCCACCGCGGTTAACTAAACGCCGCGCAGTTTAAACCGCAATTTATCGCAACATAGTTTCAGAGTGACGTCACAGTGTTATCAAAAGTTTACGAGTATGGCACAGTCCGTGGTTTGCAAGTTTTTTTAGCACTTTAATGGGTTTTTATTGGTTGTTTGTGCACGCGGCTGATGGTTTTTTAGACTCGGGGTCTTTTGAGCGGTGCGGCGACGTGCGACGGTCGCTAGCGTGGGGCGCTTTCTCTGTCACAAGAGGCCCGCCTCGTAACGCGCGTGCGTCTACTCGGGCGCACAGATGAGCGCAGAAGCTCCGTAGACAGCTAAGGCGGTGCGGCAAAAGTTGAAGTTATTAACTATGCAAAAGTAGACGCCTGAGTGTTCTTGTCAACTTATTACGATGCATTTAATATGTTGACGTCAGACGCATTTGGTCGGATTTGTCATTTTTATACGTTACTGGAAAACGAGATTACAAGTTAATAAATGCTGACATACGACATTATCATAATCATCAACCCATTATGTCCCCACCGAGGGGCACGGGTCTATTCTGACGAAGATGAATTTTTTGTAACTTCAATATCAGCTCTTCGAGCTCTCTCTAACCATCTGAGAAACATATTTCTATCTTATTCTATTGTTGGGATAATTCGGATGCATAATGTCGTATAAATCGCTCGTAGCCTGGGCTGCCTGAGTGATCTTAAACGATCACTAAGGTTAAGCAACATACGGCGCGTTCAGTCCATGGATGGGTTTCTGTCTATGACTAACGCTAGTGGCATTTTTCCGAGTGGTTCCGTGCTTCGCAAGGCACGTTAAGCAGTTGGTGCCGGCTGCCGTCAATAGATGGCAGTCGTTAAGCCAAGTCAGAGGCCTTAGGGCGACTTGAAAACTTTTGACAGTAAGACCAGCCACTAGTCTTACAAGCCTCCACCAATCCGGACTAGGCCCCCGTGGTGGATTATGAATCAAAATCAGAATCAGACATTTATTTCAACGTAAAGGATTTACATTCTGCTTGTTGAATGTCAATGTACATGAAATTATAATGTTAGCCGCTGCCTTAGGGCCGAATGTAGTGGAGAAAAAGGCAGCAAAAAAACTCCACTCTGACCATCTTTTCTCAAAACATCTTAAATCTAATATAAAGTTTGGTAGGTACGAATGTCCATCTACCTAAGAATGTCAAAATTCAAGACCCATGAGTGCAATCAATACTTGCAATGTCAAACATTATTTGATATTATTAAACAAGTATGAAAACGCCAATGCTGCCGCCACATACACGGACGGCACCCGTTCACGAGAATAACGCAGGGTTCAGCCATCGCCAGTCTCAACCATATTTGAGGGAAATAGGCGACCCGGCCACCGCGCCACCATTGGCAAACTTGTGTGATAAAGTTCTTGTCAATTATCTATAATAATAGCATAGTTTTGGTGTGCAATCACAGCGTCTGTACATTTCTGTAAAATTTAACAAACAAATATTCATGATTATCTACGGAACACCAGCGACCATCTCGTTGTGGAAATGGTTTACTGCCAAGGATTCACATCATTCATAAAGTCGTCTAATCTATAGTAGGCCTTTTTACATAGCGCATTTTTTATAAAAAAAAAAAAATATTTGCTGGTTTTAAGAGTATTTGATGGCCTATACCTTCCTCAGGGAAGAGACCCATGCCCCTCGGTGGGGACATAATCGGTTGATGATGACGCTCTCCATGACTTTGCATAATTACTCATCGCATTGCTATGAAAGCTATTGGTTCTTAAAATATAGAGCACAGTGATCATTTCAAAGAGAGTTTTAAGATATTAGAGTTTTTAGGTTTAAGCTGATCTACGCTCTCCATACAAAAGGTAGACCAACCCAATTGGGTTGATCTACCATGTGGCATGACTTTGCATAATATACTCATCGCATTGCTATGAAAGTTATTGGTTCTTAAAATATAGAGCATAGTGATCATTTTGGTATATTTAAATCGAAAATGGCCATGTTGTGGGTTGGGACCTTTTTGCTAAACTACGTCCAGTTTTCGTTCGAAAAATAGTACGCTTGATACTAAAACAGAGGTTGTGGCTTCGACTCCCTCTGGAGGAAGCAGTACTAGTTTGTTCAAACAACCTACAGTCCGTTTTTTAATTCGATGCAAAAAAAAAAATGACGCGGTGTTACCGCTATAAAAGCTATAGGTTAACTCGGTAGAATTTTTTACCGTGAATAGAAGACTCATGTGACCAAAATCCTTATCACATCAAAAACATTAAAATTGAATTACTCGTAAGAGCAAAGTCTAAAAAAAACACCTGCGTAGCATACACAATTTAACTTGGAAGTAAAATGGGGTTATTTGATTTTTACGTACCTACTAGCAACATTCAGACATTGACAGCCTAAGAATTGTATGGAGATATCAACGTGACAAAATTTTT
Source organism: Yponomeuta plumbellus (assembly GCA_947310845.1). NCBI lineage: Eukaryota > Metazoa > Arthropoda > Insecta > Lepidoptera > Yponomeutidae > Yponomeuta > Yponomeuta plumbellus. The sequence continues at coordinate 17,156,174 of OX371194.1, forward strand.
TTTGCATTGAGTGAAAAAACAGACTGTATGTACGTACAAAGTACGTGTTTGAACAGACGGCCTCTGTCAAGGTATGTCTACAGGTTTGTGACGTCCTCGCCTGGTAACCATAGTTCAGGCAATCTAAGTTTGGGTTCAGGATAAGTGATACACACACACACACACACACACACACACACAAACACATACACACATACATCCACACTGAGACACAACAAACACACATACAGCACTATTAAACTATAGTCTCTAAGTTATTTTAGTTTTATTATTGTTACAGAAAGCTAAGACACCTATGTAAAACTATATTTAGAGTAGTAGTACCCACGACACAGGTCATGCCTAGTGTGGGTGCTAGTTTATGCTTTTTATGTATCTTTTTTTTGTGCAATAAACTAATTTTTGATTTTGATTAATTTTGATCGCGTTGTGTGGAAGTTATTATTATTATAACCTCGTGAGAACCAATGTAGTAAGAGAAATACAAAAACCTTTGTTATTTTCAAGGTCGGTTCTCAGGAGGATAAATGAAAAACGTTCAACGATTTATTGCATAAATTGTATTAACTCACGGCTGTGTCCCAAAGGGGTATGCAGAAATCAACTTTTGCAACTTGTACCAATCGTGACAAACCTCTTTTACTTCAAAAACGGTCATTGGTCTTTTTTGTTTTGTTCGTGGCAAATAAATGTAAATATTTATATTTTATTCATGTACAAAAGTGTACAGTCACGAGCAATAATATGTACACACTGTCACATTTTGTACGACATACACATTTTGTCCTAAATTATCTAACCATATTGGTAACATAATTTAGGACAAATTGTCCTACACTTCTTTCTAGATTGTTTTAGGTTAAGACTTTTAGAAAATGTGACAGTGTATATATATTATTGCTCGTGACTGTACTGTAGCTAATATTACGGTAAAACGTGACAAACTCAGCATAAATATTGCAAAGAGCTAATTTTCAAGTCATTATCAGTGCATTGTTGAGTACTCAATCACGGAACGACTAATCAAAATTGCTCTACTTGCGATCGAAAAAGCAATTAAATGAAATATTTTATTCCCAATAAAAAAGATTAGATAGATAAATTAGGTACTTTAATCATTAAAACAAAAAAAGGTAGCTGAGTAGATACAACAATTTATTATACATTGAAAAACGAAGTTACACAGAATTTTAATCTTTTCTAGACAAATTGAATTGACGGGACTGGATACATTTTAGGACAAGATCAATATTGAACAACACTTAACTGATTGACTTTTTATAACATATATAAAAAAGACTTATGGATCTTTAAGCATACTTACATAAACTCACGCCTGTAGCCCAGAGGGTTAGGCAGAGACCAAGGACAGCCACTTGCCACGATCCTGACAAATCACTTTCGCTTCATAGATATTCATTAGTCGTTGCATGAGCGCAAGTCGGTTTCGGGTACTTTTTGCCAATTCAAACCCTATTTTTTCGACGTATGCTCGCCTGAAGCGTCTTTTAACGAGTCTTTCGCCCACATTTGCTCAATATAAAATATGCGTTTCATCAGTCTTTCTTCCTTCATCCTTTCCAGGTGTCAAACCAACGCAATGTTCTTGTCTCAATTCTAGACTACATTCTCTTTTAGTCCACAACGATTTTCAGTCTCTTTGTATCGCTTATCTGTGTACATTTATTATTTTACAGTTAATTGGACATTTTTGTAAATTATTTTGATATCATCTTGTCGAGCGTGAAAGAAATTATTCATGAGAATCCGAGCGTTGTATTTATTATTCAATCAAACATTTTACTGTTGAATTCTCTCACTCACATTTGAAACTTTATTGACAATGTAGCAATAAATAATACCTTTCAGCAAGAGTGGTTTGGCTTGGTTATACTTGGAGGGAATTTAAACTCCAATAGCTCGAAATCAAAGTAATAAAAACACTACTAGAGTATTATATCTATCTATCTACCGGTCTCGCCTGAAAAATAAATGATTCCTGTAAAACAGACTACTTCTAGGACTTAGCTTAGGTCTTAGCTAAATTATGATTTATAAAGTTAATTGTTATCTTAAATTTTTTTAGTTCGATCATAACCCCTCCACATATTAAGCCTATATCAGAACACAGAATATAATGTTCTCCAAAGTAGTAGGTATTTGATTTGTTTCTCTTGAGGGCAATATTTACGTATTTTTTTTATTACAATATCTATTCGAACAGACCATAATACACTCATTTATAAAACACGTCTCAAGTTGCAAATTTTCTTTTAATTAGAGTTGGATAATCTTGTTTATAAATTTATGTGTGTATTTTAATTAAATTAATTTTTAATTAAAGTTTGTCGGCCGTTCAGACAAGTCTACATGTCCAGACTGTGTATTTTAATTAAATTAAAATAAACAGACTGGACACGTAGACCTGTTTGAAGGGCCGACTAACTTTTAAAGAATACAGTAAGATGTATTTCAGTATTTTTCGTGACAATGATAGATTCGCTGAGAAGAGGTTCTGAGATGGGGTGTCATTATTTAACAGCTGCGTAAGTTTATAAATATATTTAATACACTTTATGTACGATGTTTTCTTCCATTTGTGTAGACTTAACCTTTTTTCTAATTTAAAATAATAATTGATTTTTTACATTGACTTTCTTGTTCCCACTGGTGGGCAAAGGCTCTTTTCCTCTCTTTTTTCCTTTTTTTCCTTGTTATTTTTATTAATTTTTATATTATAATTATTTTTAGGTACAAGTACCCACTAATACTCTTTACGTACTCAGAAGATACGTGTCAGGTGGAAATACTTCGAACATTTTTTTTATTATTTGTACAAAAAATTTAAAAAAATAACAAATTGTATTTAATAACTGTACCCGAAACCTGTATTGTATATTATTATGTTTATCTGTGAGATGAATTCACTTCTTAATTAATGGCATCCCTAAAGGTTCAGCCAATGTCAAGTTTTGGAGTTAGCAACAGCTTCGCATATTCATCGACTTCATCCCCATCAGTAATGCAAGCGACAAGTGATACAGTGCCACCATCTTATCCGTTCAGTTGATAGCGGCGCTAGTGCAGAATTTCGTTATAACATTTAAGAAATTTACCTAGAAAAATGAGAATATTTTAATTCGTCTTTCAATTTTTAGAAAATATATTTATAATTCTTAGTAAATGAATAAATAAAACTTAAAAATGGGGAACAGGATTTACAATTAATTTGTTAGTTACAATTTTACCCACCTGAACAGATAACTTGGTGGCGCTGTACGTCATTGATTAAGATTCTTAATATTACAATTCTGTGGTTAGAACGAAATGTAAGCACACGACTGTATCCGGGACAATGGATATATTTATATATCTATGGATATTTATATATCTTTTTTTTCTGTGTCAATTTTAATAAATTTCTTCTTTCTTTCTATCCTGAAATGTTAGGCTAGGATCTGTCACTTGCCGTGAACCTAGTAATTTTCGACAAACCTTGTTATTACTAACTATATGGTAGTATTTCCGCCAGTATTTTTGTTGTGTGCGGGCTCATCACAGCCCTACAATTTTCTCATTACCCGCCCCAGCTAAATTGCAAAACCGCCAACGAGTCCGTACACTAGAGAAACAAAATAAAAAGCGGCGAAGACCGTGCTCCTGTGGTCGAGGGTTCTGCTGAGGTCTATGCTTTTAAGGTGCACTTCTAATAGTTGGGTTTGATTTTGTTTTTGTAAAAAAAATTGTAAAAAAAAGATGAAAGGTACCCAAAACGTGCGTGTACAGAATGACATATAAATCTGATCTTTGTTTACTCCGGGGTGTCCGTATAGTTGGCTTTCACGTGGTCGAATTTAGTAATTTCAAGTATGCCACCGAACTGTGTATTAATAGTGCCTAATAGTGCTACAAGGCACAATTAGCTAGGACAAGTATTTCCAGAGATATTCAGGCGACTCACTGAGGCAGCCAACTAGACGTATACTTAGCAGACACATCACGAACGGCTGTATATAGAGTTATGGTTTGTATGCCAGATAATTGTGCGCTAATAGTGCTCCCTACATGCCAAGTTTCCAGAATAGTGCTTCAATACAAGCTGAGAAAACATACCCTATTGTTGAGGCAGCCAACTAGATGCTTTTTCTTACCATGATTTCTTCGTAACGGCGTAGAGTTTTAAAACAAAAACTATACCAAATAACTGTGCGTTAATAGTGCCTCTTAGTAAAACACAAATGTCTCCGAAACACCTATGCGTTTCACCAAGAAATTAATGCGAACTGCTACGTACTAAACAATAATTTTGGAATCAATTAAAATGAAGTCTTATGAAAACGCAATTAGAGTGAAAATTGTTTGCAACAATTATATGATACCGTCAAGCATAAAAGTTATTATTACACTCACTGCCATCCACTTAGTGGCTAGTTGCTCCAAAGCAGGCTGCGCTACGTACACTGCGTGTCTTGGGCATTGGTGGTCAATAGTGGGCTAATGATGAACAAGACATGGTATTCGTTTACGTTCTCCCTCACAAATTGTGTACGACTGCGGTGGCGAAGCTCAAAAGGAGAATAATATTTCAAATGTTGTACCGTATATCCAGATGACCCGCTTTAGTGGGATGTTCCTGGTTTTAGGGTGTTGTTCCCTCTTATCGTTATTATTATTTTCCCTATTAATTATCGAGACTCTTTTACCTACTCTGTCTTCACTGTCTGTCTTTCCCTATCCAACCTTTGAAGGGCTGTAACTTAGCAGTAACCAGTCGAAATGTTCACAGAATAGGTATCTTATGTTATGGCTGATTACCTTAAAAAAATTAACATATTTTTTTTGATTTGAAGATTAAGTTCTTTTAGGTATATCTTGTAGTTTCTGAGATATAATACTTTTTTAACTAGGCGTGCGATGGCGCGAACTCTTCGGCGTAATGTTGTACTAGTGTCGAAGGCTTCGTTCGTTCGTTTTTTTGTAATTCTAACTCTAATTTCGAAGAGTCTACCCACAGCGTCCTACACTCTTAAATGCTTAGTTTTAAAGATTTTCCGTAAAAGTAGAGATGGGAAAAATTGACTAACCGACAAGCTTTGATTAAGGAAGGTATCGTAAAAATATAATACATATCTTTTTTTAGAATTTATATTAGAATAAAAGTTGCCTTAACAAAATAAAAACATGTGGAAGTTGAGGCAAAACCAGCTAAATATGAATAAAATTTTTTTCTGTAACTTTGACCTAAATTAAATTTTTATTGAAAATTGGATTTATATTTTATTAAAGAATGTATATAAAATGGTCTTAAACTGTCTTGAGTTTTATTAATTTTAACAAAGCAACAGGTACACAGTATTAGGATAAGTTAGGTATTATAAATCTACTCGTATATCACAATATAGTATATACTATGTGTTTTAAGAACATTGAGATCACAAATTTAAGTATTTAGTCCTCTTCATTATTATAATAATATTATATTAATAATTTATTATTATAATCAATACAAAATGTGAATATGTGTAGAAAACTAGTAACATTTCAGTCACAACACGATGCTCAGTAACAATTAAAATAAAATGTACCTCATAGGCACTTTAACTAAACGCCACGTAGGAAAAAAAGGAAATAAGTCAAAATTACTTAAGTGATAAAAGAACAAATCCTTCTGAGGAAAAAATATATGCGCCTAACACTATATTGCCAGATACTGGAAAAATTAACTAAGTGGAGTAGTTACCGTACGAACTGAAATTAATCTTATTTTTATGTGGATTATACACAAATCGCACAGAAAGCAAATCGTCACAGAATAGTAAAAGTAAAAGTAAAAGTAAAGTAAAAAGTGTTTATTTGACCAAAAACTTACACATATTAATGCGATTTCCAACTCCTAAACTAGGATTTACCTGTATCTTAGGAGTTGGACCTCTTTCGACAAACGGCTTAAATAATTACAAACTAGTTATCTAGACTTAATATAATAATAATATTATTGATTATAGTAATAATCATAATCATACAACTGTTTATTTTAATCAGTTTGAAAGTATAGTTTGTACTTATTATTTACAATACTAACTAGCAGAACTAACTAGTATAACATTATAACTTATTTTTGAAAATGAACGGAAATCTCAAAAAACCGGGTGTGCAGTGTCCCAATACGCACCAGGCAAATTACCGAGACCACCCTCTTGCTAACTTTTTTAAAAGCGTTGAACCAACTCCGGATACTTTAGTCCTTGCCATATTTGCTCATTGATACAATTTTTTCACTGTTGTCCTTACATGTACCAGAACCGTAATGTATGTAAAAGTTTGCATTATTTTCTTGGCTAAACGCATAGGTAATTCGGGGGCATTTGTATTTCATTAAGAGGCACTATTAACGCACAGTTATTTGGTATAGTTTTTGTTTTAAAACTCTACGCCGTTACGAAGAAATCATGGTAAGAAAAAGCGTCTAGTTGGCTGCCTCAACAATAGGGTATGTTTTCTCAGCTTGTATTGAAGCACTATTCTGGAAACTTGGCATGTAGGGAGCACTATTAGCGCACAATTATCTGGCATACAAATCATAACTCTATATACAGCCGTTCGTGATGTGTCTGCTAACTAGACGTCTAGTTGCCTGCCTCAGTGAGTCGCCTTATCTCGACTCGAATATCTCGGGAAATATTTTTCCTAGCTAATTGTGCCATGTAGCACTATTAGGCACTATTAATACACAGTTCTGTGACATACTAGAAATTACTGAAATTGACCATGTGAAAGCCAACTATACGGACACACTCCGGGATAAAGACGATGAGTTTATATCAAATGCTTAGAGAGACAAAGAGGAAAGTACAATTTAATCGGCCATTAACATTTTGCTATAAATATTATTGATTTAAGCAAAATTTACTGCATACTCGTAGAACAAAGACGTCACAAAAACGAATGAATTTAAGAGCACATCAAAGACCATTTTTTTATTATTAATTACAAATGTTTCACATTTTTTCTTGTTTTTGCAGTATAAGACAATATTACTTACCAAACTTCATAGCTCAACAGGAGGTACCCTATATATTTTGATTCTCTTGAGTGTCGAAATAAGTTTTTGAAATGAAAAAGTTTCTGAGTTTTTGTAGCATAAACGGCCGTAACTTATAAGTTTGTATTTTTACAGCTCCAAAGAACCGTAGATTTCAGTAGGTGGTTTTAATTTCAAATCCATAACTAATTAAATTATAACAACAGCTACACCATAGAAACAAAATAAACATATAAGAAATTTAAGTAGCTACATTGGTGCCTGGCACTTATGTCGGACACTACAAAGATCCTTGCTTAAAAATAAACGGAGACCTTTTCTTTCATTTTCCATCATAGTGTAGGTAGCAGAAAATCGGCACCTTTGATTTTCATACGAATCGCGGAGCCTGCGTTATCTAGCTAAATTTATCTCTGCGCTCGGTGCTGACAGAAAAAAAGACTTCATCTCACAAAATATTATTTTGCTGACCGTATGAATGACACACGAAAAATTAAGTCGGCTGAAAAGACATTACTTAATTTTTTGTGTGTCATTATGAAATTTAAATGAAACTGAATTACTATGAGGCATAATTTACATATTTTCTACTGAGTTATTATATCGGTTAGATTACAAAATATAAATAAACTCTTTTGCAAAAAAAACGGGCACTTTAGATTTTTTTCTCTACTTCAATGAAGAAGAACAAGAAATAGGTTTTGTTAATTTGATGATGTATTGGCATGTTTTTTGAAGCATCCTGGCATGATTCCAAGTTTAAAATTTGAAATTATTAAAAGAAAAATAATGATTATTGTGGATTATTCTAAAATTGCTTTACTAATGGCGCGAATTGCTGAAACGATTTTTACCTGATTACGATATTTTAAAACTTTTTGGATATTTTCTGCAAATTAAACAATTTAATCTTTCTTTTTACATTAAATACCACTTTTTGATATGAGTGATAAAGCGATAAGGGCCGGTAAAATTATAGCCCTACTTGAAGAAGGTTGTTCGCAAACTTACGTGTCTCAGCGGCTAAATGTGAGTCGTTCAACTGTCCAGAGGACTTGGCAACGGTATCAAGAGACTGGTTCGGTCAAAAGAAGACCCGGTTCGGGAAGAAAACGATGCACAGAACCAAGAGATGAGGGCTTTTTGGTGAGTCAGGCGTTGCGTAATCGTAAGGCGTCAAGTGTGGACCTGAAGAAGAGCCTTGAAGAAGTAAGAGGAGTACAAGTTAGCTTGTGGACGGTCAGGAGGAGGCTTTTGGCTGCCAATATCAAGAGTTACCGTCCAGCTCGGGGCCCTAAATTACTCCGTGAGCACCGTGTTGCTCGACTTCAGTTTGCTCGGAACTGTCCTTCAAGGACTCTGGAGGACTGGAATAAAGTATTGTTTTCTGATGAAGCTAGAATCTCTTTGTGTGGAGAGGACGGACGCCGGCGAGTGCTGCGAAGACCACGGGAACGCTATGCGGAAGTGTTTTTCGAAGAAATCATTCCTTATGGCGGGGGCTCCGTTATGTTTTGGGCAGCAATTAATTCGACGGAGCGTACGGAGTTAGTTTTCATAGAAAATGGAACATTAAATGCACACCGGTACATAATGGAAGTCCTAATTCCATATGCACAACCCACATTGACTGCACTTGGGGAAGATTCCATTTTTATGGACGATAATGCTCGCCCGCACCGTTCTGGCGACGTGGAAGCGTACATGCAAGAAGTTGGGATCCGTCGTTTAGATTGGCCAGCTCGAAGTCCTGACCTCAATCCAATTGAGCATGTGTGGGATGTTCTAAAGAGACGGGTAAGATCAGTGCAACCTGCTCCACAAAACATCAGGGAGCTAAAAAGAGTCATTGCAGAAGAGTGGGAAAGTATTCCTCAAAACGTTATTAAAAACATCGTGGAAAGCATGTTCAGAAGGATTCAAGCTGTGATTTTGGCAAGAGGAGGTCACACTCGTTATTAGGTTTTTACATTTGTAACTTTATTTAATTAAAAAAAGTAAAAAAAAAACATGTCTTTATTGCCGACCACTGTTATTGTTTGGGCGTGTACATCGATTTTAAAGAATCCATCGTTTTTTTTCTTTTATTTGTTCGAATTCACTTCACGCGCATTAATTTATACGATTATAAGTATACAGACTACGTCAAAGAAATAAATTTCATTTAATTAACTAAAATCGACCTTAGAACGTAAATTTCCTTAGGTGCCCGTTTTTTTTGCAAAAGAGTGTATTTGTTTTGCATCGTTGTCTTTATTATATATTTTTTTAAATTGTTTATATGGGTAGCAACTTAAAATAAAAGCATTTTTTTTTTTATTTATAGTGAGCAAATTTAGTATTCTGCCGAAATATATCTTGCACTTAAAAGCAGGAGTGGCTTTCAGTCACAAATGTTAGTGCACTTCTCAGTGTCAATATGGTATATAAAATATCGCATTTCAGACATGACATTGATATTGAGACCGATAACTGTACCATAAAATCCAAGCTTTTATATTAATTAAGTAATTTTACTTTTTTGCATAAAAAACATTTAACAGGATTAACATAAGAAATCGTATGTAAAATGGCGAGAATATTACGTTTTTGCACGCAGAAATATACATAAAAAATAATATTTAATCAAGGCGCCTGTCAGCATATTGTAGGGTGGCTGGTTAGAGATTGGGCCAAGAGATTGTATTGCACAATTATTATGTTAATAAGAAAGGTATGCACACATTTTAATAGAAGCTACTTTCAATAAATAACCCTCAATCAATCAACCCGTAATGTCCTCTGCTCGCAACTTTGTTCTATCTTTGGTCGTCCTAAAAAAACCCTTTTTTTTTTTTACCCAGGAGAAACCACTTTACGGGTACCGCCGGCTCGGGGGAGCACGGCGGTTATGTCAGACTCCCCGCCCTGTAAAGGGCAGTATACCGACTAAAACTCCTGGGGTGTTCCATCCCACTCGCAAGGGACGGGGCCACGGGAACGCTTGCGCACACTACCGCAACCCCATCAGCGGGCGCCCTCGCGGGCACTTCTTCAGGGGGGAAGTGTTTTCTCCCCCCACTCCGCTAAAGGCACTCCGGAACACATGGAGCGCCTTCCAGCACGGGACCTCTGAATCGAGCGGTGAGTCCCCCGACCCACCGCCCGAAGGCCCCCGTTAAGGCGGCAGACGGTCGGCATACGCCCGCCGTCTGCGGCCGGTCCTCCGACGGCGAAGAGGGAGCGAAAGGGGATCATTCTCTCGCGCCCTCTCCGCCGCCTCTTTCTCCACCATGACGGCCTCGCTGAAGGCGAGGACCGCCGACCAAGCCTCTTCGCTGCCGACCATCGCACTGACGATGGCCGGCAGCGAGAGGTCCGCCCCAATAGCCGCGGCCAATTCGGCACGCGGCTCCGCCCACGCGAGGCATACGGTGCGCGTGTGCTGCGCCGTGTCCTCCGTCGCGTCACAGTGGTGGCACGCCGTCGACGGCTCCCGACCCACAATCCGGCACAGGTACACACCGAAGCAGCCGTGCCCGGTGAGGACCTGCGCCAGGCGATAGGTCAGTGCGCCGTGCCTGCGTTCGGCCCACTCTCGAAGAACGGGTCGAACGGCGGCCACCACCTCGAGGCCGGCGGTAGGTTGCGCCAGCCTCTCCCACCAGTCCCGGAAGAGATCGTCGCGGGCTCCCTCTCTCCACCGCACGATCTCCTCCGGAAGCGGCATCCCGCCATTGGCGCGAACCTCCGCGCTGCGCCAGTAGACCGCCGCAAGTACCTCGGCTTCGAGGTCCCACGGCGGGCTACCGGCCAGCACCGTCGCCGCCTCGTACGAGACGGTGCGGTACGCTCGAGCCGCCCTGGTCGCCATGACTCGCTGCGGGCGCCGCAGCAGGGTCCGGTTTGCAGCACCCAGTCCGTCCACCCATATTGGCGCTCCGTAGAGCGCCATAGAGCGCACCACACCCGCGTACAGGCGGCGACAGCTCCCCCCAGGCCCCCCAATATTGGGGAGCAGTCTCGCGAGCGCTCCGGCCGAGGCCACCAGTCTGGGGGCCAAGCGCCGGAAGTGCTCCGTGAACCTCCATCGGCCGTCGAGCACTATGCCCAAGTACCGCATGTGCGGCGTGACAGCAATGGAGGTTCCACCCACCACTATAGCCATTCCTGGAGGCGGCGCCTTTCGAGGCCCGTGGAAAACCAGGGCCTCGGACTTACTGAGGGCCACCTCCAGGCCCAGGCTCCGGATTCTCCGGACGACCTGGGCTACGCCCGCCGTTCCGAGGAGGGTCGCCTCCCTGTGGGTCGCGCCTCGGGCCGTCACGAGGGTGTCGTCGGCGTAGCATGTCACGCCGACCCCCCGCAAGTTGGCCCCGCGCAGCACCCAGTCGTAACCGATGTTCCACAGGAGCGGCCCGAGGACCGACCCCTGTGGGACACCGCACGACATTTCTATGGTGGACCACTCGTCCCGGGCCGGATACGCAATGGCCCGGTCGACGAAGTAGTCCGCCATCACCCTCCTCAGGTACCGGGGCACGCCGTGGTACCGCAGAGCCTCCTTCACGGTCTCCCAAGGCAGGGTGTTGAAGGCGTTCGCGATATCCAGCGAAACCGCCAACACCACCCCGCCCCGGGCGACCGCCTCCTCTGCGATGTCTCGGACCCGCGCGACTGCGTCGATTGTCGATCGCCCGCGACGGAAGCCGAACTGCGCGTCGTTCAAGTCGGGACCCACCGACGTCATATGCCCGACGAGACGTGCAGCGAGCACCCGCTCAAAGAGCTTGCCCATCTCGTCGAGCAGTACGATGGGCCGATAGCCCGACGGCGATTCGGCCGGGCGGCCGTCCTTCCGCAGAAGTACGAGCCTACCCGTTTTCCAGGGTCGCGGGAACCGACCCTCGACGAGACACGCGGAAAACAGAGACACCGCCAGGTCTCCTAGCTCCTTCATCGCTAGCACCACAATGCGCCCCGGCACACCATCCGGACCCGGGGCGGTGTTTCAGAATCACCGCCCCGAGCTCTGCCTCCGAGACCGGCGGCACCTCCTCCGGCTCAGTCTCCTCCTCCTCGGACCGAGGCAGCGGCGCCATTTGTGGGGGGTGAAACTCCGCCCTTCGCGGGAACAGCGTCGTGACGACCCTCCCGACAAAGTCCGGCTCGAGACTACTTGTCAGCGGGGGCGCCCAGGGGCGGAGCTTTTGCCTCACCACCTTATAGGGGCGCCCCCACGGATCCGCGTTCAGAGTCTCGAGCCACTCTTCCCACGCCGCTGCCTTCGCCCGGGCGATGGCGGCCTGCAGCTCCTTGCAAGCGGCCCTGTACGTGGCGTACAGCGCATCCTGCTCGGCCCGGTCCTGGGTTCTTCTCCTTCTGCACCGAGTGTATTGCCGGCGCGCCGCCACACACGCTCGGCGTAGGCTGGCGATCTCATCGCACCACCAATACACCCGGTGACTCGGCGAAGCCGCCGGCTTTGCCCTTGGCATAGCTGCATCGCAGATGCGGCTAAGAGCACCGACGAGCCGCTCCGCTCCGCCGTCCACATCGGACCCAGGATCGGGCCCAGCCACCCAAGCTTCCACCAGGGCCGCCTCCATAGCAACCTCCCGGTCCAGCCGCCCCAGCTGCCAGCGCGGACCCCCAACAACGGGGGATCGGCGGTTCCCAGCCGGTGCGTCAGGCAGTGTGGAGACATCAAACCGTATATACCGATGGTCCGATAGTGTCTCCACATCCTCCCTAACGCACCAGCCCGTCACTCGGCGTGCGAGGGCGGGGCTCGCGAACGTGATGTCCACAATTGACCCGCCCTGTTGTCGCACGCAGGTGTCCACCGATCCTCTATTCAGGAGGACCAGCCCCATGGACACCGCCCAGTCTTCTAGCTCCTCCCCCCGCGCATCCGTAGCTGGAGATCCCCACGCCGTTGACTTGGCGTTGAAATCCCCCGCCACTAGCACGGGGTTGGGGCATGCTCGTACCGCAAGAGCCCCGACTTCCACGAGCATTTGCTCGAAGTCGGCGAGGCTCCTGCTGGGCGGAAAGTACACCCCAATAACTGCAACACCGCCCGTGACGGCCAACACGCATCCCTTGCCCTTCGCAGTGACGTCGAAGGGACAGGAGCCCGCCGCCGGACGGGCGATGATGGCCACCGAGTCCTCCCGGTCCGACACCCAGTTATCCCAAGTGGGGACCAAGTAGGGCTCAGAGACCACGGCTACTTGGATCAACCACTCTGCCATGCTCTGAAGCAACAGGTCCTGAGCTCTGGCACAGTGGTTGATATTCGCCTGCAGATATGGAGCAGCCATCTAAAGAGCGGTGTCCATGGGGTCCTTTTGTTGCGGCGCTGGGCACTGAGAAGGCTGCGAGGGGACCCTGAGGCCATCGCTGCGCGTCTGTCCCTTCCTTTTTCTTCGCTTCTTGGGGAGCGAGGCTGGACATGCCTTGCTCCCTAAGCGGTGGTCCACGGTCGTACCGCCGGCCGCGGCGCACAATGCGCAGCGAGGCTCGGTCGCTGTGCATTGGGCCGCTTTGTGCCCCGGCTTTCCGCAGCGGAAGCACAAGCCGCTGCGGTCTGTGCCGGAGCACTTGGCCCCCACGTGCCCGTGCTCTAGGCACCGGTAGCACCTCATGGGTCGGGCCTCGAGCAGTTTCACCTGCACCGAGGTCCAGCCCACGAGCAGGCGACCTCCACCCACCACCTTTTTGGCAGCCGCTACGGGGCAGCTCAACCAAAGGGTGCCCATCCCGGACGTGCCCCGATTGATCTCCCCGGATCTAATTAAGTCCGGGGGGCATCCACCCACCTTCGCCACTGCCGCAATGGCCTCAACCTTGGACGTCGAGTCGTCCAAACCGGCGATGCGCATCTCCACGCACTTCGTCGGTCTGGAGACTCGAACGTCCTCCTCCTTCAAGGACTCCTTCAGCTTTGCAGCCAGCGAGTCCGCTTTATCCGCACTGGTGGTGCCCGGCACCTCTAAGATGCGGGCACCAGTGGCCCCAGTGCGGAACCTTACGCCCTCGATTCCGAGGGCCGCCAGATCTACCCGAGCCTTGGCATCAGCCAGCACCGACGCATATGTTACCCCCCGCTCCACAGCGCTCGGCTGCAACGTCAGCACGACCGCCGATGAACGAGGGGGGCGCAGTTTACGCGCCGCAGGCGCTTTTGACGGCGCCGGTGCCGACACTGTGGCCGACTTCTTCTTTTGGCCGCGCCGGGCCACCACGTTCCACGGCGCGTCCATAGTTTGCGGTGGCGGCGGTAGTGGGCGCGGCTCGCTAGTGCTGGCCTTTGCTTTCGCCATCGGCGGCTTCGGCGTGCCCTTTGCCGGCTTTGGGGCGGCCGCTGGCACCTGCTGTGAGGCCACGTCCTTTTGGGGCTTTGCTCGCTTCCTCTTTGGGGCAGCAGCGGGCGCCTCAGCAGGGCCCGGGACCGGCGTCGCAACGCCTACAGAGGTCCGGCTTGCCCTCCTGTCTGCAGCCAGAGGCGGCCGCAAGCGGGGCTCCGGTAGGAGCCGGTCCTCAATCGAGGCAAAACGGGCATCCAATATTGCCCCGAGTTGCGACACTAAGCCGCGCCCAAATGCCTCAAATGCCTCATCCCTCGACGCGTCTGGGTTGGTAGGGGCCACGTCGGTCTGCCGGGGCCTCCCAAGCTCGGCCCGTAATTCGGTGAGCTCCTTGCGGAGCTCCTCCATCTCCTTCTGTAGGCGGGCGTTATTCGCCTGCAAAACCTTCGTCTCCTCGGAGGCGGTACGGCTGTAAAACGCCTCCGCCACCTCCCGGATCGACGCTGCCGCGTCGTTCAGGCGCCTCTGGAAGGTGCCCTTCAGGTTCTTCGAACCTTTGGACACCGATTCCACCATTTCCAGGCTATTTTTGATCTGGAGCCTGAGGTCAGACGCGGTCCTGGCGTCAGCAGGCGACGACGCTCCCGACTCCGAGAGCAGCCCAGCTTCGACGTTCCGGGCCCGGACCTTCCGGAGCTCGGCGTCCAGCTCCTCCAGCTTTCGCTCCGCCCTCAGCTCAGCCTCAGCCTTCCGGCACTTTGCGAAGTCGCTCTTGGCCTTGGCCGTCAATCTTCGCGGCTGTTTAGCGGCCACTTTGGAGGGCTGCTCCTCCCCTCCAGAGCCCGACTCTGAGCTGAGAGCTAAGCTCTCGGTCCGTCTCTTCCTCCACACTCGGCCATGAACCACGGGCACGGAGACGACGGCGGAATCCATCGTCTCCAACTCCATGCTCGTCGTCGAGCCATTACTGTTGCCAGCTTGGTTCCCCTCCATGCGCAGATCAGTTTCCGTTATGCTCGCCAGGTCAGCCATCGATCGGGATCGGGTTGAGCGGTAAACGCCTCCCCCGCCAGATATGATGGGGCTTTGCGGATCTAAGTCCGAATGGTCTGCCACGACCTTGTCGCTTCCAACACCACCTGTGGCGCCGGAAGCGGCAAAACTACCCGTGGCAGTAGGTGACTCACTTGAGGCACTGGGCCCCAAGGAGAGAAGGTCTTTGGTGCGCCCCCCAGAATACGAGGCGCAGCCCGACGCCAAAGTGACGCCGGGGAGGGATTCTCCTGCTGAGCAGGTACCCTCCTGGGGTAGTTTTTTTCCAATAGACGACTTCATGATAACTTTAGTTTTTTAGCATCTCGGCTACATCTGAAAGGGTGGATGGGAGTGTACACGCGCCGCTTTCCCAACACGGCGCGGGTGCTCTTTTAGGGGCTAACACCCAGGGCCAGCACTGAGCCTGCGGCCGTTAGCGACTGATGACCTCCCCAGCCGCTCTTGCGAGCACCCCAGCGCCACGTGCCTCAGCGCCGAGGATTGAGGATTTTTTATAGAGGTTGTCTCCTCGCAGCCCGAGAGCCCCCGGTCCCACTCAGTGTGGGATTACGGTATGCCGACGGTGGCCGAAGCCTGCCCGGTAGCTGCGCAAGCGCATATACCGGGCCCGCCGTCGCGGAGCCCTCAATGGACCCCGCCGAACCTCCAGCAGCACAATGCCGCTGCAGGTCCCCCCTCCTGGCTTTGGTCCGCGCCGGCCGAAGCCGGTACCCCCCATATCTGGGGGGCGTTCCCCTATCCGCCACCCGGGGACGCGTCCGATGGGAGACCAGAAACTCCACACAAAAAAAAAAAAAAAAACCCTTACGGAACCCTAACAACACGTTGAAGAGATTTCCCTCCAACGTAATCACAACAAGGCGGAAACATACGGCTGTTGTTTCTTCGCCCCCAATAGCGTAATTTCACTCGTTACCACTTTGTAATAATGTCAAAATTAGCATAAACTTGGTTAGGCGTTTATAAAAACTTATTGTTAGCATGCACTGGATATCAAAAAGAGGGTCGTGGGTTCGATTCTCACTGGAGGCCGTACTTTGTTTTGCACAAATGGCCGCTGTCTAGAATAGTTGTGTTTCAATGTTTGTCGTTTATCATGCCTGGTTACCATAGCAGTTGCCGGTTACCAGAGTATCGGCCAGTTTCTGAATCGAGAATTTCGCTAAGTAACTACATATACTTGAGCCTCTCTCTCACACATATAGGAGGCAAATCAGGCATATCAAAACTCTCGCTCGCACTTTTATGACTCGCTTCGCACGTTTGTAATGGCTCAAGTATAGCTGTATTGCTGTCTCGTAAATTTCCTCAAAAAAGAGCGTGATAGAACGTTATCTAAGTATTTACTTAGCGAAATTCTTAATTCAGAAACCGGCAGTATCAGAGTATCGGTAACTAGAGACTAGGATAGTGCGAAGTTATTGTGTTGTGTAGAAGTTATTGTACAAACAAAAATTTTTACAATGTGTGTCGTAAGGGATTTATAATAATTAATAGTTTTGTTTACGTATAAGCCTAGGCGCACACTAGCGACACGCGACAGCGACAGCTCGGCGACCAGACGCGACGACTGGCTAAGGCCAACAATTTTTATTTATATTTGGTTCCAAGCTCCGCACACTTGGAGTCAGAGTCGCGGAGTCGCGACGACAAGCTAAGAGCCATCGCAAACAGGGCGACTTGTTGCCGCGACTAGATGCGGCGACAGTCGCCCTGTTTGCGCCAGCATCCGGCGTCTAGTCGCGGAGACAAGTCGCCATGTTTGCGATGGCCCCATAAGCAATTAAAATCAGCAATCTGCAGTGGGTATGTCAACAATGTGATAGGCTTGTGATTTACAGTGGCACGTATACCAGGTGTGAATAAATAACTCAATTCTTAAAGTAGACATATTTATCGTTACGATATAGGTTCTTTTAATAACCAGCCTGGGAAATTAAATGGCTTAGGAGATATTAGATTAATAAAAAAATAGCACCACCAGTCAAAAATAATAAAAACCGTGTTCATAAGTGTATTATATATATTTTTTTTATTTTTAAATGATGTTAAATTTATTTAGTCAATGTATAATAGTATATACTTGAAATCTAGCGGTAGTGGGCGTTGACATCTGATGTACAGTGTTTACCACTAGTTCAGATGACATCTTTTATCCTTGAGTGTGAATAATAATATGCACTTCAAGTATCAATACTTTAGCATAAAGACAATTTTGTCCTCTTTTTGTGGCACAGCGGTCAGCATATCTGTTTACCATGCAAGAGGTCCCGGGTTCAAACCCCAGCTGGGGACAAAAAATACCCCAGGTCTTGGATTTTTACATGTTAGTGATGTTCCTGTTTCTAGTTACCATGACACAGGATATCCTAGTGTGGCGCCAGAAGATGGCTTCTGGCGCCACACTAGGATATCCTCTGTCTAGGATATACATGTGCCTGTATGTAAATGCTTATTGATATCATGGATGATAGTTAAATGGTCGTTTTGAAGGCGTAATTCGTATTATTTTTATCGATTTACAGTTTTCAGTAACATGAAGATAACATTTTGTTTCCTACAAAACATTATTGTTGTTATTACAAACATGCTTAATCAATGACGATTAGTTCAAGTGACTATTATTAGCACCAAGTTAACTATTACTTGAACTATTATGCTAGTTTACCTTTGTAAATATTTTGTGTTTCGTTTTGTTTTTCTAGTGTGAAATAAAGAATATTCTATTCTATTCTAGTTCAAGTTACTAGCAAATGTAACTTGTTACATCACATTTAAAACCTGTGAAATGTCAAATTAAGCAGCTTAGTTGCTACGAGCGTAGCAAACGTAGTAAGCGTAGCGCTGCTACGAAATTCGTAGCATGGCTACAGTGTTGCCCGATAATAAGTTTTAAGTCATTTGATGAAGCTTCCTTAGAGTGCCAATTATAATTTAATCGCAGTACTTAATAAATAAAACTAGTGTACACACCACTTTAAAGCGCTTTTGCTTACAAAACGGAATATTAAAATACCCTTTCTGTGCCATGAAACACGAGCATTAGATTTTAAGGGGCTTCAGCTTGTCACCAAGAAATGCATAATTTTTTTTACAGATTAAAATTCCAAAATGAGTCTGTACAATCTCTCAATCATGTTAATAATGATGATGTAAATAATGAAAAAACCTAGGACTAGCGAGCATTAATACCAAAAACGGCCGTTTTTGGCATGATTTCTATCTCGTTTCGGGGTTGCAATTCCAGGTTCACGCCATAGGTTATAAAAACTAATATTAATAGGATTAAGAGATTGTGCAGACACATTTAGCACATTTGATCACTAAAAAAAGATATGATTTTTTTTCCTGGGCGGCGCTAGTTTGACTCAGTAGATTCCCTTAATAAAGAATTAATATTGGCCACTGAACTGGCAACCAAACTTTTCCTAATACTTCATCAGTTCCATCACTTCCAGGTTAGTGATCCTAGGTTCCTTGTACAGTGGGTCCTAAAAATCACAGTTAACATGATTGACAGATTTTTTCCTTGGTGGCGCTAGTGTTCCTCAGTGGAACCCCTTAATAAAAAAACGTGAAAGAAGTAAAATGAAAGATTCAACATCTGCCCGGTTATTTGAATATACGGGAAAAGGTTGATGTACTCGGTAAACTGCTACCGCACTATTTGCATTTAATTCCGACTTCAAACCGCCTCCATAACACTTATAATGTACGGCAAATAAATAAATTGTATTGACATAATTGTATTCAGAACTTCATTCCCATCGTTTGCGCTCTTTGGTATAGAAACGTTGAAATAACATATGTCTTCTTTTTAATACAGTGTTCCCGGCCTCTATTGGGGCTCCAAGATGGGCCATCTTTTCACAAAAATGTATAGCTACAAGGATGTGGCTGGTAGCATCAGCCAGCATTTACGGCTAGACTTTGCAATTTGTTTCACCTCAGCGCTTGAAATTGCCAATCCGCGGGCACGCATGGTGATTAAGCTCAACTTTCTCTGAAAAAAAGCCTGTGCCTGTATCATCATCATCAACCCATTGTCCCTACCGAGGAGCACCGGTCTCTTCCCTGTGGGAGGTATAGGCCATACTCCAGCAAGGGGGCCGAGTCCGGATTGGTGAAGGCTTGTAAGACTAGTGGCTGGTCTACTGTCAGAATTTACAAGGCGCCCTAAGGCCTCTGACTTAGCTTAACGACTGCCATCTATCGACGGCAGCCGGCACCAAGTGCTTAACATGCCTTGCGAAGCGCGGAGCCGGTCCTAAAAATGCTACTACGGTCACCCATCCATGCACTGAACGCGCCCTATGTTGCTTAACCTTCGTGATCTTTTAAGATCATTCAGACAGCCAGGATTACGAGCTATTCTGTATGCCTGTATATAAGCTGCATTATTCTGCCGTCATAAGAGAAAAAGACGCAACTAACATTTTTGCCGACATTGAGTATATTACATATTCGGAACGAGGAAAAAAAGACTTTCTGTATTTTTTTAATTTTGATAGGAGTTTCTGCGAAGTTTTCATTTTCTTGGTTTTTTAAGTTAAAAAGTCGTTTTATACTTGAACTAAGATAAAAACGTATTTGTTCAATTACTTTTGCAATACGATAGAAAAATGAATGAAGGTACTAAAGACGTATTCACAATTGCTTCCAAAAACTTAAATATTTAATTTCTCAGTTTTGACCTGATGTCAGATGCGTCTTTTTACCTTATGACGGCAGTATTATGCATAACCTTTTTAAATGGAAATAATATTCATTTCATTTAACTGTTTAAGCGCAGTAATGGCAATTATTCGTAGCTTAAGCTAACCGCAACAGATTCAATCAGATTACCTTTAATATTTTCCGAACACCACGTGCATGGTGTATTTTAATTAATCATCATGCCATACATATTTATACATTTAACGTAGACGTTATGTGAAAGTGCAATCACTCGAGGACCTCTGTGGCGCAGCGGCGAGCCCATCTGACTACCATGCGAGAGGTCCCGGGTTCGAATCCCGGCTGAAAAAAAAAACAAACCCAGGTCTTGGATGTTTACATGATTGTGATTTCTGGTTTCCACGACACAGGGTATCCTAGTGTGGGAACAGAAGCAATGTATGTGCATGTATGTAAATGTTCTGTTATGTTATGTACTTACCGGGGGGGGGGGGGGGGGGGGTTCATGCAACGACAACTGTCAGGATCGTGGCAAGTGGCAAGTGGCAGTCGTGGTAAGGGGTACAAGCGTGAGTTTATATCTATATAAATAAAAATCAAAGTCCTGACTGACCATGAAACTGAAATTTTGCACAAAAAGTCTATATATAATGTAGGCAAGGAATAAGACCGGATTTTTTTTAAATTCAACCACGGGCGTAAAGGGTTACCAAAATTGGTATGTGAGGTATAAGGAATGTTGTCTAATTTTCTTGAAACTTAAAATAAATACTCTTCAACACAATTGATTGAATACGTATTTCGGCGTTTTTCTAAATTTAACCCTCAAGGGAGTGAACGGGGTTGCATAACTAGTCTACGCGGACGGAGTCGCGGGCAAAAGCTAGCTATGTTATATTATGTCCGGTCGTAGGGCTGAGCAGAGCCACACACACACACACTTACATGCATAAATTTTACTGTCTTTTAAATAAGTTTTGCCAACATCTGTCATGTTTGATAATAACGTGTAATACTGTGCACCTTGTGCTAGTGACGCGTCGAATATGATACCGTTCTTTTGTAGATAGGGAGGCCTGGAATCCTAAGAAACAGATCTGATCTTTAGATCTAGTTTAGCCTCCATTTTTTCCTCAAATCGTGAATTCTGTTGTAATGTATGCATGTAACAATGTCTTTAAGTTACATTTGTTTGTTTGTACAGCAATAATACCATTCGCTGATAAATTAAAAAAAAAAGAAGTAAATATTGTCCCCGTTGCTTGTCCCCGGATAACGGCGAAAGGCTTGCCACTTGTCACGTTCGGACCTAATAAACTCGGCAAAACGTGGGACCAATCACTAGGCCCGTGGGTTCTAGTGATTAGTGCCTCTGCCTACTCCCTCGGGGATAACGGGCGAAAATATTTATTTAAAAATTAAATTAATTTAAAATAAATAAACTTATTTTTATTTATGTATCATTTATTCAATGTTGTTTTGTATACGAATGTAATTTGTGGACAGAAAAATAAACCATTATCTTATCTTATACTAGTATTATGAAGTTTTCCATCTCCAGCGAGAGTTCTGTCTCTATTTTCCAGCATCGGTTAGGAAGGGTCGTTTGTCTTTGTAGTGAGGTGATCAATTTAGAAATGGGTCCTCTTCGTTTGTAAATAAAGACCTTAGGGTTATAGTGATCCATTTTGGGTACATTAGTCGAGTGATTGTTAGAATTTGATACATTATAATGTATAAGGGACGCCCCAGGCGGATATGCTTCGACCTAATAGGGATGTATTATAAGGGCTACATAAAAAGTTCCGAAACTGGCATGGGTTTATGCAACGACAAAGGAATGTCGATAAAGCGAAAATTATTAGTCAGGATTGTGGCAATTGGCAGTCCCTGGTCTCTGCCTACCCCTCAGGGACACATGCTTAAGATTATGTTTGTATGTTTAATAAATGTATCTACTGTAACAAAAATGTGCTTAAAGAGTTTAATATTTCGCAAACGGATCTTTGAATCATTTTTTTCCAGTCACTTTATTTTTGAACAACCCATCATATTACTATAGACAAAAAAAATTAAACGTCCCGGATTTAGGTTAAGTGGAGGTATGAAAAAAACGACGATTATATTCTACCGTTATGTCAGAGTGATTGATATGTAAAGCGATGCCAAATTTTAGCTTTCTGTGCTAATCGTATTTGAACTAGGCCGCTAGCAGACAGCTAAATAGACTAACACACAGACGGACTCGCCTAAACAAAATAAGAGGAACCCTCATTTTGTTGAGGTAGACTACGGGACCCTGGAAGTGAAAAAAGTACAGATAACCTCTTGGATGGCATACGTATTTCACGCCTAGGGAACAGTGACAGAAGCATATATACGTTAGGAAAAATATTACAGACTTCGAAAAACTTGGTAGCCATCATAACGTTAATACTAGGAATAAACATAAATTGTCATTTCCACGATTTACACTTGCAAAAGTTAATACTTCCTTTATGGGGCACTGTATAAGGTTCTACGACAAGATACCCCAAGATATATTAGAGTTACCTCCAACGCGATTTAAGAATTGTGTTGAGCACACTCTTTGCAAAAAAGGTTATTATAAAATCAACGATTATTTAGAAGACAAGGACGTATGGCATTAAATAGTAGTTTAATATTAAATTTAATCAGAGGATAAATGTGTCTAGTGTTCAACACATCCAAGATATTATTTTGTAAGCTTGATTTGTATTAGCTTTAAGGTGATTTGAGAAAAGATGGTCAGATTGGAGTATTTTTTCGCTGCCTTTTTCTCCACTACAGACGGCCCCAAGGCAGCGGCTAACATTATACATAACTGTATGTACATTGACATTCAACAAGCAGAATGTAAATTCTTTACGTTGAAATAATTTTTTGATTTCTGATTTCTGAAGGAATTTGTGGGTTACCAAAGCAAAGTAAAGGAGGATTGTAATTTTCCCGCGTTTGCTTGTTAGCATTTACATGATGTAAACTCACACCTGTACTATGTAGGAGTGGGCAGGGACCTAGATATGCCACTTGCTACAAACCTGACAAGTCTCTTTCGTCATCAACATAGATTAGTTGCTGTATGCAATCACGGTAGGTTTGAGTATTTTTTATTTTACCCTTTTAATGGAGGGCAAGATTTATTAATATAAATCCCCTTTTTGGTCGTAGCATGTTTGCCTAGAAGGTTAAGCAACATACGGCGCGTTCAGTCCATGGATGGGTCACCGTCTATGACTAACGCTAGTGGCATTTTTCCGAGCGATTCCGTGCTTCGCAAGGCACGTTAAGCAGTTGGTGCCGGCTGCCGTCGATAGATGGCAGTCGTTAAGCCAAGTCAGAGGCCCTAGGGCGGCTTGAAAACTTCTGACAGTAAGACCAGCCACTAGTCTTACAAGCCTCCACCAATCCGGACTTGGCCCCCGTGGTGGAGTATGGCCTATACCTTCCTCAGGGAAGAGACCCGTGCCCCTCGGTGGGGACATAATGGGTTGATTATGATGTTTGCCTAGGACTTCCCGTACCGGGCCTTCTATGCACATACGCACGATAATGATATTTAATTTAACAATTAACACCTTTTTGTTGTCTACATCATCATCATCATCAACCCATTATGTCCCCACTGAGTGGCACGAGTCTCTTTCCGGAGTAAGGTATAGGCCATACTCCACCACGGGGGCCAAGTCCGGATTGGTGGAGGCTTGTAAGACTGAGGCTGGTCTTACGTTCAGAAATGTTCAAACCGCCCTAAGGCCTTTGACTTGGTTTAACGACTGCCATCTATCGATGGCAGCCAGCACCAACTGCTTAATGTGCCTTGCGAAACACAGAACGGTCACCAATCTATGCACTGAACGCGCCCTATGCTTCTTAACCTTCGTGATCGCTTAAGATCACTCAAGCGGTCGGGCTACGAGCGATTCTGTTGTCTAAATACGTTTCACCATCTGTGCTCAGGCACAGGCTTGGTCTCAAAAACCTTGCCGGGATTCGAACCCACCACCTCCTCACTTGTTGGGCGGCAATTTACCGCTCCGCCACTAACGCATCGCAAATAATCCTAACAGCGTTTATTGACGAGAAATCTAGTCAGAAATGTCTTTCCTATTTCGTTTGTACATAATTATAAGGTCTCTTTACGATTACATTAGTACAGTGGCGAGTAAAGCAAAATATTTGAACAATTTCAAAATGTTTACGTTGCGATATAAATATCTAGTATTAGTGAATCTTCTTATAACCAGTAATCAAACTAAGGTATCCTCCAGTGGGAATAAAACCCACGAAAGCTCTGTCATGGGAATTAAACCTGGCAGTTCTAAACCAACTTGGCCGTCGATGATTAAATTGTGTCTACTGTTCAACTAATGTTTTTATTACTAATGTTAGTGTTGCTTTTTGTTAGCTTCCTCTCGACATAACCTATTAATTGTGAAACTAACAACTTACACGTCCATGAAGTAAACATTTTGTTGTTATTACAAATAAGACATATTTGGATGGTTTTTCTCGTATTCTTGTTTATTCATATATTACGTGTCATACTTGACACTCGAGATAAAAATTAAACCCAACGGTCTAATTAGTAAATTACTCGATAAATACCGATTAAAATACTTGTGGAGATGTTACAACGAAAACGAAGACGTAACCTCTGATTATACAAACTGCTTCTGAGAAGTGCTTAGAGGAATCGCGGTTGCATGATTAAGGCAAGGCTTGTCAAGTATGTCTTAATACATTAGCGGACGTTCATATGTGATCTATTGTTATTGAATGCTATACTTCCACTGTCCGGGAAAGTGTTAAGTAAATTTAATGTTCAAGCAAGAGCGTCCAAATCGTACTAAACAGATTCTAAGCTCGCTTTAACGTCTAGACATTGAAGTAACTATGTTACAGACGGGATACTGGAATACAGCTGTATCGGAAACAAAGGGCTGTCTGCAAAAGCTTGGATATTCAAAACCATTTATTTCCAGATAGTGCCAAAATCGTCTTGTAATTCCGAATAGGAGTTCTACTAGTAAATACTAATAACTTACTCAACAATTGCCAGTACAATGGAGACGACTTGATTGTATTTCGTGGCCTCTTTTGTATTGTTCAAGTCGCCTCTGATTGGGACAGAATTTTTTGTCATTAGCCGTCTCTAATCATTGACCATTCCGGCAAGAGTATGCCGATATCATTCCGCCATCATCTTGGCGGCTGAACCCTAATCTTGTAGCAAATGAGTATGCGATTGGCTTAGAATATTATTTAATACTTAGCTCACACGGTAAACGTTGTTTTGCTATATTAATTTAGGCTACGATCTATCTCAGACCTATCAAATGTTAAAAAAAACATAAAAGTGTTCTCTATCTATCTAGGTATCTATCTACAGTCGACAGCACATCATCTTATACACCCATACACTCTACTCAGTTGCATTACGAGTGACTTGGTAACTAAAATGTGAAGTTTGATGTACTGTCGACTGTACACAAAAAGTTGATAAAAAATCTGTGAAGCCGTTTCGGAGGGGCTCGATCGCTCACGATTGTCTGAATCGCTCGTAGCCCGGCTGCCTGAGTGAAGAAACGATCACAAAGATTAAGCAACATAGGGCGCGTCCAGTGCATGGATGGGTGAGCGTCTATGTCTAACGCTAGTGGCATTTTTCTGAGCGGTTCCGTGCTTCGCAAGGCACGTTAAGCAGTTGGTGGCGGCTGCCGTCGATAGATGACAGTCGTTAAGCCAAGTCAGGGGCCTTAGGGCCACTAGTCTTACAAGCCTCCGCCAATCCGGACTAGGCCCCCGTGGTGGAAGATGGCCTATACCTTCCTCAGGGAAGAGACCCGTGCCCCTCGGTGGGGACATAATGGGTTGATGATAAAGAAGTCTGACTCATATTAACTCCCATTTAAATTCACATTGAAAAAGTTCCATACCATGCTGATTGCATATCATCATCATCATCGTCGACCCATTATGTCCCCACCGAGGGGCACGGGTCTCTTCCCTGATCCTATTGCATATGATATTGCTAAACCAATTATGTTACATCCATGTAGATTAATAACTATTGATTTTAGTTTACATTTAAATCAAAATAAACATTTTATTTGAAAACAATATGAAGTGGTGGCGGTGACCCAACACTATGTTGGGTCTGTATTTTTAATATGGAGCAGTAATATTGTAAAATAACATTTACAATGAGCAAATAGAGTTTATTTTCCATTAGCAAACTCCACCTATAACAATAAGTGTTGTTGTTTCGTAAACTATTTTACTATTGACCCAACTCTATCCTGTAGACCCGTATAAAGATATAGGTCACAAACCTCCTAAATCTAGAACTAGGGGATTTCGGAAAACTGTGCCAATTTTACAATCGTATTCCCATAAATATATTTTTATTCGAAATTAGTACTCATCCATATTCTGACTCTAAGACTCAATTCACACTGGCACAGAGTCGAAGCGAAGCGAAGCGACGCGACGCGAAATAATTCGCGCAAATGCGCGCGTCTGCGCGCATCGATGCGCGAACCCGACGACCCTTGCAGGTGAAGACGCGAAAGAATTCTCGCGCATGCGCGCGCAGACGCACGTCGCTGACTATTTTCAATTTTTCGCAACACAAATTTGTACCGTATTGATAGAGAAATAGAGGTCAATTTAGAACAGTTGAAAAACGTGACGCTTCGCTTCGCGACGCAACGCTTCGACTCTGTGCCAGTTTGAATTGAGCCTAAATGAGTCGATCCGAATCCGCCGGCATGCCAGACATATCGCCTTAAAAGGTTGAACATTGTTTTGAAGTGAGTCATGGTATGCACGTTATGAAATCGCAAATGTACACGAAAGTGAAGAAGCGTATAGGAGTGTCATTTTTACACCGCATATAGACAGCAAAATAGAGCACACCATACAGACTTTTCCGCGCGAATAATCTGAATTTAAAAAGATAACATGAGAATATTCGTTATTGCAGGCCCGAAAAAACACAAAATTACATAGTATTATTAGTGGCCGTAGTCCTAAAAGCGATTTCTTCCAGACAAACTTACGATGTAAAACTGCCGATAGAAATTTAAAAGACGGTTAGCCGGTGCAAATTTTAATATTGATACATACTTAATAACTATACACTTTACATAAACACCTCTACTTACACAAATACTAGCTGTTGCCCGCGACTACGTCTGCGTGGGCTTAATAGTTATTAGAAACTAATAACCTAAATACAAAATTTCATTGAAGTAGGTAAATATGAAACACTTTTATACCTACTAACTTGCACCCCTTCCTACCCCCTCAGGGATTGTCATCACATAAATTAATGTCGGCAATAATATTTGTAAGGAACTTATAACCCAAATTAAAATTTTATTGAAATAACTTTGGAAATCAGAGAACTTTAATACTAACTTTGCCCCTTTAAGGGATGATTTTCAAAAAAAAATATTTTACCTGTGTTTCATTACTTTTAACGAAGAACCTTCATACTGAATTTCATTTGAATAACTTCAAAACGGCAAAGATTCAAACTAAACTTGCAAGCCCGTTGTATCCCGTCAGGGGATGTATTTTCATAAATCCTTTCTTAATCGCTATTTATAATAAAATCCCTGTGAAAAATTTCAAGGTTCTAACCCTTAAGAGCGGGTACACACTATGCGTTTTGAAGCGCGCGATTTTGTAACGCGCGTTGTAAGAACTATGAGGTCTGATTGAAGTGTACACATGCAAACGCGCAGTAAGCGCGCTGTAAGCATGTGTATACTTCAATCGGACCTCATAGTTCTTACAACGCGCGTTGTAAGAACTATGAGGTCTGATTGAAGTGTACACATGCAAACGCGCAGTAAGCGCGCTGTAAGCATGTGTATACTTCAATCGGACCTCATAGTTCTTACAACGCGCGTTACAAAAGCGCGCGCTTCAAAACGCCTAGTGTGTACCCGGTCTAGTTTAGGCGCTGCGTTGACTTGTCAGTCATTAACTCAGTTAGTCAGTCAGTTAGCTTCTCCTTTTATTTAAATAGATTTTATATATATATATAGATTGAATCTACGATGGTAAACACGTGTAATGATTCAAACAAAAAATTGACCTGAATATAAAACTCATTTGGTTTTTGTATTAAGCTCTTTTCGCTTAATTTATATTTTCGTCAAACGTTTCATCCAAAGTAACATGCAAAATATCAAGAACAGAAAGTAAAATAAACACACATGAAACAAGCAAAAATTTACTGTCGATCAAACCAACCTGTGATATAACCGACCCTTTTTTATCTGAAAGAGTTATTCATAACTTCCCAGCGTAAAGGGGAGGAAAAATTAAAACCTGCAAATATTTCTGTTCGAAAATAATTTTTATTTTCTAACAGAAAATATTTGCAGGTTTTAATAAATTACTCTGCCACTAAAGTTCCAAACTGTATGTCGTTAACAAGCACGCGGTTGAATACAAAGCTAGGTTCGAGTTGATTGTTGAAACGCATGTCTGTTTCCATGGCAACGTCTCAAACATCTGTGTAAGCGGAGTTGAATCACGGTGGAATGTGTTCATTGTTCACGAACATTGTGCGTGGCAGAATATACAATTTTAGACGAAATTGCTCAAAGGTGCTTTGTAGATATGAGTGGAAAATGTAAAAGACTTGATAGACAATGTGTTTCAGAAGTGGAAATTAAAAGTTTATTTTACTTAACAGTACAAACAATTATTATATAGTGGGACCACCTCAGAAACTGAGAAAAAACGGCTAAGTGCGAGTCAGACTCGCACACGAAGGGGTACCATCGTCTATGAAAACGGAAAAAAATCATGCCTGTTGTATGGGAGCCCCCTAAATATTTATGTCATTCAAATTTTTAGTATTTGTTGTTATAGCGGCAACATAAATACATCATCTGTGAAAATTTCAACTGTCTAACTATAACGGTTCATGACATACAGCCTGGTGACAGACGGACGGACGGACAGCGGAGTCTCAGTAATAGGTTCTATTTTACCCAACATGTAGGCGAATATAACGTAGCTTTTTTAGTGCCGTGCGATCTGAATTGCACCTAATTGTATCGCCGCTAGAGTCCCTATTTCTTCAATTGATTTTGCGGAGTGAATCTTCTGTATCTGTACTATTATGTATTCTGTGGTATTGATGAGAATCATAAGTCTTGCAGCACCATTTTGAAGCCACCATCATGAACTACTTTATATTTCTAATGACTGATTTGGCACAGATTGCTTGTATTTCCATGTTAGCGATATCCCAGCCGAATCCCAGAGAACCGCTCGTAGCCTGGGCTGCCTGAGTGATCTTAAACGATCACTAAGGCTAAGCACCATACGGCGCGTTCAGTCCATGGATGGGTCACCGTCTATGACTAACGCTAGTGGCATTTTTCCGAGCGGTTGGTGCCGGCTGCCGTCGATAGATGGCAGTCGTTAAGCCAAGTCAGAGGCCTTGGGGCGGCTTGAAAACTTCTGACAGTAAGACCAGCCACAAGTCTTACAAGTCTCCACCAATCCGGACTTTGCCCCCGTGGTGGAGTATGCCCTATACCTTCCTCAGACCCGTGCCCCTCGGTGGGGACAACATGATGATGATATACCATCCTGGCTATTATAGCACAGGTTCAAATGTATGCTTGTTTGCGACTAGGACAAGGGATTGGTGTTCTGTGGAGGTTATTGTTCTGTTATAATGTTTTACCTACGATTATGAAATTATCACTTTTCAAGCAACATTGCTTATAAAGCCGCAAATTGTACTTAGATTTATAAAAATCTGTAAATGTAATTTATGAGTACATTAAAGAATATTCTATCTATCTATTTATTTATTTATACAACATTTATTGGCTTATTTATTTTATTGCACTTACATTTTAAACATCTATCTATGTTTAAATTTACAAACGAATGGCTTCATATGCAAAGATTTATTTGAGGTGCAGTAATCTTGAAAAATTGTTAAAATTAATCACACTAATATTATAAACGTGAAAGTTTGTGTGTGTGTTTATATGTTTGTCAGTCTTTAGCGCTGAAACGGCTGGACGGATTTTAATAAAATTTGGTATGGAGTTAGCCGATACCCTGGATTAAAACATAGGCTACGTTTTACCGCGGGGAAATATCTTATTCCTACGGGAAAATCGATGAACCGCGGGTAACACCGCGGGGCACAGCTAGTTTATTATAAATCTATATTTTAACAAGGCGTGTGTGCCTGCAACGACTAATAAATATCGATGAAGCAAACTTGGCTATTCCTGGTCTCTGCCAACCCCTCTGGGCTGCAGGCGTGAGTTTATTTTAAAAACAAACTTACTGTCAACATTCTACAAATAACAAATAATGCATTTTGCAATACCAATTTAATTCGCTTCATAAAGTAACCTATCAGAAACTAATTTTGTGTTGTCAGAAGCACTTATTGGTAGCCAATATCCCAGCTCCCCTCGCTTCACTCGCTCCGGGTGGTGAGATCACAAGCCTAACCTAACTTTATTACGAGCATCACAATTACCCCATTTAACATTTTCACTGACAGTCTGTCAATTTACTGTTAACAGGTGCCACACAACACAATCACTTGACCTGCTCGCAAACTAGGATACCCTGTGCTATGGTAACCAGATAAGGATAAACATTAAACATTTACATACAGGCACATACATTGCTTTTGGCCTCACAATAGCCCACAATAGCTTTTGGCCCCACACCCTGTGTCGTGGGAACCAGAAACAGCGACGTCACAAAGATGTAAACATCCAAAACCTGCAGTTTTTTTTCCTCCCCAGCCGGGGATCGAACCCGGGACCTCTCGCATGGTAAGCAGATGCGCTAACCGCTACGCCACAGAGGTCGTCAAACATTGAAAAAAATCCAGACTACCCGGCCGGCGGCCTACAGTGAGAATCGAACCTTTTTGGCAGTTAAGCGTCTTAACGTCTCGACCAACGAGGCAGTCCCTTTTTTTGTTTTCCAACTTAGAACTTTTAACAGCAGATAGGATTGTTAATATACAAAATCAGAGGATAAATATGTCTAGTGTTCAACACATCCAAGAGTATATTTTTTTAAAGTTTGTAATTTAGGCTAAAACTGTTTTGAAAAGAATGAATGTGGAGTTTCTTTGTTAGTTTATTCTCCATGTAATCTATTAATTGTGAAACTAACAACTTTGACGTTCATAAAGTAAATATTCTATTTGTACTGTTAATAAAATATTTTAGTTTGAGTTTGAGTATTGTATGAGAATTCGGGAGTTACTAAGTTAGAGTCCGCAACGCCATTGCAATTTTTTTGGAGTTGACAGAATGTATTGGATAATTCTACTCGTTCCGGTTTCAAATCCATCGCTGGACTGCAAAGCAATTAATCGGCGAAACAGATAAAGGAATTGACAGAAAAAAAAAATACAAAACGTAGCGACCTTTCTCGAATGAAGTAATAAGCTGCGAATTTTCCACTTGAACGGAGAGCAATCGTAAAAAAAAGAATCGCCAATCCGGAAGGAGGACGACACCGATACAGTGACGAAGGCTTTCTATCTTTCATTATGTTCAGGCTCGTTCACACTAGCGATAGAACAAAACAATAAGGTTTTGTTGACATAGTTGAGAATTTTATGGGGCACTGTGTTAGGGGTCTACCAGACAGAGAGCGGTCACGCGGTCAAGCATTCTGCATTCGTGTTGTGCGTTTGAGCGTGCAATAGGCTAGTTTCCCAAAAAAATGTAATTAGTCCGTCTTTTAGATTATTCAAAAATAAGGGACACGTATTTTTTTATTTGTAAATTAGACCAAAAATGACTAAGATATAGCCCATTAAAGTTACGTGTGACGTCACGCCGTGCTGCATTTTGTAGCACTAAGTGACGTCACACGTAACTTCAATGGGCTATATCTTTGTTATTTTTTGTTTAATAGAAAAAAGAAAAAATACGTATCCAATATTTTTTTATAATCTAAAATACGGACTAAATAGAATTAAATTATTTTTACCCTGGAAACTACCCTGTTGCTCACGAACTCTGTTGTTGAACGGTCGACGCAGTATCACTAGTGTCACCATGATTTAGAAACAGCAGTGGACGCGCGAACGCGTGCGTTCCATTTGACCGACGCGGTCAGAATGCCTCCTGTGTGAGTATAACTATGTAACGTAGTATAGCACAAAAAACGCAAAACTGATCGCTTGAACGCTTGACCGCGTGACCGCTCTCTGTCTGGTAGATCCTTAAGGTTCTACAACAAGTTTCCCCAAGATATATTAGAGTTACCCCCGACGCGGTTTAAGAATGTGTTAAGCATACCTACTGTGCAAAAAAGCGATTATTTTACGAGACAAAGATATTTGGTATTAAAAAGTTGATTAATATTGAATGTATTCAGAGGAGAATGTTGCCTAGTGTTTAACACACACATGAGTAATAATTTTTAAGCTTGAAAGTTTGTTAATTAAGCTAAAACTGTTTTGAAAACAATATATGTGGAGTTTCTTTGTTAGTTTTTTCTCGACGCAATCTACTTATTGTAAAACTAACAACTTCGACGTTCATAAAGAAAACATTTTGTTTTTATTGTGACTAAAATATTTGAATTTGAAATAAGAAGTAAGCTGACTCAAATTTATAGGTACAGTACCTATAAATTCGAGTCTGTTACAAGTTTTCTGAGTTATTCATTACCTTAAGAAATCATATTAATAAATCGCTATATTCCTCCCGATGAGTGACAAAGCGAGTGTAGTTGCTTTTATCTGAGCAGCATTTTGCACTCAAAAGCGATCTAGAAAAAAAACACTTTATTAAACAATTTACACTTACAGTTGTAAAGAATAGTTTCTATTTCTGGTAGTGACTTTGATTATTTGTAGGGATAAGTATTATAATTTTAAAAAATTGCGGTGGACCACCCTTATCACTTAGGGTTATGAAAAATAAATAACAACCTATTCGTAAGCCTACCAAATATGCATACAAAATGTCATCAAAATCGATCAATCGATCGATTTTGATGACAATCGATCTGTTCCAGAGGAGTATGCGCACTAACGTAGTGATACGAGAATTTCATATAATAGAAGATTTTGAAGAGCCTTTCTTGGTCAACGTGGATGTAAACCATATAAACAGACCTTTACTACGAACGATTTAAAGGTAATTTCGATTTAATGAACCCTTCATTCGATGAACACTTTGATATGATACAAAGAGATTCATTTCGAAATGAGCTTCTCAGCTATGGAAATCAAATCAAGGGCTCATTCGCCGTGTCACTGGTCGACAAGAGATTTGACTGGAGAAAGGAGGATTTTATTTTTTAATCTTCGTGTCTTTTGTACTTTAAAGCAAAGGATTTTTTTCATTTTAGTTGCTAAGTCACTCGTGACTAGCGATTGTAATATTCACAATTTTTTGGCACCTGACGCTGCTGATCCTAGGACATTGTTTTTTAGCTGCTAACATTATACATTAGTGTATGTACACTGACATTCAACAAACAGAATGTAATTTATTAACGTTGAAATAAATTACTGATTTCTGATTTCTAGATGGAGTGGGCTTCTATCACTTAGATCTCTTCACCACTAGAATCTCCGTTTAACGCAGAATACGGTGGTGTTCATAACTCGATTCGGTCAAAAGTGTGGCGTAGCTCTCTTCACTAAGTAGACGATATGCACGCACGCCGGTTTTGGGTGCCTTTTATTAAGTAAGCAGACGTATTTACTTCAAACCAAATATGAGGACTTGGTCGAAATATGTCCACTTCTAAAAAGTCTAAGCACAAACCTAATATTTATTTTCCCAGTGTGACTTATGGCTAAATGAGACCTGGGGCCCGATTCTGTTAAAAATGCATTATAAAGATGACAGATACACGGTCGGGTCACGTGACGTGTTTTTTCATACCATTGACGGCTAGAAGGTTTCATTTGTGCGCGCGCGAAGATTTGAAGCGGCAATGAAACTGAATCGCCACGTTCATGCTGTTGTCATTGTACCACAATGCATTAGCAGAATCTAGGCCCTGCCCTTATAACAATTACGTAACTTTCCACTCTATCTGGTTAAGCATTTAGACAACTTGAAAGAGTCAAAATAAGGATGTTTAACCTCGTGAGGCCCAATGCCTTCAAGTGATCACAAAATCAATTGTTCTTTTCAAGGTCGGGCCTCACGAGGATATGTGACAGTTCGCAGTAGGAGTATGAGATACCTACTGGGAAAAAAGTTCCATAATGTAAGTGTGACCTAAGGTCGTGTGACATACCAGGAACAAAAGGGCTTACTCAGACAACTCCATATAGTTGAGTCTTACGTAATTGCACCCCTGGTGGCTGACAATGTGCCTCATAAGAAGGCTCAAAGTGGCCCAACGAGCAATGGAGAGAGCTATGTAAGGATTTTCACTGCGTGATCGAATGAGTTTTATCAGGAGTTACTGAAATAGCTCGACGAATGGGTAAGTTGATTAGGTTGACAGTGGGTGGATCGCATATCTCGGTGAATTGATGATCGTTGGGGCGTAAAAGTTCTTACCTGGCTATCGTACACACTGTGAGTAGGCCCCACAACAGGGTATGACGACCTATGATCCATTTGTCTATACTTGACATTTTTCTCAGACTTTACACGACAATAAATCAAAAACCTTCAGACAAAAAGCGTCAGACAACTCGATACCGTTTGCAAGTTTAGTACTAGCTAGCACTAAATTTGCAAACTGTTTCGAGCCCTCTACCGCTAAAGGTTTTTGATTTATTGTCGTTTAAAGTCTGAAAAAAATGTCAAGTATAGACAAATCGATCATAGTTACTGGTATGGAATCGCTGGATGCGGGCGACACATTACCCGGAACCTTGGAAAACCATGAGAGGCTTGTCTTGTTGTGGGCGTAAAATGCCTGCCCAATTAATATGATGATCATTGATGGGTAGCATGATTTCATCATCAAATAATAAAACCTAATTATTAGAAGAGCGATGGACAGAAGATCTCATCCAAATGGCAGGAAGACGCTGGATGCAAACCGCATCCAACCGGTCTTTTTGGAAATCTATAGAGGGGGGCCTATGTCCAGCAGTGGACTTCTTGTGGCTGAATGATGATGATGATTAGAAGGGCTGGTTTCATTTTATCAAAATAACATTTACATTTTGATATGATAACATCTAAGACATGAGGTTTTCTTTGTCCCCAGCTGGTATTCGAACCCGGGACCACTCGCATGGTACGCAAATGCGCTAACCTCTGCGCTAATAATAATTATAAAAATACCTGTATTTACATGCGAATAATCAATATAAATTAACATTAATTATAAAACTGATTATATACCTATTTCTTCATTTATAACTAAGAATCTTAATTATCAACAAATTCATTAAACATGCAATACCAACCCAAAATTTAACTTTATTAAACACTCTAGCAACAATTGCGGCTGCTGCCCGTTGCTGGTATAGATTTTTCTGTTTAGAACTCTAAGATTTTAAGTTTATATATGTATATGAACTCATGTGCTATGACAAATTATTTTATTCCACCCCTATGATTTTTAGCGATTCCTGAAATAAAGAGTTCATTTATTAGACATTTTATTGCAAAATTGGCACAATGAAAGAGAATACTAAGCCTCACAATGCAAACATACTCTTAGTTCTTTAAGTTTAAAGCTCTTAGTACCATTCCGACTACATAATGCACACGCTCTGATTCACTGTAGGTACCGTGTGCTTAGTGCGAGTTTTTTTAACTACTCGATCGCGTTAAAGTAAACGCATATTCTATAGGAGTGACAAAGCGCGCCACCTAGTTGTTTCTCTGTCACTCCTATACAAATTGCAAACGCTCTCGCTATCGAAAGTGAATGAAAAAACTCGCACTAAGGGCCCGGATAAGCTCTATTGTGAGGCAGTTCACATAAGTTGGCCTATCGTAACTGCCCTATCGTACCATATCATCGTTACAAGCTGCATGTGAACAATACAATAGACCGCTACTCCCTATATGAATTCGACTCGCATCAGACGTTTGAGGCTTAAACATAAAGATAAGATAAAGATAAAGAACTTTGTAAAACATGAGTGTGTAAAGATGAAGTTAGATGTTGAACAGCATGTTTTGCCTTACAAGGCGTACAAATGTTTGATTTGTTATATAAAAAAGATCAAAGGAAATGTCAAACTGAAATTGGTCAAGCATACAATTATATAAATAAGTCATTGAAATTAAACATCATTAAACCATTATGTCCCCACCGAGGGGCACGGGTCTCTTCCCTGAGGAAGGTATAGGCCATACTCCACCACGGGGGCCAAGTCCGGATTGGTGGAGGTGGAGGAAAGAATACTATATAAAAGAATAATAATAATCACAAATGTCAAAATATGTAATAATAATATAAAATTAAAGTCAAACAGACTAATAGGTTCACCGGTGATTAAAAATTGTGCAGAATATTAATGTCAATAGTCATGTAATCATTATTGTTTTTCGGTAAGAAAAAGCAATGTATAATAGCATTTGTCAATTAAGTTATGTTTGATTTGGAGTGCAGCTTCTTCTATTTCTAAGTATCTTAGCTCGGGTAGATTAAAAATGTTTTCCGAAAGTCTTCTTCCTCCTAAAAATTCTCTTAACTGAAACTAAATTGAGGCGAAAAAAATCTACTAAGTTTTATATTAGACCATAAAATTAGTTAACTAAGGATTTTTTTTGCAGTGGAGAAAAATTACGGAAAAAATGGGCTTGATAAATATCGTGAACCGCGTCAGTTAATTTCGTGACGTAAACTTACGAAATTGATTTGCACTTTGCACATATAACGAGACCTTAGGCACAAAGTGAGAAGAACCCGGGTTCGATTCCCAGTGCGGGCATGTACCTAATGATTTTGTTTATTTTGTAGCTAAATCATTTATCATATTTTCATATTTTCAGCTAATCATATTTTGTAGCAAAATAAGAACCAGTAATTTGTATAACCTCTTCCTAGTCTACATTTGGCGCTCGTGGCGTCGCTCACGTAACGCCGTAGATTATTGGCACTGTAAATCAGCCAGATTGGACACGCTCGCTAAACAATACATCACTGACAACGCGACGTTTTTAAGATAGGTGCCATTACTGTGTAAAGGGAATATACATTTTCGGCGAGAGATATTCGGGCCATGATATCGCGAGTTAACTCGGTGTGACAGGTATTGAGCTTAGATGAAAATAGTGCAGCGTTGACTACGAAACTGGCGGCTGGCAAGTTTTTATTTATAAACCAATTTCTCACACGCCTTTAGTATGACGTCGAAGAGCTTTTTACTGTTATAGTAGGTATAATAATAATACCTGATAAATAGTAATACTGAATCGCTCGTAGCCCTGGCTGCCTGAGTGATCTTAAACGATCACGAAGGTTAAGCAACATAGGGTGCATACAGTGCATGGATGGGTGACCGTCTATAACTTAACGCTAGTGGCATTTTTCCGAGCGGTTCCGTGCTTCGCAAGGCACGTTAAGTAGTTGGTGCCGGCTGCCGTCGATAGATGCGGGGGGCGGCTTGAAAGCTTCTGACCGTAAGACCAGTCACTAGTCTTACAAGCCTCCACCAATCCGGACTTGGCCCCCGTGTTGGAGTATGGCCAATACCTTCCTCAGGGAGGAGACCCGTGCCCCTCAGTGGAGACATAATGAGTTGATGATGATGATGAAATAGTAACAATAACTTTCACACAACACAATGACTTGACCAGGACCTCGATTCTGTTAATGCATTGTAATACGATGACAGTTTTACGGTAGGGCCACGTGACGTATTATTTTAAACCATTAACGCCTATATAGTTTGATACGTGTGCGCGCGTAGACTTGAAGCGGCAATGAAACTAAATCGCCATGTCCATGCAGTTGTCATTATACCTCAATGCATTAGCAGAATCCACGCCCTGGTCCCAAACTAGGATACCATGCGGTGTGGTAACCAGGCATGGACATTACAAACAGAATCTTTTGTATCAAATCTTGAACAGAGTGCGTATACTGAGTTTCGTCATTCACTTTCGATAGCGAGAGCGTTTGCGTTTTGCATAGGAGTGACAAAGCGCGCCATCTATTTGTCTCTTTGTCACTCCTATGCAAATCGCAAACGCTCTCACTATCGAGAGTGAATGAAAGAACTCAGTATAAGCACTCTGTGCTCCTTAAAGGATAAAATATTATTTTTCTCATACAAGATTTCACTCTCAGCCATAAAGATTTGTTTATTGGGCGATCCAAACATAATTACCCTATAGAGCGCCACATATTCATGGTTCACATATTGCCTTCTTGATCAGTAATGTAGTACTCAGTACTAATTAGATCTATAACGTATGATCAATGTTTCAAGCAAGTGTACTGGATAATTGTGTAGGTAATTAACGCGATTAGTGCTTTTCTAGGTTTTACTCATTAATCGCGTCAATTACCTACACAGTTTGCTAATTCGCGGCTAATTAAAACGTGTTAAATGCTGGGAATTTTTTTAGGACCGTGAAACCAACTATAAAAAATATGACGGAATATTTTCTTACATAGCCTCTTTTGTGAATTTTTGCCGGGATGGTGCAAGGTAGCTGGAGACAGAGAGAGATGGAAAGCTGGAGGGGAGCCCTTTGCTTAGCAGTGGATACGAAAGTGGTCATCATCATTATCATCAACCCATGTCCCCACCGAGAGGCACAGGTCTCTGGCCTGAGGAAGGTCTAGGCCATACTCCACCGCGGGGGCCTAGTTCGGATTGGTGGAGGCTTGTAAAAGTGGCTGGTCTAACTGTCAGAAGTTTCTCAAGCCGCTCTAAAATTATTAATGAAATTGTAATTCTTTTAAATTATTTGACATCTAGTAATGTATTCACGCTTAATCTACCTAGAGAAACATTAATATTTGTATGCCGCACGAGGCAAAATATGGCGGACGACAATAATAATTATACCAACAGCATGTTACACCCATATTTGACAAATAAAGATATTGTATTGTATTGTAAGGCCTCTGACTTGGCTTAACGA
This sequence comes from Yponomeuta plumbellus, assembly GCA_947310845.1. Classification (NCBI taxonomy): domain Eukaryota; kingdom Metazoa; phylum Arthropoda; class Insecta; order Lepidoptera; family Yponomeutidae; genus Yponomeuta; species Yponomeuta plumbellus. The sequence continues at coordinate 17,195,332 of OX371194.1, forward strand.
CTGCCATCTATCGACGACACATAAAAGAGGTATGACGGAATACTGAGCAAAATTTATTCAAAGTTGTAACAATAGGGAATGGATGAAATATCAGAAGTGCTTGATATTTTTTTTTGTGATAGGAATAACCTTCCTTAACGCGGGAAAAAAGTATAATTTTTTTTGGCCCCGTAGTTAATTTTTAAATACACTTAATATTTTTCCATTCGTCGTTCTGGGCTTAGTACGGCATATCAGACATATTCCTTAGTCCGCTACGTATGAAAAAAAATCCACCTTGAAAAGCTGTCAATGCCACCATTGATTTTTTTTTAATACGTAGCGGACCAAGGAATATGTCTGTTAAGCCGTACTGAGCCCAGAACGACGAATGGAAAAATATTAAGTGTATTTAAAAATTAACTACGGGGCCAAAAAAAATTATACTTTTTTCCCGCGTTAAGGAAGGTTATTCCTATCACAAAAAAAAATATCAAGCACTTCTGATATTTTCATCCATTCCCTATTGTTACAACTTGGGAACGTGAGAACTACGAATGGAAAAATATTAAGATTATTTAAAAATTAACTACGAAGCCAAAAAAATTGAAACTTTTTTCTCGCGTTAAGGAAGGTTATTCCTATCACCGAAAAAAATATCAAGCACTTCTGATATTTTCATCCATTCCCTATTGTACAGGATTCTGTTAATGCATTGTGGTACAATGACAACTTTACTGCGTGAATGTGGCGATTTAGTTACATTGCCGCTTCAAGTCTACGCGCGCACACATATCAAACAAACTAGGCGTCAATGGTATGGAATTGTACTATAATGCACTAACAGAATCTAGCCAGAGGTTGTGCACCTCTAAGGCCCGCTTGCACCACCTACTAAAATCCATTTAACCCCCAATTAAACAGAATTTGGACAGTTTTATTTTATTTTATTTTATTTCGCCATACTTTATCTGTCAAAATTCTATTTAACGTAAAGTTAAATGAATTTCAGCGGTGGTGCAAGCCAGCCTAAATGTGTCAAATTAAAATGCAAAACCTATGCGCCACTGTTACCCAAGGTTTGTCAGTGAAACATGATCGAACTCTGACCCAAGAGAAACTAGTAAAATACAAATAAATAAACATATTGATATTGGAAAAGCTTATCATATAACGTAGGGAACATTTTGTTACTGTATAAACAACTTCTCCAATAAAATACAGGAATGTTTTATTGGCATGTTGTTCTGGGTTTTATTTGAGATTCTAACATAAAAGGATACCTATCGCTCTTTGATCTAGACTCGCGACAGCGAGTCCAGCCAAGTTCGAGAAAAAAGGAACTGGCGACGCAGCAGCCGTGTGTAATATGACAGGAATCACTTCGAGCTACTTTTGACCCCTTCACAACTCTTCAACTATTTAACCTACGTTTATGAAATTTGGCACATTTCTTAAAGTCTATTAGCTTGCCTAGAATCCAAAGTTTCATCAATGTTGCTCAAACAGTATAGATATATTAACGTTTAAAAACCGGCATTTTTATGACTGACTGACTGACTCACTTATAGATAAAAAACCTAACCCACTTCTAGATGACCTAGAAACTTGATATTTGGCATCAAGGTAGACTATTAGGCACGTACAAAAGAAAAAATCTAAAAACTGAAAATTATTGATATTAATATCTGCATAGTATTTAGTTCCAAATTCTGCCAATAGATGGCGCTTTTTAATTCTATATCGCGGTATGGTTTTGTCTCAACCGATTCTATACAGTGTGATTTTTTCACCAGTACAATAAATTTCACCATATCATTGGTATCGATAATAAATTACATTTATCAAATAAAATTACCATATACATTTTTTCATTTTTATTAATTTATCCTTCATCCAATTTGTAACTCATGGGCAATCGCGGTGCGAGACAGAGGGTGGCGGGGTGGGGTGAGTGAGCGGCGGGCTGGCCGGCGCACGAGTTCAGTGAGCCGCTAGCCGAGCCGGTCAGTCCGCACGCATTGACCTAGGTGAGTGCACGTGCGCCGTTTCCGCACTTCCTGCAGTCGAAAATTACGCGCGCACGATGTTTACAAACCGCGAGTATTACGAAATGGTTCGTAGTTACTTCCTCAGTGGGGAAAATACAGTGCAGCTCGGCGGGTATACGGTGAAGAAAGTTTGCCCCGCCTGATAAATGCCGGTTTTATTGAACCTCAAATACTCAACACCAGGACATTCATGAGAGTGACGCAGCATTTGCTAGACTACGGACAGTTCACTGCACCAGCGCACGCTCAAGGCCGAGGAGGGAGACCTCCCTTGGCCGTGGAGATCGAGGAACAGATATTCGCGTTCTTCGAGGAAGACCCCAGAAGGAGCACCAACGACGCGGTACGTACGGCGCACTTCGGCGTTAGCCAGTACGTGGTGTGAAAATTCATACCACTACCAACCAGTGCAAGCATTCCACGCCGGTGACGGTCCTAAGCCCGTGCAAGTATGAAGGAAGAATTGAAATCAAGTAAGATTTTTTTTGCTACGTCATACATAAGTCATACCTACTGGCTGCGCCGCCGCCGCCGCTTCTTTTCCTTCCCGCAAGCCGCGCACAGTTGCCAGTTCGTGCGGTTAGTTGTACTCATGCGTAATGAGTCCATATTTCTTTAAGATTTGCGGATAAGTTCAGACATTGGTATTTTTGTTTTTTTGTGCCAACGGGGTAGTAAGTTTGGACTTAGTATTACGTATGTTGATTTATTGTACCGGTGAAAATACCACCCTGTATAATATCTGTAAACAACTATCTGTATAAGTCGTATGTTCGTAACCGATTTATAACCCATCGGTTATCGGTTCCTTGGCAATAACGATGTATTTATTAGTGATCAATACCAATAATCTCTGTACAAAAAGCAGTGATATCCCATCAAAAACATAAATGTAAATGAGAGCCAAGTTCAATATTAAGAAAAGACGTCGTTATCGACTTCGCCAACAAAAGAATTGAGATCTATATGGGTGCTGCCAAGTTCTCTGAATAAAATCATGAAATTTTAGTAACAAGATCACTAGAGATGTAAATTGTTATTCAAGCTTAAGATTTGAGTTGGCTAGTTTTAACGTACAGGCTAAATAATGTTTATTTATCGAACTCTACTTCGTTTAGTCATACGGAGGTTAGTGTACTTTCTGTTTGTATTGTACTTATGCTGTTAGGTTGATATAATACCTATGTGACTTTTCTGAAATTTGGTTTGTTGGTTAAAACTAGCAGTCAAATCTTGAGCTTGAATTACAATTTACATCACAGTGATCTTGTAACTAAAATTTCATGATTTTCTTCAGAGAACTTGGCAGCACCCATGTAGATCTCAATTCTTTTGTCGGCGAAGTCGATAACGACGTCTGTTCTTAATATTGAACTTTGCTCTCATTCACTTTTATGTTTTTGACGGGATAAAGTTCACTCGAGTTCACGGAGGCTTATAAGAAGTATGTGACATGATTTCTTATATTTAATTTTGCTTAAGATGTTTTCACACCTGTAATACGAGTAGCTTTGAACTATTACTATATGAAGAACCGAAACAAAACAAAGTCAAACGAAAGTCGTCAACATAGCCCACTGGATGAGTAAGTTGAAGTGGCAGTGGGCGGGGCACATAGCACGAAGAACTGATGGCCGATGGGGCCGAAAGGTTCTTGAATGGAGACCTCACATCGGCAAGCGCAGCGTAGGACGACCAGCCACAAGATGGACAGACGATCTCATCCAAGTGGCAGGGAGACGGTGGGTGGTCTTTTTGGAGATCCATGGAGGAGGCCTATGTCCAGCAGTGGACTTCTTGGGGCTGAATGATGATGATGATGATAATATGAAAACAAACTAAATGAAGGAAAAAAGGTGCCTTGGCTAACGAGTAATTAACATACTTACATAAGCTCACGCCCGTATCCCAGAGGGGTAAGCAGAGACAGGGACTGCCACTTGCCATGGTTTCAGATACTTTTTATCTTACTTGGCTCAGCGACCCGAAGTGGGTCTTGGCCTCCGACACAAGAAGTCGCCACTTGTCTCTGTCCTGCGCGGTCTCCTGCCAGTCACTGGCCTGTAGCTCACGCAGGTCTTTGGCTACTTCGTCCCTCCAACGATGTCTGGGGCGGCCCACCGGCCCACCGGCCCACTGGCCCATTGTTTAACTTGCCCTTTACTAATACACCGTATTTGGTCGATTTGGTATGTCCGCGTACGTCCTCGAGTATGGCGCTCTCCAGGCACTAAGAGCCTTCTCTTAGCATGCGGGGCTCTGCCGGGATGGGTAAACTTTCCTTAGCTACTCTTGGTAATAAGGCTGATTTTAGAGTCACGCTGACCACGAGCTGACCGTCAGCGCTGATAGACAAAAATATGGCTGCTCTGTACGGTCGGCGTTGTTCTAAAACGCTCCTTAGGACGTAGTACATATTGGTCGACACCGCACTTAGTTTATATGAAATATCTTCGGTCTTTTTGGACGTTACCCCCCGTGCGTCTCAGTACCTTCCGCATTTCTCTGGTGTGCGTTGCTCCTGCATAGCGACAGCCGTGCTGCCAGTGTCGAGCCTACGCCGTCTCACAGACGTCAAGTCAGTGCTAATGTATTTTTTTACATAGATAATTACATAGTATGTGAAGGACGTCACATCAGTAGTAACGATATAATTATCATGTTTATTTTTTAGAATGTCTCATGAGGAACATCCGAGACCCGGTAAGAGAAGAAGAATTATTAGCCAACAAGAGCTACCACGAGTCTTAAACAGAAAGTGACGAAGATTGCAGTGATTTCGACAAAAATTTAGATGATGCTGACTTGTTTTGCATAGTGAGCATAAAAGTGAAACTGAGCAGTCTGGGGTGAAAAAAATTGTGCCATATTATGTCCCAGCCGTCTAAAAAGACGAACTAGATTCTCTTGTCCCTCTTGTAATGTACCAATGTGCCTCAAATGGTAAGCCAATATGTGATGAATGCAAACGTAATCATTTTGAATAGCTGATGTTTGCATGTTGTAATTTTTTTAATTTTTTGTTCTAGATAAAAACTGTTGATAACGTTTGGTTAAGCAGTTCATAGATAGAGATAAAAACGTTTTTGTTTATTTTCAATAACTTATTTTACATTGCACGAGAGCCCATTTTATGTCCCTTGTAATTATAAGCAAAAGTGCCATGCCCAAATAAAGACTGATATAAAACTATAAAACTGTGTTTGTTTTTCTTTTTATTTAATAAATATTATAAAGAATAAATGTACTTTGCATCCATTAACCAAATTTTTCGTTTGTGCATACTGTTGATTTAGTTTTGTTAAATTTTATATTACGTCATTTAGACACCACCTCACCAGATATGTCCTACGAGGACCAGGTCACCAGTCAAAGGTCGACTTTAGCCAACGATTATATGAAAAACGTTTATTTTCCACCTTATGCACATCAAAAACAACAGACTACAGACCATTAATACTATAAACAAAACGCCGTATAGTGACAGTTCATTCAATAGCAGTTACACAGGTAAGAGCGCTTCATACAAAATTCGATTCGAAGGGCGACTTAAGTGGCATTAAATTTTAGAAGTAGTGCAAGTCGGCCTTGGACTGTTTAATTTGAAGCTACGCTTACAAAGTGAGGAAACAAAGTTTGTAAACTTTATTCCGGATACACTCACAAATTTTTTTGTCGAAAGAGTCCGATCAAGTCGGAGACGAGCAACCGACGTCGACAGCTCCGCTAGGGTAGTTTTCAGGGTACAAATAATTAAATTCTATTAAGTACGTATTTTAGATAACAAAAAAATATTGGACACGTATTTTTTCTTTTTTCGATTAAACAAAAAATAGAATAGAATAGAATAGAATAATCTTTATTTGGCACATAAAATTACAAAAAATGTATAAACTTAACATATTAACAATTATTATATGCATATGTGCCAAAAAGGTCTCCGCTCAGCTTTATGCCATGGTTGGGCCATGGCGCTGATTTGCAGCGGATGCCTTACACTTACAAATACTTATAAATACTTACAAATAAAATAACAAAGATATAGCCCATTAAAGTTACGTGTGACGTCACTCAGTGCTAAAAAATGCATCACGGGGTGACGTCACACGTAACTTTAATGGGCTATATCTTTGTCATTTTTGGTCTAATTTACAAATAAAAAAATACGTGTCCCTTATTTTTGAATAATCTAAAAGACGGACTAATTACATTTTTTAGGGCAACTAGCCCAAATCAGAGCGAAACCTGGTCGGACTCTTAAGTGTCACGCTCGGAAGATAGTTTATTCGGAATAATGTTAATAATGTCATAATCATCATCAACCCATTACGTCCCCACCGAGGGGCTCGGGTCTCTTCCCTGAGGAAGGTATACGCCATACTCCACCATGGGGGCCAATCCGGATTCAATAATGTAGTAGTTACAAAAGTTTTAGTTCAAAAATAAAATTTAGTGTTGTTCGGTACAGGCGCGTAGCTACTGATTTGTTTACATCCCAACTTGGTAGTCCCATAAACTATAACAAAAACAATTACATGTCCGGGCCGACTGCTCAACTTATCACCGACGGACTATACGGACCTTACAGATTTGCCCCTTTTGTGCCGCGTACAGTTCACGGGCAAGCAACAATAGTGTGTTAGCTTTTAGAATATACCTACCTCGGGCTCTAGAGTAGCTCTTCTGTTTTCGCCGAAAGCACACGAGTGTAATACTACGTCCTGCTCTGAATAAAACTTATTAGTTCCGATATTTCTATTACACGAATATATCCGATTCTATCCGATAGTAGCCAAGGTATATTCTGAAAGCTAACAGACTGTATTTTATAATGCAACGCAATGCATGCAAACAACTGCGCGCATCTACATTGCATGTTGAATTACATGTTCTGTTGAAAATACCTGTACGCGGCTTACAGGAAAAACCAGCCAAGTGCGAGTCGCACTCGCGAAGGGTTCCGTACCATCATTTAAACAACATTTGAATATTTCAAGCGTTTACCTTTTGCCGTTCTTTATAATAATATCTAGCATAAGAAAAAACACTTTTACTGTGTGGGGCTCCCACAACGAAAGTGTTCCTTCCTCTTTATAAATATTTATTTTATTTGGAACGTGAAGGTTATAAAACTTTAAAGGAAGGACCTTTATAACGCCTTTAAAATATATTAGGGAGACAATGATTTATGGCGATGAACGGTCGTCAAATGAAACGTTTTCAACTTTTTATGGTCGCCAAGAGAAAAGATTTCATCATCAATACATTATGTCCCCACCGAGGGGCACGGGTCTCTTCTCTGAGGTAGGTATAGGCCATACTCCACCACGGGGGCCAAGTCCGGATTGGTGGAGGCTTGTAAGACTAGTGGCTGGTCTTACTGTCAGAAGTTTTCAAGCCGCCCTAAGGCCTCTGACTTGGCTTAACGACTGCCATCTATCGACGGCAGCCCGCACCAACTGCTTAACGTAGGTACCTTGCGAAGCACGGAATCGCTCGGAAAAAATTCCACTAGCGTTAGTCACAGACGGTGACCCATCCATGGACTGAACGTCCCGTAAGTTGCTTAACCTTAGTGATCGTTTAAGATCACTCAGGCAGCCCAGGCTACGAGCGATTCGCGAGCGAAGAAAAAGATTTACTTCTAGATATATAAAGATATCTAGCAAAAATATAAATATTTTTATCGTGTGGGAGCCCCTTTTATTTGGAAGGTGAATATAACCTGTAAAACGCCTATATAGAACATTAGGAAAACAATTATTCGGTAAACGGTCGCCAAATGAATTCACCGTATGAGTTAGTCTAGTTTGCGTACCCGCCTAAACAGCACCTGCACAAATAGCACCTGGCCTAGTCCATCCCAAATCCTTGAGAAATAAAATCAGGTACCTAAATTAATATGATTTTAGCGTCGTAAGAATCAGAGAAATATTAAAAAAATTGCAAGTTTGGTCAAGTTTTAAGTTAGCGGAAAGTGTGTCAAAATTAGCTTGCAGAAGGTTTAAATGTTTAGTGACGACTATTTAGTGGATTTTGTGCATGTTTATAGTTTTTAGGAATATTTGTATTGAATTGCATTGAATATGAAATAAATATGTCTTTTTAATGAAACATATGCATTGAAGTAAATAAAAACGCGTAGTAAAATAGCCATTTCCAGGCTTTTTGTGCGTTATTTGTAGTGTTAAGTAATTTGAAACGTGACGATTCGAATATTCACAGCTTAGCTCCAACAAAGGGCAATGTTTGACTCGATCGCGGGCCAATTTTTAAGGGCTATCGAGGCCTACGAAAGGGCCGCCAATTGTTACCGAACTTACGACCACGGGCAGAATAATGAACACCGCTAAATATATAAATATATATATATCGCACCGACTACGCGAGCGGAATACTGCTACTTTTGTACCAGACTATAATGAAGGAAAGTAAGTTGGAAAGGTGTCTAGTCTTCTTTTAATACATGAAGCTAAAAAAGGTTATCAAAGATCTAAGCTGGGAATATAATTGTGATATCAGTTTGGAAATCAAAATCAGTTAGGTGTCATTTAATATCTTCTAAGACTCACTTAAAATAAAGATTACTTTATTTTTAGGGTTCCGTACCCAATCATCATCATCAACCCATTATATCCCCACCGAGCGGCACGGGTCTCTTCCCTGAGGAAGGTATAGGGCCTATACTATAGTCCATACTCTACCACGGGGGCCAAGTCTGGATTAGTGGCGGTTCCATACCCAAACTGACGGGTAAAACGGACTATTACCAATCCTTGCTATTATTGAGATTCCACTGTTCGTCCGTCCGTCCGTCCGTCTGTCACCAAGCTGTATATCATCAACTGTGATAGTTAGACTGTTGAAATTTTCACAGACGATGTACATAATATTTCTGTTGCTGATATAACAACACACGATTTTTTTGTCGTTTTTAGGACACGTGTACACGAGCACGGTTTTTACCCGGCACGGCGCTGGACCGGCGCCTTACATATAAGCTGGTGTGAGCCAGCTAGCGACGGTTTCATGTACAGACTTTCATAGTGCTTCATACATAACTGGCATCGGCCTGTAGAAACCATGCTCATGTCCACGCACCCTTAGAGATAATGGTACGGAACCCTTCGTGCGTTAGTCCGACTAGTACTTGTCAGGTTTCTCATTTATAGTAGTTATTTACAAGAAATCTTATTGTACATACATAATACTATCAGCTTCTAAAGGCGTAGTTGTAAGGTCACATTTCAAATTCTAATCAAAATATTTTTATTCACAATTAAAACAAAATATTCACTTTTGGAACACCAAAGTTGTTGGTTTCACAATTAATACATTATGTGGAGATTAATTAAGAAACTCCTCATTTATCCTTTCCAAAAAAGTTTTAGCTTTTCAAACACTTTCAAACTTAAAAATTATGAACACTAGACACAAAAATGGACAAGACGTCAATACTTCTTGTCCACTTTTGTGTCTTTTCACTAAGTAAGTACTCAACTGTAGGGCTGCTCGTCAAATTTCTCAGAAAAGAGCGTGACAGAACGTTAGTTTAATATTTACTTAGTGAAAATTCTCAACTCAGAAACCGGCCCTGAGACGCTCTGAAATTGTAAAAACGCTCCTGCAATTTTGAATTTGTCTTTGCAGACGTGTGTGTGACTGTAGAGAAACTGTGTGTAAAAAAACCTGCTAAATGCATGTTTGGCCACGCAAATTGTAAGGTTTCCTATAAAGAGAGGGTTTCATTTGGTTTACTGAACTAATATGTACATTGCTAATATCTTTCCATTAGCGCTTTCTAGTACGGAACCCGAAAAATGAGCCAAATGTACCTATTTCATTTGTGGAGGTGGCATTGATTCTTTACAAGTAACTATGAAAACTAAGCAGCAAAAATTACCATAACTGTTATTTGAACAACAATGCGTCATGATTCTTGTACCATCAACTATAAGTCCGTGGCCCACGGAAGGGAATAGTCAAACATTATATAAGAGTACCTACCACGAGTTGGCGCCATTTTAGGGCCGAAACACAATGAGCTTGTTTAGCGCGTCTCAAATTACGTTGCGTTACTAATTTAGTCATCATCATGATCAATCCATTATATCACCACCGAGGGGCACGGGTCTCTTCCCTGAGGAAGGGTTAGGCCAAAATCCACCACGGGGGCCAAGTCCGGATTGGTGGAGGTTTGTAAGACTAGTGGCTGGTACCTATTACTATCCGAAGTTTTCAAGCCGTCCTAAGGCATCTGACTTGGCTTAGCGACTGCCATCTATCGACGGCAGCCGGCACCAACTGCTTAACGTGATCGTGATATAAGACTTTTAGCAAAATACATTATAGAGTACAGTATTTATGACAGTGAAATTTTATTGTTAGTTACCTGCTTGATTGTATTCGGGCGATGTGATATGTTTAATTTACATTATAGAGTTAAGTATTTATGATGATTTATGACAGTGAAATTTTATTGTTAGTTACCTACTTGATTTTAATCGGGCGATGTGATAATTTTTAATTTAAATTATAGAGTACAGTATTTATGATGAATTATGACAGTGAAATAATGTATCTAACTAAATAAAAATTAAAAAGAAAATACAGTGTGTAACAATGATTTTATCATGTTGCTTCTAGAGCCTTATCAAGAACAAAATAATTTTAATTTAAAACCCTTTCAAAGCCAAGGTAGGTAGATTAAGATAAAAAAATTTTTTACTTTGCGTTTTTTGTATTTCAAGTGTGCACACTTGAAAATAAAAATGCAAAATATTTACAAAGGTAGGTGCTTTGTTAATAATTAAACTTCATCTACAACTCATGGTTTGGACAAAGACCCGGTCCGTGATTTAGGCGGGCATTATGCGAAAGCCCCAGTGAAATATAGATGGGCAGTGTACCGATATTATCGATACAAGAACATTAATCATCTCGCCAACACTGCCTTCGGTAGTCCGTGGATTAGGAACTTTTGCACCCCACTTAATAATATTGAAATACATTTATTTGTGCAAACGGCGAAGCATTAGGTGCCGTTAGTTTGGGAAGATGGTGAGGGAAAATGAAGTGGTAATGTTATGATAGATTACTAACGCCCCGTTTCTCAACTGTCGACTTTGACAAAAGTCAAAAAGATTAATCTGTAGAATATTTGGTGGGCCGATCGGCTCTCCTTCATCATCATCATCAACCCCCATGTCCTCACCGAGGGGCGCGGTGGGTCTCTTCCCTAAGGAAGGTATAGGCCATACTCCACCACGGGGCCCAAGTCCGGATTGGTGGAGGCTCTCCATAACAAGCGATAAAATTAGGTGCAATTCAGATCGCACGGCGCTAAAAAAGCTACAGTTATATTCACCTACTGTTACTGCTCGCTCGTGCGTGAGTCGTGCGTGCGTGAGTCCCTACTTATCAGCCACTCTGGAGTGGCCGCCGCATGTACTTACGCGTTCGATATCGATACGCGGAGTGCGACAAGCCTGGTTACGTTGTCAATAAAGGACCTCAATTGTTTCGCCATTTTTGTCTTTTTCTGTTTATGGCTTAGGACAGAGACACTTACCTAAACCCTATTTACTGAAGCGAACGAGGAAGTGTCAACATGTCAAAAATTTGGTTTTTCAATATGCCACATTTATAACACTGCATAATATTTACCAAAGTTATACAAAACGATATGGCTAAAAAATGCCAATAAGCAATAAACACAATAACACTGTTATTACCTGATTTATACCTCACTCGCAGTTTATTTAACTAAATATTTTATTTTATCATGAAAATACCATTTGCTTAAGAGATCTATGCCCCAAAAATACCTAACATTTCAGTGGTCCTCAAAAAAAAGCGATCCTACTGCTGCCAAACATGTTCGCAACAAGCAAAAATGTAGGACTTTTGTTTAAAGGCCGATTATGATCGATTATTTTATGCTAATGCGCTACGCAAAGTGTAGGAAGAAGTATGGAGAGCTGACTACGAACCTCTTTTTTAATTAAAGGAAAAAAAAAGTAAGATAGTCACCCCGACGCCATATTTACTTAGGATTGACGTGGTTGATGCGAGTGCAACTTCTCTAAATTATTTTATTTTCTTTAGTGTTTGTCTTGTCTTGTTTGGTTGTCTGTCTGTTTTCCCTAAACAGTACCTACCTAAACCTATGTGGGTATACGAGGCAAGCAAAGCTGCGTGCATGAGCTATTTTGAGTGACATATAAGTTTGAGAGATGCTGTGTCTTTGTTTACCTTTATTCGTTCGCTTCAGTAAATATACTATAGTTACCGAAAGCTAAAATTTTTCAAAGATGTGTAAATCATACCGTTAAAAATATGTCGCAGTTGTTTCTTGCCATCTTATTTTTTGGATAGTTAGCGTTTTTAAGAAAACGTGGTTAGCGGTAGACAGACTTGTGTACGTATGTGATGCGCGTTATTTACGAATGCAATATCTCACAATTATGACACATCATATAGAATACCACACTATACTCGACACTATATAGATGGTCGTCACACAGTGATCAAGCTCATAGTCTCTCTTTGAGAGAAGGCTTGTGCAAAAAAGTAAACTGATCAGTAAAAAAAGTTGAGGAACACAAGTTGCTGTAGACGTTACAGGAATTGCGCACTCAGTGTGGTGTATTATACTGCTTTGTTAAATCTCTCCTCGTAGCTCTCCGATGCGCTCGTAGCCCCGGCCGCCTGAGTGATCTTAAACGATCACGAAGGTTAAACAACATAGGGCGCGTTCAGGGCATGGATGGGTGACCGTTCTATGACTAACGCTACTGGCATTTTTCCGAGCGGTTAGCGTTACGTTAAGCAGTTGGTGCCGGCTACCGTCGATAGATGGCAGTCGCTAAGCCAAGTCAGAGGCCTTAGAGCGGCTTGAAAACTTCTGACAGTAAGACCAGCCATTAGTCTTACAAGCTCCACCAATCCGAACTTGCCCCCGTGGTGGAGTATGGCCTATACCTACCTTCCTCAGGAAAGAGAGCGGTGCCTCTCGGAGGGGACAAAATGGTTTGATGATGGTGTTAAATCTCCACCTTCAAACTTTGACAATAATCATTATATATGTAACACTCACGCTCACATTCAAACGGTCAAGTAATCCTGTCAAGGGTTTTCAAAGGGTGAAAGTGGGTTACAAAAGGTCTGATAAGGCATCACAATGATAAATCGTAGCTATCTTAGAGATTACGCAAATGTTATTGGACTACGTACCGCATGTGGCTTTGAAGTTAATTTATGTTGAACCCTTATTTATGAAGCAGATGGGTAGACGAAGTTATATTATGCTTTGTAGTTTCTACATTAGGGCTTAGCAAAATAAAGATGTGGAAACAAGGTTAGAAAACATGTTAAAATCTAAAACTGACTCGTCATTCCGAATCCCCATACCATCGGATTGAGTGAAGATTTTTTTAGATTGGAAAGATGAGGTGGTTCGTTGTACTTCTCAACTTACGACTCATAGACCTGAGTTATAAATTGTGTACCAATTAAAATGTTTTTCTTGGCACTTTTCACGAAGCAAATTTTCAATATGCCTACTTGTAAAACTGTGAGATGAAAGAGATGAGATAAAAATGTTTATTTAGTACCATAAAATAAGTCTTAAGATAGTCCAAATAATCTGTTAATCAGAGTGCTAAAATTACGAGTTAGTTTACTTACATTATATGCAACTCTGACGGCTATGCTAGGTAAAATAACCTGTGATACAGACATCAATTTTTCTCATTTGTAACAAAAATACAATTAAAGACGGTCCTGTGTGTTAAAAACAGAGTAAGTAGTTACAATCAAGAAAAAAATTGAACATGTAGTGACTAACGTTAGAATTACAGCGAATCGCAAAAGTTTATTTATATCTAGTGCTGCATAGGGGATTACGAGTATTCTGACTGTCTGTTGCCATTTTTTTTATGTAGGCTCTAGTGTTTTTGTCTGACTGCTGGGCAAAGGCCTCCCCCAGGTTCAGTTCAGAGTTAAAAAAAAAAAGTCAAAATAAAAATAAAAAAAACTTTTTTTTTAATTTAAAATTTTTACTTATTTTTTTTTAACTCTGGACTGAACTTATACGATTAATCAATCAGCTCGTATTTTCCACCTTGAACTCACCTCTTCCTTACACATATAAATTCTTTCATTTTCTCAGCCATCCTCATGCTACTAACAAAGGCTGCCGCCAGCGAACTAGTTGTAGCATACTAGCGTGCCTTGCGATGCGTTTGGCTGTACGTGGTCTCCATTCCAAACCCATTATACCCCTTTGGCTAGGAAATCTGCAGCGGATGTGAACAACCAACCACCAAACGAATGTCGATGTCGATGATTGCTTACACTGCTTGCTTGGTAAATCGTCTCTTATCCGATGTGAACAATCAAAGAGACGGGTATAACCGTATAACCCGTTCCACAGAACGCTGAGCGATTTTTAATTGGTGGACTAGTCCTACATTCGTTCATAATTCGGCTCGAAATGTGTCATGAATGTAAATAAAATATATAAGAAACAAGGGCGGAAGAAACTAAGTAGAATTGATACACGTGGATGACTCATTCCCGCATCAAAGATTCACTGGTTAGATCATTTAGTCAACAGTTAATCAGTATCTAATATGTGAGAAGAAGGGAGGTGAGATACACCACAGGCGGACATAATTAGTTTATAGTATTTCAGTAATTATTTCAGTAATTCATAGTATTTCAGTAAAATATCAAAACAAATGAGCTTTCGGGCCCCATCCATATTAGCGGCTATCGGCAGCCTGTAAATCGTCACAAGCCGACTGACGCCGCAACCGTCATTAGGCACGTCAGCCGGCGATAGTGCCGAGCCTCGTAATATATCGTAATCCTATAGGCAAACCATGGATTGTCGACGATCTAGCTGACGTGCTTGTCTGAGCCCCAGTTTCAGGTGTACAATTTATTTATTTATTTTGCGTATAGTAGGTATGCAGCTTTCAGTAGAATCGCTCGTAGCCCCGGTCGCTTGAGTGATCTTAAATGTCAAAGACAAACTGCCTAGTTGGTCGAGCCGTCGAGGCGCTTAGCTACCAAGAAAGAGGTCATAGGATCTATTCCCACTGGGGGTCGCCGTACGTTTGTACAAAGGCCAAAGTCTGGCTGTTTCTCGATTTTTGTCATGTCCTTGCCTGTTACCATAACACAGCGTACCTTAGTTTGGGCCAGGTCAAGTAATTGTTTTGTATGGAAGTTATTATTGTTGTTTTTAAATCCTGAAGAAAATGACAGTACCTAATACAGATAACATCATACTAAGAGTAGCGTAGATAATCTACGCTGCTCGTAGTTTACCCCGCAGTGGAGACCGGGCTATTCGCTGCAGCTCGTCCCATTTGTTACTGGTGACATTATCATTGTGGACCACTGGCCTCATATTCGGCCGTCATTTGTCAACTGGCCCACGTCGACGGCTCAGCAATCCCTATCACAGAATTGACAACACGAAAATACACACTTACGCAGGATGTTAAGAATGTTAACTTTGCGTCAGCTTAAATGTCTAGGCAAACTTGTATACCAACTGTTTAAGAAGACTCCAAAGAATATAGTGCAGATGCCCTATTTGTAAGTGTAACTTTGGTGCAATTTTAAAAGATCTCGTATGTTTGTTAGGTTTTTTGTTGCTTATTTATAAATTTACACTGTTATTACGTACGTGTCATTACCATACAATTTGAAATTTTGTTTAATTTTATTCGAAACATTTTTTTTTTATGATTTTTATCGTATTTAATGTATGTATGTAATTTTATGTATTTTTGTTGTAGTAATTGTATATCCAGCATTGTCTGTAAGCAGATATACAAAAATAAATAGAAAATCCTGGTTGCTACGGCACGAGACGTCCTGGAAGTCTAGGCATCTGTAACGCAAGGGCGGGGTTCTGCAAATCACATTTGTGATTGAGGCGTTGAATAATTTAGACTTAAGTAGGTAATTCCTCTGCTAGAAATAGTATTTTTGATTAATGTAATAGACTTGTGGCCTTAGGGCCGATTTCTGAATTGAGAATATCGCTAAGTAACCACTTAACTCTCGTGCTATCTCGTCAAATTTCTCAGAAAAGAGCGTGACAGAACGTTACTTAAGTATTTACTTACGTGAAATTCTCAATTCAGAAATCGGCCCTTAGAGGCGTGAAGTAAATTTAAATCTTGAATTGAATATTTTGAACCCTTAATCGAGTAAGATCGGTAATCCTGTCGACGATTTTATGATAGCCACCCTGTTTATGTCGGTCGTGTCATTATATGTTGCATGATTTGAAACCGTTTGCACTGCGTGTGTGTGTCCGTGCGTGTATGTGGTGTGTGTTTGATTGAGTTCTTTCGCCCATGGGCTATCCATGGATTTATTTTGACATGTTTATTATCATTTTTGGAGCCTAGTCTTAGTAACATTATTTTATTGACCCTCCTTCTCCTGTCATATATTTTAGAATTAGAAATTTGTAAGTAGTATTAAATTATAACATACCTTCCAAAGAATATAGCGTAATACACTCCACCAATCCAGACTTGGCCCCCGTGGTGGAGTATGGCCTAAACCTTCCTCAGGGAAGAGACCCGTGCCCCTCACTGGGGACATAATGGGTTGATGATGATACCTTCCAATATTACATACATACATAAGCTCACGGCTGTATCCTAGAGAGGTAAGCAAAGACTAGGGACTGCCAATATTATTGCTTCCAATATTATTAGTATGATTTCACAATATGAGTTCGGAAGATGAAAGGAATTTTATGTGCGACATAGTGTTCTCAATTTATTTATCTAAACACAACATAAATAATCCGTCAAATTCTAAATTGTTTGCAAACACGTGACTCACACCGCCCCATACTAAGGGCAGAAAACAATAAACTAAGTTACAAGATAAAAGGTATTATTGGCATCCTCTAGTTAGAAGACGGTCCTTCTAGACTTTAGAGGGAAAAGACCTCCAGAACCCGCGGGAGAGCACTCATTTTTTTCGTGCAGCTTTGTTTAATTTAATAGCGGATTAGGATAAACGTCAGTTAGTTCGGGCATCAAGTAATTGGACTCGACGCTAAGCACGATAATTTAAAATAAGCACAGCGGGGAAAAAGAAATCTCATTTTTTGCATCTCGAGCAAATAAATCACGATAATAAAACCGTTTGTCACCTCTATAATTTCATTTGAGAATGCCTACGTAAGTCCTTGGTAAAGAAAACTAAGACATACGAGTAGAAAGTGATTTTTAGTAAGTGGCACGGTCAATAAAAGAAGGGACCAAAAACCTGGTTTATGAACTGGTTGATGAGATAGATGCAAAAGTTTTCGAGTGCAGAACGTAAACTGGTTGGCTACTTCTGTGAGTGCATTATAGTACTAGTACCTGGGTGACCGAGCTTTGCTCGGTACTTTTTTTGTTATATAAAATATGTAATTTAAAATTATAAAATAATCCTTTTTCAACAAAAAAAGAACTTGGAAAAAAAAAACATCATGACTCGAACCGGGTCTCTTGAAATCGGCCCGAAACGGGTCGCCCGTTTTCCCGTCAGAACTATCCCGACCTTGCAAGTAGACGCGAAATTTACCTCTGTATGTTAAAAGCAAATTTCAATGGCCTTAAAACACGGATAAAAAAACGTTTTCTAAAAATGTAACCTAGTTAGATCAATTAATCGCCCCCGAAAGCATCTGCCTACAAAATTTCGTGAAAATCGTTGGAGCCGTTTCCGAGATTCTGATTATATATAAATATATATACAAGAATTACTCGTTTAAAGAGATCTAGACTCGTGCCAGCGAGTCCAGCCAAGTTCGAGTAAAAAGGAACTGGCGACGCAGCAGCCGTGTGTAATATTACAGGAATCACTTCGAGTTACTTTTGACCCCTTCACAACTCTACAACTATTTAACCTACGTATATGAAACTTGGCACATTTCTTAATGTCTATTAGCTTGCCTAGAATCCAAAGTTTCATCAATGTTGCTCAAACAGTTATAGATATATTGACGTTTAAAAACCGGCATTTTTATGACTGGCTGACTGACTCACTTATAGATCAAAAACCTAACCCACTTCTAGATGACCTAGAAACTTGATATTTGGCATCAAGGTAGACTATTGGGCATATACAAAGGAAAAAATGTAAAAACTGAAAATTATTGATATTAATATCCTCATAGTATTTAGTTCCAAATTCTGCCAACAGATGGCGCTTTTTAATTCTATATCGCGGTACGGTTTGGTCTCAACCGATACTATATAATATCTGTAAACGACTTCTTGTGCACGTTTCTCTGAAATGTAAATGTGTTTCTGAAAAGTCGTATGTTCGCAGCCGATTTCTAACTCATCAGTTATCGGTTCCTTGCCATGGCAATAAATACAGCGCCAGGGCGCCACCAAGTTAACTGTTCAGGTGGCCAAAATTGTAACTAACTAAGTAATAGTAAATCTTGTTCACCATTTTTTGTTTTATTTATTCAATTACTAAGATTTATAGATACATTTTCGTAAAAATTTTAAGACGAGTTAAAATAGTCTCATTTTTCTGAGTAAATTTCTTAAATGTTATTTTCTGAATTCTCCATTAGCGCCGCTATCAACTGAACAGATAAGATGGTGGGACTGTAAAGATGTATTTATTAGTGATCAATACCAATAATCTCTGTACCAAAAGCAGTGATATCCCATCAAAAACATAAATGTGAATTATAGAAGAGCCAAGTTCGATAGGTATTAAGAACAGACGTCGTTATCGAATTCGCCGACAAAAGAATTGAGATCTACATGGGTGCTGCCAAGTTCTCTGAAGAAAATCATGAAATTTTAGTTAAAAGATCACTAGAGATGTAAATTGTTATTCAAGTTTAAGATTTGACTTGGCTAGTTTTCACGTTAAATAATAAGATAAGATAAGATAAGAATATTCTTTATTGTACCAGGAAAAACATTAATACAGAACATTAACATTAATATTTATTTAATGAACTCTACTTCGTTTAGTCATACGGGGGTTAGTGTACTTTCTGTTTGTATTGTACTTATGCTGTTAGGTTGATATAATACCTATGTGACTTTTCTGAAATTTGGTTTGTTGGTAAAAACTAGCAGTCAAATCTTGAGTGATATTGTAACTAAAATACTTCGACTATGGGACTTCGGGACTTCGCTTCCGGTAACCTGTCAAGCAGTAAATAGTGACCCATAATACCTGGAAAGTGGTGTGGAGTAGCTGCTTTTGTGCCACAACACCGAGAGGGCAAGGTAGGACACAAACCATTCACTGTCACCATTCCGCGGCTGAATTAACTTAACTCGAGAGATATTCCATCAACGTTAACGGCTTTCAATTTAAACTTATGCCTAAATCTTGGCCAATAAGCACAAAGAAGTTATCACGTGGAAAAAAACATCACTACCGGCCGGCATTTCTCGAATCACCAAGTAGTGATTATATTCTCTGTGCACCAAGTGACACATCAGTGCTGCTGCCACCACAGACTAAATCTGCTATAAGGCTGCGTTCAGAAACTATAATTAGCCCGAGTGGATTCGATTCGAATCGATTAATCGTTCGGCATGGCTCCAAGGAAAAACACTCAAGTTGGACCTTTATTGCGTTGCGCGGCATGCTGCGCGGACATTCTGGAAATACAGTACCAATATTATGACTGTTCCAAGTGCACCAACCGTCTACACACGGGCTGCATATACGACTCGACAGTAGTATCCTCGGATCCGAAACGCCTGACTTGCATCTGCTCAGAGTGCAAATGCAAACTTCCAAAGGGCAATAACACTAATACACCACTACGCCCATCTATACAAAAACCAATTATAGCCAATGAGAGTGCCAATGTTACGCGTAGGAGACAAACAACGAATCCTGCACTAGACTCCTCTATGGAATATGGAGAATCGTTTGACATGACTGTACTTCTAAAACGAAATCCGACACCCAAGGATGGCAGTCGACAGCATCACCTCCCAAACCAAACCAACAAATGTTAGACAACTCTTTGTTCTCAGTGCGGCACTTAAAATTAAAAAAGCAACACAGTCCCCTTCAAGCGACGAATATAAGAAAAGGATTTTCAAAATTCCTGTACCGTGCGTAAAAACCACCTTTGCCCAAAGATTCGGAAAGTTTTTACATCCATTTCTATATAACCGTATTCTAAAATTCTGTGACATAAAAGATAAACCATACCACGAGACAAAAACGATAATTAAGAGATGGCTACTCACACACACATACCTAGACACTGAACAACTTCTACACACATCTATACGACTATGACATATCATTTACCTACCTACACATAAACACTCACAACACAATAATACACACAACACACACACACGTTACCTGCATACACGTATAGCTTTACCTGTACATAACTTTATATAATTATTCATTCATATTAATTCATACATATTTATTCACCTACCTGTATTTATTTATTATTATTAGTATTTATTTATTTATTCGTTATTTATTATCTCAGTATATATTTAAGTATTTCACTTCCGACTTTTTACTTGTTTTCCTCAATGATAAGGCTGCATGTTAATAATTATTATAATATTAGAATTAGTTTATAGCTTTAGTTTAATGAAATCCTAGATTATTATTATAAAGAGCACCCTGTCTGCCTCGATGAGATAGGGTGTTTCTACAATTAGAAACCCACAAACGGGAGCCCACGATACAGGATATACCTAGTGTGGGGCCCACCAAAAATTGTATTACTGTCAAACACATATTACGAAATAAACGAATTTTACTTTTTCACTTTAATTTACAATTTCATGATTTTCTTCAGAGAACTTGGCAGCACCCATGTAGATCTCAATTCTTTTGTCAGCGAATTCGATAACGACGTCTGTTCTTAATACCTATCGAACTCGGCTCTTCTATAATTCACATTTACGTTTTTGATGGGATTAGATATACAAAAATTGCTCGTTTAAAGAGATTAGATTACAGTTACTCGGTCGGGTCACGTGACGTGTTTTTTTCATACCATTAACACCCAGAAATGTTGATGTACGTGCCCCCGTTAACTTCAAGCGGCAATGAAACTAAATCGCCATGTTCATGCAGTTGTCATTGAACTACAATGCATTAGCAGAATCTAGGCCCAGTTGGCCGGCGGTCAGGGGCAAATTGCTTTTAGTGGCTGGATGAGAATGGCCAAGGGTAAAAAAAACGATGCGGTTTGGGAAGGCATAATATGTCCAAGTGGACATTGTATAAAGCTCATTATTGACAGGCTATTTATTCAGAAGGTCAAAAATAACATGATTCATTGTTGAATATCAATCTGCTTAAAATTTGTATTTCTGAGCTGTATGCTGAATGAATCGCTCGCAGCTCCAGCTACCTGAGTGATCTTAAACGATCACGAAGGTTAAGCAACATAGGGCGCGTTCAGTGCATGGATGGGTGACCGTATATGACTAACGCTAGTGGCATTTTTCCGAGCGGTTCCAAGCTTTGCAAGGCACACTAAGCAGTTGGTGCCGGCTGGCGTAGATAGATGGCAGTCGTCAGAGGCCTTAGGGCGGCCCGTGACCCGTGCCCCTCGGGGGGACATAATGGGTTGATGATGAGATAAGACTAAGTGTGGACTGATTTATTGAATAATTAATTATTAATTATGGCGTGCTCTTTTCTCAGGAAGACACTCTGCCGTGGTAATCAAGCGCTGAGGTTAACACTTATGTTTATGACAAGTAAATGTATAAACGCATGCCTCGGCCAAAGGAAAAGTCTGGCTACACAAATAGGCAACGCCGCCAGCGTTCGCTCATTGCCCCGGCATCGGGGACCAGGGGCAGGTGAATAGGTGATAGAATCTTAGATATTTGCATCATCATCATCATTCAGGCGCAAGAAGTCCGCTGCTGGACATAGGCCTCCTCCATGGATTTCCAAAAGGACCAGTCGGAAGCGGCATGCATTCAGCGTCTTCCTGCCACTTGGATTAGATCGTCTGTCCATCTACACTACCAATCCTGACTGATAGTCTTCTATATAAATAAAATTCAAAGTCCTGACTGACTGATTCATTCACATATCAACGCCCAGCCCAAGCCGTCGGACCTTAAATTTGCACAGAGGGTCTATTATAATGTAGGCAAGGAATAAGACTGGATTTTTTGAAATTCAACCCCTAAGGGGGCGAAAAGGGTTGCCAAAATTTGTATGGGAGGTATAAAGAATGTTATCTTATTTTCTGAAACTTAAAATAAATACTCTTCAACACAATTGATTGAACACATGTTTCGCCGTTTTTTTAAATTTAACCCTTAAGGGAGTGAACGGGGTTGCAAAATTTTTAACTAAAGTCCACGCGGACGGAGTCGCGGGCGAAAGCTTATTACTTAAAAGTTATATTCGTTTTTGTTTTTTTAACCTAATTTATTGAAATTTCATCTCTTAATATTTCGTTTAATAAATTACAATTAATAAATTAATTAGGTCCCACAGTAAATGATTAGTTTTTTTTTTATATTGGTTTTTAAATGGAAACCTTTTTTCACTTTGTTGGTTCGATTCGACTGCCGTACATTTGGCACACAAAAAGTTATTATTATTATTTTTTCTTGTTACGTTCATAAAGTCACAGTTCGTGTGTTATTATAAATAACAATACCTGGTTTGCGATAAAGTGTAATTTATATTTTGATTTCCAAGCGAACTAATAAACCCTACTTGGGTTGGTTACATGTACCGTGTAGTTATGTTAGTATAATAAAGGGGCCACGAACATTATATTAGGCCAGCTGCATCCACACATCTTACTATTCCAAATACATATTTCACTGCTACGTTTACCCTTAAGGCGGTATACCCGAGCGATGGAAAATGGTCGTACAGTTCTGAACAGCTCTTATAGGACTGTTTTACACTAGGCGGTAAAGGTGACCGCACATTTTTTCCACACGAAGGTCGGTCTATGTAAATTTTATGAAATTGTGTTGTTATGTATGATTATGTATAAATTGTCTTTTTGTAAATAAATAAATAACTTTCTTACTTATTATCGTCCAGTGTAAATGCATCCGTTCGTTTAATACGAGATTGAACAATTTTAGGTTTCAGTAGTCACCAGCCAGTATTCTCCTGAACTTGAAAAAACCGAAAATGCAATTAAGCTCAATTCTCTCGATAGGAATTAATTATATATTAATTTGGCACTCTAGTTCAATGTACACATCGAACTGCGTACTACTTTGTCCTACAGTATGTTTTTTCTTTAAAAATAATGGTAGGTAACATTTACGAGACTTTTTGAGAGGTTTGTCAAAAGTTACGGTTTGTTTGTATATCCGATAAAAAATATGCATGTGTGTGTGTAGGTAATAAGTATATCTTCCTATATTTCTTACGTTCCTATATTTCTTTTAGGCACGCTGCAAAGCAGCCTATACTCCTTGAGATATTTTAGCATCAGAATTGTTGTTAGATTAGTCTTAATTCTAAGAGTGACACCGGGTATATCCGTTTGATATGCCCCTTTGTTACTATTATTAAAAAAAAAAATCGGCCAAGTGCAAATAGAAGTTGCGCACGAAGTTCCGTACTTTTTGCTAAGCATCTATCTTTTGTTACTACTAATATCGAACAAAAAGCTGCCAAAAAACACATTTGTTGTATGGCAGCCAAACTTAAATAAAGAAAAAAAAATCTATGTTAATATAAATAATTGAATAAAAAGTAAATTACACGCCTTTTTTAACAAACTTTTCATTGTGCTTTTTTTAGTTTTTTTTTTATTTGTATACTCTCAACATATTATTAGCAAAGTTAACGAAAGCACGATGGCGATGCGGTGTGTCGTATGTGAAAAAAATCAAAACTATTTATGTATGGGAATCGCCTAATGAGGAATCAGCTTAAAGTATGCTCGGCCTCGAGACTGCGACTATTGTTGGTTGTGCCTCTCAGAGAGGGTTATGCCAATATTGGCCAGATAGTTTTGGGCTATGTTTTAACAGGATTTTCAGTAATTTCCATTTGTTTAACGAGGCAATGTTCAAGAGTATTGTAAGGAAGCGTTAGTTATTTATTTTGTCCGTTCTATTCAACTCGTCCAGCTTTGAACTTTGGATGTTTGTTTTTTGAAGGTAAACACGTGGGATTGAATTAAGATTGCCAGCCGAGTAAAATTAAGTATGGAATTAATAAATTACTATTCGTTTATTTTAGGTAGGTTAGTTGGTTATTATAGGTTAATATAAAGAAAATTAGTTAGTTTATAGACTATTTTAGTAAAAAAAACACTGCTCCTGCTTTAATAACGTGGCAATCTACGGTAACTCATTTCCTACATTTTCAAACATTTTATTCATTACAAAAACAAAATGTTTTACCATCATCATCAACCCATTATGTCCCCACCGAGGGGCACGGGTCTCTTCCCTGAGGAAGTAGTTTACTTAATGAAAATCAAAGTTGGTAGTTTCACAATTAATCTATCTATCTATATATATAAAAGGAGAAGCTGACTGACTGACTGACTAACATATCAACACAGAGCCTAAACTATAAGGGTTAAAAACTTGACATTTTGCACAGAGGTTTTTTTGTAACGTAGGGGAGCACTAAGAAAGGATTTTTGAAAATTCATCCCCTAAGGGGGTAAAATGGGGGTGCAAAGTTAGTATGAAACTTTGCCGTTTATGGAGTTATTCGAATGAAATTCAGAATGAAAAATAGTTTTTCGAAAATCATCTCTTAAGGGGATAAAAGGGGGCTGCAATGTTAGTATGAAACATAGCCAGTTTTGAAGTTATTCGAATGAAATTCAGCATGAAGGTTCTTCATTGAAAGTAATGAAAGACGTGTAAAGTAGTTTTTCGAAAATCATCCCTTAAGGGGGTAAGAGGGGGTTGCATAGTTAGTATGAAAGCTCTTTCGCATGCGCTAAAAGTATCTCTATCTTATTTGCAAACACTTTACTCAACTAAAGCCCACGCGGACGTAGTTGCGGGCAACAGCTAGTTGTTAAATAAGAATGTTGAAGACGACCTCTTATTTAACACGAATAGATACAACGATAGCGTAGCGGTTAGTGCATCTGCTTACCATACGAGGGGTCCCGGGTTCGAACCTCGGCTGGGTAGAAAAGTAAAAACCCTAGGTCTTGGATGTTTACATGTTTATGACGTCGCTGTTTCTGGTTCCCACGACACAGGTTATATCCTTGTGTGGGGCCAGAAGCAATGTATGAGCCTGTATGTAAATGTCTAAATGTTTAATTTCCAATTTTTTTTTCATCATCATCTGCCATTATAAACTTGCACAGCAAGACATAGGTTTCCCTTATGGTTTTCCAGGTTTCCCGGTTTTCCCTCTCTTTCTCTCTCTCTCTTTCTCTCTCTGTTCTCTGTTCTCTCTACCACCGCAACCAGGTCGTCAGACCATCTGATCCCGTTGGGGTCTGACCACGGTCAGAACTTTGAAGTTGAAAATGGTTAGAACATATTATTTGAGTTATATTACGTATTTTTTGTTGTGCTATAAAATGTAACAACCACAACTATACCGCCCAACGGCCATTTGTTCTTTGTGCTATTTACCCTCCCCGCGCCCCTTCCTTTTTACATACATACATAATTATTTGATTTTATATTTCAGAATGTGTGTGTGTGTAAGAAGTTCAAATAAATTGTTTATCTATCTATCTATCTCACGCCTGCATCCCAAAGGAGTGAACAAAGTAGAGGGACGGCCACCTGCCACGATACTGGCAAATCACTTTCGCTTCATCGACATTCATTAATCGTTGCATGCATGCGCGCCAGTTTGGGTACTTTTTATATTCCCCTTTGCTAAAATATCCCTATTTGGTCAGAGTATGTCCGCCTGGGGCGTCTCCAACCGGCCCCATTCGGCATCCATTCGATCACATTCGCACAATATATTTGCATTCCATTATAATCAAAATAGGTAATGTGTTCTTACATAAATAACTAGCAAAACTAGTCACAGATGATTTTTTTTTTATTTCTTTAGTAAGTGCAGTTATCTTTTATAACTGAGTCACTATTAGGTGAGTATCGATATCGGTGTTGTTTGAAAAGTTCTTATCCTAAGAAATCGTAACTGCTGCTGTAGCAGATGATCTTCTTCAGTGATATAATTCTGTTATTTTGTCAAACAGAATAAAATTGTAATCGTCGTTCCAATGCAAACGAGGGAAGGCCAATTTAAATTCAAGCAATCACAATCAATAATGAAAAACCGGACCGCGTTGGTGTATGTATTCGTGAAAACAGAAAAATTAGGTCTTAAAAAATGTTTCTTCACAAAAGAAGTAATTTAAAGCTGATTTAGGTACTTACTGGTTTCCGAACTGATAAATTCACTAAATAAATACCTAAGTAACGTTCAGTCGCGGTCTTTTCTGAGAAATTTGACGAGAAAGGCACTCATCAACCCCTCAAGCCCCGAGGATCTGCCGGCAGGACCAATGTAAGCTACGGCGCAATCCTACTTAACGTGCCTTGCAAAGCACGGAATCGCTTGGAAAAATGCCACTAGCGTTAGTAATAAGACGGTCACCCATCCATGCACTGAGCGCACCCTATGTGGCTCAACCTCCGTGATCGTTTAAGATCACTCAGACAGCCGGGGCTACGAGCGATTCGTGATATCGCTATACTAACGAGAGAGTGGATAGACAACTCTTGCTTGCACACCAATAATTTACAATGTCAAACTCCTCGATATCCAGTTTTTTATCAGAATACCATTACGGTCTTATCGCTTAAGGTAATGTCTTCCAGACAACCTTAGGATGAATAAGACTGCAAAAAGATAATAATGTAGGTATGAATGAGAATGTGACAATGCGGTAGCTAGGTAGGATTGTGATAAGCGCCAAACTTTGGTCTTTACATTGCCTGTCTGGAATTCGACTCAAGATTATAATTATGCACATAAATATACCTATATAATACACGTCACTCAAGAAAAATACTTTTAGATACCCAAGCCTATTCCAGTTGTAATAACAATGTCTGCCTTTGGAAAAAAAAATAACAAATAACCTGACAACAAAAATGTCCAGTAAAATTTTTACATATTCGGTTTTCCGTAGTTTTTTTCGTTTGTTCCCATCTGCTGAGGTTTCGAATGCAATGGTATCATCGGATTCTTTGTTTTATTTGACATTGTTTCTAAATTGTGTTACATTGGCAATTTCAAGCGCTGGGGGGTGAAGACACCTCAGACATTCAAATTGCCATTCAACTACCACAATTTCACAAATATAATACGCTTAACTTTTTCAAGTCACGCGTATTTTTGAAGTTGTAGGTGCAAAGTGCTGGGATTCGAAGTTGCGAATGTGAGACTATCGATCAACCTCTTCGCCACCACCGCGTATGATACAAACTTATGGGATAGTTTCCTTACGTTATTAAATTATAAATCCAAGACAAAAAAAGTTCAAACCCGTTATCAGCTATTGCGTTATCAGTTAAGAAGAGTGGTCTATTTATAAACGAGGCTGTTAAATTATGTACTAAACATAAACATAAATATTTACATAAAGGCACATACACAGGGTGACCTGAAAATTAGCCGTTTAGGGGTGATATTATAGGGTAATTCCAGTCGATTTGACTCTAAGACCTACTGTCCTAAAGTTAACCCTTTCCAAGATATCCGAAAGAATTTTACAAAAAAATCCGTCTTAAAATCTTCAATCAGTAATAAATCCTACAAATCGGTCTTTCTGGCCAACTTTTTTTTTGTTTCATAACAAAGACAATTCTAAATAAAAAATATGAATATCTAGTCAAATCTTCGTAATCTTGAGCGAAAATCGTTAAACAAAACCATAAATTGAAAAGAAAAAGACTGTTATGTCTGGCCCTACACTAGGATACCCCGTGTCTTGGGAACCAAAAACAGCGACATCACAAACATGTAAACATCCAAGAGCTGGGGGTTTTTTATCCCAAGCCGGAGTTCAAACTAGTTGTAACCTATAGAATATTTGGTGAGCCTATCGGCATACCATAGCAGTGGCTTTTAAATCTTTTCGAAGGTCATAACGACACTGATTAAGATATCATTTGAATATTCTTTATTGTACATATATCGGAAAAATAAATAAAATAAATAATAAATCAATGAAATATAGGTACATACATACATACATAAGCTCACGCCTGTATCCCAGAGGGGTAGGCAGAGACCAGGGACTGCCACCTGCCACGATCCTGACAAACCACTTTCGCTTCATCGACATTCATTAGTCGTTGCATGCACGCACGCCGGTTTCGGGTACTTTTTATCTTGCCCTTTGCTAATACATCCCCTATTTGGTCGAAGTATGTTCGCCTGGGGCGTCCCTTACCGGCCCTTCCACTCACATTCGCTCGATATATTTGCTTCGTCAGTCGTTCTTCCTTCATCCTCTCCACATGTCCGAACCAACGCAACATTCCTTTCTCAATTCTAGTCACTACATCCTCTTTCAGTCCACAACGTTCTCTGATCACACTATTGCGTATTCTGTCATTCAAAGTAACACCACACATATTTCTCAAGGCCCTCATTTCTACTGCATTAATCCTACTTTCATGATTCTTCTGCCACACCCAAGTCTCGCTACCATACATCAGTGTTGGGACCAGCACACCGTTATGGATAGCCAATCTTGCCCTTTTGGAGATATTCTGGCTACTCACGAAGGAGTGCAAGGCACCATTTACACAATTTCCCGCTTTTACTCTCCTTTCTATATCACCTTCACACTTACCATCCCTTGTAAACAGGCTCCCCAAATAGACAAATTCTTTCACCTGTTCCACCCTTAGGTATAGGTATAGGTATCAAATAAAAAGTGGTAAATCCTGATCTATGACCACATCGCTGGAACGCAGGCGAGAGTGTAAGAACCATACAAACAATCGCGCCAAACATAATCGTCCTTACCTTTATTTTGGCAGCCGGGCAAAAAGCCTCTGTCACTGTACCAAGGGCGTGAAATAGGAATGAAAAAAATGACACTCGCTTCGGGCAAAGTCACGTATACCGCCTCCACGGACGTCATTTGTCAAGCTTACCTCGCGGCATTAGTCTCCCAGAGAGGGGTATCAACTCATCCTACTTTACTGAAACAAGGATCGAAAGGGATTTTATACTAAATTTTGACAGCGGGAAAACTATAGGCAAGAAAAGGGTGGGCGGACTCGAACACGTTTTTATTGTATGTAGCATGGATCTACTCTACGCCTACTTAAAAATTCAAAACTATCGAAGCACAGTGCACGTTTAGCCTGGAAATTTGAAACATTAAATTTCCCAAGTGTAAAACAATCTGTTTTGATACTTTCATGTTGAATTCGCTGATTATTTTCAACAGAGCATTAACCTCCTCAGTCCTGACCTGGAAAATAACAATAAAAGCCATTTCATTGTTATGGTGCATATGTGTACCCCGGGTCTTAAGAGGTTAAACCGTAAAAAATTAGGTCAGTTTCAATTCACTAGTGACATGCTGGATTGGACGGATTTTTACTAAAATGCTCGGAGATCAATGTACAGTTGACAATAATAGAGTAAAAGAGAAATTATAGACTCATAAGACTTTTTATAGAAACTATTCAATTGTCTGGAAGAATTTGCTGTTAGCAATAAGAGATGTACTTTTTAAACTGTTACTGTTTTATTTATGTCTCTTGTTTTATTCTGTGTGATAAAGATAATTATTGTCTTATTCTCAAAGCTATAGAATATTTTCGATAAGTTTATTTCTAATTCTAAGCCTGATCGAACCTCAATTTATGTCCTCTAAACGTATTTGCGAAGAGTCGTTACGATGTGGCATGTCGTTTGTCCATTAAAATCAAACTTGGTTTTTATGTAAATTGCTCCTTGAGCGACCGCTTTAAGGGTGAAATTAGACACTACTTAAAATAATTATAGTAAGACAGGGTCTATCTATTAGTATTTTTTTCCCAATTTAGCGGTCCATCAGGTGGCGCTTCTGTAGTGAAAATATTGAACGCTGAGCCAAAGTAGATATATCTACTCACATGAGTTAACTTCGGTGGATTAATTGCGTATTCCCCCAGTAATTAGGACCTTGTGTATAGCAGAGGGGAAGGACGGGTCGGTAAGAAGTTGGTATGACAATTGACAAGGGTTTATTTTGTCAGGCTAGCTGATGGCTTCTGTTGGTGCGGTAGGGAGCCGAGTACTTCGGCTGTTCAAATGTAAAACACTGAATACGCCATTTCACAAATTTTACAGGAGAGCACTTTTTGTAAAGTTCTCTTAACAACAGACTTGCAATCGTGGATATTCTGTGTTTTGACGGAAAATAACACTGGAAATATAAGCTATAGAAGCATGGGTGTCTTGAATTTAGATCGGGAAAAAGCCAAAATATCCAAAACAGTTGAAAACAAAGTTTCGAAAAAAATGGCGTATTCAGTGTTTTACATTAATTTGGACAGCCGACTTGTGTTGGCTGTTTATATAGCGTGTGTTTGATATAATGCGAAAATACGGTATTTGACACCATGAACAATAAATTATTTGAGATGCTCGATTAAAACAAAAATTACAAAATGATTCGGAAAATGTATTTCTTTTAATCATTTACTAGTTATTACAATTTTTAAATAGATGAAACATAAAAAGAGTGCTCTGAAATGTGACGTCACAAGCAAGTATTTTCATACAAAATTGTTTTCAAAGTAACTCATTTGACATCATGTCAACTACCCAATTGTATCTTCCGTATTGATATTATTAATGACTTCCTGTAAGGGGTGATACGGTGATCTCACCTTTTGTTGTATACAAAAAAAATGTGACATTGCCATAAAACAATTTATTTACATTTGAATTCAGACGAATTAAATTTCACTCAAGTAACTGAGACTTTGTAAATTTAAATAATTAATTACTGCAGTTATATGAAACTACGTAGTAAAATTCCAGTATCTAACTTTCTTGTATATTATTCAAAACTACAAAATTCTGACAAAGTCCAAGACAGACATTTGATAGTACGCTCTCATAAATTGTTTGTGATCGTAAATTGAGAAGGTTAGACTTTGTTGTCTTCATTTTATCAGACAAAGGACTAAGGCGATTCGCACAATGCCCCGCACCACGCTCCATGTTGCGTGTCGCCGCACCTACAGCGCCACCAAGTTATCTGTTCAGGTGGGAAAAATTGTAACTAACTTACTAATTAAAAATCCTGTTCCCCATTTTTTGTTTTATTTATTCACTTACTAAAATTTACGGATATATTTTCATTAAAATTGAAAGACGGATCTTTGACTTCAAATATACTCTTTTTTCTAGCTAAATTTCTTAAATGTTACTAACTAAATTCTCCACTAGCGCCGCTATCAACTGAACAGATAAGATGGTGGCATTGTACGCGCGTATTTGCGGGAGTGCAGGGAGCCAATTCTCACTTCATTAGCAAATAATACGTATACGACTCTAAGGGACTTCACACACGACTGCTATAATATACATTACATCCCGGGAGGTATAGCTTTACATTATATTAAAGTATCACACACGGAACAGGTAACGTAATGTATATTTCGCTTCATTTCGTTGACATACGTCTCGACCGACACACGTTCCGGCTGCTAAGGCGTTATACAGGGTGTTATGGATCTGTCGACTTACTACTAGATTTAATAGATAGGTAGTTCATCAGAAGATGATTGAGATTTTGATGCGCGTATGCGTTGGCACATGTGCCAAAAATAGAACGATGTGCATTGAACATCATATAAAGTAAGGAAAATTCCGAAGAGTTTAAATTATATGCGGAATTATCAGACATCGCCAGCAAGTGGACAGTCATGATATTATTACAAAATTTATGACCACTGTGTTGCTACACTTTTTTTTCTTTTCTTGAGGTATGTAGATTGATTTTTGTTACTATCCTTCATGTTAAAGGCAACTTTAATGTTATATTCCATCACTATATACAAGTTGTAACTTCCTATGTTATATCTATAAAATCATAGGTCATCAGTTATTATTATTATTTTTATTTGTTCTTTGTCTCTTTTTATTTTTATAAAAAGGTATTTAATAAAGAGCACGGGCCTAAGCCAAGTGCAGTTTATGTCTTAGTTCAAATCTGTGGAGAGGAATTTTCGTACAATGCGGCAGGTGTTTTATTATTATTATTAATACTTTTATTGCACATAAGTAAAAATTACAATGGCAACGCGGCGGACTTAATGCTACAAGCATTTTCTACCAGTCAACCGCAGGAGGTGTATCAATCGACTGAATCGAAGAATTGCTCGCAGCCCTGGCCGCCTGAGTGATCTTAAACGATCACGAACGTTAAGCAACATAGGGCGCGTTCAGTGCGCGGATGGGTGACCGTTTATGATTAACGCTAATGGCATTTTTCCGAGCGGTTCCATGCTTCGCAAGGCA
This sequence comes from Yponomeuta plumbellus, assembly GCA_947310845.1. Taxonomy (NCBI): domain Eukaryota; kingdom Metazoa; phylum Arthropoda; class Insecta; order Lepidoptera; family Yponomeutidae; genus Yponomeuta; species Yponomeuta plumbellus. The sequence continues at coordinate 17,227,854 of OX371194.1, forward strand.
TGTTAAGCAGTTGGTGCTGGCTGCCGTCGATAGATGGCAGTCGTTAAGCCAAGTCAGAGGCCATAGAGCAAGACCAGCCACTAGTCTTACAAGCCTCCATCAATCCGGACTTGGGCCCCCGTGGCGGAGTATGGCCTATACCTTCCTCAAGCTTACGAAACGTAGCTTACGGCCGATTTCTGAATTGAGAATTTCGCTAAGTAACTACTTAAGTCTAGTGCTGTCTCGTCAAGTTTCTCAGAAAAGAGCGTGACAGAACGTTATTTAAATATTTAAGTGAAATTCTCAATTCGGAAACCGGCCTTTAGCGAGACTATTTATATGGAGCAAATTTATGTGGAGCAAATGATTTTTTTGAGATAGGACTCTGAATACCTATGTCGTTTAGCGACATAAGACTCCTAGTGGAGTTTTTTGAATCACCAAGAAACTTTTTGAACACCCTTTACGAAGGAAGATATATCGTAATATACGGAAAGGTATTGGGAGGTATTGAAAGGTATCGAAAGGTAAATATACATCTTCGTATCGCTCAGTACCTTTAAGGTACGAAGATGTAAGGATGTATATTATAGCTGTCGTGTGTGGTCTCCTGACGATTTCTATGGAAAGATGTAATGAGATATATCGTGCTATAATATACATCCTTACCTTATAGCCTTATTTATATATATATATAGCATTATAGTGTGGAGTCCCTAAGGCGTATGACTTGAATTCTACATAAAAAAGTCGAACGACACCCAAATTCTGTATTCTGAACACCATGCGACATTGAATTCGAATGAGAAAAGAAATGTCTAACGACTAAAATAGTAATCTGTGAATCCTACGTTCCATTTTCTCGATTGTAAATTGAAAGTCAGTCGAATCTTAAAACATTTACAATTTCACTTTTAAATTGATACATTTTGCGGCAAATTATTACTTTCAGTGTTATTTTATAAACTAAGAAATTGTTTAGGTACAAAATATACGTTATTTAAAAGTTTAAAAACTCTTTAAATTTTCAACTGAAATTTTACTTATAACGAAACGTCAACGTAGGGAACGTAGGGCGAGTCGACTATAGTGGACTTGCCCTACGTTCCGTAATGCCATCAAATCAATTACAGCGCGAATCCGACCAAACTTAGTAGTCCCAAAGTATCTCGCACGGAGTAGGGTTTTTGTGCCTACTGCACTTAAGTGGATTCGCGCTGTAATCGTTTTTATCGCATTTCAGAATACACCCACCCTCAACTATCAATGAATGCGTTCAAATTTCATACGCCTTTTGCGAGTCGCATAGTAATTACCATGCGACAAGATGACACCTCAAAGCGAACGAAAATTATTAGCAAATTTGCGTATACGACTTTGTGAGAATACATGAAACTGATTTTTATGCGACAAAATGTCTCATCCTTCGAATGATTGGCGTCTACGCTTTCAATTCGCATGGGCGAGAATCGGCTCCCAGATCTGCATCATCGTGCGGGTTTTTCACGCACTCACGCGCGTAGTTGCGTTTTATGGATTCACGCGACATTAACTCATTTCATTCAAAGCACAAGTCATGCCCTTCCAAACTCATCCTGGTTACAACCCCTAATAAATAATAAAATTAATCAGTATTTATGACCTTGTTGTCTTTTGACAGTAGGCACTTTACGGTCCTAAACACACAAAGTTATACGAAATCGTCTTGTCAATTTTAGAATAGATCACCTAGAGTTGGATCCTCAACGAAAATAGCAAAATTAATTTATTCTCGCAATATAAATTTAAATCAAACCACTGCCAACAAAACGATAATCTTCTAAGACCGTCTCACCTCACGTAGTTGATTGCAAAACAAGCACCCGCGATGCCCCGTTTACATCGCGCCTGCGGCATCGGAAGTATGCAGAGAAGTATATGATACTTTAATGACGACCTCTGTGGTGCAGTGATTAGCGCATCTGCCTACCATGCGAGAGGTTCCGGGTTTGAATCCCGGCTGGCGACAAAAAAAAAAGAAACTCATGTCTTGGATGTTTACATGTTTTTGACGTCGCTGTTTCTGGTTCCCACGACACAGGGTATCCTAGTGTGGGGCCAGAAACAATGTATGTGCATGTATGTAAATGTTATGTTATGTTATACCTATAAGGACTTATGTCTTAAATGTGAAATTCTTGAGACATCCTTATTAGACATACGCCCGGTTCCTCGAACGCTAAGTCAGTTAATCTGCTGTAAACAGCTGTCAGTTGTTTTTTTTACGAACTTTTGACAACTGACAGCTGTCAGCAGGTAGATTGACAGCTTGTTAGTGTACAAGAAACCGGAGGTTACGGTTTTACATTAACATTTTGTTCTCTGATAGTACGAAGTATCGTTATTTTGGACTAGCTTTCGCCCGCGACTCCGTCCGCGTGGACTTTAGTTCAAACCCCGTTCACTCCCGTAACTCCCGTTAAGAGTTAAATTTCGAAAAACGATGAAACACGTGATCAATCAATTGTGTTGAAGAATATTTATTTCAAGTTTCAAGAAAATCAGACAACATTCTTTATACCTCCCATACAAATTTTGGTAACCCTTTTCGCCCCCTTAGGGGTTGAATTTAAAAAAATCCGTTCTTATTCCTTGCCTACATTATATATAGATCCTCTGTGCAAAATTTCAGCTTCCTAGGTCAAACGGCTTGGGCTGGGCGTTGATGAGTGAGTCAGTCAGTCAGGACTTTGAATTTTATATATAGAGAAGAAGATTATAGTCTACTACCAATTTTTTATGCAGCTGAATGGCAAATCGCTATATTGTATAATCGTGCGGAAACCCGCAGCTTAGTTTGCTCTGTACGTATTGACTGGTCTTTCCTGTGGTCTAGGCCAGCTAAGCTTGTCACGTAAAAGGTCAGGAAGCTCAGTCACCAGGATGGTGAATAAAGAACAACTCGTTTGGGTGTTTTGACTTCTTTATTGATAAAAGGTAGATTTTTAACAATAAACTTAACACAAGCACTATCACAGGACTACGTACAAAACAACACGTAATACTTACAATTGTGCCTCGTTTAAGATGTATGCTGCACTACCTTACTAACCTTTTACCAGGTAAGACAATTTGGAGTACAGAAACTTCAGGATTTGATGATAATAACGTTCATACGAATTCACTTTAAATGATGGCTTGTATTTAATAAAAGGCACTAGGCGTGCTGCCTCTGCTTACAGACCTTAGTCTGGAGATCGTATGACCCCGGCGGTGCCAAGACAAATAGTGAACTACGAAGAAAAGGTAGATAATTTGAATTTGAAAACGGAATTTAAAAGTAAAACATAAAAGGTAACCTAACAAACAGGTTTGTAGACGAGGTATCACAACCTCGTCACAAGCTGTCTTGTTGGTATAGAATCTATAGCAACAAGATAGCTTGTGACGAGGTTGTGATACTTCGTCCTAGCCCACCATCTATACTATAGATGGTGGGCTAGGCTTGTCCATCTAAACAATGTCCTGGACACTGGGACAGCACAGCACAGCACAGAGCCTCCAAGAGGTCCCTTCACTTATCTAGTGTGAGTGAAGGTGTCACCGGATACTGTATAAATCATCTCATTAGGTAGATTATTCTATACACATCTTAAATATACATTTGAGCAAAAGTCCACACAATGAAGCTACGTTCAAATTTCCCCATTCCTTTTTCTTCCCGCACACCATTCAATCTTGTTATTTAGGTAACAAATGAGAAAAAACTGTTCGCATTACTTTTGTGTGCGTATCCGGTCCGATACGCCCTAGCAGAAACGCTCCGGAAAAAGCAAAAAATAAGTAGATCAACACAGAAGCTTTGTGTCTCTTTGCCTGATTGGTGTGGTAATGTATTTAGCTCGTATGTCTGAATGTATGTTTATATAGGTGTATAATGTGTGTAAGTAGGTACATGCGATTTTTTTAAATTATTATTTCATTATTTCACATGAAATGCTCTTCACTCCGGAACCAATCGTCAGATTCCGACAAAAAGGACTTTCGATTCATTTAGTCATAAATGCGCCGATGTTATAGTAAAAGTAATAATACTATGACTGAAGATCCTTTTGGTCAAAATTATAGCATAACCTAAATTAAAGAATCATAATAATTATATAATTCCAAGGTCAGAAATAAAACTTTGTGAAAATCGCGTATGTAGCTATTTATATCTTACCTTTAAGAAAGCAAAACTATACTATAACTGAAAAAAATATATGTATTTAATAAAACCCGAATTATGAGCGTAAGTAACTAAGCAGTCGAGACCTAGATTCCACATTGTGATCTACTGTGACTCATTGTAACTAAATTCGTAGTAAGTAGTGCTCAGCAGTCTATTTTTTATATATATATTTTTTGAAAACTACGTAAACAATAGACATTATTAACTCTTCCGATGGACTCTTCTGATAAAAAGTAATATAATTAATAGCTTTTATTTGAGGGAATGAATTTTTTAATGACAGTAATTATTGGGCAGTAAAAATATCAGAGTACTTTGTAAAAAAGGCCTTTTTTTCATCCTTAGCAGAGGGCGTAATGAGCATCGCTAAAGTCCATGATGAATGAAAACATGGTTTACCACTTACCTTCATTTTACCAATTTTTTCCCTTTCATGAGAATTTAAGCGCCATAAAATTGTTACGAGCGTGTCGTGCAAATATCAGTTTTTGTTGGCCAGAAGCTGTAATAGTACCTAATATTTGACGAATCTCTGATCGTATAGTCATAAATCTTGCTAATATAATATTTGACGACGCTCTCCGAATGAGAGCTAAACCTGGTCGTACTCTCCCGACAAAAGGGCGAGTAAATGTATCCGGAATAAAATAAATAATGTCCAGTGCTTGCAAAAGATTAAGTAAAAATATATTTGACCTTTGTGTTTGTAATAAATAGATAGATAGATAGAATATTCTATTAATATCAATATTATCAATTGGGTTATGAAGGTCCGTGGCGGATGCGAATGGCGAGAGACCGTGTGAAATGGCATTTGGGGGAAAAGGCCTATACCCAGAAGTGGGCAGCGGTGGGCTGCTGCTGATGATGATGATGATTAAAAATATTAAAATGTCATAAAAATATTTACTATAGGCACTTAAATCATATAATAAATATTTTTATGACATTTTGTTGACTATACCTATTGAGTTCTTTCAGAGTTTTGCATTTTGTGGTGTCTGTTATCATTAATCATCGGATTAACTGATCTATCGCAGTGGTCTCAACCAGAATAGTAATCATCTGGAGCTCCGTGTATCATTACTCATACGAGGGCCAAATATTATTGCAACACTTGGCCAACAAAAACTAGTGTCTGTACGACACATATTTAATAAAGCCATCGATATCGGATTCCCATAGATAGATAAATAGATAACACTATAGAATGACATTAGATATTATAGAAAGTTAATTTATGTACATAAGCTCAAGTCAGTATCCCAGAGAGGTAGGCAGAGATCAGAAACTGCCACTCGCCACGATCGTGACACTATTTCTGATTACTTTCTCTTCATCGATATTCATTAGTTGTGGCAAGCACGCCCGCCAGTTTTGAGTAGTTAGAAGCAAAGTGGAGTAAAAGTAAAGTACTATGTTATTTGTCTCTGTTTAAAAGCGGCTTGCACAGTACTTATAGTACGATAAGTAAACAAAGACAAACATTTACATACAAGCACATACATTGCTTCTGGCCTCACACTAGGATACCCTGTGTCGCGGAAACCAGAAACAGCGTCATTACAAACATGTATTCACACCCAAGACCTGGGTGTTTTGTCCCCAGCCAGGATTCAAACCCGGGACCTCTTGCATAGTAGGCAGATGCGCTAATCGCTGCGCCACAGAGATCGTCCATTATTAATTATTATTATTGTCCAGTAATTTATAGATCAATATAAAGTAATTTTCGTCTCGTTATTTGTATAATCTAACAGCCTTATTAATAAAAGGTCAGGTCACTAAAAGCACTGCTATAGTGGCCTTATAAGATCATTATAATAGGGTTCACAAAAACGTTATTAATAAAACAAAATCCACATTATAACTGGGCTATAACCCTGCTATAACTTATAGTTGATATGGCCCTACTTTATCTCGACTACAAGCTTACTATAAGCGATATTTTGCAAAACCACAGATTACAAAAGTGTGCATTTGTCAGATTGTTGTCTGAAGTGGTTTGGTTGTCATTGAAGTCCTGAAGTGGTTTTTCGTGAAAAAGTGCTATTATCGAACGTTTTTGGCCTGTTTACTGGACCCTGATTGACTACGGATTACCTATATTACCTTGGCTATTACTGGACACCGACGAATCTGCTCTCACAGTTGACATTGGCTTTGTATAAAATAAAATGGTATAAAATGGTATCCTCTTCAATTCAATTCTTTTTAAATGTATCCTCTTTAAAAACTTTCAAACGAAAAGATGAAAACTTTTTTTTCTTGTCATGTACATAGATTAGACAATCTGGGTGTTTTGACACTTCCACAGACTTAAAAGAATGAACGAATCATAGTACGCGACGTTGCCAAATTGACAGATCGTAAAAGAGCACGATAGTTAAAGTAGGATTGTTGTACTTTTATTAATAAGGAAAAGTTAGAGCGTACTATATGTCTAATAGAGGACTATAGCCAAAGTGCGCTACAAGCACACTATAGGTCGTTTTTATTAATAAGACTGTAAGCCTATAATGTGTATGTTCTACTGCAGGGCGCAGATCGTCTTTCCGAGAAAGAATATGGGGTTAATTACCTTTCATCCCAACTGCTGATTGAAAATTTCGGGCCCTGAATTGAGAGCCATCACAAACAGGGTGACTTGTCGCCGCGTCAAGTCACCGCGTCAGACGCGACGTTGTCATTTGCTTCTGGCGTCTTGTCGTCGCAACTCTGCGACTCTGACGCCAAGTGTGCGGAGATTCGAACAAAATATATGAAAATTGACGGCCGTAGCCTGTCGTCGCGTCTAGTCGCCGAGCTGTCGCCTGTCGCGTGTCGCTAGTGTGCGCCTAGGCTTATGTTAACACTTCAGACACTTAAGTTTTGTGGTTAACGGTTACAGTTAGCGAGTGTTATTGCTACTACAACTTCACAAACCGAAAACAAATCATGTGTACATGCAGTTTCGAACCCAAGATCTCCCGAAGGTGATGCCGACGTTTCACCGCTTTGCTACCACCGTTTGTTAGTTCTAAATAGTTTGCAATCGGTGGTAATGTCTTTTACAAGATAAGGATACGGATATAATACCTACTAAGTATAAGTATGTATTATTCGTATGCGCACCAACTACCCGTCTTCGTCGTCAACTACCATGGCCGACAAGTTTTTCGTCAAGGGACTCAATGTAGTAGATAGCTCCAGCGGCAATGACAAAATCTAATTTTAGTATAGAATTTTAAGAATATCATTTATGGCAAAAACATACAAATCGCGGGTTAAGGATCGCCGCCCATTAGTTTGCGCCACTTGAGACATTACAAACGTGTGAACTGAGTCATAATCCGCTACTTGACTCTTTTTTCAAGTATGTCTTAAATGCTAAATATCTCTTCCATTAGACCAAAAAATATTTTAGTATATTTTATGAGGACCTAAAAGCAACAAAAACATTATTTTAAATCGTTGCTTTGCTAAACAGCCAAAAACGCGGTTCGCCCTTTTTTTTATATGGTTTGAAGTCCTAAACGTTTGTAAACAAAGTTTGACATTCTACATAGGTAGAGTTCGTGCCACGAAAGAAGTATGAGTTAATGAATTTTGGCTTTTATTGTTATGGCCTTAAGGATTTTACCATGGGACTTGTTTGGTGAAACGATCTTTACCTAGTCCTAAAATCTGTTAGTGATCTGTGAGCACAGTGAAATAACAACAACGCATTCATGATTTCATCGAGTTTACATGCAAAATATATCAATTATGATTATTGCATTATTCGAGACTGCAAAAACACGTCAATAAAGACCGCTGAGAAGTCGCGGATTCGTGTGCCCAGTGAAATAAACATACGAAAACTTGGCTCAAACTTGCCAAGAGAGACCCCGATTCTTTATCGACTGAAACTTGGGTGTATTTATGTGAAGATCACATTAATGTAAGTCCTGTAATATCAATGTACACTGAAACTGTTTTTAGCTGTAATAATGCTTGGTTTAATTTGGTTTGGTGTTGACAAATTGGTACTATCAGCTTCCACGAATCCAGCGTCCATGATTGCGCTTATCAATAAAATGATAAGACAATAACTGCACAAGAAGAGTTTTTGCAAAAACACTTAATCCAATCCAAATCACAATAGAACCTACGCACGCACGACTGACATATGTTTGTTTACAACCAAAGGTGCTTTCAAGATGGCGGATAGTGTTTTCACCGTTCCGATTTAAAAGCGAAAAATATTTTTTTTATTTGCAAATTTTGCAGCCATCCAGCACATTTACTAAGCAAAGTCAATATATTTCGGTTTCTTACGTTAGATACTACAGGAAATATCCATTTATCGCGTCAAATTTGATACGAGTCAAGTAGCGTATTATTTGTATCAGACCTCTCTCTCACACATATAGGAGGCATATCGGAACTTTTGCTCGCACTTTTATGACTCGGTTCGCACGTTTGTAAGGGCTCAAGTAAACTACAAAATTTAGTACAAACAAAAAATAAAGCAACTGACATCTCTTAACAGTAGAATAACAAATTGTTAAGAGATGTATGTTTGATGAATCTCGCTCGAATTTTCAAGAAATTATCGCATGCACATTACGAATTTCATTTTTATTTTGTTAGGCACACGATCAGCATACTCATAGAATATACAACAAAAGTATTACGAAAAGGTAACATTACATCAATGTTCAACACTTAGGTATTGGTAACCACAACTTTTACATAAGTAAATTATGCATAAAGATAAATAATGTGGGTTTGAATACCGCATGTACCAATGACTTTTAGTTACGAACATTTGTTTGTTTGTACTACAGCAACACCATTCGCTGATAAATTGTGCCCGGATGACCGCGACAGGCTTGCCACTTGTCACGTTTGGGACCTAATAAACTCGGCAAACGTGGGCCCAGTTCTAGTGACTGGTGCCTCTTCCTTGGGGATAACAGGCATGTTTTTTTTTTTTTTAAATAATGTATAAGTGATCTACACTGCCCCTTACCCGGCAAATTAAGACGAATTCAAGCAGAACTTAACTTAAGTTAAGTTAAATTAACTTAAGAATTCGTCTTGATTTTCCGGGTAAGATAGTAAAAATATAGAAGAGCACCAATCCGTCAAAAAGTGTAGATTTAAGAACTTACAATCCTCGGAGAACAAAGCAACAATTTGACGCTCAAACAATCAATCAGGAGTCAAGATTTCAAACATCTTAAAACTAACTTATTCTTACCACTCAAACCTATTTCAAGAAATATAATGCTATGCTCGTCTGCAACTTCACCAAATCGGCTAAGTCTATCCGCGTCATGGGTCCGGAAGTGTACAACAAACTTCCGGAGGATATTACGAGTGCCAGTAGGAAATAGGCGTTTAAAATTAAATAAAAAATAGGTTCTCGAGAGGTGTTTTTATGCTCACGGCAAAATCGCTTATAAATTTCACATTAGCGTAAGCTACATACCTATTTAGATCATTTTAATAGAATGTTAAATATGTTTTAAATATTATATGATGATGATGATGAAGTCCTGTTTGTCTTAGTCCGACGACGGCGAATTTAAATATTGTATACTATTTATAATTTGATTGACATTTTTGACTTACATTTTGACAATATTGACAGGTAATTTTTGACTATGTAAATTTAATTTATTATTATTAATCCATGGAGGAGGCCTATTAGATGTCCAGCAGTGGACTTCTTGTGGCTGAATGATGATGATGATGATTATTAATTTTTATTTATAAATGTACCGTTACCTTGAATTGTTTTGACAATCATGAATAAAATATGTCTATTTATATATCTCTAAGGGTTGCCCAGAAACTATACGATCTCAATCGTAACATAGACGTTTCAATCTTCAGCAGGAAAAAGCACATTCAGGTGTACACGGGAGGAAAGCACGGAAATCGGATAATGCAATGTTTTATTAACACTTATTCTGTTTGAAGCTTGTACTTACACTTCAATCTCCGACGCAAACACGATAGGCCCACTTCACTTAACGACACATCTTCCCTAACATTCGTGCAAAAAGAACAAGGGACAAACCAGGACAGAACGAAAGGCATCACTCGATGGAAAATCTCAGGAAATGTAATTTTCGTTTTTATTGACATACCTACATTACATAAACCAGCCACAAGATGGACAGACAATCTCATCCAAGTGGCAGGGAGACGCTGGATGCAAGCTGCTTCCAACCGGTCTTTTTGGAAATCCATGGAGGAGGCCTATGTCCAGCAGTGGACTTCTTGTGGCTGAATGATGATGATGATGATGATTACATAAACTCACGCCTGTATCTTGGAGAGATAGGTCCAAGGTGTGTATCTTGTATTGATCCCGAGAAAATTCTTTAGCTTCATTAACATTTATTAATCCTTGCATACACGCACGCCCGCCGGTTCCAGGATTTTTTTGTCGTGATAAATAGTGCTAGATAGACAGAATATTTTTTAGTAATGTTAATTATTATGGATTTTTCTTGAATGTATGGTGGTAACGCAGCTAGTTTTATGGGGACTTTTGAGTCGGATTTGGCTCGGAGTAATTGACTTAGTTACGTTAAATATTATTTTTTATTATTAGTTCATTGTGATGATATTTAATTGTAATTTTGAACATAGCATTGATTAATTTTTTGAATATGGATCGCAAACAATACGCTCTGTGCCATAAATATCTCGTGCGCCTAAATATCTCGGGCTGCAATTGATGCCTTACAGCCCTTGGCTACTAATCTACTATTATGATTGTTGTCTTGGTGTTGGGATCGTAAGAAAACCTCAGTAATGTTACTTGCTTAATATTCGTGCTTAATAATGCTTAATAACCTAGCTTAATATTCGCTGAGAATCAGAGTATCCGATTGCATTGATCATCAATTTCAAGGAATACAGGTAAAATTTTAAAGTCAACCAAAACTCCGGCTGCTTGAACCGATTCTTTTGTTTTTGTCCATGTCCACTGTGTAGGTACCGCATTCGCCGCACGTCCCTATCATCACTTGTACGTTTGTAAAGCTGCACGGGGGCTGGGTACGTGCACTGGGGCCTTTTGTCAGAGCCACGCGGCCACTTGGGCTGGCGACTTGGCAAATTAATTTTTCAACATCCTGGATGACCTGACCTTAAAAATTAAAATAATTATTATTGAAAACCATCGTCATTTTCGAAGTCAGAACTGAGGGGGTTAAGGCTGCTGTTACGTTTGGCATGCTGTCTCGCTCGCACAATCAATGTTTTTTATGTAGAGGGTGAGACGTATATACGATTGTTTTCGATATTGTTTATGATAAGTTAACAAAAATGTAATCTGACAATATATTCGATTGTGCGAGCAACACAACACAGCATATAATCTAGGTATCTCCTTCGCTTGTACACTGTAACAGTTTTAACTCAATGAGTAGCGACGGCTTCATATTTGACGATAACGGGAACGACACGACATCATCGGTCTCGTTTCATACATTTTTTGATACAACTAGTCCAATTAGCCCATTGATTTTTTTTCTTACTAAGGGCTGCCGTACATTTATACAAATGACCTCTATCTGGGTTTTTTTTTCCAAGTTTCTAACATACTTTCCTGGTTAATTAGGTGATAGGGTGAGCTCGTTACGACATTGTGTTATATGGAAGTTCATCATCATCATCATCATCAACCCATTATGTCCCCACCGACGGGCACGGGTCTCTTCCCTGGGAAGGTATAGGCCATACTCCACCACGGGGGCCAAGTCCGGATTGGTGGAGGCTTGTAAGACTAGTGGCTGGTCTTACTGTCAGAAGTTACTGTGTGGAAATTATTATTACTTTTTATTTTTTCAATATTTCACAGTAAACTCTTTGTGGCATAACTCAGCCCGGGATCCACAGCTACATAAGTCGTTGGTATCATTAAGCATTTTGGTCCACGTCACAACGCAGGGACGGGGATTCAAAGGAACACGTCCCAAATTAACCCGCCGCTGCACTGATAATGAATTTTTAATGGCCGAATGCTTTTACTTGGGGCTTAATTTCATTCCACTCTGCGTGTCTTGTGTTTTTGCGTGGCCAGGTGGGCGGAACAGGGGTGCTCTCTTTGAGAAAGTAGACAGAAAAAACTTAACTACTACCACTATATTCGACTCCAAGGCAGCGGTTAACATAAGCATTATAAGGACATTGACATTGAACAAACAGAATGTAAATTATTTATGGGGAATCTACACGGGATACACTTTTAATGAAATATGTGGCTACATCATAGCCGACTATATCCCGAAAATACAAAAAAACATTTTAATGCAGCAGATAGCTGAAAAATTTGTATCTCGGAAATATTTTTGCAACAGTATGTAGCTCATTATTTTGTCTTTACACGGGCTACATACGTGGCTTGGCTAGCTGCAATGGCGGACGAACTCAACCCATCGTGGCAAACATCACATAGCTTGAAAAAGGGATGCACTTAGGCCGTAAAGCGAGATAGCAATAATATAGCTGAAAAATATTGCAGTATTTTCTATTGCGAAGCGATCGCTCTATACGGCTAAAACACTACACATTCATCGGAAATACAAAAAAATATTTGGCATTATATCCCGGCTACACTAAAAATATTGGAGAGTTTTGCAAAGTCTAGCCGTAAATGCTGGCTGATGCTACCAGCTACTCCCTTGCAGCTATACATTTTCGTGAAAAGATGGCCTGTCTAGGAGCCCCATCACGTTGAAATAAATTTCTGATTTCAGATTACACACAATCACCTGAGAAATCTCTTTCGCTTCATCAACATTAGTAGCTGCGGGAACCGAACATACGCCGATATCAGGTAGGTCGAAGTATATCCGTATAGGACGTCCTTTACTTTTTCACGACCTCTGTGGCGTAACGGTTAGCGGATCTGCTTACCATGCGAGAGGTCCGGGGTTCGATCCCCGGCTGGGGAGAAAAAAAAAACCAGGTCTTGGATGTTTACATGTTTGTGACGTCGCTGTTTCTGGTTCCCACGACACAGGGTATCCTAGTGTGGGGCCAGAAGCAATGTATGTGCCTGTATGTAAATGTTTATATTTATGTGTTTATGTTTACTAGGCCTTCCACTTAATAGCAAGAAAATTGCAAGTATAATATACGTACAGTCGACATCACATCATCCTTCCCACGCGTGCACTCTACCCGGTCGCATTACGGGTGAATTTGCAATAAAATGTTAAGGCTGATCTGCTCTCAACTGACTCACACGGCATGATAGCTCTTCTGCAAGATCTGCACAAGGTCTAAATGAAATGATAAAATACGAATGATGATTATGATTATCCTTTGTATAGTACAGCAGAGCACATGACGTAGAAAGGTCACTTTTACAAGAGCAAACCCGGTATTTGCTTATCCTTAGAGTAATAAATCTCAGACTGTATAATGCTGGGCGTTATGGGTTTTCTTAAGAGCCCGGTATTAGCATGTCAGCAGTAAAGTTTGCACCTCTATGGACGTTTGCCATGCAAGGCTGTTTTTTTAAGTTAAGCTAAACAGGGATTTTAATTATTATATTTTTGAGCCAAACAATACAGGAAGGTTGTAGGCCATGAAATGTTGGTATTTTTACCTAACTGCGAAAGCGAATTATGGGTACCTATTGTTACTGCGGTGAGTCATTGCGTGTGTATGCATGTAGTTATGTAATTATGTAAGTTAACATATTTTTGTATGTATGTGACCACTGACCATGCGAGTGTTAAGACAATAGGTTCTAAGCAGAAAGTTTTTGGCATAGCGGCTGATAAAATTACATCGCCAGGTAGGTATTTATCTTTGGAAAAAAATTCGATAACAGGTATCTCAATTCAATGCTCTGAGGCAAAAATCATGAGTAGTTTTTCATCACCATCAACCCATTATGTCTCCACCGAAGGGCACGGGTCTCTTCACTGAGGAAGGTGTAGGCCATACTTCACCACGGGGGCCAAGTCCGGATTGTTGGAGGCTTGTAAGACTATTGGCTGGTCTTACTGCCAGAAGTTTTTAAGCCACCATAAGGCCTACGACTTGGCTTAATGACTACCACCTATCGACGGCAGCCGGCACCAACTGCTTAATGCGCCTTGCGAAGCACTAAAACGCTCGGAAAAATGCCACTAGCGTTAGTCATAGGACGGTCACCCAGCCATGCACAGAACGCGCCCTATGTTGTTTAACCTTCGTGATCATTTAAGCCACTCAGGTGGCTGGGGCGACGAGCGATTCGAGTGGTAGTTTTACAAATAACAGACGATCACGAGTACCCGTAGAGTAAGGAGGGAATATTTTACGAGTATTCAACGTTGTCTAACAAAGGACGATTTATAATAGTTGATAAGTACGCAATACGCAGCACAGGAGATTATTCTGCCGAAAGTTAAAATTTCTTACTAACATAATTAAAGTATGTAATTAATTCCACTTGAATGTTCAGATGCAATCACTCGATTACTCGGGAATGTTCAGACATGCGATTAATCGTCAGACTAAAAACCACTTTCATGTCGCCCTTCGATTGGCGTGACTAGTATTATTTTCCCTTTGTAGAAATAAGTAATAATATAAAGATAAAGCGCTTTGCTAACAAACTGCTTTGTAGTTTGACGAAATTGTGTATTAATATTAACGTTTTTCTTATTTTGAATAAATAAATGAAAAAAAAACCCCTTCGTTTTGCTTCATCTATCTATCTTCTATCTATCTATTATATATATAAAATTCAAAGTCCCGACTGACTGACTCACTCATCAACGCCCAGCCCAAGCCGTTTGACCTAGGAAGTTGAAATTTTGCAGGCAATATTTCATAATGTAGGCAAGGAATAAGGAAAGAACGGAATTTTTGAAATTCAACCCTTAAGGGGGCGAAAAGGGTTGCTAAAATTTGTATGGGAGGTATAAAAAATGTTGTCCGATTTTCTTGAAACTTGAAATAAATACTCTTCAACACAATTGATTGAAAACGTGTTTCACCGTTTTTTCTAAATTTAACCCTTAAGGGAGTGAACGGGGTTGCAACATTTTGAACTAAAGTGCACGCGGACGGAGTCGCGGGCGAAAGCTAGTTTTAATATATAAAACAAAGTCGGATTTGTTCTACCACTTATTACTCGAGAATGGCTGGACCGATTTTCATGGTTTTTAATTTTTTTGTATTTGTCTCCCTCCCAAATAACAGAATAACTATTTAAATATCGGAAAAGGTCACGGTGAAAAAAAAATAAGCCACGGATGAAGTCGCGGGCAAAAGCTAGTTAGTCATAAATAACAAAGTTACGCATTACAATATCACGTAATTTTCGGTAGAGGGCGTGTCCACTCATAAACGCATCTCTTGACTCGTAAATGTACAGACGCGATTGGACTACTTAAAAAAAAAATCCTCTGTTATTAGTTTAAGGTTTAACTTGTAATGTGTTTGTGCTGTTAGTGTACCTTAATAAATAAAATAAAATAACAAAAATATTCCATAAAGGTTTTACATAGATACAATTTTTACATTATTTCGTTTCCGCCAAACTAAATGATAGCTGATCGGCAGACTTGCTCTCAACTTAGAACTAAGTTACTTACGATTTACGAATTGATAATTCGCACTAAGAAAATACTAAGTAGGTAACATTCTGTCACGCTCTTTTCTGAGAAATTTGACGAGACAGCACTACAGTTAAGCATTTATGTAAGAGCGCCTACAAGTCACGCTATGATCTAGTACGGCTCTTACGGTTGGTTACAAGATTAGCTATTGTCTTGTAACCGGGAAGCTAAATGGGGTAGCTAATTGGGGTGCTATCGGCTAGAAATGAAAGCACTCAATTGCTAATAAACTATCACTATATTAAACTGATGAATAACGATATAAATGATAGATGAAAAATGAGAACGCACGGCGCGGCTGATTGGCAGTTGCGAACTAAAGTCTGTTTCCGCGCTAGTTAGGTGAATTGCTGACTGGACAAAACATGTGCGGTTGCATCGTACAATTTACTTAGTGAGAATTCTCAATTCAGAAATCGGCTCTTAAAATACCTAACTAATTACTTAAATTAAGTTTACAAATTAAAGTAAGATGCATAAGTTAACATTAGAATCAATTTATGGTACTGGTTACAAACTGGTTGATAAATTCAGAAGCTACACACTTTTTATAAAGGCAAGCACTTAGAACTTTATCTACTGTGAACACTTTATCAACTAATGAAAGCGCGAGAAGTGAAACTGCACAAGTCAGCTCAGACTTATTGAACACGATCGCTGTTGGCTATATAGAAACTTTTTATTTTGTATTTCAAGAATATCGTAGTACCTAACTGGACGGTAAAAAAACTCGGGCGCAGTTTGAGGCGGGCGAACATCGGGCTTCTTGGGCGGGCGGGAGTTCTACTCCGGAGGGCAAGATTTCCAAATCAATAACCTTTACAGAATCGCTCGTAGCCTGGGCTGCCTGAGTGATCTTAAACGATCAGTAAGGTTAAGCAACATACGGCGCGTTCAGTCCATGGATGGGTCACCGTCTATGACTAACGCTAGTGGCATTTTTCGGAGCGATTCCGTGCTTCGCAAGGCACGTTAAGCAGTTGGTGCCGGCTGCCGTCGATAGATGGCAGTCGTTAAGCCAAGTCAGAGGCCTTAGGGCGGCTTGAAAACGTCTGACAGTAAGACCAGCCACTAGTCTTACAAGCCTCCAACCAATCCGCACTTGGCCCCCGTGGTGGAGTATGGCCTATACCTTCCTCAGGGAAGAGACCCGTGCCCCTCGGTGGGGACATAATGGGTTGATGATGATGAACCTTTACTGTCAATTCAACTCCTCCCCTTTAAAATTAATGCAGTCTGAAGTTTCAAAAGTTGTTCAATGTACTGTTGACAACGTTTCAACCTTCATACGCGTATGCTTTACTTGCTTATGTTATGACTTCGTAACTAAAATGTAAGACGTTTATCAGTTGTCGACTGTACGATTAACATTGAATGTGCTTCTAACAGGTAAAGTTAATTAGTGAACGAAATTGTTTCAACGCGTTGAAGGGAGCATTTGTTGGGTGAACGTGTGTCGGAGTAATAAAATATAGGCCAAGTGTAAGTCAGACTATCGCGCCTCGGTCTCTAGGGGCCAGATTCACAGTCGTGACTTTACTTTACAGCAAGGACGTCTTCACAAAGTAAGCTATGTTTGACAAAGTATACTTTAATTTTTTTTAATTTCAGAGACAGTTCCTTGGTCTTTCCTTAGCAAAGCACGTCCTCAAAGTAAAGTCTGAGCAAGTATTGAATTTGACAGAAGCTGTTACATTACACGCATAATTTTCATTCAAGAAATAATGGTGAAAATATCATCTAAACTTGATTTATTTGAATGAAACGGAACGTCATTGAAAGATGTCAACTTTACCTTGACTTCAAGGATGTATGGTAATAAACCTCCTTTCGGGGCACTTTTTGGTCCGTGAAAAGCGAATGAAACAAAAAAAAAATGACTACGTATCTGAAGTATAACCTCAGAAGAAGGAGTGCCATAGAAGGAGCGTTAAAAAATGAAAACGTGCCACATAGTCTGTTTCGTCAATCTAAATAGCCGCAAGCTACGTGTTAGAAAGAGAAAAATATAGTCGTGTCTTTGTTGCTTTTTTCGAGCGTACAACCCTTAAACGTCAGTTGGTTACCTTTGGTTACCATTACGCGACCAAATTAGAACGGCTCAGAAAATGACGGCATGCAATGTGCCGCCCAATGACATTGATTTGGCAGAGGGTGTTCTGTATTTGGCAGTGTGTTTGACAAGAGGTTTGGGAGTGCGCCGTTTTCAAGAAGCTTGTGTATTTTATATTTACTAAAGCACCACTTGAAGTGAATTATAGTGGATTCTCATGGTATATAGTATAAGTAACCATCGCCATGGCGTGTGTTGTGTTAGAATGTATATCTCATTCTTCCCGAGAAGATAATGAAACAACATTCATCAGCTTCCACCGGTAAGTCTCAATTTTGTGTACCTAAAAGGGTATTTTCTCTAAGATTTCAACTATGGGCTACTAGAATTGCAAATTAGCTATTAGAGAATAGTGTTTTCATCATGATTATTGTGATATTTTCGATATTAATCATAATACAAGTTTGTTGTTTGTTGTAGGGGAATAGGGATGGGACTTTCCCACTTTCTCAGTGAAAAAAAGTATCGATAGTTCGTAGAGCATATTTAGTTATTTCTTGCGTTCGTATAGTTGTTTTAATTGTTAATTATCTATTGCAGGTTACCCGAAGACAGCACAAAATAACAAATGTCGATGACGCAGTATCACGTACAAAGTAGTCTTGGAAAAAATTACACTGCATTTGCAAGACTGCAAAGCGAGCGACTGTTTCATAAGCAATAGCAAGTGGCGTAGGTTGGAAACAAGTGCCGTACCTACTTTACGCTTTTCCTTAGCCCGCAGATCATTGGTAAGGTTATAATTATACATTATAATGATACTTAAAACAAAATAAAGTCTACATACTGCACAATTATGTCGACTGAGGTGCACGTTTTGCTGTATGTATGTACATCAGGAATTTCACATGAGACCCGACTGTCTCGTTGGTCTAGTGGTTACTCCACTTGGATAATAAAACAGGTTGTCAGTTCCAACCTGCAAGGCACCGTATATCACTTGTAGAATTTTTCCCTGATTATTGCCTTACTGGGTGTTTTTTTCTATCCTGGACAACGTTTAGCAGTTAAAGGTCATAACTAGTTTAATACTATCATAGTCTAATTCTGGTGCAAGTGATTTTTATTATTTTTTATGTGGAAGTTATCAACGTGAAGTACTTAAATAAAAACAATTTTCAGGTTGCGCCCTCCGCGGAAATGGACAACGTTCGTGAGCTGCAACCAAGCTGATTTCATTTGAATTTCATAAAATATTATATTATCTTTTACATTATGGCTGACACATTTTTGTGAAAAAAAATAATTTAATAGGTACTTGTAAAACAGAAGTCAGGGATAAAAAACATATACATTATAGTAATACGTGTTGGTTTCTTCTCTATTGAGCTGCAGCCTGCCACTTTTTATGTGAAAAGCTTGAAACTACGTACTTTATTTGATGCCAAATAATCTTGTACCAATAAATCGTTTGGTTTTTAATTTTTATTTTATTCCATCGAACCTGGACTGATGATGTTATTACAACGGGTGCCTTGAGTAACTATGCTAGGTGGTAGGTATTTATTGGAAACAAATACGTAATCTATTAACACGACACAGGGTATCCTAGTGTGGGGCCAGAAGCAATCTATGTGCCTGTGTGTAAATGTTATGTTATTAAATAGTTTTTCCTATTTTGGTCTTGTTTTATTCATTATACTTTCTTACAGTGCCACCATCTCATCTGTTCAGTTGATAGCGGCGCTAGTGGAGAATTTAGTAGTAACATTTGAGAAATTTACCTAGAAAAACGAGAATATTTTAACCCATCTTTCAATTTTAATGAACATATATCTATAAATCTTAGTAAATGAATAAATAAAACAAAAAATGGGGAACAGGATTTACAATTAATTACTTAGTTACAATTTTACCCACCTGAACAGATAACTTGGTGGCGCTGTATATGGTGATTATTGAAGATTTGCAAACATATTAAAAAAAAAGGTTCTATATTTGCCGTACATATACATTTTGCCATGTTACCACATAACTCGGTAAAATCTTTCTTCGATTCGCTATAGCCCTATTAGTCCCATTTATATTATTGAAAACCTGATGTAGAATTACTTACTGTTACTTATGAATATTTATTGTAACTTATATGGTATGTACCACACTTAGCACATAATAACATAACCGTAAGGGGTTCCAGCTGGTTCACTAGCACCACCAAGGGAAAAATGATATTTTTTTAGAGATAAATACATTGATAATTAGATAGATAGATAATGGTGATAATAGTGATTATCATGGGCCCATGACTGTAATTTAAATCAATTGGAATTGGAATAATGGAATTTAGTCGGTTTTTTGGTACACAGCCATGGGTCCGAAAAATCACTATTAAACATGGTGATGGGATTGAAAAGATACTTTTTGCAAATTGTGTAAAAGAGCTATGATTTTTTTATCATTTAATATTAATACTTAATTACCAACATTAATTTTAAAAAATACACAGATTATGTAGATCGGAATAAATAATATCGACATCTTTATGGTGTTTGTCCCAGCCCTATCGATTTTGGCTTTGTTCAGTAATCTGTGGCAACCGTGTACGATTGTAACATTTTTAGTGCATGAGTACACTACAGCTGTCTCTTTCTGGCGCAGAGATTTATCGTAAGAGTAACATGGACAGCTATACAACTGTTACTTTTTATTTTATTCCTCCTTCTATGGTACTCCTTCTTCTGAGAGTATAACCCAACCTTATAAAATTTGATTCGGTTTTATGAAAATGTCTTTATCATTCAGGACTACATTATTTGTACGCATATTGATGCTAAGTTTACTTTGAGGCCAAAGTCATGATCATCGACTCCTTCGACTTTACTAAGCAAAGTGTAGGCTAGTGAAAGTAAAGTAATGGTGTGACAGGGCTATGAAACATATTTTTGATTGAAAGTCGATCTTTTCATCAAAGTGCAGTTTAAGAATCTCAGCCTAGGTCTCTTGTAAGCAGCCTATGATGATGATGATGATACGGGCTTTAATCACCACGCACGCCCACCGCGGATAGCCAATTTGAAGCGCTGAGGAAATTATTTTTTTAGCTCAGACACTCACGATGTTTTCCGTCACGTGTAGGGAGTGGTGTTGCTACAATAACTTCACAATTTTACATAACTAAGAAAACAAAATCATAGATATAAGCCCGTGCCGAGAATCGAACCTGGGTCTCCCGCTTCCGATCCCCTTGTTCTACCCGTTAGGCTACCACCGGTCCTCTGGGACTCTACCAGTACCAGTTAGTACCAGAAAACTTTACAAAAGGTCGGTTTGACTTTGATATTCACATCGACTTTTGTTCTAACACTTTTATACATAGGTAGTCAAATTTTCATTTTTGAAAATTATGAGAATACAAAGGTCTTTTTTTTAACATATCAAAGTCAAAGGCTGTCAAAAACATTGACAAGAAAACATGGAAAGCTCTGCATTGAATCTATCTAATGTGATTAATCTATGAATAAGTCTGTACTTATGCACTGCTAGACTTAGGCCAAATTGCACCACCGACTAAAATCCATTAACTTTAAGTTAAACAGAATTTTGACAGTTTCGCCATAAATTATCTGTCAAAATTCTATTTAATTTAACGCTAAGTGGATTTTAGTCGGTGGTGCAAGTCGGTCTTAGGGCTGGTTTTTGAAATGAGAATTTCACTAAATTATTACTTAAGTAACGTTCTGTCACACTCTTTTCTAAGAAATTCGGAGAGACAGCACTACAGTTAAGTATAACTCAATCATTCTCAATTCAGAAACTGGCCTATAAGCATTCAAGATATACCACTTCTTTCTGTTCTCGGCCATTCTCATCCAGCTGCTAAGAGCAATATAAATAATGCATGTAAATGCCATCATCATCAACCCATTATGTCCCCACCGAGGGGCACGGGTCTCTTTCCTGAGGAAGGTATAGGGCATACTCCACCACGGGGGCCAAGTTTGGATTAGTGGAGGCTTGTAAGACCAGTGGTTGGTCTTACTGTCAGAAGTTTTCAAGCCGCCTAAGGCCTATAAATATAAATAAAAATAATGATGAACACAATTTGCGTTTAAGAAGTAAGTTACCGTTTGCACCCTTTGTGTACAGACCTCTAATATTCGTGGTGTTAAAATAAAAGATTTAACATAACGCAACTAAAATAAGACGGACAGGTTAGAAAAATACCCTGAATACTTTATAAAGCAACCTAGACTCGCAAAGTACTGTTGGTACAATAATAATAACTTTAACTAAGTGGTTTGATTAATTCCAAACCCTGGTCTTGGATGTTTACATGTTTGTGACGGCGCTGTTTCTGGTTCCCGCGACACAGGGAACTTAGTGTGGGGGGCAGAAGCAATGTATGTGCCTGTATGTAAATATTTATTTTTATGTTAAATTTAAGTGATTTACTTTATTTAGTGAGTTAATTAATTTTATTTACGTAATTTCAATGGAATAAAAATAATTTAGAGTTATGGAAGTATAATTATGATAACTAAATGGCCTGGATTGGCCGATTCTGTGATGACGTCATATGTCATGTCAAAAGGGGTCTGTCATTCATTCGTTTGCGACTCGGCAAACGTAGTATAGGACGCCCTTTAACCAGGTGGGATGACGATCTGCGAAGGACTGCAGGCAGATGCTGGATGCGGCAAGCTGAAGACAGGGCGCTATGGCGCTCATTAGGGGAGGGCTATGTCCAGCAGTGGACTAATATAGCCTGATGATGATGATGATGATGATTCATTCGTTCTTAGGTTCATTGGTTGATTTACTGGCAAGTGGCAAGAATTTAAGACAATTAGTACACAGTTAGTTAACAAACGCGAATGGGCGTAAAACATTGATATTTGCTCGAAACAAATATTGCCAAACGCTTGCAGTTTTCCACCTTGTTTGAACGAGTCAATCACATGTCACGGTGTCACGCGTGTCCCTATATAAACGATTGCTAAATAAAGCACTAGAGCGTACCGTAGCCAACATGACATAGGTGACTATTTTTAAGTTTTTTTTCGAACTGCGTTTGTTGATGTAAGTATTAACAATCACACAATATTTAGTGAAAATTCATTGAATATTTATTCAATAAAATTTGAAATGTCATCATCATCATCATCAGGCTATATTAGTCAACTGCTGGACATAGCCCTCCCCTAATGAGCGCCATAGCGCCCTGTTTTGTCTTGTATTGTCCTGTGTTTGAAATGTAATTTGATTTAATTTCTGTTGTTGACATTGTTCTCTTTTAGAAAATTTGTAAAAACGCACTAAATAATGGTGTAAATCATCATCAACAATCCATTATGTCCCCACCGAGGGGTCTCTTCCCTGAGGAAGGTATAGGCCATACCCCATCACGGGGGCCTAGTCAGGATTGATTGATGGAAGCTTGTAAGACTAGTAGCTGGTCTTACTGTCTTAGCCTAAGGCCTCCGACTTGGCTTAAGACTGCCATCTATCGATGACACCCGGTACCAACTGCTTAAAGTGCCTTGCGAAGCACGGAACCGCTCAAAAAAATGCCACTAGCGTTCGTTATGGACGGTCACTCATCCATGCACTCAACGCGCCCTATGTTTCTACGTCTTCGTGATCGTCTAAGATCACTCAGACAGCCACGGCTACGAGCGCTTAAAAATTATTTCTGAAAATCATTTTTGATAAAAAATGGCCACAAGATGGATAGACGATCTCATCCAAGTGGCAGGAAGACGCTGGATGCAAACCGCTTCCAACGGGTCTTTTTGGAAATCCATGGAGACGGCCTATGTCCAGTAGTAGACTTCTTGTGGCTGAATGATGATGATTTTTAATAAAAAAAAATAGAGCGCACAGTACAATAAACAGTTCTAATATGAGTCATATAGATGCATAGTCAGCAACATCCACTTTTTTCACATCCAAAAGTTTTAGCAATTTTACGGAATAATCAGACTTCTTTCAAGACTTTTTTATACAGGTATTTTTAGTACATTACTTTTACATTACTGTTTATAATTCATATTAACTAGAAGCTACTACATTATGAGTAGGGTTTATTCACCAACTGGACACACATGACTGGACACACCTGTGTCGAGTTGGTTAAACTCAAAATAGTATAATTTATTCTTTCGTCATCTGGACACACAAAGATTTTTATGAGTGTCCAGATGGTGAAAGCTAAAATTATAATTTTTATGTTTTCACCAACTGGACACACTCTGTTTTTTTGCAGAAAAGGGTACAGACAGGTTAACAATCGTCGTGCTCATGGAATTATTGACCACTAACAATGGTCGCGATCATAGTGTTCATGTTGATAGTTTCTTTTTTTTTTTCTTGCTATAGGACCTTCATCATAAGATTTATTCCCTGAATCTCGATTCCCATAATGTCGCTTTGCGAGTTACTTTAATTTCCAGTACCTACTTCGCTCCTTGCTTCACAGTGGTTTCCAGTACGCCCCGTCGCACTTATGGTATAGTCCAGAGCGGTTAAAAGTACTAGGGTAACAAAAGTTAGTAGGTAGTAGTAGTAAACAAAACAACCCTGTTTAATACTGCGCAGTATTAAGCAACACCATGAACTAAGCCGCATGTTTTTCATGAGATTTCATTTTAGCCGCAATCTCTTACATACTTCTGCTACCCTAGTACTTTTGTACTATTTACTGTAAAATTATTGTAAAGGTATTGTAAAATTACCCATTTCCAGCGGTGGAACGTTTGATGGAGGATGATGATTGGGCCATAAAACATTCTGCACATGACTGTACTTCGTCATAAATTCGGGTAATATTCGACTGTGTGTCCAGTTGACGAAAACATTATAACGATTTAAATACGTTTCACCATCTGGACACACATAAAAATCTTTGTGTGTCCAGATGACGAAAGAATAAATGATAGTAATTTGAGTTTAACCAACTCGACACAGGTGTGTCCAGTCACGTGTGTCCAGTTGGTGAATAACCCTATAATTGTAAGTAAAAATATCTTATGTACGCTTTTCAGTTAAAGTGGAAGTTGCTGACTATGCTTCTATATGACTCATATATTAAGGGTCTGTTTCACATTGTTTAAATAAAGTTCTATATAAGCTATCCGCAACCAGGGCTGCCGTTTGTTCTAAATTTAAATAAATTTTCCTAAGTTGCGTGTGTTCATGTATGGCTTCTTTAGAACAAACGGCAGTCCTTATTGCGGATTGCTTATCGTGAACTTTATCTGCAGATTGTGAAACAGACCCTTGGGTATGTGTATTATATCGCCCTCGTCTAAACAGAGCCACTTTGCCTGCAGCTATGTAAGTTAGTTCATCAGTAGTTTCCAACTTCAAATTGAACTAAGTAGGGTATGGTAGATCGGGTGCCGTGGCAAAAACTATTTTCGAACCAGGATATCGGGTGGCTGCCGGCGTCACGAACACGCGGGCACAATGACAAATGGCGCCCCAGCACGGGCAACTAAATATTTTACGACCGCGTTACTTATTGTCGCATGAATATGGGTTATTTATGGCGTAATTGTTTAATTAAAATAGCGCCACTATCAAAATAAACACTCAAAGCTTTATACTTAGCAGTGTTCAAAAGTACGTGCTTAGGTACCCACAATAAAAATGTTAAGAAGTAAATTGTAGACTACCTACTACAACTTATTGTTTGAAATACTGTCGTATTCAGTCAATTGTGTAAAGAACAGTACCTTTGTTTATAGACCGGGAGATAGTGACACAAATTACTTGGTCATTTGTAACAGTATGGCGGTTCTTCAGGGGTCTTAGTACGCAATGACAAAAATAAATGGATTTGGTCTGTTAGGATTCTTGTAGTTTATTAAGTCTATTTTGTACACGTATATAGACCCGTTTTTTACCGCTGCTTCGACTCACTATGGTTTGCTGGAAGAAATCTCTCACAGTGATAAGCTCACCTTTGTGCATGTTGGTTTTTTTATGTACTGTTCTGTTTAATGTTTCGTGTGAAATAAAGTAGGGTAAACTATACATTGATAGGCACCTTAAGCAAAACCTTGATTTAATTTGCTTCCTAAGTATTCAATTTCATATTCAATCACTATTAACCATTTTTATTAGTTAGAATATGAGTATAGGTTGGAAATAAAAAATAACTCTTGCTTGTTGTCATAGTTGTATTTAAGAAAAATTATAATAATTTGAAAATGTCTCCAAAACTACAGTCATTGGCATTACAGGTATAAACATTGTTACTAATAATATCAGTCATTGGAACTTATAATTTGTATGTATGTTTTGTGCTTAAAAATGCTAATTATAAAAAACTACCAAAATGCCCTTTAAGCAATTTTAATTCTTAATATTTGTGTTTAAAACTCACTGTGCCAATGACTAGGTGGGTGCCAGCAATACTATGGTTTACCCTATATACATTTATACAGTCATCTCTTATCTTTGAATATTGTAAATAATTTCTTCTTTGTAAAATTAGATAATATTATTATACCTAATATATTTCACACAACACAATCATTTGACCGGGTCCCAAACTAGGATACCTTGTGGTATAGTAACCAGGCAAGGACATTACAAACATGGAA
The DNA here is from genome assembly GCA_947310845.1 of Yponomeuta plumbellus. Lineage (NCBI taxonomy): Eukaryota > Metazoa > Arthropoda > Insecta > Lepidoptera > Yponomeutidae > Yponomeuta > Yponomeuta plumbellus. The sequence continues at coordinate 17,254,317 of OX371194.1, forward strand.
AAACACCTAGACTGAGACCGTTTGTACAAATGTACGGCGGCCCCAAACGGGAATCGAATCCACGACCGCTGTCTTGGTAGGTAAGCGTCTTAACAGCTTGAAAAACGATACAGTGAAATACCGAGACAGGAACACAGTCGGGAGATAAAAATCTGTGGCAAATAGCATGTGGGTGAATATTTTCAGGGGTCAAAACGTCTGTTCGTCGGTCTCGTGTCGCTTTCCTATCCCCCAATTTCATTTCGTTTCATTTATTCGATGCATTCATGTATATTATATAATACCTATATAATTACCTATATAAGATGTGAGTTACCTATTTAACTAATTGAACATGAACCCTGTAAGTGTATAGCAGAATTGACATGCGTCTACAATTGTAAAGCGAGCATGCACTTAAATTAAACTTACAAAGAAAAACTTCAAAAAATAGATATAGGTACCTATTTCTATACATAGTAAGTTATAGTTTCACGACCGACAGCCGTCTGTGAGGACGATTCGGTTTCTTCTCACCAATTGAAAGCACTTATTGCAAAGCAGATAAAGCTCAAATTTCTACGGAACCCTACACTATGCGTGACCCAACATGCCTTGGCCGGTTTCTTTTAAGCCTTTTCAGTCGGGATGGCGGTTTGCAACTTAACGTATTGACGGAATCCTAAACCCAATAGCAGTATCATTTCCCCGTTTGCTAAGTATTCGTTCTGTCGAGCTTACATCATTCGAGCTTTTGTTTGTCAAAATTGTGTTAAGGTGCTCCCAGACAGCAGTTATAACCTCGTAAAGCCCGACCTTGAAAATAACAATTGATTTTGTGATCACTTGAAGACATTGGGCCTCTCGAGGATATGACGACCTCTGTGGCGTAATGGTTAGCGCATCTGACTACCATGCGAGAGGTCCCGGGTTCGAATCCCGGCTGGGGACAAAAAAAAGAGATCCAGGTCTTGGATGTTTACATGTTTGTGACGTCGCTGTTTCTGGTTCCCTCGACACAGGGTATCCTAGTGTGGGGCTAGAAGCAATGTATGTGCCTGTATGTAAATGTTATGTTATGTTATATGACGCTATAAAACATTGTATGACATCGTACCGCTTGAGGCTTGAGGCCAAATCAGAGGCCTTAAGGAGGCTTGAAAACTTTTGACAGTAACACCAGCCACTAGTCTTACAAGCCAAACCAATCCGAACTAGGCCCCCGTGGTGGAGTATAGCTTATACCTGAGGATCAGGGAAGAGACCCGTGCCGTGCCCCTCGGTGGGGACATAATGGGTTGATAATAATGTATGACATCGTATCGCTTGAGGCTTGAATGATGTTATAAAACATCATTTTAATATGTAAAGTTTTTAAACATTATGTTATATGCACCTGTAGATTGTTTGTAGGTGGATTGGCTTATCACTTATCGTAGCTTCCATTATTGTTTCCCACTACTGGGCACAAAGGCCTCCCCCAGTTTAGACCAGAGTTTTCAGTCCTGGGCCATCTCAGGCCACTCCGGCAGATGTTGGTCGAGATCGTCACTCCACCGTCTTCTAGGCCAGCCTCAACTTCAAAGACCGTCTTGTGAAACCCACTCGGTGGCTAGACTTGCCCTCCTATTTTATTATCTTTTATTTTGTTTATTTTTCAAATATATCCTATCCGAGTTTATTCGGCTGTCATAACCAGCCCAGCTCCGATTTAATTTCGCCGTCTGGATGCCCACGTAGATTTTTTAGATGTATCAAATCACCTTAAAGTAGTTTAATTGTGTATTTTAAGGTCATAGCGTCACTTGATAATAACTTTACTATTATGCAACTTAAAGTTGTGTAAATTCATTATTAATATGTAACTTTTGTTACAATATGTTGAAAAAACTAACACAAAAAATGTTAAGCAACATTCTCTAACGTTATATTACTGGTGCGGGAGCACCTTTACGGATTCCTAGAACAGCTCAAACACAAACCGTTTGCACAAACAGTGAGATTATTGCAAATTCTAGCTGCAGTGAGATTGCTGACAGATTGTTTTCTTATTCAGTGACTTCTACTATGTTTGGACTGTCTCATTGGTCTAATGGTACGCTTCAACATTGGTTTTTATAGTTTTTTTCAAGGATTTTTTTCATTTTTAAGGTTAATTTTTAATCGCTCATAGCCTGGACTGCCTGAGTGATCTTAAACAATCACTAAGGTTAAGCAACATATGGCGCGTTCAGTCCATGGATGGGTCACCTGCTATGACTGACGCTAGTGCCATTTTTCCGAGCGGTTCCGTGCTTCACAAGGCATGCTAAGCAGTTGGTGCCAGCTGCCGTCGATAGATGGCAGTTGTTAAGCCAAGTCAGAGGCCTTAGGGCGGCTTGAAAACTTCTGACAGTAAGACCAGCCACTTGTCTTACAAGCCTCCACCAATCCGGACTTGGCCCCCGTGTTGGAGTATGGCCTATACCTTCCTCAGGGAAGAAACCCGTTCCCCTCGGTTGGGACATAATGGGTTGATGATGATGATGATCTTTAAGGATATAACGAAACTGTTTTTTTTACGTAGCCTCTCGTGTGTCCTACTGCTAGGCAAAGGCCTCCCCTCCTGATTTCCATCTCACCAAACTGATTAATTTGTTTAAAATCTTAACACGCTTCACTACTAGAGCGGAGGTCGTGAATTCGATTCCTATTGGAGACCGAACTCGAGATACCTGTTATGGCCTCACTCTGGGCGGATATTTTCCATGTATGTTATAGTGTCCATCTTCTACATGATAGGTACTATATCTCAGCAGGTAGGTAGCCTAGTTTGTGTCCGGGACAAGTGATTCTATTGTTGAATGTTTTATTATTATAATTAAACGCATCCATATTCATGTTCATTAGGCACTTTTTTAAATCAACATAAAAATAACGGCTGTAACATAAAATGCTACTACGCACTGTTAAAATGTCACCCTGCAACAAAATACATCTGAGTACAAAACAAAAATCTGTCGCTATGAATTAATGAATAGCTCTGAAATATATCGTTTCTACCACACATTAAAATTTCACTTCTTAATTAATGTCAGTGGCTACTGGACTCAGCAATCGTCCTTTTGCCATATTAATTTACCTACGATCTTCTCACACGTGCCAAATATACCCAAAAAATTTTTAAAGCTCGGCGAAGTCATTTTGGTCTCACAAACACTGTGAAACGCGATTTCTATGACTTAAGTCCATCTTGATTTTGTGTTCTATATCAGCTTCATGCACTATCCTATTTAGTGAGCCAAGCCTTTTGTGTGGCCATATCTAGCAGACATCTCGAGCAGTGAACATGTCACCGCCAGACGGGATTGCGGCGACATAGGGCGCCGACGTCGACGTTTAAAGTACGTTCACTGACGTCCCGGTTACTATGCGCACCTGAGTGCTTATACTGAGTTTTACATTTCACTTTCGATAGCGAGAGCATTTGCAATTTGTATATACATAGAGACAACTAGGTGGCGCGCTTTGTCACTCCTATACAAATTGCAAACGCTCTCTTGCTATCGAAAGTGTATGAAAAAACTAAGTATAAGGACTCGATTACACGGGTTAAACGAGTATCAGAAGTTGTGGGGCCGATCCCGGCTTGTACCAACGGGGTTAAAAACACAAAGGCGGTGATTGGTGGCGACACTTTTCGATGCATCAGAAGCTGACATTTTGTTTTTTTTTTGTTATTCCGCTCATTGAATTTTTTAAAATGTATTCAACCACATTTTATAAAAATGTTCATCATTTTACATAGACGAGCTACTAGGCTGTCAATTTTTTCTTCTGAAAACATTTATCCACTGTTTTCTTCTTTTAGCGTCTTTGGGAAATAGATTAAAATCTGTATTAGAATAAAAGTGTATTAGAATCTCAAAATGTTATTGTTTGCTTAGGAGAAGAAGGAGGTGGAGGAGTTTATGGAGTTACAGATATTGTGGTGCATGAAACAGTGGCGTCATCGGAAGTGACGATGAAAAGTGGATCACGTACGACAAGAACATGCGAAAGAGGTCGTGGTCAAAGACCGGTAAGGCTTCACATACTGTGGCAAAACCCGGGTTAACTCACAACAAGGTGATGCTGTGTGTTTGGTGGGATTGGAAGGGCATTATTCATTATGAGCTGCTACCACCAGGTAGGACCATCGATTCAGAACTCTACTACGAAGAACTGATAAGATTAAAGCAAGAAGTTAAGAGAAAGCGGCCGGAATTAATCAACAGAAGGGGTGTAGTTTTTCATCATGATAACGCTAAACCTCACACATCGTTAACCAAACCACTAATTAAGAGAGTTAAGAGAGTTTGGCTGGGAGGTGTTAACACTAGAAAGACGGGAGCAGTCATTTGACTGCAATTTGAATTTAAATGTTGAATAATTCACAAACCATTTGACTTAACGTATTGAAACTTTGTGACTTTTATTAATATTAGTAGTTAAATGAAACTATGTATGAAAATAACTCACATCGCTTTTGTTTATTATTTAAAATCTTGATATACCGACAAAGACGGCGGCAGTCATTTGACGGCTGAGATCCGATAAGTGTTTATAATTGTAATGTGAGAGGGTAGAACATAAATTAGGTACGTTTATCAGTTGTTTGTAGTTTGTTAGTCAAGGAAGTCAGTATAGTTTCGACTGCCCGTGAATTTAGTCGAAATTATTGGAAGTAATTTGTGAAAAATGTCTCGAAGGGTTCAGGATGAAGAAATACTTTCAATTATGCAAAATATTCGTATAAAAATATTCAAAATATACTAGGCCTAGCAGGGATAAATTCTTTCATTTTGCATCCGCCGTATTGTCCTGACCTTGCACCTTGAGCTTGCCACCTGGTACAGTCTTTTCAGAATTCCTTAGGCAGTGTCAGGTTAACATCACGAGAGAGGACTGCCTAAACTACTTGGCGCAGTTTTTTGTTCAGAAATTTCTATAGCGATGGGATCATGTCCCTACTTGCAAGATGGCAAAAAACTATCGAACAAAATGGTACCTACATACTTTAGTTAAATGTAAATAAACTACATTTAAAATGTTTTGAATTTTCATATGAAATGCGAAGAAACTTTCTCCCCAACCTAATAGTTACTTAACTTTCAGTACATGCTGTGACAGCAATCCGCCTTTGGCAATTCGCAGACAGCTTGCCTTACGCATCCGACAGGCCCCATCACCAGGCCTGTTTCACTAAGCGTGTCGGTATCGAACGCGTAAGTACATGCGGTGACCACCCCGGACTGGAAAATAGGTAGGAATTTAGGGCCCTCGCCCACGGCGGCTTTTTGTAGCGCTACGGCCGCGCGACGGTGGCGCGTTAGCAGCGCTACAGCCGCGCTACGGTCGCGTGTTGCAAAAGCGACCTACGCGCGTTAGTAGCGATGCCGTCGCGCGTTTCGGAAGCGCTACAAAAAGCCGCCGTGGGCGCGGGCCCTTAGGCGCCAGAAGAGGTAAGAGTTACGCTGTAGACAGAAAGGCAACACGTAGATGAATATAAGCTTTTTTAGCGCCGTGCGATCTGAATACACCTAATTGTATCGCTGCTAGAGTCCCTTTTTCTTTTATTGATTTTGCTGAGTAAATCTTCTGTACCTGTACTATTCTGCCGTCATAAGAAGAAAGGCCATAACTTCAATAATTTTCTAGTGAGAAAAAGTAAGCTGTATTTGTAAGCTTAAAGGAGACGGAAACGCTTCCATACATTCTTGGGCCCAGATGTAAAAAGACGAGAGTGGTGTCAATAAATAGCTTATATATTGTCAAGCCATCTTTGAAAATTTTACAAGAGATTTAGTAAAAGTGTGGCTATGCAACAAATTGACAATAACCTATAGGTACTTAACAGCTGATTTTATAACTATGATCATATGATAGACAGTTATTTATTACATTAATTGTAGTTCTTATTGTATTGAGTGGGAAAATGTAACGAAACTCACAAATAGATTAAAAAACAGGGAAGACAAGGATTTGTGTCATTTCATCCTCTAAAACTCGTCAGCCCAGTGTATTACATCGATAAGTCGGTATGCCACAGTCGTACAAGTTAAACAATATACTAGAAGTCCGTAGAGCGAAAGCACTGGTTGAGGAATATAATTAAAATACGCAAACGATATCCGATACAAGACGAGTAGGTAGGTAGTCCGGTGATCTTGATGGGAGACGATAATGTAAGTACCGCGAATGCACATCCTGAGAACGTATTTCCCGGTAATGTACAGCCACAGAATCCGTAAACATGTACACGGATTCCCGTCCGTACGTTCTCGGGTCGTGCGTTATCATATCAGGCTGTATAAAATTGGTACGGGCGAGAATCCGTGTACAGCCATAGACACGACAGAGTGTGCCTCGTTTCCATGAAGCGTAAATCGTTCACTTCGTAGCCGTGACACGCTTGATCTAGTGCGTGACATTATCGAGGCTATAAGTCGCAATAGATTGACGTCCTGATCTGGCTGGATCTTACACTAGACAAGTCAATCCAAATGATCAGAGTTTAGATGTAGATGAGCGATACATCAACCCATTATAAACCCACTGAGGGGCACGGGGCTTTTCCTTGAGGAACCTTTCTCAGTGAAAAGCCCGTGCCCCTCGGTCCTATACCTATAGGGCATTGTCTACCACGGGGGCCTAGTCCGGATAGGTGGAGCCTTGTAAGACTAGTGGCTGGTCTTGCTGTCGGAAGTTTTCAAGCTGCCCTAAGGCCTCTGACTTGGCTTCACGACTTCCATCTATTGTCGGCAGCCGGCAACAACTGCTTAACTTGCCTTGCGAAGCACGGAACCGCTCGGAAAAATCCCACTAGCGTTAGTTATATATGGTCATTTGGGCACGAATTCCCGGGTTGCACATTCTCGTGCTGTAAATTCTCGGTCCGTGCAATATAGTGACTCATCATGATCATTGATTGAAAATCCGGGAGCTGTCACTGTCAGAACAGATTAAATACATTTGACAAACATAAAAAGTAGGTAATAAATCGATCTGTAAACGAGAATCTACGAGAATCGATTTTAAAGTTGATATTCTGTTTTATTGTAAACTATTGACAATATAATAATTTATTCCGTAGATTTTGTTCACTTTGATTGAATCCATCATTCGATGAGAGTGATTTTATGTACAATAATAATTCTTGAAATCATTCACAGTAATCGATTATAGTAATCGAAACTCTATTTCATCAGTGCAATAAACTTGTTTTTAAGATTTCTCGTCTCCCAGATCGTGAATTGAGCAGATTTTTTTATATTTTGAAACAGAAAAAAATACCGTTTTTTTTAAACCATATTTCAGCTTATTATAATTGGGCCCAGAGATCCCCGGCTCCTTTAAGCAAATAGCTTATGAAATATGTAATTTTTTTTCATGTGTTTTTGAAATAGTAATCATCGACGACAAGTTAGCAGACATGCTTGAAATTTAGTTTTTCACTAATTTGCTCGAAATCAAGTTATGGCCTTTTTTATTATGACGGCAGTATTATGTATTCTGTGCCATCACGTGAAATATTCAAAGCCAAGGTTTTTGATCACTATCTAACCCCTGGTAACAGTCTGGTAATCTACTGTCAACAGCTGTCAAATGTTTTTTTCGTATGCACTTTGGCGAACTGACAGCCTGTTAACAGTAGATTAATAGCTTGTTAACGTACAAGAAACCGGGGGCTAGTCTCCAGTAATGATTTAATTTTAACTTATTGTAAGTACTAGTATTCACATGTATTATTATCAAAATTGTAGGTTGTATATTATATTATTTATTAGTTTATGAAGCCAGTTCAAAATATTTAATTTTCAGTATCATGTAAATAACCACCCCTGAGTCGGATTAAACTGTACAAATCAACACCCTGTATAATAGGTCATATTCCACCAAGGGGCCAAGTCTGGATTGGTGGAGGCTTGTAAGACTAGTGTCTGGTCTTACTGTCAGAAGCAGCGGGCACCAACTGCTTATCGTGCCTTGCGAAGCACGGAATCGCTCGGAAAAATGCCACTAGCGTTAGTCACAGACGGTCTCCCATCCATGCACTGAACGCACCCCATGTTGCTTAGCATTCGGAATCGTTTCAGATCACTTAGGCAGCCGGGGCTACGAGATTAATTTATTAATAAATAAATCAATAAATATTTGGTCCGATCATCACACCATCTTCGCCTCAGTATTTCGCGTCGCCGGTAGCCATTGCAGGGCACGTCTGACATGGCCAGATTGGCCAGTCCTGCTCCACTTGAGTTTAACGGTCGCAATTTAATTCCCGAAATAAAAAAATTGCCGTAAATAGGCTATCTTACGGAATGAAGAATGTTTGCGATTGAGCGTCATCCAGTCCCGCGTTGTAACTTCACAGCGACGCTGGTTGATAGCACGAACGTAGTCGCACCGGCATTCCCCTGAGTAATACTCGTAGTTCATTACAATAAAACTGCACTATTATTTCTGATTCAGACTTGGCTTCTGCATTTTAATTGTGATTTCCACTTTACTGCTTCATCTTGCTTTGACTTAAATACCTATATTTTTCGTTATTCGGAAGCCAAATTGAAGATTTGATTGGGTTTGGATACTAGACGCTGCCATAAATAAAATATATGGTCGACTATGGTTCTTGTAGTCCAGTTTCGCTTATAATAAGGGTTTTTACTCGAATGGAACGAAGCCTAAAAAAAGGTAATAAGTTTGTGTTTTACTTTAAGAGGTAATTTAAACTAGAAGGAATCGATAGATAACCTTTCCTTACTTTTGTAAAATTACAAATCATCATTAGCCGTTTGACACTCACTGCAAAATAAATAATAGGAATAAATTAAAATATAACGAGAAATCGGCTTCATCCACAGACTTAAAACAATGTCTTGGAATGTCTAGTTCCTATTGAGCTTTATTGCCTACTCAAAACATTAAAATCTATTTAATAATTTCGTTCGGGTCTACGGTAGACTCGAACGATGTGCACACCAAATGAAAGAGCGTAAAAAAATAGTTGATCTGAGTCGACAACATATGGGCGGAAAATTCTTATTATCGAGCAGCATCAATATAAAAATTATTAAATTCAACAATGGCGTTGCTAAGTAAACATGTCAATATCATAATTGTTGTGTTAGTGTCACAAGTTTTCATTGTGAACTGTTATGGCCGGTTTACATTATTTTAGTGTTTAGGAGAGTGCTATAATACAATTAGAGAGGCAAGTGCATTAGTACATTACTAGACGTTGGAGTGAACGTTTATATTTCTTCCAGTACAGTGTCACTTCGTCGACGTCGCGAAATATGCGCTATCCTACTCAAAATACTATGAGTTTTAATGGAACACACAAGTAGGTAAGTTTGATAATTCGAGTTATTGAAAACAACACGAACCCGTCACGGGTCACTTGCGCACTCTCCTAAAGTTCTCACTAAATTTTTAGTTTATACACAGATAGGTAACGAGGATAGTAACGCGCTCAGGTGTTACTGGATAGAACAATAGAAACCAATTCTATTTTGATTCTAATTGAAAGGCAACTAGAACCGTACTATACCGTAAAACGTACTAAAGCAAGTGGCGCTTACACGTTTCTACAAAAGCACTCTCCTTAAGAAAGAAAGAAATTAAGAAAGAAAAAAAGAAAATTTATTTATTTGATACTCAAAACAAAACAAAAAAACACACACACACACACAGAGTGCGTACAATAATAAAAAAATAGCACAGAAAGCATAAAAAACGTAAAATTAAATAAACTGTACAACATGAAAATAATAATACAATACATTACTGGTTTAGCCCCCAAAATGGGCCCGATTCAGTATAATGTTGCTACAGAGTGTAAAGTAAAGCACTCTCCTAAACACTAAGATAATCTAAACCGGCCCTTTGATCTAATTTGTTAACTCCATGGTGTGTGGAATATCGTGGCATCCAAGAAGGTTATTATGATCTGTGCCAACTGAGAAGGTGTAGTAAGTAATCTGTGGTGTTTTTAATTAAATGTAAAGACAATAATTGACATTGAGTTTTGGAAGGGTCTGAAAAATAATTGAAAAAGGAAATCAAAGTCATAAATTGATCTTTATTGTTTTGCTTAGTTATAGGTACCAATAAACTTATTGAAATGAAAAAGCCACTAGATAAGAAAAATACTAAAAATTAAAATGATGAAGAAAAACATGTGGTCAACTAAAACAAAACTAAAAGCTGTAAAGCCAAAGAGGGGGAGCTGTTTTTAGTTGATTAGCCAAGTGGATTCTACGTCTCATTGAATACGTCATTAGATTCACTAGCTGTTAAGTTTATGAAGGAAGCTCATTTAGTTAGTAATTTGTGATGAGGTACCCATGACAAAGTTACGATAAGTATCCGATTTTCGCCTTGCATTCCTTCGTGAGTAGCGAGAACATGTCCAAAAGAGCAAGATTGGCTATCCGTAATAGTGTGCTGGTTCTAACACTGATGTAAGCATGGTAGCGAGATTTGGGTATGGCAGAAGAATCATGAAAGTAGGATTAGTGCAGTACAAATAAGATCCTTAAGAAATATGTGTGGTGTTACTTTGAATGACAGAATACGCAATAGTGATCAGAGACCGAGGATGTAGAGAAAGAGGATGTAGTGAGTGACTAGAATTGAAAAAAGGAATGTTGCGCTGGCTTAGAGATGTGGAGAGGATGAACGAAGAAAGACTGACAAAGCAAATATATCGGGCGAATGTGAGTGGAAGGGCCGGTAAGGGACGCCCCAGTTGGACATACCTACTTCGACCAAATAGGGGATGTATTAGCAAAGGGCAAGATTAAAAGTACCCGAAACCGATGTGGGTACATGCAACGACTAATGGATTTCGATGAAGCGAAAGTTATTTGTCAGGATAATGGCAGGTGACAGTCCGTGGTCTCTGCCTACCCCTCTGGGATACAGGTGTGATCTTATGTATCTGAATGTATTAAGAGATTTATATCTACTGGTGGTTGATAAATACAGAGGCGTCACCATATAAAAAAAAAACATAGTGGAATATTATTTTGCGACTACATTTTACCCGAGCGAAGCCGGGTTTTCGTCTAGTATATTTATATTGACGTTCATAAAGTAAACATTTTGTCTGTATTATGAATAAAATATTTGAATTTGAATTTATTGAACAGTTTCATTGGAATTTACTCATTTTGTCCGAAACTCGAAGTTGATTGTTTGGGTCTTCGATCTTTAAGTGCGAGACTAGACAATGCTTTGACTTTAGTAGGTATTTAAATCTAGATTAGAGTGTCTCAGTGGAAGATTTACTAAATAGATCGAGTTTTAGGGGCTTTTGTGGATGCAAGCCGAAATGTCAAAGAGTAGGTAATTAAGAGCGGGTGTGTACCCGCGATTCAAAACGCCTAGTGTGTACCCGCTCTAATGGTGAATCCTTCCAGTGAAATTCCATCAAGACTCTAAAGTCAACTTAACTGACTGAGGGAGATGTGCTTCCTCCTCACCAATGAAAATTTTGGAAGGATTTTGTAGGATGCAATTTAGGTGCAAAAGATAGAATTGTTGCAGACGAGAGACTTCTGACAATAAAATAAATTTACAACAGGTTACGTTCCTAGTCTTTGAATATGGGCTTCATAAGAAGCCTTAAGGTCGCCCAGCGAGCAATGGGGAGAGCTATGTTAGGAGTTTCACTGTGCAATCGAATCAATGAGGAGATCCGCAGAAGGACTCGAGTTCCTAATATCCTCGTGAGGCCCAATGTCTTCAATTGATCACAAAATCAATTGTTCTTTTCAAGGTCGGGCCTTACGAGGATATAGCTCAAAGAATTGCTCAGTTGAAGTGGTAGTGGGCGGGGCACTTAGCTCGGAAAACTGATGGTCGTTGGGGCAAAAAGTTCTGACCCGAGTGCGTATACTGAGTTTTTTCATTCACTCTCGATAGTGAGAGCGTTTGCGATTTGCATAGGAGTGACAAAGAGACAACTATATTCTATTTACTGAAGCGAACGACTAATTGTCAACATGTCAAAAATTTGGTTTTTCAATATGCCAAATTTACAACGCTGCATAATATTTAGCAAAGTTATACAAAACGATGTGCCTAATAAATGTCATTAAGCAATAAACACAATAACACTGTTATTACCTGATTTATCCCTTACTCGCAGTTTATTTAACAAAATATTTAATTTTATCATGAAAATACAATTTGCTTAAGAGATCGTGGCCCAAAAAATACCTAAAATTTCAGTGGTCCTCAAAATAAAAGCGATCCTACTGCTGCCAAATATGTTCGCAAAATCGCAACTAGCAAAGATGACGGAATTTTGTTCAAAGGCCGATTATGATCGATTATTTTATGCTAATGCGTTACGCGATGTGTAGGAAGAAGTATGGAGAGCTGACTATGAACCTCTTTTTTAATTAGAGGCAAAAAAAAAGTAAGGTAGCCACCCCGACGCCATATTTTTACTCACGACGATTGACGTTGTTAATGCGAGTGCAACTTCTCTAAGCTATTTTATTTTCTTTTGTATTTGTTTTGTCTTGTTTGGTTGTCTGTCTGTTTTCCTTAAACAGTAGGTAGGTACCTACCTGAACCTATGTGGGTATACGATGCAAGCAAAGCTGCGTGCATGAGCTATTTTGAGTGACATGTAAGTTTGAGAGATCCTGTGTCTTTGTTTACCTTTAGTCGTTCGCTTCAAAAAATAGAATATAGATGGCGCGCTTTGTCACTCCTATGCAAATCGCAAACGCTCTCGCTATCGAGAGTGAATGAACAAACTCAGTATAAGCACTCAGTATACGCACTCTGCATGCTTAGTGCGAGTTTTTTCATTCACTTTCGATAGCGAGAGCGTTTGCAATTTGTATAGGAGTGACAAAGAGACAACTAGCTGGCGCGCTTTGTCACTTCTATAGAATATGAGTTTACGTTAACGCGATCGAGTAGTTAAAAAAACTCGCACTAAGCACTCTGTCGACCGCGCACCGGACGACGCGGCGTGGTCGCCAGGTCAGAACTCCGAACCAGAACGCCCACCAGATGGTCCGACGACCAGGGCCTCGATTATATTCGTGCATTATAGTACTATGACAGATGTCAGATGCCGTGTATATGTAGCAGTAAAGTAGTTAAATCAGAGAGTCAATTGAATCTCTAGACAGTCAATCAAAGATCGATATTCAATGAAGTCGCTAGCATTTTGATTTAAATAAAGCAGCGTCGACAACGTTTAACTACCTAACTGACCGAAAGCAAGCATTTTGATTAATAATGTAAAACAAGATGGCGGTCACGATAACAGCTGATTACTTGTAGAGTCTTTCTTTTGGCAAACGTTGTGTAACGTTGGTTTGTTGTGTGAGTGGTTTTTTGTTTCAAATTGTGGTCTTTGGTGAAATTGTAAACATGTTGTCGACTCCGCCACGATTATTTCATTTGTTATTGTTATTTCGGTGTCATCGTGAAGAACTGAGAGCTTGAAAATTCCGTGTTTTGTTTTATTGTAACTGGTTACTCAGCAAAATTAAGAAGAAGAGTCTTGTTTTTGTAGTGAGTTCTTGTTGCAAAGATTTTGGAAGATGATGAGCGACGTCAAGTTAGGTTTGTGAGTTTATTTCGTTAATTTTTTCATTTTCCTAAATAATGAAATATCTTGGTCCCCTTTAAAAGCTAAATTCTTACCAAGTAAGTGGGCACGACTACGCCTAAGGTGGACGTGACGTTACATCATGTAATACCTAGGAACGTTTAGGAAACTCGTTAAAAATTTCGTTCACTCACTTGTCTGACGTAACTTTAGCGACTTGATTGAATATCGATCTTTGATTGATTGTCTAGAGATTCAATTGACTCTCTGATTTAACTACTTTACTGCGACATATACACGGCCTGGTCACGGGACGTGTTTTTTCATACCATTGACGCCTAGATTGTTTTATATGCGTGCGCGAAGACTCGATACGGCCGAAACTAAATCGCCATGATCATGCAGTTGTCATAGTGCTACAATGCATTAACACAATCTAGGCCACGGTTACAGCGACGAGGAATCACTGGATGCGGATGGCACAAGACCTGGGCCTCGATTCTGTTAGTGCATTAAATTTCGATGACAGTTAGACGGTAGGGTCACGTGACGTATTTTTTCGTACCATTGGCGCCTAGAGGGTTTGATATCGTGCCCGCGTAGACTTGAAGCGGCAATGAAACTAAATCGTCACGTTCACGCAGTTGTCACTGTACTACAATGGATTAGTAGAATCTAGCTCCTGGGCCTTGATTCTGTTCGTGCATTAAAGTACGATGACGGATACACGGTCGGGTCACGTGAGTGTGCCCCCGTAGACCTGAAGCGGCAGTGGAACTCACTCGCCATGTGAATTAGGTCCTGGAAGCTAGGAAAACCGGAAGGAGGGAGGCATATGTCCCAAGCGTATAAAATGAAGGCCTCGGATACGAAGCTAGTGTCTGAGCGAAGATCTCTTGAACGAAGAAATCTTGATGAATTTTAATTTGAATTTGATCCAGAAGAAGTCCGTAAAATAGGTGGGTGGATGTAGTAAAGAAAGATCTCACAGAATGCGGAGCTTCGATAAACGAGGTCGCGAATAAAGTAATCTAATACCACCAAAATGTGGGACTAACGCTGGAAAGAGAGGGCTTGTACTGGTGAGTAGAATAATCTTCCTAAGATTTCCGGTCCCATTTTGAAACACTCTGTGTAATAAATACATAGCTTGTGCGTCGCTCTTTCTGTCTCAATCAGTAATTTAATCTATTAAGTATCGATGACTTTGCAAAAGATACAATTCGGTAAAGCCGACGCGGATCAACCTCTGCATTTTGTTGCGAACGTCGTCCTTGACGTAATTGAGTAAAGCTTACGCGTGTAAAGGTTGATGCGCTGTCGACTGTAATTTCATAAACGTATATCTTTTCATCAAAATCGCTTATGTCACGTGTCAGTATTCGCTATCTTCCCCCTGCCAGGTAAGCCCTGACCTTAACGTCGAGGCAGGCTTACTAATCTGTATAAGCGCAAAAATATAGGTATGTAGTAAACTGACGACGTCATGACTGTTTCCCGGAGGTATTTCCACTTGCTAGGCTCCAAACGAACTTCTTTCCTTTCACATTCTATCCATCCAAAGGTTGTCAGGAACAGGTCGATAAGACTGTGAATCATATACATCTTTTAATGTGTTCTGTTCTGGTGCGTAGAATAAAGACTTCTATTCTAATCTAACTTTGTATTGTACTTCAATTTATAAAAAAACTGTAATCTTAGACTTTGCTAGACGCGGCGACAAGTCACCCTGTTTGCGAATTTAATAATTATATGAACAATATGTCAAGTGAAAGTGAAAAACATTTATTTCAATCGTAACACCATAAATAACGAAAAACTTAAACAATATTTGTAGAGAAACAAAAATACAAAAATTAGTGGTATCTAATACGATCATGCTGAACACGAGTGCTACAACAGCAAAAGGCTGCAGCTCAGCAAAATGCTAGTCAGAGGCGACTAGCGCTGGTTTTCTGCTGCACCTAATTCGCTGCAATATGAACTAAATTTGACTACAAAGAGAAAAAGAATAATCTATCTATCCAACATTAGTTAGTCTACGTTTGTGGTACGCACGCCACGCGGTACGTTAATTTTTATCCTGCCCTTCACTGATATAACCCCTAATAGGTCTGCGTATGTCCGTTTTCCTTTTGGGACATATTTTACCGGCTCTTTCACCCATATTTCACTCATACATTTTCGTCAGTCTTTCTTTCAATATGGGTTACATTCTATATATTCTAATATACGGTGCCGCGCGTGGAACGCTCATGGGGCTAGCGCTTACTGAAAATCAATGCCGAGGAATAATAACCTCGCTAGAATGCTAGGTCAGCAGCTACCTACAGCAGCAGCAGACACTCGCCGTGACTATTGTTTGTAAATGTTTTGTTAAGTGATATTTTCTGTACTCTATCAATGAATTAAGTGGTCAGTATGTGTACAATTTCCGGTGTACAAACATAAACATAAATATTTACATACCGGCACATACATTGCTTCTGGCCCCACACTAGGAGACCACTATAGGGAAGAGCGGGTGATCGTGCTCTTCCACTATAAAGGGAAATTTCCCGCCAGGCAGATCGTATGCCTGAAAGGGAAATTTCCCGCCAGGCAGATCGTATGCCTGGGGACGGCCGGTCCAACTGTGGTTTGTTGGACGTTGTATTTATTATAAGTCATGTGTAAACTTTGCTTGCGCGATACAGGAATGTTGGAGTTTATAGTGCGCGCGCAGAGTTGACATGTGCTCGCCACACCCTGTGTCGTGGGTACCAGAAACAGCGACGTCACAAACATGTAAACATCCAAGACAATAAAACATACAATAAGAATATTCTATCTATCTATCTATGTCTAATGTTCTGTTTAACTGTTGCTGTAATAAATGTGATTCTTCCTTCTTCTTCTACCTCATATTATATATCTAAATCAAAGCACCATTCCTGTCTCAATGGATAATTTTTAGAAAAAAAATAATAATTCGAACCCGAGACCTCGCATGGTAGGCAGATGCGTTACCGCTGCACTACAGGGGCGGCTGAAAAATTTTGAGCCAAAGTACTTCTAAGAATCACTAATGACTCGCAATGTGCATCACTAATTGCGCGTATTCTAAGTAGTATAAATACCAAGTTTCATGTCATTATCATCATTACGCTTCTAGTAATTGAACATTAAACAACACCATGTCTGAGTCATCCGCGCTTTGCACGAAATTGGAGTACAGAGCTGTCATAAAATTCCTCACCAAGAAGAACAAAACGCCGACAAAAATATTTGAAGAAATGTCTGCAGTTTATGGGGATTCTGCACCTTCATTTGCCACCGTAAAACGTTGGACACGTGAATTCAAACACGGCAGGGAGTCGCTCGAAGATGATCCCAGGTCAGGACGTCCAAACACCGCCGTTACCGAAGAAAATATTGAAAAAGTGAAAAACCTTGTTCTCGAAGATCGGCGAATCAAGATGTGGCAGATAGCTGAATCCATAGGCATCAGCAAGGAGCGAATTGGTGACATTTTGCACAATCATTTGCACATGAAAAAGGTGTGCGCGCGATGGGTGCCAAAAATGCTCACGCCACTGGACAGGCAGCGTCGAGTCACAACTTCGAATGAGTTTTTGGACATCTGTGGCGATAATCCTGACGATGTTTTTTCTTGCCTCGTCACTGTCGATGAAACATGGATCCGGCAGTACGATCCGGAGTCAAAACAAGAGTCAATGCAATGGATAGCAAAGGGAGAAAAGCCGCCACGGAAATTCAAAGTGGAAAGATCGGCTTCCAAGCTCATGGCCACTGTTTTTTGGGATTGCGAAGGAATTTTGTTCATCGACTACCTTCCCAAAAATACTACAATGAACGGAGACTATTACGCCGTATTGTTGACAAAAGTCCGTCAAGTGGTTGTCGAGAAAAGGAGAGGCAAACTGGCGAAAGGAGTCCTGTTTTTGCAGGACAATGCGCCCGTGCACACTGCCCGAGTTGCGAGACGTGCCCTCGCCGAAACAGGATTTGAAGAAATCAACCACCCACCCTACAGTCCAGACCTGGCTCCTAGTGATTATTTCCTTTTTTCAAATTTGAAAAAGGACCTCCGAGGACGAAGATTTTCCAGTGACGAAGAAATGAAGGCGGCCGTAAACGAGCATTTTGAAGGCAAAGACGGCGAATATTTTTTTACCGGGTTAAAAGCTCTTTTAAACAAATGTAAGAAGTGTATTGAAATAGAGGGAGATTACATTGAAAAATATTTTTTTTATACATTTCTATCAGAATTTTTAATACCTTACGCTCAAAACTTTTCAGCCGCCCTGGTACGTCAAAGAAACTATTGCGTAGGGAATATCCAAACCAGCGCAACAATCCTTCCTCAATTTCAGGCGCAAAAACTCGGGGCAAGGCACAGTTTCAATAAAAACATAACGAGATCCAGAGCGAAATGAAAGATTTATCTCCCACGACCACGACAGGGGTCGAAAGAAACATAAATAATTCATTCACTCCATTGAAAGTCGTGCAGTCGCCAAGCCGCTATTCAATGTTTTTGATAGAAAGCCTCTTTGATATTCTTAAAGTAGAACACATCAAATGGCTGAGTGTATAAACTTTTACAAAATAAATAAAAGCGCATGAGATATAGAGTGTAACGTTATCACCAAATACGTCATACCAAGATGGCTTAAGGGTTTTGCACCCGACTGTACGAAAATGCTTAACTGCGGGGAAGCTGTACCGTGTACCTCTATTTTGTTGTGATTTAGTAAGAGTTGCTAGTATTGACTAGTAGTGCCTTCCAGATTCTTATGTGTTTGGGGATTGTGTCGTCATCATCAACCCATTATGTCCCCACTGAGGGGCACGGGTCTCTTCCATGAGGAAGGTATAGGCCATACTCCACCACGGGGGCCAAGTCCGGATTGGTGGAGGCTTGTAAGACTAGTGGCTGGTCTTACTGTCAGAAGTTTTCAAGCCGCCCTAAGGTCTCTGACTTGGCTTAACAACTGCCATCTATCGACGGCAGCCGGCACCAACTGCTTAACATGCCTTGCGAAGCACGGAACCGCTCGGAAAAAAATGCCACTAGCGTTAGTCATAGACGGTGACCCATCCGTGGACTGAACGCGCCGTATGTTGCTTAACCTTAGTGATCGTTTAAGATCACTCAGGCAGCCCGGGCTACGAGCGAGAGCGGGGATTGTGTATATTATAATATCAATATTGTCCGTTCATATAATTGTCCTGGGTACGAACCACGACTGGGCACAAAAAAAATCGAGGTTTTGAATGTTTACATACTTGTAATGCAGATGTTTTTGGTTCTCACGATACAGGGTATCCTAGTGTGGGGCCAGACACAATGTATAATGTATATCATCATCATCATCATTCAGCCACAAGAAGTCCACTGCTGGACATAGGCCTCCTCCATAATGTATATGCCTGTATGTAATTTTTTATGTTTTTTTAATATTTCTATTGCACACGAGAAATGAGAAAAAAAAAACAGTTTAAAGAAAGGCGGCATCAACAGGAAACACTCTTCAGAGACTCTTTAAAGAAATTCATCTACTCTCCGATAGTTTTTCGCATTATACTCGTATTTCTTCTCCAACATTACAACAACTCCTGTCTCTAGTAATAATAATTTGTAATAATCTATGAAGCCAGGTTTTTGCTTTTTGCAGCTTACTAGGCCACAAAGCATCGATCTGCATTTTCAAAAGGTCTAAAAATACCTTAGAAGTTGGATTTTGAATATTGAAAAACCTAGCAAGGGCACAGTAGTTGTAATGCTGGAGAACTCAAAAAACCATTTCAAAAACCTAGCAAGGCGAAAAACCATTTTAAAAACCTAGTAAGGGGTGTCCCTTGCTAGGTTTTTAAAGTTGTCAAGCAAACATGCATTCAATTAAAAAAACAAATTAATCATTAGTAAGGGCCATAAAACGTAGATAGATAGATAGATAGATAGATAACACTTTATTGCTCACGTTAATCACGTAGATCACGTTATATATTTATGATAACTATTGAATTCTGTGTACAGCCAAGGATATATAGCATCTTTTGATCCAATTCTCAAGTCTCTAGCTCTTATATTCTCAGTAAGGCAAGCTCTCGAAGTGACCAACTTGTTTTTTGGCTCTCCTGTAAAATTTGTCTCAGGTCACTTACTAGGTTTTGAAATTGTCCAGCCGATTTGTATGCTTTGATGAAATTTTATATGTATATTAAGTAGGTTTGAGAATAGGTTGTTATCTACTTTTCATAGTTCTAAGTGGTAAGGATGGTCCAGCCCAATTTTTTTTCTTATAATCCCTTTAAACGATTTATATGGCGAAACAAAGTTTGCCAGATCAGCTAGTATTAGATAAAATTACACCATCAAACAGACGCTAGTCTTCTTGATACGGAAAAACCCCGGAGATACAAAAGCGTTACCTTGCGATTTGGTGTTTGGAGCCAAACGAAACTTCAATCTGATGGTAGATAAGATACTGTTTCGTAAATCTGCTTTTTAATTTGAGCTGTGAGAGACCTACTTTTTAAAAATATTCCCAGAAATACCTGACCCAAGATTAATATCGTGCAAAAAACGCAAAAAAAGCGTTTTTTGTAAAGGAGCCACTTTTAAATATTAGTTTTATTCTCTTTTTAGTATTTGTCGTTATAGCAGCACAAGAAACACATAATCCGTAAAAAAAACAAGTGTCTAGATATCGCGGTTTATGAGAAACGGCCTGGTGACAGACAGACGGACATTGAGTCTTACCCTTTAGATACGTAACCCTAAGACTTGTTTATTCTTAATTATAAAAAGTCAAGTTCACTAAACACACTTTAGACGGTGCTATAGTCGGGTTATATGAGAATGTCGTGATATAAGTCGGCATTAACGCCGTCTTAGGAGTGTTTTTGCTGAATCGATTTTTGTAAATAAGACCACTGACTTTATTCTATTCTATTCCACAATCGAGAGATGGTGACTTAAAATCTCGACATGTGCCAATCGCTTTTTTTTCCTAAGTTTCGTACTTTAATGAATTTTAAGCCGCGATGCCGCTCCCTAACCGTAAAGGAAAATATCGTGGGGGGACCTGAGTGTCTGAAGTATTAACATGCTTTGGCGCTTGAGATTGGCAATTCACAAAGTAGACACGCTTCATGATTAAACCACAGAAGTTCTGTGCCCTAGAGTTAAATGTACTTCAAATATAGGCTGCATTATCAAAGACAGTTCACTCTAAAGTGGGTGATCGACGGCGAGTAAGACCCGCGGTTTTATGACTCGTCGGTAAAGCTCGCAAGTGTATCATTGCAAAACCGCGGTGTCAAATACCGCCGAGCCTGGCTCGCGGCTCGTCTTCTTGCTATATTTTTTACTCGGCTCGCCATGCAAAACCTGCTTCAGACTCGGAACAAGACATGTTTGCGACTGTTTTGCTCGCTAGTCGATCAGCGCCAAGGAGCCGCGAGCCAAGTTCGTCGGTATTTAAAACCGCGGTCTTACTCGCCCGTCGATCACCCACTTAACAAGGCTTGTACCACGATTGTTAAATATGTTTAGCGGATAAACGTTTAAGTCAGATGTCAAACTATACAAACACGTCACATTTAAATAAAAGTACCTGGATGACCGAGCCGACTAAGGGGCAAACCACTGCACGCTTTCACGCGCCAACCCCCAGCCGCTCCGAGTTTCACTCTCCATTGCAGTCGGCCTAGGGCCTTGCTAGACACTTTTGATTGAGATTTGACGCATGGGAACATGTATGGTCTCGGCCTACAGCCTTAGCCTCAACGGAGCCTCAGCGAGGTTTCTCTTGCCCGCCCGCTTCGCGGAGCTTGAGGACTCGCAAATTTGTCTCATCCGGCTTTTCATTGTCAATTTTACGCCGGAACACGGGACGTCTTGGCTTTCAGCCTTGGCCTGAACTAAGTTCTATCGCTCGGCCTTCGGCCCCGCAAGTTTGTGCCATCTGGGTTTTGCATTGTTTCTTTTACACCGGAACCTGACCTGGTACTGGATGGAGCTCAGCCTTTGGCCTCGGTGGAGTTCCTCGTCCTCGTTTTGCCTTATCAAAGTTTTTCGTGCTCGCTTCGCAGGCTCAGCCTTCGGCCTCGCAAGTTTGTCCCATCTGGACTTTGCATTGTTTCTTCGTTTTAGCCTTCGACCTGGTACTGAATGGAGCTCGGCCTTCGGCCTTGCCTCGGTGGAGTTACCACATCCTCGTTTTGCCTTGTCAAAGTTTCTTGTGCTCGTATCGCGGGGCTCGGCCTTCGGCCTCGCAAGTTTGTTCCATCTGAAATTTGCATTGTTTCTTTAACGCTGGAACTCACAACGTCTTAGCCTTCGACCTGGTACTGGATGGAGCTCGACCTTCGGCCTCGCCTCAGTGGAGTTCCACGTCATCGTTCTGCCTTGACAAAGTTTTTTGTGCTCGCTTCGCGAGGCTCGGCCTTCGGCCTCGCAAGTTTTTCGCAAGATAATAGGTTTTTACACAAAAAAAATTAACTTGAAAAAAAAAAACCAGGGTCTTCTGATTACGGTATCGTCTTACTTCCCACTTGAGCTACTGCAATCTGACATATTGTTGCGAAAATTACCTTCTTATAGTGTAGCAGTTATTTCTTTGCCTAAAAACACGGTTAAATCGACGTTTTGTAATAATGAAACCTACGTAAATCGACTAATCACCCCCGAAACCCCTTGCATACTAAATTTCATGAAAATCGTTGGAGCCGTTTCCGAGATTCAGATTATATACAAATATAGATACAAGAATTGCTCGTTTAAAGAGATTAGATTAGTAACTACACACGTTTAACGATTTTGGTGCAAACCACGCTAAGAATGCCGACTCACCACTGAAAGGTTACATAGAGGCCAGAATTTGCCATTTTCCATGATCCTGACAAAAAAAACCCTTTCGCTTATCATCGAAATGCTTTTAATGCTCAGGCTTTTTAACTACTTATAGTTACTTACGCACCGGTCTAGGCCTCCGTGGTCTAGCATGGCCTACACCTTTCTCAGGGAAGAGACCCGTGCCCCTCGGTGGGGACATAATGGGTTGATGATGAATCGCTCGTAGCCTGGGCTGCCTGAGTGATCTTAAACGATCACTAAGGTTAAGCAACATAAGGCGCGTTCAGTTCATGGATGGGTCACCGTCTATGACTAACGCTAATGGCATTTTTCCGAGCGATTCCGTGCTTCGCAAGGCACGTTAAGCTGTTGATGCCGGCTGCCGTCGATAGATGGCAGTCGTTAAGCCAAGTCAGAGGCCTTAGGGCGGCTTGAAAACTTCTGACACTAAGACCAGCCACTAGTCTTACAAGCCTCCACCAATCTGGACTTGGCCCCCGTGGTGGAGTATGGCCTATACCTTCCTCATGGAAGAGACCCGTGCCCCTCGGTGGGGACATAATGGGTTGATGATGATGATGATGATACTTACGCAGTGCCCAACTCGATGTGAAGTGGTTCGTGGTTCTTTTTCTGTTCAAGGATCTGTCAGGATCATGGGAGGTGGCAGTCCCTGGTTTCTGCCTACCTCTCTGGGATACAGGTATGAGCTATATATGTTCGTACATATGTATGGCACCCCATTCTAGAGTTCTTGATGTAGATTAATAAAATGTATACGACTTCGAAGAAGTGTGTTTTTATTTTCCCTCTGGGTCACTAGTTCTATCAAGGAGTACACCTGGCAGTACTAATCACCCGATTGTGTAATGATCTATCATTCTTGCAAAAAAGAGACTAGACCATTTTATATTGTTTTACTTTCAATCCCCACTCACCTCAAATTTTGAAAGTGTTAAGGTCGGTATTTCTACCAGCGTAAGTCAACGGTCGTTTTCCCTACCAGTAGTACTAGTGATACACAATCGGGTGATTAGTACTCCCAGGTGTGCTCCTTTGTAGAACTAGTGACCCAGAGGGTTTATTTTAATGATAAGTGATAGAGATATAGAAAGAGACAAAATAAAATATAATTAGCAAGTATAAAGTTGTTAGTTCATGATCTCATCAAAAGGTGAAATAGGAACGGATGTCATATGAAATATTGGAGCGGTTTGTGTGCCCTTGCTACTTAGGGGTTTTAGTCTTCGAATTTTCTGGGTTTAAAAATAATACGACCACTTGCGGGGTGAAGAATATAGCGATTGTAATAAGAGTATACGTGTAACAAAATTCGAGGAGAGAGGGTCAGGGAACATAATTGAGCCAATCACACGCGAGATCACGTCACTTGTTCTGGTTTCTATTGGTCGACGATGCCGTGATAAAAATTGATAGTTCGTTGCAATACCGACAGATGGCGCCTAGGTCGAATGGTCTATTCCGCAATGCTCCAACATGCCCCCGGCCTTGGAAGTAGTGCTTTCAACGTCTCTATTGCAACGTAGTCTCCTCTGGCTCCACTAGTGGGCATATCTTTGCGTACACTCGCCTCGTAATGCCTGTGGGTGTCTGGATGTCAGCAACTCTTGAAATTCCGTCCTTGCCGGGTATAGTACAGATGATTCGTCCCAACTGCCACTTAAGAGGAGGAAGATTATCGTGCTTGATTAGAACCAGGGTGTTTGGTTTGAGCTCCGACGTATTCTCTCTCCATTTAGCGCGCGTCTGCAGCTCCGAAACGTATTCATTGGCCCAGCGTGACCAGAAATGCTGGCGTATCTGCTCTATACGCTGGTAACGAGACAAGCGATGCGTAGGCGTATGTTCCAAGTCGTCACACGCAGGAGCAGTTATTGGCCGGCCGATGAGAAAGTGAGCTGGACTTAGCGGTAGAAAATCACGGGAATCTGAGGAAAGAGGGGTCAAAGGT
The DNA here is from genome assembly GCA_947310845.1 of Yponomeuta plumbellus. Lineage (NCBI taxonomy): Eukaryota > Metazoa > Arthropoda > Insecta > Lepidoptera > Yponomeutidae > Yponomeuta > Yponomeuta plumbellus. The sequence continues at coordinate 17,278,740 of OX371194.1, forward strand.
CGGGAGTTTAGGACGGCTTCTACTTGCGCTAACACCGTGCTAAACTCTTCGAAGGTAAGGTGCGCGTTACCTACCACCCTGCGTAGGTGGTACTTACACGATTTAACCCCTGCTTCCCACAAGCCACCAAAATGAGGAGAGTACGGCGGAATAAAGCGGAATTTTATATTTTGACTATTAGCAAACTCCATTATTTCCGGACTACACTTGGATAAGAAATCTGCGAATTCGTTCATTAATCCAACGAAATTCCTGCCATTATCCGAGAAAAGTTCTATGGGTTTGCCACGCCGAGAAATGAAGCGCTTTAACGCCAAACAATAAGCGTCCGAGGAGAGGTCACTAACGAGCTCTAAATGTACAGCGCGCGTTACAAAACATATAAATATACAAATATAGCCTTTAACGGTTCTAGCACCCCGACCTTTGCGGTTGAGAACGAGCACTGGCCCAGCGTAATCTACTCCACTGCGAAGGAACGGAAAACTGGGAGTTATACGCTCCTTGGGTAAATTTCCCATCAAAGGATTTAAAGTTTTGCCCCTGACGCGCTTGCAAGTGACACAATCATGTACCACCTTTCTGGCCAAATTTCGCCCTCCTAAAGGCCACCATGACTCCCTTAAATGAAATAAAAGTGCCTGTTGAGCAGCATGAATGAAATAAAAGTGCCTGTTGAGCAGCATGAAGCGTTTGTCTATGCTCGTGTCGAAATAATAAAGTAGAAAAATAGTGTTTGCTGTCGAGCAAAACAGGGTGTTTTTTGGCGTAACTAAATTCAAGGGAATTGTCCAGACGACCGCCAACGCGAATAACTTTATCATCATCAATAAATAAATTTAATTTGGATAAATTGTGCTTGCGTTTCAATTTACTGCTGCCTGTCAAAACCTTATGCTCACATGAAAATGACTCCAGCTGCGCTAATCTTATCAAAGTTTTTTCAGATTCTTTCAACTCATCGACACCAAGAACGCCCGTAAGCCGGTCATTTTTATTGCGCGTGTTATAAATAAACCGTTTCATATATGCGACGGCGCGAATCATGCGTGTGAGCTGAGAGAACCTGCTGAAAGGAAACCATGAACATTGTGAGTTTGCACTGGTTGTTACGCAGGCCACAGTGGCATGCTTCATTTCTGGTAAATTGTCATTACAATGGATATCGTTTGAAACGCTAGCACTGCTGAACTCAGGATCATGAAGAAAAGCTGGGCCTGTCCACCATAAATCGGAATTAGAAAGGTCTTCCAAGCCGGCACCGCGTGAAACTAGATCGGCAGGATTGTCCTTTCCACTAACGTGACGCCACGGGAGTTGTTTGGTTAGTTCATGAATCTCAGCAGTCCTATTCTGAACGAAAGTTTTTAGCAAGTTAGGAGCCATTCTCAACCATCCTAATACAATAGTCGAATCCGTCCAGAATACGACGTTAGAAAACAGACAACGCATTGAGCTACGTACTTTATCATAAAGCCTAGCTCCGAGCAAAGCACCGCACAATTCAAGCCGCGGAATGCTCACTGGCTTTAATGGCGCGACTTTACCTTTAGAACAAAGTAGCCTAACTACTATTGACCCATTATCATTCACAGTGCGAACGTAAACACAATAAATAAATAAATAAATAAATAAAATCTTTATTCAGTAAGCAGAAGTTACAGTTTAAAACACATGATTGGGGCTCTGCACTAGGTCGGGACCTGTGTTACAGATACCCCGCTCTTCCTTTTATTACATTGCAAAGCTTAATGAATAATCTACATTCTGGGTATTAGGAATATAATAATTTTTACATGCATGCAAAAATAATGAAATGGTGAACAAAAATTGAAGTTAGGTATTTTATAAAAATGAAACATTTTAGATGTACAAAATTGTGTGTGTGTGTGTGTGTGTGTGTGTGTGTGTGTGTGTGTGTGTGTGTGTTTGCGTGTGTGCGTGTGTGTGTGAGTGGGTGCGTGCGTATGTGTGTTAATTGTCAAAGGATGTTACACTGTGATAAGAAGAGCTTCAGTGGATTCGTAATCAAGTTGGCTCAACCAAGCATAGATCAGGTTTTTAGCGTTATGTGACAGCAATGGATATATATTCAAAAGCTTGTTTGCTTTATTAAATTGATTACTTGCAAAGGCAGTTCTACATTTTATACTTGAAGCGGCTAGATAATGTCTTCGTAGGGTTATCAAGTCAGAATCGTAGTAAATGGACTTATGCTTTTTCAAAATTGAATTTAGGATGTATAATTGACGTACATTTAACAGTTGATAGGTGCCATAAAGTTCGTAAGTGGGGAAACGGTAGGGTTTGAAAAACATTACCTTGATTAGGGCTCTCTGCGCACGCTCAAGCTCAATAAATGTTGTCTTACCTGCGCCACCCCAGACAGTGATGCAATAGGTAAGAACGGAACATGCCAGCGCGTAATAGATCGTCTTCAAGAGCTCAGGGGTGGCAACGTATCTAAGTTTTTTGAAAAAGAAGATAAGTTTTCTCGTTCTGCCGGACAGGTAAGCTATGTGATGGCGCCAATTTAGGTTTTCATCGAGGACTACGCCAAGATATTTTATGGTTTCGGTTCGAGCAATGTCAGGACAAGAGCAAAGCGTAGGTTTTACACGAGGACAAGTATGAATTTTAATGGAAAAGTCGGGGGGAGGTTTTGTGGAGCTGTTAATAGAGAATGTGAGGTATTTGGTTTTTGAAATATTCAATGTCAGTAAATTCTGAGAAAGCCAATGTGAAACAGCATGGAGTCCGGACTCAGTATGCCATGTGGCCTCTTTCCAATCCACGCCGTGAAATATCAAAGCAGTATCATCTGCGTATGAGATTATGTTGCAGTTACGTAAGGTTAGATCGCATAAGTCGTTAACGTAGACTAGGAAGAGGGTCGGTCCGAGGACGCTACTCTGCGGGACGCCGTAATTAATTTCAGAATCCAAACTGAAGGCATCATGAAGTTTTACTCGCTGTTGGCGGTGGGAAAGGAAGCTCTCCATTATTGCGTACGAATTACCACGAATGCCGACTCGTGTCAGCTTATTTAAGAGAATGGGCACAGAAACGGTATCAAATGCTTTTGATAGGTCGAGAAATACCCCGATGCACTTTTGCCTACTGTCCAGGTGTTTCACGAGATTTTCGGTAAGTGCCAGCACAGCGTCTTCGGTAGACCTACCATTTCTGAAGCCAAATTGGTGATCAGATAGGATTTTGTAAGCATAAAGATACTTTTTTAATCTATTATTTATTAATTTTTCTAGAATTTTGGAAAAAACCGTGAGTACAGATATTGGTCTATAATTATTAATATTTTCTTTGTCTCCGCCCTTGTAAATGGGATGGATAACAGCTAGCTTAAAAACATTTGGGAATGTGCCCCTCTGGAAACACAAGTTGTATATATATGTCAGAATGGGAGCTAGTACGTGCTTGTTAGACTTAAGGAACTTAGTAGAAATGTTATCCCATCCCGTTGAACTGGAGCTATCCAAGTTATTAATAATAGCAAGGACTTCTTTCTGATCTGTATCCAAAAGGACAAACGAGGTTGGATGATAAGGAATATCTGAGTGAGGAATGCTTGATTGGGATGGTTGATGACTAATGATTTTATTTGCTAGATTGTTTCCAATGTTTGCATAATGATGATTAATATACTCGAGAGATTCAGACGCGGATGACTTTATATGAAGTAAGTCACTATTTAAAGTTTTGGAAGACTGGATATTGGCTATGTTTTTAATACATTTCCATAATGGTTTGGGATTATTTGTGGATTTGGAGAGTTGATTTTGTTCATATTTAATCTTCATCTTTTTTAGTAAATTATTGCAGTGGTTTCTGTAGCGCCTGTATGTGATAATTAATATAGGGTCATTGGGTTTTTTTTTAACTTTATTATGTAATCGGTCCCTGTTTCGAATACAGCGCAGTATGCCAGGAGTTACCCAGGGTTGAGTTACTCGTTGTCTGCAGGGTATGAATTGTTTTTCCGAACACCTAAATATAATATTTTTTAAGGTTAAAACCAACAACTCAGCAGCTTCATTTGCATCAGTGTAATTTAGAACATCGTTAATATTGGAGTCCAGCAAGGAGTTAGCAGCCAGATCATAGTTAAGCTTCAATCTAAATTTGCGTGGTTCGTTGTGTACTATGTTAGAAGTGAAGCTAAGAAAAACAGTAGAGTGGTCAGTAAGGGTGGTATCAGAAACTACGATAAAGGCTTCTCTTATAGTTCTCAGCATCATATGATCAAGACAAGTTTTGTCGTGTGTTGGATGAGTGTGGCCGGGCAGCAGACCATGTGATGCGAGGAGATTTAAATATTTCGAGCTATTTCTATCGGTTCCAGACTGTGCGATATCAATGTTTATATCTCCTGTGAGGACAACGTCAAAAGACGGATCGATCGAACTTAATAGAGCATCTAGGGAGTACAGAAAATCAGAAGCATCAGAGTTAGAAGGTGACCGGTAAATACCCAAGACTACGTGGTTATTTAACTTTATCTTTAGGCACGAGGCTCCCGATAACATAGGTTCCTCAGTTTTAAATTTCAAACCATTCTTAACATAAATCACAACACCGTCGTTTTTGTTTACCAAGGACTTAGTGTTGCAGAACGTGTAGTTTGTTAGCTGCGGAGTATTTTTTAGGGGTGATAAGTAACACTCAGTAAGAACCATGATATCGGGTAGAACGCTATAAGAAGTTAGAATAGCCTGAAATCCGTCCAAATTCTTATATATACTTCTGACGTTCTGAGTTACAATAAGAATTTGGGTAGGGCTATTTGTCAAGTATTGTGTGCATTGGTCAGAATTACATTTAATAGAATTAGCGGCGCTAAATGTATCTATTTCATTGTTTATATTTAATGAAGTGAATTTTAAAACAAAAATATAATGGTACTAATGTATAAAATATATATGAGGTATAAGCTTCTATCCAGCCGTGTGATATTGATAAGTCATATAAATTACATATTATTATAACTCTAGGGTGTGGTTTCATATGATAATAATTATGTATTCGATCTGAGTAAATGTATTTATTGCACGCGAGAATGTTCGGTGAGTCAGTGTATGTGTTGATTGTGTAATAATTTGATATGAGTGTATGAGAGCAAATGTGTGTGTGTGAGTGGCTTGGTGTTACCAAGGGTGAGTGTGTATAATAAGCATTGTAAAATACAGTTCTTAAGAGTGCAAGAAAGGTCTTATAATTGAACAATAGGTAGCTCCGACCTAGTCATACTTTGACGCTCCGGAGTAGTGCAGCTTGACTTTCTGATTTAATCTGGATACGAGGAGATGAATCGTCTTTCCTCCCAAATACTTTTCCGTAAGAGGTCCAGGCGTATTTGAATCCCCCGGTTTTTGTCAATTCTCTTGCCAGGTAGTATAGTCGGTTTGATTTTGTTGTTAGATGTTCTGATAGGTAGACCGGGTTTGTGTTGTTCTGAAAGCCGAGATGTGACGCATTCAGTTTGTTGGTTTTGTTCCTGGCATTATATGTTTTTGTAGCCTTTAATAATTCATTTTTCTTGATTGTTGAGGACAATTCGATCACTATAGGTCTGTTGTCTTCTTGTTTACCTTGAGACCTGTAAACATCGGTGACGTCATCTTTGCTCAGGGAAAAACCAGTTATCTTGGCAAGACTCAAGCTCATCTCAACAAGTTTGTCCTTGGATTCATGTACCGACTTCGGGACATTTTTTAACTCCAGGCAGGACTTACGGTTACTTCTTTGTAGGTCCTCTATTTTTTCTTCCAGGATTGATATATATTCATTGTCTGTTTTCCGGCGGGATTCGAGTACCTCGACCTTTTTTAAAACCTCATCATACTGGGTGGAAAGGAAAGCAATAGAGCTTTCAATTTTATTGAGGGTCGGTTTGATGGAAGCCAAATTCCTCTCCTGCTGTGCCATCCATGTATTAAACATATCCTTCATTTCTTTTTTGAACTCGGTTAGCTCCAAAGTAAGGTCTCTTCTCATCGTGTCGGACGGAATAAGGGAGTCCGTGGACAATGGCGGCTGCGATCCCGGAGTAGCCGGCAGAGTGGAAACCGCGGCAATTAAGTCGTTGGAGGCGGGAGCGAGGCTGACGATGTTCGAGGCTATGTTAGATCCCGCGGCGGACGGGGTAGGCAGCGGCTCGAATTGCTTGCGTGTAGGTGTATTATCTCCTCGCGCGCGCAGTCGTCTCGATGAATTATCGCATGCCGGGCATTGCCACTCGGTTTTATTGAGTTCTCTAAATGTTGCAGTCGTCATGTTGATGCATTGATAATGGAAGCCCTTGCTGCACAGGTGACATTTCAAAATCTCCGCCCTGACAACAACATTCATGCATGCATCGCACTTCATTTTAATTTTAATTTGTTTGAGCAGCCGGTCTAGGCCTATTTACACGCAGAAGTCGCCGGCAGCCGCGTGAAAGAACCGGTCGGAATGGGTGGGTGTGGTCGGTCAAGCTAGTATTGCGATGCGCACGCACAGGGATGGTGATTAGTGACTATCACTTATCTCGCTCAGGCGTCCACTTATTGACATCTAGTTATCCCGCAGTCTGATCGTAACGTAGCGGGGTTGCGCATGCGCATAGAGCGGCGAGTCGGCGACCACAGGCAAAATTAGGTAAAAGCGTAGGTCTCACTTACACTTGTGCAATTCGGCAGCTAGCTGTCCACTTCACTCTCAACCACGGCGGGACTGGTATGTCTTATATCGATATGGGCTCCTAGTAGTTTGAGTATTTTAATATAAATTGAATTTCGTAAAAATATTATTTTAAAAGCACAAAATGTACGTCTGCTACGGATCAGCGAGGAAACGGAAGAGGAACACAGGCGCCGTACGCTGTCTGTGATGCGTCGCTGAAAATATGCAGTTCTATATAGCTAGCACAGGTACCTATAGCGTGACGCGGAACCCGGATTGTATTGAGCAGTGATAACGACATAACAAACCGGTTCCAGGCGCGCGTGACGTCACTAGGCACTGCATCGTCCCAGTCAATTTTCAGCAGCCATAACTGTTGTAATAAAAACTTTGCGATCATAATAGTCGGGCTAAGAATACCTAACGTATCAAATATCTGTGACACATTAGATAAAATTTTGCGTTTTGTGACCGGTTCATTGTCGTTCTCAAATTGCGTGTTGAAATGAAATTCGTCAGTTGAATGAAACCAGCCAATGCCTAAAGTTTTTGAGTGTGTGTTTTCGCCGAGTGATAACGGTTTTAGCTCGTGTGAATTGTGTGAAGTTTCATCGCGTGAAAAATTATAAATCCACTTCCGCAGTGGAAAACAGCCAGCTTGCAATACTGCTGCAGTTTCATCACAAAGCTGTAATAATTGGTCTCTGTTGTCGTGCCCCGTGATCATGTCATCTACGTAAAAATCTTCGCTAATTATCTGTTGCACTTGGAAGTTAGTACAGTCAGCCGCTAACTGTTTTAGGCATCTTACACTTAAAAAGGGCGCGGAGGCTGTGCTGTAGGTAACTGTATTTAATTTATAAATACTTATCGGCTGCGATGGCTCATCCCGCCACAGAATTAGTTGGAGGTCGCGTTGCTGCTGGTCTATCAAGACCTGACGATACATCTTTTCGATGTCAGCGCATGCTACATACCTATGCTGCCTAAAGCGCAGCAAAATAGCCAGCAAATCACCCTGTATAGGTGCGCCGACGGACTGTAAGTCATTCAATGACTTTCCTGAGCTAGATGCAGCACTCGCGTCGAAAACTACGCGTAACTTGGTAGTGGTGCTGTGCTCTCGGAATACGCCATGGTGCGGCATGAAATAGTGGGGATTTTCGTAGGTGGTGACACGACACATATGACCTAAGTCTTCATATTCGTGTATGAAGTCCGCGTATATTTTTTTAAAGCTCGGTGAGCGTTGTAGGCGCTTTTCAAGCGCTAAAAACCTACGTTCAGCTTGGGAGAACGTCTCGCCCAAGGTGTCGGGTGACTGCTTGAGAGGCATGTTCACTACAAACCTTCCGTCGTCATTGCGCGTAGTTGTACGAACGAAATGGTCTTCGCAAGCTAACTCATCATCAGTGCGCGTGCCCTTAACCCTGGGTAGCTCCTTAAGCTCCCAGAACAATCTGAGTTGCGTATCTAACGATTGCGTGAAATTGCACTGGATTGGCCCATCGTTGTGCGTTTTAAAATTGATGGGACCCGAAATAATCCATCCCAATTTCGTGTTTTGTAAAAAGGGCCCATTGGGTAGCCTCATTTTACCTTCAGTGAGAAGATCCCAAAACATATCGGCCCCTATCAAGAGGTCGATATATTTTGAGTCGAGAAAATGCGGATCAGCTAGCTGAATGTTGTCTGGAATACAGAACAATGCGCGTGATTCACAAACAGCTGGCAGCGGTGACGTAATATGCGGCAATACGAAACACCGTAAGGAAGATGTGAAGGAATTAAAGCGCGATTTTATCTCGATATCACAGATTTGCGTACATTGTGTTATCGAGTTACCTACACCGCAAATTTCATGAGTGGACTGTATAGTTTGCGCATCTAATTTGTCGCATAGTTTTTTTGTAATGAAACACCGTTGGCTTCCATTGTCTAAAAGAGCACGCGCGGTATGAAAATTGCCATGCTTATCTATTATCTCGACCATTGCAGTGGACAGTAAGATCGACCCGCTTTCATAGTGTGCGCTTTGTGTATATGTGTGTGCTTGATTGACATGAATGGATGTATTATTCTTATCGTTACTTGAAGGGACCGAGGTGGGAGCTGCCGCTGCCGGCGAGTTGTTTACCGCTACAGCCAAAACCAGTTCCTTATTAGCGATCGACGAGTGCATAGAAAGGGAATGATTTGCTATTTCGTCGCTATGAAGGAGTGAATTGTGTCTTTTATCGCATTTTCTGCATGGCCCAAATCGACAGTTAGGCAATGAGTGACCCGTGCGTAAACAATTCGTGCACAGCTTATTATCGTTCACAAGTTTAAGTCTAGACTGCAAGTTTAAATCTAGGAATTTTTGGCAGGCATACAGTGAGTGATTCGCATTGCACAGCAAACAACCTTTCCTTGGTCGGGCCTGACTATTGTCTTGCGGTTTATTCGTAGAAACGTTACAGTGTGAAGACGTATGATTATTTTTGTGTGACGTCTGTTTGTTTTCTTTGGCGTGAGACACTAACAACGTTTCTAACATGTCGGCCCTATCTTTGAGAAAGGAAATAATGTCGGACACCTTTAAGGATGTTTTTGAGTCAGTGCTAGATAACAGAGTGCCCTTAAATTGCTCCCATTCGCGCTCTGTGGTCTTATCCAATTTCGACACAATAATGAAAATAATTAAAGTGTCCCAGGAGTCCGTGGGCTCACCAAGGATTTTCAATGCGCGAAGGTTTTTTAAAAGTGTGTCGATGAGCTTTCGGATCAAACTAGGCGACTCTTTAGCCAGAAGAGGGAGATTAAATAGCGCCCTAACATGATTGTGCACCAACAAGCGGCTATTGTTATAACGATTCAATAACAATTCCCACGCAATAGAGTAATTATTGGCTGAAAATTCCAATGACTCAATAACTAACTCGGCACTACCCCTTAGTGAAGATTTTAGGTAGTGGAACTTTTCTATATTGCTGATCTCGGTGGAATTGTGAACAAGTGAGAGAAAAGTGTCCCTAAACTCCAGCCAGTGCTCGTACGACCCGTCAAAGGAAGGCATGGAGATTGTAGGCAACTTTAGTGGCCTCAGCTGTGCCGCCAAGCATGAACTGGGCTTTAGTGACAGCTTGGTAATAGGCATCCTCAAACGATTCTCGGTAAGTAGCTTGTTCATCTAGATCACAGTCGCGGATACTCTCTTCTATGCTGGATTGAATCTCGTTAAATTCTTTGAACAAATCTGCGATTCCTTGCGTGCGTAACTTTATGTCGATGCAATTTTGAGCAGTTAAATCACCTTTATAGGACTGTAAGTGAGTTGCGAATTTAGTTAATCGGCCCTTTATAATGCCACGTTTTCTTATAAGATCACGAATTAACTTTTTTACTCTTGCATCGTCTGAATATCTAGCGGGTGACTTATCGCGGTTTCAGTATGAAGCTACGGCTATTGTATCCGTACTCATTTTGGTGGCAAGTAAGAAGTGGAGTACTCACGTGCAAGCAGCAGGCTACGAGGGTGGCAGGTACTGGCGACGGCACCATGCTACTTGTAGGCCGGTTACACAGAAATCCAGTTGCGCGTATTTACTGAAACCACGTTCATAAGCACGGTATTAGACAAGAGAAGAGGAGAGGGTTGGGAAAGGAATGGATGGTTGATCCTACCGAAAGTCAATAGCTGTACGACTTCGCGTCTTCCACCAGTCCTGGTCCTCAACGATAGAGCGTAAGTTTCCTCTTCTAGGGTCTTGGTCACCGGGTATCGTATTATTCCAGGTATCCCAGGTACGGACAGGCAGCGTGGTCCGTGATCCAAAGTCGCTGAATTGCGGGAACTATTTTTATAATCCGGGTGCGGAGGTCCACATGGAGCGGTTTGTGTGCCCTTGCTACTTAGGGGTTTTAGTCTTCGAATTTTCTGGGTTTAAAAATAATACGACCACTTGCGGGGTGAAGAATATAGCGATTGTAATAAGAGTATACGTGTAACAAAATTCGAGGAGAGAGGGTCAGGGAACATAATTGAGCCAATCACACGCGAGATCACGTCACTTGTTCTGGTTTCTATTGGTCGACGATGCCGTGATAAAAATTGATAGTTCGTTGCAATACCGACAGATGGCGCCTAGGCCGAATGGTCTATTCCGCAATGCTCCAACAAATATTAATAACTATTTTTATTTATTTGATACACTCTATCAGCTTATAGAGCTGATGCATGTATTTCCTATCACTGCACTTGATTCATTTTGGTTTTTATACAGTTATCTAGTCTATTTTTAAAACAGTTTACTGAGACTGTACTAATAATAGAGTCAGGAAGTTTAAACACTCGCGCACAGCACGGTTTAAAAGGAAATGCTTTCGAGGGCCACTTGCACACAGAGAGTTGTTTAGTTTAAGTTGGTGGCCTCTTAGGTGGACATTTTGGTAAATAATGTAGTTGTTATTGTAGTGTTTGTAGGTAGTTCAGTTTTATGTATTGGTTTGAATGACGGTACTTGTTATAATTTCAGTCTCAAATAAATGGTGTTAAGTATGGACGTGTTTCAATCATTTCATTGGCTAACGAGGAGATTGGAGGATACTGGCTGCGAACACCAGGCGCAAAAGTGATAGGAGCGGATTTACACTATGTCAGTGGGCAAGATTGGAGAATTCGACGTCAAAAATGGCAACTGGGCGAGATATGTGGAGAGGTTGGAAATGTTCTTCCAAATAAATAAGATCGAGGCAGCTGCTCAGGTTCCCATGCTAATCACAATCATGGGGGATGAGGCCTATGCACTGCTGAGCGACCTGCTAAGTCCAGAGGTTCCGGCGAAGGCGAGTTATAACAAAATCATTGCGACGTTGCGTAATCATTTGGAACCGAAAGTGTCGGTTATGGCGGAGCGCTACCGGTTTCGACAAAGGAGGCAGGCGGTCGGCGAAAGCATCAAAGATTACATAACGGACTTAAAAAAGTTATCGCGAGAGTGCAGTTTCAGTGCAAATTTAGACGAAAATTTACGTGATCAGCTGGTGTGTGGGCTGAGAAGTGAGGTCATAAGGCAACGACTTTTTGCCGAGGACAACCTCAACTACAGTCAAGCGGTAAAGCTGGCAAGCGCACTAGAGGCGGCGGAGCGTGATGCAGCGTCGGTTGAACAGCCGGTCGCGGGCGCCGGCGCGGTCAATGGCGGAGGCGGAGCGGTGCATGCGATGACGTCAGCGCGCGGGCGCAGACACGACGGCGGCCGGGGCGCCGGCGTGCGGTGGCAGCCAACGGAAAACACGCGGAAGTCCAAGAAAACCCGCGAGAATGCGACGCTTGCGGTGCGCACACACATGAGGCTCGGAGCTGCCGTTTCAGAAGGGCAGTGTGCAGCAAATGCGGGAAGGAGGGACACCTGAGGCGTGTATGCCCGGATTGGGCGGGGCGCGCCGGTCACGGTCAGTCCGGATCCGGATACAGAGGGAGGCGGTCTTTTCACCACCTGGAGGAGGCTTCATCAGGCGCAGAGAGCGTGGAGGATGAGGAGCTGGGGTCAGAGGAGGAGCAGTTTCACCAGCTATGTTTAAGCGGCTACAAGCCGGTAAGCTTAAAAATTGTAATTGATGGGCATAGTTTAAGTATGGAAATAGATACAGGCTCTGCAATTTCTTGTATTAGTAAGGCAACGTACGACAAATTGTTCAGTCATAGGCAGTTAGAAAGTTATGATTTAACCTTGAAGTTCTATGACGGGAGCAAAATTAGACCTTTAGGCATGATTAAACCGAACGTTACTCACGGCAAAATAAGCAAGCATTTAGAGTTGTTTGTAATAGAGGGGGGCACAACGTCACTATTGGGTCGACATTGGCTGTCGGAATTACAGATATCTGTCCCAGCCGTTAAAAGCTGTAATAACCTGGTAGAGTGTGATAGGAAAAATAATAGGCCGGAATGTGAAAAACTGTCCACTTTGCTTCACAGGCATAAGTAGTTCAACGGCGGGTTGGGCAGGTTTACGGGCGGAAAGGTAACGTTGCGGGTGCGCGACGACGCGGTGCCAGTGTACTGCCGCGCGCGACCTTTGCCCTTTGCGCTGAAAGACAGAGTCGACGCGGAGCTCTGCTGGAGGCGATGCTCAGGGACGGGGTGATCGAGCCCGTCGACTGCTCCGAGTGGGCGACGCCACTGGTGCCGGTGAGTAAGGCGGACGGTGGACTGAGAATATGTGCCGACTATAAAATCACGTTAAACCCTGCCTTGTTGGTCGATAGGTACCCACTGCCTAGACTGGACGATTTATTAGTCACATTGAATGGTTCGGTAATTTTTAGTAAATGCGATCTCTCGCAGGCGTATAACCAGTTAGAACTCGATGAGTCATCAAAATACACAGTGATAAACACACGTAAAGGTCTGTTTAGATACAATAGACTGGTATATGGTCTTTCTTCGAGCTCGGGTATCTTCCAGCGCACCTTGTCAAATTTGCTAAAGGGCATTCCGTTCACGGGCGTTTTTATCGATGACGTCATCATCGGTGGCCGAAGCGAGGAGGAACATTTAAAATCACTGAATGAGGTCATGCGCAGGTTATCCGAAAGCGGCCTGAAGTTAAAAGAAAGCAAATGCGAATTCTTGGTTGACGAAGTACGATATTTAGGGTTCATAATCTCTAAGAACGGCATTAAAACTGATCCTGACAAAGTTAAGGCGATGATAGAAATGGCGCAGCCAGAAAATACAACAGAGTTGAGGGCGTTCTTAGGCTTGGTGAACTTTTACGGTAGGTTCGTCAAAAATATGAGTAGTATATTATCACCTCTATATGAGTTACTGAAGAAAAACGTAACTTGGGTTTGGTCGCAGCAGTGCCAAGAAGCATTTACCACGATTAAACAGGTTCTGGCCGGCTCCGAGGTGTTGGCCCACTACAGTGTGAATGCACCTTTAATTTTAACTTGCGATGCAAGCGCACAGGGCGTCAGCGGGGTGTTGACTCAGCCTAGCGCGCGGGGGGAGCGCCCAGTGGCTTATGTTTCACGAACACTAAGCGACGCAGAGAAGAACTATTCGCAAATTCAAAGGGAAGCGTTAGCGATAGTTTTCAGCCTAAAAAATTTTCATCAATACGTATATGGCGGGAAATTTTTGCTTCGAACGGATCACAAACCTCTAGTGAGCATCTTGGGCCTAAATCGGGTATACCATCGATGGCCGCTAGTAGGCTGCAAAGATGGGCAGTTATCCTATCAGCTTATGATTACGAAATCGAGTATGTTAACACAAAGGAAAACATCGCTGACGGTTTATCTCGGCTACCGTTAAAAGTAAAAAATGTAGGTGAGGGTAGGATTCCCGAACAGACCTACTTGCACCAAATTCAGGATGCTTTGCTTTTAGACTCGACTTTAATTAAAAAGGAAACTGCCAAAGACCCGATTTTAGGCAGAGTGTTAGGTTACATAACCGATGGCTGGCCTGAGGAGATAGATATACAAAATATAAAGCCTTATTTCAATCGAAAGAGTGAACTTTATTTGGAAATGGGTTGCATAATGTGGGGTTATCGGGTCGTAATTCCCGAGAGCTGCAGGCTTAAGGTTCTATCCGAGTTGCACGAGCCACACATGGGAATAGTTAAGACTAAGTGCATAGCTCGTAGCTATGTGTGGTGGCCCGGGATTGACGAAGCAGTGGAGGTGGCGTGCCGCGCCTGCGCAGTGTGCGCGGCGGAGAGCGACGCGCCGCGCGCGCACCAGCCGTGCCCGTGGCCGTGGCCGGGCCGTCCTTGGGCTAGGTTACATTTGGACTTTATGGGACCTATCTACAATAGTTTGCACTTAGTAGTGGTAGATGCCACGTCGAAATGGTTGGAAGTATTTCAAGTTCCGAGCACTAGTGCGGGGTATACAATTGGGTTGCTGGAACAATTATTTGCACGTTTCGGCTTATGTAAACAAATCGTTTCGGACAATGGCCCCCCGTTCACTAGCAAGGAATTTCAAATGTTTACATCCGCAAACGGAATAGACCACACATTTTCGGCCCCGTACCATCCGGCATCCAACAGTGCGGCAGAAAATGCGGTAAAAACACTTAAGAAAGTTATTAAAAAGGCAAAGATTGAAAACGTAAATATAATGAGCGCGCTAAACAAGTTTTTGCTGTACTACCGCAATACCGAGCATTGCACCACGGGTGACAGTCCAGCCCGTATCTTGATGGGGCGGTCCTTGCGAACTAAATTAGATATTCTGAAGCCCGATCGAGAAAAACGTATAGCGCGAGCACAGCAGAAACAAAGTGAAGCGTCAGGTGGTAGTAGTAGGCAGGTCAAAACGGGGGATATGGTTTGGTATAGAGCATACCAGGCGGGCAACAAATGGATCCCAGGGGTTGTGACAGAACAGTTGGGTAACACAGATTACACGGTTCGTTGTTCGGACGGCAAGGAAACTCACCGACATATTGACCAACTAAGGCAGAGGTATAAGCAGTCACGGATCAGTACACCGCCGTCTTGCGAGCCGGATCAGTGGTGGGCATGCTCGGCACCCGTATTGAGAGAGAGTGCGCCCGGTGACGCTGATAACGGTGCAGAGGGCTCAGGTCGTGACGACATAGGGAGTCGATCCCCAGACCTTTCCCGAACCGCGGCGGATGCGCCCGTTAGCCTGCCGCGCTCACCTTTAACCGTAAGACCAGTGCGTTCGACGCGCAACCCTAACCCTCAATATAAATTTTAATGTTATGGATGTATATTTAAGTGTTTAGTCAGTAATTAGTATAAATAGTATAATATCGATTAAGTGAAGAGGATTGTAGTGTTTGTAGGTAGTTCAGTTTTATGTATTGGTTTGAATGACGGTACTTGTTATAATTTCAGTCTCAAATAAATGGTGTTAAGTACGGACGTGTTTCAATCATTTCAGTTATGTAGGGCATGCACGTCAAAGTACCCTGTGAGGTATCGAGCTTGTGACTAATTTTAAACTTTGAGTTAAAAATTACAGACAGACTAAAAATGGTACCTATAGAGAGGCTTACACCGTTACACACACATACGAACATAAGCGCACGCATCTATCCCAGAGAGGTAGGTAGATACAAAGGACTGCCACCTGCCACGATACTGACAAATCACTTTCGCGTCAACGACATCCATTGCGTGCACGTCGATTTCGGGTACTTTTTGTCTGGCCCTTTGCTAGTACATCCGTTCCACGTGGTCCAATAATCTGTCCCGAGACAGCTAGAGCCGTGCTCCGTCAGAGTTATGAACGGGAGACAGAGAGACAAACGGATCGTGGACGTGGCACGCGTGACCCGGGACGGCGCGATAACGTCACCTGAGCGATCGTGTAGCGGTGGTAAGCGTGTTCAACCCAGACAATTACATGTTTCTTTTAACTTGGACAAAAAAAACATGACCTTCGCATCTGCGTAATGAGATGATTTAGGAATAATTTTATTCCTAAATATATAAAAATATATTTAAGTATATTAAACGTCTATTCGCAATTATTTATTCGCCAAAATTAAACTACCTTGTATTCCCGGCGTGAAAAATCAGATGAGATAATTTATACAACATTCAGTGGCATCAGCTGAAGGGACCACTCGGACGCTGAAGTACCTGGGAAATTATGTTTGAGATGGGAAAGGCTTGCCCAGCACCTATAAGTACCCTCCTGACAGTTTAGTCAGCACAACCTACAGGAAAGACAAGCGTACAACTGCAGAGCCAACCAAGCCGCGCGTTTCCTTACGATGTTCGGTCAGTAAATAAAAAAGTTAGCTTATTACTATGGGAGAAGGCGTTCGAAGTTAAAAAATCGGCTTCATATAATAATAATGCTTATTATTACTACATGAAAACCCGGCTTTGCTCGGATAAAATCTAGCCTCATAATTATATTCCACATTATTTTCACAAAATTTAGATGACAAGCAGATTATAATTACCTTCTTCTTTAAAAGTTAGTTCATTGGAATAGTTCAGGAGTTGGTGGGTGTACTATAGGGGCTGGTTAACACGTGACTTCATTTACATCTGGTGGTAAAGAAAGAGTGGGAAACGCTGTCAAATGTCGATTTATTTTAGTGTGACAGATGCTGAGACCTTCTATTACGTAACTACCTACCCTATTGAGTTATCAATGTCACGTTTCCGAACTGTCAAATTAATGTGTTTGGCAATTAAGAGTGGGACAAAACTGACGATTGCATAGTTTTTTTTATTAATAAGTTGAATTGAAAAACTAGTAGAATGAAATTTGAAGGGCACACGTCCATGGAGCAGACTGTAACCTCTCTATACGATGACAGAACGAATGTGCGATGCCCGGAATTTACTTTGGCGATAATCACGTCAGCTTACGACCCACTCAAACTTGACAGAGGTTTGAGCAGAGAAATGACACGCCATGAGGGAAGACAGTGGAAAAGACCATTGTTTTAATGCTGATTCAACTATGTTACGTACAAAAGCGGATACGAGTACCTACGTGCTCAGCAGTGACATAGGTGATATTATTCCATTATAGGTTTTTTATAGGATCTTTGTGCCGGGTAGTAAGGAATGGCCAACGACAGGCAAGAGTGAAGAGCTATTGGGGGAATTTTGCCTAATAGTGGAATACTAAGACGATTAATTAAAATTAAAGGTAGCTTGACAAATACTTGGGTTTAACAAGTACCATTAAGCTGATATTTTTTGGACAAATTACTGTAAATTACTTAAATGAAAATTGAGGCCACGAGAGCCAGAGACGCCTGTCATTTTTTCAATACCTACCTGAAAATAAATAAATGAAAAGGGTTAATAAAAACAGTAAATGATAAAGGATACCTATTACATACAAATAGAGAACGAGAGCAAAAAAAAGGAATATTTTAATTAATCAAAGTTACCATTTTATGATTTCAGATAAGGGTTCTTTTTTTCTTAGACTTTTGTTTAAGAAGTTAGGCCGCTCTGACTCACACGGCCACAGTTAATATCCGGACTTAAATAATGCTACTTCGCAGTGTGTAACAGTTGCTGCATACATTGTGTATACCTATACCTTCCTCAGGGTGACCCGTGCCCCTTGGTGGGGACATGGTTGATCATGATGATGATGATGAATATGTATATAGGTCCTAGACGTTTACATGTTTGTGACGTCGCTACTTCTGGTACTTACGACACAGAGTATCTTATTGTGGGGCCAAAAGCAATGTAATGTTCCTGTTTATATTGTACACAATATAGTTCCAATTTCACATTGAAACTTGAATTTTCAAGCAGGATAGTGTGACCTTGAAATATTTCAAGATTCTGATTAAGAAAGGTCGAGATTCAGTTCGCAACTACCTTTAGGTACATTTTGAAAGTGAAAGAGAAAGCAAAAGTGACAGTGGGTTACCACACACAATTTCAATTAATTGCTTTTGATGTTTTTTATAAATAACGGTTTTTATGTTAAGATATTTTCGGAAGATTTTAACTAAAAGTATCCCTATTACAAAAAAAAGTAGGTATCATGCGCTTAGGTAAATGAAAGAATCCTTATTTTTAAGATTATAAAGAAGTAAACGTGTACCTATTATACGTATTATGAAAAAGATATAAAAGATATCATCTGTTCAGGTAAATCAAAGAACCCTTATTTTCAACATTATATCATTCAGACATCTCTCCGTTTTGCCTCGTATATTTTCCAACCCGAGTTTAGCCGTAAACGTGAATTATGGTTTTGCAACGAATCATAATATCAGCAAAGTGTCACTTTTGATAACGTCAGAATAATGTATGGGTTTATTTCGATGTTGTTAGTAGCTTATTTTGAACAATCGCTTTGGTAATGCCAGAGTTTGGATGGAACTTCTTTTTTTTCTATAAAATAGCTATTGCAGGCGCGGCTAATGTGTTTGCATTCATTTAGCTTTGGTCTACAGGAAAACAAACCGTATGAAAATCTCAAAAGCACTAATGTGTATCAACTGGTTTTCTCGTTATATATTCATTAATCCCATTTATTCAAGAAATACAACCATTATTATCAATTTCCAAACTTTAATAGTACTAGAAAAACAGAATGTGGCTGAAACATCATCATCATCAACTCATTTTGTCCCCACCGATGGGCACGGGTCTCTTTCATGAGGAATGTATAGGCCATACTCCACCACGGGGGCCAAGTCCGGAATGGTGGAGGCTTGTAAGACTAGTGGCTGGTCTTACTATCAGAAGTTTTCAAGCCACCCTAAGGCCTCTGACTTGGCTTAACGACAGCCATCTATCGACGGCAGCCGGCATCAACTGCTTAACGTGCCTTGCGAAGCACGGAACCGCTCGGAAAAATGCCACTAGCGTTAGTCATAGACGGTAATCCATCCATGGACTGAACGCCTTAATCTTAATATTTCTTACATACATAAGCTCACGCTGCCAATTACAGATTATATATGAATAAATATCTATATTAAAACCACATGTAATTTCCAGCCCTTATTGTACGTTGGTTCTCACATCCATTACTCCATAAGGCAACGTATTAAAAGTATAATCCCTCTGCTGTACATAACGCCCGTGTTGTACCTAACTGCGAGCAAACGTGGAGGTAATGTAATAAGAAAGACACACAATATTAAGCTCTGCTTTGCTTGCCTCAAAGCAACATAGCGAAAATGAAACACATTTTCCAGTTTCGGTCTAGGTCGACTTCTGAAGCGTTCCATTTCTTTGAGCTTTGTGCTTTTGCGTAGATTGGCTCTTTGAAATATGACAAGTCTATATTTGCAATATATATTTTAATGCGGCGTGCGGTTCTTAAATTCAAATAAATACTTAAATTTGTTTATTTTATACACGTTTATAGACCAGTTTTTTACCGCTTTTCCGACTCTCTAAGGTTTGCTGGATGGACCTCTTACAGAGATAAGCTCGCTCTGTTTTAAGTCTGTGATTTTTTTAGTACTATAAAGAATATTGTTATTTTTTTGTTAAAGTCTTTCAGTAAAAATAAACAATATATTATCAATAGACAAAAACCCGGCTTCGCTCGGGTCTACTATTTAATAATATAAAAAAAAACGTTTATTACTTAGATAGGAATATAATTAAAAAAAAAACAACTTTCATAATAAGCCACAAAAAGCATCCAACCTCTATATAAAACATGTGATTAGATCTGATCAGTAGATATTTCTCTTAAATCTTATTTACCCAAATAACTATCACGTCTCAGTCTCAAAATCAAAGAACTCAGACTTTAGAGGTCACAATGTACAACAAAATAAAACCCTGTGACGCGTGTTGACATGAAACCAATATGATATAACATTTACATACAGGCACATACATTGCCCCACACTAGGATACCCTGTGTCGTGGGAACCAGAACCAGCGACATCACAAACATGTAAACATGGAAGACCTGGGTTTCTTTCTTTGTCCCCAGCCGGGATTCAAACCCGGGACCTCTCGTATAGTCGCAATGTGACCTTGAGGACATTGGCATGTTTACTTAGCAACGCCATTATTATAGCAATAAATTAATTCATTTTTATACTCAACATACTCGATAATCCGAATTTTCCAATTTTAAGTTGTCGACTAGGATTGACCACTCTTTTTACACTCTTTAGTTTGATGTGCATTTCGTCCAAGTCTATATCAGATTATAATTAATTAGTTCCTTTATTATGACGTACTCTCTAATCTCCAAGATACCCAAGTCTCAACTTAGATTGAGTTTCCTCTTTCGAACATGCAATACAAATAAGCCGGAAACGGGGCTCATAGAGTTTGGTTTGAGCTGGCTTTTGTAGATAGTCTAAAATAGAGATGCCGGTTCTAAGAATCCGTATTTCAGACTTGATTCTGTTGAGGCTTGCAACATTTATTTTGTCGATATTGGTTTGTTTGGTTACTTACCGGCAGGGTCAAAGTCAAGAAAGTTAAGACGATTACCTACCAAGGAGGTCTTGGGTTCAATTGCCAATGGGGGCCGCCGTACATTTGTACAAATGGCCTCTGTCTGGGTGTTTTTCCATGTTTTTATTGTCCTAGTTTCAGACCAGGTCAAGTGATTGTGTTGTATGGAAGTTATTACTATTCTTATGGCTCCTACACACTTATGTCGGCGGGTAATAAAGCCACCGGCATGCCGCACAAGCCGAGCCGCCAGCTGGCAGGCGGGGTTGTGCCGGCGGGTTGTGCGGCAAGCCGGCGGCAGCTCCCGCCCAAAATCTCATTTTTCTTTCGAGTCTTTTGCTAATTAAAATTAATATTAAGGCCGCGATGGCGATGTCAACCGCTTCCTTGTCCATTGATAAGAACTAGGAACACAAACCGTACAGCACTACTAGTCTACCGGGCTGACAACTTGAAAATGATGCCACAGAGACAATGATGCTCTGCGGCGGCCAGCGGCAAGTGCCGACGGCCTAAATAACCCGGCGGCATACCCGCGCGGCAAAACCCGCCGGCCGTGTCGCCGGCATAGTGTGTAGCAGCCATTAGAGAATCTGACTTGAATGGGCGAGTTGCCCTAAAAAATGTAATTAGTCCGTCTTTTAGATTATCCAAAAATAAGGTACACGTATTTTTTTATTTATAAATTAGACCAAAAATTACAAAGATATTATCTTTGTAATGCGGCTGCATTTTTTAGCACGGAGTGACGTCACACGTAACTTTAGTGGGCTATATCTTTGTTATTTTTTGTTTAATCGAAAAAAGAAAAAATACATGTCCAATATTTTTTTATAATCTAAAATACGGACTAAATAGAATTTAATTATTTTGACCCTGGAAACTACCCTATTTCGAAATATAATCGATTTTATTCCAACCGCGAATCAGGAAGTCGCAGGCTGTTGTGAAAGCGCGCTCTAAAGTGACACTGAACGATTACTTCTGGATCGAGATAGTGGCTGAGAACTTCCCGATAAAGACACGTTGCGATTCGATTCGAGACGGCTCAAAGGTGTTTCCAACTCTTCAGTATTTCGCTCAGAGATTCTTTTTCTTGTTATTTTCAAATACTTAGCCGAACGAGGTGTTGCAAATTTTGTCCTGTTTTCAAGTTGTCTTATCTCAAATCGAATTTCTTTACGATTTACAACAAAAAACTTATTCTATATTTGACAAGTTGTCTGTTTCGACTGGAACCAGCAATCGATTGCAAACACTTTTAAGTTATCAGATCTCTCCTAAGAGAGAATAAATTTAATTAACATTTTTAATATTTACATACAGGCACATACATTGGTTCTGGCCTCACACTAGGATACCCTGTGTCGTGGGAACCAGAAGCAGCGACATTATAAACATTGTAAACATCCAAGACCAGGGGTTTTTTTTTGTCCCCAGCCGGGGTTCGAATCCGAGACCTCTCACATGGTAGCCTGATAACCGAGTATAAAATGATGTTTTATACTCTGAATCGGTTCGAGTAATAGTTCGGTAACGTCAGAATTGGCCCCATAATAATTTGGTGAACCTGTTACCAAATTTAGCATGACAGGGGGTATATTTTAGTAGTTTGTGTGTGTTTCATAAAACATGTCGTCATGGTTTTTTTTTTATATAATCGTATAATACACTCGTAAACAAATATTCCGGGTCACTTAAAGATACCTAAAAATCTCGGAAACTAATAACGTTAGCAAGACGCATGAATAAACAATGACGAGCTAGGAAGATGCGTAAGACCAAATAAGACTACGAAACCCTTCCCCAATCTCGCTTTGTGAGCTCTAGAATAGTCCCCAAAATCGTATAAGGAACTAAAGCTGACATTCAGAGACGAATCCTAAGTTCATGCTTAGATCAGACTTAGCAAAGTAAACTAAAGTCGTACTTAGTAAAGCGCCGTAATTTTCGTATTCACAGTCCTTAAGAAAGTCATCTATATTGTCTATCAGTTTTTAGTGATGTAGTTCTTACCGGTTTTTTAAATTTGACATTGCTACACGAGAGCAGGACAACATCATACAATTTTATATATGTCAGAGTGAATAAAAAAATCCCACAGATAATGCTCGTAGAACATCAGTGAAATGACGTTTGGAGTAGTCTGTGAACAAAAGGCTTAGAAGTGACAGTTCTAAGTTCACGTAAAGTCACCGATATTGACTACTTACACTTAGCTAAGCACCATTTCATACTAAACTTGCTAAGATTCGATTCTGAATACGAAATATTTTTCAGTAGCGTAGGGTTAAAGGCGAGATCAGCAATTTTTAATTTTTTATTTAATTCTTCGTTAATAAAATGTTGTGACTCCTATTTTTTTTAAATTTTATTAAGAGGTTCCAAATATGTTAACATAGGTAGTAAATGGCAGCGAATAGATACTAAATGCTAGTGGTACCTTAACATTTATCTCTTACTTTGTAAATTTATTCTGATGCTCACAATTCTTTACTAAAGTAATAGCTCACAACAGCTGACAAACTAAGAGTGTGAAAGGAAGAAATAAAACTGCAAGAAAGAGTAAAGTCTGCCCTGTCTCATGAACTTAACAGACCTCTACGTAACAAGGGTGCGTGTCATCGAATAAACATTGTCGTCGGTCGTGGCGTCCTTTATAGGGTGTTAGAAAAAGGCGACGGCTTTCAGGCGAGTTGTTTTGCCCATAGATATAACAACAGCTAGGTATTTCCTTATTTAAATTCAATGTGAATAGCTTCCACTGATGAGCCAATTTTTCTAGAACAATGAAAATTGTCGTTTAGCGAACAACACCGCTCAAGTCGGGTTTTGACAGTTTTGTCATAAGAAAACCACTGAGTGCTGATTTTAAGCGCCAATCGATCAACCTATTAGGAGTCTAGTACATACGAGTATTTGGGCTAATCTCAGAATAAGGACTAAAGATTCTGAGGGGCTAATCCCTGGCCGTTATTCGAACAATACATTTGACTCCGCGCAAATATGTTTTCTATGGAACACCGCCGAATCTGTACGTAAAGTAAAAGTGTACGTTCACTCCTATACAATAGGGTAAAATGACGTGTAGGGTGTCATTTATGATTTGAAAAAAAAAAGACCAAGTGCTAGTTGCACTCGTGTATCAAGAAACATCATACGGCATTATGATGTATGTACAAGGAAAGTATTTTCTTTGCTTGCTTAGTATTTTTTCGTACTTAGTTCGGAAGGCTTGTAAGACTATTGGCTGGTCTTATTGTCAGAAGTTTTCAAGCCACCCTAAGGTCTTCACCAATCCGGACTTGGCCCCGTGGTGGAAAATGGCCTATACCTTCCTCAGGGAAGAGACCTGTGGTCCTCGGTGGGGACATAATGGGTTGATGATGATGATGATGACTCAGTTCGGGATATCCGCCTACCGGTACCTATGAAAAACCTATTGCAGTTTAAAAAAGAATCAACCTTTAACAGGACTGAGACGGAGACGGACAGACGGCCGCCGCGTTGTAATAAAATTCCGTTGGGATCATTGTGATACGGAACCTTTTAAAATCTACAATTTATCTGTACGCTCGATATTATGTGGTTTTCCCGGGCCTCGCAACCCGGTATGACCTTTGTTTTCTGATCTATGTACATTTTAATCGTGTAATTTTATTGGAAATAAAAATAATTTCAATTTCAATTTGTGAAGTTATAGTAGCAATACCATTCGTTAACTGTGAAGAAAAACATAGTGAGGAACCTGAGTGTCTGAGGTATTTACATACGTCAGCGTTGGAAATCGCAAAATCTTCGGTGAGCACACGTGGTGATTAAGCCTATATACTCTCTCTCTGAGAGAAAACCAGTTCCCTAAAGTACGACGTATGTATGTGCTCACAAAGTGGTTTGAAGATTTTTGTTGGAAGACTGGCATACTGGCCAGCTGCCATTTTGTTGTTTTTTTTTCAAAATAGCGGCGCACTATAATACCTATGTACGTCGACTGGGGACACATAGAAACAAAAAACTACTAAGCTCACTATGTGCGAAAACGTCACGTTGCAGCGTTGTTTGCAGGAAAAGATTTTTTTTTCAACTTGATTTATACCCATATATAATACAATAAACCCAATAATTACTTTCAGAATCATTGTTTATTAGTCAATGTAACATACATTTACGAAAATAAGGCCAAACAAATAAATATACAAAAAATATTGAGAACACGGTTTTTTGTGAACTATTCTTTTTAATAATATTATAATGTCAACGTAAAACAGATATACAGGGTGGAATTTTGTAATGCACCTGAAGGGGAAGTACTCTTAATACTGTAGATAGAAAATTTTACTCAAAGAAAACATTCCTTTATTTTTGAAAAGAAAGAAAACTGCATTCAAAGATTTTTTTACATTCGCTTGTTTCACCCGGTAATCGAACCTACTAAAATCTGTGAAAGTTACACCCTGTACTTTTATTGCATCGATCGTTAGGGTCAATTATAAGGATGAAATTTTTCTCACAAACTTCATAAATTAAATGGAAGGAAAACAATGAAATCTTAAATTATTAATTCAATGGGTCAAGTTAAAGCACTTTTACTCAAAGATCCGTTTCTTTATGTTTACTTATGTTATTAATTAATAAATATCATTGACGTCATTTATTATCCATTAAAATGACGAATTACTATTTAGATATGACTATTGCAATTTGCACGTGTTTGTAATGCAGACTCCTTTCTTAGATGCGACATAACTTAGATATGTAAAAAATCAAATTTACATTAAATCTTATGAAAACGTAAACGAGTTGAGAGTTGAAGTTCAGAATACGATTTGTAACATTCACCACAACACGTTATTAAAGGTTACTAGAAATGAATTCGTTAGAAGAATAAATTTGTGTATCCAAGAAAATGGAGCCCATTTCGAGCAATTAATTAGTTAGTTTTCCAGTAAATAATTAAAACAATTTAAGATTTCATTCTTTTCCTTTCATTCAATTTATGAAGTTTGCTAGAGAGATTTCATCCTTATAATTGACCAGATTTTAGTAGGTTCGATTACCGGGTGAGGCAAGCAAATTTTTAAAAATCTGTCTTTTCAAAAATAGAGGAATGTTTTCTTTGAGTAAAATTTTCTATCTACAGTATTAAGAGTACTTCCCCTTCAGGTGGCATTACAAAATTCCACCCTGTATATACAGTACAAAGAGGTCGGCGACATTAGGGTGGAGCGAAATTATTTTTTTTACATTTTCGATACGGCGGAGTGCGGAAACGGTGCTCCGTGCTAATACGTTCAGAATATATCAGGACAGCAAACACGAATTTTTACCGAAGTACTGCCGCATGACCCTTGAAAATTTAAAAAATCCTTAAAATATGGGATTAATGTAAATGTAAAACAAGTACTCAACATTGAGAAAATAGTATGTTTTATTGAATAGTTCAACACTTTACATTATAGAAAGTGAAAGAAAACAAAAAAATATACACTTTTTCTTTAAAATAAAAACAAAAAAAAACCGTCTAAGTTTGTGAATTATTCGCCATTTGGTGAGCTACAAACTCTTTTTTTGTATTGAAAACCGGCATGATATTGCACTATTTTAGCTTGTTGCGGATCCATCCTTCACGTCTATCTGGTCCACATACAGCAACACATGACTCAGTGACCAGCTTGATGCATCTTTCAGTAGCTTGTGAGTGGCATGGCATTTTAATAAATTTTGGCAGAATCTCCGTTTCCAGTATTTCAATATTTCGAATCGCCCTATGAATGACGTCGGTTTGTATGTGTTTGATCAAAGGAGGCTCTGATACATAGCTCCAATCAATCAAATCTGTATATTCGGCGGCAGATAGGTTAAATAACGGCACTTTAAACACTCGTATCGGTGCCAGGCCCGAAGTCTGCTCTCGTATTTTAACTATCCGCTGTAGTGCTAGTTCTTTGATATGTTTGCGATCGTCTGCAAGCATACTTAGCAAAATATTTTCGCTGTGGCCGAAGTATCCATTGCGTTGAAGCACAGGGTCAACGATTTTCAGGAGATTCGTTGGAAGGTACCTCGATAATTTTATCATTTTGTGCAGGTGTTTTGATCCGTACACGCAAAATGGTTTGGTTTTAATTTCAAACCACATCGGGGCATACACTCGGATGACGAAGTCCGCTAAGATTCGCAAATTATGGGAAGGTTCGCTAGTAGAGACATATAGTCGAAGTATCCTATTAGCTGTTGTCAGCCAACGTGAATGAACTATCTTTACGGGGTTTCGCTTGGCTAAACTTACGTCGCACTGTCCTCTGCTAACTGCGTCACATATTTCATTCAGATAAAGCTGATCTGTACTGAGATCACTACGTGATTTTGATATCTCTGGCAATTCACATGCGATTGGTGTAAATTCAACCACTGGAAGATTCTCACAATCCTTCAACGCTCTGCCAATGACGCCTGTGAAACTTCTTGGTCCTGTAGTTTTCCCATCAAGATGCTCAAACAGATGTCGTAAAGGAAGTTCGTTGGCATGCAGTAGACACACGAGCCACTGAAGAGGGCGATGAAGTTTCTTTTCTAGAAGACTTATGACTCCAGCCTTGTTTCCAGTATTGACTGCCGTACCGTCGCACCCAATTGCTATTATTCGCTTCAAATCACACTTCAACGATAAATGAAGGTAAAGTTTTTTTGAGATAGTGAGTGCATCTCCTGTAGCCAATGTAATATGCCCGATGTATTGCGAGTCCGGCTCTTTTACCAACGTTATGTGCTCTTCAACAACGGATTTTCTCCGATTATCTTCATATAACATTGTTTTATCTTTGCGGCCATCAAATGATATACAAATCAATGAATTATCGCCATCTAGCACGTTAACCGCAGCCCCTGAACTTCTCGTTTGTGCGCGAGCGCGCCGAATCCTGCTACGATCGATAACACTTGACGTGTCACTCTCAGTAACCAAACCGATGTCTTGCAAGGTAGCCGATACGATCGCAGCACCAGCACGATCTGAAATACCGTATCTATCTAATGTCATAGCTACCACTGGGAATTTACTAGGTCCGGGAACATTTATTGCTGGCACCATCGAGATGACATTAATAACTGGCGAAGTAGATTTTGTTTTCCTTCTTTTCTTCTCAGATTCATCATTTTGTGCTGTCATAGAGTTCTCCTCAAATTGTTTTCTTTTTAACTTTCGATCTGACAAAGCCATATTTTTAAGTGTAGCTTTTTTATCTTGGGATCCAATCATCATTCTTCTTTCGCCACGTTGATCGAGCAAAAACTCTTGTTCTTGTTTCGGAATTTTGCGAGTTTTCGCACAAGAACACGTCGACAACAACTTGCACGTGCAAGATGTAATTTCAAACAAAACGTCACAGTCTTCTTTAAACTTCTGTAGTTTCTTTTTATAATTTTCGTTGTCTTTACTCTTTTTGTAGGATTTCAGAAGGGCGCGATGTTTGTCATGACAGGATCTTATTTTTGACACTATTGTTTTATGCTGCACTATTGGACTCCCGACGAAACGCTCGGCCAATATTACCTCATATGGTAAAATAATGCGCGATTGGTGGATCAAAAATATGACGCCATAGGCCACACAGTGTAACTTTTTTGAATTATATCATTAGTGGTACTTGTTTATAAGTAAATAAAGGCATTTTTTACGAAAAATATTTTATTCTAAACCATTTCAAATGTAAAGAAGGTATACCTATTTTTTCGCAAATTTTGAAAACTTTGCATGCCATGCGGCAGTACTTCTAATAATATTTCGTATAAATGATAGTATACAAAAGGGTTACTTAAGTGTCAGAGCACCTTTTGCGACATCCGCCACTTCAATATTCCACAAAAAAAAAACCCATACAAGTGCGCTCCACCCTAGGCGACATATGTGTTGTGTATTCATAGATATACAGGGTGTTAGGAAAAGCACTTTGTACCTATGTATATTTATATGTTTGATTTTAATTTCATATATGCATGTTACGAGTATATTGACCAATAAACAATGATTCTGAAGTAATAATTGTGTACAAACGTATGTAAATGTAATTTTTGTGCTGTGTGTAATTTGTATGTAATATTATTATGTTTATATTTTTATATTTGAAATCTGCCTGAAATAAATTAACCTGCATACGTTATTAAAAAAGGTTTATACTAACGGTCCTACGGAAGCCTTGCTGACCAAGTCACATTGCATTTATTCGGGTTTTTTTTTTTGCTTTGCCGGAATGTGTTAGAACAAGTGTCTATCGCCAAAGCCTAAGAACAGCCGCCGTCTCCTGGTAGCTGTAAATGTAAAGGCCTACAGAGCTAATAGACAATCACAATTCGAAGCCTGTCTTGTCACATCTACATAATTGCGTCGGCAATCCCTCCGTGTAGGCAACGCACAAGTTAAAAAGGGGAAGTAGCTTCAGATCATTCGCGGAAGAAATCTGAGCTTCTCATTAACTTTATCATAAACATAAACATTTCATTATCAACCCTTTTTCTCCCCACTAAGGGGCACGGATTTCTTCCCTGAGAAAGGTGTAGGCCATACTCCACCACGGGGGCCAAGTCCGGATTGGTGGAGGCTTGTAAGACTAGTGGCTGGTCTTACTGTCAGAAGTTTTCAAGCCGCCCCAAGGCCTCTGACTTGGCTTAACGACTGCCTTCTGTCGATGGCAGCCGGCACCAACTGCTTAACGTGCCTTGCGAGCTTCCCATTAATTATTTAAAAATATAACAAACTCATACACATTATTAACTTTATTATAAACATAAATATTTACATACAAGACATACATTGCTTCTTGTCCCACACTACTTCCCACCTTGTGTCGTGAGAACTACAAACAGCGACGTCAGAAACATGTAAACATCCAAGACCTGGGTTTTTTTTTGTCCCCAGCCGGGATTTGAACCCAGGACCTCTCGTATGTTAGGCAGATGCATTAACCGCTGCGCCAGAGGTCGTCGACTAACCGCGGAGGTTTTTCGGGTTCATTTACTTAAACGAAAGTATAGTATGGTGAAAGTGATATCTGAAAATATGTTCCAAGAACGAAGATGTCAGTTGTCTGCGTATTGATGCCTAGTGACATTGACGATGAGGGAAGTGGCAAATTAAATCAAACTCACAATTGATTATAGTTTAGCAAAAAGGTTACAACCCACATAAAATGAGTTTTGAGATATTTGTGTTTTTAGGTTTAAGCTGATTTATTATCTCCATACATGTGAGTTGGACTACCGTGTGCCTTTGCACATAGGTACTCATCGGATCGCTATGAAAGTATTTGATTCTTAAAATATAGAGCATAGTGATCATTTTGGTATATTTAACACAAAAACAACCATATTGTGGGTAGGAACCTTTTTGCTAAACTACGTCCAATTGGGCTTCAAAAATGTTGAAGGTTTTTTACTTTTCAATACAGATAAGATAAGAATATTCTTTATTGCACACTGGAAATAACAAAAAACACAAAATATTTACAAAGGTTCATGGTACAATTGGCGGCCTCATTACTAAAATCAATTTCTTCCAGACAACCTTACTATTGAAAATTGCTGAGAGAAGTTTATATACTTTACTTATATAAACTGTTATCTTGTATTAAAATTCTACACAGGAAATAACAAAAAACCATACAGTTATGTATTTTTGGTTCAAATAAACCAAGCGCAAGCTTTACCTAACATTTTGTCCTAAAAAAGGTTCGAGTGTTTGCAATTTCTTGTAATGAATACAATTGGTTTGTCATTTGAAGTTACATCGACTCTTTCTGCTGAACAAATCTCTTGGGAATAGAAACATCGTGTGAAGCGGACCCGAGGTATATTGCTCCTAGTAAACAAGCGATGGAAATCGTGCCATTCGGCTAGGCAATGTTATTAGTACAAGTCAAGCTTCGTGATCAGAAAATTGTTGTAATCTACGCTTTCTGCCTAAAGTCATGTCTTATCTGTAAATGTAATTTAGGAGTACAATAAAGAATATTCTATCTATCTATCTATCATATCCTAATGTCAGTTACACTCACTTTACCTAATGTATAAGATACGGTGTTAAAAAACCGCAATTTGGCGCAATTAACGCACTGCGGCAGTTTATTTGTTTATAAATTAAAGTTTATTTATATAAAATTAAATCAAAATATTTATTAAGCTCGCTCGTAGCCTGGGCTGCCTGAGTGATCTTAAACGATCACTAAGGCTAAGCAACATACGGCGCGTTCAGTCCATGGATGGGTCACCGTCTATGACTAACGCTAGTGGCATTTTTCCGAGCGATTCCGTGCTTCGCAAGGCACGTTAAGCAGTTGGTGCCGGCTGCCGTCGATAGATGGCAGTCGTTAAGCCAAGTCAGAGGCCCTAGGGCGGCTTGAAAACTTCTGACAGTAAGACCAGCCACTAGTCTTACAAGCCTCCACCAATCCGGACTTGGCCCCCGTGGTGGAGTATGGCCTATACCTTCCTCAGGGAAGAGACCCGTGCCCCTCGGTGGGGACATAATGGGTTGATTATGATGATGATATGATGATTTATTAAGACAATCAAAACTATTCTAACATACACTTTTGCTGGGATTCCCTTGTAAGTATAAAATACCTGTGCTAGGGAAACCAGCTCTTTAGAAACTTATAAAATAAGTCCCTAGGGACTTAATTACATAAGGATTTTTCACCAGTCAACCGCACGAAGTAAGGGAAAGAGTTGGAAGGTGTGAAAAAAAGTATTCATAGAATAAAAACAGGCCAATTAGGTAATGCTTCCTAAAGGCTGTGTTTGAAATACAATTGTGCAACTCTCCTTGTAAGCAGAAAACACGACATCGCTTCGCCAGTAGTATGACTCCAAGTTGGTAAAATGACGCGACGATGAAGGTAACCGCTTTGGGCAATTCTGCTTTTGTGAGTTTTATGACAAGGAAGTAGTTATCTTCATCATTAACCCATTACATCCCCACCGAGGGGCACGGGTCTCTTCCCTGAGGAAGGTATAAGCCATACTCCACCACGGGGGCCAAGCACGGATTGATGGTGGCTTGTAAGACAAGTGGCTGGTCTTAATGTCAGAAGTTTTCTTTGAAGTTTTGGCCTGATTAACGCCTGATTCCATACATCTATAGCTAGGACAATGGACAGTATAACATAGTGCAACAAATATTTTTACTAAGATCATGAAACGAGATACAGCACAATAACAATAATGAAAAATACTGAAACATCCTCAGTTAACACCGAAACCAACTATACATTTACAAACATGTATGTACTATACATTTACACTCCCCCAGCGTTTACCTCCCGTATGTAATATAAGACTCTGAGGTACCGCAGAAACCGCGATAGCATCCCTAGTATGCACTAAATTTGTCATGACATAAACACACACACAAACAAACAATCTCTTAATCTACTGTTAGCAGTTTTCAGGTCAAAGTCCATCTAAAAAAACATCTGACAGCCGCTCATTTACTCAGCTTACTGCAATCGGTTTAATATAAGTTTGAACATTTTGATTAATATGTTATTAACTAATCAACTTTGTTTCACTGGATAAGCCTTTTTCTGGCGTAGCCGGGATGGGACTCGGGAGAAAACGGCAAAAAGACTCGTTTACTTAGTCCTGCTAAAATTAGATATTTATTTAAGTTTTCTTGCTTTGCTCCTTTTTTTTCGTAAGTGTTCTCTATCTATATGCGACTCGTATTTATCTGTATATCCCCTAAAGAGTTCGGTAAAATAACTTATGCATTTTGAAAAGGCTAGCAAAAAAGACTCGCAAACTAAGCCTTGTTATAATTAGATTTGAACATTACGCTTAAGCCGTGTTCCCGCGATCTTAGTACACTCGGACTGAGTGATCGTTTCAAGCGAAAGCCGTTTTTATCAGCCAGTGTAGTACACTTAACTTTAATCTGGATATACATAGTTTATTCTTGTCGGAAGAGTCCGACCAGGTTTCGCTCTGCGTGTTGAGTAGCGACGGAGCTCGCTACCGAGTTGTTAGTCTCTGACTCTTACACGTGTAGTAGTGTTGTGAATAGTATCTTAGTAGCTAAAATAGGTGACCCGGTCCGAGCATACTTGTTTTCTTCCTTATGTAGCTTATTATATAACTTATTACATGGGCTTTACTTACCATGTGTGACCTCTGCAGATTGACAATTTCAAGCATGAAACGTGAACTCCTCAGCTACTCAGGTTGCCTCCCGATGTGCCTACACCATTTGCGAGTGGTGTTGCTAAACGATCACGAAGGTTAAGCAACTTACGGCGCGTTCAGTGCATGGATGGGTGACCATTCTATGACTAACGCTAGTGGCATTTTTCCGAGCGATTCCGTGCTTTGCAAGTCAAGCAAAGTCAAGTCAAGTGCAAGTTAAGCAGTTGGTGCCGCTGCCGTCGATAGATGGCAGTCGTTAAGCCGTGTTGGAGGCCTTAGGGTGGCTTGAAAACTTCTGACAGTAAGACCAGCCACTAGCCTTACAAGCCTCCACCAATCCGGACTAGGCCCCCGTGGTGGAGTATGGCCTATACCTTCCTCAGGGAAGAGACCCGTGCCCCTTGGTGGGGACATAAATGGGTTGATGATGATGATGACACGTAGGTACCTATATGTGCATACTAAGATCGTGAATACCCGGCTTAATGTTCGGGTATCGAGTTCTTGCTAGGCGTGCCGGTCGCCCGGTGAGACATTCTATCGATCAGCAGCTGAGAGGTTTCCGTACACGATACGGTAGTCAATGTGGTTCGTTAGGGATGTTAGAGCTCAGTGGGCGCGTGATCGTGCGTGGCTGTCGTTTCGCTTCGCGCTACGCGCCTTTTAGGTGAGTTGTAGTGATGTGTGATGTGTGGCATGGTATCAATTGGCATTGTCCTAAAAAAAGTTTTTTTTTTGTTTTTTTTTTGCGATGGTGGCGTAGTGGGGTTGACCCTTGCTTCTCGATCATGAGGGTCTGGGTTCGAACCACGCATGTACCAATGACTTTCAGTTACGTACATTTGTTTGTTTGTACAGCAACACCATTCGCTGATAAATTGTGCCCGGATAACGGCGACAGGCTTGCCACTTGTCACGTTTGGGACCTATTACACTCGGCAAAACGTAGGCCCAGTTCTAGTGACTGGTGCCTCTGCCTACTCCTTCGAGGATAGCGGGCGTAAGTTTATTAATTTTATTTTTATAGTTTTTTTGGAAAAGTTGGTAATTTTGAGAGCCTAAGCTGGATATTTCGTTTTGGGCTGCTCTTATTATTTTTCAAAGCGCAACAAACCGGAAATTCACGAAAAAATGTTATCGATTGAGATCCTACAAACTGTCTGTCTCTATTGGTACCTTAGTTCGATTACCGATACAAGATCTCTTTAAATAAAAACAACTAAAAATACTCTTCATAACTCAACTCTTGTATTTATTTTTTATGGAGTACCAAGATGTAAGGATTTCAGGGTCTTTAGTAAAAAAGTAAAACATTGACGTGTGACACGAACGTTGAAGTTGAATGTCGAATTAGTCTCACACTTATTCGCAAAAATACAAAAAAACTAATAATATTATTAATTAATTATTAATAATATAGGGAAGAGCGGGTGATCATGCTCTTCCACTATAAAGGGAAATTTCCCGCCAGGCAGATTGTATGCCTGGGGACGGCCGGTCCAACTGTGGTCTGTTGGACGTTGTATTTATTATAAGTCATGTGCTTGCGCGATGCAGGAATGTTGGAGTTTATAGTGCGCGCGCAGAGTTGACATGTGCTCGCCACAATAATATTATTAGTTTTTGTAGTAGCATTATATTATCAGATTTTTTAAATTAAGTAACATTTAAAACTATTGACAATATACTATTGATGACAATGGAAATTGTAATGATGCTTCTTCTTCATCGATGGCGTTAAATGAACCTAAAGATAGATCAAATAAATATTTAGATGAATTATTTCTGTTTCCCTAATATTAAAAACACAATATAAACATGAGAGACTAGATAAGAAAGTATCAAATTCTGTTGAGCTGCAGACAGATAACCCTGTTCACAAAAACTTTTAGCGTTACAGCATAAGTTAGAATTTTTAGTCTGTATAATATATCTGTCATTAATCATATTCCTTAGAAATACAGGGTGTACCATAATTCCCGTATCTAAATGGGTTTATTTCTGGGAAAAAAAATTGTAATCACGATAATGAAATTTTTGTTCCGTACCTTTCAATGCTACCTGCAGCAAATTTAGTGTGGAACAATTCATATGATTTTGTATAATGAAACACAATATGGCTGGACAACGACTGACTTTTATTTTAAAAAATAATACAGCACAAAGAACACAGGTGGCGCTGCTGGTGACATTTTGTTATAAATCCCAACACCCCCACTTAACAAAATAATAGGTGCATACTTTTACCACACTATATCTATCAACATATATTTTATTTTCTTTCTCTTTTTACAAATCAAAAATAAATCAAATGTTTTTATCAAATAAACCAAACATTTTTAAAAATTTATAATGTTTTATTTTACATAAACCCTTAGTTAGTAGATCTGCGGGCATCTCTGAAGTAGATAAGTATTTAATCTTTACAATCTCATTAGCAACTTTTTCCCTACAAAAATGATACCGCACATCTATATGTTTGGATCTCTTATGTTGAATAGGATTGGCCGACAACTTATGGGCTGACTGATTGTCATTAAATATTGATATAGGATAAGTTTCATTAGTTAACTCAAATAGCAAATTTCGCAAGTACACAGCTTCTTTGCAACCTTCCGAAATGCCCATATATTCGGCCTCTGTACTGGACAATGCCACAGTAGTCTGTTTCTTGGTTTCCCAAGAAATTGCACAATTTGACAGCCTGAAAAAGTATCCAGTATAGGATCTCCGATCAATTACGTTACTGGCCCAGTCTGCATCTACATAGGCTTCTAACTGACTATTGCCATTAGCTGAAAACTTTAAACAGAAAGATTTAGTTTTCTTTAAATACTTTAAAACTCTCTTTGCATAGGCCCAATGTTCTCCATTGTAACAGTTGTTAAACTGACTTAAGAAATTAACTGAAAATACAATATCAGGACGCGTCAGCACAGCTATATACTGTAGTCATCTACGAATAACAAGAAATATTTCTTCCCTCCAATAGATCTGGCTTCCATAGGCCCACAAACATCTGCGTGTACGACCTCGAGGAGTTCCTTGCCTCTGTTGCCAACATGACTGAAAGGCAACCTGGCCTGCTTTCCCTCGCAGCACACAATGCAATTTGTTTTACTGACCTGAGCCTTGTCCGAGTATGAGATTCCTTTAACAGCACCATCTCTCATTACGTTGAGGTCTTTGCTGTTTAGGTGACCAAATCTTCTATGCCACACATTTACGGACACTGAAGTTAACAAACAATCCACTTGTTTGATTCTCAACTTATAAACACCACCAATTAAATCTGCAGTTGCCACAAGTTCGCTCTTTTGGTTATAAATATAACAGTGTTTCTCATCAAATGTCACGGTGTTTCCTTTTTTAATTAACTGGCTGACGGATAACAAATTCGTAGCCAAGTTTGGCACATATAACACGCCCATCACTGTATTCTCGTGCTCGGTATCTCCCACAACTGTAGTTATTTGCACATCTCCACAGCCTTCAACAGGAATTTTAGTTTTGTCGGCGATGATAATCTCTTGCACTTGGTGTTGATTTGTTGTTTTCAACAACCAGTCTTTATTTGCCGTTAAATGGCAGCTGGCACCGCTATCGACGTACCAATCTGTGTGATTGAAGTTACCACTGAGAAATACTGCACTGAATGCATTAGATTCGTTGCTGTTTGTGTAATTTTTAGTACATTTGTTCATGAAATGGCCAAACTGTTTACATTTGAAACATCTGACATTTGTTTTGACGTTTTGCGATGACGTTTGTCTATGTGCGTGCGTTTGGTTTCCTTTTTTATGTTGCCAACCTTTCGTCGCAAACGCATTCTGTGAACTCATACCAACTTCACTTCCGTCCTCCATATCGAGTAACTTTGATTTAATGGCGTCAACTGTCAACTCAATACCCGAATGCTCCACCGCCATTATCATCGGTTCAAATTTCTCAGGCAATCCTGCTAACAATAAAGAGCCGACCCATTCGTCACTGATCTTGAATCCTGTATTGTTCAATCGCTGACTTGTTTCTAACAGCGAAGTCACATAATGAGACATAGAATCACAATTTTCTCGACGGATTGATATAAGGTTCCGAAGCAATCCGATGCGCCGCGTGTAGCCATTATCATCAAATAGCTTCTTTAGTTTCTGCCACAGTCCCTTTGCAGTTGATTCACTTTTGATATGCACGAATAAACTGGGATCTATAGTTAGAACTATCTTTGCTTTTGCTTTCGCGTCGCTTGGATCGGCGTCGGTCGTGATGCACTGTTGCATACCTTCCAATATTAGGTAGTTTTCCACAGCAAACGCCCAATCTTCATAATTTTCTCTTCCTTTCAACTTTGCAATACTTGCAATAACATTTGTCGACATTTTTACACTATATTTCCACCAAAATTGCTTTAACTAGCGTGACTAGACCATAACCTATAATGAAACACAATATGGCTGGACAACGACTGACTTATATTTTTAAAAAATAATACAGCACAAAGAACACAGGTGGCGCTGCTGGTGACATTTTGTTATAAATCCCAACATTTTGGGATTTCGAAGATATCCCCACCGCAAAAGATATTCTTACTAACAAGCATAACCACCCCCTTTTTTTTGTTAACGGTGTGTAATGCTTTGTGCACCATAACCGCCACCCTTGGGGGAGGGCGACGGCCGTGTGTCGGACTCTCCTCTCCTAATAATAGGAGAGGCATACCTCCCAAAACACCCCGGGGTCCGTCCTGTCGCTCGTGCAATGGGGCGCCGAAGGATCTCGCAAGTGGTGTGAACCACAACGCGAATGCGAGAGCGGCGCCCCGGCGACGTCGACCCGACTCGCAAGGAGTCGGGCCCACCCTCACTGGAGAAGGGTCATGGGCCCCCCACCCCCTTCTCCCGTCACGATGTCTGTGACCCTCCCGCAACCTCCTTTATGCCCTCTGCTGAACAGAGGGACATAGAGGAGGGCCCCCACCGTGTGTTTTTTATAGAGGTTGTCTCCTCGCGGCCCGAAGGCCCCCGGCCCCACTCAGTGTGGGGTTACGGATGCGGGGCCCATAGGGACCCCGCGGGACATCCAGCAGCGCAAGCTACTGGACGTCCCCCTCCCTCTAGTTTTGGTCCGCGCCGGCCGAAGCCGGTACCCCCCATATCTGCAGGGCGTTCCCCTATCCGCCAACCGGGGGACGCGTCCGATGGAAGACCCGAAACTCCACACGGAGCATAACCTCCCCCTGGTTTTTGCTATTTAAGGGAGTTTTTAATCCATTATTTTTGTGTGCTATAAAGTTTTATCATCATCATCATCATCATCAGCCCACCTCTGCCCACTGTTGGGTATAGGTCTTTTCCCCATTACGCCACATCTCGCGGTCTCTTGCCATTCGCATTCATGGGCCCGCCGCCAACCTGGCCACATCGTCCGACCATCGGTTTAGCTTTTATACTAGATAAAAAATGTGTCCTGCTACAAATAAATAAAATAAAATAAGTATATAAACTTCAAAATCGTGGCAGACCAAGGTGGCTGGAGACAGGGAGAGATGGAAATCAGGAGGGGAGGCGTTTGCTGATCAGTGGGACACAAAAAAATCTATATAAAAAAACTTGTAAACTCCTCACATCGAGCAGAATACTAATCCCTTGTGCCCGTAGCTATTCTTGTGTAGGTAAGCGAGCACGACGTTGACCTGCTCCACAAGCCTTTGACTATGTCAATTGCAAAAGGATACTCTGAAGCGTGTTGTTCTTAGAGGTCTTCATGTACTTGTTGCAGCCTTCTAAGGCACTGCAAGTTAATTGTAGTAGTTCAACCTGTCCGATCCCTTTGATTTGATTGATTCGCTTTGGTGTTAAGCAACGTGATGCACTCTCGACCGCTGTGTTTAACTTCGTGCTTGAGTCTGTCGCAAGAACCCCTTTGGCCTTTGCGTTTATTGAATATACTACTTCGCAACTTGCTTATCATCGAAGAATTGCACGTCGGAGAAGAGCATTTTGAATAATTTAATGCATTCAAAACTAAATAAGAATAACTTTCACACAACACATTCATTTGACCAGGGCCTACATTCTACTAATGCATTGTAGTACAATGCTAACTTCATGAACATGGCGATTTAGTGTCATTGCCGCTTCAAGTCAACGCTCGCACGTATATTAATAATTCTAGCCGTCAATGGTATGAAAAAACACGTCACGTGACCCGACCGAGTATCTGTCATCGTACTGTAATGCATTAACAGAATCGAGGCCCTCCAAACTAGGTTACTCTGTGCTATGGTAACCAGGCGTGAACATTAGAAACATGGAAAAACACCCAGGCGGCGGGTCTCAGCGGGATTCCAACCCACGATGTTTTGCCTCAGCTTTCTAACATCGTCTTTGAGCTAGGGCCCGGACAGACAGACGGAGAGACGGGTAAAAATAATGAGGGTTCCTTGTCGACTACATAATCTTAACAATGGGATACCTTAGTATAGTTTGTTACAATACTCCTAGAGGGAAGTAAGAGCAACATCAACACAATTGAATTTCTGTTTAGTTCAGTCAAATGACGCATTTTGCATTATTTGTCGCATTTAAGTAAAAAAGGGGTACGATCCGTAAAGTGAAAGAGGGGGATCCAGAGGCAATAGTAGTTTTCAGTTTATTTAAATGGTAAAGGAAATATGTACACGTAATAATGTGCCTTTCGAATATTTATGATTATAGAAAATTAGTATTGAGCATGAGACAATCGTCGGAATAATAAAATAGGTCGGTCGTAATAAAATAGAATGACGTTCAAGGTCCACCTTGCTCGGAAGTTCGGGGTTATCTGAACCAAATACGTCCGAACACTGTGGCGGATGTCAAAAACTAATTAAATTTGGAATAGTTCAAGGCCGAAAGTGATTAAAAGCAACAAGGGGAATTTGCACCTCGTTACATAATTACTGATTAGTTTCTGTAGGACTGTCGTCAAAATCTTCTTCTACTAAATTAACAAAATGTAGATAGATAGAATATTCTCAATGCAATTAAGAGTTTATTTAGTGGAGCCAATAAAACGTTTAAATTTAAAATGAAAATTGAAAAATTAAAATTTATAGAAATTGGTGGAGATAGATTTTGCATGCCTAATTTTAGTAACACCGAATTAAATAAAAATATATTATTTGAAGTTGTCCGTAACAAAGACCTTTTATAAGAAAGAAATATAATTAAATCCAGCTGTGGAAAAGTTTACTGCCCTAAAGTGCAAAAGAACGCAAAGAGAAGACATCGACCTTATAATATTTTTATAATGAAAAAGTTTCAAAATGAAAATTGGAGTAGCTTTCTGCGTTGTCAAGAAGATCACGTGGTACTGGCTGTGAGGAGTGGTTACATACAAGATATGAATGCATGGAGCATTGCAATTTACTTTGACCCTTTTTCGTGGCTGTTTAGGTTACATAACATACATAACAACAAAAACATTTACATACAAGCACATACATTACTTTTGACCCCACACTAGGATACCCTGTGTCGTGGGAACTAGAAGCAGCGGCATCACAACTATTTAAACATCCAATACAAATAATAAGTAATATTGTATAATACATAACAATTTTTTTTAATATTTTACTCGATAAATATCACATCATTCCAAAAGGCATGTAGAGAAGATGACGTCTAAAAAATTGGCATAGAAGTCACAAAAAATAATGAAATTTGATCATTTCATCCAGCTCTACCAATATTTATAATAATCAATAACTTAACAGGTAACTAAATTGATACTCTATGCATATAAAGGTTAATAATTATGATAATTTCATAAAAAATGCATAGCCGAATGCGACGGTGTATTAGTGTATTTATTGATATATTGCCTGTTGGCCAACATTATTATTATTATTAACAAGATTATTAATTTACAACAACAACATTAATATGATTAACAACATTATTAATAAACATAAAACATAAACATAAACATTTACATACAGGCACATACATGGCTTCTGGCCCCACACTAGGATACCCTGTGTCGTGGGAACCAGAAACAGCGACGTCACAAACATGAAAACATCCAAGACCTGGAGTTTTTTTTTCTCCCCAGCCGGGAATCGAACCGGAGACCGGGATGGTAAGCAGATGCGCTAACCGCCACGCCACAGAGGTCGTCATATTAATATTATTAACAAGGAGGAAGCACAATAAAATTGTACTAAGGAATGTTCAT
Organism: Yponomeuta plumbellus; assembly: GCA_947310845.1. NCBI lineage: Eukaryota > Metazoa > Arthropoda > Insecta > Lepidoptera > Yponomeutidae > Yponomeuta > Yponomeuta plumbellus. Next base: position 17,319,716 of record OX371194.1, read on the forward strand.
CGATTTGTCGCCACAAACACAAACTCCAATTAAAAAATTGGAGTTTATGAGACACAATTCTCTTTCTCCTTCTCTCTTTCGCTAGTTCTCTTTCTTTTTTCAAACATGAACGACTTCAGTTTTTGACTGTACTTAGTAACTTCAACGTGTTTATTTCCATCCAGCGAAAACGGAGAGGGACTCCACATCACTATTTTATTGGATGAAATAATATTTGATTAGCTCGCGCAGGTGTTCCCTCCATCGAGACTCGAGTTGTTTTGCTAAAGACGCGCCCCAGACCGAGTTATCTTAATTAAATCGTTTGTGTAGCAATTACCGAACATTGTGAACACGGCTTCGAGTTCATTTTCAACGTTATCGCTGAAATAGGTGCCGATAATAAGCTTCTGCGCTCTCGCATTAGCTACTTAGCGATTTCATTTGCTTATATAGGATATAACCGAATTATCGTATAAAATGTCTTGGAAATGGTAGTAAAAAAATGTATACTAAATTTTAATTTCTATACTACAGTTACCACCGGTGACTTTACGAAGTATGGAGCAGATTATAGATTCACTTAGGTACTTGTTGTAGGCTTATTAATATGGCAAAACAACCTATGCTAGGTGAGCTAGTGAAGTTATAATTTTATATTGTTTTCTGATTGTCACCTTTTGTACTGACATAATAAAAACCACACAAAACACAAACTCACGTAATCACTCAGAATACAGAAATTAGAAATTGATTTATCAACGTACAGATTTTACATTCTGTTTGTTGAATGTCAATGTAGGTACTTATAATGTTTATGTTACCCGCTGCCTTGGGGCCGAATGTAGTGGAGAAAACCAAAAAAACAGTTGCGTTTTGATCTCAAAATGAACAATTAAAAAAACATGTATTATGGTTAGCCGATCGGCCCACCAAAAATTCTACAGGTTAATAAAGAAAATTAAATTTAATCCAGGTTTCATCTTATCAACAGATTATGAAGAAGAATAAAACCAGCCACGGGCCTGCGAGACGGCACCAAAAGCAATCCGATACGAAAGAGGCAGTAGAGCAAGAGAATACCTCAACAGAGCCGGATCCATTTGACGACGAAGATACTGGCTTCGGAGGGTGGCTCAGGTACTGCTTAAGCCTGTGTTACACCGGGGCAACACTGTGCGGCATTGCGGTATGCCACAAGACCGCATGCTACAACTTCGCACATTGTGGCAAGAACCGTGTGGCACGGCAACACCTTGCGTCATGTGGCAAACTGTCGCAGCTTCTTCTTCTTCTTCTGCCGCACCTTTGTAGCATGCGGCCTTGTGGCATGCCGCCATGCCGCACAGTGTTGCCCCGGTGTAATACAGGCTTTAGTCTACAGTTTAGTGCATTAGTTTTAGGTGGTTTTAAAGGAATCTCAAAAATAACGTGCCTGAAATACCTCATACAAAGGCAAGTTTGTTTAAAAAAACCGACCAAGTGCGGGCCAGACTTTTGCATGAAGAGTTCGGTACATTATCTGTAAAAATGCCAACAAAATCACGTTTGTTGTATGGGAGCCTCCCTTAAATATGTTATTTTAATTCAGTTATTTATTTTTTAAAATAATAATATAACTGAATATTCTGTGAATATTTTAAGCGTCTACCTGTTGCCGATATCAATATATAGCAAAATTCAATTTGCAAATGTGGTTTATTCCGGCATTTTTAACACTCCACCGTTTTACATCCATTCGATGTTGTTGCTGTTTTACAAAATTGACATGATTCATTTCAAAAAAATAATCCAGGTCTTGGATGTTTACATGTTTGTGACGGTCGCTGTATTTGGTTCCCACGACACAGGGTATACTAGTGTGAGGCCAGAAATGTTTATGTTTATTCAGACTTCAGAACATTACTTTTGATTGGATACGGAAATCATGCTGACATGAGTTTCACAGCTATCCATCAATCAACGCAGCTATCACAAAATAATGTAACCAGTGGCAGTCGTCAAATGAACAGATGTCACAAAACTAAAATAGTCTTCGAGTTCAAAATAACTTAAAGATGATGCTACGAGCTTTATACCAGGCAAACCACTGTGTATAATAGTTTGACCTAACAATACTCACGTGGGTATACCGGTATACCCACGATTTAGTGAAGTGAGGATCAGTTTATTCTTACTCTGTAGATTATTTCCTTTTTATTTCACCTTAGGACGCCCCTCGTCGTTACCAGCTTAAGCCTAGACGTCTACAAATGTAATTGGCTTCGTAATTGTAACCTAACCTAACCCTTTTTGTTACCCAACGTACTGCAACCAGAGCAATTCTTATTGCCTAAGACGGAAGGTTTCCATTAATTAATTGCAGGGGCTCTACGTGCGGCTCGCACGCCGCGCAAAAAAGTCTTTATTTATTCAGTAAATGCGGGACCACTATTTCATTTAGCTCCCGTAGTTTACCTATCTATAAATTAACCGGGTTTTTCGGTCAAAAGGGTAGAAGATATATCATATTTTTTGTCAGATTTTAAGTGTTTGGTTTTACCACAGGCTTACGCCGCCAATACTCGTTTCAGTTTTTGCTTTGTTCTCTTTGCCGAGCTTTAGGACTACTATGCTAAGTTACCCATTCACTGTTAGGCCATTATTCACAACGATTTACAGAAAGGTCATTCCGCTTGTTTTATTGTTATTTCCTTTATTACTTTATGTTTAATTTGATTGTTTTGTTTAGGTGTTTGGTTTTATCTTTTTACCCTAGTAAGGGAGAGTTAGTTAAAGTTGACTTCCCATGGTCCGCGATATCGCGGACGGACGCGGACCAGCTCGCACGACACACCGTGGGAAGGGTCTCGGTCTACGGTAGCACAGACGTCTGTGGCGGTGCGCCGTACCGGTCGTGGGTACGTGGTCGTATCGATATCCGCAGAATCGCGCACCGTGGAAGAGCCTCGAGCTGCTTACTTCACAAATAAATTTTACACAATATCGACCTGTAATTTCAATTGCTTTTGCTTCACTTTGGCTAAAATTAGAATTTAATTGATTTAATTTAATAGGAATTGTACTTAGTTTTTTTTTAGGGTTCCGTTCCGTTCTATTTTATAAACAGTCGGACTTGCCGACTGTCCGACTCGCACTTGGACGGTTTTTCTTAATTTAATTAGCTTTACACCTGCATACTTTATATATATTATATAAACACTCTTAAAAATTTAATTTTAGGGCATACAGATTATTATTTTTTTGAAAATGCTTTACGCCCGAAATTGATCCAAGCTTAAAGCATATAATAAGACAAAAAAATATGTAAAAAAAAACCGAATTCAAACAAACAAGTTGAGCAAGTAAATATGAATACGAAAAATTATTTTCAACTTTTTTTTTAACTTTTTGTTGATTCTACTGAAGTACACAAATTAATTGCACAAAATTATTCAATAGACCATACGACGATGTATGTAAAACATTTGGTCCAGTATCGTTAAATTGCTCTTAAGAACTACCCTTGATCTTTTAAAAAGAATCATCGAAATCGGTTAGCGTTATATTGAAATATTGGTGCATTTGTCACGCACGTATTTAAGGCAATTTCAAAATCATGGGTCTCAGGTGAATTCGTTGGTATGAAAAAAAGGTAAGCCGCCTGAACAGGCAAATTTAAGACTAGCAAATTTAAGAACTCAGGTATATGGTTTTCTCATGGATGCCATCTCAGAGCTGGACCGAATTAAAATGGGACCACAAAAGAAGCAACAGCTTTCATTTAAATAAGAATCATTAAAATCGGTTAACCCAGTCAAAAGTGCTGAGCTGACCAACACACAAAAAAACATTCGAATTGAGAACCTCTTCCTTTTTTGAAGTCGGTTAAAAATGGAAGTAGAGAATATTTTAATGAATTTTCTTAGATCTAAGGCATTTTTAGTCTTGAGACTAAAAAGTAAATAATTCATCGTCTGCTTTACACATCATCATCATCATCATCATCGGCCTATGGTTGTCCACTGCTGGACATAGGCCTCTCCCATTGCACGCCACCGAACACGGTCCTCGGCTACTCTCATCCAATTACAAATGCTTTACACAATTTTAGGTATATTTTGCATTCATAACATTTTTATAAATTGAAAAACACTGACGGAAAAAAACGTGTTTTGGCTCTTAAAAACTTAGTTTATATAAAGTACCTACTAGACTTATTAGTTAGTCCAGCGTAGTTTTGCACAAAACAAGTAAGCTCTCTGCCTATTACTAGGTAGGTTCATTTTCAGTTTTGTTTTTGTGTTAATAGTAAAAATTTATTTACGAAAAAAACACCTACCAAACTTGATACTATGAATTTTACGTTACTTTAAAGAATGAAAAAGTAGCTTAAAAGAGTATAAATAATCCAAATTTCTTTTTCATAGCTTCGGAATCAGTGGAGATTTTTACGGCTTTAAAAAAAAACAATTTTGCACAACTTGGTGCTAGCATTTTTGACTCGACACAGGTGGGCGCTATCGCCCGGCAGAAGAATGTGAAACGTCTACTTGAACAATGTAGAAAATTCAGGTGACAACGTTTGTTGCTACGAGATCCATCTGACATGATAGTTTGACCTTGGCTTGTATAGGTACTCGTAGTACGATTTAATATCACGTGACTAGAAAAACCTTTCGATAGGTCATATTATGAAAAAAGGTCATATTAGTTTTAGATGAAATAAAAAACATGATATTAATTTTTCTTAATCTTTTTTTCGATGAGTTTTGTTTTTGTGCGTCACGGTACTATTCTTAAAGCACCCTAATCTTCTGTACTTTCTATATCGTGACGCTTTTTTTGTTTCTCCGTTGCATTGTATTCTTTTTTTTGCCGTTTTCAGGTCAGCGGACGGCCTGGATACTATGAAATTGTTCGTAATAGCGAACAGCATTGTCTTGCTAACAACTCTGGGATTGCCGCATATGCAAACGGTATACAATATCATATCGGAAACACTGTACGGACCGGATTCATTCTTCTAAGGAAAAAGGAACAAAATTTTTGAATAAGGGATTTCTGCAACGCAAACAAAACTGTAGGCTTTTATCAAGGCGTCTTTAACCACACCGGTTTTTCAACAGAACAGCTGCAAAAATAACGACGCCATTGTGTAGAATTGTTTGCGACGATGTTTGCCTTATGGTTCCGATTAATATTTTCTTTAAGCGTTATTATTTATTATTCAATGGGAGTGTGGACAATGATCGCAGATTATTTCAATAGAGAGTTTCAGCGGTTACTGTTGAATGGTACAAGTGCTGTAGATTTTGATGAAGACGAGGAATTGTAAAGATGATGTTATTATCTGAAATGAAATCGAATAAAACTGATTTAACCTGTACAAGTTTTGGTGGGCTGATCATTAAAGAAGAGCATCGAATATTGTTCGAATAATATTCCTCAGGGAAGAGACCCGTGCCCCTCGGTGGGGACATGATGGGTTGATGATGATGATGATCGAATATTGTAGCGTAATTATTTGCCTCTAGCTCGACGAATATACTGTAGAAGTGATAAGCAAATAGAAACGCTGTATGATTCCGAACTTGAATTAGCAATTAGTCACTTTTTAGCAAGCAAGTCCTTACCTTCTAAACTTTTATCCGGATACACTTAATCATCATGAACCCATTATCTCCCCACCGAGGGGCACGGGTCTCTTCCCTGAGAAAGGTGTAGGCCATACTCCACCAAAGTCCGGATTGGTGGAGGCTTATAAGACTAGTGGCTGGTCTTACTGTCAGAAGTGTTCAAGCCACCCTAAGGCCTCTGACTTGGCTTAACTACTGCCATCTTACACTTAGGGCCGAGTTCTGAATTGAGAATTTCGCTAAGTAATTACTTAACTGTAGTGCTGTCTCGTCAAATTTCTTTAGAAAAGAGCGAGACATAACGTTACTTAAGTATTTACTTAATGTAAATTCTCAATTCAGAAATCGGCCCTAAGTGTCTGTCTTACTTACTCACCACGATTAAGCTCTGCAAATCAGAGCGAAACCTGGTCGGACTCTTCCGACAAAAATGAAGTAAGTGTATCCGGATAATAGTTTAGAATGTGTAGTGCTTACAAAAGTATTGGTTCAAATGGTTACCTACCTATGAAGTAGATTATTTATTCTCAAAAAATACTTAACAACAGACTTGTACAAACTAAACGATGTGGACAAAACATTCATTTTGGAAATCCTATTTAGTTTGGGATCCAAAGGGTATTTAAGCTTTTCATGTAACTTTGTACATTATTTTAATAATATAAATTATTACTGGTTTTGATAACCAAAATAATTGAAAGATTCTATTGTATACCATGTCGGTTTTTTTTTTACCTTGTCGTTAAAGCAATTTTATTTTTAGCAATTTTTACACAAGTAAATTGGATGTTCTATGCATGAGTGTACCAGAACTAAAATAAAGAGTAATTCTGTGTGTAACTTATTAGAACTCAGAAAGCATATTAGTTTGAGTAGGTATATTGGAATTAATGTTGTTAGAGCAGGGAAATGCGTGGGCTAAAAGAGTCCTCATAAAAGTAATAGGTAGACGCTAAAACAAATAAAATAATGTTAAACGAATATTTTGTTTTAATAATAATGCCACATTGCCGAGAAGTGAGCTTGCCATGACTATAAGCGTTTCACCAGGACTAATGTCACACTCACACAAAGACAAAGCTCACCTTTTCTTACAAATTCTTTGAGGTGCTTTAAGGAACCCTCTTTCGTCGTAATTGGGTCTTTATTTGCGAAGGCGTAGCGTAAACAAGTACCTAATTAGTAAAATACACACGCGTTTTCTTAAACACAATTTAACTGGAGTACGTAGAGAATAAAGCAAATTTATCTTTCCACTTTTTCTTTAATGTTGACAATGCAAACTGAATTTTTGCGCCCTCCTTTTCCATCTCGGAATTGTTCTTAATTTTTGCTTACGGGCCCAGTGTTTTGACCGAAAATATAAACAACAGATTGTTTTGCTTTGTTTTTCGAACTCTTTCATGGGTCAATGAGTTTCCCTACTGGCTATGTAGACTTTTAAAAGTTGGCCACTTAGCAAAACATTCTAATACGTAATCATAATTTAGCTCTCGTAAGGGCCTTTGCACACAACTTTCTTTAAACGAGTTGTCGACGCGCGTTGAACACAATCAGGACGCTCATCTAGCGCATGGCCACGCATAGATAGATAGATAGTATATTCTTTATTGTATGCACACTAGGAGTTACACATGAGATTTGACAATAACATAGTACCTACAGTACAATTACACGTTGTAGGTATTTCTTTTTTTATAATCAGCTAATACATCTTGATACCGCCCAGATAAAGCTCTCATAAAAAACGCACGTCATCAGTACATAAATAAAATGTCTTGTTCAGTTAAACAAGTATGAAGTTATTACGCGTGCTAACAGATGGCGTTAGTGATGGGAATTATTGCGTCTACATCGTCCAATCATTATGTTCTTATGAAACTTAGTACGTGACAAATGTTCAGAAATTCTTAATAGGTACCTATCTGACAATTTCTTTAATAATACACGATCATTTTCACGATCATTGCTAGTTTTGTTACGAAGCTTTTATTGAAGGATTTTTGGGGCTTATTTATGTTGTGTGAAATGCCTTCGGTCGATAATGTACTCCACAAGATGAGAACAGACATATCTGTCGGTCGGCATCTACCTACATACTAAAGTCAAGGGAAAATTCAAACTTATTGCCCTCGTAACGTTCCGAAGTGCTATAAAATATCTAAAATGAAAGAGAAACAGTTCGAAACACAAAACTTACAAAAAGGTTCCAGTCAAGGAAAAAGTATTTACGTTTTCTTCGAGAAGAGACGGATTAAAAAAAGAACAAAATAAAACTGAAACCAAAAATAAAAACCCGAGTGCTAAAAAGTGTTATTGAATCAGTCCACTGGAATTTTTAGCCTTATTCGGGGGCACCTCTCGTAAAGTTCCTTATAAGTAAAGTTAATAGTTATAGTCGTGGGCCCAGATCTAGTGATTGGTGCCTCTGCCTAACCCATCGGGGAAAACGGGTGTGAGTTTATTTATTTTTATTTTTATAGTATCACCTGCTGAGATTTTTGGAGACGTTTTACTTTTACACCGTTTTTTAATTTTATATGATTTAAAATTAGTCTGCCGTTTGGCCTCTACGCGGTCATAAAGAAACGTACAAAACGTACATACAAACGCGTGAAAACAATGGTAGTGCATCGGTAGATAGCTGGCCTCAGATTCGGGAGGTAGGGGTTCGAATACCGCCATGTAACAATGACTTAATCTTATAAAATACGTACATAGCAAACAATGAAGGAAAAAAATCGTGAGAAAACTATAGTCTAGTTATTTACTGAGGTATGTAACTGTACTATGTACTGAGGTGTGATGCGCTCGCAACGTGAACTGGCCTAACTATGAGGCTAAGAGCGGCAATCTCAATCTATATTATGTCTGAAATTTGAAGCATAATTTTTACGTATTATTTCTATTTTAGCGATAAATATAGTTCGCTTTCAATTTTTCTACAAACTAATTAACTGCATACGTGCGAAAAACACGTGTTATGTTTTTTTTGCCTTCGCTTTTGCAGTTGGATAAAAAGCGGGCAGCTCGGCGCATAGGTCGCCAGTGTACAAATCGATACGCACAGGTTTCCTAGCTACATTGGCTGCTTGCCATAAACCGTTGCCATTCTTACTGGCACACTACGCGCCCCGAGCCAAAAAAATAAGAGATCGAAGGCTAGCCTCCAGAGGTCCAAACCAACTCTTAATTTATTTTTTATTTTATAAAAAAAATATTATAAAAGGTTTTTTAGGGTTCCGTACCTCAAAAGGAAAATCGAGATCCTATAAGGATCACTTTGTTATTCGTTCTTCCGTCTGTTCACCCTTCTATACAGGGGTGTACAGTTAAGCCAAGACTCCTTATCTTAGAGTTCATCATGTTGTGACAAAGTTAATAAATAAAGTTAAAAAAATGCGGCTGTTTATATTATTACCCCAAAACACAAATTTTGTCATTCAAAGGACTCAAAATTTATACGGTATTTTCCGTTGCCCAAAAACTACCAAATTTGGCAATTAATATGGGTTTGAACTGCAAATACAGGTACAAAAACTATATAATGTATTGGTAATAATCATATAGAGGTTTTTTTACCATTTTTTTTAAGTTCGAGTAAAGCTCGAAAAAACTGCGAGATTCGATCCCGAACTATTTATCTAGTATACAAAAGGCGGCAGCCGACACACCTATCAACGGCCAGCGTAAACCGTTCAACAAAGAAAGTTGAAATTTTGCACAAAGAGTCGTAGTAGTTTAATAGACAAGTAAGTTTGATGCTCACCTTTTATATATTAGGATGCGGTGGTGCTGTGCCTAACATGAGAGCTGTGGGTAAGAATCCTAACAAATACCAATGATATTGTTTTGTTACATTACGTACAGGGTGTTGATTTGTACAGTTTCATCCGACTCAGGGGTGGTTATTTACATGATACTGAAGCAAAAAGAAATATATTTTATTTTAGTGAAAATCACCTACAAAACGTAAAGTTATAATTATGGCTTAGGGTGAAGCCAAACGAGCGTAATTTTTTGAGTTGTGAGTCGCGCAATTTCGGTCGCGTAATTTCTGCTACATTCGGTTTCATACAAAAACCCCTTTTTGCCACACAGCGACGCAAAATGAGTTTTTAACGAAATTGCGCGACTCACAACTCAAAAAATTACGCTCGTTTGGCTTCACCCTTAGCTTCTATCGTTTGCACTTGACGGGTCCGGCGGGGGTTTTGCGGGGCGGGGCGGAAGAGTGTGCCCGCGCGCTCGCCACAAAACCGGCGATTTTAGGTGATTTTCTAAAAAAACTTTTTTTTTTATTTTTTTTTTCTTCAGTATCATGTAAATAACCACCCCTGAGTCGGACGAAACTGTACAAATCAACACCCAATAAAGTGGAGATAGGATCGTTTATCTTCGTGTATCGACCTGCGTGAGCTCCAGACAGGCGATTGGCAAGACACCACGCAGGACTGAGACAAGTGGCGACTTCTTGTGTCGGACGCCAAGAGCACTTCGGGTCACTCAGCCAGCAGAGGTAAAAATGTAAGTACGTCACAAATGTATTTGTATTGACTGGTTGTGCACGTTGTGATGATGGACTTATACCAGTATTCTCTCTGAGACAAGTTACATAAAATAATGTTTTTTAGTACAGTCGACAGCACGTCAACCTTTACATTTTAGTTGCAAAGTCACTCGTAATGGAACTTAGTACAGTGCATGAGCGTGAAGGTTCATGTGCTGTAGAATATACTCGAATCACGAAGTGCACCTTCTGTGATTATAGATCAGGCAACAAGTCGGTGCACAACCATTTATTAAAGCTTTAACAGTTACCTAATTACTTCACTAATTTCATTGAAAGCACTGCACTAAAAAGTTGAAAACAAAATTTTCGAAGCTCTTGCAAGTAGAGCGCTCTAGTTTCAAGTGTAGAAACTACTTACTACTACGTTTCTTGGTTTCTAAACAGGAAGCTAGTTGGTACGTGTTAAAATGTACTTTCCCTTGGAGCAACCAATTCGTTGATAAATATAGTCAAAATGCGTGAAAATGTATTGTCCAACTAAGTAGTTATTGAGACCCTCACGCGTTTATCAAGCAGACATCGCGTTATTCAAGAAATACATATTACAACTTGTTTTACTCGGTTGAGCACAAAATACACTTTTAAGATTTTTTTTAAACTTTAGATGACTACTGAAGTTGATTATACTATTAGGCATTTCATCGGCAATGACCAGTTGGGCTCGATTATGTTAGTGCATTATAGTAGGATGAGATATACATGGTCGGGTCACGTGATCTGTTTTTTCATACCATTGACGGCTAAAGGTTCGTTATATGTGCACGCGTAGACTTGAAGCGACAATGAAACTAAATCGCCATGTTCATGGAGATGTCATTGTATTACAATGCATTAACATAATCCAGGTCCTGGAGCATAGCTTAACCGATTGAGCGTCACCGACAGATTGGAGCCAAGCATATCCGATTGATCGTCACCGGCCGACTGGGAGCCGCGAGGAATATTTTATAACTAGCTGTGCCCCGCGGTGTTACCCGCGGTTCATCGATTTTCCCGTAGGAATAAGATATTTCTCCGCGGTAAAACGTAGCCTATGTTTTAATCCAGGGTATCATTATACAAATATACAAATTTTATTAAAATCCGTCCAGCCGTTTCAGCGCTAAAGACTGACAAACATATAAACACACACACACAAACTTTCACGTTTATAATATTAGTGTGATTATAACTATTACGTCACCTTCGCTCGAGCGCGCTCAGAGCAAGTTGCTCAAGAAAAAAACAGACCTAAATATTCCTCCATCTCTCTCTGACCAAATAAAGTATTTTTTTAATAAAGGCATAAAATAAAATACCATTTTGAGTCATTCTGAGTAGTTACTTAACTCATTTTACCCAAATTTTGAGTTAGGTCACTTTAGTTCTATAGGTGCGATATCTGGTTGAGCATCACCGCCCGACTGGGGCCATCAAGCTCTCAAAAAGCGGTGATGGCTCAGTGGGTAGAACAATGGATTCTTAAGCATGGATTCTGAAGCGAGAGACCCGTCATCGCCTGGTATCGCCAGGAACCGCTATGTAGGTATACTTTTTATTACGTATTTTTTTTGTTTTATATCATGTATTTTGTGTATGCATAACATTTCAACCATCGCAAAATAATAAAAATACATTTACTGAATATTGTCTGATACTTTGCTTTCATTTTAATGCCTTTATTGCGTACACGCATTGCAAAATATAAAACAACAAAAAAACACAAAATAAAAAGTGTATTTCAATAATAAAAATAACAATATTACAAAATTAAAAAATAGTTCATCATATCACTTTGACTTAAAACAAGCATAACTTGAATCCGATCATAGATTTGTACTCATGTCACTGGATACATAATATCCGCGATCAGAAACCAGAATCAGTAACAATGTATCTGTCGCAGTAAAGTAGTTAAATCAGAGAGTCAACTGAATCTCTAGACAGTCAATCAAAGATCGATATTCAATCAAGTCGCCAAAGTTCCGTCAGACAACTGAGTGAACGAAACATTTGACGAGTTTCCTAAACGTTCCTAGGTATTTCAACTTTGGTAAAATGTTTCTTTGAACGAACGTGTCGAGTCTTCTAAAGCCATCTTTGCAATTAATTTTGTCGAGTAAACATATACAATAAAACAAAACACGGAATTTCCAAGCTCTCAGTTCTTCACTATGACACCGAAATAACAATAACAAATGAAATAATCGTCGCGGAGTCGACGACATTCTCAAAAAAAGACCACAATTTGAAACAAAAACCACTCACACAACAAACCAAGTTGCACAACGTTTGCCAAAAGAAAGACTCTAAAAGTAATCAGCTGTTGTCGTGACCGCCATCTAGTTTTAAATTTTAATCAACATACTGGCTTTCGGTCAGTCAGATAGTTAAACGTTTTCGACGCTGCTTTATTTAAATCAAAATGCTAGCGACTTGATTGAATATCGATCTTTGATTGACGGTCTAGAGATTCAATTGACCCTCTGGTTTAACTACTTTACTGCGACATATCCAATAAGAATATACACAAACCCAACTGTACCTACCTATACTACATTACATTACTGTCTGATTATGCTGTTTATAGTGTTATACAACTTTTATAAATAGTGTACTCATTTATTCACGAAAAATAAAATGTTAGATTTTGCGTGTCAGAAACTCATTTCATTGTTTCATTGTTTGCGCTTTCATGAACATTGATTTGTTCATGAAACCGCTATCAACCACTACAGTTAAAATCTGAATGGACGAGCGGTTTACAGTGTCGAATGTCGCCCCTTATGCGTTCAACGAAATGGCAATGGGTCGCTTTCACGAGATGAGAATATTCATTATTATTATTGGAACGTCGGACCACCAAGCCGCGAGCCTTTACAAATCTTTTCCCCTTTCACAGCCCGGGGCGAAATGAAACTCCGCGAAGCGTCACTAGAGGCATTTTTCCGAGACGAGAGCATCGTTTTCCACCAGCGAGTGTAGCAGTTTTGTGAGACCTCCTCCGGCTAACATAATGTAACCAAAGTCTGAAGCTCCGTCGTTGGCAGAAAACCTATACCTACTTCGCAAAAGGTATGAAAATTCAACATTGAAAAGTTATAGCGCGGGATTTTTCAAACTGCAGCAGCGTTTGGTTCCCCTTTTATGACTGCGCGGCAGGTTTTTATTTTGTGCTCGATTGGATGATACTGGATGTTTGAACAGTGCTACAGCTTTTTCTCGGCTTACACCCATTTTCATTAACAGCGTAAAGTTTTGGTCGAAACCTAGCGAGGAAAAGTGGATCAATTGGCAAAGGACATCGACTATGTTAATAAATAGCAAAACTGATCTGTCTGGATCGTGGTAGGTGGCAATACCTGGTCTCTGCCTACCCCTCTGGGATACAGGCGTAAGCTTGTGTATGTGTACTATAGTGGTTGGTTTTCTTATCAACTGTTAATTTACTAACATACCTACGAAATTGAAACCTACGTATTCAATCCTTTAATTCAATATTGTTAAAGCTAAATAATGCTTGCCAGACCCTACTCATTTTGTAGTATCCTACATAACATTATAATAATAAATGACGCGGCTGTTTATTATAACCCTCTAGGTAATTAGAGTAATTAAAGGGACGACCTTTATACTTTGCTAGCAATTGGGACAAACTAGAGGTAATGAGGAGGTAAAGTGTTAAGGAAATGTCAACCTCCAAGTCTTCTTACCACGTTTCCGTTGAAAAATTTTAAAACTATCATACCTAAAAGGAAACTTTTACTACTGGTCTTTGAATTTTAGAAGCAAAACGTAAGCTGAAACGCTTTTATGAGAAAAAGAAATAGACACTTGAAGATTTAATTTTGAAATCCACGCCATCCCTTCTAAGGACTAAGCGTGGACTTGATGTAGGTGCAAATTAAATAGAACATTTCTTTATTGCACTAATATTGTGTACAAAGGTCTGTTTAATACTATTTCATAGTATTTATTTCTAGCTAACCTCCGTTGACGTAGTGAATCTATTAAGGCTTCTGTAAAACCATAAAATACATATTCTAGGTCTGGGAAAGACGACAAGAGATACTAACCTAAATTTCTACTCAATTCGTCGTCTTAAAAAAGTGAGTAAGTATACCCTGTGATGAGTAAATCGGCAAGGGTATCACAATGACGCGAGTCGCGTGCTTTAACGTCAAAAGTCGCGACTTTACAGTAAATTAATGGTCAAATTAATGTAATGCAGTGTAAGGCCACCCAGGCTGGCATGCATATTAAAAATATGAAAAAATCACTCTGTTAACCACTTTCTGAAAACCATCTCATATTTTTTGTTGGTGTTCATTGAGTCCTAAGAAAGTGGTCATTTTAAATTCTTTTGTGTATTTATTCTAAAAAACGCAAACGAAAATTTACTTTTTAAATAAGCCGCCAAACGCTATCTTGGGCAATATGCCAGTAAACCAACCAATGAAAGTAAAAAAAAATGAATGACAGTCGCTATTTTCACTGGCATGTGACGTCATCATGGAATCGGCCAATCCAGGTCGTTTTCGATACAACGGCTGCAGATACATAATTATAAAACTTTATCCTGTGTTTTTTTTACAAATAATAATTGTTTTTTTAGTTAAAAGGCCTCAAAGCGGTTTTAAGACTCATAATTTATACAAAAACGTATAAAAATAATACTGTTTTTTCATACAAATGGTCTATTAAACGAATCGAATGAAACGTTAAACAATAGAACGCGTATTTCCCCATCTGTTGGTTTCAATTACGATCGGCGCAGATAGGCCTAGTTGCGCGTCGATTTGCATATCAACAATCAGGCGGGCGCGTGTTGACAGTGAAGGCGTGGCGCGGCTAGCTGGCGTCGTGCCACGCTACCCCACTGGCTTCCATTTTGTTGCTGCTGAAACGGAGGACACGGCGTAATGTTTCCTCGAAAGCTGTTCGAAGCTGTTGTTACTTCTGCCATTTGTTTCGCTCGCACATTCTAAAGTCGGCTTCCCACCGTCCACGATATCGCGACGGACGGACGGACGCGGACCAGCTCGCACGACACACCGTGGGAAGGGTCTCGGTCCGCGGCAGCATAGACTGTGGCGCTGGCGGTGCGCCGTACCGGTCATGGGTACGTGGTCGTATCGATATCCGCAGAATCGCGCACCGTGGGAAGAGCCTCGTGCGTGGTGCATGGCTGTCAGTGGTTGTCGGCCGGCGTCGGCCGTCGGTAGAATCGCGCACCGTGGGAATCCAGCTTACTATTTTGAATGATTGGAGAGATCTTCTGTTTTTTTATAGTGCATTTCTGACTAGTAGCGAAGGTTGGCAGTGAGCTCCGCATGTCAATCTCGTTATTGTAAACATAAACATTTACATACATACATTGCTTCTGGCCCCACACTAGGATACCCTGTGTCGTGGGAACCAGAAGCAGCGACATCACAAACGTGTAAAAATCTAAGACCTTGTAACGAGGTTGTGATACCTCGTCTACAAACCTGTTTGTAGTTTTATTAGTTTTATATTTAGGCTATTTACTTTTAAATCTTTCGATTCCGTTTTCAATTTTCAAATTCAAATTATTTGTCTTTTGTTCGTAGTTCACTTTATTTGTCATGGCATCGCCTGGGTCATTTCGATTTCAAGTCTTAGAAGAGACGGCACGCCCAGTGCCTTCAGTTTTACTACATATTTTTATTGATTATTTAAAGTGAATTAGTGAACCAGTGCAAGTTAAATTCAGTATTCAGTTAATGTTATCTAATGACGGTTCTGTACTCCAAAACCTTATGTTCAACGAGGCACAATCGTAAGTGTTGCGTGTTATTTTTACGTAGCTCTCTGTAAGCGTTGTGTTAAGTTTAGTTTAAAAATGTACCTTTTGTCATGCCTTGTGCCTCTACTTTTTAACAATAAAAGAAGTCCTAACACCCAACGAAGTCTCCTTATTTCTTCATCCGCTGAGCTTCCTGGGCTTGTTACGTGACAACCTGAGGATTTTTTTGTTCTCAGCCGGGATTTGAACCCGGGGCCTCTCGCATGGGAGGCAGATGCACTACCGCTGCGCCAGAAAAGCCGCCCTAGAGATAGGCGATCCGCACATACGACATAATTTTTATTTCCTTTACCTGGCAATTAAATCTCCTTCATTTTGTGCAATTTCGCTAAGAGGTTTGCTATCAGGGCCCTATTTCATAGAGCTACATTTCGTGCTTACTAAGTCTGGAGTGGCTAGAGTGAATAGGAATCTTACTGAACCAACGAGGAACATCGTCGGCTCCATCTTCACTTACCATCAGGTGAGATCGGGGTCAATCGTTGGTCAGTTTTTAATAAATAAAAAAAAGTAGATTTTTTTTTTTCGATTTCCACATCAACAATCACTCGTAGTAAAGAAAGCTTGCAACATAATAAGTGTCATCTAAGAGCATACGTGTCTAGCTTTTTATCTAGTTTCCTACTCTAGCACGTTCTGAAGAGCCTTATCCAAAAAGTCTAAAGATTCCTCTACAATGAAATAGATAGACACAGAGCTCTGTTCGTAACCTAATTACAACTTTAGGCTGTCGGGGGATTGGAAAAGTTTTCAACTGGTCCACGTTGTTGTTGTTTGTCGAGCTTGAGTGCGATATAGTGCGCTACAATATTGTCCACTGCATTTACGATGCAGCTGAAGATGACACATGAGACAGTATGACACTCGTTAACTTCACTTGTATTTACGCGAAGGCAAAATTGTGCTAGCTCTAGGACGTGTTAGAGAACGCTTTGAAATGTTACGCAACTTATAACAGAATTTAAAAAAATTATTCATCATCAACCCATTTTGTCCACATCGAGGGGCACGGGTCTCTTTCCGGAGGAAGGTATAGGCCATACTCTACCACGGTGGCCAAGTCCGAATTGGTGGAGGCTTTTAAGACTAGTGGCTGGTCTTACTGTCGGAAGTTTTCAAGCCGCCGTAAGGCCTCTGACTTGGCTTAACGACTGCCATCTGTCGACGCCGTCCGGCACCAATTGCTTAACGTGCCATGCAAAGTACGGAACCGCTCGGACAAATGCCACTAGCGTCAGTCATAGAACGGTCACCCATCCATGCACTGAACGCGCTTATGTTGCTTAACCTTCGTGATCGTTTAAGATCACTCAGGATTCCCGAAAATTTTGTATCAACAACTATTAATTACAACAATAATTTCTAATAACAACTATTCATTTTTACAGGTATAGTTTAGTCTATGTAATGTATTTATTTTTTGCATAAAGTAGGGTCTTATTGAGGATTTTTATAGTTTATGTTGTCTATATATAGACCCGTTTTTTACGGTTCCCACTCTCCAAGGTTTGCTGGAAGAAATCTCTTACAGACATAAGCTAGCCTTTGTACGTGTTGTTTTTTATGTAATGTCCTGTTCATTGTTTCTTGTGCAAAGTACTTGTTGAGTTTTTACTCAACAAGAACAACAACAAAACATTTAAACGCTTTTTAATGCAACACAAAGGTGTCAAATGTAGACAGGAATTGATGCAACACGCTGAATTCGTCAGTTTTTCAATTAAGTTAGGTAAACACAATTCGAAATAGGCTAACGAAAAGCATTGTTAACAGGTTTGAGACAAAGTTAAAATAAACTGTTGAATGCTGTGTGTGTTAACACGTCGTTATTTGCAACGTAAAGGGATCAAGTTGACAAGATCTGGACTAAAAGTTTGCAATGTGTTGTGCTTACGAAAGTTTTAGTGGAAAAAAAACGTAAATGTAAAAATAAAGGGTAACATAAAATTCCATGGTAAGATTTTAAGGGAATATTCTGACCATAAGTTACGACACTTTGGTACAAGTTACAAAAAATATACGCCGAAAGTTACAACACTTTGGTACAAGTTACAAAAAAAAATACGCTGAAAAAACTTTAAAAAGTTACTTCACTTTGACATAGTTCTTGAGCTTCTTAGGTAGATGGACGTTCATACTGTATTAGATTAAAGGTGATTTGAGAAAAGATGGTCAGAGTGGAGTTTTTTTATCGCCGTCTTTTTCTCCACTACATTCAGCCCCAAGATTAACAATTACATTATAAGTACATTGACATTCAACAAACAGAATGTAAACTTTACGTTGAAATTAATTTCTGATTTCCTAAACACATGATGTCATCACAAAAAGTTATAACAATTTACAATTTATACACATTTTCTAGCGGCTTATGGTTGGCACTGACCAACTCAATTGTGAAATAGGCATATGGGCCCAGAGGGCCTGCTGTTCAAGGACCTATCGGCGCGCCTAGTCCACGCATCAGGAGACCAGAGAGCTGGCGCGTACCTCGGCCAAAGGATAAGCCTGGCCATCCAAAGAAGCAAAGCTGCCAGCGTCCTAGGCTCATTGCCGCTGGACATTGACTCAGGTAGGTACCCCACAGAAATAATACAATTGGAGCCATTTACTGTTAATCACCCCCAGATTGTATGATATGTGTGCGCGCTTAGATTTGAAGTGACAATGAAACCAAACTGTCATATTCATGCAGCTGATATTGTACTAAGATTCATTAACAGAATCTAGGTTCTGGTCAAGTAATTGTATTGTGGAAGTTATGTATGTATATATTAGTAAACCATCAAAGACATCTGTTGGCGACAGACCATTTTTAGATTACTTTGTTTTCTTTTTTATTGAATTGTTCTTTTGATATTGTCATGTGTTAAATTTAGTTTGTTTATTAACTTTTTCTATTCGTGTCCTAGTGTCTACTGTCTAGTTAGTTGATTTTGTTATTATTTGTATTAGTAAACAGTGAATTCAGTGCAAGTCTTTTATTTATCAGAAAAGTAACGGCACTGTTACGGTGCCCAACAACATCGTTAACAAAACCAGAAAATATGCTCCAAGACATGTCGGCAAACGATTGTGAGTGAGCGCTCACACAAAATCTTCATGGATTCTGGCAAACGTGTTTTATATTTTGCTTAACCAGAAACGTCTTTCAGTGTTAAAGTAGATGGAGTAATTTCCTAAGACCGCATGCAAATAAATCATTTCGCCTCAGCGAGGACCGTAATGGTCATAGCCCACTTATACTACTCTGCTACTACCCGACTAATAAAACATCATTCAAATATGGGCTTTAAGTCGTAGCCTTGCGATATAGTTTATATTAACAACATAAATTACAGCTCGCTGTCAACTGTCAACTAATTTATGATGCAAATGTAAAATATATCTAAAGAGCAATATTTAAAGCCCATATTTGAATTATATTATTTTTGACGGGTGTGAGCAGAGTCGTGTAAGTGGGCTATGACCTTAACTCTGTAACAACGAATCTTGTGCGATTCATTTTATATGAATCAGAATCATAATCAAAAATTTAATTCAACGTAAAGAATTTACATTCTGCTTGTTGAATGTCAATGTACATACAGTTATGTATAATGTTAGACGCTGCCTTGGGGCCGTCTGTAGTGGAGAAAAAGGCAGTGAAAAAAAAACTCCACTCTGACCATCTTTTCTCAAATCACCTTAAAGCTAATACAAATCAAACTTACAAAATAATATCCTGGATGTGTTGAACACTAGACACATTTCATCCTCTGATTAAATTTAATATTAAACTACTATTTAATGCCATACGTCCTTGTCTTCTAAATAATCGTTGATTTTATAATAAGCTTTTTTGCAAAGAGTGTGCTTAACACAATTCTTAAATCGCGTTGGAGCTAACTCTAATATATTTTGGGGTATCTTGTTTTAGAACCTTATACAGTGCCCCATAAAGGAAGTGTTAACTTTTGCAAGTCTAAATCGTGGAAATGACAATTTATGTTTATTCCTAGTATTAACGTTATGATGGCTACCAAGTGTTTCGAAGTCTGTAATATTTTTCCTAACGTACATAATATTTTCATATATATACTGGCTTGCAACTGTTAAGATGTTAGTTTCTTTAAAAAAGTCTCTTAGCGAGTCCCTACTACCTAGCTTGTAAATAAATCGGATCGCTCTCTTCTGCAAAATGAAGATAGTCTCAATGTCTGCTGCCCGGCCCCACAGTAGTATACCATAGGACATAATACTATGGAAGTAACTAAAATAAACAAGCCTAGCAGTTGCAACGTCAGTAAGTTTTCGAATTCTTTTCACAGCATATGTTGCGGAGCTAAGTCTTTGTGCTAATTTTACAATATGTGGACCCCATTGTAGTTTGGCATCGATTGTGATGAACAAAAATACAGTATCTTCAACAAATTCTAGTTTTTCATTTCCAATCACAATGTTATTTTCAACTAATTTTACGTTAGGTAGGGTAAAATTCATACATTTTGTCTTTTTTGAATTAAACAATAGATTATTTGCAGTAAACCAATCTAGAACGAGCGAGAGAGCATTATTTGCTTCGTCAAGATTATTTTTCTGTCTCCTTATTTTAAAAATAAGTGACGTGTCATCAGCAAATAGCACTATCTCGCACATTTTTTGTACCATAAACGGTAAATCATTTACATAGACCAGGAAAAGGAACGGCCCTAGGATAGATCTCTGTGGGAATCCCATTTTTACAAGTGAACCCGACGATTTAATACGATTTATGTCTGCTTTTTGAACCCTTCCTTCTAAATACGATTTTAAAAGATCTAATCCTGCATTTTTTTATTCCGTAATGTTTTAACTTTGAGAGTAGTGTTTTGTAGTCTACACAATCGAATGCCTTTGACAAATCACAAAATATTCCTATAGCATCCCTATGATCCTCCCACGCACTGAAAATATGTTTAAGTAACATGACTCCAGCGTCTGTTCCGCCCTTTAGTGAAGCCCTTATGGTCAAATAGAACAATATCTAATAGCGATGTAATCCTTATTACGATATCTAATCCTTTTGATTTTTGCCGCTAGATGGCGCTAGTCCTGGAAAAAGTTAATACTTACTTTATTTTACTTACATTACTCACGTTTCGCGTTAAATCTACAGCCCCACCCACTTTTATTTATAAGATTTTATTACGCAAAGACTTAAAAGACATAGCTGTTTCCTTCAAGACAGGCAACGCCTCGTGTTTTCCACCTTTCCTCTACCGATTTGTGGAAGGTTCGTAGACAAACGAAAATAGTTTCTCCTGCACGGCGATAAAAGTCAACTGAGGTAAGAGCGATACCTCACATAATTTCGCCTCCGCGAACGTGTTGGCACGGAACGGGCTGCGTTAGACATTCAGCTGATATGCAAATTTATTTAAAACGGAATACACGTACTAATGTAAGTCCCAAATGAAATCTGACTTGAAGGGGATATATTGCTTACTATTTTGCGTTTTTAAGCGGGAAATTTCCATTTAAATCGCTTCCCGCCATAATTGGGCACTTTGTTTGTGATACACAGACAGTATTTTTCCTGTAGGCAGCGGTTTAGTAAGCGGATTTTTTAAATTAATAAGTTGCACCATTTCACACTTCCTGACGTTATGGCATTAAAATGAAATTACAAAAAATTATGCAAAGATATCACCAATCCGGACTTGGCCCCCGTGGTGGAGTATGGCCTATACCGTACTCAGAGTACGTCAGGGAAGAGACCCGTGCCCCTCGGTGGGGACATAATGGGTTGATGATGATGATGCAAAGATCACCTTTACCTATCTACACATCGTCTTCCATACATTAAGAACGTTGTAACAGTAGGTTTGTTACAACGTTCAATCGAGGAGTTACGAGTTACAATCTATATGAATTCAATTTGAAGATATTAACATCATCATATCGGTCTAGCCGTCACGGGCTATATACCTACAAAGACAGCGGTCGTGGGTTCGAACCCCACCGCGGACCGCCGTACAAATGGCCTCAGTCTGAGTGTATTTCCATGTTGGTGACGGTTACCATAGTACAGGGTATCCTAGTTCGGGACCAGGGCCCCGATTCTGTTCGTGCATTAGTACAACGACAGGAGCACGGTCGGACCAGGTGATGTGTTTTCTCATACCATTGACGCCTAAAACGTTTGATTTGTGTGTGCGCGTAGATTTGAAGCGGCAATGAAACTAAATCGCCATATTCATGCAGTTTTCATTATACTACAATGCTTTAACAGAATCCAGGTCCAGGTTAAGTGATTGTGTTGTGTGAAAGTTATTTATTTATCACGCCAAATAGATTCTAGGCCGAGATTCTTCTTATGCACTGTAGTACGATGACAGTGGTATGAACTTTCTGATTTCATTGCATCCCTGTCAACGGCATGTCATAGCCCACGGGATGAGTAAGTTGAAGTGGCAGTGGGCGGGACACATAGCACGAAGAACTGATGGCCGATGGGGCCGAAAGGTTCTTGAATGGAGACCACACATCGGCAAGCGCAGCGTAGGACGACCAGCCACAAGATGGATAGACGATCTCATCCAAGTGGCAGGGAGACGCTGGATGCAAGCCGCTTCCAACTGGTCTTTATGGAAATCCATGGAGGAGGCCTAAGTCCAGCAGTGGACTTCTTGTGGCTGAATGATGATGATGATGATGACTGTCAACGCGCGCACGTGTATCTATAATTCTACGTGACCCGACCATGTAAATATAATTGAACTATAATGCACTAACAGAATGGAGGCGGTGGTGTCTGCTTGTAGCTCCTGGATACAGAAAGGAGTTTGTACATGTATACGTGGATGTGTGTTTCATAGTTTTAGATTTGACGAGTCTGGTCACAATTCCGCGATTTCAGATATAATAAAGCTACACTTCTATTAGCTCTTAGAATATACCTCAACTGAGCAATCAAAAACCGATTATATTGCAAAAGGTAAGGTTTATTTTTTATTATTGTTATTTAATTTTATAACTTAACATAACTTTTCAAAATAGTGAAGAAAAGTTTTATACAGAGCAGGAAGTAGTATTACACTCGGGCGCTTTCGCCGAAAACCGAAGCCTACTCTTCGAAAATTTCGAAAATTCGAAAACCGAATATACCTCGGGCTCTAGAGCCCGAGGTATATTCTAAAAGCTAACAGACTAACCCTCAGTTCCTGAAAAAGTATTCAAATTTAACAAGAGATTAATCTAAGATTAATTCAAAATACCGGCACGTGATTGGCTGAAATTAGCTTGACATGAGATTAACATGAGATCTTCTTCTCTTCTAGAAAACGAGCGTGTATGTTGATAATAATATTCAATTGAATACCCCCTAATAGTTCTACTAACTTCTTTTCAGTAACATCATGTATAATAAGAAAGAGATTACGCATTTCAGAGACTTATTCGCATTTACTTATTTACAAAAGCCTTTGTCATTATGTATAAGCCAAAGCAAAGTAGCCTACGCTTACAGTCTTGAGACTTTAGCCTCTGAATAAAATATGATGTTTCTGTTGCGGGCAAGAACTGTGCCTAATAAACGCTTTAATCTCAGTTTTAAAAAGCGGCAGCATAAAGCTTTAGCACTTACAAAGGCAGATTGGAAAAGTTTTTTCTTATTCTACGCCTCCAATTAAACTTGTTAAAAGCAATTTCAAGCGAGTGTATGCCACAAGATAGGAGATGCAAGAAGGGCTCTTCAATTTTGTTGGTTCACCGTCAGGTCCTCTGATGAGAGAGCGAGAGAGAGATAGCTAATACATCAACACTTTTTACCGCTTTTGTTTTAGGATTCCGTACCTAAAAAGGAAAAAACAAAACACTATAAGGGCCACTATGTTGTCTGTCCGTTTGTTCATCTGACGAGACCTTTATCTTAAGAACGGATGGTGATATTGAGTTAAAATTAAAACTCTATTCTATTTGGGTTCCTTGAAGGTGTAAAAAACGTTAACCCTAGACACATGACCTTCTTACATACCCCATAATATCTAACCGTTCGTCGATTCGACGACCATTTTTTGAAGTGTTAAAGTTTTAATTAAACTTTTTTTGTTTTTGGCAACTTTGGCGTTGATATTCCAGGCATAATTAAAATTTTTAATAAAATATTTTGATGTTATCTACAAACTCTTATTTGTTTTTCTTTTTGTTTAAAATAGCAAGCATTTCCACATATGGAAACAGATCTTTTTGTGTTTTTTTTTACTAGAACATAAATTTTAAAAAGTTGTTATTAGGTATTAGTATGTTTTAAACATTAGAATAAAAATAATTTGTCCTTTTTAGGCTTATTCAGTACAGAAATCAATTTTTGGTTCACCACAAATTCCAATTTTGTACAAATTTTCGTAAAAAGAACGAAATAAATAGCACTTAGGTGCTGGAAATCGTTGACTCTCGACAAACCGTAACCAATACCGAGTTAATAAGAGACACCACAGTTATCCTCAAAAGCACCAAAAGGATGGAACAATTTTTCCGTCGCGTATTGGTCAAATCGACGAAGGTTAGGTGTCTAGGGTTAAAAAAATACGGCTATATATGCCGCCATACAAAGTACACATTGTGTTGCAGCCTAAATAGCGGTATCTTTTTCAACACTCAAGGGAATCAAAATCGATAGGGTACCTAGTCAGTTGACCTAGAACTATGGATTCGGCATGCAATATCATCATACTACAAATAAAGGCAAATAGCTATACATTTGTAATTAAATTACAAAATAATGTCATTGATGATCGGGGAAAGCTCGGAAAAATGCGAGTACCTACGGAACCCTCGAAAGGATAGTCCGAGTCGCACTTGTCCGGTTTTTTATTTACAATAAATTATTCTCTATCTATCCATCTGTCTAGCTTAGAGCGATGGTAGCAAAGTGGTAGAACACCGGCCTTTCATTCGGGAGGCCTTGCGTTCGAATCCTGCCATGTACCAATGACTTTATTTTCTAAGTTACGTACATTTGTAAAGTTAGCAATACCACTCACTAACCATGGAGGAATCGCTCGTAGCCCCGGCTGCCTGAGTGATCTTAAACGATCACGAAGGTTAAACAACATAGTTTATGGATGGGTGACCGTCTATGACTAACGCGAGTGGCATTTTTCCGAGCGGTTTCGTGCTTCGTAAGGCATGTTAAGCAGTTGGTGCCGGCTGTCGTCGATAGATGGCAGGCGTTAAGCCAAGTCAGAGGCCTTAGGTCCAGCCACTAGTCTTACAATCCAGACTTGGCCCCTGTGGAGTATGGCTAATAACTTCCTCAGGGAAGAGACCCGTGCCCCTCGGTGGGGACATTTGGGTTGATGATGATGAACCGTGGAGGAAAACATCTTGAGGAATTTCCTGCGTAGATATTTTTAGGAACAACTAACTTTCCAGCGTCTTGTTAGCTTCTGGACAGTAATTGTAGTATGACGTGAGTAAATTCCAAGAAATAAATTAATGTGCTGGAATGTTCATAAGGGCTACAATACTCGTATATAATTTTCTTGGGCGTCAACAAACAGTTGATACATAGTCATAGTAACTGCGCGCTTATTATTGAAAAAAAAAGTGGCTCTAGTTATTTCCTGGCTCATTATTTTATCATTTGCTTCAGTAAACAAATCCCATGTTTCATCCCATAAAATAGCTACAGTTTTGGTTCAATGTATGTCAGATCTTGACTGCTAGACCAACGTTGATTTTGCATTATCTCCCTTTGACGAATTTCTCCAATACATGTGTGTGTGTGTGCTACAACAATGTGAAATGTGAGCTTGATTTTGATGTGAGATGATCGGACACACACCCAAAATTATGTGTCCTGTTTTAGTGTAGACACACCTACGCACCATAATCGCTTGTTCTGGACAAATGAAGAAGGCGTACGATTTACACGAGTATTAATATTCTGAGTGGCCAACATTTTCGGAAAAAGTAACCGCCTAAGCTGCCTAAATATGTAGCAATGTGGGTATATTACATAACTCGGTGTCCACTTGGACAAAAAAAAAAATCTGTGAAAAATTACATTGACAGCTTTTCAAGGTGGATTTTTTTTTTCATACGTAGCGGACCAAGGAATATGTCTTGAATATGCCGTATTGAGCCCACAACGACGAATGGAAAAATACTAAGTATATTTAAAAATTAACTATGGGGCCAAAAAAATTTAAACTTTTTTCTTGCGTTAAGGAAAGTTATTAATAATACTTTTTCCTCCAAAAAAGCCCAATACAACAAAAAATCGTCTCACTTAGCAACACTGCCATACACGCGAGAGACCAATTCATAAAATTGAGTGCTTCTCTCAGTCACGACTTACCGAGCTGAAGTAGATTGATTCAATTTTGGTAATTGAGAAATATGGCTGATTGAGCTCAGACAAATTTGCGTTTAAGTAGAAGTTATTGGTGCGGTTTACGCGCTGAGTGAGTGACTTGAGAGTGGGCTGAGTTTACATAGAGATATATGTAAATCAGAAGGAAAGACTCCCTTTTATTATTGATTGCGTGTATTATTACTGAAGGTGCTTTATCGGGTGGTCGCATATTTGTCTGCGCTAAGCGCAATGCAATCCTCGCCATTCAACTAATTATAGACGACACCATACCTGTCTACGCCAGATAGTAATTTACACACAATGTATTCAACGAATGAATTATAATTTAGAGGCATTACTCTAGCTTTACGATATCTAAAGACGAAAAGGCATTATTTTTAACTGAGACAGTCGCAAGTTAATTATGTTGTTGTAAAATTTACCCGTATCGCTCGTAGCCTGGGCTGCCTGAGTGATCTTAAGCGATCACTAAGGTTAAGCAACATACGGCGCGTTCAGTCCATGGATGGGTCACCATATATGACTAACGCTAGTGGCATTTTTCCGAGCGATTCCGTGCTTCGCAAGGCACGTTAAGCAGTTGGTGACCAGCCACTAGTCTTACAAGCCTCCACCAATCCGGACTTGGCCCCCGTGGTGGAGTATGGCCTATACCTTCCTCAGGAAAGAGACCCGTGCCCCTCGGTGGGGACATAATGGGTTGATGATGAATCTAGCTTTACGATATCTAAAGACAAAAAGGCATAATTTTTAACTGAGACAGTCACAATTAATTGTGTTGTTTTAAAATTTACCCACAAATTGACGGAAATAATAGCCCTATTTACCTGGTAAACGAATCCTGACTTTTTATTTTAAACTCATCACGGTATGGGTAACGTTATGCTAGAGAAACGTAAAGGTAGATCAGTTGCTGACCGACCAGTAATATTTGTATGTCCAATTCAAACCAGCTTCAATCGCCCGATATTGCTTTCGAAAAGCAAGGCGTCCTATTTTCAAAGTAAAACACAATGTGACCCATCACGCTAGATCTTTTAAAACCCTTCTTATATTAAGTGAATTTGTTTGTTCCTATTTCCCTAAAGGGACGAAGAAAATATTGTTTTTTTCTCGTCTTCTTCGTAGCTGGAATAAAATTCCACATGAATCACAAATTATTTTCTTCTAAGCTCTTTCACAAACTCTAGACGATATTGTGAGTGGTGTTGTGTTCGATGTCGTTCAATCATCTATGGAATTTATACGCTTCCCGATGACACATTTAGCAAAAAAAACTACACCTAATTATATTAGTACTTTTTTGCTAATTTTATTAAAGTTTACTCGCTTGTGTCAACGGTTCGATGTGCGTTACGGATAAGATATAGTAGAGTCAATGCCAATATAGATAGACGACGTATGTGGCGCAGTGGTTAGCGCATCTGCCTACCATGTGAGAGGTCCCGGGTTCCAATCCCGGCTGGGAAAAAAAAGAGACCCAGGTCTTGGATGTTTACATGCTTGTGACGTCGCTGTTTCTGATTACCACGACACAGGGTATCCTAGTATGGGGCCAGAAGCAATGCATGTGACTGTGTTATAATAGTGGAAATGAAATTGATGAAGAAACTACACTCACTCTAGGATTTCTGTACACTAAAAAACTAACGTTAAATAAAAGAAAAAGAAAAATTTTATTATAAAAACAGAACACAGCCCACAAAAAAAATATCCAAAAATTAAACAAAAAAATAGTACAAAACAAAAAATCAGAAGAAAACAGGAGTAAAATAAATGTCACGGCGGCGTGTCACTGCTTTTATAAATGGCAGCTGACTTAGCATTATGCTGAAAGACCACGTATATCCCTACTCACTCAGTGCGCTGACTTCATTCTTCCAGCGATGTCTGCGGTGGCCAACCGGTCTTTGGCCGCGTGAAAGCCCCGAGTATGCTCTCTGCACCGCTCGATCCTCTTCCATCCTTTCTACGTGACCGAGCCAACGAATTCGGTGGAATTCGGATATGAGGTCGTCAATTTCCTGTTTATTTTCAACTCTCTTACTACTTCCCTCCTTGTTGGATCCAGAATCTTTCTCATAATTTTTCTTTGTGCAACCAGTAATTTATTTTTCTCCTTAAGTGTGAGTGTGTGAAGTGGAAGAGACCCAAATCTTAAACATAAACACAAGTCTGGAATGCAATTAAAAGCGTTTCAGAAAACCTTTCAGTATCAGGTAATGTAAAGGTACGTGCACTGCAAATAGAAAGTTACGTAGTGAGGCGATTTGAACGCCGGCCGAATTTTCGCGCACATGTATTTCACTTTACCCGTATGAATAGTCCACTTCCCTCTACGACGTGAAAAGGTTTGGTGTACAGTGCACTGCTTCCGTCAGCATCGGGAAGTTAAAAAGCGACCAAAGGCGAGTCAAACTCGTGCGCTAAGGGTTCCGTACCATTATTTATACACAATTTCAAGCGTCTACCTATTGTCGTTATAAATATCGAGCAAAAAAAGCCAAAAAATCATGGTTTGTTGTGTGGGAGCTCCTCTTGAATAGGTAATTCTGTTATTGTCATTATTTATTTTTAAAGTGAATATATAACTAAATATTCTGTAAATATACATATATAAATATACTGCAAAATACGGGAAAAAACACGTTTGTAGTATAGGAGCTCCGCCTAAATATTTATTTTATTTCGTTTTTAGTGTTTGTTGTTAGAATGGCAACAAATATACATCATTTGTGAAAATTTCAACTGTCTAGCTATCACGGTTTATGAGATACAGCCTAGTGACAGTCAAACAGGCAGACGGACTGATGGACGGATGGAAGCACGGACGACGGACGTACGAAGAGACTAACGGACGGACGGGTGGACGGATAGTCGGACGGACGGATGGATAAACCGACAGACAGATGGACAATGGAGTCTTCGCAAAAAACGAAATCAAATCAAATCAAATAAGTTTATTTTCGTAAACACGAGCAGGTATTTACAACATGCAGATGTTAGATAATAATGAGTTCCTTCGTGTTTTGCCATTTCGGCGTACAAATTTAAAATAAGCTTATACTAGATAGTGGATCGGTCACAATTTTCACGTATCATAAAAAAAAATCAATTTTAAATACTTTCATCACATTCTTAGTAAGATTCAAAAATTTATGCTAGTCTTAAATTAATCTTACATTTAATTTATGTAATGTCCAAATATATAATGTCAAATGTATAATGTCAATAATTAATGTAATGTCAAGTAATAAAGATTATACAATAAAGATTAAAGTTTGTCAGCCAAAAAATCGTTCACTGTGTAGTAAAATTTCTCTATCACCAGATCCTTAAGTTTCTTCTTAAAAATTGACGGTGGGAGCTTATTAAATATTTTCGGCGCCATGCAAAAGACACTTCTACTTAAAAGTGCTGTGTGATGGAACTTAGACATAGCCGGGTCCTATCACGCTGATTTCGACCATTTGCATCGCATGCTCGCACAAACTGACATGGATTTGTTTTCACAAAGACTGCTATCTCGTAGATATATAATGATGCTAATGTCATTATTTTAAGTTTTTTAAAATGTGGTTTACAGCTGTCTGTTGTCCTAAGACCGCACATTGTCTTATAATCAACTATAATATCTCTATCTGTTGAGTTCCCCCAGAACATTATTCCATATCTAAGTGTCGAATCCACTAAGCCATAATGTATGAAATGTATGTAATGAAATGTAAATAATATTGTCTGCCCAAAGTCCTTAAAATCATAATAACTTTTTTTATTTAATTTTTATCTATTTGTCTGGTTACTTAACCAACCTATGAATATAACCTGTTGGGCATAGGCCACTACCCTGTCATTAACCCTTTGATGCCGGTCGATCCACCCGTTCCTGACGTCACGAGCAGGCCTCCTCGGGTCTTTCATCGCATCTTTTATTATATTATTACACCAATTACCTATGTATAGAAAAATTTGCGTTAATTTATCATAGTCAAGATAATCCAAAACTGACGCTATAGAAGCTTGACACTCGTCCAACACCGGAATTTTCCCATGTTTTTTGAATAAATTCCTTGACAATATTGTAATAGGGTGGCAAATATGCATTGAGTTCTATAAACGAAAATTCTTAAAGTCCTATCACAAAAAACAATAATAAATTAGGAAAGTTAGTATTAGTTAAAATCACACTTAGTTACAAAATATAAATTAAACTGAATACAAACAGACAATAGCCTTGAAAATCTTTATTATTAAAAATTCAAATTGTCTGACTAGTAATTAATAGGTGGCAACTACCTCTAAATGAATGAAAGGATAGTAGAATTAATCTGCTATTATTCATGCATAAACAACATATTTTTATTACAAGATCTTCTCTCAAAGAAACGCTTGCCCCCAGCGCAGTAACAATCTCAAGGGCTCATGTATGTGAAAAACTCAGACACCCACATTTATATTACTGCGTACTGTTAGAACGCGGCGGCCATTTCTCTTTAAAAAAACTCAAAATGTCTACTAATTTGGACTTCCCGAATTTTCCGAGGGAGCGGTGTTGACCGCTCGTCGCGAATACCAGATTCTAACTTTACTAACTATTGAAGGTTGAAAATGCAACATGCATGGGGAAATGCTGTCTCTGCACTTTACAGCATGGAAATTTACTTGAGTGGGTTGCTGTGCTAACTTGGCATTTAGAGCATAGTAATAAGGGTTATAAAAATACGTTTGTTCGCCTATCGTGTAAACCCTAATTCAATTGTTTAAACAAAGCATCCACATGACGGTCACAGTTTACCGGTACCATTTACCGGCGGCCGGAGCTGGGGCGAGTTACATGTTTTTTGTGTATCGGGTAAATATGGGGGACACAAAAGATTGCGTGACGAGCCCAGATCGGTATATTACGGGCGCCTCTTGTCACCCGCCTTCATTGTTAGGCGGGCATGCTTGGCATACCTTGCGAGGTCGCGGGACCAATTCGTCTCCTGGATTTCGGGCAGCAGGTACCTATTACCTATTACACATCACACACCCATCACTACACGACTTGACTATATCAATGGTTTTGTTTTATTTTACTTGTTTGTCTGTTTCGTTGCATATAATATGTTGCTTGTGTTAAAATAAACGGTTATTTTGTTTTTGTGATGTATCTTGTTAGTATAATGATATAATTCATGTTTTTCTTCTTCTATAAGATAATAGAAGACTATTTTTGTTCCATTCTCTTATCGAATGTCTGTTATTATTTTAGGCTACCTTATCCCGTGTAGCATTTCGTGTAGCATCAGCTTATTTGTGATCTGTCCCTAATATAATACATAGCTTTTCGAATCCTTCTATGTAATTCTTCATCGATGCCTCCTTCCTTTGGCTCTCCATTCGTAATAGTCTTTGTGAAATTGGCGTTATGTTAAAAAGTCCTAGCCAGTTCCACATTCTCCGTTCTTGATTTGATCAACCACGGCATCGACCTATTCACCTTGACTTTCTGAAAATCATATCATCACAGTTTTCCTTCAATACCATAACTCGATTGCTTCCAAACAGAGCCTGTCTATCTATGTTATTGTATTGTATCGCACAAGTAAAGCACCACAGGCATATCAGCAATGGAAAGTAAATGGAAGAATGATTGATAACCCAAAGGCAAAGGGCAAAGGGACTGAGTTGTAACCGCAGCTCGTGGCGGATGCTGCACCGAATTTTCAAAATTTGTTTATTAGAAATGGCTTAATTTATGGATGTTAAAGAATCGGTTGCCGAGTATTGCGTAATTTAATAATTTTTAAAGCAACTTCTTTTTATTTCTTCAATAACTCACCACTGCTTTTGTATTAAATTTCATCTCGTTTTTGCATCTTCTAAAGCAGATCTGAATTTCTGCAACAACTTGGGGTGTTCTTGCACCTCGAGAAGGAACAATGCGGCGATATATTACAGAAATGCAGTCATACGTTTGTATCGCTTCTGTAATGACAAGTCATTTGACAAAGTCGTGATGCACTCGAGTATTCGTGAATGCGCGATTGCATATCTGCAAAATATCACTGAAGGTCTCCGCTTTGTAAGTTCCATCAGGGCAAACGATGTGAGTTAAACAAGTCCACGGCACTAGCGAATAAACGACCTTCAGCGGCTCACAATGGAGGCTCCACGCTTACGTCCCAATATTCCTTAATTTATAATTAACTACGGCGTCAGCTTGCGTCTACTTAGGTTAAGAGATACTTTAGTTTGAGATGTACATAAACAGGTGGATACCTATTTATTATGGTTTGCTGGATCTGTGGTTCATACCACTTAGAATGGAATGAGAGATAATCTTGTTTCTAGAAATGAGAAGGGTTCTGCTGATTCTATAGTACGTAGGTACACGTATCACAGATTTTTTTAAAGTAAAAATATGTCTAGAAGATCGAGCGACTAGCCGTGTAATGTTAGTTAGTTTTCGAGTAGCGCATTACTTATGCACTATTTTGCACCCTTTGGTGGCGTCTGAAAAATTGGTTTCTTTACAAATCAAACAATTCAACAAACAGAAATTAAATTCTTTACGTTGAAATTAATTTCTTATTTCTGAATTCTAAACCGACGTTCCTGTCCCAACTGTCTATGTGGTTAACATTCAGGTTTGTATTTGTATTTTAGAACTGAACAATGTAAAAACTACGTCCACGATTACCCTAACTTCTCTCAAAGAGTTTTCTAACTTTTTCCTTTTCAAAGCCAAAGTAGGAGTTAAAATTCATTCGAAACCTCAAGTTTATTGGAAAATAAATCTCTGTTTGATTCGTATGAATGATATTTCCTATCTGGACTCTGCGAACTATCGACGTTAGGAGAGTACAGCCGTGGAATTCGGATTTAACACACTCTGAATAATAAAATTCTTTCTATTCTAGAGAGAACTTTAGAAACCTTAGTATGCGCAATTTCCGAGCGAAAACTGAGGTGTAAGTTTCCATGCCTTGTAATTTGAAAATTGAACCTTTTCTTACATACAGCTGTAAAAATGTAAAATAAAAATACTGTAGTACAAGATTAGTTTCTCAAGAGTTTCCATACTACTTTACAAATTATGC
The DNA here is from genome assembly GCA_947310845.1 of Yponomeuta plumbellus. Classification (NCBI taxonomy): domain Eukaryota; kingdom Metazoa; phylum Arthropoda; class Insecta; order Lepidoptera; family Yponomeutidae; genus Yponomeuta; species Yponomeuta plumbellus. The sequence continues at coordinate 17,353,122 of OX371194.1, forward strand.
ACAGTACGTTTGTTCCAAAAAACATATAAGTAGGTATACAAACACAATGGAGCATAGACCTCCTCTCAGAAAGCGAGAGAGAGAGAGAGATTAGCAACTTTAAAACCCTGTTTCTCATACACTAACAATCATTAACAATCTCCACCAATCCGGACTCTCCACCAATCCGGACTAGGCCCCCGTGGTGGAGTATGGCCTATACCTCCCTCAGGGAAGAGCCCCGTACCCCTCGGTGGGGACATAATGGGTTGATGATGATGAACAATAATTTGATTTACTGTTGACAGCTGTCAGTCGGCCACACTCCATAATTATAGTAACGCACGCGCGGTAACGCGGCTAGTATTATGGGGACTTTTGGGTTGGATGTGGCTCGACGCGATTTATGTATTTGGTTATGGATTTTTTTAATGTTTTTATTATTATTTTATTACTACTGTTATTCTGTAACTGCCTTGACATTCTTTGACATTTTGAATTTATACTGAATGAATTTTTTGTAAAAAAAATATATGATTAGTTTGCCTATATAAAATAACTTATCAGTAGATTAAAATATTGTTAGTGTACGAGAAACTAAGAGTAAGTCTCAGCTATGTTTTCATACAATTATGACAATTCGATGAAAATTACGTAGCCGATAATTAAACCTATTATAAATTACATAGTCTTCCTAATATGCAATATACATTCAATTTATCATTATAGCTCTATAGTAACATAGTAGTAAAGTTTTAAATGGGGTCTTGCAGTAAATAAAGAAAAACAAGGAAATCCCAAGTAGGATTTAACCTAAACAAGTGTACAGCCCCAGAACGTACAAAAACGCTCCACGAAACATTCTTTCGAAATGGATTGAAAAAGTAATTTCTCTCAAGTATTCCTTTTTTCTTGCTTCTCTTCCGAACTGGCTGTAAATCTTTCCAAACGCAGCGGGTGTATAGCTGAGGGTATTATAAAATCTTTCTATAGCGAAATACCCATATTATGTGTTTCGTATCGCAGTCACGTCTGGTGAACCAATCCGCTTGTCGATTCATAGCTGATGCAACCGCCACTAAATTCTAGTTGTACTGCATAACGATCGCTGAAACTTATCACTGAGAGCCATCAACTGAAATATTGATGGTATGAAATAGGATATTGCATACTGAAAGGAAGTAAAGGAAAATTAGTGAGAAAGAAAAAAATCGGTCAAGTGCGAGTTGGATACGCCCACCTAGGGTTCCGTACAAATTTGTAGGTAGGACTACCCCAAATTTTAAATACTGTTTTTAAAGATTTAATTTCCAGTAATTGTTGCATAAGACAGGGCGCTATGGCGCTCATTAGGAGAGAGCTATGTCCAGCAGTGTACTAATATAGCCTGATGATGATGATGATGTTGCATAAGACGATATCACTTCGCAAATTTCATAGTTTTGGAATCATTAGAATTGATTCCCTTGACTGTCAAAGTGTATACGTTTTTTTGCTCCCTGTGTCATCATCAACCCATTATGTCCTCACCGAGGCACGGGTCTCTTCCCTGAGGCCTATGGCCATACTCCCTGTATAGCAGAACGCAATGTCATACAGGTATAAAAAAGATATTGTAGAATATTATTTAGATAGGTAAATGAAAAGAGACGTATAATTGTCTTATTGAAAAATTCACAAATTTTTGGATAATGTTGGATGATGAATTCACTCATGGACTTGCCAAGTTAATTTCGGACATAAGGCACAGACAAAGTGCTTAGTTCTATTTCGACAACTAAGTCGGCTTGTAAATTGAACAAACACGGTTTACTAATGTATTGCCAAAAATCGTTTCCCAAAGTATTACTTCCCAAACTATTTTCCGCAAATTATCACTTGGCAAAAAAACATTTCTCAAAACAACTTAAAGCAAATAAACAGTTAGCAAAAGTTATTATGGCAAGTTATTGTTTACCAAATAAATACTTGGTCAAAATTCATTTTACCAAGCATTATTCAGTCAAAAGTATCGTTTCTGTTTTCGATCTTATATAGAGAACCTAACGCTCCGACGCGCTCCGCTTCGCTACGCGCGTCGTCGCACCTATATTTCTGTCAGTCAAAAGTATCGTTTCTGTTTTCGATCTTATATAGAGAACCTAACGCTCCGACGCGCTCCGCTTCGCTACGCGCGTCGTCGCACCTTTAATTCTGTTGACTTGCCAAAATAAAACGTTAGCATAATAAACGTTTGTCTTAATAAAACTTGACGCAGTAAAATTATGCGAAATGATAATTTGACCAAATGAATAAAATGCGAAATGAAAACTTGCTAAAGTTTCATTTGGGAAATGAAACTGATGCCATAAGTTTATTGGGAAGTAAAATTTGGCGAAAAATACTTTGGCTAAACGGCGGTATCCCCCCAACGTGACAAGTGGCAAGCCTGTCGCCTCTTGTATTTTCAGTTAAAAATTAAGTAAAATAAAAAATAAAAAAATTACATACAGGCACATACATTGCTTCTGGCCCCACACTAGGATACCCTGTGTCGTGGGAACCAGAAACAGCGACGTCACAAACATGTAAACATCCAAGACCTGGAGTTTTTTTTTCTCCCCAGCCGGGGATCGAACCCGGGACCTCTCGCATGGTAAGCAGATGCGCTAACCGTTACGCCACAGAGGTCGTCAATATTAATATCTATGTCTAAAGTTATGTAGACAATGGTACGGAACCCTTTGTGCACGAGTCCAACTTGCACTTGGCCGGTTTCTCATAATTTATTGCTAAATGAGAAGAGACAAAACGATGCGTTTGTTAGGGTGGGTCGCTCTAGTATAGAAAAAAAAAAATTTAATGAATCAAATTCTAATAGTGATATTAAGTTGTTGTGTACTAAAAAATTAAGTTTTAGCTAAAAAACGGATTATTAACCATACATCTTCATCCCGCACATGCGCTGCTAAATTATACGTTTTTGACAAAAAAACACGTATTACTAAATGACATTGTTCTTTATTAGAAATGACTTATAATATTATTGAAACATAATAAATATTTTGTGAAAGACATACTTTAACGTTTAAAACAAAAATACTTAAGCAAATACACTAAAGGTTACCAAAAAAAAAAACTATTTTTAAACAAAAAATCCCGCTTACTATCAAATTTCAGCATAACTTTTCTTGAAGCAAGTTTTGCAATCATGTCATGTCGACATTGTAGCATCTGTCACTATCTTTACACTTCGTTCAACCGCTTGTGTATGGCAAGGCAACCTAAAAAACAACATCCTTTGGTCACCTTTTTACTCTATTACATTGACGACCTCTGTGGCGTGGTGGTTAGCGCATCTGCTTACCATGCGAGAGGTCCCGGGTTCGGTCCCCGGCTGGAGAAAAAAAAACTCCAGTTCTTGGATGTTTACATGTTTGTGACGGCGCTGTTTCTGGCTCCCACGACACAGGGTATCCTAGTGTGGGGCCAGAAGCAATGTATGTGCCTGTATGTAAATGTTATGTTATGTTATGTTATTATCTGAACAAGTTCTTGTGCGATTTCTTAGAAAAGGTGGATTATAATTATCTATAACGATATCTGATGAAAGTTTGTCGCAGCATCAGCTCTCCTGGATACTCCATACTCCAAATTTGTGACAACACCAGGTAGATATAGGTTCCTGAGGTGGAAGGTAAGGGCTCTTCTATAGTTTTGTGTAGCTTTTCCGGAAATGAAACACTTGTATCAGAATCACTACATGTTGATAACATTAATTCTTGTTCTGGCATTTTGAATGGGTTGTAACCCTCTTCAGACAGATTTTTGTTGAAGCTTGCTTTCGAACAAACTTGTTTTGTAAACTTTTTGTTCCATTGCGATCAATGCCGCTAATTTTCTTTTTCTCTCACCCCGTTAATAAATCAAATAGTCGTGTTCCTCTTAAGGAACCTTAACTTGTTTGGAACAATTCACTGACTTAATAACCTACATTTGCATGAACAAATATCGAACGAAATTTCGCTTTGCTGCAAGAACTTAGTTTTTTTCTCAGTTGACAACCTTTTCAGCGATCTTTATATATAAAAAAGGATTGCTGTTCGTTAGTCTCTCTAAAACTCGAGAACGGCTGAACCGATTTGGCTGATTTTTTGTTTTTTATATTTCTAGAATTCCAGGGAAGGTTTAAATGGTGATAAAATATGGAAAAATTACGAAAACTTTGGTGGTACGAAGTTTGCTGGGGCAGCTAGTTTGATAATATTTTTGCATTTGGAATGATAAGCTTTCAGGAGCTGAATGACTCTTGTATGCAAGAATACAGGGTTTGATGCCTTTTATCATACTCCTTCAACTTTCTGGGTTACAATTTCGGGAAACGCGGGCTCTTTTTTACTGCTATTTTTAATTTTCACCTGTAGTCTATACCACTCGTAACATTTCACGACGTCTTGGTATGTTTTCTCTTATATCTTCTATAATTCCAACTATAGAGCACTTATAAGACTGTCTATTAATTGACATGATAGAAAAATTTCACTTCCAAGTTCTGAAACTAAAATTACACAATTTACAATTTCATAAGATTTCACCCGAAACTAGTCACATTTATACATGTATTCTCTGAATGTGCTTACCTCAAAAAAAAATCTTTTAAGGAACAACACAGTTTTTATAACAAAAGTAACGTGTATTTCAATTAATACTAATCAAAACATTAAAATATACCCAACGCCAAACGCGTAACTTAAGGTGTAAAAGTGGGAACTTGAACTTTATTTTTCAAAACTTGAATGGCGTTGCGCGGGCTGTTCCACTTAAAATAATTCAATAATATTTGACAAAGTTTATAACAATACCCCGCGTCACCTTTATTTGCAATTAGAAATCGATTACTTAAAAAAAATTTTTCGACCCACCCTAGCGTATGTCTCTGTACCTAGCGGTTGACTGTATTCTAAAACATAATGACATTATTCAAAAATAATCAACTTTCAAACATAGCCTTCAGCCAGCGGGTGCTTTTTAATTTTATTATAAAGTTTAGATATAAAACTAGATTGCTGGGTTTTAGTTGCACAACTAGTATACAACTAAAATCCAGCAAACTATAGAATTAATAATTTACTTTTAATAAATTCCGCTTCGTTACACGAAACAAAAACTATAGGTACTCAGCTACCTCTTCAACAATGTAGGTCTATTTTGTTGGTAAATTCACTTCGACTTAGTTTTTTTCTACACATTCTGCGATTGGTAACATAGCCTACTACCGTGCATAAATACTTAAGCGTATCAATAACCATTTCCTACTGTTTTAACATATTAGTAATTATTTACAACATCAGTATGGAAGAACTGAGAAATTGTACCAGTTATTAGCCATAGATCTTACAAAGAATACGACTTCAATATTACGCGGGTGATGTTCCCGTTGTGTTAAGCCATCAGGGATATTTAGGATATAAGAAGACATTTTAAAATATTATCCGGATCCATTGACTTCATTTTTATCGGAAGAGTCCGACAAGGTTTCGCGCTGATACTCAGAGCCTAATTGAGGCCATGAGAGCCAGTGGCCTAACTTCTTAAAGAAAGGTTTAAGAGAAATAATTGAGCCTTGATTTAAAATACTTTTTACCATGGTAAATTAATACATTCCATTATTTTTGGCTGTCTTACGCTCTTTTTATGTTATATCCTAGGCGTTTTATTCATTAATTTATTTTCAGACAGGTATGAAAAAAAATACAGGCCGTTTGGCTCTCGTGGCTTCAATTTAAATTTCATGGTCTTGGATGTTTACATGTTTGTGACGTCGCTGTTTCTGGTACCCACGACACAGGGTATCCTAGTGTGGGGCCAGAAGCAATGTATATGCCTGTATGTAAATGTTTATGTTTATGTTAATTATGGTGAGCAGAGACGGAGCTAAGTAGGCAGTTCAAGTGATTGTGTTGCGAGGAAACTATTATTATTATCTTATCTCACAAAGAATCTCTTAAAGAACAGATTCTTTACAATAATCTTAGATACGAGATGACTGTATTGCAGACAATAAATGGTATACCAATCTAACCTAACCACCTACTTTGGAAGAAAGCATACCAAGTACAAAGCCATTATTATCGATTCTCTCGTATGCAAAAATTCACGTGGATTTATCATTGTTAAATTAACGTAGTCTGTTAAATCATAGGCAGTTGAACTGCATAGCGGCAGCTAGTTCATTTTCTTGGCGCACCTGCTCTATCAATAACCCAGAAACTGCGCTCTAATTCTGCAAAATTAATCGCTTGATTTCGAGTAAGACCACAGAAGAAAATTGAACCGTAGGTCAATATGGAAAGGTTTTCGAAATAAAATTTAATAAAATTTGTTGGCTTGTGTATGTAAGTATATACTCGTATGTCTGAATCTATAAGTATGTTCCCTCATAACTCCATAAAGTCAGTTTGGGCAAATAAGATCTCAATCGATTCTTCGTTTGTGATAGGCGATACATAAAATCAGCACAAAACTAACAAAAAATAAAAATAACTGAAACTAAAAATTACCAATAATCCAACTGCTGAAGATTAACTACTACGCAGGTGGGACCTAAATTTGTCAAGTTTGTTGGTTACTTTTTAATTAAGTTTTTTTTTAATAAACATTGAACAGTCAGTCATGAAAATACTCTTTAGACGGAATCAAGGCCAGTTTACGAAAGGCATTCTTGTGATACACTGGATTTAACTCTATCTTAAGTGTTTCAATAGGATACATTTTTGATAAATAATGATGTTTTTTATATATTGTGATTTTTAACATATATTAAAAATAGTTAAAATTAATAGAATATTAGTAGGATTCCACCCTCTTTTTCAAAAATATATTGAGACTTTACTACACAATATTATATAAACGTGGGCTTTATGTGAGTTCTAGTGATTGGTGCTTCTGCCTCTGAGTTTATTTATTTTTATTTTTTACTATATTATTAGATCAGTGTACTTCTGGCTGTTAAGTAACCTGGGAAGATTGTTTAAGCATGCAGCGCGCTATGCTCGCACACTTGCACCGTATGAGCGTCGACCGAGAAATTATTTGTTCCTCGGTAAATTACGTTATTAATTAGTATTTTGTTTGAGTTTCAGTGAAGAGGCAGTGCACTGTTCACATATACCGGAAACTGAAGGTCAGTAATGGTACGGCCACACTATCGCGATAATGCGAAGATCGCGACATGTCTAGCCAGAAAATTCGTGCTATCGCGAATCATCTTCGCGAATACAAACACCCTTTCCCCACCCAAACACTGCTGTCGGTAAAATACCGCACATCAAAGGGCAAAATGAATTAGCAACGTTCTAGATTGTCGCGACGTAGCGAAGGTTTATTTGATGTGGCCAAGCTCTTCGCCGTAGAGCGAACACGAAATTTTGTCGCGACAACGCGAACACGAATCTTCGCCTTCAAGTGTGGCCGCAGCATAAGGGGCACATTTTCATTTGGAGTCCACGAACTGCCAAACGCTGAGTGCCACGTTGGACCTGAACCTTAAAAAATACAGTCGAATTAAGAACCTCTTCCTTTTTTAAAGTCGGTTATTCAATAAACATGATTTACATAAACATAAACATTTGCATACAGGCACATACATTGCTTCTGGCCCCACACTAGGATACCCTGTGTCGTGGGAACCAGAAACAGCGACGTCACAAACATGTAAACATCCAAGACCATCCAATAAGTTTATCATTTACGTTTCATGTATGTTTACAATGAGAATACGTACATTAGGGTGGGTCGATTTTTTCAAATGTCGAAAACCAAGTACGGGTTGTAACGAGGTGCATTTGCCTCGTTGCCTTTTTTTATCATTTTCTGCCATCTACTATTCCAAATTTAATTAGTTTTTGACATTCGCCGCAGTGTTCGGACGTATTTGGCACAGATATTCCTCAGCCTCCGAACTAAGTGGACGAGAACGTCTGTCTATTTTACTACAACCGAATTAATTTATTATTACGATTCCTCTATTTTCCGGACCTATATCATCTATCTACGAAATCACAACTATTTAAAAGGCACATTAATGAAATTAATGTAAGTGTTCCGTTATACTCCTCATTGTATTTTTATATTTATCTTTTAGACCGTAGTTAAGCTCTTCTATTTTTTATTGTTTTCAGGTGCCTTTATTTTACCATATAAATAAACCACATACTTCATTGCCCCTGGATACCCCTCTTTTACTACGGATCGCACCCCTACCTAACCTACCGTGCGACAGGGTAGGTCTCAAAAGTTCCATTGGGTGAATACTATTAATGTAAAAATAACAAAAAAAATATTCCATATAACTTTTAGCCCTCTACCGGTACCTAAACAAAACGAAAAAAAGCAAATTTTCACTCCACTTCCCATTTCATTTACTTGCACGTAATATTACTTTTACTGCTCAAATTGTACTTTTTTGTAACATGGTATATAATCTAATAAGTAGTATGTGAGTTTGCCGCTTCGTGCACTCAATGTTGAACCAGATAGGTACACTTGCATATCATCAAAATTCCTAGACTTTCCCAGTGCACTCGTGACTTTCACTCGGGAAAGCTACTATTATCTTTGTTTTGTTTGGAAAGAATTTGCATAATTGATACTATCTTGCATTATACAAACATCATCCTGACTAAATTTATAGTTAATTAGAAGTGAAATTAGCCTTATGTGTATACTTAATTACGTACTTTTTTAGAATGAGTTCAATAGTGTTAAAAACTCGAAGTAACGTAATTTTTTCTACCTCTGGAACACTCATTGTATCGTGTACGAATGTATTACCTACTGCAATTAACGTAATGATTTGCGCGTGTGCGACAAGATTTGCTAGAAAAACACAGAGGAAAATTGCCATGTGTTACCGGCGTTTTCGCCTCTGTATGCCGTCAGATCGAAAATATCTATACTTCTGTTTCGATTCCGACCTATAGCACTAAACGCATTAAGGACTTGCTGAAGAGGAATTACGATAAATACTCAAAGCTTATTTGCTATGTTAAACAAAAAATAACTAATTCTTATGAGTAAAAAGTCTAAAATTTTCCCTTCCAAAGCCAGCTGAATGCGAGTGCGGGCACTGCGGCTTCATCCACAGGTCCCAATATCAGCTCAGAATTCTCTATCTTCAAGTCATTTGTTGTGCGGTCTCTGAACACTCTGCAGCGACAGTTGGACTTGTTGGCCCGAGAGATGGACTGCATCAAGATGCGGAGCCGCAGGAAGATGATACTCATCCATGGACTCCAAGAAGCTGACAAGGAAGACACATCTTCGGCAGTGAGGGGCGCACTTGCATCACTCCACATCGACATAGTTGCGGGTGACATCGGGCAATGTCAACGTATGGGGCGCCCCGGTGGAGGCCGCTCTAGGCCTGTCTTGGTAAAGTTCACTTCCAATGGAAGCTAAGGATAAAGTCTGGTTTGCCAAGACTAAGCTCAAAGGCTCCGGAACGACGCTGTCGGAGTTCCTAACTCGGCCCCGGCATGAGGCTTTCATGGCAGCTCGCCAACATTTCGGCGGCTCTAAGTGCTGGACACGAGACGGCACTATCCACATTATAGCGCCGAATGGCTCGCGGCATAAGGTGATCTCCATGGCGGAAGTTGAAAGACTTGCTGCGACGGATGATGGGGCTCCAGCGGTGCCGGCCCCCGGCAATCAACCACCAAAAGTTACGAAATCCAGCAGTGGTCGACCCAAAAGGAAGGTGGTTTTGAAATAAATGTGTTTGTTTGTAAGTGTGTGTCGTTCAGATCTGTTTTCACATCAAAATTCTTTAGTATTGACACATTTTTTTTTTGCACTAAATTAATGTTTTATTTTTTAAATGTCAGACTTGATCACAGATTAAGAGAGGGACGCCAAGTAGACATTTGCTTCTTTTTTTTTTATTCTCTTCAAATGCGTTTCGTTCTTTGAAAAATTTTTATTACATTTATGTCAACAAGATTCTTCGAGCGACAAACTTTGTGTTCACATTGTCCGTTTTAATATTTATAATGTTTGTCTTACAGCTGGCGGGTGGTCGGGCATTTAAAGTGCTTATTTATATATTAGGTATTTGTACCTATAGTATTACTGGTTTTTTTTTATATTATATTATATTTACTATTTATTTTAATAGTCTCCCACCTACCATGTCTGAAACCGCAAGCGACGTCAGCGAGTACCTGTCTATCTCTTCCACTTCCTCGCCTGGATTGAGCAGCAATGACTGTAGCTTTCATAGTATCCCTTCCCTGGCCGATTCCCTCGTTTCTCAATTTTCTGGTTCTCAGAAACATTTCAATGTCATACATATTAATGCCCAAAGCATCCCTGCGCACTTCCCTGATATGCTAGCAACTTTTGACCTCAAAAATCTACACGCCATTCTTGTCTCCAAGTCTTGGTTAAAGCCCTGTCTCCCATCAACATCTTATTCCCTCCCCGGTTTTCATCTAATTCGAAATGACCGTACTGGCAGTGGTGGCGGTGGCGTGGCTTTTACCTGAAAGCCCACATTCCTTTCACAGTTATTAGCTCATCAGCCCAGCCCCCACCCGCTAATGCAGGAGAACATCTATTTCTGGAGGTTCTCTTGAATCATACTAAGATTCTCCTAGGTGTATACTACTGTCCGTCACTTCGAATCCCCTTTTTCTCTTCTTTTGAACGTCTGCTAGAAGACATCACCCCTTCCTATAGTCACACAATTATTATGGGTGACTTCAATACATGCCTAATAAAAAATGACCACCGTTCCTGTTCTTTCAAATCACTCCTTTTGGCAAGCAACATCTCAATTCTTCCTCTTGATGATACTCATCATTTTCCTAACAGCACTCCTTCGCTTCTTGATCTCATACTAGTCAGTTCAACACAGCATGTTGCATCGCACGGCCAATTCTCTGCTGATGAGTTTTCGTTCCATGATCTAATTTTCCTTTCATATAAGCTCCGTCCGCCCAAAGCAAAGCCGAGGATTCTTATTCAGCGCAATTTTGGTGGTATGGACCTACATCAACTCAGGGAGGACGCTCTGAGTATCGATTGGTCTGTGGTAGCTAAGGCAGATACCGTCGATGAACAAATCGCCATTTTCAACACTCTTCTCACCAGCCTTTATGACATACATGCACCCATGCGAGCAGTCAAGGTCAAACACCTGCCTGCCCCTTGGCTCACCGACGACATCAAGATAGCTATACACAGGAAAGCGGTAGCTAAGTCAAGGTACAAAGCTAGGCCAACTGATCACAATAAGGACCGGTTTGTGAGTCTGCGGAATCACTGCAACAAGGTGTGTAGGGATGCACAACGTCGCCACATTCACGAATCTATAGAAAACGTTGATCCAGCCGAAGTCTGGAAATTTCTTAGGACTTTAAGAGTTGGTAAAGCACGACAAGATATCGCCTCCAAAGACTTAGATATAAATTCTCTTAATCTGTATTTCTCTTCTGCTTCCTCCATCAATGGAACGACTTAAGCCAATACGTTGAAAGTTCTTTCTACGCTTCCAACTCCTACTTTATCTCCATTCTGTTTTAGTCAATTCACCGATTGTTAAGAAGAGCATAGCATCGATCACATCCAGCGCTGTTGGCACTGACGCCATCAGTCGGAAGATGATCACTCCCATCATGGATGTCATTGTTCCAGTCATCACTGGAATTCTCAATGAGTCTGCTGTGTCTGGAATTTTTCCAAACGCTTGGAAGGAAGCCCAAGTAACGCCACTACCCAAGAAGCCCAACCCCTAGTCATTCTCCGAATATCGCCCCATTTCCATTCTCCCATTCCTATCAAAGGTATTAGAACGTCTAGTACATCACCAACTCTCCAATTTCCTAACCAAAAGTAATCTCCTTAATCCTCTTCAATCAGATTTCCGTCCCGGGCATAGTACGGGTACGGCACTCATCAACATCACCGATGACATCAGACTTGGAATGAAGAATGGCCAGCTCACGGTCCTCACGTTGCTGGATTTCAGTAACGCCTTCAACACGGTTGACTTTGACATTCTGTTGGGCGTGCTATGTTCCCTTAACATATCTCCAACGGTTATTGACTGGTTTCGTAGTTATCTACATGGGCGCTGGCAGCGTATACGTATTGACGACTCCTATTCCAGCTGGTGTAATACGACTGCCGGTGTCCCCCAAGGTGGCGTGTTGTCTCCTCTCCTCTTTGCTACCTTTATTAACGGTATTACTCAGAAACTTCATTCTTCCTACCACCTTTATGCAGATGATCTCCAAATTTATACTCAATCACCTCTGGAATACCGACCTCCTACGTATATCAGAGTGGAGCAAATCGTATGGATTGAAAGTCAACCCTAGTAAAACTCAAGCGATTGTTATCGGTAGTGCCAGAATGATCTCCAGGATTGACTGGCAGCAACTGGATCAGGTCCGATTTAATAATGTTCATATCCCGTTTAGTGAGAAGGTGAAGAACTTGGGGGTTGTGATCGACAGGTGCTTGTCTTGGGTGCCACAACTAGCTGAGGTGAGCCGGAAAATGTTCGCTTCGGCGGCCTCCTTGAGGAGATTACGGAAATTCCTACCGACCCCAACCAAAATTGCTCTCGCACAATCACTACTACTCCCTATCCTTGACTATGCTGATGCTAGCTATCTTGACATCACACAAGAGCAATTAGGTAAGCTTGAGCGCCTACAGAACTTCGCTATACGGTTTATATTCGGTTTACGAAAATATGACCACATATCTGAATATCGCACTAAGCTCAAGTGGCTCCCTATCCGCCTCCACAGGAATGCACACATTGTCTCACTTCTCTACTCCGTGCTGTTCAATCCTGCCACTCCTATCTCAAGCAACGCTTTAAATTTCGCAACGATTCCCACAGTCGCACGTTGCGATCGGCTCAAAGGCTGTTGCTGAAGACACCTACTTATTCGACGAAGTTCTTCGGTAACTCCTTCTCAGCCACAGCCATCCGACTGTGGAATGAGTTGCCATTAGCAGTAAGACAGTCCCCTTCACCAGCGGTGTTTAAAAAGAGGGTGAAAGAATATTACCTGTCCACTGCATAGATAATGCAGAATTTGATCTAGGTATCCAATATTATGTAGGTATATTATGTTATTTCCTCTTCCCACATATAATTTTTATTATTACTATGTATGTATGTTTATTTATTGAAATATTTATGTATGGTTTAAGTAGGTTTATATAATTATAAAAATATTTCTTAATTTCTCAGTTGCACGACTACCCGTCTCTAATTTCTTTCTTGTCTCCGTCTGTGGTTGCCTGGAAGAAATTGCTTATAGTAATAAGGCCGCCAATTGTACTTAGATTTATAAAAATTTGTAAATGTTATTTATGAGTACAATAAAGAATATTCTATCTATCTATCTATCTATCTATCTATGACAAATCACTTTGATTTCGCGGTTTGTAAATGCGGTAATTTTGATTCCTGCACCTGCTCTAAAGGCTGCGACGGTTCTTATTATTGAATGGTCGTTCCTATTAGACCAAAGGATCAATAGAAAATTTCTAATAGTTCTCAAAAGTTAAAAGGCGCATGAAAGTATACATGCAAGACGGAAAATATCCGCCATACCAAGTGTAACGCGGAAAATTCAAACGTTGAGTAGAGAGATGAGAGACTTTTGGCTTATTTAGGACACACAATACTACGCATTGGTACTGGAAAATGAATTTGTTATTCAATCATAGACTTTTTTAACTGTAACAATATTTGGGTGATCTCAAATGCGTTGGATGTTATCGTACTATTACTAATACGGGATGGAAGTCTGGAGCTATAAGTCATATCGAGTTACGTTTAAAAATACCTCTACAATTGTTCATTAATTAACTTCACGCTTATGAATTGCCATTAAGACATTTATTTACCTATCTAGATGGACGGACAAGTGAATCAAGTGCATTCTTTGGTACCATCGGCAAAGCACTGGAAACTTTTGAAAATCGCTCTGTAAAAATGTTTGTACATGTGTCGGAAACCTTCTTATGCAGGATGAAGAAGCCACGAAATGCCTTCTTATGCAGGATGAAGAGCACAGACCAAAAGTATCTGTTTAAAATACGTCATGCAATGGCATCTGATGTTTGTAATGAAGAACTTGCTTAGAGGTAGAGGGCTATAAGTTATATTATTAAAAAAAATGAATTACTACATTTCATTGTGCTTGTCAGTCTGCAACTTTTGAGACCTACCCATCAGCGAAAATACAAAAAAAAGTTTTTTTCATCCAAATCGACCCACCCTAACGTACATAAACTCAAACGTATATCCCGAAGAGATAGGCAGATATCAGGCTTCACCACTTGTCACGGTTCTGAGAAACCTATTTCACTTCATAAACATTTATTAGTCGCTTCATGCAAGCACGGTATTTTTTATCTTGCCCTTCGCTATTATCGATATTTTTAAAACTATTTATCTAGGGAAAATCTCATGAATAAAAGTCGCCGTAAGATGAAAAAATCGGATTGAGGTATTTCGAGGCTTTGCATTTTAGAACTAAACCATTAACTAAAAACGATTGCTTTAAAATAAAAACAAAGGCGGATTTATTTATACACAAAGCAATTAATTTTCTGAATACCACAGAACGAATTCCTTAACAGTTTTCTCACTTAGTAATCGCAGCGCAAGGTACCATTTGTGAAGAAATACTCGCACGTACGGGAATGGGACACTCGCGTACTCGAGGGAATAAAGGGTAGAGTCCGAGAGTCAGTTCTGACCCGTCTAGTTCTATTTAGGGCTGAGATTTCTGCACTTGGCCTCATAATTTGGCGATTGTACGGAGCAAGCGCAGCACATAGATATACAAGAAAAGATTAAGATCGTCACCACAAGAATGTCTGATTCTAAGATTGTTTTGAACAATGTAACGTTTGAGATCAAGTTTTAGTCATTCTAAGCTATTCGAAACGTGTTTGATCCCCGGCTGGGGAGAAAAAAAAACCCCAGACTGGCATGACTGCTGAATATGATTTGAATATTTTATGAAAAATTTTTCTTTGAAGTTAATTTAGTTTAAAATATTTAATATAAGAAATGTTTGAGCCATATTTAAGTAATCGACGTAAGTCAGCGTTGATCGGTGTTTTATTCGATGTATGGATTTTTTACATTAGACTAGATATTTTTGATGGGTATTTTCGATGTTTGTCCCTTGCTAGGTTGTTATAATATCACAGAGTGGCCTTAGAAGAAGTAGGTGCGTCATAAGAGCGTATGCTAATAGGAAACAAACGTAAAGAACATACCTATAACCTTTTCTCTTATATTGTTTTTCAAAAAGAAAATCAACTGACGGTAAGAAGTGGTCTAATCCGTTTTCTCAGCCCGTAACTCGGCGGCTAATGTGAAGACCGCTCTTAAGTGTAAGTACGTCGCATAAACAACCGTCTTGTGGTCAATAGCTAATGTAGTCTTAATGCTGCAACCATGGGTGTAGAATGTGTAGAGACAGTCGCCATAAAAGTATGCATGGTATTTCTAATAAAAGAACTTGAATTCATAAGCGCTAAGCTTTGCCCTTTTCCTTTTTTTTGCAAGAAACGTAGGTATTAAGAAAAAATTTACAAAGTCAAAAAGGAAATCTTAAGAAAATCAAATTCTGAAAAGAAAAATGCAAAGCTTCTTTACAGCAAACGATACTTATTTTCACGTTAATAATGTCGTAGATCGTCATCTGTTGGACGTCATTCGGAAACTCTGACAATATTAATTTATGTTAATAATATTGTAAATAATATATTAATCTACTGGATATTGTTAAATTCACTAACATACTACTATACAGGGTGGAATTTTGTAATGCCACATGAAGGGGAAGTACTCTTAATACTGTAGATAGAAAATTTTACTCAAAGAAAACATTCCTTTGTTTTTAAAAAGAAAGAAAACTGCATTCAAAGTTTTTTTTAAAATTGGCTTGCCGCACCCGGTAATCGAACCGACTAAAATCTGTGAAAGTTGCACCCTGTACTTTTATTGCATCGATCGTTAGGGTCAATTATAAGGATTAAATCTCTCTAACAAACTTCATAAATTAAATGAAAGGAAAACAATGAAATCTTAAATTGTTTTAATTATTTACTGGTAAACTAACTAATTAATTGCTCAAAATGGGCCCCATTTTCTTGGATACATAAATTTATTCTTCTAACGAATTCATTTCTAGTTACCTTAAGTAACGTGTTGTGGTGAATGTTATAAATCGTATTCTGAACTTCAACTCTCAACTCGTTTACATTCTCATAAGATTTAATGTAAATTTGATTTTTTACATATCTAAGTTATTTCGCATCTAAGAAAGGAGTCTGCATTACAAACCCGTGCAAATTGCAATCGTCTTATCTAAATAGTAATTCGTCATTTTAATGGATAAATGACATCAATTATAATTATTAATTAATAACATAAGTAAACATAAAGAAACGGATCTTTGAGTAAAAGTGTTTCAACTTGACCCATTGAATTAATACGTTAAGATTTCATTGTTTTCCTTTCATTTAATTTATGAAGTTTGTTAGATAGATTTCATCTTTATAATTGACCCTAACGATCGATGCAATAAAAGTACAGGGTGCAACTTTCACAGATTTTAGTAGGTTCGATTACCGGGTGAGGCAGGCAAAAATTAAAAAAAAATTTGAATGCAGTTTTCTTTCTTTTCAAAAATAAAGGAATATTTTCTTTGAGTAAAATTTTCTATCTACAGTATTAAGAGTACTTCCCCTTGAGGTGGCATTACAAAATTCCACCCCGTATAACAAATCTTGGAAGACAAAGTTATTGGTACTTTTGGGATTCAAATTCACAACCTTTTGAAACCGAAAACCGAAACCGGCGTACGTGCATGCAACATCTATACATGAGCCATTACAAACGTGCGAACTAAATCATAAACATTTGTATCAGACCTATCTCTCACACATATAGGAGGGATATCAGGCATATCGGAACTATCGCTCGCACTTTTATGACTCGGTTCGCACGTTTGTAATGGCTCAAGTATAATGAATCGTCATTCATGAAGCGAAAGTAATCCGTCAGGATCATGGCAGTCCCTGGTCGATTAATACTCCTCTGGGATACAGTTGTGAAATTATGTATACGAGTATAATTATGTGCAATCTTTGAAAAGTGAGGAGAGTGTTCCGCTGACTGCGCTACTGCCGTAGTTATGTATACCAGTTTATACTATGTTTCTTTATGACTTCACGTAGGCTAAATGGGTGATGGGCTATGATTTTGACATTTTCATTTCATTTCATTTCATTTATTGCCATAAATTACAGTATTCATAGATATTATAATTAGATATTGCACGTGTAATTTTACCAATATAGGCGTAGCAAAATACTTAAAGTAAGGATTTAATTTAATTAATTTACAATACATACATTAAAAAAAAAACAAAAGACACCTATCAAAAGGAGAAAGAATACAATTAAATAAAATACTTTATCAAAATTAAGTTACAATAATAAAAATTCATTGGGTGCTTTCATAATTATTAAATTCGAGGATACTATAAGGACACATTTCCATTAGGTAATCTTTTAGAGCCTTGATGAAATGATTACCCGAGAGAGCTTTAATTTTTGTTGGAAGCTTATTATAAATTGAAATTGCCGCATGCTTAGTACTTCTACTGTATGAGGTTGTTCTGCATGCCGGTACGTTCAAGTTAAGCTTGTATTTTTCCTGTAACCTTGCGCTCTTTTTTTCGGTGCCAATAGGAAACTGATCTGGAAGCCGTCTAACCATCTTGCAGAGCTCCAATACGTACAGCGCTGTAATAGTGTGGATCTTGAGTAGTGGAAATAAGTCGCGACAGGATACTCGATTTGACTTAATGCCACTTAGAATTCGAATACATCTTTTTTGTAGGGTGAATATTTTTATTATATCCACACTACCACCCCATATTGCTAACCCATATAAAATTCGCGATTGGAAATAGGCATAATAAGCATGTAGCGTAGCGTGTTTAGTCGCAACCTTGGCTAAACAACGCAATGCATAAGTAAAGCTGCTCAGTTTACCTTCCAACATTTCAATATGATTTTTCCAGTTCATATGCTCGTCAGTGACAATGCCTAAAAACAATTAGTGAGATACATACATACATACATAAGCTCACGCCTGTATCCCAGAGGGGTAGGCAGAGACCAGGGATGCCACCTGCCACGATCCTGACAAACCACTTTCGCTTCATCGACATTCATTAGTGAGATGTCAACGAAAAATCAAAATGGCAAACTTCAGTTGCCACATTGTTAATTAATTCACTGATTTTTTTTTTTTAATTACAAAATGGAAAACCCTAACCTGAAAAGTATTACCCCAGGTCTTTTTTTGTTTGTTTTCAGTTAACAGTGGATTAACATATTATTGGCAAACGAGAAACCAAGGTTGAGCCTTGTCTTACCATTTCTAAGCTCTATGATTAGCTGCAGCTGACTTGACGCGTATTGTGCGGCCGTTGGTGACAACTGGGACCAGTCGACGTTGCTTTTAATAGCACTGCTGTCATTTATTAGACCATACGTATGCAATGCTGTGTAAAGCCGAATATACAGGGTGTATCCAAATAATGTTGCCTTGATTTATTTTGTTAGTTATGCACACACAAACGTACTAACACTGGCTAAAACAAAAATAAACGCACACACACACACACACACACACACACACACACACACACACACACACACACACACACACACACACACACACACACACACATACACACACACACACACACACACACACACTCACAAGAAGTTGAGCTTCGTAATTTTCTTTGAAATTGTTTTTAGAAACGAATTAATCATTATTTTTCTATTTAAATTATTTTAGTCTCAATAACATTCTTAAGTGACCATTTCAACGGATCCAGCTATTCTTTAAAAAAAAATTCCAATCTTACGACGTTCCCCTACGGTTTCTATCAACAAACAAAATTTAATAGTTACTCTTTGTTGCAATGTTATTGCTATTTATTTGGTTACAATTTTACAACCTATATCTAGGTCTAACTCTTATACTATATCTAGGATTTTAAAGTAGACTAAAACTATTCAAGCGATTCACGTTCTTTCAATCCGTCTTAAAGCATACCCACTACTGCCTAGATTCCCATGACACATACGGAAAGACGACCAAAGAGCATTGCTTACCAAGCTGTATGGATTTTCAGGGTACAAAGAAATAGGGTATTTTCTTCTATTAAACTGAAATGAAATGAAAAATATATATTTTGTACTAAAAGTACAAGTACAGTATTTTGTCCTGGCTCCCAAACTAGGATACCCTGTGCTATGGGTAGCCGTTTAAAATTAATTTGTTTCTATTAAACTGTAGCAAAGAACGGACTTCAATTCCAAATTTTATTATTTTCATGAATTAACAGATGAAAATTATATCGGGCGTGATGTCATTAGATTACCTCAGTCGTGACGTCCCAAATTATGTAAGTAGAATAGTGAGGGCATTTAAAATTTCTAGAAAGTGACATCACGACCATGGTAATAGGGTCTTCGGTGTTTCAAATCAAAGATTCAATAAAACACGATTTATAAATTGACGTTGAATAGTCATGTCATAGTCATATGTAAGAAAAAAAGTATAAAGTAAAGTAAACGTAAAATTTATTTACACAGATTAAAATTAATAACTTAATTTTGGGTTCACTAACTCGCTTTTTTGTTGGAGTCCGAGGGTTTTGCTCTGATTCGTAGAGATAATTTACGTTTTCACCTCTTTTGCTCGGAAAACCTCATTTTATAGTGCGAAATCTGCGTGGAAAAGTATATTTTATCCGCTAGCGTGGAAAAGCCATTTTTTATTTTACAAAACTACTTCAACGCGTGACTGATTTCCTAATGCAATCAAAAACATGTTTTTTTTTACAAATTTGAAACTTTTTTTTATCTGCACTTTGTTTTGATTACAAACACTAATAGTGTTTCAGTTTAAGTTACATACTTTGAATAATTAATCGAATAAATAAAACACCATTTTAATGTTTATTTGATGTAGAAACTGAAACATAAGAGTGTAATTTCTGATTGCAACCGAAAAAAAAGAAAAATTTAAAAAGTTGAAAGTTATCACAATTCACGTAAATTTGTCGGATTCGTCCTGTGCTAAGCTATTTGAACTATAAAAATGAGTGATTCTAGCAGCGATGATGATATGATTTCAACACCTACAGAATTAGTGGACGTTTACAAAATGCCGAGTTGAGCTTTCTCCCTGAAAAATCGCGCGATAAATATTTATTTTGATTGTTTTTCTTGCCTCTCGCATTTTCCTCGCTGTAAAGAGGTGAAAAGTTGTGTGTTCTGCATGGCTGCAAAATTATTTGTCGTCTCGTATCTTGAAAGCCTCTCTACGCTCAGGAATTTTTTTTTGAACCATTCGCTTCGCTCAAGGCTCAATCTTAGATTCCTTCGCTTGCTCAGCTTTCAACTTCAACACTCGCACCAAATAACCACTTTGCAGCCTTGCCTAAGAAATAACTATTACTAGGCGCAGTAGTATAGGAAAACGTAGGAAATTAAGTACTGTAGGAAATATATTTTGACGCGGGTCAACTAGCGTATTGCCAACAAATTCTTTTCAGAATGTACCGTTTATTATTCACGTTTGTATACCGATAATAATCTCTCTTTCGAAGTATTTGGGACAGCGTTGTGAAATGCGATGTGTATGAGATAAAATTATGTTGAAACCTGATGTAATTCAATGCGACTCTCGAAACAATATGCTGCCCCTATGTTTACTAAAGCCAAAGCTACCAGGACGATGGGAAAGCCCGGTATTTGCCTAGAAATAGACTCACATATGCAAGTAATGTGACGGAATAAACTATTACTGAGATGCACTCGGCTTGTCTTCAGGGACGAACGCTCTATACAGTGTGCAGTCAATATATAAATTTTTTTTTTTATTTTCAAATATATAGAAGTCCAAGAAATGAATATAGTGGTTTTATGTATGAACGGACAGTGATACTGGCACAGTTGTTTTCTTGTCCGATATTTGCACTTCGTATTGGAGAAAAACGAGCTTAAGTACTGTACATACACTGTCGACGAGGTGATGTAGGTATTATATACTAGCTGTAATTTGCAATAAGTAACCAGTTAAAAAATACCTCGCACAATTAACGGACTAGGCCCCCGTGGTGGAGTATGGCCTATACCTTTCTCAGGGAATTCCCGTGCCCCTCGGTGGGGACATAATGGGTTGATGATGGTGAACAAATATTTGATAATAATTTTACGTGGTTCATATCAAATAAACTCATGCCTGTGATCCGGTTTGGCAGGCAGAGTCCAGGATATACTTGCCACTATTGTGACCTTGACTTATCCCTTTTGCTTTATCAACATTCTTAAGTCACTGCATGCATACACGTCGGGACGTCCCTGGAATGTCCCTTATCGGACTTTCCAGCCACAATAGCTCGCTATACTCGTAATATATACGCTTTTACGTGGTTTTAAGGTGATATAAGATTTCATGTATGTTTTTTAAAGTACTAAAAGAGGTTTTGGCGGTTCTCCGACTCGCATCATCATCATCATCATTATCAACCCATTATGTCCCCACCGACTCGCATAATCAGCAGATATTTTGTTCAATAGTTGAAACCCTCCTTTGTTTTCATTTGGGTGTTAACACCGATTGAGTGACTCAAAATGAGGCAAAATAAAGTTACGCCTTACAACGCAACAATACAAAAAAATATGTAAAGTAATTTTCCCCAAATATTAAAGTATTGATATTAATTTTCTCTTGTGTTAAAGGTTCTCTTGCTATTGATTTATGAGTAAAATTACTAGCCAAAGGAAACACAATAGGCTATCAAACCACCCCAAAACATATTGGAGGGAGAATATAAACATAATTTTCATATAAGAAAACCTCGTATCGAGAGTTTACGATAATCATCAGCGTCCGGGATCCGCCTTGACGTGTACAATCGCTAGTATAAGTAAGGGTAATATTATACAATTAGTTACGCAGTTGCGTTTATTAGTAGGCAAAGAAAATTGCCTCTGCAAGAAAATGAAACTATTAGGCCGCCGAATGTAGTCAACCCGCAAAACATTCATCGAAGGAGATAAGGAGATACGAAATTGTAAGTAAAATAACTTGAGAAGTCTTGAAAGTTTTACGCAAAAGTAGAGTTGCCTCAAATGTGCAATTCAGCGTCACTAGTCACGCATTTTTGACCAATATCAAAAAAGGGAGAAAAAGAAATTTGACGCATATATTATTCCTTTTTTTGGCTACAATATCGCATAACTCCGTGAAATGTAAATCGATTCGGACAACTTCTTTTTTGTTCGATTTTGTATAGCAGCCCACTCGTTTCAATTTAATTTGGTGAATATCTGATATATGTAGGCTTTCAGAGATAGAGAACGGGACTTTTCAATGGACAGTAGAAAATAAGGTCTATTGTATTGTTGGTCCTTTGGTAATTTGTATTATGTTTCACAATATGTATCGTAAATGGTCCCAGGGTGACTATGAGATTACTCACAAAAAAGTTATTTTTTTTCATCATCATCATCATCATCAACCCATTATGTCCCCACCGGGGGGCACGGGTCTCTTCCCTGAGGAAGGTATAGGCCACGGGGGCCAAGTCCGGATTGGTGGAGGCTTGTAAGACTAGTGACTGGTCTTACTGTCAGAAGTTTTCAAATTTCGCCTAAAGCCTCTGACTTGGCTTAACGACTGCCATCTATCGACGGCAGCCGGCACCAACTGCTTAACGTGCCTTGCGAAGCAGGGAACCGCTCGGAAAAATGCCACTAGCATTAGTCATAGACGGTGACCCATCCATGGACTGAACGCACCGTATGTTGCTTAACCGTAGTAATTGTTTAAGATCACTAAAACAGCCCAGGCTACGAGCGATTTTTTTATATTTTAAATAAAAACTAAAAACCGACATCACAACTGAAAATAAAGAAATGCGTACACATTTAGATATTGCTGAAGTGTATTTTAAATATAACACGGTAGCCAAATTCAGATTGGTGGAGGCTTGTAAGACTAGAAACTGGTCTTACTGTCAGAAGTTTTCAATCCGCCCTAAGGCTTGACTTGACTCAACGACTGCCATCTATCGACGGCAGCCGGCACCAATTAACGCGCCTTGCAAAGCAAGGAACCGTTCGGAAAAATGGCACTAGCGTTAGTCATGGAACGGTCACCCATGCATGCACTGAGCGCGCCCTATGTTCCTTAACCTTCGTGATCGTTTTGAAGACCACTCAGGCGGCCGGGGCTACGAGCAGTTCTTATTTTCCAGCAGCTACCAAAATTCTTGTACAGCCACAAAACACGTGAGTCGTGGCTATCGTACTACATGCAAGAATATTATGACAACTAGAGATGCTTTTTAAAAACTTTTTTATGTCGCAGTTTATATACCTAGTTTGAATAATTTTGCACTTAACGCAGAAGTGCCAATCTTCCTTTTTAAAAAATTTATCCACCTCTAAATCCTTGCTTTACATACTGTTATGGTGATTCTACTGAATACATACGATTTTAAGCATTACCCTGTCAATAAGCGCCACTATAAAGTGGTAAAACGGTAAAAACAAGTTTATTTTGTAAATGGAAATGTAACAACTTTATAAAGTAGTAGGTAACGCAAAAATTTATGCAACTAAAATGTATGCAAATTTTAGGAGTAAATGTGTATTATACATACATTGACTTTTACATTAGACATACATAGAAGCTTCATAGAAAGAGATAGAAGGAAGAGATAAAGAAGTAAAAAAGTAAGGCGGAAAGATAAAGAGGGGTGATACCACCGACATCATCCTATAGATCCATGCATTCTACTCCGTTACATTAGTAGCGACTTTGAAGGGATATGGTAAAGAATTAGAGACGATTTCAACGATAAACTTGGATTTATTGTTGCACAAGAACAGTCGACATTGAGCACGAAAAAGAGAAGGGGACCACAGACAATCCCTTTTAGACATAAAGATTGTGTTTACGAATAGAGGTAATGGATACATTACACGAGCATTTATGAAGATCTAACAGACTTTGCAACTAAAATGTGAAGGTTGACGTGCTTTCGACTGTACTTAGCTCTTATGAATTTCATTACGCCTTCAAAGCTCACAGTACAGAGTACCTACCTAAGGCAGTAAAAGCGATGAAGATTAAGTAAAATATCGACGGACAGCCGCAAAAATAACCACCACTCGGACATTGCCCACGGAGGGGCCGTAACGCGCCAGTGATGAACAGGGAACGGATTTTTTTCGGATATGCCGAACTCAGGTGGCGGAAATTACGATGCGATACGATTGTGAACCACCCAGCTAGATTTTCCTGACATGGACTAGCCATGTATCACGACTGCCTTGTGGGTCTAATGGAATCACATGTTGTTACCGTGGCGGGGGTCGTGGATTTGACATGTGCTGGGGGCCGCCGAATCTTTACAAATTATCTTTTACTTTAGTATACCCGAACTATATAACATTGCGGTCCAATTTTAGTTAAAAGTATTTTGGATTTATTGCTAAGCTACCGACGTTGGGCACCGACTTTAAAAACATGTTTCTACAATTCCTACATTGAATTAAAATTCTTATTCGTTTATGTATGTAGTAATGTTGTGTTTTGTCGTCGGTTTTTTTTTTCTTGGGTTAATTAAATTTTTAACTAATAAAACACGGTGTTAACACGGATTACTTATTTCTCGTTTTTTTGTGATTATCACACTACGGACTTTCCTAGTGTGATATTCACAAAAATCGTGATTTGCATTTATTTAAATGCACGAGCCACTATAAAAAATACCCAAATCGTTATAAATGCGCCTTTAAAATTTGAAAAGTTCTCTCGATTTCTCCAGGGATCTGAGTGCGTATACTGAGTTTTTTCATTCACTTTCGATAGCGAGAGCGTTTGCGATTTGCATAGGAGTGACAAAGAGACAACTAGGTGGCGCGCTCTGTCACTCCTATACAAACTGCAAACGCTCTCGCTTCGAAAGTGAATGAAAAAACTCAGTATAAGCACTCAGTTCTCCAGATCCCTCAGATCTTGGTTTAATGAATACGGGACCACCTGTAAATAAGACTGTTTCTTCCGTAAACCATGGTGTCTCGCTCGCACAATGTAACATTTTTAATTATTGTAATTATTAAATGACTAATTATTGTAATCATATTTGCTGAGGGATAGATTAAATTACGGTAATTTTCAATATATTTTGTTTTCTTATGCGTAGTTATATTAAAGAAAAGTTGATTGCAAAGAAATTTACACAGAAAAAAACTTAGTATATTGCTAGAAATATATGCCTTTAATATCAGAAATTTAAAATTAAATTTTAAATTTAAACTAAGATTAGTAACTATTCATCCACATGCATGTGACATATAAATCATTAGGCAATAAACAATTTTACTTTTACTTTCAATGGTGCATCAAACCCTCACACCACATTTTGTATCAAAATTTTATAGATGTTATTGCAATAAATAAAGAAATGTAAATCGTGCGAGCGAGACAGCATGTTCTATTTAACAGCAGGATTAGAATAACTTCTCCCTAAGTACGGCCCTGAATGCCCGAAAATATGCCGATCCTTGGTGATGAACAAGGGTGCCCGATAAAATAGGGCAAAAAAGATACCCCGGAGAAAGGGCCAACCCGACCGTGAAGCCCTCTCCTGATTATGTACTCATAACTTTTCTATACATTACCTCTTTATTTCATAGCCTTTGCTAGTCGGAGAGGCACCATGAAAAAAATAACTTACTAGAAGTTAAACTAACTTCTAAACTAACTGCTAAACTAGCAGAAAAGTCTGTAAAAAACTGGATTCTTCAATTTTCGGTGGAGGACTCTATTTTGGTCTCGACTTTGTTTTGTGATGTAGGTGATGGTCTCTTCGTAGAATTCGTTGACAGCCGGCAGCGCTTTATGCCGCTAGCTCTATGGTGGCTAGATCATCTGTTCATCGTCACCACACAAAAATTAGCTGTGATTGCATTCCACATGAGACAAAAATGGCCTTTTTGTCTTAAGGATCTTGTTGGTCTTGATTTTCTTGCTTGACGTTATGTTTTGTGAACTTGAAGTTTTCAAAGGCAATATAATTCTAGTTGTAAATTTGAGAACTATTCAGTAATCAGGAGATATGCTATTGGCCTTGAAGTGTCACTTGAAAACATTCCTAAACCATAACCTATACTCTCAAGCTCTTAGACTTAGAAATTTGCAGTCGTTCGTAAGCCATACATGTCCACACCATCTAATGCCAGCGGGTCCTTTACCACTCGTATTTACGTATTTTTAGTTTGGTGATAGATACGAATAGCCAAGTGAAAAGCCAGTCTAACTGGATCTTGATTTATCCAACTGCGGCAAAGCCCAAATGAAAGATAATGTGCATGGCTTGTATGTACGCATGTAAGATTCTATGTAGTAACTTGTTAAGAGGAGATTTTGATAAATAAGATCGCAATCAATTCGTCGTCGAGTGTCAACTTAGAACAAAAATAAAAAACTGAAATAAAACAAAAAATATAGACCTTAACAATGTACGTAGGTTGATTTGGCCGGCTTAGTAGCTATTGCTGAGCCGTCGGGTTGTTGGTTATTACTATTTTTGTTCCAAAAGTTTTAGTCTAGGTGTTTTTTCAACATTTGCAATGTTATTGTCTGGTTACCATTGCACAGGATTAACTTGGGACTCAACCGCCTTGATTAATGAAGGATTCACATAGCCCTGCTGCTACGCCGTTCTTCAAGAAGCTAAGTAGGTATCTTCATTACAGTAACTCGGCAGGCTATGGCGCCTATAAAAGTTTTATGATAAAATTTACTATTTATGATAGTATCTAGGCGTTTTGCAGAGAGCACGGCCCCGCACCCGCGCTTGCTGGCCCACACCACAGCGGGGGTGGAGTGGGAACCCATCCCTGCAGCTCTCAGACGGGGCCTAATGCTACACGAACACGTCCCCCCAACATTCACGCTGCGGCCCCGTCGCTATCAACCAGGTGTTGAGAAGCCTAACTCTCGGCAAAAGGCCTATACCTTATTGAACTTAATAAATCACTTTTATTTCTTTACCTATATTGTAATTGCATAAATTAATTATATATGCTTACTTTGAATAGCTTGCATTTGTGACATGAGAGTAGTTATATGTTAATCCCAACCAGGCAATAAAATTGATTGGGTGTAAGTGGAATGCAAGTGGTGGGTATTCTGAAATATATTTGCGGACGGCATTCGCACGCAAAGAAACATCAAGCCGCCTACATCGCGTCGACTGACGCGGTCGACTCAGTATTTTTTTCGTTCAAGACGTAGTGATGTGGTAAACGATATCTTTTATAACTATCGATGTACGGCAAGTTGGGTGTGCGTGTTTTTCCAAATGAAGAAATGAGTTTGTTTTTGTGGTGTGAAGTACGTTCTAAATAAAATGTCTTTGTTAATTGAATTAAAAATTCTTTGATAGCAGGAAAATTATGTTTTTTATGTAACTTATGTAAGTTCGTGAACCATGGGGTATTAAAATCAATTTTAAACGCTTTGTTTTGTAAAACTTGAAGATAGTTGTAGTTAGTATTGCAAGTGCTGCTCCATACAGGAGCAGTATAGCTAATACATGGGCGAATTAGGGTACTGTACAATTTAATTTTTGTTCTAGCACTTATATTGCTATGCCTATTCATGATCGGACTTAGGACACCGAAGGCTTTAAGAGCTTTCATGCGACTGTGTTCAACATGTGAACACCAATTTAGTTTTGTATCCATGTAAACTCCAAGATATTTTACAGTTTTATTCCACGGAATTTGGTGATTGTTAATAACGAGTTTTTTGTCAGGCGGCTTACGTTTTCGCGAGAACATGATCGCTTCCGTTTTAGACTCGTTTAATTTAAGTTTCCATTTTTTGAAATATGTGGAAAGTAGGTCAAGAGATAATTGTAATCTATCAATGATTAGATCTTCGTCACTGTTGGAGGTGTAAGAAGCTGTGTCGTCTGCAAAACAAGCTAGGCATGTCCGGGGCTGTTTGGGGATGTCATTTAGATATACTAAAAATAATAAGGGCCCCAGGACAGACCCGGGCACCCCGGCCAAAATAGGATAAGGATCCGAGGAGTCATTCGCTATGACAACTTTGAACTTCCGTTCTGAAAGGTAGCATTGAACAAGCTTGACTAGACCTATAGGTACTCCGTTACATAGCAGCTTATGGAGAAGGCCTTCGTGCCATACGGTGTCGAAGGCCTTCTCAATATCTAGAAGGAACATGCCAGTTGACTGTTTCAAGTTCAAGTTGTGAGAAACATGTTCCCCAACACGAACAAGCTGTTGGATAGTCGAATGTGACCGTCGGAACCCAAATTGCTCATTAATAAACCGTTGATTATTTTACCAAGGGTTGCTAATAAACTGATTGGACGATAGTTAACAGCATATTTATGGTCCTTACCTGGTTTGGGAATAGCTATAACCTTTGCCGTTTTCCACTTAGCAGGAAAGTAGCTGAGTCTTAAGCAGTTGTTTACAATTTTTGTTAGTAGAACTAAACATTTTCGGGGCATGTACTTCAAAAGAATATTGTGAACTTCGTCATCTCCTGGTGATTTACGGATCTTTAAAGATTGGATGTGCTTACTTACTTCACGAGGAGATGCAAGAGCAGGCAAGGAAGTATCTAGAGATGAATTTAGTTTGTCAATAGACGAGGCTACAACACTACTAGTCTCATCATCTACCCAACCCAACGTTAGGCACATATTCCTGTTAAAAGCGGTTGCTAATTCGTTACATTGTTCATTAACTGAAGTTTTTAAGCTATTATCAGACTTGATCATCGGTAGCGTCGAAGTTGTTTTTGTTCGATGTGATCTAGCAATTCGCCATAGGTCCGAAGGAGTTTTATTGGCTTTAGATAATTTATTATACAAGATTTTATCATTATGTGTTTTGACTGCCACTTTAATTCTAGACTGGAGGTTATTTATCTTTGTACGGATATTTTTACGAGTGTTCCAATCATTGGTATGAAGCTCACGGAATCGCAGTGCATCTTTATTTTTAATTAGTTTTTTAATGAATTTAGGTAGAGGCTTAAGATCTAAGCTTGCGTTATTGCCAGTTTTGGGGATGGCCTCGTCTCTAGCATCAATAAGAGCATTAGTCAACGTGAGTACCTGACGTTCAATTGATTCAGCTGACTCAGACACCATACCAGTAAGCGAAATATGATCGTTTAAGTAGGCACGAAATTTAGGCCAATCGGCAAGCCTATAATTAAATGATTTTGTGGTAACCCGTTTAATGACACCACCTAGTTTTAATAGTACCGGTAGGTGATTTGATGGCAAGGCGGCCAATGTTGTAATGCTGTTAATTGTATAAATATTAGATGCGACGGCTAGGTCAGGTGTTGAGGGAGAGAGATCCGTGCTTCGCAAGGTACGTTAAGCAGTTGATGCCGGCTGCCGTCGATAGATGGCAGTCGTTAAGCCAAGTCAGAGGCCTTTAGGGGCGGCTTGAAAATTCTGACAGTAAGACCAGCCACTCTAGTCTTACAAGCCTCCACCAATCCGGACTTGGAACCCGTGGTGGAGTATGGCCTATACCTTCCTCAGGGAGGAGACCCGTGCCCCTCGGTGGGGATATAATGGGTTGGTGATGATGATTAAGGAATGGGGAATGTTGTCTCTAACGAAAATTGCAACACCCTGTCCACGCGACCCTAACTTGTCTCGACGAAAACAACGATACCCTGGCACGTCCAGAGTCACTAACTCACTAAGTCTAGTTTCAGAAATGGCTATTATATCTGTAGAAAGCTTGTTAATAGCTAAATGACAGCTCAGTTAGTTTGTTACGAATGCCGTCCGCATTCCAGTAAAGGATACGCACTTCTTTTTTGCTAGACATATTGACCTAGGTGTTTTAGAACTAGGATTACTTTATCAAACATAGTCGAACATGATTTAAATTCTTTTTTGATGATTTTAATTACATTAAGTATTTGTAGAATATCACCAGTTGCAGGATCCAGTAGCGGCGCTTCACTAGGGAGTGGCTTTTCACGTGACACCTTTCCTTGCTTAACAACGCAGTCTTGTTTCTCAACACGTACTTGAGCGGAGGCCTGCCCAAAAGAACTGCCAGCTGATAGGGTTCGGGGAACAGTTTCGCTTCTGATGTTTCCTGTAGCGAAGACTTGTTTAGACTTACTGTCTAGGTCTTGTTTTTTTATTGAAGAGGCGCTGCAAGTAGTTGATGCGAGCAGGACATTGTTTAAAGTTGCAATTGCAGCACTGAGCAGGGCTTGTGCGCTCTTTCTTTGGGCACTCTTTTGTGGCGTGTTGCCCGATGCATTTAACACACCTCTCAGGCATATTGCAGTTCTTAGAAGCGTGTCCAAAAAATTGGCAGCGGTAGCATTGCGTACCAGAACCTGTCTTAGGCTTAAACCTTTCAATCTTGATAACGCAGTTGCAGAGGTATTTTATCTGCCTGAATTTTACAATGTCCGATCCTGCGGGAAGCTGTACCAGCAATGGTGGACATGCAGTTTTGCCATCAGTAGATGATATTTTAAGTGGTGTTGCTGAAGCATTAACAAATCCCATTTCAGCCAGTTCATCGCGGACCAAGGGGATAGTGTCCATTGGAATGCCCCTGATTACTACTTTATATGTTCGTTCTTCTTTGCGGGAAAAAGTGTGGAAGAAGACGTTGTCTGCTTTTAGGCCTTCTGACACAATACGGTGACAATCGTTTGAATGACAGTGAATTGCCACCTTACCCTTAGAACGGTATTGCAGATTAAAGTTTTTGGTGAACTTTTGAACAAGATTTGTTATTGTTTGATGAGTCCAATCATCTCTGACCGTTACTACAATTGGAGGAATACGACCTGGCTTAGCGCGCGGACTAGAGGCTGGATCAGCCCCCTCACTTCGGCCGCAATCAGCATCGTCAGCGAGATCCTTGAAACGGTTTTCGGTACTGAAGCTGACTTGCTGGCTGGTTTTTCTGCTGGGGTTCGCAGCTCGCTTGGGTTTTCTCCAGATGTTGTCTTCAGCTGGTCTTTTATTAGACAAGCTTTCAGTTGATGATGTTCGAACCAGGTACTTTTCCATAGTATCGAGTGGGTCAACCACTATCAAGCCTTTTTTTTCGGTTAACTCGCATACCGGCCTAGGGCAGCGACTGCGTGTACACACTACGCGAGCCAAACGAGAACTGTATTAATGGTATTAGATGCATACCGAGATATGATGATTAGATTAGATGCATGCATAGATAAGAGAGATGCCACACGGGCGTTGTCTGTGCGCTGCATTAGCGCTGCGTCAACTGAGCGGTGATGATGCTCCGTCGTTCTACGTATAAAGGACATTGTCCACTTTGTATGGGCGTTTCGGCTAAACGTGAACAGACATTTGAATATTTACTAAATATTAGGTTTTGTAGTACAAGTTGGTAAGAAACTAAAAACAGTAATTATTTTGTGTCTATATGCATGTGTCGTGAATTTTTTCTGTATGTCAACTTAGAGGTTATGTTCAAATAAAATAACATTTCCTAGGAATATATTTTTATTATTAAGAGTCAAATACTATTAATATATCATTTAAAAACTGGGCAGGTGGTCTTGATACCTGGCCCAGCTTAAAAACCATATAATGGTCATTATATGAGCACAGCAACCCACTGTCCTTCGGCCCATCAAACAGCTGCAGTAGTATTCTTTGATGGCTTCCCTTCCTTGTCCATTATTTTGAAATATAATGTAAACATAATATATTTGGTGCCTTATGTGTCTACTTTGAATTTTTCCTCTTAACATTGTACTGTTGGGGGCCCGGGGAATGTCTCCCAGCAGGTTGCTGCCTCTATCGGGAATAGCCCTGCACACTTCAATGGTGTAGGAACCGTTAGGTTTTATATGTTCGCCATAGTATGAGCGTGCTTGTTTGATTTGGTAAGTACCACAGGCCAACAATATTAAATCGTTAAGTTCCAGCCTGGGAAAGTGAATTTCTGTTGTGTTTGCATTAATGCTAACAAATTGTGCCTGCCTCCGGTTCATATTATTTTCTATGACTAAATCACAGAGATAATTATTCATAAACATTCTCTCATTTATAATTGAAAGAATTTCTCTGGCATCAG
The DNA here is from genome assembly GCA_947310845.1 of Yponomeuta plumbellus. NCBI lineage: Eukaryota > Metazoa > Arthropoda > Insecta > Lepidoptera > Yponomeutidae > Yponomeuta > Yponomeuta plumbellus. The sequence continues at coordinate 17,385,384 of OX371194.1, forward strand.
GTCTATCTGTAATTCTTTGGTGAAACCTGTTTATTAATGCTGCAGCTACTCTGAAGTCTAACATGGCATGCTTTGATGCACGGTTAAAAAACTCCCGTCTAAACAATCTAAATGATTGTTTGAAAATGCCATTAACGGCTTCCACCACCCATCTGCATATTGTGACTGTCCGAGATCTATTGCCTGCAAGTGTTGAAAGCTGGGATTCACCAGCTTGCAAAGATTCCGGCATGTGCAGTGAATAATTGCAAGCTTGCAGTAATGGCACCGCATCTCTGAAACCTCTATCTAGAATAAAAACATCTCCATCTTGGAAATATTGCCTTAAAGGCTTTGATGGGTCACTAAATTCATTTAGTATTATGGCGGCGTCAGATGTTTTGGCTGAATAGAGGCCCATGACATCAATAATGTAGCCATCTGAACTTACAATAATGAATGGCTACATTAGGTTCCTATATTTATGCAAGGAGTAGGTCTCTCGCTGATAAAAATAATTGGAGCTCTTCTGTATATAGAGATAAGTGCCGTCCATAATGACCACTGGTCTTCTATTGTCTGCATCACCACCGAAGAGCCCATTTGGTATTAATAGATTTCTCGCTACGATTTCTGCTCTGGTGATGTTATTTATAACCAAGTTTCTCGGGACAAAATCTTGCTCTAGCATTTTGCGAGCTTTGGCTATCATTCGCATCAATGTAGTACGTGGGATATTCAGTAATGTTGATATCCTTTCGTCTGTGTCACCGGTCTTTAATTTCATCAGGTAAGTAGCCAGTGCTATTGACCCGTTTGTCAAAGATTGTAGCCGTGGCAGCTCTGCTTTTATCTGCCTGAAATTCTCTTTTGATAATCCTAGCCAGTAGTGGCATTGTTCATCAGACATTCCTTCTACATCTGTCAAATCTATGGTGAGCTTCTTTTCATTGACAAATGTTGCGAAGTCTTGTATGTGGTCCGCAGTAAATGTGTGAATACCATTATCACCATGCACTAGAAGCTCCCAGTTCGGGTTTTGCAGATGAAAAGTACATATCCTACACTCTGTAGGCACATAATATTTGTACTCGGCGAATAACAATACTCTCAGCCATTTCGGGACCATTCTCCTTTCGGTTGACTGACATTCAGGTACAAAACACTGTGCTTGTGTGTCCGGTGCTCTTGAATAGTCAGGCAGGTCTATGCTTGTGTCCCGATGTGTGTGCGGTGGCACCAATGGTTGTGAAGCTGTACGGTCGCTTCTCTGCCAGCAGGGATGGCAGATTTGATCTGACCCTCGCAACTGAAATGAACAAACAATAGTTCAGCATTTCTTAAAAGGATGAATATTCACAGATATTTTGGTAAATGGATGCAAGCCCACTCTTTTCAAGCCTTAGGTGATCGGTGATATTTTGATTAAAAAATACAGGTTACGCTTTATTGCACAAAAGAAATAAAACAATACATGAAACCTTAAATAACAGATATGCATCTATTGTGGATGATTTATACAGTGTCCTGTAGCTGTGTCATAGATAGATAAAGATAAAAATGTGCACCACCTGTAAAAATCCTCACAGCTTATTCGACATAGTCACAAGAAAGACAGAAGTCAATGTGTGGAGTCAACTAGGTAATGTGTTTCCTCTCAGTGTTATACATTGCCGTTAGCAAGTGGTATTACTACTTAACTATTTGAACAAATGTACAATATTGTACATGACTTGAAAATAAGTTATAGGTAATGCTACTGGAAAGGACCGCCAGGCAAAAGAAGAAGAGTTAGACCTTGCACTCGCTGGGCAGACGACATAGAACAGACAACCAAAACAAAAAAACTGGAAAAACTTTGCGCAAGATAGAGATGGCTGGAAGAGACTGGAGGAGGCCTATACCCTTACAGGGTCCTAAATACCTTAGATTTAAGACTTTTGTTTTAAAATTATTATTTCTAGTTATTTTGCTGAAGGTTTCTTAGGAAAACAAAGGCGTTTTTATTTTATTTGATGCTACCACTGGGAATCGAACCAGGATCCTAATGCTTCTACCACCAGGGCTATCAATGCTGTTGATTCATCATCATCATCATCATTCAGCCACAAGAAGTCCACTGGTGGACATAGGCCTCCTCCATGGATTTCCAAAAAGACCGTTTCGAAGCGGCTTGCATCCAGCGTCTCCCTGCCACGCTGTTGATTAATAAAATACAATAGCTACTACTTACATAAAAGTAATCATCATCATCATCAACCCATTATGTCCCCACCGAGGGGCACGGGTCTCTTCCCTGAGGAAGGTACAGGCCATACTCCACCACGGGGGCCAAGTCCGGATTGGTGGAGGGCATAAAAGTAATAATAACTACTAATACTTACTTGTCGAGGCATAATCTGTTCTATTATGATATTTCTGATACGGGACTCCCTTTCTGTGCTTGTATGTAGCATGTGCGATCTCATTCGCAACAATGAGGATCCACAGCTCACACAAAGATTTCTCCGATGACCAGTGCTGGTGGATGCCTCATCAACCACCTGTTCTCTTGACTGGTGTAGCGCCGAAGTCCAACAAGAGTGGCACACAACACTACTTTCTCCAATCTATAAACAAAAACAACATGTGCATATTAAAGGAATGTATTCACGCAATGGCATTTATAAACAAATTGGTCATTTTAAGAGACTTACGATTTGAGGAGCAACCCATTGTCGTATAACTGTGAGCACCTCCGTAAGATGAAGGTTATGTATCCTTCTCTGAGTGAGATCATTCCCACAGTTAACACATCTTGTTTCCACAGTATCGGAAACGCGCTGATGTGAAGCCGCTTCTTCCGTGTCAGAGAGCAGGTTATCATGTAAAGCTGACTCAATTTCCAAGTTAAAGCCGAGGTCAACGTTAAGAGCAGGTTCGGGATCCGTAGAAGTGCCAGGGTCGTCGTGAAGTTCAGGTACAGAGTCCGTAGTTGAGCCAGGGTCATCAATCATCATCAAATCCGGGGAATCGGGGTCCATTATAATAAGCCAAAGTCGAAAACAAATGCATTTACGAATTGTCGAAACGGCAAACAAAACACAGAATGAAATGAACGAGAGCGCGCGGTGAGTGACAGAGTTTATTTTTTATTTTTGTCTGGTATGGCCATGAATAAGTAGTTTTCTCACAGATCTAAATATTTTTTTGTCCATTTGAACAACGATTAAATGCGACGAATGACGCATGTGTGGTTTTAATGCATTTGAATTGATGTACTTTAATTAGGTAAAAGAAAAATAAGTACAAAAAGTGCTGCTTTAGAAACCACCAAGTTATTTTTGTGTTGATTTATTCTGTGGTGATTTATTAAGTTTTCTTTACATGGCAATACCGAAATTAAAATGTCAACCGGTCAGCCGATTATAGACTGTGTTTCACTTAAATTCCTTTTTAGTTTTAACTGTCGATTGACACAACGAGATAATCGAAAATATTCGTTGGGGAATTATTCATAAACAGTGGTTATCCCGTATTACCGCGTACGTTCTGTCCACGTATAGCCGAAAATGGACAATGTCCTTTGAACGACGTGCCACGCGATGCGTTGAAATAACGGACGGCAACGCAACGCACAAAGAGAGGGGGGAGACGAGGCGGAAAAGGAAGCTGCGATGAAACAAAGCAGCAGCGGTAGCGCAATATTTTTGTTGGTTATATGAAGAAATCGCCTCGTTGAAATCGCCACGGCGTTGAAATCATTGCGCTGCGACGACGCAGCGCAGCCGCAACGCCCGTGTGGCATCGCCCTAACTAATGCTCTTACATAAAATGCGTAGTAGATTACACTGATGCTACACAAGTGAATATATTCATATGTTAACTATATACTATATCGATTTAATATAGTTCACGAGTAAACAATAGTGGTTTCTTTCAAAAATCAAAATAATTTATTTTAACGTAAAACATCTACATTATATTTGCTGAATGTCATTGTACTATGTTAGCCGCTGCCTTTGGGCCGGTATTCGTAGTGGAGAAAAAGGCAGCAGGAAAAAAAACTCCTCTCTAACCATCTTTTCTAAAATAATTTTAAACTTTATACATCAGAGTATATAATAAGATTCCAAGATTTCCATAAATTTCAAAAAACATTAGCTAATTTTCCTACAAAAGTATATTAGAACATCGGAGTTTACAATTTTTTTGTAAATATATTCCTTTTCCTAATAATAATATTTATATAAATGATTCGATTTCGACGAATGACCAATGATTTTTAGTATTAACATCCTGACATCGCCCTTACACAGTTTCTGCTTTGTATTATATTTTATGAGGTTTTTACAGTTTTCTAATTGCAAATACATACTCGTAATATAAAAAGATTTAGAGCAAAAGTTAAGTCAATTTACTTGCGTCAAGAATTACGCATTGTAGACAGTTATTCGTACAGCGTCAGACTAAGAGGGAAATATCATTGAAAAGAATTAAAGGCAGAATTACCGCCTATCTATCGCATTTTTCGGCGTCTGTGCCATCGAAATAATTTTTACTTTTATTGTGGCCCTAAATAAGTCCAATCTCAATTCAGCCACGGTCCCTCGACCTTGAGGCGGTGACATTGGCCGAAATCTTTCAAAACATGATAATGTTGGCATCGTTTTCAAAGGAAAGGGTCGTATGTCTCTAACGCTCTATTTTTCTTCTCGAAAGTTTCACCGGGTTGCAACGTTTATTGCTGGGAACCAAAAGACAAGATATTATGTTACGTGTTTTCCTTATTGATCTTCCTGACAGTGGCTCACCTTTCTTTTGTGGGTGCAAACATTTATGGATTGGTTTCAGGATCAAAGACCGTCGTCGCTTAGCGAAAGTTCCATTCTACTAAAAGTTTTGCTTTTAAACATGCTTACAAAGAGATATACAGGGTGCAATCCACATGTCTACTTATTATTAAATCTTTATTTTGTGGACTTAATGCTAATGGCATTTTCTACCAGTCAGCTCGCAGGAGCTACAGGGTAGGCAAAAATTGAGGTAGGCGTGCAAAAAAAGATAGATAAAATATTTAAAAGTAGGTACCTAAATTCGTTATAAGTTGGGGCCATATACAAAACAATAATTGTTCGAAATAGATTTATAATAAAATAAATATGGAAGAAATATACCTTAGATGCAATCATGTCGAAAGTTACACGGCTAAGGGGCCCTTGAGGTTTCTTCTTTACGTAAAGGTGGGTCTACGCTAGATAAACCGAGCACGAGCGAAGCACGAGCGGAGCCGTTCTCGGCTTCCTCGTTCGCAGCGTCAAGTGTAGACGTACAACAAACCTACAACGATCATTTTCCTCAAGCGCACTGCGAGCGCGAAGCAAATCCTTTTGTGTTCGTCAAAAAACCGACAGCTGGCGGAGCGCAGCCGAGCACGAACGAAACACCTAAAGCGCGCTAATTCGAGGCTTTAAATCGGTCCACCCTAGATGAATTGTGTTCGGTTCGTGCTCGGCTCGTGCTCCGCTCGTGCTCGGCTCGCCTAAGGTAGATACACCTTTGTCCGTAATAGCTTTCACCACAGAAGAGCACACACGCACACACACACTAATCAGTACATTACATCTACCCGGCTGGGCAGAAAAAAAACCAGGTCTTGGATATTTATGTTTATGACGTCGCTGTTTCTGGTTTCCACGACACAGGGTACCTATCCTAATGTGGAGCCAGAAGCAATGTATGTGCCTGTATGTAAAATGTTTATGTTTGTTTTTTATAAACTTAATGCCTACGACAAACACTAACAGAATTTCACGATATTTCCTAAAATATACTAAATCGTATCACAACTAGACCGAACAGAGCGGCGCACGCTAAAACAAAAAGAATATAACGTCGGTGTCAACTAACGCACGCAAATTAAAAAAAAAAATATCCTACCTGCCAATTCATAAGAGATGTATGGTACAATAATATAATACAATACGCACTAATACTTATTATTACTAATAGTAAACTCTACTTTGCATCAACATCTGTCTATATATATAAACAATTATAAATATATCCCATGAAAGAAGCTCACTGTCTTCACCGTCTCTCCCTCCTTCAGCTGCCTGGTCCTGTTGCCGCATTTTTGATGTCCTCGAATTACCATTGACCTACCTATGAAGTTGTCACTAAAGGAAAAGTATGTTACACTTTAGTAACAATCTCAGAACGTGACAATAAAGTATAACTCAAAATAGTTTAAAAAATCTGTTCCAGCTACGTCAAAGTCAGAATAAATAGTAGACTAGAGTCTGACAAGCGAGTCCTGGGACGCAATTTATTTCGAATTCTTCATATGACCACACTCTGACTGTCAAACTTAGGTATTTCAGCTGCAAGTAGTACAGCCCAAACAGTTTGATAATCGTTCTAGATTTAGACAAGAAAAAAACTTTTGTTTCTATTCAATATAATTTTACCCGTATGTACTCGTATGTACATACTAAACCATAGGTAAAATTATGTTTTAAATAATGTTTTAAAGCAAACATAAATTATTTCTTGTTGTAAGGTCAAATCAGATCAAAGACTTAGGTAGTCAAAGAACTCAAAGATGTTAAGTAAAAAGATATGAATCAGATTTTGATTATAGTTCAGCATTAATGAATGTTTATAAGTTTATGTGGTGCATCTTTATTATCCCTGTTTTTGGTGGAGTGGAAATGTTGTTTTTGATGTAATTAATGTTTTCGTTTTGCTTATATTTATTTATGTTTGGACAAAATTCATTGGAGACTCCAAACTAATTAAACAAATAATCAAGTTAAGCAAAAGTATCAAGATGGTTTATATTCAGACTATATGCAGGGTTATCAACTAAAAGATTTTTAAATTGGCCCGCCAAAGGCTTGAGCCACGACTCACTTGTCGCACTCTAGCATACTATTTTGCCAGTTCCAAGTACTCTACCAATTTAAGTAGAGTAATTGCTTACACGTAAATTTTCATTTTGTCGGTAGAGTTGTCACTGTGTAAAAAGCACTAGAACAATGAACGTCACTAATCGAGAAATTGTAAGAAACATGTTTGAACTAGTTACTCTACTAACCACTTACATGGGTCGAGTATTCAGTAGAGTAGAATGGACGCTGGAGTGGGGAAGGAAAGTGGCAGAGTGGGCGAGCTAGCCCACTTTGCTAGTTACTCTACTCTACCAAATTTCAGTACCCTACTCTACCAATGCTGTTTACATTGGTATAGTTAGTAGGTTAGTTAGTACTCTACCACTCTAATCTACCGTTTACTCTGCCTGTGTAACTCTACTCTACTCTACTCTACTCTAGCCTTAAATGCTATCCTACTCTACTTAAATTGGTAGATTACTTGGAACTGGCAAAATAGTATGCTAGTTGACTCTACTATTTACTCTACCCGTATACAGCAGCCTTAATGGCTGTGGTTGACGGTTGGTTCACGAACTCTGAAGTTTTCCCATGCTAAAAATTATCGAATTCAAAGAGCTTGAATTCACGAGTGCAATATTCCATTTCCAAACGAATACGAGGATTTTGCTACACTCTGTACATTTTGTATGAAAAATGTATTATCCGTTTTTCCAACCAGTGTAGTGAAAAACAATCTACCTATCTGTTGACGAGAGCTCTCACTAGAATCTCCGTAAAATATTTAGAGGATTCGATATTAAAGCTTATGCCCTGTAGAACGAAAAAAGTCACTTTTATTTTCGCTGACTTCTTTAATTTAATGGCCATAACAAGAGCTTCAATTCACTTGACGACAATTTCCCAACTGCAACATTTATTGCCTGCACCAGTGAGCAGGACTCGAGGTGTAATTGAGAACAGAGTCGGGATTAATTGAAGCACAAATGTATCACGAGTGCGGGTGGTTCCCTCTCGGTGGCGCATAGTCAACGCTTGCGCGTTGAAGGCCTTTGGAACGCAGTGGTGCTAGTACCGACGGTTTGACCGCCCGCCGCCACGTCCTGGCTGTATACAGAACAATCGAACGTTGCCGCGAAATTCGAACACTCGAAAAAAAAAAGAAAAACTTTTTAATGACAGTATCCAAGCATTGTCACAAAAAAGTTTGGCTGCCATGTGCATTAGTGAAAGATAAAAAGAGTTTTTGACCAGTTGAAGTGTCATTATTTTGGATTGGAGTGTGAATTTTTTGGCCGTAGATTAGAATATTGTAATTGTTGAAAATGTGATTTGTTATGGTTTTAGTGACTGTGAAGTTTTGATCGACTTTCACAGCGAGCTGTTTACGTAGGGTATGTATAAGAACTTTTGTGATTTAAAATACACTAAACTAAACGTATTTTAGTAACTTACCGCTTTAACTTACGGCTATACCTAACGTTGTAACTTCTGTACAAAAAATTTATATGGGTGATTTTATTATTATTTCATACATTATTTAATGAGAGAAACAATCAAAAGGCATTTATAAATTACAAATTAACTATGAACTTTTTTGAACTAAAACTTTCATAAGCACTAAACATTGTACATTTTTAAAGACACTTGTACGTTGATCCGGACTAAAAATTTATACTAACTATGAACTGTTTTTTTTTAATTTCCTTTTAATTTTTTATGTCATAATTCTCCTGAATCCAATTCCGAATCTCAAATAAAAACGTAAGACTATAGTTAATTAATTCCGTGACTCCCGAAAGATAGCGCCAATTTTGCTCGGATTCATTAACAAGGGAATCTCTTGAAGGTTTAATTTTATTCTGAACCCCACGAAAGGCAACCTTGGGAATTATTAAAGCGCTGCCTACTTTTTCAGTGTTTCTTGATTCACCTTAATTTCTCCCTTTGGAAACGAGGGACAAAAGAAAACTTTCACTAAGTCCGGGAAATGGCGATCGTTTTTAAACACACGCAAAATTTGTGTCTCCTTTTTAACTTCTAACTTCAAACGATTTGGCGGTTGAAAGTGGGACCTCAGGGGCAGAACTTTTTTCCCAGTTTTTTTTTCTTGATAATATCAAGAATATATCAACTTAGAGTCTGGCCGCTGGGAGAATACGATCCTGACACCTGTCTGTTTCATATGACTAGTGATGGGAGATAATCAACGTTATCATTCCTTACATTATTCTTAACTAGCTTTTAGTTCTTCACTCAGTCATCTCGTGTGACATTTTCGCAGGCATTTTAGAAGGGTCATCATCTTTTTTTGTGCCGAATGGCGTTGAAGTGTTGTGGCGAGCTGTGCGACCTTTTATTTGAGCCCAGATCAGCTCAATCGCTTTGTACGGCAGTGGTGCGGAGAGATTCTGAGAACGCGATGATCTTTTTCTAAAGCCTGTTCATCAACTTCGTATCGTTAAAGGGACCGTTATTATTTTCGTTATTTTTGGTACGACACTACAAAAAAATACGGTTGACATAACCTTGTGACAACGTAGTAAGGATTTTACGCACGAACATTAAATATTGATTTCTTCTTATTTAACATTTAAATCACTGTGCAGAATATAACATGGATTGTAAGTTTACACAATGATATAGTTTCAATGACAATTATTTGCTAGTAGGATAAATAGGACTTAAAAATATTTTAATCGAAAATTTAAGGCCACTTCAAGGTCACGTCGTCCGTTCGAACATGACCTGTCAGGATCGTATACTCCCAGCGGCCGGATTATATTATAATCCTAAGTTGACATATTCGTTCTGTTTAAGCTGGCTTAGAAGCGGTGTCATTTTATTCATTCCTGAGTGACAATAAAAAAGTTACATAATATTGATGGGTGCCAGACGTGCATATTGCGAACATTGTTCTATTTACAATCGCGAACTAACATCAAGGACCCGCAGTTTGTCAGTTGCCTTGAGAAAATGCTCAATGGTGAACATTATTTGGGATTAACTACTCCCTTTTCCAAATCTTTGGTAATTTTAATAATTGTAAATAAACTTTTAGAAAAAGTAGATTATACAAGATTTTCTACAAATTAAATCTAACAGAGCGGTCAACAATCTAACAGAACGGTGGTACCCCAGTTGGAATAGTTATGGATTCTGAAGCGGGAGATTCAGGTTCGATTCCCAGTGCGTGTACAAGTACCTACATGTACCGCATATACCAATGGCTTTGTTTTCTGAATTGTTTACATTTGTGGATTTGTGGTAGCATTACCATTAGCGGTTACATTTACATTAGAATCGCTCGTAGCCTGGGCTGCCTGAGTGATCTTAAACGATCACTAAGGTTAAGCAACATACGGTGCGTTCAGTCCATGGATGGGTCACCGTCTATGACTAACGCTAGTGGCATTTTTCCGAGCGATACCGTGCTTCGCAAGGCGCGTTAAGCAGTTGGTGCCGGCTGCCGTCGATAGATGGCAGTCGTTAAGCCAAGTCAGAGGCCTTAGGGCGGCTTGAAAACTTCTGACAGTAAGACCAGCCACTAGTCTTACAAGCCTCCACTAATCCGGACTTGGCCCCCGTGGTGGAGTATGGCCTATACCTTCCTCAGGGAAGAGACCCGTGCCCCTCGGTGGGGACATAATGGGTTGATGATGATTACCATTAGCGGACGGTGCAGGACACATCGTGGGGTAACCCTAACCATCAGCGCTTTAAATTGCTAATCCGTGGTAGGCACGCGTGGTGATTAAGCCCATACTCTCTCTCTCTGAGAGAAGGCGTGTGCCCTATAGCAGGACGTATATTGGGTGATTCTTGGCTCTTATTGGGTGGCACGTATTGGGTAAAAATGGCTCAAATTGCTTAATTTCTTTGGTGCATGTTTTTTCATGTTAACTCAATAAAAAGTAACATGCCTATATTGTAACATATTTGTAGGTTTTGGTGGCATCTACTACAATACATTTATAATATATGTATGTTACTTTTTATTGAGTGAATATGAAAATAAAATGCGGCAAAGAAATTATGCCGTTTCTTTGTTAGTTTCTTCTCCACGTACCTACTCTATTAATTTATTGTGAAACCAACAGCTTTGACGTTCATAAAGCAAACATTTTGTTTGAATTTTGAATAAAAATTTTGAGTTTGAATTTTGAGTTTGAGTTTGCATTTTTATGATTAGCATTCCGCTTGCGAAATATTGCGTAAAGCGCAAGTTTTTGACTCCTCTCTTCATCTGGCTCCGGCACGTAATAACTTATTTTATGAACTTAAAAAGAACAATTAAGAACCTTTGCTTTGGTGAGCCGATCGGCGCACCAAAACTTCTACCTTCTACAAATTAAAGGAAAACCATTATGGCTAAGTAGGTTTTGCAATTTATTGAATGTTAAAGTCCGTTTTTTAATTCGATGCAAAAAAAAAATGACGTGGTGCTACCGTGATAAAATATATAGGTTTACTCGGTAGATTTTTTTTCACAGTGAATAGAAGACTCGTGTGACCAAAATCCTTATGACATCAAAGACATTAAAGTTTAATTCTTCATAAGAGCAAAGTCTAAAAAAAATACCTACGTAGCACAAACAATTTTTACTTGGAAGTAAAATGGGGTAATTTTGTTTTTGCGTACTAGAAACATTCAGACATTGGATTGTATTGAGATGTCAACGTGACTGTTTCATTTTTTTGCATTAAACTAAAAAACAAACTTTAGGCGATCAATTTATAAAAGGTAAACTTCGTACAAAATCTATTGGGAATGGCTTTGAGTAGTGAGTTCTTAAAAGTAGATAAAAAAACCCCTCTTTCAACGGAACCTTACACTGCGCGTGGTCCAACACGCACTTGGCCGATTTTTATGCATATGTTTGGTCTTTTAGAATTTTTCTGCTTTGTAATGGTCCTGTCTGATATACCCTGTTATAATAGCTAAGACCATAAGTTTTGAATATGATGGGATTTGTGTGAAAAATATTTACCGGTCACCGTAACATCGCTTGAGTACATTGCTCACCTTTTACGATAAAATTATGTTATATTTCATACTTAGCCCGGCGTAAGTAAGGTGGAAGTTTTTATACCAGTTTATACCAATTATACTATGATTGTATAATTATCATTATTAACATGAGACATATTGATAAACATAATGAGAATTTAAAATACCAGCGTTATGTACATAAAAGCAACAAAGCATTCTTTCACATTGGGATAACAAAGTGCATGATTTCCTTCGAAACAATACAAGCTTAGTTAGCTACCTATTTACTTAAACTACCTATCTAAACTATCTACCGATATAACTTACCTATAATGCATTTTTTTTGTTATTTTCATATTAAATCAAACCAAATCATGTAGTTAATCAAGATAATAATAGAGCACTATTTTTATTATAACTAACAAGTAACCGAAAAGTCTTACTAGACCATCTAAAATTACAGCCATTTTACACTTGCTAATCGTGAATCTAACATCACCAACAATCTCAGGTGCAACCCTGAGCTCAAACAGTATACCTAGTCCCTGAAACCGTTACCTGCAGTACTGAAACATCAGAACTCGCGTGTCAATGGCAACATTGACAACAAAATCGACGTTTGAATTCTTCTCGGGTATGATCTCAGATCATAGAAAGAAGGGTATGACATACCCGACCTCACTCACGCCGGGTTATGTAAGGCAAAAGATTATTTATGTCCGATCATAGGGCACGCTTCCCCTCAAAGAAATAATAATAATAATAATAAATAACAATAAACTCACGCCCGTTATCCCCGAAGGGGTAGGCAGAGGCACCAGTCTCTAGAACTGGACCCACGTTTTGCCGAGTTTATTAGGTCCCAAACGTGACAAGTGGCAAGCCTGTCGCCGTTATCCAGGCACAATTTATCAGCGAATGGTGTTGCTGTACAAACAAATGTACGTAACTAAAAGTCATTGGTACATGCGTGGTTCGAACCCAGACCCTCATGATCGAGAAGCAAGGGTCAACCCCACTACGCCACCACCGCTGCAATAATAATAATATACGCTTATTCAACCCGCGTGCCCACCGCCACCACAGAAAAATAATTACTGTCGAATTTAGACACACTTTTATTATTATTTTCCGAAACCGTTTTAGAAATGACCCTGTGTGCAAAGAATAGCACAGAAGAATATGTTTAGTTTATAACTATAAAGTTGGCTGGAGTTTTTTACACTAAACTAGATGAGATGATAGAGCATCTAGGATTTGTTTCAGACTGTTTGGAAGACTGTTTATTTATTGTTCGTTTTCTTCATGAGTTCATGACTTTTTTTTATAACATTTATAACATTTACATACAGGCACATACTTTGGTGGAGAAAAATCGTAACGTCATTATGTGATGAGGGCTTTTCAGAGCGTCATTAAAAAAAATAGTACCGCAAATTACCGATAGATGGTGCTGACGACATGACATCACTGTACCTTATCTGTGGTTCCTGTCCTATGTTTTTACAAAAATGCACAATGCATGGGCTAGTCATGAGCAAAGACACAATTCACGTACGGATGTAATAAACAAAGTAAAAATACTTCGATTACTTTCAAGTTTCAACAGTTTCGAAACAAAGTCTAGTTTATATCACAGACTACAAAGAGATGTTTAGACTATCACAGATTAATAACGATTAAAACCACAGACCTAAAAACATGATGACATTTTGGTCTTGTTGCAGCGCCATCTAGTTTTTTTTAATGCACTCAACTGACAGCTGTCATTGAAAAGCCCTCATTGGGCTGCTAGTTTTAAATATTGATAGAGAGGGTTGTGCAAACATTGTGTGAACTGTGTGTACTAGTCCTATAATTTGAGTGCTACGATTATTATCCAATGCAAAACCGAACATTAGGATGAAAATTATCCATATCATATCACTTTCCAAACAAGTTGAATGCAATAAAACCTCCGTTGACTGGTTGCTTCGTCTCAGTAATGTAAGTATGAATAACAAATAGATACAGCCTGGCTATAAAGTCTAGAAAACGGAAGTGAAGTGTAACTAAATATTGTACGAACTTGTCACGCTATCTTCTATTCTAATATAAGCACAATTATTGTAACTGAGACCAAGGTTAATTTTCCATGCTGAGACTATGTCTTTTAGTACTAAAAGTTGTAGTAGCAAAATCACACTCTTTATTTTCTAGACTTTATGGATAGCCTATAATATTGGTTGATAACATGTAAAATAAAATAAAAATAAATGAACTCGCGCCCGTTATCCCCGAGGGGGAAGGCAGAGGCACCAATCAAAGAACATAATAACATGTTCTTTATAAATAAAAATAAAATAATAATAATAACTTGTCCTAAACCCAAACACTGCTATCATAACCAGGCAAATGCATTACAAATACGTATAGTATAACCAGAATGAGGCCACAAATCAAGTGAGGCATTGAAACTTGTCCAAATGAAACATGTCCAAAAACAACAACTCAACAACCAAAACATATTGTATTACCGGCAACAATGCAATGATGTTTCACTCAGGCCATTCCAGCATTTGTACTCGTACATAACTTTGTACGTCTAGTCCCACTCAAAACCTCACGTTCAAACTAGCTCGAATCTTGGCAAGCTACTGACTGAGTGGCCCGCAGCCAATTTGGGATCACTTCCAAGTAATGTTGGCCGAGAAATTTCCCAAACGAGATTTTCCGCTAAGCTGAGGAAAAATCTTAAACATATTATCAAGGAATTATCAAAACCATAATACAATAATTTATTTTTTCAAAATATTTAATTTCATATTTTTTTCAGAAACAAGCAGTCTCAATAATAAATTAATTATTTTCTGTTATGTATGTGATGTCGCTGTTTCCGGTTCCCATGACACAGGCTAGCGTAGTTTGGGGCCAGAAGCAATGTATGCAAATTTATGTTTATGTTTTCCCGGTGTCCGGACTTACTTGCATCATCCCAACAATACTTTTGTTTTCATACAATGTCAAAACTAATTGTCCAATCATGTTGTTGAATATTTTCGCCAGTTTATATCTGCCCTCTGAATAAATATAGGGGGAAGCTACGGCACTGGAATAGATAAGTGAACACAATAGAATTCCTTATTTTATTATGATTGTAAGTATCTTTGTGACCCAGAAATTACCTAAAACATAGGGACAGGAAAAAGGTACAAGAAAATATATGAACAAATTTATCTGGGTCTACGTTTTCAAATTACTCAATCTAATTTTAGTCAATTTAGCCAAAAGTAATAATCAATAATTTCCACACAACATCACTTAACCCGGTCCCTAACTAGGATACTCTGTGCTATGGTAACCAGGCAAGGACATTACAAACATGGAAAAACACTCAGATTGAAGCCATTTGTACAAATGTACGGTTGCCCTCAGTGGCAATTGAACCCACGACCTATGCCTTGGTAGATAAGCGCCCTAACGCCCAGACCAACGAGGCAGTCGACTTACAATAATCTTCTATATAAATAAAATTCAAAGTCCTGACTGACTGATTCATTCACTCATTAACGCCCAGCCCAAGCCGTTGGACCTATATTCTATTTACTGAAGCGAACGACTAAAGGTAAACAAAGACACAGCATCTCTCAAACTTACATCTCACTCAAAATAGCTCATGCACGCAGCTTTGCTTGCATCGTTGTACTATTATGTATTCTGTGGCATCGTATACATCGGTTTGGCAGAATCAGCGTTAGGTCCGGCTCGCTCGCCCATATTTTCCGTTTCGTAATAACAAACACAAAAGTATAAAACAACTGGACGATGGACCAAAAAACTTTACCAATACCTTATTTACAATGATGAACAGACTAAAGATAAGTTACCTATTTTATTTTCTTTAGTCGCACTCCCATCAACAACAACGTCAATCTTACTTTTTTTTGTCTTTAATTAAAAAAGAGGTTCGTAGTCAGCTCTCCATACTTCTTCCTACACTTCGCGTATCCCATTGGTAGCATAAAATAGTCGATCATAATCGGCCTTTAAACAAAAGTCCGTCATCTTTCCTAGTTGCGAACATATTTGGCAGCAGTAGGATCGCTTTTATTTAAGGACCACTGAAATTTTAGGTATTTTTTGGGGCATAGATCTCTTAAGCAAATGGTATTTTCATGACAAAATAAAATATTAGTTAAATAAACTGCAAGTGGGGGATAAATCAGGTAATAACAGTGTTATTGTGTTAATTGCTTAATGGTATTTATTAGGCATATCGTTTTGTATAACTTTGCTAAATATTATGCAGTGTTATAAATGTGGCATATTGAAAAACCAAATTTTTGACATGTTGACACTTAGTCGTTCGCTTCAATAAATAGACTGTAGGAAGCTGAAATTTTGCACAGAGGGTCTATATACAATGTAGGCAAGGAATAAGACGGGATTTTTTTAAATTCAACCCCGAAGGGGGCGAAAAGGGTTGCCAAAATTTGTATGGGAGGTATAAAAAACGTAGTCTAATTTTGTTGAAACTTAAAATAAATACTCTTCAACACAATTGATTAAACATGTGTTTCGCCATTTTTTCTAAATTTAACCCTTAAGGGAGTGAACGGGGTTGCAAAATTTTGAACTAAAGTCCACGCAGATGGAGTCGCGGGCAAAAGCTAGTAAGTAATAACAGTGATTTGACTTCACATAATTACGTTATCGACCACAACCAAGAATTCTCCAAGCGAAGTCAGATCCGATCACAAATCTACGCTCACTCATAAACCTACATTCAGACATGACATCGACAGACGGTGTTATACGACAAGCCACTATACGTACATACATCGGCCAGACTGAGCTTATATAACGACATTACAGCACCTAGCCGCTTAGATGGATGCTGGCACGTTTTACGATGCCACGAGACGAGAGTGAATGTCAACATGATTGAGGATAAAACGGTTTTTTTTATAGTAAGGCACCTCCTTTGAACAGAAAAAAAAACTTTATTGACACGTTCCATATTCGAATAATAATTTATTTTCCAACAGAAGGTAAGAAGACTCAACCTTTATGAATCGAAACCTCTTTGGATGGAATAAAAGAAACATTCCAAACTCAAATTATTTCTTGGACCAAGGTAGGCTATTAGATGAGCAAGTAATAAGTTCAATGGAGCGCGATAATAGCACCCCAAAAGAAAAGAGTCGCTCTCGAAGAAATTATGAGGGTTTCTTGTTGGACCCATAACAAAATATGCTCTCATTGTGGACGGCGAAACAAAACAAAAAAGTAGGTACCAACGCTATCACTCTCGCTTATTATTTGCACAACCCATTTACTTGATAGAAAATTCTCGGGTGCTGAGATAATATGGCGCAGATATGTGTGGGAGCATAATTTATAAAATCCAATCCATCAAGGCAGCAGTCCAACCGTGGTCCCTAGACAAAACTCCCATCCTAGAGATACTTAGATATATTATCATCTAGACCTTTTCTATCAACAAAATAGATTTTGCGGCCCTACAAAACTGTGTTGCTGAAAAAGGTTGATTTGGTGCGAACAAAGCCTTTAGTGTGAGCGCTAATTGAATTGTCTTTTATTCGCTGCACGGTATTCATTTAAGCGGCCCTATGCACGATTTAGGGTTACGATATCACGAGCATTTCTGACGATAAATTCTAAGTAATATTCAAGCGTTCCATTTGATCTACATATCAAAGGAGTTATTAACTTCTCTGAACGTGGCAAGAAGGAGCGATGTGCTTTATGCGTGAGTCAAATACTTTTGTGTAGCTAAAAACATAGTGAAACATAAACTAAAGGCTGTTTTCTAAAGGGGTAGGCAGAGACCATAATCCTTTATCTTTTTCCAACAATGGTTGTCTGGAAGAAATTACTTTTAGTAATAAGGCCGCCAATTTTACTGTACTATGCTATTGTCAAATTTCATGTGTAATTCCTGGTGTACATACAATAAAGAATATTAGAATCGTTAAGGTAACTTAACTACCTACTAAGAAAGAGGTCGTGGGTTCGATTCCCACTGGGGGCTGCATTTATACAAATGGCCTCAGTCTGGGTGTTTTTAATGTTTGTAATGTCCTTGCCTGGTCACCATAGCACACAGTATCCTAGTTTGGGACCAGGTCCAGTTGTGTTGTATGAGAGTTATCGTGAGAAGCAATGTATGTGCCTGTATGTGAATATTTATGTTTTATTATTATAAGAGGATATTATGTGATTGAGGAAGAATAGTAGATAGATAGATTGTTATTATCAAACTAACACAAAAATAATCTTATTTGTAATGTACCCACTTTTTACTCAGTTTAAAGAATTACTAGCAAATTGCCATGGCACGTGACTATATATAATATCTACTAACAATGTTAGAAATGTTAGAATGAAACAATGGTTAATATGTCATATTAACCATTGTTTCTCAAGTAAGTGAATCTATGTATTTTTATTGAAAAATAAATTACTTAAATCACATATATCTTCTTCTTCTAATATATAAAATTCTCATGTCTCTATGTTAGTGCGCATACTCCTCCGAAACGGGTTTCGGATTTTCATGAAACTTTACCTGCCTAGGTAGGCAGGTAAAGTTTCAAGGTAGGCCTATTCTCAGACCTACCAGGTGGTAGGTCTGAGAATAGGTTGTCTATTTTTCATACCCGTATCTGGCAATACAATGTATGCTGGGTCAGCTAGTAGATATATAAATATATCGTTTATCATTTCTAGCGCACAGTTACTCTAATAAATAATTTTGTAAGTTAAAACAATGCATATCGTCAATGAAAATGTTGCCAGCAGGTACAAGTACGTGACTTTCTTGGTCACATACCAGTATGCGAAGAATTCGACGGCATAACGTCGGCTTAATTAATTAAAAACTTTCTACAATCCAACCGAACGACTACATCCATCAACCTCTACGAGGCAGAAGGCCTACCACAAAAAAGGCAAGAAATAACGATATATAATTTACGGATAGGATGTGGGACACGTTTTTGTTTTGGATGAAATTGATGCCGGGTGCCACAAACTAACCTAAGCAGAAGCCATTTAATGTTCTTTTTCAATACATCGCTATTTCAGGAAAACACAAGTATAATAATGCACAGACCTTGACACTTTTGCATCCAGTCTTTTCTTGCCAATGGGAAACTTGCATTATTTAGGTTGATGTGGCAATGCTTTTATAATACCATAGAAGACACATGAAAACTGAGAAAATAAAAAAAAAGTATTAAAATAGACTTTTTTCGGGTTTTTGCAAAATGAAATTATGGTAACGAGAAAAACGTATTAGATTACGTAACAGTCTTCTTATTGAATTCTTAATTTTTTTTCATTATATTTTTTTTCATAAAATTGTTATTTTACGAGATAACTCAAATATTTATAAACACTTACATTATAAGGCGTTACGAGCAAGTTGTGATGTCATAGTTGTAGCCTGATTTATTTGGCGCGTTTTCGTACGTGACTAGTTGAAAAAAGAAATTAATCACGTTTATTGATCTTTTTTTAACATGGCCTTTCCGATTACATTAAACATGTTTATTAGTGCATGTTTTGCATTGCCATCGGCTTTTAAACTACTAGATAACCAGGATATCATGTATGCTGTGTCTTAATTCAGATTTGTCTCTCTGTACGCCAATTTCCATGTATATAGAAAAAATAAAATTTAAAAAAAACCATACCTCTGTAGTTGTAACATGTAAATAAAAAAGTTACGAATATAATAATTTCTAGTTAGATTCCTTATTTTGTAGTTTCATGTGTTTACCTACCCTGCTAGGAAACAGGCGTGAGTCTATGCTGTATTCACCTTATATGAACCTTTGTAAATATTTTGTGTTTTTTTTTGTTTTTTCTAGTGTGCAATAAAGAATATTCTATTCTATTCTATTCTATTCTATTCTATTCTATTCTATTCTATTCTATTCTATTCTATTCTATTCTATTCTATTCTATTCTATTCTATTCTATTCTATTCTATTCTATTCTATTCTATTCTATTCTATTCTATTCTATTCTATTCTATTCTATTCTATTCTATTCTATTCTATTCTATTCTATTCTATTCTATTCTATTCTATTCTATTCTATTCTATTCTATTCTATTCTATTCTATTCTATTCTATTCTATTCTATTCTATTCTATTCTATTCTATTCTATTCTATTCTATTCTATTCTATTCTATTCTATTCTATTCTATTCTATTCTATTCACCTAAATATGGATTATTGAAAACACGGTCAGACTCTCTGGCTCGTCGGGTCACGTAAGAGCAGCTTTAACTATCTGTAGGTTCTAATCTGGCGAAGGAGCCAGCAAAGATGTATCGGACCACTGGAAATCGAATGTCCAGCCGTGGTGTAATTGATAAATTGGATCGCTTAAAGGTCTCCCAATAGGGAATCGAACGAGCTCAGACAGGGCAATAATGCCATTAATTCTGACGGGATTTTGTTTTGCTTTGATCCCGGGTGTGTTTAAGGCGCTTTGAGCCCGGTAATTGTGTTTACAGGTAAAGGTAATTAGTGTAAAGGAACCTGATCGTCATTTAAGGGAATCAAATTAACATATTTCTGTACCTTTTATGGGATGGATTGAACGGGGATGATTTCCGATTATTGCTGTTTTTTTTTGCAGCGTTAATGCGATATTTTCGCTCGTTGAATGCAAAAGGGACATATTCTAAAAAAGACCTTTTTTACAGGAAGGCCAAAACATTATTTTGAAATTGGTTTTCAATCTTTATCACCATTATTGATGACTCAAATGGCGAAAATAATATATCATTCGATTCTTATTTTCATGCACTATCTTTTAGTTAATTGTGTTTTCGTATGTTGTTTGCCTAAGTATGCAAAAAAAACCAAACGTCCCTTTTGTATTCAAAATATCGACCTAAATACTTAGAATTATCTCAAAAAAATAATAATGAATAATTAAATTGAAGCATTTTTATTAAGTCTTCTTCGCATAAAAGCACTTAATTATAATAAAAGTAAGACATGAACACGAATTAGGTCATTTCAACCATAACAAAACAAAAATATAGGGCTTTCTCCTCTTGCTGAACGTAGGAATCGCTAAAATCATAACACTTTGCTCATTATAGTAGTACTATTTATGAGAGACTACTTTAATTCAGTACTCCCTTAATTAAATAATAAACATACATACTTATATAAGCTCTCGCCTATATCCCAGAGGGGTAGGCAGAGACCAGGGACTGCCACCTGCCACGATCCTAACAAATCACTCATTTCATCGACATTCATTAGTCGTTGCATGCACGCTCGTCTGTTTCGGATTTTAAATGACAAATAGGATGCAGGTAAAGTAATATTCTACAATTTTCATAAAAATTAGCATACTATTTAGGAACGACAGAAATCAAAAATTATTTCATCATAAAATCAGAATTTATTTATAAATTCTGTTTGTTGAATGTCAGTGTCAGTTGATGGTAGTTGATGTAATATAACGTTAATATTAGCTACTACCTTGAGGCTGAATGTACTTAGTAGAGAAAAGGCAGGGAAAAAACTCCACTCTGACCATCTTTCCTAGTGTACATACAATAAAGAATATCTTATCTCAAATCACCTTAAATCTAATACAAATTTGGTATGAATGTCCATCTACCTAAGAAGCTCAAGACTCATGAGTGCAATCAGTACTTGCAATGTCGAACATTATTTAACTGGTCACTATCAATACTGCCATGAACTTTCAATGTACATACAGTTATGTATAATGTTAGCCGCTGCCTTGGGGCCGTCTGTAGTGGAGAAAAAGGCAGCGAAAAAAAAAAACTCCACTCTGACCATCTTTTCTCAAATCAACTTAAAGCTAATACAAATAAAACTTACAAAACAATATCTTGGCTGTGTTGAACACTAGACACATTTATCCTCTGATTAAATTTAATATTAAACTACTATTTAAAGCCATACGTCCTTGTCTTCTAAATAATCGTTGATTTTATAATAAGCTTTTTTGCAAAGAGTGTGCTTAACACAATTCTTAAATCTTGGGGTATCTTGTTGTAGAACCTTATACAGTGCCCCATAAAGGAAGTATTAACTTTTGCAAGTCTAAATCGTGGAAATGACAATTTATGTTTATTCCTAGTATTAACGTTATGATGGCTACCAAGTGTTTCGAAGTCTTTAATATTTTTCCTAACGTACATAATATTTTCATAAATGTATTGGCTTGCAACTGTTAGGATGTTGATTTCTTTGAAAAAATTTCTTAGTGTGTCCCTACTACCTAGCTTGTAAATAAATCGGATCGCTCTCTTCTGCAATATGAAGATCGTCTCAATGTCTGCTGCTCGGCCCCATAGTAGTATACCATAGGACATAATACTATGGAAGTAACTAAATTAAACAAGCCTAGCAGTTGCAACGTCAGTAAGTTCTCGAATTCTTTTCACGGCATATGCTGCGGAGCTAAGTCTATGTGCTAATTTTACAATATGTGGGCCCATTGTAGTTTGGCATCGATTGTGATGCTCAGAAATACAGTATCTTCAACAAATTCTAGTTTTTCATTTCCAATCACAATGTTATTTTCAACTAATTTTACATTAGGTAGGGTAAACTTCATACATTTTGTCTTTTTTGAATTTAACAACAAATTATTTGCTGTAAACCAATCTAGAACGTGCGAGAGAGCATTATTTGCTTCGTCAAGATTATTTTTCTGTCTCCTTATTTTAAAAATAAGTGACGTGTCATCAGCAAATAGCACTATCTCACACATTTTTTGTACCATAAACGGTAAATCATTTACATAGACCAGGAAAAGGAACGGCCCTAAGATAGATCCATGGGGGACTCCCATTTTTACAAGTGAACCTGACGATTTAATACGGTTTATGTCTGCTTTTTGAACCCTTCCTTCTAAATATGATTTTAGAAGATCTAAACTTATTTTTTTTATTCCATAGTGTTTTAATTTTGAGAGCAGTGTTTTGTGGTCTACACAATCAAATGCCATTTGTCAAAGACAAATCACAAAATACTCCTATAGCATCATTATGATCCTCCCATGCACTGAAAATATGTTTAACTAACATGACTCCAGCGTCTGTTGTATTCCGCCCTTTAGTGAAACCGAACTGCTGACTATAGAGGAGTTGGTAATTATTGAAATGAATAAGCAATTGATCTAAGATAATTCTTTCAAATATTTTACTTAATACTGGTAGGACTGAAACGGGTCTAAAATCTGTTGGGTCTTGTTTATCACCGCTTTTAAATAAGGACACTAACCTACTATATTTCATGAGGTCTGGAAATACTCCTTCATCTACGCATTTATTGAAAATCTGTGCTAACGGCAAAGCTAGGATATTTATCACTGAATTAACTATTTTTACTGACAAACCCCATAAGTCCTCGGTTTTTTTAAGATTCAATAATTTAAAATTCTTAACAATGTCATGGGGCTCAATGTAATTAAATGTAAAATCGTGTTCGCACGCGGGGACATGGTCCCTTAATAATGTCGCCGCACGATGTGGTGACGAGTCTAATGGAGCTGTAGTTACGATTGGGACATTAGTGAAGAACTGTTCGAAAGCTGCAGCGATACCTTTATTTGTTGTTATTATTATTTAGTCCATTTGACTTATATAAAAGTCATTTTTGTCCTTATTCAGTTGTTGTGTAATTACCAACAGCCAATTCATTGAAATCTAAAAAATTCTCATGGGGGCAAATTAATATCTTGAAATCCTACAGATTGTGCATCTTCATCAACTACCTAGTATTGAAAGAATGAGACTGACTGATCTAATTGACTGTCAGGAATGGAGTTTGTATCGCGTCGTCTTGGTTGAATCATTGAATGTAATGTTTGGTTGAATGAGTGATGGGATGTCTTGAAGAGTCTATTATGGTTTTCCATTAATATTATCTGTAGCTTGGGCTTTAACACTTTTTGGCACCTTGTTGGTAGTTGCGACAACCATGTTCAAAATATTTTTTGCTCTGTGAGACATCCTGTAAATAAATTACAAATATAAACGATTCCTGTAAGTAGTTAAATAAATAAAAACGAAAAATCATAGCTACAAACATACACTAACATACATTATGCCAAAACTAAAAAAAAAACTAAATTAAAATTAGAACACCAAAATGCATAAGATAAAATATTACCCTTAGGTACCCACCTACCTAATGTACCTACTAACATACCTAATATACAAACTAAATTGGTTTTACTTATAAAATAGTAGATTATTTAAAAGAAAATATTTTTTTGCAGAGAATAATTTTGAGTCAACTTCATCAGTTTAATTGCAAAAGGGACGATTTCCTGTATGTGACTCAATTAAAATACAAAATTATGACGATAATCAATAATATCTCAGTACAAAACAGACACATTACTAAATGGGGCACTTTTGCATAAAATAATACCAAAACCTACCTTGTTTTTGAATTCAAAGCAAACATATTCAAAAATGTGACCCTTTTGCACTACAAATACATCCAAATTACTCACGTGCGCGCAGACATGTCGGTCGCAACTGACAATATGGCAGTTTTGCTCTGAAGTTCGCGACCAATCTCCTCCAATGCAAAACGGACAGCATAGATTGATGTCAAATAAAGCTAAATTTAAGAGTGTCTTCAATTTATCACATTTTAATATTGATGTAGGTCTCATTTTCGTCAAAAAACTTCTTTTTGACATTTTTGACTTGTGGCCCTTTTGCATTGAACGAGCGTTTTGTTGGACAGAAAATTTGCGCTGTTTCTTTTTTTTGTTCGGCGACCTTTGTGGCGCATCGAATCCCGGCTGAGGACAAAAAAAAGAAAGCCAGGTCTTGGATGTTTACATGTTTGTGAAGTCGCTGTTTCTGGTTTCCACTACACAGGGTATTGCGATAATTTGAAAACGCTCAGCGGTGCGCGTCTGCGCGCGATAGCGCGCGTCTTCGTCTGTAAGGGTCGCTCGGGTTCACGAGTCAACGGGCCGAATTATTTCGCGTCGCGACGCTTCGACTCTGCACCAGTGTGAATCGAACCTAGCAAGCAAAAGTATGACGCATCACAGCCAGAGGTCATCGATCTTATTTACACGGTTTTGCCGCTTTGACAAATTGTTTCATTTCCTCTCGAAGCTCGGAGCTAATCGGATGTAGGTTGGTTAGAAGTGACTCCGTTTACTTAGCAATGTAGGGTTGTCCAAACCGCGGTTCTTTAGGGTACAACATAACATAATATTTACATTTACATACAGGCACATACATTGCTTCAGGTCCCACACTAGGATACCTTGTGTTGTGGGAACCAGAAACAGCGACGACACAAACATGTAAGCATCCAAGACATGGGTATCCTTTTTTTTTATCTAGCCGGGATTCGAACCTGGAAACCCTCGCATAGTTGACAGATGCGCTAACCACTGCGCTACAGAGGTCGTCGGACCAACAGACGGACAATAATTACAAAAAAAAACAGTAAACGTCTGGACTTGGCCGAACTGCCGTATATTAGCGTGTTACGAATATCTAAGACATAAAAATCTCGGTTCACAGTGTTTGGTGTTCTTCTCTCTCCTTTTTTCTCCAAGTTTTTAAAATTGGAATTACGATTATTTCATGTGGCCTCTGACACACCGGCACAAGCACGAAAAATCGATGATATATTTATTTATTAAAAGCAATTCAGATTTGTTTTAGGCTGCAATTTACACAGCTTGATAGTTTTCAATAAAATTTATATGGGAGGTATAAAGAGTGTTGTCTAATCTTCTTGAAACTTAAAATAAATACTCTTCAACACAATTGATTGAACATGTTTTGCCGTTTTTCTAAATTCAACCCTTAAGAGAGTGAACGGGGTTGCAAATTTTTTAACTAAAGTCCACGAGGACGGAGCCGCAGCCGAAAGCTAGTTATACATAAAAATCAGAACTATATTAAAATGGTTGTTAAAATTTTATTTCTCAAAATTTCATCATTCTTTTTTAACTAAATCTTTCTTTACCATTTACGTTATTACCCTTTAGTCCAGATACACTTACTTCATTTTTCGTCGCAAGAGTCCGATGTTTCGCTCTGATTTGCAGAGCTTACTAGCGACACACAACAGGCGACAGCTCGGCGACTAGACGCGACGACAGGCTACGGCCATCATTTTCATATATTTTGTTCGAATCTCCACACACTTGGCGTCCATTCAGACTCGACGACAAGACGCCAGAAGCAAAATGACAACGTCGCGTCTGAAGCGGCGACTTGACGCGGCGACAAGTCGCCCTGTTTGCAATGGCTCTAATCGTGGTGAGCGGAAACGGAACTCGGAGTCTTCCGAGAAAAATCAAGTGTATCCGGAATAAAGTTAATAATCTTATCATGAGCCGGAGCTATGAGAGAACATGGATAACATAACATAACATTTACATACAGGCACATACATTGCTTCTGGCCACACACTAGGATACCCTGTGTCGTGGGAACCAAAAACAGCGCCGTCAAGCATGTAAACATCCAAGACCTGGGTTTTTTTTTGTCGCCAGCCGGGATTCGAGCCCGGGACCTCTCGCATAGTAGTCAGATGCGCTAACCGCTGCGCCACAGCAGTCGTCAATTCGGACATATTTTATATATCTACCTACACACATAGCCAAAAACCCTCTTGTCGGGCTCCGCCGCATTCGGGTACTCCATTCAGAATATTTAAGTGGCTTGATGAGGATAACCACGGACTCTAAGAAGTCGTGTTGCTTAGGGAAGCTTATGCATAGCGTAACATAACATAACATTTACATAACGGCACATAAATTATTTCTTGCCCCACACTAGGATACCCTCTGTCGTAGGAACCAGAAACGACGTCACAAACATGTAAACATTGAAGACCTGGGTTTCTTTTATTTTTGTTCCCAGCCGGGATTCGCACCCGGAGCCTCTCGCATGGTAGGTAGATGCGCTAACCACTGCGCCACAGAGGTCGTCATGCAGTAAACGAGTAAGATTTTGTTTCTTGAAACTTTATTCGCTTATTTATTTTATTGATTTTCTGTTCGTACAGAAATATTCCTACTACTACTCTGCCTTCTTTTGAAGTCTGTTAAAAATTGAATTAAATGATGGGAGACGGTCCATTTCTATTTGGACTAAGATTGCTTTAGCGCTTAATCCAAAAAGACGCAAGATTTACGCCCAAGGCATAACAAAGTTGTGCTCGACTGTGATTGTGTTAATGGCCTTTTTCTGTTCCCGTCTTATTTGGTGTTACAGGCTGTGTGTAGGAACGTTTTAACTAGATTATTGTAGAAGGAGTGTCAGCAACTTCACTTAGCCCAGACCTAAACGGCTGATTTAGCAACAAATACAATGAATAGTGCCCGGCAGATAACTTGACCAAAGACATGATGTTGCAAAGGATATGTAGAAGCAATTTTGTTCATTATTTGTAATAAATTATATAAACATAAGTTAAACTTCTGACAGAAAGACTAGCCACTAGTCTTACAAGCCTCCACCAATCCGATCTTGGCCGCCTTGATGGAGTATGGCCTATACCTTCCTCAGGGAAGAAACCCGTGCCCCTCTGTGGGGAAATAATGCATTGATGATGATAAAGTAAACCTATAATTTACTAAATTAAGCTCCAAATGATTGTAACACATATTACTTCTGGCTTTGAAGGCTGACCCCACCATTATTAAAAGGCAGGAAGAGATAGAGAAAGAGAGAGAGAGAGAGAGAGAAATAAGTGGTCGCATTTCTTGATCTGATTTCTGATTTCATGATTGCACATATGCCGGTTTCGGTTACGTTTTATTTTGCCCTTCTCCAATACATCTTCTATTTGTTCAAAGCATTTCCGGCATCCCTTCATTATCATCAACCCATTATGTCCCCGTTGAGGGGCACGGGTCTCTTCCATGAGGAAGGTAGATAGGTGGTTATGACTAGTGGCTGGTCTAACTGTCAGAAGTTTTCAAGCCGCCCTAAGGCTTCTGACTTGGCCTAACGTCAGCCATCTATCGACAATACCCGTCACCAACTCCTTAACTTGCATTATGAAGCACGGGATCGCGCAGAAAAATGCAACTAGCGTATGTCCTAGAACGGTCACCCATCCATGCACTGAACATTCCCTATGTTGCTCAACCTTCGTGATCGTTTAAGATCACTTTAGGCAGCCGGGGCTACGAGCAATTCCTTACTACCCGATATTCAATAACTCTCTCTATTCCTCATATTTAGATAATAATATCCTAGTAAAAACATGTACAAAGCTATTACGTAGTAGGAGCAATCCGTAAAACTTATTTAACAGGCAACTGTAGAAAATTCCAAACGAAATTTCATTGTTAATGAATTGGTATCCTTACTCAAAGTCTCATTGTACATTTTCTTTCAACTAATTCGCTCAAAAATCCCATTAAAAATGCTCTACATCAGACAGAAAATCAAAGTCTAATTAGGTTACGCTATAAGGGTACTTCAAGTTACACGAAGACTATTTCAAGCAGAAATTTTCCAGTTTCAGAAAATTAACACAGCCGGATTATTTAATAAGATACCTATCTATGTAAGAACTCAAGCAGTATTTAATATTTGAAAACCTTTCGAGGGAATTGGGTGATTCAAGAGCACCTAGATACTGTAGTGATAGTTATCCTGAAAATATTCAACATCATCTATCCATTATGTCCCCACCGAGGGGCACGGGTCTCTTTCCTGAATAAAATATTATCAACAGATAATAAAAATTGTGTTTGACTGCTTCGTTGGTCTAAGTAAGTAATATAAAATGAGGTGAGATGAGATGATAATTATGGGATGGGATGAGATGAGATGAGATGAGAATATTCTTTACTGTTCCAGCGTAGGTAGTACGATGACGCGAGTCACGCGTTTTGTGGCGCTAAAATGTCAGAATTTGGCAGTAAATGTACTGGAAAGACGCGACTTTTGATGCTATGGCTCGCGACTCGCGTCTTCGTACTACTTATACAGGAAAAACACAGACATAAAACATTTACAAAGATACAGTCAACACCTGCCGGAGTGGTCTGAGGTGGCCCAGGACCGAAAACTCTGGACTGAACTGGGGGAGGCCTTTGCCCAGCAGTGGCATACAATAATGGAGGCTACGTAAAAAAAAAGATACAGTCAAATTGGCGGCCTACTTGCTTAGAGAAATTTCTTCCAAACAACCGACGATGGAGAGTTAGTAGGGTGAGTGAGTGAGTAGTCCAACGAGGCAGTGGTAGTCTAGTGGTATCACGTCTGATTGCCATCCCGGAGGGCATAGGTTCGCTTTTTACTGGTCCCGCCATTTGTACACAAATGGGATCTTCAGTCACCCAGACTATTTACACGTTTAGCTGGTTGCTAAAGCACAGGTTTCCTAGTTTGGTACCAGGACAAGTAAGGACAATTATAGAGCCATAGCAAAATTAACGTACCTAGACAGTAGCTATCGAATACGCTATTTTTCTTTTCATGGCAATTTTAAACCATCGCATACTGGGCGAATTGTCGCCGCGTCAAGTCGCTGCGTCAGACGCGACGTTGTCATTTGCTTCTGGCGTCTGTAGTGGCGACTCCGCGACTCTGGCGCCAAGTGTGCGGTGATTCGAACAAAATATATGAAAATTGACGGCCGTAGCCTGTCGTCGCGTCTAGTCGCCTAGCTATCGCCTGTCGCTAGTGTGCGCCTAGGCTTTAGTGACATATTCTGTGACCTTTCGTGACCAACCAGAAAGGGGCGTGCGCGCCTATGTTCTAATAGACGAAGAGGCAAACAAACAAATTACATTACCGTGGTTCTCATACTGCCCAGATTTCAGCGTATATTACAATCGAGGCTATTTGGCAAAGCAAAGGATTATTATGTTTCCCTTCGTTTGTGAGTGGATAGCGGTCGAATTGCAGAGGCGGTGTGGACCTTCAGGCTGACCGCCCCTGATAACGACACAGTATTGTCTCTAGAATAATTCATGCGGAATAATGCAGTGATATTTTAGGAATAAGGACCTAGTTATGTATCTATAAATAAAATTCGAAGTCCTGACTGACTGATTCATTCACTCATCAACGCCCAGCCCAAGCCGTTGGACCTAAGAAGCTGAAATTTTTCACAGAGGGTCTATATACAATTTAGACAAGGAATAACACAGAATTTTTTGAAATTCAACCCCGAACGGGGCGAAAAGGGTTGCCAAAATTTGTATGGGAGGTATAAAAAATGTAGTCTAATTTCCTTGAAACTTAAAATAAATACTCTTCAACACAATTGATTTAACACGTGTTTCGCCGTTTTTTTCTAAATTTAACCCTTAAGTGAGTAAACGGGGTTGCAAAATTTTGAACTAAAGTCCACGCGGACGGAGTCGCGGGCGAAAGCTAGTTTAATAATATAAGATTTCGCCATCATCATCATCATCATCCCATTATGTCCCCACCGAGGGACCCGTCTCTTCCCTGAGGAAGGTATAAGCCAACTCCACCACGGGGACCAAGTCTGGATTGGACTTGCACTTTAAATATTTTTAAGTTCACAGTAAACTTTAGTGTCTGGGATTTTGGCACTAGGTCCGTGGTAGAATTCGCTTGCAGGTTCTTAAAATCACTATTAACGTGATTGAGAGATTTTACTGACACTGTGCTAGATATGATTTTGTTCTATTGGTAGCGCTAGTGTTACTCTACGGCGCTCCTTCAGAGAAGTGTCCTTGCAGACCGACCGGCCGAGTATAGGTATTTCCCAGCAAAGCCGGTAGTCGTTGCTCTCGCAAATAAAGAGCACTTTAGCGTCGCACTGAGCGTCCACTCTAATTGGAGCTTTCACATGAAAGCACAGTTCAATGGGACTTCATGGGTTGTTTAGTACAAAAATCTATTTCGCTCTCCTATGTTATAGTTTATACAGTTCTTAATGAGTTGATAATAAGCTTTGACAAAGTACGACGCAAAATCTATTTTTGTTATATTTGGTTTTTTTTTGTCAACATTGGAAAAAGTTCATTTTCAGATTCCTTCTTATCGTCGGTCATATTTCAATTTGTTCTATGTCAAAAAAAAAAAAAAAATTATTTCAAAAATGTGCTTCATATTTTATTTTGAGCCCGACCAAAAAAAGGTTCAATGTCATCTGCCAATAGAAAACCGGCATTTGTAACTTGCAATATGTCACATGATCAACTCAGCAGTAAATTGCGTACGGCAAATTGTTCTAAATGAAATAAAAATTTTTTTTTTTTTGACATAGAACAAATTGCAATATGAACGACGTTATTTTGAATCACGCATATTACTCAATTTTTCAAAACAGGACGAATTCCTACTGTGGGCAATTTTGATGGTTTTGCATAATCTATCCTCTTAAGTTATCAATTGTCGCGAATTCAAAGAAAGCTAACACCGTTTAAATAACTAAATTATGCATATGCGTGTTATATACATTTATGCATATATTGTAAATGATTTTTGTTGTTTTTACACTTTATGGCACAATAAAAAAATAATATTTTAAATTTTAATTTTAATAATGAATTAATAAAATTCTTAATTTTATGTATATATTTATCGTATATATTTAAAGCGGTGGTGGCCTAGTGGGGTTGACACTTGCTTCTCGATCGTGAGGGTCTGAGTTCGAACCACGCATGTACCAATGACTTTTAGTTACGTACATTTGTTTGTACAGCAACACCATTCGCTGATAAATTGTGCCCGGATAACGGCGACAGGCTTGCCACTTGTCACGTTTGGGACCTAATAAACTCGGCAAAACGTGGGTCCAGTTCTAGAGACTGGTGCCTCTGCCTACCCCTTCGGGGATAACGTGCGTGAGTTTTTTTTTTTTTATATTTATCGTCTTTTTATGTAAGTATTGCCCCTCTATTTCTAGTATTTCTGTATTTTCCACTACCCACCCAGCTACGATCCACAAACTAAAGGTTGACTGGTACAAAATTATATTTTGCATTAAGTACGCTTTTGTTTAAGCCTGGCTACCCATAGCACAGGGAATCCTAGTTTGGGAGCCAGTAACCATTTTCTGTAACCGTTTTACAATAAAGTTTTTTCATTTCATTTCATTTCATTTGTACCAGACATGTGTTTCGTGCATAATTTGGTGCAGTAATGACAATTGCGTTATGATGCCCTTGGTGCGCGAGAAATACTTGCATTTGATGGTTTGTATATTTCTTTTGTTTCCTAAATGACCGATCATCGCAATCTCTCTTGGCTCAAATAAAAAACTCAAAAAGAAACTCGTTACCTCCGTTATATTTCCCTAGGCAATAATAACAGTCACGATACGTATTGAATGGGAAACAATTGAAGGAAAACGTAACAGGAAATATTTGTATTAATAAACATTTCGATCAATGTGTTCAAATCTAGTGGCAATTCATGTACCTCCTACGTACCTACATGCTTAAATCTTTGCTTAAAAGATTTTGAAGTCTAATCTTTTAAGCAAAGACGTTTTTTTTTTAAAGAAATATTGTTAAAAAGATTGCGATCCATTGGCCATGCTATTTTTTTTAAAAAGAACGGATATCTCAAAACCATTTCGAGAACTATGCTTACCATACAATGTCTATTTATCACATTTGGAAATAAAATTTTATTTTTTAAGATTTTCAATAAAACTAAGGTCTAGGGACCTTAATTGACTTTTCTATGACGTCACCAAACACAGCATGAGAATGAATCCTTTGACTTACTTACAAAAAAAATGCAAATGACGTTTGTTTTTTTCTTCAAAGACTATCTCTTTAGTCATGCTCTGATGACGTCACAAACACCAACATTTTAGAAAAATATCGAAAATTGGTATAATTAATAAAACTCAAAAATACCGAAATTTGTTTCTTAAACTGGTCAATATTTTCAAAATAAATTACAAAACATGTATAAAAAAAAGTACCATGGCCAATTACTACATCTTCTATCAGATCAGATCAAATCACGTACCGGTCTTCCTGGCAACTAAAGGTTCTCACAGATTCGAGTTTGCGTCGAGATATTTTTGGAAAGTTAGACTTTAAACAAAACAAAACGTGTTAAGGCGCGGTTATTTTGCTATGGCTTTCAAACAACTCAAACTGTATGTTGTGAGTTGCTTGAAATTCTTACATGCCCCTTGTAATCTTTCAATTTTACTCACGCCTGCAACCTTAAAGGATAGACAAAGACCAGCGTTTGCCACTTACCACTCAAAGCGAAGGCGATTTCAAAGAAACATAGTCTTATTTTTTTGCATCAGTCACGTTGACATCTCAATACAATCCAATGTCTGAATGTTGCTAGTACGCAAAACCGAATTACCCCATTTTAGTTCCAAGTAAAAATTAGTACCTGGGTGACCGAGCTTTGCTCGGTACTTTTTTTGTAATATAAAATATAAAATTTCTTTTGAAATAAGTCCGCCTTTGTACATCGACACATACCTGTTATTTAAGATTTTATGTATTGTTTTATTTCTTTTGTGCAATCTGCAAACAAACAAACAAACAAATATTAAATATAAAATTAAAATAATCTTTTTTCAACAAAAAAATAACTTGGAAAAAAAACATCATGACTCGAACCGGCTCTCTTGAAATCGGCCCGAAACTGGTCGACTGTTTTCCCGTCGGAACTATCCCAACCTTGCAGTTTGAGCGTTTACCTCTGTGTGTTATCATAGCAAATTTCAATTGGTTTAAAACACGGATAAAACAACGTTTTCTAAAAATGTAACCTAGTTAGATCAATTAAACGCCCCCGAAAGCATCTGCCTACAAAATTTCGTGAAAATCGTTGGAGCCGTTTCAGAGATTCTGATTATATAAAATATATATACAAGAATTGCTCGTTTAAAGAGATTAGATTTGTGCTACGTAGGTGTTTTTTTTACACGTTGCTTCTATGAGGAATTAAATTTTAATGTATTTGATGTGATAAGGATTTTGGTCACACGAGTCTTCTATTCACGGTAAAAAAAATCTACGGAGGAAACCTATATAACTATTTTATAACGGTAACGCCGCGTCATTTTTTTTTGCATTGAATTAAAAAACGGACTGTAAGTTAGTCGGTACAAACTCGCAAGCTAGTTTCAAGTGCCTTTTGTCTTGCTCTTTGCTAGTAGGTATATCGACTATTGTGTAAGCAGCCTATAATTATCAGACACAGGTCTTCTCTAAGAGAGCGAACGTTAGGGCTTAATCACCACGCGTGCCCACCTCGACTATTACATTAAGTTAAATATTGTCTGCTATTGAAAGCAGCAATTTCTGCTCAGTTAAGTGGACAGCAGCCCCTTTTCAAAGAAACTCCGAAACTGAAATGAACATTAAATTCCATTCAAAATAGTCGCTACATTTCAATTGGAAAACCGGTTGCCGTTTTGGCAACATCCCACTGAAGTTCCAGCGGAATGTTATAGCGACGTCGGTATTTATGTTTACCTGACTCTGAGCTGGAAACAATCCTAAACCACCCATTGTTTCTTCAACTACACGAAACTAAAACCGCAGTGCTCTAGCAAACTGGAACAACTTCAGCTTTTCGCAGACATTGTACAGTCAGCATTGAAGCACGGTGCGGACACAAAGAACTCCTCTTAAATTGCCTAGGGATTTTGAGATACACTATTAGCTCAATATAGTAAAGAAACAAAATAACTTGTCAATACGCACGGGCTCCCTATTGTGAATTGAAAATTCTAGTATCTTGTTAGAATTAAAAAGGTACTAGCTCTCCCGGCAAACGTTGTTTTGCCTATGACCTTTTTATTCATCATCATCAATCCATTATGTCCCCACCGAGGGGCACGGGTCTCTTCCCTGAAGAAGGTATAGGCCATACTCACCACGGGGGCCAAGTCCGGATTGGTGGAGGCTTGTAAGACTAGTGGCTGGTCTTACTGTCAGAAGTGTTCAAGCCGCCCTAAGGCCTCTGCCTTGGCTTTGCGACTGCCATCTATCGACGGCAGCCGGCACCGACTGCTTGACGTGCCTTGCGAAGCACGGAACCGCTCGGAAAAATGCCACTAGCGTTAGTCATAGATGGTGACCGATCCATGGACTGAACGCGCCGTATGTTGCTTAGTCTTAGTGATCATTTGAAATCACTCAGGCAGCCCAGGCTACGAGCGATTGACCTTTTCTTAGACCTACTAATACACACAAACATAATCATAAAAATAGGTGAAGCCGTTTCGGAGGTTTTCGATATCAAACACTGTGACACGAGATTTCTGCAAATTAGATAGTTCTATATTTTATAGATAATATTAAAGTTTTAACGTACCTGTGTTATTTATGGTACGGCCACACTATCGCGATAACGCGAAGATTTGCGTTGTTGCGACATGTCTGGCCAAAAAATTCGTCCTATCGCGAATCATCATCGCGAATACCAACACCCTTCGCGCTGCTGTCGGTAAAATATCGCACATCAAAGGGAAAAATGTATTCAGCAACGTTCTAGATTGTTGCGACGTAGCGAAGGTTTATTTGATGTGGCCAAGCTCTTCGCCGTAGAGCGAATACGAAATTTTGTCGCGACAACGCGAACACGAATGTTCGCCTTCAAGTGTGGCCGCAGCATTAGAAATTCATGCGTCAATTATAATGTAATCATGTAGAAAACCACCATAGCACAGTCTTGACCTTTTTTTTTTTTAACGGGGTGAAATGCAGTTACGCACCATGACGCCGCGACCCTGAGGGAGGGGGGGGTGTGGAGCCCACACCCCTCCTCCAGGGAAGGGGTCCTACTTCGGTCGGGCCGACGTCGCCGGGGCGCCGCTGTAGCATTCGCGTTGTGGTCACACCACTTGCGAGAACCTGTGTCTGATAATTATAGGCTGCTTACACAATAGTCGATATACCTACTAGCAAAGAGCAAGACAAAAGGCACTTGAAACTAGCTTGCGAGTTTGTACCGACTAACTTACAGTCCGTTTTTTAATTCAATGCAAAAAAAAATTACGCGGCGTTACCGTTATAAAATAGTTATATAGGTTTCCTCGGTAGATTTTTTTTACCGTGAATAGAAGACTCGTGTGACCAAAATCCTTATCACATCAAAGACATTAAAATTTAATTCCTCATAGAAGCAACGTGTAAAAAAAACACCTACGTAGCACCTTTGACGTCGGCCCGACCGAAGTCGGACCCCTTCCCTGGAGGAGGGGTGTGGGCTCCACACCCCCCCCTCCCGCCACGTGTCAGACGGCAGGTCCCTCAACCTGCCGTCTGTGGCCCTCACTGCACCGGCGGCATAAGGTGCGCGTAGCGTCTCCTACGCGCGCCGGTGCGTCTTCGACGGAGCGGCGCGGACTCTGAGTCGTCCTCCCGCAGCCGCTCCTCGGCCTCCTTCTGCCCCAGGACCTGGTGGCAGAAGTGGGCCATCGAGCAAAGGCTTGACCTAGCCTAGTAACAACAGCAAACTATTTTTGCTTGTAACCTTTGCTAAAAAGGCATAGTTTCTTATAAAAAATCTTAAACTAGCTAAGAGACAGAAAAAAAAATTACATGCTCAAGTCGTTAAGGTTTTGAATAACTTGTCAAATCCCTGCATTTCTGTATTTTGTAACCCATCCAGCCACGATTCACAAACTGGTGGTAGACTGGTACAAAATTCTATTTAGCATTAAGTAAAGTACGCCTTTGTACCAGACATGAGTTTTTTGCAATAAAGAATTTAATAATAATAATATTAAATCCCCGGTTTGCCGACCGCTGATAAATCTATTAATGTACTGTTAAAAGCTGTCATTTGCTTTTCTGTTGACTTTCTACCCTTCCAGAATACAGTCATGAAATTATGCTTACAATGTATGTACTTATTAAGTGCTGTATAAAAAAAAACTAATAAAACCACTCTCTTCGCAAATGACGCTTTGCGAGGTGCGAGCGAAATTCCAAAGAGTTTTTTTCCAACTATACACTGCATTCAGGGCTCCCAAGAGAGTCTCCAGTCGCCTTCCGCTGAAGTTAAGAAAGCTTGTCAAATGAAAGAATGGCCGTCTGAAAACTATTCGCCGGGGGAAGGCAAAAACACGGTTGCAGCCAAAGTCGACGAGCATTTTGAAGTTCGATTTTTTTCTGCCGCGAACACGTCGAGCTGCAGTGCAAATAATATGATTTTTTCAATAACGTTTCAGTTTGAACTGCGATAGCAATATTATGGTTAGTAAAGGTAAAACACCTGCACCACCTTATTGCTTATTTTTTTAAGACTAGAATGTGTATTTATAGTTCTAAGAAAAATAAGTTTTCGTAATAAATTAAAAACGATTTAGAATGATTGTGTGCGAACTTTTAACTTTCAAAAAATACTATAAATAAATACTTGCTTCTTATACTTTTTTAACTACTAGTTTCTATAAATAATATTACACAAGATAACACATAACGTGACAATTCGCGGAAATTTTATTAATGATAAAATTAATTAACATTGCGAGCTAAACTTTGGCAAGATATATGTTGTCTGTAAAATTATATAGGTACATAAACAATAACACTTTACTAAAAAAAGGAGAATGACCAAAAACAGTCTATGTTGCTTTTGCGATGCGCCTTAAGCATTTATACCTCAAAATGTTTCTTTTGAAAAATGATTTCATAGTTATATTTGATAAAATAAAAGAATCAGGGGTTTAAAAGTAAAAATTAAAAAGTATTTGTATTGATTGTATAACTACAGTGGGAGATGATAATGCACGTACCGCGAATGCACATCCTGAGAACGTACGCCCTGGATTACCAGGGATTACACGGATTGGATTGGATTGGACGGATGTACATTAGTACAGCCATTGAATCCGTGTACATGTACATGGATTCCCATCCGCACGTTCTCGGATCATGCGTTATCAGCGTTTCTAAACGAATCCCAAAAAAAAACACCTCACACACTCACAAAACGCGCAAAACCTATGATGCGAACCACGTAGTTGATTGTATTCTCTGTGATGTGAACGCGGCACCGAATGGTCACCGATTCCAGGGCTGTACGTTCCGCGTTCGTGCATTCCCGGTACGGACCGGAGGAATGCACATCCCGATAATTGGTGTCATTTGGACACGAATTCCCGGGCTGTACATTCACACAGATTAGATAAAATTATTGCAAAAATCGCAAAACGTGTACTGTGTACTACTTTGCGAAAGTGCAAACTGCAAACGGGGAGTTTTTGACGGGAATTCAAACGAGCGGTTTTATTACGGTTTTATTTTTGCAAATTTATCCTAGTGGATTTGATATTGTTTAGTTAATGTAGTTTATTGTTAAAATGACCATGTGTAATGTGTATGAACAATCCAACCGGCCCTTTTGGAAATCGTTGGGAGATTCTAATGTCCAGCAGTGGACGTCCAATAGCTGAAATAATGATGATGATGTAGGTATGAATAATATGTGGAATAAATAACTAAAATAAACCGCCATTGTGGGCTTAGGATAGTCTTGTCTCAATAGGGAATGGATGAAAATATCAGAAGTGCTTGATATTTTTTTTTGTGATAGGAATAACCTTCCTTAACGCGGGAAAAAAGTTTCAATTTTTTTGGCCCCGTAGTTAATTTTTAAATATACTTAATATTTTTCCATTCGTAGTTCTGGGCTTAGTACGGCATATCAGACATATTCCTTAGTCTGCCACGTATAAAAAAAATCCACCTTGAAAAGCTGTCAATGTTACCAGATTTTTTTTTCATACGTAGCGGACCAAGGATTATGTCTGATATGCCGTACTGAGCCCAGAACTACGAATGGAAAAATATTAAGATTAATTAAAATTAACTACGAAGCCAAAAAAATTTAAACATTTTTCTCGCGCTAAGGAAGGTTATTCCTATCACCAAAAAAAAATATCAAGCACTTCTGATATTTTCATCCATTCCCTATTGCGCGCAGGACCTAAGACTGTTTATGCTTATCAGAAATTATCTCTTTGTCCCCCATTAGGCTCCTTAGACATTGCGACTTTTTGCAGCGATATAGTCGCGATTTAGACGATTTGCTAGTGCATGGATACACTCGCAAATCGTCCATCGTTACACACACACGCTATCTGCAAAAAGTCACAGTATGTAAACGCCTGCATATTTGGCTAAAAGCATAAATAATCTGTGGCATAAAGCACAAACTTCTTCCGTAGGAACGGACCTCAGAATAAGGGAGGAACGAGCTGATAATGACCTGTGCCTATAATTAATACTAAAAGGTGTCAATGCCAATCCAAAATAACACCAAACCACCAAAGTTGTCATAACCTCAAAACATGGGCTCAAAATTAAGATTTCTGGAAACTCCCATCTAATATTTTCATAATATTTTTCCTGCATAATCCAGAGCTAATTTCTTATAGTTTACCGTTGATATCATCAATGAGCAAGAATATGCAAAAATAGACGAACTCCTATAGTAAATTGATCATTCTCCTTTAAGGTATTAAATGACTGTACAATGACTTTGTTTTCGAAGTAACGTACATTAGTAACAATACCACTTGGTAACTGCGAAGGAAATCTCCGTGAGGAAACCCTAATCTGTGACGCCTCGTGTATACCCCGTAATAGCATTTTTTTCAGGCATATGCCAAGTAGTCTGCCACATAAAAAAAAAAACCTGTAATAAAAACACAAATAATGAGAAAGCAGCCAGAACCGCGCAGGGAGGCGGTGACGCTTAAAAAGCTATTTGCTGAAGGCCGTGAATGGAATTCACAGCGCGGGTTATTAACGCCGGCATTGTTTCCGTGGCACTGACCCTGCCATAGAAGCCACAAGAGTAGCCTCTCTACCGACGACGGGAGGGGCGCAAGTTTAAAACCGCGCGTCTTGTGTTTTTGACGCCTATATTCTATTTTTTGAAGCGAACGACTAAAGGTAAACAAAGACACAGCATCTCTCAAACTTACATGTCACTCAAAATAGCTCATGCACGCAGCTTTGCTTGCATCGTATACCCACATAGGTTTAGGTAGGTACCTACCTACTGTTTAAGGAAAACAGCCAGACAACCAAACAAGACAAAACAAATACAAAAGAAAATATAATATGAAGTTGCACTCACATCAACAACGTCAATAGTGAGTAAATATGGCGTCGGGGTGGCTATCTTACTTTTTTTTGCCTTTAATTAAAAAAGAGGTTCGTAGTCAGCTCTCTACTTCATACTTCTTCCTACACTTCGAGTAGGTAGCGCATTAGCATAAAATAATCAATCATAATCTGCTTATAAACAAAATTCCTACATCTTTGCTAGTTGCGAACATATTGGCAGCAGTAGGATCGCTTTTATTTGAGGACCACTGAAATTTTAGGTATTTTATGGGGCATAGATTTAGAAGCAAATGGTATTTTCATGATAAAATAAAATATTTAGTTAAATTAACTGGGAGTGAGGGATAAATCAGGTAATAACAGTGTTATTGTGTTTATTGCTTATTGGCATTCAATAGCCATATCGTTTTCTATAACATTGCCAAATATTATGCAGTCTTATAAATGTGGCATATTGAAAAACCAAATTTTTGACACGTTGACACTTACTCGTTCGCTTCAGTAAATAGGCTGTAGCTTCGATGATGTACAGTCACGAGCAATAATATGTTCTGTGGGTAGCTTCGAATCAAGAAAGACCAAGGTAATTTGCTCCCACGTTTTTATTAAATAAAAATATATTTACTTACTTTATTAAGTGTGAAGTAATGCTTAATTGGTAGCACACAGTTTAACAGTTCAAAGTTTATGTAAAACCCTTATACTAAACTGCCAAATCACCATAACCTCACTTCATAACAGTCCCAACAGTTGCACTATGCCGAACAACAATTTGGAGACAATAGCTGCCCTAACCAGTCTGGAGAAGAAATTCACAGCAAGCATGGCCTCATTTGAATCCAGAATGTCCGTGACACCACCCTCTTCCACAACTATGGAGCAGCTGGCCAGCGAGTTTGCTATCTTTAAGTTGTGCATGCTGGAGGCGATTGAGCTGCTCCGGGGACAGTTGACGGCCTTCTCCATACAGCTTGATGACATTGAAAACTCGGGGCGAAAGAAGTTTCTTTGTCTGCTGGGCGTTGACGAGGCTGACGACGAGGACCTTTGCACCCGAGTGACTGATGTGGTTAAGCAGAAGCTCAAACTGGAGAGTTTCACAGCAGCTGACATAAAGTCATATTATCGGCTTGGTAAGCCATCCAAGAACCAAACTCGACCACGACCCATCTTGGTAAGATACCACAACATCTCAGTTCGTTCCCAAGTGTGGCAAAATAAGAAGGCTCTAAAAGGTAGTGGCATCACGGTGACCGAATTTCTGACCCCAAGGCGTAGAGAGCTGTTCCTCGAGGCTAAGCGTCGACATGGCATCCATAGGTGTTGGTCACTAGATGGGGTCGTATATGTGAAGCTTCCAGATGGAAACAAGATCCGGCTTGATACTCTACAGCAATTGGACCAGCTGGACCAAACAGCTACAGAGGCTGCAGCTGCCGAGTCACCAAAGACTGTGCCACCTGCACCTGCTGCTTCGAAAGCCCATTAGACCTCCACTAGATCCACCAGACGCACTCAGCCTGTAAGGAAATAGACGGGAAGTGTTCAGTTGACGAACAAAACAAATTGTTCCATCGATGTTGTTAGCGTAACACTTTGTGTTTACTCTAACCTTAGTTTCTTGCCAAGTATGTCCCTCATTGCTGAAAATAAGCTGAAAGTCTCTTGTGATAGACAACGTCTTGTT
This sequence comes from Yponomeuta plumbellus, assembly GCA_947310845.1. Classification (NCBI taxonomy): domain Eukaryota; kingdom Metazoa; phylum Arthropoda; class Insecta; order Lepidoptera; family Yponomeutidae; genus Yponomeuta; species Yponomeuta plumbellus. The sequence goes on from OX371194.1 coordinate 17,426,993, forward strand.
TCTGTCGATATTTTTTCTATTGTACCGCCTCAGAAGAAGGAGTACCATAGAAGGAGCGTTAAAAAATGAAAACGTGCCACATAGTCTGTTTCGTCAATTTAAATAGCCGCAAGCTACGTGTTAGAAAGAGAAAAATATAGTAGTGTCTTTGTTGCTTTTTTCGAGCGTACAACCCTTAAACGTCAGTTGGTTACCTTTGGTTACCATTACGCGACCAAATTAGAACGGCTCAGAAAATGACGGCATGCAATGTGCCGCCCAATGACATTGTTTTGGCAGAGGGTGTTCTGTGTTTGGCAGTGTGTTCGACAAAAGGTTTGGGAGTGCACCACCTTTCAAGAAGCTTGTGTATTTTATATTTACTAAAGCACCATTTGAAGTGAATTTTAGTGGATTCTCATGGTATATAGTATATATAACCATCGGCATGGCGTGTGTTGTGTTAGAATGTATATCTCATTCTTCCCGAGAAGATAATGAAACAACATTCATCAGCTTCCACCGGTAAGTCTCAATTTTGTGTACCTAAAAGGGTACTTTCTCTAAGATTTCAACTATGGGCTACTAGAAAAGTATCGATAGTTCGTAGAGCATATTTAGTTATTTCTTGCGTTCGTATAGTTGTTTTAATTGTTAATTATCTATTGCAGGTTACCCGAAGACAGCACAAAATAACAAATGTCGATTACGCAGTATCACGTACAAAGTAGTCTTGGAAAAAATTACACCGCATTGCCAGCAAGCGACTGTTTCATAAACAATAGCAAGTGGCGTAGGTTGGAAACAAGTGCCGTACCTACTTTACGCTTTTCCTTAGCCCGCAGATCATTGGTAAGGTTATAATTATACATTATAATGATACTAAAAACAAAATAAAGTCTACATACTGCACAATTATGTCGACTGAGGTGCACGTTTTGCTGAATGTATGTACATCAGGAATTTCACATGAGACCCGACTGTCTCGTTGGTCTAGTGGTTACTCCACTTGGATAATAAAACAGGTTGTCAGTTCCAACCTGCAAGGCGCCGTATATCACTTGTAGAATTTTTCTCTGATTATTGCCTGACTGGGTGTTTTTTTCTATCCTGGACAACGTTTAGCAGTTAAAGGTCATAACTAGTTTAATACTATCATAGTCTGATTCTGGTGCAAGTGATTTTTATTATTTTTTATGTGGAAGTTATCAACGTGAAGTACTTAAATAAAAACAATTTTCAGGTTGCGACCTCCGCGGAAATGGACAATGTTCGTGAGCTGCAACCAAGCTTATTTCATTTTAATTTCATAAAATATTATCTTTTACATTATGGCTGACACATTTTTGTTAAAAAAAAACGTTAATAGGTACCTACTTGTAAAACAGAAGTCAGGGATAAAAAACATACACATTATAGTAATACGTGTTGGTTTCTTCTCTATTGAGCTGCAACCTGCCACTTTTTATGTGAAAAGCTTGAAACTACGTACTTTATTTGATGCCAAATAATCTTGTACCAATAAATCGTTTGGTTTTTAATTTTTATTTTATTCCATCGAACCTGGACTGATGATGTTATTACAACGGGTGCCTTGAGTAACTATGCTAGGTGGTAGGTATTTATTGGAAACAAATACGTAATCTATTAACACGACACAGGGTATCCTAGTGTGGGGCCAGAAGCAATGTATGTGTCTGTGTGTAAATGTTATGTTATGTTATTAAATAGTTTTTACTATTTTGGTCTTGTTTTATTAATTATACTTTCTTACAGCGCCACCATCTCATCTATTCAGTTAATAGCGGCGCTAGTGGAGAATTTAGTAGTAACATTTGAGAAATTCACCTAGAAAAATGAAAATATTTTAACCCATCTTTCAATTTTAATGAACATATATCTATAAATCTTAGTAAGTGAATAAATAAAACAAAAAATGGGGAACAGGATTTACAATTAATTACTTAGTTACAATTTTACCCATCTGAACAGATAACTTGGTGGCGCTGTATATGGTGATAATTGATGATTTGCAAACATATAAAAAAAAGTCCTATATTCGCCGTACATATACTTTTTGCCATGTTACCACATAACTTGGTAAAATCTTATTTCGATTCGCTATAGCCCTATTAGTCCCATTTATATTATTGAAAACCTGATGTAGAATTACTTACTGTTACTTATAAATATTTATTGTAACTTATATGGTATGTACCACACTTAGCACATAATAACATAACCGTAAGGGGTTCCTGCTGGTTCACTAGCACCACCAAGGGAAAAATGATATTTTTTAGAGATAAATACATTGATAATTAGATAGATAGATAATGGTGATAATAGTGATTATCATGGGCCCATGACTGTAATTTAAATTATTGGAATTGGAATAATGGAATTTAGTCGTAGGTTTTTTGGTACACAGCCATGGGTCCGAAAAATCACTATTAAACATGGTGATGGGATTGAAAAGATACTTTTTGCAAATTGTGAAAAAGAGGTATGATGTTTTTATCATTTAATATTAATACTTAATTACCACCATTAATTTTAAAAAATGCACAGATTATGTAGATCGGAATAAATAACATCGACATCTTTATGGTGTTTGTCCCAGCCCTATCGATTTTGGCTTTGTTCAGTAATCTGTGGCAACCGTGTACGATTGTAACATTTTTAGTGCATGAGTACACTACAGCTGTCTCTTTCTGGCGCAGAGATTTATCGTAACAGTAACATGGACAGCTATACAACTGTTACTTTTTATTTTATTCCTCCTTCTATGGTACTCCTTCTTCTGAGTGTACCGCCTATAAATCTTTTCTTGTCACCACCACCACAGAATAACTGTCTATGTTTGCTGTCATTTTCTTCTGACAGTTACCACAGAGCAAACGTTCGGCTGCGTTCTAAAACTTAAAATTCTTTATTTAATTTGTTTGTCAATAATTTTATTTGTGTTATAACGTTGCTGTTATAAACTGTCTGGTGAACCGGTAGTTGACGTGTGATTGCGCGTTGCCAATACTCTTCCGCTTTGCTCGGTTCTATATTATTACTGTAAATATTTAAAATTAGGTGTATCGATCTTATTTATTTAATTTCATTATTATATTAATTATTTACTGTATAGATATTTATTTATTTAACTATATAAAATGGATTTATCTGTTAATTCTGAGCTGTTCCACTCCTTCGACTCTTCTGACTCGTTCAGGGATGCTCTGGATGTCTCTGGGGTGCCCGTTCCGCTCAGCGACCTGCTTCACAACACATTCTCTCCGCATCATAAGAATCTGAATTTCTGTCATATTAACCCTTAATTCACTACCTGGGTCCCATGGACCCATATCAGAATTGTAATCTTTAATTACTCTTTGAATTACGCGCAAATTTATGTCCGTCTCATTACCTTCCTGCAGTGGGGCGCCGAACGTGCTCGCTAAAGGACGTGCGTGTGCGACTCTTCCAAGTATAAATGAGCGTATGTATATGGGTCCCCTGGACCCATAGTAGTGAATTATGTAAGATTTTTCTTTATGTATGTGGTTATGTGTAACGTTTTTTTGTTGTTGTATGTAATCAAAATGGATAGGAACAGACCTGGACCGAGCTAGTAAATGTGTATAATGATGAAGCTTCGAATATTTTGAATCAATGGCTAAGAGAAGAAGGTGAATAAACAAAAAGTGCAATACTGACTTGCACCCCTGCACGTTTTATTTTTTGGTATGGTGGCTGATGGTTTTTGTGTTTCTTTTTGATAAATGTTTATTTGCAATTTAAAAAATTACCTCAGACATGTTCCACAATGTTAAATTGTGATTATTATGGTAAGGAATTGCTAAAAATGCTGATTTTGCTATGTCTTTGCAGATATTCAATTAGTAAGTAAAATAATGCAATTTTTGTTATTTCTTTATTATAGTTATTTCCGTTTCATAGTTGTCCTTAATATACATATAAAAGTATTAGTAATAAAAGGTTGTTTTTATGATTAAATAAAAAAGTAAAATATGGGTCCATGGGACCCATACTAGTGAATTATGCTACTATTTGGCAGGTAGTTAATTGAGGGTTAATGCTCAAAGCATTCCTGCGCACCATTCCGACCTTCTCGCCACCTTTACCAGCAATCACATCCAAGCGTGTCTAGTCTCCGAATCCTGGCTCAAACCCTCACTACCCTCTTCAAACTATTGTCTACCTGGTTACGACCTTGTCAGGAACGACCGAATAGGTAAACGGGGTGGTGGGGTTGCGATCTACCTAAAGTCTGAAATTAAGTACCATATAGTTTCCCAATCTCAATCAACTTACACTGGCTCTATGGAATATCTGTTTCTCGAATTAAACTTTAGCACCACTAAATTTCTTCTAGGGACTGTGTATGCACCACCAAGTACCGACTATTTTGACGCGCTGGATGGATTGCTGGCCACACATCTGCCAAATTACGACCATGTTGACATTATGGGTGACTTCAACACAAACCTCCTCTCTGATAATATGCGTGCCCGTCAACTTCTTTCGTTAACTTCTTCTGTCAATCTTAGTTCTCTTGACTTAGGGCCCACTTATCATGTAAATGACTCTCACACTTTACTTGACCTTATTTTCTCCTCTAAACCCGACCGTATCACTGCCCATGGCCAATTTACTGCGCTCGGCTTCTCCAATCATGACCTCATCTTTGCTTCATATAAACTTAAAATCCCTAAAATTAAACCTAAAGTAATCTTTCAACGTAACTTTGCTAGGATGGACCTGGCTAAGCTTAAAGCAGATGCTGAGAGCATAGACTGGTCGCGGTTGTTACGCCTGGGTACGGTGGATGAGAAGATTGACCTCTTTAACAATGAAATAATTGGACTGTACGATATTCATGCTCCGCTACGTCCTGTCAAAATGAAACGTCCGCCAGCACCGTGGATTGCTGATGAAATCCGTGCACTGATGGCAAAGAGGGATAAACTTCGTAGGAAACATAAAAAGACTCCTACAGAAGATAACTGGAATCTCTTCAAGACGGCCAGAAATCGTTGTAATCAGGTGATTAGGAACGCAAAGCGCCGCCACATCCACTCCTCTATAGAAAAATGTTCCCCCAACAACATCTGGCAATTCCTGCGTACTCTGGGATTTGGAAAGTGTCGGCAGGACCTAAACCCGTCTCTTGACGTGAATGGTCTGAACCGGCACTTTTCATCTCCCCCTCACTCTATTGATCCGCTGCTAAAAGCTTTGACTATAAAGTCTCTCGTAACATCTCCCGTAGCTTCCCCTAATAGTTTCCTTTTCACCTCGGTTGCTGACTCTGTTGTTGAAAAAGTTATCCTCTCCATCCAACCAAGGCTGTAGGCCATGACCGACCATTGCCGATACTCCCGCCAATCCTTCCTGTCCTTACCCATATCATAAACTACTCGCTGTCCTCTTGCTCCTTTCCCTCTCAATGGAAAATGGCTTACATGGTGCCTATACCAAAAACTTCACTTCCCACCGAATTTAAGCACTACCGGCCCATCTCGATCCTTCCCTTCCTATCCAAAGTCCTGGAACGTGTGGTGAATCGTCAGCTCATGGCTTTTCTCCACACCAACCAACTCCTAAGCCCTTTCCAGTCAGGATTCCGGCCCTCACACAGCACCAGTTCAGCCCTCATCAAGATTACAGATGATTTCCGTTCCGCCATGGATAATCGGCAAGTTACACTTATCGCCCTATTGGATTTCAGTAGTGCATTCAATTGCGTCAACTACGATATTCTGCTTGCCATCCTTCGCTCCCTCAACATATCGGAGTCAGCAACCGGCTGGTTTCATTCATATCTTCATGGGCGCCAGCAGCGCATCCGTACGGATGACAAGTTCTCCGACTGGTGCGAGGTCACTGCTGGCGTCCCTCAAGGTGGCGTACTCTCTCCTTTACTTTTTTCAGTGTTTATTAACACTCTTGCCTCAGTAATAGACTTCAGTTCCTATCACCTATACGCAGACGATCTTCAGATCTATTTGCCGTCTAAACTTGACTTGCTTCCTGTTGCTATAGAGAAAATGAACTGCGATCTAACAGCAATCAACTCGTGGACTGAGCAGTACGGTTTACTTGTAAACCCTGCAAAGACTCAGGTGATGATTGTGTGTGGCAGGGCGTTGCTGGCTAGGATTGACTTGACATCTTTATCCTCGATTACATATAATGGCACTCCGTTACCGTACTGTAGTGAGGTAAAGAACCTAGGCCTCCACATACAGGGTAACCTATCTTGGGACAAACATGTCTCGGAGATAAGTAGGAAAATCTTCTCATCCATGCACTCGCTTAAATGTATGCAGAAGTTCCTGCCGTATTCCGCCAAAGTTACGTTAGTCAACGCTTTGTTGCTCCTAGTCATTGACTATGCAGATGTGTGCTGCCCCGACCTCACTGAAAATCTTCTCGACAAGTTGGATCGCCTTCTTAATGTTTGTATACGTTATATCTTCGGTCTCCGCAAATTTGACCACATTTCCCAATACCGATCCAAGTTGAACTGGCTAAACATACGCCACCGCAGGAATGCCCATAACTTGATGCTCCTTTATGGCGTCCTTCACGACCCCTCCTCTCCCCATTATCTACGCGAACGTTTCGCCCCACGTGGCGCGCATGGTCGCCTTCAGCGTCCATGCAAAGATTTACTTCTTGAAATCCCAGAGCATAATACGGCAGGCTATGCAGACAGCAGTGCGTCTGTGGAACGCGCTACCGCTATACATTCGTCAGGCACCATCAGTCGACATTTTTAAGAGTAGAGTTCAGGCACACTATCTCCATCTTCAGAACAATAATTTGTAATCCTATTCGTACGTAGGTATATAAGTATATTATATGTATGTCTATTTCTGCTTATTATTTATTTATTTCATAACACGTATGTATGTATGTACTATTTATCTTTGTTGGTGTATGTATATATGTACTATTTATATATGTATTATGTATCTTTGCGATAATTCTATATCTTATTTAATAAAACATTAAAATATCACTCCACTGTTTGGCACTCCCCCACCTTCTCCACGTCACCTGTTGGTTGGCTAGAATAAAATACAATTTAGTATTAACCCCGCCAATTGTACAATTTTTACTGGTATGTACAATAAAGAATTTAATAATAATAATAATAATATGTATACACTGTCACATTTCCTAAAAATCTTAAAACTATCTAGAAAGAAGTGTACGACAATTTGTCCTAAATTATCTAAGCAATGGTTAGATAATTTAGGACAAATTGTCGTACACATGTGAATTACAAAACAAAAGATGTACGTCGTACAAAATGTGACAATGTATACATATTATTGCTCGTGACTGTAGCGTACATTGACGGGCGATAAAGGAATAACTGTACGTACACAGCTTCCATCTCAGAAGTTATCTATTAAAAAATTGTGCATAACCATATTTGGATGGCCCAATTCAAGAAATCACTAAGTTCAATTTCATAGATTTTCAAAACGCCGTAAGTCCAAAAATCATGATTTGGACTTACGTCGTTTTGCAAGTCTATGAAATTGGACTTCTTGATTTCTTGACTTGGGCCATCCATTTGGTTTATTAAGCCTCGGTTTATTATATGGATGACCTCTGTGGCGGAGTGGTTAGCGCATCTGCCTACCATGCGAGAGGTCCCGGGTTCGAATCCCGGCTGGGGACAAAAAAAGAAACCCAGATGTTGGATGTTTACATGTTAGTGACGTCGCTGTTTCTGGGTCCTACGACACAGGGTATCCCAGTGTGGGGCCAGAAGCAATGTATGTGCCTGTATGTAAATGTTAAAATGTTAAATTTATATCTTTTCACTTCACTCAATAAAACTTAGACGAGATAATGTCTGTGCCTTAAGGGGTACCTATCTGTACCTATATCTGTATCTAGCTGTACCTATATAGACTGCTTACTAACTTCACTCAAACCACCTATATGAAACACCTCGCACACTGTGAACGAAAGTGCTACAAGTCAAAATTTTCGAAAATTGAGTTCATGATCATGAAGGCGTTTCATGATCATAACTCAATTTTCGAAAATTTTGAATTACATAACAACATTCTCTATCACCTAGAAATTAAAAAAGGAGCATATAAAGGCTGGAACAGGCCAAACCCATACATCGGTCTCTTTTTAACGGACGGGATTTTTAACAACGAGATTGCGCGACAGCGCCATTTTTAGTTTTGTGTTAGCTTTGATGAGAGAAAGACCGCGTGCGATCAGACAAAAAGTGCCGGAAAGCCAATTCAGATTGTTTTATTCTGATAGAAAGGTACGTTTGCCTTTGATTTGGTAAGTTATTTAGAGCCTCATTTCACTTTGTGCTTGTTTCTTTCTGACTTTACTTGCAAACCTAGTGACTCAATCAGTTTTGTGATTGTTTCATTCTAAACGACTCCATGAATTAGATTTTTTTCTAATATGATACAGCCACAATAATGACTGCGTCAAAATGACAATACTGAAAATTAATATTGAAGAGTTTCAATCACTAAACAGCTTAATATCTGAAAATATATTTTATAGAAAAGAGACACTTTATTTTAAATAATTATTATAAAATTACTATGCTTAATTACTCCAATATTTTTTAATCCTATGCATAGATGGATAATTCATTAATATCTTTAAATACGTACTTAGGCACAAACGTCAACAGATTTCGCACCTCCAGAACTAAAGTGACCTAACTCAAAATTTGGGTAAAATGAGTTAAGTACTCAGAATGACTCAAAAAGGTATGCAAGGTATGCTCTTTCATGCCTATATGAAAAAGCCGACTTTATTTGGTCAGAGAGAGATGGAGGAATATTGCGGTTTATTTTTTCTTGAGCAACTCGCTCAGAGCGCCGAATATATTTTTTTCATTTCCCAGAAGTTGCAAATTTTGAGTTAGGTCACTTTAGTTCTGGAGGTGCGATTTGTTCCAATTAACGAATTCGTACAGCAGGGTTTCAAATCGAAAGTTTATTTTGTCTATTCCCAACATTTTGAAATTTTGAGTTGTGGCACTTTCGTTCTCAGGGTGCGCCTGATTAACAGGTGATGATCAACACCCGATTAACAGATCCTGTTAATCAGGTGTTTAATTAGAATGTGGACCTGTCTTAGTGACGTAAAAATGTATTGGTACAGACAGCGTTAGCACGTTAAATTAGCAAGTTTTTAGCCGAAGTTACAGGTTGGTTGAGACATCTATCTCTATCTCTAATATACTATAAAATTCTCGTGTCACAATGTTAGTGCGCATACTCCTCCGAAACGGCTTGAACGATTTGTATGTATGTTCGGTAGGTCTGAGAATAGGTTGTTATCTATGATAGGGCTATGAAACCACATGGTGCTTGTGGGATTTTGTCGGAATTTTGCAAAGTATTTTTCACGTTTTAATGCTATAATGTACCGCAAAGTGACGCCTGATTCTAAGCAATTGATAATAAAGTATCTTATGTTATTCTGCGTCTTTACAGCGGCAATGACCCGGCTGCGCTGGCGGCTGTGAGATCGCGCGATGGGCCCACGCCTCGCTGCATGCCTCCTCACGGTCCATTTCCTCTCATGCATCGACGGTAAGTCAACCTCTCTTTTTCCTGTAGACAGAGTATACTTTTAAAAGGAAGTCTCACGATGCAAATGACTTACAAACGTGGCTTGGTTTCAATTTACCAATATAATTGGTATCCGAAATTTTATCAATATGTTCAGCTTTCAAAATCACATCTTTATAAGGCAAACACTCATCGTGCTTTTAATTGAGAGTAAATTAGTAAAAATAAGTTTTAATACAAAATAATAATTAGTAACAAATCATAATATTTTTTTCAAGTCATTTAATTATTTCGATTTAATAAATAATCAATTGTTTATCTAATCAGCTCATAACATTAAAAATTATTATTAGGATTATTACTTACTTCAAGATACTGAGATCCAAGATCCAATAATAACCAATTAAAAGAAAACCTAACCTGTGTTTGGTAGGCACTGTTGTCAACATGCTCCACAATCACGGCCAAGCTGCTGTTGCCACTGAACAGAGTCATTGACCTCTTCTTTTCCACGCCAACTCATCCGGTCCATTGCTAGTCTCGTCCATTTTACGATATTTCCGCTGTTTTCACAATGTCGCAGGCCTACCGGACTGTTGGGTCTCGATTCTGTTAGTGCAATTACGTGACCTGATTTTTCATACCATTGACTCCTAATCTCCATGTTCATGGAGTTGTCATTGTACTACAATACATTAATGGAATCTGGGTCCTGGTCTGAATGAATGAATGAAAATTCTTTATTGCACTATAAAAATTATGTACATAGGCGAGCTTAATACTAAAAAGTATTTTCTTCCAGCTAACCTTTGTTGATGAGGATAATTGATGGGGTAGTGCCGGAAGATATTTATTAGAAAGAGGTTGTAAATTATATAAACATGATACCTACACATATTAAACAACATAAAATATACATAATATACCTATAATAAATACTATAGATACTAAGGATACAAAATAATTTACCATACTACTTAAACTATTACTTGATAGCAAATATATAGATAATATAATAGAAATACAATATAATACAAACTACATAATAAAATAAAATCAAACTGGGTTTTTCTGAAGACCAAAGTAGTGCATATGAATTCTATCTTTAAACACTTGGACTGACGGTGCCTGGCGTATGTATAGAGGTAGCGCATTCCACAAGCGAACCGCTGTCACTGTGAAGGAATTTGAATAGCCCGCCGTATCATGCACGGGAGTGTCTAGGAGAAGATCTTTGCATGGGCGCTGAAGACGTCCATGCGCGCCACGGGGAGCGAAACGTTCTCGGAGGTACTGGGGGGAGGAAGGGTCATGTAAGATGCCATACAGAAGCGTTACGATGTGAGCATTCCTGCGGGAGCGGATATTTAGCCAATTAAGCTGAGTGCGAGATTGGGAAATGTGGTCATATTTACGGAGGCCGAAGATGTAACGGATGCAAACGTTGAGAAGATGTTCCAATTTGTCCAGCAGTTGCTCAGTGAGGTCGGGATAACACACATCTGCATAGTCAATAACTGGAAGAAGTAGAGCGTTGACCAACGCAACCTTGGCGGAGTACGGCAGGAACTTCTGCATACGTTTAAGCGAATGCATGGATGCGAAGATTTTCCTACTTACCTCAGCAACATGTTTTTCCCATGAGAGATTGTCTTGTATGTGTAGACCCAGATTTTTCACCTCCCTGCAGTAAGATAAGGCGGTACCATTGTAGCAGACAGGCGGGAGGGTATCCCTATCGATCTTAGATAGCAAAGCCCTACCGCCCAAAATCATGACTTGTGTCTTGCTCGGGTTAACCAACAGACCGTACTGCTCAGTCCATGCACTTATTGAGACAAGATCTGCGTTCATTTTTTGGATTGCAATTGAGAGAAGATCTTGGTCTGCCCACTGACAGTCTACCCGCTCTTGGTCACCATTCAGAGACTATCACAGACTAAGAAATTATGTATAACTATGCCAGCCAGTGGTACTTGAAGTAGCTTATTTTCTTCTCCAATATTATATCTATATTTATAACAAAATTAATTTAAAAAAAAATCTACTTAACACAATATCTTTATCAACTAAACTGTATGTGTTTTTCTGATGTATAAACTATATTATTGAAAAGCTTCATTACAATCCATTCAATAGTTTTTGGGTCAAAGAATAACAAACATTCATACAAAAATACACATTGTGTTGATGTGTGATGTCAGGCACTTGACAATCAGTAGATTTAGAGGAATTCCTTATAACGTCAGTAGTGCGAAAACCCTTAATCATATTATTTGATCCTTTCAGTGGAGCCAAATATGGATTTAAAAATAAAATTAAAAAGCCAAGTCTCTGCGTAAGCCTTCATGCAAAGCCTTGGCAATCCAATCAAAGGAAAATGTTGACTTAGAAAAAAATATTTTCTCCGAGCTGTATTTAAACTTATATTCGGAGGGATGGAGGATAGTATCTCCAGTATTTCATCGCCGTAGAAAATGTTTCAATCCCTCTAGTTAGAAAGGTATTTGTTCTATCTTTGAAATAAAGGTAGCCAACTTGTTGCCATTGACAACGAGATGCTGCGTAGATATTGAGCTTAAACAAGACATCATTAACTAAGATATGTACGAATGACTTTTTTTTTTTTAGTAAATAAAGTGATTGTTAATCTAGTTCTACTATTAGTTATTGCGGTGTACGTACCTAGATATGTATACGTAGCTATACCTAAGGTGTGCCGATATTGTAGATCTGATTCAGTAATAAACCGGTACCCGACCTGAACGGTGGTTTCATTCACTAGATATACCTACAATATTGGCGAACGAGGTGGAAACTACCCAGGTACCCGTTTACTATCGACTCAGATCTACAAAAGTTATACAATATAACAGAATGGAAGAAAAAAGTACTCTTTTAGAAATAAAACTTTCTTAAGCTCTTCATGTTGTAAATTTGTAAACATTATTGTAAGTTTATTTACAATGTATAGTGCTTACAAAGGTTTTAATTAAAAAAATGAGAGCCTCTACGGAGAGAAATGGCATGAAAAAGTGAGTAAGAAACGAGCAACCGCCGACACGAGCTCCGTCTCTGCTCACCATGATTAAGCTTTGCGGATCAGAGTGCTTATACTGAGTTTTTTCATTCACTTTCGATAGCGAGAGCGTTTGCAATTTGTATAGGAGTGACAAAGCGCGCCACCTAGTTGTCTCTTTTTCATTCCTATACAAATTGCAAACGCTGTCGCTATCGAAAGTGAAATGAAAAAACTCAGTATAAGCACTCAGAGCGAAACCTGTGGGCTCATTATGTAATTTTCGCAACGGATATTCATACGTCTTAAAAAGTCATGTATACCACTACTGTATAGCACTATCTTCTTTTAAGACCCTATGCTAGAGCGAGACAGTACTCCGTACGACGTCGGTTTTTGTGTTGACGCGACTTTTTAAGATGTATGAATATCCGTTGCGAAAATTACATAATGAGCCCACTGGTCGGACTCTTCCGACGAAAAATCAAGTAAGTGTATATGGAGAACCAATTAAAAAGTCCTCTTTGTCGTACTGATCAGTACAACTTACTGGATTCGTTATTTCGCCTGTATTTTAAGTAAAATTTCTAATTTACATGGAAGGGTTTCCTAGACTAAACTGGCCGACCGGCCCGCCAAAAATTCTACAGGCTGAACCTGGTATGACTCTCACGATCCGCTTTTCGCCGATATCTTTTTGGAAGAAAAGTTATACTCAGGCTTAAAACTTACAATAGACGATACTACTTCTACTTTTTCTACGTTTGATAATAAATTTGATTCGTACTTGCCAATACAAAAAAAGGGATTGAAATTATTATAAATACTAGACGAAAACCCGGCTTCGCTCGGGTAAAATGTAGACGCAAAATAATATTCCACTATGCTTTTTATATGGTGACGCCTCTGTATTTATCAACCACCAGTGGATATAAATACCTTAATACATTCAGATACATAAGCTCACACCTGTATCCCAGAGGGGTAGGCAGAGACCACGGCCTGTCACCTGCCACTATCCTGACAAATCACTTTCGCTTCATCGACATCCATTAGTCGTTGCATGTACCCACATCGGTTTCGGGTACTTTTAATCTTGCCCTTTGCTAATACATCCCCTATTTGGTCGAACTATGTCCAACTGGGGCGTCCCTTACCGGCCCTTCCACTCACATTCGCCCGATATATTTGCTTTGTCAGTCTTTCTTTGTTCATCCTCTCCACATCTCCAAACCAACGCAACATTCCTTTTTTCAATTCTAGTCACTCACTACATCCTCTTTCTCTACATCCTCGGTCTCTGATCACACTATTGCGTATTCTGTCATTCAAAGTAACACCACACATATTTCTTAAGGATCTCATTTGTACTGCACTAATCCTACTTTCATGATTCTTCTGACTTCTGCCATACCCAAATCTCGCTACCATGCTTACATCAGTATTGGAACCAGCACACTATTACGGATAGCCAATCTTGCTGTTTTGGACATGTTCTGGCTACTCACGAAGGAATGCAAGGCGAAAATCGGATACTTATCATAACTTTGTCATGGGTACCTCATCACAAATTACTAAATGAGCTTCCTTCATAAACTTAACAGCATTGAATTTAGTTAACAGCTAGTGAATCTAATGACGTATGAGACGTAGAATCCACTTGGCTAATCAACTAAAAACAGCTCCCTCTCTTTGGCTTTACAGCTTTTAGTTTTGTATTGACCACATGTTTTTCTTCATCATTTTAATTTTTGGTATTTTTCTTATCTAGTGGCTTTTTCATTTCAATAAGTTTATTGGTACCTAACTCAAAACAATAAAGATCAATTTATGACTTTGATTTCCTTTTTCAATTATTTTTCAGACCCTTCCAAAACTCAATGTCAAATTATTGTCTTCCCTCCCACCCTCAGAAGAAGGGCCTTCTTCTGAGCTCCCGCCAATGAAAAACACCACAGATTACTTACTACTCTCTCCTTCTCAGTTGGCACAGATTATAATAACCTTTTTGGATACCACGGTATTCCACACACCATGAAGTTAACAAATTAGATCAAAGGGCCGGTTTAGATTATCTGTGTTTAGGAGAGTGCTTTACTTTACACTCTGTTGCAACATTATGCTGAATTGGGCCCATTTTGGGGGCTCAACCTTTAACTACCTCTGTGGCGTAGTGGTTAGCGCATCTGACTACCATGCGAGAGGTCCCGGGTTCGAATCCCGGCTGGGGACAAAAAAAAACCCAGGTCTTGGATGTTTACATGTTTGTGACGTCGCTGTTTCTGGTTCCCACAACACAGGTATCCTAGTGTGGGGCCAGAAGCAATGTATGTGCCTGTATGTAAATGTAAATATGTAAATGTAAATTATAATTTTCATGTTGTACAGTTTAATTTTTTACGCTTTTTATGCTTTCTGTGTTATTTTTTTATTATTGTACGCATTCTGTGTGTGTGTGTTTTTTTTGTTTTGTTTTGAGTATCAAATAAATACATTTTCTTTCTTTTTTTCTTTCTTTCTTTCTTTCTTAAGGAGAGTGCTTTTGTAGAAACGTGTAAGCGCCACTTGCTTTAGTACGTTTTACGGTATAGTACGGTTCTAGTTGCCTTTCAATTATAATCAAAATAGAATTGGTTTCTATTGTTCTATCCAGTAACACCTGAGCGCGTTACTATTCTCGTTACTTATCTATGTATAAACTAAAAATTTAGTGAGAACTGTATTAGAGTGCGCAAGTGACTCGTGACGGGTGCGTGTTGTTTTCATTAACTCGAATTATCAAACTTACTTATGTGTTCCATTAAAACTCATAGTATTTTGAGTAGGATAGCGCATATTTCGCGACGTCGACGAAGTGACACTCTACTGGAAGAAATATAAACGTTCACTCGAACGTCTAGTAATGTACTAATGCACTTGCCTCTCTAATTGTATTATAGCAATCTCCTAAACACTAAAATAATGTAAACCGGCCATAACAGTTCACAATGAAAACTTGTGACGCTAACACAACAATGATGACATTGGCATGTTTACTTAGCAACGCCATTGTTGAATTTAATAATTTTTATCTTGATGCTGCTCGATAATACGAATTTTCCGCCCATATGTTGTCGACTCAGATCAACTATGTTTTTACGCTCTTTCATTTGGTGTGCATATCGTTCGAGTCTACCGTAGACCCGAACGAAATTATTAATATAGATGATTAGTTAGAGATTAGTTAGTTCAATTCGAAGTGGCATCAATGAAATGAGATTGACGCAGACATGCAACTGTCATTGTATTTTAATGCATTAGCCTGTTAATCAATTGCGTTATTACCTTGAAACAAACAATTAAAAACCATTGTTACAGTGAGCCATCCGACCAAGGTCCCTTAACCCGTACCAAAAATTGTATGTATTAAGGTACATTTTTTCCCTTCACTTAGTTTCAATAAAAACAACAAAATAAGTGTGTGTCGGTAGTTTTGCCACAAAATAAAATTCTACAACCGCAAAAAAATAAGGTCCTATTTATTGAAGCGAAAAAAATAGTATTTTTTGCAAGCATCGCACCGCATCGGGGTGTCACGAGCGCAGCGTTCTGTTGCTAACCGTGCTTGATCGCTTTGTGAAGTGTTGAAGCGTTAGTGAATTTCCTTTAGTACCTATTTCATGTTACGATGAAGAAACCTTACTGCTAGTCTTTGTTGTAATGTTATCTACGTTCGTGCTTACGTGCGTGATGGGTTTAGATTCTGCAAATGCATTGTAGTACAGTGGTAGTTGGATGAAGCCGTCATTTTCATTTCATTGCCGCTTCAAATAAACGCGTATAAATAATTCTAGGCGTCAATGGAATTAAAAAACTCGTTACGTGAGCCGACCTAACTATCATTTAACTATAATGCTCTAATAGAGTCGAGGCCCTGGAAGGTGGTAAGGTGGAGCGGAAAGTAAAACACAAAATCAATTAAACACTAATTACCTACTCGTTTTTCTTTGTAATACTGCAGTCTTTTGTATTTCACTGCTCTATATAGCTTTTCGCATAGTGAGAGTAGTACCTGGGTGACCGAGCTTTGCTCGGTACTTTTTTTGTAATATAAAATTAAAATAATCCTTTTTCAACAAAAAAAAGAACTTGGAAAAAAACATCATGACTCGAACCGAGTCTCTTGAAATCGGCCCGAAACGGGTCGCATGTTTTCCCGTCAGAACTATCCCAACCTTGCAGATAGACGCGAAATTTACCTCTGTATGTTATTATAGCAAATTTCAACTGCCTCAAAACACGGATAAAACAACGTTTTCTAAAAATGTAACCTAGTTAGATCAATCAAACGCCCCCGAAAGCATCTGCCTACAAAATTTCGTGAAAATCGTTGGAGCCGTTTCCGAGATTCTGATTATATACATACCTATATATATACAAGAATTTCTCGTTTATAGAGATTAGATAGATAGATTAGATACGTGTGCTTATGACAGACCATGCGTCCCGTCACTGAAATATAATTATGAACAACTCAGGGCGCTCAGGATCGCTCCCGATGTTTTTTTTTTCACCGTAAGCAGGTGGTACTCCTACTTTTTATTCACAAATGCTTGTAAATTACTAGTCAAAATTATGGTAGCCCTCAATCCAAATTGAACGTACGATCTATGTAATTTTCACAGAATTTATCTATCTATCTATCTATCTATCTAAATCGCGAATTCCATTCTTATTGATTTATTTGTAAACATGATCTCAATTGATCTCAATGTTTCGAATGTGTTTTTCCTGGTACAGTAAAGGATATTCGTGATTTTCCATGTTTGAGATGTCCTTGTCTGATTACTTTTTAATGTAACAAATATCAATTTGTTGATATTTTTATACATTTATAAGCAATTGTTGGCATTCAATAATAATTGTTGAGATGCAAGTATATTAAAAAGTCCAACTCACGCTTGCTAATTTATTACTAGAAACCTGCGGCTTGGTTGATCCCACATATATTGAGTTGTCTTTCATGTTGGCTAGGCCAACTAAGCTGTCAGAATGGTATAGGGGCTGGGCAAGCCTTCTTAATCTACATAAGCTCATGCCTGTATCCCAGAGGGGTAGGCAGAGACCAGGGAGTGCCACCTGCCACGATCCTAACAAACCACTTTCGCTTCATCGACATTCATTAGTGCTTGTAGGCACACACGCCGGTTTTGGCTACTTTTTATCTTGCCTTTTGCTAATACATCCCCTATTTGGTCAAAGTATGCCCGTCTGGGGCTTCCAGCCCAACGTAACTATAAATACTTTTACTAAAAATACGCTCGAACGTCTACGTGACTATATATGGTTACTTCGCTGACTTGTCTCGGTTAGATTGATTTTTAACAATGACAATTTTTAAAGTCCTCTTCATCATCATCTACATCAACTCATTATGTCCCCACCGAGGGGCTTCGGTCTCTTTTAAAAAGCCTCTTAAAACTTCTATTAGATGGTTCTTCATAGCGTAATGCCACTTCCGAGAGAAAAGAAGTCTTGAGATACAAAATAAAAAAAAAACATTGTGAAGAATTTTCTATGAAGTCGTTTGGGACTAAGAATCCAGGTGTTCTATTTATTCTTTGCGTCCATCACGGAATGCAGTCGAGAAATCCGAGATATTTTACGTGATATAAAACCGGGCTATGATAACTGGGGTCGGCGGACTAAAGCACATAAGTCACGTTGTCGAAAAATTTGTTCTGTACAACATAAATAGATTAAAATAGTAGTTTGCTTATTTTTTGTGGAAAAACAACTATGTTCAATTGATCGTTTCACGAATGCTTTCTGTTAATGTAGTAAACACAATAAAAATGGTTTAGAGTAATTAAAAAAAAGGGTTAACTGACTGACTCAAAATGTAGTGTTTTGGACTTATGTGCTTTAGTCCGCCGACCCTAGATAAATTGTTACGAAGCAGAAAATCCACTGTGAAGACTATTTTTATTCGTCACTTTGTTGCGCTGTCAAAACAGAGGGAGAGAAAACTCCTCTTGTATTTTCTCTGGCAATAAAAGTCTAATGCTTAGAATATAATATTTTATTCAATACTAGCTGATCCCGCGAACGTTGCTTCGCCATACATTTTTTTTTTTCACTTAGGGCTATGAAAAATATATAACAACCTATTCTCAGACCTACCGAATATACATATGAAATTTGTCAACCCGTTTCGGAGGAGTATGCGCACTAACATTGTGACACGAGAATTTTATATATAACAAGAAAGATTTACTATTTACAAATACTTACTCATGCCTGTATCCCAAAGGGGTAGGCAGAGACCAAGGACTGCCACTTGCTACGATCCTGAGAGATCACTTTCATCAACATTCAATAAGTCGTGACTTGTACGCCCGCCGGTTTCAGATGCTTCTTTTCTTGCCCTTTGTTAATAAATCTCTTATTTGGTCAACGTATGTCCATCTAGGACATACCTTACCGGCCCTTCCAGTCACATTCGCTTGATATGTTTTTTCCTATCCTTCTTCCTCTCTACGCGTTCATAGCAACCCAACATTCCTTTCTCAGTTGTAGCCACTACATTATTTTTCAGTCCATAATGTTCTCTGATACTAATAGTATTCAAACTATTGCGTTCAAAGAAATACCGCACATAATTCTTAGGAGCTTCATTTTTACAGCTTTAATCCTACTATCTTGTTTTTTTCTCTCTACTTTATACGAGTATAAGTGCCGTGATCAGCACACCATTACAATTTACCCAATCTAGCTCTTAGGCTACTTTTAAAGGAGTTCAAGACACCGCTTAGTTTTCCACTTTTTCTCTTCTTTCTTCATCACCATCACATTTTCCTTCCATTGTAAGCAGACTCCCTGAATAGACAAATTCTTGAATCGAATGATTGCAATCAGAAAAAAAATATGTTAAAATGCTTTAAGATTATGTATGTTATGAAAACCTTATGCAAAGTAATAATATAACTCCCACACAACACAATCACTGACCTGATCCCAAACTAGGATTCCCTGTGCTATGGTAACCAGGCAAGGACATTACAAACATCGAAAAACACCCAGACTAAGGCAATTTGTACAAATTTACGGTGGCCCCCAGTCGGAATCGAACCTGTGACCTCTTTCTTGGTAGCCTAACTCCTTAACGGCTTGACCGTTAGTCAAAGCAGTCCGACTAACCGACCGAGGCAGTCAAAGTTAAATCTTGTTACGAAAATAGCACTTGCTGACACCAACTTTATAAGTTATCGCGCGGCGCGTGGTGAACTAGATAATTATGTATGTACAATTTAGGTTCTCCAAGTATGTAGTAAAAGGTTAACTTTGCTCAGTTTGCTTTGAGTACCTAACACAATTTTTGATAGTTGCAAAGTTGCTGATTTCTTGTCATAAGTTAAAGTGAAACGACAAGCAGTAGGGTCCATGTTTTGAAAGCCTCATTGGAATGTTTGATGCAAACTTCGCGGGAACAGTCGGAAGTAGCGATAGTTCAGTTTGTTCAGTTGGTCGAGGCTCCACTATTTTGGCAGTCCAATGCATTAAATATCCATCTCCGATATCTGTCTGGCCTCTCCCCAAAGTTCTCGCGCTAAATAAATAATCAAACAAATTCACGGTTAGACAAACGTCATTTTGGTAACATGTTAAATAAACAAACATTTTAACAAACAAAACAGACTTCAAACTAATGACTTGAAAATAACTACGTATTGTTGCCTTGCAATTATCTCTGGTTTTGGAGTAGGTGTCAGCATATAACGCAAGTAAGTAAGAATACGCTATTATTTTGAACTTTTTGTTTCAAGTCGGGTTGTTTTTATTAAAAAATTTGTTAGTAATTGGACACGAACAATTATTATTCAATAGACCACACGTCGATTAGCGCAGATACTTAAGCAATGTCAAAATCCTAGGTCTCATGTGACTTGTTGCTATGAAGAAAAGGGATGGGCAAATTTAAGATTAGTTCATTGAAGATGTTTATTCAAATAAAAATACAGAAATTGGTTTTAACCAAACTTAGACTTAAAAGACTACAGACTTATACAGTTTTCTCATGAATGCCATGTCAGAGCTAGACCAAATTGAAATTGAAATGGGACCACACTGAAAGCACTAGCTTTCAAATGAAAATAGAATCATCAAAATCAGTCCACCTAGTCAAAAGTTTTGAGATAACAAACATAAAAAATAGCTACAGTTAAATTGAGAACCTTCTCCTTTTTTGAAGGCAGTTAATAATGTTTTCGTCCACCTTCGTCGGTCCTAATGCTGAAGACAAAGTGAGTTATATCATAATAAAGCCGGTAAATGTAGCACGTAAAATTCGCCATCGGCAGGGCAGGACAAAGCTCGGGCTCATAATTTAAAATTTAACACTTAATCAAGCTTTGGCTGACAATCAAGATTTATGTCTCCGCAGAGAACGTTTCGTTATCCACTCCATTTCCTTGCACTGGTCTTTAAGGCGATAACACGATTAATTTTTAATCTGATCAGCTGGAGACCATTAATTTCTTGGTCGAATTCGCCGACACGCCTCGCCGTCGCAGTGTAGATTAATGAAGTTATCGACTGTTTATATGCTGCCTTTAGGCTTAGGGAATATCGGATGTATTCGTCACGATATCAAATCTGATTATACTTTCCGAAAGAATCTATGGCCGTTGGCTAATCTGCCACAGAGTATCCTAGTTTGGGACAAAGACTAGTGTATGTACAAAATACGTACCCTTGTTCTGGTTCCAAACCAGAATACCGTATTAATAAGGATGTTATTATTTTTGAACTAAAACTTTCGTAAGCACTACAGATTGTAAACTTTTAGTCCGTAAGTTGATCCGGACTAAAACTTTACGATGTTATTATTATTCGTTAAAACACGATAAGGCAGGTTTCAATGATATTTTATTCCAAATAAAATATTATTTTCTCCCCTAATCTGTGAATATATTTATTCGTACCTACTAAGTGTGACACCTCGGATGGTTGGAACAGGAGTGGTCATGCTCATCAATACGAATTTTTGAATTGCGAAAAAAGTATGGAAATGTGGGTATTTTTTAGACTCCATGTGATTCTGATATCGTTTAGATAAATGGTCAAGAGGATTACGTTTTGCCCTATAAATGATTGTCAGAATTGGATTTGATTCTTGCATGTACAATTCCTGAAACGCGGTAAGCTGAGGAGTTATTTCAAATTGAGCATAATTCTGTCTGGCAGGTACTATGATTTTGTATTAGCAAAGCGCGTGATGTACTAAAATAAATAAAAATGTTTTGGAAAAATCCTTCTAAGAATCTTTTTTTGACATATTTCAGGAATAAGTTTTAGAGATTCTTTTTCAAAACAAAGAACTTTTGACACTTCAACATTTGCGAGAGAATACCTTGTTTTACCACCGATTTCGGCGCCTCCGTTGCCCGGGCATCGCACCGCGATATTCACAATTGTTTGCGATTTACGATTAAGTTCGCTGGAGTGGGGGACTTGGCAAAGTAAAATTTCACTCGGCTCCACAAACAGCCTCACTAATTTATAGCACAACTGGTGTCCCTCCGATAACGCTCTGGGGAACTTATTTATGTATTATATTATGCCTTTGTCATTAGGGGCCCGGCCATGACTTTCAAGATGTGAACTGTGACTAGAAGCCTATTTGTATTATTCAGTGAGGTCAGACATTTTGTGATACGTAAACTTGCCCGAACTTTACAAGCAACTGTGGGATTTCAGCTCCAATTGCTTCTGAGAAAAGAGGACGTGGTTGTGAGGACGAGATTTTAATTCTGATATACTACATTATGTTATTGTGATGTACTTACAAAGTCACTTGACTTGTCAAAAGTAAAATTAAACCAACATATTCTACAAGTTAAATTGTGTGGCACTTGTCATAATATTTTTTGAACTAAAACACGATTTCCGTCTCTGCTCACCATGATTGAGCTCTGCAAACCAGAGCGAAATCTGATCGGACTCTTCCGATGAAAAGTCGAGTAAATATACCCGAAGAATAATTTCCAATCACAATAATTAGTTGAGTATTTAAAGGTTTCTTTTACGACCTTCTTTCAGGGGTCAGTTCGTTCTAGTGCTACTGCATAGTGAACAATATATTATTTTTATTCGTAGTCAGTAAAAACTGTCGGACAAAATAGTAAGTGGCTCTGAATGAACAGAAAACATACGTTGTACATGACAATAGTTTCCGCCTTTTTCTTTATTCACAGCACAGTCGTACATAGACAGTTTTGTGTGAGTGTTGGAGCCCTACGTCACTGAGCCGGACAACTTTACTAGCAAACGGCTCGGTGGAGCGCGCCGTGGCACTTCATACAAATTCACCAACTAATCGATACACAGTTTTTTGATTTATTTATTTTCTGATGATATGGAATATCGTCCAATCTACAAATCTATAGTCCACTTGCTTATTTATTTCACCAATAAGACCCTGAGCTAACAGTGAGAATAGCCTATTAGAGATAGAATATCTTAGTCTATGTACCTACCTATGTAGTAGGTACGACGAAACGCGAAAATATTGATTCATTGTTAAATGTTGTTATGTCAGTGCTGCAAAACGCGTGACTTATATAACATTCTCTTCCAAGTATTCAAAGTTAAAAAAATATGTTCAAAGTTGTATAAAAACAAAGAAAAATATGCCAACTACGGCAGTAGTATTATTTATTATAGCTACCGCCACTGCGACTGCGACGCGTCGTGTGTTTACCATTTATTTAACTTTATAAGTAAAACTTGGTGTCGGTTTTTAATCTAGATATTTTTGGAGTAAAAACTAACATCGAAACAGCAAACCTAGTCTTTTCAAATAGGTGCTCTAACTAACAGAGTCAATATATTTATTCTTGGAAAGCCTAGTGCTAATTCATAGAACTGGCTTTAATTCCCGACATCTTTGTCATCCAAGTAATCCTTAAGTGCTATAGTAACCCGTTTGGCACAAAGTGCGCTTTAAATATTTTTGAACCCGGTTCTGGCAAACTTATTCCTTCAGGAATATTACTGTAGATACTAAAACTATGCTGAAGTAGGCTCAAATGTTTTTTTAACCATAGATTAAAACTGTGTTCCTTAAAAAATATTTCTTTAATATTAACTTTATTTCGAATACATTTACTCAGGGCGGCTTGAAAACTTCTGACAGTAAGACCAGCCACTAGTCTTACAAACCTTCACCAATCCGGACTTGGCCCCCGTGGTGGAGTATGGCCTATACCTTCCTCAGGGAAGAGACCCGTGCCCCTCGGTGGGGACATAATGGGTTGACGACGACGACATTTACTCGCCTTTTTGTTTGAAGAGTCCGACCAGGTTTCGCTCCGATTCGCAGAGCTTAATCATGGTGAGCATAGACGGAGCTCGCGTCGTCAGTTGCTCTACAGAGACGCCAAGCTCCGCGAATACAGTTAAAACCTGGTCGGACTCTTTCGACAAAAAGCCAAGTTAGGCCCTTTCTGCACTGCTCCGGTCCGGCGTCGGAACCGGAATCAGTCATGAGAAAAATATCGAATGCCGGATTATGCTTCGCCACTTCATCCGACTATAATCGGCAATGGACGTGACGCAGTGCTTTATTTTCGCTTTGTGCTTTTTTATATTCGAGGCAGGGGACGTTTTCCACACATTCTAAATAAAATTGTTTGGGAATATTTTTGGGTTGTATGCGCGGTGCAAAAACGTGTATTGTTTTTGTACGTCGATCACTTCGGAGCGGTAAAATACCGTTCCGATCTAGCATATTATCGGACCGTTAAAAACCGGATGCCGGAGTAGTGGAGAAGCTTATTATTATTCTTGTGTTTTTCTAAATCGGATCGGTAATTAACGTTTGCCGGACCGGAGCAGTGGAGAAAGGCCCTAAGTGTATTCGGAATAAAAGTGCTAACGAAAGTTTATGTCAAATATATTTCTTCATCCAGTATGCTGGCAAGATAGCGGGAGCAGCAGGCCGCGGGACCAGAGCACGGTATCCGAGTCTTCCCGACGATTCCGGGCCGAGTTCCTGGAGGACTGGCCCCAGGCACCCGGCGACCCTTACTTTGATCCGACCACGCCCGACAACGTCACAGGCCTAGTCGGCCATCCGGTCACGCTGCTGTGCAAAGTGAAGAACTTGCAAAATAGGACGGTAAGATAAAATTTACTTGTTTTTTACTTTTTTATTCGGCCTGTAGTAATTACCTTACCGTTAAAAAACTTTTTGAAACTTCAAAACGACGACTTGACGACCTCTGTAGCGCAGATGTTAGCCCGTCTCCCTACCTGCAAGAGGAAAGGTCCCGGGTTCGAACCTCAGCTAAGGACAAAAAAAACCCAGGTCTTGGATTTACATGTTTGTGTCGCTGTTTATAGTTACCAAGGGTGTTTTAGTGTGGGGCTAGAAACAATAGCCTGAATGTTTATAAAAGAAAACACAGAAAAGACAGAAATAATTTAAACTAATTTGCTTTTTAAATATAGGCTTTGTAGAAGTTTCGTTTGTCTAGTCGGTGATGCTGTTGTGTAAAATCAAAAATATGTTTCAACGTAGCTATATAACTTAAATACTCTTCAAGTTGTGACTTTGACGTCTTATTTAGAACCCGATTTGTATGGGGCATTTGTATAGCGCATTTTGTACCAAGTGACTAGAATGACTTTCCAGCCGGTCTTTAATGTTGTTAGTCGTACAGAAAAAACACGTTTATTTATGTGATTCTCCAATGATACAAAAACATTTTTCGTGCAAGTTCTCCATTGCCTCGCGAGACACCCTCTTACGGGTTTACTAATGTATTGCCAAAAATCGTTTCCCAAATTATTACTTCCCAAACTATTTTCCGCAAATTATCACTTGGCAAAAAAACATTTCTCAAAACAACTTATAATAAGCAGTTAGCAAAAGTTATTATGGCAAGTTATTGTTTACCAAATAAATACTTGGTCAAAATTCATTTTACCAAGCATTATTCAGTCAAAAGTATCGTTTGGCAAAAAGTACCTTTCCATACAATACCGAATACGCTGCCGGCAATGTGTGTAAATGACACAACAAATTCGAGTCTGTTTTCGATCTTACATAGAGAACCTAACGCTCCGACGCGCTCCGCTTCGCTACGCGCGTCGTCGCACCTATATTTCTGTTGCCACGTATTCTTTACATCGCCGACCCCCCAATAATAATTAGTACCTAATCGTCAACTATATTTATGCCAAATAATAATTTGACCAAATGAATAAAAGCCAAAATAAAACGTTAGCATAATAAACGTTTGTCTTAATAAAACTTGACGCAGTAAAATTATGCGAAATGATAATTTGACCAAATGAATAAAATGCGAAATGAAAACTTGCTAAAGTTTCATTTGGGAAATGAAACTGATGCCATAAGTTTATTGGGAAGTAAAATTTGGCGAAAAATACTTTGGCTAAACGGCGGTATCCCCCTCTTACGAGCTGTAGAAAAGTTTGCAGTTTTTATAATGAGTTATGACGTACATTCGAATTGTCTTTTGGTATAAAGATATTTACAAAATAAATTTCGGTATCTAAAATATTACAGTTGGAATTCTGGTAGAGTGCATTTCTAGCTAGTTTGTTTCCAAGCAAGCATTAGGTTCTGCTTCTCATCATTATCATCATATTATATTTTATGAAATATGATGTATATTTTGTATCTAAGTTTGAAGTCTGTTAGAGTGCATTTCTAGTGCTTCTCATCATCATATACGAAATATATATCGGTATCTAAAATATAACAGTTTGAAGTCTGATAAAGTACATTTCTAGCTAGTTTGTTTCCAAGCAAGCAATTAGGTTCTGCTCCTTAATGATGCAGTCGACTGAAATAAATGGGTTTAAGCTTTATTAAGCTTCTATTTCTGTCTCAGCAATACGATTGAAGTAGCGGAATATACGATTTAAAAATGTTTCAGCATTGAAAACAGTAGGTCAATCAGGAAATTGCAAATTGGAAAATTGCAAATTGGCATTGGTAATTGGGTATTTGACAAAATGTCAAATGAGTTACTCTTAAAACGGAATTTCGTATGAAAATACTTGCTTGTGACGTCACATTTCAGAGCACTCTTTTTATGTTTCATGTATTTAAAAATTGTAATAACTAGTAAATTATTAAAAGAAATACATTTTCCAAAACATTTTGTAATTTCCATTTTAATCGAGCATCTCAAATAGTGTCAAATAACGTATTGGAAATTCTCAGGACTTTCACAGTCCTGACCTTGAGAATGACAATAATTTTCTATTATACTGACGTAATATTGTATTAATTCTATGGAGGATAAGAAAAATACATAAAAGTAAGTATATTTATCATAAAATAGTCACTTCCGTGTTTTGCAGTTACTTTAATAAGATAAAAAGGATTATAGAATTTGTACTGAATTCTAACATTTTTCGTTTGAGATTATAAATTTGTGTGTAAATTTGCTGGGCGAAGGCTTTCCATCCTACTTTCCATCTCTCTCTGTCTCCAGCCACCTCGCACCATGCAGGTAAGAATGCATTTAGGTCGTCCTGCCACCTTTGCCTTGGTCTACCATGTCCGTGTCGTGGGACATGTCCATCTTGAAGAATCCACTCAGAGGTAATATGCGTCTGAGGCGTTTGAAGTCGAGGGTGGCTGGAGACCATACACTACTGTGTGGAGCCCTGCTGCCTTAGATTTCAAAAACGGATGTTTTGTTTTTATTTTTCTTGTTTTGTTTACTTTTGTGTATTTTGTTAACTACGCACTTGTGTCTACATTGTGTTTCTGTGACAACTCTAATAAAAGTCTTCTTTCTTTCTTTCTTATACGGCAGACATGGCCAGCCTAGCCCCATTTTAAACTGGCGGTCTTAACCACAACATCTGCAATTTTAGTTTTTGAGCACAGCGTCGTGTTTTAATGCGGTCTATTCTTTTCACAGCCAAAATACTGCGCTTTCTTATTACCAATATAAATACGATTTTTAGTTGATAATGTTGTATTTGGTGACTCTAAGTGTACATGCGATTCCTGTTTGTAGAGACGCGAGTCAGAAGTTTTTGTAGAAGCTAGAAAGGAGAGTACGGAAAAGTTTTGATTGCGCGCGCGACAACAAATACAATAAAACTTTATCATCGACACACGATTCTAACTTTTCACTGAAGTTGATGCATTTCGTGTCTAATTTGTTTATCTTCGCTGTTGCTAACTGGGTGTCAACTGTCGTTTATAATTAAAATAAAATATTTTATCATTTAAACACGGCACATTACTTCGATGGATGAAAAGCTATTTGGTTTAAGCGACATTTATTAATTTTTCTGAGAAACCTAGCTCAAAAGACGCAGAAAAAAATCTGCTGATTCCCAATATATAAATATCTCAATGTAGCCAAAAAATGCGCTTAAACCAAATAGCCTTTCACCCGTCCATTTTATTTCTGTAGGTAAAGGCGGACAATAGCCTTGACCAAAGTGCACACTGTTCGTTTTTAATTAATATCTTTGAAGACAAAAAAAAAATAAAACCGTTTATTGAAGGTTTCATTTCATTCATTAAAATTCAAATTACACGTAAAGAACGCCATCTTATTACACAAAAATATATGGATCAAAGAGATTCATATAAAAATACTTTATGAGATGCTCCAAGCACAATATTCACTTTATTAAATTTGTACTCCAAAAACCACATTGCATTTAATTACGATTTAAGTATTCGCTTCACTGTAGTAAATCGGTTCACCATTGGTCTTTAAAAAAATATCTAGAATCAGGAGCAAAGATTCATAGCTCTCGAGTGTAGTTTGTGTTCACACCATAGTGTTTATTGTTTATTACTTAGAACAGGTCTGTCTACCCTCAAGTTTTATGGGCGCGGCACCGTGACATCTACCTCCTAACTGTGTCCTGCTACATGTACAAATCGGACCGAGCTGCTGGTTCGAGGTATACTTAAAACCCGTGTATGCACCCCCAGGTATCATGGGTGCGGCACCGCGACATCCACCTGCTGACAGTGGGCCGCTACACGTACACCTCGGACCAGCGCTTCGAGGCGCAGCACAAGCCGCGCAGCGAGGAGTGGGCGCTGCGCATCCGCAGCCCGCAGCGCCGCGACTCGGGCCAGTACGAGTGCCAGATCTCCACCACGCCGCCCGTCGGACACGCCGTCTTCCTCAACATCGTGGGTCTGTATTGGTGTAGCTTACCGCACTCTACCCAAGTAGTCATTAGCTCAACTAGATCACACAAGGAAATTTGGGTGCCAGCACTCTACTTCCCCGCTAGTCGGCTATACCGTCTACCTCAATGTTGTAGGCCAGTATTGTAGGCCAGTGGTGTAGTTTACATTACCTACTCTGTCGGCTTAGTTAGGTACATGGTTTGGATACAGAATTCAATATGAGATCCAGATCTTTACAACGCCGTCGGTGTGGTCGACTAGCCATACCTACTGCATTAAATATCGTTGGTCAGTTTTGGTGTAGTTGCTGCTCTTTGCCGGTGTAGTAATAGCAGAAACAGGTCACACAGGTTTAAAGAAATGACAGATTAAGTAGTCAACGTTGTGTGTCGGGTTCTTGTAGCAAAACAAAGTAACAACAACAAACAACTCATGACAACTCGTTTACCGTACACAATTTTCGTTGACAATGTCGTTATTACAACAATAATGTTTTGCAAACAACGGTTTTCTGTAAAGTTTATTAAAAAAATTACAAGGACCTTAGCGAAAGCGCAGGCTATCATTTTGCGGAACTACCAAAAATTTTACGAATTCAGTAGGTGTAGGAGAACTAAGCAGGTAATACAAAACTTACGCTCTAAAACTGGGCAAGAGGAATATTTAAACAAAACTGAACATGTTCCCTTCCCTTTGTCGATGAAGCGAAAGTGGTTTGTCAGGATCGTGGTAGGTGGCAGTCCCTGCTAATTCTCTTCGCCGCCGCATTCGCTAGTGGAGCGCTAGTGTACAATTTGTGTCTGAATACAAATTGCACTGTTCATTTTCGAACGCACGTGCAAACAGGCTTGCAGAATAGCACTGCTGGTCTATACTTACCTCTCTCGGATACAGGCGTGAGCTTATGAAAAAAAGAATGTATGTATGTATGAACATGTGCCGTATTTTACAAGCTAGGCTATGGATGAAGCAGAAATAGACACTTTCGTCAGCGATACCACGTACAATAGCCGGTTTACTAACAACATAACCACTACGGCGTTTTTGTAGAAAATATTGGCAGGGATACATGATGACACAATCTGGAGATGATATGACGGCAAACTTGCGGGAAGCACAATAACGAGGCAAGCCTAACCAAACCTTGTGTTTGGTTTGGTTTGGTCTCATTAAAAAGAAAAAAATAAATACATTCACCGTACTCACTTTGTTGGTTTACCCGTGATAACATGTGTGTTTGTGAATTCTTTGCTAACAAGGAAACAGAGAAAGGAAATAACGTCTTAATATTGAGGTTAATGGGAGTGAACGTGATATAATAGCTGTAGTCTTGCAGAGAGACTGCATGTCTACTATAAAAAGAAATATATATGTCTGAAGTTGAGGTCAGTATCGAAGCAGGTCCATAGAACACTCAACCAAGACAAAAAAATAGCTACGTTTTCTGACAACTAATGCCCGGTTCCAATATCCACAAAACGCTTCGTTTTTGCTTACGATCGGTTACAATTCCTACGAAATTCCTACGAACCGTCAATAAATTGTATGGAAAATCGTAGCCGGTAGGCGTATATTATAGGAACCGGGCATTAGTGATGGTACACATTTGGCCATCTTATCGTTTAATAATAATATAAAGCTACAACACGGTATACTCACTCACTGACTGACTGACTGACTGACTGACTGACTGAATGATTAATCATCTATATGTTTTCTCGGAAACGGTGGGTTCTAGAGAAAAATTTTGTATGAGAAAAGTGTAGAGAAGGTACGAATTACAGCCATCTTATGAAGCCGATTTTTGAATTTCGAACGCTTTCTCTCATACAAATATGCTATCTCTGTTGTTTACCGACCGATTTGGATCAAATTTTGATAGAATTTTTTTTGGTTGATCCGATTAAGAAAAAAAATTTTGCATGTTCGAAATTCAAAATGGCGGCTGAGCTATAGCCTCCCGAAAATCGGCAATTTTTTTACCTCTGCGCAAAAAAGTCGGCAGCCAACTGGGCGCATGCTAGAGACACGTTCTCAACGGCATCGCGTTGTCGAAGGCTTCAGGTATATCAGAAAAATCCGACATTTTGATATTTCAAGATGGCAGCCCAGATATCGATGACGCGTACGCGCGCAGGGGGCTCGGCCCCTAGTCGTTTAATAAAACTAGATTAAGTGAATTCCCTTCCTTAAGTACATTTACGTTATCCCCCTTACTCACACAATTTGTAATATTTTATTATTGTAAGGGCTGATTTTTTAATAGTCAGATAACTTTTATCTATGGAATAAAAATGGCGGTTTGACAGCTTATGTATGAAAGTTATGTCAAACCGCCATTTTTATTCCTCAGATAAAAGTTATTTCACTATTGAAAAATCAGCCCTAAAAGAAATAAGTACAGTTTTGATAAGTTAATTTAGCCTTCAAATCACGAAATTTAAATTACTAAAACTTTAAACATATCGTTTTACTTTTTGTGTACAGCGAGTTCGCAATTGCCTCTCTTTCAAATCGCTCGCAAAACGCCAGTAAGATAGTACTCTATGGCCACCTCCACTAGTTTCAAATATGTAGCTTGAGTAGCAATAAACAAAAAAGCATCACGAATTTATTTATCAGATATTGGTGCAAATCACCCTAAAAATATATTAGCCATAAATTCCTTGCCCTCGAGAGAATCCAAACGCAATGGAAAGCAAATAATTGCAATTTCAAATTGGTTAACTAGATGGTTGGTTTACTAAAGCCCACTTGCACCACCGACTAACATCCGTTTAACCCCAAGTTAAACAGAATTTGACAGTTACGCCATACTTAATCTGTTAAAATTATCGAAATAACCTGTTAACTCGAGGTAAATGAACTAACCCGCTAACCCGGGCTGACGCAAGTGAGGGTGAATGTGGTTCGTACACAGTATAACTCTTTTTTCTAAAAATGAAAAGGAATTAAAAACACTCTAAAGAAAAGTCAATAACTCCTCTATACTACCACACTATGTATTTTGGAAGCTCTGTGGGGTGTTCTGTGTTTTTCTCGGTGAGTGACAAAGACGAACGCAACATTCTGTTTACCTTCGTCTCCGCCATGTCAAAGAGCTAATCTGGCTGGAAATATTTGCTTTCACTTACTGAGGTACGTATGGAGGTTCTATTGACTAAGTGTGTAAAAGAACCCGGAATCTTTTATGTCAGTGAATCCACTTTTGACATGATGATATTTTCTTTTCTTAGGGCTTATTTATTTACTCTCATTCAGATCAGCTTTGAATTAAAATATCAAGGCTTTTATCTGGACCGTGTTACGCATGAACATTTACATACACAAACCGTGACTTCCAAGAAAAACGCTTTTTCTTTTGTCCTTTTTAAGCGTTTCGTACTCAAAGGTGAAATGGATCCTATTACTGAGACACCGCTGTCCGTCCGTTCGCCTGTCCGTCCGTCTGTCACCAGGCTGTATCTCATCACCCTGATAGTTAGAGTTGAAATTTATACACATGATGTAGGTATTTCTATTGCCGCTATGACAACAAATACTAAAAAACAGAATAAAATAACTATTTAAGGGAGCACCCATACAAAAACGTTATGTTTTGCTCGATATTGATAACGGTAGACGCTTGAAATGTTAATAGAATAAATAATAAACTCACGCCTATTATCCCCGAGGGGGTAGGCAGAGGAGGATATAATACTATTTACTTTAAAAATAAGTAATTAGATTAACATAAAATAAATACTTAAGGGAAGACTCCCTTACAACACACGTGATAGTTTTCCAATTTTATAATGGTACGTGACCCTTCGTGCACGAGTCTGACATGCACTTGGCCGTTTTTTTTTACTTTAGCCTTAAGGAAAACTTATAGCTAAATAAAATAACTACAAGTTTTTCCAAAATGGACTAATTCATTACTTAGTCGCATTCAATTCACAAGTTTATTATACCTAAGAAGTTTCAAATTATTAATGTCAGTTATGAAATAGCAATTGGGTTAACGCACACCTCGGCTCACTCAAACCAGTATTAAATAGATCAAAGTTGAGTTCGTTAACAATCGAGTTAAAATTTCTGCAATTCGTGAAACTAAATTGAGTGTGCAAAAGCGCATTATATCGCCGAGGTCGAGCTGGTACACGGATGTTTAACTGGGCTAAGAGATTTGGACAATATTGATTGTAGAATTGGCTACTATTACCAATCTTTTTTCCAAATAATTTGTTTTCTATAAATTTGAATGACCTCAGCTTTGGATTTCCTCATCTAGGTAGATAGAACAATTTATTGTAGATAAAAAAAGATTAAGATTTCTTCATCACGTCGGGGTCACCAGTGTAGAGCGCTAGAGTTTATGTGAGAGAGCTGATAGTAGCGTAAAGGCGTAAAGAGTCGAGACGGAGATGATAAATAATATATTATATTTTATTTGCAAGAAGACAAAACCTTTTAGGAAAACCGAGAGGATTCTTTTTTGTTGACGAATGTTGCTATGGCAACGTGCTCGCTCAGTGTTCTGCGCTGCCTCCGCTGCATGAGTTTTGTAACCACGGCATGGTTGGCGTTGAGGTCGTCAAATTCAGGTATTTCTTAATCTAAGAGTACACACGGCGACCTTATCACCTATATAACTATTGTGATGTCCTTGCATCATTATATGATATGAGAATCTAGGTTGGGACCAACAGCCTATTACGTAACTGTGCACAGTCAACAGCTCATCATCCTTTACATAACATAACATAGCATTTACATACAGGCACAAACATTGCTTCTGGCTCCACACTAGGATACCCTGTGTCATGGAAACCAGAAACAGCCACGTCACAAACATGATACACCCATGCGCTCTCCTCCTTTGCATTATAGGCCTTTTACACGAGGCCAATAGCTGAGACAATCCAGTAAGCCAGGACAGTAAGCCAATCCAATATTTCATTGGATCGGCTTCATCTATTGGCTTGGGCCAATCCAATGCATTGTCCTGGCTCCATTCACACGAAGACAATATTGGACTGGCTTACTGGATGGTCTCAGCTATTGGCCTCGTGTAAAAGGGCCATTACGGGTGACTTTGCAATTAAAATGTTAAGGTTGACGTGGTGTCGACTGTACTATATTGAGTTTAACCTATAGATTTTTTCGGAGGCCAATCGGTTCACCATAGTAATGGCTTTTAATTATTTTTTTAAATGTCATACACAATGCAACTGATAAAATTCGTTTTGACGTTTCTGAAGGGCAAAATGACGCATGTATTTGACAGTTCAGAATAGGTGAAATCGGCCGAGTCCATAGACACGGAAGTTCCATAACACACACGCTACAGAATAAGTACTTGTATAGTGTGGATGTTATTATTTCTATGCACTTTTTCCTCCCTAGCGAGAGGTCCCGGGTTCGAATCCCGGCATCCTAGTGTTGGACCAGAAGCAATGTATGTGCCTGTATGTAAATGTTATGTTAGGTTGTTCATTTACTAACAAACTTCTTGTGCTGTCCTTAGAACCGGAGACCGAAATCATGGGTGGGCCAGACCTGTTTATCTACGCCGGATCGACTATAAATCTCACCTGCATAGTCAAGCATACGCCGGAGCCTCCAAGCACGATCACGTGGACTCATAGAGGAAAGGTTAGCTTAATATTTAAGTCATATAACATTGAACCTGATAGTCAGCCATTTTTTATAATAACGGTGAATTTTTTTTTGTACTGCCTTACTTGGTCTAGTGTAGCTTACGCTTTACGCTTAATCACGTATCATTGTCAGGCACAGGCCTTATTTCAGGAGCCCTTGGCGATTTCTTGTGAATAAAGATTTAATATATATTTTTAAGTATTTTTGACCCCTTGTCTTTCGTACTCTATAACACGACACTTACTAAGACGGACGCATTGCTTGATGTTATTTAATTAAAAAAGGAACCTTCTGAAAACAAGCTATAGCCCCGAATCGATTCTACCTTGTGTAGTTGTAAAATGTTGTTTTCCTGTGCACCTTACATCCTACGTTATAAGTTTTAAGTCTTATCATAATAGATCCCTGCAACGTATTTTGTACTATCATAAAATAGTCTTCGCTCGTAATCTCCTTTACAGTAGCTACATACGAATATAATGCTGGTACACCACACATTACTTCTTACATTATTCGTGTCAACGTAGCAACCGCTACGTTGCGTAGCAACGTCTGTGCCGTAGCAAAAGCATCTGCTACGCCGTAGACATCGTCTTGTGCCGTAGTGTGGTTCTTATCAAAACATGTTTTTGTGATGGATTTTACATTATATAATTTGAATCGAACCGACGTTTATTTTGTTTAGTAGTACCATGTAGTACCTAGTTACTAATATATCTTTGACACGAGTGAGTGACACAGTTATTACACCAAATGTAAATATTTAATCAGTCGTGCATTTGATATATAAGATAGGAATAAGTGATAAATCACAGAGATTTTTATAGAGTACATATTATCTTGTACTTCCACACACAAAATAAAGAAAGCAAAAAAATACCTATTATAGACATTTCTCAATATTTCACATTAGCTCGTTTAATTATAAATGTTTTTCTTGAACCAACTAGTTCCCATTATGATTGCCATTTATTTTACTGAGTGTCATTGACCATGCTACTTTTTTTTTACATAAACGGGAATCTCAAAACCATTTAGAGAATTTTGCTTTCAGTACAATTTATATTTAAAAGATTTGTAAATAAAATAAATAAACTCATGCCCGTTATCCCCGAGGTGGCACCAATCACTAGAACTGGGCCCACGTTTTGCCGAGTTTATTAGGTCCCAAACGTGACATGTAGCAAGCCTGTCGCCGCTATTTGTACATCTATATTAATAATTTCGTTCTGGTCTACGGTAGACTTGAACGATATGCACACCAAATGAAAGAACGTAAAAAAATAGTTGATCTGAGTCGACAACATATGGGCGGAAAATTCGTATTATCGAGCAGCATCAATATAAAAATTATTAAATTCAACAATGGCGTTGCTAAGTAAACATGTCAATGTCATCATTGTTGTGTTAGTGTCACAAGTTTTCATTGTGAACTGTTATGGCTGGTTTACATTATTTTAGTGTTTAGGAGAGTGCTATAATACAATTTGAGAGGCAAGTGCATTAGTACATTACTAGACGTTCGAGTGAACGTTTATATTTCTTCCAGTAGAGTGTCACTTCGTCGACGTCGCGAAATATGCGCTATCCTACTCAAAATACTATGAGTTTTAATGGAACACATAAGTAAGTTTGATAATTCGAGTTATTGAAAACAACACGCACCCGTTACGGGTCACTTGCGCACTCTCCTAAAGTTCTCACTAAATTTTTAGTTTATACACAGATAAGTAACGAGGATAGTAACGCGCTCAGGTTTTACTGGATAGAACAATAGAAACCAATTCTATTTTGATTCTAATTGAAAGGCGACTAGAACCGTACTATACCGTAAAACGTACTAAAGCAAGTGGCGCTTACACGTTTCTACAAAAGCACTCTCCTTAAGAAGAAAGAAATTAAGAAAGAAAAAAAGAAAATTTATTTATTTGATACTCAAAACAAAACAAAAAAACACACACACACAAAGTGCGTACAATAATAAAAAAATAACACAGAAAGCATAAAAAACGTAAAAATAAATAAACTGTACAACATGAAAATAATAATAAAATACATTAAAGGTCGAGCCCCCAAAATGGGCCCGATTCAGCATAATGTTGCAACAGAGTGTAAAGTAAAGCACTCACCTAAACACTAAGATAATCTAAACCAGCCGGGCGGCCCTTTGATCTAATTTGTTAACTCCATGGTGTGTGGAATACCGTGGCATCCAAGAAGGTTATTATAATCTGTGCCAACTGAGAAGGTGTAGTAAGTAATCTGTGGTGTTTTTCATTGGCGGGAAGACAATAATTGACATTGAGTTTTGGAAGGGTCTGAAAAATAATTGAAAAAGGAAATCAAAGTCATAAATTGATCTTTATTGTTTTGCTTAGTTATAGGTACCAATAAACTTATTGAAATGAAAAAGCCACTAGATAAGAAAAATACCAAAAATTAAAATGATGAAGAGAAACATGTGGTCAATACAAAACTAAACGCTGTAAAGCCAAAGAGGGGGAGCTGTTTTTAGTTGATTGGCCAAGTGGATTCTACGTCTCATTGAATACGTCATTAGATTCACTAGCTGTTAAGTTTATGAAGGAAGCTCATTTAGTTAGTAATTTGTGATGAGGTACCCATGACAAAGTTATGATAAGTATCCGATTTTCGCCTTGCATTCCTTCGTGAGTAGCCAGAACATGTCCAAAAGAGCAAGATTGGCTATCCGTAATAGTGTGCTGGTTCCAATACTGATCTAAGCATGGTAGCGAGATTTGGGTATGGCAGAAGTCAGAAGAATCATGAAAGTAGGATTAGTGCAGTACAAATGAGATCCTTAAGAAATATGTGTGGTGTTACTTTGAATGACAGAATACGCAATAGTGATCAGAGACCGAGGATGTAGAGAAAGAGGATGTAGTGAGTGACTAGAATTGAAAAAGGGAATGTTGCGCTGGTTTGGAGATGTGGAGAGGATGAACGAAGAAAGACTGACAAAGCAAATATTTCGGGCGAATGTGAGTGGAAGGGCCGGTAAGGGACGCCCCAGTTGGACGTACTTCGACCAAATAGGGGATTTATTAGCAAAGGGCAAGATTAAAAGTACCCGAAACCGATGTGGGTACATGCAACGACTAATGGATGTCGATGAAGCGAAAGTGATTTGTCAGAATAGTGGCAGGTGACAGTCCGTGGTCTCTTCCTACCCCTCTGGGATACAGGTGTGAGCTTATGTATCTGAATGTATTAAGAGATTTATATCTACTGGTGGTTGATAAATACAGAGGCGTCACCATATAAAAAAAACATAGTGGAATATTATTTTGCGTCTACATTTTACCCGAGCGAAGCCGGGTTTTCGTCTAGTAAATCTTTATTTTTTAATATATTCAATAAAAAGCCTTGACCTTTAGTGACTTTTCTATGACCTCAGCAAAGACAGTATGTGTATTAATCCTTTGCCCATTAAAAATGACCAAACCAAATCAACTGACGGGAGTGACATTTGCTTTTTTTGTATATAGCAAAGATTATCTCTTTAATTATACTACGATGACGATACAAACACTAAAATTTTAGTGAAATACAAAAAATAGCCATAATGAATACAACTTAAAAGTACTTATCGAAATCAGTTTCTTAAAATGGTCAATATTTTCAAAACTAATTTAAAAAAAACATAGGTATTATAATATAAAAAATAAGTAACATGGCCAATTGTCTAGGGAAAAAGACAACTCCATTGAATCACCGGATGATTCAAAACGAGGAATCATCATTGTTGTTCCCTCGTGACAGAGAAAGTAGAAACGTTTTCAAGGATCAACCGTTTTCACAGCCAACGATTTTCTGCCAAATAGCGGTACCGTTTATGCATGCTTCCATCGACATTTATGGCCAGTCCGTGCATCTTGTTAGTTTCCCAACTTTTGCTGGATACCGACAATAAGCTGGCAAGTTTAGACAGGTGGCGGTAGTACGTTTTATTATTATGTAAGTAACGGCAGAAATAAAATAAACATGGCTAGGGAATTTGGATTTAAAAACCAGAAAGGGACGTCATCATCCAAGTGGCAGGGAGACGCTGCATGCAAGCCACTTCCAACCGGTCTTTTTGGAAATCCATGGGTGAGGCCTATGTCCAGCAGTGGACTTCTTGTGGCTGAATGATGATGAAGGGACATCCCAGGCTGGCATAGTTATAATAAAAATAACAATAATAGGAACTTTCACATAACTCAATCACTTGACCTGGACTCAACCTAGGATATTGGATACTGTGCTATGGTTACCAGGCAAGAAAGTTACCCAGAAAAAACACCCAGACTACGACCAGTTGTACAAATATACGGAGGCCCCCAAAGGGTGAACCCACGACCTCTTTCGCGGTAGCTCGGTAAGCTCCTTATTGCTTAGATCATAGGTTCCCAAAGTGGTCCAGGTGGACCCCCAGGGGTCCATAAGAAACCACACGCGGGTCCACGTAGACGTGAGAAGTAAACAGGGGTTCACAAGTTGTTAGTGGGGGTCCACGAAAAATTGTCTGGTTTTCATAATAATGAAAAAAAAATTGGCTTGTATTTACCTATCAAAGTCAATTGTTGATTGTTTGTAATAATACACGTTTATAGTTTTGTATAACCGCCAGTATTATTTTAATTAATACACAAGAAAATGTGCTACCTACTTTCTTTTTCTTCTTAACACCCTCAATTTAGGGTGATATTTTTTAGGAGTTTTGGGAATACAGTAGAAATGTAGCAGCAGGGGGTCTACAAAACATAGTAAAACTTTGAAAGTGGATCACGAGAAAAAAAAGTTTGGGAACCTCTTAGATTAGATCAACGAGGTAGTTCAACCAAATATGGGGTTATTTAGTAGAGGGCAAGGTTTTCAAGCAACCGAAACCATCGTGCGTGGATCCAATGACTAATATGTTGATAAAGCCACCTTTTGATGACCTCTGTGGCGTAGCGGTTAGCGCATCTGCGTACGGTGGGAGAGGTCCTGTGTTCAAATCCCGGCTGGGGACA
The DNA here is from genome assembly GCA_947310845.1 of Yponomeuta plumbellus. Lineage (NCBI taxonomy): Eukaryota > Metazoa > Arthropoda > Insecta > Lepidoptera > Yponomeutidae > Yponomeuta > Yponomeuta plumbellus. Next base: position 17,466,434 of record OX371194.1, read on the forward strand.
AAAAAGTGGATGTTTACATATTTATGACGTCGCTGTTTCTGGTTCCCACGACACAGGGTATCCTAGTGTGGGGCCACAGGCAATGTAAATGTTTATGTTTTATGTTATGTTAAAGCAAAACAGATGTGTCAGAATCGTGGCAAGCGGCAATCTCTGGTCTCTGCGTACCCCTCAGATATAAAGGCAAAGAAATCAGATAAGTATCTTTGAAAATTACACACAAACTACACACACACTCATTATTAAAGTTATAATAATATTAGTCTGCTTCCCAAGTCAATAAAGCAACGAAACGCTAACCCACGGCCCCTAATAAACTAGAGCTTTTTTATACGTATACTTTGACGGTTTTTAATAAATTTAAATTTAGTAAATTTATTTTAGATTTAGTAAAATGTTTTTGTGAGCATTTCAGCTAGTTTCAAATCCATCACAATTCTTCCATCTTAATTATTTTTTCTTGTGTCACTTTCATATCCTAAAAATTGCTGTCTACGTGGCGCGCTTCACTGAGAAGAACATTAAAAGTGTTTCTACTTAAGATTATTAGCTTCTTAACTTATTTCAAAGGACAATGGCAAAAATGTATAGAACCTAGTACACCCAATGACATTTATGTCATTGCTATTGCATTATATGATACAGGTCAATTATCTAAAGCTGGCACGTTCACAATACTCACACTTATGCAATTTCACTATACAGTATGTTTAAAAATAAATTATTTTGATTCAAAATGCGACTCTAGTTTAAGTGTAGACTAGAGTTAGGTTTTAGTAAGATGGGTGCGTTGTAGATAAGTAAATACAAATATATGTGTTACTTGTTATAATATATTTTTAGCAAATTCGAGCGAATTGTTTGAGGTAGAAAGATTGGGTGGGTATGAATGAAGTTATGAGTTGTAAGGTAAATAAGTATAAAAATTCAAAGAATCTAGGCCGAAAGAAGATCGAAAGTTACGACGGCGATGATAAAATCTTTTAGAATTTGGAAAAAGGATTAAACTAAATTAGATAAAATTAGTAAAAATCTTGAGGAACCGGGTGGGTGTCTTCAAGCAACAGCAGAGTAGCGGTGCGCAGGTTCGGGAGCGTGGGTGGGGTTCTTGACGTTTGGGCGCCAGTGTCGCACGAGGGTTAAGTAGGGGTGCGATCCGTAGTAAAAGACGGGTATCCAGGGGCACGGTAGAATATTTATATAAACGTAAAGTAAAGGCACCTGAGGACAATAAAAATAGAAAAGCTTAACAACGGTCTAAAAAAGTAAATATAAAAATACATTAAGAATATAAAAAGAACACTTACATAATAATTGTGCCTTTCGTATATTTATAAAATGATTGATCGTAACAATATGGAGAATAGGAATCCGGGTATTGAAAAAACAGAAAATAATGACGGTTTAGTCCACCTTGGATGGAAGCTGAGGATTGAATGGCTCAGCTACGTCCGTCCACGGTGGCGAATGTCAAAAACTAATTAAATTTGGAATATTAGATGGCCGAAAATGATAAAAAAGGCAACGAGGCAAATGCACCTCGTTACAAACGTTTTTCCTTTTTCTGTATCCGAAGACAACTTGTTAATACAGGTAATCCTTTGTAGAAGGCCAAAGCCAAATCTTTGTTGTGTTTTATAAATAACAACATAACATAACATTTACAGGCTACCATTGCTTCTGGCCCCACACTAGGAATATCTTTTTCGTGTTAAGGCCGAGGCCAAATTTTTGTAAAAAATTTTTAGACGTATTTTTCTAGTTTAGGCCGAGGCTCGTTTCATTATATTACACTTTTAGGCAAAAAAAAAAACTCGGACGATGTTTTTGGCAAAGTCGTCGAGAAGACAAAGAAAACAATTTTCGATGATTTTGAACGAGATGTGAGAATAGACAACATTATCGAAGAAGAATTAATTATATCTCTGAGAGCGGACAGCAGTGATGATGATGACAACACTCGTTAGAATTCTATTAGTTCTAGTGAATAAAGGCATTTTTTCTTGGTTAAATTATTTACGTGTCTTATTTTGTTTTATAAATTTAGGTTACACAATAATGGGACAGAGTTTTGAATAATAATTGTTTATTTGATTTGATTTTCAATGGAACTCCATTAAAATTACAGTACCTATACATACTTTTTCACAATAACTGCATTCGATTCACAAATGTTTGAAGTCCGTATCGATTCATTCGATTTAATCGATGTTTTTTAGCAGGCTACCTCACTATGAATGTCAAATGTGGCCTATTAAATTGGCTTTACTTTAGTTTTATTATTTAGTCTATAATGTTATGTTATTTAAGTCAGATTTATTTTTATTTACAGTTCATTATTAATTGTAATAAAGCATGTTTACACACTAATTTACAAGTATACAAACTATCCCTCTTCATTAGTATAGAGTAAATATTGTACAGTCGACAGCACATCATCCTACAGACCCATGCACTCTAATCTTTGCAACTGAAATGTGAAGGTTGACGTGCTGTCGACTGTACATAAAATATTTGGGTGAACCAAACTTGACGTTCAATGAACTGAATGTTTTTTTTACGTTTACATTTATATAATAATTTCCCACATTAAGTCAATCTCTCAAAAAAATATAAAAAATAATCATAATCTGCAGTCATTGCAAAAGTCTAAGTTAATATAAACTAAACAATTTTTTTTTTGCACACAAAGTAAAAGACTCAACTAAAAGTTACTTTTCCTCGTTAACATTTTCTTGCAATTGTTATACCTAATTATTGATTAGATTGCTTCGGTATTGTGTAAACCAAAACACGTTTCGATAATTACGTCTGAGGTGAGACGTAAAAAGCTTTGTTCGAATATTATTTGAAGTGTATCCCGTACCCGTGTAAAAAGTTTCGAACTAAATTCAATAATATGAGTTAATCACTGAGTGCATTCCTTCTACACTTACCAGCCAAACTTACGCTGTTCGTAAACAAAGCCAAGCTACAAAGCGCCCCTTACTACGAGTATAGCAATAACTTTTTTCTTTTCTGCCCCTAGACAATAAACTTCGACTCGACGCGAGGCGGAATCTCCTTGGTCACGGAAAAGGGGACACACAGTTCCAGCAGATTGTTGGTGCAATCAGCCCGTAACTCAGATGCCGGATCCTACATGTGCGGCCCGGACAATGCTCAAAGCGCAACTGCCAGAGTGCATGTATTGACAGGTATTTCAAATCTTTTTTTTTAAGGTTCCGTAAATCTATATATACAAAAGGAGAAGCTGACTGACTGACTTAGAATCAACGCAGGGCCCAAACTATAAGGGTTAGAAACTTGAAATTTTGCACAGGGGTTCTTTTTGTAACATAGGGGAGCACTAAGAAAGGATTTTTGAAAATTCATCCCCTAAGGGGGTAAAATGGGGGTTCAAAGTTTAATACTAACTTTGAACCCCCATTTTACCCCCACGCGGACGTAGTCGCGGGCAACACCTAGTCAAAAGTAAAAAACTAAACCCTTATGGGGTAGTTTGAATCGCTTGTGGCCCCGGCTGCCTGAGCGATCTTAAACGATCACGAAGGTTAAGCAACATAGGGCGCGTTTAGTGCATGGATGGGTGTCCGTCTATGACTAGCGCTAGTGGCATTTTTCCGAGTGGTTCCGTGCTTCGCAAGGCACGTTAAGCAGTTGGTGTCGGTGGTCGTCGATAGATGGCAGTCGTTAAGCCAAGTCAGAGGCCTAAAGGCGGCTTGAAAACTTCTGACTGTAAGACCAGCCACTAGTCTTACAAGCCTCTACCAATTTGGACAAGGCCCGTGGTGGATTTTGATCTCTACGTTCCTCAGGGAAGAGACCCGTGCCCCTCGGTGGGGACATAATGGGTTGATGATGATGATGATAGGATAGTTTTGGTATCCGTCTGTTTGTTCCTCCGTCCATCTGTCTATCTGTCTGTCTGTCTGTTTGTCAGTCTGTATGTACGTCCGTCCGTCTGTTTGCAGAAATCTATAATCTCGAGAACGCGTGAAAGCATCGAGTCGAAATTAAAACCATGTACTCAAGTCGAGGGTCCCTTAAAGCTGTAAAAAATCAAACTTTTTCGTTAACGGAAATTAAATATGATGCCGATATGCCGCAGAAAAACCTGACTTAAAGGGAATAAAACACATAGGGTACTTTCTGTTGACCAAAAACTGTGATATTTAGCGAGTATCTAATCTCTTTAAACGAGCAATTCTTGTATATATATTTATATATAAGCAGAATCTCGGAACAGGCTCCAACGATTTTCACGAAATTTTGTAGGCAGATGCTTTCGGGGGTGTTTAATTGATCTAACTAGGTTTTATTTTTAGAAAACGTTGTTTTATCCGTGTTTTAAGGCAATTGAAATTTGATATAATAACATACAGAGGTAAATTTCGCGTCTATCTGCAAGGTTGGAATAGTCCTGACGGGAAAACGGGCTACCCGTTTCGGGCCGATTTCAAGAGACCCTGAGAGACCCTCGAAGCTCAAGAGAGAGTTCGAGTCATGATGTTTTTTTTCCAACTTCTTTTTTTGTTGGAAAAGGATTATTTTAATTTTATATTACATATTTTATCTTACAAAAAAAGTACCGAGCAAAGCTCGGTCGCCCAGGTACTATCTCCTTAAACCGCAAATGCGGGAAGAAATCTGAAAACTATACATTTGTAATTCATCATTAAAAAAATTGTCTTTTAAGTTCGGGAAAAGCTCGGAAAAAACCATGAGTACGGAACCCTAGTTGGGGAAGCCCGACTTGCTCTTGTTCAGTTTTTTGCATACTAGGCCAGTCTCCTGTCATGCCAACGAGACAAATGAATCCATGCAGTTGTAGTTTTTACAGAAACAGAGTCATTTTTTACTGAAGCGTCAATAATCCATTCAGCTTTTTTATTGGATAGCTTTTTTGAAACACTGACAAAGGTACAAAATACGTAGCTTTAGGGATCTTTTGAGTTAATGAAAGGCAAACGTCTTTATAGACATTATTTATTTCTATTTTTTAACTTATCATGTGAAGTAACAGTTTGTTTAAATGTCGACATGATAAGTATAAAAATCCAAACCATTTCAAAACTCCAATATGATGCTTACACAATAATTCAAATACGTACAAAATGTGCTGGTTAAAAAAAATTCATTCACCTCAACTCAACAATTATTCAACTTTCTCTTCGACTGTTTCCATAAAAAAAAACCGAATAAATAAAACACGGAATTAACGCGCTACATGCTGTTGAATAGATTAAATTTTCCGCGTCAAATAATTTCGACGCTCAATATTCATCACGTTGGCTGAGCGAATAAGCGAAAAAATACAATACTACAGCATCACCGGCCGACATATGTGCACAAAAAATTTCAATACCTACTAATCTCATCACAGACTAACAGATAAAATGATTTCATTTCATAATCTTATGTTTGTGCCGATTTATCATTATCGTCAACCCATTATGTCCCCACCGAGGGGCACAGGTGGCCGGTCTTGGTGTCAGAAGTTTTCAAGCCGCCTTAAGGCCTCTGACTTGGCTTAACGACTAACATCTATCGACGGCAGCCGGCACTAACTGCTTAACGTGCTTTGCGAAGCACGGAACCGCTCGGAAAAATACCACTAGCGTTAGTCATTGACAGTGACCCATCCACGGACTGAACGTGCCGTATGTTGCTTAACCTTAGTGAGATCACGTTTAAGATCACTCAGGAAGCCCAGGCTACGAGCGATTTATTTAAGAGCAAAATATATTTAAAAAAAATTGCTGAAAGACATAGTGGGGATGTTCTGTGCTTCAAAACATTTTTTGTTGGCCGCGCATCACGAACCGGAATACGATATTTCTCCCCTCGAACCATTGAAAAGCTGTGATTGAATGCCATTTTTTCTGTACAACAAATGGAATAACTGGGCATGTTGCCAGCAACTGGCTCACAATGAAACTGTGGAAAGCTCAAAGGGAGAAATTAAAATGGTTTTTATTTCTTTAAGAACTCTTTGTTCAACAGTTCATTATTAAAGTTTCTGTATTTACCTTTCAGCTCAAAAAGTTTTATTTTACCACGGTCGTTTCTGCTGCATAGTTGCATATTTTGCAGCGCTCGGAAATAGAAAGCTTCTTCTTTTTTTATGTTACAAAAACATAATTACGCAAACCTCTTATGAAAATTATTTGCAAAGAGTGAAATAATGAAATGACTAAATAAATAAGTCACTTATAATCTAGGGTATTCTTATAATAATAATAGGGTATTCATAAATAAAATAAAAAAATCTTAGATCTCAAATATCTCGAAAACCACATCTTTTACATTTTTTGTTTTTCTGGTAGAGGATAGTCCAACCCGTCACCAATTACGGATTGGACCACTCATAACGGGATACCCTGTATAGGTATATATATTTATTTATTTATAGGCAACATGATCCCAATTTTGGTTAGTAGCAATAAAATATAGAACTTAGCCTATTATTAGTATTTAATGTCTGGCAGCGGTTTTGCAAATATCATAAGGATACCATTGGAAGGAAAGCTGACTTTTTTCGCCAGATATCGCCAAAACCTTCTGCTCGGGCGTATTGTGGAGGTAAAGAATCCTGAACGCATTATTAAATTGGATCCGCAGATCGCTGTAGGTTTTTTGAGTGTGTGTAAGCCACAAACCCCTCGAGAAGAGTGACATACAATACGCTTTGTGCAAAGTAATTTTCACTGTATTGGTACACCGAGAGAATCGGCGATGCAGCATGTTAGCCCTGACCGACAACGCTTTGCGTTCTCTCTCCATTTCTAAATCAACCTTTGGTTCCTCCGTTGCCAAGTGCCCAAGAATTATTGAACCCCTTTTGAGTGGGACCCCATTCAACAAAATAAGTGGTATCAAAGATGGGCATTTACCACGCGACTTAATAACAATAATTAAAGATTAAAAAAAACTCACGCCCAATATCCCCGAGGGGGTAGGCAGAGGCACCAATCACTAAAACTGGGCCCACGTTTTGCCGAGTTTATTAGGTCCCAACGTGACAAGTGGCAAGCCTGTCGCCGTTATCCGGGCACAATTTATCAGCGAATGGTGTTGCTGTACAAACAAACAAATGTACGAAACTAAAAGTCATTAACCACTCATATTTTTATAATATTTTAAACCATGCGGCTGGGTGCAGCACTCACAGACTGCAATAAGATTCTGAAGTACGCACACTTAAGGCATCAGCATAACTTAAACGATTAACACAGATTCCGTCTACAAAGCAGCCGACATGCATACTACTAAGCTGTTTGATCAGCGCATTCACATACAGATTAAAGACTAATGCATCTAACCCCGCTGCCCAACCCCACACTCTCCAATCTGCATGACTCTGACAATACGGTATTTGACACTATCAACAATAAATTATTTGAGATGCTCGATTTAAACAAAAATTACAAAATGATTCGGAAAATGTAAATGTATATACAAAATCATTTACTAGTTATTACAATTTTTAAATAGGTAGATGAAACATAAAAAGAGTGCTCTGAAATGTGACGTCACAAGCAAGTATTTTCATACAAAATTCCGTTATAAAAGTAACTCATTTGACATCCTGTCAAATACCCAATTCTCCTCCCCACCTGAGACAGTTTTCTTCACAGACCTACTAAATATATGGACCCGTTGTACCTACAGAAAAAGGGTGCCAAAAAGTTGTCGCAATAAATGGCCGCCTTCTAGTGCCGCGCCGGAGCTATCGAAAATATCGATATCGATATTAGCGCCTGCATCATCAGCAGTGCTCAAGCAGCACTGTCTCGAGTAGGGAATTAATGTTTACCGATTATTAGCCACGAAATATACAATTGTGGTGTTGGTGTTATATACAGGACCGCGGCTTTGAAGTAAATTCGGGTTGTAAGAATTACTATTTTGTGGTTTTGTCAAAGGTGATAATTCGTAAAGTAGATCGTCGCAGTCGAACAAACACCGTTGAAAATCACAGATACTTCTATATTTAACAAAAAGTACGTCCATGGATTGAATAAATAATTTAAATAAGAAAGGCGCTTTATACTTTGTAAATTAACATTTACATTTACATACCGGCACACACATTATAAGAGAATATTCTTTATTATACCAGGAAAAACACATACATATCATTTGCATTTAACTATTCTGAATATTTATTTTTATCATTGGAAAGTAAAGATTTCGATTACCAGAAGGACTTATTAATTATATGCAGGTACTCCACACAAAACACTACAAAATCACTTCAAGAGTCAAAGTCAAATAAAAAAACGGTGCCAGAACAGATTTTATTTCCTTTCTTTTAATCTTCATTATATCATGTAAAAGTGCAAACTTCCTATTTCATTTGCACACTTTATCATTGAAACGTTTGATTTTGTTGCGCTGCTTCTTGCACGTTGAGTTAGTCGCTTATTTTTTTCTTCATTACGACGCATCTGGAATGAGAGAAATTAATGTGAATATTGATCTAAATCAAATAAAGATAGTGCTGACAATTAAACAAAAATAAGTCTTTATAAAATACGTTAAAAATACCTCTTCACTGGGGTTGTCAGGGCTGCTTCTTGCCCTTTGAGTTAGTTGCTTATTTTTTTCTTCATTACGACGCATCTGGAATGAGAGAAATTAATGTGAATATTGATCTAAATCAAATAAAGATAGCGCTGACAATAAAACAAACATAAGTCTTTATAAAATACGTTAAAAATACCTCTTCACTGGGGTTGTCAGGGTTCAAATCGATTGACTGTGATAGGGCACGGCAGAGCTAAGTGATTCCTGCAAATTCCCTTGTGGAATTAAAATTGCCCCTGCAATTGTCACTGCAGAGCTGAGTGGATATTGTACATTGTCTCGATCAAATAAAACGGCCCTTTTCTTTACTGTAGTCCTCTGCAAAAAATTGGTACAATGTCGTTATTATTTCCGTTTTAAAATTTAAGTTTTAGGCAATAAGTACATATAATATAATATTAAACAGAACAACTTATTTGTAACATTATGTTTTTATGCTCTCACTATGTGAAGCAGATCACGTAACGAGAATCACCACAAGAATATGGAGGGAACAGCATTATCACGCAATTTCACCACATCAAGTGTTCTGTTGAAGCTGTCCGCGTTAAAGTGCAGCAAGCAGACATATTATTGCTTGTGTCGTGAATTTAAGGATTTTAAGGCTTCACTACTGGGAAACCTAGAAAATGGTAATAATAAGGTTATTTAGTAACTGAATTATTTTAGCTCTACTGTTATAACTATTATCGACGTTTTATGTTCCATCCAATGACTTTATCCCCGCACTACGGTTTGATAACAAATCATAACAAATGAAATATTGCTTTACCTACGAAAATATCAGGTTAATGAGCAGTAAGAAACTAAAATTTGCCTTAGAGGTTTAAGTTGAGACTTGAGGGCCCTAAAACGACCAGATTGTACATTTCTGTAAAAACCAGGTACTAACCTATGAAGAGTCAACTCCGGTCGATTTTTGTTCTTTCGCGAATTACACTGCACAATAGAACATACAGGCATATTATTTATTTATGCCGCAACAATCCCACATCATAAATAACTGCCAATTAGTAGTATTGACTTCACAAATTGCAAATAACTCTCGACAACAAAGCAATTTGACAGCTAACATACCAAACTCACAGATTACTAGAGAAAACTTGTCGCAAAACATGGCGATTATGGCACCCGGCAATGGTATGCATATAGGCGAATAGGGCCTCTCCATAGGTTTCCTTCCTCAGGTCAGAGTGGAGTTTTTGGTCAGAGTGGAGTTTTTTTTCGCTGCCTTTTTCTCCACTACAGACGGCCCTAAGGCAGCGGCTAACATTATACATAACTGTATGTACATTGACATTCAACAAGCAGAATGTAAATTCTTTACGTTGAAATAAAAATTTTTGAATTTTTTTTTTTTGAATTGGTTTTCTTGATGAAGGTGTAAACAAGTATGTCAACAGTAACTCAGACGGCACACCGGCCCCTTGAGGTTTTGCCATAATGTAGACCCGAGATTAAAAGCCTTCGAGAGATCCAAAAAGGCCGCATTTAGGGTGTTTGACTATCTGTATAGTGCTAGACTGTATGCACCAATACTCTTAAAGTTAAAATTGAATGGCTTTCCATTCTTTATAAATCTTCATAAATCTTTCATCATCATCAACCCATCTTGTCCCCACCGAGGGGCACGGGTCTCTTCCCTGAGGAAGGTATAGGCCATACTCCACCACGGGGGCCAAGTCCGGATTGGTGGAGGCTTGTAAGACTAGTGGCTGGTCTTACTGTCAGAAGTTTTCAAGCCGCCCTAAGGCCTCTGACTTGGCTTAACGACTGCCATCTATCGACGGCAGCCGGCACCAACTGCTTAACGTGCCTTGCGAAGCACGGAATCGCTCGGAAAAATGCCACTAGCGTTAGTCATAGACGGTGACCCATCCATGGACTGAACGCGCCGTATGTTGCTTAACCTTAGTGATCGTTTAAGATCACTCAGGCAGCCCAGGCTACGAGCGATTCGAATCTTTATTTAAGCTCAATCGGGGCAAATCGTCACCTTTTTTATAAAATGTATCTTTAGTTAACCAATGCACTTTTATTTTTTAACATGGACAGAAGAAAGTGAGAAATAAGGTAACTTTGTTTTAAGTGACTTACGTCTAAGTGACCATAGATCTTTGATATTCCAAAAATACGCAACAGCAGACAACTGAATAGGTACTAGTAGGGTTACCAAGATATTACGTACATAACAGATTTTTTGTCTTTATTTTTTCCGTTACAAATCCGATTGATTTTTGCCTCTCAAATGGATTACTACAGGGTGTAACTTTAATCCAGTATAGTTTATGTTATGTTCCCCAGACTATCTAAACATGCGATGCTATGTATCTAATTGATTTTTTTATTTCTAGGAGAAACTCCAGCAGCGATGCAAGGCAGCGCACAGTGGGCAAGCAGCCTAGACACGAAGACGCTTCTTTTGTTTGTGTGTACTATTGTGCAGTTGAGTGAATTGGTTCTTTACAGTGACTTATAAACTTAAGAAATTACGTGTAAATTAAAAGTGCCATAGGTAGGATGCGTAAGCGAGATATGCTGTTCCAGGAAGTCTTGACGTACGCAGTGATCAGTGTTCTAAGACTCTTGAAAAAAAAACTGAACGTGATAATATCATTATTATTAGTCAACTATTATTTGTCCTGATAATTAGTAGTAATTGATAATTGGCCGTGCTACTTATATTTGACATATCAGAAATCAGAAATTTATTTCAACGTAAAGAATTTACATTCTATTTGTTGAATGTCAATGCACATACACTCATTTATAATGTGTAGTGGAGAAAAAGGCAGCGAAAAAGAACTCCACATACCTATGTGTTTTATAATCTTTTTTGAAAATATTGACCATTTTAAGAAACAAATTTGGGTATTTTTGAGTTTTAATTGTTATGTCTATTTTAAATAATTTTCTAAAATTTTGGCGTTTGTGATTTCATCATAGTATGATTAAAGAGAGAGTCTTTGCCTACATAAAAAAAAACAAATATCATAAACGTCAGTTGATTTGTTTTGGTCTTTTTTTGTAAGTAAAGCCATTAATTAATACTCATTCTGCCTTTGCTGATATCATAGAAAAAACATTTAAAGTCAGGGTTTTTTTATTGAATATTTACAAATCTAATAAATAGAAAATGTACGAAAAGCATAATTCTCGAGATAGTTTTGAGATTTCCGTTCATGTTAAAAAAGTAGCATGGCCAATTAATTGGCATGTATGTTCAAATGTTTGCCTGTCGACATTTAATGTCACAAAATAAATTCAGCTTCAAAGCAACACTGCGAATGCCACTAATGCAACTAACCATAATTTTAGCCTTTGAAGCAAAATTTCAAATAGAGGATCCAGTCACATACTGTGTTTGTTTGCTTCCGGAATAGTTTGAGTCAACAAAGGTATTCGTGTCCTCTTACCTCGACCTAAATAAATCGCCTGAGCCCGAAGGAAACATCGGTTAGACCACTCAGGGATGTGTGCGAGGTGCAATAGAATTTTTTGACGCCCGAAAAACTTTTGCAGAATACGAATGTTTATGAAAAACATTGCACTAATGCGCACTCTACATGTACTGAAGGAATTCTGTTCCCATGCAGTTTAAATTTCCGCAGCCCATCTTTTTTAAGAAGCAAAATATGACATTAACACGGAAAAAACAAGAAAATGGCCTAACATGATTCGAGTGATCTTATTATCCAATATCCGTGTATAGTCGACAGCATTTCAACCTTTATATTTTTGGTATTTTTCACCATATGGTAAACTTGCTCGCACATTCTGATTTTTTTTATGATTGTGAGAATAACAGTTTGGGTAAGCAGCCTATACGAGGGCTGCTACTTATGTATGCGGAATAGAAAAAATAAACAAATGTATATGGCTAAATATGCTTTTATTGTTTTTCAAAGTATTCTCCACTATGATCGATGCACTTTTGCATTCGATGAAACCAATTTGTAAAACACTTTTTCCACTCTGATTGAGGTATCTCCAAAACGAGCTGTTTGAACGCATCTACGGCATCTTCACGGGTCGAAAATTGTTGACCACGTAATTTATTCTTTACATTTGGGAATAAATAGAAATCATTGGGAGCCAAATCAGGACTGTACGGTGGATGACCCATCAATTCTATTTTTTGACCATCCAAAAATGTAGTTGTTTCCTGAGATGTATGACAGCTGGCATTGTCATGGTGAAGTAGGATTGTGCGTCGCTGGTTGTTTTGGCGTATTTTTTCAAATACTTCCGGCAAACAAATGGTCGTGTACCATTCCGAATTAACCGTTCTGCGATTCTCCAGTGGTATTGTAGCCACATGGCCATTAATACCAAAAAAGCAGGCCACCATTTGCTTTACAGTGCTTTTTGCACGAGCCACTTTCGTAGGGTTCGGCTCATTTTGAAACACCCAAACTGTTGATTGTTGTTTAGTTTCGGGATCGTACGCATAGATCCAGGATCCGTCACCTGTGTAGATATTATAAACAGATTTTGAGTCGCCTCCGTTGAATTTTTTTAAGGTTTTCTTGCACCATTCGACGCGAGCATCTTTTTGATCCTGAGTTAAGTTGTGCGGGATCCAACGCGAACAAATTTTTTTTACAGACAAATGTTCATGTAATATCCTATGAATGCTCGTCATACATATGCCCAGAATAGCCTCGATCTCGCGATACGTAACATGGCGGTCTTGCATTATTAGTTTTCGCACAGATTCAATATTTTGTGGCACAACCACCGATTTCGGGCGACCTTCTTTAACTTCGTCCGTGAGCTGACTGCGCCCGCAATTAAACTCACTAAACCAGTGATACACAGTCGTTCTTGATCGAGCTTCACCACCAAAAGTCGAAGTTAATTGATCTACGCACTGTTGTTGCGTTAAACCACGTCGAAAATCGTAATAAATCATAGCACGAATATTTTCACGAGTGAGTTCCATTTTTTCAGCGATATGACATTTTAAACCCAACAAAAACAAAACACTAACGTATATAAGAGAAAAATATTAGCGGCCAGTATTTGAAAAAAGAACGAATTTGACCATGGAGGTCAGACATTGCGTTTAAAATTATTGGAATCCCAGATTCCGCATACATAAGTAGCAGCCTATGTATACGTCCCACTGTCGGGCAGAGGTACGAGTATTCTCTCTGAAAAAAGAGTATGCTCTTATCCCTACGCGTATCCAACGTGAATTGGCGATTTCAAATGCTGAGGTATGTGAATAGCTCAGACACTTGGGTTTCCTAGCGTTATTTACTTCACGGTTAGCGAGTGGTACTGCAATTATAACATCACAAATGTAGCGTAGACAAGGATATCATAGATCGGATACAATTATTGTCAAAACTGCGAATCGAAACTGAGTGTCTCGATTTAGAGTCTATTGCTCTACCCATTCAGCTACCACCGCTCTAAAGAAAAATAGTTTACTTCTTATAAATGGACGTAGTTTAGCAAAAAGGTTCCACATTATGGTAATTTTTTGGTTTAATATATCAAAATTGTCACTATGCTGTATGTTTTAAGAATCAAGGACTTTCATAGCGTACCGATGAGTATGTGCAAAGTTATGGCACATAGTAGTCCAACCCAAATGTATGGAGAGCGTAAATCAGTTTATAACTAAAAACTCAAATATCTCAATACTCACATTGAGTGGGATGGAACCTTTTTGCTAAACCAAGTTCAATGTGGTCTGAGGTTTGGCTAGATTATCAAACAATTACTTGTGTTTTCGTTTTTCTATCCTTAATTTTCGCAGCGATTAGTTGCTTCGGATAACGATAGTTTGCTAATCGTAAGCCAATTTTCTCAATCAAAAACTAACTACAGGGCAGGTACAGATTCTTTGGAAGAAATTGCTATCAAAAATAAAGCCACCTTTTGTATTTATTTAAATTCTTACCTTTATTTATATCAATACTCTTATCTTATCTTACAGGACAGGAAAAATATGTTTTCAAATTCCGAAATAATAGGATCATCCAGCGGAACCTCATATCATATACGAATTTGATCAAAAATAAACAAGTAATAATAACACAATCACCAATAATAACTTCCAAACAACTCAATCACTTGTCATAGTCCCAAACTAGGATGAGCTGTGTTATGTAAACACTTAAGCACTTAGGCCATTTGTACAAATGTGCGGTGATTCCCAATGGGAATAATATCGTACATTAATTTTCTTTATCGATTAATTTTTCTGTCCCTAGTATCTGAACTTACTGTTAGACGTAGTTTAGGAAAAATGTTCCAATCCACAACATGGTATTTTTCAGTTCCAAAATGATCGCTATGCTCTATATATTAAGAATACAAAGACTTTCATAGCGATCCGATGAGTATGTGCAAAGGTATGGCACATAGTAATTCAACCCACATGTATATGGGACCAGGCGGCGAGAAATAAAGAATCGTCTTCAATCAACAACTTTTATTTCTAATTTTCTCTTCTTATTTTACAATACAGTGTCCGCGACATAAAACTCCATCTTCTTATGCCAATCTTATTTCTATCCCTTTCTTACTTTTCTTCTCACTCGCACCCATCATATCATTCATTCGTTCATCTACGTTCCATTCCACTCAGTCATCCAATGTTACGTTCCTACATGTATGGAGAGCGTAAATCAGGCCTAAAAACTCAAATGTCTCAAAACTCACCTTTTTGCTAAACTAGGTACGTCCAATTGTGACACCGCTATTCGGTTAATTGAATATTTTGTTTATATTTCCTAAAAATTAAATTTTCTGCAATTGGATACCACCAAAGATTTCTTGCTTGTAAAAGAAGCCTGTATGCGCGCCTGTACGCTCATATTTCTGACTCCAATTTTCCACAAAAATGGAAGCCACATCGATGTACAATTTCTTCGTAATCTCAAAGGAGCTTCAAATAGAAGTGGTTTTTAAAAAGGCTCTGTTGGTTATAATATTTAAGAACCCCATGTTTTATGCATGAGACGAATTTATGAAAAGATGACGGCGTTAAATGATGGATAAACGAAATGTTAATAATTGAATGAATAAAATATTATGTACTTATATTTAATATTAGCGATTAATGCAAAAATGTTTTTAGATTTAAGCCGAAACATCGATCTCATGTTTAATGTAATGTAATTATCTTTATTATCAGGGTCATTTATGTTAAAAACTTATAAAATTAAAGTTGTCGATATTAATAATAGAGATCGTACGGACTGTTGAATATAATTCGTCAACCCAAAAATTTAATTATAAAATTATGTAATGTATGTTAAGTTATAATTACGGAAATTTATCAGTTGAATAAAAGCTTTTTATAATAACACGATCTTTTCCAACTGTTTATTTTTATGCGCTCCATATTATGTAACCTTTTATTTAAAGTTACTAAATACTCAATTTTCTAGCGGCACTTTCTAAAATGAACAAACGGAGGTTCAAGAGATACTGTAAAATCGGCGTTTTGAATATGAAAGCAGATATCACGTTTCCTTCCTCAAACATCTACTGTGCCTTTTTTGCTGTCAAAGCTCCTTTATTAACATTCTATTTTATAAAGAAGGACACTTCTTCCGATTCACGATGCCCGAAGAAGTTTTAATAAGTTTAGTGGAAAGATATGAAGAACTTCACAATCTAAAACATCCACATTATCATAACCAACAGAGGAAAGATAATATTTGGGAAATAGTTGGAGAAATAATTAATGAAAGTGGGGTACTCACCACTTTCATTCATTTATTTCTCCAATTTTCAGTAGCTACTAACGGTATAGTATAATTAGGTATAACTACTGAGTAACCATTAAAACTGTATATTTGTGTAGGTAATCCGAGTGCGTTAGTCGTTAAGCCTAGTCAGGGGCCTTAGGGCGGCTTGAAAACTTCTGACAGTAAGACCAGCCACTAGTCTTACAAGCCTCCACCAATGCGGACTTGGCCCTTGTGGTGAAGTATGGCCTACACCTTCCTCATGGAAGAGACTCGTGTCCCTTGGTGGGAACATAACAGGATTGATAATGAATCCGAATGCAGTGGACGCACCCTTATTTTAGAGTTCATTAAAGTTATCTCATCTTTACTTTAGTAAGTAGTAGTTTTGCAAGTTCTCTATTATGCTCATAAAATTAATAAACATGTAGATTATATTAAAATCTACACTAAATGAGTGAATTAAATGTTTAGGTAAAAAATGTATCGAGTAACCCATTTACTCTAGTTAAGTATTTTTTCTTAATTCTGTCTTTCCTCCTTAACTAAATAAAATAAATAGTTAAGTAACTTGATAGACACGCAGACGGAGCCTTAATATATCGTGTAGAAATGTACAAAACCATTGAACAAACAGCAGGCCAAAGCAAAATCCTTACGAAACCCAAAAAAGTAGCACAGTTCATTACTCCGCTCCTCGTTGAAGCCTCAATAGTACTTTTAACTCGATCTCGCTTCACAACGATTGTCGTGTCGCCCCGAGGCACGCCTTAAAAAGAGACCAATGAAAACAATTTAAAATCTAGACTTGATAAACAGACCGAGACAGACATACAGACAGACAGACGAACGGACGTACGAACGAACAACTGATCTAATGAGATTTCCGTAACCCCTTTTGAGATACGGAACCCTAACTATATAGCGCATCATCATCATTATCATCAACCCATCATGCCCCCACCGAGGGGCACAGGTCTCTTCCCTGAGGAAGGTATTGGCCATACTCCACCACGGGGGCCAAGTCCGGATTGGTGGAGGCTTGTAAGACTAGTGGCTGGTCTTACTGTCAGAAGTTTTCAAGCCGCCCTAAGGCCTCTGACGTGGGTTAACGACTACCATCTATCAACGGCAGCCGGCACCAACTGCTTAACGTGCCTCGCAAAGCACGGAACCGCTCGGAAAAATTCCACTAACCCATCCATGGACTGAACGCGCCGTGTGTTGCTTAGCCTTAGTGATGATCGTTTAAGATCACTCAGTCAGCCCAGGTATAGCGTATAACAACACAAAATCATTGAACAAACCGAAGATCAAAACAATATTTGTGTAAAACTCAAAAAAGTGGCACACTTCATTACCCACTCCTCGTTGAACCGATAACTCGATCCCACTACAAAACGGGCGTCGTACCGCCCCGGGCCGCGCCACGGTTGAAGAGACCTAATCGAAAGCTAGTCCATCGGAAAAGTGCCCGGATCGTCGCATCGCGTCGATGCGACTACTGGAAATTAACAGCTGAAACGAGTGAAAAATAGGAAATAAACGTGTTTTTTATAGGAGTACAGTTGAATGCAACCAAACCTTCGAACGCCTGCAGTTTAGCACGAGTGACTTTGGGACTTAAATGTAAAACCTCTGCCTTTATAGTCTCGTCAGCCTTGTTGATCTAGCGGTTAGCATAACATAACATAACATTTACATACAGCACATTCATTGCTTCTGACCCCGCACTAGGATACCCTGTGTCGTGGGAACCAGAAACAGCGACGTCAAAAACATGTAAAAATCCAAGACCTGGGTTTATTTTTGTCCCCAGCCGGGATTCGAACCCGGGACCTCTCGCATGGTAGTCAGATGCGCTAACCGCTGCGCCACAGAGGTCGTCGTGAGGCCAGATGCGTGATGCCAAGAGATCTTGATAAATATATTTTTTTAATTTGCCCATCCCTTGGCACAATTGACTTGTAACCTGGGCCTAGATTCTCCTAATGAATTGTAGTACCATGACAGTTGGATGAACGCGTCGTTTTCTTTTCATTGCCGCTTCTAGTTAACGCGCGCACGCGTATTAATAGTTGTAGGCGTCAATGGAATTAAAAAAACATGTCAATTGATCCGACCATGGAACTGTCATTGAACCATCATGCACCGACAGAATCGAAAACCTGTCATCGTCAACCCATTATGTCCCCACCGAGGGGCACGGGTCTCTTCCCTGAGGAAGGTATAGGCCATACTCCAACACGGGGACCAAGTCCGGATTGGTGGAGGCTTGTAAGACTAGTGGCTGGTCTTACTGTCAGAAGTTTTCAAGCCGCCCTGAGTGCGTATACTGAGTTGTTTCATTCACTTTCGATAGCGAGAGCGTTTGCGATTTGCATAGGAGTGACAAAGCGCGCCATCTAGTTGTCTCTTTGTCACTCTTATGCAAATCGCAAACGCTCTCACTATCGAGAGTGAATGAAAAAACTCAGTATACGCACTCTGAGGCCTCTGATTTGGCTTAACGACTGCCATCTATCGACGGCAGCCGGCACCAACTGCTTAACGTGCCTTGCGAAGCACGGAATCGCTCGGAAAAATGCCACTAGCGTTAGTCATAGACGGTGACCCATTCATGGACTGAACGCGCCGTATGTTGCTTAACCTTAGTGATCGTTTAAGATCACTCAGGCAGCCCAGGCTACGAGCGATTCGAAAACCTGGAGTCGCTACAATCTAGTATTCAAAATTCAAATTCAAATATTTTATTCATAATACAAATAGAATATTTACTTTATGAACGTCAATGTTAATAGTTTCACAATTAATAGATTACATGGAGAAGAAACTAACAAAGAAACTCCACATTTATTCTTTTCAAAACAATTTCAGCCTAAATTACAAACATAAAAAAATACTCTTGGATGTGTTGAACACTAGACACATTTATCGTCTGATTAAATTTAATATTTAACTAGTATTTAATGCCAGACATCCTAGTCTTCTGAATAATTTAATCGTTGATTTTATAATAAGCTTTTTTGCAAAGAGTGTGCTTAACACAATTCCTAAACCAATGAAATACAGTATCATCAACAAATTGTAGTTTTTCATTTCCAATTACAATGTTATTTTCAACTAATTTTACGTTATGTAGGGTAAACTTCATACATTTTGAATCAAGAATCAAGAATCAAGAATTTATTTCAACGTAAAGAATTTACATTCTGCTTGTTGAATGTCAATGTACATACAGTTATGTATAATGTTAGCCGCTGCCTTGGGGCCGTCTGTAGTGGAGAAAAAGGCAGCGAAAAAAAAAACTCCACTCTGACCATCTTTTCTCAAATCACCTTAAAGCTAACACAAATAAAACATACAAAATAATATCTTGGATGTGTTGAACACTAGACACATTTATCCTCTGATTAAATTTAATATTAAACTACTATTTAAAGCCATACGTCCTTGTCTTCTAAATAATCGTTGATTTTATAATAAGCTTTTTTGCAAAGAGTGTGCTTAACACAATTCTTAAATCGCGTTGGGGGTAACTCTAATATATCTTGGGGTATCTTGTTGTAGAACCTTATACAGTGCCCCATAAACGAAGTATTAACTTTTGCAAGTCTAAATCGTGGAAATGACAATTTATGTTTATTCCTAGTATTAACGTTATGATGGCTACCAAGAGTTTCGAAGTCCTTAATATTTTTCCGAACGTATATAATATTTTCATAAATGTATTGGCTTGCAACTGTTAAGATCTTAGTTTCTTTGAAAAAATCTCTTAGCGAGTCCCTACTACTAGCTTGTAAATAAATCGGATCGCTCTCTTCTGCAAGATGAAGATAGTCTCAATGTCTGCTGCCCGGCCCCATAGTATTATACCATAGGACATAATACTATGGAAGACACTAAAATAAACAAGCCTAGCAGTTGCAACGTCAGTAAGTTCTCGAATTCTTTTCACGGCATATGCTGCGGAGCTTAGTCTATGTGCCAATTTTATAATTTGTGGACCCCATTGTAGTTTGGCATCGATTGTGATGCCCAAAAATACAGTATCATCAACAAATTCTAGTTTATCATTTTCAATTACAATGTTGTTTTCGACTAATTTTACGTTAGGTAGGGTAAATTTCATACATTTTGTCTTTTGTGAATTTAACAATAGATTATTTACTGTAAACCAATCTAGAACGTGCGAGAGAGTATTATTTGCTTCGTCAAGATTATTTTCCTGTCTCTTTATTTTAAAAACAAGTGACGTGTCATCAGCATATAGCATTTGTCTTTTTTTAATTAGATTATTTGCTGTAAACCAATCTAGAACGTGCGAGAGAGCAGTAGTACGTAAATGGTACGTTCATCTATGATCACCGGTAACAGAAATTCTCTGTCATTTTGTTTGAGGCATCGGCCGCAGAAACTATGCGAGGTAAAAGCCCGGTGGCTACCCGTGAGCGCTCAGCCAAACCTATTAGCAGCACCGGTTAAAATTTAAGGGCCGCGAAACACCTTTATGCTGTCTTTTGAGGGTAAATTTAGTTAGTGTGGGTAATAAAGAATGAAAGTTGTAAAATATAATTTATTGTGATTTGAAAGTTTCTTTACGACAAATTTCTTTTAAATAATTTCGCTTGAAATTATTATCACTTTTACGCTTATTGAGGTGTATACAGCAAAAGATGAACGTTCCTCCGAACCTATTAGCAGCATCGTAACAAATTTGAAGGTCGTGAAGTGACCTAGGTGACCTTCGAGGGTAATAATGATAGATAAATTTATTAAGTGTGGGTAACGAATATTACAAATTATATAAATCATTTAAAAGTATAATAAGATAGAAATAAAGTCAACTCAGAGGTTTTAGGGCGGCTTAAAAACTTCTGTCAGTAAGACCAGCAACTAGTCTTACAAGCCTCCACCAATCCCGACTTGGCCCCCGTGGTGGAGTATGGCCTATACCTTCCTCAGGAAACAGACCCGAGCCTCTCGGTGGGAACATAATGGGTTGATAATGAAAAGCAAAAGCAAGAAGAAAAGTATACAATTTTCGTTACTATCACTTATTTTATTCAATGCTAATGCTACTGACCAATTTTATTTTTTATCTTTTGAGCTACCGTCGAGCGCTCCACCAAGCCCGAAATAATAATTTTATAGTCTCTATGAAGCTTCAAGAAGAGCTTATAGTGAATTAAAAAAGATGAGTAAATTACTAAATGTGGGTATTAAAGAATGCAAGCATTTTTGCAAGCAACTTTATTTTGCTTAATGTTTAAAAAACACATCGAATTTTCCTTCTCAGTAGTAATAAAGTGAAACTGAAAATATAAGACGATATTTTAGAAATCGGATTGTTACACAAAAAGATTGTTACAAAGCTTTAGCTTTCAACTCTGGATTCACTTATTTTGTGGAATGATTCTCAGCAATATTGCTTATCAAGTAGTTAAGCTTCTCTACTGTTTACACCAATGGTTGTCGTGTTAGTGGTTGTGTTAATACAAGACAACTACTGTCGGGTCCGTTAATGAACAATAAAAAACATTGTTATGGTGAGTCAATCCGCAATGTCCAGCGCAAACTTATACTTGTACAGGGAATACAGACAAAAAAAAGTCAAAACTTCGGAAAAACTAGGGGAAAGCTGAATTGGTGAACCAGAAAGGTTCATGCAAAAATCCAGCTTTGCCCTAATTTTCCGAAGTGCTACGTCTTTATTCCCTGTATTAGGTATTATTCCTACAACACGAATTCAGATTAAACTGCTCTGCTGATCAAATCTGTTTAAATATCCTACAAAAAATGGTCACTTCTCGAATACTCAGCCCCGCCATTGTTTTCTCGCCTGAAATTTCGATTTTCAGTTACCGAATGGCTGTCATCCTCTGTAAGCCGTCGTCAGCCGGGAAGGGTATCTGGAAAATTAGCGCCACTTAATTCTAATCTGGGATAATCCGCGAGCAAACGGCCGGGCTTGGCCTTAACAGTTTCGAATATAGATTAAATTTGACGACGTGATACCAATTTCGACTTGAGGCTTCGCTTGTTAAGGCACGCAACGGAGTGCACGCGTTGATTAAAAAAAACCGAACAAGTGCGACTTGCTTCTCGAGTCCGGTTCCGAGGATTCCTTGGAAAATTGTAAGTATGACAATAGCTCGTCCATCTTGTAGTCGAATCCTGAAATTAATATATTTTTATCAAAGAATAATATCTGTATGACGTTACTGCAATTTTCGCTGAAAGTGACCAGTCAGGATCGTGGCAAGTGATATGATAATCCCTGATGGTTGTCTACCCCTCTGGGATATAGGCGGGAGCTTATGTACGTACTGCATTTTTTCCCTCTAAAGACAGGTAATGGATATCCCTGGTGTACATTAAGCTTCTCTATACGTGGGTCCGCCTGGGACGTCCCTTACCGGCCCTTCCACTATACAATTAACGAACAAAGGTTAACCAAAATAATAATACATAATTTGCCCACGAAACATTCAACAGGACACTACATAAAAAATAACATGTGCAGAGGCAAGGCTAAGAGATTTCTTCCACCAAACCTGTAGTCGAATAGAAGCGTCGAATAAATGGTTAAGTGGTTGTAGAATGTTTGGTTGGTTGAAGAATCACGAAAGGGTTATATAACGTATTAATTGGGTCAAAGAAAGGTCATCAGGATTTTCGTATTAACAGACTATATTTTTTACGATGCCAACTTTAAATTACTAATTACTCAGTGAAACCAGTCGAAAAAGCTTCTTCAAAGAAGTTTAGAAAAGTCCAGTATAATGTGGAAAAGACTAAGTTTGGAATTTTTTGTCTGTTTTTTCTCCGAAATGATCTAGTTCTACTTGTGACGTTCAATAAGTCACAATTTGTAGTTACTTTGATTAAATAATATTTTGTTTTTTTTTAATACTATCAAAAATAGCTTGGTAGCACAAGCCTTCTAATGGCGGTAATTAGCATAACCATAGTTAAACAATGGCCGCCTGCCCGCTGCGGGCGTTTGCCAAGCGAAGGGATAAGACAGAACATATTTACGAGTACAGAATACGAAAATATTACGTATAAACTACAAATCAAATAACTCCTTCAAAATTGTTTAAGCACCTCAACGCAACTCGATCAAACAACCATCGCTGAATTGATTCGATTCCAAAACAAGTGGATCAACGCGCCAATTGTCTGTCTAGTGCCGACTTTCGGAGAACATTTGTACTGCATACATAATGAACTGGGTGCGCGATAGAGTCTCGAATGACCTACCATTTACACTAATCCAGTTCTAGTGGATTGCGAGACATTGGAGGGTGCGAGAAGCGAAGACAAAGCAAACAATCACATTGCTGTAACTATTTGTGACATAAAACATAACTATGTAACTATGACTGCCTCATAGTTACACAGCGTACACACTATTAGCTAAACAAACATAAACACATACTTACAGGCATATACATTGCTTCTGGCCCCAGACTAGGATACCCTGTATCGTGGGAACCAGAAACAGTGACATCACAAACATGTAAACATCCAAGACCTGAGACATTTTTTGTCCAGCCGGAATTCAAACCCGGGACCCCTCGCATGGTAGGCAGATGCGTTACCACTGCGCCACAGAGGTCGTCGGCTGACGTTACAGATAACTTAGTACCTAATAAAAAATATTGATAGAATGTCAACTATACAATACGTACCTATATACGAGGGGCGGCTGAAAAGTTTTGAGCCTAACGTATTAAAAATGCTGATAGAAATGTATAAAAAATTTATTTTTCAATGTAATCTCCCTCTATTTCAATACACTTCTTACATTTGTTTAAAAAAGCTTTTAACCCGGTAAAAAAATATTCGCCGTCTTTGCCTTCAAAATGCTCGTTTACGGCCGCCTTCATTTCTTCGTCACTGGAAAATCTTCGTCCTCGGAGGTCCTTTTTCAAATTTGAAAAAAGGAAATAATCACTAGGAGCCAGGTCTGGACTGTAGGGTGGGTGGTTGATTTCTTCAAATCCTGTTTCGGCGAGGGCACGTCTCGCAACTCGGGCAGTGTGCACGGGCGCATTGTCCTGCAAAAACAGGACTCCTTTCGCCAGTTTGCCTCTCCTTTTCTCGACAACCACTTGACGGACTTTTGTCAACAATACGGCGTAATAGTCTCCGTTCATTGTAGTATTTTTGGGAAGGTAGTCGATGAACAAAATTCCTTCGCAATCCCAAAAAACAGTGGCCATGAGCTTGGAAGCCGATCTTTCCACTTTGAATTTCCGTGGCGGCTTTTCTCCCTTTGCTATCCATTGCATTGACTCTTGTTTTGACTCCGGATCGTACTGCCGGATCCATGTTTCATCGACAGTGACGAGGCGAGAAAAAACATCGTCAGGATTATCGCCACAGATGTCCAAAAACTCCTTCGAAGTTGTGACTCGACGCTGCCTGTCCAGTGGCGTAAGCATTTTTGGCACCCATCGCGCGCACACCTTTTTCATGTGCAAATGATTGTGCAAAATGTCACCAATTCGCTCCTTGCTGATGCCTATGGATTCAGCTATCTGCCACATCTTGATTCGCCGATCTTCGAGAACAAGGTTTTTCACTTTTTCAATATTTTCTTCGGTAACGGCGGTGTTTGGACGTCCTGACCTGGGATCATCTTCGAGCGACTCCCTGCCGTGTTTGAATTCACGTGTCTAACGTTTTACGGTGGCAAATGAAGGTGCAGAATCCCCATAAACTGCAGACATTTCTTCAAATATTTTTGTCGGCGTTTTGTTCTTCTTGGTGAGGAATTTTATGACAGCTCTGTACTCCAATTTCGTGCAAAGCGCGGATGACTCAGACATGGTGTTGTTTAATGTTCAATTACTAGAAGCGTAATGATGAAAATGACATGAAACTTGGTATTTATACTACTTAGAATACGCGCAATTAGTGATGCACATTGCGAGTCATTAGTGATTCTTAGAAGTACTTAGGCTCAAAATTTTTCAGCCGCCCCTCGTAAGTAGGTAGTACAAAACCTTTAGTACAAAAAATATTAACTATTTATACTTAAGAAAATACTGCAAAATTAAAAAAATAGACACGTCACAGAAACACAGTGGATATTGGTGTGGTATGGTGCATTGGTGCACACTGCATTGGTAAGCAGTCCTATTGCAAACTGATGCGCAAAAACGCCGTAGAATGAGTTTAAGGTTCTCGAATGCAATTTTCCCACTTCTCTGCAACTTCATTTGCAGCGGACGTAAGATAAAACAGCGAGCGCGGAGGCGTTTGAATTCATTGGGACAGTGAGAGCGTACAACACCGGCTCGGAACGTCGATTACGGCTTACGTAATCGGATACGACAATGCTTTGTTCTATGGCGCCTACCTTTATTTCATTTCATTCAGCTTTGGCGTCCATATAAGCAAACCGTTTATTATTACCGTTTTGGCAATAATGTCTATCACGTCTTTTACTCTTCTTAGGTTCCTGTCCAATACATACATAAGCTCACGCCTGTATCCCAGAGGGGTAGGCAGAGACCAGAGACTGCCAATTGCTTCGATCCTGACAAATCACTTTCGCTTCATCGACATTTATTAGTCGTTGCTTGCACCCACGCCGGTTTCGGGTACTTTCAATCAGATGATTGATTTCTCATTCATTCGACAAATATCAACCGCTAATATCAATTTATTCACTGTAAAAGGATTTACAAACCTTTAAAGAACCTTTATTACCTAAAGACACGAGAAGTATTAGCCCCAGTACAAACACCTTCAGTAATTTCAGTTAAGGCACCCCTGCCACGATCGGAATTTCGCCGCTATGCGTCGCATGCACACTGTTGCAACTTATCCAACATTCTGTCGCTGGCCCCATTTTAACCACAAGATTGAATTCTTATAATACTTTCAGCTCAGTCGAGCTTACGCTAAGGTGTTGAAGTAAAACCCCAACAATTTTGAAAAATTCATCGTGTCTATTAACTTCCAGATACACTTACTTGACTTCTTAAGCAAAATACATTATTAACTTTATTCAGGAGTCAAAGGCAAGGCAGGCGACTTCTGTGGCGTAACGGTTAGGGCATCTGCTTACCATGCGAGAGGTCCCGGGTTCGATCCCCGGCTGGGGAGAAAAAAAAAACCAGGTCTTGGATGTTTACATGTTTGTGACGTCGCTGTTTCTGGTTCCCACGACACAGGGTATCCTTTTGTGGGGCCAGAAGCAATGTTTGTGCCTGTATGTAAATGTTGATTTATTATTATTACTAAGCAACCGACGACACGAGCTCCGTCTCTGTCTCATCATCATCATAATCTGCTTAATCATCTGCTGATTAAGCTCTGCGAATCAGAGCAAAACCTGGTCGGACTCTTCCAACAAAAAGACATGTAAGTGGATCCGAAATAAAGTCCATAATGATAATTCCATGCTTAAAATGTACCCCTTTATCCCGGAGATGTAGAAAAAGAACGGATTTCCACTCGCTGCAGGATTAAGACATAATTATATTTTTCGTTTCATCGACCTCCACTAGCGATCGAGAACATTTCATTAAAATTTGAGTAAACTACGGGTACTAATATACGTCTGGCGGCTTAAAAATTTCTGACAGTTAGGCTGACATTCAGAGACAAATCCTAAGTTCACGCTTAGATCAGTGTTAGAAAAGTAAACTAAAGTGGTACTTAGTAAAGCGCCGTAATTTTCGTATTCACAGTACTTAATAAAGTCATCTATATTGTCTACCATTTTTTAGTGCTGTAGTTCTTACCGGTTTGTAACGGTTTTCGTGGGTGATAGAACTCTTCAAATGAAACGCAATTTCTTGTCCAAACTAAACTCCAACAATGTCAACATTTTATTCAAAAACTTACAGCTACTATATACATAATTTTACAAATCCTTAGAAGCTAATAACACAAGTACTTTAACATCAACCAATCACAGGGGTGCGCCTGCGCCTGCGCCCCCGCATTTCCAAAAATGTTTGTTGATGTCGCGAGCGGCGGTGGCGGTGCGGCGGCGGTGGCGCGCGCAGCCAGCAACGTTTATAGTTTCGGAGCCGCGCCCGCCTCGCCAGTGTGCCGGCGGCTCCCGTCGTAGAATGACTTTCGATGCTACTCCACATTACCCCCCTTCAGGTTTTTTAAACCCCAACAGGTTTTTTAAATTTGACATTGCTACACAAGAGCAGGACAACATCATACAATTTTATATATGTCAGAGTGAATTAAAAAATCCCACAGATAATGCTCGTAGAACATTAGTGAAATGACGTTTGGAGTAGTCTGTGAACAAAAGACTTAGAAGTGACATTTCTAAGTTCACGTAAAGTCACCGATATTGACTAGGTACTTACACTTAGCTAAGCACCATTTCATACTAAACTTCCTAAGATTCGATTCTGAATACGAAATGTTTCTAAGTACGTGATTTTGACATTTCTGAGACCAGTCTTTGCTTACTTTTCGTCTCTGAATGTCAGCCTAAGACCAGCCACTAGTCTTACAAGCCTCCACCAATCCCGACTTGGTCCCCGTGGTGGAGTATGGCCTATACCTTCCTCAGGGAAGAGACCCGTGCCCCTCGGTGGGGACATAGAGGGTTGATGATGATGACTAATACATAATATTATACGTATATACCAATATACGGGTGACAAATAATGAATTCCATCAATTAAGGTGACCAAACAATTTTTCAATAAATTTTTGTTAACCTGATTCGAGCCAATTACAAACATCAAACTAAGGTTCGTCGTCTCTGGTATTTCTCCAATGATTGCCTAACACCAAGATGGTTTCATTGGCATTCTGGCACAAATCGAAAAACTTTTAATTTGATTTAACGTCGGGTCGACTGAAGGAAGTTGCGTGTGAATTAACCGCCTTATCTACGTCAAAACTAGGAGTGAAAAGCAAGATTAAAGACGGGAAATAAATAAGTTCCATAAAGTTAGAAGATTAGAAGCTAGAAGCTCTATATGTTGTAAAAGACGTGTGGTTGAAACGGGTTGAAGGAACCGTCGACAGCTATCAATTTATCCTTTTATTAACAGTACTGAATACATTTCCTATTTTTTGTCTTAAGTACCTGGGTGACCGAGCTTTGCTCGGTACTTTTTTTAATAATCCTTTTCCAACAAAAAAAGAACTTGGAAAAAAAACATCATGACTCGAACCGGGTCTCTTGAAATTGGCCCGAAACGGGTCGCCCTCTTTCCCGTCAGGACTATCCCAACCTCTGTATGTTATTATAGCAAATTTCAATTGCCTTAAAACACTGATAAAACAACGTTTTCTAAAAATGTAACCTAGTTAGATCAATTAAACGCCCCCGAAAGTATCTGCCTACTAAATTTCGTGAAAATCGTTGGAGACGTTTCCGAGATTCTGATTATATATAAATATATATACAAGAATTGCTCGTTTAAAGAGATTAGATTAGATTTGTTGATAGCAAAGTTCTCGACTTTTCAAATCAAAGCAAGATATAAGAAGGAAAATAAATAAGTTCCATAAAGTTAGAACATAGCCCTCTACATGCTGTAAACGACATATGGTTGACGGAACAGTCGACAGTTGTCAATCTTTCCTTTTATTGACAATACTGAATACATTTCCTATTTTATATATTTGTTGATAAGAAAGTTCTTGACTTCCGATAATAGAAAGTTCGACTATAGATTTTCCGTAATAAATTAGCGTTCTTCCCGTTTTCGGAATACTCGTTCACTCGAAAACAGGTTACCCTTGAAATGTTTGCTGCAAAGTCGAATAGGGGCACGGGTCTCTTCCCTGAGGAAGGTATAGGCCATACTCCATCACGGGGGACAAGTCCGGATTAGTGGAGGCTTTTAAGTCTTACTGCCAGAAGTTTTCAAGCCGCGCTAAGGCCTCTGACTTGACTTAACTACTGCCATCTATCGAACGGCAGCCGACACCAACGGCTTCACGTGCCTTGCAAAGCACGGAACCGCTCGGAAAAATTCCACTAGCGTTAGTCATAGAACGGTCACCCATCCATGCACTGAACGCGCCCCATGTTGTTTAACCTTCGTGTTGAAAATCAAAGACTTTTTACTTCTATTTGCTTGGCCTATAAGCACAAAATCCCTTTATTTGTTGCTATGTGGTATATGTAATATACCCGTGCCCCTCGGTGGGGACATAATGGGTTGATGATGATGATATGTAATATATTTTAATAAAAATATCTGTACACAACTTATCGTGGATAGCACTAGGATATCATTGTTCAAACTTAATTTTTAAACGATAATTCTTTATTGCGCTAATCACAAACTAAATGTACAAGGGAGTGCTTAACACAAAAAGCATTGTCTTCCAGCACACCTTTGTTGTTAAGGAGACTGATGACAGGAAGTGCAAGAAAAGGGTGAAATATAATAAACTTACATAAGGATAGGGAAATACGTTAACTATAAGACATGACGACCTCTGTGGCGTAACGGTTAGTGCATCTGCTTACCATGCGAGAGGTCCCGGGTTCGATTCCCGGCTGGGGAGAAAAAAAAACTCCAGGTCTTGGATGTTGACATGTTTGCGACGTCGCTGTTTCTGGTTCCCACTACATAGGGTATCCTAGTGTGGGGCCAGAAGCAATGTATGTGCCTGTATGTAAATGTTTCTGTTTATGTTTAAATGTTTAAGTTTATGTTGGAGGAATAGGATTTTTTTTAAACCTACATAAATGGTAAAACGTAATAAACATACATAAATAACACACATACATACATAAGCTCACGCCTGTATCCCAGAGGGGTAGGCAGAGACCAGGCCACCTGCCACGATCCTGACAAATCACTTTCGCTTCATCGACATTCAGTAGTCGCTGCATGCCCGCACGTCGGTTTCGAGTACTTTTTATCACATAAATAAACGGGGTTGAAATTGGTCTCTCAATTATCCTTTTAAGAAAATCAGTGTTGAAAAAGCTATCCTGGATCTATCTATTGGAATTGAGCAACAAAATAGCGCAACGGTTACAACGCGATTTAACGATTAAAATAAATTGAAATCCATAAAATCAGAGGCGTAATGGCATTTCGTTAGCAACTACTGCTGTTTGACCAAATGTGAGCTTTGAATCGGTGCCGTAAGGACAAGTTTTGTGGTGTATTCAAGTGGCATATCAAAAGATAAGTTTTCAACTACTTACCTACTAATACTTTTCTCCAGGTGTCAAAAAAAATGGTAAAAACTGAAAACCAGTTTTGCTGTTAAGCACACACCAGCAATGCATGCTGAGTTGGTGATCCTTTTTTCTTGCCGAGGCACAACGTCGCATTGTATGTTTGTCCTTTTATTATTTTTCTGTGTTGTCAATGTGTGAATTAATTTATTTTTATGTGTGCATTTGTGGCAACGTAAATAAACGCTTTCTTTCTTGTATTTTTCCTTCTTTACTTCAACATGATGGGGACCAAGCAAGGATATCGCTAATATTAAAATGCACCAATCATTGCGGCCTCTAGTGGGAATCGAAGCAACCATTCAGCCATTCAGTTTATGTTAGTAATAATTTAAATCGTACAACTGTCAAATTCCGTACTAACTGCCATCGTAAACGTCAGAATTTCGACAGTATATAGTGGGTATATAAGCCCTCTCAATCAATTTATATTTATCATATATCTATATAATTTATTTCATATCTATATAATTTATACTGGTTTAATCGCATTTAGCGTACAGATAACCAGTTTGTCAGACCTCGCATAACGGCTGTATACACAGCTCATAACCTTTATTAGTAAGGCCGCATGTCTTTTGCAAGTCGCATGATTTGTGGAGCTAAAATATCTGAATTTTATCATTGAACCGGAAAATTGCAATTTTTATTACTTCATTGAATTAAAACGCACCCGCACGCAATATTTCTAGAAATAACGAAGTAAATGACTTTGCCTTATTTAAATAAATGCGTTAAAACCAATCAAATATCTTTGTAATACTCTTTTTTATGTACAACAAAATGTTTTCTATCTATCTATCTAAATAACTGTTTTTATAACATGACCGGACCATAATTGTTGTACAAACTTACTTGATTTTTATAAGAAGATGAAAATCAAGTGAGTTTGATTTTAATTTTTTTTTTATTTAACAAATTATAGATATGGATTTACGGATGTTACAATGTCGTTTAAAACTATTCTTCTCACACTTTGGTGTAAGCTCAGTTCTCGGCAAAGTAGCTGAGGGCATACACATGAACTAAATTGAATTTAAATGAGGGTTTTCGTGATAAAGCCTGTTTTCCGGGGCTCAGTGACAATGATTTTGCTTAGAAATTACAGCGTTATTAAATCGTAAAGCTAAAGTTTAGTTATGAAGAATCGTTATTTCGAGATTTAAACCGAATGTTATCAGTAGCCTATTGAGTAGGAGGCTATTCAGTGTTTTGAAGGAGCTGGAGTGATTATACATTATGTACTGTGAACAAGTTGCATTTACAACCAAGATATATTGTTTTTTTTTTGAAAATACGCTAGCTTACATGTTTATTATTATATAGTCGCTCTTATCTCGGAAACCTGTTCGTTTTATCTGTTAGTTTTTAATTTTACAGGCACAACTTAAAAAAGCAAAAATGCATTGATTGATTTCTGATTTCTGAACGAAAAAAAAATCTGTTTTTTAATCTGTAGCCACATCTCTTCCTCGTAAAATCTGCACCACGGATTATTTTGTATTTGTATATATTTTATTCCCGTAGTTTATTTCTTGCAACAAATTCTCGCCATAATTCCATGTTTTTGTGTAGATCCAACTCAGATTCAATCCATTAGCCAAAGTTATCGAAGCTTGGAGACATGCCACATTAAATTAATGTTGATAAAATTATTTAAAGTTCATTGTCCGCAGTCTTTGTTACGGACTTCGGAGAATGAAGGTCTGAAAGGTAAAGTTTGAAATCCATATTATAAAACACTTTCATGGCTTAATCCAATGTTAAGGCATTAAATTTTGTTTTTTTTTTAAGAACAACATCTTGAATAAAATCAATCTTAACTTCTCATAGCTGAAAAAACAGTTTTATTAACACGCCCCTAAGCGAGTCGAGACGATATCAACATTCGCTGGTGGCATAGCTGTAACAGTACTGTTCAATTTTGACATTTATGTTGCATACAGTAAGGGCTACTTTGAAGAAACTCCTACTATCATTAACTGAACACTGTAAAACGCACATGGCGGCATCTTTTTGGCAGATGGTGAAATTGCAATTTTCAGGAAATGCTGCAGCAACCAAATACACTCGCTGCATGCAAGATACTTACATACAGCGAAAAAAAAAGTGCTTTATTAGAGTATCTGTTAATGCATTGTAGAACAATGACAACTGTATGAACGTGGCCATTTAGTTTCATTGCCGCTTCAAGTCTACGTGCGCACACATATCGAACCTTTCAGGCGTCAATGGTATGAAAAAATACGTCACGTGACCCGTCCGTGCATCCGTCATCGTCCTACAATGTATGAACAGAATCGAGGCTCGTTCGGCGTGTTCCGTGTTTGTATCGTCGTTGTCTGGTTACCATCATATCAATATTATCCAGGTTACCCTTGTGTATCACAATGATTATGATGCCCGAAATTTAGCTTTATTAGTTCAATTACTTCCACGCAACACAATCACTTGAACTGGTCCCAAACTAGGACACCCCGTGCTATGGGAACCAGGCAAAGCCATTGCAAACATAGAAATACACGCAGACTGAGTCCAAAAGTACAAAATATGTACGACGGTCCCCAGAGGAAATCGGGCCACGAACTCAAATAAAAAGAAGTTGCTAACAGTGAATGAATGGGAAAATGACAATCCCCATATTATAAAAGGCTTTTCATTCAAACTGTTGACGCACAAGTACCTAAAAGTTCTCTATCTGAACCGACTGATGTTATGTGTGATATAATGTGACTATTCTTGATTCTTGATTGATGTATATTGTACCAGATTTTTGCCTTATCTGTGGTTGCTGTAACACATTCTTACATAACATTTTAGTGTGTGCGAATGTGTACTCATTATTTTACACAAATATGAAATATATTTACCTACAATGCGTAGGAGATTAATAATTTTAGTGGCCACCAGAAACCAAATTAAATAGGTACTATATGAATGTAGTTACGTGACGAACGTGACAAACTTTCTCAACCATGTTTCTTGAAGAAAAACATGTTTGAGTCTGTAACATTATAACTTTACCATAAAATTTATTTTACGTCGCCGGCCCTTTGTAATGTGGACAGACCTTTGACAATTTTATTTTATTTCTTTTATCCATCACATAGCTAACGAAACATTTATTTAGGCAAATTAAGCAATCCATCAAACTATGTTAATCAGTTGCGTTATTATCTCGAAAATGACGATTAAAACCCACCAAAAATTCTACATGTTAAAATGACAGGGCGACTCCTCTGGCATATCTATACCGACACCGGTACTATGTATGTAAATAGAAATATACTGTGACGAATAAGTTTCCCTCAGGAGTTGACAGATGGAATAATACATTATCCTCGCTCAGCACACCAGGGTTGCCTATTTACATTGTTGCACTTACACAGAAAGTCACACTTGATTTTCCGCGAACTTAAACAGACATAAAAACATTGCCCGGTACATCAAGTAGAATCGCTCGTAGCCTGGGCTGCCTAAGTGATCTTAAACGATCACTAAGGTTAAGCAACATACGGCGCGTTCAGTCCATGGATGGGTCACCGTCTATGACTAACGCTAGTGGCATTTTTCCGAGCGGTTCCGTGCTTCGCAAGGCACGTTAAGCAGTTGGTGCCGGCTGCCGTCGATAGATGGTAGTCGTTAAGCCAAGTCAGAGGCCTTAGGGTGGCTTGAAAACTTGTGTCAGTAAGACCAGCCACTAGTATTACAAGCCTCCACCAATGTGGACTTGGCGCCCGTGGTGGAGTATGGCCCATACCTTCCTCAGGGAAGAGACCCGTGCCCCTCAGTGGGGACATAATGGGTTGATGATGATGACATCAAGTAGACTCTCTAATCCAAAGATTAACGTTTGGTAAAGATATCTTTTTTTTTCTCTTACCATGCGCAATTCTCTTAGGGCCAGTTCCTGGATTGAGAATTTCGCTAAATAACTACTTAACTGTAGTGTTGTCTCAATTTTTTCAGTAAAGAGCGTGACAGTACGTTTTTTAAGTATTTACTTAGTGCAATTCTCAATACGGAAACCGATCCTATGGGCCGATTGCTGAATTGAGAATTTGCACTAAGTAAATACTTAATTAACGTTCTGTCACGCTCTTTTCTTTTTTATTAAGTTTTATGTTCTTTAAACAGGAATCACACAGATTATTGTTACGAATTTTGAATTTTTATTCTAAATGTAGTAATTTTGCAGGTAGCTAAGTGATTAATTACTTTGGTTTTATTATAGTCACATCTGATTTGGAAGTTCTAGAAAACCTCCAGGATTCTGATGTCCAGCTCAGTAGCGGAATAACGACCAAGAATGAAGATCCACCAGTGGAAGACCGTCGAAGGTTTAATTTAATTGATTCTTCAAGCAGTTCTGAGTCTGATGATGACCTTTACCAGTTAGTCCTAAAATGTCTCACTCTTCTTGTATACGCCGTCCTACTACTAGAGGATTAGGCAGAGATCAATACAATCAGGCCGAGGGTAAACTTTGTCAGGGTAAAATTGAAGTAAAATTATATTTTTTCGTTTCTTGATGTTAATTATTTAAATAAAATCTTAGATTACTTTTTTTTTATTATCATAGTTATCTTACTTGCCAATTACTTGTAAACAGAAAATAAAACTTTACATAATATATTGATACTCTCCATTTGTCCTAATGGTAGAACGTAAAAAAAACCCAAATTTTCTGTAGCTAGATTTTTTATTTAATTTTTTTAGTTAAAAAGTAACCCTTAAAAAACTTCAATTGCGAATTTTACTCATACCTGAGAAAAAAATGGGTCTCGGAAGCGAGGACGTTAAGTCAATCACCGACGATCTGTGACAGGTTGCTAGTGGCGCGACGGCTGAATGAGGATGGTCGTGGTCTGAAAAAGTGCCGGATCGTAGGGGAGATCTGTGTATGTATCAGCGTACTGCTTTAACCCTTTCAGACCAGACCTTGAAAATAGCAATGGTTTTCTATTGATATTTTCAAGGTCAGGTCTGAAAGGGTTAACCTCCTCATTCTTGACCTTGACCTTTGAAGTAACAATTGAATACATACATAAATAAGCTCACGCCTGTATCCCAGAGGGGTAGGCAGAGACCAGGGACTGCCACCTGCCACGATCCTGACCAATCACTTTCGCTTCATCAATTGAAAATTGAAAAATAATAATAGAATACAATAGTATTCAACAATTGAACAGTATTGTTATTTTTTAATTAAAGTGAAGACTGAGTGAAACTTACCTGACCTTGAATATAACCATTACGAACTATTGTTATCTTCAAGGTCCAGACTGAAAGGAATAATTATAATGTCAGTGACTTATTCTTGTGTTTGGACGAATCTACTTTACCATTATTTTTCTGTCCAGGAGTGGAAACGTACGGGCTGATTGATTAAATAAATAGTTATCTATCTATCTATCTTGTAGACTAAGGTAGCATGTTCCACGCAACCTGTCACTGGTAACTTTTTGGTCAGCTTGATAGAAGTACCAAGCAAAGAAAACCCAAAGAGATGCTTCTTTAACCAAATCAAAGAACAAGTCTAAATTTTGTATATTAGGTCATTTTTAGCTGTAACTTGTAGGTAAAGCAAGGACTGGGCGATGCTTTTGTCTTCTCCTGCTTGGTGGCTGTGTTCCAGCTGCAAATGAATGCAAATGGTAAATATCAACGCTTAGCCGCGCTGAGCTGCGGAAAAGTAATCACAATGTGGCATAGATTTCCATCTGCTGCAAGTTTTTATGTGAACGTGCACAGTGAATGCTCAACTTAATGTGTAATTGTGATATAAAACAGTTTAATTAGATAGATAATTAATAATACAACAATTAATAATACATACAAATTGTCCTACATACACTCCACATACATACTCGCAGACAATACATACTAAATAGACACTCAAAAAATCACACTACTACATGCACACACTTATCTAAAATTTAATTATAAGCAACCATACTCACCAGTATCCGTATACTTTGAGATGCATAATGTTAGAATCATAAATATTTATAATTCATCTCTACATTAAGTACCTACATAATATCACTAATTGCCAAAATACAGGACCACCTAGTTTGGCAATCGGCTGAATTGATAGCTGTACTTTACTTCACTTCACTTCACTTCACTTCACTTCACTTCACTTCACTTCACTTCACTTCACTTCACTTCACTTCACTTCACTTCACTTCACTTCACTTCACCTCACCTCACCTCACCTTACCTCACTTCACTTCACTTCACTTCACTTTACTTTAATAGCAGAGTTATTTTTTATTTGACACGTTAATACGTATGACTTATTAAAATCTCGTCACATTTTTGTTCTCAAAAGTTCGGTGGTCTTGCGTTTATACCTACATATTAACCTAACATTTTAAGTTGATTACAATGATAATCCCATCGCGTCTTAAACCATTAAGAAAAAGACCCGCATAGGGTTAGGCTTACCATTATTATAATTCAGTTTGTCAACTACAGTAATTTAATACGGCGGAGAGCATATTCGATGGCGGGGATGATGTAAAAAGAGACACAAATGAGATCGCCGCTACATTAATCTTTTTCTATGTTGACCGAGTTATGCATAATTAATTATTTATGACTAGCGATGTGCCGTGCTCGAGAACGTTCCCATAAGTGGAAATAATAGTAGGATCGTTCCAAGAGGTGGGAATTATTGGGAACAACGCATTATTGCATTAAATGTTAACTGAGATATAGGTCCTAGGGATAGTTATCACAAAGCTGTCAAAAAAAATGACATCACAGCGTAATATGGACTGGTGGCACTTCCGCGTACTGTACCCTCTCTTCTCGCATTTCACACCTCGATGTACAGTTGGCTCTTTCTTTCTTTAATGCAAAACGTAAAATGACTTTACCTGAAATAATAAATAATTTCGCGCCGAATAAATATATTATATTTTTATTTTTTTACTTATGACTTTGGAGATCTGACGCTAAAAACCCTTACAATTAAAATTTAAAGTCACACCACCGCAATTTAGCAAAGAAACAAAGAAAATGATCCAACTCATATTATTGGGAACGTTCCCATTATTTCCGGGGATCGGAAGCTTCCCATTATTTCCGGGAATGGGAAGCTTCCCTTCTGGCTCATCTCTAGTCATGACTGTCTCATACATTCCACACATTGCAAGAGAACGACTCATGGAGAGGGAACGCAGGGCGTTGTCGGTCAGAGCTAACGTGCTATGTCGCAGATTCTCCAGAGTGCGTATACTGAGTTTTGTCATTCACTTTCGATAGCGAGAGCGTTTGCGATTTGCATAGGAGTGACAAAGAGACAACTAGGTGGCGCGCTCTGTCACTCCTATACAAACTGCAAACGCTCTCGCTATCGAAAGTGAATGAACAAACTCAGTATAA
Source organism: Yponomeuta plumbellus (assembly GCA_947310845.1). Lineage (NCBI taxonomy): Eukaryota > Metazoa > Arthropoda > Insecta > Lepidoptera > Yponomeutidae > Yponomeuta > Yponomeuta plumbellus. Next base: position 17,504,342 of record OX371194.1, read on the forward strand.
GCACTCAGAGTGCTTAGTGCGAGTTTTTTTAACTACTCGATCGCGTTAACGTAAACTCATATTCTATAGGAGTGACAAAGCGCGCGAGCTAGTTGTCTCTTTGTCTTGAAAGTGAATGAAAAAACTCGCACTAAGGGCCCTGGTGTAGCGATAAAGTGAAAAATACTCTGTTCAAATCATTTTGTACGTCACTCTACTCGGGGGGTTTGTGGTTTACGTACACTCAGAAAGCCTACAACGCTCTGCGGGTCCAATTTAACAATGCGTTAGGGATTCTGTTGCGGTTGCTGCGCTTCTGTAACGGCTCGACAATGTTTGTCAAGGCCCGAGTTGATGGTTTGACGCCATCTGGCGGAAAAACTCAGCAGCGTTACTGAGCAGAAAGTGCTGGAGCGACAATAGCATTCTGAACGCGATTGCATCACGGCTGGATAATCCACTGATAAGGATTTTAATTGAACCCACTATATCACTGCTAGATATTAAATAGTAAGTAGGATAAGTATGTATTTGTATTATTATTGTATTTAGTCCCAAATCAGTGCTGTGGCCAATAAGCCCGCAGTAATAAATTACTGAACAGGGGGCCGTTTTGCCGCCGCATGAACATAGCTGATGTCCCCTAATGGTTGTGTTCCCTTGTGTTTATTTTATTATTTTTTATTAATATTTCTCGTGATAACACGTGAACACATTAAAAAATAAATGTGGCACCAAATCCGTACTGACCCCACTCTGGATCTTTTCTTTATATGTCCTACATGCGGTAGGGGCTTCCGCTCTCGAATTGAACTTTTCAGTCACTCAAAAAAGTGTCAAGTCGTGCGTCCTTAGGAACTGCTTGAATCGTCCGTAACGGACGCGAAGGCCTTTGATGATAATTATGTGGCGATAGATAGATGTATTTCTTTTTCATCATGAACCATGATGTCCCCACCGAGGGGCACGGGTCTCTTTCCTGGGGGAGATGTAGGCCATACTCCACCACGGGGTCCTAATCCGAATTGGTAAAGTGGATTACAACTTCTTCTTCTCCAATTCCTAGCACGATCAAACCGCGATTTACATTTAAGCATTTTGGTAAAGTTTCAGTATGTATCGGATTACTTAGATAAAAATCAAAGTACGTTTGTGTGGAAATTGCCATGTGAAGAATTACACGTGTATCTTTACATAGAGGGACGCTGTTCCCAATCCCTTTTGGGCTCGTTATTTCCCTCGCGTGTCCCTAATGATCGAAAGTCGCTTACTGTCAATGGTTGTTGTGTTTTACTATGCACGCAAAAAAGACATTGTCGTTTCACCTTTTTACCACTCTACGGCTGAGTCAAATAGAAGTATCTAAAAGAGATCTGACATTTTTATGCTGCTTTTGTATAAATTATTAGATTAAATAAATACACGAAAATGCGGCATAACTTGCATAAAGGTATTTTTTTATTTACAGACAATATAATAGAATGTTTTGTTGGTAACAATAAATATAGAAACAGCCTTCTTTATACGTCTCTTCAATACTCCAAATCATTCGATGCACCAGCAGCTACTTCCGGACAATCTGCTATGTATGTTGTATAATATTTGATCTAACATTGGCATGTTATTAATTTTGTAAACAATAAAAATTAACAAAATAAACTAAAGCTCCAAATCAGCTGATAGATAATCTGCAATAATTATAACGATACCACAACACAATCATTTGACCTGGTCAAAACTAGGATACTCTATGCTTTGGTAACCAAGCAAGGACATTACAAACATTGAAAAATACCCAAACTGAAGCCATTTGCACAAAATTAAAATTAAATGTATGGCGGCTCCCTCTGGGAATTGAACCCACGACCCCTTTTTTGGTAACCAACCTTAGCAGCTTGGCCAACGAGACAGTCACAATAAATATTATTAATACCATAATGATGATGACAAATTAACAAATTTGGAAGGTTAGAGCAGAGGTATTCCGTAACCTTAATAACCGATACAAATCTGTTATTAACCCTTTCTTATAAGCGTTAACACATAATATATTGTGTCATCGAATCATTTCGGTTAACAAAAACGTCTCTGTTAACAGAAGGTCTATTAACACAATCATTTCTGTTACGGTTACTCAATATTAACATTTACATTTAGCGAGGTTAACCGAAAACATAATGACATTTCGTCCCTTAGCTTACAACACCTCTCAAGTCGAAAATTGGCGGTTTTCATATTTGAGTGCCATTAGATGGAGCTGCTCATTGCGCATGTAACCATAGGTCACACATACAAAGTTGGTAAAAATGACTTAAGCGGTGTTGTAAGCTAGGGGACGATTTTGAATTTGAATCTGTTAACCTTAGAAATTAGTTAACCGAGTTTCGGTTTATCGTTTCATACTGTTAACACGTCAAAATGTTAACCGTTTGAAAAGGTTAATAATTATGTACGTTCTATATCCGTTCCTTGCTCCGAAGCAGTCAACTTCACACTTCGGAGCTTGTAAGGCCGGTTTTAGAGTTACGCTGACACTCGGCGCTGAAAAGCCAATAACGTATTAAGTTCTAAGGAGCGTTTTAGAAAAACGCTGACCGTTCAACGCTGACCACCGATATATTGTGTCTGGCGCTGACGGTCAGCGCATGGTCAGCGTGCCTCTAAGCCTAGGCGCACACTAGCGACTCGCAACAGGCGACAGCTCGGCGACTAGACGCGACGACAGGCTACGGCCGTCAATTTTCATATATTTTGTTCCAATCTCCGCACACTTGGCGTCAGAGTCAACGACAAGACGCCAGAAGCAAATGACACCGTCGCGTCTGACGCGGCGACTTGACGCGGCGACAAGTCGCCCTGTTTGTGATGGCTCTAAAACCAGCCTAATTCGTAGTCGACGCTCCACAGATAAGAGTGACACCTAAACATAATGATAATGTAAGTACAATGTTATAGTAAGTATGTATGTATGTTGTGTATTTTGTTGCACCGCAGCGGATAAACCAATCATCCGTATTTGATTAATGAGTTGTCAATCGATTCATTATTATGTTCCAGGTAGACTAAGTAGATTTTAAGCAAATACAATCATATGACAGCTGTAATACAATCATATGACAGCTTGTGCACGGAAAAAAACATTGATTTCGGTGTTTTTTTGCTATTGTTTCAAGAGGGACATTGCTTCTTTCTGGCTTACTAAAAAAAGAATTTCAAAAAATCCGGTCTTATTGCTTACCTACATTATATGTATATAGACCCTCTGTGCAAAATTTCAGCTTCCTAGGTCCAACGGTTTGGACTGGGCGCTGATGAGTGAGTCAGTCAGGTTCAGGTCACTTTGAATTTTATTAATTTATATAGGTAGATTTTGTTACCTCTTAGGGTACGGTCGGGGTCTAAAAATGTTTACCAGTTTTCAAACTTGATTCTTTGTCGCAAGATGTGCATTATAGTCTATAATGCTTTAACAATGTACTTATAATACCTTTCAAAGTTCCGAAGCCTCGATTGTAACAAGTATCTAAATTTATTTCTTATTTTAAAATTATTGCATTTATTAAAATGACACAGATCAAAACTCTGTCAAAATAGAAAGTTTGAAAATATATTGAATACTATTTTTAGAAAATAAAGAAAATAAAACCTCCTTGAGGGAGCGAAGAAGGTTTGCTCTAAACTTTGACAGGTTTGGTACTCTATTCTTTATTTTGAGCTTTATGCTTTATCTAATCAAATCAATACAAATATCTACCTTGTGTCGTATAATTGTCTGTACAATTATGAACCTTAGGGTGGTAAACATTTTCAGACCCCGACTGTACAATGCAAAAGAAAGTTAGAGGAGCACAACTCCATTGACTATAGTACACGGGTGTATAGATACACTGTAGTCCAATCCACTACAACATAACAGTCCTCATCAGTTTTACAATTTCCACTTCTAAAGTATCATAATTCAATGAGCATGAATTGCGGAAGTCTTTCACATTTCGCATTTTATGTCACGTGTGGTTTTCATCCTATTCACGAGGGTCCTACAAACATTTCATATTAAGCTTGGAAGTCTTATAAGAGTCGCTCTTGAAGCACCGCCGCAGCCTCCTTTTATGTTTTTACGGAACTGTGACGCGGCTGCGGTTACTGCGGCCAGTGGTGAGGACAGTGAGATAATTAAGATAAGAGGAGACAGGATTTTTTTTTAATACAGCTGAGAGCCCTTCATTGATCTGTGTTAGTACGTCACTGTCATCGTCATCTGTCATGAAGATACTGTTAACTAGACTTCGAAACTATACAAATACGATCGCCACCAAGAATTTTTCGAAAATAATGGAGAAACCGTAGTATCGCCAATACTGTGCGGTAAAATTTTGTACGAAGGCAGGTACTCAGCGTTCACAGATTACAGATATATTGTGAAAAAAAAAATCAAATCACCTTTTATCAGAGGCATCTGTCGCAGTTTCAAGAACTATATCTTTTTTTAATGAGCTCTAAGGCTCTAATTATATGCGTCCGCGCGACCGAGCGGTTTCGCCGCAGATTCCAGCAACCGCGGCCAAGTCGCTTTTTGATTTATATGAAGCGGCCCGAGCGTCTTCGCTCTCTACACGTTCTCACAAACAACAAAAGAGTGTCCCGTCCGCTTCAAATGCACCGATACAAGTGAACACATTGAAACTCGTACGAGCGGCCGGGCCGCGCGACCACACCGCTCGAAGGCGCGACCGCGCCACTATCGCTATCTAAATCGTTACACACAATTGCTTGTAATTTCGTGGTGTAGCGGCCGGGCCGCCCGGTCGCGCGGACGCATATAATTAGAGCCTAAGAAAATCCCTCATTGGCGGCGATGGAGAGTCGCAGGAGTAAAATGTAACACACGGAAATAAAACACCAAGACGAGGCAGCTTTCTAACTGAGAAGTGGCGTGTCGTTAAATGATTTAACCAATTAAAAAAAAAGTTTAATCTGTTTGTAGAGGCCACCAAGCGATTAAAAGATAAATAATAATATTACTCACCAAAAATCGGATTTATCTACTTGCTCTAATAATGTGTAAGTTACGAAGGTTTTAGGCCGGTTTCTGAGTTGAGAATTTTAACTAAGTAAATACTTAACTGTAGTGCTGTCTCGTCAAATTTCTCAGAAAAGAGCGTGACAGAACATTACTTAAGTATTTACCTACTTAGTGCAAATTCTCAATTCAGAAATCGGCCCATAGTCACATAAAATATCATCATCATCATCATCAGCTATTTGACGCCTACTGCAGGACATAGGCTCCCTCTTTCGAGCTTTATCAGTAACTCGGGTCATATAAATAATAAAAACAGATAAAAAATGTCTACACTGTTGAAAATTAAGTCAGTAAATTCATTTCCACGACAACATATATTTTCTTAATTGAGTGTACTTCGTATTATATTGAGTTCATTTTCATATGACAGACAGAACACCTCGTTAGGGTGTGAGACAAGAGTGCGCGAATGAAAGTGACTGGTACTCATTAATTTTAATGAAACTTCAACGGTGTGAAAAATCTCGGCTCAAATAAAATAACATAAAGAAATTACATTGAATAGAGCTTTTTTAAAATGTAAACCTTTCAAGTATTAATTTATTAAGAAAAATAATAATTCTGCATACTGCAGATGATTATTTTATTGATTATTTGTCATTATTTTACTTACAATCAAAACGTAGCAAATAAATAAAGCGAGCAAAATATTCCACAAAGAGTACTTAAAGTACACAGAGTACACTACTAGTACTACTATTAATTGTTTGCTCGCAGAATTTGTATTTTATTATTTGTGACTACTGCAGTCCAGTGTGAAAGTAGGCCGAGGCATAATATGTAAGTCCTTCAATGCCTATTTAATTTTATTGTTATTTTTCTCAAAATATAATGCGAGGAAATTAAAAGGAAACCAAGTGCATTCCCTCGTTGAAGTGTTCATTTGTTTTTTAACAAGGAGCTTTTTATTTGCAAGCCAGTTCGAAATTGAAATAAAACCTTTGATTAGTTACCTCCTTGGTTGCCATGTTTCGGGTAAAAGATCGTTCCATTTTTAAATTACACGATAAATATGAGTTCAGTGTGTAATTTATTTGGCTGCTAAAACGCGATAGATATGGGATTTTCACACAACTTTTGTCGGCAGTTGTTTGCATGTGTTTGGTCAGTAGGTACAGCAATTTTAATTTATCTCGAAGAAGGTTATTTTTTTTTTTTTATTGTACTAACGAGAGTTAAGGTTGTCAAAATAATGCTGAAATTTCCAAGCATGTTTGAAAAAACGATTTGTTTAGTAATGGAAGGTCAAACATTCCTTTAATTCATTTAGAAATAGAATCGCTATGGAAGAATATGGAATATTTATTTAAGACCTTGATTTGATAGGTCTTGTCGTATCATTACGAGACAACTGTACCTTACTTCTAACACAATTATTATTAGCAAATATTGTTCCGATCATAAAGTACAGTACACTTAGTTACAAGTTATATCTATAATTTATGTCTTTTCAATGTTACTGACAATAACGTGTCTCCTCACAATATCATTTATTTACTTGCAAATTAGAGCGTAGTCGAGCAATTTGGGTTATGCTTTATTCTTATCATAGTCTGATGCTACACAACTTCCGCGTTCGGATACAAAGGCTTTCCTCTGAAACAATTTGTGTGTGTGTGTGTGTGTGTGTGTGTGTATGTTTGTGTAACGTAATCCACTACAACCACCCTTACTAAAATTATATCAAGGTTTGGGAAGTAGTCGCCGGGAAATAACGAGAATAAGAAAACTACACGATACTTAGGCTTCTGTTGTTATTTAAACTGTTGGTTGTTTTTGTAAACTTAAAATAAATTATGGATAGATAATCAACCTAAATACAAGTATAGGTACATCCCTATCGTCTCCTCCTATGGGTGTCGTCACCATTACCACCCTCAGATTACAGTATTTTTTTCTCAATATTTACTCTTAGCAAGCGAAGTGATAGTGAAATGCTTCTCTTCCGGTGAAACATAAATCGGATTTAGAAGTTCTTGAGCACAGAACAATAAAGTACTATATCAGAAATGCGTTTCACTACAGAGTATGTGCCGTCTCTCAATCACTATTTCAGTTCGAAGACTTAGTTCAATAAATATAAAAAAAGTTTTTTTAATTAGCTTGTCTTGATCCTTAAACACGAACTGGCAAATTTATTCACCATCATCTCACTGGGACAGATGAGGCAGATTTCTAACAACGGCTGGATGGGCGAGGACAAAAAGGCGTGGTATATTGATGCAGGGGACGATTGCCTCATAATAATATACTCGTATGCTAACTTGATGATATTTTTTACTTCGATACCTAAATTAGAAAAAAAAACATACCTATCACACTTTATTCTTCACGGTTTTTATATAGTTTATATACAAAGTTTTTATATATATAGGTATACAAGTAAACTTGCAAGAAATATTTGTGATGAAAAGCAGAGAGTCTCAGCGTAATTGCTGTTTTTCAGACTCTGCCGGGGTATGACAGCAGACTTCATAATAACAACAACAATGCGCCTACAGCCAAGAAACATAATACTAGTTTTAAAAGTTGGCCATTGTGGGTAACTGGTAAATATAAATTTCTCGGCATGTGAGCACAAAAATTATGTCTAAAATATTATACTCCTAAAATATTCATATAATACGTTACTCCGGGGTAAAGATCTAAGATCCAGTGTGGAAATCTAAATGAAACAAGACAGCGTAAGGCGTCCCACCCGTATTGTCTCACCGACGATAAGATAACACGAACAAAGGTGGATTTGAAGGCTCATTTACATGAATACAGTAGCTGAAACCAGTAACACGGATTTGAATCATAACAAGACCAGGGTTATTTCCTTACAAAAAAATTGTGCCGAGCTCACGTGCAGCCACTGTCCGGGATTTGGTGACTATCAAACTGACGGTTCCAGACGTTGATCCGTTTTTAGGTTTCCGTATCCAATGGGTACAAAAGAGACCCTATTACTAAGGTTGTCCTTCTGTCTGTCTGACACCAGGCTGTATCTCATGAATCGTGATAACTAGACAGTAGAAATCTTCACAGATTATGTATTTCTGTTGCCGCTATAACAATAAATACTAAAAGGATAATGACATTCTCACATAATTATACAACAAACGTAATTATTTGTCGTTTTTTGTTCGATATGAATAATTTAACTCTGCAATCTGGATCAATTGCCACTGGATTCTGCTACTTTAACCATATAAATCTACCGTTGCGTATCTTTGAGCTTACATTGTAATGAGACTTTTATATGAGACCCGTATAGTGATATAATGTTGTATCTTTCTTCAAAGTTCTGTTTAAGTTTTAACTGAATTGTGCCCAACTACTCAGGTGTATAGCAATATTCAAACTCAAGAACGTGAAATAATACGAAAGAGTACATAGTCCATGTTCAGTTACCTTTTATTCGATAAGTTTTCCACACAGGTACAAAATCACACGCGACACAAGTTACTCCGCTCAAAACCAAGAAAAGAATGCCCAGCTGGTCAAAAACCGCCCGCCATGCGCACGTTCGCTTGGCGGGAAAACCCTCGTGCTCTCATTGGTCACTACGAACCAACCCCACCATCTTACTTGTCAACTCACCAGGCCTACCAACTTACAATTGTGTATCAAGCAGGACTACCAACTCCCAAAATGTCAAACCGTCATGCCATTGGTTGAATTCAAATAAAAGTAGCTTTGACATTTTGCTCTTTCCGGTTGAGGATAAAGAGTTGCTCAAATGTCACGGACTAAGCATGGAATTATAGTTTGACAGTTTGTTACGTTCAAATACAACAACTTTTATTTATTGAAACTACAAAACATCTCAAATTAATGAAACCCTAACAATCGACCATCCTGATATCGTGCGCGTCCTCGCACACGTCACCAGGTGGTAACCCTAACAATGAGAGCCTTTGACCAGATGCGCTAATCTTAGCATAAATAACATTTTATTTTACATAAAACAAAACATCATTACATCATATAAATAATTTTACATTACAGCTATTTCTAGTCAGAATACATTGAACAAATGTCGTCATAAATTGATTGTAAGATGAATCAACAATTTATTACAATTGAAATTAAATTATTACTATGAATTAAATAAATAATTTACAATTAATTAATTCATTAATCTAATCTATCTAATTATTGATTGTATATACTACATATCTATTTATAAAAATACATCTATTGCGTTACTTCGCAGAAAGGAAAACCAATCTTTAGCTAAGGCCCCAAACGATCGATAATTAGGACCTTTAGCTAATATTATTCGAAAACAAAAGCCCGAGCGATCGATATATCGGGGTTTCAAATTCGAGGCGACACCCAAACGATCGATTATTAGGAGTCACCATAGCCGCCTGCCGCCTACAAGACGATCGATTACTTGTGACGGCAGCGCAGCGCCAGTCGATCTGGCATCATCTCATCAAAACGCGAACCAATCGATTCTCGCGTTTGATCTGAAACAATAGCAGATAACGTTCTGTAGTAACATGACTGCACATACAGTACTCGTACACGAAATCATTCCTAAAAATTCAAAAATATTCAATATTCAGTTATCACAGACTTCATCAGTGGTGTTTGCGTCAGGGCCACCTTCAGTGATTTCATCGACACTAGCCTCAGAATCATCTTCATTGACTTCGAATGCTGCTACATGGATCCATGGCATCATTCGGTCCGAGGCTACAACCGTCGCGCGTTTAGCCTTTGTACCATCTAGACCAGGGACAGGTGCCACCATATATCGATCTCTGCCTAAGGTTCTAGTCACACGATAAGGTCCTATATAAGTCGGCATAAGTTTTTTACTTTGGCCATCGTTATTAAAGTAGGTTTTTGTAATCTTAACAAGTTCTCCTTCTTTATATATCCGTGCCGGTTTTCTACCCTTATCGTATCTTTCTTTTTGTTTTACCTGTTCATGATCTATCCTATCTTTTACCTCATTCCGTATAGTAGAAATATTACTTGAATTGGCTCTGGTTTCAACAGTAATTTCGTTAAAGATGGGATTAATTTCACTATTCATACAAGTACCGAATAGTACCTCTGAGGGTGATCTGCCTGTCGTTTTCTGAACGGTGTTATTGAGACCCCACTGAACTTTTCCTAAATGAGAGTCCCAGTCTTTTTCGCCGTGCTTTATGTTCAGCGCTCTCAAGGAATCAAGTATCGTACGGTTGTACCGTTCTACTTGGCCATTTGACCGTGGGCTAGCCACCGCGTTAAGAATGTGTCGGACACCCTTATCAAGACAGAATCGTTTGAACGCGTGAGACGTGAAACAGCTCCCACGATCACTCACGAGGCGGTCGGGGGTCCTAAAGGTACTAAAAATGTCTTCCAAGGCAGTGGTCACATTTTGGGCTTTGGTGTTTCGCACAGGCTTCAGGAAACAAAACTTAGTGAAACCATCTACGACCACAAACAGGTAAGTGTACCCTCTTTTTGACTTAACGAAGGGTCCGAGGTGGTCGACGTGCAATGTGTGAAAAGGTATTTCTTCTTTTACAATCGGGTGAAGAAGGCCCTCGCGAGAATTTGTATTATTTTTCGCATAAGCGCATTCGATGCAAGCGCTAACATATTTCTGCACAAATTTCGACATCTTAGGGAACCAGTAACTTTTTTTTACTCTCTCGAGGGTCTTCTCAACTCCGAAATGCCCAATTTCATCATGATTGAGGCGACACAGTTGCCACCTTGCCCCCTTCGGTACCACCCATCGAACGTTGCCCTTATCACCACCGATACAACGAAATAACTTATTGTCCTTCAAAACAAAGTTTTCCTTGATATAACGGAGCCCCCTCTCATCAAGACCGCTGCTTAAGATTCCTCGAATCCTACACAACTCCGAATCTCCCAGCTGGAGGGTATGTAACCAATCCTAACCAGTTATTGACATAACTGCCGGAAATTGATCTGTAACAGTATATTCAGCTTCGGGTAGAGGATTTCTCGATAAAGCATCAACATGTCCCATCTTAGCACCTGGCCTATACTCGATAGAACAGTCAAACTCCAGCAGCTGCAACCACCAACGCGCAATTCTCGGAATGAGATCTCGCTTCGAAAATGTAGAACGAAGTGCGCTACAGTCTGTTACAATTTTAAACTCCTTCCCTAGCAAATAGACCCTAAATTTTCGAAGAGAGCAAACTACGGCCAGAGTTTCTAACTCATAAGAATGGAAATTCTTTTCTTCCGGTGAAGTTTGCCTGCTGTAGTATGCAACCGGAAGAAAAGCATCACTTTTTGTTGTACGCTGAAGAAGTATACCTCCAACGCCTACTCTGCTCGTATCAGTGTGCATCTCAGTTTTCGCAGCAGGGTTGTATATTGCGAGAATAGGCCTGTTGGTCAAATTCGCTTTTAAAGTCTCGAACGCTTTTTCTTGGCCTTCGGCCCATTCCCATACGGCATCCTTCTTTAGAAGCTTACTTATTGGGAAAGCAATTTGAGCAAAATTTTTAACGAACTTGCGAAAATAGCCCGCTAGTCCTAGAAACTGACGAACATTGTGGACATTCTCAGGACGTGGAAAATTGATAACACTAGAAATTTTCTTCTCACCAGGTCGAACGCCTGCAGCACTGATCTCATATCCGAGATAATCAATTTGATTCTGCAAGAAGTTACATTTGGACAGGTTCAGTGTGAGATTTGCCTTCTCTATCAATTGTAATATCTCCTCGAGACGTTCTAAACATTCGGTGGGATCTTTCCCGTAGATGAGAACATCATCAATGTATGCAGTTGCTTTGCTATAACGAGCAGACCCAAGAATAGAATTCATCATCCGCTGGAATACCGCGGGTGCATTCGCCAAGCCGAACGGCATACGATTGAACTCGTACTGGCCGTCCGGGGTGACGAATGACGTGAGATTCTTGCACTGCTCAGCAATTGGGACCTGGTAGTAGCCTGACGCGAGATCGAGTGTAATAAAACAGGCTTGACCTGCAAGACGTGCTATCTCGTCTTCAATTAGTGGCATAGGGTATCTCTCTTTTATGGTTACAGAGTTTAACATGCGATAATCTATGCACATTCTTAACGAGTCATCCTTTTTACGAACTAGCAAAATCGGGCTTGAGTACTCAGAAACAGATTGTCTCACTATTCCTGCGTCCAACATATCATCCACCATTTCACGCACTTTGGCACGCTCATGATGTGAAAGCCTGTATGGACGATATACTACGGGACGTTGGGAATTCAACTCAATATTCATTTCAGTTACGTTCGTGCACCCCAGCTCCTTGAAAGTTGACGCAAAACAATGTTTATATTGTTTGAGCAATTCTAAAAGTTTGCGCTTGTCGTCGCTAGAGACTGAGGTACCTAAACGTACTTGGCTTTCGTCGAGTTCACTTCCCATGGTAATAGTAGTGTCAGATGGATTCATCATAACTCTATTTACAAAGTCGACTCTTTCCGCGCGACTTATGATAGAATCAAGTGGGATTTGGCAATAGTCTGAGCAAGAGATCACTAAAACGTCAATTCGGCCAGCTGTCATGGGATAGAGACCTCCACATACAAAAAATTGATTGTTTGGTCTGCCCGCAATACTACTTTTCAGCAGCGCACTCCCAGCTACCACAGAGTCGGTTTTAGCTCTTATGGAAGCAGCGCCATAGAGTTTAACGATGCCTGCTGCCCGAACTTTTAAAGAACATGAACTATCGAGATCTAGACCAGATCCGGGGAATCGATCACCGTTATCAAAAAACTGCAATTTTGTCACATTTTTGTAGACCACTACATGCGGCTGTTCGGTAAACGACTGTCCTATCAACAGGGGGTTATCTAATAATTCGTCACTAACAACCTTAGATGGAACCTGAGCCTCTACTCCATCGATACTTACATCAAGCACCACTTGCCCTAGGAATTTAACAACGCTGTTCCCAAAGCCTTTCATAAACGACGGGACCATATTATGAGACAAACCTAGCTCGTTAGCTGTAGATTCTTTAATTAAAGTCACATCACTACCAAAATCTATGAATGCTGGTAAAGGGACACCATTTATAAAAGCTTCTTTCGAGAATTTTGATGCAGATTGGATCTCTTGCTTATCAGCACCGATCCGCATTGTTTTTGACACACTTGCAACATTATTTTTATTAATCGAGTTTGTTTCTCGCTTACTAGGACAATTGTCTGAAATATGACCTACCCTGTTGCACTGTGTACACTTTAAAAGTGGTTTACTGCAATGCAAAAAACTGTGACCCTTCTCTTTGCAGTTGAAACACCCTAGCGAGGTCTGAGCTAATTTGTTAATTGGCCTCTGATTTACTTGTACTGTGTTCGAATTGTCATAATTTTGTTTCCTGAAGGGAATCCTATCACCAACCATTTGGTAAGAATCTTTATTGCTCACTTAAAACTGCAAAAGGCTCTCTGGTTGTGTGCAGCGCAACGCCAAGGCACCAGATCTCACAGTCTTATCAACTATACCATGAATCACACAGTCTACAGCGCGTTTCCCTACAATGTCACATTGATTGAGAAGTGCCAATTTTTCATAGTAGTAAACTTCTATGGGCTCATTCAGTTTGGTTTTCCTCTTTAGCATTTCTTCCAAGGCCTGGCCATAATTTTGTTCATAAGGGAACGCAGCCACAAGTTTCTCCTGCCACTCTTGCCAAGAGAAAAGTATTGAATTTAAACTTTCAAACCAAGTTTTGGCCAGGCCTTGAAGTTTTTGCATAGCGAAATGTGTAGTGGTTCTTTCGTCCCAGGCGTATACAGAAGCGCACTCATTAACTTTTCTTAACCAGACGTCAATACGTTGACCTTTAGCCGCTGGGTCAAAATTTGGCAAAATTTTTTTGTTATCAATTTTTTGATGATTTTGCACGCTTTGAATATTGGCCTGCGACGATAGACCCCCTTTAAGACAATGTATAATTTCTAAAAACTCTTTCTTAGAAAAAGAAGGACTACGTGACCTTTTAGACTGTCCCGCGTTGTCACGATGCTCTGCATGACTGGAGGTGCGTAGTCGGCTCCGGCTTCGCGAAACTGCCCGGCTGCTGGGCGTCACAAGGCGCCGTCGCTCAGGTTCCCGGCTGCAGCCCTCGAGCCGGTGACTCCGTCGGTCGGGCCCGACGCTGCGACGGCCCACATCCTGGCCATAGTGGGTAGACCCTCCACTGTGGCGATCATAATCGCGGCTACAGCGGTTAGGTCCCCCACCAGGGCAATCAGAATCCCGGCCGTCGTGGTCAGGGTCCCGACTCCGACGTTCAGGCCCTCTGCTCCTGCGGTTGACCCCTCCATTGCTGCGACGATCACGGTCCCGGCTAGGACGGCTCCTTTCACTGTCACGACGACTCGGCTCTCGGCTCCTGGTGCGGCGATTGGACCTTCCACTGGAGCGGCTGGTTTCCCCGATGCGACGGTCCAGTTCACGGCTTCCGCGGTCCGGTTCTCGGCTCCGACTACGACGGTCAGGGCCTCCGCTGCGGCGGTATAGACTCCGGCGGCGATCAAGCTCGCGACTGCGCCGGTCGTCCCGGCCGGTGAGGCCAGACTCCCTGCAGTTACGGTCCCGATCCCGACTACGGCAATCTACCCCGCGGCTGCGGCGGCCAGAGTCTCGGCTGCAACGTCCGGACTCCTCACCGCATTTCTCATCGCGGTTCTCCATGTGATGAAACTCGTGAGCAAAGGAAAAAGAAAAAGAACGTTACAAACAACCCAGTAAAGCAAGAGAAGCACTCATTTGAAATAGCCAATGTTTTGTAAAAGCATCGTTTCAAGAATAAGTTTTTTTTTTTTTTTTAAATAAATCGTTACAAGTAGGTAGCCAAATAATTAAACTGGTACCTTTGGCAATTTAACGTTTAGTGAAGATTGTAGTCGATGATTAGAGTATTTAAAATCGATTGGTAAAACAGGAAAAACACATGGTTGCAATAAATTATTTAGGTACGTAATTACTGGGCCTAAAGCTACAATGTGAATTTAGATACGTTACCACTTCTGAAATATAGCAATATTCAAACTCAAGAACGTGAAATAATACGAAAGAGTACATAGTCCATGTTCAGTTACCTTTTATTCGATAAGTTTTCCACACAGGTACAAAATCACACGCGACACAAGTTACTCCGCTCAAAACCAAGAAAAGAATGCCCAGCTGGTCAAAAACCGCCCGCCATGCGCACGTTCGCTTGGCGGGAAAACCCTCGTGCTCTCATTGGTCACTACGAACCAACCCCACCATCTTACTTGTCAACTCACCAGGCCTACCAACTTACAATTATGTATCAAGCAGGACTACCAACTCCCAAAATGTCAAACCGTCATGCCATTGGTTGAATTCAAATAAAAGTAGCTTTGACATTTTGCTCTTTCCGGTTGAGGATAAAGAGTTGCTCAAATGTCACGGACTAAGCATGGAATTATAGTTTGACAGTTTGTTACGTTCAAATACAACAACTTTTATTTATTGAAACTACAAAACATCTCAAATTAATGAAACCCTAACAGGTGGAAATTACTTAAATATAATAATTAATTATGTCAATTAAGAAAAAGACCTATAGATTGAAAATTGTAATCAAATCTAAAATACGCTGTGAATTGCTCGTTTTAACCTTTTTTAAAGCGAAACACGCAAAATAGATAAGTTTCAATTTCAACTTCAGATTAGATAGTGTGATAGTAAAACATAGTGTAGGTACAAGAAATCGTGTCGTCGGCTGTGACATTGAATTGGTCTTGCTCGTTTTAGTGATATAAAAACATAGAAAAGTCCATCACATATCGGCGAGGTCGCCCTTAAAATGTCAGTCAGGCGACCCTACTCAATCTCACCAGACGTTCATAAAAGCTAAATCTAGATTTGTAAATAAAAGTTTATTTCAATTTTCGCATTCATTAAGTTCATTCGTCACGTTGGCAGACAAGCTTAAGGACACAGAAACAGTAGACCTTGAGATACTGACCGCTCTATCAGATCTATACCAAGCTAATGCACACAAAATCTGATGTTAGTGAACTTAGCAGATCATTGCCCAGCAGATCACAGATAAATGAGAGTTTTTGTCACATGCAGCAGAGCTCTAGAGTTCCTGATACTTTTTGGAAATAGTTCTGGCCATTTGACCTTGCAAAACTCAATTGCAAAAATGATCTGCTAACTTCCCGTAGCGTGTCAGCATGTATTTCGCAGCAACTAAAAAAACAAGGTAAGTTCTTATCGCAATGCAGCCGAGTTCTATAGTTTTTGATACTTTTTAGACATCAGTTCTGTCGATTTTACTGTGGCTTAGACGATACTGAGCGTTCTATTGACTCCCAACCCGTCCCGAT
Organism: Yponomeuta plumbellus; assembly: GCA_947310845.1. Lineage (NCBI taxonomy): Eukaryota > Metazoa > Arthropoda > Insecta > Lepidoptera > Yponomeutidae > Yponomeuta > Yponomeuta plumbellus. The sequence goes on from OX371194.1 coordinate 17,520,747, forward strand.
GTGCGTTGGACAGATAAACAGTACTTTGAGCGATACTGAGCGCTCTATTGCATCTCCAGCTTACGCATACAGGAAAATTGGCTAGGGCGATATCGAGCGCTGTATTAGCCCCCAGACTTACACATAGAGAAACAGTAGTAGCAAATTGTAGTAGTCCAGTAGTGTGTGCTCCGTTATACGCACAGATAAACAGTAGCAGTAGCTTATACATATTAAATAAAAAGTAGTAGTGAAAAGTAGTGAACGCTGTTGTTCAATGTTGAACAATGTTGAGGTTCCCGAGCTTATACATAAAACATAAACATTTTCATACAGGCATATACATTGCTTCTGGCCCTACACTGGGATACCCTGGGGTCGTGGGCACCAGAAACAGCGACATCACAAGCCCGAGACCTAGAGTATTATTCGTCTCCAGCCGAGATTCAAACCCTGGACCTCCCGCATGGTAGGCAGATGCCTTGCCGCTGCGCCACAGAGGTGGTCAAAAGTGAAAAGCAATCTAGTCTATTCATCACAAGACAAAACTTCCGTCAGAGTTTGTAGTACATGGTAAGCTTACAAAGGCATGTGATAGTCGGTCACGAGCCAAAACTCAAAAGGATGTTAATTTTCTGAGCCGAACGCCAATTATGGCTGAGGGCCAATGACAGGGCCAGTTTTAAAATGGTTAATAAAGGTTTAAACTCCCGTTTTAATTCCAGAAACGGCCAAATATTACAGATGGAGCAATGTTAGGCGGGAGCTCAACTTTTCATTCATTAAACAAAATGTTCCCACCTAAATCTATTTTGCAGATTAGTTTTTGCTCCTATTCCGTGGTTTTAAACCTGTAGAAGTTTTGGCAGGCCGATGAGCTCACAATGGTAATTGTTTTTAATTATTTTTTAAGGTCACAACGCAACTGATTAAAATGTACTAATGCAAATTTTTAGACGAAACTATTTTCTGTTTTTTTTTTAACAAACAAACATTTAGTATATACATTATTATTGCCATTATTTCTGAACTTAGGCATATTCGAGCATCGTTTGCGAGCGTATTATGTATGAACCGTGTAACAATCATAAGTAGATTCTACCAAAAGTCTCATAATCGGTACAAACACACTGTACTACTAAGTAACAAGGCGAACGTGAGCCATCAGGCGACCGTTGTCCAAGACTGACTGACTTAAGTGAAGCGAATGAAATGTTCGGGCGGGCACATTTTTCTCAACCACATACCCCTGTGAAAAGGCATGCTCTGCTCTTCTGTATACTAAAAACAAATACAGAAACATATTACAAGTGGAATCCGACTTGAGACTACAAGTCAGTAGTAACATCAACCCAAACATCATTAAATTAGTAGCAAAAACATACCAAAATATTACCATAGCATAGGGCCTGAATCGCTCGTAGCTTGGCTTGCCTGAGTGATCTTAAACTATCACTAACGTTAAGCAACATACGGCGCTTTTAGTCCATGGATGGGTCACTGTCTATGACTAACGCTAGCGCCATTTTTCCGAGCGATTCGGCGCTTCGCAAAACACGCTAAGCAGTTGGTGCCGGCTGCCGTCGATAGATAGCAGTCGTTAAGCCAAGTCAGGGCCTTAGGGCGGCTTGAAAACTTCTGACAGTAAGACCAGCCACTAGTCTTACAAGCCTTCACCAATCCGGACTTGGCCCCCGTGGTGTAGTATGGCCTATACCTTCCTCAGGGAAGAGACTCGTGCCCCTCAGTGGGGACATAATGGGTTTTTGAACTAAAACTTGATGATGGTAGGTAACCAGGGAAGGACATTAAAAGTTCAGAATCAGAACCACCAATTTATAAATCTACTAGATGAAAACCCGGCTTTGCTCGGCTAAAATATAGCCTCATAATAATATTCTTCATTGTATCGACTACATATTTTTGTTCAGCATTTAAATTTAATTATTGGTATTTTTATGTCCATTTGCTTCTTGATTTCAACAAATTAAACCTTAGATTTCACATTGGGCACCTGTGACACGTGATGACGTGACACCAACCCAACATTGGTGCCATTAACATGTTTACTTCACAACGCCATAATATAGACAAATCATTTTTAGACAGAAAATACTCGATAACCCGAATTTTCCGTGTATAAGTTGTAGACTCGGGTTGACAAATTTTTTACGCTCTTCAATTTGGTGTGCATTTGGTTCGAGTCTACCGTACACCGGTACGAAATTATTAAATAGATTATTTCACAGAACCTACCTGTATTTCTCGACAAAGCTTTTTACGCAGTGACTGTATAATTTACTACTACAAATTGGAATAATAAAACTAGAAGAAATTGGAATAAAAATAAACAGACCTGACATAATGTTGGCGTTATGCAGACAATCCAGGTTTCTTCCTTCCACTTACCGCCCAAAGTTATGAAAGTATGTCATATACAAACGCCAGTAAATTAGTACGGTAGCTCAACATTTTATTTCCCTCAGAGATTCCAGTACGAGTGTGCCTGGGCGTGAGGTTAACAAAAGCATTTATTAGAACAAAAACCCGACTGCTAAAAGTTTTACACGAATACAATAGTGTTCTCTATCCATCTATCTTCTAATATTTTAAACTAGCTGTTGCCCGCGACTACGTCCGCATGGACTTTAGTTGAGTAAAGTGTTTGCAAATAAGATAGGGATAGTTTTAGCGCATGCGAAAGAGCTGTCATACTAACTTCGACAAAGCCCTTTTATCCCCTTAAGGGTTTATTTTTGAAAGACTACTTTACACGTCTTTCATGACTTTTAATGCAGGACCTTCATACAGAATTTCATTCGAATAAGTTCCAAAACGGCAAAGTTTCATAGTAACTTTGCTCCCCCCTTTTATCCCCTTAAGAGATGATTTTCGAAAAACTATTTTGCATGTTTTTCATAACTTTTAATGAAGGACCTTCATATTGAATTTCATTTGAATAACTTCAAAAACGGCAAAGTTTCATACCAAGTTTGCACCCCCCCTTTTTCCCCCTTTAGAGATGAATTTTCAAAAATCCTTTCTTAATGCTCCCCTACGTTACAAAAGGATCTCCTGTGCAAAATTTAAAGTTTCTAACCCTTATAGTTTAGGCCCTGCGTTGATATGTCAGTCAGTAAGTCAGTCAGTCAGTCAGTCAGTTAGTCAGTCAACCTTTTCGTTTTATATATATAGATTCTCGTGTCACAATGCTAGTGCGCATACTCCTCTGAAACGGCATAAAATTTAAATGAGAATTTAAAATAAATAAGATGAAATTTTATATGTACCTACATATATTCGGTAGGTTTGCAAATAGGTTTCACCTCGTGTCACTATATAGGTGGGCAATAAGCAAGAAATAGCGCAAGACAGAGACAGATCACGACTTCTTGTGCTGTCCGAAGCCAAGACGCAGTTCGGGTCACTTAGCGAGCAAAATAAGTAAGTAACAAATAAATGCACTCACTTGTAATACAAGTTGGCTAAATGAGCGTCGAGAGTAGAGGGGCTGATTGTTTGCGCTCTGCGGTCTGTGCCCAGAATAACAACGATCAACCCATCGCTATGGGTTGATCGTTGAACCGTTGTCGTTTGTTAAAAGTGGTGAACCAAATTTTTCACTTTACTGCAACATAAAATTATTTTAAAAACGTGGGTCCAGTTCTAGTGATTAGTGCCTCTGCCAACCCCTGGGGATAACGGGCGTGAGTTTATTACTATTTCTAAGCTTGAACATAATCTAACACGTTCTTGAAATAACTCAAAACCGAAGACCATTTTAATCTTGAAAATTAAAATTTGCTTACCCCATTTCGGCATCTTATTCCAAATTATTTTTAGTAGGTCTTAAAATTTGATGCGATATTATCATATCCTCGTGAGGCCCAATGTCTTCAAGTGATCACAAAATCAATTGTTATTTTCAAGGTCGGGCCTTACGAGGTTATAACAAGTACGTAAAAAATACAGTTAATAACATTGTTGAGGTATGTAAAGTCTGTTTTTCAGTTCAATGCAAAAAAAGGAAACAGTCACGTTGACATCTCAATACAATCCAATGTCTGAATGTTGCTAGTACGCAAAAACCAAATTACCCCATTTTACTTCCAAGTAAACATTGTTTGTGCTACGTATGTGTTTTTTTTAGACTTTGCTCTTATGAGGAATAAATTAAACTTTAATGTCTTTGATGTGATAAGGATTTTGGTCACACAAGTCTTCTATTCACGGTAAAAAAAATCTACCGAGTAAACCTATACATTGTGCAAATTGCAATCGTCTTATCTAAATAGTAACTCCTCAGTTTAATGGATAAATGACGTCAATGATAATTATTAATTAATAACATAAGTAAACATAAAGAAACGGATTTTTGAGTAAAAGTGCTTTAACTTGACCCATTGAATTAATAATTTAAGATTTCATTGTTTTCCTTTCATTTAATTTATGCAGTTTGTTAGAATTTAATGCATCTTATAATTGACCCCAACGATCGCTGCAATAAAAGTACAGAGTGCAACTTTCACAGATTTTAGTAGGTTCGATTACAGGGTGAGCCAAGCGAATTTTTAAAAATCTTTGAATGCAGTTTTCTTTCTTGTCAAAAATGAAGGAATGTTTTTTTTACTAAAATTTTCTATCTACAGTATTAAGAGTACTTCCGCTTCAGGTGGCATTACGAAATTCCACCCTGTATATTTTATAACGGTAACACCGCGTCATTTTTTTTTTGCATTGAATTAAAAAACGGACTGTAGATAAGTGATTTAGAAAGGCCATTCATTTGGCTGCCTGTTCAGACGCTTAGCTACTAAGAAAGAGGTCGTGGGTTAGACTCCCACTGTGGGCCGCTGTACATTTGTACGAATGGCCTTAGTCTGGATGTTTTTTATGTTTGTAATGTTCTTGCCTAGTAACGATAGCACAGAGCATCCTAAATTGGGACTAGGTTATGCGTTTGTGTGGAGTGGAAGTTACTAAATAGGATAGTGGTGATAGGTAGGTGGACATTCGTACCAAACTTTGTATTAAATTTAAGATGTTTTGAGAAAAGATGGTCACAGAGTGGAGTTTTTTTTTGCTGCCTTTTTTTCCACTACATTCGGCCCTAAGGCAGCGGCTAACATTATAATTTTATGTACATTGACATTCAACAAGCAGAATGTAAATTCTTTACGTTGAAATAAATTTCTGATTTCTGATTATAAAATGTGCACCTTAGTACAGAGAAGAGATTATCTCGATTTGGCATTCCTGCACAAATAATTAATGGAGCAATGTCGGACCCATGTCTTTTGGACAGTCTCAGTTTATTCATACCTAAGCTAAATATGAGATCGTCTTGTGTTTTGACTTTCCGCCCTGAAATACCTCGTACCAACCTTGGCAGACTTTCTCCTTTGTTTCGACTTCAAAATAATTAGGTACAACGAGTTAGAGAGATCGAATGCTCTCGATATTTTAACTGATAACCTTGTGACTTGGAAACATAAGTTGCTGCAGCCACGTACCAACTGATCGTATTCAGAGTTTTTCTATTCATTTGCTATTTAAAGTTTGTAAAGTTTTTGTATTTTTAAGTTTTTTTTTAAATGTTTTTAGCGTGTATTATACGATTCACTCTCGAATGCAGTAGCATGCCTGTTAGTAGTGCACAGATCAGGCCTAAGATTTTTGTTTTAAATAATATTAGTATTTTTTTCATATGTGTTCTGTTGGTGTGTCTATTATCAATAAATAAATAAATAAATAAATATTCGAATGTTATCAAAATAACGAAGAAGTTAACGAGGATGAAGGAAGACAGACTGGCGAAGCAAATATATCGAGTGAATGTCAGTGGAAGGGCCGGTAAGGGACGCCCCAGGCGGACATACTTCGACCAAATAGGGGCTGTTTTAGCAAAGGGCAAAATAAAAAGTACTCGAAGCCCACGTGCGTGCATGTGACAACTAATGAATGTCGATGGAGCGAAAGGGATTTGCCAGGATCGTGGCAGGTGGCAGTCCCTGGTCTCTTACCCCTCTGAGATACAGGCGTGAGCATATTTTATGTGTGTTAAAAACCATTTCATATTCTTCCATATTCATATTATTTATTGCTAAATTACGTACATAGTTATAAGTACAGGTGGTATTGGTATTTGTAGAAAAGTTCATGATACCCCGTATCTTCATTGTCTATATCAAACCATTCCCAAGAACCAAACGTGGAAAAATTTCAACTTTAAACTTTATTTCTGGTAAATAGGATGATAGAAACTGTTTCAGGTTATCCATTCTTCATATAACCTTCTGTATCATGCTTGATTTCAAAGTACGCACATAAAGCGTAACTTATTTATTTTAACCAGTCAATTAACTATGATAGACTGGTCGGTAAAACGTAATTGGTTTCCAATTGTTAAAATGACTCACAGTATTTGTTTTATTTTATTATCATATTATTATTTATTTAATTTGTGAATAATACAGGAAAGCTGTATAAAGAAACTATCTGACCCGGCAAACGTTGTTTTGCCAGATAAAATATTTCGAGTGGACCACCCTTTTTATTTAACGATATGAAAAATTGATTGATTGATTCATTCGTTCATTCATACCAAATTTGTAGTAGGTGAATTGAGAAAAGATGGTCCGAGTGGAGTTTTTTTTTTAACGCCTTTTTCTCCTCCACATTCGGCCCCAAGGCAGCGGCTAACATTATCATTTTATGTTCTTTGACATTCAACAAACGGAATGTAAATTCTGTACTTTGAAATAAATTTCTTGCTTCTGATTTCTGAATCGCTCGTAGCCCCGGCCGCCTGAGTGATCTTAAACGATCGAGAAGGTTAAGCAACAAACAAAAGGACGCGTTCAGTGCATGTATGGATGACCGTTCTATTACTAACGCTAGTGGCATTTTTCCGAGCGGTTTCGTGCTTCGCAAGGCACGTTTCATTTGCTTAATTTCTTTTATTTATTCAAAAACAATTGACATTGTATTTGAAATATAACTTATAAATTAATTAACTAAAACTACATACTACAATTACATATCACGTTAAGCAGTTGGTGCCGGCTGTCGTCGATAGATGGCAGTCGTTAACCCAATTCAGAGGTCTTAGAGCGGCTTGAAAACTTCTGGCAGTAAGACCAGTCTTACAAACCTCCACCAATCCGAACTTGGCCCCCGTGGTGAAGTATGGCCTATACCCTCCTCAGGGAAGAGACCCGTACCCCTCGGTGGGGACTAAAGGTCATAACACGAAAAAAACTATTTTTTAATACTTTTCAATTCAGAGCACGCGTGAACTTGTTCAAACAGTTGTGTGAAAAACTTTATTTGTGACAGGTTATCAGTACTTGTTCATTACTTCTGTTTGTAGACTACGGTATACAATAATAACAACATAACATAACATTTACATACACGCACAATGCACATACATTGCTTCTGGCCCCACACTAGGATACCCTGTGTCGTGGGAACCAGAAACAGCGACGTCACAAACAAGTAAACATCCAAGATCTGGGTTTTTTTTTTGTCCCCAGCTGGGATTCGAACCCGGGACCTCTCGCATGGTAGTCAGATGCGCTAACCGCTGCGCCACAGAGGTCGTCGAAAAACTAATCGTGTGACAAAAACTAATCGTATGAATTTGGTGGAAGGTCAAACGTTATGTTGCTTACAGTCTACATCATGATAAAGAGGGTTAAGGCAAGCAAAGCCGACGACAAAAGATGTCTTCAAATCCATAGAACAATTAACACGCTGAATTAGAACAAATAACGGGCAGTAACAGGCCTCGATCAAAATAATTTGGTCATAAATTATTTTTTATTATAAATATAACACAATGTTCTGTACAAACTGCCAGTTACATTAGATCTTCTAACCGAATAGAAGCTCTGCTTATTAAGTTCTGTTGCTAGCTCTGCCATGTTCAATAAAATTTCAAATTACTTTCGTGATCCTGAGTATCCATCTTTAGGTACGGTGGTGAAGTTATTAAAACTAACACGTTTATGGGCACCTTCAAGGACAAGATTTCAAAATTATGTCCACCTCTTCACTCTGGTTTCTATGGTAATATTGTTAATAAATCAATTGGTTTGGCTGATAATAACGAGAGAAGCGGAAATTTTCGGCAGTTTCATTCAATACTCAGTTTATAATATGGGCGTCATCAAAATCCTCTTGTATCACGTCTGGCATAAGAAATGGGAAGCCATTATAGAAAAAATATCAAAAATTGAAAAAGAGTTTCAATTGGATCCAATTTGGAACGAAGTTTTGACAAAGTACGAAAATAGGGGACATACTTTAATCTTTCGATTTTACATCCTGGCACTCATAGCAAGTATTTCAGTATTTGTTAAAACCTGGTATTCTACCATATTGGCAATTATTTTTGATGTTCCAAGCAACATGCGTTCTAAAGTACTTTACATCTGGTGGCCATTCAATCAGGAGTCAAACCTAGGTTGTATAGGGGACTTGTTGTTGCAAAACGTGTACGCTTTCATCTGCGGCATTTACGTCACCGCATGGGATTCACTACTGGTGCTTATAATGGTGGGTTTTACTGGTCAAATGCAATTGGTAAAGACAAAATGTATGCACAGTTTCGACTCTGGTAGCATGTTGGAGCAGAAGGAAAGCATGATAAAATGTCATCAAACTTACGTGAGGATACTAGAGTAAGTACTATCAAAAAGTGCATTTGGTAAATCATACATTGTAGGTATTATAGCAAGAAATTTCAGTCACATGTAAATAGTTCAAATAACCCGGTTTAAAAAAAAATGATATGAAATAAGAAATCTATTGACAAACGCCAAGTTGAATAGTATCCGAATGTGGATTAAGCTAAGTCTGTAGATCGTGACACAAATTACCTACTAAACTATTTATTAAAAATATCAAATTGCTTGAAAAACAAACCCATACAAAATAAACATTTTACAAGCCTTTTGTAGGCACCGTAACAGTTCCGTTACTTTTCTGTTTTAAATAAAAAACTTGCCACTGCAATTCACTGTTTACTAAAAAACTCCATAATAGAATCAAATAACAATAATATACACACTAACAGACATCAATACAAAAAAACTAAATTTAAAGAATGACACTCAAAAGAACAAATAAAAAGAAAAAAAGTAATCTAAAAAAGGTCTGTCGCCAACACCTCTGTTTTAGTAAATGTAATCGATACTAGCAAGACCTAGATTCTGTTAATGCGTTGTAGTACAATGACAACTGCATGAACGTGGCTGCTTAGTAGACCCGACCGTGTATCTGTCATCGTACTATAATGCACTAACAGAATCAAAGCCCTGTAGTACGAGCCTCTGCTTTCCATACGTTGCAACGTATGGCACTAAAAGTGTGTGTGTGGGTGTGTGTGTGCTTTTGTACAATGTGCTCTTTCTTTTCTCAATTCTTCGACCCTACGACAGAAAAACAATTAATTTTTAGTACATACGTTTTTCCATGAAATTCATGGGAATTAATTAGTTACAATTAAAATTAATTAATAAATCAGACGTGAATAGGCTAGTTTCCAGGGTCGAAATAATTAAATTATATTTAGTCCGTATTTTAGATTATAAAAAAATATCGGACACGTATTTTTTCTTTTTTCGATTAAACAAAAAATAACAAAGATATAGCCCATTAAAGTTACGTGTGACGTCACTCCGTGCTAAAAAATGCAGCACGGCGTGACGTCACACGTAACTTTAATGGGCTATATCTTTATCATTTTTGGTCTAATTTACAAATAAAAAAATATGTGTCCCTTATTTTTGAATAATCTAAAAGACGGACAGACAGACCGACAATCCCTATATTTGCCTCAGATTGAAGAAACCAAAGGGAAGATATGTCTCAATAGTTTTTTACGCTTCTGAAAAACGGCTGGTCAGTATCGAGGCAAGTGAACGTAGAAAAAGATGAAAAACCCCACAAATACATATATAACATATTCTATTGAAACATTTACTTTTTACATCGACACCTACCTATTATTTAAGTTCTTTATGTATTTTATTTTTATTTTTGTGTAAGAAAGTGTAACAAGCAAACAAATAATTAAACTAAAAAAATAAATACAAAAGATAAAAGATATTTCAGATACCGTCCGTCTAGTCTAGAGTTTCTTATATTCATGTGTTTGTGTATTTCTGTACTAATTTTGACTAACTTAAAAAACTTAATAACGTGCTACTAAGTATTATAAAAATCGAGTGTTTTGACTAATTTTCCCCATATTCTCAGGCTTCATCAAAGCTGTAACTCGCTGCTGTCACCGGTTCTATATGTACATCTCCTTATTGTATCTTTGAACATAGCTGTTGCTATCAGTAACCTGGATTCCGTAAGTTAGACAAATTATTTTTAGGGTGCTTCTTCGAGTAAGTCATTCTTTGGTAATTTTCGTGGCAATTTTCAAATTTAATATTTTTGCTAAATCGACATCCGTATCCTTAATTATACGTAAAAGTAATACTTTTTATAGGAAAGGCACCTCAAAAAGCAATAAACTTAAAGAGATAATCGAGGTTAAAAAAATGAGGGCCACGCAAATCACAAAACACCATTTTTTAAATTTAAATTATTAATTTTTTTTTAGATTTTTTTTACTCTTTCTTCATATTTCGGAAAACTTTTTTGTCTAATTTTTCCTCTTTTGTTAATGGCATTTTTGACTTAAAAAATAATTCATTAAAATTTTAGTAAAAATTAATATAGTTAGGTAAACTGACACAATTTTTATTTTTTAAACAAATTTACATTTAACTAAAGTAATTAAAATATTAATCCTACAATACCATAACAAAATGTTATTTAAGAAGTTATTTCATTTGCATGGCCCATTATTGATTTGCGTGGGTCAAAACTACCATGTAAACCACGCAAATCACGACCACGAAAATCAAAATAAATCATTTATTCTAAAAATAATCAAAAACCTTTTAAGCAAATAAACTGTGTTTTGAATATAAGTTATGTTACCTTATATTTGTTCGCTACAATATTTTATCAAAAAATAAATTCACAGGCAACGGAGAAAATTGTACCACGCAAATCAAAGTTTTGAGAACTTACCTTGATTTTTCGGAAACTCGACGTAGTCGTCACACAAACACTCTGTCTGGCCATCGGAGAGCGGCCATGAATTAGGATGATGCAGCATTGGGCCGCGAAGTTAGGGATGTGCAAGTGGCTTTATAATGATCCACGCAAATCAGTAACTGCCCCGGGACAGTTATATTTTAATTTTTTTTAGACAATGTAATTCTTTTAGAACAACTGTGTATTTTTTTATAGCATTGGCAACTTATTTAAACTTAGTGTTAATTTTTTGGTAAGCGTATACCATTTAGTTTAAAATATATAATTAACTCATGCCCTGTTCCTACAATATACGCCTACCGGCAACGATCCGTTTTCCATACAATTTATTGACGGTTCGTAGAAATTTCATAGGAATTGTAACCGATCGTAACCAAAAACGAAGCGTTTTGTGGATATTGGAACCGGGCATAAGTGATTCGATCGGGGGAAAACTCCATGAAAATCAAAGAACGGGGGTTTTGTAGTTTTTTTATGATATTAAATATAAAGATAATTGAATAATAATCAATGACCTAGATAAGAGATGATTAAAGGTTTTCCTGAAAAAAAAGTGGCTTGCTAACTTTTAGATTTCTATTTTTAAAGGTAAATTTTTTTCAATTATTTACGAAAAAATAAGAAACGTCTCCCTTAGAGGCTATATAAGCAAAACTTTAAGCTTTTGAGCTTTTTTTACACACTGTATGTGAGACTGACTTTTTTTTGCAATCTTACAGAATAATCCAGGAGTATTCACGAATGCTCTCATATTTATGTGTGGACAGCTAATTCAACTGATTTAATATTATTGGAATGGCAACGAGACAACAGTGCAGGTAGGTAAATGTTAATACGTAATTATAAATGTTATCTCACTAGGTATTACCGGGACAAGAGATTTCGTTGTGAGGAAATTATTTAAATAGCAATTTTTCAAGACATGTAAACCTAGTGAAAGATTACAAATAAAACGAATTATTATCATTGATGAACGGCGATTGGATAACGGCGACAGGCTTGCCACTTGTCACGTTTGGGACCTAATAAACTCGGAAAAACGTGGGCCCAGTTCTAGTGATTGGTGCTTCTGCCTACCGCCTCGGGGATAACGGGCGTGAGTTTTTTTTATCATTGATGAAATATTAGGCAACGGGTCGTTCTTGTGAGAATAAGAACATTTTATAACAAAAATACAGGGTTTTGTGAAGGGTGCTAAAGAGGTCCAGTCACTGTGCCATAAAATGTCTCGCTACATTTTACATTTTGGTATTTAAAAAAAATTATAAAAGGTATTATATATATATGATTATGTAAATATATAATTACCTAGATAAGTATTAAAAGCAAATAAATAAATAAAATAATTCCCCTCATCAACCCTCTTAAGCGGTTTTTGTTTTAACTTTATCAATCTTGGTATGATTTTATAGTACAGGTATCTACAAATACTTAGGTTACTCGTAAAAACCGCTTTAAGTAAGTCAAGACTCAGTCAGATTCCGAACTGGCATGTTAAGAACTTGACAACACATTTTTCCTGGGGTAGGTATAGGTTAAATCACATCAACATTTTCATGCACATGCACTCTGATCTGATGTAACCTTGACTTTGATGTAAGTTGACCTGCTGTCGACTGAAATCTTCTATCTATTTTTGTTAAGGCTGCTACATACTAACTCGCTTTTTATTAAAATGATCGTGATTTTAATATAATAAGTAAACTTTTGATAAATGTGGTCTGAGGAGTGGACAGATAATAAAATTACCGACTTTCAAGGTATTTTTCTCGTCCTTTACCTTTTTTATGGTAGAGAAAAATTAATAATTTTGGAAACCACTTTTCTTTTCTTTCTAGATGTAAGCACAAGAAAACCAAAAATCCAAAACCAGCCTTCCATTTTTACTACATATTTAACAAAAATGTGCATGTTTAACAAGAAATGAACTGATAACATTTTATACTAAAATTAATAAGTTTCAAAACAATTATTCACCTTTATCACATACTAAGCACAATAAAAATTCAATTAAAATACCTACAATTTTACTATTTATCAAACTCCCAGAGCACCTTTTCCTGAAGTACACATATTTTATTATCACCATTAACAATTTTAGAATGAGCGACGAGACAGCATTTCAAATAAAACATTTCACACTAAAATAAAATTTTGAAAACAGCTCTTCTTAAACCAAGCTCAAAAAAATGCATTCAAAATTTTCGTAATTGTATTATTTATTAAATCTTTAGACCACTTTTGTCAAAAATTATATCTTAACTTTTTTAGTGCGTAATTTGTACAACGGTCCTCAGTCTTGTATTTCTATGTTTGAAATGGTTATCTGGTATATCGCCTGGTTATCATAGCGAAGAGCATTTTAAAGTAGGACCAAGTTATAAACGATTATGTTATGTGGAAGTTTTAAATATTTTATTACACATTCAAGATTTGATATTTTTGGCAGAATAAATATATTTAAATTCACTAACAGCACCTGCCAAAAATTTCAATAGGTGCCCAATCTGGACTAGGCCTGGTGCTATTTGTGCAGGTGCTATTTAGGGGGGTGCGCAAACTGGACTACCTCGACGAGACTACCGCTGGACCAAATGGGTTAGCGTCTATGTCTAACCATGGGCTCTATTTACGGACTGATTAGAAAGATAGATACAGAACTGCGTCTGTCTAGCAAATGTCCGGTTTTTAATCATCACAAAAGTTTACTGAAGCCAAGCTCAACAGTCGACCTTTTTACGATTTTGTTTTCTATTTCAGAGTGAGCTTGTAAGTTACAGCGTGTTTGAGAGTGACTGGGTCGACAAGGATTTGAATACAAAACGACTCATTGTTTTACTGTCGCTGTCCACAAAGAAGCTTGTGTATTTTAATGCTGGGCCATTCAGTAGGGTGTCTCTCAGTACCTTCATTTCTGTGAGTATTTTCAAAGATTTGATGAATCTTAGTTAATATACTAAATTTTTTTTATGTATAGAATTTTAACCAACTCAAAATGGTCTGACGACTTTTTACGGTGGCGAGGAGTCGCTGGATGCGGGTGGCACAAGACTGGGAAGCTTAGAAAACTATGAGGAAGGCCTATATCCTGCAGTGAGAGTCAAATGGCTGATTATGATGATGAACCAACTCTAAAAAAGGAAGTTTTTAATACAATACATTTTATTTTTGTGTAGGTCAGCCATACTCTAAGTGTGTTCCGCGGAACCCTAGGGTTCCGTGATACCCCCTGTAGGGGTTACGCAAGAAAGCACTTCTGTTTAGTCGAAGGTTTTGATGCGGCGCATCACGAGGCTCAGCCGAACTTAGTCGCCACCCACAACAGTACAATTAATAGAAGTAACTGTTTAGTTGTACCTTTAACAAATAATACATTATGGTTATTAATAAATAATACATTTTTAAAACCAATTGTTTTAATTGTCCGGGTTCCGTCAAGTATTTTCCTTTCCAAAAGGATTCCGTCACCAAAAAAGTTTGAGAACCGCTGGTGTAGGTGAATACAGATGTTAATGTTTCATCAGACGTCAATAATAATTAACTGAGGGCAAGTTTCTGAATTGAGAATTTCGCTAAATAACCACCTAACTGTAATGCTGTCTCGTGAAATTCCACAGAAATGAGCGTGACAAAACGTTACTTAAGTATCTACTTAGTGAAATTCTCGATTCAATGACCGGCCCTAAGAATATTGAACTAGTTTAAGCTGAGTTTGGGTAGCCTTATCTATAACCCCTTTCCTGCTTTGAACATTTCACCATAAAAATACAATAAAATAACCGAAATAAATAAAAAAACCAATGATTCTTTCCGTTTACTTTCAGCTTCTTCGAGCATCTTACAGTTTCTTTACTTTATTGAAGGAGACTGAAAATAAATAACTAGTTTCACTGAAATATCGCACGCACGAGACAAGCATCTTAGGAAAACATCTGCACAGATAACGAAAAAAAAAAGGAAGAAATACGTTTAATTTTGTTATATTAACAAGACACATCACATAATTCGTAATTAATTTTATTAGAGAGTAGAGTAGAGTAAGAAAATTAATGGACCAAGTATACTGCTTGCGGAACACCATGTAGACACAAGCGATCATTTGAGGTGTATGTAACTTCATTTTTTGTATTAGTGCAGATTTTTGTCAGGTGTGTTTGCTGCGTCCGATCACTTAAATATGATTGTATTAGTTTCAATGGAGTCTCTCTAACTCCGTATGACTCTATCTTTTTTAACAAGATTTTGTGATTTACAGAAGCCAAACCACAGAAACCAAATAAACAGATAAGTAATTGTGTCAAGTCAAGTTTCATTTTCATCAAAATTTAGTTATTATTTTAATAAGTAAAGGTATGTGTCCGTTATATGAAATTTATTTATATATTTATTTATTCAACACTGATTTTCACTTACACGGGTACACTCGCACACCTACAGTACTTAAGGTCAGAAATTTTTGATACTTGAAGCATGTAATGTATTTTTTTTTTGTCAACGCTTTTTCGTTATCACCGTGTTAAAATGTCTTCTGAAAAAACTTATCCAGCACAACTCTTTCACTTATTCCACTCTGACCAACTGAACTATGAACTAAAACTACTTACTACTATTTTTATTTCTAACAGAGATATGAGGTAGTTTTGGGAAGTATTTGTGTTGAATGGTTTCGAAATGTGCTTAAGATGGTATTGGAATATTATTAAACCATAATTTATCCTTGCACATTATTTGATTTGAGATAATATTTAGCAAGGTTTTGGACTGTATTTGGTATTATTTAGAAATCATCGATAAAAAAACATCCCAAACGCATCCCAAAACCATCCTAAAACATACCAAAATCATCCTAAACATATCCCTAAATCATTGCTAACACATTTCAAAACCATTCCAAATATATACTAAAACGCCTTAAGCGGTCGTCTGCGGCTATGTCCATATTTGCACCAAACAATAGATTTTCTATTGTTTTTCTAATACTGCATACTAGAGGTTAAACACAAACATCCTAAAACTATCCCAATTATATCCCCAAACATTCTAAACACATATCAAAACCGTCCCAAACACATGCAAAAACCATCTTAAACACATCCCAAAACCATCCTAAATTCATTTCAAAACCATCTAAACACATCCTAAAAAAACAAATAATACATCCTAAACACATTTCAAAGCGATCAAAACAAAAAGTTATAATCGAAAGTAGGTAACAATAATGCAGTGGAATGCGGAATGGAAAGAACCAGTTGACAAGTTCGGTTGGTCAGAGTGGAATAAGCCCTTTAAAAACCAATTCACTTTAACCACTTTCTAAAAAACTTCATAGTTTAACATAAGAAAAAGTTAATACCTTATCAGTAACATAGAAGCAAGACAAAACTAAAACAATAACTGTTTAAAAAAAAAACTTCAACAAATCCTACTTGTCTCATCGAAAAACTGATTCTAGTAAAAAACTGATTCGAATCCACAATCTGATTCGAATCAACAAACTGATTCGAATCAGCGATCTGATTCGAATCAACTACTGATCCGAATCAACTCGACCATTCGAATCAAGCTATGATTCGAATCAACTTAAATTCTCATTCGAATCAAGTTTTTACCGTCGTGATTCGAATCATTCGAATCAAAGGTGATTCGAGTCTCATCACTAACAAAGTTTGACATTCAACATAGGTAGAAAAGAAGTAGGAGTTAATGAATGGCTTTTATTGTTATGGCCCATATATTTTACCGTGGGACTTGTTTGGTGAAACGATCTTTACCTAGTCCTAGAATCTCAGTGATCTGTGAGCATAGTGAAATAACAACAACGCAAAAATGATTTCATCGAGTTTACATGCAAAATATATCAATTATCATTATTCGAGAATGCAAAAACACGTCAATAAAGACCGCCGGAAAGTCGCAGATTCGTGTAGGTACCTACCCAGTGAAATAAACATACGAAAAACTTGGCTCAAACTTGCCAAGAGAGACCCCGATTCTTTATCGACTGAAACTTGGGTGTATTTATGTGAAGATCACTTCAATGTAAGTCCTGTAATATCAATGTACACAAACTGTTTTTAGCTGTAATAATGCTTGGTTTGATTTGGTTTGGTTTTGGCAAATCGGTACTATCTGCTTCCATGAATCCAGCGTCCATGATTGTGCTTATCAATAAAATGATAATACACTAACAAGAAGAGTTTTTGCAAAAACACTAAATCCAATCCAAATCACAATCGAACTTACGCACGCACGACTGACAGATGTTTGTTTACAACCACAGGTGCTTTCAAGATGGCGGATAGGGTTTTCACCGTTCCGATTTAAAGGCGAAAAATATTTTTTTAATTTGCATATTTTGCAGCCATCCTGCATATTTACTTCGCAAAGTCAATATCGACAGTGGAAATTTCAAATGTTGTAAGGGAAAAAGGTCTACTTTTCAGGAAAGCCACAAAACAAAATCCAAATAAAAAAAAAAAACCTAACTTGTTTAATATGTATCCGAATTATATGATTCTTAAATACATAACTTTCAAATAGCCTAATCTACATCACACAAACAGTTATATTCTTGTAAACTCAATAGTTTAGGAAATAGTGTCCCTTACGCAATAAATTTAGGTACTATAAATATGTCCCTTACGCCTCCAAGAAATCTTACTAATTTTATGAAAATCCCTTACGACATAAACTAAAACACAATCTCACAGTCGTAACTGTTAAACAGCATTCTACATTGCGATTTTTTCTGTTGTATAGTCATTCGAGTTTTCAAGTTTTTTGAAGTAAGTAGCGAAAAATAAATGAAAACATAAACTTGGGTACTTACAATTGTATTATTTTTATAACCGAAGATCAATTTGTCGCGGAATTTGTTTTATTTTAGGAAGTCCGTTACAGGTTATGGGAAATAAAACAAAAAAGTTGGTTTGCATAATTTTTTTAGATTCGTTTTTATTTTTAAATGTGAACATAGAACCCAATCAAAGAATTACCAATCAATATAAATTATTATGGAGCCTTTTGTGGTACAAGAAAGGATAATGTAGTAGCTTGATCAAATAGCCGCTGAAGATACCTTTCTGAATAGATAACACCTTCTATTATGTGTTAAAGATCCTATAACACATAATAGAAGGTGTTATCTATTAATTTCAATAAAAAAGATTTATTATTTAGTCGTGGCTTCTAATCAATACTTTAAGTAACTATTACAGTACCAACTAAATAACAATTACCTATCTAAAAGGAACGCACAAAATGAATATCATCTGTTTAGAAACTAAAATAACAATAATTATGTTAATCTCTAATATTGGGTTCTTAAAACAAAGTCAGTCAAACTGTCTGTGCACCTAAATAATTATACTTATACTTTGTACTACAGTACCAGTATGAGAATATGACAAAGTATCATCTACTGATACATTTTTATGAAGGAACAATCACATTTCTCAATAACTAACACCTAGGACTTAGCAGAAAACACTAACTAAATAAAACTTTGCTCTGTATAAATTATTGATTGACCTCAATATTCCCTGTAATCACAACCAGCAGGCAATAAATATCGTTTAATAATTATTACCAGATAGAACTTTCCATGAAGTTAAATTTTTAGTAATAGTCAAGCATAATAATAAGCATAATAATAGTAATAATCAAGCACTAAATTTTAATTATCGAAACAAAAATAAACTTTTCCCGAAATATGTCCTAATAGATAAATTATTATTGACGCTATTACTCCTTATTACTCCTCTGGCTCTTCAATCTTCTCGTCTTCTTCGTCAGTCTCCGCTAATGTATCAGGGACGCCATTCAAATATGGAAGGTTTGAATATTCAGTATGAAAACGCTTTGGAATTGTACCGTTCTTGCATAAGCGTCTAAAATAGTACGCGTAAGGGACAACTATTTAAAAAAAGTCTAAAATAGTTGTCCCTTACGCCAATGTGCGTTCAAAGTTTCGTGTTTATTTTATCAGATAGAATGTCGTAAAGAAACTATTTTTTACTGTAGTAACTTACAACATTAGGATTTATGAATTAGATAGATATACGACGTTGGAAATAAATACGTAAGACCTTCAAGTTTAAAATTTGACCCATACAACATAATTTTTTAAGCATAAGGAAGTTACAACAAAATTTAGTGCCTTCATAACTTCTTTATTTGAAGGGATATCAAAAAGTTAATTATACAGATCGAAAGAGAAAAAAAATCTGAGTTCTATGCAATAAAAATGTCCCTTACGACAAAATGTCCCTTACGACATTTGAAATTTCCACTGTCGATATATTTCGGTTTCTTACGTTAGATACTACAGAAAATCTCCATTTCTCGCGTCAAATTTGATACGAGTCAAGGAGCGTATTATATCAAAACGCATAAAGACGATCATTAATTTTTTTAATGAACATTACGTTATATGACGTCTCTGAGTGCGGTCGATAGACCGCCTGCTTAGATTGCCGTATTTAAATGTTAATAAATAATGCCTAATCATGTCCTGACGCCCACGATACAGGCTATTTCTAGTGTGGGGGCTTTAATTTTATTTTTAATATCTAGGTACCATTGTTATCTGGCATTGTGTATTATTCTTTACATAAATAAACATTATTTGATTACTATTTGAATCAGTCCGTATTCATCCCCTACTGGATATATGTAAGCTTTCTTCTCCCACAGTTGTCAGCAATCTGCTTTAGATCATAAGTCGAGCTTCTGGGCAACCGAGGCCTCCGCGAACATGAGTAGTCTCACAAAATTACGTTGACACTAGTTCAGAAATAATGTTAAGGCATGCAAGCACATAGCCACGCAAGTTGTAGAAGATTTTTGCGTATATTTGTTACTTTTTTAACCGACTTTAAAAAAGGAGGTTCTCAATTCGACTGTTTTTTTATGTTTGTTACCTAAGAAGAAGTTTTTACCAGGTGGACCGATTTTGATGATATTTTTTTATTTGAAAGCTGGTGCTTTCAGTGTAGTCCCATTTCAATTTTGTCCACCTTTGGCATTTCATCCGTGAGAAAAACCATAAGTCTTAAATTTGTCTGTTCGGAACCTGAATTTTTCTTCATAGCAACAAGTCACATAATATGTGCGCTAATCGTCGTGTGGTCTTTTGAATAATTTTTTGGAGTACAATTAGTAGTGTACTTCATATTCATTAAAAATAAATAAAGATTTAAACAAAAAACACCGACTTCAAACAATTATGGTAAGGTAGGTATTAGTGTTTCTTTGACTGACACAGACTTCAAAAGTAGCAATAATTGTAGCTCAATTATGTAAGAATATGCTATTATTTTAAACTTTTTTGTTTGAAGTTCTTTTTTTGTTATTTTTTTTATTTTGTCGCTAGTCTTTTAAAACAAAGAAGCTGGTAATCAAGCCCACACACTTTCTCTGAGAGTGGGCTGCAAGGCACACACCTTTGTATATAAGCTGGATAAATATCTGACTCAATACTGTGGTATTTGGTGTAAGAATATGAGTAACCTGATGATGAATCAGGTTTCGTTTGGGTGTCGTAGGTGCCGTTAGAGGCGACTAAATACTAATCCAGATTACATATCTGCTGCCATAATGAACTTGCACGACAAGCCCGCTGATTACTAGTAAAAATTCTCGTTTTCAGCCCGTGCCCTATGGAGGCATAGCAGCAATGGATGAATATTTAAGAAAAAAAAAATATAGTTCTAGGAAGACTTAGCGTATATTAGTAACTCCATTTCAGTAATAGAGAGGCTTAATTGAATTTAAAAATTTTGTGGTTCGCGAAAATCCACGCAGAGTACAAACAATTTTGCATGCCTGTTCCTGACGTCACGAACGGACCTCCCGCGGGCTGCGGCGGTGGCGCGGGAGCAGCGGGGCTTCGGACCGGTTGGACGGGCTCCGCGGCCGACACTCACTCGCTCAGACTTTTTAACGCGATCGCACGCACGTCGGCACAACTTAGAATTTAATATACCTACCAGAACCTACGGAAATACATCGTGTTTTATTATTAGTCAAGATATCCTGAAGATACCCTGAAGGAGCTTGACACTCAGCCAGTGGTCCTTCGAGCGCAGAAGCCAGAGGTTCTTCGAAAGGAACAAGATCGCCGTCTTTTTGCTGCGCAATTCGCCGTGGACTTTGGACTCGCCGCTGCGGACGCGTGGAGGGCAGTCTACCAAAACGGACTTTTTGTACTGAGTGAGTCCGTTCCATATCCTTATTTCCTGTCTTCCTTATCATATTTCCAGGAATTTGGAATAGTGCTATACGGATCAGGCATTTTGATCTCTTCATAAATAGCTATTCATCTTTTTTGTCACTCATTCAACGTCATTAGGAACAATAGGCTTACGTATTACGTAACATCAACATCTGCCAGCCTTTTGTTCGCTTATCGCGTCAGGTGATTTTATTGCCGTCTTCAATTTAATTTTATTGCCTATCGCTTTGTTTCTTTTGTATTGCGAACCGGTCCCACGCCGGCCACTGAACTTGATTACCGTTAGCTTGGCCACTATCACTATTACGTAGGTAAACAAACATCACATCTTTCGCATTGCATCTTATTTCCCCGCACTTTTGCCTTCATATTTTTTTTCTTCCGTCATCATGACTGATGCAAGGTTGAAGGATCTTGTGGCGAAGCGTGGGAGCTTCAAAGCAAAGCTTACCCATTTCAACAACTTTATCAGGCTTATACCCAGCTCGAACTTAGATATATTTCAAACTTCCGAATTAAAATGCCGTCTTATTTTAATCGAGAAATTATATCATGATTTCGACGTGTTGCAGACTGAGTTGGAGACGTTATCGGAGGATAAAGATAGCAGATACGACGAGCGGGAGCAGTTCGAGTCACAGCGCGCTGGTATCACGCGCCCGCACACTGCTCGAGCCCGCCCCCGCAACCTCTTCCGCTGCGCCCCACGACGACGGCCACTCCGCCGGCTCTGACTGCAGGCACGACTTTGTCAGGCTTCCCAAGATAGACTTGCCTCACTTCGAAGGGGACTATCAGCACTGGCTAGAATTCAGAGATACGTATATTTCACTTATTCATGATAACAGCAGCATACAAGACATAAATAAGTTTCATTACCTTCGCGCTGCCTTAACTGGTAGTGCGTCTTTGGTCATTAAGAGTTTGGATTTTAAAGCAGACAATTATGCTATAGCTTGGAGGTTGTTGTCTGAGAGATACAACAATGAAATATTGTTGGTCAACAATCACGTTCAGGCCTTATTTAGTTTCGAGCAACTTCACAGAGAGTCGAGTAGTAGTTTGCGTCACATGATCGATGTCACAAATAAAAACTTACGGGCTCTTGATACACTTGGCCAGCCTACTGACCATTGGGACGCGTTGGTCATTTTCATCATGTCCAAAAAATTGGACGCCGTGACCAATCGTCAGTGGGAAGAATTTAAAGGCAACTTAGAGGCCCTTCCCTTGTTAAGACTTTATAAAATTTTTGTCCAACAGAGCAGACTTACTAGAGACATTGAGTGACAACAAAAACACTAAACCTACATTCATAGCGACTACATCTACACACGAAACAAAACCATCAAAAAACTTTCTTACAGCTACAAAAAATAAAACAAACTATAATTCAAAAAAGCTATCGTGTCCTATGTGTTCTCAAGATCACTTCTTATTTAGTTGTCAATCTTTCAGAAATCTTGATGCTGAAGCACGCATCAAAAAAGCTTCAACATGCAACGTTTGTATGAATTGCCTACGTCCCGGCCATACAGACAAGCGTTGCAGTCTTTCACATTGCAAATATTGCAAATGCAAACATAACAACCTCTTACATAGGGAACAATATTCAGAAGAGCAACCAGGAGGCAACATTGCCTTATCATCAAACATCATTGCCTCCCCTTCAGGCTCTTATCAGACCCATGTACTACTCTCCACAGCGTTGGCGAAGGTGTCAGACAACCACGGCAGGCTGCACACAGTCAGGCTTTTGCTTGACAATGGCAGCACTTCCAACTTTGTCACACAAGACCTCTGTGGCAGGCTCGGCTTGGTAAAGTCCAGCACTAGCTCCACCGTCTCAGGTATTAATGGCCAAGTTTCTAGTACGTCAGAAAGTTGTAACATTACTTTGCAATCCCTTTTGGGTGGTTATCGGGCGAAAGTAGACTGCTTCGTCTTACCGAAAATCACAAACTCGCTGCCTGGCTCTTATGTGGACATCCGTCAAATTTCCATTCCGCCAGGTCTTCAGCTAGCAGATCCAACGTTCAACGTACCTTCAGCGGTCGATATTTTTGTAGGCGCTGAAGTCTTTTGGGACGTCTTAGGAGCTGACTCAATCAATTTAGGCAGTGGTAAACCTAAATTGCAGTCTTCCTAACTAGGCTGGCTTATTTCAGGCTGTCTATATCAGACATCATCACGTGCCCAGACTAGAGTTTGTCATTTTCTTTCTCAAGTAGAGTCTGATCAGCTAACTCGTTTCTGGAAATTTGACTCCGTGCCATCTGGCGATTGTTTCTCTTCAGAAGAAAAGCTTTGTGAAAATTTTTTTCAAGAAATAACACGCCGTGACGAAAGTGGCCGCTTTGTAGTCACAATTCCATTGAAGGACTCGCCTGAAAGTCTAGGTGATTCTTACATAATGGCCAAGCGTCGATTTTTATCCCTCGAGCGGAGACTTGAGCGCGACTCTACATTCAAAGAAAGATACTTAGAGTTCATGCATGAATATTCAGATCTTAATCACATGACTCAAAATTCAAAATCAGACTGTTCAGAAAATAATTATTTTTTGCCTCATCATGGTGTAATACGCGAGTCTAGTACCACCACTAAGCTTCGTGTGGTATTCGACGCTTCAGCCACCACCACTTCAGGCAAGTCCTTCAATGACATTCAGAGGGTTGGTCCGACTGTACAAGAGGATTTACTCTCAATACTCTTGAGGTTCAGGCAGCATAAATATGTTGTAACGGGCGACATTGAAAAAATGTATAGAGCCATTTTGGTAGAGCCTTCTCAGCGCTCGTTACAACAAATAATTTTCAGGTTTGATCCCTCTGAGCCTTTAAAAACTTATTCACTTAATACAGTGACATATGGTACTGCTTCAGCCCCGTATCTAGCCACAAAGGGCCTAGTGTCTCTTGCTGATTAGTCTTCAGACCCCAAGGTTAGGGACTCTATCAGACGTGACTTTTACGTTGACGACTATTTGAGCGGAGGAGATTCGATAGAGTCAGTCGTACAGCAGTGCCAAGGCGTCGTTAGTACTCTCGAATCTACTAATTTCCACCTTCGTAAGTGGCAGTCAAATAGTCATAAAATATTAGAGTCAGTCAGTAACACTAACTTGGAATCAACAGAAAAAACGCTGAACTTAAATGACAATTCTCCTAGCAAAACTTAAGGGCTATACTGGGACACTACTTCAGACAATATTTTTTTCACCATCGATTTAAAATCACCGACTAAAATAACGAAACGTGTCATTTTATCGTTAGTCAGTCAGATTTTTGATCCCTTGGGCCTCGTTGGACCTTGCATCGTCCAGGCCAAACTTCTTCTACAACAGTTGTGGATTCTTAAATGCAACTGGGATGATGACGTTCTGGCAGAAATTGAATCACAGTTTCAAGAGATATTGAACTCTCTCAAGGCTCTTAATACAATGCGTATTCCCCGCTGGGTTTCATTTTGCCGTCCCTCTTTGACCGAGCTTCATATCTTTTCAGACGCTTCCAAACGTGCTTTTGGTGCGTGTGTCTATATGAGAGCGGTCGCGGTAGATGGAGCGGTCTGCGTTCGCCTTTTAACGTCCAAAAATAGGGTAGCTCCTATAAAACCCACGACCATACCTCGTTTGGAGTTGTGTGGTGCCGTGCTAGGTACAAAACTTTATCTGAAGGTACGCAAATCATTAACGCTTGAGTTCAATCACGCTTACTTTTGGTGTGACTCAACGATCGTACTGGGATGGCTTTCTACACCGTCACCCAGTCGACTCGATCAGTTTGTCTGTAACAGAGTCAGTCAAATTCAAAAAGCCACTACCGGCCAGACGTGGAGCTACGTGCCTTCCAAGCACAATCCCGCAGATCTAGCATCTCGGGGGGCGAAGGCTGATTACATCAGCGCGTCCACTCTTTGGTGGTCGGGCCCTGACTTTCTTAATCAACGAGACATAACATTTCCTATATCTCCCAACACACATCAGAATACATCATCAGAAAATTCATTACACACAACTCTTGACAATAATACACAAACAAATAATAATCCAATTTCACTTTTAATACAGAAAACATTAATATATACAAAATTAATCAGAATCGTCGCGTTTATACAAAGATTTATACATAATTGCAAAAACACCAACAACAAAAACGTCATATTTAACATATTCAGAACTACAATCATCTCAGACCTTAATTCTACAAGTTGCTCAGCAGGAAATGTTCCCTGAGGAACTAACAAACTTCAAAGCTAATCAGCCTTTACACAAAAAGAGTCGCCTAATTAGCCTCACTCCCTTTCTTGATTCTCAGAACCTTATAAGAGTAGGTGGGCGCCTCAACATTTCGAATTATAGCTACGATATTAAACATCCCATCTTACTTTGTAGTAAACATCACTTAACTAAAATAATACTTCGAAAGCAACACCTCACACTTTTCCATGCGGGACCTCAACTTCTCTTGGCTACCATCAGGCACACCTTTTGGCCTCTATCAGGCAAAAACCTCGCTAAACAAGTTGTTCGTGAATGTGTTCGCTGCGCTCGTTTCAAATCCCAGCCTGTGCAGGTCATAATGAGCAACCTACCTAATGATAGAACGTATCTCGAGTTTCCCTTTTTGAACACAGGGCTTGATTATGCCGGGTTAGTATGAAACTTTAAAGTTTTTAAAGTTATTCAAATTTTAATGAAATTCAGTATGTAGGTTCTTCATTGAAAGTTATGAAATATGTAAAAAATATTATTTCCAAAATCATTCCTTGAGGGGGTAAATAGGAGGTGCAAAGTTGATACAAAAGTTTAGCCATATAAAATATGACCACGCGGACAAAGTCGCGGGCAACAGCTAGTATGTAATAAAAAGGACGCATAATTTGAAAAGCGCAGATAGGTGGGCCAAAATTGCGACCGACTGGGTTCCGCAAATGGCCACCGACGTCGCGGCAGACCAAGGCGAAGATGGCGCGTGTACCTAAATGCATTGTTATCGGAATAGTGCGAGGTGGCTGGAGACAGGGAGAGATGGAGAGCAGGAGGGGAGGCCTTTGTCCAGCAGTGGGACACAAAAGAGGCTACGTAAAAAGTAAAAATAAAATTTGAAAAGTAGTTTTCGGCATCGATAAATTAAACAAACTTGTACTTTTGTGTTGTGTTGTGCTACTTATAGTCAAACCAACAATAATTAGCTTTTATTTCGTTCTTAAGTTTTCGAAATAATGCATATCGAAAAACAGAAATTCATGTAAGTAGTATGACTGTACCACTCCCAATAAAAAGATCTGGTTAAAATTTTCAACTTTTTAATTTTATTTTTCTAACGGTACACCCTGTATAGTACTCGATTTAAAAGTACTTCTGGTTCAATTAATACAACGTAACCTATTTATTTTAACTAGTCAATTAACAATAGTAGACTTGTTAGTAAAACGTAATTCATGTCTAATTGTGAAAATAGCTTGCAATTTATGTTTAATTTGTAAATATACAGAAAAGCTAAAAAGACAATGTCGTTCTAGTTGTCGACACGTGTTCATTTAAGTCCGGTCGAGTGTGTGTAAAATATTATAATGGTGTAATAAAATTACATTTACTATTTTACATGCAATCATGTGTCCAGGATAAAAAGTAAGCTATTATGCTACTCTAGACAATAAACATCTTTGTGACAAATTTAATCCTGATCCGTTCAGACATTCCAGCGTGATTGAGCAACAAAGATCCAACTACTTAAACTTTCGCATCTGTAATAATATAGCTAAGTTGGACAGTGTTATGCAAAAAGTTTCTATCCCTCAATAAGCTACTTTCGAGAAAAACGATTTATTTTGTTGTACATGGTTTCGTTTCTGTTTTTTAGATTTTATCAATAAAATCTTTATTGATAAATTGGTGGACTACTTACAAATATAAAATGTCTGAGTAAAAACTTGGAACAATATTAAGGAAAAGCAGCGTTTTTCAGGAAAATTACTTATTGCAGGTTGGAATGTTTCTGCTTAACACGGTCCAGTTAACGCTAAAAAGTCTTAATCAAGAACTAAATCTTATGAATTGTAAGCGTTCCGAAATGGAACTTCACTTGAATCTATTTATCTTAGAAGTGGTAGCCCAGTGGGTAGGACAATGAACTCGGAAGCGGGAGAACCAGGTTCGATCCCTAGTGCAGGTATGCACCTATGAATTTGTTTCCTAAGTTATGTTGTGAATTGAGGCGTGGAACTTACAAATGGATTAAGTGCCAAATCATTCAATCAAACTAATCCATTTTTATTTCAAATGAAATAAAAATGGATTAGTTTCTGAATCATTATTTATTAGGATATTTTGTCACTAGCTTACAAGCTTAGTAATTTAAAAAGCTTAGTTTTTTGGCACTTTGCACTTTTGAAACGAAGGCTACCGATTTTAGCACCATTGAAACGCAAAAAGTAGATTTAGAGGTTTTTGGGACTTAGCCCATTTGTAAATTCTATGCCTCAATTTATAGTAGCAATACCATTCGCTAACAGTGAAGGAAAACATCGTAAAGAAACAAAAAATTGTATTCACATACCTCAGCGCTTGAAATCGCCAATCCGCGGTGGGCACGTGTGTGATTAAGTTCATAATCTCTCTCTGAGAGAAGGCTTGTGCCCTAAATGTTTTATCTATCTATCTATATATCTATAGTGGTACGTAAAGAGTCTGTTTACGAGTAAATCTGGCTCTGCATATTATTGCAGGTATATTCCTTCTAAGATATTGCAACTGTATTCATCGGAAGTTGCAATGTCCTAGGATCGATATAAATAATGTTGAAATTTTAATTTTTTACTTAAAAAGCTTTCAAGGAACGGTTAAATGGTATTTTCAATATAATTTAAATCCATATGCAATAACACTGAAACTACGCAAGCAAACCTGACGGCGAAAGAGATCTTCAGATTAATAGAACAATTAAGAACTTAGAACGAGTAACAGGCAGTAACAGGCTCCGGTTAAAATAATGTGCTCATTTTTTATTGCACATATATCAGACACACTCTATATAAACTGCCATTCAAATTACATAATCACGCCGAACAAAAGCTTTTGTTGTTAAAAATCGCAGCTCAGAAAAGATGTTCAGTAAAATTTCAAATTACTTTCATGATCCTAACTATCCATCTTTAGGTACGGTGGTGAAATTCTTGAAACTCACCCTTTTATGGGCACCTTCAAGAACAAGATTTCAAAATTACATCCACTTCTATTCCTTTCTTTTTGCGATAACTTTATTACTAAATCAACTAATTTGGTTAACGGCAACGAGACAAGCTGAAATGTTCGAAAGTTTCATACAATATTCAGTTTATAATATTGCCGTCATCAAAATCCTTTCGTACCACGTGTGGCATAAGAAGTGGGAGGACATAATAGAAAAACTATCGAAAATTGAAAAAGAATTTCAGTTGGACCCAATTTGTAATGAAGTTTTGAAAAAATACCAAAGATGGGGACATACCTTAATCCTTCGCTTTTACACCGTGGCTCTCGTATCAAGTGTAGTAGCGTTTCTTAGAACCTGGTATTTTACCACATCGGCAATTATTTACCATATTCCAAGCAACATGCGTTCTAAAGTACTCTACATCTGGTGGCCATTTAATCAGGAGACAAACTTAGGTTGTATAGCAGAGTTGTTGTTGCAAAATGCGTACGCTTTTATCTGTGGCATATACGTCACCGCATGGGATTCACTACTGGTGCTTATAATGGTGGTTTTTTCTGGTCAAATGCAATTGGTGAAGACGAAATTTAAGCATGTTTTCGATTCTGGTAGCCTGTTGGAGCAGAAAGAACGCATGATAAAGTGTCATCAGACTTACGTAGCCATATTGGAGTAAGTATTGTTGGAGAATTCATTTTTTATGTGTATGTACATTGTTTTATTACATGAAATTTCAGTAATATTTTTTTAAAGGGGATGTCTTGAAAAAACTCAAGATATCGGAATATATGATGCAATAGGTATCTGAATATTGAATAAGCCTATTTTATTTTATATTGATTATTCCGCCGATCCGGACTTGGCCTCCGTGGTGGAGTATGGCCTATACCTTCCTCAGGGAAATGACCCGTGCCCTTCGGTAGAGATATAATGGGTTGATGATGATGAGTTTATATTGCAATACTAACACACTAAAGTGAATTTTACTGTAAAAGATAAAAGACAACCAAAAAGGGGACGGCCAAGGGTCACCTAGAAATGATCTATAGCCCAAGAGGTCAAGTCGATCGGGACTAGCTGGCCTGAATTGGAAGCTGCCGCGAACGACTGATCTGACTGACGAAAATCTGTGGTTGATGACCTATGCTCTCCTAGGAGTTAAAGGACTGAAGAAGAAGAAATAAATTATAAAATTGCCTTTATTGTAAAACATGCACATACAATAAACAACATGATCTATTCTTTATAATCTTGTCCCTCTTTTGCCATTAGTAGACGAACCAAAAACCATAAATTGGCCCCTGCAATCTCGGAAGAGTAACGATTGACGAAAACCAAAAGAAAATGTATTTCAATTTTTTTTAATAAATAAGAGCTCTTCGTGATCATGGCAAGTGCCCAAGAACAGAACTAAACATAATAACATTTATACAGTCATGCATAAAGACGTAAGCATTGTTTGAAAAAAAAACTTTCCTTTCAGATCTTTAACGCGGAAAGCTTAATAATTTGCCAAGTATAGCATGTTATAGAAATTCAGTTGTTATGTCTAAACTTCCCTATTTTCTCAGGCTTCATCGAAACTGTAACTCGTTGCTGTCGCCGGTTCTATTTGTACATCTCCTTATTGTATCTTTGACTATAGGTGTCTCAATTAGTAACTTGGATTCGGTAAGTTACTCACATTATTTTAGTAATAGTAACAGTAACAATAACAGTAATAGTAAGTTAAGTCAGCTTGTACAATCGCTCAGTTGAAGTGGCAATGAAAACCATGAAGGAGGCCTATGTCCTGACCGATTATGAAAACGATGCAATCGCTCTTAACCCTGGCCGCCTGAGTGATCTTAAACGATCACGAAGGTTGAGCAACATAGGGCGCGTCAGTGCATGGATGGGTGACCGTTCTATGACTAACGCTTTTCAATTCAATTCAATTCAATTCAATTCAGTTTATTGCATCATGTGGTACAAATTGTTCGTAAAGGCTAAAGTAAGTAATGAAACCATGACATGAGCCCTATTAAGGCATTGCAATTTCTTAGACATACATATAAAAAACATTCCCAAAAAATTAATCCAATAAGTTAAAATATTTCATCACAAGCGAGTTAAAACAATCATAAAATCACAATGCAAAGTAATCTTTCATTGTATATATACATTTTTGGGCTAACCAATTATACCGTGCTGTGTTAAATTTATTTTTTGGAAGAGAACTAATGTCTGTAGGCAGTTTATTAAATATTTTTATTGCCATGCAATAGCTATTGCGTTTAAGGAGCTCTAGATTTGTCCTTGGATATTTTAATATTTGATGTCTTACTGTCCTTTTATTTTGGTTATCGCACTTTTCAAACAGTTGCATATTTCCCTTGACAAATTTACTGACCTCGAATATATAAATGGCATAAAAAGTTTAAATGTTGTATGTCTGAAATATTGGTCAACAGGACTCTCTCCAGGACATGCCCCATATAGCCCTGAGACATTTTTTTTGTGCTACAAAAGCTCTATGACTTTCGGTTGAGTTACCCCATAGTACCACTCCGTAACGTAAGGTGGAAGAGACGTAACTGTGATAAACTAAAAGCGCCGTTTCAACTGATATTATTTGCCTAATTCTTCTTAATGCAAATAAAAAACGCTACTGGCATTTTTCCGAGCGGTTCCGTCCTTCGCAAGGCACATTAAGCAGTTGGTGCCGGCTGCCGTCGATAGATGGCAGTCGTTAAGCCAAGTCAGAGGCCTTAGGACCACTTGAAAACTTCTGACAGTACCACCAGCCACTAGTCTTACAAGCCTCCACCAATCCGGACTTGGCCCCGTGGTGAAGTATGGCCTATACCTTCCTAATCCTCAGGGGAGAGACCCGTGCCCCTCGATGGGGACATAATGGGTTGATGATGATGATGATAAAATATTATAATATTATGTTACTTGTCTGTTTATTTTGTTTCTGTGATGTGTCTTGTTGGTATGATAAATATTGTTGTTCTTTTTCTTCTTCTACTATATTAGGAGCTTACTACCAAGACAAAATCGTGGGTTCGATCCCCACTCGGGGCCGCCACAATTGGGCCCAGTCTGGGTGTATTTCCAAGTTTGTAATGTCCTTGCCTGGTTACCATTGCACAGTGTATCCTAGGTTGGGTCCAGGCCAAGTGATTGTGTTATGTGGAAGTTATTTCATCATCTTCATCAACCCAATATGTCCCCACCGAGGGGCACGGGTCGCTTCCCTGAGGAAGGTATAGGCCATACTCCGCCACGGGGGACAAGTCAGAGGCCTTAGGGCGGCTTGAAAACTTCTGACAGTAAGACCAGCCACTAGTCTTAGGGCCTTTCTCCACTGCTCTGGTCCGGCAAACGTTAATTACCGATCCGATTTAGAAACTTCTCCACTACTCCGGCATCTGGTTTTTAACGGGCCGATAATTTGCTAGATCGGAACGGTATTTTACTGGTCCGAAGTGATCGACGTACAAAAACAATACAGGTTTTTGCACCGCGCATACAACCCAAAAATGTTCCCATACTATTTTATTTACATTAATGGAATGTGTGAAAAACGTCCCCTGCCTCGAATAGAAAACCGAGGAATTTTAATAAAACACTGCGTCACGTCCATTGCCGATTATAGTCGGATGAAGTGGAGAAGCATAATCCGGCATCCGATATTTTTCTCATGACTGATTCCGGTTCCGATGCCGGACCAGAGCAGTGGAGAAAGGGCCTTACAAGCCTCCACCAATCCGGAAGTTATTTATTTTTATTTTATTTTATTTTTTGGGACAATAAACAGCTACACAATATAAAATTATTAACAAATATAGTTGTAAAGTCGAATAGGTAAGAGTAACCCACAACATTATCCACAGATTACTATGACGAGATTAAAGGACGGCAAAAACTTTTTCGCCAGAGAAACATAATTTTACATAGGTCTGTGCTAAATAATTAATTGAATTGAATTGAAGGGTGTTTCGGAAGAACAACCAAGGTCGCACCCCTACGAATCCTTTCCTTCTCTTTTTTTTTTAGGTACCAAGTATATAGTATGAAGTACAAAATAATCCATAGAGCAAAAAAAAAAAAACAGAAATAAATCACAAAAATGCGACCCCGGTTGCTCCCCCAAAACACCCTTCAATTAGAATACAAGAAGAAGTGCTATACATGTTTGCATGCTAATAAGTGAGGAAAGATATTTTGTAACATGCAATTGCAGCGAAATTTTGACACACTTGAACACATTGTTGCATACTTATTAACGATAAGTAGAACATTATAAAATTAATTACTCATTATAAAATAAAAAATCGTATTGCAAAATTACATTAATTAGATAATTATACAGATAATTATACAAACCAATTCTCCAGTCACTTTTCTTTTTTCCAATTCTTAGTTATCATTTATGTAATTCTTATTTTTGAAATTCAATTGTATTAGTAAACGTTTTTATAATAGTTACTTTTATTAAAATATCATTTTAACAATACTGAAAGTGATTCTATAGCTTGACCAGAAAGAGTAGAAATTAAAGAGTGCTATTTTGCTAATACTCTTATTTTCCATACCCAAACTTTTAGTACTGAAAGACATAGTCTCAGCAAGGAAAAATAACCTTGGTCTCAGTTACAATAATTCTGCTTATATTATAATAGCAGATGGCCTGAAAAGTTCTTACAATATTTAGTTATACTTCACTTCCGTTTTCTAGACTTTATGGTCAACCTACAACAAATTAGAATCATAGATACTATAGAATTTGCATGGGACCTGTTTTCTACCTAAAATGGACACATGTAATAAATTTAAAAACTTGTGTCACGGTTAGCAAGAGCAAGGCAGATTTGTTTTTTAAATTGAGAGGGTAAGTGGGAAAATATGTCTATATCTAAGAAATTATTATTGTAAGTTTCTACCAGACGTCGCAGAGGCGAGCGTACACCAGAAATGGTCCGGCTTACACCGACAGCAAACAACCTGTACACACGCGCTGCACGACGATGTATCTTATTGGGAATCAAGTAGCACAAGCCATTGACAAGCTCCATGCAGTCAAATCTGTTATGACATATATTGTATAAAGTCATGACCTCCAACAGTTTACGTCTATCTTCTAGGGACAGAACTTTGTATCTTTTCAGTAAATCCTTGTATAGAATTTTGCAAGAGAAACATTTATAATGCATTGTCTTTAAGAATTTGCGCTGGACTCCTTCGACAGCAGTGATATATTTGTTGAAATAAGGATTCCATATTGGTACCGCGTATTCCAGTTGAGGTCTGACTAAGGTTTTATATAAGTATAAGTATGTACTGGGCCTTCTGAAATCAACAGATGCTCGCAAGACAAATCCAAACATTTTAAACGCCTTATTTACTATTGTATCTATGTGTTGATCCAACTGCAACTTTGAGTCTAAGATTAGGCCTAGATCACGCACGGTGGAAACTTTTTTAAGAGGAACATTATTTAGACAATATGGGAATTTTGTGCAATTTTTCTTTTTAGTAAATGAAATTAAATGTATATTTTTTTCTGTTTTATTTGCCATATTACAGAATAATCCATATATGCCATATTACAGAATAATCCAGGAAAGTTTGCGAATGCTCTCATGTTTATGGGTGGACAGCTTATTCAACTGGTGTTATATTATTGGCATGGCAACGAGGTAATACTGCAGGTAGGCAAATCTTAATACACAAGTTACGTAATTGTAACGGGACAAGTGATTTCGTTATGTGAAGGGCATTTTAGTAATTTAGAAGACATGCAAACAGACAGACAGACGGATGGACGGGATATGGTTAATATTATTTGGTATTTATTGTCACTGATAAAGACAATGAGCGTGTTTCCTTTCTTTTTTTTTCTTAGTTCCTTGAGACAATCTAGATGGCGCTATTCGTTTCTACATACATATTTGTGATTCGTAGCAATCAATGTCAAAGTTAGTCCACAGATTACTAAACCAGAGAAGGAGCCAGAGTTGCTATTCGGACGAGGTTTCTCGTAATAAAAAATTGAATTCAAACCCACAATCCACAGCAAAGACTCCAAAATATCCAAATAGTAAGTAAGCGCACTTATCACCAAACGACAACAGCATTTTTTTTAGGTAATCAACCATCAATAACAAGTTCACAGAACCATAGTATTCTTTTTTGCTTTGACGATTATTACTACGGTACGGCAGCGCAACCTAAGAAATTTTTTAAAACTAAATTTGACATAAGGAAAAACGCTCATTATGCTCGTTTTAAGAAAAAATCTTAATTCCAAAAATCGTATACAATAACCTTTTTGTTCCTTATAGAAAATACATAGATATTTCTTACATTAAACTTTGATTACAAATTAATTTGTGGGTTCTTACACACTACACAGTATCTAAGTAGTTTGGGAACAGGACTTGAGATTGTGTTGTGTGGATATTTTAAAACCTTTATTACAAATTTAACGAAAATGGGCTTTCTGCATATGCATATAATTATGTTTTTACACAAATACAGTGTGTTGATTTGCACAGTTTCGTCCGACACAGGGGTGGCTATTTACATGATACTGAAGCAAAAAAATAATAATAACAAAACGTATTTTTTTTAGTGAAAATCACCTAAAATTGCCGCCGGCGCTTATGCGGCGAGCGCGCGGCCACACTTTCCCGCCCCGCCCCGCGAAACCTCCACGGAACCCGTATAATGCAAACGATAGAAGCTAAGCCATATAGCTTTATGATTTTTAGGTGATTTTCACTAAAAAAAAAGTTTTTTTATATATTTTTTTGCTTCAGTATCATGTAAATAACCACCCCTTTATATAGTACTGAGCCTGACTTGACTAGCGCTGTCCGGTTTTTAATCAACACAAAACTTTACAGAACTCAAGCATAGCAATCAATCCTTTTAAGAATGTTTTCCGTTTCAGAGTGAGCTGGTGAGTTACAGCGTGTTTGAGAGTGACTGGGTCAAGAAGGATTTGAATTCTAAACGACTGATTTTTTTACTGTCGTTGTCCACAAAGAAGATTCTGTATTTTTCTGCTGGGCCATTTAGTAGGGTGTCTCTCGACACCTTTGTTTCTGTGAGTATTTCGAAATATACAATAAACCTAAATTGATAAACTAAAACATTTCTAGTTTTAGTATCAATTAGGGGGGTCCTGCCAGTGGGCGTCGAATGGCTGATGATGATGATGAACCAAAATCAAACTGGGAAGTTTTTAGCCAAACACATTTTTTTATGTTAGTGAATACAAAATGTTGCATCAAGAGTCAAGGATAATGTCCTTACAGTATTGAGCTTAACACTCTTCATAATTTACTCAAACCCAAACCCAGCTGGTACAGTCTGTTTCATATTAGTTCCGATATTTCTATTACACAAATATATCCGATTATATCCGATAGTAGCCGAGGTATATTCTAAAAGCTAACAGACTGTACCTTATTTGTACGTTGCATCACATAGATGGTTACGGAGAGAGCAAACCAAGAAACTATTTTTAAGGCGAGAGTGTTCCTTTGAACCCAGAGCGGAGCGAAGGCTTCTAGAGTAGAATCTAGAACCCACATTCTAAATTCAAATCAATTTTTATTCCTTCGGATCAAAAAAATATTGCTTACGCGGAATAAATCAACTCGTTAGAATAACTGTAATACAAAAATAGGATGAAATGAAAAAACAAAAATTTTTTTTTCCGTTTGCTTTCAGATTCTTCGAGCATCTTACAGTTTCTACACTTTATTGAAGGAGACTGAAAAGAAATAATTGATTTAACTTTAATATTGCACGCAAGAGACACAATAAAAACCCAAGTAAAAAATCTACGCAAATAATATCTAGTTTCATTCAATGCTAAAAAGAATTGAACTAATCAATCAATTAATCAGTCCATATTCATCCACTACTGGATATAGGCTTCTTTAGCCTCCTGAGACCCAAGCAAAATCTCGTTTAGTTTGAATTACCGCCCATTGTTCTTCGACGATATCATAATGTGTAAAAACACTATCCCTAAACACAAAAAGTGCATAAAAACTGTGTTATAGAGAGTTTTTAATGTAGTCATTTTTCTAGCATTAAGGACATGGTAAAGAATCAATTTGAATTATCTAGCCCTCAAAATATTCTGTTCTTGCAGAAGAACCAAATATTAATAGCTTTTAAGATAAGATAGATAATAGGCTATTTGACAGTGTGAAAAAATCAGGATTATTTATACGTATTCTAATAAATTATGTGTCATCATTTATTCTTTCTTACGTTTATTGGTTGGTTTACTGGCAAGTGACGTTTTAATTCCTGTGCGATGCCATATTGCCCAGATAGCGTTTTGGCGGCTTATTTCAAAATTATATTTCCGTTTGCCTTTTTTAGAAGAAATACACGAAAGAATTTAAAATGACAACTTTTTGAGGACTCCATGAACACCAACAAACAATATGAGATGGCTTTCAGAAACCGGTCAAATCGCCTCTTGTATACAATAAAACTTAGATGATAATAATAATGTAAGATTCCTAATGTTTGTTTTTACTGGGGTGTACAAAAAGAGTTCTAATCTAATCTAATTTAATAATAAACAAGAACAACGTCGTCGTTCGTTAGGTCGTTACGACAAGAGTTGGTCTATTTATTCATTCCTACACAGATGCATACATAGTTTACCATGATTAGTATCTATGTATTGTATATTTGTAGGTACGTATATTTGTTTTTAGAATAATTTCATTTAATTTTCAAGTAAAAAGAGTTGTCACTCATGAATTCGTCTCATTTAATGGAATTTATGATTAAGGTAGGCGGGTCTAAGAGGGTTAGAATCATTTTGTATATCTATTTGCCGGCCGAGAACTTAGCCTGGCGCACTCGCTTCGCCTAGATAATACCTAGGTATCAGCTATCATCACTTCGGTAATAATTTATGAGCAAATGAGTTTGATCGGCGTCAGGCCAGTTATTACGTATAATAAGACGTCTTCATTGTCTGTCAGACAAAATAGCGTTCGTCGAATTTGTGGTTCACGATCGACTGTTATTCACTGTTAATTACGGACTAAATTATTTTAATTGTAACAATCAATATTCGATCGATTTATACACTTATTCATGTTACAATTTTATAACCAATCTCTTCATATTATAATCATTGTTTAATTTTACAAAAACTGCTGATACAGTTAAGACATCATCATCATCATCATCAACACATTATGTCCCCACTGAGGGGCACGGGTCTCTTCCCTGAGGAAGGTATAGGCCATACTCCACCACGGGGGCCAAGTCCGGATGGTCTGTCTGGTGGAGGCTTGTAGGACTAGTGGCTGGTCTTACTGTGAGAAGTTTTCAAGCCGCCCTAAGGCCTCTGACCTGCCATCTATGGACGGCAGCCGGCACCAACCACTAAACGTGCCTTGCGAAGCATGGAACCGCTCGGAAAAATGCCACTAGCGTTAGTCATTGACGGTGACCCATCCATGCACTGTATGTTGCTTAACCTTAGTGATCGTTTTAAGATCACTCAGGCAGCCCAGTCTTCGAGAGATTTTTTTATTATTTCACCAAAAATAGTAAACATGCATAATTAAGGGAATTCAAGCGCTGAGGTTGGTACACAGTTTAAGCTTCGTGCCCAGAACTCGCACTAAAACCGGGTCCCGAATAGGGTATTTGGCAGTATGAACAAAAAAATTAATCTTTACATATTTGTACACATCATGAGTCTTAAAACAGCCCTAGAGCAAATGCTCTAACTGAAAAAAAATATCATTTTTTTATCAAAATTAAATACATCTGTTTTTCAGTTCTGTTTTTTAGTTCAATGCAAAAAAATAAAACAGTCACG
This sequence comes from Yponomeuta plumbellus, assembly GCA_947310845.1. Lineage (NCBI taxonomy): Eukaryota > Metazoa > Arthropoda > Insecta > Lepidoptera > Yponomeutidae > Yponomeuta > Yponomeuta plumbellus. The sequence continues at coordinate 17,559,145 of OX371194.1, forward strand.
TTGACATCTCAATACAATCCAATGTCTTTTTTAGACTTTGCTCTTTTTAGGAATTAAACTTTAATGTCTTTGATGTGATAAGGATTTTGGTCACGCGAGTCTTCTATTCACGGTGAAAAAAATCTACCGAGTAAACCTATATATTTTAAAACGGTAACACCGCGTCAATTTTTTTTTTGCCTCGAATAAAAAAATGGACTTTAAGTGCTTAGCTGTAACTTATAAAATAGAGTCATTGGTTTGAACCACCGACTTTGGTTGTACCTCTTGGATAAAACTTACAGCACCGCAAGACAGACTCTACCGCGAGATCAACTATGGATTAAAAGATCTAGTGTTCACCTGACACATGGCTAAAGTGTAAGCTGCGTCAAGTTTTTTCTATTAAATTTTCAATCATTTTTCTTGGCGGTATTTTACATATCCTCAGCCACTGTAACTGTAAAAACAGGCCTTCTCTCAGAGAGAAAGAGAGAGAGAGAGAGAGAGAGAGAAAGTATGGGGTTAATCACCACATATGGCCGCCTATTGTATATCTTTTTTAATTGTAACTTTTATTTTGTATCTTGTTTGTTGTATGCAATAAAGAATATTCTTATCTTATATTATCTTATGCCTTTGCATATTGGCAACGTCATCGCTAAAGTATTTGTGGATACCGCAGGCCCTCAAATTTCCTCACGATATTTTCCTTAACCCGTTGGCTCAACTCTGCAACTGATAAGTTTCCTTGTCACAAGGGACATTTTAAAACGACGAAATCCATGGAGGAGGCCTATGTCCAGCAGTGGACTTCTTGTGGCTGAATGATGATACTTTTCGGTACAAATAAAAAAGAAAAGAGCGCATGATGTCTTCGTCCCAACCCCGACCCAGAAGCAGATTAAAAAGTTAATAGGTATGTGTTAACCGACCCTACAAAAGTCCATAATCATAAATTGCGCATAACATAAACTCACGCCCCGCTCCCTTACGATTGTAATCTAAATATTACAATGTACACAGATACATTCCAACTAGGAATGTAGCTCTACTCTTGTTTTCTGTACTTCGTAAGAATTTTTTGTCTGTTTTTTTAAAGTTGATAAAAATTGATGGATGAATAAAATAGTTAGTTGTCACCAAAAATTAAATGTTGATGTTGTAGAGACATCATCACTATTATTTTTCACCGTTATAGGTACAATACTATCTGACCCGGCAAACGATGTTTTGCCAAATTAGTTACCCTTGTCACTTAAGGATATGAAAAATAGATAACAATCTATTCTCAGACCTAGCAAATATACATGTAAAATTTCATCAAAATCGCTCAAGCCGTTACGGAGGAGTACACGGACTAATACTGTGACACGAGAATTTTATATATTAGATATTCCTTTAAAGAAGTGTTGAAATCCATAACTCCATAATAAGGTCAGTGATTTAAAAACGCGACACGCTAGATTACGCAAGTAAATACATAGCTTGATACAGAGTAAGTATTTCCTTAATTACTTTTTAGCTTAAGTTTTCATCGTGCGACGGCTCATTTGGCTTAGCCTTGTTTCTAAAAGAAATTTTCCAAAACACCACATGCCACAAACTAATCTAAAAAGGAAATTACTTACAAAAACTTTTCCGCTTTAAGCCTGTAAATTTGTTGGCGGTTAGAAATTAATTTACGTTGCTTTTATATTCAAAACGTTATGTAGCGAAATGAGTGGAAGTTTTATTATCATTACCATCTGGAAAAAACAACATCATGAACCTCAATAAACCATATTTTATTTAAATAATGCAAAACCTGAAAACCAATTAAACCACCTCAATCAAATCAAAACCTTAAAAGCAAGTATATTTTTATTAACATAAACATTTACATCACATACATTGCTTCTGGCCCCACACTAGTATACCCGGTGTCATTCGAACCAGAAACATGTAAATATCCAAGACCTGGGGATATTTTTTGAGTCCAGCCTGGATTCGAACCCAGAACCTCTCGCATGGAAGGCAAAAGCGTTAACCGCTGCGCCATAGAGGTCGTTGAAACTTTTTAGTTTATGAAAAATAAACATATCTTTTTTATTTTCGCTTATTCGGAGTGGTGAACTAACAGATACCCTATGGGAAACTATTGTTATAGGGGTTTATGTTGGATAAAGGGCTTTTCAGGCACTGCAAGTAAAACATTACGTTGTATACGCCTTACTAGGGACAGGCCTTACCACGAAGAGAGAGAGAGAAAGAGTAATAGTTTTCAACTAAAGTATGCCAGACGTCCTGGGTTCGAATCCCGGCTGGGCGGCCAAAAAAAAAGAATCCCAGGTCTTGGGTGTTTACATGTTTGTGAATCGCTCGTAGCCTGGGCTGCCTGAGTGATCTTAAACGATCACTAAGGTTAAGCAACATACGGCGCGTTCAGTCCATGGATGGGTCACCGTCTATGACTAACGCTAGTGGCATTTTTCCGAGCGATTCCGTGCTTCGCAAGGCACGTTAAGCAGTTGGTGCCGGCTGCCGTCGATAGATGGCAGTCGTTAAGCCAAGTCAGAGGCCCTAGGGCGGCTTGAAAACTTCTGACAGTAAGACCAGCCACTAGTCTTACAAGCCTCCACCAATCCGGACTTGGCCCCCGTGGTGGAGTATGGCCTATGCCTTCCTCAGGGAAGAGACCCGTGCCCCTCGGTGGGGACATAATGGGTTGATTATGATATGATATGATATGATGTTTTTTTAATTCAACGCAAAAAAAAATGTCATGTTGACATATTAATACAAGCCAAAGACTGTCAATGTCTGAGTGTTGCCAGTACGTAAAACCAAACAACCCCATTTTACATCCAAGTTGAAATGTGTGTGCTGTGTATGTGTTTTTTTAGACTTAGCTCTTATGAGTAATTACTAAATTTTAATGTATTTGATGTGACAAGGATTTTGGTCACATGAGTCTTCTATCCACGTTAGAAAAAACTACCGTGTAAACCTTTAAATTTTACAGCGATAACACCGCCCCATTTTTTTGTATCGAATTGAAAAACCGACTCTAGAAGAAATAGACCAAGCCAAGTCAGTCAAGCTTTTCCATATTTTTTTAGGCTTCACCTTGATACAACATAGTACATAAAATAGGATAGTTATTTAGATTACGGGGCTCCATGCGCCTCGGCGGTCCTAAAAACCACTATTAATATGATTGAGTGCTTGGTCTAACACGTTTCAGAATAGAATAAAATAGAAAAAAACATTTATTTGCATTTGCTTACACACACATATACAACAGTTGAGATAGAACAAATAAAACAACGTAAAAAACAGCAACAAAATTCAGCATAAAACATAGGGTAACAAATTGTGAGTGTGGCAAATGCAAAGGGGCTCTGACTCAGCATATGCTGGAGAGGCAGGCCACTCCAGCGCTGATCTTCCGTCAGTACCCAGTACCCAGTTACCTAAAATTATTTCCGCTAGCGTAAAATTCTTGCTGAATAAAATAAATTCCGAAAATTCTCGCGCCATTATCGTTTATAAGCGAGATTAAATCCCAAACGGTTGGTAGGTGGTGTTGCCCTATCGCCGCTCTTTAGAACAGTTTTAATTATTTGCCATTGTAGTCACGATTCATGTTACATAATACGGCCGTGGCTCGAGGGACTCCATTTTTTTTTAACGGGCCGTCACCAGTGGAAACAAAAGCGCATTTACACGAGGCAGCGGGAGTATACTATACAGGGTTATAAAAAGTTAATTTCCTAAGAAAGTTCGAGTGTTTGTAATATATGTAATTTTTATTCTTAGAAACTTTTGAAGGCTGAAGCTTTCAATTTTTGTTTTTATTTTTTCCAGCACTGTTTATTAGGCACATTCTTAAAAACTAGTGATAGTAAAGTTTTCAGTTGTCTAAGTAGCGCCAAATAGTTTCCTTTTCTATAAGTATAATAAATAAGTATAATTATTAAACAGGTTATTGCAAAATAGTTTTCCCTGACATCACTTAATCAAAGGAGAATGAGATAATACATAATTTTTATCTGTGTTGTCGACGAAACATTTGGCGGATATGGTGCATGTCTTTTTAGTTATTAATGAAAATTAATGTAATTTAAAAATGTTGTTTGTAAAATGTAACAATCAAATTGGTACAATATATCAGATAAGTCAATGGAACGCACCCTTTGAATTTTGATTCCCTTCAGTATCAAAATATATGTTTAAATGCCGCATAAAAAGCAGTATCTTTTTTTACGTTAACTTAGAAGTCCGATTTGTGTATAGATAAGACACACACACGTATACAAAACAAAGCAAAACACATCTAACTACAAGTCACACCACTAAGAAAGCAAAGAAACAAGATTAACAATAATAGATTAAAATACATAACAAGCGGAGACACATAGAGAGTTGGCCATAGGTACACGATACAGTACCTATGGCCAACTCTTTAAAAGCATCCTAGATTTTAGTAGGTACCTATTTGGTTTTAATTTCAACTTGATACCTTCACGCGTTCCCGAGGTAAAGAGTCTTGAGACACAAATGGACGGACGGACAGACGGACAAGAAAGTGATCCTATGAGGGTTTCGTTTTTTTTTTCTGAGGCGCGGAACAATAAAATTAAGCTTCAGACCTCATTTGTCGGGGGCATACTATTTTTACGATAATTTAGTTTGTTAGAATGAGGAAGAAAACGGATTTCAGACTTTAGACGTAGTCTGGGGTTATTTGTTGTGAAATAATATTGTGCTAAGGTGACTTGGTTTTAGAGAAAAAAATTAAAAACAAAAATTTTAAAATAATGAATTTCTTGTGTTGTATTGACTTTAGAAGGTTCCATTAGCATTTTTGCAAAAATGCATTTTTATTCATTCTTCAACAACGAAGCATCATCAAATTAATCAATTTCACAATCTCGCAGCATTCCTTATTTTTCACTTTTGGACCAAAAAAATTTTTTTCAAAGTTTATTACTTCGAAAATATACATAATTGGCACACGGGAGTTCTACTCTACGTTTTTGAATATTAAATACTAGCTAATTCTGGAATAAAACGACTACGTCCGAAAAAAGGTCAAATTCCATATTGTGGACTGTAGACATCTGCAAGTCACTCATTCATCCAACATCCAGCATATCTTAGAGTACTTTCCATAGCCACTGGTTGTTGTTACTGGAATAGTGTAAAATAACTCGAGCTGGGAAGAATAGAAAGAATTGCAGCGCTGTGAAGCGCCGGCATTGCATCGCAGTGTCCACTGCTCCGATTATGCATTGAATGGACGGTCGTTTTGTCCAGTTGCCTCGCGTTTTTAGTTCGCGATTTTTTTTATGCTGTTTTTCTGAGGGAAATTAAATTGAATATGCTTTAGGTTGCATAATGTACCTACTGTGAATCTATCTACAAAAATAGAGCTTAGGCATCGACCTCTTGCCGGTCGACTTGAAAACTTCTGGCATTATGACCAGCCACTAGTCTTACAAGCCTCCACCAATCCGGACTTGGCCCTCGTGGTGGAGTATGGCCTATACCTTTTTTAGGGAAGAGACCAGTGGCCCGTCGGTGGGGACATAATGGGATGATGATGGATGGATTGAAGGTGCATGAAAGTATATCGTAAAGTTTACGTAAATTATCATTTAGGTTCATTAAGAAATACTTGTGTAATTTCATTTTTTATGTACAATAAAGTGTTCTCTATCTCTATCTATCTACATAATATCCTATCAGTACATTTGACTGATGACATTTGACAACTTCTGTGGTGCAGCAGCTAGTGCATCTGCCTACCACGCGAGAGGTCCCGGGTTCGAACCCCGGCTGAGGACGAAAAAACCCAGTTCTTGAATTTTTACATGCTTGTGATGTTTCTGGTTCCCACGACACAGAGTTACACGGCACATACACTAGCAAAGATTGTGCCTGTCTGTGTTTAAATATTTATTTAAAAATTTTATTGCGCACGAAACAACTAAAGTATATTCTACACACTATGTTACTTCAGATGAATTTATTTAATCAAAAGTTTACATGTCACTCAAAACTAAAGTCAAAAGAAACTAAATAATAATAATAATAACAGCACAACAGAAACACTCACTAGCAGAATAATATATAAAGAACAGCATGTACAAAGCCGAGCCTATTTCAGTAAGAGATTTCTTCCAGCAAACCTTGTAGAATCGGAGAAGCAGTAACAAAACGAGTCCTAAACGTGTATAAAATAAACTACATCCTTATTAAGCTGTTACAGAAAAGAAAACGTTTATGTTTGTAAACTATATTGTTTACTACACTTCTTTGGGATATTAAAGTGACTTCGAATATTGGAGCCCTACGTCACTGAGCGGAGCCCCGCGCCCCCGCAGGCCAAAACTGGCCAACTTGCCAGCGGAGCGGGTCGACGGAGCGCGCCGCCGTGGCACTTCTAATAATTTCGCCAACGAGTTAAAACACAATTGCCTTATTTCTTTAATTTCTGATTATATTCCACTTATACTCGTACTAAATCTACAGTCCACTGGCTTTTTTATCTCACCGAAAGACCCTGAGCTAACATCGAACATTTCCCATTACATTACAACCTACCGTCGGCGTCCACGTTTCGGCTCAGCAGATCATAACTGCTTATTTGCCCCAACCGCCTGTAGTAACAATATCACTAAGCAACTCCAAGCCTGCAATTAGAAGCAAAACAAAGGACCTAGTTATTAAATTACTCGCTACCCCGAGCGCGTTAGTAACCGTTAGGGTCGGAACAGACAGAAATATAATGGGCGTATGGGCAAAACAAGAATGGTTTATCAAAATCGAGGCCAGAAGCAAAGACAGGCCTCAGCCGGAGGAGTACGCAAATATATTTTTTTATAATATTTTTAATATCATTTTTAACAGTTCCTTATTTTAAAAGTGGTCATTTGAATAGAATTACATGTTTAACGGATTTGTCAAAAATGGCGCCAAGACCAACAAATACCATGCGCTCGCCTTTAATCTATAAAAAGGAGGGCTCGACGATAAACCGGCAGTCTTGTTCTGGCGCTGTGATCAGGTGGAAGCTCTGCCCGATTTAAGAATTTATATTCATAATTTATATTAAAAGTTAAATTGTGAAGTGATTATACAGTGATGTGAGAATTGTGAAGTGAATTGTGTTGTTCGTGATACAACGTAAAGAGTTTACATTCTGTGAAGTTTTTGTCCGGATCAACTTACTTGGCTTTTTATCGGACGAGTCCGACCAGGTTTCGCTCCGATTCGCAGAGCTTAATCATGGTAGCAGAGACGGAGCTCGCGTCGTCGGTTGCTCGTCCGAACCAAAAATTTACAATGTGTGGTGCTTATAAAAGTTTTAGTTAACATTCTTTTTGCTAAATGTCATTGTAATAAGATAGCTGCTGCCTTCGGTCATTTTGTAGGGGAGAACAAGACAGCTGGAAAAAACTCCACACCGACCAACTTCTCATAAGTCACCTTAAATCTAATACCTACATCAGATTCCATGATTGTCATCAATAAATTAAATTCTAACACATTTGATTACATAAATTCTAACGAAGCCTCCTTAGAAGAAAGAACTTCTTCGTTGCTAGAATTTGTTTTCTATCAGCTCAGAATCTGGACATAACATTTTTTTTATTTAATGTACCACTATCGACGGCAGCCGGCACCAACTGCTTAACGTGCCTTGCGAAGCACGGAACCGCTCGGAAAAATGCCACTAACGTTAGTCATAGACGGTAACCCATCCATGGACTGAACGCGCCGTATGTTGCTTAACCGTAGTGATCGTTTTAAGTTCACTTAGCGATTGCTGTGAGCTCTGTATAAAACTTTTCTTCACTATTTTGAAAAGTTATGTAAAGCTATAAATAACAATACAAAATAAACCTTATCTTATTGCAATAATTGCATTCTATCCGATAGTAGCGAGGTATATTCTAAAAGCTAACCGACTGTATGTTAACGTTAAAAAAGATAGCGTTGGCTGTTTATGCCGCCATTTAGACACTCAAGGGAATCAAAATTAATTGGGTACTCTCCGTTGACCTAAAATTACTTTGTCTTCCCCTTTTGCGTATAACACACACACACACACACATACACACACACACACACAAACACATACTACTCTACAATTTAACTCTACACATTTGAAAACTTAATTAGAACGAAATTCTTTAATAAAAATGTTTTCTTTACACAAAGTAGTAACCATTAGAGCATACTCTTACATGAAAAAAATAATTTTACTGTACAAAAGTGTGTTTAGTCGTTCGTATGTTGCTTAGTATGTTAATACAGAAAGAGTGCGTTTCGCTGTTACAAGTATTTTAAAACATAACATTTACATACAGGTACATACATTGCTTCTGGCCCCACACTAGGATACCCTGTGTCGTGGGAACCAGAAACAGCGATTTATTTCTCCCCAGCCGGGATTTGAACCCGGGACCTCTCGCATGCTAGGCAGATGCACTAACCGCTGCGCCACAGAAGTTGTCTACTCAAAGGGGTATCACAACAAAAGTGTATTTAATTTAGCAATAATATGTTAGTGAGTACAATTAATTTGTATTTTGTGTAGCAGATTCTGGGCTGCAGGAAGAGGCTTTGTAAGAACGCGTTCCATTAGTAATATACCACCCCGTAATACACGCAAGACAGCTGTCTCTTCGATAAATAACCGGAGTAATTAATGAATAGACAACCCAACCTTTCTGGGCCGCAGGGCTTAGGACGTTGACTCAGAGCTTAATAAAGGGCTATTAGAATCAGTGAATGGTAGAGTTAATTTTGCGGTAAAGACCCGTTTAATTACCAAGCATAGCTGATAGCAGAATCGCTTTACTTTTTCATCTAAAGTCTTCTGAAACGTAATTAAGTACAGTGGAAAGGTTGATATGCCGTCGTCTGTAAAACGTTTTGGGTTTATGTAACTTTTTTTTGTTTTTTAGATAGTTTCGCTTGGTTGTTTTCAGGGCCCCGACAAATAAAACAAAACGGATAAGTACGATTCGTACTTGCCTTCCGAGGGTTTCGTACAAATTTGTATATAAGTGCTTATGTATTAGAAATAGTTCAGTAATCGAGTTTTAGCAAGTAATAGAACTAGCTGTTCCGGCAAACTTCGTACTGCCAAAGTTTTCGTTATTTTTCCATATTTTCTCACCATTTAAACCTTCCCAGAAATTCTAGAAATATAAAAAAAACAAAAATCAGCCAAATTGGTCCAGCCGTTGTCGAGTTTTAGTGAGACTAACGAACAGCAATCCTTTTTTATAGATAAGATTATAATATTTCCAGGTTTTCCCTGTAGATACTTGTAGTATAAGTCATACTTGGAAGATATACTGGACTCATTTTACTTGGTTAATGGAAGTACCGTTGTATTAATTTAGATTTTGATAAGTGTCAAAATATACATTTTATTTTTGCATAAACGACCAAATGTGTTTTTTTACGTAAACTTCTAAGTTTGAATTTTTATATATCTTTTAGGGACCATACACTTCAGTATATTATTTTAAGGGGAATTGATAGACAGACGAACAATAAAGTGATCCTATAAGTATTAAGTTATTTTTCTTTTAAGGCATGGAGCCTGAAAAATACACCAAGTATAAAATGTCCCCTTTGAGGAGGGGTAATTTTTTTTAATTCAAAATGATGATAAAAGTATAAAAAACAGAATTTTATTCCAACATAAATAATTTACATTCTTTTCATTGTAATAAGTATAAAGTTATCAAGGGTAAGATTATATCATAGAGAATTTAACAAATTAAAAGTCTCCCGCTAACTCGGTCGAAATATTCCGAGAGAAAAGCAAGTAAGAATCAGAAATTAAGTTAATAACAAAATTAAATATAATACAAACTCACAGCCATATCCCAGAGGGGTAGATAGAGACTAGGGATTACTACTTGCCACAGTCCTGACAAATCACTGGTTACTATTGAGGCTCAAAAGGAAAAGTCCAGACACAAACAGATAAGACGTTATTGTAGCGTTCTCTCCAGTCCCCTTAACTTACTTCCCGTCACTCTCACCTTCATTATCTCTAAAGTGGCTAATCGACGGGCGAGTAAGACCGCAGTTTTATGGCTCGTCGGTAAAGCTCGCCGGTGTATCATTGCAAAACCGCGGTGTTAAATACCCTCGAGCCTGACTCGCGGATCCTCATCATGCTGTATTTTTTACTAGGCTCGCCATGCAAAACGATATGTTTGCGACAGTTTTGCTCGCTAGTCCATCAGCGCCAGCCAACGAGCCGCGAGCCAAGTTCGTCAGTATTTAAAACCGCGGTCTTACTCGCCCGTCGATCACCCACTTAAGAACTACTTCTGCGAACTAACAGGTAGGTGAGGCAGTTACTTTGGGAATTCAACATTCTCATTGGCTGGAGATTCTGGCCTGTCCCAGGCTTCTATGTAATTTATACCCACGTCAGCTGTGTAAGCAGAAAAGTAACGCGCTTCCTTTTACCAAGAAAAGCCTGGGTTTTCTATCGCAGGTAGGCAAACAGACACTGTAATTGCAAATTTTTGACGTTATGCACGTCACAATGTCGCGATACAAATATTAGATTGTATTAGAACTCTATTTATTATATTTTTTAATGTCGTATATTTATTATATTTATTTTGGTACATTAGTACCAAAATAAATAAATTGTGGAACTGGAATGAATGTGTAATCAAGTTGGATTGCATATTTGTTCTAGTTCCGCTGGAGAAGTAATCTTTATTTTATTATATTTTGTTTTGTTTTTTGCGTTATTATTTTAGTTATGTGTGTTTTCTGTTGTTGCAATAAACATTTATCTTTCTTTATCTAAAATACTAAGATGGGCCTAACGAATTATTTTTTTGCGTTACACATAGCTAAAAACTTGGAAAGAAATGTTCAAATTTATGTGTTTGTACATTCAATTTAGCTGCTTAAACCAAAATTCTTATCATTTCCGCTATCCATTGAAGATTCAAGAGGTTGAAGAATAGGTCTTAATAGATCAGATCTTTACCAAATTGAAATGGGACCAATGGTACGTTACAGCGAACGCAGAAAGTGTAGTCAAAATCCGTAAAAACTTAACGGACTTAAGCGATAACATAGCAAAAAAAACTGAATTCAGCACAGATAGAAGTAATTTCATCGAATAACCCCTTTATTTTAAATACGAATACATGCAGTGTAGGCATTGCAGAAGTAAATTATGGAAGCGGTGCCCAAATTATATGCGCTTGTCTGGAACTTGGTAACGACTCCTTAGCTCCGTAACTTTATTTTTATAATAGACAATAAAGGTCACTTTTGTTTATGTTTAAAACTGATATAGTATTAGCTTTTTTAATAAACTTATACCCTGACTTCATGTACTTACCCCCATCCGCTACTAATCTGTTAATCTACTGTTTCTTCCGTATGCAATTTGGCCAGCTGTCAGCTGTTAGCAGTAGATTAACTGCTTGTTAGTGCACGAGAAAGGGGGGAGGGGGTCAAAGGGAAACGCTTAAGCATCAACCCATGTCCCCACCGAGGAGCACGGGCCTTTTCCCGGAGGAAGGTATAGGCCATACTCTACCACGGGGCCCAAGTCCGGATTGGTGGAGGATGGAAAGACTAGTGGCTGGTCTTACTGTCAGAAGTTTTCAAGCCGCCCTAAGGCCTTACCGACTGCCGTCAGCCGTCACCAACTGCTTAACGTGCCTTGCGAAGCAGGGAATCGCCCGGAAAAATGCCACTAGCGTTAATCATAGACGGTCACCCATCCATGCACTGAACGCGCCCTATGTTGCTTAACCTTCGTGATCGTTTAAGATCACTCAGGCAGCCGGGGCTACGTGCGGAAGGAAAACAGTCAGTAGTAAGTAGCCCAACAAGTTCGAGATAAAACAGAGTGCATATGAGCTCTCGTATCTATATTGACTCTCATACCTCTCTTCATGTAACTGTATGTCTGAGTGAATATTCATGAGCGCGGGGCTAAGTCACTATAGCAGTTCACTTTATACAGGGGCGTATGAAGGGGATCTGACTGAGAGTCAAATTATTGAAATGTTTTCTGTTTATGAGTATCGAATTAGTAATCGAATCACAGCCAAATTACTGCCACTTCTTTTGTTTTTTTTTTTTAAGTTCCATTAATCTCAACTTGATTAGTGTTACATATTATTGGGTGACTGAAAAAAAGAGGTGTATGGCCGCTGGCCAGCAGTGGGTTCTGTTTATGAGCTAGATGATGATGAAAACGTTCTTAAGAAGTACTTATTCTCTTCAAAAACTGAAAGTCATCAGACATTACTATTAAAAATCTATAACCTACTGCATAGGTCAACGCATACCGATACCGAAACCTTCAACGGTACGATTATAAAACCTATGGATTACTCCCCATCGACCTCATATACGTGTGAATTTTTGTAAGAAGCATAATTTTACGGGATGGGATGGCATGTAAATAACCAGTAACATATTTTAAGAGGCACATAGTCATTATGTTTCATAATAACACTACGATAATTACAAAAATTACAAGTACCTACCTACATTACGTAAGTAAACAAATCACGCTGTATTTAGAAAAAGTTGCACTTTCAAGTCTAAAGCTGTGATTACAATGCATCTTAGTGACTAAAAGTTATAGACGGTGGTGGCGCTGTAGGCTATTCAGATGGTGGTGTACGTACCTTTTAGTGAATTTACATTTTTGCGCAAGCTTATAGTCAGCCATCGTGCTAAAAATTACCAAAAATTTACAGTTACGATGAATAGAAGCAATATTAAATATTTTTATTGCCGTTTTTCAACAATAAAATATAAAAATAAAAGATAATGAATAATTTGGTCACGGCAATGGAAACTAAACGTATCACAACAAATCTTCTGGCTTCACTTTTCTTTTTCCTCACGAAACGCAAGATTTCCTACAGTTGGCACACACATCTTAATCAACTAATCTGTGTGGAGCCTGGTTTGAGTGAAAAAAAATTAGCCGTTTTCACCAGAGTGACATTTTTAACAAAGACGTCGAATGAGAAGCCGGTGTGGCGAGTGTCCGAGTGGCAAAAATGTATCACTCGGTCCAAGTCCACTAAGATCATAAGAACTCGGCTTGAATTACTCTACTTATAATAGACTTCCTCCGCGACTTGTTAAAGATACCTAGAGACGGCTCTGATCCCACACTCTAAACTTTATTATGAATGTCACTGCATATATTATGGCCTATAGAAAGTCTGAAGGCAAATATGAAGGAACCTTGATTTCATATTCACTTGAAGGATTCATATAGTGTGGACTTCTCTGTTGGATGTTTATAACTACCATGTATGTGTACATGGTTCTGAGTGCGTTGTGCAAGTTAGAGGT